>JAVHNR010000008.1:0-2522725 GCA_036872735.1 Orbilia javanica
AACCCTAACCCTAACCCTAACCCTAACCCTAACCCTAACCCTAACCCTAACCCTAACCCTAACCCTAACCCTAACCCTAAGCAAACCCTAAACCCTAACCCTAACCCTAACCTAACCCTAACCTAACCCTAACCTAACCCTAACCCTAACCCTAACCCTAAAAAAAGTTTTTTTTTTGTTTTTTAAAGGTTTGCTGTTTCCTAAGTTAATATTTTAAAATTATTTTTTTTTTTAAAAATCTTAAAAATATTAGTTATTTTGTTTTGACTTATATTGTTTATGATATTAATAATTTTTTTATTAAAATTTTTGATATATTATATGTGTGGGTTTTTTGTTTATATTAATTTTTTGTTTATTTGGGTTGTTATTGATGTATATTTTAAATCTTATTTTTATTGTACTTAGAATTCTATTTTTTTTGTAGGGTATGAAGTTAATTTAAACTAAGAAATTGGTTTTATTTATAATTATAATTTTTAAATATTAAGTTAATTTATTTATTAGTTATATAAAAAAATTCTCTTTTATAGGTTTTATAATAAAATTATTATTTGATATATATCTTTTATCCATTTACTTTAAAAGTCAGATTAGTTAAAGTATTATATTTAAACCTAATATTTCCTAAATAAAAAATATTAAGAATAATTTTAATACTATATTTGTTTTTTAATTCTATTTATTTAAATCTTTTAAAAAAGATCTATATATATTATTAAATAAATAAAATTATATATAAAAAATATAATAATAACTAATAAAAAATTAAATAATAAATAATATACTATTAAAATTACTTTAAAAGTTAATTAATAAAATTTAAAAAAAAATTGTAAACTACTATTAATTAAAAAAGATTAAATATATAATTTATAAATATATATAAATAAAAATTCTTATATAAAAAATAATTTTCTAATAATAAATTAGTTATCTATTAAAAAATTATTAAAATATTTATTAATAATTAATTATCTATCTATTAATAAATATATATATAATAAATTTTATATAAAATAATCCAGTATTAATACTTTTTGTTGATTAGATAAACATGAGTTATATAAAATAAGGTATATTATTAAAAATATATATTATGTGTTTAGTTAATATAAGGAAAATATAAAATAAGAAAATATAAGTATATTCTTAAATTAAACAAAAAACAATAAATTATGACTTAACTTATTCTAAAAGATAAATGGTTGTAGAAAAAACTAGTATTTGACACACTAAGCCATACTGCCTAATTCAATTAGCGCATATAGTAAGGTCATAACAGTAATAAAAAAAAATATATTTAAAATAGATATTTTAAAATATAATAGTAGTAATGTAATTATTAATTTTGATTTTAGCAAAATTGAAATTTCTGAAATATTTTATAATAATAATAACTTTTATAATAATAAAATTTAGAAAGATTTTTTAAAAATGTTAATATTAATATAATCTAATATATTCTTTTAAAGGAATAAATAAAGAAAATATAATGATAATTTTTAAAAACTTTTTATGAAATTTTTTTTTAAATATTTGAAAATATTTATATAAATATTTTTAAATTTTTGTTTTAAAAAGAAGTTATTAAATTATAAATAAAATTAAAATAATTTTTTTTTAACTTACTTATTAAAGAAGAATATTATTAAATTTAGCAAAATTTAATATATAAAATAGAATATATTTTTTATTATAGAATTTTTTTAAAATAATTTATTTAAATTTATTAATATTATAAAATTTATTTTATATAAGATGTTTAAATTGATTTTATTTTATAAAATTTTAAAATTTATTTATAAACTATTATTAAATATTTATATATTAATTTTAATAAATTTTTTTAAATAATTAATTTTTTAAATATATATAAATATTTTCTTATTTTCTTTAAATTTAAAAAAGAAATTATTAAATTTTTTTTTAATTCTAAATTTAAAAGTTTTTTTATTCTTATATAAAAAGATTTTAAAAATTAAGAATACAAACTCTTACTTTTTAATAATAAAAAATTTTTTTTATAAGAATAAATTTATTATTTAAATTATAAAAAATTAATTTTTATTTAGAGAAAATATTATAATAAGGTATATAAATATATAAATATTAAATATTTTAATTATTATTATATATTTATTATAGAATATATAGGATATAAACTTATATACTAATATTAATAAATAAAATAAAAAAAATAATAAAAAGCTTTTTAATATATAAATATTGATTTATATAAAAAAATATATATTAAATATTTTAACTTTTATTATTAATTTATTAATTATTTTAATATTATTAAAACTTATAATATAAATAATTTTAAACTATTTATGATTTATAAAAAATTTAATAATAAAATTAATAATTATTACCAATTATGTTTTAAATATAATATTTAAAGAATAATCTACAAATATTTTAAAATATATAATAATTACAAATATTAATAATAAATTTATATTAAATATAGTATCTTTATTTGAATAATTTATTATAATTAATATTTAATGTTATATAAATATTAATATTATTATAAATACTTTATTTTTAAAATCTAAATTTAACTTAGAATATATTAAAATTATTATTTTAATAATAATACTTTTTTTAATTAATATTATTAATTATACTAAATTTAAAAAAATTCTTATTAATATATTATTAATTATAATTAATCTATAATATATAAAAGTAGAATTATTAAATAATATATTTTCTACAAATTTTATAAAAAATTAGAAAATATATTATTTTTTAATAAACTTTTAATTTATATAAATTATATTCTTAGATAAATTTAAAAAATAGGATATTTTTATTATATAGAAATTTATTAAAAAATAAAAAAAAAAAAAAAAATTAATATTTATTATATTATTTATAAACATATTATATATTTTTAAAAAAAATTAAAATTTTATTATATAATACAGTACTTAATAAAATATTTTGATTTTAATAGATTTTTTATAAATTATATTTTTAAATATAATCTTTTATAAGAAAATTATTATATTTATAATTTTAACTTTAATTATAACAATTTTTGTTATAAAAATAAAATTTTAAAAGAATTTTATAAAAATTTAAATTAGATTAGTTTTAAGATATAATATAATCTAAATAGTCTAGTTTAAATATTATAAAAATAAAATTAAAATTAATATCTAAATTAAAATATATTTAATTTTGTTTTATTAAATAATATTTTATTTTATTTATTTATATTAATAAAATCTTAATTAATATATTATTTAATAATAATACTAAAGATTTTTTTATTAATTTAAAAACAATAAAATGTTTTAATTTTTTTATTATAAAATAATTTATACCTATCTTTATTACTATATTTAAAAAAAATTTTCTTAGAACTATTATTGAATAAGTTATCTTTTTATTTTTTATTAATAAATATTTTAAATAAATTATAATTAATATTTTTAATATTTTTTATAATTTAGTTTTAAAATACCCATAGCTTTACAATTATAACTCTTTAATTAATTAATAAGTTAAAATATTTAAATTTTTTTAATATTTCTATATATAATATGAAAAACAAAAATTTGTTAATATTTCTTTTAAATTTAAAAAAGAAATTTATTTTTATTTTATTTAATATATATCTAATAAGGAAATTAGAAATAAAATAAAAAATAAACTTTAATTTATTAAATACTTTTTTTTTAGAGTTAAAGAATTATGATAAATTATTTAATTTAAAATATTGTTTTGGATTAATTTTAAAAATTATATAATTTTTAATATACTTTTTAAAAATATATTTTTATTTAAAATTAATTAATTTATATATTATATTTTTTTTAAAAAAAATATTTAATTTAAATTTTTACTTATTTATGTATATATTTAGGAAAAGATTAATGTATTATAAAAATATATTAATAAAAACTTTTATAATGATTATATTTGATTTTTAAATTTTTTAATAAAATATTTTATTTTTTTTATTTTAAAATTTAATGGAAAATTTTGGATTTATATAAATTACTAAAATTTTAATAATATTATTATTAAAGATATAGGATTTTTATTTTTTATTAATAAATCTTTTAATTAGTTTGTAAGAACTAAAATATTTATAAAATTTAATATTATTAATATTTATTATAATATTTAAATTAATTTTAAAAAAGAATAAAAAATAGTTTTTAAATGTTAATATAAACTTTTTAAATATATGATTATATTATTTAAGTTAATTAATATTTTTGTATCTTTTTAAACTTTTATAAATTATGTTTTATAAGAATATATAAATATTATTTATATAGTTTATTTTAATAATATTTTTATTTTTAATAAAATGCTGGAAGAATATAAATAATATTGTTACACCTGGGCCCGGTATTTCCCAAATAGGAAATGCCAAGAACAGCTCTAGCACTATACTTGTTTCTTAATTCTATTCGCTCAAGTCTTTTAAAGGGGATTTATATATATCATTAAACAAATAAAATTATATATAGAAAATATAACAATAATTAATAATAAATTAAATAATAAATAATATACTATTAAATTACTTTAAAAATTAACTAATAAAATTTAAAAGAAATTATAAACTACTATTAATTAAAAAAAATTAAATATATAATTTATGAATATATATAAATAAAAATTCTTATATAAAAGGTGATTTTCTGATAGTGGACTAATTATTTATTAGAAAATTGTTGAAGCATTTATTAATAGCTAACTAATTATTTATTAATAAATATATATATGATAAACCTTGTATGAAATGGTTTAGTACTAACACTTTCTATTAATTAAACAAATATAAATTATATAGAGTAGGGTATGTTGCTGAGAGTATATGCTATATACTTAATTAATATATAAAAAACATAAAATAAAAAATACAAATATATTTTTAAATAAAACAAAAGATAATAAATTATAACTTAACTTATTCTAAAAGATAAATAATTGTAGGAAAGACTAATATTTGACACACCAAGCCATACTGCCTAATTCGGTTAGCGCATATGATGAGGTCGTGACAAATATATTAATTTTATATTTTCTATTTTCTAATAATATAATTTATATTATATATTAGAAAAATTTAAATTTATTATTATAAAATATAAATTTCTTAAAGTTATAATTATATTTAATAAAATTAAAATAAATTTGAAAAAAGTTTAAATTATTTAGAAATAGCTTTTTTTTAAATAAAATTAAAGAAGTATAATCATTTTTAAAATTATGTAATTATTATTGATATTTTATTTGAAAATATAATTTTATATTATCTACCTTCATTAAATTTATTAAAAAATAAATTAAATTTAAAATAATATTTAGAAAAATTAAAATTTTTGATATTTTTAAAATTGTATTTATTTTTATTTTAATTTTTAAAATTTATAATTTAACTTTATTTACTAAAATTAAGATTAATACTTTAATCATAATTTTTAAAGTATATTTTTTATAATTATATTTTAATAAAATATAGTACTCTATTGTTTATATTTTTTATAAATTTAATATTATTTAATTATGATATACTATTTATAATAAAAAATTTATGATTATAGTAAAAATATGTTGTAAATAATAATCTTATTTTAAAATTAAAAAATTTTTTATTATTTTTTTTAATTATAAAAATTTTATTTATTTTTTAATTATAAAAGAATTTAATAAATGGTAAATTTAATAATAAAAATTATTTTGTAAATTTAATATAAAAATTGTTTATTTTAAAAGAAAAGAAAATGTTTTTGCTAATATTATTAATTATTATATTAACTTTATAAAAGAAGTGGAATTAGATAAAGAAGTTATTTTCAAAGAATAGAACTTTTATATTATTATTAATAAATTTTTTAATTTTATTATTTATATTATAGAAGATGTTTTTAAAGAAAAATTTATTAAAAGTTATTAATAAGACATTATAGTATATTAAATCCTCAAAAAATCTTTAAACCCTTTTTAATATTTTGAATTAAAAAATGGAATTATTTTTTTTTAAAATATTTTCTATATTCTTTTAAAAAACTTATAAAAAGAAGTTATTTTTTAATATTATAATTTATTAATATATAAATATTTAAATATTAATAAAACTTAAAATTTTATTATTAAAATTTATTATTAATTTAAAATGTATAAATATATTAAAAATTATATTAAAATATATAATATATATTATAAAAATAAATTTAATTAATATAAATTTTATAAAATATTTAAATTTTATAATATTTTTAGTATATTTTTTAAAGAAGTTTTTTATAATTTTATTTAAAAAATATTATAAATCTAAAATTTATTAATAAACTTTTTATATAATAAAATATTAATTATAATTTATAAATTTTTTAAAATAATTATTTTTATATTTTAAAATGATTAATAAAAAAATATAAAATTTTAATAAATTTATTATTAATATATTTTTTTTAAATATAGAATTTAATAAAAATATATTTATAACTATAATATATTTTTTATTAATAAATATTGATAATTTTTAATAAATTAAATAGAAACTAAACTTAACATTACTATTAAAGCTTATTTACAAATAAATAAAACTTTTAAATAATTAATTT
The DNA here is from genome assembly GCA_036872735.1 of Orbilia javanica. Taxonomy (NCBI): domain Eukaryota; kingdom Fungi; phylum Ascomycota; class Orbiliomycetes; order Orbiliales; family Orbiliaceae; genus Orbilia; species Orbilia javanica. The sequence goes on from JAVHNR010000008.1 coordinate 6,603, forward strand.
AAACTTTGGAAATTTACTTCAAAAATTTTTTAAATTATATATAAAATAATTGGATATTTTTATTATTTTTTATTAAATTTATATATAATATTTTTTAATATTTAATAATTAAGATGGTATTTTATAAAGTTTTATATAATTAAATACTAAAAGTTTTTTTATTTTTAATTATATTTAAAAAACTTATGTTTTAAGTAGAAAAATATATGAAAAATATATAAAATTTTTATAATATTTTTAAAAAAAATTTATAATTTTTTTAAAAAAAAATAGTTTATTATTATAATTATAACTATATAGATATTTTTATTTTAAAAAAAAAAGATAAAGTATATTTGTTTATTTAAAATCTAAAAATAAAATACTTTTATAAAAAATTTGGATATTAGAAATTTAACTTATATATAATTAAAAAAAAATTAAAAAAATATTAATATAAATTAGATATATTTAAACTTTTAAAAATTTATTGAATTTTTTATATTTTAATTTTAAAATTAGTATTTTTTGGTTTATAAAAAAACCTTAATATTAATAAAATTAAATTTAAAAACTATATTAAATATAAAATTAATAAAATTTTAAACAACCTAAATAAGAATAATAAATATTTAGTATAATAATTTCTATTTTACAATTTAAAAAATAATTTTTGGTAATTAGAGGAAAATATTTTATTTTAATTTATATAAGTTTATCTTAAACAAGTTTAAACTCCTATATAACAAAAAATTTTAAAATTAAAAAGAAAGTATAAATATTTTAAAAAAAATTAAAATTAAAAAAATAGTTTATAATATTTTCTATATATATTTACTTTTACAAATACCTTTTATTATATATATATATTGTTAAATATTAGTAATATACTTTATTCTAATATTTTTTTTTTATTTTTAAATTTTATAATATTTTTTTTAAAATATTTCTATACATTAATTATATATTATATATATTTAACTGTAAAACATAAATCCACTCCCTTAACTAATAAATATTAAAAGTTAAAGATTTTATAAATATAAAAAGATTAACTTGATAAAATATAATTATTTTATATTAAATTAATATTAAAAAAATAAGAAAAAAAAAATTAAATAAAAAGAAAATCTTTCTAAATAAATATTTTTTTAAATAGAATTTTTTATTAAATTATAGAAAATTTAATATTAATTAATAATAATTAAACTATATTATTATTAAAATAATAGTTTATTAATTTTTTAATAATATCTTTTACTATTTTTATTTTTTTTTTAAAATTTAATATAAAATTTCTTATTATATTCTTTTTATATAAATTTTATTTTTTATAAATAAAATTTTTTTAATATTTTTTAAAAATTATTATAACTTTTTTTTAATAATATTTTAATTTTAATATAATTTATTTAAATTTTTTAAAAGAATTTATAAATTTAAATTAACTTTTTATAATTGTTTATTAATTTTTTTTAATATATTTTTAAATTTTCTTAAATTTAATAGAAATATTTTTAAGTTTTTAAAACTTTTAATTTTTAATCTTAAAAATTTTCTTGATTAAAGAAAAGTTAGCAAAATTTATGAAAAAGTTTTAAATATTATTTATAAAAAATAATATTATAATTTTGTTTTTTATATTTTATATATATTAAATATTATATATTTTTTTTTATTATAATATAAGAATGTCTATTTTAAATATAATAATTATAAGTTTTAGTTATTATAATTCTTTTTTTTTTAAATTGTTTTATAAGTTTTATTTTATATTATTTTAATTATAATCTTTTATTTAGATTTTAAAAAAATTTTAAAATTTAATTTTGATTTATATTATAAATATATTATTTAATTTATATACTATAAAAAAAAAAGAATATTTATTAATTTAAGTTTTAATTTTATTTTAATGATAAAATTTAATTATTTTATAATTATTTTATTTATGTAATTTATTTTTTATAAGATATAATTTCTTTATATTTTATTTTTTATATAATATATTTTCTTTATATAATAAAGTTTTTATTAATTTATTTTTATATATTTATTTTATTATATAAAATTTTTTTTTATAAAAATTTCTTTTATATAAGTTTATTTTTTAAAGAAAATTTTATATAATATAAAAATTTTTTTTTAAAATTTAATTTATTTATAAAAAGATTTTATATATAAAATTTTTTATTAGAAATTTCTTATATAAAAAAAAAAAATAATATTATAACTTTATTATATATATTAACTAGATTAAATAATATAATTTAATATATTAAATATTTTTATTTTCTAAAAATATCTTATTTTTGAAATTATTAATATTATAATATTTTAGATTAAAAAAATATATTTATATTTTTTATTATACTTATTTTTTATATTAATTAAGTATATAATTGTAAGAAATCGTATGTACTAGTCAAAATATCAAAGTAATATACAAATGTCACAAAGTAGGAAAACATTAGTGTATATACAGATTAATACTTAAATTATTGTTTGGTTTTTAAATACATGACAGCAAATGCAATGGTTTAAATAGACAAATAATAAAAAAAATAACAAAGTGAACTAAACAAAAAATAAAATGATAAAATGGATATACAAAAATTTAATATTAAATTAGATAAGAGATAAATTTAAATTAAATATTCAAATATATAAAGTATTAAATTAAATAAAAAATAAATTTGAATTAAATATTTGGATATATAAAATGTTAAACTAGATAGAAATTATTTTTTGGTAATTTAGAAATTTATATAAGGTAAAGGTTTAAATAGACTCTTTACTATATATATTAAAATAATATTATTAATCTAAGTTTATAAGTTCTAAAATTTAAATTTAAATATTTTTTTATTTTAAATTTATGGTTTATGTTGTATTATATGGTTTTTCTTTTAATTACAGTATTATCTAAATATTTTTTATAGTTATTCTAAGGGCTCTTTTGGTTAATTAGATTTCTGCTTAGAATTTATTATATTAAAAAAGTTTTGTTATATAATTTTTTCTTTTAATATTGATATTTTATTAATGCTCTAATTTAATGTTTAGAATAGTAATAAGTTTTTTGCTGTAGTAGTATTACTTATTGATTTTAGGTAGTATGAATTTTTGATAGTTACTTTTGCAAAGAGTTTTTTTGAGTGGCTATATCTGCAGATTTCTAATTTCTTCTAAATTTTTTGGTTTTGGATTTTAAATTTTTGATTTTTTTGGGTTTGCTAGTTTCTGATTTTAATTATATAAAATTGACTTTTTATGATTGCTTTTAAAAGTTTTCTTTATTTTATCTTTTTTTAATTGGGTATTATTGATTGGAGTTATAGTCTTATTAAAAGGTTGGGTTTTTATGCGAATGGATTTTTTATTTTTAATGGGTTTAGATTATTTTTTATTTTGGGGTATGGAAAAAATTTCTGAGGTAGTATTTTATTTAGCTTTAGTTAATTCAAATTATAGTTATATAATTTTATAATATAAGCTAATATATTTAGATTTTGGTATTTATATATTAAAAAAATCTAATATTAAAAAAATATCTTAATTTAGGTTAGGGTATTGGAAGATACTAATTAATTTATTTAATTCTTTAAATTGGTATAGAAATAAAAGTATAAAGTTTATTATATTAAATAAAAGGACTAGATTAGTTAAAATGGGATTAATAGAATTTATTAAGTAATTCTTAAGTATAAGTAATGTTAGATATAAGTTGTTAGGTGGGTTTATTTTAATTTTTTTATTAAATAAGATATTGAAACTTGCGGTAGTGGATTTGTGAGTTTAAAATTTTCTTAATTTTATATTTTTTTTTGTTGTTAATAGTGATTGATAAGAGCTTTTTTTTATAATTTTAGCTAATAAATGTGTTTTTTAATATTAGATAAAGTAAATTAGTATAAAATATTGGATAAATTTTTATAAAGGAAAAAAGCTTTAGTTTATATGTTCATTTTTTAATAGACTTAAAGATTTGAAATAAACTTTCTAGTTTATTGGACAATTTAAAACAAAAGTATATTATTTTAATATTTTGCATATTTAATTAAATATGGTTTCTTTTTTTATATATAAATATAGGTTGTCTTTATTTATTTATTTATTTTTATTAAATTTATATAATATAGTTGATTTTTGTTTGAAGGTTTTTTTATAATTTTGATATTTATTGAATAAATTTTGTGGCTTTTTAGTTCTTAACGGGTTTATTAAGTTTTTAAAATTTAAATATAATTAAATTTTATCTGTAGTTTGTGGTAAATAAAAAAATTTTAATAATATTTAATATTTTATTATTATATAAATATTTAGTTAGGGGTAATTATTTGATTTAATTATCTTATTAATAATTAACATAAGCTTTAAAATATTATTTTATAATAAAATTAATATGTTTTATTTATTTATTGGTTTAAAGGTGGTATATGGTGCTAAATTGGTGGTAGATTTTTAATTAGTTATTAACTTTATTCCAAAATTTATTTAAAAAGTTTTTTTTTTTATTTAATATAATTTTTTTAGGTAGTTTATAAAATTTCTATATGTTTCTAAAGAATATTCCAACAAATTCTTTTGTATTAAATTTCTTAAAAATTAAAGTTAAATATATTATTTTAAAAAGTTTATTTATAATAATTAGGATTGTATTATGTTTTTTGAATTTTGGTAACTTAGTGATTAGATTAAAAAAAATGCTTTACTAATTTTTTTCTATAATTTAAAATAATTGTAATAATTCTTGGGGTGTATTTTTAAAAGCTTTAATATATTTGCATATATAGCAATTATTTATATAATAGTTAATATCTTTTCATATATTAATCCATATATAATATTTTTAAATTAATTTTAGTGTTTTTACTCTTTTTAAATATCTTGTTATAAAATAATTATAATATTATTCTAAAATTTTTTTATAAATTTTTTTATTATCTAGTATTATTTTTTTTTTGTTATAATATAATTTTTTTTATTATTTTTCCATTTCTAATATTTTAATTTTGGGGTATTATTTACCTTCTTTTTTGAGGGTTTTTATAATATTTTATATATAGAGGTTTTTTAAAATAATTACTTTCTATTCTTTTTATATTATTATAGTATTAATTTATTAGATTTTTTTAAATAATAGGAGTGTTTAAATTTGATTTTTAATATACTTATTTTCTTCTTTTTAAAGAAAGTTTTTCAACTTTCTAGTTAATACATCGGCTTTGGTATTAGTTTTTTTTAGAATAAAGTATATTTTAAAATTATATTAAGATAAATACTTCATCTATTTTATTTATTTTTGTTTTAAATATTATTTAATTATAAAATATTCTAGATTTTTATAATCTATCAAAATATAAACTTAAGTATGCATATTTATAAAGTATTAATCTCATTTTTTAAATATTTAGATAACAAATAAAAATTCTTTATCATAAATATTATAATTATATTCTATTAGGGTTATTTTTTTTAATTTATAAATAATAGAGTACTATAATCTATTTTTATATTTTTAAAAGAGTACTATAGCGTACATATAATTTAAGGCATCTATTTCTATTTTTATTTCCAAAACTAAGTTCTAATGTTTGAGAATTAACTTTATTATAAAGGTTTGTTAAAAAGTTTGAAAAAACTCTTTTTCTAATTTTTTTTAATAAAATATCCTTTTTTTTTTAATTAGGTTGTAAAATAGTTTAACTATTTTTGTATAATCTTTAATAAATTATCTATGTAAGAAATCGTATGTACTAGTCAAGATATCAAAGTAATATACAAATATCACAAAGCAGGGAGACATTAGTATATATATAGATTAATACTTAAATTATTGTTTGGTTTTTAAATATATAACAACAAACATAGTGGTTTAAATAAATAAATAATAAAAGAAATAACAAAGTGAATTAAACAAAAAATAAAATAATAAAATAAATATACAGAAATTTAATATTAAATTAAATAAAAGATAAATCTAAACTAAACATTTAGATATATAGAATATTAAACTAAATAAGAGTTGTTTCTTAATAATTCAAAAGTCTATATAAAACAAAGACTTAAACAAGCTTTTTACCACACATATTAAAATAATATTATTAATTTAAATCTATAAATTTTAAAATTTAAATCTAGATATTTTCTTATTTTAAGTCTATAGTTTATATTATGTTATATAGTTTTTCTTCTAACTATAATATTATTTAGATATTTTTTATAATTATTTTAAAAGCTTTTCTGGTTAATTAGATTTTTATTTAAAATTTATTATATTAGAAGAATTTTATTATATAATTTTTTCCCTTAATATTAATATTTTGTTAATATTTTAATTTAATATTTAAAATAGTAATAGATTTTTTGTTGTAGTAGTATTGCTTACTGATTTTAGGTAGTATAAATCTTTAATAACTGTTTTTACAAAAGATTCTTCTGAGTGGCTGTGTTTGTGGGTTTTTGGTTTCTTCTAGATTTTTTGGTTCTGGATTCTGGATTTTTGATTTTTTTGGGTTTGTTAGTTTCTGGTCTTGATTGTATAAAATTGACTTTTTGTGATTATTTTCAAAAATTTTTCTTATTTCATCCTTTTCTAACTAGGTATTATTGATCGGAATTATAGTTTTATTAAAAAGTTAAGCTTTTATATAAATAAATTTCTTATTTCTGATAAGTTTAAATTATTTTTTGTTTTAAGGTATGGAAAAAATTTTTAAAATAATATTTTATTTAGCTTTAACTAATTTAAGCTATAGCTATATAATTTTATAGTATAAACTAATATATCTAGATTCTAGTATTTATGTATTAAAAAAATCTAACACTAAAAAAATATCTTAATTTAAATCAGAATATTAGAAAATATTAATTAGTTTATTTAATTTTTTAAATTAATATGAAAACAGAAGTATGGGGTTTACTATGTTAAGTGGGGGGATTAAATTAGTTAAGATAGGATTAATAAAATTTGTTAAATAGTTTTTAAATATAAGTAATATTAGATGCAAATTATTAAATAAATTTGTTCTAACCTTTCTACTAGATAAAATACTAAAGCTTATGATAGTAGATTTATAAGTTTAAGATTTTTTTAATCTTATATTTTTCTTTATCATCAATGGTGATTAATGGGGGCTTTTCTTTATAGTTTTAACCAGTGAATATGTTTTTTAATACTAAGTAGAGCAAATTAATATAAAATACTAAATAAATTCTTATAAAAAAGAAAAGCTTTAATTTATATATTTATTTTCTAATAGACTTAAGGATTTAAAATAAACCTTCTAGCTTATTAAATAATTTAAAATAGAGGTGTGTTATTTTAATATTTCATATATTTAATTAAATATAGTCTCCCTTTTTGTACACAAGTGCAAGTCATTTTTGTTTATTTATTTATTCCTATTAAATTTATATAGTATAGTTGATTTCTGCTTAGAGGTTTTTTTGTAACTTTAATATTTATTAAATGAATTCTACAGCTTCTTAATTTTTAACAAATTTATTAAGTCTTTGAAATTTAAATATAATTAAGTTTTATTTATAATTCACAATAAATAAGGAAATTCCAGTAATATCTAATATTTTATTATTATATGAATATTTAGCCAGAGATAACCATTTGATTTAGTCGTCTTATTAATAATTAACATAAACTTTAAAGTATTATTCTACAATAAAATTAATATATTTTATTTATTTATTGGTTTAGGGGTGATATACAATATTAAGTCAATAATAGATTTTTAATTAACTATTAATTTTATTCCAGAATTTATTTAAAAAATTTTTTCCTTTATCTGATATAACTTCCTTAAGTAGTCTATAAAATTTCTATACATCTTTAAAAAATATTTTAGCAAATTTTCTTACATTAAATTTTTTAAAAGTTAAAATTAAATATATTATTTTAAAAAGTTTATCTACAATAATTAAAATTGTATTATATTCTTTAAATTTTAGTAACCCAATAATCAGATCAAAAAAGATGTTTTACTAATTTTCTTCTATAATTTAAAATAATTATAACAATCCTTAAAATATATTTCTAGAAGCTTTAGTGTATTTATATATGTAGTAATTATCTATATAGTAGTTAATGTTTTTTTATACACCAATTTATGTATAATATCTTTAAATTAACTTTAATATTTTTATTTTTTCTAGATATCTTGCTGTAGGATGGTTATAATATTGTTCCAAAATTCTTTTATAGATTTTCTTATTATTTAATATTATTTTTTTTTTATTATGATATAGTTCTTCTTATTATTCTTTTATCTTTAATATTTTAATCTTGAAATATTATCTATCCCTTTTTCTAAGGATTTTTATAATATTTTATATATAGAGGTCTTTTAAAACAGCTGCCTTTTACTTTTCTTATATTGTTATAACACCAATTTATTAAATTTTTTTAAATAGTAGGAATATTTAAATTTGATTTTTGATACATTTATCCTCCCCTTCTTAAGGAAGGTTTTTTGATTTTCTAGTTAATATATTGGCTTTAATATTGGTTTTTTCTAAAACAAAGTATATTTTAAAATTATATTGAGATAGATACTCTATTCATTTTATTTATTTTTATTTTAAATATTATTTAATTATAAAATATTTTAGATTTTTATAATTTATTAAAATATAAACCTAGGTATATATATTTATAAAATATTAATTTTATTTTTTGAATGTTTGGATGATAGATAGGAGTTCTTTATTATAAATATTATAATTATACTTTGTTAAAATCATTTTTTTTAATTTGTAAGCAACAAAATACTATAGTTTATCTTTATATTTCTGAGAGAGTATTGCAATGCATATATAATTTAAGGTATTTGTTTTTATTTTTATTTCCAAGATTAGGTTTTAATGTTTAAAAATTGGTTTTATTACAAAAGTTTATTAGAAAATCTAAAAAAACTCTTTTTTTAATTTTTCCTAATAAAATATTTTTTTTTTTCTAGTTAGGTTATAGAATAATTTAGCTATTTTTGTATAGTTTTTGATAAATTATTTATAAAAATTTGTGAATTTTAAAAAAGATTAAACGTCTTTAACTATTTTTAATTCTTTTTAGTTGAGTATGTTTTAAATTTTAATAAAATTTATTTTAATATTATTATTACTTATAATATATTCTAGGAACTTAGTTTCTCTAATGAAGAATTTATATTTAGAAAGTTTAATATATAATTTTACTTTTTATAAAATTTTAATAATTTTTTTAATATATTAAATATATTTTTCTTTTAAATTGTTATATATACAAATGTTGTTTAGATAAATTATATAGAATTTATCTAAAAAAGATTATAATACTTTATTAATATATGTTTAAAAGATTACCAAAGCGTTGGTTAATTTAAAATATATTATTTAAAATTTAAAATATTTGTATCTTATTTAAAATATTATTTTTTTTTTATCTCTTTCTACTATTCTAATATGGTTATAGGCGTTGTAGATATCTAGACAAATAAAGTACCTAACTTTTCTCAATCAATCCAAAATTTCATTAATTCTTAATAATAAGCATTAATCTTTAACAATAATAATATTAAATTTTCTCCAATTAATATAAAATTATAATCCTCCATCTTTTTTAAAGATAAAAAAAATAAATACTTTTTATAAGTTATTAGATTTTTAAATAAATTCTTTAATCATATTCTTATTTATTTATATTTTAAATACTTTAAGATATTTTTTATTTATTAGCCTTACTAATTTCCATATCAATTAAATATCTAATAGTATAGAAATTTTCATGTTTTTCCTCTGTTATAGTAGCAAAATATTTCCTTTTTTTTTAAAAAATATTTTTATAAAATTTTAAAATTTATTAGAAAATTTTATTAGTTTAATTATTTTAATTTTATTATCTACAAAAGTAATTTGTTTTTATTTCTTTTTTAAACTATAAATAACAAAAACCAATTCTTACTTCATAATCTTTTTAAATATTTCTACACTAATAATTATAATTTTAGATGCACAATTTAAATAAATTTAGTTAATTTTTTAATTAATCTAAATATTATATTTTTTATACCATAATTTTTTAAAGTTTAATAATTTAGTAGTATTAATAATATTGGTATTAACAATTTTTTTGTAATTTTAAATTTTTATTTTAAATTAAATCATTTTTTTAACTAATTCTCTACTTCCATTAAAGTATTTTATAAATTTAAAAACTTTTTTAAAATAAAATAAAAAATTATTCTCAATTACAAATTTATAACTCATGTATATTCCAGTATCGCTGTTATCCAAACATACTAACATATTAACAAGTTTCTAGAGGTAAGGGTACAGAGTAATAAAAATTTTAATATATAATTTAAATAAAATATTAATTTCTTTAAAATTTAAATAAGAAAAAAGATTATAGTATATAAAAGAAACTTAAGGAATTTTTCAAAACTATAAATTTTTCAAAATAACAGGTATTTTCTTGTTTTTTTGTGTGTCACAATTTATAGTTAGGCTTATTCTTTTCTTAATATTTTACTAAAAATATCTTAATAATAATACTCTAAAATAAAATTAAATACGTTTTACAATTCTTTGTAAATAAGGCTCTGAATATTTTAGTTTCTAGTTAAGCAGGGATCATAAATAGCCCATCTATTTTATCCTTTTTAATTCTTTTTATTAAAATAATTATTTATAAAATATCCTCTTTTTCCATAGTATAGGTAAAGTTTTTAAACTTATTATCTATTTTTCTCTTCTTAAATTAATTATTTTTTAATATTTTTAATAGATTAGTCCATTAATCCTAGTCCAAAATAATTGTTTTTCTAAATTTATTAATTATTTTTTATTAAAGCTTTTAGTATAAAAATAAAGATATTTTTTTTAAATACTTTTTTATTTATTATATTATAAGATTTTTTCTTAATATTCAAAGTTTATTAATTATTATTCAACTTTTGGTATAAGATTATAAAATTATTAAAGTTTTTAAAAAGAATATTTTGTATAATTAAAAATTCTTTTACTTCTATATATAGTTTGTATTATAAATAAGTAATTTAAATAATATTATTATAATTTAAATGTTCTATTAAATACCTAAATTCTATAAAATATAAAGAAAAAGGTTTATTAATTTATTTAAAATTTCTAAATTCTCTTTTTATCATTCTGATAAAGTTAAAGTTCCTAAAGACCTTTTTAAACTAAATAGTAAAATTAATATAAGTTTTTTAATTCTATTCTTAATTATTTGCATCATATTTGTTAAATATTAGTTCTATTAAGTTACCCTTTAAAAAGCTAATAACATATATAATTTTTCTTTTATAAATAGTAAACTTAACTACTTCCCCTTTATATTTATTATTAAACTAAGTTAAAAAATTATAAAATTCATATAATTTTATACTATTAAAAGAATTTAAATTTAAAAATTTAATATTAAAAGTAACTACAAGTAGTATTATTAACATATTATTTCTAAAATATTTAAAGACTGTTATCATAACTTTAGTTTATTCAATAATAAACCTAAGAAAAACTATAATAATATTTTCTCCTTTAGTATTACTACCGCTAAAAGTTTTGAATTTCAAAAACATTTATATATTAAATTAATAAAATTACAAAGTAATAAAATATAAAAAATCATATATATTAATCAAAATATCAAAATAATATACAAATATTATAAGGCAGAAAGGCACTAATATATATACAAATTAATATTTAAATTATTACTTAGTTTCTAAATATATAACAATGAACACAATAGTTTAAATAAATAAATAATAAAAAAAATAACAAAGTAAACTAAACAAAAAATAAAATAATAAAATAAACATACAAAAATTCAATATTAAACTAAATAAAAAATAAATCTAAACTAGACATTCAAATATACAAAATATTAAACTAAACAAAAATTATTTTTTAATAATTCAAAAGTCTATATAAAATAAAAACTTAAATAGACTCTTTGCCACACATACTAAAATAACACTATTAATCTAAATCTATAAGTTTTAAAATCTAGATCTAAATACTTTCTTATTTTAAATCTATAGTTTATATTATGTTGTGTAATTTTTTTTTTAACTATAGTATTGCCTAGATATTTCCTATGGTTATTCTGAAGGCTCCTCTGGCCAACTGGATTTCTGCTTGGAATTTATTATGCTGGGAGAGCTTTATTACAATCTATAAAAGTTCACAAATTCTAAAAAAAATTAAATATCTTTAACTATCTTTGGTTCTTTTTAGTCAAATATGTTTTAAATTTTAACAAGATCCATTCTAACACCATTATTACCCACAATATATCCCAAAAACTTAATTTTTTTAATAAAAAATTTATATTTAAAAAATTTAATATATAATTTTGCCTTCTATAAAGCTTTAATAACTTTTTTAATATATTGGATATATTCTTTTTTTAAATTGTTATATATGTAGATATTATCTAGATAAATTATATAAAATTTATTTAAAAAAAGTTATAATGCTTTGTTAATATATATTTAGAAAATTATTAGAGTATTAATTAATTTAAAATATATTACTTGGAATTTAAAATATTTATATTTTATTTAGAATATTGTTTTTTTTTTATTTTTTTCTATTATTTTAATATAGTTGTAAGTGTTGTAGATATTTAAATAAATAAAGTATCTGGCTTTTTTTAATTAATTTAAAATTTTGTTAATTTTTAATAATAGGTATTGATTTTTGATAATAATAGTATTAAGTTTTTTTTAATTAATATAAAATTGTAGTTCTTTATTTTTTTTAAAGATAAAGAGAATAAGTATTCCCTATAAATTGTTGGATTTTTAAATAAACTTTTTAGTTATATTCTTATTTATCTATGTTTTAAATATTTTAAAATATTCTTTGTTTATTAACTTTATTAGTTTTTATATTAATTGAGTATTTAATAATATAAAGATTTTTATATCTTTTTTTTATTATAATGGTAAAGTATTTTTTTTTTTTTAAAGAATGTTTTTATAAGATTTTAGAATTTATTAGGAAGTTTTACTAGCTTAGTTATTTTAATTTTATTATTTATAAAAATAATTTATTTTTATTTTTTTTTTAAATTATAAATGGTAAAGATTAGTCTTTGCTTTATAATTTTTTTGAATACTTTTATACTAATAATTATAATTTTGGATATATAATTTAAATAAATTTGATTAATTTTTCAATTAATTTGGATATTATATTTTTTATACCATAGCTTTTTAAGATTTAATAGTTTAGTAGTATTAATAATATTAGTATTGATAATTTTTTTATAATTTTAGATTTTTATTTTAAATTAAATTATTTTTTTAACTAGTTCTTTATTTCTATTAAAATATTCTACAGATTCAAGAACTTTCTTAAAATAAAATAAAAAATTATTTTTAATTGTAAATTTATGATTCATATATATTCTAGTATTATTGTTATTTAAATATGCTAACATATTAACAGGTTTTTGGGAGTAAAGGTATAGGATAATAAGGATTTTAGTATATAATTTAAATAAAATATTAATTTTTTTAGGATTTAAATAAGAAAAAGGATTATAATATATAAAAGAAACTTAAAAAATTCTTTAAAATTATAGATTTTTTAAAGTGATAAATGTTTTCTTGCTTTTTTATATATTATAATTTATAGTTAGGTTTATTTTTTTTTTAATGTTTTATTGGAGATATTTTGGTAATAATGTTTTAAAATAGAATTAAATATGTTTTATAATTTTTTATAAATAAGGTTTTAAATATTTTGGTTTTTAGTTAGGTGGGGATTGTAAGTGGCTTATTTATCTTATTTTTTTTGATTTTTTTTATTAAGATAGTTATTTATAAAATATTTTCTTTCTCTATAATATAGGTAAAATTTTTGGGTTTGTTGTTTATTTTTTTTTTTTTAAGTTAATTATTTTTTGATATTTTTGGTAGACTAGTCTATTAATTTTGGTTTAAAGTAATTGTTTTTTTAAATTTATTAGTTATTTTTTACTAGAACTTTTGGTACAGAGGTAAGGATATTTTTTTTAAATATTTTTTTATTTATTATGTTGTAAGATTTTTTTTTAGTATTTAAAGTTTATTAGTTATTATTTAATTTTTGGTATAAAACTATAAAATTATTGAAGTTTTTGGGAAGGATATTTTGTGTGATTAAGAGTTTTTTTATTTCTATGTATAGTTTGTGTTGTAAATAAGTAATCTGGGTGGTATTATTATAGTTTAAATGTTTTATTAAATACCTAAATTCTATAAGGTATAAAGAGAAAGGTTTGTTAATTTATTTAAAATTTTTAAGTTTTCTTTTTACTATTTTAATAGGATTAGGATTTTTAAAGGTTTTTTTAAATTAGGTAGTAAAATTAGCATAAATTTTCTAATTTTATTTTTAATTATTTACATTGTATTTGTTAAATACTAGTTCTATTGGATTACTTTTTAGAAAACTGATAGTATATGTAATTTTTCTTCTGTAAATAGTAAATTTAGCTATTTTCCTTTTATATTTATTATTGAGCTAGATTAGGAAATTATGGAGTTTATGTGGTTTTGTATTATCAAAGAAATTTAGGTTTGAAAATTTAATACTGGGAGTAGCTATAGGTAGTACTGCTGGTATACTGTTTTTAAAGTGTTTAAAAACTACTATTATAATTTTAGTTTATTTAATAATAAATTTAAAAAGGATTATAGTAATATTTTCTCCTTTAATATTATTGTTACTAAAAGTTTTAAGTTTTAAAAACATTTATATATTAAATTAATAAAATTATAAAATAATAAAGTATAAAAAATTATATATATTAATTAAGATATTAAGGTAATATACAAATATTATAAGATAAAGAAGTATTAGTATATATATAAATTAATATTTAAATTATTGTTTGATTTTTAAATACATAATAATAAATATAGTGGTTTAAATAGATAAATGATAAAAGAAATAACAAAATGAATTAAATAGGAAATAAGATAATAAAATAAATATACAGAAATTTAATATTAAATTAAATAAGAGATAAATCTAAATTAAATATTTAGATATATAAAATATTGAATTGGATAAAAGATAAGTTTGAATTAGATA
Source organism: Orbilia javanica (assembly GCA_036872735.1). NCBI lineage: Eukaryota > Fungi > Ascomycota > Orbiliomycetes > Orbiliales > Orbiliaceae > Orbilia > Orbilia javanica. The sequence continues at coordinate 21,690 of JAVHNR010000008.1, forward strand.
TTTGGATATATAAGATGTTGAATTAGATAAAAGTTGTTTTTTAGTAGTTCAGAAATTTATATAGGGTAAAGGCTTAAATAAGCTTTTTACTATATATATTAAAATAATACTATTAATTTAGGTTTACGAGTTCTGAAGTCTAAATCTAGATACTTCTTTATTTTGGGTTTATAGTTTGTATTGCGTTGTGTGGTTTTTCTTCTAATTACAGTATTGCTTAGATATTTTTTATGGTTATTCTGAGGGCTCCTCTGGCCGACTGGATTTCTGCTTGGAGTTTATTATGCTGGGAGAGCTTCGTTACAATAGTATATGTTTTTAATAATATATTTTATTATTATATAATTTATATTTATCTATATAATGGAAAGTATTAATATTAGACTATCTTATATATGGTTTAATATAATATATTTATATAATTATTTGTAATTATTTTGATCATTTAATTAATTAATAATTATAGGTGATTGAAATGATTATTCTTTTAAGTTAAAATATTTATAATTTATATGAAAAAATTTTATATATATAAGATTTTTTGATTAATAGTAGTTTATAATTTTTTTTTAAATTTTATTAATTAACTTCTAATATAATTTAATAGTATACTATTTATCATTTAATCTATTTCTAGTTATTGTTATATTTTCTATATATAATTCTATTTTATTTAACGATATATATAGATCCCCTTTGAGAGACCCGAACGAATAGAGTTGAGAAACAAGCATAGTGCTAGAGCTGTTCTTGGCATTTCCTATTTGGGAAATACCGGGCCCAGATGTAACAAATTTTGATTTTATTTTAATAATAAAATTTTATTATTTTATAACCATTTTATTTATATAATTTATTTTTTATAAAATATAATTTCTTTATATTTTATTTCCTATATAATATATTTTTTTTATATAATAAAACTTCTACTAATTTATTTTTATATATTTATTTTACTATATAAAATTTTTTTTTATAAGAATTTTTTTTATATAAGTTTATCTCCCAAAGAAAATTTTATATAATATAAAAAAATTTTTTTAAAATTTAATCTATTTATAAAAAAATTTTATATATAAAATTCTTTATTAGAAATTTTTTATATAAAAAAAAAAAATAATATTATAATTTTACTATATATATTAACTAAATTAAATAATATAGTTTAGTATATTAAATATTCTTATTCTTTAAGAATATCTTATTTCCAAAATTATTAATATTATAATATTTTAAATTAAAAGAATATATTTATATTTCTTATTATATTTACTTTTTATATTAATTAAATATATAGTATACACTTTTAGTAATATATCTTATTTTTATATAACTTATATTTATCTATATAATAGAAAATATTAACACTAAATTATTTTATATATAGTTTAACACAATACATTTATATAATTGCTTATAATTATTTTAATTGCTTAATTAATTAATAACCACAAATAATCAAAATGATTACTCTTATAAGAAATCGTATATACTAGTCAAAATATCAAGGTAATATACAAATGTTATAAGGCAGGGAGACATTAGTGTGTATATAGATTAATATTTAAATTATTGCTTAGTTTCTAAATATATAATAGCAAACGCAGTAATTTAAATAAATAAATAATAAAAAAAATAATAAAATAAACTGGATAGGAAATAAAATAACGAAATGGATATGTGGAGATTTAATATTGAATTAGATAGAAAATAAGTTTAAACTAGATATTTGAATATATAGAGTGTTAAACTGGACAGAAGTTATTTCTTAATAGTTTGGAAATTTATGTAGGATAAAGGCTTAAACAAGCTCTTTACTACATATATTAAAATAATATTATTAATTTAGATCTGTGAGTTTTAAAATTTAGATTTAGATACTTTCTTATTTTGGATTTGTGATTTATATTACATTGTGTAGTTTTTCTTTTAATTATAGTATTGCTTAGATATTTTTTATAGTTATTTTAAAAGCTCTTCCAGTTGACTGGATTTCTGTTTAGAGTTTATTATATTAGAAAAGTTTTATTATATAATTTTTTTTTTTAATATTAATGTCTTGTTAATATCTTAATCTAATGTTTAAAATAATGATAGGTCTTTTATTGTAGTAATATTGCTTACTGATCTTAAATAGTATGAATTTTTGATAATTGCTTTTGTGAAGAGTTCCTTTAAATAGCTGTATTTATGGGTTTCTGATTTTTTTTGGATTTCTTGGTTCTGGATTTTGGATTTTTGATTTCCTTAAGTTTATTAGTTCTTGGTTTTGGTTGTATGAAACTGACTTTTTGTGATTGTTTTTGGAGGTTTTTTTTATTTTATTTTTTTTTAGTTAGGTATTATTGATCAGAATTATAGTTTTGTTAAAAGGTTAGGTTTTTATGTGAATGGACTTTTCATTTTTAATAGGTTTGGATTATTCTTTGTTTTGGGATATAAAAAGAATTTTTGAGGTAGTATTTTATTTAGTTTCAGTTAATTCAAGTTGTAGTTATATAATTTTGTAATATAAATTGATATATTTAGGTTTTGATGTTTATATATTAAAAAAATTTAATATTAAAAAGATGTTTTGGTTTGGGTTAGAGTATTGGAAGATGTTAATTGATTTATTTAATTTTTTGAATTAATATAGAAATAAAAGTGTGGGGTTTGTTATATTAAACGGGGGAATTAGATTGATCAAGATAGGATTAATAAAATTTGTTAAATAGTTTTTGAGTATGGGTGATATTAAATGTGGATTACTAGGTGGGTTCGTTCTAACCCTTTTATTAGATGAGATACTAAAGCTTATAGTAGTAAATTTATAAATTTAAAATTTTCTTAATTTTGTATTTTTTTTTGTTGTTAATAGTGATTGGTGGGGGTTTTTTTTTGTGGTTTTAACTAATAAATATGTTTTTTAGTGCTAAATAGAGTAAGTTAATATAAAATATCAGATAAATTTTTATAGAAAAGGGAAATTTTAATTTATATATTTATTTTCTGATGGATTTAAAGATTTAAAATAGATTTTTTAGTTTATTGGATAGTTTAAAATAAGAATGTATTATTTTAATGTTTTGTATATTTAATCAAATATAGTCTTTTTTTTTGTATATAGATATAGATTATCTTTGTTTATTTACTTATTTCTATTAAATTTATATAGTATGGTTAATTTTTGCTTGGAGATTTTCTTATAATTTTAATATTTACTAAATAAATTCTATGGTTTCCTAATTTTTAGTAGGTTTATTAAGTCCTTAAAATTTAAATGTAATTAGATTTTATCTATAATTTGTGGTAAATAGGGAGATTCTAGTAGTATTTAATATTTTATTATTATATGAATATTTAGCCAAAAATAATTATTCAACTTAGTTATTCTATTGATAATTAACATAAACTCTAAAATATTATTTTATAATAAAATTAATATATTCTATCTATCTATTAGTTTAGAAATAATATGCAATATTAAGTTAATAATAAATTTTCAATTAATTATTAATTTTATTTTAAAATTTATTTAAGAAGTTTTTTTCTTTATTTGATATAATTTTTTTAAATAATCTATAAAATTTTTATATATTTTTAAAGAATATTCTAATAAATTCTCTTATATTAAGTTTTTTAGAAATTAGAGTTAAGTATATTATTTTAAAGAGTTTATTTATAATAATCAGGATTATATTATATTCTTTAAATTCTAGTAACCTAGTAATTAAATTAAAAAAGATGCTTTGCTAATTTCTTTTTATAATTTAAAATAATTATAATAGTTTTTAAGGTGTGTTTCTAAAAGTTTTAGTACATCTACATATATAGTAATTATCCACATAATAATTGACGTCTTTTCATATGCTAACCCATATATAATATCTTTAAATTAACTCCAGCGTTTTCATTTTTCCTGGATATCCTGCTATAAGATAATTATAATATTATTCCAAAATTCCTTTACAAATCTTCTTATTATCTAATACTACCTTTTTTCCATTATAATATAATTCTCCTTATTATTCTTTTATTTTTAATATTTTAATTTTAAAATATTATTTACTCCTTTTTTTAAAAATTTTTATAATATTTTATATATAAAGGTCTTTTAAGATAGCTGCTTTCTACTTTTTTTATATTATTATAGCACCGATTTATTAGATTTTTTTAAGTAATAAAAATATTTAAATTTAATTTTTAATACACTTATCTTTCCTTCCTTAAAGAAAGTTTTTTGACTTTTTAATTAATATATTAGCTTTAATATTAATTTTTTTTAAAATGAAGTATATTTTAAAATTATATTAAAATAAATATTTTATTTATCTTACTTATTTTTATTTTAAATATTATTTAGTTATAAAGTATTTCAGATTCTTATAATTTATTAAAATATAAATTTAGATGTATATGCTTATAAAGTATCAATCTTATTCTTTAAATACTTAGATGATAGATAAGAGTTTTTTATTATAAATATTATAATTATATTTTGCTGGGATTATTTTTTTTGATTTATAAGTAATAAAATACCATAATCTATTTTTATATTTCTAAAAAAATATTATAGTGTATACATAATTTAAAGTATTTATTTTTATTTTTGTTTTTAAGATTAGGTTTTAATACTTGAGAATTAATTTTATTACAAAAATTTATTAGAAAATCTAGAAAGATTCTTTTTCTAATCTTTCCCAATAGAATATCCTCTTTTTTCTAATTAAGTTATAAAGTAGTTTAGCTATTTTTACATAGTCTTTAATAAATTATTTATAAAAGTTTGTAAATTTTAAGAAAAATTAAATGTTTTTAATTATCTTTGATTCCTTTTAATTAAATATATTTTAAATTTTAACAAAATTTATTTTAATATTATCATTATTTATGATATATTCTAAAAACTTAATTTCTCTAATAAAGAATTTATATTTAAAAAGTTTAATATATAATCTTACTTTTTACAAAGCTTTAATGACTTTTCTGATATATTAAATATATTCTTTTTTTAAATTGCTATATATATAAACATCATCTAAGTAAACTATATAGAACTTATTTAAAAAAGATTGTAATACTTTATTAATATATATTTAAAAAATTACTAAAATATTAGTTAATCTAAAATATATTATTTAAAATTTAAAATATCTATATCTTATTTAAAATACCATTTTCTCTTCATCTCCTTCCATTATTCTAATATAGTTATAAGCGCCATAAATATTTAAATAAATAAAATACCTAATTTTTTTTAATTAATCTAAGATTTTGTCAATTTTTAGTAATAAATATTAATCTTTGATAATAATAGTATTAAATTTTTTTTAATTAATATAGAATTATAGTCCTCCATCTTTCTTAAGAATGAAGAAAATAGGTACTTTTTATAAATTATTAAATTTTTAAATAAATCCTTTAGTTATATTCTTATTTATTTATATTTTAAATATTTTAAAGTATTCTTTATTTATTAACCTTATTAGTTCTTATATTAGTTAAGTATTTGGTAGTATAAAAATTTTTATATTTTTTCTCTATTATAGTGGCAAGGTGTTTTCTTTTTTTTTAAAGAATGCTTCTGTAAGATCTTAAAACTTATCAAGAAATTTTACTAACTTAGTCACTTTAACTTTATTATTTATGAAAATAATTTATTTTTATTTCTTTTTTAAATTATAGATAGCAAAGATTAGTCCTTACTTTATGGTCTTTTTAAATACTTTTATATTAACAATTATAATCTTAGGTATATAATTTAAATAAATTTAATTAGTTTTTTAATTAACCTGAATGTTATATTTTTTATACCATAACTTTCTAAAATTCAATAATTTAATAATGTTAATAATATTAGTATTAATAATTTCTTCATAATCTTAAATTTTCATTTTAAATTAAGTTATTTTTTTAATTAATTCTTTACTTCTGTTAAAATATTCTACAAATTTAGGGACTTTTTTAGGATAAAGTAGAAAATTATTTTTAATTATAAATTTATGATTTATATGTATTCTAATATTGTTATTATCTAAATATACTAACATATTAATAAGTTTCTAAAAATAAAGATATAGAGTAATAAAAATTTTAGTATATAATTCAAACAAGGTGTCAATTTCTTTAGAATTTAAACAAAAAAAAAAATTATAGTATATAAAAAAAACTTAAAGAGTTCTTCAAAACTATAAATTTTTCAAAGTAATAAGTATTTTCCTACCTTTCTATATATTATAATTTATAATTAAACTTATTCTTTTCCCAATATTTTACTAAAAATATTTTGGTAATGATGCTCTAAAACAAAATTAAATACATTTTACAATTTTTTATAAATAAAGTCCTAAATATTTTAGTTTTTAGTTAGGTAAAGATCATAGGTAGCCTATTTGCCTTATCTTCTTTAATTCTTTTTATTAAAACAATTATTTATGAAATGTTTTTTTTTTTCACAATACAAGCAGAGTTTTTAGGCTTATTGTCTATCCTTTTCTTTTTGAGTTAATTATTTTCTAATATTTTTAGTAGATTAATCCATTAATTTTAATCCAAAGTAATTATTTCTTTAAATTTATTAATTATTCTTTACCAAAGCTTTTAGTATAAAAATAAAAATATTTTTTTTAAATACTCCTCCATTTATTATATTATAAAATTTTTTTTTAATATCCAAGATTCACCAATTATTATCTAACTTTTAGTATAAAGCTACAAAATTATTGAAATCTTTAAGAAAAATATCTTATATAATCAAAAATTCTTCTACTTCTATACATAATCCATATTGTAAATAAACAATCTAGGCAATATCATTATAATTCAAACGTCCTATTAAACGCCTAAATTTCATAAAGTATAAAAAAAAAGATTTATTAATTTATCTAAAATTTTTAAATTCTCTTTTTATTATTTTAATAGAGTTAGGATTTTTGAAAGCCTTTTTAAGTTAGATAGTAAAGTTAATATAAATTTTTTAATTCTATTCTCAATTATCTGCATTATATTTATTAAATACTAGTTCTGTTGGATTACTTTTTAGAAAGTTGATAGTGTATATAATTTTTCTTTTATAAATAGTAAACTTAATTGCTTCCCCTTTATACTTGTTATTAAACTAAGCCAGGAAATTACGAAGTTTATATAATCTTATACTATCAAAAAGATCTAGATTTAGAAATTTAATATTAGGAGTGGCTGTAGGTGGTATTATTAACATACTATTTCTAAAGTATTCAAAAATTATTATTATAACTTTAGTTTATTCAATAATAAACCTAGAAAAGGCTACAGTAGTATTTTCTTTTTTAACATTATTACTGCTAGGAATTTTGAATTTTAGAGATATTTACATATTAAATTAATAAAGTTATAAAATAATAAAATATAAGAAATCATATATACTAATTAAGATATCAAAGTAATATACAAATATCACAAAACAGGGAAGCATTAGTATATATATAGATTAATACTTAAATTATTACTTAGTTTTTAAATACATAACAGTAAACATAACAATTTAAATAAACAAATAATAAAAAAAATAATAAAATAAACTAAACAAGAAATAAGATAATAAAATAGATATGTAAAAATTCAATATTAAACTAAATAAAAAATAAATCTAAACTAGATATTTAGATATATAAAATATTAAATTAAACAAAAATTATTTTTTGGTAATTCAAAAATTTATATAAAGTAAAAATTTAAATAAGCTCTTTATTGCATATACTAAAATAATATTATTAATTTAGGTTTATGAGTTTTAAAATCTAAATCTAAATACTTTTTTATTTTAGGTTTATAATTTATGTTGTGTTGTATAGTTTTTTTTTTAATTATAGTATTGCTTAGATATTTCTTATGGTTATTTTGAGGGCTCCTCTGGCTGACTGGATTTCTGCTTGGAGTTTATTATGCTGGGAGAGCTTCGTTACAACTCTTTTAAATTAAAATATTTATAATTTATATAAAAAAACTTTATATATATAAGACCTTCTAATTAATAATAATTTATAATTTTTTTTTAAATTTCATTAATTAATTTTTAATATAATTCAATAATATACTATTTACTACTTAATTTATTTTTAGTTATTATTACACTTTTTATATATAATTTTATTTTGTTCAACAATATATATAGATCTCCTTTAAGAGACCTAAGTGAATAAAGTTGAGAAATAAGCATAGTGCTAGAGCTGTTCTTGGCATTTCCTATTTAGGAAATACTGGGCCCAGGTGTAATACATTAATACTAAAAAAATTTAAATTTAACTAAAAAAATGTAAATAATCATTTAAACTTAAAAAATATATTAAAACTAAAAGATAAATTAATATATTAAGTTACTAATATATTATTTTTATTTTTAGTAAAGTTTATGAAGTTTTATTAAATAAAATAATTTAAATTTAATTTATTTATTAAAATCTATAAAATAAACTAATAGCTTATATATAAATTAGTGAAGCAAAATGAACTTAATTTTTAAAATCTATCAAACTGCGTGGAGTGGATTTACTAAAGGCTTAAACTGCTCCAAACCGCTCCATCCCTTTGCTACTCCCTCCTTCCCAAACTGTGTTAGCCTAAACTGTTAATAAGATTGCAGCCTTATAGCTCATGCCACTATTGTAACAAAAACACTATATATTAATATGATGTGTTGACTGGTAACTTGTAGCTGGTGGCCTCACCTCCAGTAGTTAAGCTAGTATTAGATATCTATACCTTATAATTAGCTTTAGAAGAATTAATCAACCATTGTACCTCATGAGCTCATCGCAGTATCAAAATAAGCTTGGATTCCCAGCTAACTTCAATAGTAATTTTATCTCGACATCGTGGACCTACGGAACGTTCAGAGGTGCATTGCTGTATTATTCGGGCTAGTAAATTTATCGAACGTGGGGGCATATTAACGCATGGCTAAGGCTGTGCGAGAGTCCAAGGAGTGTGGGTCTACAAAACTCGAAACCTTTTGTTCGATCCCCACCTCACAACTATGGATTATGCAGTTGCAAGCGTTACTTTCTCAACTTATCGGCGGATCCGGAGGTCCCATATCTATCGATTCTGGTTGGTGCCTCGTCAGCATGTTATAGCTTGAATCGTAATGGCGTATGTGAATCGTAACTAGTGTATGCCAATAACGGCAAGTATAATATTTAACCCGAGGCTAAATATTTGTACCACTAGAGGTTTACTTTTATGCGCTTAGCTTACGGCATATGACAGCTGATAGTAGCATGATGAGACTCCTGTTTTTGTTCTCTTGTTCGACAAACAGGTTTATCTGTTATCCTACTTCACATGCTGCTAATTCGTGTTGGCGAAAGTGTAATGTATTGGAATATTTCATATCCGCGAAAAGTGTTTCAGATTTAGGTTTTGAAATTCACAAGCAGGCGGCGACCCTCGAGAAGTAGTTTTTAAATTATGAGAAAGTACCGACAAACATCATCCTCAAAGGTACTTCAAAGCTATTCTAGTTACTAGCTAATGCGAATGTGGCAAAATGATGCGAGCCGTTGCTGAAATGCCTAATCATCAGTTACGGGTTTCTAATACAGTGCGTAGTGTAAGGACAGCAAAAACGGAGACATTCGCACGCAACAACTACTGGCTTAGATAACGATAGCACGGCTAAAATGCCAAGTTTAAACCAGGCCCACAGAACAATACACATGCGCAGCAGTGGCGCGAAGCTAGATGTCGATCTCGGATCGGCCTCATGACCATATTCATATACTTTCCGCTTTGCATGCAGCCTATATTTTCCTTCCTAAGGAAAAAGGACTTTTAAAGATTGCGCTGGTCCCAGGCCGGTTTAATCTATGTTGAGCCAAGACTTAGCGAACCGGGCAATCCTAGCAAAAGTGCGTGCTGGAAATAGGAAGTCCGCCCGATATGGAGACTATCGAATGTGGTTGGATTACATCGCCAAAAACAAACTTCAACACAATTTACAAGCTGGTGGATGTGGCAAGTAGTTGATGGGTGCGATTATAAAAGCTGCAACTTTAAGGATGATGGTGAAGTCGAAAAGCAAGACACCTCCTAAACAGCTACCGAAGAATTAATATTGAATTAATCAGATTCTAGTACTAGTACTCCCCTAAAATGCCTATGTAAGTGGCCAGACCATGTCTTCGATCTGAACATCCGCAGCTCCGTGCACTCCTCGCTGTTACACTCAGGATTATAAAATATTAAAACCTAGGGCATTCTAATCCTGATTCTGTCTGTTAGGCTGAAAGACCCCTCACGGAAGTATAGAGGCCCCAAGCCTTTCCGCTTGCCCGACCGTGAATGGCCTGATAAGACTATTGCGAAGGCTCCTAGATGGCTGAATACGGATCTCAGGGATGGTAATCAGTCACTGGCCAACCCTCTAGTAAGATATATGCCTAGACCTTCTACTGAAGAGCTGCCAAGCTAAATTGTACTATAGGATGGAGAACAGAAGCTCCGTTTCTTCAATTTGCTAGTAGAGATCGGATACAAGGAAATTGAGGTCTCGTTTCCAGCCGCATCACAGATCGATTTCGATTTCACAAGGCACCTAATTGAGACCCCTGGCCAGGTCCCTGAAGATGTTGTCCTTCAAGTTATCTCGCCCTGTCGCATGGATCTTATTAAACGGACAGCCCAGGCCTTATATGGTGCCAAGAAAGTTATCTTTCATTTGTATTTGGCAACCAGCGAATGTTTCCGCCGAATAGTTTTCAATAACATGACGGAGGACGAAACTTTGACACTCGCTGTCGAGTGTACAAAGTATGTCCGAAGTTTGACAAAAGATTCTCCGGATCCTGTCGTCAGAGCAACTGAGTGGCAATATCAATTTACTCCGGAAACTTTCTCCGATACGTCCCTTGAATACTCGATTAAGCTCTGCAATGCAGTTAAAGAAGCATGGGAGCCCACGACACACCCGATTATTTTCAATTTACCAGCCACTGTTGAGCTGTCAACTCCAAACGTGTATGCCGACCAGATCGAGTATTTTTGCAAACACATTTCAGAAAGAGAGAAAGTCTGTGTTTCGCTACACCCTCACAACGATCGTGGCTGTGCTGTAGCAGCATCAGAGCTGGCGCAAATGGCTGGAGCAGACCGCGTTGAAGGCTGTTTATTCGGCAATGGGGAGCGAACTGGGAACGTCGATCTTGTTACTCTGGCTCTAAACCTCTATACTCAAGGTATCTCTAATCTCTAGATCGATCTTGTAGTTAGCTGTGCCTAAGAACCTATCGAACAGTTAGCTAACACCTGTTTAAATTAGGGATTTCTCCCGGTATTGATTTTTCTGACATCAGCAAAGTCATCAGCACAGTAGAAGATTTGACCAAGATACCCGTCCATCCAAGGCAGCCGTATGGTGGCCAGTTCGCAGTCTGTGCCTTCTCCGGTAGCCATCAAGATGCCATTAAGAAGGGTTTCCAAGCTCGTAAGAAGTTGGCTCACGATGATCACTGGGTGATGCCATATCTCCCTTTCGATTCCCAAGATATTGGTCGGACTTACGAGGCGGTAATTCGAGTTAATAGTCAAAGTGGGAAGGGAGGTGCTGCTTGGATAATCCTCCAACACTTGAATTTAGACATCCCGCATCGACTACAACAAAGATTCTCAAAAATCGTTCAAAACCATACAGAGACAGTAAATCGAGAGCTACAGCCTGCGGAAGTTGTTAAGTTGTTCGAAGATGCGTACTTTCAAAAGCCCGATTCCCCAATTAGACTAGTAAGTTACCGTATTAGGACGGATAGTACGACTTCCAATGAAAAACTTCCTATAACCAATCGAGCTACTGAAGGGCAAAAAAGGCTGCATTTTGAGGGAATTATTGCTTTGAATGGTGTGGAGACGCCTATCGAAGGAGTGGGGGAAAGCGCAGTCTCGAGTCTAGTAAATTGTCTTGGGGGGCTCGGGGTGGATGTAACCATTAATTACTTTAAGGAACAGGCAGTTGGCTCGGAGGGAACCAATAATACGAAGGCTGCGGCGTACATCGAATGTTCGCTAGTTACTAAAAAGGGTAGCAAACGGGAGCCAGTTTGGGGTGTGGGTATTCACGAGGATGTGGTGCAGGCTGGTCTGGTGGCACTGCTTAATGCTACAAGCTCCGTCTATGAAAGCCAACTAGGGAATACCGCTCGGCTGAACCTAATAACTCGTCCACGCCGAAAAAGCTCGCCCATCAAAGTTCCAAGTACCACGGTTACAGTTTTGGAGCTGTGCAGTGATATGGACTAGCGAACGCAGGTCTTCAAAAATATGTCGGAGCGTATCTCCATCAGAATGATTTAGAGATATACATTTAGGAGGTTTGTTTACCAAGCTGGTAGGGTAAATTGAAGGCAGCTAGAATTTTAGGCGTATGAGTTGGGCAGCGAATTTGTTTTTTAAAGCTAGCATATTGAAGAAACATATATTTGCAATCGGTGCTCGAGGATTGGACATCTCAAAGGCAGTCTTGTAGCCAATTTTCGACCACACATAAAATCAGATCCTCGGTGAGTTGCATACGCCGTACACTCTAAAACCCCATGGTAGAAATTGAGAAATCCGAGAGTGTACGATTCATTCACACTGGGCTACCTGTTGCAAGACACATAAACGTCATAGTACCCCTAGTAGCGCGATATTTCTAAACATAATACTTCGTATTCATATTCGGATATGTTTTCCTTGGGCATATCAGAGCGTATACTGAAATTACCTTTTTACAATTTTTCACGCGTTCCCATCCATGGATCCACTTGCAACTGGCGACACCTTACCTGTTACCTACACGTCAATTCCATTTATCCAAACTAAGTACGACGATAAGATGGATTTAATCTTCTGATTTGATAACATTACCGGACAGTATAGCCCCAGATATAATACGCTTTTCTTGGTTGTGCCCAGGCTGGTTCACGAGACAACGCTTTTCCAAAAAAAAAAAAAAAAAAAAAAACCATCTCTAGTAAAGCATCAAAACTCCCGAATTGAGTGATTTAATAGGCTATAATCTACAATATTGGAATAATGAAGCAAGCCCTCGTTTTAGATACGTGCATTTTCTACATTAGTCAGCGATAAGATGCGAGAACACTATCGTCCCAACTAGATTACCATGTTAATATGTACTCCTACAAACGATCTCTTAATGACTAAAAGACTTACTTTAGATATTTTCCACTGAGTTCCTTTTCCAGGTTGAGCGAAAGATTTCCAAGAACGGTTCCAACGTCACTCTATATTGACGCGACAACATCAGTGGCTATTCATCGCCTTCCTCAAGATACTCGAAGCTACCTGTATCAAATCTATAGAGAATTGAAATGGGACTTACAGGTTTTACGATGTGACCGCTTTCTTTCAGATTTATGAAAATGGACTGCTCCTGATGTGGCATGACATCCCCGTGGTCATCCCTCAACGCCTTTTGCATATCCGTATCCACAATTCCCGGCGCAATGGCGATAGATGATATGGTTGGTTCTTCATGGGCTAGAGTCATATTGAGATGATTCAAAGCGGCTTTGCTAGAGCCATATGCTCCCCAGCCCGTCTTTCCAAGGACACGGAACATCAGCATTAGTCAAAGTAACATTTCGCAAGCCGAGAGTAAAAGACAACGTTGCAACCCTATGACCCTTATAATTGCACGAGTAACAGGGCGTAGAGAGGCTTACAAAAGGCAATCCAACCGCTCCAGAGCTGACCATAACCACTCTTCCATTCGCTTTTCGTAGCTCGGGAAGAGCGTTCTTAATCAAGTCCACATTCGAGAAAAGATTTACTTGAAAAGCTGTCTCCCAGCCTGCTAAATCTGCATCCTCAACTTTAGCGATGGGATCCAACATCCCGTGGTTAAGTATTAGCGAATCCACCCGCCCCCACCGAGTAGTCGCCCGGCCTATAATTGCTTCCCCGGCTTTGGGTTTCCCTCCTGAGGAAAACGAGAAGTCCACAGAGATAGGCTCCAGATTTTTATGATATTTAGACAGTAATTCAAGCGATTGAATATTGCGAGAGACAGCAATAATATTGGGAGGGTTTGGTAGTCCGAGAAGATGGAGCAGTATAGCGTGCCCTATGCCTTCAATTTCAAATACGTAAGGATTCTAGTGTTAGTTTAATTTTTTTTTCGGAACAAATGTGTCGGGTCCGTAGAAGAAGCAAGGATAATTTATATATCTCAGCTGTATTCATACCTCGCCCCGCACCGGTTAATATAATAGTAGGCACGCTAGCCATATTAATGGATCCTGATCTAGACGTTACAGACAACTTGGATTCGTCTTGGTTACCGAAAGTGTTTCTCTGCATAACTACCATAGCAGTGAGGTGCGGTTACAATGGGTCTTATATCTTCGATGCTGGAGTATAAAATAAGCCGATATCGCGAACTTTATAATTGAAAGTTGGAATATAGTAAATTTATCCGAATAGATGCGGCTTATCCAGCGCCAACTTCTTGTATCCTGTTGGTGCTGGCACGTGCTGATTCCTTGATTATCAAAAACAAGTTCGGCACCAATCTTCTTCCAATCTAGACCAAAGCATCAGACACAAACTAGCGGCACTAACCCATAATTATATCAATTATAATTATTTATGTTATAATGCAAAAAAGAAAAAGAAAAGAAGGCTGTCGTAGGCACTCAAAACATTTCATAAGTATAATGCCACAAATACAAACCGTCCTAAGTAGAGCCTACCAGAGTGACCCCCAACTTTCTCGACCTAGGATTTTGGCGCAATTTGCGACTGATAAAGGCGGCCGATCTTTCCCCCTTCACGAACCTTGAAAAAAGTACTCTCGGATCAGGGTGATGCTAGGGTTGAAGATGGAGCGGCTCAGAATATATTGATTTGGGCCATAGCCATCCTTTTTCAGAAGGAATAGCCTTCACGGCCGAGATACACGTCACATCGTGCGGGGTTTATCGACATAAATCACCAGTGAGAATCGCTAAACAATTCGGCAGGCGCAATTGGCTGTGATGAGCTTCTGGACTTTCTCCACCATCAGTCGCGTTTTTCTACACGTATACGGTGAACGTTAACGGATTAGTCAGTAGTTGATGTGTGATAGTATCCGAAGAAGATACTCGAAACAAGGGTATGGATGCGGTGAGTGGGACGAAACATCCCATTAAATAGCGGAAGCTTATAATCAATAGCGTCGAACTTTAATTTAGGTGGGTAACACCCACATAATAAGTCGGTCGCTAGATCTCGATCGGATGCATAATCGGTGCACCGTGCACCGTCCTGTACCCGAACACACTGGTTGGTATGCGGTCTCGATTGTCTAATCCTGCTTAAGATTTATCTGTATGATAGCGTAAACTATAACTTATTGACCAAGATTACGGCTTGATTTAATTTGTCTAGAACGAATTTCTCCCAGACTACTGTTCCGTCTTATTAGAAATGCGCGCCAGCAGCTATAGGGTTTCCATTCCATTTTTAGGTAACATACCAGGTTCTGAGTGCGAGTGGTAGACCTGGAAACACAGCTAACTCAAAATCAAAAAAAAAAAAAACTACAACGTTCGCAATTGTCAGGCCCACAGCGGGGACGCTAAAGATACGGCCTTGGGTACTATGGTAATACCCTGGCCAAGCTGTTCCATGATATTTCTTGGAATGGCGCTAACCAACTCATGTGTTTCTTGAGAAATTAAACTCCACCGTCGCCCCAAGAGTTTCCTACGAAAATATACTAATTTCGACAAAAACTTCTAGGCTAAGCGCAGTAAGTTTAGTAACATGGCGCCCTGTCCAAGTAACCAATTATCTTGGGGCGGGGTTTTGGATCGGGCGGTTTCACCCTTATCGAGGGCAAAATGCCCCTGTTTACTAAGGTAGATAGCTTTAAGCTAATCAGGGGTGAATGGAAACGTATCGTACCCGGCAAAGAACGAACAATCCTTAGTATTGTTTTGAAGTTCTTGCAGACCAGTCTTAAACTACTTATATATCCGAGCCGTGTACAAGTGCGAGTTGTTCTATTTATTCTACTAAAGAAGCTAGATATGGAATCTCTGCTTTGCATGGCAATATTTCAGTCACAACACTCAAATCCTCAGTCCCATTCGTATGAAATTTGGCACCTCCAGATTCAAAATGAGTGCTATGATGAGGGGCATACTTCGCCGTCGAGAATATCCGGGTACTCTAAGCTGCCTCCGCGGCTTAAACTCGGCTATCTCCCGAGCCCACCATGGGTCTCTAGGTAATACCGAAAGCCAATCTTCAAGATATAAGAGCACTTTTGCAGTAGGAAATCCTTACGAAATCCAATCTTTATCAAATTCCAATAACCCGTAAGTCGCTTGGAAACCAAATAATCCCCGTGCCTGCCTTGCATCATCACCAGCACAGGCTGTATCTCGGTCTGACTAACATGACACGTTAGCATAATTAGAATCGCTGGGGGGGAAACCCTCAAAGACATGAAGAAGGATGATCAAGAAAGCGGTGAGCAATAACTTCACACACTTTTGATATAGCTATTCAGGTCTTAGTGCCGGCTACCCCTTGGTATCACCGACTGGAATATATATATATATATAGCCATAGGTTCAATAAAGGTCTGCTCCTCCAGAAGTATCGTTCTTTTGTCTTTTGTGGCCCTATATTGCCTGGGAATATGTGCATTGGCAACCACTATGTATTACGTTCCAGTAATGCTCACTGATCAAAATTCTAGCACGAAGCAAAATATCCACCGGATCGTACATTTGACGAGTTGGTAGTACTTTTCCGTGAAGTTGAAGCCTCTTTTCCAAAGGGTCTTGGAGAGGATAGATGGTATCTTGTTCTTGTAAGAATTCCTGTCTCCCACTTTTGGATTTATGCAGCGCGGTGAAATAATATAATGTATAATTCTGTTGTCTTGGATGTGAAGCTGATAACTCTTACCATGCATGCACATAAAGATAGCAACCTTAACATATGCGTCTGACCCTGCGCATATTGCAGACCTCTATTCTTACTTAATATCCCAGCCCAAATATTCAACTAGTCCATCAAGAAAAGCATTAATGAGGCGGATTCGTGAAGCACTGGTAAAGCTTGTTTGTCTAATTGGTGTATGTAAACCAATTACTGCGATATTTAAAATTGACGACATTGAAAGGGACGAAGATCGAGACTATAGCTTTAGTAGAAATGGATGGCAAGCGGATGATAAAAGTCTTGAGCGGGGAAAGCAGTTCCTAGGCAAAATCTATCGGCACAATATGCCACAAAACGACGAGAAACTCATCGCACATAAGGATTTCGGTAGGTACACATCCCACATCAATAGAGACCGACACATTGGTGCATGGAAATAGAATGAGCCACCAAATCCAGTATAATCTAACTAATAATGTTTATTTTCGTTCATCGTAGCCTGGATCACCTATAATATAACTTACGGCTTATACCTATCTGATCACACCATCTTAGACCCTTTTGAGACAGAAGTCGTGGTGTTATGTGGTATTCTGATCCAAAATCTAGAGAGCGTAACTACATTTCACTTGAGGGGTGCAAGGAGACTGGGTATGACTCTGGAAGATGTGGAAGGATTACATGTATGCGTAAGTGTTCCGGAACCTCCTTGTTTGATCATCGTTTGATTTTGGAGGTTGGGTGCGAAACTGACATCACGGTTCGCTACCATGTAGTGCGAAAAGATCGCCAAATTTTGCCATGTCCCAGTTGATAAAGTACTCCGAGTAGCAGATATCGAGCACGAAGTACCATGGGAATAGAATTCTTAGTGTACACTCAAAAAAGGAGGAATTTTACAATATAATAACGCAAGTATTGTCTCTGAGATAAACTCTCTACATGTAAACTAGCCATGTTAGAGGGCGCTCGATACTTTCTGGTGAACAAGGGTAGATATAAAATCAATTGCGAATTATGAGGGGCTGACGTACAAAGAGCAGTGATTATGCATTCGATCGTGGTCTAGCCTTGGTCGCTATCGGCGTTGTCCTGCTGCAGGGACAAAAATATGAATTTCTGACTAGTTTTACTTCCTAGATTTTTAATTCTGTCTTTTCTAAGCGTGTTTTCGCGAATTCTAGCTTGAAGCTTCACTATTTCTTTATTCGATATATCCTTTGACGAGCGGCCGTATTCAGTTCATGTCCTAGGATCCTCCTTCTCTGAATTTAAGTTGCGTTGTTGCTGTTGTAGATGTGACTATGCGGTTAATAAATTCGACACTGAATTCGGGGCTGAACTCCCTGTTTACGTTTTCGTGTTTCCGATAGTTAGAGGGCTGCACAGTTTTTCTGGCTGAGCCTTTCCGTGATGGAGGGCCGGTCTCGATTCAATATCAGGACAGGTTGTTAATGGTTCTTTGTGTGTCATCACACCGCGCACCGGCTGCTTGTGTACTATGGAATAACTATTTAGTTAATTAGATAGAATAGTATTCAGGTAACACTCATAATAATAGGGATTAGCAGTTCTCCATCGGTAGGTGGAAATAAGCTTTCGAACTTCGACGCTTGGCCCCGCCGAGGGTCGCATAATGGTCGCGGGCGGCCTTGGATTCAGGTCCAGGCACTTCATTTCAAGAAAACCACCACTTAATCCAACTCAATAGGCAGAGGATCTTAAGAAAACACCTTATGCCTAGATCTCCTGCGCACTGGCAAAACCATGTGTGAACCCCACACAAAAACAAGCCCGTGATTCGCGTTTGCTGATCTGTGCATAATTACATGTACATATGTGCGCAGGAGCTTATTAACTGAGTGTCGTGGTTCAAATATTCTTGTGAGTCCATTCATAAGATGTGTACAGCAGGTCCATGGATCCAGCCAAGTGAATTTCCCACCCTGCCCGTCTCCATTTAGATCCCATAATGGTATTCCCCAAGTTCATAATAACGATGTGCCAAGAAGTATTGGCATTGCACTTCGCCAATGGGAACATGTTTTCGCCGAAGAAGCGATAACCGTGCTGCAGTTGCGTTATGTAATTTCGATATGATCATATGAATTGGGCTGAACTGATAATTGCAATATAGTCTTACTGTATACCACCAGCCGACAACGTTATGTGCTGCAATTAATAGCTTGCAGCTATTGAATGAATTTGGGTCATGGGATACAAGCCTCGTTGTAACCCAACAATTTTGTCGATTGTCACACCAAATGGACTAAGCGAAACCTCGAATTAATTAAAATGGCGGGCGCGACCTGAAGAGGTGTTCTCTGATTTTCCTTCCCCGAAATCCTAGACTTTACGTTTGTTGCTTCATTGCTGTCATGAGCGTCTCATGAAACGTGCAAAATGTACGGCTTTCGTTATACCTTCCTTATGGTCGCCTTGATCACCTTTGTTTCGTTCGTTACCGCGCGTACCGTTATTACCATTAAAACATGCTCCCCTCGTTACTGCGATCATCCTGTTCCAAACGGCAAAGTTCGTAGCGCCACAACTACGATTCACAAGGAAACGCCATATATGATTACAAAGTTGAAGACAGTAACGAAACCGAAATATACGCGTACTATCACAGGGACCACCACAACCACCCGTCAAAGAGTTTCTACTGTCTCTACGGTCACTATAATAAAGACTATTTGGACCGGAACCTCAACGCATACCCGCAAGTTTATAGTTACCTCGCCGAGTTCCACTGAGACTTTACCAACTACGACTACAACTATCTCCTCCACCCGGACTATCGCGGCTCCCTCAGGCTTTGTCGGAGTTAATGATGACCCAGATAATAAGGCTGCACGGGATATTCCGGGACGCGGGATTAAACGGGATAGTAGCGATGAGCTTGACCGTCGCAATGCCAATCCGGAACCTGCGATTGCAAAGGCGAAATATGTGACTGCAGTAATCTGTACGAAGACGCTGCTCACAAAGACCGGCACTAGGGTTACTTGGAAACCATATACCAAATCAACTGGTACAACTACTAAAACGCTATTCTTGATTACCCAAACATTTTGGCCGGATATCACAACTATAACCGTCAAAGGAGCAAAAACCCTTTACACTACAATTAGCAGCTACAAAGTTGTTTTCGATAGCTCCACCTCAACCGTTAGTCTTGGTGTCGCAACTACATATTTATCAACAGTCTCGTCGCATCTGCCAGTTGAAACTTTCCACGCCGCCTGCGGACCCAGGAACCAGGGCCCAAGACCTGACCAACGAGCAAATGTAGGATGGGCCGCTTATCAGGCGGGGCCGGATCCCGACGAAGGCGTTATTCAATTCCAAAGCGATGGAACCGCGTATGATTGCTGTGTAGCCTGCCATACCTATAGTCAGGGGGGAACATGCATCGGTAGCTTGTGGAGATCGAATATCTGGGGAGGCGACTCAGGCTGCCTCGGCTGGCTTGATGATTGCGACTGGGAGCCACCAACGTTACCTGAATTCTCAAGCACTTGTAATTTAGTCATCGCTGCTTCAAACGCCCCTGGTCTTTGTCGTCGTCACGGTTTTAATTATTATTCGATAACTACGGAAAACGAGGCAGCCGTCAGTAACGGGTTAGGCTGCAGAAGATATAAGTTCGGGAAATGGTTTATATGATTATGAATTCGGGGATGTTGCAATGTTGACCGATAGCTGAATTTTTTGCTTTCGGGTTCATGAGGCAATAGTAATAAATATTCTTTATGAATGTAGCTGAGACATTTTACATCTTCAGATTCTTTGATAGCCCTTTTTTAGGCTAGGGCATGGCTAATGGCTAATCAGGAGAGATTCGTCTAAGATCACTGGGACACGCCATTTAAATATTTGTTCCCCCTACGGCTACCATTCCGTTGTTCTAGGATTCTTCAACCTTTCGGATAGGCCTTTATACATAATTCTACCGCTGCTACCTTTCTTTGCTACTGCTACTTAATGTGAAACCTTTGTGATGGCACTATATATAGTGCTAATTACGGCGCCAACGCGACGGGCAGTATTTGCTGTTCTAAGACATCTAGAGAGAGATAGAATTATGATATCATGGCGCCAGAACAAAACTATATATTAAGTTGCGTCATATTAACTAGTGTGGCATTTCGGGTTACGTAGGCGAAATCAAGAACATCTACGCAGCTACAACTAAGATACTATGAATACTATATTATATTACTCATACTGTGGCACCAAACGAATATATATAGATCGCTTCTTTAAAACTTTACCTAGGAAATCAATGCATTATATTAATGGTGATACATAGCAGGAATTTTTGTAAGGTGAGGCAACAAAATCACATCATACCTTATGCACAGTAATATATAAGTGTCTCCAAGAGAATATCAACTGCGTAGTTTGTATGAAAAATGACAAGTAAACTATAACTCAGTTCCGACGACTAACCTACAATTTAAAGGTAGGAAGAAGAAAAAAAATTTTTTTTTCTCAGGATTCTATTTTGCGACATTCAATCCGCACATACATCGATATCGGATCCGTGGCATACCACCCGTTTACATAAGCGAATTAAAAAGCTAAATAATAATATATTTTATTACCCAAACAGAGGCTCACCTGTTGTAGCGTCTGTGTTTGAGTCATCCAAGTGAATATTTATTCCCAGGATCCTAGGAAATGGGACTGTCAGTGGGTTTACTGCAGTAGCATTTCCCAAGAGCTGCAACTTACTTCAGTATACTGCAGATACTTCTTCTTTTCTGTATCTTTACGTTATTTTAATATGTAAGCGATCTGGTACTTTATTCAAGAGATTGACAAGAAAATATATTTACCACGGTGATTTTCATTTGGTTTGTATATTTTGTAATGTAAATTTCGGTTTATAAATTTAAGAACTAGTCCTGAGAAACGTTATATATTTTATTCCAACCCTTTCTCATCATGCGATGTGGATTTGTATTCCCTTCTTTACTATACAATTTGGAGGTAAATTAATAACTTTTGGGAACTTTTAAAAACCAGGTGCATATACGATATCATGCCACCGTCGAAGATTCTGGGACCCGGTACCCCTTACAAAATCCCTTCTTCGATCACATGAACTTTGACCTTCATACCCCATGGTTCATGTTCATCACCAATCCAATTCTTTCTCTTTCCAACTGTTTCGATGATATGAACATTGTCTTCGAGAGCCTGCTTGATTTTTGCTGGGTCATCCTTCTTTTTTTGGACGGAGATGGTGAGCTCTAAGCCCTGTTTATTTTTGTTTCTTCCCAGGCTCCATGACCACTCAGCGGAGAAGACCACCCTTGGCTTCGCCTCGTCAATTGTTCCAGCTGGGTATAACCGTGTGACTAAGTATCCGATTCTTCCCAAATAGCCAGCCCACCAAACCTCTTCGGGAGTTACAAGCTTTCTTAGCGAATCTCGAAACTCGAGCTCTCTAGGCGGGAGTTCGCCTCTGTACCTCGACTCTAACATAAGAGCAAGCCGAGCACGATCACGATGAGATACTCCGTGTGCTGAAGACATCAGTCCTACACTTGTCGAGTAGAGCGCAGTCGTACTAGCCGTCTCTTTGGACATGAACATATGTACATAAATGACGTTTGCGAATGAATTTATGACATGCTCGCCAAAGTTCTCTGGAAATTTTCTTGTTTGGTTATTCGAAGGGTCTGGGATTGCGAATTTGATTAATGCTTGGATTTGGTCGCATGATTCGGGTGCAAAGTTTTTAGTAGTTACTTCCAAGGGCGATTGCGATCTGATAGACGGAGGGAGCTGTTTAAATAAGTAGCCTTCACGGACTCCCCCTTGACAGAAGTGGGCTTCCTTGATCCCATGGGGAATAGCTTCGGCGAGGACATTGACAAGGAACGCCACAGCGGGTACTTGGGCCCGTCGACGATCTGAAACCCGAAAAACGTTCTTGGCCGCGTGGGCGATGGACTTCAGAGTTTCAGTGTTTTCGAATTCCTCGCGGCCAGCAGTATACCCATTTATAATCGATATGGGGTAATGTTTGCCATGTGTTTGGTTGAGATAGAGAAGTAAATACCCCCAGCCCCGAAATCCACCTCCAGACAAGTATATATTGAACCCCCCTTCTCTTTGTGCCTTTTCTATTAAGGTTTCTGGGATTTGTAAGTTATCATACGCTGATCGGAAGTTCTCGATCATCTTCCTTCGAAATTCTTTGACAGCTTCTTCACCTTTTTCTTTGCTTTTAGCTTTCCGCAGATCATGGAGTGTTTTCGTCAGCGCCGCTGCACCATAGGGAAAACTAAAACTCCCGCGTGGACTGATTCGAATATTGCCGCCTTGACTCACCATCCAGGTGATTTGTGTACTGCCACCCCCTAAGTCCATCGCCAGACCTTCCATACCCCAAAATCCACTAGCGATTCCCAAAGCACCAATTTCCCCTTCCTCATGTTTAGGTAATAACTCAATTTCCAACCCTGTAGCATCTTTCACGGCTTTCAAAAACTCTGCTGAGTTGAGAGCCGCTCGGGTTGCTTCCGTGGCGACCACATGTATGTTTCTTTTTTCCACTCCAACGTCTTGGCATACAATAAGAAATCGATTCAGAAGAGCACAGACTGATTCGATGATGTGATCAGGAATAGGGATCTGTTTTCCAGAATCTGGATCAAACTGGGAACTATACAGAGAGAGCGGTGACCTGTATACCAAAACTGTGGGAAGAATTCGTGCGAGAGGAGCGGATAAATCTGTTATAGAAAAACGAATTCCGTTGCTGTGGTATCGGTTCATTAATACTAAGCTTCTGCCTAAGGATTCTCTAAACTTACCTTCCCATATCTACGACACCAATGAGCTTATCTTTGTGCGCTTGCCAACTCGGTTGGGGTTTATTTTGATTTGTCAATCTGGGGGGTTCCAATGTAGCGAAAGCATTGTAGCCTAAGGTTGATCCAGTGTCGACCAATTCAAAATCAGAGTCGCCCATGTCGATCTTAATTCTCAAGTCAATAGTAAAGCCAATCTCAATTCCCTACTGAACGAAGTATACGTGATAACTGAGTGGGTCTTTATGATAAACAAAGTGCGGGGAAAAGATTTTTTGACCTCTCCCACTGGGTGGAATACTCCTTTATGCTCTCCAACCAGGGAAGCTATTCTCGATTGCGTCACCTCTCATTTACGTCATAATTTTCTGACGTCGGTCCGGTCTGTCTGTATGCTAGTGAGGTTCTGGGGCATAACGCTAAAGTAATAGTTTAAGATTAGAGTTGCAGACGCTGTGTGGTGTGCACGGTCACCTTAATGAAATTAGAGTCTTTGGGCACATTGGGCTGGCCTGGCCTGAGACAAGGCCCTAAGGGTACTCGGCACAATCCA
Organism: Orbilia javanica; assembly: GCA_036872735.1. NCBI lineage: Eukaryota > Fungi > Ascomycota > Orbiliomycetes > Orbiliales > Orbiliaceae > Orbilia > Orbilia javanica. The sequence continues at coordinate 45,969 of JAVHNR010000008.1, forward strand.
AACATGATACTAGTGTTGCACACAGTAGTGGCAATCCTGTAAGCGCCCCTAGTCTAGTGTTAGTGGGTTATCATGGTTTTATAGTAGCACAATATTCCCCACAGGCTTTGAGGTAAAGGCTTTCACCAATGGGGTGATCATTATGTTTAAGGTATATTGTGCTCCATTGGATAGTCATTTTCGACCACCTTTCCACCTTCCACAGCAAATGGGCTTTTCTGAATTGTTCTGTAACTCCTTCCGCATTACGATATCGGTACGGTATCTTAGCAAAAACAAAAGTTTGCCCAGTCAGATAATGTAAGATATTATTACATGTATGTACATCCACTAACGCTCCACCCGTTTGCCAAGAAATTCGCAAATGGTGATATATGGATCCCTTAATTTTATAACTCGATTTAACCCGGATCGTAAGATACACCGTGTTCCAGCTCATCCAATATGCAATCTGCTGCTATAGAGTACTTTAGAAGGACTTCTATACACAACTTGAGGAGTTACAGAAGCGATTCTACATAATTTATAGATTTAGTACTATTCTACCAGCATTAGAAGGTAATATCTGAAGCCTACGCAGTTTCAGAGAAACATTTTGCTGTTTAAGCTAAGAATTTGAGGCATGGCCTGAGATGCCTAGAATCATGAATGAAATATTTGAGGCGATTCTGAGATTTGCTATCGCTTTACGGCCGCGGAGAACAATATATTAGCAATGATGATTCGAAGAGAATTCCCGACGTAAGATCACTTCTCAAAATTCTTCGTCACGGGTTCATGATAACAGGGAATGCTATTCAATAGGGGCGAGCTATTAGTAAACTCTATATTAATAATTAATAACATGTTAACAAGGCGCCAGGCATTAGCCGTGTACAACGGCCTACTAGTTACTGAGGAGCCTGCGTGCGTATATATTATATATCAAAACATTAAAAGCATCACTCGATCAATAAAAACGAAACCTCTAACAATATAAAGTGACCAATAGATGTAGCAAAAAACCTTGTTGTTATGTAGGGTAACTGTGACAGCTTTTTTGATTCTTACTGACCTGGAGTATGCTTCAGCTTAGCTTCGGATTTCAGCTGGTCTCTTCAAGAGCGTACTTTCTTGCAAGGGAGTACACTTTGTTGTCTGGTCTCCGAGACCGTGTAAACTTCGTGATGTTTCGTGAGACTAGTAAACGGTGTTGCTACATGTTGGAAAGTGCTGCAACGCAACACATGGTGTTGGGCTTCGGACCAACAATCTTCGGGCCAACAATAGCTGTATCTGGTCTCGTTTACCAGACAACACGAAGTTTAGTTGTATCCGAAATAGCGGACCTTTTGAACAAAATAGGAAAAGGTTTCCCGCCTTATCAGAGCAATGTTGGCGTATGGAGTTCGAAATGCAAAAAAAAAAAAAAAAAAAAAAAATTATCCTAGAATGATTCATGGCCTCGAATGCAATGCGGAATGCCGACGGTTCGACTTTACCCCGCAGTTTCCAAACTATAAAATGAATTGGTGGAAACACTTCCATACCGGCCTTTATGGTGGCTGAGGGGTCGCCTATTCGAAGAACCAATATCGATCTTGAAGCTTGTCGACTCCCTAAACAAACATTGCATCATGACTTCCCAAGAACTCCGGTTATTGGCACTGCCAATCAGATACTCGAGTAACATCTACCATTCTAATTTCAGGCAATTTGATGTGTATAGATTGGTAACTGAGTCCTAACACCATCTCTGAACACAAATCTAGGCTGGACGGTACGACCAGTGGTGCTTTTGGAGTACTTTAACATTCCATACTCTGCCAAGTTCTTCCGCCTTGCGGATCCAGAGTCTTTAGCCCTCGTACGTTGAACATTACTAGATGCGAAACGATAAAAATTACTACACAATCGACATTTGAAGGCGCGATCTAAACATCCCTATCCAATAGCTTCATGCCGAATCACCTTCCGGCCTAGTCCCCGTTATAATCGACAGCGACCTTCCGCAGCCGGTTCACGACTCTCTTGCTATTGGGGAATACCTCCATGATAAGTACCCAGAGAAGGGTTTATGGCCCAGTGAACTCAATTTGCGAACATATGGGCGTAGCATTGTAGCCGAGGTGTGCATATAAATATTCGATTCGGATTCGGCCAGTTGAATAACCTTTCACTCAACCCTTAGCTACACTCCGGATTTTTGAACATACGCACCGAGTTTCCACACAACTTCACCGTTAAATATAACCCCGCGCCTCAATTCAGCGAAAAGGTGCTTAAAGAGGTAAAACGCGTTCTCAAAATCTTCGATACGGCTCGCAATTTGGCAAAGGAGGTGCTTGGTGATCGAGATCAAGGGTTTCTTTTGGGAGCTTTTAGCATTGCAGATGCCTTTTACTGGCCTATTCTCTCAGTACGTTATGCCCCGGCCCAATTGACCCCCAAACCCATATAAAAGCTAAACGTTACTTGCAAAAGAGGTTTTTCACATACTCAGTCGATATCTCTAGTGCAACCACCGATGCAAGCGAATATATTGCGAAAATGTGGAAGGAGCCTACGTTGAAAAGGATTGGTGAGGTGCAATTTCAGGAAGTTCGAGAGCATCCTGAGTACAGTGTACCTTTCTACGATAACTTCGTTCCTGGTAGTAAGATGGAATCTTGGGATATTGAGGACGTGATGGGATCTGGACGATTGTAGAGAGCAGGGAACTTTCGAATTTCGACAAGACAAATTACTTCCTTTGTTTTCGAAAATACAACTGATGCCTTTCTACTACCTCAGCCAAAGTCAAGCTATAGCGTATACATACTCAAACAAAGTCCTCTTTGTGACGTCTGGGAACGAGACCAATATATACCCGATATATCTCCAGGCGAACATATGCTCAGACTGATCATATGAAGGAACAGTGCGCAACCCGATTTCTTGATTTATATCATTACATTAATCTATTGAGAGGTTGGTTCAAATATCGTCTGAGCTATCCCTAATAGTTATCAATAATATTGAAATAACCACTTCTTCCGCAAGTCGGTCGGTAGGTTGAACAACAGTGCACTCGGTAGTAATGGTTTGGATGATTATCGAGCAAGCATCATGCATCATGTTGAAAAGCTAACTAAATTGTGAGTGTGCGCATATCCGCTGCACTGTGCTTTCCATAGTCCAAGATACCTAGACGCACCTGCTTTGGGATATTTATCCATCCCCGTATATGCATATGGCGAAATAGGCAGCTAGGCTGAGCTCTGTATCTCGCTCCACTGATTATTTCGGCGGTTAACATTGCCGAACTGTTAAAACCAAGACTAGTCGACTATGCATGCGCCAATGATGGCAATAGGCCCCAACATGAATGCGGGCGAAGGTCCGTGTGATCTGCCTCGACACACCAAAAGCCCCTGTCTAAACCGTGCAAATAATATACTATTATAATGTATATACGCACTCATACAATCGCGCCTTCCACTAATTTGGAAGGTTCTCGGTTGCACAGCGTGAGCTTATCTGAGTAATACGTCACACGGGGAATTCATGCATATAGTGTTGCGACATGACTAGCCCGAGTTCCGACTTTGCGATATATTATGTAATTACGAGTTAATCAATTGAGTTTTGATATGCCTTCAGAAAATAGAGGCAAACAATTGAAAAAAAAAAAAAAAAAAAAAAAAATTCGAATAAGGCTTTTTTTACCTTTTTTTTTGAACTTATAATTTTGGTGCAGCATGACAGACGAAGAATTCAATCGTTAGGTATTACCGATGCTTGATAAGAAACTAAGCCCCTCGCTGCCCCAATTGGCCGTAATACGACGAGAATAGGGTGAGATAGCTAGGCTTCGACTTAGCAACGCTGATTGCCAATCGATCCATAAGACCACGATGATCGCGTGATAGAGTGTGAAATGCACTATCAGGCGAACTGTCGGTAACAAAACTTAGCTTATGAGCTATATGCTCAGTTCATCCAAGTATCAAACTGAGCTCATAGACCGCCTGTGTTGTGTGATTGTGCTGTTTCGGCCAAGATGGTTGATCATGCCTCTCCCATGGCTCTCAAATCAACTAAGGTTATCAACTTCCTAAATAAACACAGGCTCTTGCCGTGTCCCTTAGTTGATGGTAATAAGAACGGACGGCAATCGTGCAGAATTCTCCTTCCTGCCTTTTCCAGGACTACGGGTAAGGCTAGGCACCAAGTCACGCCGGTCGGGTTGTCCGCACCTTCGCCTAGCCTCCAAGCCAGTTGTGGCAAAGCTCGGACGTTGCACATAAAATGTCCAGATTACAATACAGAACGGATAAAAGCGAATCTTGTGACTGGGATCGGTGACACAGATGCCTCGGGTGGGCATTGGCTTGAAAGATCAATGTCCCATATGCACATCGATACACAACGCTGCATTCGATATCCAGCCAGTTGAATACCTCAGTTCTGAGCTCACCCAAACAACACCTAGGCAAGGTCAACCAGCACCCCTTGTGATCAAAGCTGTTTTCAAAGGTAAGCAAGCTCTCAGGACCTTCCCGAAAGGCATCCATCCTAGCAATATTGCGACAATAGACAGAAACAATACTTCATGACTAGCTTGAAGGTTATAGACTTAGTTAACCAAAAGTTGGCCTCCACCTCCAAACCCGCAATCGAGGTCTTCGTTGTGGGGTTCCATATGCGCGACAAAGACCGGAAAGGAATATTAACTTTCGGGCCAGAGGTGCTGCCTTTTTCACAGCTTTAAAGACAACTTCTCTAAGCAAGATGGGTTGTACGATTGTTGTTCGAAATATCATGATTAAAAGCATCGATCAATTGATTAACCAATAAAGCACAAAGTGCAGCCAGCTAAGGATCCTTGTCAAGCTGTATGTGTTGAGGCAGCATCTAAACCAAGTACATACTTAGTTATCTAACACCGTAGATAATAGATAATGGCAGTTAACTTATTCAAAACAATACTTATCAATATATTACATATTAAGTAATATTATAATACACAGCCTATACCCTCCTGGCTCCCCTTTAGACCACCGCAATTCCTAAACAACCTATGATTTGTAGGAGGTAGGATTGTATTATCTCATTTGTAAGGATGGCCCCGGCACGGTTATCAGGGTATTCAACCCAACAGTATAACATAATACCGTGGCTACCAACTAAAGCGTAAACGGGTGAAACTCGCCCGGCAAGTCCAGCGCCCAATATATATATTTCTTTTTCGTGTGATATAGGCGCATTTCTTGATGTTAATTGGCTCGCTGAATCTATAGCCTTGCGTTTCGATAACTAGATCATCCTGAGAATATGCCAGCGACAGAACATCGACAGCTTCCTAAAAGATCTTTAGCTTGCAGGTTAGGGCCTTCGACACCATGGTTATTAGGTTGCAAGGTTACTATGTATGATACGAACCTTCGACTGTTATACGAAGGCTGCTACGTGCCAAGAGCGTGGGTGATCCACGAGATAGATAGATGATTAACTCCGGACCAAACTTGGATGATACACCAGAATCCATCTCATGAGCTCACGGTGCGCCGTCGACCTTATAATCGTTGTAGATGACGATACTAGAGGTCCTCATGTCTATAAATAAAGCTGTTTCGCCCTCGATAGAATAAATTTCACTTCTTCTCCTCATCAGCAGCCTCGAAAACAAATAGCTTGAAACTGGCAAAACATCGCTCTGCCTTCTAGTATCTATCGACTTTGAATATTTTAAAATCAATTCGCAATGCTTACCAACGGCCTCATCTCTCTCTTAGCAATTGCTGGACTGGCTAGCAATGCCTTGGCCGGCCCAGTCCGCAAGGTCTCCAATGCTGGGACAGCTGGAACCATCGCCGACAAGTATATCGTCGTTTTGAAGAATGGACTCTCAGAGAGCGCTGTTACAAAGCACACCAACCGTATTTCCTCTTTTCACAGCAATGTTGCTCGTGACCTTACTGGAGCTAGAGCCCATGGTGTCGGGAGGAAGTTCAGATTTTCAGCTACTGGCTTCAACGGATACTCTGGCGGCTTCGACAAGACGACACTTCAGGAGATCTTGAACTCCCCTGAGGTCGACTATGTCGAGCAAGATACAGTTGTTACCATCAACGCTATACAGAAGGGCTCCACTTGGGGCCTTGCTCGTATCTCCCACGCGGACTATTCTCCCACAGGCGACTACAACTATGAATACGATGAAGCCGCTGGAAAGGGAACTGCTGTTTACGTTATTGACACTGGTATCCGCATCACCCATGATGTAAGTTCCAATGGCTCTTAAGTGAAATAGCCAGGTTCCTAACTATATTCTAGGAATTCAAAACCTCCAATGGCAGTACAAGAGCTTTCTGGGGAGCCAATTTCGCTAGTGGTGGCGACTCCGATGGGAACGGCCACGGCACCCACTGCGCTGGTACTATCGCCGGAAATACCTATGGCGTCGCCAAAAAGGCCAATGTTGTCGCCGTCAAGGTTCTTAGCGCTGGTGGCTCTGGAACTACCTCTGGAGTCATTGCTGGAATGAACTGGGTTGTCACAGATACTCAGGAGAGGGGATGGAACTCCGTTGCGAGCATGTCCCTTGGAGGCCCTAAGTCAGCTGCTCTCAATGCCGCTGTTGATTCCATCTTCAATGCTGGGATTACCATCGTTGTAGCCGCCGGTAATGAGAACCAGAACGCTGCGAACGTTTCGCCTGCCTCTGCCCCCAATGCCATTACTGTTGGTGCCGCCGATTCCAACAACAGAAAGGCTTCATTCTCTAACTATGGGGCTGTCGTCGATGTCTTCGCCCCAGGCGTTTCTGTCCTGAGCTCCTGGGCTACTGATGATAAAGCGACCAGGTCAATCTCTGGTACCTCTATGGCTTGCCCACACGTTGCTGGATTGGCGGCTTACTACATCAGCACTACTGGAAACTCTGACCCAGCGGCTATCACTGAAAAGATCGTCGGCAGCGCCGTTGGCCAACTTATCAGCCCCCCCAAAGATACTACAGATAAGATTGCCTACAACGGATATGCTTAGATAACGCCCAATAAATTTAAGGGAGGCTTTTTATAAAGCTACCATGGCTAGTTGCCAGAAGTTTGAGGCGCCGAAAACAGACTGTTGCGGAAAAAAAAAGAGGGGGTCGGAAATAAATTCGAAGTTTATACCCGTCTGTCGATATCCCGATTTCAAAGTTGATACCCATTTGCTTTATTCTAAGCTATGCTTCTTTCATATTCTACTTTCGTTTGCAAGATCCTCTGCCAAGGTTATTTTGCTAGGCCCACTTGCAGGCCTGCCGCCCCGACCCCAGATACGATCTCCGAATATATATATCCTTCTCTCGTTTCTGCTTTTTTTCTTGTCTTTGCCACCCTTTCCTAAAAGATACCCATCCCGCATGTTATTTAAGAACGAATGATACCACCTTTAAGTTCAATTCACTTATCCTTGGAAACATCCCCCTAACATCACTCGAATTGATATTGAAGGTTTGAGCTTTATAAGTGCCCAACTGCAAATCAGGGTATTATACCTACCATTTTCTTTCTTCGGGGGTGTATAAATTTTATAGAATCTTATAGAATTATATACAACTAACCAGATTTTAAGTAATCAATGATAAAATTCTTTTTTTTTTTTTTTTATTATTTGTTAAGCTCATAGCTTAAAAGGGCCCATAACTAGGCTTCATAACTACTAAGCTACTAAGCCCATAGGTAGGCTTTATAGCTAGTTCCTCAGTAGCTATTAGGCTCGCAACACGCAGTCAGGCTCCTCAGCTGCCCGCGGCAGCAACTAGTTTTAGCTACATTATAGTCCAGTCTCAAAGGAGCTTGCCATATACATAATATGATATATCCGCATAGTCGCAGGCATAGCTAAGCTAAGTATGCATAGCAATACCTTCTGTTGTTGTATTTTTGAGTTACAACGCAAAAATTGAACAAGACAGATCCGGCAATCTTGTAACTTAGCCTAATACGGAGTATTAACATTTTCTCGTATCAGACCCGCATTGTAATATAAACTATGTAGTCCGCTTTTGACTTTTTAACCCAGGATCCCTGCAAAAGCCCGTTGCATCTAGTTGGACCATAATAAGATACATTCTCAAGGATGTAATAAGATTATATTCCGTATTAGTCGAAGTGGGGATGATCATATGAGCCATCAGCTACTCTAACAGAAACTCGCAATAAGATGCGACCAACATATGTATATACATTATCAATTCCATTCATGGCGAGTCAACTACTTAGTGCCGAATAAAAGGATTCGGCAGCCAGCAAAGATCTTCATATTTGATATTTTTTGGCGATTTCTTCGATATACCGCTGCAAGGAGCATCGCATGCCCGACCGCACCAAAACCTTATTTCCTAAGTTAAGTCCGGCCCAGAGTCATGCGTATGCTTACAAACCTAGCGACTACCTTAATATTAGGAATAAATTTTGATTCGGAAAGGGGAACCTATTTGAGGGCATCTGGTGGGCCCAGGCCCGGGAAAATGAAGCGAAGTTTTATTTTGTCGCTTGCTGAGATACTAAGTTACGACAGGGTTGGTGGATGAAACAAAACAGCTTGGCGATATTAACTCGTTGGAACTATTGGCAAGACTGCATAGATCTGCTGTGCCATTCTCCCAAAAGATAGACCCCAGGTTTCAAGCAAATATCGCTCCGTCGGCTTAGTTCCCGATAAACCAGCGCAAAAAGAAAAAGATATGTCACAGTGCCAGACCGACATTCCGAAAATGAAAATCGCCCTACCCAAATAATAATCTACGCTTCAGCACACTATAATCCAAGTGAATTCTAGAAGTACTGGCGATTTACCGTGTCACCCCATGACCACAAATACTGCCTGATATCACTTTGGAATGTGAACATGAAATCATGTCCCAGCACGTATATCTGCGCCGTGTGTTATAAATGGAAGCCGCAACCCAACGATGATTTCATGCAAAATTTTTAGTGGACACCGAAACTTGATTTCTCCTAGCACCGGCTGCTTGAATAGTCTTACATATTACCATGAAAGTCACTATAATTTCTCTTCTCTCCGTCCTCTTCGCAGGCAACGCTGCTGCCCATTCTACTTTCCAGCAGTTCTGGGTTAATGGAATTGACCAAGGTACTAGCTGTGCTAGACTGCCTCTCAACAACAACCCCATCAGAGGCGTAACCGGAGCAGATATCAGATGTAATGCAGGAACTAGCCCTGTTCCAGGAAAATGTACTGTGAACGCGGGTGGGACAGTCATCGTTGAGATGCATGCGGTACGCCATTCAACCCTAGGGGTTTCCTGGAATATATACATAAACGTATCAAACGTTCGCTAACATTCTCTAGCAATTCAACGACCGAAACTGTGCCAACGAAGCTATCGGCGGCCAGCACTACGGCCCAGTTATTGTTTACATCACAAAAGTTGATGACTCTTCAAGGGACTCTGGGGATGGTCTCTGGTATAAGGTTTACGAAAACGGCTGGTCCGCAGTACCGGGAACTACGAGATCAGATGATGATAACTGGGGAGTCAAAGATCTGAACAGGTGCTGCGGAAAAGTCGGCGTGAAGATTCCGTCCAGCATTCCCTCCGGAGATTACCTTGTCCGCGCTGAGGTTATCGCTCTTCACTCCGCCCCCTCGGAACCTCAACCGTATGTTACTTGCTGTAGGTTAACCTAGAATATCTGCATAGCTATTTCATTACACCTAGCTAACGGTCTCTAGATCAAATTACCGTCACCGGAGGTTCAGGGTCGCTCCCATCCTCAGGTGGCGTAAGGTTCCCAGGTGCTTATAGTGCAAGTGATCCGGGAATCGGCGTTAACATTCATGGGCACTTGACACAATACATCATTCCTGGCCCAGCAGTTATGCCCGGTGGCACCTCTGACAAAGCTGGAAGTATGCAATGCCCGGCCACTGGAGGAACAGGAAATCCAACTACCCTACGCACAACCACAACCACCGCGGCCACTACTGCGGCTACCACCGTTCGGACGACGACCACCACCACGACAACGCCCGGTGGAACTTGTCCAGCAGGTGGCTGCGGTGGCCCCGCTTGTTCACAATGGGGCCAGTGCGGTGGTGTCGGCTGGACGGGGTGCACAAACTGTGGTGTAAGTTGATTAAACCCCGTAAAGTGTTCTACAGATCTATAGTTTTAGTAGCTAACGCTGTAAATCCTCTTACAGAGTTTCCGTTGTGTCAAGCTCAACGACTACTACTCCCAGTGCCAGTGAATTCAAGGGAATATCCTTTAACCACCCAAGACCAGCTCTTGTATACAGTCCTCGCTACAGAAAGTAACCATGTACAATCACGGGTCTTTATTTGTAAATAGTATTTCGATCATCTATCTAAGATCATGGCATCTCAGGGTTGACGGCCGAATCAAATTAACCATCCTTCGCATAAGTATAGTAGCGAGGCTGGCGCCGCGAGACGACACGCTTCGATTGTCGAGTGTTTAGAAATTGTAATCGGAGTAGTCTTCCTACAAGCTAGGCGCTTTAAAGTTGACTGCGGCTACTAAATTTAGCTGCATATATCACTCGAACTATACGAATGATTATAAATCTCTAAATTCAAGCTGGGGCCTTATGATATTCATCCATGTTTCTTTTCCAATATCTAGAGATCCATAATCTAGAATCTCCTAGAACCGCCCCGAGCCATGTGGGTCTTTAATCGATTGATCGACTAAGACATCAACATCATATTTGGAAACTTGCAAATAAAAACATTTAAAGCCAATACAATTGGAATAAAAATGCGCATTCACAGTATTTATGACGGCAGACCTCAATTTTCACAAACCCAACCAATATATTGTGGTACAGAGTACTATGTTGCATTACAACGCAAACACAACTCCAGGCTATCGCAACTCACCTAACAACAACATGACTTGGTGCCAACGAGACCAAACATGACTAATTAAAGGGTACCATAGACAGCACTGTGTTGCCTTGGTGGCTTTATGCTGAAAGCCCGGTTTGTATTGAATCCAACTTTCACCGTAGTTTCAACCCCTCTGAGCCTCTGAGCCCTTCTACTGGCATTCTCATCACACAGCTTATATAATATGTATTCGTAGACATCTATAATAAATATATAATATGAGCAATCACATAGGAGAAATGTGGGTTAAATTCCAATAGCCATTTCTCCCTGCTTTGGTGGTGCCCTGATCTAGCGGGGCGGTGAGGTTTCCCAGCTGTTTCGGCTCGAGTTATGATCTACTGTCTTATGCATTCGATAGGGCCCCTCAAGATGCCGATGATCCTCCTGATCAAAGCGGCAAGCCAATATTCGTCTGATCTCCTCCACATGCCCTTCCAAAGCTTCTAGCTGCTCCACCCGGATCGCCCATGAACAAGCTCTAGGCATCACGCGACACGAAAACCCCCAAAAGTGGTCTAGCCCAATCCTCCAACACAGGGGAGAGCTCCCAAACTCCAGAGACTTTTGACCCAGAATTGGACCCTTTTCTCCCCCAGACATCAGCTGAACCCCTCCATCATTCGGACTTTCTCCGCCAACTCTTTGCGGGGTTTCCTAAAACCCTTTCTAGAGCTGCAGCTGTGCAGCTGTGCCACTATACATAGAAAAAAGTCAGCTGCAGAACAAATGTCTTTCTTCCCTTGCATTTATGGCATTTATGGGGGAAATCGACAAATGATGCATATGACCAGATCAGAGCAAAATCCCTTCTCAAACAGGAGGCATGTATGCGCCGACAGCCAGATAGGTATTTAAAGACGGTGTCCCCGAGAGGTATCTTTAGCAATAACTCGCGTGATGGGAATACCCTCTTTCTTCTTGTTTTCGAATCTTCAATATCATCGGTTACCCTCCCAGAAACCACCCTATAAGCCCGAGCGGTGCAATTCCCAAATCTTCAAATGACGTGGTTCAAAAGTGGGAGTCGGGACGCCGTGCCCGAGAGCACAGGCACACCAGCCGTAAATGTTCCTCCTCCACACCCTGATGAAACAGCGGCATTACTCCCCAATGAATCTTACAGATTAGAGCGTCGCAGACCAAGCGGTAGCAAGCTATGGCTCCTGCCGGCTGTAGTATTCCTTTTGATGATGTCGTTCCTTACCCGCGAAGGTGCTATGTGGTTTTTTAGCGGAAGCTGGGTGTCTGAAGTAGGGCTTCAACCCCTCAAAAACACTATGAGAGTCGACAATGCTAAACACGTATCTCTAGGCACAGGTTCTATCCGTAGATATAGACTACACAGAGGGCCTAGGCTTCTGGATAGAAGGAAATGGCAAAGTCGAGGGGAGCATAGATGTGGTGGAAATATCCCAGGACCATAAACCGAAAGTAGACATCGAGGTCTTCACATTAACATGGGATACGGATGGATTCAAATCAGTACAGATTGAAAATACAGAAGGCTGTGTAATCCTTAAGGTAGTAAACATCCAAACCAAAGGAGCTAGTAGTATCTAACCAATAAGAAAAATAGTGCGAACGAGCTTTCCAAAAGTCTTTCTTCCAGCGTTCAATCCCCCCAATAAAAATCCGCGCGAAACTCTACCTACGCCCTGGAAACCTCCAAGATCTTCTCCTCGTAGCCAGCAATCTCAATATAAACCTAAACATCCCGAGCATCAAACTATCCAGCGCGAGCTTCACCAGCGACTCGGGGGTCATAAAATCCATTAGCTATCTAAATTCCTTTGACACAGAAATCCACACCGTCTCTGGGGATATCTCCGGCAAGTTTGATCTTCACGAAAAGCTCCGCATCAGGACGGAGAAAGGGAGGGTTGATATTCAAGTCGCACCGGGAGAAGGCGAGGGTTATGCTTCCACTGATATCAAAACAACCAGTGGCGACATCACCATTAATTTCGACGACCCAAGCATCAAACGAAGCTACAGAACTACTCTCCATACCCACTCGGGGAACATCTCAGGTCGCGTCCTCCTCGGAAAAGGTTTCTCTGCAAAATCAAAAACCGGCGATATAGACCTCCACTTTATAGGGACTGGTTCAAACGAACCATACCTGAAAACAGATACTGACTCAGGCCGAACAAGAATAACAATTGAAAAAAGTCCTCTTGAAAAAATACTTAGTTCGCACACCGCTAACACAGGGGATATCAACCTCTTCTACCCATCAACCTGGGAAGGGGAATTACACGCCAAAACTGGGGCGGGTGATATCCGCGTCCAAGGTGACAGTCTCAAAACGACACAGGACTCCGAAGGACTCGTCAGAGGCCAAGAAATTTGGGCTGAGAAGGGCAATCCCGGAAATGGCCGCCTAATGACACGGTCAGCAACAGGCGATATCCTAATTTATGTATCATAATAGCATGGCAACCGGCGTATTTCATTATTTCGTTTTTTCTCAGGGTTCGAATAGTATAGCGATGGTTTTGATATTTTATTATCTTGTAAGCGTTAAGGAGTCTAGGCGTCTAGCAACGAGCAGCGCACAGATATTATATATACCGACTTAAGTGTATATATACATTTTCATATACTACCAATGTTCAAGTGCGTAGGCTAGAGTAGCCCAATATGATACATTTGCAATCCCTCTATCTTTTTTTAAAAAAAGAAAAGAAAAAAAAAAAGAAAAGGAGGCCCATCTAGCTAGTTCTTGTAAATCTACGCACGCAGTGCTTCCTTAACCGCCTCCCCCCAGACTATCCGCTTCTTATAGACCCCCAATTTCTCTGGAAGCCCATCGATGGCAGTAGCCAGTGCTTCTCCTTGTCCTTCTTCCTTCACCCTTGCCAGTGGCGTCATGTAAGTCTTAACAAAGAATACTATAGCCCTCGATACTGGCAACCTCAACAAAACCTGCCTTTCAACTCTCAAATATGTTTTTTCAAGATCCACAGATTCGAGTTTATCTGGCACCTCCTCCCCTTCATAGTGGTGGTTACCCGTTGGTAAAAATAACTTTTCATGTGTCGATATTGTCCACTATATTTTCCGCAAATATTAGCCTCGTGAAGCTCAGTCGAGGTGATTTATTGTGGCATGCATGAAATAAAACCTACGTTAAACCTCCTAACCCACCTGCCAATCTCCAACTTGCCAAAAAACCGATCCATACTTGTCGCGAGCTTTTCTTGAAACATAGGAACCGGTTCATGTATCTCCCTTAACTCCATCCCCATCTTTTTACTCGAGTCAAATCCATTCGGAAAGCACGCTACATATCCTTGAAGGCTATATGTTTCCTTCCCGTCCACTTTCTGCAGGATCAAGATATCCTCTTCAACTGTGGTCGCCAAGACTTTCAGCGCCTCTATTGAACTCTCGGGGGCAATCATGGGATTCGAATCTCCAGATACATGGTTCCTAAATTGCCTATCTGCGGTGCTAATCGTAAATAATCGCGGGAACCTCATTGGGAGGTGCTGAGATAATACATATGAATATAGTTCGTTTATAGCCCCGCCGCATTCCGGAGATGCCCCAAGAGTCATCTGGGGAAATTCGTTCACGATTTGCTTGCGGAGAGCTATCCGGGATGGATACGAAGAATCGATAAGAAATAAATCGTTGGGAGCGCACTTTTCAAGTCCCATGGTCATGTGGTAAATTGGCTTGTAGGGACGAAAAGGATGCGGCGAAGTGGAAAGGACATCTATTTCATTATCTAAAGGGGTAACAGGCTCTTGAAGGAAGACGGGTGTCTATAGGTCCAACGGCGAGGGAATATATTAGCACATACAAAGCATCTGAATACGCCGTCACTACTGTGCAAAAGGGGGTTCTTTACGGTCGTCTCAAGCCGTTTCCGGTCGGGATCCCAAAGACTGTACGTGGGCGAATTCTTTTGTTCCTTGACTGCCTCATTAGCTTCCTTGCTCTTGATGTAAATCAGCAAGAGAACAGCTGCAAGGAGAGGAAAGAACGTATAAATGAACGACTCGTCCATGGCGAAAGGTCCTATTTGGTAGATCGCCATGTTGACTTCTGTTCCTGAGTCGCTGAGCGAAAGTGAGAATGAATTACGAAAATATCCGGCAACGAGGGAGAAGAGTATCAATTAGAGATTCGCAAGCATATTTATCATCCAGGTGGAGCTCGAGGGGAAGCCCGATAAAGGACTTGGCGCCTGAGGTTAGTTTGCTCATGATCGGAGATTCCCGTGAAGCGGGTCCATCGACAGATCCATTTTGCCGTACCCTGTGGACTCAAAAATTCTAGGCCTCGAGTAACTGAGACATATTCGCAAAAACCGCGGATTTGGAGGTTTTATAATAATTCTTTGAAAGTATCCATCCGTTTATCCTGCCTGCTATTAGCCAATCAGCATTGCTATCGCCGAATAGTATATTACATGTACAAAAATTGGATATAAAAATACAGGCACACAAATGCTCAACCACAACAGATGTAATGTCCACAAAAAGAAAGAATATCCGTCCACGTTGCGCTGCAAATACAAACCACCGGCTTCCACGCCCCACCGATCTACAAGCTATTACTAATCTACGAACTGCTATGCCCATGATGTCCAAGGTGGGTCCACCACCTCCCGCTTTTTTTGGGTGTCTCTTTTGGCGCCTCTTTTGGCGCCTCCTTCGGTGTCTCCTTCGGCACTTCCTTAGTTTCCACCTGTTTGACTTCTTCCACGGGTGGTTCAGTGGAACCACCTTCGCCTCGCCACGTGACTGCCTGTCCGATCCGGGTCTTACATTCGACGCCCGAGCCTTGGACGCAGATGCAAGGAAATACATCGTTGGCACCTAATAGGTAGCCCGGTATGAGATTATCGAATAGGTTATTGGCGACGTGTGGATGCGAGAGCGTCAGCTTCTTCTCGCCGTTGACCACAAAAAATACCTCGGTCGAAACGGGTTGGAGATCCTTGGGCTCAGCATAGGGAACCTCATGATCCTTTCCGTTAGTAGCAGAGGACTTTCGCCGGAACAATTCTTTAGACTCTTTTTGGATAATCGGTGGCGGCGTGGTGGGCGGTGTCGGAACCGGGCTAGCATCATTCGAGGACTGTTTCTCGGTGTCGAGCTTATAAGTGATACCGATCCCTATAGTATCACCCACCCCGGCAGCGAGACTATGCTTAGCCGAGCAACCGTCGATATACACAGACCCACCATTTTCGGAGGACCAAAAGACGCCGTCGCCACCGGTGGAGCAAGGAAAAGGGAACTCGTCGATCGGGCGGAGAGAGGACCGTCTTCGGATGAAGGGAACTGTATCAGGGGTAACAGATTTCACCACAAATCCAATGGCAATTGCAGCGCCCGTCATTCGATTAGATAGCGGGTACGTATGCGATATGGAACGGGAGAGTCCTAAGTCCGCCAAACTGTCTTCCCCGGAGGGCGCAGCAATCGGCTTGGGCGAACTTGGGGGGCTGTTGACGTGTTTACCAGAAGATAAGGTCCGAGAAACAGGACCTCCATCCGAGTTATCCACGCTCGAGAATTTAGAGAACCCTAAAGAGCAGATTTGTGCCTCCCAGTAGATGGTCCGATCCGCCAGGGTAACGCTTGGACTGTGATAGCGGGCTGCGTACAAAGGCAGCCCGGTGGTGCTATCCCATGTGTTTTTATCATCATCGCTGCTGGCCGATGATACAAGTTGTAGGAGTGTGCCTTTGGTTTGTATTGACTCGGCGGTAGTGGAGAATTTATAGTTTGCCGTGGGCGGTCGTTCAAAGTGAAGGAAGTTCCCAGATGTTATTGTGAAGCGTTGTTGGTGTGAATACCACTGTGCCTCGAGGATAATCTTTTCGGAAACATCGAAGTGGACTCTGGGGCGGCCCTGCGAAGTGACACTGTTGGATCTGGGGGAGAGTGGCGGTGAGGCAAGAGACGGTTCGTCGTCCTCGCCTTCGCTGCTGATGGAGTTGAGTCGAGTCGCGCCCGGCTGCTTCAGGACAGAACTTCTCCTCCTACCTCCGGGCCCGGTCGCCGAGTTAAGTTGGGGAGAATTATTTTTTAGTAGGATCAGGATACCCGCGTCGGCGTTATCAGCAACGACCTCAGCGGCAAGGGCGGTAGCAAGAGCCTCAGCGTCGGACGCCCTCGCGAGCTGGGGAATGTTGGATATGGCAAGGTAGTTACTCTGGGCGTTCGACAGAGTTTTGGTGGATAGCGAAGAAGGCTTGGACTTCTTCTTCTTCGCCTCCTTTTCCTTCTTGACGTCCGGCTTGACGTCGGATTTGTCTCCCGAACCGTCCGTTGGTGCGTGGGTGGTAGACTTGGAGGTGCGGAACAGCTTCTTCATAGCTGGGCCTGGACGTTCTTTCGGGGTCGCGAGACAAACGCAACGTAACCGGCAGGTCCGAGAAATCGATGACGAAAAAGGTCTCTAACTAGCCTTTTCGAACTGGTAACGAAGGGAAATCGATTGCAGCTATCGGCCCAATCCTGGACCTCTCCGCACAAGGGTGTGAGGTATGGAGTATATATCTATCTAGCGGCGGGAAAAGCAGACAATGTTATGTGATGGGGAACTCGGGTTTGGCTGGATCGAACCGGCGGTAATGCGAAATAAAAGTTTTATTTTTTTTATTTTATTTTATTTTTTTTTTAAAAAAAAAAAAAAAAATGGCGGGGAAAACTCAATGTGATCCCAAGTCTGGACGGATGGATCCGAGGTATGCTGGTGTACGGCCCTCGAAGGCGAGGGAATCGGAAGTAGTCGAGTGGAAGGCGAGATGCGAATGGATTGCCGGGATATCGAGATGTCGATGATGGAGGAATGCAAATGGGAACAGGACGATTGATTCAGGCTGAACAAGAAAGGGAAAAGAAAAGACTCGCCAGCTGCAGGCTGCCGCAAGAACTCTTAATTCTCGCGAGTCAAGTCACCGGCAGATGTCCTCGCAGGCGAACAGCTTTGGCCTCGAACTTTCTTGCAGAATGTGCGGGGATGACTGCGAGAAAACGTGGAGACCCACAGCTGCTCGCCAGACCAGACCGGACGAGACAAGACGTTGTTTTAGGCCCGAGCGCCTCTCTCTTTTCCCTCCATGCCGTTAGTCTGATCATGCTCATGTCATGCTGCCGACATTTGCATTCCTTGGAGGCGGACTTCCTCGACGCCGGGCCAGCTGAACGTTGACGATGTTATATTGAATTGGACTATCTTGCAATAGCACAGCGCACGCATATACAGAAATGCATTCATCGATACGTACCTGAAGACATCGTCGACTTGCGAATATAATACAATAGCCAGAGCCCCAAGCACGCCCGCAGAATCATCTCGGTGGAGCTCGTTCGCCACTGCAATTTAAGCTTCCATATCCGAAATTTAGCTAATTCCCACGTGCCAGCCTTCCCACCGCAGCGAGCGCCGGCTTCTCCTCCTTCCGGCAACACATTAATATCATGCATTTCGTTCTTCGTCCCGATCTCGACTGCATGGACGCACCATAAAACATTAAAACACTACAGAGTAAAATATATATCCTGCGGTGGTTTCGACTTGAACTGAACGTACTCGACCGATTCGAAGCCTGGCCAAGCCCACCGAAGCTATAGCATGGGTGGCCAGGTGATTTCGCCAATCGGTGGCACTCGCTTGCCCCGGACCCAATTCGGCCAAACCAAACCGCTCGAGGCCACGCCGACCCACTCCGACCATGGCATCTTCGAACTCCAACACCGTCGAACCCACCGCGAACCTGTGCGTGTGCAT
The DNA here is from genome assembly GCA_036872735.1 of Orbilia javanica. Classification (NCBI taxonomy): domain Eukaryota; kingdom Fungi; phylum Ascomycota; class Orbiliomycetes; order Orbiliales; family Orbiliaceae; genus Orbilia; species Orbilia javanica. The sequence goes on from JAVHNR010000008.1 coordinate 64,623, forward strand.
GGCGGATAGCAAATAGCATATATTCGACAAACCGTGGGGACAGACGTGTTCGATCCTTTATAATAACAGTATATATGCTATATATGCTTCAGTACCTAATTAGGTACTTAACATATGAATGCTTCGAATAACCCGCCATGACGTCACAAGTCGCTGGCCTATGCTGGGACCGAGTGTTACAGCTTAACACTACAATATAGCCGAACAAATGCTCTCCAAAGACTACAAAGGCGGTTCTAAACCCCCTATGGTGGCTTCTTCAATCCTAGGGAACCATTAAGGCTTTAGAGAATCCATCTACATACAAGCACGAGCTCGCAGCCAGAGAAACAAAACGTGCCCAAGTACCTCTCCTGAGGCAGTCCCAGCATCCCCAATGTACTCAATTCATGAGCTATATATTGTCCAACGGTTAGAAATTCAATTCTCGACAGAGTCCCCGTACATACCAAGAACTCCACAGTAGGCTACCGGGTTACACCATCTCTGGTAACTTGTTTGACCCTGCATCTGGAGGCCTGTTGATATATATTCTCTATGCTTTGCTACCCCGATACCTCCCTTAAAGAGGCTTCCAGCATATTTATATAAGCTTAAACCTATCCAAGAAACCCCCTTGCCGTCTCCGGAACAAAAGAAGTGGATCCGAGACAATCCCCATCATATGCGCACACTGGTTGTCCCCATGTCAAAGATTTCAAACGGCTGCCAGTTGTCGATAAACGAAAGAAGCTGGTAATATATTGGTCATGTCGATATACCCAGATATACACCACAACTTCCAGTCTCGAGCTGATATATAGCTACAATAACACCGATATCCAAAGTTCGAGCGTGATGCCTATCCGACATCCCCATCCCCCAGCTCCATCATATGATCGATCGTCGCTGACAAGGCCAGGGGTTTTCTACATATACAGTATTAGAAGTTCATAAGACTAACTGAAATCAAGATAAAGGAATGGAACGGCCAATCAATCCCAAATGTTTACAAGCTAGGTACAGCCCGGCGCCCTCAACTTGTAACAACAAAAGCTGACAAAGCATGGAGAGTTCGCCCTACTAACCCGATGATATCTTCCACCACCTTAGAAATAGACTAATCTAGGCACGAAGGATACCATCTTTTTTCTGTAATCGACCTACTTGAAACTCGAATTCGTCTCCAAGATGGAACTTCCGGGGAATTTAGCCGTCGGATGCAGCCACCGTCGGATTCCCACCTACGTGACTAGCTAGACGACCACTCCCATAGCATGCATCCCCTGTGTTATCCAAAATGCACCATTCCACTCGCAACTTGCAACGCAAACTGCGGCATCTACGGTTTATTTTCGCCGCGACAATAGGGAAGTGGTAGGCAGAACTATCTCGATCTGTCAATAAACCTTCCATGGAAGCCACTATGGGATCATAAAATCATATAACCAACTATAGTTTACATATCTATAGGTTGCGTCCGTCCGAGACCTCAGCCTCTATAAATATGGGTTTTAGGCCTCTCGAGCCTCACTACATCTAGAATCAACTCCTTCACTAGCTAAACCATAGGCCCTGATTTCCATCTATCTATATCACTTTGAAGCGCCCTTCTAGTGTATATCTCTGTCCCAGATTTGGCCCATCACCTTCCAAAATGCAGTTGGTTGCCTCTCTGCTAGTGCTAAGCGCAAGCTTAGCTTCTGCCCATTGTATGCTTCTTCCCACCCTGCCCGGCCATAGATCATTACAATTCAAATGGCTAATCTACTACTACCTTCAAAGACACTTTCCCCGGCCTCATCTTCAATGGCGCCGTCTCAGCCGACTGGCAATACGTTAAGATGACCACGAACAAATACAGTCATGGCCCCGTCACTGATGTCAACTCGAACGACTTGAGATGCTACAAAGACCCAGCCGCCCCCATTGCGTCTACTGCTAATGTCGCAGCGGGATCTCAAGTCGGCTTCCGGGTCGATACATCTATCAGCCATCCCGGCCCTCTATTGTTCTACATGGCTAAGGTTCCTTCCGGGAGGACTGCCGCTAACTGGGAAGGTGACGGCGCCGTTTGGTTCAAGATCTGGGAGAACAGACCTACGATAACTGCTTCCTCTATCAGCTGGCCATCTGGTAGGATATCTAACACCTGAACAAAAGCCAAATATCAGGAACACATTATTTTCTAACGCATGTACCCGTATACAGGCCAGACACAAGTCTTCGTGACAATCCCAAGTTGCATCCCAGCGGGAGAATATCTCCTAAGGGTTGAGCATATCGCTCTTCACAGTGCTGGTAGCTCGGGTGGCGCACAGATTTACCTTTCCTGCGGTCAGATCAATGTCACCGGAGGCGGAAGCAAGGCAGGAACTCCCCTAGTCTCCTTCCCCGGTGCTTATAAGGCCACCGACCCAGGCCTTCTTATCAACATCTACTGGCCAATCCCAACTTCCTATACCAACCCAGGGCCCAAGGTTTTCACCTGTTAATGTGATGTAGGTTCGCTGGTGTCGGTGAAAGCATAGGATTGAAGGAGATGCAGCGCATTTCATATGTATATACAGATAACTAGTCCAAGTGCATTCAATGTAAATAGCCGATTAATTGATATAATTGATATTATAGACGACATCTATACCGCACTGATTACCAACCTCATAACATATACATCCTCCCAACCGATGGAGCCATCCTAGCTCTCAGGCAGTCTGCCCGATATTGTATATGCATATATGTATCCGAAGCCTCGGTCGCAAGGTGCGGGATTTGTTCCTACTATAGTAATAGTATACTTAGACTTCATCGAACCAACAATGCAACGTCGTGCGATAGTTCCCAACACGCAAAGGGGGGGGATCTTGAACCAAAGATGGTTCTGGAAGGCCTTGACGGAGCTGTAACGTACGGTGCATGCAGCGAGAAGACGGATATCAAACCTTAGCCGAGTTGCGCTGCACAGAGGCCCAAAAAAACAAAATTTCCGAAAGGCTAAGAACCAGCTGAACCTGCGAGCTTGAGAGAAAGGGCCTGAACAACAGATAAAGACCCACAATATTTCCCTTTCCAGCCTACGCCGGCCGACCTGTGGCGCCCAATCATCGTATTGAGCCTAGCTGGCAAGCGAACAGGATACACCGATACTATGCAACCAAGGTATCCCGGCAAGGCGATTCTCTAAAAAAGATCCCGCTACTTGAAAAACACATGCAGGCTTACTCCGTCTGGAAGAAATGATGCATGCGCATATGCGATTTATTGCGGTGTGGAATAAAAAAAAAAAAAAAAAAAAAGAGGGAGATCGCGAGCTCTTACTCCGTCGCCAGCCAGGTGGAGCTAGAAGGGCTGAGAAGATAGCTCCGAGGGCGATTCCGATTCAAGGCACTCACAATGCACGAACTTCGAAGCCTTTGTGCAACAACGGACCATTTAAAAGGGATTGGCGATTTCCTGTCCTCTGTGGAACAATGATCCCAAGATTCTCGATTAAAGCTGAGACAGCTGCGCATCCAACACTGGCAACGAGGCCTTGAACACGAAGTTTTTTGCGTTGTTCCGGAATAATGGCTCCACGCTCATTCTTTCGATTTCTTCCACTATCGCTCCTCGCTCTTCTGGAGTCGAGTGTAGTCGCAACCACTACTGTTACGATCCAGCCAAATGATAGTAAGGACCTTATGTCTTCGCTCAATTGGCCAATCGGTCAATCGAGAAAGTATCCAGATTTCAATCGCGGAGAAACACCGTAGGCTAACAAAACGACTGTTACAACAGCCCGTTCAACACTAACCTCCTGCGGCTTGGACTGCGATATAAACTACACCGTCGTCTCGGTTTCCTGGGATTCGACAATTTCTACGATCCTAGCTTATGGGAATGCCAATTCTGTCGCATGGACCAAGTCCATGTACCCCCAATACTTCGCTCAATACTCTCCAGGGTTGGCAGTCGATACAAATGTCGCCACAGATTGGAGAGAGGAAGATTTCACTGCAACGTGCTGTGATGATGGGTGGTATATCCAGTCTGGCGTTACGGCGCATTATGACACTCAAACCTCGACAGGAGAAGAATGTGAACCGACAGAAGCAGTATTCACAGGCAGACGAGTCGGGACTGTTCAATCTGCGGTTCCAACGGATTTACCTTTCTTGGAAAACGATTGTCAGGTCTCGACTACTGTCGTGAAAACTATTTTAACGCAGGTTACAATAGTTGCGGCTGGTGCTAACCCCCCAACGGGGACAGCAGATGGTCAGAGTACCTGGTGGGATGAGGAATCTGCAAAAGTCACGATTCTTCTTCCACCGACACCAACTCGTAAGCTCTCCACATAGCTCAGTGCACGATGCCGAGAAAACATTGATAGACTGATATCGTCACATTTCTGCTTAGCATTTTTCACAATCTCAAAGTGCGCATTGTCATGGGCCTCCTCCTGCTTCTGGAGTGTAGGCACCATGAACCTGCGCTGGGAGCAATCCACGATTACAATCACAGGAGACGCTAGCGAACTATCATCGCTCGAGTCTGAGCTAGCAACATCTATTTCAGGGAGAGTGGATTGGGTGAATGCTACAGCTGGTTGGTCGGATAACTTCGCGGAATCTGCAAGCTGTTGTTCAGAATCAATATGGCTAGACCAAACGGTCACAATCAATTATGGCGGCTGGTGCCCGACCACGATCCTAACAGGTTACAATACAATTCTCCCACTTAGCATCGCATATCAGTTCGTCAATGGCACTGAGGCAAACTGTAATATCAACATTGGTGGAGGGATTGTATCAACAAAGACCCGCATTTACGTTGAAAAAGTAACAGCGGAAATAGGACCGGGACCGGGACCTACTACCACACCCCCAGCGACGAGAGAGCCTGACACTGTACCAACGTCCACGGGCTCTGTTATAACGAAAGAAACGGAAGACGTAGGTCCTACCTCTCAGACGACTCCCAGAACTACTCCCAGAACTACTCCTAGAACGACCCAAAGGACAACCTTACGTTCTACCACTACTCGAAGCCCCACAACCACTTCCAGCAGACAAGCCCAACCAGTCCAAAGCCCCCAGCCAGAGCCACCTCGCCCCTCTCCATCATCGAGCAGTCCGCCTCCAAATCCCATCAACCCGCCCACACGCAGCCAACAGCCCGGCGAAACAACCCCTCCAAACAATATACCGGTTGGCCCAACGACCCAAACTCCAAATAGTCCACCTAATACTCAACCTATCAATCCCCCAAACACTGAACCAAGTAACCCACCGAGCAATCCTTCAGCAGAGCCCACGGGGCCAAATAATCCGCCCCAGAGCAGCCCGCCGCCAAATGATAGCCCCACCGCGCCCATATTCCCAGGGACTCCAGCCCCGGAGCCATCGCTCTCAACTATATTTACTAGTGTTCCTATCGTAATTACCACGACCAATGATCTAGGAAGCAAAACCGTCATTTCCACATTTACGACGACTCCTGTAAGCACCGCAATCAACGTAATAACCACAGACGACGAAGGAAACACAGTCACAACCCGCATCACCTTTTCCAATCCAATTGCTACAGCGCTTCCTGCCGACGGTAGCACAACAGAGGACCCGAGTCCAGAATCTCGGGATCCCTTGGTACCGATACCCGGCGTAACATCAAGAACAACAATCTTGACCTTAACCAGTCATGTTGGCAGCGGCATCACCGTCGAAACAAAGACCAGCGTTATCGTCGAACCAACATCCCGAACAGATACCACAGCGGTCACAGAGGCTCCAGGCCCCGAGACAGAAACTGGTAGGCCAGGGGCAACCGGTGCACCGTCAAGCGCGATTTCACACAAGAGCCCGCCCTTGCTCTTTTCTACGATAGTTGCCCTTTTGATACTTATGTTGCATTTCTGCTAAAAATTCCATTTGCATTTGCCGCTATGTTTTACCGAGAGATAGATACACTCTCACAGCGACACTTTAATGTGCCAGTCTGCCCCGTTTTACTTCCGAACTCCTATGTACGATTAATGATTAATGATCAAAAATTATGCGCTGAGGATTATGGTATACCACCGCGAATGTATGTATTAATGAAGTATTTTTGGGGGGGATATCAATGCTGCCCTCGGGTCTGCGAGGATCCTAAGATCCGATGCAGCCTGTACTTGAGCCATCTATATTATCGTTACTTTTACAAAACCACCAAATAACCTCCTATTTGGCCCATATGGCTATAACCAGGCCCAGTTGGCTCATCAATCGCACAGTTCGGCCACGAGATTAAATCGTCGCATGCATCCACCGCCAATACAATCCAGGAACTCGAACCCAACACAAAGGCAGAAACCAAGAACTGGCCTAGCCGATGCATGGCGCAGCAGAACGTTTTCTGGCGACATCTGCAAGCCTGGCGTTTCCCCAGGGTCAAGTGGGTTTGAATTCACAACCTCAACAAACACCAAACTTAACACCCGCTCTATCCGGGCCCGAATTTGCCAACGGCCGCACAGAGTCAGGTTGGCATACTATTTTTTTGGTGATAAATTGGGGGTTCCACCCGTCGATTGACCGCCAATATTTTCCAACCTTTGCCCAAAAATTCTTCGACCCGGTTCCCTCTATTGCGCTACATAACCACCTCCACCAAAGATGGCCAATCTTGACAATTCAGATGGTATCCAAAAAGAGTTTCGGGGTTCTGTGTTAACTGGTGTCTACAATTACCGCGACATCGGTGCTACTATCAATCACTACTGTGGAAAGAGGTATGTCTAGTCAACCCGGACCTCAAATCCTACCTCTTTAAATCCAGGCTAGAAAGGCTCCTCTTCATAGCAATAACTAAAAGATTGTCTAGGATTATGAAAGAAGGCTGGCTCTTCCGTTCAGGACGCCTAGGTAGGCTTGTATGCGAGCATAATGTTTGCTCCTGAAATGGATCACTAAGAACAACTTTTCTAGACCACGCAACCCCAGCGGACGTTGAAATCCTAACCCTCAAGACGCAGCTAACTTCGATACTGGACCTTCGCACACAGTCCGAACGTGACCGCGTTCCCAAAAAGGATTCAAACCAAAACCGCGTCGCCACAGTCCCCAACGCCACAGTTCACCAAATCCCATACCTAAACAGCCAGTTCACAAAAAAAGCACTGCTAAGTCGGCTACCCTGGTACCGTCTCATCCAGGTCCTTTTCTGCCATCTGCTAGGCTTCAGAACAACCGTTTTGCGACTTACATCCACCCTTACCATCGTCCCGTTGGGGCTGAAGGGCATAGCCTACGAGTGTCTTCGCTGGCTGAAGCCTGAGATCAAACAAACATTTACAATATTATCTAAACAATCGAATTATCCTGCATTGATACACTGCACGCAAGGAAAAGACAGAACGGGACTAGCGACACTTCTCGTGCTCCTGACAATTCTGGGAGAGGGGCATGAGGAGGTAAAAGCAATTGACTATGATTACATGCTATCAAATGAGGGATTAAAACCAATCCGTGAGGAAATGTTGGCGGAAATGACGCCGCTAGGATATACTGAAGAATCTGGATTCGCAGATGCAGAAGAGGGATGGGTTGAAACTGTCGTTGGGTATATTGAGGAAGAAGGTGGAATTGAGAAATACCTTGCAAATGCCCAGGTCACTGCAGAGGAAATCAAACAGATACGAGAATGTCTACTTGTGAGCTCTTCATAACAAAGTATTTACTACAGCCGCGAAAGAGAGAATCGTCGGCCGAGAGATTCCGACTCACGGCCCATTCATCTGATATCTACACTTCGTTAAACGAGACTAACTTGCATTTTTGCCAACATTACACCAACACAAAGGACTTTCGTACATGACAAAGTATCCATATACGGCCTGAGACAAACTACGGGCATAGATTGACATGATGGTGTGGGCTCGAGTATATGTATAGAACCACCGCGAAATGAAATCAGCAGATTACCTATACGCAAAAGAAGCACCCAGGCAAACAAATAATTAAAGAAAAGCTGCCCCAAATCAAATGCGAGCTTAAAGGGTGAATCTAAACTCCTCAGACTCCTCCAGGACTTTCTCACCTCGATCAGCTTTCGCATTAGCCCATTTAAAGTAAACCATTAACCCGATAGTATCAATGATGGTAAGTGAAGCAGCCGTAAGTGCTGCATAGAGACCAGGTTTATAATGTGGAGCATCCTGAGGTCTAAAAACCAACGCGCCAGCAATGCCACCGATCGCCGCCCAAATAACGATAGTAGCAGAAGAAAGCGCTCTCTTCCATTGCCCACGAATGTTATTTGCTTGATAGGCTAGTGCAATAGGAACATTTGCGCTAGCCCCAGCACAGCAGAAAAACACACCAGTGTACTTTGAAGCATTGGTGGGAGACCAGCCAATAAGCACAACCCCCATGATTTCCAGAAGACAATTGAAGATAATAACAGGTCCTCGAGTCTTGTATCGATCGCCAACCCATCCCGTCGCATAGAGCCAGATGAAAGTGAATGCGTATGGCGGGACAGTGAGTAAGAGAGATTCGGAGATCGAGAACCCCATTCCTAAGCATCGATATTAGCAACAGTCTCCCCTCGAAGAGCCAAAACGCCGCGATTTACACATACCTTGACGAAGAATGAGTGGTAGAAAGAACGCAAGAGCGTATGTAACAACAGCTGAAAGACCATAAAGAGCACCGAGGAAATAGATCTTAATATCTTTCCCGCCGCTAAGGAATTTTCGGACGGTGAACTCCTCGAGCTGGACATCTCCGCGATCCTCGTCGATCGTGCGAATGACAAAGTCAACCTCTTCCTTGTTAAGAAACTTGAAGGCCTTGTGTGCGTCGGCATCTGGGAATGGAATAATTAAGAAAAATGCCATTAGGGCAAGGGCTATAGTAATGACACCCTCCATGATAAAAATCCATCTCTGCCAGGTGAACCGTTTGTGAGTAAAAGGTTGGCTCCCGACGAGAGTTTATAGGTGTCTTACCCAACCAGCAATTCCAGCAGTCCCGTCCATTTGCATCAAGCCATATCCAAAAATACCCTAGAGAATCCCAGTATCGTTAGAATCTGCTCAGACCCAAAGTTTCCCACGAAAGAAACTAACAGAGAAAGCCGATGCAATAGCAGCGAGCATGTAAACATAGGAGAATCGACGACCCATTTCATCTAAAAATTTAAACCAGTCAATCAGCACTTTCTAACATCTACTGCGGTGAGTCAGTGGAATAGCGACTTACAACGAGTATACCATGTGCTTAATAAATAGGCGACGCCAGGGAAGAATCCACCCTCGAAGAGACCGAGCAACATACGTAGCCCCATAAGTTGGTGCCAGTTCTTAACAAAGCCCATGCCAATAACTGTAGCACCCCAAAGCAGAGCAAGAGAACCTAAGAAATTCCGAGGCCCGAAGAAACGGATTAGGATCGTGGCAAATGGCTGGATTGCAGTGTATAAACTAAAGAAGACAAGATTTGAAATCGACTATGGATTCATCCAGAGGGTGAGTTTGTGTTCTCGTGAATATCATGGTAACCGGGGCTCTTACGTATCCATTGTTCGCAACATTCATTCCAAGGGCAGCATTCATCCCAGCAACCGATGCAGTCCCCATATTGTTTCTATCAATCAGAGAAAAGCAGTATACAACGCCGAGGATGATGATGATACGGAAGTCAATCCGGCGGATGATCCGCTTCTTCTGTGCGTCCGTGTAGGAAACATGATCAAAACCTTTGCTACCAGCCTCAAGGTTCTCAGTGTTTCCAACCGTAGGCAGCTTCTCGTCGACGGATACCATGATTAAGCTAGCTGAAGGAAAAGACAAAAGAAATCCCAAGTTATAAGACTATCACAACCGGGAACACAGAAGGAAAGGGTCGCGACTCTTGCAATGATAGAAATATAGGATGAGATTAGACGAAGGGAGAATAGCGGAAGCCTAGGGGATCATTGAGAGCTTTCATGAGGGTTGTATCCCTCCATATATATAGGCCCCCAGCACGCAGTCGGTCTGCAATAGACGAGGTCAAAGCATTTCAACAATCACCTTAGCTTTCTCTCTTTCACGCCTGCCCGTGTATGGTAACCTTCTTGTGTGCCCATAGAGTCATTTAGTTGCAGGTCTATGCCACAGGGCCACAGCGACCGATATAATGAGAATGCAGCACATGATTTGTTCTATCGCCCCACCATAGGTACCATACTAGGTACTACTCCTCCCTGAAAAAAAAAACCCCCCCAGCTCAACAGCGCCGCATATGCGCATACGAGTTATTCGCGGCGAAGATATCAACTTACACATAGGTCATCCGTCGCTACATAAAACCCCGGCCTACAATTGCAGCCGAGTTTCCCAGTGGCGTTCATAGGGTTAGACTATATTCGGCTAGCTCGGATGTGGGTACTGAACTTCACCACTCTTTTCGGAGCTGATCAATATATTAATATTCTCATAAAAGATGGGCATAAAAGCTTGCCCCATTTAGCCACCGTGCATATGTAGTATAAATCCAATAACTACTCGAAAATTAGAGCCGCTTCCATTGGCCCATACTTTTTTTTACTTGTCCATCTTGGCATATTATACCATCCTAACATTTGCTGCCGCAGTTTCGATATATCGATATCGTCACATGTCCCGGTGGAATTCGATATTTACTAACTACCATCTTCCGCCTGTTCACAGGGAAAGATCTAGCCAATATATTACAATTTATGACTCGCGGGGGGCACATCGCTACATGCATCATTTCCTGGTCGAAGTAGGAGGAAAAAGTAACAATACAACTTGTTGATTGCGGATTTCCGGGGTGTATATGTGCGTTCTGCTCTAGCGCTCTGGATCCATGGATAGTTTGATAACATCTACCACGGCTTCCACCGAAGGACAGGGTCTTGGCTGAGTCGACCCAAATTTCGCTAAAACTTGGTCATGTGGAGCTTAAGAAAGTGATCTGTGGATTCTCCATTCTTGGGATTTGCACGTACCATCAATGCATGGTTGAGCTAGGTAACATGTATGTCTCCGAGGATCCGAAAGTACTGTGCCTCATGAGCCAAGCCTTGCACGGATTATTGTCTGCAATGGTGCATACTTAAGTAACTAAGTGACTTGTTTCTAGCCTATAGTTAGTCTTGAATCTGCTTGTAGTGAACCTGGAAATCTAGCCAAATGCTCCAATTACCTTTGTCAGTTATCGGAATGTAGGGTTCCGAGACGCCATACATGTTTTAGCTAGCCTTGTTGCGGAAGCAAAGCAGATAAGCTCACTAAGAAAAAGACAAGGTCCTTGGATACTTGGCTTCATACGTAGTATGGAAGTACATATGTGACACAAAATTCGCACTGATGTCTCTCAGGGCTCTGCCAGAGCTTGACTAGGCTACGCGCCTAGTCACAACCCGCCGGCCACGGTTACCATCGTACCACTGCTTGCCGGGTGGACACCAAACACCGAACATCACGTCAGTGCACCAATTAGAAATTCGAACAGGCGAAAGGCGAAGTTGAAAGATACTATGCCTCTACTCCGATTCGTCCCTATTGAAAAAAAGGTTCCATAATCGATGGCATTGCAAGATACCTTGGAGCTTTCTCGTACCCATCGTATGGAAAAAATCAGCATTACTTCAGCCCTACATATTTGGCCGCCAGTCGAAACTTTATTGTACCCACGTACCACGGAGCAATTAATGACTAGCCACTTAAGTTCTGGCTTAGGCTTACTCATGATCACAACTCTTCTGTAATTATTGTACAAGTACCTGTGTCATAAGGAGCATTGTCGACGGGTTAGAAGTTGTCTCAGTGTCCCCACTTCATAGCCCGTGCAAGGACCCACCTCAGCACAAGATAGACTTTCATGAACTCCCTACATATACCGAAGCGCTGGTTAATGTATTCATGAGGTAAATTTCTTTACACACGGTTGAAACAGTTATGTAAATAGTGCACGCAAGCCCGTGTGTACTTCGAATTTTCACTCCAACAATAGAGTTAGTGCATGGCCAATCAACACCGCTAGCAATGACTATAGCGTAAAGTGTATTCGAGACGAAATAAAAAAAATAAAAAATAAAAAATAAGGCTAGGGGAGATTCCAGAAGAGAAACATAATTGATTCCCTTTCACCTCTCTCAAGCTTAAGCTGAACCATCATTTGCGGGGTTTTAGCCACAGACTAGCTCACCGTTATCTTACCCGTCTGTGGGGATGCTGGGAAGGACCTAAGTAGAATCAAGTAAAGCGCAGCCATGTCACTAGGGTAAGCACGTGTGATCGGTGGGTTATACAACTACTAACTTGAACCGGGCCTCGAGACGAGCGATAACCATCCACAGTTACAACCCGAGAAATTAGATTAAGAGAAATTCTGACAAAAAAATCGACTGTAAAAATCAAGGGAATTAACAGATGCGTCATGGTTTTCCGAATATTTGGCGTCGAACCACTGTTTTGTATTAATCTGATTAGAATACAGAACCCTGATAGCCAAGATTAATAATTAACTTAAGTTAACTCTGCAAATCTGGCTACCCAAAGTCTATACAACGCCGTGATGCTGCAATATCAACTGACCGCCCAACAAACGACCATGGATATCACTAGTTCTTCAATGTATGTACGTATATACGTGCATATCTAGTTTGAGAGTAGTATGTAGTGAGTGCACAACCCATAGGGACTCTGATCCAGCTACGAGATCAAACCGATATATATAAATACAATATCTTGTTTCCGAACAAGATGATCTCAAAGGGGTTTTTGTTCGTTTATATTGATATCCCACAGCTAGCAATGACATCAGAGCCTGAATACGAGATAATTATATAAGCTGAGATGATTTAAGGAAAATTTGGTGCCTAGGTATCTTCATCTTATTAAGCCGAAACTCAATCTAGCAAGGTCCCGCTGCCTTAATTAATCTCTGCACCATGGTACTATCTGCACGGATCCATGGACAGTCCCAGCTGAGGCTCCAATATCCTCCTGGGTCCACACGTCGATCCACGCATACGGACATACACACCCCTGCAGCGTTGTGGAACCGTGGCCTCACACTATGCTAGTTCCCGTACCCCACGGGGTATCCATCTTTCGTACTTGGAATTCGAGACGAGATATTGGCACGTAGTATCGACCAAGCGAGATGATAGACACACGATTCGATAGACGAGAATTGGCAATGCTATAGTCGAGACGAATTAACACGTAAAACTAATCGAAGCCCTGCAATGACATGTCCGCATCAGCACATCAGTTAGTCGAGCTAGCTATCCACTCTGTCTGGCTCGGGGTGTTCATGTAAGGTCAAATTCCAGGAAGGCCACCACTAACGCCCAAAGAGATATATGACACTGAATGAAATTTCTAGGCGTCTTTGTTGATTGTTTCGCCTCCCTTCCTCAATTTACTAACACCAGATCGGTAGCATCAAGCTCGCCAGCCGGTTCCTCCATCCCAACATTTGGGTGCCCCTCAAATGCTCTAGTGATTTCCGCAATAGCGGAGAAACAACACTCAGACACCGAAGATGGGGATAGGTTATCTTTTGAAGCGTGGCGTACCGGTGGAACCACCTAGCGTTTTAAACATTCCAGCTATACATTGGAGGACTCGAGAACGGAAAATTAAACCAAGGTCCTTTAGTATGCTAAAGTTTAGCTGGTCTTCATCTTTTGACCCAACTGTCACAAAACCAACAGCCCTAAGCACATGCATTTATAGGAAACAGAACAGATCAGGTACCTAGACTTCTCAAGGGGATCAAATGGCAAAACCCTTAAGTTTGGAAATCGATAAAAAAGATTTAGAGTCGGTCCATACGTGTATATGTGCACTGGTACATATACGCTGCTTGGCTTTCTTCTAAGAAATTGGATTGTTCGAAAGGCTCGGAATCATGGTCCTTTTTATGGCCACTGTCTCACGATGTTTGACACTGCATTGTCACCAAATCTCTGTATACTAGCTTAAGTCCCACTAGATGAACTTGTCCCTTGTAATTACTTGATTCATATATAATATTAATGCAGGGAGATTAACCTTCTGAATTTTTCCTCCGAGCGGCGCTTGAGCAGCACTGTATTGCAGCTCGTTTTAAGATTACTAGCCACAAACAGAAATTTTTCCTCGCGCGGGCTATCCGTCGTCGAAAGAATAGGGACAACATTTGCCTCGTTCCAATTCCCGGGGAACATACAATATCCGCAAATCGGCAGACGTATCAATGGCAATATAATATATAGTTTAGTCGGCGACTGGCTCCAAGCTGGCATTTGTATAGAGCTAACCTCATAATACTCGACAACTTGGCATTACAACAATTGGATCACTGATCATGACTGACCTCGCCATTCGCACATGTACATAATCACAGATATTGGTATACTAAAAGCCTCATCCCGGAGCTGCTAGTTGGCATACGCCGCCCCCCGTACGGCAAGAATTCAAGGTACGTGGTGCTTAGCATGCAAAACTCGATCTAGGCTCGTAACGTATCAAACATACTAGGTTTTCAGACCAAAGCGATTATCATTTGATTTCTCAAACTACAATGTTAAAAACCTTTGAAAGGAATTACCATGATCAATCGTATGAAATGTTGCTACCAATCGATATATTCGTCAGAAACGTATTGAGACTTGGGAGCGAAATATCAATGCAAGATTTATAATGGAGGGTTCTAATGAATTAACTGGGCCCACAATTAATGCAGGGATTAGGCTTTGGACCCAAAGTGAATTTATTTAATGGTACCATGGTTCTTAACTAGTATCGTACTGGATAGCCGGCCTTCGTAGAGTTTCAAGTAAAATCTTTAGAGATTGGCGCCGGCGCACGCGCACAGTGGTCGTGCATTGTGAGCCCGAAATAGCAGCCTCTGTTATCAGCTGCTAACCTGAAAGGACGAACATTCGAATTTGGACGAGTTCACTCTACCGCTAATTAGCTAAGAGATATAACTATAATCTGAAGAAACGAAGATGACTCTATATATATATGCGACTGATTTCTCAGCCATCATGCTACCTAAAACTAGGACATCTAGAAAGCGCTCTTCGAAAGTCCAAGGAAACTTCTCCGTCACGTTATTAGGATCTTGCGTGCACACCGGCTACGGATGCATATTCCAATAACACCCAACACTCTAGATCTAAGACTAGGTGTTTTTTGATTTATGAATATTGGGAGCATAGTTATGTGGAGGCGATTATTTACACCTAGCAATTCATATGTAAATAAATTTATAAAGCATGAACAGTACATCGATAGACGCGCCCCTTTGCGATGTCGACGCCTGGGAACGAGGCTAATGAATACTAATTAACTCTTCTTTTTCGACGTATCTTAGCCGGATGCAGCATGCCATCTATGTATATGCCGTTGCACTCGACTGTCTTTTTGTTTGACCCAACATTATAAGTACGCTAAGCTCGATGCTAAGTTAATCCATCTATAGCAAAAAATTACTTGAATGAAATTTTTTTTTTATTTTTATTTTTATTTTTTTTTGGAAGAATCTCGACATCACTATTGCATATACACCTACATATTATCTATAATCATATAAGTCTTTTCGCATACTTACCACCTTCGAAGCTTCGGTGTCATGACGTCAACAGAAGATTTGGTAAATGTTAATATGTTCCTCAGCCTTTCTTTAAGCTTTTGAGCTGGAGCATGGCTGGGCCTCATACTATCTGCTTTCGGACTCCCAGCCCCTAGAAGCTTAGGAAATTTTATTTCAGCAATTAGGACGGGCTCATCGATTATGCCTGATTACAAGCCGGGAGCGCTTGAGCTGTTCATGACGTTTACCCTAGGAGGGGCCTAGAATATCTGGAAACTTCTGGGAATTTAAAAGATTGAAAAGAATTCTAGTTACTATCCCGATTATTAATTATCAACAGCCCTGGCCACTACGTGTTAAGGCTCTAAGACGATAGCTTTATGAGTTCAAAGTAGAGATCGAGATGGTATAACAGCGCTGCAATGCAATATGAGTAATACTTACGCGACTAAGCAGGCTAGTAATACTCTAGATAACATGTAAATATACATAGCAAAAACAGGGAGCAGTTGGTCTCGCACCTGGACGTCGACGCCACAAAGGAATGGTGCCGTCAGTTTTTATAATTCTAGTGTTGTTATACAGGTACTGTACTCTGTGATACCTGTAGTCTTAAGTCCCCACAAACATTCCACAACGCCCCGCCAGAAACATCCACGTTCCACCCTATCGCCCAAACGTTCTTAATTCCTGTGCGCACAATCCCGTTCCCCATTCCCCATGCCCCTACACTTGCTTAAATGTGTTCCCCTAGTTAGATCATGCCTTGTTCAAAGCGTCCCAGGGATCCCGCCCAGCCCAATGCAACAATGCCCTTTCAGCCGACCAACTGGCACCACTGAAATGGTCTTTTGATAGCGGGTTATTACTGAAATTAGACTTTACTGAGCGAAGGCTGAACCAAAGGCCTTGCCCAGTCTAGGGCCCCCTACCAGAACCACCTGACCCCTTTCTATCATCCGTTCCAGAAATACATGTCGACTATGTTACATTAGGTTGGAAGCATGCCCTTACTGGAGTCCCTTGCCCCCAAAATACTGTGCAGTATTTTTCCCACAGAATCTCGAATCAGCATTAAGATGCTACCCGATCGTTCCAAACGCTGCTTCTCAAAATAGGTTCACAAAAAACAAAAAGCAACTTCATTTGCTGCCTTATTCTAGAAATATTTAGATCAGGAAATCGTCCCAAAGCTGAAGTGTTGAACAGCCTGCTAGGAGAATCTTCTCGATCTAGAATGTCCACTCAGCCCAGGTGTAACACTACTCGCAGATGTTCATGCAGGTAATTGGTCCGCCCCTCCTTCAGCCCAAACCCGGCCTGGATGCATTACAGCCGAGCCTATAGAATGGGTAGGTGGTGTTTATCTGTGCAACTAAGCTTTATGACAAGAATGCCATTTTTGTCAAGGATACTACGTTGCTGCATAAAGGCATTGGACAGGGTGAGAGGATAATATCCAACCTTCTTCGGATTCTTCCCTAAGCCCTGCGGCCGCCAGCCCTACATCAAATACCATAATCTGAACAATTTAACATCGAAGTAGTTAGGACAAGCTCGTGAATCAAAGCACCAGTTTAAAAATATATAAAAGGAGAATGGGCTGGTCCCTCTAGAGCTAGAATCTTTCCCCTCACCATCATTTGAAAGCCTTCTTGCTCTATCAACTCCTAATTCTATAGATCTGGTTGAATTATTCCCTCGCTTTAACCCAAACGCTCGTTAACTCACAAAATCAATTCAAAGATTCAACAAATACAACATTCGTTCGATCAGCATATTCACAATGGTGCACCTCAAGCTCACAGCTATCCTCTCCCTCCTCGCTGCCGCTTCCGCTGCTCCAGCTTCAGAGCTTGAGACCCGAGCTCTCCCAAAGGATACCGCCTTTGGCTTCCTCGCTCTCCGCTCTGCCTCTCCCATTCACTTCCAATCCCTCAACGCCAACGGCGGTAAAATTTGGATCGGAAAGAAAACCTCATCTTATTGCCCCCTCCCGGATAAGAAAGCCTGTCCTAAGGGCAAGGACACGTCCTTCTGGATTGACAACAACAGTGGAACTGCGGCTATGAATGCTATTGTTCCCGGTGGCCAACGTGCCTATATCGGGCCCACCGGCGAATTGTCCTATACCCAAGCGCACTCTGCTTTCATCCCTACCGGATCCACCTCGTTGGGTTTTAAAGTTACCGAACGAAACAACATCGTTTACCTCGAGAACTGCAAGAACGGCTTCCTTGCTTGTCCAATCGATAAGAAATCCAAGACTAGTGGCCCATGGCAGGTGTTCGTTGACGTTAAGGGAAAGCTTAAGGACAAGGATGTTCCAACTAAATGCAAGAAAGACTGCTTGGGATTCACTCCCGCCGGTGGCGCTGTCAAGGACGCAGTCTGGCAATATGCTTAAACGGCTTGCTTGCGCAATTGCGAGGAAGTCCACCAGGGCTAGGGTACGAGTTTATTCGCGGAGGCAATAAGACGGATGCCTAAAATGTAATATTGATGACGTCATGATAGTAAATTGGCATCGACAAAGAGACTAAGCATAGCGATTAATTTAGTAGTTATAAGGGAGAAGAAAAATGTAATAGTACTACTAGTAGTTATAATCATACCTAGGACCAAAGGACAAATTGATAATTTTTTAATTCCCAAGATTGTTCGTGGCAACGTACTATTGAGAGTAGTCTGAGGTACTTGGAGAACAGCTAAACGACCCAACGACGATAGAATGGTATTGGTTTATCCACAGCGCAGTTGCGCAACTCAGTGGTCCCGTTTATTCAAACCAAACATCTCCTTGAACCCGTCTAATCCTCGTACTAAGTCATTCGCCACTCTGACCCGCATTAGCTAGCTCAACCGCCCAAAGTGCATGCAGCTTCTACCGCATTGGTAAACATGTAATATTGGCGGTCGACATTGGCTGGGGCTAAATTCAATCGAATAAGTCAACTCAAATCCAATACGAACAACGAGCGATTAGCATAGACTCATGATTAACTCTCCGAAAACCATGAAGCTAGCCTGGTGGGGTATAACAAAACCAATTGTTCACCCAGCAACTCCTCCAATATAATCTGCTCTCTCCAAATTTGAAATGTCCGGTATGACAAGCTGGCCCAAAATCACGGGCTATATCTAAATTTAGTACTAACTCCTCCATCGAACAGAATATATGTATATACGCATATAGCTGTTCAGAAGTCTTACCATTTAAAGAATATATATGTAGATAGTTCCAATGGCTGACATAAATTTTCATGCATATAGAAGCTATTCAATACACCACACCAGAGCCTTCGCCATCTGTCTCCAAAAGGTTTCATAAGTCGTTTCCCTGATTTAGCGAGTAGGCTTGTAGATCTTACCGACTTTATCTCACCGTCGGCCGCCACCAAGGCCATATGGTTCTGGCGAGCCGGCGCCTTCGAAGCTTCGGTACGCGTCAGTAAGAATTGTTCCTGTCCCTATGATCAGATAGCTAATTATCGTACCGTGTCAAAAACTCGTCGGCTGCCCGTGGCAGCACTTAAACCCGACTGCAGGCGACAACTGTCCCGCTTTGGGAAGACTGCGTCTTCCAAAGCTCGCCTGTCTGTACCGGTCATGTTATTACTACCTAGGTAGTTTGTGGAACATCTGCTTATTAGCTATAAAGTTTTGTATTTCCAAAGCTTTCTAGGGTAATGTCCCCCCCGCGGCCCTAAGCTACACTAAAGTAAAGGTAGTTACATACAAGCCCCGACTTGCAGTCGGGCATATTGTGCGGCAACAGAGCCATAGAGCCACCGCCACTTTTCAATACGCAATATCAATATAGGGCTCTCCAATAACGGAAAACGGCCCATCAACGAAAGCAGCCGGTCGGTAGACGAGTTTGAGAATCGCGGCCTGGGCAACTGCCGAGGGTATGCGACGAAAAACGCTGTGGCAATAACAACAATGGGAAGAAATACCGTTAGCACAGCTATACAGTCTCCCGCCGCGTCAGAGCCGGCGCTGAAGGGAGGGATTGATACCCCCTAGGCCCTTAAATAGACAATGCACCTAGTATTTACTATCTAAACCTTAGTCCCGTGTAGCCTCCAATCCAAGTGCCCACAAACCCGGTATCAAAACACCTACTATACTTTCCGAAAATATTGCAGGTAGTGAATATATGTATATACGTGAAGCGGGCACACGTACGAGCTTGAGTTGATCACAAAGGTCAAATCTGGAAATACCAACCCTAGACTATGTTCCGCCGACCCCTCGACGACCCCAGACTACCTTGACGAGGCGTTCAACTTGACTCGAAATAGACGTTGGGCGGTATTGTGCATGTGCACACGTGGTTGTCGTTGTTTCTTGAGGCTATCGTATACTAGTCTCGCCAACATTGCTGATCAACGCATTTCCTTGTTGCAAACAGAGCTGAGCTACACTCTATTGTGGTTAACAGTGGGGATAAGTTAGAAAACTAGCAACGATCGAGACCACTCTAGGTCATCGAAAGCTCGGGGGCGCATATCAAAATCCAATCATAGCCAAATCAGTCCCTATAAAGCAAGACTCTATGAGTCGAGGGTAGTCTTGATTCGAAGGTCCCTGCTAAGTCGTAGTTTAGACGTTTTATGTGACATAAAATATCTATAAGCGAATAAACGATATACGTGCGATATACGTGCGATATACGTCTTCCAGAACCAAACCCTTGCTATCAACAACAGATACCAACTGAGCGGACTAGCTTACGTTCGGTCCGCGATATGCTACTAGCGTAGCCTCGCCCCAACTTTACTGAAACAGAAGTTCCGATTTTCAGGGCAGAAAAAAAAAAAAAAAGCTGAGCCGGGCCCGGAGTTATCGTCGCAATTGTTCTAGGAGTTAAGGGGCGGCCTTCGGAGATAGAAGGTTTGAAGTCACGAAGGCCACAAGCTTGTTTCTCCTCGATGAGCCCGACCGACAGGTTTAAGTTCAAGAGGGGAAAAAAAGCTTAGCTGTTCCTAAATCTCTTGCTAACCAATATCCGTCCAAAGTGGGCGGTACGGCAGGTAGTATAGAGCCCGGTGGGGGATTCGGCACGTGAGAAAACGGCCGATGGCACCATCGATTTGTGGAAACTTCCTTCGCAGCGATAACTGGAAACGAAACTATGGATGGCGTGTTCGGATAAATCGGCATTCGATGCGCAGGTGCAGACCATTCAAACATACTGGACATGTGGTGGGCAGCGTGGCTGACATTCGGCCGACTCAATCGAGAAAATGGATGTTCGATCTCTCCAACGTGCGAGACACGCGAAATTTCGAAACCGCAGGCGATCGCTGATCACAACATCATTGGAATAAAACTGTAACGAAGAAACCCAAATTCCAGAACCAACAGGTGCAGGCTCAAGGCGCCGGCCAGACTTTGCGCTTTGCGTGCGAGAGGTTGCTGAGAATTACATTCAAATAAGGTTCCATTTATTGCAATTGGCTGGTGGAGACGACACGCCTGTCATTGGCTGGGGCAAACCCGTCCCGTTATCCAGGCTTGACCTTTCTAGCGTAACAGCTCGATCCCCAAGATTTACCGAGGCCAAGTCCTGTATGCAAGGTCCGATTCATATCCCGTCGATGGATCCATGTTTGTTCGAGGTTCCGTACCATCCCACAAAAAGCGATAAGGCTCATCAGCAGGCCTGTTCCATAGAAAAGCCATTGTATACATGTAGTGAGTTCCGTCAGAGCTCCTACCACGCAACATGCACAAACCGAGGGGCTTCGCTGGGAGGAGGCAGAATCAAAATATACCGAATCGTTCTGCAAGCGGTTGAAATCGAGTGTGTTTATGGGTTTACAGGAGCCAACGGCTCGCAATCCCAAACAGCTCTAGGGTAGCCTCGCCATGCAATGGCCACTTTCAATTAGCACAAATCCCCAGACTACAGCTCTGCCGATAGCCGTATACGAACCGGATACGAACCAATTCGGCCTGGGACAAATGTTGTCGCATTAGTTATAAGCTTTTGGGTGAATGGCAACCTTGTCAAGGAAACCGCCCTCGGAGAGTCGGCGCATGATATCGCCTGGTGTGCAGGCTAAAGCTTTCCTCGATCATTTAGTAATCGCACATACACAAATGCACAAGCTAGCTTGCAGGTGGTCTCCACTTTGCCTTCCTAAAAAATATATCGGCACCTGGTTTCCCCGTGCCTATTAATTGCAATATCCTTTGTCTCCCTCATTAAATTTTCAAGTTTTCTCAAGAAGACAAGACCTTCGAAGTTGCTGGAGTACCATTTCTACAACCCCCATCAGCCGGATCAAACATTGTACGTTTAGAGCTAGTGTCGACAAATAAATATATACTTAGCAAAGGCTTTCTGAAGTGAATGCGAACCAAAGGTCAGCCTCGGCCCGCCTGAACAGATAGCGCAGTGCAGCTACGCGAAACAAGCGACTCGAGAAATTTCGAAACCCAACGGGCCAGCGCCCATTATTCATCGTGGCTTCCTCGCAACCTCCCAGGCCAAACAACAGCCAGGCCGAAAACGAAAATGACCCGCCATTGCCATCCGTATCGTTGTCCAGGAATATATCGGATAAGAAACGGCGATCCTCGGATATTGATGCAATCGCTGTCGAAAAACAAATCGAGGCCGCTGAACCTTTAGGGTTCAAACTCGCAGTTGAAAAAACTAGATCGACTATAGAATCCGCCGCTTTAGAGTCACAGGATGAGGAAGATCTCAAGAAACCAAAGCCATGGTACAGACGGAATCCACTGAAGTCGAGGGTGCCCCCACCGGTACCAACGGTCAGGGTAGTTTCTCCAGAGACAAACGCGAATTTTCTCTCAAAGCTATCCTTCTGGTGGATTAATCAGCTCATGATAGTAAGTAATGGCCCAATCATATATACTGACTTTGAACTAGGACTGTGGTCGTAGAAGGACCTTGCTGATGATAGAGTCTGCTGTATAGGTTGGCTATAACCGTCCCTTGGAGCTAAACGACATTCCAGTTCTGGCACCGGAACGTCGAGTAGAACCATCGGTTGCTAAAATCATGGAACAGTTCAAGAAGCGAGCCGCCCGCGGCGACAAGTACCCACTTTTCATGTCTCTAAACCACGTTTTCCGTCATACCTATTGGACCGCTGGGCTGTGTCGGTTGGTGGCTGACCTTTTGCTGATCCTAACCCCACAAATGCTCCGTTACCTCATTACCTTTGTCCAAAATTCATACTTTGGGCGTCCCGAACCTATCGGTAAAGGAGCTGGTTTGGCGATTGGGCTTGTGCTCATGCAATGGACCGCAAGTATCTGTATAAATCAGTTCTTATATCGAGGGATGCTGACTGGAGGAATGGCAAGAGCGGCTCTGATTAGCATGATATATGAGAAAAGTACCACGATTTCATCTCGCGCAAGGGCGGTAGGAAGACTAGCGGGCTCTGATGATTCAAAAGAACTCACAGCGGAAGAAAAGAAAACAATAGCAAAGGAAGAGAGAAAGAGACTAAAGAGAGCTAAGGGGGGCGCCCTATTAGATGCCGTACCTGGGTATCCAAACGGGAAAGTCGTCAACCTTATGGGAACGGATACGTGGCGTGTCGACCAGGCGTCTTCCTGGAGCCATATGATGTGGACCGCCCCCATCCAGATATCCGTCTGCGTGGCACTTCTTATCGTTAACCTTGGGGTCTCGGCTCTGGCCGGTCTAGGCCTACTCGTCGTTCTTGTTCCTTTTCTTATGTGGGCCATATCGACCATCGCCAAGAAGAGAAAGGCCATGAACCATATCACGGACAAGCGGGTCGGCCTAATGCAGGAAATCCTCCAAGGTGTTAGGTTTGTTAAGCTGTTCGGTTGGGAGGAGAGCTTCTTGAAGGAACTAGGGACTCTTCGACGTCGGGAAGTCCGATCTATTCAATTTTTGCTAGCCGTCAGAAGCGCGGTCAATGCTGTGTCTATGGTGAGTTTATAAGCCCCATTAGTATGCCCATGCATGTTATCCGACACTTGCTTCAACCCCCCTTCATACACGCATATTCATTATACGTTACACGGGGTAGACTGGGGTCCCGATACTGATGCTTCAGGTCATTGACAAAATATATATCTATAGTCTCTTCCAGTATTTGCGTCTATCCTTGCATTTGTCACCTATTCATTACTAAATCCTAGTCTTGACCCGGCAAAGATATTTGCATCCATCACCCTTTTTAATACCCTCCGCCTTCCACTAAACTTTCTGCCTGTTGTCATCGCGGAGTCCATTGACGCCTTCCTCTCTTTACAAAGGATACAGACCTACCTTCTCCAAGAGGATGAGCCCGAAGAGCGAGCCATCGATCTCGACCAGAAGGAAGCCTTTATCCTTAAAGACGCCTCCTTTACCTGGGAAACTACGCCTCCGGTGAAAAAAGAGGAGATTGGTAGAGATGGAAAGAAGGTTAAGAAAGAAAAGTCTAAAGAGCCGGCTCAAACCCCCACTATTCAAACCAGCGAAACCATATCTAGAGAGAAAGAGCTCCACCCCTTCTCAATCCAGGACATCAATCTCAGCATCTCAAGGCACGAACTCCTCGCAATCGTCGGTACCGTGGGTTCGGGTAAATCCTCCCTCCTAGCCGCCCTAGCAGGCGATATGCGAAAAACGAATGGAACTATTACCCAAGGCGCCAGCATGGCATATTGCCCTCAATCCGCATGGATCCAAAATACTACCGTCCGAGAGAACATTCTCTTCGGCCGCCCCTTCGATCCGATCTGGTATGAAAAGGTCATCGAAGCGTGTGCCTTAAGGCCAGATTTTGAACTGTTCCCGAATGGAGATATGACGGAGATTGGGGAGCGCGGTATCACTATTAGCGGTGGCCAGAAGCAGAGAATGAACATTGCCCGAGCAATATACCACAATTCGGATATTATCCTCCTTGATGACCCCCTTAGTGCGGTCGATGCCCATGTCGGACGTCATATGTTCAATGAAGCTATTGGGGGTTTGCTAAAGGACAAATGTCGTATCCTCGCGACTCATCAACTACATGTCCTAAATCGGTGTGATAGAATTATTCTAATGGCAGATGGCAGGATCAGCGCTATAGGGACATTTGATGAACTTATGAAGATAAACGAAAACTTTAAGCAAATGCTTTCCATGACCGCTGCAGAGGAAGCCCCGGAGAAGAAACCCGAAGACAACCAGGAGACCGACACCCCGGAAGATAAGAAGAAACAAAAAAAGAAAGGAAAGACACCTGGTCTTATGCAGCAGGAAGAAAGGGCTTCCAAGAGCGTAGGGTGGGGCGTCTACTATGCATACATCAAAGCTAGTGGGTCGTTTATTGTGGCGCCTATAGTGATCCTCTTCCTATTTCTATCTCAAATATCCAACATCCTTAGCACCATATGGCTATCGTGGTGGACAAGCGGTAGATCCCACCTCTCAAAGGGATCTTATGTAAGTTATATATGCCACGTATTATACACAGAACAAATCTCTAATGCCGCTTTCAGATCGCAGGATATGTTGGGCTTGGTGTCGCGCAAGCATTATTCATGTTCATTTTTGCCTTAACTCTCACCACCGCTGGTACCGAAGCTAGCAAGAACTTAATGAAAAAGGCCATGAGAAGAGTATTACGAGCTCCAATGTGAGTAACAATCTTTAACTTCCTGGTGCATACTGTGGCCCATACCTAATTCGTGTTCATGGCCAATGGCAGGTCCTTCTTCGATACGACACCACTCGGACGCATCGTCAATCGATTCTCAAAGGATGTAGACGTTATGGATAACAATCTCACAGACGCAATGAGGATGTACTTTTTCACCCTCGCCGCCACCCTATGTACATTCGTAATGATTATCGTGTACTTCCCTTGGGTTTGTACCTCCCAACATACCACCCACACCTACTATAATTGAAAATACAACCAGCTAACCTTCAGACATCCTCCCTGTCATAATAGTTCGCCCTTGCGCTTGCTCCCCTCGCTGTGTTCTTCTTCTGGGCCGCTGGATTCTACCGCGCTTCGGCTCGGGAAGTGAAACGTCACGAAGCAGTTCTTCGTTCAGACGTTTTCGCCAGATTCGGTGAAGCTCTCAACGGGACAGCCACAATCCGTGCATATGGTTTACAAGGGCAATTCAAAACTGCTGTTAATAACGCCATCAACGAAATGAATTCGGCATACTTTATTACCTTCGCAAATCAACGATGGCTCGGTATGAGGGTTGATGTTGTTTCCACCAGCCTCGTTCTTACTACTACTATTCTAGTTGTAGTAAACCGATTCAGTACCAACCCCTCAACCTCTGGCCTGGTTTTGAGTTATATTCTCGGAGTTTACGGGATAATTCAATTCATGGTTAGGCAGCTAGCGGAAGTAGAAAACGCTATGAACTCGACGGAAAGAATCCACTACTATGGCACGCAGTTACCAGAAGAAGCACCTCTTCGAACTTCTATAACACCACGGCCCACCTGGCCGGAAAAAGGTGAAATAATATTTGACAACGTAAAAATGCGGTATCGCGAGGGGCTTCCGCTTGCTCTCCACGGGCTTGACCTCCATGTCAAGGGCGGGGAGAGGATCGGTGTAGTTGGTAGAACAGGTGCTGGTAAATCCAGTATCATGAGCACATTGTTCCGTCTTGTGGAGCTCGCTGAAGGTTCCATTACCGTAGACGGGGTGGACATCAGCAAAATCGGCTTACAGGATCTCAGAAGCAAGTTAAGTATTATCCCACAAGATCCTACTTTATTCCAAGGGACAGTCCGGAGCAATCTAGACCCCTTCGAAGAACACACGGATTTAGAGCTATGGGATGCTCTGAGGCAAAGCTATCTTATCCTGCCCGAGGACCAGCAATTAGATGCATCCACAAGTTCTTCGTCTACAGACCAGCTAAGTGTAATCCAAGAAGGAAGCGGAACTAGCACCCCACCCGCCGAAGGCCAACCTAAGCGGCAACAGCTGCAAAAAAAGAAGGAAAGAATCACACTCGACACGCCCGTAATCGAAGAGGGCCTCAACTTCTCACTAGGCCAAAGGCAGCTCATGGCTTTGGCAAGGGCACTTGTCAGAGGCAGTCGTATCATCATCTGCGACGAGGCAACAAGCAGCGTGGATGAAGAAACAGACAGAAAGATTCAGAAAACAATGGCGGAAGGATTCGGGTCTAGTACAGTTCTATGTATTGCGCATAGGCTCCGGACTATCGTCAAATACGACCGAGTTGTTGTCTTGGACCAAGGGAGGATTGTAGAAGTCGATACACCATTGAAACTATGGGAAAGTGGAGGAGTATTTAGAGGAATGTGTGATAGGAGTAAGATTCGAAGAGAGGATTTCGACGGAGGCTACTGATACACGTCCGTCTTCGAGCCAAAAGTAGCACACACAACGTGTACGTATGTACGCTTATACCCGTTTACATATATATTCAAGTAACTGTAATTTATATAATAACTTCTGCTCGATATGCTATATCCGAGTACCTGACTACCTGGGTAATAAGGATACCAATGAATTCCATAGAAACTCACTTATAGTACGTTGAATGTAGCTGTCCACTGGTGCGCGTGCGAGTTTATACGTCTTCCACACATTTACAGCCCAACGCCACATCGATGCATCGTACCAATGTTCATGGGCAATACATGCAATCGACCCACCCCGTTCATACCTGATCCAATCATCGACACTCTTGACCAACCATCCCAGCTCCTCAGAGGTCATCCAGATATATATATCGCACAGCTATATTCCATAAATATACTTCCCTATTGCACTTCCAACAATGGTATGTCGCCTCCGCAAGCACAGTGACGTCCCCTTCACTTGCCATCAACCATCAGCAATCGCCCATCATTACACCATCTCACCCACCGGAATCATGTTTCTACACTAACATATCGCGTATACTACACCATCCCATAGCCGAAATTCAACCCATCAGCCGCCAAACTGCTCGCTGTAGAATCCTATTTCTTAACCCATCAACCGATAACCGCGCATTCGATCAAAGATTTGGAGAAGTCTCTCCCCACAGCCACGGGAATCTCTGGAATGCAAGTAAAAGACTATCTCACTGCCCTCGTCGACGACAACAAGATCAGAGTTGAAAAGATTGGGAGTGGAAATTGGTATTGGTGTTTTAAGGGCGATGAGAAGAAGCAGAACGAGAACGAAGTTAGGGGATGGGAAAAAGAGGTCAAGGGCTTGGAATTGAAGGTTAGGGAGGTAAAGATGGAAATTGATGCTGAAGAAGGAGAAAACGGAGGCGATGATGAAGAAAAGGTCAGAAGAGCTGGAAACACCCACAAAGGTTTCGTGTAGAACTGATTCTTATAGATCGCAATGGCTAATGTTTTTCGTGGTATCAATAGGCTGAACGAGCAAAGATGGCGAAAGAGCTCCAAACTCTATCAAAAGAAAAGGTAGAACTAGAGAAAGAACTAGCTCTCTACGCCGACAACGACCCTGCTCAAATTGAGCGTCTGAAGCAATTACTACTACTGATAAAGACTGCAGCGAACGAACACACGAGTCAGTATATATACCGGCCAGCTATTCCTGTTGCATTTTTTCTAAGCACTAATATATGGCAGACAATGTCTATGTAATAGACAGCTATCTCAAGGGAGCCGGGATGGTATCCTCTGATATTGCAGCATTTAAAGGTAGCTTGGGGATCCCAGAGGAGCTTGAGGAGCTCGAGTAGTCAATCTCGCAAATCGGTCCCAGTCTTCCCAAACCTACTCGATCGACCATCCATAATATCGTCACTGGAAATTCTACCAAGCTTAACACTGAATCGGAGGCCAGATTGACAAAAGGGTTAGCACTCCGGAATCACGAGGATTCCACCATTTGCTACCTTGGATATGAATTCAATTGGGGGTAGTCATGATATACCCCTAGCTCGGAGAGCTCAAATTACAAAAACATACCTATAACAGAGAAGAAAAAGCAGAAGGGAAATCGTATATATACATACAAAAGAAAAACAAGCTTTTTGCTATAGATAGCTCCACGAAATTTCTTTTCCCAAATCCGAAAGTGCCACGTGGAAGGAACGATGACCGATAAGTTATATAACGCCGGATGCTAAACGGGACGATAAAAAAAAGTAATAGAGATAAATTACATCTTTCGTAGAATACGGGTGTAATCGATGTGTCCTTGTGCCCCGCCCACAAAAATATAAATGCCAAAAGAAAAAGCAAATAGATGCCTTTAAAATCGTAAGACTCGAAGGAAACTGTGCCCCACGCCGTAAATTCAAACTCGCTCTGTGGTATAAAGCATCTCGCCCAAGACAATGTAAAGCAGAGATAAGGAAATATGCGCTGCTAAGGTAGTGTATGGAGAAAGGTCCCAGTGGAGAATAGCAAGCTCAGAAACATAGTGCCAAATTGGAATAAGTAAGCCGAAAGCTTTTCATCGGATATAGCGAGGAAGCCCGTTAGGGCAATCCCCATCTCCGTCAGCAATGTCCGGCGCCGAGGGCTCAACACTCGCTGGGACTGCAACAGGCGGTGCGCTAGCTTCATTTAGCAACCGCTGCCTCTCCAATTCTCCTTTATCTTCCTGTGGCTGCGGCGTAGACTGTGGCGCGGCGCTGTCCGGTCGCTCGTAAGCTGGGGCAGCGGCGCCATGGGCGCTCGATTCGGGTAGGAAGTATAAATCCTCCTCGTCGTATGGCAGAAGCGGGGGTGCAGATGCCTCGTTATCGGGGCCAGAAAGCGGAGGGGCCGATGGCAACAACTGTTCTTCCGCCATTCTCGCTAGTGCTTTTTCGTCGCTGGCTGTCGGGAGGGTTGGTGGTATCATCGGGGGTGGTAATATCGGGGGCGGTGGTGTAGCGCTCAGATTGGAGGGTGAAGATCGCGTGCTGCTGTTCTGATATTCGGGGGTATCTAAAAAGTTCATGACCTGGGCGACGGTTTGGTCCCTCTCGGCATCTCTCTCTGTCCTTGATTCTTCGGAATTCGTTTCCCCGGAGGAAGTATGCGAAGGCGCCGAAGCAGGTGCGGCCGGGTTTTCTTTCGATCTATCGTCTTTTTTCTTCCTCCGCTTCCCAGTGTCAATTGTTCCGACAACAACTTCAAAGGTGCAGCTAATAACTCCTTTCTCTCGTCTTATCCGATCTGTTTCCATAATCCCCTCGGTTTGAATTCGCTTTAAATCTTCGCCAGTACTGCCATCCATGATGACATCGCCCATGCCATTGCGGCTAGCTAGTTTCCCCCCAAGATCAACCACAACTTCAACAAAATAAGTGAATTCAAGTACACCTTGTGGAACCTTTGAAATCGTCGGGAAAGCGTCTCCGGGTATCCGTACGCTGGTTTTAACTACGGTTGTTAGGCTCCGTGGGTCTACAATCAGGGCTGTAATTGACTGGTTGAGATCTTTTCGGAACGTGGAGACACACGATTTAGAAAACGATAGGGAAGATGCGGTAAGAACTTTGTCGGCAGGAGGTAGCGTATCTAGTCGACATTGTCGCGATAGCGTTGTTATAACGCCAGACATGGATTTCAACGGTCGGTTATGGGATACTGTAATTCGGATCGGTATTGATTCTCCTGGTAAACATGCAGGCCGTAAAAGCTCAATGGTAGCCATAGGGTGGGGCTGTGCAGAAACAGTCGGAGAGGGAGGCAATGAGGGTGTGTTGTTTGAGGGCGTTTTAGGAAGAGAGGGAGAAAGGGGCGGGGATAGATTCGGCGGTTGATGCAATGTTTGGATATAGGTTGTGGAGTCGTTCGAAGAACCCGAGGACTTGAGGCGACGAAGCGGCCGCTGGGGTTCTATGGATATTGTCAATGGCTTCGGAGGGCTAAACATTGAAACGTCAATATTTTCGGAGAATTTTATTTCTGCTGTGCATGTCGAAACGGTGTGTATTGTTGTCGGTCGGGTAAGGGTCGCCGTTAGTAGATACGTGATAGCCCCTCTCTCGAACTACAGGATCGGAAAAATGGCATGTCAGTAAGAAGCTTAAGGTAGAAGCTAAGGGTGCATGTCGAAAACATACATCCAGACTATTAATTCCACCTTTGCTGGGGAATTCGATCACGAAGCCAACTTCTAACCCTCCAGCACCTAGCCGTCCCTCACCGACGATAACCTGTTCTTCTTCGAAAAGCACCACTCCCCGACCGCTATGTCTCCCCTCTATCGTTGTCCCTCGGCTTCTACATCCTCTAATCATCTTACTGTCCCGGTATGTAACATCTTTTACGACATCTTCCCCCCACTTGTGGCCCCGTCGATCATGGGGATATACCATAACACTACCCCCTAGCGTCAGGGTAAGATGTGTTATTCGAGTCGCGCGAGATGTTGTTAGAACGATCGATCCAGTAATATGCTCCCCGGGTTTATACCGCCGATGCGGATAATCGAGTTTGATGTAGAAGTCATTGATAGCGCGACGAGAAGGTTTAAGTTGCGATAACGCAGACGGGGCAGCGGCGGCGGCGGTGGTGGTGGTGGTGGTGGTGGGGCTAGATGCCTGCGTGGGTGACGATGGCGACCGAGAAGAACTCGAGGAGTTGCGTATCCGGGAGATTAAAGAATTTAGTCGTCCGCTGCCCAGTGTCGACATGGTGCGGAATTATATCAGGCCACCGATATCGTGGACAATTTGGAACCGGCGTCAGGTGAACTTCTCCCGCAACGATCCCACGAAGGGAGTCGCGCGTCCAGGAAACCACTGCGATCAGTGAAGGTGGTTTTTTAGGGAGCGTACGTAGGCCAGTGTCTTAGGGAAATTGCCCAAGCCTCTTGAGAAGGCGTCAATCCGTCGCTAGATCTTGGATGCTGTGCTGCAGGTTTCCACCAGTCGCTTGGGTCCGCAGGAAAGGAAGTTGGATTGTTGCGAACAACAGAGATAACAGCAGGATGGGAACGGCTGTGGTCCCGCCTGCTCATGTACGTAAGGATACGGTCGAGGATGAACAATAGAAAGAATGGCGAGCAGGAAATAAACAAATTACGAAAAGCTTAGCCAGAAATAAGCCTTCGAAATGCTGTCGAAGTATGGGCGACTCTGGCTTGGAAACCGACCGGGGTGCAGATGACTTGGAAGAACTTTTCAGCGATTGCAGCTGATGACAGATCGAACAGAGAGCTAAAGAGCTGGGCAGGGAACAGGCAACAGAAATGATGTCCGCAGGCTCTTTCCTCCGTTCAAACGCAACAGGACCAGGCAGCTGTCGTGTCACCTAATAGTGGTAATTCTTTTGCGACTTGGCCCAAGCAGAACAAGAAAGCCGTGACTTTCCTTTGCTGTCCACCAAATCTGGTTTAAATTCCAAGCGGTGAAGCAGACGGCGAAACTTTTTGAGCGGTTACACTGTTGTTTCAACAACAGCCGAATGATTTTCCTTCCGGGTAAGTTCAAAATGTGTGTTATTGCCCCCCTTTTTTTTTCCAAACCACAAACTGAGTGGGCAAAGGAACACAACTTGGTGCTGAAGGATAAGAGAAAGCAAGGCGATTACGATACTGCCGGAAGATTGTGGATGGGCGGATAAGGTGATCTAATCCAAGCTGGAACAGGGCTTCGGCTGATAAACAGCAGAAGATCGGTGGTCAAGATGGCTTTCTTGGTAACTTATTTGTTTTGAGAACCCGAACTGAATCGAACTCTTCGATCTGATTTGCCTCCCCTTCCCTCGGAACTCTGGGCTGGGTGCGTAAGCCTTTTCGGGTTCCTTGGATGCCGGCTTTGCTATTTCTTGGCCGGTTTGGCGGATCCAACAACTGTGATGAAATGCCAAAAAAAACTAAGCTGCACCGTCGCTTCGAGGTGTCAGCCCTGGGTATAGCTGACTCGGAAGATAGCCTGGACGTTTTATGAGATCAGAGAAAGTTGTTGGTTGGTTGGAAGGAATTTTGTCATCAAGACATCCTCCTACCCTGGAGCTAGAAAAGAAATGATGTGAGTTGGGTGCTAAAGATTTCGCACAACAAAGGTAACAAACGGCCTAAGAAGCGCGGATTTGGGGCTGAGGTTTTTTTTTTTTTTTTTAGGACGAGCAGAAACAAGGTGGTTGAATATTGAGGGTGGATAGTAGATGGTTTCAAGCTCTCAAGCTTCCACAGCAGCCAACTCTTGACTTCTGATGCTTGTACCTCGAGTAGTTAAATGCAGGGAGACAGCTCAAGCCCTTTTCCGATCCCGCCTCTGCTAGTAAATTTGGGGAAGGAATGATGCAGTAGCGACAAAAACCAAGAGGGGTTGCCAGAACGGCGGGCAAATTATGCAACTGACCTTTTTTCCTTTTTTCCTTTTGTTTTTTGTTTTCGCTTTTTTTCTTTTCCACCCTCCTTATTTAGGCCAGGCAAAAAAAATCAATTGTGAAGATGACTCCGCAGCATGAGGAGAAGCCTCTAGATTTTAGAGTGCAAAGCTCAAGATCAGGAACCTCTCAGGAAGAAAAGAAAATTTCCGCAAAAGGGTCCTAGCTTTCTAATACAAGAAAAGATGTCAAGAAAGCTTATATGTCGTGTTTCGCGTGTGTGACTGTGGATGTTGGCCTTGGTACGGAGTAGACCAAGAGGTTGTCGAAAATTGAAGAGCAGACGTCCCAGCAGTTGGTCTTGGTAAAGGGGGGAAAGTCTTGGGAGAAAAAACGTGGGCGAGGAGGGTTATTAACAGCCTCGCTCTTATCCGGCGAAAGGGCTACTACCTTAATGAAGAAAGCTAGGTGCAGCCAATTTAGCGGCCTCGACTTGGAGGATGCATGCTCCACTCACACAACATCCATTCTCTCAAATTAGTACTACCCTTTTCGCCGTTCAAAACAAGAGCTGGTTATTTTAGCGCTTTGCATGACGAGGAGGGACAGGAGATGCTTCCCAAGTAACCCAAATTTTCAGGCTCGGTTTGTTGACGAAAGGCTCTAGAACTAGCCTCCAAAGCCGAAAAGAGGGATGAAGCCTATCCCTCCACGACCAACGATTCACCAGACTGACTCGGACCTCGGAGGAACATATGGTAGCACCCATGATTTCTCCGGGATATCGGGACAAGTCTGCCAAGTCTGGAGGCGAGAGGAGTCAAGCCCAGACAAGCTTTTTCTTGAGTTCCCACGATCGTGTGTCCATTCCCGTTCATTGCTGACGGCCTGGGAGGACGGTAGCAGACAGGCAGCATAAGGTTTGCTTTTTCGCCTTTCCACTTTACATCCGGATTTGATCATGACGGACTGGAAAAGTATTTGATCGAGCATCGTGCGACTTCCACCGTGTTCCACATTATATTAGCTTAGTTTAGTTCATAGGAACTCCTTGGAATACGGAAGCGTGTACCTTTCTCACACCACCCAAGCCCCGCGAGCATACCACTTATTTCCCACCTCATGTAGATTCTCGATACATTCGCTCTCCCCCGCACGGTTGTGATGCTTGCACGAACAAGCCGTCATCCTCGAGCCCTCCTCGAGTCGTGTAGCTGCGTGGACTCATGCCGTTGGGTGGAAGTGGCAGGAAAATCCCCGGCCGGAAGGCCGCCATGTGTTGGGGAGATCAAACACCGGATGGGGAAACAACACATCCAACTTCAAAATCTTATACTTTTTACAACAGCATCAACACGGCGCTAGCACAATAGTCCGTACGTAATATACAACATCAGCATGCCGCTCTGACCCCCAGACCTACGGAAATAGCGTCACGGAAGTAGCCATCTGGCTAACCGTCGGTCTCTACCGTCAACACGAAGAACTGAGCGGAGATTAGCATTTACGGGACTAGAAGCCGCGGTGCTGGTCGTATTGGCGGGCATATCCACAGACACCACAAAGCAAGGAGTGCATAGACAGCAGATATCAATAGGCGACGGATCCAGGAACTAGTTTCGTTCGTCGGTTGACGGCTCCCGCAGTGTCAAAAACAGGGAAAAGAAGGGAGAGCAGGAAAGGAGCAGGAAAGGGAAGATCCGAAGATCCGAAGGCTACTCGTGATTAGTTAACTAATCCTTTTTTGGTTACTGTCTCGCTTCCCCTAGACCTTTCTCTACTCCAGGCACATGGGCAAGATGTCCTTCGATCAAAATACTATAGCATATGTACAATTCGATTAAGCTTGTTACTATTTACAACTATTCCTTCCCTGTCCACGACTACCAAGGGATATAATTCCACTATACTCTGTATACACCAAGAGTACAGGGACCAATTACATGCGTGGTCTACCGCCTGGACCGCCTGGGCCTCGTGGAACGTTAACACGTCGGATAGCAACAGGAGTGCAATCCGCAACATCGGGTCTAGCAGTACCATATTGCCACGCAAGGCCAGACATTGGGCCACGAGGTGTTTGGATGGTGCAAACGTGGAATCGATTCAACCCACCAACTTCCAGGATACCTTGCTGGGTGAAAGCCCAACCAGATGTGCCCTGAACAGAATCGTCAGCAACATAGATTCCGCCAACATTGGAGGCCAAATTGGTGCCAACGACGAAGGGATATTGCTCCCGGGAACCGCGTGGCCGTGGCCATGGGATGTAAATGAGGGTGTTGTCGGTGGTATTGAGGAAGTAGTTGACGGAATTGCGGTCAGGGATGGCCCTATATATATTAGATTTTATTATCAGCGATTAAGCTTCAACGACGTACGCAGCGTGTGACTGATGCTGGAGGATAGTAACAAAGCAGTCGGCGGGGAGGTTGGTAACTTACAGGTTGGAGGTGCCGCCAGTCTGGGCATGCGAGATGAATTTATCATTCCAGTTGGGATTAGGGCCCCTGAGTTGAAGAGCAAATGGGCCATCGAGATTGCTGGTTGGTGGTGGTGGTGGTGGTGGTGGGGGCTGAGCGGAGACAACTCCAACAACAGCGACGATAACAGCCAGGGCAGCGGTAGTGAATTGCATTTTGGTTGTTTAAAAGGTAGGGCTTCTCCTTCTTCTTTTTCTTCTGCTATAGCAATTGTCAGATAACTTTATTCTGCCTTAGCTTAGATCACTGTAGCCCTATCAGCAATGGGGTGAGCCCGCGCCTTATATACCTCGCAGTCGTAAATCTTATTGCCATTTTATCGATTCTACGAATCCAATCATAGCCATGGAAGCAGCACAAAACCTGCTCCTTGCGCCCAAATGGCCATGCATACGGACATGCAAAAGATACCTCCTACTGATTTCGACCTGGAGTGTAGTTTCGTTGGGGGTATCGCTCCACTGGTCTAAGCTGAACTGGCACCCTAAGCCCGACCTTACAAGAAGGCCGAGAATAACCAGAAGTCTAGATGTAGGCACCAAACCAAACGACACCCTGCCATCGATCCATTCACATTCTTCTTTCAACAGCCGCATCCTTCCCAGCGCAGGTGATTAGTCTTGGCCGGCCTAATACTAGGTTTAGGATGGGGGGTTAACACCCTCCAGGAGGAACGTAGCCAATGGCTTATGAAGTTAACCCCCTGTACTATTGATATGTGCTTCGGGAAATTCTTACAGAACGGGCAAGATCTTCCTATAGCCGAAGTACCGCTCCCCGTTTCTGTAGAACGGGGCCGTCCTTATCGCTCGAGAGCGCATTATCTCGCCTTCCAATCTCCGGGGTGTGGCCCGGTGACCCTGTCATGACCAGGCTCTTGGCCAATGCATCCGGAAGTCTGTCAATTGGGACTTAATGGCCTCTTACGGTATCGATTTGGGCCAAAATCGTAGCCCTTCTAGACTTCTACCGATTCACTATCAACAATAATGAGAGAGCTGTTCGATTTGTACAATTGTCAGGCATAAAGCGAATAATATATTGATGTATGCATTTTTAGATCGAAGGTATGTTGACACGCCCAGTGATCCTAACTAATATCAGCCTTGACTTCTATAGACACACAAGCTAGATAAAAAAGAGAGTCTATATTGTCTTTTTGAGTACAGGGAAACAATATTAATTGTTTGGGTTGCTTCAAAATTCATCGTGGCTACCAGCTAACAAAAAGTTTTTTAAAATATCATGGGCAACCCCGGAAAACCCAATCTGTGGCAAATAGATATCTGCAACCGTAAGTAGATATACATTACGTATATTACTAGATGGAAACTGCGGAGGCATTTTAATCCAAATCACGCAATTTATGAGCCAGCATCGCAGCGCATCGCCCTGAGAAAATTTTTTGTGCAACCGCCAAAAGGGAAGGTGTTGATAGGGTCATCTAGGCACTCGATTCCCCAGATCTAGCAGGTCGCATCCACATAACTCTCGACTCCAACCTAACTACTTAGTTAATTTATAAAAAAAGGTCGTAATATTGCCCAGAGATTAGCCATCAGGTAACTCATATGATCATGGATTTGTAACAAATCGCGAGAGGGAATTGTCCCTTGGGCTAGCCTAACCCCCATGAGCGCATGTACATACGCATTTAAATATTTACGTTTGAATGCAAGTATAGTAATGCCATGAGACAAAGTATCGGTCTGCAGCTTAAGTAAACTTAAAAGTCTTAAAACACTTTATCTTTCGCACGGTCTGGAAAAAAGGCCGGGCCTTTGTCTCGTAAACCAGCCTGGGCACGCCGGGCCTATAGGCCTAGTTTATTTTATATTATTTATTTATTTATTTATTTCTCAAAAAAAAAACCCCCCCATATATCATCGATCGCGACAGCATTAGTTATAGAACAGGGTGGCTCAATTGGTAGACAAGCGCTAGACTTCCTTTCGACCGTCAAGCCTAGATATTATTTGAAAGCAGTTTATAATTACTGTGTACTATCGGCGACGCTGGGGAATTTCAGGTATATATATATATGGTCTCGTATACGCGTACCCATGACAAGACGCCACAAAGGAACGGTATATAGTTTATAATATGTGTGCATATAACTACTATAGATCTATAGAACCAAGTATGTTTCCATTGATTCTGGTCCAACCATCACGGTATCATCGCCACCCGTATACGCAAACCCCCCGGGATCCCACATTATATATGGTTACAAGGCATCGTAAAGGCAACTGAAATAACAATGGGAGATTCAGTGCAAAGTACGCAGCCGCAGCCCCTCCGACAGGTGCGCGCGTTCGTACTACTGTGCCTAGGCCGGGTATACATCTCAAGAATTTAATATACGAAGAGCATTAGAGTTGCACAACTGTACAGTGCACTGCAAAATTTAAAAGGGCATTCCATGATCCAGCGCACGACACTATTCAACCGGCCTCATCCGACTATCTGGGCGCACGCGCTCGAGACTGTAGTGTTATGTACCATTCGAAATTTAATTGCCGCCACAAATCTACCATGTGCAGGCATGCAGCTGTTCCAGTTTCAAAATCAACGAGATCGCCAAAATCCGCCAAACCCCGCCAATGCAAAATCCACCAAAATCTGTTCCTTTGTGGCGTCTGGGTACAAGACCACCAAAATCCAACAAACGCCAACACAAAAGGCGCGCCGACGGTTGGAGCAGGATGCTGTTTTTGGCGAAGTGCACCCATACAACGAGACCAACCCATACCAATATACAACGAGACTATACAGCTAGCCTCAACGCAGCCACTATATTATTATCTCTCATACGCACATAATACGCAGTAGCAAATTCAAAATGCCGAGACTTCTCGTACTACGCTCAGTTTATTATTATTAATATACCTTAACTATAACTGACAAACCCATGTGGCCATACTGTTAACTGTTGAACCCACGCGCAGTGACAAACGTGTAGCACCAGCCAATTGTATCGTGATGACACACTTTCTCCACAGCTTAGCAGCCTCCAAAACTACAGCCTACGGTGCAAGGGACCTTTCGGAGCTAGAACTCCTTGGCCCTTGTACAAATTTGCAAAAAAGGAAGGGGAGAGTTGTTGCTGCTGCCGCGGGCATTGGAGCCAGACTACAGCTGCACCCTATCTGGTCTCGTTCCCAGACGCCGGCTCGCCACAAGTGTCTAGTAGCGCTATTATAATATATATTTAGCTCTTGAAGCTAGCAGCTAGAAGTCTTCTTTTTAAGGATATATAATTGATTGCTTCAATAACCAGTAATGTTACCTGCATAGAATTTCAGCTATTCCTATAAGGCCCTATAGGCCTAGACATTTTTGCCGCCCTAGAAAGAGAAACCTGATAAGGTATCATAAGACCCCGACCTGCAGTACTCGGGCAACCGGAAGTAGAAGAAATCACTACTCCCAGCATAGAGCCTAAGATTCAAGGCGATTACTGTACCGTATCAAATAGAACCCTTCTATATATATATAGCTACTATAGTCCGTAGATGTAGTCGGTCGCGCGATCGCAATTAATATTGCTAGCAGCTACATAATACCCACAATCGCAAAGGTTCAACTAGGTCTATAGAACGTTTCTCAGAGCATCTTACTCTGTCGCATTCCAATCCCACATTCTCGTATAATTGGTGTCCGGCGCCATGGTGGGCACCATAGAGCATAAATCATAAATTTAAATAATTTTTTTCCAAACCCGATATTTAATTAAAAAACAGATTCAATTAGAAGCTCGAAGCATAAATTCGATTCGTTTTAATCAAATACTAGCTAAATGAAACCCGTTAAAAGTTCCATGACGACCGCTGGGGCAAAGGAGAGTGTGTTAAATACTATGAATGCAATACATTGAACCATAATTGTTTTTATGCCTTTTCTTTATTCATTATTATTATTACCATAGTCTTTTTTTTTTTTTTTTTTTGAGCCTGGTATTATTCCCACCCACCCAAATATGAAATCAATGATATGCAACGCCGAAGGAATGTGATCTGCCATAATGTCGTGAAGTAATGCTATGCAAGAAAAACCAAGTAAAACAATTATCATGCTTAAACGCCTTCTATTCAGCAGGCTGTGATATATAGGCCCACACTAAGTTCCCCAACATGTTAGCATAGCCCTACAATATCCGTTGCCAAGGGAACTTACGCGGAAGGATTGTAATCTTGGAAATATCTGAGACTGGTGTCTGTGGAGCTGATTTCGAAGGCAACTTTTTCGCCATATGGACAGTCAAAGGTGGAAATCGTATAGCTATTGCCTGGGACAACCTTGATAGTACCGTAGTCAACGCTGTTCCCGCCTTGATTATTGTATGTGGTGCCCTGTGTAGCTGGTGACTTCTTCTTCCAAAACTGGAGGTTTCCGGCACCAGAAAGTGTATAGGAGCTAGTATCCGACGGAGGATTGGTTGGGAAAAGCCAGACAAGAGAGCACTTCTTGCCCTTAAATCCCGGGCGAACATCAAAATTGAAAATTGTGGCCTTCGCGGGCGTAATCTCGCCGAAATATGATGTTCCATAAGCTGTATTCGGGTTACTCTTGTCGACTGGCACAATCAAGTGAGGGAACTCGAAGGACTGGCCATTGGGATATACTAAGTCATAGGGACAAGTCTTTGGTGGCGGCGGAGGTGGTGGGGTTGGAGTTGTGCTGCAGCCATTGGCAGCTAACCAAACTTTCACGCACTTGGATTGTCCGACAACTGGTTTGGTATAGACATTCAAGTTACCACGGTCATCGACACTGTATATAGAAGAGGTTTATTTAGTCAATCTGTTTTTTGAGCACTAACTGGTGGCAGATATAAAACTTACGGGCAAGCCCAGAACTCTGCATTTCCGTTGTAGGTAATGCTACCGTTGCTGCCAATAGCAAATCCAGTTGTAGGTGATGCACCCTCATCACACTGATACTGGGTGGTTGGAGGTGTCAAGATACATCCACGGCCGTTAGCATCGGTTATCCCACCATTGCAACCAAGGGTGTACTTGGCTGCATTCGGGGTATTTGGGCCAACACGATTCTGGCCATCGTAAATCTGTCCGAGAGGGCCGCTAGCCCCGCCGGAGACGCTGATAGTGAAACCTTGACATTTGTAGCACGTATTCCTGGGAAGTACCAAGGATTGGACCGAGGCCGCTATCGAAAGAATACAAAGCGCAAACGTCGACCGCATCGTTACAACACTGGCTTCAAATGTTGAGGGTAACTTGGAACAATTTTGATTAAATTTAGGGATATAGTGTATAATATTAGTCAACTAGTGAGAAATATCGAATTGCTTGGGGTTGTCTTTTGGTGAAGATGATGTGTTTAGAAAGATAAGGGTTGGTCGAGGGCATTGGAATACCTTTATATATCTAAACGCTCACCTGCATGCACCTTCAGTATAACGTATTAACCGTGTGCAGGATTCCATTAAAATCCGGGCCTAAAAATGGTTAAGTCTTCCCAGGGTAATTGTAGGATGAAGGCGAGCACAGCTTGGATGCATCTCGGAAGGCGCGGTCCGCCGATCGATATCCTCGATCGTCATACAGGCTTAACGATATTCGTCGGTAGTATTCCACGCCTGCGCAAAGTGCTTGTTTTTTTTTTTTTCAGCCATGGTAGTAAATTTTTATCGATAGACATGGCTAGCGCTGGAAAAGAAGCCTCACTTAGAACAAAGTTTCTGTAAGTCATTGGGTACACAGCTTCCCAGACAAGTTTTGTTACATCTTGACGTCAGGGCAATGCCTCTATATAGCTATAAGTGCCTGAGGTTACAGGTATTACAAAAGGTGAAGTAAGGGCAATAGAATAACGTGCAGGTGCCTTGTGGCTCCAGTAAAGCTGAAAACTGTACCAAATCCAGCAATGGGAACCCGGTCTCATATTCTGTCAATCTTTACAGGAATTCTAAAGTTCACATATACAAGAAGCTTGTTTGCGACACCCTGAGGCCTGCTCGGAGTGACATTCGCATCAGAGCATGCTGAATGCCTAGGATTTAGGACGTGGTATAAAGGAAGGGTTACATTGCAACTTTGGGAAACCAGAACTAAATTGCTAGCAATTGCTGCTTTAGGGTCTGATCTGTACCCATCGGTATTGTCTTGAATGCGGCAAGTGGAGCTCAGAGGCTCAAACCCTGTTTATAACTAGCCTACGGTTGAGGTGCCGAATTTCTCGCTAGACTTCGTCAATAAATCTAGATCTAGCTAAGGCTTGAAAATCATACCACTGTCTTAAGTGTAAAGCTTGTCTAACTTCGTTCGCCGGAAAGCACATCCCGCTCATCGGTTGCTGGGCATGAGTTGAGACTGACGTGATAGAGTCTGAGACTAGTCACCAAAGTGGCCAGTAAGCCTTGAGAAATGCTGACCATAGGTCTGTTATGATCATAGGTCTGTTATGATCATACTGGTAGCGCCAAAACTGAATCAAGGGATATCCGAGTTAAAGTGCTCGCTAATGCTACAATGGATTTATCTCGTACCCCCCGACTGCGTTGCAAATAAATGCATATCGGGATTGAGATTGAGATAGATTGCACAACTACGGTTTGGTTCCGAGACTGATCAAGAATGGCGTGGTTGTTCCAGCTAGGTACTGCAACGCATAATTGCATATTATTCCGAGACTGGATATTGCTAGTAGTTATCCTACAAGACTACTACGAGACTACTACATTCATTCCATGCAGACATGGATTATTATAGTATGTCATGCATTGTATTAGCCAGCTTGTGCAGATTAAGTCACCTTATGTTTTTAGCATCATACCACCCTGACTGAAAGCGAACATGAGGCCCGGGACCGTTAACTTTCCCCACCACCAACTTTCTGTCCTGTACGTAGTACACCTTGCTTGTAAGCTCTCTAAGTTAAAAATAGCTCTCTTTGGTATTTGGCGTGTAGCGAAGCTTTCGAGATTTCGGGTTTGTCAAAAGAGTAGTCGACCAGAAATCACGGCTGTACGGCTGAACTGAGAGCTAGCCACGATCCTAGCGCTAGCTCGGAGTCGAAAATTTTG
Organism: Orbilia javanica; assembly: GCA_036872735.1. Classification (NCBI taxonomy): domain Eukaryota; kingdom Fungi; phylum Ascomycota; class Orbiliomycetes; order Orbiliales; family Orbiliaceae; genus Orbilia; species Orbilia javanica. Next base: position 106,938 of record JAVHNR010000008.1, read on the forward strand.
TTATAGAAAGCGAATGCACCTACGGCCTCAGGTGATCTGATAAACCCGCTGGCTTTCTGCTAGTTAGTGGCCATTCGATTTAGTCACCCCGGTCCCTTCTATCCGTGGCCTACAAATTCACTCTCGAGTCCTAAGCAAAGCTCGATCTGAATATATTGGAAGGAATATGTGGCAGTGGTGATTCCTCAGGCTCGGTCGTGATCGTGAAGATATTGAGGGCTGGAGCCATCCCACCGATCCTGTTTAAAACTTTGGATATTTCCATGGATCCACCAGTCGAGCTTCGATACTGGTCCTCGATGTGTTCTAAATATTTCGAAATTGACGCGTCGGACCTGGCCGCAGGGACTGATGTTTTTTGAGTGACGTCAACACTAACGTCGAAACAAACAACCCTGTCACTAAAGCGGCGCTGTGGGGAAGCTGCAGCACATCCGGTGCAATGCCATGCGTCGAAAGCCAGGGTCTATCTCCGGACTCCTCGGAACCAGGCTCGAAACAAGAAATTGCAATTAGGACGACGTCCAAAACCCTTTCACAAATCGCAACATAACGATCACAAAATAGCAGAATGTAACATCACCCAAGGCTAAGATAATGTGCGAGCGGCAAATCAGAAGGGTGAAAAAAAAAAAAAAAAAAAAAAAAAACAGGGAGGGAAAGAGACTGGAATTGGCTGAGCTGATCAAAATGTTCTGATATGACGGCGGGCAGGCATTCTTCTTCTTCTTCTTCTTCTTTTTTTTTTTTTTTTTTTTTTTTCCCTCTTTATACTGCAAAAAGACAATGGTTTTCCTTTTCGGTAAACCCAGCTGCAAACAATCTATGAATCAGGATACCAAGAATGATATCACCTCAGACTAATCAAGCAGGTAGGCTTGTTGATTGATTATTGGATCTCTCTGGGGATAAATTGCTAATGCACGGCTACATGCAAGAGCTTCAAAGATTGCCACCTCGGTATTTTTTTTCTATAGCCCTAACGTATAACTAAGATTCAATAAATCAAACAAATCTATCAAAGTAACTGCGATGTTGTACAAATATTAAATATGGATGGAGTTGGCAGGTTCATATGGTAACGGTATAACAAGACTAGTTGGTCATGTTAGCAAATTTTCAAATTTTGATCGAGGCTGTATCGATAGAGCTTATAGGGCCAAACTCATGGTCTACCACCAAAATTTTATTCCCTTGTGTTTTTTTTTTTTTTTACATCAAAATAATAGGATACTAACGACCCAATTATCACAAGATCTAGGTTCAATATTAATCCTATGGATCCATTAGCCATATTAGTTGTTCCGCATGTTCATGCAAATACGTATATATATATATGAAGCATCACAAAAAATAGTCATTTGTAACTTTATTTTAATGCCCCCTCACCAGGATCATGACCAAAATTACACTAATTTCTCGAACTGCATGCACCGGCCGGGTGCCCACTTAAGTTCTTCGTATACATATGATAAAACGATTCGGCACAGCCTCCATAGCAGCTGATAAATAGCACTGATATACCGGTACTCAACGTTGCGGCGTTAACCAACATAAATAGAGTTTTTCAAAATACAAAAGCTCCCAGAATCCCCAATATGCGAACGATAACCACAAGGTTCTCCTTAAGGCCCCATACTTGGGCCAGCTTGACCGGCACCAGTCATACCCAGAGCTCCATCAACATTGCACCGTTCAATACAATAGTTGTCTCGCAGGCCAACACTACAATAGTTCTATTATTCATTAATTGTCACGTCATACACAAATATATATCCGTATTGCACACAAGCTGTGCAACATACTACTAGGCACTCTTCCTTCTAGTCTGGCGCTACCAATCAATTGCCACGCTCGACTACAGGCTTTTGTAGAGCACTATGATAATACATTCTAGGTATATAAATAACGCTATGAATAAAATTCTTTCATAGGCTATAGGAAACTTTCCTCGTGTGTCAGATGCTAGGCCCCCATAGCAAACCCCAAAAGGTCAACTAAACAGAAAACGCTATCGTCTAGCTAACAACAGCCAGAGATCCTATGCATATATGTACCATACACGGGCACGCTATCCATCGAAGATATCACCTTGAACGTTCGAGTCCTGGTTTGCAACGTTTGAAACGAAACAGAACCTATTTAGAACCAGGCGTACAACGTGGGACATCGTTGCTCTCCAGGGCCCTACGTGGAAGTTACATCGCCTACTTGTGTACGTTTGAACCCTTTTTAATATATATACATATATAACTGGCTATTTGGACATCTAATAAACTCGTGTGGGACCATGATCGGAGTCCACAACATGTGATGGAAGCATAGGTAGTTCAAATATTGCAGGGGTAACCAACAATTGCAAATGCATTGGAACTGGTTTATCAAACCATTCTCATCAGAAGGGGTGAGAGAGTGTGTAAGCTAAGCCCAGAAAAATTGAGTACCCATATATATTCCTTCGAGAGATAGAATTCAAGCCAGCTACGGCACCTAGGTGCCCTAAAATCAACTTGGGATTTCAGTGTCCTCTCATTATAACGTTAAAATGAAGAAGACGAAGGAGGAGGAGGAGGAGGAGGAGAAAAAAAAAAAAAAAAAAAAAAAAAAAAAAAAAAAAAAAAAAAAAATCTTTTAATTAGGCAGCTAGTTACTAACACATGTTGGGATGGAAGCCCATGCTGCGACTCTGTGGAAATCCAACATGCTATAAAACTCGATGAAGCAAACATCACATGGGATCAAAGCTAGGAAGTTGATCTCACGGATCTGATCACGATCAACCCACTCACTAGAGCGAAAGAAAGAAGGAAAGAAAAGGAGGAGGAGGAGGAGGAGGAGGAGGAGGAGGAGGAGGAGGAGGAGAGAAGGGGGGTTCGCATGACTCCTGGTCTCCTCGCGAACTGTATCATGATGAACGGCCCTTGCGCACACAGGATTCGACGGGAAATATTGAAAAGCTGCTAATAGCCAACAGCCAACCGACAGGATAACCATACGAAACCAACAGCCCGCCTGTCAAGTTAAAACTCTCAGTGACGTGCATAGCGCTCTCATAGCTATGGACACACGGTAGACTACTCCAGAACGGCATATGATTGCTATAACAAAAGCTGTGTGGTGGGTTGATCAAAGCTGTACTAAAACCTCGCGGGATAACCACAGTATACTAGCATATCATATAGGAATATTCGAACCCCCTTTCACAGTATCTTTTACAGAGGTGTATGTAGTATATAACATAACCAGGCCGCCAGACCGGGAGGTCCCAATCAGACTGACCATAAACAAGATGGGTTTTAGACACTACAGATGACGACACATTTGAGACACCAACAACCAGGCGCATTGGCATGCCACTTCTTCTTTCCTTCCTCCTTTCTTTCTTTTCTTTTCTTTTCTTTTTTTTTTTTTTTTTTTTTTTTTTTCGCAATGTTGGAATAGAATTGATAGGCCTCCAAGAAAGAGAAAAATTAGATGCCGATGTCATCATATACAGGTTGAAGGATAAGTGTCCATCTACGAGAAAGAAAGAAAGAAGGAAGGGGGAAGGGAAAGAAAGAAAGAAAGAAAGGCAAAGGTGGAAACAAGTAGATGCACAACGAAATGAGAAAACTGGAAGGCCAAACAAATGTTACGTCAAAAAATCTTTGATGGTTTAAGTGACCTAGCATCTCGAAATATCCACAAAACTCCCAAGCATTAATGAAAGAAAAGGTGTTCCCGTGAAAGCCGTACAGAAAAAGAAGAAGAAGAAGAAGAAGAAGAAGAAGAAGAAGAAGAAGAAGAAGAAAAATAACGAAATATAGAAGGAGAGAGAGAGAGGCGAAAAAGATCATTAATTCATTACAGTCACCTCCACGATACCCCCTTCCATTAATCCAACCCCCTCTCGCCCCTTGCGTATATGTCCGTGACTCCGTGCGAAACCCACGTATGTACCCTTACCCACTGCTCCTAAAATCATAGTTCGCAACTGCTCCTCGGGCTAATCATCACTAAGATAGGAGAACAGTATCTCCTAATCTGCACCTGGATGGCTAGTCCCTCTTCCAAGACCAGGTCATCTAAATCATCTCCGTGGTCGAAGCTATAGTCAGACTCGTCGTCCGACGTCAGGTCTGCAATGCTTGCTACACAATCTTCGTAGTCATTTGATATCTCAACTCCGAGGAGTTCGTTATTTTTCCCAACCGGGGCGTTCGTAGATTTCCTTGGGAATGTAAACTCCTGAGGAGCCCCTCGCAGCGTCCCTTCTTTATCGTGGTGATCCGCATTACTGAATTCGAATTGAAAGTCTGAGAATTCCGTTTGGTAGGTACTAGTGCTCATGACAGAGTATTCTGATGAAGCAGAAGTATTCCTTGAGTGTCCAGACGGTCCATTGAGCTTCTTATTCCGTTTTAGGTCGCATCTTTGGGAGTCCATTGGTAGCTCAGGACTAGGATAGGCAGATGATGAGTGTGACTGTGTACCACTCCCATTGAAGTTCATTGGCTTGCTGCCACTGATCATCTCAAATAGAGTATACATTTCATCGTCCTGGCCGTCGTCCATTATGTAGAGGTTCTGATGAGCAGGAGTGTAATCTTTGCTAGATATTCTAGGAGGTTTGTCGAAGACGTAGTTTGGTGAGGGGGCAGGGGAAGCATTAGGGCTGGCTCTAGATGAACCGCCAGAGTGAGATGGAGGACGCTTTTGAAGCCTACGGGTGGTAGAAGACCTTCGTCGGGGAGAAGCGCTTCGTCGGGGGGTCGCTGGAAGGCCTTCATTATGTGGAAAGGCTGGGTTATGATGGCCATGAACGACAGTCTCCTTGGCGGAGTGCGGCGGAAGAGGTGTTACAGTGACCTCTCGTGGTACAACCATGATGTCTTTCAGAGACGACGCAGAGTCTGCTTTCGCGTGACCACGGAAGAACGTACGCTTCTTCTTGACTGTTTGAGGGTCAGTAGATGCAGCCGATTCCTGGGCAATGATATCGGCCTGGTGGAATGAACTTGATTTAGGAAGCTGGGGCTTGGTAGTATGGAAGAGCGACATTGCGGGATATATGTATGTCCTCTATACTATGTCCTAGCAAGATCGTTCTATTTCTATATATAATAGAGTGGATCCAATGGATTATTCGCTGTCGGTAAACGCAAGTGTAAGTCTGAGGAGGCGAAGCTGCGACTGTTGGCTAACAGCGAGAAATGTGTTGTGTTGCTAGCTGGTGTTGACTACACGGACAAGCGCTGGGTTCCCTTGACAAAGCCCTGCCTGGAAGCCAGTTAGCTAGCTATTTCGACTTGTCGCTGGGTTGCTGGGTTGCACAGGAGAGCAAGAGATGGTCGCAGAAGAAAAAGGAATCAAGAGCGAGCGGCTTTGGAGGGAAATGAGGTGTAGTTTAAGTTATATGTGCAAAAGCTCTGCATACCTAGAGGCAAATACACAAGAAGCAAGGGAGTCTCGAAAGCAAGGCAAAGGAATTGAAGCGGAAGGGAAATAACATGCATAGAAACATCGGGATTATCTGATACCTGGCAAAGCTCGAACTCTGATTCGACAAGGCTATTATGGACGCACAAAATACACTAAAGGACTTACCGATAAAAATACACTGGCGATGCGGTGATTCGACCAAAGAACCGAAACGAAACACTCGGAATGGGGGCCGCCTTCGTTTCAGTACGCCGGATATCTTTGGGGGTGGAGGAAAGATATAATTATAATGGCCAGCGCTTTTTGCTCTCAATTTTTTCTCTTTCACCTAGGGTTGCAACTGACCAAGGGAAAAAAAAAAAAAAAAAAAAAAAAAGACTGAAAAGTAGCGTGACAAAAGGCTGTCGGTTCGAAGTCGTATGCAGATGCACAGGTGGCTGGGGGTCGCGGCCTTGATTGAAACACCTTTTTTTTTTGACTCTGATCTGGACGATGTGGAAAAGCACGTATCCCCGTCCAAGATAGAGGAAAGAGGGAAAAGCTGCGGTACCTTGACAGAAAGAAGGGCGACGGCCTTGACTAAATGTCAGGCCAAAATTTGGTACTCTTCGAGGCCGTGTATGGTTATATAGAATGCAGCTAGCAGATGCGAAAAAGAAAGAGCGAGCACGATGTTGTCTGAGAACGACGCCTGCTACTGGCGGACGGCTTGAGGGAACTTGGGTATGCTCCGCATATAAACGACGAAATAGGGACGGGACTAAACTACTTCCAAGGACAATGTGTCGAGGTCAGGGCCAAAAAATTGGATAGAAAGTAACCAAAAAAGGGCCACAGCTGTACAGTCTCTTCTTCTATTGTGGTTAGAGACAAAACTGAATGGGGCCACTTTTGGAGATTTAAAGGGATTCGACAAGTATGACTGCCTGCATATGCATTTTGTAGGCGAATCTGGTTCTGGTATTTCATGCGAGCTACCACGATAGAGGTACTCCACCACACCAGATGAGCTAGGCGTTCTTGGGCCTGCCTCATTCTCATTTCCTGGACGGATGCCATCTCTCATTCGCCTAGTTTCATCAATGATATCAGTCGGACCGCCTATCAGTGCAAGATCAGGGTTTAATTTTTATTTTTACTTTTATTTTTTTCTGCAAGAAAAACCAGTATAGAAGATAATGCCATCATGTTTGTACCAGTTTGGGGATGACTGGAAACGGGAAGGTAACCAGGACTCAGTCGGATCTGACCTTGAGCGCACACAGGGTCGCTTCCCTAGCCAAAAATAGAGATGGTCAAGTTCATGGTAGGGATTCGGGAATAAAGCGGCGCTGGGAAAACTTTTACAAGGTTGTGGGCCTGGATCACCCCCATTTGTCCCGCGTCTTTTGGAGGGGCTTGCTCCGAAAATAATACCTAATTGAGGTTGAAACTAAGCTTCAGGCAGTGTTGAGGAACGAAAGGGCTGCCGGAGAAGATTGTTCTAGATATACAGAGCATCGATACAGCAATTTTGGGAATTTAAGGTTTCAAATTGTATGCGAAATTGGCCCGATATTCAGGGATTTCTATGGATCCATCCATACTGAGTACCCCATATATACATCAGGCAAGAGCTTAAGAGCACTATAGCAGCCATTTGTGTGGGCGCCCATAACTGTCACCAGCTAGCTTGAGATCGCGGCCTCTCGCGGCCTTCTCTCTCTTCTTCTTCTTTTTTTTTTTTTGTTGAATGGTGCAAGAATATTTTGGCGCGAGAAACCGGCGTTGCTGAGTAGCAGAATAAAAATATTTCTTCTTCCTTGAGGAAGGTTTCTCCATTGTGGAGACATCTTCCTTCTTGGCCCGCCGGTACCGCGGAGTTGTCTATTTCTTAGCATGTAACGGTAGTGAAGATCGTGGTCCTTCCGTTCATCACGGGTGACCATGTGCGATAAGACGGATATCGTTTTTGAGTCGAGCAAGTGTAGTTGCGCCGGCCAAGCAGGTCGCTGATATCGTATGGGCATTATCGTTTTTGTGTCCATACGTATACATGTACACCCGCCTGATGCCTGGCGATCCGGGAGAACAGGGGCTTGAGAGACATACCTCTGTATGTACATCCATATGCATAGATTTTGTAGTCTCAAGCCAAAGCACCTGTGTGTACATTAAAACCAACATTTAGGACGAGTATGGCAAGAAGGGCGAAATTATAACGGCAGGATAGTGGGTTCGAAAACGGCGATAGATCGATAAGTGGATACCCCATTGCCAAAATTCGGACCACAATGCACGACCTCATTTGGGGATGCAGCCGCAAAGCGGTAGGAATAACGCCAGTGTTATTACCTAGGTAATTGCTGCATTGTAACATTTTTCTCGTCATGATAGACCTCGTGGATCTGCGGCATGCCAGAGAGCACGGTCGCTACTCGCATTGGTCAACCTGCTCATCGGTATATATTGATGAAAAAGGGTGGTATGCCATGGTGGTGGGGAAGAAGACCCGATATCCGAAGACAGTCCACATATACAACGTATATGCATAGCCATGAGATTTTCTCAACCCACGACTGAGCGATCGAAACATAAATGTTTCATGAAAGGAAAACTCACCTATTGTTCGTGTCTCTCTTATTATCTTACCCATGCATGTTGTCGTATGTAGATGTGGACATTTCCGTCTAGAATCTATAGATATATACAGAGTGTAAACCGGTTCGATAGGGTAAGTAAAATGGATAAGTGATCCAAAATCAAGAGATTTCCCCTGCATTTGATCAAAAGATATATTTTGCCCCTTACATGCACACGCCCACGTTGCATATTAGGTTAATCCTTTTTTTTTTATACCTCTTCTAACAGCTATAGTCCAGGTACTTATGTATATTGATAGAAAACCATTGCACAGCCCCCTCCAGTCTTTTCATTTGCTCCGAAGGGTGTAATCAACAGACAGGTTCGGGCAAGTCGAGATCCCGCTGACACCCGTCGAATGACCGTTCAGTCTTCCGAACTAGCACACACACACTTTCCATCTGGTATTACATCAGCATGGAGGCGACATCGACGCATCTGTCATATTTGTTGACCAGATCGATATCTAGTGGACTCGATAGACACATATGTACAAACATATGTACCTTGAGCTTGCTTAGCTAAGTACCACCAGTAGCTATGCTGTATATTGCACCCGAAGCCGGCAAAGGGCACTCCGTGCTTACCTACCACACCTTGCACATATGTAGCATTCAAGTGAAACATGGGCCACAGGAATGACTGGATCGATCACGTGCGTCGCGTGGCTTTGCGGTTTTGGGGGAATGTGTTGGAGTCCGCGAGTTCGGCAGCCGGGACTCCTGGTGGACAGAGCGATATTAGCAAACGGCATCCCCTCACCACAGAAACCGACTTCGACTTCCCTCCTCTGCCACAGTCGCTGACGTACTTTAATCAAACCCTCGAGACTATCTCCTTAGTTGGGTAATTCTTAGTCACGTACTTAAACCAACATTCCTCCTCTTCTTTTCCTCATCCATCATCATCATCACCAACACCAGCATTAGCAGCAACCGCAGGATTCAACTTCGTGGTTCTTTCAACAGGACCGAAGGAGGGACCTGTAATTAATATTATTACATCCACACCATTCCTGCTCGAAAAGCTAAACACCGGCAGCCACAGGGCCCAAGAACCGCCACTCGGATTTTACCTGATTCAGCCTAGCTACCACAGCCGTCTCCACATCCCTTGCCAGGCCCTTCATTCATTGGGCTGGGACCACGCCGTATTGGATTTGATTTGACCGATCCTTCTTCCTTCCCTTTCGGATCACGCAAACATCGGTTTTTGCGCCCTGTTGTTGATACATTTACTCCCAAGCTTTGGTTCCCCTGGATTCCCCTCTGTCTTTATGCTCCCACGCGACACTTCAAAGTTGCCAACTTAATTGCCTCCAAACCGCCATATTCCGTTCTCTTTGGGACCTGGTGATATCTTCCATTTCCATTTACTTCCCAATCCAGCCCCATGACAAAACAGGACGACCACAAGGACGATGGTTCGGAATCTGGTGGTGACCAACAAGGGGTAAGTTCAAAATCCAAACATAACATAGCACTCACCTCAGTTCAAATCACACTCTGCGCTACGCCTACCCTACGCAATTGACGGGTAGCCTTCAATCCAAGCCTCCCCCTCTAAAACAGGATATATGCATCCATTCTATAACATTTACACTGTTATCCATGCTCGAATCCGTCAATTCCAGCCGTATCGTCCCTTTTAGTTGCATACATGCCTAAACTCAACTGAATTTAACTTCATCAAAGTACTAACCAACTGCAATTTTGACCCACCAAAGCAACCCATCACTGCTAGAAATCCTGCCTGCGACCTGTGCCGTGAGAAAAAGGTAATATACAACCTTTCCCTCAAACAATTGCCGTTCCCTACCCGTATACGGCCATACCATCAAGAAAGCCTTAAGCGGAACGATTGACATGTCCCCCGATGTAGGTCCGGTGCGGTCGTGAAAAACCAGTATGTCGCAATTGCAAAACCTGGAAAGCTGCATGCACCTATTCCGAACGCCAGAAGCGAGAGAATGAGTCCACGCGCATGTACGTTGCATTATATTTCGTTTCACTGCTGTGATAGATGGTGCCCGTTTCTAACAAAGGGTATAGTGCCCACCGTTTTGAGGAAGTCCACGAGCGCCTAGATCGATTAGAGTCCACCATGCAGCGGATCGCGGTTGCTCTCGAGTTATCCAATATGACTGCTCACCATAACCAACAACAGCAACCCCAAGTCCAAGCCCTCCCTGCACAGCAATCATCGCCCTTCGCGAGCCAGATGATGCATAGTCCAATGGCAACAATGCACCCTACCCCACCTGGGTTCCCCTCCCTCTTATCCCCATCCCCATCTCGAGAAAGCGGTGGGGCTACCACACCGAGTAGAATGCCGCCATCGTTTCTAAATACCACCGGATCAACAACCTCAGTTTCGACACCCAGGCACCAACCAGGACAGGCAGGATCGCCTACTGGATCTGCTCCACCTAGGACCTTAGTCAAAGACCCAAAGGGGAACGTTCATTACCTCGGCGCATCGTCTATTTTATCCATATCTTCAGAAGCTGAAAGCTTAGCAGAGGCACGACTTAGCGCAGCAGCAGCAGCGCAGGCTGGGCCAGGCAGTATTCAGTCTAGCACGGCAGCAGGTGTTGTCGAAGCTATGAGTGCCTTACGGACCTTAAAAGGCCTCGACAGTAATATTGCTAACTTCCTCCCGTATGACGGATACATGGAGCTGAAGATGGGTGGCCGGGACTATATTGCCCCGAGTCGTGATGAAGCCATCCGTCTTATCGATAACTTCTTCACCAAGATCAACAAGTTCTTCCCACTCTTCAGATACGACAGTTTTATGAAGAACGTCAACAAGATGTACGAGAAGCCGTCAGCAATGAGCGACCGAGGGTGGCTTGTGTGTTTCAACAACGTGCTACTCTTTAGCCTTTACGGCATGGGTACTAACAAGAAAGAAGACATTCAGATTGCTCTTGTTGAAAAGTACTTTTTCAATAGCTGGGCCGCATTTGACGATGTCAGCATTCTGTTAACTCCAAATCTGATCAATGTTCAAGCTCTGTTGACCCTCGCGATTGTCGCCCAAGAAATCTCCAAGCCGGGGTTGTGCTGGATGCTACTGTCTCAGGCATGTCGATTAGCCCAAGCGATAGGCCTACACAGACAATCCCACCCAGCCCAGAATTTCTCGGAGGAGGAGGCGGTCGAACGCCAACTAGTCTTTTGGACTCTTTATGTGATGGACAAAGCGCTTTCACTAACTTTTGGGCGAAGCACTTGTCTTCCAGACTTTGATGTTGATGTGGATCTTCCAGACAATGTTACAGGCAATGTCCTTCTGACACAGCATTTTTCTGGGTGGGTTTGGTTAGCAAAGATCCAAAGCCATATTTACATGCGGCTGTACTCCGCGTCGGCTTGCAAGGCCAGTGATGAGGACCGTCAACATGCCTCGAAGGAGCTTGAGCTCGAACTCAGAAATTGGTGGGCCCAGAATGGAGCCGGGCTTCAACTAATTCCCTCCATTGGGCTGTTCGAGAAACAATACCTTGAGCTCGAAATCAAGTTCTCTTTCCATAATAGTATGATCATGATTCACCGGGTCAACAAAGGCGGCGGCGAGTTGAGCGAGGCTATTTGCTTGGACTCTGCGAGGACTAGTGTACAATTGATCAAGCAGACCCTCGAGGTCGATAACGACGCCGCCGATGGTAGTGTTCTTCTTTGGTAAGTCGGCTATCTACCTCATTAGTTTCATACTATTTCTTTTAACATTTACCCATAGGCTCTTTCAATACTTCCCATTTACTCCATTCTTCGTACTCTTCTCTAATGTCATCCGCAACCCCGAGGAAAAATCCTCCCGCGATGATTTCGTCCTGATGCAACACGTCGTCTCCTACCTTGACCGTATGAAGGCCGCCAATGAATCTGCATCCAAACTCCTAAGGATTGCAGAAACCTTCACCCAAATCGCAGCCGTTGTGCTTCGCAAATTTGAGAAACCGTCACATTCGGAATCTCGTAAAAGAAAACATTCCGCCATCGCTACCGACTCGAAGCCTGAAGATGGAAAGCGGCCAAATCCCAACTCGACATCCCGCCCAGGCAGCGTGGGCAGTATCGATACACCCGTGTATACAAACTCTGTCTCTCGTCCTGACTCTGAGCTCCCAACAATGTTTCCACACGCCTTCAATTTCCTCCGTTGGCCGAATGTTGGGGGGGCGCAGTCCACGGCATCAGGTCGTCCAGGCTCGTCCCATGATAATGGTAAAGCCTCAGCATCTTCAGCTGCATCTCTTGGGTCTGCCTCCACTGACCCATCAGCCCCATCACTGCCATTTGACAGTGGTATGGCCGCAATGTTTGATGGGGCTACTGCCGGGTTCGACTTCGACCTTGAAGCCCTCATGGCTGAGCCCGTAGACTTCCAGAGCCAAATGCAACAGGCGCATAGACAGGGGCCTCTGGACTTCGATTGGTTTCAATGGGACCAGTATACACAAGGCTTGACTGATAGCCCCGGCATCAGTCTTGCAACGTTGGCGGGCATGAAATAATGACCAAGTTGGTGCATCTGTACAGACACCCTTTAATCACCAAAATACATATAGCTTTGGACTGACAGCATAATACTCACTACATTCGGGCGGCGTTTTTTTCTCTTTTTTTTTTTTCTTATGCGTAAGTATCATAATTTAAAAAAATACACCCCCCTTGAGTCTTCATCTCATAACACGCCTAGGAAGACATAAACTAGAAAGAGATGGAAAGCCCTAGGAACCCTTCAATTCTAGTAGCTCTTCAATGCAGTGCCAAAGGGGGGATATGTTTTTCTGGTATTGGCGTTTACGAGTCCTTTTCTTTTCCTTTCGTTTCTTTCTTTTTTCCTTTTTCTTTTTAAGCTTGGCTTAACTCTCACGACTATATTTCTATGGCAGACCCCATTACCCATTCACAGCCTCAGGACCAACGAAGAGCTGTTCCGGAGTATTGGGCACTTAGACACAATTTTGCTCTTCTCCCCTTTTCCAAGCAAAGCTAGTGCTTTTGATTTTATTCATGTGAATAGATTGGCGGCGGGATTTAGACATTACAGACCCTCCCAGCAAATAATAATAATACCAACCCCAAAACAGAAATATGATAGTTAATGAATAATCTTGAATTAAGTATAGCAATCCACACCTATATTTGTACATAATTCCAGCGTTCCTTACTACTTCAAAGGAGTGAGAAAAATCAAATAACGCCTTTCCAGAAACCTGGGACTAAATTCGCATAAAACACGACCGCCAAAGTTGTAATGTATACCCAAAGCCTAGATCGATGCATGCCGCGAACACCAACTGAAAGAACCCCAATGAAACTAATACTCGGGTATGTATCCCTTTCTTTGACACTCCTTTCAAACCTCCATGTTAAACGCCGTCAGAAACCACCAGCCCCGTCACAACAACAACAACAACAACAGCCAAAGAAACAGAACAAATAGGAATAACGATTTTCAGCCTTCTCAATCTTGCTTCTCTCTGTCTCTGGTTATCAATAATAGTTGTATCAAAGTCCTTGAGCCACTGTGTAACCTGCTCGGCTTGCTCGTGAAATTGTTGGAGTAACGGTGCGAGCGCATCTAACACCCTCACCCCGCTCCCGCCCTCAACCGTAGAAGAACAAAGGTTATCAACAGCTAATAGACAGTTACTTAATGTTTTTGATAATGTAGAAATAACGGTTGCTTCGGAGGAAATAGACTCCCGAATTTTGTAGGCGTCATCTTTGAAGAGATTGATTCTGAATTGGGATATTTGCTGTTGGGTCTGTTGAGGAATGGTGGCGAGAGTCGAACAGAAATGGTGGAGAATTGCTTTGATGAGCCTGTGGGTTAATGGGATGGGGTTCGAGAGGGTGCCAGTGGACATAATTTGTTCTATAAATGAGGCCCTTAAGCTCCCTTTCGATGTATAGGTGTCGTTGAATCTATTTCCTGAGCTCGTCATGACAAGGACTACATATTAAACATGGTATCTACGTTAGAATGTGCATGCTTGAGGTTAGGAAGCTTCGAGGAGGGGAATTGGCCTCGAGCGCCTGGATTCGAGGTTAGAGGATTAATATTTTACCTGTTGTTGGTTCTGTGTCATTAGAACAGTAGCCCAAATGTATAGAACATCCTTCACAGCCCTCCTGCTGGCCCACAGGAAGACATTTTCCACCTTCTTTCTTATCCAGTGATTCAGATGGGGGATGCCTTCGTAAAAGTGGTATATTTAAGAAAGCGACTTTAGACCCGCTCTCCGACCCATATCGAACAAGCTGTCCGCCAGAACTAACCGCGCTCATCCCTCCCATCGTGTCATGAGCAGTTTTCATCTGTAAATGTGCATCCCAAAATTGAGGCTCAACCCCAAATTCTGCTCCAAAAACGCCCATAATATCAGGAGTGATCCTGTCCATTAAGAAAACCCTGGAAAGGGAAGGCACACCAACATTATCCCGGGGTAGTCGACCGCCCGTCCTGTCATCCCGCTCCTCAGCCTGGCTCTCCTGTTCGCAAAAGTAATCCACAAGCAGATCAACATCATCGATGCCAATAAGATGTTGGGTGCCGTCTTTGCATATTTCGACGATGGTTACAGCTGGATCATCCCTATAGCACCCAAATTGGCCCTCTAAACTACCTGTCAGATCCATTTCGCTCGTTTTAAAAAATGCTGAAAGTGCATTTAACTGGCTCTCGTAAGCTTGCGAAAGTGATTCGATGTATTGGAGGTAGTTCGACGCCCTGCGCCTCAAATCAGCAGCTTTGTCGACTCCTTCCTCGTCTCCTGCTACCTCTGACGTAATTGATGGTGCAGAATCGGATTTAGACCCTTGCGGGCAATCCCGAAACCTCATGTTTGGTGAACAAGGGTCTATAGAAGTAATAGATAAAACTGGGGAGCCGATACTCCAATCGCCTATAGCTGAGACAGAGGATAGAGAAGATACACGGCTGTGCGGATATCTAGGGAGGGGCTTATTGTTGCTAGTATCTTGGGTATCACCATAGATTGAAGACATTATGTCGTAATTTGGGTTTTCTTCAGATGCCACCAATAGAGTCAAGGATACAATAAAAATACGTAGGTAGAATCCAAATAAAGTCCCCTTTGTGATGTCTGGGAATGAGACCAGGTAGAATAGAAGGTAGAGCTCCACCGGACGAATCTACTGCGTAAGCATCAATTGCAATTGGAGAATGCAAATATCGCAGGGAAGTCGCATACAAAGGAAGACTCTAGGTGGCTTGATGAGGGAAAAACGTCTTAATTCTCCTCGTGACTCAACATGTGACCACATGATATTTATATTCGAGTGACATTACAGCGAAGAAAACCTTGAGATGGCGATTTTGGATATCCCCAAAAGGCTTTTCTTAACTCTCGGATACGATTCGTCGTGCTTCCTTGTTGAGGAGACCTGATTGCCTTTCAGACCAACCTATCACAGGCTTCAGAGAATATGTCAGGTTTAGAATGCAGGCACCCGCGGGTGCATTGCATACCCGGCGCCAGGTGAAGCGAGAAACATCGAGGGTTCGAAACTCTCATAATATTGAAGAAACTCATGATGAATTCTTCGATATGCCTCCTCCTGGCGGCTCTAGAGGATTTCTGGGGTAAATATAGGTTCCTTTTGATAAAGAGTGCCATGTTTGACTTTTGGTTCGTCAACGTTGTATTTCGACCAATGAGGTTATCGGATGATGGTCTGTGCTAGAGGATCAACAGCTCGGATGAGCATCTGGAGCTTCCAATGGGTCAGCCCTACCACACACCACCTTTTTTCACAGGTGTCACCAAATTTGGATGAAGTGAGCTTGGCGACTAGGAAGGCGCTTGCTTGAAATTTTCGGTGTAAGCAAACCTGATGATTTTGACGATATTGCGATTTCTAATTAATCGATTGAAAATAGTCGCATTTATGAAGATGCCTATTTCGGAAACTTCTAATCTGGGTAGCTTTTTGTTGGGATCGCATGCATCGACAGTTTCACGTGCATGGAATTCCGGAAGCACAGGCGCGCATCAAAGTGCATCCTTGTCGCGCACATGTTGAAGCAATGCAAACAGAGCAGTGATTTTTTCCCCCTCCTCTAGCTGGCCAGCTGGTTAACTTGACTTGCCAACTCGACATTCCGTGTATCATTTGTTCATCTCATTCGAGATGTCAGTCCTTCCCTAAGACATCGAAAAAGAAAAGAAACATGGAAGGAAAGGAACAAGGAGCCGGAAATATGAGGCCGGACAGTATTCCCGTCAATTCCTAGAATTGCCCCATCCATTCCCCCTCTTTTCAGAGACATACATCTCGTATTCCTGGCTTGGTACCCAATGATACTTGCACCCTAGAATTTCTTGAAGCGAGACATACAGTCTGTGCTGTGACCTAGTATTAGCCTATTTTACCTAATTCCGTATCGATTGCAGCTGACAGACAGACGCGACCAAGAGCGTCTTGGGCCTGTCGACTGCAGACGAAAAAAGATTTTGAAGTCCAAATTTATTTGTGCCCGAGATTGCGAATTTCCCACGACGGAACTTACATGTCTATCGGTTCTAGATTTATTTTATTTTAATTTTAATTTTAGGTTTGTTTTTTTTGGACATATATTTTGTTCTTGACTTTTTTGACCTATTGGTAGGATGAATTTTTTTTAACAAACCCTTGCCAAAAATTTTTTCTTTACAGAAATAAATAAATAAATACAATCCCTTGTTGTGGAGTAATTCGATAGAAGGTAGACAAACGTAGTCAACAATGCTGTATACGATAGGTGTGAAAGTAGAAGAGCGTAGAATACTCAAGCTTTTTTTTTTTGTTTTTGATATGAAACGGAAAGCAATTTTTATTTTTGAACCGACAAGCGCCTAACACCACGAAATAGAACAAGAATGTTATGCTGGTTTTTTTTCCCTGCTCTTGCCGCAGCCCAATACTATGACAAATTAAAACAAGCAGATAGCCATTAAGAATGAATAGTGATAAAGTTGACAGCCAGCCTCAGAACGCCAGTTTTCAGAGAAGAAGAGTGAAGAGACCCCGGTAGCATAAAGGAAGAATTCGAAGACATAGGCTCAACTCCAGACTTTTAGTTTTTCGCAAAAAAAAGTGAAAAAAATGGGGGGGAATGGGGGGAATGGGGAAAGTTGGGGAATGAGATAGAAAAAAGCAGCATTGACAAAACAAGAGGAGAGATGAAGGAAGCGCCACCGAAGCTAGTACAAGCCTCATCTTTAATTATTATTACTTTTTGTATTTTTTGATCAGTAGAGCTAGAGCTACTGATTTCTCGACTAGTCATCGGAGGAAATAGCAGACGAGACCAATACGGTTGTATATCAGATGAGGCCGGAAAGGCGAGTAAGTCGGTATGATGGTTTCGTGATCTTTCGAAAAGGAAAAGGGCAGACGAGGGGGTTTTTTATGCCCTCCCATCTGTATTGAACCGTGTGGTTTTCTCCTGGCCATTTTGTTGAGAGTATTGTGCCCGAGACTCTTTCGGTTGGAGATGCAAAAGGGCCGGATGGAAGCTTCTATTACTTTGGGTAGATATTACCCATGAGCCCAAATCCATAGCTCAAAAATAAGCCAACCCCAACAATGAGTGCAACATACTACAATGCACTAGGTTGGAATTTCTCATCCAGGTTGCCGTTTTCAACATCAAACCCGTCAATGCGGTTGTAAGCAAAGGGCTCTTCCTCCTTGTCTTCATCGTCATCAACACCTTCACGGCTTCCCCAAGCAGTCTAAAGCAAACCAGTTAGTTATCTGAAGCTTAGACCCCAGAAATTTGATTTGAGCTTACCTCATTAAGAGTGAAGAGGGCGTAGTATTTGATGAAACCATGAAAGTAGCCAAAGAGGATTGAAATAGGAAGATAGCGGATGTCGGACGGGTAGCGCCAAAAATGCGGCAATAATTTGACAATTTTGGTGAAGAGAAGCCAGATGAGCTGTGCGGTTATACAGCGCGTTTGAAGAACCTCGTCGTATTCCGTGGCCTTATAGAGAAGATATACAAGTCCAAAATCGGAAATCAAGGCTGGTGGGTTGAA
The DNA here is from genome assembly GCA_036872735.1 of Orbilia javanica. Taxonomy (NCBI): domain Eukaryota; kingdom Fungi; phylum Ascomycota; class Orbiliomycetes; order Orbiliales; family Orbiliaceae; genus Orbilia; species Orbilia javanica. The sequence continues at coordinate 125,046 of JAVHNR010000008.1, forward strand.
AGTAGCCATATGAAGGGCGTAAGAGCACCATGGTTGGCGGCTGTACCAAATTCGGGCTGTTAGTAACGTCTTTCTGGGTGGAACGGGAATAGCAAAAAAGTATCAACGAACCTCCAGATATCCTTTTCCTTGAACATGCTTGTATAATTACTACGCCAATTGCTACGCGCCCATCGGAGACATTGTTTCAGGAATTTCGCATCATCAGAAAGAGTAGTGCGAAGTTCACATTCGTCATGACATTGCTCGTAGGAATCCCAGCCGTGGCTAACGATCCATCGAGTGAGGAAGTTGTCATCATCAGTATTCAATCTAAATTGCCCACGCCACAATTCGTTGGTGAAACCGTCCATGAAGGCTTTATCCTGGAGAATCTTGGTACGGTAGGCAACTGTGCGTCCGCTGAGACACGAAACACCGCCATCCATATGGGTTGTTGCGGAAAACTCGAAGTTCCGTCGCTCCAAGTAGAAGGCACCGAGGATTGTCCAAAAAGTACGATTTTCCGTGCGCTTCAAGCGTTGGCTGGTTCCAACGCCGCCAATTTTGTGGTTCTCAAAGGGCGCAAGGATCCATGGTAAGAAGGTTGAGGGCCAAAGAACGTCGTCGTCAGCAAATATGAGAATTGGGGTCTTGACTTCTGGAATAGCTTTGACCATTTGCTTGCGCTTGTTTGCTTTCCTAATAGCAAAAACGCGGATGCGATCTGGACAAATATTGGAAGCTACATCCTCGAGGCGTTGCTGCAGTTTCTTGACCGTGACAATGATAATCTCCTTAACCCCGGTCTCTAAACAGCGCTTCAGAGTCTCTTCAAACTCGGGCCCTTCACCGCCGATGGTGGGGATGACAAGAGTAGCATCCTTTCCTTCATATTTGGGTTTCTCGGATGGGAGAATAGGTCGGAAAGTCCATGAGGAGATGCAGTTCACGATCAAGCGAACATATCGGTATAGCCTGTATAACAACCCAACAAATCGCCGGATATGGTTAGTCAAAACTCTTGACTGCCGTTTATCATGTTCTAGGGTTCCAATCGCTGTAATCCAAGGGCTAAATCAAACAAAATAGCATGGGAGATTGATTGATGTGTATGCCACCAAGGGCTTATCGGGTCGGCTTTCGCCCTCCCCACTACTCTTGACAAGCTTGGAAAGCCCGACGGCTTCGGCGTGGGATCCCATAAGTCATCGAATTATGTACTCCACGGAATCCCAGCCTTCAAACCCCCGTACACACGCATGCCAAACATTCCGTCCGAGACGAAATGCATGCGACGGTGTTGCTTAGGTTTGAGAACCTGCAAATGTGGGCCACTGGCTCGCCTGCCTGCCCAACCTGCATTTCCTGGCCTAGAGTTCGAAAGCAGAACGATGGGAGATCCCTGGATGCTGCCGCTTTGAAATCAAATGAATGGAAAAGAAGCCAGCCATGTATGTGCATATGCAAACTCCTTTCTTGCTTGGGTGAATTTTCTTCAGAGCGAGACAAAAAAAAAAAAAAAAAAAAAAAAAAAAAAAAAAAAAAAAATCCTCATGCATGTCGGGCTGGCTGGGGAGGCGTTCCAGGCATATCTCTTTGACAAGGAAGAACCTCCGTTGATCGGGGCCTTCAAGCTCCAAGCTAGAAAACTCGGGTAAAAGAGATGAAAAGGCGGAGATACAATGACGATGCAGCTCCTCGTTGTATTTACCACGATGGGGAAGTATTTTGGGGAGGGGATGCGACCGATACGACTTGACAAGGTCGAAGGCATTTGCAGACCCCGAGCGGGAAGGAGTAGTAATACCCGTAGCCCAACTCAAAGAGAGCAAGCTCAAGCAGTAATACGCAACTAGCGAGTTGGTCCTGCGCCTCGAGGTGGGAAACTCCGTGAGGGCGATGACATGACAATGATTCCTCGAACGAGCCTTCTTCCCCATTCAGGGGAGCGAGGAAGTTCGGAGGGTCATGCGCAGGTTTCAAATGGCCAGAGCCCAGAGCCATTACCAAAGCTCGAAGAGCAGGTCAACAAGGCAGCAAGCTGATGGTTGATGGATTTGGTATCGATATTATACGGAGGACTATAAAGTGGGGAGAACAAGGGTCAGGGACTTACCACAACACGACAAACAAATAGAGGAGGGTTAGCTCCATTGTGAGTTTGGTTCGGGACCCCTGTCGCGAGTCGACCTTTTGTGGACGGTGATTGGAGGAGGAGGGGTGGCTGATTGGTTCGAGGAGAACACCAGGCAAATAGCAAATGTTCCTTTTGTTCGACGGCAACGAGCCGCTCTGAGACAATGAATTTCGATTGCGCAACCTTAAAGCTGTTGATGAAGAAGTGCTCTCTCTCTTCGACTTTCCGGATGCGAGTATGTTGAAAAAAGGGAGAGAATGAGATTTCGCTGCTCTTTTATCTGCGTCGTGCGAGCTTGTTAATATCGAGGCGGAGGGCGGTATGTTGTTGTTGGCCGAGTTCTCAGTTTTGACTGGCTGTTCACGTTTCCAAACGTTCTGTTACGCGACAGGTCAGAAGACTGGCTCAGAGAAGAAAGCTTTCGCTTCCAAGTTGGCCGAAGGTCTGTGTGGAAGTTGGAGGTCGACGGTTGTGATGTGGTGGGTGATTGATGTCGAGATTCGATTTGGTTGAAAGACCACCACAGTATGATTGTGAGAAGGTTGAGGAAAGTCGTTGCAAGACAACAAAGTCGCTTTTCGAAAAATTCCAGAGAATAGGGTATTCGGGATAACGCAATTGGTATTGCTGAGGAGGAAGAGAATGAGGAACGATAGTAGATATTTGGGTATCTTCAAGGCGCCGTCTAGCCACAATTTCTTTCTTTCTTTTTCTTCTGGGTCAGACTATCGCTATTAGCTCAGCAAGGGACTAGATATTGTTTATAGGAGTTTTTTTCCGATTATTTCCAGCGGGGATTTTTTTTTTTTTTTCGTAGAAGGGGAAAGGTTTATGTCGAGACTGATATGGGGATAGTAAAATCGTAGGATTGTCGGATTGTTGGAGTCAATTGAGCAATTGGGTTGAAAGTGGAATTGAGGTTGAGGTCGAGGTGCTGTGAAGCTGTCTGTGGTGGTATATCGTGATATATATTGGGAGATATATATATCTACTCACACCACTAAAGGACGATGTTTCGAATCTGGGCGAATCAGCGGAATTAAATTTGCAACGCTTGCCTAAGTTCGAATCGTAGACGTAGACGAATTCACCGAATAACAGAAAAATTTGTTTCCGGTTGAAGGTGTGACGTTATGGTTTTTCAATTGTAATGTCGTAACGTTGCAACCAAATGTCGATAATTGGGTTCAGAGCCTCAAGCAAATGCACAGAATACGTGATTTAGGCACAGGAACTCAAGAATCTTTTAAAATGGAACGTATGCGTGCAGAAAAGCAGTTCTTGTAAAAACAAAGCTAACAATATCGTTCGTAGCAAAACCAGCTGTAGTCATAACAAGGGTGGGAAATAAAGATTAAGGAATTATGTTTGTGGCAAGCTCGTCTAGCAAAATCACACGCTCGTCAAAGCTATATTGGCGACTTTAGCTCATTAGAGTCCAGAAGTAGTCGTCAAATCGATGTAAAATAAACGGCCCGGGAAAGGGGATAATATGTATAAAAGAAAGGATAATAAATGAGGGGGAAGTAATAGTAAGAACAATAGTTTTTAAAAAAAAAAAAAAAAAAAAAAAAAAAAAAAAAAAAAAAGAATCGACCCGAGGCAGTATTGCAGCTGAGGTAAAGGGTAGAGCGGCGAGACAGAGGTAAATAGTGGACGAGCTTGACGAGGAAAGGCGAGGCAGAGGATTGATTAAGAAGGTTTCTGGTGCATGCAGAATGCGGCGGAGGCAAATTATTGTAATCGAATTATATTCTCGAAATTTTGCCAGGTCGAGGTCGGTGTCTCAAGCCCCAAGGTCCTGCTTCGCCAATGATTTCGGCTTTGAGATGAAGCTACCAATTCTAACACCCTGGTGTTGCTTCTGCTTGGGCTCCTGGATTTGCCTTTCTAGTTGTCTACTCGTCCACAAAAAACTGCATATCAGAAACGAACGTCCTAACAAAAAACATATGAAGGAGAGGAGGCTTTAGAGTAGATATAAAAAGTATATAAAAGGAACACCAAGATGGATGTTGGGGGCAGACGGGGCATAATATATATCCATGTCCCCGTCTTCCAGTCCGATTCCTTTTTATCAGAAGACGTGGAGGTCGAGGTCGGACTGTTGCGGTAAGCTTTGTCAGGCGGGAGGTCAGGACAGACAATTTCAGTAGGCCAAATCCCGTCAGATTATGACCAAGCGCGAATCTACTATCCGCACCCAAGCTAAATTAAATTAATTCTACAAAGGAAAAGGCAGGCAGGACCGGACACAATCCAGGTTCACAGGTAGCTAGTACATTCGAAGGGCCCTATTCTAGCCTTAGTTAGAGGTCGCCAGTAATTGGTCTGAGCATCAACATGCTACCAATTGACCAGTCTGTAACATTTTTATTTTTGCGTGCATCTCAAACCTTGCTAGCCCAGCTAATTAGAGCCAGCAGGCAAAGACCACTACCTGGAAGGAAGGCCCCAGAGACCAAAAAAGAAATATCCAAAAATAAGAAATATCCAAGAAGAAGAAAACAGGCGGGAGAAAGGCGACAGATAGACAGCCTGGGGTTGATAGCGACAGGGACTCTTCTCCCGAGCTAATGTAGTTCGTCAGTCAAATGGCATTTTAGTTTGAGGCATTTCACAAACGGAAAACCTCAAAAGAAAAGAAGAAAATACGGTATGTTCAATCGAGGGCACTATTAAGCCGAGTTGGCCTCGCGCATAAACCAGCCTGTGGTCGTTTGCCCAACCTATAGTTATCTTTCTGTATCTGTATGTAAGGTCAAGGTGGATTTCCGTTACGTGGGGAAAGCTGCACATATGCATATGCTTACTTTTTTTTAATCAATCTTTGGATGGTTGTCAGGAGTACATGCTTTTGAGTGTATATAATTTTTTATTTTTTTTTTATTTTTTATTTTTTTTATTTTATTTTTTTATTTTATTTTTTTTATTTTTCGTCTCCCCCCTCCCCCAACTTGCTCTTGTTACTCCTTCCAGAACATTTTACCTCTTAAGAACCCCCAGCCTTTACGTTGTAGCTAATGGTAAGATGCGTCGGTTATTATTTAAACCCACAAGGTTGAAAGCCGTGGGTCGGATGACACCACAAAACTAACTTTTTGCGGTTCTCTTGCCCGCCCAAAAACCTCAAAGAGCCTGCCGAACACAGACACGCAAACCAACAGTCTCATCAAAGCACATATCTAGCAAGAAACCTCATCGGGATAGGATTGGTATCCCTTTATTCGTTCCTTTGAGGAGTGAGCCGATAGTATACCTATTTATGTGATATCCTCTCGGTGCTGTGGCTCGAATCTGTTAACCTGCTATGGGCCGAATTTGCAATCCATGGTGGTTGCCCTCAAAGCAACCAAGGGCCATAGCATGGAGCCGCCGGCCCCAATTGATCGAGGCATGCATATTACCATCTATAGCCAGAAGATTTGGGTGTGCCGCCGTCTCGCGATTTGTTTGCCATCCAACCCAGCACGATAATTTCACACTGACGGCGCACTTGTAATGCTAGTTAGCCTATTAAGTTGTTGAGGCTACATGTGGGATCATGAGGACGAAGGGAATCTCGGTGCGTTGGCTGCAGATGACCATTGTTTCATTCAATTCTTGAAAATGTGGAACAAACATCCACAAAGCTAAGTTGTCTTCGCGTCCTCCATTTCCCTTCGCGCCGTCGCTATATTTAGTTTATCGTTATATATTCCTCGACATGAAGATGGGAGCTACTAGGGCGGGATAGACCGAGTTGTTCCACGAGCAAAGACATCAGGGAACGACACCAAGCCAATTGGCCAATATTAGCTTTGGGAGGACATTTTACACAATCTCCCCAGCTTCGCCAATTCCATGGACTGCTCGTCGATAATATCAGAAAGAAACGCCCCTATTACTAATACTATGAATAGTCAAACAGCGCGAAAAAATTGGGCACCGGTGCCGTCTTTCAATCGCATAAATGTACTAGAATCGCCGATGGCTATTTGCAGAGCAAATGGTGAATTGTTGGTGTCGGGATCATCATGTCTTCAAGCTGGACCCGTCTACATAGTGACGACACCCTCCCGTTCAATTGCGTGTGACGCAGGTCATCAACTTCGCTTTTCAGGGTCCAGACCTGACAATTAACGTGATCTGGTGTCTTGCATACTACAGAATGGGTAGCATCGGCCATACCAGTCTTCCAAGTAATATAATCCCATTCAAGACACCATAATTCATATGATATTGTTGACTAGAGCGGAAGGGAAAAAAAGAAAAAGAAAGACAGAAAGAAAGAAAAGACGGAGCCTGACATCTATGAGCCCCTCTCAGTCGTCCCCGTTGCTCACCGATAATTTGCCGCGCTGTGGAGCCACCTCAGCCCGGGCCCGTCTTGAAATGGTCTCTCCGGTCGTGAGACCAACCTGTCAGAGGGAAGAAAGAAAAAAAAAAAAAAAAGGAGGAACGAAGGAAAAAGCAAGGTCGGACGTGTGGTGGGGAAGAAAAAACATGGATCTGGGGAATTTTTCTTGGATCGATGGGCAACTAGCCTGGCTGACTCCGCTTAAGGTATACAATCGGGCAGCTCCTGAAGCCGCACATAAAGTCGGCTTGAACAAATTGACAATTAACTTGGATGAAGAAGAGCCGTGCCAGCAATATGAGAGTTGGTGCATATGGTAGATTTCCATAGATATATGGAAGTAACAAGGGAACGAAAAACTCAAGCCTCTACTATCGTTTGCCCCAGTTTTCGCGAATTAACTTCGTTGACAAAATTCTAATTGTGTCATGGGTGCAAGTTGACGTCGGGCAACCAGAAAACCAATAATGCTTACTGGTAGGGTTCCTAGCCATAGTTTAAGCTTAGCAAGGCAATCCGAACACCTTTAGCAGGTGCAATATTTGTTTCATTGTGAACAAGCTCCATACTAGAAGAATCCAGGGTCTGGCTCGTATGGGTGCTTGAGGTTTCAAACCCTTCTGGTTGTAAATACAACCTCTGATGAGGGCTAACTGAAGTTTGCATACACATATGGGAAGTCGGCAGCCTATGATTCCGCCGTTGAAGATATTTACAATTTGCGTTTTGTGGGAAGTTGGTGGCGGGCCAAGATGCACTGCAGGTCATCTGTAAAAACTCGCTTCGATGCAACTCCCCAGTTCCGAACTACACACACCCCACTCGCTTGTTCATTCCATGGACATGTTTACAGGTTGAAGAGCCTGGTTTGGGGGGTTGGAAGGAATATAAGATTGTGCCACAACGGGTATGGGGTTCCAATTTGGGTTCGAAAGGCTCCAGTTTTCACAGTACGTAACAGCAAGCCTGGCGCCGAGCTCGCACGGGAGAGTTTGCGAAAAATAAAAAAATAAAATACAAAAATACAGTATACTAGTATCAGTATCACACTATCCGTTCGCCGACGAAGCTGGGAAATAGCGCTGGAGCCCTGGTCCTCATCGTCCAGCCAGCCAGACTAAACCTATTTCCACTCACCACCTTTGGAAATAATGAGCGGAGAAATATCAGCAATTACTCTCAAAAGAACAAGATGGTTTGATATGGCAAAAGTTACCTCCGTAGTACAGATGAACGCTTTCTTGACTGGCCCTAGTGGCCATCCAAACAACGACCAAAATTTCCAGAATATCCTCGTCATGGGGCCTTCTATTTCTCAAAAACCTTCCACAGCCTCCCAATACTAACCGATATAGGACATCGGAAAACTTACGACATCTTTTAGTGTGGAACTCTAAACTTAGTGGAACCCAAGTCTTGAAATCGTTCGCATAGTCATAGAAAACCAGGCATCTGAAGAGGACCCCCAACCAGGGAAATACCTCACTTTCTCGATCTAGACTTTGGTGAACATAAAAAATGATACGAATCCTGGTACGCAGATGTAAGTCTCACAAGGAACAAACAACATGGCTTTTCAACTGCCTCATTTTTACCTAAAAGTACGACACAAGATTAAAATATGCTGGTAGCGAGCTGGAGCTGTTATGGGGGCAGGTGGCAGGTTTGCGACTGTAGGTATGTACCTGACTTTCAGATGCAGACGCAATGCACGCCCCGCATAAAACGACTGAATTCTCTACCAGAAAAAATTGTCACAAACATACACGGCTCCATGAACCGAACAGCGGCCAAGAAATACCAAAGGATGGCTAGCAGGGTCACGGCGATCAACTATCAGGGTATAACCAACATGAAATATGGGGTAAACAGGCAAAGCCCTGTCGCACAGACCTAACACTATATTTGCTTTTCGTTACCCAACTGGCTATCGCGCGAACCAAGCGGATGTCAGAAGAATTGCGCAAGATATACGAACTTATGGAGCCAACGTCGCGAACACGGGGGCTGACTTGGCTGGCGATGCCGTTGGATTTCCAGAGTCTAGATTTTCACACCTGTCCGAATTTGGATGCCTATGTTCGATTCATGGAGAGAAATATATAACCAAATACGTGGAAACACGTTCACGCGCGGTTCGGTTCACGGGGAAGCGGAATGCCTGTCTTATTGGTTGCTAGTTGTTCAAGAAGCTCAAAAGGTCTCCGGAATATGTGATTTTTATTCCTTTCGGTCTGACTGGCTCCCCACAGTACGTGTACATTGCAGATTTCTCGCTGCGGGACATCTCAAGAGTGATGTACCCGAGCCGAGATGTATCCACAGATATGGTGTTGGGTCCATTCGGGCGGAAGCCAGTCCACTTGGATTCTACTGTGTATCTGGGGTTTCACGTTTGTGGGGAGTTTGCATAAAGCTCGATATGCAGGCCTGGTTCTAAAATTAATTATATTCATGTTGAAAGAAATTTGCTGGGTAAGAGGTTACCTATTCGAAAGAGAAAAAAGCACAGGTGTGGGGTTCAATCGATCCCAATACGTGTTTGTGCATACCAGTATTCTGCGGATACTTTATGATAATACCGCAAAGTAATTTGGGGGACTTTAGTCACATTTTACGGGCCTGCACCGAAAAGTAGCTACTGGATATCACAGGTGTCAACATGTTCGAAATGCTGGAAGCAAATCCCTTGCCATCCGAGAACGTTTACGCTTGGTGTTTGTCGAAACGTGGTCTTTCGGTGGTAGCAAGCCACACTCCGGGCCATGAGCTGATTGAGGGTGGCTAACGACTTAATAATGGTCGTGCTTGAAGATTAGACGGCCCAAATCAAGGACTTGTGGTTGCTAATGAATATGGCTAATCCCTCCCGGCCTTACATTCAACAGCGGGTAGCAGGCGTTTAGGTACGCGCAAAGATCCCGCCCGTCGTGGAGCCTTGGCCAAGCCCGACGTGGTACACACGATAGCCATTATCAACCTCCCACGTCGACCTTATCGCAACGCATACATGTACAGCTTCGATTCTCCTGCGATATGAAGCTCTCCACGTCGGAAGTCCGTTGTCGGACGCAATGCGAGCTTCCTGGCAGTCAAAACTGTCTGTTTTAGAATAATATATTAAAAAAAGTATAATTAAGAGTGGGAGCTCTCTATAGCTGAGGTCCTTCTGTAATTATGCAGCTTAATCGCAGGGCGCTCGTGCTTCATCATGGTTTGAGGACGAGCTCACCATTCATGTGCGTCGATAACAAATCTCTTTCCTTCAATATCCTAGGGCTATAGCACAGCCCACGTACGTCCTTCCCTAGAACAGCGGTGCAGTTTGACAGGGAAGATACTTCTTTGTTCCAGTTGAGACGTGGGGATTCCTTGGATTTTGCTTGCAAACACGTACGGAGTGCAGTTTACGGATGAAGTAAGTTACTAGCGACAAGTATTTAGCTAAGGAGCATGCGCATGCAATAAAGCGAGGGCTTGCATGTCAGGCGATCGTCAAAAGTTTTCCTTCTGGTGATTTCGGCTATGCTGAATTCTTCAGTGAGATCCAGCCAACCAATCCACCATGTAATGCTACGTTGCTCCGTGGATCCAGATACCATAATGCCCTCACCGTTCCTGCATGAAGAAGCGAAACATTCGAAACGGGACATTACCCGTCAAAACAGCGGTCTACCTGGCGTCTACATTCTTCGACCTCTCAAAATTGTACCGAGCGCAAGCTGCGGTAGACGTCTCCATCTTGTGCCCCCAAAATTGACGCACAGAACAATGCCGTTTATTCTGCAAGGTATCTCAATTAGCCGGATAGATGTTTTGCTCCGTTTAATTAATTTTCATGCCTCTCTTTATACCTGGAACCTAGTCATCTCTAACTACCTGATGCATTCCGTAATTCTTCAACACTTGGCGTCTTCTGGAAGGGTAACTCGAACCCCTACCCAAGCCAGCTTTCACGATCCACTCGCTTAGTGCTCGATATAATATCTAATGCAGCTCTGGAGCATGCTCCAACCTAGCATCCTATCTGAAGAGAACCATGCATGCGATTGACCAGTTGGAAGCCTTCCCGTTTCCGCCCTTTCTCCGGACAGGGCTCGCCTTTTTTTCCCATTTTACCTCTGTCACTTCTAGTTCCCGTAGACCAACGAACATTTCGAGAACCAGATTCCTGGGTCGCAAGAAACCTCGAGCTTGTTGATATGCAATGCAAAAATTTCCCACTTAACTTTCAACCGGATACTCTATCCCCCCCCCGCTAAGTCGACGCCCGAAGTAGGAGCCTGGCCGCGCCGAGGAAATCCAGTATGATCCTAACCGTTGCCTGATTGATCCAGCAACTTATCGTTCGAAACACTATTTGCAATCCACAACGATTTGTTTCTAGGCTCCCTTGATACGTAGAGCAAGGCTAACAACCTACATATACCTTGTCATATTACTGTATATAATCTTTTGTCGCTCCGTCGGCATTGAGGTAAATCTATCGGTGTTGATGTACCTCATTACTACTTAGGCAAATTTACCATTCTGCACATTCAATCCAACACATACAGGTCCTGGTAGGCCTATATCATGGGCTAAGTTTACAACTCCATCGTGCATGATCGCACAAATTTGAGATTTCGAAGATTTCAGGAGTTTGTTACTCTGGTCACCCCCTAATCGGAGTGTCTCCACTTCTAGGACTTGGCAGGCTTAAGTTGATTTTGTATAGTGACAATTGCTGATTTGGATCTCGGAAAACTAAAGTGGAGTGACCATGGCAAATACCTTAACTAGCCTCCAACCTAATATACACAGAAGCCGTTTTACCGTTTACTGTCAACTTATATACAACTTGCATAGCCACGTAATTTCCAACTAGGGATGTTCAATTCCATTTGGAGAAAAGGTTATTGGTCCGCGGGTGCCACAAGACGAAAAGGTACGGCCCTCTGCCGGCCGGACCGAGACAGGCCAGATTTGGCGCGGTTTTGGAATTTTATCTTTATACTACTACATATGTGCTTTGTATCCTTTTTTAAATTAACTATTAGCAACATTATATAGAGTATTGTCTCGAGGGACCATTCATAGGAGCAGTTCCTTTGAGTATGATAATAGACGCCGATTTCACCCCGCGGGTCCGTGGCTTCAAACACCCCCAAAGAAAGCCTCTTGACTCACTTTTGCGGTCAATCCCGTTATTTTTCTTGTTCTGCCTGATTTATTTTACTTTCTCTTTCTTTCGCTTTTTCTTTTTCTTTCTTCTGTCTTTCTTTCTTTTTCGTTTTTCCTTTCTTTGCTCCCCTTTCTTTCTTTCTTTTTTTTTTCCCGCAACCCTTTTCTTCTTTTCTCCTGTTTCGTGTAGGGTTATATCCACTTTTTGCATCTGCAAGTGTTTAAGTTTATTCACACAGAGCCTGGCTGCCGATCAGAGTGCCTATGTCATGCAATGTGATGCATGAAAGCCACTTTGCCGTTGCCACGGCCAGCAATACCCTGTAGGGACCTTCTTTAATCTACATGAAGCTATTATTTGGGTATGTTAGTGCATGGTGCAACCACCTTTTGCCTATGCACGCGAGGGATTGTCTGCTTCGGTGGTACCCTATCAACAGTGTTTTCAGACGTCCGTGAACTGCGGACTTCAAGATGACTGACGAGTGAATTCCTCCATCCATCCCCATAACATATATATACATCCGAATTTATATTCCGCCGCACATGTGCGCTCGTTTCATATCTAGCTAGAGGGTCTAGATTAACCTTCTTGATTCGGCCCATCTGCAATATTGCCACACTAGTAGAATTAGGCGAAAAAAGTTGAATTCCCTGGATTCTAGGCTCGCTTTATCTTTCCGGGGGGCCCTTTCTTTTTTCTTCTTCTTAAAGATTGGTCAATTCCTGGGCTTGAATTCATCATTCCCACCTCTGATGACCGAGACGGATAACACACTATTGTCGCCTCATTGTCCTGTGACTGATATGTACCATCCACTCGCCTTGGTTGAGGGATTAATGCTGTCAATCATTCGGAGAACCCTAGGTAGCTCATGCTATTAAACTCAAAATGCCAAAGGGTTAAGCTTCGGTGATGTTGTATTCCATCATATGATACGTATATTCAAAACTCCCTTGATGCATGCATGATGGGGGTTGACCGGTTGACCATGTTTTTCATCTTATGGCCACCATACCTAGACCGCAGATGCTTTAGCAATCTCATGCGCGAGATTCAGTTGGTTATCTACATATTACATATTTATACAGATCATCCGGCGCGGTATATAGAAGATTTACGAGTGGTAATATATGCCGCCGAACATAATTGAGAAGCACCAAAATCACAGACCTAGCTCGAAGAAGTTGATCCTTCTACCAGACACAGCGCCTGTAAAGCTCAAAGCCATATAGAAGAGCTATCGAAAACATGAACCTCGGATATTTCAACTGCCGAACCGAAAGCATTAGAAGGGTACTGGTGATTTCATGACCGCTATAGATCGTTCCCATGCCAGCCGTCACGAAGGGAAGGATAAATAGCTTACCAATACTCGATGAATCTACACCTTGGTCCATAGAATCGCATTAATACATATACATAGCGGGCCCCAAGAATCTCGTAGTCTTATCAATATGCCCGACTGCATGCAAGTCGGGCTCTTATTATACCTACCGTTTTTCTCCCGGGGGCACATAAATTTCGTATAATCTCATGGAATTCTATGCAGCTAGCCGGGTTTAAGCAATCAATAATATGATTCTTTTTTTTGTAGTTGTTAGGCTCGTAGGTACCTAGATAGTTATAGGCTTTTTAGTTAGCTAGCTATAGTGTTACTAAGCCTATAAGCAGGCTCTGTAGTTAATTAGTTATGTGCGCTACTAGGCTCATAGGCAAGCCTGTAGGCAGGCTTCTTAGCTAGATAGATAGTAGGCCCGTAGGTAGGCCCGTAGGTAGGCCCGTAGGTAGGCCCGTAGGTAGGCCCGTAGGTAGGCTTTATAGTTAGTTAGTAGAGCTGCCTGACTTGCAGGCGATGACTGGGTGTGGATGGGTGAGTTTTGGAAGACGAAGTCTTCTCGAAGCAGGGGCAGGTTGGAACCGTAGTCGGGCTTCCCTGCTGCCCGCGGCAGCAACAAGTATATACATATACGCGTACAGCATATTGTAGGAAAAAATCTTACGTTGCTTTTCAGCCTGTTTCACACAAAATTTTGTCTCGCGGCGCCAACCTCACCGCCTATGCATAAATATGCAGATTTGGCGTCTGTGCACTACAGTATTGAAGTGTACATTGCGACCCATGAGTGTATATCAGAAGCTCTGCGCGGTATAATATATAAGTCTAGATACAGTACTGCAGCTGTATACAGCCGTTCGTTAACTATTGGATCTTTAGACGCATGCTACATGCCTTTTCTAGATTTAAAACAATCCTCTACTAATCTTTAGCCGAGTATAGCTCACCTCATTATATCTGGCTGTCCCCGCTGTGTGGGCGTGTAGTGCCATAGCTGCATAGGATATGGCAGCGTGGCCAACACATACAAACTCAAAATGCAACATTCCAACAGAGCTTCATTCGAGGTGGCCGGTGGCGCAGTACATCGATTCTAGGTAGCTCCCTCATTGATTTGGCCAGGGCCATGGACCTTGGTGCCTACTCTGGTCCTTCTACTTGGTATATCTACAAGGGATGTCGTATGGACGCGGTATTGGAGATATCGGTCCATAAGAATGTAATCGAGTATATACATAATGCATAATAAACCCGGAACTAGTGACCAGTGCACGTTAATATAACCTGGCGAGCATGTTGGCCATTGCTGCATAAGAGAAATCAGCTACGAAATAATTTATTCTATTTTTTACACTTGGTCATTCATTTGTTCGTTGACTCTTTATTCATATAGTAATCGTTTCTCGGAATATGAGCTCTACGTTCCGTATATATATGTAAGCATTGACCCCCAAGGTTGGTTCTAAAGCGACAATAGTCAGAAAGTGGATTTCTGGCGGCCTATATCGACAGTCTGGATGCTACTACACGAAGCTTGAGCCAACCCTCTTACTTAGAAGTAATCCGAGGACCGAGGAATTTTCTCTATCCGATATAGTATATCCGTAACCCTGGTTGCTATGATATCAAACGTCAGGGATATGGCCTATTGTGCAAAGAAACGTTGTTGGGAGCTCCTTCGAAGCCTCCTTTAAATTTTGCGGTGAGTTGACTAGCCTGGTTAGATATAGATCTAGAGACACGACTGGGTAATTTCGTGAACTTAATTTTTCCCGGTGGTATCTAGGTCCAATCAATCGTAGAATTTATTAGTTTTTAGCAATATTATGCCGTTTTGTTCCAGTTTCGAGGCGGTCTCCAGGTATGATATATGCATAAGTGTATATCACTTGGGTTGAAGCACCAACTTCGAGGCTAGAATTACTTCGCGTTCTAATACCGGGGCTAGCATAAAGTCATAACTTTGGGCGTCGCATGCGAATTCCCGTATTCCCGAGCCTTGCAGGATGAAGTAACTAGTGATACCTGGAAATACCAACCGAACCAGACACCCAACTGCCTGTCGGTGGTATGGAGGCTTGCTAAATGCGATCTCGGGTGATTTTGTAGGGATAGATGCGTCTATATCTTTATGCGAAGGTTTTTACACCTGCCAATTTGATTCGTTGCCTTGCTCTAATATGAAGATTCGGACATGTTGGCGAGACTCGCGGCCAAACTTCTCCCCAGATGCGGCTAAACCGAGGAATCTCAATACCCTAGTCTAGTGCTAGCTGATCGCATCTGTCACCAAATGGCAATTTATGCATATCTCTATGCTTAAATCATAAATTATCCAACTTAAGTTATGTCCATAGATCCTTCATATACGTATACATACTGCACCCCAAGCGATGAATACGAAACCCTCAGCCTAGCCGGCCAAACGCTAAATTCATGGGCTGGCACCAGGCCATCTCTGGACCTTAGGACTTTATAATTTTACTTTTGTCCACAGTTGCGTCTGTTACACCATCATTTTCTACTGGCCTACCGTTTGTCAACGCCAACTAGACTGGAGGCCCAAGGGGCTCTGCGTACGTATATGCGGCTATCCTGAACATAACTGATGGTCAGCTGTCGATCTATTTGAAGTTTCAGAGCCTTGTCAACAATGGGCCCTGGCGAGCAAACACAGAACCCGTAAAGCTGATATATACTATCTGCCGCGCCTTGCAAGGCCATCCAACATCAATCAGGTGCGGTGCCTCCAAACTAGTGTTACCAAAAGCCTTGGGTGTTTGAACCACATATGGAACTGGTGAATTCGGAGCAAGGGCAACCCGGCCTCTGAAATATCAAACTTTTGCGAGAGTCAGCAACGATGTATCATCGAATTAACAGATGTTGGCCTGTTGTTGGCGGTCATGGCTTCGTGGCCATGGCGGACTGGGGTGATTTCGTCCAGCGCGTTGGCAGAATTGCGTCGGTTGTGGTGTAACAATACTAGACAATTGTGAATTCCAACACAACACAAATACTGGTGGCACACCCCGAGAAGCTAGAGGTTAGCACGGCTGGCGCCACGAGACCAGTTAGCACTAACATAACATTCCCACTAACTCGTGAACTCGGAGACGTTCAGTAGCCAACTTTATGACACACCGCTGCACACGCCGCAGAACGCTCTAGCACAGTTTCTGGTTTGAACGCTAACTCGCTGATTATGCGTTCTCTATGCCGCGTTCAGCATTGTAAGATAGGACTTATGTTTTCGCAGAATGCACATGCACAGCCTTCCGAATACCGCCAATTCGAGTAGCATGGTTTCAAAAATCGATGAGGCTGAGCATCCTGCCAGAAATGTATCAACGCTTGGAACGTGCCGCGAAGCGGAGATTCATTGTATATACTATAATCCTATTCGGATAGTTAATTTGATAGGCTGGAGAATCTCGGGACGGCTTGTAGGCCGCCGAGGGCAGGCTAATTTTGGCAACTCGCACTTCCCTATATATGTGCATCGATCTTGCTACTAAAATTTGCTCGAATCAAGTTTATAAAGTACTAAGCCGATGTATATACGAGGCAATGCTGTACTTCCTCCACCATGGACCGGATCCACTCATGCACGAACCAAGCCATTCTTTGACCCGAGCCACCCCGCGCGCTTTTGAGATGAGTAGCTTCAATGCTTCATATAACCTCGAAATTGTGCTTATAACGCAGGGCTAAAACCTCATTCGTGACTCTGCGATAGTCGGTTCTTTCAGTGATTTAGTTCTAAACTTGAATCCCACAGTGCAGCGGAGTGATGCATGTACCCTGAGTTACTTTTTTGTACCACCATGCACAGAATTCATACAAATACCCCCCGCGGGGTCACTGAATACGCTACCACGGGAACATTAAGGATCGTAAACTTGAGAGGTTGCTTCTTCGGCTTGTATAGTTAATTACCGTATCTGAGGGGTTCGAATTTTAGTAACCGGGAAGAATTCCCATACAAGTGTCCATCACTTTGGACTCTCCAGCATACTTATGATCTTCTAACCCCATATATATATCCATCTCAACCTAAGATTTAAGTGATAAAATGGCAAAGGTGATGTTTTTAAAACTAGTTAGCCAGAGTTCGGTATACGGGGGGTTGATGCGTGCATCGGTTGCGAGAGTGTACTGATCCTAGCGACGACAGTGCTGGGATTTATAAATATACCTGACAACCTGCTAACATACGCCCCGCCTCGGGCCCATAGTATTACCAACCGCTCCCCGATAACGTATCCCCGTGGAATCTATATATATATACCCACACCTTACCCTATAAGTTCGTGAAACTTTTCATTCACAGCCTGTTTTGGCTAAGTCCGGACCTGGCTTCGGAGCCACGTACTATTTGAGTCCTAGGCCATTTTCTATCAATAGTAGTACCCATGACAATTATCAGACGATACTTGGACCTCGAGGCCTTACAAGGCCGTGTAGGAACCAAGAGTACTAATCGATGCTAGGTCCGCGGTAGAAATTCCCTGAGAGTATATATTATATATAACCACCATTATGCCCCGAATATTCGAGTGTGTTGGTCGTGGTGTTCGTGCCGATTTTAGATGTATAGGTAGTCTCGGAGCCAGGCCGGCGTAGATGTTAGTCTCGTAGTATAGTATCGTAGATGTATAGGGCGCACAACTGAAGTTTCGATCCAGGAATAATGTATACGTATAGGTTTCGCATGAGTGGATTATAATATTATGTGTTGCCTTGACCGGGTTGAAATTTGCAAGCTTGGATCCCGTGATTATGAGAAGATCTGATCAGAGTCCACCGCTTCCAGGCCGATAAACCAGAAAGTCAAGCCCATAAGCCTCTTCATTTTTAATTTTTATTTTTATTTTTTTATTTTTTTTTTATAAAAAAAAAAAAAAAAAAAAAAGATAGTTGATGGCCAGATGCAGATTTTGTAGAGTGACCCCTCTTGCTGGTGCGAAGTTCGGATTCGTGGGGTTTGATTTGAAAACCCCAGATCGATCTGAATTTGGAATCACACGAGATGTGTGTGCTAAATCTGGAACCTGTAGTGGAGCCGCAGCTAACCCGATTCTATTGATTTGTCTGTTACAGCCGTCCAAGCTATGGCACGGGTTGTGCCGCTCAATATGAGGAGATGCCATTCGACCTCTATTATTCAAAACCGACCTACATAAGCTCGAGCTTACGAAGAAAGTCAGTTGAGGGTGACGGGGTTCTCATTACTCGCGGAGAGAAGACGCATACGTGTCTGCGTCCAATCATTTGCCGATTTCAACTGGCATCCCCACCAAAACCAAACTATACTGTTATTTATATCTTCCGATCGATATTGTGGGACAAACTGCTTTGTATCTCTCTAGGGGGATAGCCTTGCGGCTCATCCATCCCGGGCGGGAGTTTTGGGGCGGAGCCTTCAAATGCACTGTCATGCCCCGGTTTTCAATCTTGGTTTATGGTATCCTGTGTTGCAAGAGAACTCGGGTGAGGATACCAAACAAACGGGGGAGAGCAGCGGATTTCGTCGAGAGAGATGGAGGGCGGAAAGAAAGAAAGGATAGGGAAATCATGCGCGGTGCGAAACCAAAATGCTAGTTGTATCACACAATATGCAAGCGGAAGAGCAGTTTCTCTTCGCACCAGCCTGTGGATTAATTTGTTTTCACAACCCGTTAGCTAGCATGTGGCAGGTTCCATGCAGTTGTGTGATTAGTCTGGCGCCAAGGCGACTTATTTGATACACCGATTTAAGCCCCAAACCAAGCAGCCGCAATGTAGAGTTGTGCCTGGCAGAGGTATCCAACAGCCACTCCAAGGTTCTCAAATGTCGTACAGTTTTGCTTCTGCCTGGTCTAGCGTTGGCAGCGATAGAGCTACCGTCTTGTATCGTCTTGGGTTGACAGGCCTTGGGAAGTCGATGCTACTCCGATCCTTTTTATGGATGTGCCTCTACGTAGGCGTACTTGTCAGGTGCCGGTGACTGTTGGAAGTTAGCTATCTGCATCTGGTTTCCGATTTCACATTGACGCGTGTTAGTGAAGCAAGATTTGACGAGCCCCGCCATCGTACTCTCTATGAATGGGTCATGCCATCCATGATTCCAATAAGCTACAATGTACCTAGACGCAGAACGCAAGAGGTGCGGAATTAGGGTGACGGGAGAAGCGTCAGCCTCGTTCTCATTTGGCACAGATAGTTATTCGAGCACCTGCCGAAGCATGCAACGATCTTATAGATTAGCTAGCACTGCCCAGCTTTGAGAAAATACTTGTTACGAAGCTCCCCCCGGCAGCAATAAATTCTGTGATCAAAATAGATGTTTTCTGACATAAGGAAGAGCGCCCCCAACTGTATTTTCGAGCCATTCCTGATTACATTTACATCTAACGGTTTTCCCGCAGCTCTGTTATAAATTTTCTTTTCCCTAATTTGCGTTGATTGTGTGGTCATGCTGCTTTCCAATATTAAGGCACAACAGCAACTCGCCAACAAGGATCTCGACAGCGCAGACTGAATTTCATGAATCGAAAACTAGGCAATCCTTAGGCCACCAATTTGCAGAAGGCTCCCTCGCGGCCTCTAACCTTTTATCATAGAGACCTTTCCCCAAGAGAGACCATTCGGAGAAGGAGAGAACGGAAAAAATAAAATAAAAATAAAAATAAAAAAATAGAAACTTGACCAAAGATCTGGACCGGTAATGACAGATAGAGATTACTAAGAAGAACGTTAAAACGTTGGAAATCAAAGCGGGCCTTGTACTTGAGCTCGAGTCCCAACGGCTGGTAGCGTCAAGCCCGACAGATAGCTCGACCTGGTCCCAAGGTATCGACACAAAAAGATGTACCAGCACAGTGATCAGAATTTTTCTCGGAAGCACGGCCAAACTGGGAGCACAGACCGAACTTCGGACTATTGTTACAACTCGGATGGTATGACTAGCTGGATACTGGACTCTCCGAACAGATTCGAAAACCAGACTGTGGAGAATCCCTGGTCAAGTCAGTCTGGAAATGTTAGCAACGGGCACAACAGTGTGAACTCGGAGATCCAACAATATTTTCCAACTGGGTATCAGGACGTGCTACAGGTGGGTGAAGAAAATTCTGTGATTCGAGCCCCCCAAAATATTTCTTCTCCCTACATAAAGGCCCTGTCCTTAGGCTAACCTCTTTGTTATTCGAAGTCTCATCTTCAGAGGCCGGATATTTATACTGGCGAGGAAGTCCTTGAGCAGCTAGACTTTGACGAGCCAGAACTCCAGAGTCCCTATGTAATTCTCCTTGACGGCTCAGAGCTCAAATCTGGACAAGGAAAAAACGTCTCTACCCCTCGGATATATCTCTGGAAAGCAGACACGGCAGATACGGATCAGGTTACGTAAGTTCCTCGGGTCGATTAATTCTAAGTATGGGCATCATGCTAAGAGTTATGTGTTAACTAGTTCACTGGCCCCTTTCAAAGACGTCAAGCTTGAACGTGCTAGATACGTCAAGAATCCCGAAATGCAAGCTGCCAAAGCCTTTTACAACGCTCTGCAAATAATGCGCCGAATTATACAGGCGAATGAGGCAGAGTTGTCACCACATCTTCGGATACACCATGAGCGGACAAACTGTGAGGCGGAGATGTTGGAATCGTTCAAGGAGTATGAATTGCATGCAGATGGGTGCCCCAGCTGCTGCTCCGCCCTAGTGAACCTCAAACACAAGATTTCGCTCTGCGAGCTCGGAATTGGGCTTGCTGAAAAGGTTTTCCTAGCCATCGACTGGTATGCTACAGCAACGTTTGGAGAATATGAGACCATTACTTTGGAAATACCAGGACGTTCTGTCCGGAGCCTTCTTCTCGCTTTCGCCCAAGGCGAGTCTTCTATTTTACATAAACCTGATCTTCCTTCAAAAACATCACTTTCGGAAACCGCACCGCTTCAGACTTTGGCGGTCGGGTCGCTGGGTATTATCAGCTCAGTTCTAGGTATCGATGATACATCATATATGCCCCATACGAAAGCACCCAAGCGGAAGCGGTCGTTCGAAAGGCCCCCCAACAGCTATAGTCATGTTGACTATCACCTCTTCTCCCATCAGTCCCACTCGGGTGAACGTCTTGCGGTCAATACAGAACTAGCCGTATCGGAACTCGAAGAATACTTGAATTCGCCCTCCCGAAGGAGAATTCTGAGGTCACGCATAGGGGAGGAAGGGATGAGATCTATCCGTAGATTATTCAATGTATCCCTCTACGGCTACAACACACTCGAGCGGGCCTTTAACGACGATTTCACCGACACATACGACTTTTCACTTAACTTTCCCAACCACGCTGACTTGTTGAGTCTTGGAGTCCAAACCTTCATCGAGCTTAGCAACGAGAAGGCTTCATATCCTACTGCTCTGAAGGAGGTTTATAGCATTCTGCATTTGTGCGATAGCATCAGCCAAATACTCCCCGGGCAAAGGTATGAGCGTAAGAAGCAGCTAGAGGCCTTTTTCAAGGAACTAGAAGATTGGAGAAATATTATCGAGGCTGCATGGGAGAGATCAGCCTTTGAACTCATCGTCAAGATACGATGGCCATCTAGATACATAGCTTCCTGGGCCCTATCACCTGCAGAATCCGCACGAATGAAGCTGCCCCCGAGGAAAGATTCCGCACCAGACTATCAAATCGTAGATACTAACTTGTCCGCAAAAATGGATCCTGTCTCCAAGCCTGCTCCATACCACTCCCCCGAAGATCGAAACCCAATAATGAAGGCGGTGCTTTGGATGCAATTGATTGCCGGTATTGTCTTTACTACCATTGCGGCATATTTTACTTGTGAGCTTACCCTACCAAAAAGGACTCTATATAAGAATATTCTGGTAGGAACGGCATTACTTACAAGAGTTTTCCAAATTTAGTAAACCATCGTATCGTTAATGCTCTTGTGCTCTATTTAACCGGCGGTGATCAAGAAACTTTGGACTCAACAAGGACGGTCGATAACACGGCAGCACTACTCCCGAAGAACGCTGCTTGGATCTCATCATCCTCTATTATCTTCATTGATAAAGTAAGACGACATGTCATAGAGAAGCTCAGAAAGTCGGAGTTCAGTGTATTTGGCCGAGCGGTCGACGTTGCTATGGATAGCCTCAGCTGCGGCTGGATCTCAACAATAAATTCTCTGGAACTTCTCTTAGTCAGGCTAGCAAAAGTATGCCGTCATAATTAACCACCCGAGCTATCTGAGGATATTCGCTAACGTGCCCAAACCACTTAGCTTGTCGAATGCACTAAATCCGAGTTCCAAGCCTTTGTTCAGAAGGTCTTGTATCTGTGCACAGTTTGTGCTGCGAATATGACAGGTTCGGAATCATTCCGGTTAGCTTCAAAGAAGAGACCAGTGTCGTACTCCAGTTCATATAGAAAATATCGAGCCGAAGAAGAAATGCGATCTTGGATCGCAGACGAAGACGAGATACCAGACCAACTACCAATATCAAATCGAAGCTCCAAATCTAAATTCAAATCCGACAACCCTTCAGATGGTCAGTTCGTAGATCCGATTTCACCAGCGACAGCGAGCCTAGCATCCTCAAGGAGCATGAAGGCCCGGATCCAGTCTGACTTCCTAGACGAGGCCCTAATGTCACCCGAAGAACGCCTCGTCTCTGACGCAGCGTCATACTTCCCAATGGAAAGCACGGACCAAGATCTCTCTGGTGGACCTATAACGACCTACACATCGATTATTAATGGCCCAAGTAGTTTGGACCCAGTACTAACGCTCGAAAACCAGGACAATCTCCTGGCTTTGTCACAGTCCCATTATGGCGCCCCAGTGCCTAAAACGTACTCACAGCCTCACCATACACATTACCACACAAGTAACAATTTCGATTCTTTTTGGGCTTTGAACCGCCATCCTCTCGTGGTATCCAGCTTACCAGAGCACGCTGGATACTACCTCGCCCCGAGCTCCGGCTGGAATCTCACAGAAGACTTTCTAAGTTCGACAAGCTCTCCTTCTAACGTCACTTACTACCCCCCACACACCTCAATCCCCACCTCAATCCCCACTTCGATACCCACTTCGGTACCTACATCCATTCCTACAACATACTCTGAAAATCTGAAACCCACCATGACGGCATCAATTACGCCAAAAACTCAAACAATGCACAGACTCGCCAACCCTTTTCTGAGTACTCTTACTGGTTCACCAGTTTCCCCTTACACCAACCCCGAAGAAACACCTCGGTTTCCTCCCACCGCAGCGACACCAACACCCCAGGTACCACCCCCGAAACCACGAAAGCGGCGTAGGAGTTCGCCTCTCAAAGAAGAGGCCAACAATGCTTCTGGCACAGGCACACCGTTACCGAAACGTCAAAAGAAAACCATGCTGTTTAAATGTCACATCTGCCAACACGACATTGCAGCTCCAAGGATGAATCTGACACGCCATATTAAGTCTGTCCATGCGGACAGCAGGCAGCGCAGGATCGAATGCGAATGGCCTGGTTGTGCTACAACCTTCCAGGCGGCGAGGAAAGACAACTATAGGGCCCATCTGAGGAAGCACCAGGAGAAACTGGGGGAAATGCCCAATTAGTTTGAATTTACAAAGGCAAAGCAGGTTTCAATTTAGTTTTTATGTCTCTTTCTTACTGCACGCAATCGCGCCGACACGTTCCATTGCATTTTGATGTATAGAATTTTACGGTTTTGTCATACTGCTTCCATATCATTTCTCTGGCGTTTTTCTCTTTATTTTTAATTTCTATTTGTTGGTCTTTTCTTATTTCTTCAATTTTTCCATTTTTTGACATATCTAAAGGAGCTATTGTAGAAATATCTATCACCATGGTCATTATTTCCTGTATGTACCTTAAAGAGAAGAGGGGGCAATGTGTGCTTTCTGGATAAAGCATACACCAGGTTGGATTTTTCCATCACGTCGCAATTGGCATATCAGTATGGAGCTTTCCAATAATCAAGTCAATGCTAAGTCCAAGACATGTTCTATAGTGTGTTAGACTGGGGAGCAGCATGTAACTTGCATCAGCTTCTCCTAGTAGTTAGCATACTATGGCTCCAACACTGGCCCAAAATGAAGAGTGACGAAAAAGTGCCTAAACCACACCTAAAACTCCTCTCGTACCCAACTTATGTTGGTGAGACCATTAGTAAATTCTCAGACTGTTGTGATGTCTTGGGGGTTTCCATACCAATTTCGTCGAAAAGACTCTTTATAGATATAGATATTATGGGCTAATGTTAAAAAAAAGCTAGTCCTCAGTACTGTAGTCTTCCCCCACCGAACTCTTCAAACAGCAAGTACGGCACAGTTATTATTGAATTGTTAGCGTATACCTGTTGGGTCGCATTTTTACCCATACGGCCGCTTTATCCAAAGCGATTGAATTCGGTTGTCAAAATGTTGCCTATGTTAGACTGGAAAACTGGGGGTTGTTGGATTTTTTTCGGCGAAGTTTCCATCCAAAACTTTGGCCTTGGCATTATAATATTGATTACGGATACCTAGACCCGAGTATTGACAACCTCAAAAGGACTAGATCAATGATTCAAGTGTTAAGCCCTCTGGTCATTGGTTGATCGAGACTAGAAGTGACAGCGGCAAATGCCGAGGGTCCGTGAATGAGCTAAGGAGGTTGTCGCCGTGTACTGTATCGGTAATTTTCCTTTTTGTGCATCCAACATTGCAATCTACATATCGACTTGACTCGTGAATCAACGTTTCCGATCAAGACATTCAAAGTTAGGCCCTAAATATAGAATATTGTATGCAAACACATATATTAGACGTCTTAATATTATCGAACAAATATATACAACCTCGTCGTCGGCAGTATATACCCGTTTAAGGTCTACAATGGTCTTCTGACCAAGAATTTCCGAAATCCACGAGTTCACATAGTTTGCTTCTAGCACCCGAGCTTATTAAAGTATTGGTTAATCGTTTATTTGAAAAAAAAGGAGGTTAGTCCTATCGTGCTATTCGGAAACGACAGTTTACAGCATGGTATCAGCTGTAGGGGTATATGGTGGGAGCATATGTATACAAAAAATAGAAGAGAGATAGGAAAGCGCAAATTATAATGAATGGAGGTTTGAAAGAGCAGAAGTTGTGTCGATGTGACTCCAGGCATCTATGCTGGAAGGGCTGAAACAAAAACGAAAGGAGACAAAGCATGTACATAAGAGAAAAGTTTATTATTGTTTTCCGCTTCGGCGATACATCCACGCATACAACGGGCGCCAGCAGCCGATCAACTCCCACGTAGTTTTTTTGAAAGAAACACTGCAACCAATGTTGGATATTAAAGTAAATGTTGACAACCAACAGCTGTGAGGTTAAAAAAAAAAACTAAAAAAAAAAAAAAAAAACTTGGGCTCATGAGTAACATATGACATGGACGAAAGGAAAAGAAACAAGTGTGATGTTCTATGCACATGCGGCAACAATACCTGTAGTACCCTCGATGGCGATGTCCGTGCCAAGGTCACTGAAGTTAAGCTCAAAACCAAGACCTATATCCATGTTTAGGCTTGATCGTGCGGATGAGAATGTGAATCCCCCTTGCACAATCGGAGAGCAAGGAGAAATTGGCGAAGACAGAAATGTAATAAACGGGGACTTCAAGGATGTGGCAGAGGTGGGAACAAGTGGCAGTTGGGTTGGAATAGTGGCACCCGTGAGTGACAGAGGTGGGGGTGCTTGATGAGAGTGCGAGGTCGATGGACGAGTGGAAACGGAATGGGTAAGAGATGGAGACGAAGGATACTCGGTAAAGGAATTGTCGGGGCTGATGTGAAGGTCGGCAGCAAGGTGAAAGATGCACTCTTGGGCGTCCTGGCCTTCATCGTGACCATCTACACCAGTTTGTTCCAATGCAATTGCTTCAGTGGCTGCACTAAGCGAGGCAAGTAGACGAGCAGCTTCCTCTTCGTCCTCCCTTTGAGCGTCCAAGGCCGCCTGTCGCTCCCTTTCAAGGGCGAGTTCAGCTTCCAAGGCCATTCTACGGTCACGGGCCTTCTGTCGCTCGATTTCCATTCTAAGAGCGTAACGAGCCTCACGAACCATCTCCAAATCACGGATGGCGCGTCGCTCAATCTCTGCAACCTCACGCTCAATCCTATCTACGAGTGTGATTTTGAGGTACTCTTGGCGTTGCGCCTCGCGCTTCTGGGCAGCCACCATGGCTCGGGTTTGGGCCTCAGCGGCGCGTTGGCGGTAAGCACGCTCACGCTTATGGAAGCTTGCGGTCGAGGAAACGGAGTCCACGCTCGATGGGCGGAAAAGATAGGTTTCAGCGAAAAGCGCCTCGGTTGGGGAACTCGCTAGACGAACGGCGGCCGCATTCTGTTGCATATATACAGACATCATGCCCTGTTTGAAAACGGAGTCTGAGTGGGCAAGGTGTTCGTGGATCTCGTTAATTTGATATGAGAATTCCTCGAGATCATGCTCAACAGGCGAAATCAACTTAGAAGTAGTATGGTCGAATCCAACTACAGGAGGTGGACTCGGGGGAGCTGGTGTTCCACGACTGACCCGGCTTTCCCAAAGTTTGATTGCGTTACGCTGGGAAGCATTAGGTGGAGTGATTGGGCAGACGTTGTAACTTGGTGGTGGTGTAGGGGCATCTTCAACGTTACTCCATTGCTGTCTAAAGTGAGTACCCTGGCGCAGACAGTAGTAGTCGCTGTTGGACGATGCTGGGCTGTCATACTCCGTTGGAGAGGTTTCGATATCGAAGAAAGTTTGGTGATGAGATAATCCAGTAGATGGGGGACGCGTAGTTGGGAATTTGGGAAAGGACATATCAGTCTTCAGCAGTGGTGAATTGAGAGCCTCAAGCCTACGCGGAGAGGGGTGTTGGAGAATAGCAATACCAGGCGACACAGAGGAAGCCATAGATGATATTGTAGCAGAGGAAAATACGGACGGCGATTGTGAGAGCGCTGGTGAGGTGAATGATGTATTTATGGCAGAAAGGGTCGGCTTTGGGGATCGTCTCATGATGCCGGTAGTCGTAGCCATTGTGAAATTGAATAATAAAGAAGTGGTAAAATAAAATAAAATATCGAGTAAAGTAGCTTATCTGGCGAGGTCTACTCGAAGGTCTGCTACTGCTGGATTAGAATGTTTAATGATATCTCGACCTGGAGATCTAGTACAAGAATATATCGACGTCAGTATTGAATCTTTTTTTTTTTTTTTTTTTTGGATTTTGTAGAGCTGGAGGTATATTAGAAACTTCGGAACGAATGGCTTAGTCGGTTCACGAGTGCAATTGCCAAGTGAGATCCAAGCAAGACAGCCGCGTCGTGGAAGAAGTGGAAGAGCGCGGCTCGCAGAAACTCTAGTGCTATAAGTGCAATACTAACACAGACTCAAGAGAACTATCTTGGATGCAGCGATCGTAGATACACCCGAGATGCCTGAGATCAAAGAACATACAATAGGGAAGAAAAGAAGCGCCACGAACGTGCAAAGCGGGAGCCATGGCATAGGACAGCTAGAAAATATATGAAAGTATTTCAAGACCACACGGCTGCTATAGGGAATAGAAGGCATATCGGGGAACGTTAAACCAAACAATATCAACCAGCTACAAGGCACAAGCCATCCAATAATTCTCATCGCCCAGCAGCGGCGTCGAGACATCAGACAGCACCAAGTTTCAACCCCACATTCACAAAGAATTAGATGAAGGGTTAACTTAGACCGGCGTATGCTGAAGCGCATAAAGGCAGCACCGACAATGCAAAGCTCATGACACCCATGCCCAGCTCAAGACTTGAGAGGACCAAGTTATGGGGGACTGTTGCATGAGGAAAAAATGTGTTGATGTTGCATTAAGCGCTTTCCGATCCTGGATGCTGCCATCGTTTGTTTCTGGGGCTGGATGGTCTGGCACACCAAATCTCGCCAGTCATCGAGGGTTTTTCTTCCCTTTGCCATTTGAATGACGGGGTTACGCAGGGAAATGATGGTATTTTAAACCTTCTACTTGCGTGTTTATTCGAGGGAAAGGAGGTGGGAAAGGTGAAAAAAAAAAAAAAAAAAATGAAAAAAAATGAAAAAACTTACTTGTTAACTTCTGCGAAACTAGAAATTTGTGAAAGATGTCGATAGAAGGAAAACCAGAGCTACTGCGATTCGAAAAACTTGAACTCCTGCCGAGTCCCGAAAGATTATATTGATATTTTTGATTTAGGAAGTATTAAAATGAAAAATCGATGCGTTGGAGAGTGATAGTTGCGGGGATTAAATGTCGCTATCGATTAAGAATGAATATTATCAAGCACCAGGCCTGCGAAACTTCACGGCTTGCATCAGTACGTGTCTCTGTGTGACATTCTACGAGATATCAATTGTCTGACGGGACAGTTGTCGAACTTCGACGTCACTTACCTGAGCAAGGGCAAACGAAACGAGATAAGGAAAGCGAAAAAACAAAAATGATGAAGCACTCAGACTGGGTTAACGAACTGCTGCATGGGGATCAAAAAGGAAGAGTAGAGCAACGGTGATGGCGGCAAAAGAGTTGAAGATATATTCTCTCCCTTTTCTCGACTCCAAAGCATGTGCCTGTAGCACAGGCTCGTTTCTGCATCCCTATAATGCAAGTCCATGGAGATGGTGGGTATCACCCGTGCATCCGGAGGCTTACCAACTTTACTAAAAATTTTTCCCCGTCAAGGTTTGCCCTTTTCCCACAAAAGATGGGTTTGGAGGTTATCGATGCCCCTCTTTTCACCAATAGAGACGCGGGACGGCATGATGGGTGTGTGGACCCATCACCGCCATGGCTAAACTTGGTCGCTTCGGGAAATAAGCTGCCCAGCAAACAAAACATTCGAGAAGATGGAAGGCACGAAGCTATTGCGCAAATCGGTCGGTGTGGCTCAGGACTCCGTCATCCCTTGGTCGGATGGCTAGAAGTCAAGGGTATGTTGGTGCTCGGACGCCCATGGTGAGGCACATGCCTTTGATGGTTTCTAAGATTAGAACGGGTTGAAGCGCGCGTTTTCCCTCTACGAAATTCGATATATACACTATGCTTAACACCGCTATTCTGAGAGCTGAACCCGAATCTGATGAAGGAATCATACCATTGAAAATATCTATCTCGCCTTCTCAAAACGCCAAGATTGAATAGTTAGGAGGGCCAGGCCGGTATACTAACTTTGAATTGGGTCCAAAACTAAGACTGATTTGAGCCCATACGACCATGCGGTTGACCACGTTGGCAATAGGTAGAACCTACCTTCTTATCATTCCAGTAGCTCTGCTACATGGTTAAAGTAGGGAAGTTCATGTAATTAGCAGTCGGCGAGTAACTCTAGTTTTTAAGACATTAGAATTGGATTCGGCGCTGCTGTATTTGATCTCACCCAACAAGCCAGACTTGACTGTCCGTGTAAAAACTAAAAGACAGGCAATATTTTTTTTTTTTGGACAGGGCGTCTAAGCTGTGTTGATGGCTCGAGCGAATCACAATCGGTGGAGAAGCGCTGAGCTGGGACCAAGCACAAGACAGGGCGAACACCAAGCTCCACAGTTGTAATTCTGTCATCTGATTGGCCAACTCTTCCAGAACATTGAACAGGGCTTTGCGCCCTTGTACTAAAAACCAACTGCTGGTTCGGAAGCCCATGAAGTGAAATACTCTCGCCGCGAAAGTAATATCGCCTTGAATTTTTTGTTTTATTTTATTTTAAAAAAAATAAATAAAAGAAAAGTGTTTTTGATAAAAGAGAAGTTGGTGTTGCGGCGTTCACAGATGGATTATACATCTTTTTCCCCTCTTTGCATTCTAGGCCAAGGTTAAATAAACCCGAAAGCATAAGCTTTTCGAGTCCCTTATGCTAATTGGACCGATTCAAGGTTTTCCCTTTTTTGTTCCCTTATTACTCTGTAATCAGCTAGGAGGAATTCACGTCCCAAACTCGGGTAGACAATAGACTAGCCAATCACGAAGGTGGCAGGCGGCTACTCTGGTTTCAACAGGAGAGATTCATCACGCCTATACTTACACCCCAGACTTCATTGGTTTGTAACTCTGCCTAATTTGAAAGAGCCTCTTCCAAATGTCAGGAATCGGGCCAGTCTCTGCAGGTTTCGTGTCACAACATTGATACCCATGTCTGCTGGACCTTAACACTCGCCTTGACCTTGCAAGCTGCCCTGGCCAGTCGTTCATGCAAGATGCAAATATAGCATTAAGATTCTACTAGCAAGTCAATTCAGCAGCTCAGAGCCTAGGGAAGCTTCGAAAAAAAAAAAAAAAAAAACCTTGACGCTGTGAATCAGCAAAAATAGCTATTGACCACAAGATCGCGCATGGATGATCCGACTGAAGACGCGATCAAGCAGGGGCGAGATACCGCATTGTCTTGCGCGATGACTTGTTGATAATCAATGGTGGTCCCGAGTTGATGGTTTTTTAAAGGTTCTATCCCCTCCGCACTGTTTCATTCTTCACAAATGTTATCGTGAAAGATACCGGACACGAATTTCCTTGCTTTTCTTTTCTTTTAATTCTATTTTATTCTATTTTATTCCATTTTATTCTATTCTTTTACTCCTTTAAAGCAACTTCGTTTCTTTTTTTTTTTTTTCGCTTCGTTTGTGAATTCTCCGCTGTGTTTTGATTTTCTGAAACTTCGCTCTAGACGTGGACCGTTAAGTTTTTTCTTTAATTCAATCGGGTTGGTAGATTCGAGATTCGCTTTTTGAACTGAGTGAAGCGAAATACTTGCGCCCTACTTTCTCCATTCATTTCAGTATATATCGTTTCAGGGAAGTCCTATTCTTCTTTTTTGATATCGCCTTTTCCGCCCGACATATCAGAGACCTCAGCAGGCTCCAACGCTCGTGACTCTGCAGCTCTGTTTTCACGCTTGCTTCGACTTGCAACCGTTCGTACAAACAGGTAGAGATCACCAGGCCAAAAAATTCGATATCAAATTGGAGCGGCAATATATATTATTACCTGGCCAATCTAGGGCAGTATACCGGTATAGTTTATTGCTGTAGTCGATCATTACATATCCGGTCCTTGGCCATAAACATTTCCGCTCCTTCGAATTGGTAGCGCTATTCCTAGATTTCTTGCCTACCCGGATAGTAGGAAGGATCGAGTTCGAGGCTGGAAACCTTGACTTCATTTCACCAAGTCCTTTGTTTCTGCACATTATTTTCCAGCCTGGTGCAACCTCTCTCTTTGACTGTCGTCTTTGAATATATTCTACGTCAGTATCGATATATCAAGCTCCACAACTCACAAAATACAACACATGGCGAGGTCGACCACAATATTTGTCGTCTTGACGGCCTTCATCCAGATATGTCTCTTGGTATCAGCATCGCCCACGTCAAAGCAATCATACCCGGGACTCGCCATATTCTCCCGGCAAGCATCAACCGACAATTGCGGGGCCGGAAGCCAACGCTGCACAAATCCAAATGTCTCTAACTTCTGTTGCCCAACTGGGACCGAGTGTATACCGGTCCTTGGAAATACAGCCGTTGGATGCTGTCCCACAGGCCAAGATTGTCGCATCATAAGTACGTCCGAATGTAGCAGCATCGAAGGAGCCGTTAGCTCACCATCGCAACTTACCCGCTGCAGCAGCGGGAAATGCTGCCCCCCTGGTTATCTCTGCGATGGTAACCACTGTCAACTTCAATATGATAGCTGGCCGACTAGTGTAGGCGGAAGCCAGCCGATTTCTACTTCAATACCGTCTGGAGATGGTGGGAACGCAACTACCCTCTCTGAGGCTCAAAAGCTCGCTGGGTTTATTTCAAAAAACGACTGTCCTGCTGTCACGGCAGGCGGGTTTGCTTCTGGGTTTGCCCCGGGTTTGGCCGTTGGAGCTGCCTTGGCGTCTCTCATCTTTTTTGTGAGGAATAGGAAACGAGAGAGGATGGCTCGTAGCCGGAGTTGGAGCCGTATGCCACCCAATCGCAGCGGATCCCGCAAGGCAAGCCACAGTGCCTCGAATGAGAAGACAAACTCAAAGGTTTCATCTAAACAAAGCCTTACCATTGGGTACCAGCCAGAGGTTATTGTCACCGCCCCATCAGAGACTTATGGTGGTTTGGGGGTTTCCATCGGGGGAAGACACTATGCGGCGAGCAATACGAGCACTCAGATGTTCGCTCAATACGATGAGCCAAGTGACCAGGAAACCAACGGTCGTGGCCGCCATAGAGCCCATGGAGAAACCCCTCCTCTGCCTTCCCTCTCGATTCATGAGGCAGACTCTGCCGCCATAGGTCAAGGTTCCGAGCTTCGAGACCAATCCGACTCGAATATAGCTACCTCTTCAAAGAAGCATAAGCGCAAGAATTCAAACCCTAGCTTTAAGGATCTTGCAAATGCTTCTAGACTCAAGTTCCGAAACCTGCTTTCCCACGAGAACTTAAAGGAGCAACGGGGAAGCCTGGGTTCGGAAACATCAGTTGGTTCGTCAATACACTCGAGTGTCTTCACCTCCAGTGAAAGACAATCCCGGGGAAATCGATATCCAATTGCTATAAAAACCAATAGAAAATCGAAGGGATCTGCGCAGGTGACCCCAACAAGCCTTAGGCACGAAGTTACCCTGCAGAGAACCGATACTGCAGCCACTGATAGCACCAACATCGACGATCAATACACACCGATCACCCCATCAAACCCAAGAGCATTCACAAACTCCGACACCCCAAAACCCCCAGCGGCCCCCAGCTCCCATACCCTCCCCGTCATAGAGATCCCCGACCATGAACATATCCTCCGCCCACAGCTTACTTCTCCTGAGCTTCGCGAACAATATTTGAACATTCCGCAGCCCTTGAAAATTAGTGGCGATAGGGCATCTGTGACTACAGAAATGACTGAAGTGGAAGGCTACCGTTCACCATTCCATGACCGTTTCCAATACGGCACTTACGCCGAAGAAGGGTCATCACCTTCCGACTATAGTGATTATGACCGTCGCTCGATCGCAGCCAATAGCACATATCCCTCCTCGTTCCTCGACATCCATTTCGACAACAATATAAGCCCTATCTCACCAATTGATTCGAATACTTATGGAAACAAGACCTTGAGGGAAGTCCCCTCTCTTCCTGTCATCCCCCCATTGTTCCAACATAAGAACAAGCCAATCAATCATCTCGCCCCCCCTACCTCGACCCTCGAGCCCAGTAATTCGAAAAAGAGTAACATACGGACAGGATCACCCATCGACCGTGAAAGTGTCGATATCACAGTCCTAATTGATGATCCAACTCACGGAGGAGCCCCCAGCTGGAGAAATAATAACCATGTTGACAGTACCGGATCCAATCGTACAATTGGAATCGGCGGGGCGATGACCGGCGGTAGATACACTCTACAGACCATGGAAATAAATAAATTTTAAACGTATTTCCAGGATAGCATTTATCCTATTCTCTTCTTCACTCCCTTCCTTCCTTCCTCTATTTTCTTTTGGCTTTCTCTTTTTCACCTAAAATTTTCGTTGCTTCGCTTCCTTTTGTTATTTTTAACCGAGCCTGAGTTGACACTGGAATGTCTACGTTTTTTTTATTTTATATACGTGCAGGCATTCTACATTCATGTCACTCATTGAAGGCTATCACTAGAAACTCTAATAAAGCCGATACCCATTACCGCATTTTTTTTTTTTTTTATGGCGTCTTCTTCGCATCCCAAAATCAGACCGTTATAATGTAACTATACTTACACCTCCTATTCGCAACTCTATACCCTTTTATGAGTTACCGCGCCCCAACCTCGAGTTAGTAGTCGGGCTGGATATAAAGGCATAGCTATTTCCTGATTAATACCCTCTCTTAATGTACTAGTATTGTACGATGTATTGTAATATAATTGTTATTATACGAACATAGATGCATCAAAAACAACCTTATTTGCAATGACAAGACCCCGGTGTGTCTGTGGAGTATTGTTTTTACGGGTATGGTGGCGGTCTCGCGATCTACACATCAATGATCAATCCGACACCTCATGATAAATTTGGTGACTCTGACATTATGTAATTCAATTCCATGTAGGCAGGCAGCTACTCACCTACGAGGTAGTTAGCAGGAGACCTAGCCTTCTTACCTTCCACATACCCGGATACATGCTATCAAAGGTGCATACACCGCAAGCGCCGGTGTAAAACAAAAACCCACCCACCCTTTCCCTCTGTTCTAACTTCGACGGAGATATTTCCTATAGCTATCTATGTTCCCCCTTAGGACATACGATCGTCGGCAGAGCTGCCAACACTCCAAGTCAAGCTTGACAACATGTGTATGTCGTACCATAATCCAACAAAGGGGTTGAAAGAAATTCGCCGGCGCTTCACGACTTGCCCCGGTTGAGAGCGGGCAAAACTACCAGGGTCAAATGGATTGAGGGGAAGGAATTAGAGGCGCATGCATCTCCAGCCCGTTCGGCTGGTTTGTACCTGGGTCTCCCCCCTCCACAAAAAAAGGAAAAAAAAAAAAAAAAAAAGAGAGGAAGAGAGGAAGAGAGGGAGAGAGCTTGAGAAAGCTCTTGTTTGCTCCTTTTACCATCGCAATAGGCGGCGGCGGCGGCGGGGAGGGATGGGATAGGATACGTCAAGGGAAGAAAGGGAGGGCTAGAGGGGAAGCGATAGCTTGGTTCTATGGGTAGCCCGAGGAGGTCGGGGAACCGCTTGTTAGACCGACAATGCCACGCATCTGCGCCCAAGTGGATCGAAAACCGGATCAATGGTTTTTCCCGTGTTTTTGCAAATCCGAGCTTTGGAAGCGAGCAAACGGACTTTAACTTGACTGAAGACTTTAGGTTTCGATGAATGATGTGGATATATGTTTAATTGAAAGATAGTCAGCTTTGGCTACCAGGCATTATGCTATCCATTGACAGACTATCTGCTGTAAGGACAGGAATTGTTATTATATGTATAACACGTGTATAAATAGGAATATCGGACTTCCGACTTGTGTGACAAGGTAGTGAAAGCGCTGTGAACATGAGTAGTAATCGTGATCGAAATTGCTCCCTTGTCGCCAAAATGAATAAAGCCAGAAGGAAGGAAATGAATGAGAGAGTTTTGCAGACAGGAGTGAAGTGAGAGATGTCTTCATTATATAGAAACACCCGACAACTAAGTGAATTGAAAAGACCGCATTGTATATGAGTATCTGATATAAAGAAATCGACAAGAAAAGATAACTCCATTAATTGCAGTCATGATATCCCCAAAGACAACCCTAACAAGCTAATAGACAAGACATTTATTTAGGAAAATAATAATGGTAGCAAAAATAAAACGAAGCAAAAAGGTATCCCAAAAGAAGAGTAGCTATATTATCAACATGAACAGAAGAAAAGACCCTGTCTTTTAGAAGTCGTAGTGATTTTTCTTTCCTTTTTCTTTTTTTTTTCTTTTCCAAACTTGACGTTTAGTCTACCCTTCTCTTCTTACCCTTGGGGGCAGCCATGAGCTTCATGCGTGCTGTCCTCGAGAAGGCAGCAGCATCTGCTCTTATCGTCACAACCTTCTTGTGGCGGCATGCATTTGTCTTCTTAGGTCTCTCGCCATTGGCGCTAAGGATTCCAGACTCCAATAGCTCCTCTTCGTCTTCCTCAGTAATCGGTGTTCTCGGTGTAGCAGAGGAGTAGATTGGGAAGGGGCTATCAAAGGCGGCATTGTAGTTCGGAGAGAATGCAGGAGAAGGTGGGATCCTTAATCTCTTGGTTCCTGCGGAGAGGGGTGTTCTGAGAGAGCCAGGTGTCATTGGTGTATATGGGGTGGGAGGTGGGAAGTAACAGTAATTTGAACAGGCTGTTGCGGAACCTGTGCTGTCGCAAGAGGACTCTCGGCTGCTGTTGCTTCCACTTTCGTTGCCAGATTTTTTCGAAAGGCTGATTGGCTTCTTGATTATACGTCTTCCACGGCATGTGCACCCTGCAGATAGTGGTGCTGAGGTTGGTGGGAGAGGAACATCTCTGAAAGTCGCTGATGTTGGTGTCCTCATGACGATCGATGTCTTCAAGAAATCCAGGTATGCAGATGGCGGAGTCAACGGAGTCTTTACACCATCGTCAAGAGATAGCGACTTAAGTCCCGCAGACTTAGGTGTCGGCAGTTCGGATGGGAAAGACGGAGATTGCGGAGTATCCGGAAGTCTGGAAAGCGGAAGAGAGACTGCATTGGCAGACTTAGGAAGAAGTGGTGACGGAGACATGTTGTGTCGATGTATGTGTAGGCGTGAGTATTGGGGATAGGTTTTGAGGTTTCAAAGGAATCTCAGCTCTCAAAGCCGAGGAAACAGTTGCCGGTAGTAGAAGAAAAATATTTGAATTGGACTATTTGACCGCGGGAGGTTAGGATATGTTGGATATGATTCAAGTTTCGCAATCCGAAAACAGTAATGTGTATGTGTCTGAATGTTTGTGGATCTGAGATTCGTTCGGACTTTTTTTCTTCTTAAAGGCCAACACGTAATGGGTATCAAAGTGGAAAGGGGAAAAGAAGAATCGACCAAGTGTGAAAGCCGTAGCGGGTTAGGCTAACTTTTAAAACGTCACTGTCGTAAAGGGTATCAAGTAGACTCGGGTATCTTAGGGGCAAGGGAAGACGTTTTATGTTTGAGGTTCGAATGCAAAGGGTAGTTGGGTGTGTATGTATGTGTCTGTATGGATGTGGGTTCGGGGAAGTATAAGAATGAGATTGGATGGATGACAATGGGAGGTCGAATGTCTTTATACAAGAGGATATGAACGGAACCGGAGCACAAACAACTGGTGCCTACGGGCGCATGCTGCATATGCACGGAAACGCTCAAGAGGCGAGAAGGGAAGGGCTGTTGGCGGAACTGACCTTATCCTGTTTGTTGTAAGAAAGAATCGAAAGCGCCGATTGTTGGATGGGAACTTGCACAGGCGCCTAAGGCTAGCTCGGTGCTTAGTGGGAGCGCACCAGGTAAAACCGGAGTCGTAGGCTGGACTTGGGCGAAAATAGAAAATAGAAAACAGTGCAAACAGAACTAGCCTGGAAAGGGAAAACTTTGTTCGGCTGCGGTGGCTAATGAACGCAAATACTGTTTGGAAAAAGAAGAGGGCACCGGTTTTAAACGTTCGGTTGAAGCAGTAGGCGACAAGTAGATATACTGGCTTCAGCTGTCGGGCGACAAGTCAGGAAGATTAGATCGGGGGGTGGTGGTTGTGCTTGTTATCAAAGAACAGTAGGCGGGATGTGAAAAGTGAATGTGATAGTAAGCTCTGAATCTGCGACAGGCAAACTGACCACTCAAAGGGAAGGCGCCCGCGGGAAGGAAAACGTGGACAAGCAAATTTGGGGAAGGGGGGAAGCACTCCAGTCAAGTCGTGATTTGTCCGGGTTAATTCTGGGTTCCCGTCCAACTATAGTATGGAAGCACCCAAGGAGGCAGTATAGTATACTAGTAGGAGCAAGCAAGCAAGCAGATAGAAACGATCGGTGGAAACTGTAATCGGCAGGCTGGGGAAAAGAAACAAAGAAGGAAAAATTATGCTGCTACAAATGACGGTGGATGAATCGATTGGGGAGGAACGGATCTGAAAGTTTTCCCTGGTTCGATAGGAAAGGGTAGAAGGTGCTTATTATGTATGGCGAAGTAGCTAGCGCGCGACTGAGAATAAGGAAACGGGAGCAAGAGCAAGGAGGCATGGGCAGAACATGGTCCCAAGCAGGAGGGCTGTGATCTGGTTGGTCGAAATCTGCTGGAGGCCTGCAGCTAAAGTCGACCGAAGGAGAAAAAGCATGCACAGTTCACACACCCACTTTTAGCAGCAGACACTGGCACTGACACTTTTCTTTTTTATTGCTACCGACTGACGGGTGAGGCAGACGGTCTGACACCTGACTGGTTACCCAGTCTGAGGGCAAGACACTCCGCTCACCCTCCTTGAATCTTCAGGACCTCATGGCCATGGCCGGGGGCTGCAGGGCAGGGCAGACAAGACGTCCTTTCGTCGGAACAAGGATTTCTTCGGGGTCTGAAATTTGCTGCAATCTGGGAAATACGATGTGTTATGACCTAAGTTTAAACAAAGTTAACCTTTCTCTCAAAAAGCTCTGTAATCAAACGACACCAAGGGCCAAAACATTTCTTTTGGAAATTCCGAAATTTCATGAAGACATCAAAGCAAAGTCTCACTAAAGGCCCATGTGTGGTGGGGCTCTCAGAGGAAGGCCGCTCGACGGTTCCGCCAAACAGGATTTGGAAGCGGGACGAGAGGGGGCGAAAAAAAAAAAAAAAAAAAAAAAAAAACCGAGAGAGAAGAATGGCCCGTAGATGGTCTCGAGCGGAGCCAGCGGGGTGTCAGTGCGTGAGCCCATCGGCAAAAATCACTTC
Organism: Orbilia javanica; assembly: GCA_036872735.1. Taxonomy (NCBI): domain Eukaryota; kingdom Fungi; phylum Ascomycota; class Orbiliomycetes; order Orbiliales; family Orbiliaceae; genus Orbilia; species Orbilia javanica. The sequence goes on from JAVHNR010000008.1 coordinate 163,430, forward strand.
CTATGACAAAAAGAGACATCGACGAAAAGCTAAGACGATAAAATAAAAAACAAAAAGAAACTCTGCGCGAATCTCGTCGGCTCTTCACAATCAGATCCCTTATCCGCCCGTGATACGACAACCCAGCGGCAACAAGTCAACATATGTATGTATGTATGTCCAGCATGATATCTGCATTCAAAGTATGATATCTCTATGACGAAGCCAGACAGGGTTCTGGAATGTGTGGAGAGACTATCAGGTCAAGAATGCTAGGATCGAGCCTTATCCTGAGTTCCGAGGTCGATTTTGATAGGTCAAATTTATCGTAGACGATCTCAGGCACCAACATGGTAACAAGCCGATTCTCAGATTGAGTGCGCTCGAGTAATGGGGACGGCAGACCTTTGTTCGAGATATGTGAACACATACGGAGTATGCCCACGAGGCCAGCCCAGTGAGTGAAGCCGGAAAGTGGAGATAAAGTGAAATGAGGGTGTCCTCCCAAGACGCTGGAAATCACCTGATGGCGCAAAATCACCGCCCTGAAAGGGTCTGAACTGAATAATAAATCATCCCTGAGAAACGAAGCCAATGAATTGGACCTGTTGGAATACGTCGTCCAACACCGAAATTTCAACTTGGCTGCCATCTGTTGATCTGTTGTGTCTCCCAATCCCAACATCGAGAATAGGTTTTGATGTTGAGCCATTGAACTAGGGGCCGAGGTATCTGAGCCGCCCTGGACACAGAAGAACTCAACATCACCCGACAAATCTTGCTTCTTTGGGAGAAGGCTGTCGAAGGGACAGTGGGAAGAGGGGCTCGGGAAGACAAAGCTTGAAAGGGTACATACACAGGGCTCAGAAGGAAACCAGCTCCTCAAATGGGAGCAATGCCATCTCCGTGAGTGAAACGAAGCCATCGGCATCGGGCTTCTTACCTTAGCGAAATGCAGGTTCAATCTTACAAGTTGATAGAATTGCAATATTGCAGGATGCGAAACAAAGCCGAGATATCGATTGATATCGGAATAAATGTTTCGCGGTCTTGATCCCCAAGGTTTCCTTCGAAGGGGTCCCTCTGCAGAACATGCAACAACCGGCCCTGTATGTAAGGCATTAGAGACCTGCATGCTACCAACTCCAAAAGAGCCGCATCTGTGAGATTTTCTATTGTTCGAGGAGATCCTTTTCCCACACCAAGGATGGCCTTCCAAAATGAAAGACCTCCAAATGCCATTTTGGTTGCCCCGTTTGAACAACTCATCATTGCATATTTTCTCATCCCGTCCGAAAGGTATCTCTACTCTGATTTCCGGCGAAATTGGTAGCTCCAAACGTCACTTTTTGCCAGAGTGACCCTTGTGTGGGTGTGTGGACTCTCATTTTTCGCTCAAGGGAAGGAAGGGGACCCATGAACCAAGTATCCGGTAAACTGCTACGATTGGTCTGTTTGAGACAGACCTTCTCCACACCCATTTCAAGGAGGTGGGCGCCAACTGAACGGACGCGAGAGGTCAGAGCAGGCCGTTCATTGGCCCTGGTACCACAGGCTCATTGGCTGATTCACCAGCTGATCAATGCAACTGGGAGGGGTGGTTAGACCGCGCGCTTAGGAGAATAAGAACATAATTTTCCTTTTCCCCTCTGGCAGAAAAGGATGGAAATGAACAAAAAAAAAAAAGAATTAACAAGCTGAATCGCACACTGCTGCCTGGTTTGATTCTCATTTCTCAGGTTTCAGATTGAAGATATTTTATAACCATCAAGGTCCCATAGGCTTTTTTTTTTTTTTAATACATGTTGGCAGCTGCCATGAACACTCGCTTCGAAAGTTCTAGCAGTTTCAGATGCTTCCCGCTTCATGATCGGTGACATCAGTAACAAGTATAACGGCCGTTAGATTCCATGTTCCAGGTTGATTGTATGGCATATGGACCGGAAAGACTTACCACAGAGCTAATAATTGTTCGGTCGGCATCTGTATTTCGATTAGTTGAGCCAAATATCTCTGAGGCGCATCGCCTCGCAGCTCGCAAAATTGGCCCGCAGACTCGCTCCGTGGTCTAAGAATAGAGCTAAGCAAAAAGAACAACCTGCAGCTTGCAGGTGGACCACAAAAGCGAAACAAAGAAATCCCAGGCTGTTCGCTGAAACACCAAAAATAGACTGATCTCGTCGTCGCCGTCAATATTGCTAGACTGAGGCCCTTTATACATAAATGCGAAATGCAAGCCCTATCCGTAGAGGCCTTAAGCCTAGGAAAGGATATGTTTCATGGCCTTGTACCATGAAAGCTCGCTCTTCGTACTGAAAGCTAAATTTAGAAGCTATTGAACGTCCGAAAGCGGTAATCGTCGAGGCTTCCCGTTATCCAACATTGTTTAGTTTTGGGAATGTGTTGTCGGCGCAACGAAAAGCTCGATACGAACCCGGGATTATGAAACTCCAACTTACTAGGTAGTCGTGCATTATTGATGCTTCGTCGTATGCATTTAAACACACAGGCAGCGTGCTAATTCTTACGCATGTCTAGATATCTGTGTATATAATAGTGTCTTAAAATTAAAAAAAAAAAAAAAAGTAACCTATAGCGAAGACACATAGGACTTTTAAGCACTTAGGAGTACAGATATTAAGGGTCGTAGCTAAGAGACAAGCTTCTGCCAGAGAGGTATAGTATATAACAAGGCAATGGAAATGCATGCAACAACAATACAAAGGGAATATGGTATCGTGATTTAGTAAGTCTAGAAATAGCAGCTTCAATATAGAGGGTATTCGGCGCCGTTCATTCCCAATACAAGAAAGTTATCAGAAAACACAAAGAAAAGAAAGGAGAAGAAAAGAAAAGGTGAAAGAAGAGGTGAAAGGAAAAAGAAAGAAGGAAGAATTACAAAAGGGAAAGAAATTTGGAGGAACGAAGGTGGCATCTGCAGTGCAATTCTAGGTAAAAAGATTGAGAAACCCAGTGATCACGATGAGTAACAAAGTGGAGACGCATTGAGGTCGGAAAATACCATGCGATGCAGCACTCCTTGCCTCTAACGGTTGGATAACGGCCCTCTCCACGTTATTAGTTGCCGATGGGAGGTATTGTTGACCATCTGTTGACCTGACAGCTTTCGCCAATGTGGTGGATGGATCCTCAGAAACCAGTTCCCTTTTAACGATGGGTATAATGAACCCAGTACGAAGTGGCGGTTCCATTCCCGTGGAAGACGAAGGTTGGTTCTGTTCAGGGTTTGGTGCTTTAATAGGTTCTGGGATGAGCGGCGCGGGATAACTGGCAGTCATGGTGACTGAAATGATATTACCAAAGTCCGATGGGACAGTTTCGTAAGGGGCACTTGTGCTAATAGTTGCAGTTTCGGATATCGTGATGATATCAGCAGCATCTGTTGGTGTCGGGATGGTTGTTTCCTGCCCTGGTGGTGCTGGTACAGCAATTACAGTACTGTATTCCGTGACCACCGTATGTCGAGTATTTGTAAGCGTGACATATTCGAAAACGGTGGATACGGAAGATATCTCTGATACTGATGTCGGCACCAGAGTAGAAGTGGGTTTAAAAGTCGGTACTACAAGGTCGGGGGGAGAGCCAGCCGGTGCAGTTGTTTGAACAGACTCGGGCACAGTGTTTGATACTACCGGGACATCGGGTGCAACGCTCGGATAGACGGTTACCGTCTCTGCTGGAAGCGTCACAAATACGGTTGAAATTAGTGGTATCTGTGTAGATATATCCCCAAGAGGTGGAGCAGGGGAGGTAATAACAGCAGTGCTCGTATCTGTGCTAACTGTGGTAAGAGATGTTTCCGTAACGAAAATTGTTGTCGGTTCTAAAGTTGGGGTGATCGTTTCCTGACCGCCACTGACTGGCTCGGTCCCGAAGCTATAGGTTGCAGTGGAAGGGACAATCAAATCAGGAGGAGATCCCGGGTTCCCAGTTGGGAGGTATTGCGTGGGGTCTGGGGATGCCTCGGTTGGGACAAGAAGCTGCTCTGTTGTTGATGGAACGGCTTCTGAAGTTTGAACTGGAGGAGGAACTTCAGAAGTTGGTAGTGGGTATTCACTCTGATCTGGAATCACGGAATCAGGGGCTGATGAGGGCAAAACGATATCCGGCCCCCGAGGCCCTTCTTGCGACGGTGTCGTGGTAATTTTTGGGGTCTCCGTAGTTGGTACTGACGGAGAGCTAGAGACGACTTCAGTAGACGTCCCAGGCACCTCAGTGGGGTCTGGGATTAAGAGATTTGGGGTTGAAGAAGGTAAAATGATATCTGGTCCTCCAGGCCCTCCTTGGGATGGGACTGGTGTAGAGGTGAGAGCTGCTGTAGTGGGAATATTGTATTCAGATGTTGGGAGCGGTTCATTTTCAATGGAGGTTTCGGGAATTTCACCCGGGCCCGAGGAGGGCAGAATAATATCTGGCCCTCCGGGTCCCCTTTGATCTGATGTTGGAACAGGTTCGTTTATGTCTGTAGGAGTCGCATACTCGGGTGGACTGGTAGCAATCGGCACCTCCGATGGGATTGGGGTATCCGAAGAGACCGGCGGGGTTGATGGTAGGATAGTAACCGTTTCATATTGCGTAGTGGTTTGCGAACTGATGGTCTCCGAAGTGGTCAAGTATAGTGTGGAGAGGATTGTGGTCGGCTCAACTGTAGAAACTGAACTTAGGGTCGTTGAAGTAAGAGTTCGAGAAGTCTCTATGGGAGGTGTGATAAAGCTGAATCCTGGGCCCAAACTTGGGGTCCCGGTGGGTGCGACGGGTTGAGATGTCACAGTTTCTTCCGCCAAAGAAGTATTTTCTGTGCTAGTAGTAGCCTTGGTTGTATGAGAGGTTGTACTACTTGGGGATCCTTCGCTGCTGGTTTCAGTTAGGCAGTCAGGTTGGTTCAATCCACCGCACAAGTCAGTCGGATATGCCTGTTCAGCCGTGGTGGTAATGGGGACTTGGGATGTCTGTGTCCCATTCGTTTCATCTGGACAATCAGGTTGGTTTACTCCACCACACAGCTCAGTCGGATATGCATTCTCGGTCGAGGTCTCGGAAGTGACAACGTCAGTGGGCGAGCTTGTAGTGAGAGTCGGCTTCTCTTGCTCAGTCGTTCTTTGAGAAGTTGTAGTGGCTCTCTCTGTGGTAGTCTTCGAGGTCGGTTCCTCTGACGTAGACAAGGTTGGGGGTGCGATTGTTTGAAACCCAGACTCTGTGAACAGGTCTGTTGGGAGTGTTTCTGCACTGGTAGTTTCCAAACTGGCCTCCGTCGTTAATGTGGACGAGCTCGAGGAAGTTGGAGGTGCAATTGTCTTAAACCCAGATTCAGTGAACAATTCGGTCGGAAGCACATCCCCACCGGGAGCGGATGAGGCCGAGGTCTTGCTTGGTGGAATTGGTTCACCCTCTGTTGTTGATGTTATCTTCGTACTTGTAGCCTCGTATTCATCTGTAGTAGAACTCGTATCAATAGAGCCGTCAGATGTTGGGGTGGGCTCATAAAGAGCCTCGGACTTCGTAGAGCTAGTAGTTAAAGTTGTGTAATTCTCGTCTAGTGTACTTGTAATAACTTCTTGGATAGAAGTTGGCTCTTCAGTAGAGGTTGTCTCCTCAGTAGTACTTGTCTCTTCTGTGGGGGCTGGTTCAATGGTAGTTGGTTCTTCAGTCGTCGCTAGTGTCGTAGCTGTCAAAGTGTCAGCGGTCGTTGGTGTGGGGGGTGAAGTTGGTTCCAAAATATCCTCCGTCGAAGTCGTCTCAGGCTCAGGCTCCTCTTCAGTGCTAGTAGTGATAGGTTGCGCAATAGCCTCGGTCGTAGGATCAATTATCTCCGTCGTGATAATTGGGATATCCTCCACAGGCGTGGATATCAACGTTCCATACACGATAGATGGAAGCTCTCGTTCCCGCAGTTGTCCAGCCCGTCGAACTTGCTTGATATTAGTATTTTCCCCTTCTAGTCTAACAGGAGCTGCGGACGTAGTGCCCAGCACTAAAAGCGCTCCGAGTAAAACTATGTTCCATCGCGGCCCGCCCATCTTTGTGAACCGTATTCACAATAACCCGGCTTGTTACCCTCTCGGTTCTTGGGAGACAGGAAGTAAGAGGATGAAGAATGAAAGAAAGAAAGAAAGAGAGAAAGAAAGAGCGAAATTTAAAAGAAAGGGTTAAGGTCGAAACTAATACTATGATATCCACCAAGGTATTGCAATATTGCACTGCAGTACTGTTGATTTGCAAAGGTGTCTAGACTAGCTAGGCCTATAGGTTGAAAGCGAATGTATAAACTGAAATGATAAGTTCTACCAGAGAATTCTAGAACGTATTTCCCAGATCCTGATCGTTTAACTTTTCAAGGAGCGCTATGTATTTGATTTGGGTACCCGGGTCTAGGCGTAAGTCGGTATATGTATAAAGTCAAGATTTTCTATCGTTTGGGGTTGATCCAAAGCAGTAGAAAGATCCGGTAGACTCCTATCGAGTTTTATAGCTAGGAAACCTGCAAACTTGTTAGAATTCGAATGCCCAAATATCCTTAATATGGCCGTGGGGCCAGCCCGCAAAGAAGCAAAGCTGATAACTGTGGCACGTGGCGCAAAATTGATCTTTGATCTAATGTTGGCAGAACTGGTGATTATCTTGTGCGGCGTAGGTGTGAGGATGTCCTTCGGAACTAGCTAGCTACAGCTAAACTAGGACTGATATTCGAATTTACGAAATAAGTTTCACAGGCTGCTACCTGAACTGCCTCTAAAACCCAATCAATTGATCAAGTTGCCCGAATTACGGATCGTCCCGTGGAAGAATGAATATTCAAGACGAATTGACAGCTTGCCGCACGCAGCAAACCAACTTCAAGGTTGCGTCCAAATTATAGATCGGCAAAACTGGGATATAAAGCTATAACGAAGGGAAGCCGTGGATCAAACACAGGCGCAGCAATAAAAGGAAACGAGGATAAAAGAAAAAATGGAAAGAAGGGAAAGAAAAAGAAAAAGAAGTGAAGTGAAGTGAAGTGAAGTGAAGTGAAGGAATTATTAGGGCAAAATTAGTAAATTAAGGGAAAGAAAGAAAACTCGTGATCGAATTGAACGAAAGAACTACAAGAAAGTACAAAAACCTGCAGTACTTGAGTGGACATGGAGCCTATGTATACTTCCTAGAGCAAAAATTCTGCGAACAGGGAATCGCTGCATTTCAGGGACTGGACGTATGAAGCCGCGCCTGCATACCGCGAGCCCGACAAGCGATTCGTTGGAGGTCTCCAGTTGAGAGTCCTAGCCCTGACTAGCCCCGGTTTAAGCCAAAGCCATGGGCCTGCTGTTGGCCGTCGACTGGGCCGCAATGCAGAGCAGATCGGTACGTGGACAGTAGCAGCAAATGAACAGCAGACCGTTGTGCTCCAGAAAGCCTTCAGACCCCTGTTCCGGAGATTTTGACAGGGATCTGGGCGACCACACATCATCCAGAATGGTCGCCTCCCTATCTGACAGGGCGAGTGGGTGCATCATGAAACGCAGAACGAGATATATCGCAAGACCTATTTCAAGAAAGACCGTTTATTTGGTTCTACAAATATTAAATGCTACGCCTTATGATTGTGATCTAACCATTCATGGTTACGCATGCAGCTGGGAATCCAGCCGTTATCCTTTGATTGAGTGCTATCTTGCCATCCCAGTCTCGATCTAGTTAGGTGGTGCACATGGCCACATGGAATTCACTTTCTGTGATGTTAGAATCAAATCAGAATCATTGCATTTATTCAATACGCACCTAATATCTACACTATCCTTCTACGAACAATATGCAATTCCGACCCTCTCCATGCATACATCATGGCTAACACAACCGGACCTGATCTTGGACCTGCATTGAACACACAGGAAATATCCAGACCTTGGTGCTGGTGTTGTGCCACGAGCTCAGTTTGTCGAGATACTGCCTTTTTGAGAGGCGAGGCGAAATTGATGTAGCCAATAACGCGCGGTTGCAGCCCTCCTTGGCAGGAACACGCTGTTCCAAAAATATTCACGGTCTTGGCCCAACTCGCCGCGAAGCACAATAGTGCGGATTGGTATGCCAAATTAAAAATCGTATGATGGAAAAAAAGGTAGGAGACAAGATAACGCTTGTTCAGGTCATGATCGTATACACGCCGCGCACATTAGTATCTAAAGGGATGTAACGTGGTCGCAGATGCATAGCCGTGCGCAGTAGATCTATAGATCGACTTGGCCGTTGTTCCCAGTTATTATGTACTGTGTAGATAAAATGAAGACTAGATACTTAACAATAATCCTGACACATCATATTAAGCCATAGCTTGTGCATATTTTCGTGAGAGGTGAAACGAAACAAATGGTAGACAACTGGACGCAATGGTACAAAAAGCCATAGATGTGGAGATCAAATGTTTTTGGGGCTCGAGCTTATGGGCTAGCATAACCATACAGAACCCAGCGCAAGGGTCACAAGCACATAAAAGTATCAACAAAGACTTAATATCCGATCTAGAAAATATAATGCAACTTCTGAAATGAAAAACACAAACAACCAACAGGTAGAGCCTGAACAAGCCAGTCCACGAAATCCAGTGCAGTATAAATTTTTTTTGTCATTTCTGTGTATCGATTTGCTTGTGGAAAGCCCAAAATTCCCACGCCAGACTTTTGAAAGAGGTTCCATTTTGTATATACGGTCCGATAATAGTAATAGTCCCAAGGCTTTCCGGAAGGCAACTTTTTGTTTTTCGGTTTTTGTCCAGGCATGTAAACACCAGCAAAGGAGGTAAAACTGTAAACAGTATCTTTTGTGTCGGCAGGAAGAGGTCCTATTCCAGTTCCTAGAATTCGAAGAGCGACAGGTCCATAATTCCGGGTTTGATCCTAAGGCAGAGTGCTCGGGTCCAGGTGTCCATCTGAAAGGAAGATTCCAGGAGGCTTTCTGGAAGCTTGGAAAGACCAGAATTGAATTCGAAGGCATCGAAAAGGAAAATAAAGAAGGACAAGAAGAAGAAAAGAAAGAACAAGCAAAGGGAAAATAAAGGATCACCGGCAGCCTCCCATGTCAACGTGAAACAGATAAATGAAATCCAAACACCGAGAAAATGCGAAAGGAAAGACAAATCGATCGCAGATGCTCAATCAAGGCCTTCTGATTCAGCGTACTGCTCTAAAAAACGAACGTGCTTTTTGATACTCTCCCTTCTGCGTCGCCTTTTAGCGATTATGTTCTCGGTGTTCTCTTTAATCTTGAGCATTTCCTCCATACCATCCCAGTCCTTGATGATTTGGGCGACGTGGATACCTGCACTGATTAACTGGAAGACGCCCATGTCGCTTTTAAGAGGCCGGCTTGGGTGCGCGACGACGTGCCGGATTTCACCTAAGATTCATAATTCGGGCGTTAGGTTTATACTCGATCATGAAACTAGAAAAAGCGATCCTACCCGAATTTTGAAGGATTGTGACGAATTCCTTTATTCGTTCATTGTGTAACAGAGTCTTTGGAATCATCCGCTTCTCACAAAGGGCAATTGCGAGTTCAAGCCACTCGTGCCACTCACGATCAGATGGCTTACGGATACGTCGCTTGCCAGGGTCGATCGGGATTGGGAACTGATGCTTTGCGAAAAAATTAAACATGCCGTGAGATAGAAGATCGTTGAGTTTTTGGAAAATTTGGTCTTGATCGTCGGCTTCTAATGTAGTCTCAAGGTCTGGTAGCATCCTATTCGGATCAGTCTGTGGCGATGTCCTGCGGTCGTAATCCAGGTAGTAGTATAAATCATCAACTTCTCCCGTTTTTCTAGCCTTTCGGTGGTTGTTATAAGGGTTTGTCTTTGGCGGCGAGCCAGTAATACTGATATTTGCCCGAGATCTACCTTCCCGAGATTTTCCATGTCCTGGGGGGTTTGATTTGCTGGCATCTGGGGGCGTTGGGAGCACGGGTGATCCAAGTTTTTCAGGAGCGTTCCAAGTCCCTGTCCTGTATAGATCTGTGGGCTGCGAATCAATCACTGGTGCACTTGGTAGTTTTGCAACTGATCTAGAGGCCTCGAGGGGTCTTGGTGCGGGACCAGGAGCAAATGTGTTTCCGTAAGGGCCGAAGAAGCCGTTGGCTTGCTGGGTGGGTGCCCCGATGACCTGCTTCTGCTGGGGATATGGAATCTCCAAATCGGCAGCATTTGATCCGAATCCTGTATATGAGGCAGACAAATCACCAGAGTTTCGATGTCTTGTGAGATGAAAGCGGCCATGGTCAGATATACATCAGGCACAGCAACCATTGTCTTGTAAAAAAAAAAAAATCGCCTTGGACGGGGCAGAATAGTGACCTAGATGAATACTATCTAGGCCCATATAAAGGGCTAGGGTTGCATCAAGACTCACGGTCGTCCAATGCCACGAGGAAGAAGAGACATTGACGGGATTTGGAAGCCGGGGGGATGGCTTTGCGGAGCATGGTAATGTGATGCCGCATCAGACCTTCTCGCACCCGAACCAGATGTAAGTCAGAATGCACTATAAAACCCAAAAACTCAAAGGGAAAACAGAAACGAAAGATCCTGAGAAGAAGAAGAAACTATGGTTTTGGTGGGTCGAGCGTTCTTCAGGGTTTTTGGGCAAACATATGGTTTTTGAAAGCACAATTAAGAATTCCTCATACACTCTTTGGTTGTAGTTATTGAACCGTTGATCGGAAGCTCGTGCGTTAGACGTCTGCTGTTGGGGATGGGGCTGTCCAGAATATGCTGCAGCTGCATAAGGCAGGCTCTGTCGGTGAGGCGGGCGAGTACCAACTGGGCCCGGGAACCCAAAAGGAGGACTCATTGCGATATCCCTTGAGTCACAAAGCAACATCGTTAAGGCCGGGTTTACTTAAATAGCCCTTTCTACCAAACAGTAGTAGATTTTGTATATGAGAATTATTACCACGTCTGGGTCAACGTGTTTCGTTGTAAGTCTTGAGATTGAGGTCCTGGTCCCTGGCGCTATAAGACAAAATAAATATTGTAAGCACTGTAGATGATGAAGTTGCGGTTCGAAAGAGCGTAATATCGGACCTCAGAAGCGCGACCGGCCTCGAATATATAACCAGTCAGTCGATTCGGCTGCATAGCTGCATACGACGGACGACGTTTGGTTATTGCGTCTGGATCGTAATAGTGCCGCTAGTTATGCAAGACACTTCACAAGCCATTAGCGCTCTTGAAGCCCTAAACCTGTTGTGAGATAATAGATACATGGAGATTTGCACATTGCATATGCAGGTATGTGCATGTATGTACGTACCATGTACCTCGAAAAAGTTGGAGGGACCTCTCCGCTCACCTTGGAAGTCGTGAAGTATTCGATCTTCACCGTCACAGTCAAGATACCGGGACCAACGGAGGAAGCGAGAAAGAGTACTGAGTATGGTAAACAGTGCCGTTTGAGGGCTTGACAAAGGATAAATAACGGACAGAGCTGCGCAACCGCACTCACGCTCGTGGCCAACGGGAATAGCTACCTTACCCGAGGCCGAACTCCCTATTCCTCTTTTTTTTTTTTTTTTTTCTGGCTTCGAGAAGACTCCTACAAAGAGAAAATCCCGCTTGGTGCAAGTGAGGTTCAGGGAGTCCGAAACACTCTCTGGGTGCCGTTGGTCCGTTACGCGTGAGGACCAATTGAAACCGTTTTATGGGAGCCCAAATTTCAGAAATCATACCATTTTCCTGAATTAGAAGAAGCAAAATTCCCATCTTGCGGGAGCGTGCGCAGTGGGGTCATGATCAAAACCCACCAGGGCTCATCGCCATCGCCATCTTAACAAAATACCGTCATATTGTCTTGGTTTGCAAATGACAGTCTCACCAACATTGAATTACTCCGTTTCTTTCTCATCTTTCGTCGAAGACATCTGCCACGTCGTCGAAGTTTCTCGGCACGTGGTGGGGCCATTTGACTGGAGAAGGAAGGATCTTCGTATGGGGACCTCTGAAAGCAGGGTTTGGGATGTAGCGATTGACCCTACCAAGACTATGCAGCCTCACTCGGGAGAGGGGAAAAAAAAAAAAAAAAAAAAAAAAAGGGTTCCGTGCATCTAAAGACCGTTCAATACAACATTGGAGTTGGCATATGCATTGGGCTGGCAAAATCATCCTAAAGGTAGGTTATTGTATCCAGGTGTAAATATACTACCTGTTATTAATGTCGCAATATATGACACTCAATCGGTCTCTTTAACTGCTTCCATCAATAGGATTATTCAGTGGCATGCATATGCATCGCTCTCGGGATTCACGCTGCCTTGCGTATGCTACTCTGTACAACTGCACTGCGTAGCGCCACTTGGGGAGCGGAAAATTAAAATTTGCCACAGGGTTTGATGAATGAAGACGGTCTATGCCCAGAAACCAATCAAATGGACATCGAATTTCGTATGGGATTTCAACCTCAGCGGAATTTGGCGTAGGGTTAACCGGTTATAATTGGAACCAGCTAGGCTTAAGGACACCACCCTGCCACGATTCGACTCACGAACTATCCATTGAAAGGTTTCACTAAATCGGCCCATGGGCCCAACACTTAGTGAATCTAGATCGTTAACATGCTTGACCATACTAAAGATTTCTGGTTCTTCGTATTCATGGGCGCCATGGGCCGTGGATATTTCTTCTGGTACCGAGGTTTAGCTCACTAATAGCATGGCAGTAATCGGATGCATAAGAGTTGGGATGAGCGCGCAACAGGCCGCCGCATATATGCAGGTCATCTGAAATGCGGCGACCAGCTGCGAAGTGACATCATTGCCCGAACAAAGGAGGAATTGGATCTGGAAGCAGGGAACTCGGAGTCTATCCTGGCTCGCCCAACAACCGTCCCTTCAAAGAAAATCCAAGTTCTGAGTCCAGGTATAGACTTGGAGTTTATGCGATATATTCCCGCCCTGCTCATTGCCAGCGAGATAATTGTTTGGTCTCCAAGGCGGACGCGAATGTGGGAATGTTCGATGAATGGTTCTGATAAACTAAGTGTGTGATCAGCATGAAGCCGAGGGGCTATGCCAGGCCGTGTCGCGACCGGGCACTTTGAGGTACATATACATATCATTCCTCAGCTATCTTTGTACAGGGTATATACTGCATGCTTCGAGAAATTTGGCGTCAGATCATCATCATCTTGACACTTCATCAGTGGGCCCATGGGGAGTATTCGAGTTTGGGTTTAGCCAGGTACGTTGTTGTGAACATAGCGGCCTCGAATCCGTGAATATAGCTAGCCAGGCCTCGAGCATTGCATACTGTACTGAATGCCAGTTCATAATACAGATGCACAATGGCGCAGGACTGCATGAAATCTGTGATGGCCTCGCCCATCTTGGATACGGATTCGCGTAGGTAGTCAATAACTGTGGTGTCATGTCGCGTGTGATATTGTTGCCACACGCGAAGGTTAGTCGGCTCTTGCCCGAGATTCCCTGCATATGTAGTCGCCAGCCAGGGGGTTGAGCTGTTGCTTATGTAGAAAAAGTGGTGAAGCCCTAGAACCGATCAGGAGTGGCTCCAGTAGATCATCTTAACCTTGGACAGACATACGAATCATGTGTGGAATGAGGTTCTGGAATGGAAGTGGGTTTGCTGTCGCTGGCCTATAGCATCATCTGCCTCATGTTTGATGTTTGGTGAGAAAAAACAGGCGAGAGGAAATCGATCCGGCAACTTTCCAACTTCATTTCCAACACCCCCTCAACTCAAAGTGGATGGATGCACTACTCTGTATACTTCAAGGGATATCGCTGGCTATGCCACATCCGACTTCTTCTCCATGGGCCTGGGGGCAAAAACGACCTGATTGCCAACTCATCAATCCACACGTATATACTATTTTTAATGTACTTTATTTTATCCTCTATCTCATCCGGTCCACACATGCGCATGCACTCAATGCAATCGATGGGGACTAGATTCAGGCCGGGATGCTTCCATACCTTTGTGCGCTGTGGTCATGTCATGTGTATATAGTATGGAAATCCCGGAGGTCTGCGAGAATGCTCGCTTAGCTTAGACAATGCACGCAAGCGACATGTTCTGGAGCTACACACTAGGGCTGATCTTTGCAAAGACACGGCTCGAAGATTTTGCGATTGTTGTCCTGTAATCTCTCTAACTTTGCATACTGTAGCTCCTGGCAAGGGATACTTTGATGTTTGTGGGAGAAGAGCCTCCTCTGTTTTCTCCCTTTTGTGGGAAAGGGCTATAGCGCTATTTCCCCAGGCCTGATGCTACTTGTCATTCAAGGGACAATATGAATATAGAACACCTGGTTTAGGATCAAGCTTCTTCGTCGAGGATTTGTTGGGATCACAATCCTAGTCTCAAGCATACTATATGGCACCAGTGGTTTGCGCCTCGCTATCAAAGGCTAACCGGATGTTTCGCTTTGGATGACTGCCTTGTCTTATTTCGCTATGAAAAGAGGCATCCGCATTGACTAGACTCGCGATAAATCTCAATCTACAAATTGCGATATCTCGATCGAAGTCTTACCATTGAATTGTGCCTATATGTGAAACTGGTATTTCAATCCAGATCGTAGTGATTCCATAGGTGCTTATCTAACGCTAATATTGAAAGGATACCTATCAACTTAAAAAGTTCTGTATACATGTATCGACCCGCTGTCTAAAGTCCGCCATTTTCTAATCACCTTGGTACGCGCACATAGCACAATACTCAAGGAGTTGTTTAAGAGTTTAAAATTATAAATTCAAGGAAGCGGGTAATCAATCCGGCGAGATGGCATTAAAATGATGGCATATAAAGCAAATTTTCACCGCAGCGCTGTATGCGGCTCTGTTTACATCCTAGGCCTAGGCGTTTGGATCTGAGCAAGACTGGCGTTGGTTATAGCAAAGCCCCGTTTAGGATTCAAGGGTTCCTGTCCTAAGCTGACCCTGACTCTTCACAAAATTTCTGGCAGGGGCTTGGAATTTAGCAAAAGGGCAGTTTCCCAACTACAGTTGTCCTTCTGAAGCTGCCCTTCCACAGCCTCCCGATCAAGCTTTCAAGGATCAGGAGGCTGATGGAGAGATATTATGACGTATTTTCTTTCATAGATGAATTCAACCTATTCCAAGTTTACTAGCTTTTAATTCTGACAGTTGTCAAATTCCCTGGGTCCTAAATTCATAGCCTAAGCAAGATTTCCTGGTTTTTGCAATCAGGCCAGTCTACCAGCATGTCCCTGGCGGAGGCGGGGTGGAAAGCAAGGACCATAGCAAAAAAATTGGTGGAACCGTTTTGAGAAATTCGGAATCTTAATCGAGTTAGCTCGATAACGCCTGATAACCAAATTATCTTGAGTCACAGCCTAACTTGTAGCTTTCAGCAGTCGGGGTTTATCCGTGACGTCACTTCGTATACTCGAGAAAGCATACCGGATCCTGCACGTATAGATAGGGCCGGCTACAAATATAAAGGCTTGTCAATTTCAACAATCTTCAAGACAATACAATCAATCTATTGTATATTGACTTCACGGACCCATTAGTATCTCATTTCCAGCTTATAAAACGAGATTAAGCCCCAAACCCATTGTCTTTGCTCAAAACCAAATTCTCTGTAAAAATTGTGAAACGTACCCCAAGCCTTTCGAAATTGCAAAATGGACATCTACGGCAGATATTGGTGCGAGAATCAAGAAACCTCGGGGCTAGACGAAGAGGTTATTTTAGAAGAAGTTACATCTTGGAAACTGCGTAACCGTAATCAGTATGCATAAGTCTCCATTTCTTGTTGCCAATAACTCTAGGCAGGTATATCCAGAGTTGGAACTAACATACATCCCCTTAGCAAATACCGATTCCCAGAAGCGCCAGAGCATTCATCTGAATTATTTACGAAGCCGCCTAAAGTCGCTGAATCTACACATTCATCCGATAAATCGTCTCGGAAGAAGAAGAAGAAGAAGAAGACTAAGTCATCTTCCAGTATTGAAGGTAAGTTTGTCGCGTTGGAAGCTTAACTCGGCTTTGCAATTGTAGGACAGATGCATAGTTACAATACGACTAGTCTGATCCTAGGCTCTGACACAACGTTGCTAATGGCTACCATCAAAAATCTAGGGGAAGAATTTCACTACCATACACCTTCAACAGTAAGACCCAGTTCTGAATCGTCGGATTCATGCTCGTCATGTTCCGGTTGTAGTCAAAGGTGTGGGCTGGATACCGGAGGCCTGTTGGATATTTCGTGTTGCTCTCACACAGATCGTGAATTTTGGGCTGGGTTCAAGAAAGGGTTTCGGGACGCAAACAAGTTTAGGCATTGCTGCAATGGCTCCGACTCCTCGAGCTGTTCATCTGGCGCTTCTTGTATAGCTCGGGGGGACGCATAAACAAATATCTGAGTTACGTATATTTTTTGGCCGGTATGTAATTTTATCAGTGTTTGGAAACCTAGGGACTATAATGGCGAGAAAGTTTATGTATATTAGAGCAGAATGGGCAATTAATTTGGTATTGGATATAACTATTTGTAAATCGACCTTTAGGTCTTGTATAGTCGACCCTGCAACTACTCAAGCTCACAATTAAAATGTACCGGGCTTGGAAAGAAATATTTTGATTATATGGTGGAAGATCGGTTTTAAGATCTCGAAACGTCCGAAGGAGCGCCACCGCATGCCGCAGGGCTTTGGCCTGACAATATTTGGGGACCAATTGCACTTGCAAGACTATAATACACGCTCTGAAGCTTGAAATAGGAATTCGACTGTCGAAGTGTTATGAAAATGCATGATCGCTTGCCAGAACAAACCAAAACCCAGATAAGAATAATCCTACGAAAGCGGAGTTTGGGAAATAAGTGAGGGAAAGGAGAGTCGGGAAATTTAAAAGTCGAAGGTCAACATTTAGGGAAAAAAAAAAAAAAAAAGAAAAAAAATCAAGAAAAAGAAGATGAAGAAAAGAGAAAAACGCCATCCGCTGCCTGAGATAATTCCTGCCTTCCCATACAATCATAGGATTACTTTTTTCTTGGTCGTAAACTCATGATGAAAATCTCGCCTCGCCCAATTGCAACGCGTGGTCGTCTCCGTTTTAAATCCGGCTGGGCCTCAATCGCGACCATGCACACCGTCCCCACAGCTGTTTCAAATTGAAAATTTCCTCGGTAGCTTCGCGATCTTCGCTGCCGCTTTCAGTAAATCCTTGACTTCCTTATCCTTCGCCAGGTCAATTGGTATCTTTCCATCAATATTCATGTCCTCCAAGCGCGGGTTCTTATCGAGTACCATTTTTATGATCGGAATGTTTCCTTTCTGTACAGCATAGTGAAGGGCGGTTGAGCGATTCCTATCCTCTGCCTCAAGGTTGATATGTGGGTGATTTAACAATATCCGAACAATACCTTCATGTTGCTGGATAATCGCTACCATCAATGCTGTTTGTGAGTT
Organism: Orbilia javanica; assembly: GCA_036872735.1. Lineage (NCBI taxonomy): Eukaryota > Fungi > Ascomycota > Orbiliomycetes > Orbiliales > Orbiliaceae > Orbilia > Orbilia javanica. The sequence goes on from JAVHNR010000008.1 coordinate 180,850, forward strand.
TATAGCACTCCTACACCGGACGGTATACAGTTAGTAGACTAGTCATATGGTTTCAATGGGTTTCTAAGAATTACTGACCCTTTCGTGTAGTTATTGACGAGGGCACCCAGCTCCAGAAGCACGGATAGGATCCCCTCTTTCCCCATCATAGCGGCAAGATGAATCGGCGCCATTCCATTACCACCATATCCATTTATAGCAGCCCCGTTTTCGACTAGAAATCGCACTAGAGATTTCATTTCGTGATGTACAGCAAGGCATATTGCATTTTGCTCGTCGGCTGTGCGCTCGTGGATGTTCGCTCCTTCTTCTAGCAAGATCCTTGTCAACGTTTCGTTCCCTTTACGCACCGCCCAATGCAATGCTGACCATCCCATATCGTCCCGGTGGTTTACGTGTGCGCCTTCGTCCAAAAGACATCTGACTGTCGTCTTGTGTCCACCCATTACGGCTTTCATCAATGGAGTCCTTCCGCCTGATCCTGGTGTATCAACTTTCACTCTCGCCCGTAGAAATAAGGGCACGATATTTGCGTTTCCACATGTGGCGGCTACATGTAGCGGTAAATCGCCCTCGTCATCGATGGCATTTAGGTCGGAGCTTGACTGAATGAGCATACGTGTTATGCCTTCTCCACCGTCTGCTGCCGCTAGGTGTAGAGGCGTTTTACCGTCCTCGTCTCTGACATTAGCCGACGCTCCCCTTTGCAGCAAAATCCGTACCACGTCTTCATGTCCGTTTTCACACGCCGCGTGCAGTGCCCTCCTATTGGAAGCTGTGTTTAAGGCGTCGATATCCGCTCTCCAGTCTAAGAAAGTGACCACCACCGCCCTGAAGCCTTTCGACGATGCAATGTAAAGAGATTTGTCGAGTACAGCTTGTGGGGGTATCACGCCTTCCCGTCCACCAAACAGCTTTATAATACTCTCAGGGTCATTCGGGCATGGGACGGCGTTTCCATTGATCAAAACGTTACTGGTGACGGCTTTCCGCTGGGACATGAGCGGGGATTTGGCGGTTAGGTTGTGCTGGAGGGTACTCATATCTTGGTGGGAGATTTGCTGAATCATGTGTATTGCGACGATAAATTCCTCGGGAAATAAAGAGTGGTTCATGCGAAGAGGCATCGGTGGGTCATTGATGGTTTGGCAGCTGTCCCAAATTTCTGCAAGCTGGTCTTTTGGCAGCTTCGAATTAAGCATGCAAAGATAGGCCTTCTCATCTACTCACCGAGCTTGATTAACATGGTACCGGGCTTAAAAGTCAATGAAGAAACATAGTGATACTTACGAGATATCCCACCCCCAAGGTTACCTTCGTATATATTCCAGGCATTGAGAATCTGTTTGGCGCATTGCACGTCGTCCGCAGCCATTTCGATACGTTTCCCGTCCTTTAGTCGCACAATAAGCCCTTGGTCCAAAACAAGGTCACGGAGTGAATCCGGTAGGTCTCTCATAAGAAAAGGGTTTGGGCTCGCTGTTAATGCTGAGGATGGCGTCATCGAGGATTTCCTCCGTCCCAATCCCACTGAAGCTGATAGAGGGGGTGAGCCGGGATGCACTCGATCGCTGTGTAAAACCGGCAAGGCGCTACCTCCGGGGCTACTCAATCCCGGTATTGGGTGCGTGGAAAGCCCTAGTATATGTCTAGGCGTCGATGCAATGACCTTGGGGTTTGGCATGATTGGAGGCAAAGTAGGGCTATCAGGTTCTTGGGTTTCATGTACATAATTTGGCGCTATTGTGGTCGCACTTGACCTATAGGTTTCTGAACTCATTTTCCGATTTTTGGCATCGCCCGAGTGGTTATGAGAGGGTGGTTTAAGTTCCCCGGATGAGGAATTCGTCCGGTATATTTGTAAATTACTGTGGTCCTCAACGTTGCTGGTTTCGTAATCTTTTGGGAACAAACGGGGCTCGCTGACTTTAATTTCGGGTGATTTGGGTGTCGTCGGACTCGACCGTTTGCTATGTCTTCCTATAATTCCTATATGAACAATTAGTGGCCAACCTCAATGCCTAAGTCTATAAGTGGTGTGGCCGAGCTAGAGGGGGTGGGGGAGCAAGGAATAAAAAAGAAAGGGAAAGCGGTGAGGTACTTGATAGTTTACGGGGAATGATACTTTCGAGTTCCGCGGTCATCATAACCTTCTGAGTGTCGATAGCTAGAGGTGTTCCATCGAGCTCTGCGACATGCGCTGAAGCTGCAGCATAATCTTCATGAGTGTCATGCTTGGAATCAACAAATTTCTTGCGGTCCTTGCCGGGGGAAACTGAGCGGCGGCTGAAAGACGTACGTCGGCGCCGCTGCTGCTGGGGCTTAACCCGGTCAGGTTGGTAGTTTTGACGAGTTACGATGTAACTCCTCGAATTTAAATTGTCCATAGTCGGAGAAGAGGAAAGAACGGAAGCGTGCGTATGCTCATCGACGTCTGCCTGGAAAGGGTGGGGATTCGGGAGGGGCGGCAACAGCAATGCTATCTTTTGGATCGGGAAATGCAATAGCTAAGAAGTCTCTCAAGCCTTCGTTTGCAATTACAAGCTTGAACGGATGGCTTGTTTCTGGTGGGTACGGATAATAAGTGGTAGTAATCGGATATGTAAAGGGCAGATTTTGTATACAATAGATAGGTAGGCAATGTGCGAATGTAGCGTGATGGCATGGGAGAAGCAGCTAGCAGCACTCACAGACAGCTGGCCCAGAAGTCTTGTCTTCGGTCATGCTCATGATCAGGATGAAACTGGTGGCTTTGAAAAGGATAGGGAGGTCTTGTGGTTTCTTGGAAAGACGACGGCAAGTGGTTCTGTTGTCATACGCCGTGAGAGACGGTATGGTTCGAGATGTATGTAACTAGGATGATAATTTGCCTGAGGTGCAGCTGGCAGACAAGAAAAACAGGGTAGGTCTGCAAGATTACTGTCCCCACGTTCCGCCGACGGAGCTAGGCTCAGACATGCACCCGCTGTTTACTTTTCTTTCCTTCTTTCTTTCTTTCTTTTTTTTTTTTTTTTGGTGGTCGAGCAAAATTCCTTTTGTCTTAATGGTTGGTTTGGGTCCCGCTATCTGCGAGGGCACGAAGAACTGGAACTCAATCAGAGTACAATGTACGGTGACCTTGGGACAAGGGTGTGCCTCGGTGCCAGAAACGTGGTCTCGCCGTTGGCTGATCCGTTCCAGAATGCAATCGGTATGGCCCAAAGTAGCAAAGCCAGTTCTCAAAGGTTGAATATCAAAGGTCGATAAGTGCGTTCGGTTCGTGGATGTGCAGGTGGGTGCATTGCAGGTTGGCGGGTCGCTCGAGAGATGGGCCAGTGCAGCGTGTGTACTTGAGTCGCGCGGGATGTATTAATATCAGATGAAAGGAACGAAGGGCCAGCAGCTATTAAACCCGACAGACGGCTTCGCGTGTGTCTGGAATGTCAGTTGCAAGTGTCGCTTGAAATTTCGAAATAGCAAACGCCATATGCGCATGGGTAGACGTATGAGGGGAAAGAGATGGTTTCCGACAAGTCCCCAAAGTTTTAAGGCCGCACGGGAGTACAGATGATGTATATGCAAGAATTACCACATTGCGATCTGTCGATAACAGTGTACCCTCAATCGCAGTATTTTGGGGGGAGAGGAGACATCTGGGCTGGTCTCCGAGAGCATGAGCATAGAAACCCAAATGGCAGCATTTCGTCAACTGAACCAGTCTTGCGGAAGCTCGGCCTTGTAATTCAAGACTCTAGTAGACTTCGTCGTAGTCTTTTTTTTTTTTTTCCTCCCTTCTATTTCGTAGACAGGACGTTAAAACAGACCAATCTGGGGCGTTTCTTGGCTGCACGTTTTGAGTTTCAAGCCTCTTATTGGTGCGCCCAGAGATTCGCGAGCTTCGGTTGATGTGCATATGCTTGGGGTTAGTCTCGTAGCTTGGTACGATTGGGGGACAACATTATTGTCCTGCTCTCAGAGCTATCGATGGTTTTTCGGTAGCATCCGGGTAAATGTAGGTACCAATCATCCGGCCCGAAACGTCACCCTTTTATCAAGCTAGCTGGCTGGAAATCGGTGGAATAGATTCTGCTCATAGGTGACATATATAATTATAATATATCCTCACAACGCAATGAATATTAATGAGCGAATCACCAGATTATATATATTAAATTGCACCAAAGTGATCCCGGTCCCGGGGCCCTATTGAGCCAAGTTAAAGATATGGAGGGTATCGACCCTGGCTTGCTACGTTACAAGCACCACAATCCGGATCGTAATTGTTGTTTATGGTGGCGGAAACCAGGATCGAATATCAATTAAGGGACCTTATCCAGGGTTTGGATTCGATTCTAAGTGTATATTATCTTCTTAGCAAGCATTTCGTAGTATGTCACTAGCCACCCTCAAGCTCGCCCCTATAGCTCCACCTTAAATCATAAATATCAAGCATGTCGATTCTGTATATCCAAATATATATGTCCATCCATTTGTGAAGCCGGCACGCTTAACCGATAGTAATATTTACTTATGCGCACTATTGTATCCTAGGAAACTACCATTGTATATGTGTATACTCGAAGATCACCAAGTTATATATATTAGCTATAGCCTATCATATAAGCACTCGCCGCGTGCACCACTTCGTTAGGTAGTCGGGATTTCAAGGCTACGGCGGCAAACCGACAGGCTTTAGATATGGCACAGACTCGCAATTTCATGTTTGGGGACTCAGTACGCCTGGCCATGGCGCATGTCGCCTGTAGATATATATACGTTAACGTTGGGCGGGAGCCTGGATTCGAGGCTAACGTTGGTCGACTGTTTGACCGGGCCCAGGGATTTCGGCCCTGGGTTCGTTGTTGCGTCATTGTGCCAGCAATGTCGACAGTCAAGACAAACAAATATTTCGGCTCTTAAGGCAGGCCGCATGCGGAAAGCTTAGAGGAATTTGACATATTACGCACATTCAAACCTGCCCATCTGATTCGCCCGTATTGTTATTTGTTTTTTATTTTATTTTTCTTCTCCAAGCTTCTTCCGAGCCTTATTCCGCGTTACACAACATTGCTCCGTCAAGTCAAGTTTGGAGGACCCTGTTGCATTTTCTTTTTTTGGATGTGTTGACATGAAGGTGGTTGCTTGTTCAATTAATTCACGAACTATTTCGGGCCTCGTGACGGTAGAGTTAAGTCAGCGCTGAGATAAAATTTAAATTACTTCGCTTATATAGATATATATATACATACTTAAGTATATGCTATAGATGAAAATATATAAGCTCTTATTAGACCATAAACTCCTTTTAAATTGTTAATGCGTTTTGGTGGCATTGCATTGAAATCATCGATTCGCGCCGCGGATGTTAATTTCCATTACGCAGTGGCATTCAGCCCTGCATATAGATAAAGCCAACTCCGTCAATCAGTCTTGCAATAAGTCTTTGTTAGATTAATATAATGTTACATCACAGTATAAATTGAATCATTCAAAGACATAAAAGAAGATGGCTTAGGAATCACATTTCCGCTGCCTGTTTGTGCTAGGGTATGTGCTGACGATTTTGAAATGAAATCCTGACGCTTTAGTATTAATTAGGACACCTGCTTCTTAATTTATCATGATATCGGTTAAATATTAATATATTTAGTATGGACTGGGCATAACTGTTAATAGAATACCTAAGGGATTGGATTTTTAGCATCGGTACGCTCTTTATTTATGCTCAGACAGAAAAGTGAACTGTGCTGGAAATAAAGCTATGCCAAATCTCATGCGCCTGTTACATGACAATTAAGAATAGTAATATAAATAGATGTCTCGCTGATGGATCTGCTAGCCTATCGCGGCTATTGACGCGTATCTCTTTGATCACCAAAGTGTGATTTGGGAACCCCCATAGGTTCCATTCATGTAGCCACAAATACTTAGAAGGCGGATGGGTATTCGCTAGGTTCTGGCAATTGTGATTGAATATGGGCTATTATGTTAAAGTTATATACATTTTAGGCTCTTCCGTGAACAAAGAACCTAGTAGCGGTGTTTGTTTCGGGATACTCCAGCCATTAGCCTCCCCGCCTCTTAGTTTTCTACTGGATGATGGAGAACCTATCTTTTCCATTTCCCAGACTTGCAAGAGGGCGATTTTTGGTACATCGGCGCGACAGACTGGTGGAGGTTTGCGGACATCGCTACCAGTCGAGAATTTTCGATACGATGGACGTTATAACCAGCGTGCACTAGCTTCGGGCGAGAGCTCTGCATCCCAATATAGCGAGCGCTTGAGCTGTCAGCAGATGTCGGCGAAACTATTTTTTAGCGGGAGCTTCTAAAATCAGGTTTATAGGAGCTGTCGACAGCTGTCGTGCATACTGGTAGAACCGGCTCTGGAATGCGCAAGGCTTCAAACAATGGAAACGCCGACAGCGGGGCTGGCGTTTTGGCACCTGGCCACAGACGGTTGGAAATTGGTTTTTCCCAATGACAGATTGATCAATTGAGAATTGAGGCTTGCAGATTTATAGGCGTAGCGCCGCCATTTTCCAAAGAAAAACCGGGAAGCCATGCCGTTTGCCTTGAGAGACTCAGTTTCCAAAACCCTCGCTCGGATCGATGCGCTAGTTTTGGGGGTTTCCACAGAAGAAAATATCCTCGAGGCTGGGCCGCACGTTGGTAAAGTTGACCACGTTGGAGCGAGTAGAGTTCGCCGTGGGTCTCGTGGGAGCACGCTACTCCATTGTTGGGCATGTATCGTTGGTTCCACCGACGTAGTCAACGTCGGTGGCAACACATGTTTCGGAGCTCACAGGCCGGTATACGTCAGGGGGCTGGGGGCTTCAGAGAATCGATCTGGTTCGACAGACATATATCGTCCGCACCCAGAAGGGGAGTAGCTCGGATGGGATCCATTGGCGCTTCTCCATTTCTGGCGTGCTAAGGGATATTTAAATTAAGGCCCTGCGGGTCAAGAGGACTCGCGCATGCAGCGACGATACGATTAGTGCGGCAGCTGTGAGTGGATCCCAGGTGAAGGATTTTCAAACCTTGGATATTCGTCTAGTATCTTTCTACATATTTCACATATTCCATATACCTGCAATAGTATGTATGAGCCTAAGGGTATGCGTTTACTGTGTATGGGGTGAGACGATCTTCCTTCTTTGTCCGCGGTGTTCGGAGCGACCCACGTGGAATCGAAGTCCGGCTTTGTCTTTCTATACATACGTTGCATCTCTGCATATTTTGCATAGGTTGATAGACGCTTCCACCATATATAGATATTCTGGGTCTACCTAGCGCTGGTACACGTGCAGACGTGTAAACCTAGTGTAGTATTTTCTTCTTCTTCTTAGACATTGACAGACACTAGCATTATATTAGCGCTCGGATGGAGATAACACGCGAGTATGCCACAGTGTGCTGAGATCTTGAGAGACACCAAAGTGTAGTGAGACTCTCAAAGTTGTAGCCGTCACCGTGGATGGAATGCGTCAATGCGGGTGTCCGGCCTACTCCGTGCACTCATATAATTTTATTACAGGGAGCGAGATTTTAGTCATGCATACATACACCAATAGCGAACCGTGTCTCATAAGATGTCTGGAAACACTCTCTAGATCCCGGGTTGATAAATGTGAAGTTGCTTGTTTGTTGGAAACTACTGTGGCTTTGGAAAATGTCCGGTAGTTCGCGGAGTAGTTAGTTGGAGAAGTTTGAAGGCCCCTAATTACTTAGCTTAGGCATTAACTGATAAGGAATCCATTCATACGTATACGAACACCGACATAGAGTTTCGAGACGATAGGATAAGGTTCACAGTATCACCCCCATCGTGTTGGAAATATCACTATTCTGCACAGTTGGGGTGCATGCTGCGCAGTCGACAATCGTAGGATGGCCTATCGGGAGCTAGCTATGAAAGCCCTTCGGCCGGCTTTGTTTCAATACCCACAACCGTCCACCTTTAATATGAAAGGCCGATCCCTGGATTGGGATGAGAGAGGGCCAGGCGCTCAGTGGCAGCGAAGAGTTGAATCCGAGCGCTCGAGGCGGACACAAGATCTATCAGAATTTTCGCCGCTAGCCCTCAACTAGGTTAAGGCGGCTGAACAGGGCTGCGAGAAGCCAATCCTAAATATACGTGCATTACATACATACCTCGTGTGCACAGATTTTGGCTGTCGGTTCTGTATACATGTGGAGATGGGTGAAGTGTTCTGCTATGTGGCAGCCTGGGGCCGACTTGATCCTATCTCCGGGTGTTCGAATCCAAAATTGAGGCGCCAAGATGGAAGTTTTTTCTTACCCCACTGAGGTTGTGTTGGTGTTGCACTTCGAGGCCTATTTTTGGTGGGCAAGCGCCAGTCCTTGCAGGCCAAGCGAACTTCCCCAAGATATCAACCTCAGATGGCTCTGCGCGATGACCCCTGGCCACGATGAAACAGCAGACTCCTCTGGCCAGCAGCGAATCGGGGACATTAAGCCCTTCACTCAACCGAGCTTCACGCGCTCGGATAATCGATCCCGATCTCTCCCTGCTCATAATCATATGTTATGCTGCGCAGAATATGCATCGTCCGAAGTCGGACCGCCGGTCAAGTCGGCCCATAGGTCTGCAAAGGCCTTTTTTGCGACTGATACTGAAAGAATGTATCTATAGATGTTTTCTGGGAGGCAAGACGCGACTGCTGGCTGCTGGTGAATAGGGCAAACGGCCATTTCGCCGGGTACCGTTCGACCTGTAGATGAACATGAGCGTCTTTCCACGGAACCTTCATGGCCCCACAATGCACGGAAAGCATGGGTCCATGCTCCCTCGCTTGACCTCTTCAGGGCCCCGCTATACGGAATTCGGAACATTAACTATTTTCAGTGTACCCCTGATCCCTGCTTTCCGTTTCGTAACGCACCTAAGGAAAAGCAATTGCAACAAAACCTCAAGATCAAAGCTTGCAAAGAAAGGAGTCCAGTCTACATACGGAACGTACTCATACATACAAACTACGTGGATTGGATTGGCCATTCACAGGTCTCTCTTATCGAGATTGAGAAACGGCCCACAGAAGAAGAAAACCTTTTTTCACATCGCCTATGACATGGGAGCAGCGGGTAGAAGCCCCTGTTTATGGTCTGCGAATAAGCAATGTGTCCAACCACCAGGGCTCCTTTCCTCACTCTGCATTATGATCGTCATTAGAAACTTGAGGCTGCAAAGTGCCATACTGGGCTTCTACGCAGGTACAGAACTGATGCATACAAATACTCGCCGTCGCCGGTCTATTCGTGATGCTTTTTTTTCCACCTCTTCATTTCTTCACCAGCGCAGTGTCCTTTCGTTTTGGGCTGCTTCTAGTTATTGACTACCAATCCTTTCGTTTCGTCCTTTCGACATTCGTTTCTTTGGCTTCGTCGACTGGCAAAGATTACTTGCGCTACGGTTTCATTTGAAGTATATATATTTTATATCACATCCCAAAATTCGATTGCGCCGAACCAATTCTGGACTAAAGAACCGCTTGGATTCCGCCGACATTCTTTTCCCTACGGCTAGGTAGCCAAATTGCTGGGTAACTCATAAAGATGAGAGTCCTTTCAACTATATTGCCAGCACTTCTGCTGGTGCCAATAGCATCTACTGCGTGAGTATTGATAGGATCCTAGGATACTAAAATCCACCAGCATCTGGCCAAGTAACTAACCTAGTTTCTACCGCAGAGTACTACCACGAGGAGGTACCTACCTTATTAAAAGAGATTACAATGACAATGACCCGTGTGTGTTAAATCCTGAGGATCCCTCTTGCGCCGCTCCAACGCTTCCACAGCCTGGAACAAATCCAGACCCCACCTGTGGAGTGGGTTATGGCCCACCATGTCCCGACCCATCCGCTACTTGCGGTGCTTCAAGCACTGAGGCATGCCCGACTACTACAGACCCACCAGTTACTACAGATCCATCCGCTACTTGCGGTGAATCGAGCACTGAGGCATGCCCGACTACTACAGACCCACCAGTTACTACAGATCCATCCGCTACTTGCGGTGAATCGAGCACTGAGGCATGCCCGACTACTACAGACCCACCAGTTACTACAGATCCATCCGCTACTTGCGGTGAATCGAGCACTGAGGCATGCCCGACTACTACAGACCCACCAGTTACTACAGATCCATCCGCTACTTGCGGTGAATCGAGCACTGAAGCGTGCCCGCCAGCTACCACTGAGCCACCAGTCACGACCGACCCAGGCTGTGGAGGTTCCGGTCAGCCTGCATGTCCACCAGCCAGCACTTGCGGCGAGTCTAGCACTGAAGCCTGCCCACCAGCTACTACCGAGCCACCAAGCACATGCGGAGAATCAAGTACTGAAGCTTGCCCACCAGCTACCACTGAGCCACCAGTCACTACCGACCCAGGTTGTGGAGGTTCCGGTCAGCCTGCATGCCCACCAGCCAGCACTTGCGGCGAGTCTAGCACTGAAGCCTGCCCACCAGCTACTACTGAGCCACCAGTCACTACTGAGCCACCAGCTAGTACATGTGGAGAATCGAGCACTGAAGCCTGCCCACCAGCTACTACCGAGCCACCAAGCACATGCGGAGAATCGAGCACTGAAGCTTGCCCACCAGCTACCACTGAGCCACCAGTTACTACCGACCCAGGTTGTGGAGGTTCCGGTCAGCCTGCATGCCCACCAGCCAGCACTTGCGGCGAGTCTAGCACTGAAGCCTGCCCACCAGCTACCACTGAGCCACCAGTCACTACTGAGCCACCAGCTAGTACATGTGGAGAATCGAGCACTGAAGCCTGCCCACCAGCTACTACCGAGCCACCAAGCACATGCGGAGAATCGAGCACTGAAGCTTGCCCACCAGCTACCACTGAGCCACCAGTCACTACTGAGCCACCAGCTAGTACATGTGGAGAATCGAGCACTGAAGCCTGCCCACCAGCTACCACTGAGCCACCAGTCACTACTGAGCCACCAGCTAGTACATGTGGAGAATCGAGCACTGAAGCCTGCCCACCAGCTACTACCGAGCCACCAAGCACATGCGGAGAATCAAGTACTGAAGCTTGCCCACCAGCTACCACTGAGCCACCAGTCACTACCGACCCAGGTTGTGGAGGTTCCGGTCAGCCTGCATGCCCACCAGCCAGCACTTGCGGCGAGTCTAGCACTGAAGCATGCCCACCAGCTACTACTGAGCCACCAAGCACATGCGGAGAATCAAGCACTGAAGCCTGCCCGCCAGCTACCACTGAGCCACCAGTCACTACTGAGCCACCAGCCAGCACTTGCGGTGAATCGAGTACTGAAGCGTGCCCACCAGCTACCACTGAGCCGCCAGCTACTACCGACCCAGGCTGTGGAGGTTCCGGTCAGCCTGCATGTCCACCAGCCAGCACTTGCGGCGAGTCTAGCACTGAAGCATGCCCACCAGCTACTACTGAGCCACCAGCCACCACTGAACCACCAGCTACCACTGAGCCACCAGTCACTACCGACCCAGGCTGTGGAGGTTATGGTCAGCCTGCGTGCCCACCTGCCACTACCGAACCACCAGCGCCAACTTGTGGCGGGTATAACCAGCCAGATTGCCCACCTGGAACCACCAACCCTCCTCAAACTTGTGGCGGTTATGGCCAACCGGCGTGTCCTGGCGGCACCACTACCAAGGTAACTACCACTACTTATGTTACCAAGCCATGCGAATATTGCGAGCCAACTACTATCACTACCGTTGTTCCATGCCCCGAAACACCTAAGCCAACTCTAACCACTACGACCTATATTACCAAACCATGTGACTACTGCGAGCCAACCACAGTTACCACCGTCATCCCATGCCCTGAAGAAACTACAACTCAGGTCGTTACTTCTACCAGGACACACGTTCAATATACTACCATCATCGTCACTACCAAATATTGTGACGACTGTAAGCCAACTACAATCACATCGACTGTTCCTTGCCCGGAGACCACCCCTACTACACCAAAGCCCACTCCAGGCTGCGGTGAGGAAGGCGGTCCAGAGTGCCCACCAGAAACAACCCCTGAGCCCACTCCAGGTTGTGGTGAAGAAGGTGGCCCAGAGTGCCCTCCAGAGCCCACCCCAGAACCTACTCCAGCCTGCGGTGAAGAAGGTGGCCCAGAGTGCCCTCCAGAGCCCACCCCAGAACCTACTCCAGCCTGCGGTGAAGAAGGCGGCCCAGAGTGCCCTCCAGAACCAACTCCAGAACCAACTCCAGCCTGCGGCGAGGAAGGCGGCCCGGAATGTCCACCTGAGCCAACCCCAGAGCCAACTCCAGGCTGCGGTGAGGAAGGCGGTCCAGAGTGTCCTCCAGAACCAACCCCCGAGCCCACTCCAGGTTGTGGTGAAGAAGGCGGTCCAGAGTGTCCTCCAGAACCAACCCCCGAGCCCACTCCAGGTTGTGGTGAAGAAGGCGGTCCAGAGTGCCCTCCAGAGCCAACCCCCGAGCCCACTCCAGCCTGTGGTGAGGAAGGTGGTCCAGAATGCCCTCCAGAACAAACTCCAACCCAGTACTCCCCACCAAAGCCTACCCCAGGATGTGGTGAAGAGGGTGGTCCAGAGTGCCCTCCAGAGCCAACTCCAGAACCGACTCCAGCCTGCGGTGAGGAAGGTGGCCCAGAGTGCCCTCCAGAGCCAACCCCCGAGCCAACTCCAGCCTGCGGTGAGGAAGGTGGTCCGGAATGCCCACAAACCACACCAGTTTGCGATGGCTACGGTGGCCCAGGATGTCCAGCAGTTCCTACCACACTCTCTGTCTGTGCTCCTGGCGATACTTCTTGCCAGCCATCAGCCACTGTCACCCCTCCACCAACGTATACTGGCGCCGCTTCCAAGATGCATTATAGCGCCGCTGGTTTCGCTGGTGCTATTATTGCTGCCATCTTCTTAATCTAATGTATATTCTCCCCACAATTTTCTGTTCTTTTATTGGCGGACTATTAACCCTGCTATATAATGATTATCTAGTATAATTTGTTTCCTTTGCATTCCCCTTTTATATTTCCTTTGTTTCTTGCATATCTTCACGGTCTCTGGCACCGTTATATCTTGCATTTATTGTATTGCATTTCTCATTCGACAGCGAAAAATAGGATATAGTAGGCTAGTCTCATTTCCATACATATATTATGCCTGTCATTTACGACTTTGGGCTTGCCTGTATTCGCAAAGACAATCTAAAAATTAGATACCTGGTGTGGCAAATCATCATTACATTTATGCTTTCTCTCTCTTATAGTTATTATATGCAGTATAGATATTGCAACGTTTTTGCCTGGCTGTGAAGATACTGATAGAATTATATTCATATGACACGTGCTCTACCCGCTACAGATCTACCAAGCAACATAGAACAACAAAGCTGGTAGGCTCAAGCTTTGCGTTATGCAACTTATTCCTGGAGCCTCTCAAGCCGAATCTGTTCGGTCCTCTCCCTCAGCTCTTCCAACCCAGTCCAAGCGAATGGCGTTGCTCCAAAATTAATTGTCGCTGAAAACGTCGCCTTAGAACCAACCGCCGGCCACAATCTTTCACCAGTAATATTATCGAGCCCCCATCCAACGCCAACATACTCCCCATTTCTTGTGTAGAACACTTCTCTTAAAACCTTGTTGTGGCCGCACCCGACGACATCACCGGTTTTGAAGGGAGTTTGGCCATTAAAAGAGTAATATGAGCCGGGAGCTCGGCTGGTGTAGAGCAGGCCGTCGTCGCCGTGCCAGGCGTAGCTGGTGGTATTCGAGTATGCCAGACCGGGCAAGCGGTCTGTAGGGCATGGATCAGCAACTAGACCGACGACGACGTACCTATGAAGCATTTTGTGTTAGCCGTGACTGAATTACAGATGAGACTCTATCGATTATAAGGGACACTTACGGCCTTCCAGGATCCGAAATTTTCAAAGTCACCTCGTAGTAAAATACATCGACCTTTGGAGATATAGGGGAGTCGGCAAATACAGTCGCAGCAACAATTTCTTCGTCGACATCAGCTACAGGAGCGGGGTTAGCCGGCGAACCAATCTTAGAACCTTCATAAGGGGCATGATACTTACAAAATTCGTCTGGTAGATCCGGCTGGGTGATAGTTAATCCGTCCTCCGAAACTTCTATGTATTTGCTCTTCTTTGTACCGCTCATTCTAGTCGGCGACGTAAATATCTTGGATTCGTAAGCCGATTCCCTGTACTCTCTAATAGCAGACTGAATACTTGGGGACTCTTCGGCGTTGAAACCTGTTCCTATTGCTAAGTCTATGCAATTCCAACCAGTTGAATCTTCGGTCAATGGACTGACGCCAGCATTCACAAGTTCTGTGGCAAGCGGTACTACTCTCCTCGAGATAGCACCACGAAGGAACTCATCGCCGTTATTCTTGATAAGCTCCGGGTTGGACTTAATCCAGCCGACCATCATATCCACCCGTGTGGAGATATCCTTTGGTGGGGTCATAAGCAGCGACTTAATTATCCAGTCGTCAAAGATGAGCCGTAGGACGTTAAGATTTTCGACGTCCTCAGCAGAAATATCAGCTCCAAGTTCAAGGTAGTACTTGACAAGTTCCAATTTTTCGAAGAATGCTGCTAAAAGCAGCGGAGTTTTAGACCTCTCCGGTTCCCTGAGGCTCAGCATTTCGAGTACCTGCTCCTTGGATAAGCATTCGGTAAGGACTTTTGCACCATCTAGGCCGGCCTGTGACGATCCGACCCGGGATGCCGAATGGAACAAGTTCTCTCCTTCAAAATGAGATTTTATTAAAAACTCTGACCCCGAGGTATCTTGTTCCAGAAGTCTTTGGATGAGGTGCTTAAAGACAGTGATACGCTGGTCTAGGAAGGCTAGCAGTATTGGGGTCTTGCCCGACTTCGCTATACACTTCACATTGGCGCCTTTATCAAAGAGCAATCTAAGGATGGCTAAAGCAGTCTCGTCGTCTTCGTACTCTAATGGCGCGGCTGCATCGTGGATGGCTTGATATCCACGGGTGTCTTCATCCGTAACATCGGCTCCATGTTGGATAAGGAGTTCTACTCCGCGTTTGTTTTGGAACAGGACAGCAAGAGATAATGGCATCGTACTATCGATGTCTTCCGCATTCACGTTTGCTCCCGCCTTTATCAATTCCTCCGCCATCTTTGCCCGATCCTCCTTTGTCGCAGTGGAGTTATTGGCCCAAACCTTATGTAAGGGCGTAAATCCAGTCAGGTCAGTTGCTTGCACATCGACACCATGTTTCATAAAATGGTCGAACAAATCGAGGTCTCCAGCAGAAAGTGCGGAAAAGAATGGTGGCTTTTCCTTGGGCATGGCTTTCTTATCGTTGACATCAGAGCCGGCTTCCATTAGCATTTTTAAGACTTTGATAGCATTTTTGACAATATTCGATTCAAGGTCGATGTCGTTGTAGCCAAACTCGGCAGAACTGCAGACTAGTTGGAAACATGTTCTCCCATCCGAGGTTCGGTTGTTTATATCAGCATTGTGTTTGAGGAGCAATTCTACTAGGTTTGCCTGCAAGAATGCTGCATGGAGAGGTGTCTCCCCTGCATCATCAGCTTGACTCGGGTCGACTTTCATAACTCCCAATAGATGCTCCATCACCATGGCGAGGCCCCACCATGCTGTTAATTGGAGGGGCAGAAGTATTTGACTGAAACTTCCTTTAATGCCTTCACCAAGGGCAAATTGAAACCAATGAGGGGCCCATTTATCGAATGTTTCTGGGTCTAGGAACTTTGTGATCTCTTCCCAAAGGATGTCCCATTTTTGCCCGACTCGCTCCTCTGGGGGGAAGAGTTCCTCGACTTTCTTTAAATGTTCTCCCCAGCGGACGACTTCATACCGATGGGTGTTTTTGATGACATAGCCGAGTGCCTTGCGGTCATCAGCTTTTGGCTCCACTGTTGATTCGGTCCCTGCCGCTGATTCTTCATCTGAGTCATCTGCGGCTTCGGCCTCGTTATCCTCTTCAGCAATAGTGTCTCCCTCTTTTTCGTTTTGTGCCTTTTCTTCTTCTTCTTTCGGCCTTCTTCCCCCGGTTTCTCCATTCGTCCCGCCTTCTGTCTTAGCTTCTGTCTCCTTTTCGTCGTCGTCGTCGTCGTCGTCCCCATCTCCGTCCTCATCCCCATCTCCTTCGTCCTCGTTCTCGTCTTCATCTTCGTTTCCATCTTCTTCCTCGTCATCTGTGTCCTCCTCAGCATATTCCTGTGGGTCTGGCATATACTGTTCCTGAAATCTCCTGTTATTTAAGACTTTCAGATTATAGATTGCAATGTCTAAATGCGTATCCCTCTCGCTTTGGAAATCTACAAACGTATTCGACTGCATCAAATTGGTTGGAATCGGCATTGAAAGCCTCAAACTCTGCGTTTTATCATCCCAAGTAAATAGGGAATTTAGGGAAACTTTGTTATTATCCCTTTCCGCTGCTTTTGATGCTTCGTTTTCCACCCAATCTCTCACGGATTTGTGGATCACATCTATTGTCCTCTTTTCAGATGAAAATTGGAAGAAGTCGCGGCCGGCTTGTTCGAGATGGTAGATCGTGTCTGCTACTTCAGGGTTATTGAGAGCTTCCTGGTAGGATTTCTGCCAGAGTGGAGTATCGTCAGAGTCTTCGCCGTCATAGTCCTCGTCGTCACTATCTTCGGCCTCATCGATGATCGAGACAGCAGGTTCTTCCTCCAGTGTAACTTTTAGGTGATCGGTTTCCTCTTGTTCAACCTCGTCGTCTTCATTCCGGCTCTCGGAGTCCTCCTCTTCGCCTCCCGCAGTACTAGTTGCGGCGTGGGAAATAACTTCGAAATGAGATTCGCTGTTGCCATCCTCCTCATCACTTTGATCCTCGTAGAATTGCTTAAATTGTTCCGCTATTTCAACCGTTCCAATATCGCCCAATCCAAATACAATTCGTTTCAGTGCAAGGGTAACGAGCTTCCTTTCCTCTGTGGTCAATGATTCTAGACGGCGTCTATAAAGCTCATCCATTCCATCTGGTAGTCTCTTCAACCTCTCCGCTAGGCTCAACGAGGACGGTTGACCCAAACTTGCTATGACCATGGCGCTATAAGTGAACATCCCATTTGCTTTCTTTTTGATGCCCTCTACCATTCGGGTAACATCAACAGTTTTTTTACGGCCGAATCTGTAGTTGACCATTCTTCTGGTGATGAGCTTGGTAAGGGAGCTTCGGAGGTAAGCGTCCATGTCTGCTGAATTTGTGTTCTCGGTGACGGTGAGTATGATTGAATCGCCAAATTTCTTCGCGATACCCTTTTTTTCTGCGGTTTCTGTGTCCTCTCCCCCCTCGTCGCTTTCCTCTTCGTCTCCACCGCCTTCGCTGTCTTCATCAGCCACACTACCGTTGCTGCCCTCATAGTCGCTTTGATTCGTAGTTCTAGACGATTTAGATGTCGTACTAAAACTGTTCTCACTAGAATCCCCTTCTGATTCAGCATCATCACTACCGCCAGCGTCATTTTCGCCAACATCTGAATTATCCCCGCCCAACAGATTTTCCAGCCCTAGGTTATCACGGCTCGAGAACAAAACTTTGATATTGCTGTCCGACGACCTCGCAAGCCCCATAAGCCACGGCACCAGCTCTTCAGTTTCATGATCCACACACTCGTCGATCGCATCCAAAACCATATAAATCGGTTTCCTATGGATTTTACTCAAATCTTCCACTAATCGTTTAAGGATCGAGTTAGACAACATGCTAAGCTGCCCGGAGCCAACATTTAGTCCGTCGTTAACCATCCCATCCGCCAGCTTTTCGTCTGCTGTGTGCCATGCATTTTCAACCAGAGCGCTAAATTTCTCCATCTCGGATTTAGTGGTTGCGAAGTTTTCACTGAAAATCTGAGTGGCTATAGATAGCAATGCTACTCGCGTGGTTTGTGTGGATTCATCGCCTTTCCTGAAGAAGAAGTAACAGACTGAATACTTTTTTTCGGGTTTGGATAGACGAGTTAGGGCGCAGGCTACTGTTACGGATTTTCCGAAACCTGGTCGACCTTTGATGTAACATATCCTTGATGGCTTTTCGGTACCTTGTGAGGTATCGTCGTCTTCGTCGTCCTCAACGCTTTCGGTCTCAACCGTAGGATGATGGGGTTCATTTTTCTCGAGTTTTTGCGACCCAAAGGTACTAGGAATGTTTTCAGAAACCGCAGCTGCTCCCGGTGCACCGCTACCTAGCTTTAGGCCTGTATTGGCTTCCCATTCAAGATAGTAGCCATCTTCGAAAAGCCATTGGCAGAGGGTTTCTGTTTCATGGGATAGAGGTGTTAAGACGATATTGAGCTGTGTTTCGTGGATAGAGTTTGGAGCAAGGGAGGCGCGATTGCGGAGGAACTGGTCGCGGATTTGGGATTCCGAAAGAATTTGCTTGATCTCTGAGATTTCTTCGAGTTTGCTCCGGATATCTAGATGACTTTAGTTAATTTCGTGCAATCGAACATGGTGATATGGTGTATATAATTAATACCTTCCAGGGCTGGGAAGAGAGTGGTTCGTAGATCCTCTCCATGTTTGCTCAGTTCTAGTAGTCATATATTAGTACAAAACCTTAGTTTAATTGGAGACGAGTAGGCTATCTTACGATCCATCATATCCATAACCCTCTCCTGGAAAGCGTCACCAGCAATCTGCCTCAGTTTCTTGTACTCCTCCTGGAGTTCCTCATACTTATCTTTCAACTTAGGATTGAAAGTCTCCTTAAACGATCTCACTGCGCCCTCAGTTAGCTTTTAGTAACGTAGAACAAATCGCATTCACTATATATAATTGTTAGAATAAATTCCTTACATATCTTATGCTCGCTCAACCGAGTCTGGATATACCACGAAAATTCAAGAACCAGAGAAAGTAAGTTGGGAATAGCGTTCATGATTTCTAACTCGGTGTCTTTGTCCCCAGCCTCGAACTTGTTGGATTGGGAATATCGGTTCTCGTAAAGACGACAGTTCAAAATGACTGTTGCGATGCTCGTGCATGCTTCTGCGATCAACCCGCAATTTTCGAGGTCGCTGGCGCCAACCTAAATCCCTCCCCAATTTCACCATTCCGATTCAGAAATCAGCCAATTGATATAATATAAATTTACTAGCGTATCTAGATAATGAACGTACCTGAATCAAGAACGAGACTGCACTCCAAGCGATACTAACACTCTCCGGCGCAAACTCCAAAAACGGATCCGCCACCTCTTTCACCATAACCAAAACCTCCAAAAGCTTGCCCACAAACCTCGACCCCTTCCCCTTGTTGTACTGGTTCTCCGCCGCAGTCTTTAGAGTCTCGCATTTTGATATTGCTTTGTCCAGACGGAAATCTTCTTTTAGGAAACGATCGATGCTTTCTTGGCTTGGACGTTTCTTGGTGGAAAGAATATTCTCGAGGAAGATTGTCTTGGCTTTGGCCCAGCAGACGGAGTCGGGTGGTGGCGGGTCGGTGGGGAGGCCCATGATGTGGAATTGCGGGGTATTTTGGGAGGTTCGGGCACCGCGAATTGAATCAAGAAGATTGGCTTAGCAGCTAGCGCGAGAGGCCTCGGAATCGTGGCAATTTTGTCTGGGCGGTTGATTGTTGTTGGTAGAACTTCGAGAACATCAACCACAACGTAAGAGCACAGAAATCTTGAGAGAAGGGGGAAATTTTTGATTGTATAATGGCTAGCGCCTCGACATTATCAGCCCCAAAATCTAACCTCCAAGCTCTTCTTATACAACATTTCCTTACAATCCAATCTAGGTCGACGGACTTGCTCGGTGCACGAGCGCCGTCGTAGTTTTCATTTCAACCCTTGCAACGAAACCCTTTTTTGGCGTAAACCTGCATAAAGTTCTCCCCCGCGGTCAGAATTTAGATTGTTCGGCACAAGGCTAAGTCATTGCAACATCCAGATCATCGGTACCAACTGCACCCAAGGAGCTTAGCTTTTGGAGTGTGGGACAAAGCGGATGCAAGCCTCTGAGATCCTTAGGAATATTGAAGGTTCGCTCTGCGCGAATGGAAAACGTAATCCACATAGGCGCGACGAAAGCATTGGTTGTGATATATGAGTCTTCTCGGAACGAGCCGAAGCAATCAAAAGAGCTCACCAGTTGGGCCAATTGGAGGCAGACGTCGAGGGAATTGATGCGGAGATATCTGGCCATTCTCGTTTTATTTCAGCTTCTAACAATACTCGAATTTGGCTAGGGTACGAGAACCCAACTAATGTGCTAGTGCTATGTGGCCGGTGGGGCTGTTTGAATTCATGAATTGTCAATTGTAAGTTAGCACATATCACGATTGGGGAGTAGGAAGGAAATACCGCCATGCGCATCCACAACATGCTTAGAACCGAAGTAGGCTTTTTTTCTTCTGTACTCTATAGCTTAATTCCGTGATCCGTATTTGAAGTCAATTTATGTCGAAAAGACCAGGCCTAATGCGATCTAGTCGTAGTCGCAATATACTACGAGACAAGTTGGTCGATACTCAACACAAACAACCGTGTGGTATTATTTTTGTGTTGTTCAAATTTGAAGCCGAACCGGCTGGCTGCCGTCATTTCCAGTTTGGCTACCGCGATTCATCCCGAACTTGAATCGAATCCGAATCCGAAGTCCACATTCACTTTCCCTTCGCTATATATATTGGTTTGCCCGCTGTAGATTCATTCTTATACAAAAAACCGGCAGCGGATTTCTTTGTCAAGTACAGTTCGCTTGGGTTCGATAGGACTGCCACTCGACCGCGACCTCCGTCCTCAAAAGCCTCGAACCTGCTGTTCAAAGTCTGCCCCACGCCTATTAAATTACCCCCGCCATTGCATTGGTACTAGATCTCGCATCGCCATCCATCCGCGATGACCATCCCACCACCCGTCCCAATCACGTAAGTCGCTTTCGAACTTCGTCGGCATAACCGTTCAAAATCCTTCCAAGGAAAGCTAACCATTAAAATATACATGTATTAGCATAATAACTGGCTTCCTTGGATCCGGAAAGACCACATTGATTCTGAACCTATTGCCCCAGCTGCCTCCACCGCCAACTTACACCCTCGCGATCCTCAAGAATGAATTCGGCGACGTAGCTGTTGATTCCTTACTCACTTCGACCACGAACCCCAATTCCTCGTCAGTCTCCTCCGTCACCGAATTACTAAACGGATGCATTTGCTGTAACCTCGTCGGACAGCTTTCCGACGCAATTTTCGAAATCCTACGCGATGTGAACCCTTCTAGAATAGTGATCGAAACGTCTGGGTCCGCGTTTCCGGCAACATTGGCCATGGAGGTCAACCGCATCGCCAAAGATTTGGAAAAGAAGGCCGCTACGGATCCAACAGTTAAGCGGATTATGTTAGATGGGGTTATCAGTGTTATCGATGTTGAGAATTGGAAGGGGTATGAAGACACTAGTTATACCGCAAAACTGCAGGCGAAATACACGGATTTGATTGTGATGAATAAATGGGAGGAATGCGATGAACGCCGGTTGGACGATTGCGTGGATAGAGTTAGGGACGTGAGTGAAGAGACTCCGTGGGTTAAGAGTGATAAGGGGTCTATCGGTGTAGATTTAGTGTTTGGGATTGATGGGGCTAGAATTGGAATGTTAGAGGAAGTTGAGGAAGAGAAAGAACATAAAGGCCATGGCCACGGTCATAGTCATGGAAGCCACAATGACGAGGTTGAGGTTTTGAGTGTTAGAGTCCCAAAGAAGGGACAAGGATTGGATGGTGGGAAATTCCTAGAGCTGTTGAAGAAGGCTCCGAGAGATGAGGTTTATAGAATTAAAGGGATAGCATGGTTTGCGAACTCGCCAGAGGGGAGGAGTGAAGAGGGTCCTGGGAGGTATATATTCAATTGGGCTTTTGGCAGATGGACCTTTACACCTTTCCCGGAAAACTCTGTGGAAGATGGAGGGATGGCACTTAAGATGACAGTTGTATTAGGTCGAGGTGAGAGTAACAAGTGGACCAAGAAGATTCTAAACGGCGGATTTTTGGATTACCACGAAGAGGACATCAAAGATGCCATCACGGTTAAGAGGGTTAGTTAGACTACATACTTACGTTACGTACTATACACGCTAGATTAGAAGCCACGGAGTCTTTGACGGAGGGAATGGGGCATTATGCGGCGTTACAAGGTTAGTCCAGGGTTAGCAGACGATGCAATCGATTACAAGATAAAGTATAGTTCCGTTGGGAGAACCTCGATGTTCACCAAGATTAATATTGACCTTGGGGGTGCCAGCTTGGCCTCGTAGTATGTGCCACCTAGTTATCCTATCTCCCAGACAGGAAATTTCCCCATTCGGGTGGAATCATATATGAGGTTAGGATTCGCGCCTGGCGACGGGATAAGTGCTGGTACGGTTGCTGTAGACGTCGAACGGGATCTGAGTTGGGCTGTGTTATAGCTGTTTTTATGTGTTGTCCTGTGCAACCATGGCCAATATTGGTCTCGTCTGGTCTCGTCGTAGTCTCGGGGTTCCGCGGTGTTCAATTTAGTATCTACAAAGTACGTACCTAGGTATCCCTAAGTATGTAGTATATATACTCTAAAATCAGCTAGGATTGGTCTCTTTTCGATGTTACAAGATCCTCCGTCTGGGAACTAACACAATCGTCTCAATTGATCAAATTTCAGCAAATAATGCGTGATAATAATCGACTGTCTGCGCAAGCACTCGGTGGGTGACCGAACTTTGGGTCAGCCCGTCGTTTGTCCGCCGAATAAACAGCCCCGAGCTCACCACGCTGCGCGGGATTGGTTGGCTGCAGTGCCCCTGAGACGATGCATGTTCGCCTGGTTGGTACCCCAGCCCGCCCTCGAGAATGGGACAGGCAGCATCGATCAGATCTCGCCAAAGCTAAGCTTGGTTGCTAGCTCAGCTGCAAGCTCGAAACCGACACGTCTCAATTTACTCCTCTTTTCTCTTCCCTGACTATATATACCGAACCCCCCATTCGAACTCTGCCGTCACCATTCACCACAACCACCGATCTTAGACCTTGATAGAGTACCGGATACAAAGTATCGAACCTTCACAATGGCTGATATCCTTCCAATCCAAGAGCGACCGATCAAGAACACGATCGTCTTGTTCGATGTCGACGAGACGCTCACCCCTGCTCGACGTGTAATGCCCCCTCCTTCCTCCCCCTCACTAGACTCGCATAATCTCAATTGGACATTTTTATCTAACAATGCCATGTATGTTTTGTATGTAGCTCGTCACCCCAGAGATGTTCAAGCTCCTTGCCGACCTCCGCTCGAAAGTCGTAATTGGTTACGTTGGTGGCAGCGACTTCTCCAAGCAGCAAGAACAGCTCGGCGTTGATGGTGTCAACGGTATAGATGCCCCCTCCCCCCCTCCACATTATTTCGCCTACAAGTATACTGTAATACGAGGTCTAACAATATGCCCCACCAGTCACTACCCTCTTCGACTACTGCTTCCCTGAAAATGGACTCACCGCATTCCGTCTTGGCGAGAAACTGCCCTCGACCTCCTTCATCCAATACATCGGCGAAGAGAAATACAAGAAACTCTCTCGGTTTATCCTACACTACATCGCCGACCTCGACATCCCCATCAAACGTGGTACATTCATCGAGTTCCGCAACGGTATGATCAATGTTTCCCCAATAGGTCGTAACGCATCCCACCAGGAACGTCTGGACTTCTGGGAGTACGACAAGACCGCCAAAGTCCGTGAGAAGTTTGTTGAGGTTTTGAGGAAGGAATTTTCCGACTTCGGCTTGACGTTTAGCATTGGTGGACAAATCAGCTTCGATGTCTTCCCTACCGGGTGGGACAAGAGATATTGCTTGAACCACGTTGAGAAGGAGGTTGACTCCAACGGGAAGCACTACTTCACAAAGGTTCATTTCTTCGGTGATAAGACCATGGAAGGTGGAAATGATTTCGAGATTTATACAGACCCTAGAGTGGATGGACACAGCGTCCAGAATCCAGAAGACACATTGGAACAAGTCAAGAAGCTATTTGACCTTTAATTCCTCTGCTTAATTAAGCTTCTTCTTCTCGTGGGTTCCGTTGCAACTGTAATCGCAGTTCTAGCTGATCGGATCCCCCGGAATTATCCTGATAGAATAATTTCTAGATACTTACTAGTATCCTACATTTTTACATACTAATAGCATACACATATGCAAACAAGCTGCATACAAAATCCTCGCTTGTCCCCAACCCTTAGAGTCTTCAGCCCATAATATATATAATGTCCGTTCCAAATTGTGTGAATACCGCTTTTATGTAGCTTCCACCAGTCTCCACCGAAGCTTAATTACGGAGACGCTAGTATACATGATTCCAAAGCCTTGGGAGTGGGCGATGATCACTAGCAAGAGCTAGTTTTTCTTTCTTTTTGACGATTGCACCATACCTAAGTACCTAGGTAATTACTTCGGGTATACAATTGTACAATAGAACAGCCTCAGTCGCACTCCAAAGGCGTCTTAAAATCCACAACATTGTCAACACGGAAATCGACGGATCAACCAACAGCGTTGCATCGAGCTCGACAGATCATAATTGCCGCCACGAACGACATTTGCTCACCCGTAACTATTCCCGCAATGGGCAAGAGGTATAGACAATGCCATCTGCTAGCAGGTGGAAATAGCTCAGTCTTTGAACACCCCCCGCAGCTTATGGGTAGTATGCATGTGCGTGCGTGCAGGCTACGGTTATGTCGTCGATTGAGTCGCTCCCGATCCCTGCCCTATCATGCCCTATATAGACCTATTACTCTTGGGGTTTGATCAATTGATCTAGTCCAGACCGACTTCTAAGTCTACTCCAAGATGCAAACCTCGCCCCAATCTCTAAACCATAGCTTCCTGCTCCTGCTACTTCTGCTGCGTACCCCCCAAAGCTTCTGTCAAACTATCACACCCCCAACGATAACGACCAGTATCCTATTCTCAACAATCCAAAACCCAGAGACTATCTTCATAACCCTCAACTGCCCAACAACCCCCCTTCCAAGATGCGAATCCATCCAATGGGGCCCCTTCCCCTCAAGTACAGGCACTACCATTCTCACACCCCCAAGCCCCATGTCAACATTCGTCCTCCACGCACTAGAAGATGGAGAACATAGATACAGTCTCTTTGACACAGGCACCCAAGATTTCCTTTTAGGGCCCCTAAACGCTCCTGGGACCCGTCTAGCGACTTTAATGCTTACCAACGATGGAAGACTTGTTAACGCCGAAAATCAATCCGAAGTGATTTCCGTGCACCCGAACATCACGACTCCCGGGTCAATTAGATTTCATCGCAAACTAAAGCGACAGGGCGCCGGTTTTGTGTACGGAATTATTACTTACAATGACGGCGCTAACATGAACTCGTCCGACATACAGTCTACATTCCTATTCAGCGATACTGATATCCTACAATTACAATACGGCGATACACAATACCAATCTTATAAAGAACTACAAGATGGCGATAGAGGCGTATTTAACCTTTACATGGGAAAACAGAGGAGCGATGCAAACAACATACCCACATCTCTAGAGCCGGTGGAACTAAACGGAATTGATGTAACTAATGTACTGACATCCTCTTTAACAGAAACAAGGACAAGTCCCACATCTAACACATCAAACTCAACCCCGATTACTACCACTGGGGGCGTTACAGCAACCTCAGCTCCCACCGAGTTAACTTCGAGCTCGGGTGGAAATGGGGCTACAAGTACTACCATGCCCACACCATTGACGACTAACCCAACTGGTATTTCAGTATCATCACACACAAATGACGAGAGTTCTTCGAGCACCCTGCGAGAGCCAATAACGTTAGTCAACGAAGTATATCGTATTATTACGTCATTAGGATATCAATGGTACTGCTCAAGTCTTCTGGATTCTGTGACAATATCAGATGCAACATCTACCACAAGATTTGGGGTCGAAACCGGAGTTTCAACAGTAGTTGAATTTTCCACGGCGTCTTACGAACCCATGGTGACGGATTACACGATATATACATTCACTTCGGGTGTAAGATCTTCGGCCACTACTGTTCAAAACACTGTACCAAACACCGGTTGGCGGAAAGGGATGAAGTTTATCAGAGCAGAACGGCAAGTCGCGACGCTGAAACCTCGAACACCGGTGCTCCCAGCTTCACTTTCTGCTTTCGAGGCGGGTGTAATCACAGAAGCCTGTGAAAAGGCAATAGTCCCTACTACAAAAACCGAAACGAAACATGTTATCATCACGCACCCAGAAACTACAAGCGTATCAATCCGACGTTCAACGTCGATAGCCAGTACCATAACCGGCCCCGCTATTACGGCCATGAAAACGTTCCTCGAACCCATCCCAACTTCAACTTATACCTTTGCTGGTGTAGGTAAGGTTTTCATGAAAGACCAAAAGCCCCTTTACGGGTATAAAGATCTCAGAAACTTTGCCTCTGACCTTCAGCTTGTCGCCGTGAACCAAGATACCCAACCCGCAGATACGACATTGCATGCTTATCCCGAATGGACATTACGATACAACATCTCTGATCAATACTACTATCTTGGCAGACGCCCTGCCACTCTAGGATCGCTAGTCTGGGCTTTAAAAAAGAATCCTGTCACTCTTGCTGATTACGCTGTACAATTAAGGTTCTATGACGCAATCATAGGTAGATATATGGGAGGGTCCAGTGGGGATGAATTTAAATTTGATGTACTTTACATCAACTACGAATCTTCAAACACCGCCCCCATAGATGAACGCTACACTTGGACACCAGATGTTGCCAAGGGGATGCCTGCGAATGGGAGGTTCTATTCCTGTCAATATATGGATACAAGTAATGTTATCCATTCCATGACTGATTCTAGAGCTTTGTTCTATCTCGATCTGGACAAAATTTCGGATTCAGAGTTCAGGGCTTTGGTGGATGGGGCAGGGATGGATGGTGCGCAGTGTATTCCGTCGACGGATAACAAGTTTCAGTTTTATTCTCCCACTTTACAAGCTTTCCCTCGTTAAGGCATATGTATAATACCAACTGGCAATACTAAGTATATTTAACGTCTAGGCGTACATTTACAACCCTGCGAAGTGACCTCGTTCTCGCCCTTTAGATCCCTAATTTTGTCTTATCTACACATAGATACTCGTGATGTTATTTGATAACCCCCGCCCATTTTATCTGTGCCTATTGGTCTAAAAAATTAAGAAGTGGTTTATAAATTTACTAAGTTCGTAAAGAGGCAAACAGTAGGCGGGCAGGCAGTTTGGTATACACCTGGGAATTGCTAGCCTCAGTTGGTAGCCAGTTCACAAACTAGTTCACAGGCCAGTCCGCGGTTTAGCTAGTTAACCACCCTATAGTACTTAAAGTTTAGACTTTACGAATTGGATCTCATTTTATTAGTTAGTCTCTTCAGTTCCTAGAATTAACACCTCAAAGGTAAATCGCTTAGGCATCCGAGTATGCTTTTGAAACCAACAGCTCGTTATATATATCGAGGCGATGATAAGGGGCTATTACGTCCCTCTACATGTACAATCGGAATTTTAGATGTACCAAAGTACTACTCGCTGCATGCAACAAACTGTTGCGCCTGACATTTAACAATGATGTCACCCACTTTTCAAAAAACGCTATCAAACGACGAAAAACAAAAGGATCCGCTAACTCAAGCAGCCTTGATCATGAGGATCTAAAGAACCAATAAAGTTAGCTTGGGGTTCAAATCATACTAGAACATTAGGAGGGAAGGGCTGTCGGCCTACCTCATTCAAAGCCTTAGCATCCATAACTGCCATCTTCTTCTGTGCGATCCATTTTGACCGGAGAGCCTGACGACCATTTACCGGTGTGGATGTTCCGGAAGTGTGGAGAGAGTTGGGCAGCGATTTCGATTTCCTCTTAAGTTCCAGCACCTCTGGTTCTGCTGAAGGCATTGCCGGGGGAGTCGACGCTGTAGACGAGGGTGTCGACGAAGCTGCAGTTCCTGATTTGAGAGCCTTCTTCTCGGCTTTTGCTCTTCGTTTCTCATCCTTCCGTTGCCTTTTTGCCTCCTTCCGTTCCTTCTTCGCCTGTTTCTCAGCCCTCCGGACGGCTCTTTCGGCTTTTCGTTTTGCTTTGTCGGATTTGCGATCTTGTTCGGATGAAGAAGATGAGTCGACATCCTCCTCATCTTCCTCGTCTGACGACTTTCGTTTCTTCTTGTTACTCTCTTTGTCCTTCTGCTTCTTCTCTTTTTTCGATTTTCCTTTTTTCTTCCCCGAACCTTCCGACCCGTCGTCCTCTTCATCCTCGGTATCTGGTTCTTTCTCAGCTTTCGTCTCGGCGTCTTTCGCCTCCTCATCACTACTATCCCCTTTATCTTCCTCCACATCCTTCTTCAACCCTTTCGTAACCCATGTACTTTCCAGGACCTCCCCCTTCACAAATCTCATCCCATACCTTCCCTCAATCCACATTTTCCTCCTCGTGTCCTCTTCACTCTTAACAGACTCGTCTGTCTTCCCATTCAGCCTCCCTAGCAGGCTCTGTAGGTCCCCTAGTCCGGTACAAGTATCCTCTTGGTTCCCTCTGCAACCTAGACCGAGTGTATCGTCCTTCAACATGACTTTGATACCGACTTGGGAGGCGATAGTGTGGTGTGGATTGTTTGGGTCTGGCCCGAGGACTGTGCCTGGCGACCAACCTTGCGAGAGTAACATCTTGTGGCCGAACCCGGCAGAACGGGTCCATTTTGTATTATTCGGATCATGGGAAATTTTCCTACGCGTGCGATCAAAGGTTAGCTAACTGGTCTGAAGGCTCAATCCGAGGCGGGCGCAGACTAGACCCCGAGGGGTTGGAACCGCGGAACAGACCTCTTCTTTGATGGTCCGGCGAGACCCATTGTGGCGATTTAACGAGAGGGTAGGGCCGCGAGGGGCGTAGGAATGTGTAGGGTGTGTGTAGGGGATGTATCACGGGCTGTTGAAGCAGCAGTGTCGCCTTTATCGCTCGACATCAAAAAAAAAAAAAAAAAAGATCCCCAGAAAATTTGGGTTTAAACTCACTCGCTTGCGCAGTCTAACCCGATTAGGAACAGAAGATCCTCCAAAATGCAACAGTGCAACACAGCATTCCTAAACCGTGGATTAGTTGAAGACCAGCTGCGATTTCATACCAAACTCCCTTTCTTTTCTTCCCATGTCAATATCTTCTGTCGAGACTAGCTAATATGGTTATGAAAATTGTCTTTCCTTTTTCCCCGTCATTTCATTACCTCCGACATACCTCACGCGACACATATACATCAAGTGTCAGCCTACATGTCCGCGCCTCACAGCTGGCAGCCCGCGAGTCATCGGCCGGGCTCTAGCTCTATGATATGCTCTACGATATTGCTCTTAGGACCTCTGAGTCTTCTATAGCCATGTGTAGAGCTAGAGAATTAAAAAGACAACCTTGCATGTAATAAAAACTCGCGAAATAGCAAAAAACCGGTCGTGGTTCGCGCAGAGATGATTAAAAGAATTGAATGGAATTTTCTATTTCGGCCTAGCAAAAAAAAAATTTAAAATATATCCTATATATAATGCCCCTTACAAATATACAAAGTCCCTATCCTTTTCCTTCGCCCTATTGTGCTTTTTTCTTCTCCGAAATGATGAAGTTTTCAATTTGCAAACCAATCGCTCCAAAACAAAGGTATGCTATGTTATGCAATGCTTTGATGACCAAGAAATGATAGTGATAGACCAAAAGGGAACAAAAAAAAAGGGAATGACTGGAATCGAGCGCTCTATATGTACTTTAAAATGAAAGAAAGGGGATAAAAGAAGGAAACGAACAAAACTAAAAGGGAAACTAAATCTCCACCGTAGCGCCATCCTTATCACCATCCTTCGCCACCTTCGCATATGTGAGCTGCGAATATGGTTTCAATTGGCCTGTTCCCCCAGCATCTACATCCATATCACTCACATCTTTTGCACTCTGGATCCTCGCTCTCAATTCATGCTCGTCATCCTGTGGCGAGTCATTATTAGCAACGATTCCCAAAATTCTGATAATTTCTCCCGTCCTTCCTTCAAGCACGCCAGGGTTCTTTACCTCCTTTGGTACAGTAGAGCCAGTGGCTCCACTTTGACTCCAATGGGTTTCGTTAAGTCCGCCAGCACCAGCGTCGTCGTCATAGGACCAACCGCCGTATCCGGTTCTCTTCTTCGACTTGTTCGCAATAGAAGTTGCGGTAGCTTCGGTCATTGAAGCGGTAACGTCGACGTCAACAATCGTGCTAAGGTCTGCAGTGCTAGCTGCGCGGCTAGAGCGTTCCAATTCTATTTCCCGCTGCTGTTCTAGTTCACGTTGGTAAGAAGAGTCTTCAATCCTACCGGCAACGCTGTGCGAACGTCCTGCATCTTGTTCAGAGCAGCTCCCAGCCCCGGCAGCCAACCCGATACTAACGCCGGCACCGGCGCTGGCACCAGCTACATAATCCTGTCCGTAACTATTGTTTCCTTGCCCGTAGCCAGCGTATTGTTGGCCGTAGCTGCTACCTTGTGCATAGCTACTACTTCCTTGTGCATAGCTGCTGCTCCCTTGGATATAGCTGCTAGACTCGTTGACGTGTGTAGAGCTCGAGAACTCGGATTGGGTTTGATGGGAATAACCGAAATTCGAGCTAGTGCTGCCCTCGGTGGCGTTCCCAGCTGCGTAGCCAGCGGCGAGTCCGACCCCTGCAGCAACCCCACCAGCTGCAATCAGGTTACCTTGACTGTAGCTGGAATCTTGCTTCCTCCTTTCCTCCTCAATGTGAGTAGAGCTCGAGAATTCAGACTGGGATTGATGAGTGTGGTCGATCCTTGAACTACCGCTGCCCTCTGCGATGGAGCCAGCCATATAGCCAGCTGCTGCTCCTGTTGCCACCGCAAGGTTTCCGCTACCAGTACTCTTCCTTCTTCTTTCTTCTTCGAGATGTGTAGAGCTTACGAATCCAGCCTCAGATTTTGACCTTTCAGGACGGGAGCTCCCAGCGATCGCTCCAGCAGCGAGTCCAGCGGCGAGTCCGACACCAGCGGCGGCGGCCATGTGGCCATGGGAGTGGCCTCCCTGGCTACTACTCCTCCTCCTATCATCTTCGTGGTGAACGATATCATATCCAGTCTCAGATTTCGATCTTCCACTAGATTTCTTTGACTCTTCGAAGTGTGTAGAGCTGGAACTGGCTTCGTATTTCGATTTGGCGCTTTTGCGTTCATGGATGGCACCAGCCGCCAATCCTGCAGCGAGCCCTACCCCGGCCGCAGCAGCCAATTGGCCAGTGCTATGGCCGCTAGTCCTCCGCCTTTCTTCCTCAATTCTAAGCTCATACCTCCTCCTCTCCTCTTCGCTAAGCTTGACACTGTATTCATCCTTCCTGACCATCTTAATCCCCGGGTGGCTCCCTTTACTTTCGTGCGTGGTAGTCTTAGCGTTAACTCTACCCCAGATAACGCTTCCTGCCAAAACGCTGCTAAGGAGATATGCCAAACTAATGGCCTCCTTGTTCTTATACCACCCGACTTTGCTAGCAGGGATAGCAAGATCGCAGACATCAGCCAAGAGTTGGGTCACGATGGCACCAGTCTTAGGTACTTCCTCGTTACGCGTCCCAGAGGTTCTAGCGGCATCAATGAAAAGCTTCTTGCGCTCCCACTCAGCGGCATTAGCTAGACGAGCTTCAGCAGCAAGAACAGAGGGGTTGAGGGTCGGGGATGCTGCTGATGAGGCCGTCGATACTGGTGACGCTGCCGCTGGTATTGGTTGATGATGGTGTTGATGGTGTTGGTGCCGGCGACGGCGTTCATCCTCTGAGGAACTCGATGAATCACTGCTGGAGAAGGAGCTTGATGAGTCGCTGCCGTGATAATTAATACGTGCTGCATATGGAGTAGCGACGCCGACCGATGCCGCCATAGCAATCCTTTGGTGTTTGGCCCTTCTCTTCTGCATTCTCAATTGATGCTCTGCCACGGTGATCTCATACAGCTGATAAGCGGAGGCGAGGACGGAAAAGACAACCGAAAAGAAATAGAACTTATTTCCTTTGCGGTTGGCGGAGTGGGCCCATTTCGATTTGACAATGTTGAGAACCCGCATTGTGTGTAGCTACATTTGATTGTACATTAGTCATTTGATACTCAGGGTGGTTAAATCGGAAGGCTTATAGTTCGCACAATTGTTACCGCCTCACTTGCAGCATACACGAATGCACACGCCCACTTCCCAACAATAAGCCATTTTAAAGGCCCTCCTTTAGCACCCTTCCGAGCCTCGAGAGCTTTAAGGCCGGCATCGAGGACATAAAGGAATTTGACGACCTTCCGGGCCACACCGAGTTCTTTGGATGCCTTCTCGACTTTACATTTAGTACCGTGGGAGATCGATGAAACAGATTGAAATGTTGGCGTCCCAGGGATGAGAAGAAGGCCAAGAAGGCCCTTGAGGATCTTTTCCATGCCCGCTACACAAAGTGGGTGATAGCGCATTAGCATTTTGGTGATTCACACAGGGGTAATTGTGGATAAGATGAGTGCGTACCTGTGTTATTGGAAAAGCGGATGATGTCACCCGCGAGTTCACGCATTGCTGCAACGGTGGGGAGTTAGAGCTCCCCGCTCCAATACTAAGACAAATATAGACCCGTATCTCAAAATCAATGACGTTGTTAGTGGTGGCAGTTATGTCGGCGGTGAACGAAAATGTTTACGTTGTTGATGTTGGTTTCGGGGCACGCGCCCCCCTGACTTGAGGGCTGTCAGCAGGCGTCGTTGGACGCCTCACCGACGAGGCAAAATTGTGGATTGGTTACGCCTCTTGGCCTGTGGAAAGTGATGTGATGATGAATGATGTTTGAGGACGAAAAAGAAGGAAAACGGAAGATCAAAAGAAGACAGCTGTGGGCGAAGAAGCTAAAAGAGATGGCTGGGTGTCAATTGGCCGTCAGTCGCGAGACCCGGCCAAAAATGGGCTAGAGTGGATCCGGTCACAAATCCGTCCGATTGGAACCGGAAGCTTGTCAAGCCTTAGCTCCCCGATGGGCTTGGTGGTTCCGAGATCAGGTCACGTTCGTCCTTTGCGATGTCCAAAAAGTACATTAATCTTCTAGTACTCTGTACTTCCATATGTTCATATCGATATATCCATCGATAGATCTATGCACAGGCACAAGAGTACAGCTTTTGGTGACAAATAAGCCCCTGGATAAACTACCTCGACACCATAAAAAATCGAATCAGCCCAACAGTCGCCAGCCATTGCATTGCATTGGGGAAGGTCAATACATACCTACTCCTGGTAGTGCTAGCTCGCATACTCGCACGTACGCTGACGAGCTGAGGTTGGTGGAGCATCAGGACCAACTGGTTCTAGCGAATGGATAGTGCCGAGGGATGGCTCGAAGTTGACATGGATGTGGGATGTATTGACGACACGATGAAATTCAATGAAAAAGAGCCTTCGGACCTTCCCGAAGTTGCCACCGATTTGGAACAGCAGATTTGACGGCCGAAAGCATCACGTGCCGGATTGCAACGCTTGTAGACGAGTGTCGCCATCTGCCTGTTTTAGGAAGGTCCGTGTAACACACGAGACTGCCTCAGGATGCATTGTACGACATTGTATTACGGAATCACTTACGCTTCAGCAATTGAGCACCTATAGTTATACAGCCAGATATAGTGTATAAGAATGTGCTAGATATCTCAAACGGCGCCGTATCCTACGAGACTAATCTCAACCAGAAAGGAAACCACTTTCCAACAAACCGAAGCGCTTAAGCAAATCTATATACTAGTGGATCCGTGGATACGATACCGTGGCCGGCCTATTCAATGACACACGTGCATATACTACATATAAGATAGACTACATACAGCTATCTACTATACTTACGCTACGAGATGTCGTCTGTCCAATTCCCGACCACATACCCCGTTCTCATCGAGGGCACCCCCTACGAAAACTCCCCTCCTCTACCCACGACAAAGCGACTAGACGGCAAATCTTTCGAAAACCCGCCATCAGAGTCGCTTTCTACAGCATATAACGAATTCCCAAATCCACTGGACAAAAGACCTGGGAGGGCCGCCTTTGACGCTCATGTTTATTACGATGAACAAGACAAGAAGCAGAAGGAGTTCACGAGAAGCCTTTGGGAAAGAATTCGGTACGAGTGTACGTAGAAAGACCACCACATGCCCTAAGACCATGGTACCAAGCTATGTACAATAGGCCGGTGCTAATGTATGTCTCAAATTTGATATATAGTTCCCGAGCTAAGGATCTATAGAATCTGGGAACGACCAATCGGTATGTTTCCCCGATCTCAAGAACACCAATGCCAATTACCCCCAGTTTGTCTCTTCTCGATACTAATACCACTGTTAAATCATCTGGTTCACTTAGGCCCCCATTTGTAAGTATCTTCAATATCAACCGTTTATAATACGCCGCTGATTTAGAATGCAATCCAACCAATTAAGAGCTGCCATGTTCGAAGTAAGTCCTCCCTGTAACTACAAGCCTATGAGCATATAACAGTCACTAAACCTACCAAAGGTCAACATTTTCACCCCGGCGCAATTCGGCGCATTCATCCCTTGGCTCATGATTCACCGCGGACCTCTAAGCGTCCTGGTCCATCCAAACACAGGTAACGCATTGCACGACCATACTGTCGGGGCTGTCTGGTTAGGGGAGAAGCTGCCACTCAATGTTGATATTCTCAAGGTCTAAGGCTAAATCATTAACGTTTTTGAAACCAATGCTTTGTATGTTACTTTATTATTATTATTATCCATCCGCGGAAATACAACCTTCAGTTTATTCAGAAAGTCTAGGACTGTGCATGTGACAACTACCAAATGTGATAAGGATAAAACTTGTCCCCTTTAGCTATCCGATTATTTCTACCGAACTTAATGAATGAGAAAAGTGACTGCAGAGCGGCGGTGTATTTCCATAATTCCCAAATATAACTCCGTTTATATGCATGCTAATACTATCCATCCCATAAACCCTATATAAAACATTCCCGATATTACCCGTCATGTAAATAAATCACCCTCACATCAACAACCTCCACACACCTAGAAATCACATTATTAGCATCGAAGACTTTAAAGCGCCCCAGAGAATCAACTAGACACATACCAAGAATAATAGCGCTGGTACCGGTTGTCACACCGATCAACCATTGTAAGGTACTAAACTTCACTGTCTCCAATTGGGCACGGGCTTGACTCAATTCCGTCTCGATTCTCGTATCCGTTTCCTTAATCTTCAATTCGTGCACGCTGCTCTCCTCCCTTATCCGTCCTTTTTCTAAATTCAAGTCAAGTCTAACGTTCGCTTGGGTACGGTTGATCTCTTCTCTAAGCCTTGAACGCAATTTATCAATCTCAGAGGTGAGATGTTCATATTGTGTCGAGGTCTGAAGAAGTTCCGTAGAGGAGGTAGTTGAAAGGTCGTGACGGAGTTTGGCGAAGTCGACCTTCTCTAGAATAACCCACAAGATCGATTAGCCCAATGATCCCACCCAACAGAAGCATCGAATTGTATCAAAAGATCCAAATACTAACGGGCATAGGTAACCTTCTCCTGCTCCTCCTTCAACACCATTGCCTGGCTAAGGTTCTGGATACTCTCTTCGATAGCATCACTCAAAACCCTCATAATAGCAACCGATTGCGTCTCCGTAAGGCCCTCGGATTTAAGCCGCTCGACAAACTTAAGTGTATCGAAATGATGGTCACGACGGAGTGCTGAGGTGCCGCTGAAGCCCCGGGCAAAGGAGGGGTATAGGAAAGGTAGGAGGGGCTGCGAAGTGGGGCGCAAGAAGACTGCGGACAAAGCTCTGCGCGGCGTCATTATGGACGGTATATGGCGAGGCGACGGCATCTTTAGAGGCTTATGATACTTGCAATATATACAGCGGAAGAACTGGTGAATTGCAATTTCTAGGTTGTGGGGTACGCGGAGTCGAAGTTGAAGTTGAAGCTGAAGTTGAAGTTGAACCCATAAAACGTCGAAGCTAAGCTGCACGTTCTCGTGGCGTCGGCCGGTTGGCGATATCGTGTCACGTTACTCAGAGCCTCGGCACAAATCCGGCCAAATGGCGACTGCAACACCTCAACACATTTAGCCACATTTCTTCAGCCACGTACACCAGCCACTCGCCCTCCTGGGTCGTGGGCATATGAGAGCAAGCAATATTATCGGATCCACCTGGGCCTATGCAATGACTTATGCATCGACAAAGAAGGGCATCGCGGACCAAAAGCAAGGGACAATCAGGGGCCTGGGCCTCTCGCTTTCACACCTGAATATCAATATCATTCACTTCACCAGCACTTCGTCTTCCCAAGCGTCATGGAAAACGCAAAGTACATAAGTCTACTAAATCCTTACGTGCCGGTCTCGAGGCCCCCTCATAGCGATCGATAAGATGAATTTCTCCACCCTCACATTATTATGAAGCCTCGACGCCGCTAAACGGCACAGCAAGCCCCCACTTTCCCCACCAAAAAAAATTGACTATCGTAGAAGTGAAGACGTACCTATAACCCCTCACGGCAGCGTCTATAGATCTACCCTATTATGCATTAATAGCATTATTCCGTCGTTTCATCTCTGCATCTCGCATACGGGTGTCTGCTTCAACCATGCACCTCGGCAAGCAAGGAGGGGTCATTTTCTTTACGAGATGCAGGTAGAGACCAGGATATAGCATTTCACAGGATGGGGAAGCAGGGAACGGTCGACGGAATATTAGCCGATGCATATTCCTTTCCTCTCATGCCGCAAATGTATGTATGATAGAATTTTTGTTCATGCATACGGGGGACGAATGCACCGCCCCCCGGGAATAATGTCGCTTGGTGGCACAGCGTCAGAACTGGCGTTGACATTGTTGCATTTTTGACGTGCAGTCAGCTTCGGTTGACGAAGGATTATATTTACCCCAGGTTTAGATTAACGCTTCTGGGAATCAAGTATTATAAATTATCTGTACTCTGTACCTAAATTGAGGCTACCTAATTCGGATATATGATTTCTCTTCTGCAGTGCATCATCGCTAAACCAGGGTGCAATTCAAACGAGGTTTCGAATCATTTTGCTTAGAATATCAATACCCTATATATACCTAGATACTGGTCTCGCATCTACCTAGGTACATGCTTTCTAGTTGATATACGATATCAATTCATCAATGCACCCCGAATCTAGCGATGTAGGCGAGATAAAATTGGCACATGCATAGCACCTTTGTACTTATACTCGGTTTCGAACCCCATCTTGCTGTGAGACGGCGGAAACCAAGTTGTATACTCATGTTCCAACAAAATCCCCCAACTAGCACAGATTGATTAGACCGGACCTACGCCCCAATTTCACAAGATGTAACATGAACTGTAACAACTAGTTAACTGCATCATGTATCGTATATCACAATATCCAATGCACCGTGTAAAACTACACCTGACACTCTAGCGTGTGTTATATTGATATTCCAATACCAAAGTCCAAACTACCCTATAGTATATCATTCAAATGTTACATGTATACAACCACTAGATCGGGGGTGCATCCAACTACTAAACCCCCCAACATCCAACTAATACAACAATAGCCCTCTTGGAA
The DNA here is from genome assembly GCA_036872735.1 of Orbilia javanica. Taxonomy (NCBI): domain Eukaryota; kingdom Fungi; phylum Ascomycota; class Orbiliomycetes; order Orbiliales; family Orbiliaceae; genus Orbilia; species Orbilia javanica. The sequence continues at coordinate 218,544 of JAVHNR010000008.1, forward strand.
ACAGCCGAAAACGTGAACCGCCTCATCCGGCGAACTTGCCATCCAACAATACCCTCATTGTCGGATGGCTCGATAGTACAGTTAAGGAATATCTGCAGTGACTAGGGGCAGGCCGGGATGAGTCAAGGAATATTAGATCTATCTTGATTGAGATGTACCATAAAATCATGCTAGTGAGGCGACTTGAAACGTACATATAACCATCCAGCATCTTGGGCGCATCTTGCACTGGATCCTTTCATATTATCGTACAAAATCGCCTGTGGATCAAAGCAAAGGGGATATATGCCGCCGTTTGCTAACTAGGGTATGTTAGTGGTATGAATTTATACAACGAATCCATAGAAGGACGCAAGTGGCTAGGTTAGAACTATAGAGTTTATCAACTGTAACGGTATGTACAACTACCAGTTGGTACCATAGAACTGTGCCAGATGCTCTAGACCCACGGAATTCGGGAAGTATGTCATAGCGTCAGAGAAATACATGGTAGATCATAATTATCAGGGCCACGCCTCGAAAACCGGTTGTGAATTCATTCATATGCATATATGTTTCGCTGTGACAAGTCAAATCCCAAAAGATGTACGTATACCGCCCTGGGCCGGCGCCGACAAGGCTCTCTTTTACGATCGTGCATACATGAAGTTCTACATGGCTCCTAGGCTTATGAATTACTCTGACTCGTCCCGGGGAACCGCATGGCAGTTTGAACATGAGTTCATTCAATCAAACTAAAGCAAATATATAGGTATCCTAACATCAATTGGAAGAACGAAGCTTCATATCCCCTGTCAAAACCTCCCGTGGCTATTCTTAGATCCTCAACGGCTCAAAATTTCCTCTTACAGGTTCCGCGTTTTTACTAAATTGACAGCCCTGATGAGCTGTCAAGCAGTTGTACCCATGGTACCATGATTCGAGACCTGATTCAAAGTTCACCACGTACACGTGCATATATATGTGTACAAACTAACCTACCAAGCCTATGAAATCAAAAGGTTCATGAGACTGCCCGAGTCATACCTATATGATCCAACCCTCTCATAGTTAACTTACAGGCCCACAATTCATAATCAAGGCTGTTTGGAGGGTGCACAAAATATATTGTAATCAATCATTGGCGCTAAACTAAAACCACTTGCGTAGAATCAAAATGCATGAACCATCAATACGAATCATATTTCAAATTTTGCCAATATTAAGACCCACAAGCGCAATTAACTCTGACATATGCACATTCGCCTCAATTCATACACTTGCACCAGGCTAGCTGGAAGGATACACTAGGCAAACGTTAGAATGCGTGGCAGTTCAGTATTCCAGACGTTAAAACCGGGCTAACATGGATGGCGTACGTATGTGTGCCTGTGCGACAAGTCGAGCTGTCATTTTCATTTAATATTTATGACTATGTTGTGGCGGAGATTGGTGGCGAAGTCGTTCTTCTGGACGAGAAACTAGCGAATTATATCACGATATCGGGGCTCCTTCAGCTTGGGAGCTTCAGAGCTCAGTCGAAAAGTCAAACCACGAAACACTTTCCCTCTCTCAAAGCATATCCGAAATGGAGAGGGGAAAATTTTTTTTATTAAAATGCCGACGGTCATTAATAACGGTGGGTGAGAGAAACGGGGCCAGAAGTTAGCCTTCGATTCTCAAGGTATATTTTATTATTCTTCTTCTAGAAGCACCAAGCTGTAGGCCTGCAGGCGGCTACTTTGCCAATCTCATGAGAATGTCACAAATTGCGTTGTGTCAACAGGCGCTGTGGACTTCTACTGGCCACCAAGACCAGCGCAAGAAAATTGGCCGAAAAGTGCAGGGTTTAGATCCAAGGATCCTACGATCAGGAGCAGAAAACTAATGGCTCCACTTGAATTGATTTTGTTTGGACGAGTTAGGAAATCCATGAACAAGCTTCAATTGGTGCTATTCTTGGACTTAAGCTTAAATAAGAAATGAATGAATGGAAGTACTCTGTAAGGTGATCAAAGTCAAGTGCCTCTGATATTTACGGATAAAAAGGAAAAACCATTCCGTAAAGCATGAAGATCCTAATCCCTGTGGATCTACTCTGTGCATACATAGCGGGCTGAAGTACTTAGGTCTTGGTCGAAACATGTCGATAGCGAGTGGCAAAGAATTCTGTTAAGATCGTGATCATGGCTAAAAGTTAGAGCATTCCACTCAAGCCAGGTAGATATTCCGGTCGTCTACGGCCCTACCAAAGGGCACATTCGGCGGCGGATGACCGGCGCATGAAATTGCTAATGCACGAAAGCACGACGGACAAGATACTATCTCGCCAGATTTCCTTAGCCTAGAACGCCTCTATCTGCACCACACGAGTCAGGGAAAAGTAGTGTAACGAATCCCCGGTCGAGCGCGGGCCCTAAAAAGAGGGATTTGAATTTCGTCGTAAACCCCTCCACTTCTTTGCATACGACGAAACATCTTGGACATGAACGCTTGGGATCACAGGATGAATGGTCAATACACATGGCATCTAAGGATATCGGATCACATTCCAAAGTAGTGGTGTAGCTTGTATATCTAACTAAATTTAGATCTTGGATTCGTCGTTCGAGTCGTCTCGAAGGAATAAAACATTCTAGCTCAGTAACTAAGTCCCCAATATTCAAGATCGATGACATCAAGGGCCCAGGGGGGGCTGGGGTTCCAAACTCCAATGCTATTCTGATAGGTTGGCAATTGAGAAACTCCTCGCCCCAGGATACCAATGATTTACGTTACAGATATCCTGACCCAAAAAGTTTTCCCAATCGCAAAACTATATCCTGCACCAGAGCTCATTGCGTGCGGAGCAAGCAGCTGTATGCAACATTTATCACACTGCAGCTAAAGTTCTCGCCATGGCCCGTATCCGATGTCGAAAAAATCCGCAGATGTGATGACAGATTGCCCTCAAAAAAATTAAATCATGACACCACTTTTCCCCATTACCAAAGAGATGAGCGCCTGGAAAATATGAGCCGTCTGTGTCGATGGCGAGAAAACACTTCAGAGAGGAAGATGGTCAACAGCGCCATCATGGGTTGATAATTTCCACTGTTCCTCGAGCGAACAAACCGCTTTGGAAGAAAGAACGAAGTCACGATTTTTCAGCACAGAAAAGCCAAACTTTCTCGGCGAATAAGAAATGTTATCTGGACGGGAGGAGCAGCCTTGGCCTAAAGAAAATTCCCCACACCCAGGCTCGGACCCATAATTGTTCGGTTCGCACGGGCAGTGAACTCGAAAGACAGGGCTCGCCAGCCAACCACAGGCGATGTCGGCCTGCAAGGGTATCATGGTTGGCATGAACATCGCCAGCGAATGAGGGGCCGTTTACCAACCGGCCAGGATGTCCTCCAAAAAGCCCACACCCTGTCGCTTTCCCTTTTCGGGCTTAAGGCGCTTTTCTGGCCATCTTATCATAAGTCCTCAGACCCCTCATTCGTCAGAATGGTGCACTCTGACCTGGGCGCATCCCTCCACAGCGCGAGTTTTTAGTTGGGCGCAAAGGACCCAAAGAGAGACACAATGGTCATCTGCAGGCAACGTGAGGCCCAGCCAATGAACAGCTACCCGGAAGTGGGTCTGTTTGGTTTGCGAGCCAACCGTAGGCTCCATGTTGGCGCCAGAAAATCCAATGGACCACTCCACCTGAAAATACATCTGGTTCTTCATGCCCTCCGGCCCAATAGGCCATTTAACGGGATCGTACAGAAGAAAGCTACGGCAAGGAACCAGGAACAAAATTGCCTTTTCGTCCGCTAGCTTTCTCATCTGGCCCATGAACCTCGTCGCTTACATATAATGATAGATGCCTGGCTCCAAAAATAACTTGCCCATATACTGCTCATCATCCGCTCCTGTGACTTCTTGATCTCTCTTCCTCTTTTTCTCTCGAACATACCGATCTGACTTCAAGCATACACTGACAATTCAAAGTTCCTCTTGACGACCTGAACTTTGGCCAACACTTTCGCTTTCCTATTCTGCTATCGTCTTTTCGAGGTTTGACGACAAAAGATACTTCAAGGAAGAAATATTGCGGGACAGTCTTTCGGATCGAAGTTTATATTGACCTCTCCGAAAAGGATAGCCTTTTCTTTATTTATTCACTATACACAGTGAATTATATTCGATAGCAGTCTTCAGAGAAGGCGCATTTATCCTCCCCCCCATTTTTCTTACCACTGGTTCGATCTTGAGCGCAATTTTATAGCCGCCCAAGGTTCAATCCCAAACTTCTTCCCTATTAAAAAAGGACATCCTCCCTCACTGCACGAGGATCTTAATATCAATGGATTCAAACCGCCCAACCACACCACTACGCATTCACCAACGAGAATCAGTCAACGTAGACTTCACCTCATCGGCTCCAGGAATGAGTAACTTCAGAGAAAGCAGGATCAACGCTATGGCTTCGACTGAGGCCAAGCTTTCAGAGAAGAAGGGATCTGACAGCAGACCCGGCACTTCCCTAAGCAACGTTAGCAATGTGAGCAACAAGAGACCGAAGACTGCCACTTTCGCCCTGCCAGAAGACGACAATGAAGATGCCGACCAGAAGAAACAGAAGATCGAAGATCGTGAAAACCACGTCAAGGCAGTCATGGAGAAAGATATGAAGATCAAGTTCAGAATCAGAGCCGCTAAGCTTTTCTTGCGGTTCCTCAACTTTGGCTGCTCCCTTGTCGTATTGTCTCTCGCCGCATCCAGTTTCGCCATCTTCTTCGCAACAAAGCATATCAGCAATAGAAACAACCTTCCTCCATGGGCTCCTCAAACAGTTCTCTGGCCTACCTATGCTACTCTTGCTATTGCCTGCGTTTCGCTCCTCATGGCTATCATCGTTCTCATTTCCTATTGGAGAGGAGGCCACGAAAAGGCCGAATCCGCTAGCCTTTGGTTCACCGCTTTCTCTGTCTTTGGCTTCCTCTTCATGATCATTCTCTGGGCTGTCATCGCTGGCACGATCACCAACGCAAGGAATAGTAACAATGGAAATGATATGTGGTCATGGGCATGCAAGGACAACCAGCGAAAGGAACTCTTCCAAGACGACATTGACTACGACCTCGTCTGCAAGCAATTGGTATGTTTCCTTTCTTTCTCTCATTCTACTTATTCGATCTAGATATCTAACTATGTACATAGGACTGGACCTTTGTTTGCTCCATAATTGAAATTGTCATCGAGTCCCTTGCCATCATCCTTTACGTTGCTGCTTTCTGGCGATATGCCTCCAAGTCCAAGCTCCGCAAGTCGATGGATCTCCGTGACAAGGCCCGCCATGAGCTCTACCTTCGCAAGCTTGCTGATGGTGACGAAGATGTCTACCGCCCAACCGAACACGAAATGAAGACAACTGGGGATGTCGACCTCGCTGAACGCGGATACTCAATGTACATCCAACCCTCCACTGTCGCCGTCGGTGCCCCAATAATCGACCCTAACTCGGGATTGGCTATCGATCCTCACACCGGTGAAGCCACTAAGCCATCAAGCAAGTAAACTGTTTGATGACTTGATCAATTGAAATGTCGTTTCCCTTTCACCGTCGATCCTAATTGAGGATCCACGAGTTCCCTTTTCCTTTCTTGAACATAGCCAATTTCCTTTTTTCTGTACAGGTGGATACCCATTGTCTTTTTTTTTTTTGCATTTGTTTTACGTCCCATCTACCTAAAGTTATGGCGACTCGCGGATAACTACGACTCACGTCCCAGCTCATACCTAGTGTGCATATGAATGCGCCTTTGTATATGTGTTTTGTTTCCTTTGGTAATAATGGTTCGGTATGCTCATCTATTCGAACCTTGAACCTTTTTTTAATTTCTTTAGCTTCCTTATCTAGACCCTGGGCGCGCTCGCTCTAGATATTGAAGTGACTTTCTTCTAATATATCCTATCATTAATTTATATTTCCACTCACTATTGTTGGTTCCTGTCTTTTTATAAATTTACAATCCTGGCGTAACTTAGCAAGTAAACTATTTCAATTGACTTTTTTTTGTTTTTGCTTTGAAGATTTTACGTCAAACCTTCTTACGTTCCTTTAAAAAAATAATTTTTCTCCAAGATCTCATGATGTATTTAGAAAGGGGCCGCAGCTAGCTTTGCTCCTAAGAACTTGTGCTCGAAACGGTTTTGACAACCAGTTCTGGGTCCAACTTCTAGAAGAAAATGGCAATCTGTGTCTGCTCTGGCTCTAACCTAACGTCTTTCAGCGATAATAAAGAATGTCATAGAGACAAAAACTCAAAGAATCCTTGAGTCTGATCAGACCCATATCGTAGACAATCGTGTACTAACGATGCCACTTTGGAGTGTATACTGCATCTACATGGTTCCTGTAGGCCTGCTCATACGATGAATTCCGAGTTAACGTTATAACAGCGGATGCATATCTCACAAACGTGCCTTTCACAGACAACCTAGTAGATATAGTGGCTCGACAACGTAGAGATACTACTTACTTACTTTAGGGGGTTATAGCTTCCCGCTATTTCGATATTCACTTCGACCGTCGATCAATAAACCTGCATTCCTGCTACAAAACTCGATTACGCAGTGATACCCCCACATAAACCGAGGTCAATGGGATGCCTCATAGCTCCCATCAATCGATCAAGCGTCGGGATGATTCCATTCCTAAACACCCCCATGTCCAATGCATCGATATCGCGATACACAAACCTGTCAAGCATTCGGCCTAACATGTAGCACACACCTCCCAGCCGTTTAACCCCCAACTTTCTACCGAGGAAACAGGACAAGGCTACCACTAACCTAACGGTTCGTCCAATCTATCCGCCATCTCCCCGACGCCAGTGCCCATACTAAAAACTAGCCACACCATAGCTATATAACATAGATATAACTGCAGCACTCTGACAACACAAGAAAAGACGTCTGAAGTGATATGTTTTCGACGAATAAAATGTCTCTGTTTACCGCCCGACAAACAATCATATTGTTCAGCCGTTGAAGTTTATCTCAAGATGGGCAAAGCCGACACTCAATTTACTAACAAACTTAGAGTGGTATTCCTGCTAGCTCTAGCCTTTGCGGGTTGCTCGCACCGCCATCATCCATCTCCCGGCCTCGTTCGTTGGTTCACGAATCAGGTAGCTTCAAAGAGGAAAAGGCGGCCCAATTATGCATTGTTATTGATATAATGACTGAGAATTCGGCTTACTAGATGTATATTCCCACCTTTGTCAGCAGCGGACATGTGATACCACCGTTTTCGCGATTGGTTCTCAGGAACCGACGGTTAGGTTCGGCCGTTTCCATTGCAAAAGTTTGATTTCAAAATCCCAGCAGTCTTAGTATGCTTCTGTCTCTTTTGGTTTATACTCCGAGTGACACTTTTGACATTTTCTTCAGAGCAAAATTTCCCATGTCACACAAGAAGAGTTTTTCTTGCAATTAACGGGGATGACTCTGCCCTGGCAGCAGGTAATGCTAGATGGCATGTCGTGCGAGCCCGAAGCCTTGAGAAGTGCTCAATACATACCCTGAGTTCCTTCGATAAACCGGGTATGTCAGAACCCCACAATTGGGTGTATTTCTCGTATTCGCCTCTTGAAGACGGGACTAAAATTCCTTAACTAGCAGCCGTGCACGCCGTATGTCCGATATTTTCTTGGGTATGATGTCTATTCTGTAATCCATAATACCTATGCAACCCGGCCATGATTCCTAATGAAATTGTCAACCTAAAGTGCCACCTAGCTCAACAGCTTAATTTCATTTTGATGTAAGCTGAATGCAGCACACAAACATATAGCACATTGCATGCATGTAGGGCTTCTGTCAACTCCCACATGGGCGTCTACAGTGACACTGGCGGTTTTGTATTTCCTTTTTCTTGAGACGCTACGTCGCCAAAAGGAGATCTACGTCAGATTTGATCGGATCATTCCGTCAAATTCGTGTCTCTGCATAGACGCCGTGGTATATTAAGACGTGAACACAAAACACTTTGCGATTTTGTTTCTTAAATTGGAAATATTATGACTCGACATCATAATTGCACACAAATCTCAACATCAGACCAAAAAAAAAAAAGGAAAGAAGGAAGAAAGGAAAGAAGGACAAGGGAATGCGAATACAATATCGAGGGGACAAAAAGAAGAAGGCCATTCCATCATTTTTGGGCTGGAAGCCCGGCCACCTCTTTTTTGGCCCAATCAGCTGATCTTGTGCTTATGCATGTGGTTCAAGGTAGCCCAGAGCTTGCATACCGTTTGTGTTTCGTCGGTAAAAAAAAGAGACAGACGTCGGTAAGATTCACCCACGATATCGAAAATGCAAAAAAAAAAAAAAAAAAAAAAAAAAAAAGGTTGACATGGTCACAATTATACCCGCGGGTGACCACAAAACGGCCGGATCTACGGCCAGGAATACCTAGTAAGTGCATTTTTCAACTTCAAAAAGGTCAAGACATGCAGGGAAAAGACCCATCCCAACATTTGGGGTATGGCGTGGTATACTTCGGTCAGCGAACATTGAAACCTTTCCGGTAGAATTACGAGTTTGCGTAGGCCCTAGGCCCTGCCTGACATGTGCCCCCAAAAAACAGATTATTTTGAGGGCCAAAGCCAACCGTGCAACTCCAACAATATCCATTCGGTCGAACGTGTTGCCGACGCCTTTGAGTGATATTGATTGCTTGGTTGATATTAACCGTCAAGCCGTTGGATATTGCCAAGGTGGTGGAAGGTTCTAAGAAGTCCCCTTCACTCTTCTTTTCCCTGAACTTTTTTTCACGGCAACCTAACCGTCCCGCGACAGGCGTCCCCTCGGTCAGAATATGGCTGTGCTCAATTAATATTAATTCGTTATCATCCCTAGCAATGTGCCTCATGTTCAAAAAATTTTCATATTAATTCATCGCACATTAGTTGACATAATCTGATTGTACCTGAACAATACCCTGGCGTTCATTCAGGCACCCGGATTCCGATGCATGCCTGTAATAATAAACCTCCTCACTACAGATATCAAAAGCACAAAACTTTTTCGTATCGCCAGGATCTGATCCGTGGATTGTACGGGAGTGTGCAACTAGCCTAAATCTTGAACGATTATCTGGCGTTATATACTGATCTTAGATATATCCGGAATGCAAACAATTGATGTGGACCGTGCGCATGCCATGGAATTCTTGTTAGCTTCGGAGGAAGGGTGTGGAGAAGGGCTGTTGTCTACGATAGACCTGTCAGTAGAAAATATGTCGTAATTGATTTCTTGGTTTTGAACATGGGGGTCAGAAGGGGACTAGGATAGATCGAGGGAAGTAGGCATGAAGGGGCAAGAAAGAAAAGGTCCGCTAGAGAATACGGGCTGTGCTATCGATATCAGCTGCTTGAAGGCTGAATACCTTTGTTGGAAGTTGGGGTCGGTACACGTCGATCAAACCTAATGAGGATAAACATCCTCTTATAACCAGGCGCACCAAGTGCCACGGGACCGAGGGTTCTTATAGTTGGAATGGTTGGAAATATGTGACGGGCAAAATGCTGTCAGATTGATCTTTAATATATACAAAAGTAGTAGATGTAATCTGCACATTGGCAAAAACAGGTATTCAAAGAGTCGACGAAAACAAAGTGGTATTGTGAGAGGCCAAAAAAAAAAAAGAGAGTGCGAAGTCCGAACTAAATCCATCGGTATAACAAACCCAGAACCAAAAACCAAATCACAGATCAAGAGACGCATGTTAAAAAGCAAAAACAAAACACCCTTTATAGCTCGCGCTATTATACCGACGTCCCTTTGTAGGTGTCATAGTCTTTTTTTTGAATCCCGCTGTATATACCGCTAATTACCTAGATATCGCAACTGTCCTTTTTTTTTTTTTTTTTTTTTTTTTTTTGGGTTAGATTTCGGTCGTCGTACTAGTTGTGGTATCTTGTTCCAAGCCGCCAGTGCATAGAAAGAAAAACCTATATGTAGGAAAGTCGTTATGAGAAGGAGAAAGGAAATGGTCGATTATACAAAAAGGCAGAGGCTAAAATAAAGTGGCATGGCCAAAGGGAAGATAAAGCTCGCTGAAAATGCATGACAAATATACGCAAACAGACATTGGAAAATGCAAAGGATCATAACGCCACCAAAGATGGATGCTCGGGGATAAAGACAAAGAATTGTAGTTTGTGGGGGTTGATATGTGCAATGAGAAACTTAAAATATGAACAAATGAATAATAGAAGGGGGATTATGGTGTAGAATTAAGTTAGCTCTTAAGCTGCCATTCGCTTTACATCATCTGTCCGTTGACCTCAACTTGGAACCCGGATTTCTTTTGCTTGATGGCTTTAGCAAGCATAAGCTCCCTCATCCAATCGATACGCTCCTCTCGGCTAGAGACAGCGAAGTGATGGTCTTTCTTTTGTTCACCAGCCTTTTTGCTATCCTGGTTGGGCACGAGTTGGAAATGATACATGCCGTCCGAATCCTTCTTGGACCCAGTCTTCAAGCTCTTAAATTTGCTTGATCCAGCGGTGGTGCATGTAACGCTGTAGTCATCAATTTCGATTGTCGCAAGAACATCACGACTGCTAGTCGTTTTGTAAACCGTGAGTTTGGTGCCACGAAGCTCAACACGATGAGTAACCCATTCGTTGCGCAAGAAGTGGTTGGTCCTCTTCTTCATTTCGCCCGTGAATACACGCTCGCTTGGGGATGCGGGAGCGGATCCGTGACTGGAGGCATCTTCCCATTCGGCTTCTTCGTTGACAGTATCAATCAAAGATTTCCCAAAGCTTGGGGGCTTTTTGCTGCTGCCGCTGAAAGAAGGTTTCCGACTGATACCAGAAACGGAATTTGAACGGAATGCACTGCTAGTCTGTGATGGCTTGGGACTTGCCATGGAGGCTGATCGGACTAGTTGGGGAGGGGGGTGGTTCTCAGTCCCAAGAGGTGGACTTGGAGCAGTTGATGATCGCAAAAGAGGCGGGACTGGCCTGGTAGCAACCGGTGGTTGCTGGGGCTGCACAACCTCTGGGGGCTGATAGTTCCGAACATCTTCAGTATTGCGCGGTGTGAAGCCAGCACTTGCCGGTCCTGGTGCTACAGCTTCATTTGATAATTGCAACGCGCGAGGCCTGTGTCTGTCAAAGGTTCTAAGAGAGGTGCTCCTCTGAACTGCTTTCGTCATTGGGGGAGGCTGAGGCTTGATCGAATAGGTGGCATGTGGTGAGACAGGGCTCTCAATTTCATGGGGTAACTCGTTTTTCAGATTCGAGGGAGCTCGCTCTTCCAACCTCTGCAAGTGCTGAAGGGTGATAAACTTGTTCACCTGTTCCTGGGCAGTCAACGCGCTGACTTTGCGGAGTTCGTCAGCCTTCAACTTCATGTCTCCCCGATCCGAAGGACTCAAGACGTCACTGGAAGCGCAAATCGAAGGTGCCCATGGGCTTTTAGCATGGAAATCGTCATTGTCCCATCTTGGGGACTCAGCCTCTAGCATTGAAACACGCTTGCCCTTTGTCAGGCCAAGAACGGAAGGTGCGGCAAATATCTCAATGGAAGCAGACACGGGTGAGATCGGGGTCGAAAGGCGCTTGCTGACTCTTCTCTTGGCAGGATTTGGCGCTGTGAATCGGGGGGCATGCTTATGCCTTCGGCCTTCGTGCGAAGGTGTGTGAGATGACTTGGACTCAGCTGAATTCAACGCTCTGGGAATCGCGAGAGCAGAGTCTGGAATGATGATTGAAAGGCCCGTTGGACGGCGCTTCTCTTCCATCGGTGGTGGTGAATAGGGATCATGGTCGCTGAAATCATCAACTTCCTCAACTTCCTCCTCGCTCTCAGGCTCAGGTGGGGCAGAAACCTGGAATCTTGGGCGATGCTGAAGCGAGGCGACGTCTGTACTTATCCTGAGAACGGGGGCATGCTTTCGAGGGCTGGTAGCGGATGGCCTGCTGGTTGCTACAGTATTTGAGCGGGTGACCGTAGAAGGGCTTGAGGCGTATGACGAGGGGGATACAGCCGAGAGGTTGGGTGAATGGCGAAATTTTGATTCCCGCGACTTTCGAGATGCATGCCTCGAGAGAAGGGGTGGGGAATGAATCGAGCTAGTTTCGAAGCTGAGGTCCCTCTTGGGAGACGAGCCCGAAACTACTGGTGATTTCCGAAGGTGATTAAGTTCAGACCATAACTCGATACGCTTGCCGAAAGATTGGATATCAAGTTCTTTTAAATCCTCCCACTTAAGCTGCATAAGGATGGCCCCAGAGATATCATTCTGGCGAAACTTCTCAATGAGGGTCTCTTCGAATCCAAGATCGGCCATCCATGTGCAAACCTGCATTGGAGACCAGTTCTCAATCTCGGACTCTTCAATGTCATGAAGGGCCATTGACATTGCACTAACAGGCCGTTCATTGACATCGACTTCGACGGGGAGATGTTTCATAGGAAGTGCCTGTGGGACCTGAAGGAGACTGTGCTGAGATCCAACTGGCGACTTCCTGGAAGAATAAGGGCTCGGGTATGAATTTTCGCGAACTGGAGAAATCGGCGACAAATAATCGTCGTCCAAGTTTTCTTCGCTTTGGTGCGGTTGGAGGAACATCGTGCTAAATAAATGAGGCCCGCGGGGGCCAACAGTCGTTCTCTTCATACTCATTTGCATTGGCTGCGACGTTCCAAAGTCCATAGCCAATGGAGGTGTAGTCGGAGTCTTCGCTTCGTCGCACGAAGATGCGGTCTTCATGCCATCCTGCGGTTTCCGGACCATCATTAGCTTTGAGTAAAAATTGCGAGGGATACCAAACCCAAGGGGTACTCACAGATCCGACAGAGTCTCTAGCGCCATCGGAAAGCCAATTGTTCATCCTAAGTGCCTTATTGTATAAGCTATCTTCGGGTACGCCCCTCTCATTTTCGTATTCTTCATCTTCTTCATCTTCCTCTCGAATATCGTCAATTATATAATCTCCCTCTTCCATGTCTTCTGGAAGCTCCATGTTATCATACGAAGAGTATCGGTAACTTGGCGCCTTCGAGAGCCTGGCATGCGAAAGCTGGTGCACTAACGGGTCCTCGAAGTCTATGGATGATGCGATCGAAGTCGCTTCTGATAAAGGGCGTGGGGCCTTCCGACTCTCCATGTTTACCAAGGTTGGCAAGATGGACGAGTGGAGAAACTGATGCTGATGGTACGACATCTTGGATGCTCTGTAAGGACTGTGGTTTGATATGTGTCGGTATATGCTGGCGACAATGCCGCTTCCCTAGGGAAGTCGAGCCACGGCAGGCAATGGTGACTCGATATATAACCTCTATCTGAAAATCAGATATATTCTGGTAACAGTTACGTATGTCGTGCGTCTGTGATGTTGGTTATTGTTAGAGTCTCAGTTGAATGTTCGAACCGGCCGTTGTCTAACAGCTGTCACCACTCGTCCACGTTAATATCTGACAGTTTATATCTAATGCTGCAACTGAGGCGTGATGCGTGTAAAAGAAAACTGAAATGGGGCAAGTTCCAAGTCACCCGCAGGTACGATGATGACAGAGGTAAAAGATATACCCAAGTAGCCAGGGAAGTGGGTGAGAAAAAGGAATAGAAGAGGCTGCGTCTCGCGTGTGGGCGAGGGCTTCAAGCTTTTTTTGTAATCTTTCTCTTTGTGGTAGGCCGGCTTAAGCTTTTTGCGTCGTCGTTTTTTTTCTCACCGCTTCCTTCTCATTCCTTTTTTTCTCACGAGGGGTTCAAAGATGAAACTCGACGCTCGAAACTCCAGTGTCATGGGTGGTTGTTCTCCTGCTTCGCCCGAAGCTAGAGTGTGGCCGGACCCTGTAAAGGCGGGAAATAGCAAAATGGAACGGCAAAATACCTTCCCACTTGTCTAGTGTGATGGGGAGCAAGGAAGAATATGAAGAGCTGTTGGAATTGGAAATCAACGCTCAGAGCCCGAAATAGATGACAGTTAGGAGTGGACATGGGCTTTTGGGTCATCTCCTGGAAAGACCATCTAAAGCAGGTTGAGATTCGAGGTTCTGGTTGGCGCCTTGGTTTTTTGGTTCTATATCTGGTCTTTCTCTTCCTGGATGGCTGCAATTCAACGGGTCGCAGCTCGACCAGTACCTGGCAGGTCACTGTACAAGTACAGGTTCCTACCGACCCTCATCGGAGCACGAACCGTTCGGACCCCAAAGCAATCACGGGTTGGCGTCCTGGCTGCTCGTTTGGTTTGAGCTCTGCTCATGCCTGGTTCTATACTGGGCAATAAATGGGAAAAGAAAAGAAAACAGTCCCCCAAGGCAGGCTAATCACGCTCTCTTTTCTGTTGCGTGTCTGAGATGTCCCTCTGCAGAATCGATAGTATTGGATTGGACAGCATAATAATGATGGTGGGGAACCTTTAGCTTAGGCGCTGGGGTTATGTTTTCACCTGCATAGTATCCCAGCCTCGGCCTCCCAATTGGATCGAGCTGTGTTCTAACCCTTGCCCGCAGATTTTGAATGCTGTGATCCATCAAAAGAAAGCATGGATACAACCGCACCGCATACAAGCAGCGAGAGAGGTTGCAGTCGACCTCATCCGCCTTGGGTTCTCCCCAGGCCACTCCTTCCGAGGGGTAAAGAATCCAACCTTGTTCGGTCACCCCCAATGTTCTTCTCACTCTTCCGCTCCTTCTTGGTTTTTTTTTTTTTTTTTCTTTCCGAGGGTGTCCCAACCACAAAGATACCCTGCGCCAGTTTTTGAAGAGGTGGATGGACAGAAGTGATATTATCGGTATAATATCTTGAGGTTTAAGTCTTTTTCCTGGATTTTGGACAATTCGCTAAATGAGGGGCAATTGTTCTTTGTGCAAATGTCAGTGCGCGCACGCCCGTTTGTTTCTTGCATTACGGAACGGGAAAGCCGGAGACTCGAACATCAAATTTGCTGTTACGCGCAATATGCCGTAACAAGTCGGTGTGATCGGCCCCATTATTAAACGAGACCAAGAGTGCCGTCATCAATGACCCGGTTCACCGTGCCAATCGATTTCGTTATCATCACGGGTTTTCGTTTTCTGAAGCTTTAGGACGAAGTTAGCTCCTCTCATTTCGCTTCATTAAGTTGGTCAATTGCGAAATCTTCCGCAGGGAGTGGAGCCCTTAAGAGAGCAAGTAAGTAGGTTTGATAGACATCAGGCTGTAAGTCTCCCGCAATCGAAACTGTAAAAGGGTGCATCACCCAATCGCGCAAGGTTCAAAAGCAAATGGTCGTAGTGGTCCCTCGTGCTGCCACACCTTCAAGCCGTCTCAAAGAAAGACGGCAAGTTTCTCACGAGTTTGGAGAGAATATTTCAGTATCGTCCAGAGGGAATACGATACCCAGACCTGCATGTTCACTCATTAGGCGAGAATCTGAAACCGTCGTCATCCTTTCCCACTCACATCATCACTAAATTCCAGAAACCAACCTTGTCGAGAGACGAAAAAAAAAAAAAAACTCTTTGTCTGTCCATCTTGAGTATGTTTATCGAGGCCCTTGTAGGTTCAGTTATCCCGCATCCGCTGACCAAACAAAACGTTCGCAAGATTCGTGGGGTTCCTGATCGTGCATTATCGTTTAAAATGTCATCCCAATTGCCCGAGCTGGACATTTGAAATGCGGGTCGCCGGGATGTTTCGGTTGATAATCACTTCTTGTGATTTAATTTGTGGGCTTTAGTGATAAAACATAACGGGTACCGCCTCAGATGCCTTGCCCTTCCTTCCTTCGTCCTAATCCTAGGCCACAAATCATACGATGACCTCGCCAATAGACAGGATCTCGATTCGATTGAGGCCCTGCTCAATCGAGGCATTCGTGACGATTCAGGATGGTGTACCCTATTAATGCTAAACCACATCAATGAGGCTGGATTAAGGTGTGCTGCCTTGAGGTTGCCCATCTAGTATGCATTTTCTGATGTCGGCGAATGCGGTGATGGCAATGCAAATGTCTTGTCCTGGTGGGTAAACGTGGACTCGAGGCTACCCCAGGCCAACACAAAATTGTTTTCCAACATGATGCCTACTGGAACAACCCCTCCTGATACACACCGTAGCTGAGTATAGCTAGCCTCTGGCAAAACAGTCTCGATCCATATCACAATTTGGCGTCGAGGGAACAGGAGAACTAGTAGATCTTGGTTTGACTCAGAAGCCCCTTTCATAGCAGGAGGTGGACCTTTGGTCCCTGATCCTCGCCTGTATCTTGGCTGCGTTCGGAACAGCCAACGTTGGTTGTCATCGTCGCCGGATCAAGTAATCGTCTGCAAAGGAACGCCCTAGTTAACACATGGCAGCGACTAGTGGGCCCTCGGATAGCTACGAGCTTTATCGAAGTTGTTTGAGGCAACTAGTTCATAGCAAGTTGAACTATATGCTATTCACGCTAATCGAGCTGCTCATCCCTCTGCTCGCCTCTAACTCGACAGAGCCTGGTTCAGGATCGGTATCTACCTAGGTGGTCTATACTATTTCGTACGCACCTAGGCTTCGATTAACTGATATAATATAATCTATTTCCAAGACAACTTTAAACCGAGGGTCTTACAATCTCCTAGGCTCACCGTCATCTCTCTTCGACATACCAGTCGAAGGCTAGATGGTATTCAATATTACAAAAAATACAGTGTTTGCATTGCACCGAGAGATAACGAAAGCTCCTAGAGCATGCCCCTCGCCGATTCATGAATGCTCGAATACGAACCCCCATCCAGTCGAATTACCCCGGTGGGAGATTTTCAATACGCTTGAAGCTTCATGTCTCGTATCGAGAAGCATCGAATTTAGATTCTAACTTTGTTCACATGAGCATAACCTGCAGTCAGGATTGGCATTAGCTAGGGCCTCTCGCAATTCTACGCTAAGATTTACAGATATACCTGTATAATCTAGAAGATACAAGGTAATAGTTTCTCCGCATCTTACCGCATGATATCTGACGTTCAACTAAACTCAAACATGGATAGGTTCAACTATGGTAGTGCTATGTCTAACATTTGCAAAGTGGCTGCACCCTGATAGACAATCTTCAACTTCCCCTCCCGTCCGTGCCTCCTTGCAACTTAGCTCAAAAAAAGAGGAGCTTCTAGTGCAAATCTTATTACAAACAAAAAAGTATCGGGTGTTCTTGCTCATACACCAGCCGACTTTCAAAAAAAATCATCCAATAGCGAATTTTGGCGATACTACTAAATGTAAATTGAGATGTCTCAGGACTAGGTTCTCTAGCACACACTAAAATAATGGTTGAATTCTACACACCAATTCCCAAAAATAAACTAGTCAAGTCTCCACCTGGTAGAAGCTATCAAAGGTGCTCAGTGATAGCTCTCGACATGGGCATTTGAGGGTTGTACCAGTACCCTCGGAGCTCGGCCTCTTGGGCTCGTATCTACGCCTAAGTATACCGCTCAGGTTTGGACATGCATATTGCCTGATGGGCCTAATTGGTGCTATAGTTTGTAGTGACTGAGACCTACGGGGTTTGAAGCGTTTCTCGGGCCGTATACGCCCGCGACAGCCCTTAATGGAGCACATGGGTGGTCTTGGAAGCTTCACTTGTATATCCGCAAAACTTAAGAGACGCCTAGAATCATACCTAAGGTAGGCTCGATAATTAGAATTTTCTACAGCTATAATGTCAAGGAACACGCAAAAATTTAGAGATGAAGAACGGATTTTGGATATACCCTTCCAAGCTACGGGAAACCCAAAATCACTACAGCCTCATGATAGTGGCGCGGTTTCGAGGTCAGTTGCAAGCGCAAGCTGAGACTTGGGGTTGTTGCATATTGGTTAAAAGACAGGGTTGCTCAACACAGTCGTCAACTTGAGGTGCCTCCGGGAGCTCTGTCAACATGTTCATGACATAATAGAACATAACAACGGCACAGGCGCATTGATGTCCCCCAAAATACAATCAGTGATTTCTGAAGGAAATCTTTCATAATTTTTTCTTGTTTCAAAGGATCAGGCGTGATTAGCTCTTAAGATTGAGTGGCTCGACGCCGAGGGCAAGATGTGGTGGTTACAACACGAGTTCCCGTAAGCGCCCGAGAATCCCCTACCCAATTTTTAACAACAGCCCAAAGATAATTTCTCAGGCAAACTTGAAGGCCAAACTATTTTGGACATGATAAGATCTACAAAATTTGTGAATGTAATTTTGGGGCTCTATGCATGGTATCGAAACCGTCTAAAACTTGGGTCTTGGCCCTTCTAGACCTTTGGTAATATTAACTAAACTATCGAGGCAGAGAATGCTGGGGACGGCACATCTCTCTCCGCTGATGGTCATCCGACTGTCCATTTGCCTTTGCTGCTTTTTCGAGAATGCGAACGAGGGTGCATTATGCACCCATGCAAGTCTAGGCAGATGGCGGTCGAATCGGCTGTTCCGAGATGTTGGCCTTCCAGCCCGCCTGAAAGAATGAGAATACATCTTCCCGTGTGTAGAGGCAAAAAAGGCACAAACCTCCGATTTACCTCGTGATGCATCTGACGATTCAAGCGGGAGATATTAGAGGCTTTGTGGAAACAATACAGCCCGTAATTTCTGGAGTAAGCCATGGCTGGCTTATTTTGTCTAGACTTTATAATAATTCGATCAAATTTAATGTTCGGGCTTGAAAATATCTCTTTAGAACCTATATATGCTCGAATTTTTAGGCTGAGGGCCTAATGTACAGGTTCTTGAAGTTTTTGAGGAAATTTGATATTTATTGTTTATGACTATATGTCGTTTTGCCGCGTTACCCTCCTTTTCTTTCTTTTTTTTTTTTTTTTTTTTTTTAAAAAAAAAAAAAAAAAAGAGCCAGAAAAATTGCAGGCTACGAAGAGAGAATATCCAACCATCGCCGATGGATACGATATAGTGATCGTAGAGTTCATGAATTCAGCAAGAGCGCAAATTTTAAAGGCACAGTTCCAAATAGGATTACCCGTGAACTAACAATCCGAAACACAAAACAAAGACAAACGACCAGCAGCAAACCAAACCTCCCCCTAAACCCAGACGTGCATATATGTGCATGCAGGAACTGTCGTCATCGGCTTTAATCTTAGTATCTGGCTTCGTTTTGTGGGTATTCTAAATATCGAGTAGATCGAAGACCAAATAACGAAGGTTTCAGAATGCCCCTTGATTCGTATGCTCCTCTAGACATCACCCTTTTTCGTCATGATCCTGCAAGATCCCAAACCTTCTGGTATGGTCAAATCGGTTAACATGCGAGGCCACGTTTTTCTTCACAAGCGAAAACCACGAGGTTCGGGAATGTAATGTCGCCTTGCATAGAGCAAACACATGCATTCCAAAGCAAAAAATCTGAGACGTCAGGCAAACATTTCGCTATTGGCGCTCAGACAGTATTGAAAGGAGTGTTCGCCGGGGCTTCAGCTGGTTCTTCAGCTTCCCCGGTGTGCCATGTATATGAATGTCACTAGATGAAGCAGTGTCACTCGTGTGATCCCTTGATATCCTAAAACTGGATTCTTCACGATCGACTCCGAGCAATGTGCATTTGCGTTGTTACATCCATGCTGTTGCACAAGATGTTTGTGACCGGTGGATCCCACAAAGATCCCAGGTCTTTTTGTGTTACAGTCCAGGGCCGAAAGTTTTCTAGCTAAGTTTTCCTGTATTTCCTGTATACCCCAAAAAAATAAAATAAATAAAATAAAGCAATAAAATGGAGCAAAAATAAAAATAGACTCATGACGGCACTGATATACTTAGGTCCGAGGGAAATGCACTAGTGGTCAATTCTTGACCTACTGAGCTCTATACCTTGGTGTGCTCGACTAACAATTCGAGAACACCAAACACCTTAGCCTTGAATCCATGGATGCCTCGAGACCACACAGGATGTATGTGCCAATCGACACGGACTTGGACTTCTTAGAGAGTAATACCTCCGGAGCAGGACACAGCTGCATAGGCCCGCTACATATCCCCGTTCATGCCGTGGCATGTAACGGCACAGAAAAGCGATCCTCATTCGTGCCACAGGCTGCATCTCTTGCCCATTGTTTCGAACTGATCTCGCAGCATTTGGCGTGGGCCTATCATTTTCCCTCATTACCCCACCAATGTCGCCACACGTGATTCGGAACAAAGGCCAGTTAGTGACAGACCCATCTCATCCCCAGCTGCAGAATTGCGCGCGTTGTGCCGTGAACGGGCATCGCTTGGTCGTCCCGATGCCGCTGCAAAGAAGAGCCCTCCAAGAACGCAGGGATCGACCGGGATGGCTCTCCAAGAGCCCAGCTGCATGATCGGGGGCATAGAACAATGACCTGGGAGTTCTGCAGCTGCGTTCATGGATGATCCTAGTTTCGGGTCCTGCCCGCGCGAGTCGTTCGCCAACTCTAGGTTTTCTTCGTCTGTCAATCATTTTAGGCCTTAGTTCGGATCCGTGCCTCACAGCAACTGTATCGATGGGGCAAAGGGTAATACAGATGACCTCGACCCAGGTTTAGAAGAGCGCTCCCCGTTGATCTAATAGCTAGGGTTTGAGGACGTTAATTTGGGAAGCTGGAGAAATTCACGACTATGTCTTGACTGGTAAGTACCGTCCCAAAAAATAGATCCGCTAAGCTTACCGGATTCCGGATTCCAGTTGTCTAAGCTATAGGACTAGAGCTCTTCCTCCACCCAAATCCAGAGAGTTGGTTGCAGGCCAAGCTGGAGACTTTTTGCGCAGATTCATGGCATCGGGTACAACATGATATCTTTGGCACCGTTTGACAGGCGCCTATGCTGCCGCCTAAGTAGGGAAGAATTACGGAACGTTCTGTGTTCGCTTTGTTGCTTAGAATAGAAACAGCACCAAGATGTGGGGACCATTGTGGGGGCTTCGTACCTGAGCGTTCCCGGGGGAGTTCGAGGAAAGATCGGAAGCAAGGGCAGACGAGTCACCATCCCCGGGGACTGGATGGAAGTACTAGTACGACAGGTACGTAACTCGATCGCCAAGCCACACAGCTCCAGCAACAACAGTGGACACCTGTGTAGGTCCTCCGCCAGCTGGATTGTCGGCTTCGAGCTGATAGCTAGACATTGTCTCTTTGCACAGCTGGACGTTTAGGACAGCCTTTGTTTCTGATGCCTCAGGTGACCCAGCACTAGTAGGCCCATTCTCCAGCCTGCGTTGAAGGTTTCGATCTCCATCGCTCAATCAATCAGCGAGAATCGAATCTAGCTTCACATGTGGTTGCTGGTAAATCCCTTTCCAGTAGCTCAGATCGCGAGACTTCCTGTGACAAACGGAATAGCCCGTTCTACGAGGTCTAGGCTATACGTCCCCCCAACAGAGACTCGGCTTCAATTGTCATAGGTAATGGAAACCTAACGGAAAGACCTAAAAGACCGGATTAGACTCTAGCCAGCCCTCAGAATTAGAAAGTGGGGTAACGAACTGCTGAGTTGTTCGTTCAGCCTATTTAGTAGCTTACCTGCATGGTGATAACTTTTAGAGATTGCCAACGCACAGGTGCATGATGACGTGCGACCCGCTCCCGCTGTGAAGAATAGCATATTAAAAATTGAGGAAGGAGGTGTAAAAAGTTTACTAGAACGTCATCTCAAGGGCATCTAGGCTTGGGTTGAGACACACGGATTGTTTTATTCAACATTTTTCCATCCAGGCGGCCTCTAGGTGGAGTTTGGCGGGCATTAACGGACGGCGAGATTCATGGAGTGAGACGCGAAACAGAACGCAAAAATGCAACAGGCAGGACAGGAACACGGTTAGGCTTACTTGACTTGAATGGGGAGTGAGGTGGGATTTTCAAGATGGTCAAATTTTGCGGTCGGGAGTCGAGAAATTGCCGACCGACGCAAGCCCGTATGGAGGAATCCTAAGGAATTATGGGAAACCGTCTTTCCCGAATCCATTTCGGACAGGTGAGGATGAAACCTAAGTCCGCTAATATCTTCTATGATGAAAATTATTCATGTAGAAGGTCATACTAGGAGAGTCATGGCATCGAAGCGTCGGCTGCGAGCCCCTAGAAGAGGCCGAAACATAGGATCGTTACATCTCGGAATCGGATGACAGTGGCCTCAGATCGAACCATTCCGCCGGATTCAAGGCCCAACAGCCTATTTCCTGTGTGCAGGTCTAACCGTGAATTTGGGGGTTAATATCTGCTCAAGAAATTTATATCGAGAACTCCCAAGCCTCGGATTCAACGCCCTATAGTAGGGTTCAAAAGGATACGTCAGCGCATTGTCGCAAACTTGTATACGGACCTTCTGGCTTTTCAGCGTTCGTGGACCGTGGGAAATAGAAGTTTAGGGAATAGTATGTTTCTTGTGCGGCAAGAAATTGGCATCGAGATTTAGGTATCTAAATCTTAGGCGTCGTAACGAGTTATGGATGTTGTGGTTCGATTCAGGAGGGGTTGACGGTTCCACGCCATGGACTCACTTAGGGAAGTCTTTGGGACTTGTGTAGATGGATGAAATTTCGAAGACATTAGAGATGACCGACCAAGGAGCCCTTAGGGGTTAATGCGAGTAATGGGACCGACCGGAAGCAAGGACATATCGCTGGAAGCCTATGACAAAGCCTAATAAGAGGATAATTGTTTTCCATGTAGGCGAAGGAGCTACATTGGAAGGGAGAGGGATGAGGGAGATAGGATACATACTGATGGGAAGCCTTTCAGGCAAACCCTACAATCCCATGACCCAGGATACATTGGCATAAATCTTTGCAAGCCAGTCGCGATGGTACTATGGCACAGGCCTACAGGATGATGTATTTTATCCTTAGGTTCACAGTGTGGAAGTAAATGAGACGGAGATCTAAAGTCTACGGAGCAAAACAGATACACTGTAGGAATAGATGTGGGAACATCTAGAGATTGATGCGACTTGAGAATTGGGCTAAGTGGCTTATGGATGATGCATCGATGCATGCACGGAGAAATAAGTTCAAGACATGAGGGGCTAGGCAAATATACGCGTAGACGTATGAGCTGACCTCACTTGAAAGTCGCTTTTAACCTTTGAATCACTCCTCACGTTACAATCAATCCGTATGATGATAGGTCCTCAGCAGGAAAATATCTAGCATTTCCAACGAACTTGAACAATAGATCATGGAAACAGTTGTTGACTACCTAGTGAATTGAACTACCTGGGTTTCGATACTACATCTCGTCGCAGGCCCCCCGTCGATGCAGTTGCTAGTGCCTTGGTAATATTAACATGAGTGGACGCTTCGATACTTTAGCTCGTATGTAGTTTGTCTTATGGACCCCCAACGGCAAGGGTCAAGAGAATCGGATCAAATGAGAAATCATTCTAGTGTTTTGACTCGATCCTATGAGATTATGCTTTGACGGGAAACAAGGCAATCAAGCCACAGGAATACAGACAAAAAGGAAGGGTTGTGGAAATAACCCGGCTGTATTCCTTAGATGCATAAGTGGTGTTCTTGTGATGAAGATAATCATACCATTTTCCTTTCTATAGTGCATTGCATCTTGCAGAAATGAGGTCCCCGCGGTTCTATTGGTAGTGTGGTAGAATGTTGCGTTGAACCGATGTTCCTCCTCCACCTGGAATTGCCTCATCGCCGCATGCTGGTTCTATAAGTCCATGCCAATCTCAAAGTCCTGAATAGTCTTTTTCTCTTCTTTCTTTTTTTGGTTAGAGGCAAGGGGAAGGGAGCCCGAACCAAATCCAAAGAGCTCAGAGATTCCCCTCCTTTGGGAATATCCGAAACCAGCAGACCGGATACCTAGTACTATAGACTACGATAGAACATCTTTTGGGAACGTTCGGTTCTTTTTGGCGTCATTGACATACAAGACAAGTTAATTAAGTCAAACAAGAAGTCTACTCTAGCTCTAGTATCGATGATTATTAAATCCCTCAATTACTACATTGCTCGGACTATTCGAATATTCGACGTCTATTGGCTAGACAGTCAAACTAGACTTTAGAATCATATCTCGTCGAATTAGAAGGTGGAAGGGCACAGCGCGGAGTACGAAGTGCGAGAGGAGTTCATAATCTCTATTGCGCAATCGAAAGAAACAAAATTCCTTCAATCCACTGAGATTTCTGAGAGCGGAAACAATCGACTGGCTGAGAGGCCTGGTCAGCTCCTTAAACCCGTGAACACCCTCAGGTTTTGAACACTCGCAAGCCATGTGTCGGTATTACAGAACGTCTACCCAATCACGATTTTTAGCAGCTACCACACCTCGGTCACGGGACTTGAGGTCAGGGATGTCGTGCAGGACGCTAAAAAATTGGTGTCTGTAAATGCATTTGAGCTTGGAAGACTTCACAGGATTCATCCTTCGTATCAAGCTATTGATGCAAGCCGTCAGATATAGCCAAGCATGTGAATTATTGCCTCGTTCGAGAATGGTCCTTGGAAGAACAGGATATCTTGAGAAGCTACCCTGGTGAGTTCAAGATTTGTACAAAATGTACAGGTACAAATGGCCAAAACTAAAGCTAATCCCTGAAATCGGTGCGCATTTTGTGTAAACCCCTCTCACAATTAATATTATGACTTGTAACATTTGTGGATTCTAGATGTGAACTCTTCGCGTACTTCCGCTCCTGCCTTTGCATTCCCGTTTCACCCGCAGAGAGCCGATTTTGATCGAATTTTCACAGCCGACTCAAGCTCAGCTGGCCTAGGGTATGATAATTCGGGCGGCGCAGTTCGATCGATGCTCGCATCTGACTTAGTTTGACAGGTCTTAAAATTCCAAAGAAAAAATAAAACAAAAATTTTCTGTATATGAATTAAGTCAATGAGCTCAGACACGGTTGCACAAAAACTACAAGCTGAAACCAGCCGACAGCAAGATCCGGTAGGCTTCATTGACTTGGCATGTTGGAAAGCTTCTGCGATGAGGTGACGCAACGGCATCCGGCGCTCCCACTAAAATTCCCGTCATGTGGGGCGCACACTTGCGAGAAAACGGTTACTAATTGCATGAAAACTACCCTTTTGAGGTTTTCCTCCTAGATTTTTGATGCTTAGAAACGAGTCGATCGAGCAGTTTTGAAATTTCTGGCGGGTGGAGATCCCATTTACCGAGTTCCCGTGCAAGACAAAGTTTCTCGGTTCTGGGCACTCTCACGATCATTAAGCTCAAGAAGCTCGTCACGATCCACTCTGCATAATTATTTGCAACCTCGCTCTCGGCCGCTTCGCTTCCAAACTATTGCAATTGGATGAAAGCCCAATGTCCCGGTGGATGGAGTCACGCAACAGGATGGTCCTAGAGCCCATACCCTGGATTACCCAGATCAAGGTTTCCGCTCAGTACATACTCGGTATTAATGCGATGGAAATTTTGCATTGAATATAGCTCCTGGGAGCACACAGTGTATGCACGGACATTGGGCGAATGTTTCGATATGGAATGTGGAGCTCCAGCCCATCAATTCCATAGCTCTTTTAAATTTGCATCCCCATTGACTTGGTACAGACACCACTGGACGTAGACACCTGACTATTTCAGAGACAAGAGGGTCGTTTAAGCGGAACGGCAAGCCCGCCATGCTGGAGGTTTGTGGTCATGACCATGTTCTTGTTCGATTTTCGTATTGGGATTAACTTGGGAGGGTGAAGAAACCTAGCGGCCGTTGGATCATCCTGAGACAGACAAATTGTAACTGGGTCCTCCCATTACATGGACATGAAAATTCGACTACTTCCGGGCATCGATCGGGCTGTGGCATAGCCATCAAATAATTTCCCAGTAATCGCACCGTCGGAGAGTCCGTCCCGTATGCCACCAATCGCGGCGCCGTTCCTTATCTTGCACTTTACAGAACCGGTAGGAATGGTGTCCTAATATGGATATGACCGCTACAGTATAGAAGCTAAACGCAGTCTAGATTCCACGGATCAGACCGATAGCCTCGAGGCTTCAAAAGGAATATTCTCTGTGGTCCGTGCTATTAGCGGGATCAACTATCCGTTCTCGTCATCTATAATCTCGCCCTTGCTGCAGCTGAGATATCTCGATGGACCGTCTATAATAGTAATGTAATACGTATCGGTCCTTTTGCATCTAATCGAGGCTGAATGAGTCTAGATCGTCAGGAGATGATATATGAGAAAAGCACGGTTATCTTGACCGATCTAAATTTTGCGTCAGGGCCGTTGGACCATAGGTGGTTGTCAAAATGGTCTATAGCATCGTTCAACATGTTTCGAAACATTAGCATAACTTAGTTTTACGAGCTAGTACAGAGTATACTATAGCCCCAATACGTCCGCTTTAAGATAGAGACTGGAAAGTATTTTGCATGGCCACCTTGTCCACTGTTATATAAAATATTGTACCTGACAAGAATTCCGACTAGCTACGAACTGGACTCCGACAGTTGAAACCTGTTGGATTTCGTCGGTATGTCCATTGAGATTGTTATCTACGGAGTTTCGATTCCAACCCCGAATCCAATTATATACCGAGGGCCAAAATTGAGGCCACGCGCACATAGAAAGGTAATTGTTGTTTTCTGTTGGAATGCCAGTCTAGCCCTCGAATCAGGGATATCGATGGCGATCGGGTTTCTGTTGCTACTACTTTGGAGTTGTAGGTGTATATTCCCAAATCAACATAGTCCAACCTATCCGGCCTGAATATAGTTTAGTTCGCAAAGGTGTAGAGTGAGTGAATGTATGCTATTGTTACTATATGTACATACATACCTTCGGTGCAATGTGTTAGTTTGAGAGTGAACTTGTCAAATAACTTAAGGACTTCGATACAATATCTATCTGATTCAAGATACTCTGGCCAGTTTTGAATGGGCTATAATATGTTAGGGCTAACTTTTGAACTATCGGTTTCGTTAGTCAACATGTTTTGGCTATCGACAAGTACTCAGCTGGCGGTCGCGAACTTTGATAAAGCACCAACGCTTAGATGCAGGCCGATGATTTGATTTCGAATTTCCAGTCCCAGCTATAACATTTACACTATTGTTTCAAGTCGTTTTGGCAAACTGCCAATCTGACTAACGCAGGAACCTCACAGCCTGGCTCTCTCCGGTGCACATATACATGTATGTACAAGTGCATATACCGTGAGCTTGACACGAGCCGGACACAACCGGATTCATGCTAGTTAGGGAGGAATGTGATATCGAACTAGCTATGGCAAATATTATGGATAGGTAGTGTCAGCCCGTTACCTGCAACTTCATTATTCGCAAAGGGATTGGGTATTGATTGCTCGTTGTCAGAGAATTTTAAACGAGGCTGAAGGCGAATTATTCT
This sequence comes from Orbilia javanica, assembly GCA_036872735.1. Lineage (NCBI taxonomy): Eukaryota > Fungi > Ascomycota > Orbiliomycetes > Orbiliales > Orbiliaceae > Orbilia > Orbilia javanica. The sequence continues at coordinate 245,832 of JAVHNR010000008.1, forward strand.
TGCTGCAGTTGTGGTTGGTTTGCCATGCAACTGGCAATAAACAATCAAGGCGAAGGAGCAGCTACAATCACACTAAGGCGAATTCATCACGGATTTATATGATATCGACCAGGGGATGGACGATTGTACAATTGTTCGTTTCCCCCAAAGCCATTTCCGAGATACGGGTATGACAGGACGGTATTAACGAAATTGTTATATGGACCCATTTACCATGTGGCCATGCAATGCATGCGTGGTAAAGAGCAAACAATTCACATCTACGGTAGAGCCGTTTCATTTGACCTCTACCGGGCTGCCAAAATTGACACTTTAGGCCCATTGCTTGGGCGTGGAACTTCGCGAAAGCAAGCTTCGACAGTAGCCATGCGACGCCAACGAAGCCCCTGCATCTGGGCTCGGGATGCAGAGGTACGAAGCGAGGGTCGAACCCAAAGCTTCCCTTTCTCTGCACCAAAGATTTGACCCGGACAGCACCGGATTGACGAACCTCTTCTCGGAATAGAGAGTTTTAACCGTCACGGGAGTTGATTCTTTGGAATGCCTGAAGCGGAAGGGGAAAATAAAAGAAGGAATAATAATCCCAAAAGAGGCCTTCAGCGTCAAGGATTCATCGATCGGATTTTTTGTATTTTTTTTGTATTTTTTTTTTTTTTTTTTTTTTTCTCGATCGAGATGGCTGGTAGCCAAAAATAACTTTTTCCGTCCTCTGATTATCGTAAATTTGAAAGACGCAATGGCGTTCTACTCCGTAGGTGCAGGGTCGAGGAGCAATCCCGCCCGCACATAACCTTCTTTTTGGTTCATTTGCTTTTCCTCACGAGCCTAAATACCGGACCTTCGAGCTCACCTTAGGTAAGGGGAGGTAAAAAATTTGAAAAAGAAAAAGAGAAGGTCAGCTCGAGGAAGAAGCAAAGGATCTCGCAGGCCACGGAGTTCATCGTGACCCGAAAGTCTCACTTTGTGCTTTTTCCATAAACTGTGCAGACTTGGACAGAAATTTCGCACTTGACCCTTGTGCACGTGGGGAGGGTGAGAGAGATGGCGACCTGTTCCTCCACAAGCCGTCGCTCTCTTTTCTTTGGGCAAGGCTCCAAGCCTGGGGGTGGGCTCCATGTCGAATAGTAGAAGGGAACGACGGGGTCCACCCTTGCCCAATAGTAAACCCCTGTCTAGCTCGCATGGGCTGCAGCAACCAATCAAAGACTGCATGAACCTCGTCTGTTGTTTTTGAATTCTCTCAAGAAAACACAATTTCTTTTTATTCGCATCTGCAAGCCCGCAGATGCATGTTTGGTTGAACTGATAGGAGGACTGGCTGCAAAGTTAAGATAAAGTATCTGGGCTTGCACCCATCGGGATAAATGGACTAGGGTGGTCTGTGGGGCATTTAGTGCATCCATGTAGGCGCGTACCAAATATAAGTACACTGGCAGGACCGGCATGCTTTCATGCAAGCTCCGGGCGCCAAAAGGTCTCTCTTTTCTCAAGAATAGCAGGAAAGTCGAGCAGGAAAGCAGAAGGGACCTACATAGCACACATACAACAGTTCTTCATACTACCACACCGCAGCGCACGCTACCTACTTCGAGGGCACCCATCCCTCCATAACTGCCAGCACACGCAACCAGAAAGGACGGACTGACTGACAGACGGCCGACCCAAGATACGGTTGTTACTAAGAATAACCTCAGAGATCCAAATATCCACCTCCAAAAAAGAAGCCCGCAAAGAGAATCCATTCCATACTATAATTTAGTCTTTTGACAGGGGGAAAAAGAAAGAAAGCTTCTATCTTTCGACAAGAACTTGCTTGCACCTACCTTTCGAGTCAGCCTCTTGGGTAATCTGGTATGTCTCCGCTCCCAGGCTTTATAACTTATATGCTCCCCATACAACCGGTCCTCTGCCCTTTCTGCTTCTCGTCCCCATTGCTATTCCCCATCGTACCAACTTCAATTCTACAGGACGACGTTGACGCTCTGCCCTGTTTCCATTTCCCTTGTTTCTATTTTATATAATAGTCCTAGTATATTGCGTTGCTTTAGTCGCCCGCCTATTCCAACGGCGCCTGCTCTGATCTAATAGTTTTTTTTTTATTTTTATTTTTTTATTTTCTGTTTCCTGTCTTGATACCTTTTGAGTCTAAAGACTTACCACCTTCCTTTGATCAAAGATACTTTTTTGCATTACTACAGAGGTAGTCGTGTAGAGTTGAAGAGCAAGTAGCTTGACGCCTTCCTTCAACCTTCATAAGCCCTCTCGTCGCTTAACCATCCTTTGAAGATGCAGCCAAAGGTTCCAAAGACCGCCTCCAAGACCCACAAGAGGTCGAGAACTGGTAAGTCCATTCATGCATGCACAAACATCCTTCGGACATCATGAGTTCATACTAACTTGTAACCTTCGCCCAACCAAAGGTTGCTTCACATGTCGCCTTCGCAGGAAGAAGTGTGACGAAGGAAAGCCTGTATGCAGAGCATGCAAGCACTTGGGACTAAGCTGCGACTACAAAAGACCCTCCTGGTGGGGAAATGTCGACCACAGACGACGACAGAAAGAGGTCATCAAGCTGCAAATCAAGAAGACAAAGGTGACCGAGAAGGCAGCCAACAATGCCATGGCATCGATGAGCGTGACAGCATATCCGTCTTCGGTGTCCCAGTCCACATTGCCTACTCCGGAATACTACTTCGATGGTATGGTCCGGCCCGTACGATCTCACTCTGTCGACTCTGGATACTCGTTAGAGTATGACTACGAACAACAGGACCCAAGCTTCGACAAGATGCAGATGGCCCACCCGACCCAGGTCAACTTCGTCGAGACATACGACTCTTCTGGTTACTCCTACAATCCTGCCTACCAGAACATCCTTGAGAACAAGTCGCAGTCGTACCTAAACACAATGCCAACTATGGATAGAAGGGAAAGCATGGCTTCGTTCTGCAGCACACAGAGGAAGGATTCGAATTACAGCACAATCAGCAATGCCATCCTTCCTTCGATGCCAGCAGAAATATACCCAGCCAACGACCTTCCAACCCCTCCATTACACCCAGCTGTCATCCTCCCATCGCAAAACGCGACTCCCGGTGAGGACATTGTTGATTTCAACTTCGTTGACTTCAATAGCTGCCCGGAATCCGTACCAATCAATCACGTTGTCGATGATGACCAGGACCAACAGCTACTCAACCACTTTGTCATCAATGTCCTTCCCTCGGTCTTCCCAATCCTCGACTTGACCGTCCCATACTCGCAGAGCAATTTCATCGCCCCCGCTCTGGGAGCAAACCCGGCCTATTTGCATTCCTGCCTGGCAGTCGCCGCAATGCACATTAAAGCCACCGAACAAAACATTGATACCTCGGCCGTTGATGAGGACATCATGAGGCACAGAAAATCCACCGTCGAAAGACTGTGCGAGGCTATGAACCTCAATGTCGACCCAGTCCAGCCATTGGAAGCCATCCTAAGCGTTATCGCACTGAGAGCATTTGTTGCCTCGGTTCACGACAACTTGCCGGATGTCCCATGGCACCAACATTTCGAGGCCGCGATAACCATGATCCAGCAAATGGGTCTCACTTCCCAATTCCAGGAACTCACCGCAACCTCCACCAGTTCCTCTTTCAACATGACATTGGCCGCCTGGATCGATATCCTGGGCTCAACAATGCAAGGCCAATTCCCAGCCTTCGCCCACGAATACTGCCAAAACTTCAAGGAAGGAAAGAGCGCCGGCTTCAAGGAACTGATGGGCTGTGATGACAGGGTCATGTACTTGATTTCCGAGATCACATGTCTCGAATACCACAAGATTTTCGAGAACCTCCCCGACGCAACACTTCTGGAGCACATCACATCCTTGAGCGCTTCTATCACTTCTACCGAAACCGATCCTGATCCTGTTGCCGCAGCCCAAAATGGCCCAATGGACCCGACTATCCTTTCTGGTCTCATTACTGCCGCTTATAGATATGCTGCTAGAATCTACCTCACCACCCTCGTCCCTGCCTACCAGGGTGTTCCCTTCAATCACAATGTTCCAGCCGTTATCGAACTTGTTGACAAGCTTACCACTGTCCTTGAGCTTATTCCAGGCGGTGACGATGGTTTCGACCGCTCTCTCTCGTGGGTCTACCTTATTGGAGGATCCGTTGCTACCCCTGGATCCGCCTTCCGTACCTTGTTGCAAACCCGATTCGCATCCCTCCCTCAGGAAAGTCGATTCGGCAGCTTCTCTGATATGTACGAGTTGGTCAACCTCGTATGGAGAGAAGCCGATGCCGCAGGTACTTATGTCCCATGGCGAAACGTCATGAACGCCAATGGCTGGGATCTTCTCCTTCTCTAAACACTCCAAACCCGACCTTCTTATTCTTGTACATATTACTTTTACCATATACCCGTTTCTGCACCTAATCTTTGTTCGTTTGCAGGAGTTTTGTCATTTTGTTTCTATCTAAGGTTGGCCGCTGTGCTTTCGATACTTTGTATAACGAAATACTTCCTCAACCTCCATCTACCCACCATGCGCTGAGCGCTCTTCATGACTCGAGGGCGCGCAGTTTACCGATTTCCTTTCTTGTTCTCTTCGCTAAATCATTTGACGAATTCCCTTTCTGTCAATCATCCGCGTGTCTTCTATCTCACATCCCCTCATCTTATCGCTTCCCGCTTTTTGAAAACTGTAATACCCATTTGAATACCCTCACGGAGTTTTTTCTTCTTTTTCCTCCCCTTGTACTTTTTCCTTACCTCCAATTGGGTTTCTAATTTTCCTTGGGACTTCGGCGGACGGAAAAAAACATATTAGGAAATAATTACATTCGTTCATCGCATACACTTTTTGTTTATTTTGCTTTATCTTTTTTTTTTTTTTTTTTTTTTTTTTTTCTGATCCAGCAGATCATAGCGGCAGGGCTCATTTCTCTCATCGAGCCACCTTTTTCCTTTTTAGCCTTTCCTTACGGGCTTCTATATTAGAGACTGGGGGAACTATTTGATAAGCGGAGTTTTTCTTTTCTGTCTATTTACACATTTATATAGCCTTGGAATTTAGTCAATCGAAAAGTTATTAAAATATATTAGTCCCAAAACAAGTAAAGAGTGTGAAATTGATATCTAGCAGCTATGGATCGTGAGACTTGCCGTTCTTGCTCTCCTCGTCCCTTTTTTTTTTTTTTTTTTTTTTTTTTTCCCCTTCCTTTCCTCTTCCTAGCTTGTGGTGCCTGAGCCTTGTTCCTGATTTTCCCAAGACCCTGTTCAATATTGCACGAACACTATTGAGTGACTTTTGTTACCTTCAGCCATCCCCGGTCGCGAGACAAGGTCAAGGCCCCGCCGTCTCGAGAGCTCCAAGTTAAAATATATTACGAAAATGGCGTCTTCAACCAGCCGAAGGTCGATCCAGCCCGCCCGCTCTCTCTCTAGACCAAAACAAGGGAGTGCTTAGGGGCTGGCCATGGTTCGTGGGATAAGTGGTGCCTGACATAAAGCCAGTTGCACAAAGACAATTCAATCCTGCTCGTTCGACGTCTTTGGAATGCAGTACGGTAAATTTGGAGTATGTCTTACAACATATTCGACGAGCTAGCTGACATGCTCCAAGTTTCCCGTTGACAGCCTACACAGAGATGCATTGATTGTGACTATTGGGGTAGGCATCATGCATGACTGTCGGAGGGCTCCCTGTTATTCTCCCCGAGTGGCCCTGCGCAAACGCTCGGGAACCGGAGGGCACTTAGGCTGATACTTTGCCAACCAAACGAAAAAAAACCCCACACTTCCGTCTCGCTTTTGCAGCTTAGCTTCGTCCCGAGTTTGGATACCTATTCGACCGGTCGAAAAATGTGGAGATGATTACCACACGAGAACTTAAAATTCAAGGCTCTTTGAAATGCGCAAAGTTATGGGGCATAACCTGAGGCGTTATAAGTATTGATACCTATGAAGACATCTTGCCTCTTTGATTCTGCGCTTTCCCTTCGCAAATGATAGTCTATGTTACGGTATCAGTCTTCCCACAAAGCTAAGCCATGGCCATGGCCGTTCCCAATCGGAGATACCTACGAAACAGTCTCGCCATTTATTTTCCGGTAATCACATAAAAATAATATAAAAAAAGTCTAAAACATCCGAATATCCGACTAGTATGGACTTCGCCAAAACAAGGACGTCTTTGCGAATGGACTTCATTTCCGTTGGGATAGGGTTGATGGAGTCGAAAGAGCTTGAAGCCAGAAAGCCACAAAAACGTAGCCAACTTGGTTCACAACTCCAACTGCAGGCTACCTGCAGAGACCATCCTTAAGTCCCCCCAAAGGCTCCACCACACTACTCTTATTTGGAAATTTACGAATCGGAATGGCCACAGGGCTATCCGCGGAGCACCCATGCATTTGCAAGACACCCTTTTAGGGTCGAAATCTTGACCCTGTATGAAGTACAAGCGCAAAGTCTGCTTTTCACAAGCTATGTATTACACAGACTTTTAGGCAAGGGGATCGGGTGCGAGCACCTTCAAGGGACCTGCAAGAATCACAATTTCGGTGCGAACAGAATTTCCCGGACCCGAACAGACCATATCATTATAACTGCCCAGTTGGAACAAGGTGTTTGTGCTCGCGCAATATAATATGATTTGGTTTCTATACATCGGATCTTAGAAATCAACAAGGGACAAGTGTAACTTGACATTATCGGCAATGTTGGGATCCACATATGACCTCACATGTTTGAACATAAAGCTAACAGTTATGCCAAAGTTTGGGGGGGAGGGGTTTAGGGCCGCTGTTCGCCGTGGGACCCAACGTTACTGCCGGTAACCTCATTCCTTTCGTGAACAACGTGTGATCGGGTGGGTTCCATGCAGCTTTCCATCCCTTCTATGTGGAATAGAATGCTTTCTGGGTTGGGCACACGGCAAGCTCCTATGCTGCACAAGAAAGATGGTAGAAACTTTTTAGGGTATTAGGGGTTGGATCTTATTACCGGTCTTCGCAACCGAATCGTGGATCTCTAGGCCTGCAGGGTATCTCGGAATGCTTAACTGGATTTCAATGCTACCATATCAATTGGCAGACACTAGCTATCGAAGAAAAAATTTTCTCGCAAATTTCTTCCTCCCACAAACCACGGTCGCAGACGGCGTGGGGCCATGTGTGGGTTTATGTTTCTTGGTTTCAATAAAAAGACGGTTAGATCACCTGGCCTCGTGTTCGTTGAATTCCAGTTGGTCTTACTTGTGCACCTTGTAGTCCCAGGGGATTGGTATTCCCAGGTTTCGAATGCAACGTCAGAGCATGTGCATATTTCGTGGGGTTCTCTTTGCATGTAATTCCCAATAAGACTACCTTTTTTCTTCTTCTTCTCACAATTATCCACTTGTTAAAGCTTAAGGTTGACTATTTTTGCCAATTGAAGCCGTACTTTATATTAATATCGAACCAGCTATAGACTTATACATGGGGGCAGTTCTATATCACCATTGATATCAAACTCTGCCACGGTTGGCCGACATGGTCCTGCCATGTAATAATAAGACGGACCGTGTAAAAAGAAGGTGCATTGACAAAACAAGAAAACCCCGCACAGAACAGGTGCAAAGTTCCTCCTAGAATGTTGTCATGGGTGCATCTGATAATCATTTAATCAACATAAAATCGTGGGGTTGCAAGCTTCTCTGTGATATTCCCTAAAGGGTGCATCAATGGCCGGGTCTGGAATGTGAATAGCTCAAGCCGTGTCTCTCGCCTAACAGGCTACCGTGAACTTACTATCCTTTCCGATTCACAGCGCTCGAAGAACACAACTGGCAACTGTGAGCTTGTAAAAAAAAAAAAAAAAAAAAAAAAAGACGAAGACGAAGAAGAGTGGGTTTGTTCCCCTCGGCTGAGACATCATGATTCGGTAGCTCTTCAAGGCAATTCAAGACCCGTTTCTCGCTAGTGGGGCGGGCGCGGGAGCGGGACAGCTGCAAAAGTTTTACAGTGAGCCCAGTTGCATGATGCTTAAATGGGGAAATGATTACCATGTCTCGTCTCCTCGAACAGCCTCCGTGAACTACTTCTCTAAATACGGTTTATGCACGGCCTAGGTTGTGATTGTACGACCAAACCGACATATGCCTATGGAGAAATGAGAATAATAAAAAAAGAAAGACGACGAGGAAGAGGAAGGCAAGGAGAAGATCTCGTCGTATAATCAATTTTTAAATTGCTTCAAACGGATCGAAGGGGGCAAGGAACGCGGCCTGTGTCAAGATTCAAGCTAGCGTCGCGTCGCTGATCCACACTGTCATCGGAAGAATTAATTCAGCCGCAGTATGGTTTACAAGTCTCGATGCACCACAATGCACAAGGCTTGTGAACTTGGGCCTATGGAGTAATCACGGGCGCTCGGGCACCCGGACCAGACCCATCCATACACCCACAGCTGAGAAGGAGTATTCCACTTGGAATGATACGATTTCTGCTGAACTATCTCGTGTCTCTCATAGGCATAAGAATTGCGAGTTCAATTTACTGTGCCGTTAGTGTGCAGAATCAATCGGTAAGGGTCGATTCGCTCGCCAATGAACTTGCGCGCTCCATATGATTTCATCGACGTTCTTGGTGAAAGTTCTTTCTGCGGCTCGGAGCGAGCTTTCTGGCCGGCCCGGGCTCTGAACCTTTCCCTTTTTCTGCCACCGGCCTCAGCCGTGCACAACGGACTTGCCGAAGGGCGGGCCTTTCCTTACCCCTTCTCTGCAGCGATATTGCAATTTCGGTTAGCTGAGAGGGTTCGTAATCCTGATGGCGAATTCCTCCCGCTGCGGAGCCAAGGTCAACGTTCTTATCCGGCCGGCATCCCCACCTTTTTATGCGAATCTCTGATTTTTCGGCTCAAGACAATTACAGCGCCGCGCCATGGGTTGTCAATCACGGGCAAGGCTGTTCCCCACTTTGACGAAAATTTGTGCAGATAAGGTTATTCTCTTTGTCACGCTTTGTCAGTGGTCTCCGTCTTCGATACACTCTCGCGCAGGCAAAATACGCTAGGGAAGGGAGTATCAGTCCACCTTTCTGCTTAGCCGTCTAAACGAGAGACATCAATCGAGAGATATTTCCCTGTAAGCGGCGTAAGACCTGACTTCTCTCGGCGACAATCCTTGAATTTTGTCGATTAGAATCATCCACCTGCAGCAGCAACGAAAGCATTCTTGCCACACCTTACACGTCTGTGCCATAGTGAATACAGGTGCAAATGCCTGGGATCGGATTGTAAAAGGTTCCGTCGCTTGGTCTACTCCGAGGTCATAGCAAATCGTTCGCAAAAATGTCGAGATTGTGTACCTCTCTTCGAGGGCGCACGGGGAGCAAGGATCTGGCATCCATTATGCCGCTTTACCCGCAGGGTGTTCCTGAATTCGAACCTTTTAACCGACGGTCGGGAAGCCTATATGGAACATAGAAAGGCTTCTACAGGCATCGTAGTCGCGGCCTAACATTTTCAACCGGACAGAATGACGCCGACGTATAAAATTATAATATCGGTCCTTGGGATCGAAGCCTCGAGGCACGGGAATCTCAGCTGTCAAACCCAGGGTTTTGACATCGTGTGGCGGATCCGTTACAACGGCCGCTTAATATGCCCTCTCGTTCATATGAATCATGAACACGGCAGGTAGTATTCGAACTGGTCGCACTGATCACGTTTCTTCTAAAGTGGGTAATTTCCCGCCACCTCGGTTTTGTGCCTCTCCAAATAATCGCCATATTCATTGTCTTTCGCGAGATTTTTTGTATTTCTTTATCCATACAAAAGTATAATATCAAGACATGCAACTGAAATACTCGGTTGCCCTAAAGTGTCATTGGTTGATACAAATCCATCACAAATCAGAACGACCCTCAGAGGGGTTTTTGTCCCTTCCAGTTTCACTTTTTCCCCGCTATTGATATCCTAAACATCCGAATTTCAGACAAAAGAGCGAAGCACGAATTAAAAGAGGAAAAAAGAAGAAATTTAAAAACGAAAAAGAAACGGTCCCGTGATGTGATGATGCCTAGCCCGGGTTTAAGCCTTGTGCCCGGAAAACTCCCTTGTAGTTCGTATTTCCACTATCGCACGGTAATTCAAAGTACCTTTATCACATCCATCCTGTTTCGCCTTATTCCGTCCGCCCCGCAAGTTTTTGCGGTAGATCATGATCGCTATAGAGCTCCTCGATTCAGGAAAACTCCTTGAAATGCCAGATGATCGATCCGTCACTCGTCACCACCGTTGCTAACAACCCTGTTGATGCAACTCGTTTGTGATATTGATGTTTGGTCTGCCTCCGGGGTTGCTGCCGCCTCATGCGCCGTTCTCCGGCAACTTTACCAACAGCGGACCCGGTGTAGGCTACCTCTTCTTGGTCGTCATCGTCGTCGTTGTCGCCCTCATAGCCATCACCGGCTTCCGCCGGTGTATGCAATTGTAGCTTTTCGAGGCTTAGAGGCTCTAGCCAGTCATCGTCATCATCGCTTTGGCCCGCGGTCCTTTTACTCGATAGCATGTAATTCGCCGCTGACAATGCGGGTGAAGGGGGTGGATTTGTTGGAAGAGTCGTTGCTTCTTCTTCACAGTCGAAGTCTAGACTTGTGCCCATGGCAGTATAATCAATTGACCCGCCGCGGGAGCGTGGGGTGAGTGGCTCGCGAAGACGAGGGATGGAGTGGTCAAGACATCGCAAGAGGAGTTTTTTGTATGGGTCCGCTGTTGAAGTTAATTACACGAGGTCAGCAACTGAACTAAGACATCCGGGATATAATATCCCACTCACATGACATGATGTAAGTGGTGGGTGATGTTGTGATACATGTGGGAAACGTCTTATATGCGAATTAACGGTTTGGGCAACAGGACTTACTTTCCCATGATGAACCGAATAGCTCTAACTGACTGATCCTTCGAAGGTCAGTTTGGTCCGGAAAGTCGAGCTCCTTCGCAAGATCCTCACAGAGACATTTGTAGAAATCGCTATCAAATGTGTCATAGATATATCGAGGATCGTTGGTCTCCGATACCATGCCATATGCATGGTCATTTGGCCTTGACTCGATGCAAATCGCCATTTTTGGATATCCTTGAATAGTTCGAAGCAGAAACAACTGTTGATAATTGCTCCAATAACAATAAAGATGATAACAGTAATGCCAAAAATTTAAATAATCAAACGAAGATATCGTGATTGGGTCGTCTTGTGAATATAGCTATGGTATCTCGCAAGTATCGACACTTCGAAAATAGAACGATTGGAATATGTCGATAAGCTGGGTAAAAAAGGATATTTGAAAGATAGGTAACTGGAGATTAAGTCATAAATAAAATAAACTAGAAAACGCCGTTGAAGCCTCGCAGCTATCCTTAAACTCTAGAAATATAAAAGACAGAAACGAGAGGAAACCTGTACGGACACGTATACGTGCACAGCGTTGTACAACAGGCTGAATATGGAGCTCGAGTATCTAAAGCGGATGCGAGGATCTATATATCTTGAAGCATAACATGGCTCGACTGCGCCCGCAGTAGGAGTTCCAACGAATGATATTCATCCATCGCGATCCCTGATATTATTTGCCATGGTCAACTGCCATTATCGTCGTTCATCTGCTAGAAAACTTCCGTGCTTATTCGAGCTCCCTAAGCCTCTTACGATGCGGACGCTGCCCGCATCACACCACAACTTTTCGTTTTCGTCTCCATGAAAGACCCATATTCCCTTTTTTGATCAAAGTCGTCCACTAAAGTCAGTCCAGTGGCGAACTCGAGTCCGTAGATTATTATTATCCCGCATTAGAAAACTTATTAGAATGGTGATAGGGGACCCTGAACCAGCTCCGACCAGTCAGTTGTTTCAGCGCTTATCGAGTGGTGTGCTCGTTTACCAAGGACTTGGATCTGCCGTGTTGTGATCTATATCGAGTGGAGGAGTTCCACTGCCACCACTTTTTCAGCAGCGTGGGGATTTGAGCCTGAGTGCGAGGAGAAACTCGGAAATGGGCTGGGTAAGATCGAAATAATTCTTGGTCTTGTGGGGTGGCCAGCAGCCCACCTTCCTGAAGCTATTGGTGAGCCCGTCGGCCATCGATACGATTCGATGCAGTTTGTGTGCCGCACGAATTCCATTGGGGAACGGGTTGGGGTTTATTTTGGAAGTCCGTACTCTGTACAGGTACATATCCGGCGCACTCGGGCTTATCGATTCGACGCGAACAGCGACGGTGTGGTTGCAAACAAGAACGATTGCGACAGGGAATTTGCGAGGTTGTGGTGTTTACTTAATATGTCAGCTCAGGATTCATCAGCTCGCTAGCTAGATTTTGAAATTTCAGCCCGAAGTGTCTATGTAGACGGGAGCTCTAGTGCTCAGAACTGTCTACAAGGGGAGTAGTGCTGGTTTTGAGAGAAATTAATTTAGAAAAATATGATTCGTAGATGACCTAAAAAAAAAAAAAAATCCTCTCGTTTGATGCATTATGCATGTCTTGGGGCCTTAAGAATGATATATCCAACATGACACGATTTTCCTGGCAAGAACTAGAAATGCGGTCTCATGCCAGGGACTGTTGAACAAGATCGAAGCTCAGCTGCATATTTGTATGCGCGATATTTATTATAGGCTCATCGGTGATAGGGTATCCTCGCCAGTTAGAAAAAATAAAAATATACACACATGATAGATTTATAATTTCGAGATAATCGAGGCGGCTTGAGACATAACGAGAGTCTTTCGGCATCTAGGCGATTGGATAAGCGAGTCCAATGATATCGGTTGTTATGGGTATAGCTTTGGTTCGGTGGGTGCATGCGCACCCTACGCTATTGGGAAGGTTTCATATATCACTTTCTTGACCTATATGATCGAGATGGAATTTTGTGATATAGTTTGGCTCTCGAAATGGTGAATTCGTGGAATATCACATTGTCGATTCTAATTAGACATGGTACGAGACAAAAGACTGGGGTGTATCGTGCCCTTGTGACGAAGGGTACGCATGTAATATCTAAATCAACTGTGAGTGAATATGGAAGAGCATTCTGGCATCCGGGTTCTAGACCTACTGGCCATTGGTAGCAGGCTCTGAAACTCTCAGCATTGTAGTCCGTGCGGACTCATATACCATAGCCATTGGTCTACGGCCCGGCGAGGGTGGGTTCATGGACGGCAATATTGCTGAAATGGTCATAGAACGATCGAGTACATCAATCAAAGTCATTCCTGGCGATCGAATGGCTGACTTTCTGTATTAGAAGATCAATTGTTCCGACTACGACAAGTGCTTCGATGGCCCAAGCCGTCATCCACGCCCGGAGCTAGCCTTGGATTCAAGTGGGCTCCCAAGCCCACGGCCTAGCTGGCTGTCAATATCAGTGATCCCGGACATTCGAATTATCGGTTAGGCAAAGTGCAGTCTTTCTGTCGCCAACCTCTTTGGCTATTGGCATTACGATGCTCAAGCGCCTTGAGCGCTGTAGGATCATGATCAACCTGTCGATGTCGATGGTGTAGAGGCATATGAAGTAAGTTCCCCACAGTAGGCCAGACCATGAAAACACCATGAGATAGCTGTTAGAGGGGCACCTAACAGCGGGTGGCATGCCCTAGAGTAGGCTATATGGGAAGCACGAAGCATGCTGGCGATAATATAATATTTGTGAAGCCCGTGGATTCGAGGCCAATGCGCGTGTGCATGCGACACAATTGTTGCATTTTGCAATGTGTTGTGTTGTCTCCAGCAATGAATGCATCGATGTTTGCGGCCCTCCGCATTTCCTCTTTCGGCGGCGCTCTTCAAGGCTTCTCAACAACTTCAACGACGTCTCTTCCTTTGAGCTCGTGACATAGCTCCCGACATTGTCGCCAACCTCATCAAGGCGCTTAAGCTGCTACTGCCAGATTCTACGACCTCCAGCACTACGATCCACCCATATCCAAAGTTTCTCGCTTGGTGTAATCTCCACGACTGTACAAAGAAGGCTGGTCCATAGACGAACTTCATTCTTCACCGTTCCTTGAGTCGACAGAACGTCGCTGTCAAGATTCTTTCAGCTCTGCATCTCCAGGGCATGCAAAGCATGGCCCTTACTTTCCACCCCAAATCCTTGAACAAGATGTCGGTCTATGTCCGGACGCTCACCATCAACGATATCGACAAGATAATCGAGTTGGAGAATGCTTGTTTCCCTGAGGCAGAGCGAGCTACGCCGGCCAAGGTATGTCGTGGTTTAGGTCTTTGGGGTGGCCCTTTGTCGTTGGAAGCTGTGCTGATTTTGCTTTGTGATTAGTTTCGTTATCGACTGAATGTCTGGTAGGTTTTCCTGGAGTGATCGATTGAACCTGTGGCGGGGAGGAATTGAGCGCTGACATGGTGTGATTGAATAGCGGGGAACTTTCGCACGGATTGTTCACGCTTTCGAAGCCCCACCCCGATACGCCGAGGGGCATATCCGATTTCCAACCAAAGGAAATCCTCATTGCGATGATTTCAGCAACTAAGACCACCTCCCCAGTTGTTTCGGAAGCATCGATGCGGATTCCCCATGACCTCCTTGACAAGTATGGAGCGGAGAAGTCGACGATCGTGCTGCCTGTTTCACAACCGCCCCAGACCTCGGAGTCCCAGGATGCTCCTCCCACACAACCTGCTGCTGACTCGCAAGCATCTACGGCAGCTGCACCACCTTCTGAAGCCCCCAAACAGGCAGTTAAGGAGGCTGCACCGGCTGTAGAAGGTCATGTTGAACACGGAGAAACTGTCTGCATCCATTCTCTCTGCGTCGATCCTAATTACAGGAACAATGGATACTCCCAGGTTCTCCTGAGAGACTTCTGTCAAAGAATGAAGGATGCTGGTCTCTCCAAGAGGATCGCATTGATCTGTCGCAAGGAGACAACTGGTGTTTACACCAAGAGCCAATTTTTCAGATACAAGGGCAACAGTGCCGTCACACACGGTGGGGTCAGTTGGGTAGACATGGTCTACGAGTATACGACCCCTCCTAAGGGCCGGGGCTCTGCAGTAAGGACCTAGAATACCCATGGCGAAGTTACTCTGGTTAGATGGACTACGGAAGCACATCCCATCCCACAAAGCGAGTTTGGAACCCCCCAGTGGACGCCGTTGCTTTTATTCACGACAAAACGTTCTCCGTCTCAAGTCTCAAGGTTGGGCTTGACGAGAACGGTCAAATCGAGATCCCTGGTCTCGATTTTGATGAGGAATGACATCTTGATCCTCTAACCTCCCCTTATCTTCTGCCCATTTTCTCTCTTTTCTTTGATGTTATCTTTACCACTGTTACGACTATGTGCATGAGGCGTTTTGTATTGATTCGTTTGCTGTCATTTCTGTCGTGTGATGCATCACCGATTCAAATTTGGTTTGGCATCATGATATATCGAATAAAGTGAGAGCGTAGGCATCATAAAACATGAATACTGTACTGCTCTCGTCATTTCCATCGAGGTCCCCTATAATTGCTCCATTCACATACCACCTTGTCGGATACTGGGCACGGCTAGTAAGTTAAGAGCTGTAAATGATTATCGTGTCTGTAGTTCTCCTCTGTTTGAGCTGGATGCTGGTGATTCAATTGAACTGTCTAAAAGGTATTTCATCCGCTCCGTAGTCCTTCTACCTCTGATCGTAGGGTATCTAGGTTTCGGTGTCTTATCGTTCGATAGGGTTAGGGGTTTCGGGGTATCTGTCGGGGACTGATAAAATGTACAGGTTGAGGAGTCCATGGAGGAGTGACTGAGTGAGCTATCTCAGACGGCAGATTGCGTATTGTCTGTCCATGGACGACCCTGATAATAACCAGCCTCTCTAAACGATATTTCCATAGCACGTTTTAGATACTGACGTTCCCTCACTGTTCTAATATCGTATTGCATTATATCGTACCCCTAAAGCTAAACCCGGATCATTTGTCCGCCGAAATGTATAATACTATAAACCAAACCAAGCTGGTTAGCATGCAACTCCCATGATCCGTATAAGGCCCGTTCGCCCCTCAAAAAGAAGAGTGTTCTCCTTACCATTATTCCCTCTAATGAACACATCACCATATCGATTCTTTCGTTCACCATTGACATATTCCTCCGTATTCTCGAGCGCGATGTTCATATACCCGTCCACCGATTGAAGTTCGCCTATCCCATAATCAGCACTCTACCCAAAGAAGATCTCCTCGCCTTGGTATATAATCCGAAAGGGAACGGGTATTGCGGTCCAACCTTTGTATTCAACCCCGGAGTTAAGCTTGACGGTGATCGGGGCGCCGTGGATCTCGGAGAGGAAGGAAGATGGGTCCTTCGACGAGGATGTAGGAGTGGGTTCGCCGGGTGCGTCTGCCATCTTTGGGGGGCTGTGTGTTTGTATGTATTTGGCAAGGGGCCACGGGGTTCTGATACGCTGTTATTGGAGGGGGGGGGAGGGGAGGGGAGGTTGGAGGAAGGGCGGATGATGGGTGGGTGACGCGATAAGGATTAAGAGAGCTTGAAAGCTTGAAAGTTGCTGGAAACTTTGGTGTAACCATTGGCCAAAAGAACACGCTGACAACACAGTTGTGTTTAACTTCGCTGGTGTCGAGGTTCGTGTGTTACTCGCATCTGAATCTTGATTAATTAATGCGGTCTCGGCCCTGGATCTTGATACTGCGAAGGGTATGCTGGTGACCTCTTTACCTGTTAGTTTAGAGCTACATATCCTGCGTGACGTTACCGACTAGCGCTAGCTAACCTAAGCCTGTGCATATTTTATCGAATTTACATGTACGAGAGCACTCTTTCTGAAAATTAGAACGAAAATAAGTCTTAAAATTGTACTATGTAGTGAGTATTTATGCTCGCTTCATAGAGGGTATATGTTCCGGCGCTAGGCAAATATGTGCTCAATGCTCACACCAACTAGAACAAAAGCCTTGGATCATAGTCGAATTAAGCGCAAACGACGCTCGTTCCTTCATTAACTCCCTCCTATATTCAAACGCTTCCTCTTCCCTAATGGTCTCCGGAAGTTCATTCATAATCTGTTCAAATATTTCTTCAGGAACCCTCCCCATCGATCCTTCTCGGAGTCTATCCTCAACCTCGCGTCTGAATTCTGGTTGCTGCGGGGCTATGGTCCTGGTTGTTGGAAGATCGTTATGGTGGGGATCGCAGAGGAAGAAGACGATGATTTTTCTATGGCCGGGTTTGGTGGGGTCGAGGAGGCGGAATGGTTGGACTTGGTGTTGGTATATGTTCGGGAAGGCTATTGCGCGGTTTTTCTGGGAACGGTAGAGAGAATCGAGGTTTAGTATTTTAATTTTTATGTATTTGTAAAGTAAGGGGGGTGTATACTATTATGTTAAGGAGGGACTTTGATGCTTACTTTTGTTTCTATATGTCCAACTTCCTGAACAGACCAAGGTTGGGATTCGGAACTCATGTTGAAGACTATCGGCCAGTCGGGGTATTTATCGACTACCTTCCTGTTCGTCCAGTCCGGTACGTTCCCTACGGTTCGACGGAAGGCTAGTTTGCTATCCGTGACATTTTCTTGGTCGTAGTAATATATTCCAGTGGATACTATCCTTTCATTCTGGAATATTTGAATATTCGAATCGTCAGTGTCTGTATCAAGTATGAAAATGCTAACGAAAAGGGTGTTAGAATTAATTACCAACATCGCCTCCACATGCCAGCTCCCGCCTCTGTACATTGGTTTCTTCGGTGTTAGTATTATATTTGCTAATTTTACAATAACCTTCAAAGTCTTTCCCTCCAGCTTGACATCCTCGGTGATTTTTGGAGGTTCCCAATTGCGATTAATGAAACCTCCCATATTTTCCCTAACCTCGTATATATTCGGATTTCCTCTTTGATTGATTTCCTCATCGTCACTATCGTCACTACCGTTACAACCTTCGAACTCCGGATCTCCCAAGCCATCGGCATCGAAGCGTTTAGAGACATGCGGCATACGTTCCGAAAAGTTAACGTTCAGTTCCTCGCCATTGATAAACTGATTTAGTAATTTCTCCCATTTTATCTCGTGGTTTTCATTGGTTAGTTCTATAAGACCGTCGCTCCACCATGCGTCCTCTCCTGTTGCGAATACCCTTCGAAAATTGTGTTTACCCATCTTTAGATCTCCGAGGACGTGGTTAAACAGCGGTACGAACTTTGTGAATATTTTTTCTAAGATGGGGTAGAATAGGGATTTCTGGGAGGGCGATGATAGGTTGTTGATGTAGGATTTTATGGTTGTTCGGTCGCCGGACGGGGAGACTTCGAACTCGGAGGGTAGCCAGCAGAATTTCTGGGAGAAGCCGACGTTCCCCATTCGTTGGGCGGGTTTGATTGGGTCTCCGGTTTGGATGGAAAGTGTGCGGCCGTATATTATGGGCCAGAGGGATGGGTGGACGAGGTCCAGCACTTTTTTGTTGGAGCCTGGGTGCCAGTCTCTTTTGCTTTTGGGGGTGTTTTCGAGGGTTGCCACGGCTGTTTATATATATACATATATATATAAATTCGTGAGCACTAGTTGTATACTCCCTCGAATTACGTTTATATAAACAATAAAATACGTACCATTGATCAATTCCATCCTCAAATCCTCATCCACGAACTCATCTTCCCTCCAAACCCCATCAACGTCCGGCTCAAGCTTCATCCCCGCCTCCCTCAACCCTTCCACGAAAGGTTTGTAAACATTGACAAGTTCGTTATGAGCGTAATTCACATCTTTCTCATCCCACGTTAAAACCCTATGCTCCCCGCCGTCGCACAGAGGAGCCTGCTGTTGAGCCTCTCTCAACCACTTTGCAAAGAGTTTTCGATCTAGTATTTTTTCCGTCCAACTGGGTTTGTTCCGAACCGCTGCGGAGAAGGACCGGACGTAGGTTTCTTTGTAGGTCATCGCATTGGCGAAGACGCATAGTCCGTCCAATGGGTGGGGGTAGGGTGATCGCAGTGGGGCGCTGTAGCGGAGGTTCGAGCTATTGAGGCTGAGGTCGTCGGTGGGGTACCTGGGGGCGAAGTTTAAGTATTTGGCGAAGGGGTCGGGAGAGCTCTGTGGGCTTTCTGTCCATTCCCCGTCGGGGTCTTCTATGCTACCATTTGGGGCCGACATGCTGGGGGCTGCTATGGTTATGTGTATATATGTATATATATATGTATAATAGTATATTAGATATACACTGCTAATTGGGTATTACCCCGCGTTGGTGATGATGTGTTTTGGGGTCTCGGGATCCAGATTCGAGCCGACCAGTATACTACAGTAGAGAAGCTAGAAGAACCGGTGGACGGAGAGCGCTGTTTTATAAACTTATAGATTTAGGGGATCAATCGGCATTGAATTGGTTTGAATTGGTTCCTGACGTTTCGCGACTGCTACAGGTACTATAGATACTCCTGGCCAGCTGGTCGAAGACTGACTCATACATGCATAGCAAGTATACACGGTAGATGATGCCAATTAGCCAGCCATTTTAGGAACCAATGGACATTACCCTGATATATATACATACCAGGACTTAAGTAACCACTATATGTATATACATATCTATCACTGACGCCTCGAAGTTTATATATATCGAGAGTGAGGCAGAGTGTTGGATTTTGCAGTCGGAATGTGTTGTGGCACCTGGCCAGAGCCCCAGAAAAAACCCCTGCAAAAATTTCCCTTTGCAGGCTCCAGCGCTGCTTTAAGCTTCTTCAACGTTGCCCCTCCTCCAAGAGCTTCTTCTTTTCATCAACCAACCGCCATCGCCAGCTTCAGCATCAACATCGCCCTCATTGACGCCCTCGTCGACATCGTCGCCACTGCCAGTGCTGCTACTACCATAAATATCAAGATTGATCATGACAAACCTCGAGGACGCTGTGGCTGTTGATTCAGCTGCCAGTGCTTCGATAGACACCGAACCACGGCCTTCGAAGACCACAATCACAATCCCACCCCCACCAGTCCCCTCCTCCGAAAACCCCTCTACAAAACCGCCTCGGACTCGCCAAATCGCCGATGCAGCTCTGCTGTCCTCCTCCCTCCCTTCGAAACCTTCGTTAAACAACCCCAATACGACCGATTCGTCGTCGTCTTCGGCATCAGCTTCTACAAAACCACCAAAGCCGGACGGTTTAAAACGATCGGACCCTTTCCAGTTCGGCACCCGGTACCTCGAAGAAGGAGACGACGAGTTCGCCTTCAATGCTTGGGATCATGTTGAGGTTGATGATGAGTACAAAGCTTACGCTGAGGGGCAATACGAGATGCAGAGGAGTAATCCCGTCAAGGATTTTGACAAGAGTATGCATGCTCTTTAACTTCTATATTACCCTCTCCTCTGAAATTGGGGGATATTGTTGGCTGACTGGTCGGCCGGACAGATCGATTCAATTCCGAACCTGCGAAATGGTGGAACAACTTTTATAAAAACAACCGGGAGAATTTCTTCAAAGACCGCAAATGGCTGCAGCAAGAGGTCTTCCGCCCCCCTCTTTTCGTTATTCCTGACTGATTGGCCAGCTGACAAAAAATCCGAATGCAGTTCCCAATCCTAACGACAGCAACTGCCGCAGACTCGCCCCCAATCCGTCTGCTGGAAGTCGGCTGCGGCGCCGGAAATACACTCTTCCCCATCCTTGCCGCCAACAAGAACCCAAACTTCCACATCCACGGCGCCGACTTCTCCAAAACCTCTGTTGATTTGATCCTTTCCAACGAACTTTACACCCAACACCACCCAACCCATGTCTCAGCTTCGGTCTGGGACCTAGGGAATGCCGAAGGTACACTCCCCGAGGGCGTTGAACCAGAGTCGTTAGATGTTGTCATCTTGATATTCGTATTTTCGGCATTACATCCGAACCAATGGGTTCACGCCGTCAGGAATGTGAATAAATGCTTGAAAAAGGGCGGGAAGGTGTTGTTTAGGGATTATGGGAGAGGCGATTTGGCACAGGTGAGGTTCAAGAAGGGAAGATATTTGCAAGAGAATTTTTACATTAGAGGGGATGGAACAAGGGTGTACTTTTTCGATAGAGATGAGCTGGGAAATATCTTCGACCCAAGCTTCGGACGGAGTCAAAAACAGGAGGAGGGGGAAGAAGAAGAAGGGGTAGAGGATACAGGAATGAAGACGGTCTTGCTGGGAGTCGATAGAAGGATGTTGGTCAACCGCGCGAGGAAGATAAAGATGCATCGTTGCTGGCTGCAAGGCCTGTTCGTCAAGGGCGGCGACGAGGAAGTCGAGAAGACAATGGGGGAGCAGAAAGGCCCGGAACCACAGTGGATGAGGGTGGCGCATACCGATGTGACAGACCCGAGCAAAAAAGGAGGAGAAGAAGAGGTGGAGGAAATAGTGGAGGCTGTTGATACACCGGGTCTGGAGGAGCAGGTGAAAGACCTGGATCTGGGGAGCACCCTGCCTGCATAAGTATACTGTTTGACTGTATAAACCAAGCCATGATGGCGAAGATGATGATTGAATCTCGATGATACCCACTTTTGATGTGTATATAGATGGATACCTTACAGACATATACCTTCCCGCTCGAGCACAAGAAGCAATACCCTCCCCTCCCCTCCTAGCAGCACCAGTGGTATTCGTGGTATACTGGTAGCAGGCAAAGTGCTTTTTTTTTACTCATTCAGCAAAGACCATGCCCCCGTTCTCCCCGACCATCTCCCTGCAATACTCCTCCAGAATGAGCCCGATAGCAAGCAGGGCGCTCTCGTCCATACTCCTGCCCATGACTTTATCCCACCCTTTCGCCTCGAAATACTCAGCAGCATATCTATGCACCGACTTCAACAGGTCCGAGTCCGGTAGATCTCGCGTGACCGTTTCGTCTTCCAGGATATCCCTGACGGAGTCTGGGAGTTTGAAGTGAGGGTTCAAGGGATTGTGGAAGATGATCTCGTCGGCACTGGCGGGCTTCGAGTGTCCCTGCGAGAGAGGACGGCTGGAGATTGTTACGCGGGAGGAGGAGGCCGTGTAGACGTTTGTTTTGGAGGAGGAGTACGGGTTCCAAGAGCTCTGTCCTTCATCTCTGTCTTTCTCTGCTTCTTCTTCTTCTTCCTCAGAAGCTTCCTCGGATTCTTCTTTTTCGGATTGTTCTTTCTCTGACGGCGATGGCGACGATGGCGATTCGGCGGATCTGGAAGCTGGCGATTCCGGCAGCGACGAAGAAGAAGAAGCAGAAGTACTTGAGGACGGAGATGATGATAAAGCCATCTTAAGATATCTTTTTGAGGTTGTCGGTTGGATGTCCCAGAGTCCAATCAAAAGTCGAAGCGGTCGCAGTTTGACACGCGAACGAGAACAAGAACTTAAGCGAGCGGGCTTCGTTCGGTTACGTCAACCACTCTTCATTCTTCTTCTTCTTCTTCTTCTTCTTCTTCTTCCATCTCATCTTGTCGACATCGCCAGCATCAGACATCGAACGAACGGGAGAAAAGAAACATGTCATGAACATCTCGGCCCTCATCTTCCATCGCAGCCTCGGCCTCCCCACCACCCCTTCTACGGACCTCCCGCGCACCTACGCCTCGTTCCTCTACCACGATATAGACTATGACTCTTCCACGCGATTTACCTCATCCTCCAAGACTGGGGGGACGTCGACGGCCGTAAAGGGACATCATAAAGGCGTCAACTGCCTTGGGACGGACGAGAACGATGGACGATGGTAAATTACTATTATACCACGCCATGCCATTCCACGCTATTCATGCTATTCATGCTATTCATGCTTTTCTTGGGAAGGGAAGGACGGAATAAGGCTAATGATGGCTATGGGAGGGGCAGGATGGTTTCTGGAGGCGCAGATGGAAGCATCCTCGTCTGGGACCTCGAGCAGGGGAATCATGGTCATGATCGTGATCATGGCCATGACCACCAAACCGAGATATTAAAGGCTTCAACCATGGTCCTTGAGTATGTCACCAGACAGACCCTCATAGCAAGCTTATGGTGTATATGTTCTGGGAATATAGCTGTTTAACCGGTTGGTGCTGGTGGTATAGAAAGGACAGGCCAAACCATGGCATCTCATCCATCAGATTCAATCCTCACAATTCCTCTCTCGTATGCCTCCCTACCCCCTCTCAGGTATTTAGGTAATATTTAGTACTGAGATCAAACTCGCCTAGTTCTCGACTACCTCCTACTCCTCCACCCTCTCCCTCTTCTCCCTGACCCCCACCAACCCCCTCCACGTCCAAACTTACCCCCTCGACTCCCATCTCTACACCCATTCCACCTCTCCATCTTCCACTCTCACAGCACTAATCGCTGTCTCCGGTTCCTCCCCTCACATCCGTCTAATCGATCCTCGTACATCTTCAGCCTCACAAACATTATTCGGCCATGTTTCATCCGTTCTCAGTCTATCCTGGTCACCTATCTACTCTTCGATCCTTGCCTCCGGTGGTCAAGACGGCAGCGTCCGGATCTGGGATATCAGGTTCGGCACTACCTGTATTGGAACCTTAGACACTGCTGGCTTACCACGACCTGCAAACCGTGCTGCGGGGAAAGCCCACAGCGGAGGGGTCAACGGATTACTCTGGACCTCGGACGGCAGAAGGCTCATAAGCGCCGGTATGGATGGTAAAATCCGAGTTTGGAATGCCTCCGACGGTCGTAATACAAATGTAGTTTTCCCACCTGTCATAAAAAATAAATATCAAGCTGGGTTTTCAATGGTTATCACCGAAGGGAATCCACCCTCTCATCAGGAAAATAATAGCGCGGGAGAGCTACTCTGGATCGGAAACGAAGACCAGGTGGTTGCTTTTGATCTAGACAACGGGAAAATGTTGAAAAGGGTCGGTATTCCGAAAGGAGAAATTAGGGATATTGGGATCGGGAGGATTACGGGGTTAGTTGGTAGACAAGGGGGTGGGCACGGGGAGTTTTACACTTCCCATGCATTGAGAGATGGGAAAAGAGTTCTAGGAGAAGGCAGAGAAGGAATAGTAAGGTGGAGGGCGAAGTGGTTATGGAAGGAAGAGGAAGAGGAAGAGGTCGAACAGACGGAGAAGCAAAAGAAGCTGCAGGACATCTTTGAGAAGGCGACGAGGGGGCCGGTGAGGTTTGCTTGATTGTAATACCTATAACACCCCCTCATATGATTGTATTTCACTCCATGCCAGTTCCAAGGATATCACCATACCATATACAGGCTACACGAGAGGGTCTTTGGTGTATTGTATCAAAATTATGGCCAGTGCATACTTCAATGCATATGAATCTGGATCCATCAAATCCATACCTATGCGTGCTTGCGCGTATGATTCCTAAACGCTTCTCCGCGGGGGGGGGCCTTCCTTCATGACTTATGTCACATCTATCTCCTAACTAGCTGTGTAACGACTCCTAAAAAAATAAAAATAAAACATCAATACCGAAAGAAGGAAACGAAGAAAGAAGGAAGAAGGGAGCTCTACCAAATTCTCTTAATATCAATGCAATATGATGTATACCCAAGAAAAATAACCTTTCCCAAGCAGAATATAAAACCCTAGCCTCGAACATCGAATTCACAACCCTCCAGCCAAGATTTCCATGGCATATGCACAATTCTAACCCCCAAACCCCAAAACACCAATAAACCTCAATCTAGCCAAACTACTCTCACAATAGGAAACTCATCTCGCAGATCTCCCGGTGTTCCCTTAAAAAAATTTGCTAGAAAAATTTTAATCCAAGAGAAAATGTTTCCGAATTCGCGACAAAGGCTAACGAATATTGGTTTAGTCCTTCCCCCCCAAACCACTCCAAACTAGCTTGCCGGCTGCGCCCGCCGCCGCACCGTGTTTCACTTAGCTAGTTGGTTATTGACCGGGACTGACAGAATTAAGCTCTACAAGCAATCGCCAATGCCGTCGATGTCCTGGCTACGTCGGTGGCGGGTTTTTTAACTTTCGACAGGTATGCATGTAAGGCCCGTCGAATGCGAAACCCTCTCTAGGGAATTCTGGTTGATTCAAGATGGATGTATGTACAATATGCCTGAAGGGAATACAAAACGAATGAGAGAATAGAAGAAGGGAGAAGTGCTAGGAATCTCGCCATATCTCGTCTCAAGTTGTAAGGTAGATTCTACAGCACTCACAGACCGAGATATCAAGCCGGGATCCGAAGCATTTTCTTTTTTTTCTTTTCCTATAGATTGCACCTGAAGGGAAAAGAGTGAAGCAGCCGAAGGCGAGCTCGAGGGGGTCCTAATTTTCTTCTACTAAGACTTCTAGAGGCGCGTGAGCTACCTGTTAATTTACCAAATGCCAAACTCTACAATGAAGTACCTCTTCTAGCTAGACTTCTTTAGCTGCCTTGCATCATATGTTATATATAGCCACATACCTAGCTATGGTATCATGATCAATTCTATAGGACATGCGTATGCTGAAAACCTTGGCGGGGTAATATTGCGATGTGGTTATTGTCTTTTTGTAGTTAGAACCTTCCTTTCAATCGTTCGTTCCTTCCCTCGATTCTAGAATCACGCTACCCCAGGTTACACATACGCATATTAATCGCACCTTTTTTTTAAGACCCATGCGCATGCCTAGCTAGAGCTCTAGATGATGTCTCAAGGATATACCCCTTCAATGTCATTTCACTTCCCCCTCCCGTTTTTCTTTTCCCAATGCAAGAACGTTGGATCTAGAAACTGTGGCATTGAACCGAGTAGTTGCATCCGACTACCACCGCTTCCAAATATGCGAATCGAGGGAAGTGGCGTTCATGGCGCCCCAACTATCCTGATCTGATGTATTCGTGGGTTTATTGTCAGCTTTCAGCTAGTGGCGGCGGGGAGGGGTTTACGTATATAAAGAAAAGGGTAGCTAGTATCTTGTTTTTTTTTTTAATTGTTATTCAGTATCATATTCACATTCACATTCAATTCATCGGCCCTCAATTCTAATTCACAGGTTCGACGGTCAAATATATATTTAAATACGCTCTAGACGTCACCTTTGCTTCCCAACGATACCAGCCTTCTGTCTTTTCTATTTCCTTAATATCCAAATACTCAATCTCCGAAAATCCTTCGAAATCTTCTACCAAAAGAAAATCTAAAGTAATAAATTTTATAAATCTTATATAAAAAATAAAAAAAAAATGTCGAACCCGCGAGCACAATACCTCCAAAAGCGATCCCCCCAGCTCCTCTGCGGCGGGAACCACGCCCTCCCCCTCAGCCGCCACCGCCAAAAGCGTGACGACGGAATCGACGACCTCCAGGATAGCAAAGTCTTCTTCTTCACCGATCGAGCCATCAAATGGAAACTCACCGGTACAATCGTTGGTTTCGACACCCCGGTCATGGAATCGATCATTACTAAGGCTCTAGCGAAATGGTCCGCCGTTTCCGGGCTTACATTCGAAAAGGCCCCCGCCAACGCCGATAGGGATGATTTTGAATTGAAAATCGACGTTTCGGGTCCGGATGTGCTCGATCCTGAATTTCCGGAACAAAATGATGGGTCTTGGATTGCTGCGAATGCTTCCTGGGGGCCTGGGATTTCGCAGAGATGGGTGCCGGTTGAGAAGCAGGTTTATTCGGGATACGTGAAGTTTAATAATACGAAGACTGGGCCAAATAATTGGAATATCAATCAGATCCATAACGTCTTTTTGCACGAGGTCGGGCATGCTTTGGGGTTGGGACATACGCTGACCAAGGATGCTGTTATGGCGAGGTTGATGGCTGGTGGCGGCGGGAATGTGGATCTGGAGTTGAAGAGCGAGGATATTATGAGGATTCAGAAGTATTATAAGCCAGCGGGGCAGAGGAAGGTCAGGAGGAAGAGGTATATGTAAAAGGATCCTCTTTCGGATACATATAACCCCCATAACTATTGGTAATCATGTTGAGCGAGTGTGTATTTTATGGGCTGGAGTACTAAAATCAGTGGGAACGGCGTAGATTTGATTATTGTATATGCATGTATTTATTAGTTACTCGATTAATGCTTCTGAATGTATATATAGAAAAATAAGCACTTATATAACCTTGGATATAAATCGACCTTTCCACCGTCTATATGTGATCATAGATGTGCTGAGATGCGCATGCAATATCATAACTCCATACTCCACCATGAACGCCATAAAACTCCAATGACCTGTGGGTATATCAAGACTAAACTAAGACCCCCCCAAATTAAGCAATATAGCAAATAATTGAGAATGGAGAACCGAAATTCAAGAGTCAACTCTCCCAAGTCGACTCCTCAACCCCACGTTCAAATTCTCTACGGGGCACCATCCATACCCATGAAACCTCGTCCCGTTAGCCAGCTGAATACCCCCGGTCTTTTCTTCAAAGTCCCTGATATTCCCGTGCCATTCCTCCAGCAGATTAAAAACCTTGACCAGTCCGGATTGTTCCACGGATCTGATAAGATTCCCGTAAGATAGCGTCACACAATCCCAATTCGAACAGCCCTTTGTGACGTTTTCTGAGATGAATGATTGGAGAAATGAACGCCAGATGGAGATTTGGCGGGTCAGTTCTTTGGAGCGGGAGAGCATTATTTTGTCTATTGTTGTAATCCATGCCATCCTAATTAGCATCCTAAAACTGCAGGCCTTGAAGTATAGAAAGACAGACAGAGTATATTATACGTACTCAGAGTAATCTCCGGCAGAAGCGCTGTCTCAACCATCTTCCCGCACCTCAAAAAGTAGCTCTCGCAGCTACTCAACGACCCGGATTCCTCAACTAACAGCTTCTCCAGCTCCTTCACTTTCCTCTGATCCCCAAAGACCTTCGCTATAAACAGCCAGTCCTCATAACCCGGCTCCAACGCCACAGGCGCCCACACATCCAACCACACTTTCGAGTAGGAGTTCAGCACATGTATGCAGTCGTATTTGTCACATAACACCGCAAACGACCTGAGCTGCCCGAAGCCTATTGTCGTGGTGGGGACACTCGAGGTCGAGAAGTGGAGGATGTTGAGCACCAGCAACAAGGTGTCCGGGTCGTCGTCATACAGCGTCATAATCGTGTGCGCCCGGCCGGAGATGGTTTCTACGCAGGTGGAGAGGGACTGGAACGGGCTGTCCGGGTCGAGGTGCCGTCGCCACACCGGAGAGACCACCCGTAGGATCTGGGAGGAGACCAGGTAGCGGTGGGAGACGGCGGGGGTCGAGAGATGGATTATCAGGTCGGATACCGGGGAGATGGGGTGCGTTATCGGGGTGAATGGGGCTGTCGCGGTGTCCATGTTCGTATCTGTGTCGTTATTCGGATTGGCGTCGACGACAGCGGGCGCCGGGCGGATGAAGTTGGCATCCCGGTAGCCTGCGGGTTCGGAAGCCCATAGCGGAAGCGGTTCCTCTGTTCATTAATGAGTTTTTTTTAGTCAAGAGCGTGGCGACGGGGTAAAGAGAGAGTTTCGCTGGACGCTTACTGCAGCGGGCGCACAACTCTGTTGTCCTGTCGGCCTTTTCTTCTCTTCCCTCTTCGTCCTCGTTTAAATTTACCACTTGCTCAACTCCTTCGTGTCCGCTCATTTTTTATATACCACTTGGAAAAAAAGGATATCCGCCGAACAAGGGAAAAAAAAAAAAAAAAAAAAAGCTGGCTATAGTGGAATATAACTAATAACAGTATCCTGATAGCTGCGATGCCGGTTTCAACAAAGATAAAAAGAAAAGGGAGAAGAGGATGAGGGGTGGGAGAGCATGGCGGCCACGAGGGTATGTAAAGCAGCTAGCCCTGTTTCTTCACCTCAACCAGGGTCGGGCGGGCCAAGCTCGGACGAGCAGAGAACAAGGATCTTTTTGTTTTCCGTGTGATACACTGAGGGTTTATTACGCTCATGTCGTCACCGTTTTTTTCTCTCTGAATTCCTATTCTACCGCTACTTCGAGGCATCGTGCTCACTTGAAGACACTCGTTTGGGAAACAAACAGGAGAAACGAGGCTGTTCGATCTTTTCTCTCCCTTTCTTATTCATAAATCCACAACCTCTCTCCATATTCCATACAATAACATATTAGGAGAAGAGGGAAAAATATCGACTTCAGTTTTTCGAGACATCGCTGGAGAAAATCGGCAGAAGTGGACATGTATATAAAGATACAAGGATCCAAAGCCTTGTGGAATTGGCATCGAATGGTGCACCAGGCGGCCGGCGCGGTGGTAGCGAACATTCCTGCCGAGTGCAGGGGTCTTCCATGTTTACCGAGACAGACTTAGACTGACCGTTGACATCGTCTTTGTGGGCTAGCCATCGACCTGCATCTTTGGACTCCGCGTCACCATTCCCGTCATTCTGTCGTTTTTGCCGTAATCGGTTCGCAAAAGAGTCCGCTGGCCTTTTCTGTTTCCTGGTTCAAAAGGACCAAGTCCCCGACTTCAAAACTGCGGGATACTTATATTTATTGATAACTTAAACAACATTGCAACGATGTTCCAATCTCTAAAATCCGTATTAACATTCCGCTCTAAACCCGTCCACACGTCCTACAATGGCACTCACACCTCACCCACAACATCCCGCACCCCGATATTCCTCCCCATCAAGCCCTCCAAGCCAAAGACCAACGGTATCCTAAAGCTTCCCCCGGAAATTCTCCTCACGATTTTTACATTCGCATTATCCAACAACAATGGTAGAAATAAACACTACCACCCCAGTTCAATTGGGCGAACCTGTAGAAGGTTTCATGAAGTTCTGCTGGCATACATCTACGCAGAATGTAAGATGACTTTCCAATATCATGCGTTCGGGGATGAACCGGGTTGTATTTATTCTCGTGATAAATTGGAATTGTTTAAATATTATGGAACATTTGTCAGGTATTCCTCAATTCTAGATCCCCCATATAGGCATGTCTGTATATATCTGGAGATGATGATGTATGCGGGTATAGATATAATTTATATATTGCGAAGAGATCTAATTGAATCTTCCCTTTTTTTTAAAAAAAAAAAACCAGGAAGCTATCCATAATATCCGACTACACGATCCTCCCTGCCTCAATCCACCTAACCAGAGTCTTCCCGTGGGACCCTTCTCTCCCATCCGCCCTCGTCGACCTAACCCCTTCATTCACACACCTAATATCCCTCGAACTTGACGGTAATTTCTCAAACTCAACACCAGAACTAATCAGAAGCCTTCAATATCTTCTCACCACCTCTTTACTTATCAAGCGGTTATCTATGAATGTTAGCGTTCGGGGACATCTTCACCACATGCACACAGATTTATACGAGTGTTTGACGAAAGATATTGAAGAGAAGCAGAGTAACCCGGATACCGAATACGCCACATTGGAAGAGGTTAAAATATGGGTATTTGAGGACGGGTTTCGTACCTCACCCGGAACTTTGAAGAGGTATCGGCTGCTCGAGATTTTGTCTTTGGTGTTGAAGCGGGCCACGAGGAAAACGAGGTCGTTAAATTTTAATTTTTTGAATAAGCAAGATGTGGCGGTTAGTATTCGTGATTATGATAACCATAGGGAAGAGATCGAGAAGGAGAAGGGTAAATTCTTCGATTTTCCAAGTTTGAGAAGATTGGAGCTGTCGAAAGTAGAAACACAGTTACCCTTCTTTGATAGGTTTGTACAGTTGGATTGGGATGGAGTCAAGCAGCTGGAGGTTTTCGTTGATCCCATGAGACTTAATCGGGTGAAGGTATTCCCCCCTTCCCTCATTCCTACGCGTCTATACTAGCCCGTCGAGATAACGATATATATACCGTATACTAATAGCTTCACAAAACAGATCTCAACCTTCGCCCGCCGTTGTACCTCCCTCGAGAAAATTACAATGACAGCCATACATATATAATAATTATCATTATTTTCCCTGTTATTTCTAAGTAATTGTAAAAGAAGATATAACTGGGCGGCCCCTGTGGCGCGCCGTATACCACAGTGTGGCGAAGCTGTAGACATTGATCAAAAAGCAAACCTGGAAAACACAAGACCTAGCCCCAGAATACAATCTCCACCCATAGTACCACGTCTCCCCATGGAAGTACTTTGGAGACTATATCATAATCCATGCATACGAATTCACAACACCCTAAGATCAGGGGCTCGCACGAAACGTGGAAATAGATAAATTGGGATTAAGGCATTAACCCTCAGTGATATACCTTAGACTATATATATGTATATATTAGCTCTCAGTTAATGAAGCGAAAATGGATCTTATGGAGATGTTACACTGCTTAAATTTTGCCTACTTGATTTGGCAATTTTAATGCCGTTATACGTTAGGTTTGTTGGATTTTGGGGCGTCGAGGGTCAGCTATAAATACTATGCATATGATCAATACTACGTACTTATAAATTTACTGTGAGCAGACCTGAATATGTCAGAGACGAAGAAGTCACTAAGTTAATTGTCGCTAGGCCGTGAAGAAGGAAAATACATACATGCTCTAAATTTAGACGGTCCGGCCTTAAGAACTTGAAATTTAGGGCTATTTTCTTAACTTCGAATTGGGTGGGAACCAAATTCTTAGCATGGATGCGTATTATAATATTACGGCACGTAAAACACTAATTGTCGATCGGGCCATAAATGTAGAAAGTGGCCTACTCAGCTGGAGTATTTTTGATTAATCTAGCAATGTTAGGGCCTAGAAAGTGCGGCCAATATCAACCAGACCCTATTGGCTTATAGCTCTGTTACACCAGAGTATACATAGGCATGTGTATTTGTCTTTTAATTAAATTTTTTTTAAATTTTTTTTAAATTTTTTTTTTTTTTTCCTGAAGATACTTCAGAAATCTGTGGCTTTTCTAGGTAATACGCACGCTAAATAGCCCCTCGGGACTTTGCAGGGTTATCGGGATCTAACATGCTGCAAAGCCTCTTCGTCACCAGTTTGCAAATCTGTACAACTGTATGCTAAAATCATATGAATATCATGCGCCGGAAAGCCTATACCTATCAAAACTTGTACTACACACCGACATAAAACACCTTTCATTTGACGGGCTGGAATTGTATTATTAACATATCAGTTTAAATAGATCCTTTGGTTGGTGGTTTCATATCACTTGACTCTAGTCTTCATATCGGTTTACTTTAGTGTCCACCGGAATTAAATACGTAAAAAGTACCAAGGAGCTCAAGAATATACTTTTGGTATTCCTAGGATCCTTTGGTCTCTGCCGGGTCGCAATGTTGAATTCATTTACACCGAAAATACCTGAGTATATATCCATGATCGATATATACCCATGCTTGATCCTAATGTTTGCTTCCCGATTCCGACCCGATCTGAAGAGGATCACCTAAATCGTTGCTGGATACCTTGACTCGTATAGGCAATCCTTCCTGCATATGTATATATTTGCCCCACTGCAGTGTGTGACACAAAGGGATGGCGCTGGTGAAGCCTGCAAACTGCATCGGGCCGATATTCTTTTGAAACCGCATGTGCTAAACATCAATACAGGAAAAGGCACATTTACCGAGCACTGAATCCACACTTAGACTAAACATAGCCCCTACAATCAGCTAGATTCAGCATCGATTCGGCCGGAGATCTTATTTTTAAACATCAAGTGACTTATACTGAATGAATCCTCATTCTCCTCGCATTAGGTTTGCACAGCCGACGCGATGCATAGTACGCTGTTTAGCCTTGGGGGGGGGGGGGGGGCTTATTTTGGTAAATATTCGATTTCACACGTTGATTTGATAAATGAAATTCGGTACAAGGTAAAATTTGCTAAGCCTATGAGCCCATAGCAGCCCTTGTTTTTTTAGGAGACACGCTTCTTGATATATTACTATGACCTAGTGCTAATCACTTGCCTTGAACTAAATCGCTGCATTGATAAGAGATGTCTAGCTAGAGTTTACGAGGCGATTTAATAACAAAACATGTTGAAAAATTAGCAAGGGCAGGGCCCTCGAAAGCAAAATAAAAGTCGTAGTCAGAATTTTTGATGATAACTTGAGTCAATGGAAAGATAAAGATGATTGCGAGTAAAATTTCTAAATCAATTGCCTGTAATTGTCTCGTAGTATTGAAGGCTATACATGTCTTCGCACAGCTCTTCAACTTTCTATTCAAAGATGGTAAGTAATAAGTGTGTATATACACGATTAATGTAAAACGCCATTGTAAAATGATATATACTCTAGGAAACAAATTTAAGGATATCAAAACGCCGCCTAATACGTGAAATCCTGTGATAAGGATCTAATAGTATCTTTCGCAAGAAGGAGAAAAACGATTCAGCTTCTGCTCGATCCTACCCTTCAACCCAAATAGACCTATTTGGTCGAAACCTCAATGTCCTCTGCTGGCCTGTCCCATCACGAACAATGCAAACGCCCTTCTGATCATCTAAGTCCAAAATCTCTCCAAAACCTTTACTAGGATCCTTCTTCCAAGTATAACTCTTAACCACCGCCATCTTGGTATTGCCAATCCCAACAAACACAACAGCACAGAGATGTCCAACAGTAGACACGGAGGTCCTCAGCCTCTCATTCAGATGTCGTAAATAACATAGTTTCATGGATGTTAAAGATAATGATCCTTTCGGGTGTGTAAAAGGTGTGTACAATATGTTTTCATGGATGGCCAACTGTGCGTCCATCAGTAACATCTCTCCGGGAGCAGGTTGTGGGATCCATTGCCTCGTTTTGGGGTTCCATTTGAATTCCACTGGTGGCCCCGGCGCACTACTTATTTGGGGTGGTGTAAGCTGGAAGATGCGAGGTTCGAGAGTTTCTCCTCCGTAGAAAACATCCTTCACGAGAAGGGTCTCCTGTGGTTCGCCACGGTAAGTCAAGAGGTTGACCATATTTAGGAGTGATAAATCGCCGAAAGAGAGATCGATAGTCCATTCGAGAGTATCGGTAGGATACGGTCCAAAATAGTTCGATGATTCAAAATATACTGCAAGAACCTTTGCTATTAGCTTTTTTAAATTTTCGTTCAACCCGGTACCCTCAAGTTAGTCGACTAGTCCTAAGGAGTCTAAAAGAATAATATATGATAGAATGGATTGGGCAAAGGGAATCCTACGTTTGACAACTCGCAAGACCTTTTCAAGGGGATCGTTCTCGTTGAGAATAAGGTCGATCATTCGGTTTGCTGCGGGGAGGTTGACACGCACGATGACCTCATAATAGTTAGGTTGGGTTGGGGGGTTTTCGTTGAAGGCTTGCTTGTGTAATGACTCTAGAGTCATGCTAGCTATTTCGCTTGCTGTTCGAGTTGGTTCTAGAGTAAAATCCTCTGGTTCCTCCAGCTTTATAGTTCTAAATTGTGGGCTACCAGTAGACACCCCCAAGAGAGGTCTTTCTGCGAAACTTCCTGGCATCATGGTCAACGGGAGGTTTGCGGATCTGTATAGAGACGATGATTGATGGGAAATTTATAGTAAAGGCCTTTGTAAGATTGGTAGAAATACTTAAATCTCGAACTGATAGAATCGGCACCGGGCACGTGCTCGAGCCTGTATTGAGACGAAAATTAAATAAGAAGAGACGTGTAAACGAACAAGCTGATAGACACGAAAAGGGTTAGAGATTATTATCAAGGTTAAAACCGGGGGTACTTGAAGTAGATATTTATAACTGCTGAAATCTTATATAGTATAACTTCATTATTGAAACTAGTACAACTGGCTATATGGCATATGGTATCGAGAATTTAACTTAGGTACCAGCCCGATCCTAGCTTGGTCACACTAAATTTATAAAATTATATGAACAAACAATTCCTGTGGTTAGCCTGAGGCAAAAATATGATATACGTATTATATTTCATTTACAGATCTACTTGGACGCTAATCTTTGCATGCGTATGAACTTGTATTAGCTACTTAGAAGGGCCTGCATAGCTGTGGACCGCCGACGGATAAGATTCCGCCCGGCCGTCCGCCCGACTAAGTGATAGTCCAATTCTGTAAATTCTGTCAGCTTCTCATGGAGGGCCTTAGAGGGCTTTCTCATCTAACCAGCCCTGATTGCTATTTAAATCTTTGCGATTAATCGCATTAGGGCCCATTGGTGAAACCACGCATGGCAACCTGCCATAATTTTAGATTCGATCGAAGGCTCAGGTCCAAGGGCTAGATTAGAGGATAAGAGGAAGAGAGTGTGTATACCTACATAGAGCAATCACGAAACAAATCACACTATGTTGCTGCATCGATATCATGCATCGATGCCTAACGGCAGAGCTGCAGAGTTTATGACAGCAACTTGGGTAAATAAGTGTTTTTCTACTCAAGGGGGACCTGAGCACCTCAAAGCTAAGTAATTAATTATAGTTTCGATGTTGCCCTTCAGGAATATTGCAGATCCATTGATGTATTCACTTTCATGCTATTATGCTTTGGCTCTCTGCAGATCTGGCTCCACGTCTTTGACCTCAGAGTGTACTGTGCATACTAGTAGCCGTGGCCATCGTGCGTCCACCTAGCACCTGAGCTTTATAAATTTAGCACTAAATCAGGACGGGAGAAGTAGTACTTAATGAAAATGGGGCGCGCGTGCCTACGGCACGGCGCCGTCGCCATGCATAAGATGGCTGATTCCCGCGAGCTCGAGGCGCGATCACTTTTTCGGATTTTGTGATCGACACAAGGCAAATGTTGCAGCTGGCGGGATAGAGTTTCAGCCTACAGATGTGGTGTCATCATAATATTATCATAGCTATATCGATATATGTATTAGGATATATCTTAGGCCAGGTGCCCAATCTTGAAAGCCCAAGACTTAAACAACCGAAAATAAACTACGATCATCATATTGAATAATAGCTATCAATCATATCCTAGCGGGATTAAAAGGCAGCAGCGCAAATGAATTGAAACGTTTCATCTTGGTGCTACCATATATGCATATATGGCTTGTGGGGACCTTCGAGCCAGATCCCCGGTACACTTAGTGGCAGCGAGGGGCGGTCCTGGGGCCCTTCAACCAAGATAGTAGGTTCTGGTTCTAATTAGTTTCGGAATCATACATCGGATCCGCGGAGCTAGAGCCTCGAAATTTGCCAAAAAGCCTACGGTCTGTGAGGTTTTAGAGGTGTTGGTTTGATTTTACTTCTGTTATACCCTGTTTCGATATATCGATATCACAAGTAGTCGAAACCGACTAGGGTAAATTGACGGCCCCAAAAGGATTCCAGCTGCACGCCGCCTCGAGGCTTAGGAATGCACATATGTTCCTCAAATATTAAATGACAATGTTAATTAGGGAGAATATAGTCTCAAAGATCCCTACCAGGTCGCAACAAGAAGAAAATAGAAATATACTGACCGGGATTGGTCCGTTAGTTCGCGAAGCTATGGTAACAATCTGTGAAATTCTGACTATCCAGCAACATGCAAACTCCGAGTAAAAGCACTGGGCCAATAGCCTCCCATCATCGAAATAAATTCAGTTTCCAAAGGGGTATTGCATTACGTTCCACATGCGCATAGCCCTGGCTTGTAACCTGGCTAGGGTATTCCGAGACTAGCTGGGACCCCTTCGATCTTGTGATATTTCAAAAATAAGGATGCACAATCACAATGGATCCTATGGTCTGGGTGCGGTACCAGTCGAAGGTCACACGATGGGATAGAATAGAGGAGGGCTTGGTTAGCCTCGAAGATCCCTGCTGGGTCACTTCTCCAACTTAAGAGGGTCCGTAGACCAGGGAGCCGGTTTATATATTAACATATTCAAAGATGCCAACAACAAGGAAACGTTTACCCAATTCCAGATGTTGTATCAGGTACACGGAACGGGAGGACGGTATTGATTAAAATACCATCCGACCACGAGATCTCGAGAACGTCCGAGACCATTGATAGCTACGAAGACAGATCCTCTTGCGAAACCATCGAGTTGGGCCCCTCGTTAACTCTTAGGGTGTCCAGACGACAGTTACTCCGAACAGGATCTTAAGATCGAGATCCCTTGAAAATCTGGCACTAATTTGCGGGTGCTAGTGATGTAAAATATTAAAATATATGTTGCCAGACGATCGATCGAGTGAGGGAAACCGGAGAAATACCTAGGTAGTACTTCCTTTTAGAGATAATGGAGGCAGCCTCCCCTACTGGTAGCTGCATGCCGCAGAACAAGCGCAGGTATCAAGAAAACAACTAGGGTATATCCAGATAGAGTAAAGGTATCTGGTGTTCTAGCTAGAAAAAAAAATGATTTAATCGATTTGAATTTCCTTTTTTTAAAATATTATCTACGCGCGACCAAACAGGCCTCAAAGCTTTAGATCTATCACATTCCCTCAATCAATAATATCCAGGCTCCTTGCGAGGGTGGGCATAAAGCAAACGCGTCTCCTTGCAGGAGCATCTGGCACTTTCCTCCTAATTTTCAGGCAACTTTGGGAATCTGCGTTGGCGTCCAAAATCCAACATGCTAACGCTGCTGCCAGCGACCATAGCGTGCTGGGTGTGAGCATGAGTGAGCTATCATAATTATAATTATAAGCGCTTGGGTATTTCCGATATTGTGGTTGCGACTGATCTTATTTTTATCGTTATGCGGGACCTAAAATCGTTAGCCTTTCATTTGGCGGTATCTTCCCTCCATCGACATCTGGTCTGTCATGATTCTATAAGTTGTTTCCGTAAGATTTGATTCATATAGAAGCCTTGTAGCCTCGCCGCAGAAAAATCGCAGCCCTTACTCGCCACGGTTGTGAGGCAACGTCAATTTTCCAATCTTTTATATACCAGATTATTTGATTTCACATTTCATAAATTCTCGTATCAGGTTGCATATCCGGTTTTCCCTTCCACTAGGATATTTGTTCTGAAATGCAATGCAGACTGAATCGAATAAACAGCTCGAAAGACAAACGAAAAGGTGAGATGGCACGAAATCTAATGCCCCGTACGAGACCTTACAAAATATATATTTCGTAATATTATATCACATTTCCCACACATCAAAAGATCCCTACCTATAGCCTCGTTTGTTAACCACCATGCAGATACAGGGACTAGGCTACTTGTATTCACCTGTTGAAGAAGAAGAAGAAAAAAAAAAGGGAGAAGGAAAAGCACGAGCAAAGGAAATGCTTTCCAACGAACCAGATGAAGCCAATAGGCTGCCTAATCCGTTGGATATCCCGTTAGCCGCTGCAGAAAGAAATGGAGGTCAGAGTTCCGAGTGGCTTTTGGCAAGGGAAAAGGATAACGAGAGATAAACGAGTTTGGGGGCATCTTGCACCATCCACCATCGACGTTGGGAATTGTGGAGTCGGGAACTGGAGTTAGCTTTGGAAAGGATACATATCGCCCACGGTCGAAAGCGGCGATGCGGCATTCAAGAAATTCAGGTATTGACGATCCTCCGCAGACACCCGTCTCGTAAACGGCATGAGTCGTGAGGGGGTTTACTTATATAATGAGTATAAGCAAAATGTGAAAGGGGGAAATGCACTTTCATATTTGGCCAGCCAGTCACGGGCTATGTATACTATATGTAAGTTCGGTATAGGCGATTTTGATATAACCCTACCTTGAAGAGAATGGAGTGTGAGAGTTGAATATCACGATCGAAAAGGTGTGTGATAGATCTCGCAAGGAGATAAAAATGCCTCAATGCGGAGATATATTGTTGGTTGTGGTCTGATCTCGCGTTCCTGGTTGTAATCTCCGGTTTTGCAGGAGCATGGTCAAGGTGGGCTTCTAGACTGTGATACAACAACGAGGCAGTTGAAGTCGCAGGTTCGGTGAAGTAGCAGAGTATCTCCCAAGAAAGTCACATGGGAAATAGGTCAGTGGGGCGGGCTGAAGATATTATTAGGTTGAAGGAAGGAATTCGCGTGCGGACGGTTAAAAATTGATTGGTGTCGTTCGATATTTGGCAAACCGATATCTGGAAGCGAGAGATTGAAATGGCCCACTCTGGACTTCCTCCTTTTTTGGACAAATGGGCAAAGCTGATCACCGGCTCTTCTTAACCCTTCGCAATCTCAAGAATGAAGGGCCGGCGAGTTCACGCAAGTTTAGGCGCTGGGCCGATCGTTTTAGGATGTGGAGTCAAGCCTCGCAAGACGTGGAGGAACTTTTCAGGACAGTGAAGCAAGGGTCCTTGTGGTCTGGTCGAATACATTTTGGGAAGACTCTCGATTGATCTTGCCTTGCATGAGGAGTGGATCAGATTCGATGGCAAGTAAAGACGGAGTCGGTGGGGACCAGTTGGCCGGAGATTCCATTTTGGATCATGATATATCCGTCTCTGCTATAGGGTCCGTGAAATTGTTCTTGCTTGGCCTGCGGGTGTCGTACGATCCGGCAACTGGGACCCATTGTCTGGCGTGGGTCCGGTTGGAATCGACAGTCCCCTACCCAAGCGTGTGGCTAACTACTGACAGGCTGGGATGGACAACTTGCCGGCTCGAGGTAGACGGACTTTTCCCTCGTATTCCTTCGTCCCATTTTGGCAGAAAAAGATGCATCTAGACCGCGTCGACCGTTCAGAGTTTATCCTTGAGGTACGTCGAGGTGTACATCTATGTAAGTATGTATCTTTTGTGTGCGAGAACGCGCAGAGAGATACCTGCAGGCAGCACGGGAGGTTCCAATGCCCAATGATCTCATACATGTCGATACAGGGTATCCCATGGAACACACAGTAGGAAAAGCATAGTCACAGGATCCAACCCAAGATCCGAACGTTGGGCATCTGATTAGAGTTTCAAATGAATTTGACTGAGTGGCATTTGAAAACTGTGGAATTTGCTGGGGGAAGTTAACACAAACAGCTGTAACCGACTGTTCTGGACTATGGAGATCTATCAGAAAGTAGTAGCATATGGGAAGATCCGTTTTCACAAGATTGTATTGGAAGGGGGATTAATTCAGAGTAGGCGCTCACGCGTGGAGGACAATATTGCGATGAGGCTCTCACAAATTACTGAAACTTGAAACATCATTCTTCGGCTTGATCAAAGATATTTATCTCGTGCAGAATAGTTCGGCATAATATATGCATGAGAGATATACGATAAACCATTGAATTTTTTTGCGCCTGCGGTTCGTAATTCAGCCGTTGCAGAAATGAGGCGTTTTCCTCGCAGCTGGCCGCTGCAAGAAGCAAAACGAAATTAGCTGGATTGAAGATTCAACAGCAACGTATCCTGTATCCAAAAAGGGCAATTTTCAATTTTATTTCTGACTTCTTATTTGCATTTCGCTTTGCGGGCGGTCAGACTCCCGGCATCTGCAAAAAAAAAAAAAAAAAAAAAACGTGTTCCAACTTATATCTCGCGAGCACAGACAAAATACCCCCGAAAAAGCCCTTTTTTTTTACCCTTTGTTCTCACCTGCCCCAGATTCGCGATGTCTTATGGGAGATGGCAGAGCGTGTTCAAATTGATCGGATCGCGGGTGCAGTTGAAAAGTGGGAGTAAAAATCTGTCATTGGGTGATTGAATCGTGTGTGGGCTTGGCCCAGAACCCTGCTCATAAACCCTGTCGAAAGCCTGTCTGAGTTCAAAGATTGCGCTGTGCACCGTTGAATTTCAAGCTGAGCGAATGATGACAGGCTGGTAATGCATGGCCTAACGTCCCGAACGTCGACGGTCTTTGCCAGAAGACGGTGTCGTATGAAAAATGAACAGCGAACTCGAGACGTAATATAATATGAAGCACAACTTGTAGCAGAAACCTGTCCCCAGTAAGGTTGCGGCAGGGGCGTCGCTGATTGGTCAGCCCCGAAAAAATCGGTCCACCTCTTTCTGCAATCGACCAGGGCATCTGATGCTTCCAAGAGTTCTAGACGCGCCCATTGCCCACACCTGCTTCTCCTCCTCTCCCATCAATTCCTGAACGGTTTCCCATCTCGAGTCGAGGGTGCAGTAAGTATTAGGATGTATGTAGGTAGCAACCGCAGCTGCTGCAGGCGATATTAAATAAGGATTATCTAAGCTGGGTATCTCGTCGCAATAGCAAGCAAAGAGGATAGCAGCCATTATTTTGCATTTTGTGACATGGTCAGCGGGTAAAGTGCCCTCGAACTTCACCGAGCTGAATTGTGGGGTCTTGCTGTCCTGTCTGCCTGCTTTGTCGGGTTCTCCTAAGAAAGGGAGCCGCAGGCATTCGGAAGACCCGTTGTACTGGTGCCCGTTTCCTTGGGTCGTCTGCCCATCCCTTTGTACCGCTCCAACATCTCCACCTCACTGTTATCGGCTCTTGTGCGTACTTTTTGTCCTGCCATATCTCTCTCCCTCTTCCTCGCACTTTCCCCTCGGTAGGCGTTTTCCCTCTGGCGTCAAAGAGGGGACGGATGCCATAGTTAGGCTGGCCCATCAATATTGCATTCCTGCTTGGACGCATGTTTGAACGCCACCTTCTCCCTTCTTGTTGGCAGCATCGGTTTGTGGAAGAGCTAAGGGACCCCTCACTTCCGTCCAAGGAGACTGGCGAAGACATTGCTCGGAAGGGTCATCCTTGCCAGCACCCGATTTCGATTTCTTCTTTGTGGAGCCCCAACTTCTTTTTGCAGGGCGGTCAAGCCAGACGCAGGCCTCTGTTATTGGCTGCGGGAAGGGGAACCTCAGGCTCACGTACGACCTTTGCTCTGGTTGTCCCTTTCGCCAGTTAGGTTGCGTTAGTTGCTTGGTTAGTCCGTCCATTCATTTTTAGGCCGGCCGAAGTGATATTTCTGAAAGGAAGGAAGGGAAGGGAAAGAAAGGGAAGAAAGTGTAGTGCATAGTACATGTCAGAACAGACGGCGACCTTGGCCATTCCCTTCAAGATTGCAATTCGATTGCCTGCCCGTCGACTGTTTCCCAAGTTTCAAGTTCGAGATCAGTTGCTCCACGTTTTCGCATCCCTCCCACCCCCAGCATCAGCCTCGCGATCGTTCCAGTTCCAGTTCCAGTCAACTGCAGTTCTAGTTCCTGTTCAAACGGCGGCGGGACTTTTCGCATATTTTTTTTGTTTTTTGTTTTTTCCCTTTTCTTTTTCCATTACAGCGAGGAATATTGATAATTCACCACCACCACCATCAGAGCCAGCCTAACTAACTAACGTAGGCCCTGGTCTGGTCAAGCAGCACTGCGCTGCACTGTTGTGAGAGAGCAGGTAAAAAGAGGCAGAGGCCGGCCTTTCGTGCGTGCGTGTGTGTGCAGGTGCTGCTTCTTAACTTAACTAGCGCTATTATAACCACTGGACCCGCCTTTTCAATAGCATTAATAATTGTTCCTCTGAGCGAGTCCGGATCCCATACATACATCTTTTAACTTCACATCGTCCTTGGGGCGTTCGTCTTTTGAGGGGGCAAAAAAAAAAAAAAGGAAGACATCGATCGCGACCGCTGTCAGAGGACCTCCTTCCCGACATCCAATCGATAACGCCAATAACCTAATAACGTACCCCGTACTGATCCTTCCCCCCCCCATTCCAGGATCTTTCGTTTTTTGTCCTTTTTCCGTTTTCCTTCTTTGTCTCGGGGGGCAAGAAGAACACCAGCGTCTGCCGTTGGAACAGCCTAGCCTCCAATCAACCAGGAGACAGGAAGTCCAACCTTCGATTTGCCAAACAGTGGCGACGGGATCCAGAACGTCAACATCATCCGTTCGAACCACAAATACAACTGCAACAGTAACCGCAACCACAATTGTAATTACAACTGCGAACTTGCAATTACGACCGCAGGGCGTTTTGGAGTGATATAGTGTGCTTGGTATCGAGTACATACATACGTCTATACGTTGGTACTTGGTTATATTGGTCGATCTTGCGCACATACTGCATACAAACATACATACATACCAACGTACGTACATAGACGTACTTCCATACATACAGATACATACATACTACATACATGCGTACATACGTACATACGTCGCATACGACATCTACATCTACATCTACATCTATCTTTCTGCGATATTGTACTAGCTCACCACTCCGATCACCCAAATCCACGCCGGCTAAACGCCAAAAGTAACGACCGCCGCTTTCAAGCTGTCATCGATTCGATTCAGACCCACATTCACAACCGCACGCTCTCTTCTTACTGACTGACTCTTTTTTGGTCTTCACTAGCTAGCTTGAGCACCCACCGACTTGTCCCCCTTTCTTGGACTTCGAGCTAGACTCCCCTCGTGGTGACACGAAGTGCCAAACTTTGCAGAATTCGTCGACCAACTTGTACTTCTGTACTCTCTCGCAGAAAACAAAAAACAAAAAAGGTTGTTTGGAGGACCGCCTGGGCCAACGGTACTGGGGGTGGCCAGAGAGTGTGATAGTATGACCAGGCTGCTAGAATAGTTGAGAGTAACGAAGCCACAGGATCCCTTCTCTCTCTCTCCCTCGCTCTCTCTCG
The DNA here is from genome assembly GCA_036872735.1 of Orbilia javanica. NCBI lineage: Eukaryota > Fungi > Ascomycota > Orbiliomycetes > Orbiliales > Orbiliaceae > Orbilia > Orbilia javanica. The sequence goes on from JAVHNR010000008.1 coordinate 289,174, forward strand.
CTCTCCTTCTCTCTTTGTCTCCGCTAGTGTGAGATTAGAAAGCATTTTCATTTTCTCAGCTTGCTCACTCGTCACCTTCGTATACAATTTCCCATCCATCTCATCTTTTCCCGTCGAAGTCTGGAAGGAGAAAGATCGAGGGAAAAAGAAAGGCAAACATCATCAGCCTCTAATGATAACGACTGGTACCTGTCGTCCCAAACCTTTGACATTTTCGATATAGGCCTCGCATACACACTACATTATACACACACCCGCATTTTTCCCCTTAGCCTCCATCCATCCGCCAGTCCATTTCAGTCAAAATCCGACGCTTTGCATTGTGGGAACTTTAGACGACGTTGCCCCCCCTCCAGATCCCCGGTGCCCTAAGGCGGCGGCAGCCACGCGAGTCCTGCCACGATATTTCTGTCTCAGCTTCTTATTATTCTTCCAAATCTGCGCCCTGGCTTCCCGCTACGCTATCATTTTCTATCCCTTCGCGCCTGTCTGCATAAATCGCTCGGACTTTCCATAGACTGACTGTTGACGTCCCACAAGAAGCCACCAACGTTGCAACAGGATAGAGACTGCATGTCTGGCTTAAGTTCTGGACCCTCTCGTCTTTATAACCGTCATTTATTAAACCCTCGTTCGAGGTATGTTCGTGTTCCACTAGATCTGTCTGTATCCCTTCCCTAGCTTCCCGCCGGGCTCTTGTCTCGTGCGTGTGTATGCGGGGAGGGCCGTCATATGCATGTCGTCCGTCCCTTTTCGATCATTTGTTCCTCACTCAAGCCAAAATCGATGTCGCTTTCGATAGTTCCCTCGTTCCCTTTCCCCTTCTCTTCCTTATACGATTGACCATAGTTGCAAAGCATCTGTACCAGTTATTGGTCATTCTCGTTACTTTTTTTTCTCTCTCTCTCTCTCTCTCTCTCTCACTCTCTCCTGGCCCTCGGAATAGTATCATCCATACCTCACATATAGTCCTAACAGCAGTTGTGCAACATTTCTAGAACACCCCCTCCCCCTTCGCACATATTCTCTTCGCCTCCTCGCTCTTGTACTTTCAGTTATAAACGATTCGAGGCATCCAATCTAGTTTTCGACCTCTCACAAACTTTCGATCTCAAACTAGGCCCACCGGATTTTGTACTGTCCAGCCAGATCTCGACTATCCAGATCCCAAGGATCCGGTTGCTTTTACACAAGAAGGCTTTGAAACGACCGGAGCACTTACCCAAATAATCTTTGGAGACAGTGTAAAGTATATACCAGGAGGGCAGCTTGTGTAACAAACCATTCAACTGCAACTTCCCACACCACCACCACCACCTTTCCTCTCCCATATTGCAGGACGACAAAGGAAAGAAAACTCTTCCGGTCTCACAATCCAGGCCACGTCGCTGCCACGTTTTTGACTTTGCCGGAAATATTCCCTGTTCACACGTTTTCCCCCAATCTGCTTGGAGCCGGCTGTCGACAGTTTTACGTCCGTGCTCCCCAAAATAAATTCCACGCGAGATCACCTCTTTTCTTCGGGACAAAATTACTTCGATCAAACGAAAAGCGATTACTCTCTCAACCACGAGCTGGTTAGCTCCCAAGGCGGATCGTTTCGATCGCCGTATTCTTTGCCCTCTTCTCCCCTCTCTTTTGTTCGACACAATACTTCAAGATGAATGGACCCCGAACCTCGGCGATGGATATCGATAGTATCCAGCCGGGGGACGCTTTGGATCCATCCATATGTATACCCTCCTGTGACAACAAATCGATAATACACTCTGGCCAACCCGGATTTCTGGAGATGATGAATAAGCATTATCCAAAGGATGAGATGAAGGCAAGGCACCTCATCAGTGTCCTCAAGCTGAAACTATGCACCCTCCAAGGCCAGGAATTCTGGAAATCTCTTATGACTGGAATGGCAGATATCACAGGATCACAATACACATTTGTGGCCAAAAGAGTACTAAAGGGTGATGCAAAGAGCGCGGTCGAGTACCCGCCTCTAGGCGAGGAAGGATCCTGCCTTATGGGTCTCGCCTACTATGTGCGGAATCATGATGGGAAAGATGCACTTTACAACGATATCCAATACAAAGGCTACATGTGTCCCTGTGCGCACATGAAGCACGATAAAGTCCTTGTAATTCCAGATGGCTTACAGAGTTTGTTTCCCGACAATCCGAACTCAGCTTCTCTACCAATCCCGGCCGAAGCATACTTAGCAATACCTCTTTTCACAGAGGGTAAATGCTACGGACATATCGGTATGATGTGGTCAAAATGGGGTCTAGAAAGCAGACCTGGCCTAAGTTGGGCAGTTCTCGAGCTTTTCATGAAATCCCTCGAAGATTTGGTTACTTGGCGGATCCTGGAAAAGCCTGGAAACCCGTCCGATACGGTAACCCCGGGCACAAAACCGTGGAACCCATTTATGGGAAATGTTGTTCTCCACGAGGACGTGTCTCCGCAGCAAACTATCCGGCCAGCTGCAAGGAATTTATCACACGAACTGCGAACACCTTTGCAAGGTGTCGTAGGTATGTTGGATGTAATGCTTGCTTCATTGGATTCTCTAGATGACGAACCAACACCGATCCTTCTACGCCAATTCGTATACGATATGCGGAAAAATATCGAAAACTGCCAAGGTAAGGAAGCTTGGCGACGGTCTAGATTCATTATGATTGCTAATATAACATCCAACTTGCAGACAGCGCACAACGAGTAGTTGACGCTGCAGACAATATGGTTCATGCGTTAGATCTAAATTCGGATATCGCTCTAGACCCACCAGCCCTGCCTCGTCCCGACCCTCTCCCCACAGCTCTTTTAGCTAAGGTAAATACAACGACATACGTAGCGGATTCACTAGTGAACCCAAAAAAACGGAAGCGGAGCGATGGCAATGATAACGCCGGCCCACCGACTCCGCTTCCACCTGGCCGCTCCAAAACACCACCGGCGGAAAATAGCAAACGCCGCACGTACCGCCTACGCGGCAGCCGAGCAAATAGTCTGCCACCTGAAGAGCTTTCAAAAAGGGAAATAGATACATCGTTGAACCGGCCGGGAAGCGTCTTGCCCCTCCCACCCACCGGACCAACACCATCTGGTACGCATACTATTCACCAGGAAGCCTCTGGCCAAGTCACCCTCAACCACAGGAGGCTCAATTTGATTGAATTCATCTCTGGCATGTTGCAGGTCGCACTAAAAAGCGGCGGCAGGCCAGAAAGGGTGCAGGTCGTACCTAATCAGTACGGAGAGGTTGTTACAGCGATGAGGAGGTCAGGAACTTTGAAGATCGATTGGTCGGTCGAGTTTGTTCCACCGATGCTCATTAGTAAGTGGGCTATCAATATCAAATTTAACGACGATGTAACGACTGACCTGGTTATAGTCGACAAACTTACCCTCGAAAAGACATTGTACGCCGTTCTTCACAATGCGGTCAAGTTCACCCCCAAGGGAAATGTTAAACTAGTTGCCACCGTTTCTCAGGATTCCAAGTGTGTTCAGTTTAAAATTACAGACACAGGTCCAGGCATTCGGCCCGAGTTTGTACCCCATATTTTTAGGATGTGGCGCAGACAGGATAATAGCCTTACACGAGCATTCGATGGAGTCGGGCTTGGTTTATTTGTTGCGAAGAGGTTAGCTGCTCGACTCGGAGGGGATATTACTCTTGTCAACACTGTTACCGAAGGCGAGAATACTGGCTCGGAGTTTCATATCGTATTACCCATTGAGATGGGTAAAGACCCAAAGCACGGAAGGTCTGGTTCACCAGCGATCGCGGCGAGGAAGCCAGTCGACAGATACTCCTTGATTCAAGGATTGGCCTCACCAGAATTCCCACGACCTACAACTAGCTCTACCGAAGTTTCCTCTCCCGTTTTGATGACACATACTCGAAATGGATCCGGTCCCCACGCAACCAGTAACGGTATTATTGAGGAAGAGCCGGTTCCTTACCGCCCGCGTAAGCAATCAGTCACCCTTCGCCAACCCGTCAACGGCATGAACTCCAGAAAATCTATCAGAAAGGGCCGTTTTGACAAAGACCTGGGGAAAAAGATCCCGCTTCGTATTCTCGTCGTCGAGGACAATAATATCAACCGCAACCTCATAACCAAGATGCTTAGGAATCTAGGGTTCGTCGACATTATCGAGGCAGAAGATGGAGAGGATGCCGTGGCCGCCATGGCAGCGGCTACTAGCTTTGGGCGCCCTATCGAGCTTATTCTTATGGACCTTTGGATGCCCAAGATGAATGGTATCGAGGCTACGGAAAAGATATTCGCCCTGCCGGAATACGCTAATGGGTCCAAGAAACTTACGGTTTTGGCCGTCAGCGCGGATGCCAGCCCCGACGCACATAGGGACATCACAAGGGTTGGCATGCAAGGATTCCTCAAGAAGCCATATACGATTGAAGGTTTAGAGCAGCTTATCCTCGATAATTTCAAATACGGCTACTCAGCAACCGCGACGGCCTAATGCCAACGTCTTCTGGCATCTTGGATCTTCGATACGACTAAAATCTGTACAAAGCCAGAAAACTACGACCACCGTAACGACTTCATATTTCTTTTATTTCTTTTTGGAAAATTTTTCCGTGAGCGGAAAATTGGTTGCCTTGTTTTTAATACTTCTTTTCCATATGTTCTTCTTTTGTGAGGGTATTTTAACAAAGGGACCTGCTCAGACATAAAAGTTTCCACATATACCTCACATTTCTTTTTTGGTTTTATATTGAGCATCAGGTATCATGATTGCGTTTACTGCAAAGATATATCCGGCGTTTTCCTTAACCCCCATTCCCATTTTTGCCAATTTCTTTTTATTTTTATTTTTTTTTTCTTCCATTTCTATAAAGCGGGATAACTCTTTTATTGGCTGGAAAGGCGTTCATTTCTCTTTTGAGTTCTTCTACTGAAACAAACCTGTTCACTTCTAATGATGTATTTGTACATCCGTATTATCTTAGCTAGGGTAGATGGTTGTTATTTGTCTTTCATTGACCCACGAATTCAAAATTGAGCCCCGGCTTCTACTCTCAAGAAACGAATACTTTGATTGTCCTTTTTTTTTCGTTCCTCCTACTATTCGATTTTTCTTGCTTCCCCTTTCCAGCAAAATCCTCCGATGTGCAATTTTCGTGAAAAATTAAACCTTTGCTTCCCGGATGGTAGCTCCGTTAGCTTTGGTTCCTTGCTCGCCAAGTAGCCGAGCCTTGCAATTTCAGCGAGGGATCTAGAATCGGGTGGAGACGAGTCGATCACCGAAAGAAAAAACATAAATCCCTTTAAGCCTTGCATTGATATCCACTCTCCCAGGGCTCTCCTACCACTGGTGCCAAGATCTATTTGGTTCGAGCTTTGGGATTTCCCAGTTTATTCATATGGAACAGTGCATAACGGAGAAAGGGCAGGGAGGGAAGATGTACTCTATCCTCTTCTCTTTCGTTGTTTCGGTTTATATCACATTCCATTCCTCAAAATGGAAAATGAACGATGGTGATGTCTACCTAAGATGCAAGTGAAAAACATCCTACCCTGGATATCTTCAAGATTAGGCAGAACATATCAAACAGAGGGAAACTTTAGCACTACTATGCATATCGCGCCTTTCTACCCATAAAAGCAGCCTTACTGGTTTACGACAACGAACACGCCGGCGACCATGCGGGGAGCCCTTCAATCCCGTGATACCATTGGTATTCATCTTCTACGTTTCTCGGCGTATACGTAACGCATCTTCTTTTCATATGCGCTCCTGTCCTCGGCATCTCTTGCTTCTTTTTTCCCCTTCAAACCTTGTACTCCCACAGCTATTGCCACGTTTTTTCCCTCGTCCCCTGCCATTTAGGTGTGTACATGTACAGGTAAGGTATATATGCGAGGTGTGGGTTTTGCTACGGAAAAATTCGATGGCCTATGCATTACTAGTGTTACAATTGAACATTTCCTTGTCAATCCAGAGAAAGGTGGAACAAAGGAGGGGCGCGAGGTAGCATGCATGGACCTATCGGAGACATTCTCAAATTGAATCCCGCATTGATCCATGGGGGCGGAAGTACCTTATTGTATCAGTTATCTACATATATCGTACATATATACATACTTCATTTAGGCCAAGTTTGCAAGCCAATGAAATGCATGGACCATGAGTGTCCTCCCCAATAGCAGCGTTTAGAACAGACCTAGATCGAGCCTATTGTCTTTTGAGCATTCCTCGCCAATGCAACCTCTAACTAGACTGGCGGCCCTGCACATAGGAACGGCCTGTTGGACTTCGACGAGGTCTTACATGTAGGTCACTTCGGTAGTTAGTCTTGGCGGTTTTTGGATGTTAGAGGGGTCCACAATTAGATCGCGCCAATTAGATATTCGATCGATGAAAGTTAAAATATTCTTGACCTAGCTTTTCACATCTTTAGCACAACGAAAAAAATCATCTTGGTCTCGTGGGGCAGAACCCGAAATGGCAAAATTCTGCGAAATACGTGTTTCAATCGAAGATTCTTCGTTTGATTGTGTCACGAACTCTTTTTCTTTCTATATTTTAATTTTCTTTAGTTTTCTTTTCTTTTTCTTTTTCTTTTTCTTTCTTTTTTTTGGCGAACGTGGCTTCTGACAACGAAACTCCCATCTATAGAGGTGAGAGGTTTCACTGATCAAGAGTATGGAATCAAACTACCCTAGATCTATAGACATACGTAAAGATTTATTTGAGTAACGCATTTGAAATTCCAAATTTCCCCTTATCTTCCATCTCAGATATATTTACAACTTGGGTTCATCTGGCTCCCTGGCAGAGCATATACAAGGTCTTAATCATTCCTCCAATGATCCTACGCTTTTTTGATCTCAAAAGTCATATCACGTCCATAATAACTGTGTGTCATGACAGCTGTTTCCAAGGGTTTGTTGTCTGGTCCCATAGCTGGTCCGAGAATAGGTTTATAAAGATTTCCACCATATCCGTCAAGCTGAAGGAGGTAGCGTCCTTTCCGTCCATAGTGCTCAACTAATTTAAATTTTTGGCCACTGCCGAGCAAAGAAGTGGCACAGTTCCTCTTGTCGGTAACCGGGACGGAACAGTTGAATTTATGACCCGACCCGAGATACCTGTACGACCTAACGCTCTGGATATATATTGTGCCGTCATAGTCCCAGTTTCTGAATCGCCATCGTTGAAGTTGGCCGGTCTCCCAGTTGTAGGACTTAGGTTGGAAAGTTACGTCGACAAGGCCCGACTTATCGTAGGAGGCTTCGGTGATGCCGGTGAGGTATCGGTCGGGCCACGATGACCATTTATAGATCAAGTAATAGTCGCCATCGGGGAACAATGGCTTTGGTCGCTGAGCGGCAACTGATTGAGAGAACAATGTAGAAAGAAGAAGAGCCACAATCAGGCCACAGGATTGGATGAGATTATGCATATTGTGGGCTTGGGGATAAACCTTCAGCTGCGTTCGGTATACATGTCTGGATAGGGCCCGCAGTTGAGATTTTTCAAAGTATCAAATAGGTTTTAAGGCCACTAGATACTCGAAACTTGGTAGACTTCGAATATTCTGGTGAGGGATACAACTGCTGATCCCATGCTCATTTATAGATCTGGTTTATATACAACAGTCTTGGGTTTTTTTTCTCTCTCTCTCTCTCTTCTCGATATCGTTGTAGGCATATGGAAGTTGCTCGCTTTTTGCAAAACCCCACACCATGCCGGCGCCAAATAGTTTTGGTAGGTGAATACATGTTGACATTTCCAAGGCAGCACATATTCAAAGTTCAAATTCGTTTGTGAGAATATTCGAAGGAAGCTGTCTATATTTTTCCCACGGCCTGAATTTCGTAGTCTTGAGCTAATATCGTGACTAGGGCGTGGTCTTCAAACCAATTTGGGAGGTATTCCAAACTTTCTCGAGATTCTATACAAAACGGGCCACACACCGACCAACTCCACAACTGTCGTTTCTCTCACGGCTGCCACAAACACCGCCACTAGTAAATACTCCTGCGGTTTTGATAGAAACATCCTGCCGTAAAGCATCGATTCAACAAAGTTTTCCTCCTACGACTACACAATTACTGCCTGGGATATAGATTAGGCACCGGTCACGGACAATACCGACATATAGCAAGACGTAGCCAAACTTCGATTGATATCGTAAGTCCGATGGATTATACGAAAAAATCTAGATACACGATAAAATAATGGAAATGTCGCGGCCCCGCCTGTACTAAGACCCCATCCCAGGACCTAGGAGCCGAGCCACTCCGGACCCCTTACAAACATTGAGCGAAATACGGATTTGCTGTTACACATGTGAGGGTAGAACTGCAAGCTTGGGGGCCCTGCATCAATCGAAGGGGTTAGTCAACCCGGTTTAAACCGTACTCGCACTACTCAAGGACTTTTACGAAAGGGACATACCGGCCAAGCTACCCCACCGCATTGTCCATATTTTGATTGAAGCCGAGAAGTAGTGGTGGGAGAACTAGTAGGAGTAGTCACAACGAGAGTGGTAGTTGTCTGCGGAATATACTCTGAGGTCGTCGTGGCCGGGGCTGTGGTTTTGGGAGCTGGAACGCATTGCCAGTAAAAATCATTTGGACGGTTACAAGTTGCCCCATCCTCACAAAGAGTGCGTGTGAACGGGGTAGGTGATGCGGCTAGGCCTCCACACTATTCGTTTATAATGTCAAAAACTGCTGACTTAAGAGGTTTCGATTGACAGATAGGAATAACTAACTAGGCCGTAGAGGGTCTGGACATTGGATGGGCGGGTCGTTGTAGTCGTGGTTGATTGAGCAAGTGCGACGGATAATAGAAAAATCTCAGAAAAAATGGCTAGAGTGAGTGCCATGATCAAGTTGCGATCCGGGGTATAGATATAAATTCTAAAGGTGTAGCTTCGTGGACTATTTGGCAATTTCGTTTAGAAAGACAAGCTTTTTGGCTATTACTGAGGCGATATATCTAAGACCCAAGGCCTACCTGGATGCTTTTATAGACGTACGTATTATGAACATATCTATGGTTTTTACATCATCATGACTTGTCATGACTATATGGTTCGATACTCATTCGGATCTAAATCCTGTTGAGCCGATCCTAGCTAGCTAACTCGCAAGGTCTCTTACTCCACTGAGCTACTTAAATTTGCGTCCTTTATTCAGTTTCCACGACCATAACTTAGGTTTACGGATATCTACGAATTATAAACTTCGATATATCGATAACCGTGATGTCATGTCACTCGGCCACACTTTCTCCGACGTCGCGACTTGCTACCGCTATGCTAAACTTAGCTTAGCTAAATTTTGCTCGAGGGGTTAAGTTGTAATTACTGATCATTAGGCATGTATATGAAAACATCTAAGTTATTAGAAGTTCAGATATATCTGGAGTTATGGAACTAGCCTCCGGTAGGCTGGGGTATTCTGCATTTACCTGGGTAGCTTCACAACGCTATAGCTAGCAATATGGATATAATATCGGTCTTTTGGGGAGTTGGTAGAGAATTGCCTATACAAATCTAGAGACGTATACCTCCAATTTTCTCTTGTTTTTTTTTTTTTTTTTTTTTTTTTTTTTTTGCACCCTATCTTACCATCGTAATTATATCTTCTTAAAACTTCTCTCCGGCCGCTACTCGATTAATTCTTCGTCACACTTGCAAATACAGATTTGTGTTGAAGAGCAGACTGGCGATGTTGGATTTGGTCCACAGAGCTTTGCGACGGACCGCAAACCCTGAGAACATGCAGGTTTTTTCTGGGTTCTGCAGGCGCTCGTACCTCGAGCAAGGCCTGCCTCGTATCTACCTCCACAGCCTTACTCGATATACATGAATAGACCGGCACTGGAGAGAATAACGTTTAGCGGGACCGAGACTAACGTTTAGCCAGAAATCGACTGACCGAAATTCGACTGGAACGTGTTAACAGGACTTCGGCTGTGCCTGATACTACGTTGGTGCACGATGAGGAACATCTCCCACTACTACTGGGTTTGACTACTAGCTGCTGTGCAGACGCTCTTGGATACCAATGATGCCGAATACCCTAGAGCTTCAAATTTTGACTAAACTAAGCTAGGGACAATTGATACAAGCCAATCCGACGCATGTCCGGACGTCCAAGTGCCACGTAACTACGTCCAACCCGTCTCATGAGCCTAGGTACCACAGCAGACCTCATGCAATCAGCAATTAAAGATACCCATATATTCATTGGGGCTAAGGACCGATTGGGCAAGCCAGAAAGATGCTTAGCCGGCGAGGGGCGTGTATCACAAAAACCGCAAACGACGCCTTGGACCCTATGATAGGTAGATTGCGACCATGAGTGGGAAAAATGTCTGAGAATTGTTTCTTTCCACCATGCTTTGGCTGCGTGAATGTGGATAATGAGGCGTTCGGGGCGTGCGTTCTCACCATTCAAGATCCGCGAAGAACGAGACGCCAGATCCCTAGTCCGTTGAATTTGGGCGTATCAGATCACAATGCATCTGCGCCCTGTTTCTCGGAAATCGAACGGAAAATTGCAAAAAAAAAACCTTAGCACCGAGCAGAGTGGATTCGTGGATGAGATATTATCAACTGCAGGAGACTGCTCTAGACCTCTGTTATACAACGCCAAAGTTTTCCCGATTATGGTATTCAGACTCGATCTCGGATGTTGCTTTGAAGCAATTAATTTGGATTCCTTCGGGTGGCCTTTTATTTATGCAACCCCGTAAATGTGCATTGGTCGCTAACTAGTAATGCTTTTGAAATAGGCCGTTTGGGACATATTTTGACATTAGAGGAACATCCCGCTTCGGAATTTCGTATTAGGATTGCGATGGACGGGGCGCTTGTCAAAAAAGAGGAATAAGAAACGAAATTTCCAAAGCCAATCATCTGGTTAATTTGCAACCTGCTGTGTAAGCAGAACGATTCATCGAGTCATTCGACCTCAGCAAGGGTCCAGCTCCACGTGCGTGAGCTCTGAGTTGTTCCCGTTTCGTTATAAGAACGATTTCCCTATCTAACATGATAACAATCCCAAGATTTCGATCTTAAAGTTTCTTCAAAGAGCAGCTGTCGACCAGTTAGAACCGTTAGAAAGAGGCAGATGATACCAGCTTCCAGCCGGCTGGGAAGTGTACAGGGATGTGGATTCTTGAAATGCAGAACGATCGGCAAGAATGGAGCTGAGACTTGGAAAAGCTACGCTAACCTAGATCTCATATTTTGGCGAGGGGGGCCCCACAGTTGACCCACACATGATCGATGGACTGGGAATACCAAGAGATTTGGTCTCAGTGCTGGTTTTTGGTGTTTCTGCAGGAGGATCCTCATTTCGATTGATTGATGCCAAAGCCATGTCAGGAAATATTTGACGAAAGGACTCGGGGTTACACAAGAGCAAAGACAATGCGTACGGTTTTGACCTTAATTTCCTGTGCTGCAAATCCCACGCAGGAGCTTGTCCTTAAAAAAAAAAAACGGCATCAATATTAGGGCCGCGCAGGTGCTGCATTGAGGGGTCCCTTGCTTTCGAGCCGTCGGTTGCAGGGAACAAGTCTGGAGATAATCGATAGCCAAGTCAGATCCAGACCGACGACATCTCCACTTCAACGCATTCTCGAAGTCGTGCCGTGCCCACATGTGACAAAAAAGCCCCTCCGAGTTACCGGCGACAGCCCATCATGACACCACCTGTGCATAAGGTTTCTTGCCGACTACACGGCATAGCATAGCATAAGCGAAAAATCCGGCCCGAGTCCTTGTGGGAACGGCGAATACATCTCCCAAGAATCTGGCGCGCAAGATCGTGCCAGTCGGGATGCATGTAACTCGCCATTCCTCCATATTTCGCGCGAGGGACCATCTAGTATCTGCAGATCTGATATCCGATGGCTTTTTTCGCCTTTCAAAATCTTGAGTGTATCATGTAAAGGCGGGAGGGTTCATGCTTCATGCATTTCGTACGAAAATCTGACTGCCATTTCCAAATATCGAGCCGTTGCCAAGTCGGTTGTAATTCAATATCATCCTTCGAAACTGCCATAAGTTGGAGGTTGTGCGGTGCTTCTGGCTACTGCAGACGAGCCGCAGGCATGATACTGTCAGCAACCAGCATCGAAGAAGGATACATTTGCTACTAACTTGGGTGGTAGGAACTCATCGGTGTGCGCCGTTTCCCATACCGTTGGGAACGAATCAGATCCACAAGCGCCCTGTCGTCAACATATGGGAAAGACCAACCGATCGTCCAAACATGCTTCCCCGCGCTTAGAAGCACTTAGGAAAAACCCGTTGGCAGTTTATGGTATGTACTATTGCATTGCAATGAACTTTAATAATTTCACCAATAGTAGCCAGCGATTGATCATTTCGATAGGAGATCAACTACGTGGGTCAAAACCTGACTCTCCACCAGTGACAGATCATTCCGCCATTGCTCCGTTCTGCCGATAAGATAGGAGGGTATTTGAGCAGAGGAGGCAAATGAACCCCTCTCATGCAAGTAGCGGTCGTCAATGTAGTTCCATCCCGTTTTCCTCCCGTTTCCGGATTCCGCGACAGGACCCATGGTATATGCTTGCATGTACATAATTGCGTGAGTCTCTAAATAGTAATAATCAGATATCATTGCCGAAGCTTTCATTAGTGATACATTATTGGTCGACTGAGGCGAAGGATTTTCATGATATTAGCGGTTGTGCATACATACACAATTGGTGGCTCTAGCCCTAAACCAGATCGAGCAAGAATAGTCAGAAGGAAACTCGTTTCTAGGGAGGTTCGATGTTGGGAATCTAGAACGTCAAGTCCAACACTTTTGTTGGTCCTTGATATTTATAGTATCCGTCATTGGAGTGCACTGAACCAGTACTTTGATGCCACATACGTCTACAAAAGTTCCAACATACCCCCGTAAGACCGATGGCCTTCCTGCATCGTTGCATCGTTGCTAGGATTCCACTATGACAAATACAACAAGAACATAGACTTTAACTCCATGCCCGCCCGGCTTTCCATAATGGATTTTAATACAGGTCCATGTGTCTGGAACCGACGAGGCTAGCTATAGAGATCGATAGATACCTAGGTATTCGAAAGTTTCGACCGCGGCTTTGAATTCGGCAAGATATGGCGTTATACGATGTGTAAATTTAGAAGCATTCAAAGCTCACCCGGGAAGGGTTTGACGAATTCTCTAAACTCTGTCTTTAGTACTACAAGAGAATGCATTTAGTGCATGGCTTTAGGTCGATAGCTTACCGCTAGCTAAGTAAAACGTTAGCCTGTTGTGTCGATCGAGATTGTACATATGATTTTGTTGATGCCTAGATATCTACAAACCTAAAACCATATCAAACCGAAGGTATCCTATGGGCTGCGGGCGTCCACCGGCGAGCCAGCTGGCAAGGTGGGACTATCCCTACAAGGAGCTCCCGGCATAAATATTCGAAACTTCACATTCTCGGACCCACCGGCGTCTTTAAGTTGGGTTCTCTGCATGTGTATTTCCTAGTCCTAGGCAGCTAGACTAGCTACAGGTACTTCGTATACGGCGCTAACGTACTGGCCATATACATGTACCCTTTCGTTGTGACTGTTGCAACCCTTGGCCTTGATGAAATAGGGTTTGGTATACGTCTTCCTGTACTGTTATGTCAGTACACTGCAGCGCACGCGCTGATAGGACTTTCCCCAAGAGTTGAGGAGCATGCCTAGGTATGTGCTCCAAATAACCCCCCGTATATGCAAGACAAATACCAAGGCCAAGATCTTGGTACAAACCCCCCGTGAACTGCTAACATAACCAACATCGATGTATCTATATCTCCGCCGCAACGCATATACCCTTGTTGCATTTTTTGTGTGGTCGTATATTATAGGCCTGCATCCAGACGTCTCGCGTCTAGATCTGCGTGGAATTTGTGGTCGTTAACATTGCCCCTACGCTGGTATTATCGGTCGAATATTGCTCCTGGCGAATAATTCCGAACCCATCTGCAAATCTAGCTGAAACCGCTAGGATTCGTTTCGTACCCGGTTAGGACCCTAGGATTACCTCCTGTTTATTTTTAAGTTTATTATTACATTAAGTCCATCCGCGCGGGGACGCCAGAATCTCAGAATTCATCAAACAGATTAACCTATGGATCGGCTTGAAAGTATATCTCCGGGGGAATACACACAGGACTTAAACTGGGATAATATTTCAACCCGACGGAGCAGCGGGGATAGGAATGGAATTCCGCATGAAGCGAACTACTGTATCTTCGAACAATCGTAATCGATCATGGATTCGAGGCCAATCGATCGTAAGATCAGCATAGAGTAGTGCTGGGAGCCGTTGGAATTGATTGGAATGCTAGCCTCGGGTGAACAAGATAGCCAGGCCGGATCGGTAGCCTACTCACAGCCCAGGAATGTTTAGAAATATGGACTAAGCCGTGGGGGTCGATAGTCCGGGGTTTTGCGAGACTTGAAGACCAGAACTTCTAGCGCATACGGCCCGATCCGGATATAAGCATATCTGCTGGAAGTGGTGGTCTGGCTCGGGGCTAACATGCATCTTTGCGATTATCAGAGCCCCATCCACTGAATGTAACTGATCCCGCTGATAAATCTCTAGACGTTTTTAAGTCCGCAATTCTAAATTATTTTTTTAAAAAAGAAATTACGCCATCTTGAGCTTGCATTTGCTAGGATAGAGGCTTTGAACTGCCCTCCTCAACTTGCAGCAGCAAGCTCTCGAGTGCAGGTATCAATAGGCCGACGAGACCTATAGTTCCATAGTTAAACGCGTAAACCTAGTGCAAATTCGAAGGATACATACACCCGGCGTGATCGCACTTCGGACCCTTCCTGTGGTGGGGGGCTGCAATCCATGGGAACAGTGAGACAGTCTGGCTAATCTGACAAAAATGGAAACGGGTAATATTTATTACTAGCACCAGTGACAACGGTTCTGATAAGAAACCCGACTAACGAACAGTTGGAGCTATGTACAGCGCTCAACGAATGCACGGGTGTTACATTTAGTGCCCATTCCTCATGGCTTGATCCTCTTAGAATATTCGGCATAATATGATTTTCAGTTTTCAATGAAAAGGTCTTAATTCCTTTACCCAGAGCCTCAAGTCTTTGGTCTACAAGGTACATACAATGCGAGTGCATTATCTCCACTCCTAAATACGGTATTAAGACGGCTGTGAACTCTCCAGACCCTCCGAGAATCCGGGGATAACAGCTCAATACTCAGAATTGCGTTTTTGTCTACTTCTAATATGGAGTTTAGACCATGTTCTGGACCTAGAGGACAACAGTTCTCCCGATCCGCATCATTGAATACCCTTAACTCCTCTAGATATCAGGAAAACGGACCCACAGGCCCTTCTAGATGCTCAAAATAATGGGGATAAGACGGTGAGAGACTCCCCGAGTAGTGTCGAATTCCTCGAATCGACGGCTTCGTGGCTTATTTCCGCTTTGGAGACGGCAAGATATGACTTGAATCTCTCCGAGCTCGACGACTCAAAATCTTAACTCCATGATGCGGCATTGCCAAGGAGTATAAATTCGGGGAAGGCCCCTCTCAGAACTTAGCCGGCGAGGACCTCTTATGCTAGACTTGGACTTGATGCAAGGTGGAATGGAGACGCAGTGCGTGCAGCTACATATTTGCACAATCATATCATGAGTTGAAGCTTAGAGGCGCAATAAACTACTAGAAGAGAAAAATCTCCTTGCTTCTATTTGCATAAGTAATTGGCTTGAGTGGTATCCACTTGCGATCAAGGAGTGAGGTGTTCAATCATGAGATACTAAGTATCAAGTCATTCACTGCGCTGGGTCTAATATTATGCAACCTGTAGATGAGTCTCATGACGTCGCCTATAGGCCGTCGGTATCGATAGCAGTACTTCTACTGGGTTCACAGTGGGGCCCTGTTGTGCGGCACAGACACTAGTTGCAAACACTGGCGCAAGTGCATGCGCATGCAGCTAGCTGCATTCTTAGTTGGTTGGTAACTCAGTGTTATCTCCTGGCTTCGGGGAAACTCTCTCGCCAAACCACTGGAATTAAGATCCAGAACGAAGAGGCTTTTGGATTGGCGGATTGGCGTTTCTGTGGGGAATCACGACGTAGTTGGGGGTTACTAGCACCTATAGCTAGATTCTAGACCTAAGGAGTATGTAGGTTCACGTTCAATGAATCAACTTTCCCTCCTATTACATCTCATTGGACAAAGATATTGATCACACCGAGTAGAGCACCAACTAGCCTACATGTAACATGTGCAAGTATCCCACATCGATATCACCTGTGCTATTTAGGCATCTTCCCAACCCAAACTAACGTTCGGACTACCCGTATGCCATTTGAGTTTCAGTGTTTTCTCCCGCGCTGGTGCACCGAGGCCTTCTGGTCTAGATCTAGACGTAGCAGTTTTTTTTTTTTACGATTCAGCTTGTGTTCTTGTGAGCAAGCCACATTCCACGACAGCAAGCCAGCGCACAGCAATGTCACAAAAAGATCACAGACACGGAGCTCTAGGCTTCGAGATTCAATGCTTTCTCCACCTCAAGTATATTCATCTCAATGCAATGTGCGGTGCGAAGCTTCGGAAAACTACATTAAGTTTTTAGAAGAGGAAAGAAAGAAGAAGCAAAAAAGAAAGACAGAGGATGGAACACAAACTCCGAAAGCCATGCGACCGAAATTACACCGATCGCGGCGTGGAGAGAGTTCCACAAGCTTACAAGCTAGAGAGCTAGAGCCCAGAACATTTAGTGAATTCATGAAGTGACGAAATTGCGCGCGCACTGAACGAAAATGCTATTCCAAGCCCACCAGTCTCTGCTTGGCCTGCCCTTGCCTTGGATACCGCAAACACAGCTCAAGATCGAGAGAATGTTCCTAGCGCAAGTCAATTATCAAGAAGCGACGGATTTAAGATAATACCCAAGCTCCCGGAGAGATATTCCGGGCGAACAAAAGACCGTTGAAAAGATCAACCTCCTGCATAAGGCAGACTAAAACGACATCATTTCCCAGCTCCTGGCAAGCGAAGTTCGGGGTCGAAACGTTAGACCCGATCTGGAGAGCGAGGTGATTGGAAGGGAAGGTTTTGACGAGAACGAGACGACATCTTGGAAAAAACGGGCCCGTGTTGGGCCGAGAGCATGGGCCGACCCGGATTTAAAAACCCAGAGACTCTAAGTTCGACTTTAGAGAGAATGCTATTTCGCAAAAGGCATTAGGCTCGAACTAATTGGCTAGAGTGCAAATCTATTGTAATCTAGAGCTATCGAGACATGTACTCGGCTATGGGGCTTACTCATTGGTTGCTTGCTTTGTTGCTTGCGCATGCTCATATGGCCATATGGGCCATGCCCCGCGACCCGAATTATATTTGTGCGCCAGAGCTTAACGTATAACAATCCTGTACAATCAAAAAACTCTTGAATATAGGTAACATGCATTCTAGTGATTAGATTGCCTCGTTTGCCAACTTCGGTGCGTATGTTTTGATCTGTAAGCACATTTCATCAATTAATTGTATCGAGGTCGCAACTTGTTAAGAAATAAAGAAATTCCTAACATCATAGTCTAATAGATTGTCCCCTTGTCAATTGTGGGGCTACTTTCCTGTGGGGTAGTCGGCAGAGGGTATGTGGATTATCGATTGGTGCTATATCGCTAGCGCGGTAGCGTTTACATGGGACTTTAAATTTACCGGCAAATAATTGCCCCGAGTTTTCCTTATAGTCTTCCAGAGAGCATTGTTAAGCCCGTTCACTTTGCAACTGAAGACCTTTGCATACCGGATTTCGGGCCGTCACTCAGAATTGGTTTGTATGCCGCATTGCCGCATCTCAAGGCATCTGGTGTGTTTTTCAATCAGTGCAAAGACATGCCACAATCATCCCACATTAAGCCCGACGTTCTGCATATGCCGGCAAGTTTATTCAGCCGATTTGAGGGAAAAGAAGATTTTTTATTTCCATGGCGGATATAAAAATTCTGTTGATATTAGAATTTGTCCGTGGCCCTGTTTGGGGTTAACTTCGAGGGAGAACTATGCACATATGTTCATATGCAACCATGGCGTGGAGGTATAGCGGTATCTCTCTATCAAACAATACTAACTAATCCAATGACCATTGGTTATTTTTTCCCTACGTCTGGATTTAAGAGCCTGGTAAAGTTGTAGAAGAATTGAATAATAATAATAATAATCCGATCCATCTCCTCGGGACTGGTTTGATCGAGCCTTGCTCGTTCATGGATTCTCCACATTCTCCTTTGTATGTACATGCATCGATATCGTTTGTCATTTCTAGGACTCAAAGGTCTCGAACTAGTTAGCTATCGAATCTCGAATGCGGTCGATGCATACAATGGAAACGCTAGGACGCCAATTCAGTATTATAGGGTTTCATCAACTAGATTCAAGGACCACGTTAATTCGGTATCACGGTACCGCGGCTGTGGTTCGCGGCAGTTTCAAAACGACTTGGTATATTCTACAGCCACGAATCATCTAGACGCAAACAAGCATCCATTAGGAGAACTACGACATATCAACTTAGGCACCGTGTTACCGATACTATATCTATCTTGATATAGGATCAATTAGGAACTTTATGGAAACTAATATTAGGGGAAAAAGAGAAGCTTGAATTCGATCCGAATCGACTAATTAGGTATACATGCGCATGTAACAGAAGCAAAATTTCAAATACTAGCTAGTATGATTGTATGTATATATCGTAAGTTATGAATAACGATCCAAACAGGCTCCGAAGAATAAACGCCATATGCTATGCATCATGGTATCCCTACTTCCAACTCGAGCTAACATGAAAAAAAACGTCAAAGGTGTATAATGAAAGTAGAGATTCCAAACTTCAAAGAAATCGAACATAAAAGAGCAGCATTAATACAGAATCAAAAGAATGAAGTAGCTTTATTTAGACCAGAAATGCCTTAGTTAATGAAGACACTTCTGATGAAGGCTTCCCTCTTTGGGACAACAATGGTCAAAAGGCCGTTCTCGAGGAAAGCACGGACGTTGTCTTGGTCGATAAGTCCTTCGAACTTGAACTTCCTCTCGAAGACACCGATTGGTCGTTCTGCAATCCAGTACTTAGCAGTCCTCTCCTGCTTCTTTTCCTTCTTCTCGGCGACTGGTTCGGCTGGCTTTTCGGCGGCTTCAGTCATTTCGACATCAGCATCCCTGGATGGGGCTTTTCCTTTATCAGCCTTGGTTAGGAGAGGTCCGTCGACGACTTCAAAGGAGGCGTTTGAGGCGGTTTCTGATTCGTCGACTTCGTCTTCGACGGTTGCGGCCTTTGGCTTCGAACTTCCACTAGACACGGAGGCAGCGTCATTATAGACGACGGTCTCGCCATCAGTAGTGGTAACGGTGGCGGTCTCCTGAGCAGCGGCGGAAGCCTGAAGGGCTTCTTCGGTCAACTCTTGATGTTCCTCAGGCTTGGCGAATTGTCGCTTTACACGACTGATTTCACCCTTGACGACAATGGTTTGGGCGTCATCGAAGTCAACAGAAATCGAGGCCTTGTTGGAGACTCCTGGGAGTTCACCTTCAAGAATGTAAGCATCCGCGGTTTCGGAGACATCGAATTTGGGAGTGATCTGGCGCTTCACGATGCGGGTTTGGCGAGGGGCACAAGAGCGGGTTTGACATTGAGCTGGTGTGCAAGATGCTGGCTTGTTAGACTTTGGATGGCAACGAGATGGTGCATTCTCTGCAGCTAGTGCAGCGGCCAAGAAGTCAACGAAAGGGTCAGCGGTTGGGGCTTGGAAGGAGACTGGCTGGAAGCGGACGAAAGGCATTTTGGTTGATTTTCTTTGAGATTTCCTTTTATAATTGAAAAAGAGTATTTTGATCTTATAGAAGAGGTTTAATTAAATTTATAATAAAGATCGCGGGTTATTTGCGTCAGGTAGCTTGATATATCTATAGAGGAGATTTAAAACGGTGTTTTTGATATCGATTGAGGTGATGCTCAAGAGCTGAAGAGTGAGTTAACTGATGTGAATGATTCTGAAAAAAATAATTCGAGTTGAACGAAGCTGAATCCAGTCGTTTATATACACATTGGAGTCATGACATAGAAGTCCCTCGAAGTAACCAGGTTGCGCGTTAAACGATTACGACGCTCGTCAATTAGAAATGCATCGCGCTTATGAAGCATGAAACAGTCACTTGGAAGCGGTGTTGCGAGAAGTTGGGAGAATGTTGGAGAAGATTCGAGAAATGTCGATCCGAATACGGAAAGACCGATTCCATAATAGTAAATAGGCTATCCTTAATTAGGCAGAATAAGTTTGATGACAATTAGTCATCTCGAACAACGGTTTTGGGGGGATTGGAAATACAGATGAGAAATGGTATTCTATGTTCTGAACAGCAGAGAAAGCCGGCGCCCTCCAATCCCACGCGAGAAAGCCACGGAAGAGACAAAGAAACAAAAACAGGTTGAAGTGAGCGAAGGGGATCGTCTGGAGAAGGAAAATCGTCGTTCGGCCCAGGATTCCCAAATTTGGAAATCGCTAAATTTGGTTAGCTTGTTTAACTGCAACATTTTCAACACTTTTGTGTAGCTCGCTTCATGGTCAGGGCGCTTACCGTGTGAAAGGAAAAGCAGTTCAATGAGGCTAGTTTTCAAAAGCCTATAGGCCCTTAGAACGGATCACCAACCAACCATTCTTCTGAAGCTACTCGCCCAGACAGCCGATGCATCATAAATACCTTTGGGGATATCCTCTGACCCTTCCATTTTCTCAGGTGGTGGTGGTGGTGGTCACGTTCGAAGATAATTGTGCGCCTTTCAAGGCCCTCAACTCACGTACATCCAACTTAATACCTTCCGTTGCTTCTTTGAGCCTCTCTAGTCCAGTATTAATTACTGGGGTGCTCCACCCGGTCTTCGTACGTTTATAATAGTGGAGGGCGGTCAATGCTGCTCTTATATCTTCCACAATGGTGTTGAGTTGTTTCTCGAGGGTTGCGCCTAACTCGTTCTGCTTGTTCCAAATATTTCGCAAGTATGTCGCCTCATTGGAGCTTTTGAAAAACATCGCAATTTCAACCGCCGTCTGTATTACTTGGTTCAGACTGTGACAATCCAAATTAGCCCGATGAACCGTTTGGTTTCTCAAACGGACGAGTGACTTGGCGCTTCCGTTCAAAAATTTCCCCACGCTTGGTGATTTGACCACATTGAACATAAAGTCGACATCCAGAGCACGAGCTGGAATATTAGCAATATTGTTTGGCTTGGCTATTGTCCGAATCCACAAACTGAGTTCGGCAGATTCTGGGTGGAGGAATTGGTTATTTGATGTGAGATGTGGGAGCCATTTCTTTGAAAAGCTATGGCACACACACTCCAGAACGTGCTGTGTCTCTGTTAAAATTGTGAATTGTACCGGATAAGGGAGGGATATGTTTTCAGCCGAGGGGAAGTTTTTGTTTATTATGGCGTCTACAATATGGGGTCCTGTGCCAGATTTTTGAAGTGGGGCTCGTTGGGACGGGCTGCCGATAGCAATTGCAGTCGAAGCGGTACCAATAGGCGGTGGGTACTGTTTTGGTTCGTCTGGCAATTTTGGTATATTAGAAGGGGTGCCTTTGTGGCCTGGGGTTTTCGTCGATGGGGCTATTGCGGTTAAGGGGTTTGGGCGCGGAGGCGAAGAGGACATGACTACTCGGTTAGCCTCTTTCTGGCCTTTTTGAGGGGTCAAAGTACACGCCCCGCGGGGAGGAGTATTTAATGAAAGGCCCTGGTTTTTAGTAAGTTTTTGTGTCTCAATCAATGGGTTTACCGTAGAACCAAGAGGATTTGTAGAAGCCTGCTTGAAATGTGGTTTGAGCACATTCCCTCCCAACACCATCTTGCTGTTCTTACCAGCTAGTGACTGCATTACACCTGCCATTGACCTCCGCAGGGCCCGTGCTTTTTTAGAAGCTTTTTTTGCGGCTCTGCGTCGTGGGCTAGGTAAAGGTCCCTTATTTACTTCCAGGATAGTGCCTCCAATCAGAACAGGGAGAGGGGTGTAATGTGGGACTTTATTGTATTCCTTCTCAACTTGTCCTGTTGGATTGGATTGCTTTAATGCACTGTCTCCAGTGCTCTGAAGAGGCTTTGGAGGTGTAGGAGATAGCTTCACCTTTTCCCGCACCACGGGTGCAATAGCAAGTATCGCGGTCTTTTGGCCTGGGGCCATTTCTGGGACCTCTTGGTGCGAAGGCTGCGCTCCTATCTGACCCTCGTTTAGCATAACTTGGGCTAGTGTATCCTTTTCAAGAAGGGCACCCAGAGTCCTCTCCTTGATATCGGATGCTATTGGAGGGGGCCAACCACGGCGCGAGCCCCCATGGCTCCCTGTATTCAAGGGCCCGAAGGGTGCCGCCGCACCCCAATCTTTAGTATTTTTAGATACTATTTTTTTCACCAGGGTTTTCAATGCTTTGAAAACAAGATCCGGTGCGGTACTGTGCTTTGAGCAGAAGGAATCGACATTAGGGGCATTTGCAGGACTTTCAAAGGAGGCAATCAAGCGATTGCGACGAGATGGGACAGGCCCATATTTGAAACGGCTGGCTAACAAGAACTGTTTGAACTCTGTGAAGATGAGAGTTTCTAGTTGTTCAGGAGCCATATTGTAGTCCAAGGACACAGTTTTGGACTCCCTCTCAGGGACATGTGCTAGCGGTAATGGAGGCATTGAAAGAACGCAGCCTATAAAGGTGGGTTAGGGAAGCTAGCTTCTGGTGCATGTCTGTCGATGCTACTGATGTTGGATGGTTATGGAACATCATACCTAGGAAATAGAAACACCTTGTGTAGTTTACAGGTGATGATAAAGACAATGGAGGGTGATAGAAGTGATTGGGTGATGGAGATGAAGGAGGTGGGGGTAGGGGAGGTTGATAGAGGTGAGGAAGGATGATGGTGGATGGGGGAAGGTTTGGATGTGTTTGTGGGAGCTGTGATGGGGCTTATGTCCCATTTGTGCAGCTGCCATTCTAAAGCCTCGGCCTCACACAACTATCGACATACCGGCATGAGATTTCTACGTGCTCCGCTAGAACCTGGATAAGCATAACCCTCCCCTCCTAGAACTAAGGCTATGGGCTTTGACTAGCCTGGGACTGGTAGATGAACAGGTATTAGTCTACGCCATATGATATTATAACCGTTCATCCGCGATATTCATCTACGAGATATCTGTACAGTATACCAGCTGCTTGCAGATTTATACATCTAAAATTTTAGTGAAATTATATATTCGGAAGTATATTACAAGCCCCTCGCAATATCCAGGTAGTTCTAGCTGCTAAAATTCAGACGATAGGTTGGAAAGAAACTCTTTTGCATATGCGGCAGCAGTCGCAGCAGCATACGGCTGCCATTTTTTTGCTTTATGGGAATCCGCATAGTCGCAAATGCCCCGGATTATCAGGCAAGGGAATTCCTCAATAATACCGGCTGCTTCCATGTCCACACAAATAATTCCAAGATCTTTTTTGAGCTGTTCACGGGTATCACCATCCTTGAGAACGGTGTTAGCTGATCCAATCGTCCCATAGTGGACTACGGGATCCTTAGATGTACGTTTGGGCCGTTCGACCCTCTTGTTTTGGTCGCAATCCATGCAATTGCTACTATGTGGTTTATGGCGATAGTTATGCTCATAGAGGACATCATGCTCTTCGCCTGGGTGAACATATCCTTTTTGGACCATGTAAGCCCATTTTTGTGTCATTTCGGACAAGTAGTCGCCAATCTTACTTGGTTTTATTGTATGTTCGGCAATGAGCCTTTCCAGATTCGCCATCAGGAACCAAGGAGGTTTATTTAAATGGCCAGTTCTTTCGAAATGATGTTGCGAGTGCGTCTTGCCTCGGTCGAACTGAACCGCCCCGCCGAAGGATCCTGTTGGTTTACTAACGACCACGTCGCCGAGTCTGATATCGTACTGAGGTAGATCAGGAATACCGCCGCCTATTCCAACAAGTAGCCCGAATTTCAAAAATTTGAAATCATTTGTTAGCTGCGTGACTACTGCTGCCGCCCGATTATTACCGATTCCAGGCATCACAGTTACAACCACATTGTGCTTGCCGATTCTCCCGAGGGTATAATTATTTCTTTGAAAGCTGAGACAGGTATCTTCATATCTTGTATCCAGACATGCTAGGATCGGTGCGAGCTCGACAGCCATCGGGCAAATGATTGCAATTTTAAATGACTCAGGTGGGTATATTTCCACGGAGCTTGAGACAAAGCTGGACATTGTGTCTACTCTAACTTGTGAAATTCCGTTACGCCCGTTCACGACTGGGTACTCTTTCCTAGAAGAATTGACTTCCGTGTACTCAAAGGATGTCGGCGGGGAGGTGTATTTAGGACTGCGGTTGTCCCCGCCCCGTGGATCTGTGGTGCGGGTAAAGTTAGGCGTAGTTTTTTGGGAGGACCTTCCATCCTCGGATTGTAAATTATTGAGCTCTGCGATTGTAATGTTGAAGCCCTTCAGAAGTTCTTGTTCCAAGGGAGCAACAATGTTCTGATACACAAGGCCTCTGAATTGTGGCTGTTCGAATGAGGTAGCTTCGGGGAGAAACTGGTCGCATTCTAAGCAAGCATCAATAGCAGACCTATAATCATCATATATGTCGTTGGATATCTCATGGAAGATTCTATCAATCATGAAGAATGCAGTATCGGGTGTTTCTTCAACGGTGCCCGGAGTGTAGTCTTCCTCTGTTGGTTTAAGAGTTTCCCCTAGTTGTATTTCCACCAAGAGACGAGCGAAATCAAGAATGAGAGGGTATTTATGGAGAGTGTTGGTATCGCTAGGTTTAGGACTACCCGTGGCTAGGGCACTAGGCGCTGAGGATAGAGAGCTATCGACATATGGCTGTCTAAGATTAATGGCCTTTGGGGATGATTGATTATAAAGAAAGTAAATGTTGCTCGCATCCCATGTCTCCCGAATCCAAGGCCCGTCACAAAGCTGGAGCATGAGGTGGGCAAGTATTACAGCCAATATCCTCCTTTCCTTAAGAGAGATTTTGTTTTTGCCGAAGTGGGAGAAGTGGCCGTCGTCGATGAGCCCACGAAGTGATTTGCTCGGGAATTGGGACGTGTCTAATCGCTCACGACGGTTGGGAAGATCATGAAGGCTGTCGCCTATGGAGAGAAGGTATAGCTGCCGTTTTCGCGGCTGGAGCCGCTTGATCGCATGGCAAAGGTTCTGTAACTCTTTCTGAGGTTGCTCGCAAGTACTTGAATGACTGGGGACGGGAGTGTGATTAGCTCTATATATGTATGGGGGTCTGTTGTACAATTGAATATTGTGCTATGAGTACGATAATAGAGATTTGAATTCATGAACTCACCAGCTTTGGACAGTACATTGTGCACCCTGCCAACCAGATGGGTTAACACACGAAGAAAAGTAAATATCCACGTGAACACCGGTGCATGGCGTGGGAAGGTGAAGGTCATTTCGAGTTGGCAAATGAAGTCTCACATTATGGGGCGAGCAACAGCCCAAGCAACGTATGAGACTACCATGAAGCTTTTGTATTAGGTCGCGAACCGTGTGAGTGGGCTCCCCTATAGCGTCTACTTCTGGATCCCTTGGGTCGGCGTTCGTCACGAATGGCTTTTTAATGGTCGTGTCGACAGGTATATTTTCGGGGTTCGGGGTGTATTTGTAAACCTGTTGCATCTCGTTCTCGAATATCTTTATGGCCCCGATCATTGCTTTATAGTCCTGGCTTTTCTTGAGGCGGATATAGGGGTTTAGATAGTCAATAGCACTCTGGTTTTCTCCTGTCCTGGCTAAACGGTTTTTGACAACGTCTAACTTCGCGTACTTGAAGGAGAAGCTGTATGTTAGGCTTATTTTGTGATATTAATCATGGTGCATCTTCGTTTTTATAGACTCACCCGATTTTCCAGAGTCTTGCTCATTTCTGCTTCCTTTGAAACCCCCTCGAGGATCCCATCGTCTATAATATCTTCGAACGCTTGAAGTAGATCATCTAGCGATCGAAGACATATCTCAAATGACTCGTCCGAAATTTCAGCATCTGCGTGAATGAACTGGAGGAGCGTTCCTATGTCACATTTAAAAAAGGTCTGATGCCTGTGCGGCAGTGGGTCCTGCTGGGCAGCCGGATAGTTGTAGCATGCTAGGGGACTGCAGAACAGCTCTTTCACTGTTTGAATGAGCCCCCACTGCTGTACGCCGTCCACCGATAGCTTCATCGTTGACTATCCAGCTGCATCACTAAACTTCTTCAACCTCACGTAAAATTGCCGAGTTTGATGCTTTGTAGTCTAGCGCGTTTTTCGTTTTGGGGCTAGGGAAGGATAAGTGCTAGTACGCTAGATTCTAGCTAGATACCTATTGCGATCGGTATATATATAAGCGTCTGAGGTCTGTAGCTGGCGGAATCAATGCAAGTCGTCGACATACACTGCAAGTGCAAGCTGCATCGGTTGGTTATATAAGTGGAGTGTTTATGATATACAATATCGACGGACCAGAAGTTGGGAGTAAACTGCCGGTGCGTAAGGATTCATTGGCGGATCTTTTGTTTCATTGTATGGTACTGCGCGCGGGTGTTTGTAGCCTGGAGAGGTTGTCCTGCCTTGAGCGCTTGGATTCTGCCACCGGCACCCCGCACGAGGCTGTGTTTTATGCATGTCAAAATGCAACAAGCTGTGTCCAGGACCAAGACCTCAACATGCAACTGTGCAAACTTAACGATCAATATCACGAAATTTCGAAAGCAACTACTTACACGACGATACTATAACTTATGAATCTTATATGCTACAGCCATATAAGTAACACTATCAAATAGGATGCGACATTAATTTTATGTTACGAGGCTCGTCCTACATCCTGTACAATATTCCTGGGGCAAAGACTGTGAGGTCCGGGTCCGCGGAGCTTAATTAGACGGTGTACATCTAGGCCGAGGTACCTACTTAGGTGTATATGTATGGGGCTACAGGTCTAACATAGCCAAGGCCAGCCGGTAACTACATAAACGCTGTCATCATGAAGCGTTCACATCGCCAGGATTCTCCGGAGGTGCCGGTTTTGTTCGAGACGCAAGATTCACCAGAAGAAGCTGGCGCAGGATCCAACCTACCGTCAACAAGTCCGCTGATCCAATCCATGGAAGGGGTCATCATAAATGATGTCCATGTTACGGATAACGACAGCCAGAGCTCAATAGCCAGTTTGACGAGAGAATGTCACCAGTTGTTCCAGGCGATACTCACCAATATACAACAATCTGATGAATTCGAAGTGGTGGAGACACAGTTTGGTCGACTAAACATCTGGGCAAGCAATATTGGTGCCGTCGCGGATGGTAATTCTTCTCTAGATTACCGGTTAAGACTTAGCGACGATATTAAGTCAATGGTTGTTCAGTTACTAGAAGTCCTGAAAGGGAGTCTTTGCCGACTAGGTAAATACAAATATCCCAATTTGATTTGGCCTCATATCTAGATGGTATAATCGCATAATTAACTAATTAATTACCTGTAATATTTAACACTACAGCCATCAATGGAGGCATAGGGCCTACACAACAGGCCCAAGTTTTCGAAGAGCTCATGGAGGCTGCTAGCGAGAGCCTAGATAGATTACAAAATCTTGCAATAGTTATCAAAAAGTCATCAGCACAAAGTCGAAGTCTTCGGTCCAAAACTTTGCCCGACGATGACGAAGTAAATTTTAAAGAATTCATGCTGAGAGTAATCAGACATCGGTTCAAAGAGGCCAACGGGTCTCTGTGCGAACAGGTCGCTGAATCAGTCGCTTTACGGCGGAGACAATTCGAATACAGGATACGACACCAAGGGAAACTAGCCTCTGGTATGATTGGCTTAAACCCGGAGCCATCAGTAATGGGAATAATGCGCCCCCCCGCAGTCCAGCAAACATATCACAAACAAGTCAATATCGATGCCAGGGATCCTAAAAGGTTGCGGCGTATTGCACCTTTTAGTGGTCCTTGCGCGGCGCCACCGTCCGAAACGAACGCCTCCACCCTAGACACTAAAATATTCCGCAAACTCCTTCCGAGCCATAAAGTTCCGCGCTCGATTGTGAGCCAGGGCACATCCGTTCGAGACCTGTTGCAAGAGTACCCCCCACCACCAGCTTTAGCCTTAGAACACAGAGAATGCACTTGCCCTTATTGCTGCGAGATTCTCCCTTCAGCTCGAGCAAAGGACGAAAGATGGTGGAAACATCATGTGGACACAGATCTCGAACCATATCCGTGTATCTCAGAAAAATGCCGGTCGTCACCAACTCAGTTCGCCAAATTTCAAGACTGGCTTCAACATATGGACACACATGGCCCGGCAAATGTGGCATGGGGGGTCCACTTACAAATACTTCATTGCCCAGTCTGCGAATCTCTGGAGCCGTTTCGATGGAAGGACGAGTTCACCGATCACATGAGCTCTTACCATGGCGAAAGGTTTACGCAAGCGCAGATACTGACGCTGAGTCGGAGAAGCACTATTAAGGCCCTACGAGAGCCTTATATATGCCCTTTTTGCAACTGTATGCCTGAGGATATTATGAAAATAACCCCCCAAAATAGAGACAAAGTGGCAGAGCTCCTTCCAAGGCATATCGCTGGGCATCTTAAGTCACTAGTATTCATGGCATTGCCATATCGGGACGATATAAACGACTACAAGTCAGAGCCCAATCGAGGTTGTTCTGAGGGAGGGCTTACTGCACGATCTCGCAGGGTGTCCGATCTTACAGATTTATCTGCTGAATGGTATAGAAAATCACCCGATCCATTCGAATTCGAATGGGACGACGGGCACAATTTATTCGGCAGCGACGATGAAATTGGACCGGATCCGGCCTCGTCTATTGCATATATTGTCTCGTCTGCCAGACAACACGAAGTTGACCCGGATCTACAAACCGTAAAGGCAATATTAGAACGCTTGAAAGTTGAAACTGACCGAAATCGCTTGGAATCTTCACTCGAATGGGGCTTTCTACCCTCAGCAAACTATGATGTCCAGGAAGATTTGGTGATTCAACGATATATCGCTGCTCAAGGGCAAACCAGCCGCCAGGAATCGAACAAAAGCCCTGGTCCTGAAGAACCCTCGGAAGTATTGGATCCTACCGAGCCTCATACCTTCTCTTTCCCCCAGTGGTTTAGTGCTAGAGATGGCATTCTAACTACAATGCCTGGTCCTTTAAGTACCGACCGGAGTTCTGGCTTACAAAAACTCCTTGTCGATGAATATGAATGGCTATCGGATTCCGATATGCTGGCGTTGGATCCACCCCTAGATATAACAAAAAAAACTGATCAGGGTGAGGACGCGGTACCGGAATCTTCGAGAGCCACAAAACCAGAAAGCTCACCCGTATATCACCCTATACCTTCTCCTCGTATTACGGTAGACCACTTTCCAGAGCGTTTTGAAGGTAGCGGGGATCAAAATAGGCGGGATGATGATCCTGCTATTGATTCCGACAAAGTCCGCCTTGTAGATGCACCTGATTCTGGGGCCTTGAACCCTGTCCAAGTGGCAAAGTCTGGATTTAGTCTTGCGGCTATCCTAAACGGACCTGAAAACCCTGAATTCGAGGCTAGAAACACCCAGCATGCTAGCCCTCCCCACCCCCCAAAGCTTAGACTCGAGTCCCCAAAGCTCGTTGTTGAGGAGCCCTCTCATTGTCAGGACTGCATGGCTCCTGGACATACCAACAGAGGATATCATGCTTGCATATCAGGATACGATAAGTACACAGTCTCCAAGCTTCAGGGTGTTCATGAACCGGCGAACCACTCGACGGATGCAGGGCCAGTGAACGTGTTTCCACCCCAGGATTTACCTGGTTTTCCGCCAGCGATGTCTAGTTCGGAGCTTGGGTCTGATCGGAAAAGGCCTTGGGTTCAATACAGCCCGCAGCTGTCAGCGCCACAACAGGCAAATACACCTAGTCGCATGCCCCGTTTTTGTGAAGACTGCCGCAAGCCGATCATCGAAGGAGACCCTGTGAGGCATATGTGGTGCAGATCCAATTGGATAAGCCCCTATTAGTTTGCTGTAACTTTGTTTGTACATGTGGACTACTCTCTCCATGTAGAATACTAGCACTCAATGTGTATGTCTATACATTTGTAATTTTGAATTAGATCTATGGCGATACTTCACGCACACTTCAAAAAATAGCTGGTAGCAAGATTTATACATAAACTCATCATACAATTTATATACAGTTAGTAAATCTCTCTCTCGCCCCTCCATCTGCCCCTGCCCCTTCCGAAGGGTTTACCTTGAACCAGTCCGCCTTGCAACCTCGTCTGCCAATCTTGTGCCCCCGGCATCCCCACCACTATCGTCTCTCACGGGTGCTGGACCGCCGTGCATCTGCCTCTGTGGTTTCTTTCCGAATCCGTGGGCTTCAAGTCGACTCCACACAACAGCCCAATCTACAGCCTGCCACCAATTATTCAAATATTCTTCCTTCTTATCGAAACCGTAATCCACAAGCCAGGCGTGTTCCCACACATTCACACACAGCAACGGCGAATATCCACCTTCCCTTCCTGCAGCTTCTTCATCTACTGGTGCCTCGGCAAGGGCACGGGTGTAGTTGTCGCTGGAGTTCGAGTAGTCTGATGTTTGCAGGGCGGATGGGAAAGTATTTGGGTCTTGGTGAGGACGGGAGGTGGTGTTTATGTCGACAGACTGACGACGGTGGGCAAGACCGTACGGAGTACCAGAGTTGTAGGTAGTCAGAATTTTAAGCTTCCTGTTATGATGGTCGAGAACAAGCCAGACGAACGCATTAGAGAAACAAGCCAATGCAGTTGCAACGAACGTTTCCTTCAAGATATCGATATGGCCAAAGGATTCCTGGATCGTGAGCATGAGCGTCGACATTGACTCCGGACGGGTGGGATTGGTGCTCAAAGACTGGAAGAAGAAGTGGTTGTTATGAGCCATAGATGCATAGTTGAAAGCAGCAGCCTGGTCCGAGTCACGGGAAGTGAGAATGGCGACTTGGAGTGGATGCTGGAGTTCCAGAGCTGTTCCGGCCGTGACCAGGTTCAAGCGGTCGATAAGATGGGTTTGGTATTCCTTCCATGCGATTTGGAACTGGTGAGGAGAGTACACAGGCGAGATACCGCTTTCCAGCTTGTTACTGAGACCTTCGAGGGCCGGAACGCTGTAAATGGTGCGACGGGCAATGGAAGGCGGGGAGACGAGGAGGTTACGGGTCTGTGGAGACAAGTTAGCCGTGTTCCCATACGCAAACTATCGCCATTGGCATTGAAGCTGCAGTTGCACATACAAGATTGGAGCATCCCGAGAGCAGGCTGCTCGGCCGTAGCCGTGGAGGATGCATTGTGAATAATCTGAACAGGGCCCCGGTCCCTTCGATGTCAATGAAGTCCTGTCGAAGAGCGGTTGGGAGGTCGTGAGAATAAATTCGAAGGTTGTTGAAGTTGCAAATGGAAAGGTCAGAATTTTTGGTGTTGCGGCAGACGTTGGAGACGAAACAGGAAACAGAAGCGAGCCGATGCCCCTCCACGAATCCCCGTCCTTCTCCTTCGCCGCTGCATCTTCCATCCTCCATCTCCCATCTCGGCCCCGTTTTTCAGCCTCATCTCCCGACCAGAACCCCGGCAGCCAGCAGCACAGGAGGAACGACAGACGAAGGATCGAGTTTGGCGGCGGGATGGCAGACGCGGTGCGACGGGCTGTCTGGGATGGCAGCATCCCCTTCAAGGTCATGCTGGACCCCAGCGAGTGTCGTATCTTCGACAAGGCGGACCCGTACTATGTAGGTGCTCCCTCGAACGGACGGGCGAACCAAAGATCTCGCTTCGTGTGGCTTCCTGCTGAGATTTCGCGGATAGAAGGGCTGATTCGCAGCTTCAACCATCTGTCTTTAGTTCCAAGCCGACCGAGTCGCTTATTTACCCTTCTACCTGCCAAGGATATATAAATTCTTCGAAGAGTTTCTGATAGATAAGGCGGTGGCAACTGTGGAGAGTGCCTGGTTCGAGGTGGACAATGCTCCGTTGAGATGGTACATCCTTCTTCCTCATTGGCCTTGATTGTAGAGGCAAAGGAGACGGTTGGTTGGAGGGTCGTATCGATAGAGAGATGCTGACTGGATGTCTACGGGTGGGGGGTAGGCATTGGCCTATTGGTTTGCTGTACGACTTCTACACTGCTCTGGATCCGACGAAGACACCTATGTTGCCTCCTACGAATCACGATAGGCCGGGCTCACCGCCTCTTGCCGCCGACCCTGAACCCGGAGCCGCTCCCGTTCCGTGGATAATTACCCTCAGATTCGCTTCATACCCCCACGATCTATTAACCACCCTTACGCCTACCTCTACACATGATGCTTTCATAAATTCTATCAAAGAAGCTGATTTTGCTCGGAACGGGACTGCGAAGGCCGTGATGAGCTTGAGCCCTAGCGATACGCGAGAACTATTTGCTAGTCTGCAGGATCATGACTATGACAGGTTTTGGGGCGTGACCGATAAACTGTTGAATCATTCGGGAATAACAGTGAAGAATATTCCTATCAGAGTCTATAATCCGGAAACCGGTCAAGTGATTCAGGGCAGCGTGCCAACGAGGCAACCAGGGACCATACGTATGCATCTCCTTTGCAACATCGCTAGCCCGATTCACTTGCGAGGCTAATAAGATTGCTCATAAATAGGTGGCGACGCACAAACTCTCGGCACAGCCCTCAACTCCCTGGTCCCTATCATCTTCCCGTCAAAGCGAAGCGTAGTACTCGCCAGGCCCGTCATGCACGGCATCGTACTCCCACTAAGCGCCCCTTTGCTGGAACTAATGAAAGAAGCGATGTACCCTGACGGGTTCTTGCATATCACACTAGCGATGATGTAGGTATCTTTTTATAAAGCTTTTAAGGGAGCAGGAGGGGTCTTCCTTTTCTTTTCTATGGTTCTTTCATACAAAGCGATTATTTTTCTGATTGTGATAAGGAGTGACGACAATGATAATTCAAACTCCTTTGTTCGACTTAGAGCGAGCGAGGGTGATATCGGCGCAGAATTACCGCTGGAGGCCCTGGTGGAGGAGCTGGAGTGGGTTATGCTCTAATTTTGGCGTTTTCGGGGCAAAGGACACATGCAGGACTTCATTTTCACTTGACAGAAACATCTTATAAAAGTCTACATATGCATTTGGGGTTTCCTAAATGCGCGCGCGTACCTTGCCATTTTTCGTTTCTAGAAGAGTGAAAGACAGCCTTGTTCCGTATCCAATCATCGGGAGGCGCTTGAGGCTTCGTATCCAGCTTCGCACCGCTACGAGTCTGCGATAGGACATCATCATTACATGGTCTGTGCAACCAGCGAGAACATTCGCCCCACCGGTTCGTCGACAAGGCTGATATAGGGCCACTCACCCTTTACCCAAAATGACCACACCACCATATCCCACACACTCTTTTTCAGCTCGATCCCGTACAGGAATGGGAGGCTCAGCGGGAATCGGATCGCATGAGCTTGGTCGAAGAATCCAGCCTTGATTATGCAAGATCTGTGCCATCTGCCGGCACACCCCCAAAAGGCAACAATTTCAACGCATCTGACCCCAGAACTGCGGGATTCGATCTGCAGAGTCGATACCGCTGGCGAATCATTGTTTCTTGGATCCTGATGGGTTTAAAACGGTGGGTGTCACAAGTACCTGTCGGTGGGCCGGCGGAGTCATATTTCAGGTCCAAAGTGCGGAGGGAAGAAGGGCTGGCCTGGCCATATGCCATGTTTTTGGCGTTGGCCCATTCTTCGCCTGCATTTGAAAAAATGGGCGGGACGAACGCCGTCCACAGTTGCTACGGCTGCTGTCGATGGTGCTTGGATTATATATACATCCATCCTATCTCAAATCGCCCAAGTAGTATCCATTCTATCAATCAAAACCAAATTTATCGGTAATCAGATGCAAATACATTACCGTCAGATGCCACCAATATGCATATCAAGCTCTTGTCAAGGATACTAGCAGCCTTCTCCCTGCTTACCCTCGCTCCCGCCCAACAAGTTTCTATTACGGGCCTCACGGATCTTGACTGCACTCAACGTTTCAGAAATGCCACCTACACAAACTCTTCATGGCTGTGGACAAAGCATATCACAAACTTCAATTATGATCTCTTCTTCAAGCTCAACCCTGACCTAGTTGATCCAAACCTGCCCGCCAATTCTCAGAACATAACAAGGATCCTACTAGAAGCATCGAGGCTTTCCGAGGTTAGCCCGACAAAGATCTCATACCCCCTGGCCGTATCCTACCCCGATGTGGTATCGGTTTGCGGAGCCACTTCCGGGCTCTACGAATGGACCTTGATATCGGATACTTTGACTACATGGATATTACCACTCTTCGGACTTATCGTCTCCCTGCCATTTGAATCAAACAAGCGAGGACATACTATCCTCACGATCTTCAGATGGATTGGGTCGCCCTTCGCAACTCTTACGTACATCTTCTGGAATCTGCGTGCAATCGGACGAGCAGCTATTCTTACAGACTTCGGTGTCCCTCAGCGTTCCCGCGGGAGAAGCACATGTACACAGCCGAGCGACACAGAAAATGGGGGAAACAATATCGAGCTTGAAGGAATGGCAAATATAGCCCAGGACCCCCCGGGAGAACGCTTAGGTAGAAACACACGGGCCTTCGAAGACCCAGACCCAGACAATGCAACCTTCTCCTCCGTCCGCGATTCGTTCGCTATCCTCTGTGTCATGAACCAATACAAGCTATCTTCCCGCCTACCAATCTCCGAATCAACGCTCCGTGGAAATATTCTATCAGCTCTGTTCCTCGACGACGATACAGCTAGAAGGCCCGGGCTAGTCAGGTATCGTGCTTATGTCGCAGTCGAAATCCGTCGGTGCCGTAAGCGCGGCGTCGTCCCCGTTTTAGCCACCCTTGGGTGGTACTTCTTCGCCCTAGCGATATCAATGTACAAAGCTTTCGGCGACGTTGGAGACAACGCCACCGCCCATAACCTAGCACTAGGACTACTGATGGGCTGGCTCCCTGTCCTCGTTGCAACAGCTATTATCGATCGAAACACCGTTGATAGCGAACATGTCGTCGGCCTTTTGAACCAATTAATGCGTATTATCCACGGCCATGACATTACTTTCACAAAGTTTGTTGGCCAGGGGCGTAGAAGATGGCATTACGGAGTCGCACACCCGATTTTATCCATGTTAGAACAATACCCGGAACCTACCCAACGACCTGTTGATTGGACCCGTGTGGCTAGAGGCTGCGTCAGCGATAACTGGAAGGGTAATGAAAGAACCTTTTCGATCGATTACTTCAACAAGTGGGAATTTGTGCATATGCTCGCTGCATGGTCGACACTTGGACTGTCCGTTCTGGGGGCTTGGTATATCAGTTACAATACACCAACCGTTGGCCTCGGATGCAGAAGCTTTAGTTACGTCATGTTTCTGGCCTTCTGTACATTTACAGGGCTAGTCGAACTAGCGCTTTACCCGATTGTCTACCGCCCTGTTAACAGGAGGCATACAGACGACATTTTAGTCCAAGACGGGTTTAGAGGTTACATCCGGTCCAAGAAATTTCGAGGGCAGATGAACGGTGTCCTCGCCTTCCTTGATATTATCTCGACATTAATCCTGTTTACAACGGTCTTCATGCAAACCACTGGTTCTTTCCAATTCTTCTGGTGTCGAGCGAGTCTATTCGGACGTCGTGGTGGGTATGTCATCTTCGACACAGTTATGTACATTAACGATTTCTTCGACGCCAGGACGTACTGGATGATCGGAGCTATCGTCAGCAGTGTGGTTCCCGGGCTAGGGACCGTATGGGTTTTAAGGGAATGGTTGACACAAAGCTTTCTGTGGAGTGTCGATGTGACCATGGCGAGGAGGGGGTTGAGAAGAGTTAGGAGTTGGAAGAGGTTTTGGTGGGGGGTTAGAGGGGGTGGGAGGTTGAACTTGAAGTGGTTGAAGGGAGGGGTTGGGTGGATGCCTTGAGGTTTTTTATGATTTCATATCTCGTTTTGGTTTTTGTATCTGTTTATCCCTTGATAATGGCGTTATAGAATACATTTCCGTCTAGACAAGACCTACTTACCTAGTTATAATGATGTTTCTTTTGCGTACCATATTTTTATTTTATTTCAAAGTTATATTAATTTTTGTAATTCTATTGTTTTTTATATATATGAATAAAGTAGCAGGATCAAGCCTCAACCCCGCTTAATTAACGTTAGGATCGAAGCGCATGCATACACTGATATTTATAACTCAATCCCGATACCAGACTGTATATCGTATCATGCAATACATATGGCGAGCCTGAGAAAATAAAAAGTTTCGAGGAGACTATTCTCGCGGACTAATTAACCTAGCTCTTAGTCAAATATATATAGGCAGCATCACAATATTATGGGCGGCTGTACACACAGCTGCTGGACAAACCTCGCATAGATGATATGGCCTGGAAGGCTGATGATTTTATCACAGTTGCGATAGAACCCCGCTCGCTGCCTCCAGCTGAAACGAAACACTCCATCAATTCAAAATCTAGCCTCAATTATGAATATATATCATAAATTGATTCCAATACATTAATATAATGGCGGCGTCGGTATCACCCGCAAATATCCCTAGGTATATATACCTCTAAACAAGCCCCCAAGTGCCAGTTTACGTTTACTCCTAGCGTAGATACGAGCTAAAAGCTAATATCTAGCACAAGCGGGAAGGATCTATTCCAAGATGCGCTTAGAAAGTTTACCGACAGCCTCTCGCCTGCAGATAGACAAAGCCTCCCCGCAAATCCGAACTTGAAAGACATTGTAAACTTCGTCAGCGATGCCAACAAACTTAGTTCAAAGAGGAAATCAAGGGAATATGGAGAGCGGATCCAACCGTTTCTTAATGCTCTTCACCAGTTTACCGGTACTATCGATGTTATGATTCAGAGCAACCCTGAAATTACGTCCCTAGTATGGGGTAGCGTTAAGTTCTTCATGACGGTATGCTCATCTCCAGGTACCGTGCAGTCCAAAGTTTACAGGACAAAGAACTAACAGAAACATCGATAAAACCGTTCACCTAACCAGATTGTAATTGCGCACAACAGCTATTTCGAAAACGTGAGCAAATGTCTAAGGGATATCGGGAAACTTTGTCCTTTGATAGAAAAGTTCGATTCCCTTCTTCCAGACCCCGATCTACAAGATGCAATCTGCGAGTTTTACAGCGTAGTCATCAATCTATTCACATCCTTGGTACCAATACTACGCAAGACGGGCATAAGAGCTTACTTGAAAACAGCCCTTGGATCCTTGAAGGGCCAATTTCAAGAATTTGAAAGTCAGTTGGAACGACAGCGCGGTTATGTCGACGGCTACATTAGATTAGCCTCCGAACGGGCTCAACATCATGAACGGCAGTTGAGCGCACAGTTTAGGTCGCAGGTTATTGACTATACGACGACGGATGTTTCTCGGTGGAATGTTTCATCAGACTGGAGGATACAGCAAGATCATCGGTATATTAGTTAAGACGCTCCAGTACCCTCCCATTTCAACGTTCTCCGGCTGACTAGCTTTAACGAACCATCAGAGACGAAGCGGAAGCTGCTCCTAGAAAAGATCACCGGACACAACTACCATGATTTATATTTCCGTCATCTCTCTAAAGCAAAGCCAGGAACTGGAAACTGGATATTCGATTTCTTTAACTTCCAGGATTGGGAAACAGAAAACTCAGCAAAACCTATTCTATGGTGCTATGGAATTCGTATGACCACTATCTCTTCCCCCGTTTTAAAACTTTTACAAAGATTTTCTTAATAAAAAAGGGGGGGAGAACTAATATGAATATACATCTAGCTGGATCCGGGAAGTCAGTTCTCACTGCTTCAATCACTAAATATCTCGCACAGAAATACCCAAAGTCAACGGCATTCTTTTTCTGCGATTTCCAACAGAAATCCTCCCTTCAATGGGAAACCGTTGTTCGGAGTCTTGTGCGGCATCTCCTATCCAATTTCATCGAGGTTACAATCCATCCTCTACTAGATAAATTCGAAACTCCTGTACCTCCGGGTGAAATTATATACATTCTTCAACAACTCCTTAAGCCACTTAGTCGATGCTATCTAGTTTTCGACGGAATTGATGAATGCGGAGAAACTGACAGATACAAACTACTCGGCCTCTTCGAAGAACTCATCAGTATGGGTGAAGGAAAAGTCAAGATATTCGTAGCATCTCGCTACTCTGTCGACATCTCCAGAAGCATAGCTGAGGAGCGAGTCCAAGAAGTCAATATCCTTCAACACATCGGCCCCGATATCGAAAAATATATTGAAGTCGAACTCAAGGAACGGATTCGGACCCGAAGATTAACTGTGACCCCGGAGGTCCTCACTGAGATCCGAGAAAATCTTGCTAAGAAAGCAGATGGAATGTACGTATTATGTACACTTCGTATTTAGGGATATGGATTCGGGAAAGTAATTTGGAATAACTGGATAGGTTTCTCTACGTCCAATTTCAACTGGATGACATTTGCACTGCTATTACCGAAGATGCTCTCCGAGATTGCTTGCAAGCCCTTCCTCGAGGACTACCCGAGACCTACGACCGGATCCTCTCCAACATCGAAAAACACCAAGATTTCCGCATGGCTACGAAAGTTTTCAATTGGGTGTTAGCTGCTCCAAAACCTCTGACAGTAGAAGAGCTTTCAGAAGCCTGCGCATTCGAGCCAGGCGACAAACTATACAGCGATGGGAGATTTGCTACTGACGATTGGAAAATAATATTTAACTGCAATAATCTAATAACGATTGAGCAACTTGATGGAAAAGACTTTGTTCATTTCGCGCACTCGACGGTTTTGGATCACCTTCAAAGGAAAAACATAGTCGACAATGAAACTGCGAACCAGGATGCAGCATGTATTTGTCTGACCTATCTTAGTTTTCAAGACTTCAACCGCCAAATTGTTCAACAGACATCGAATCGGCCCGTTTATATACACGGACCACAAGACTGGATCCCATCACTTACTTCTGCGTCACAAAATATACCTTCGACTGTTAAAGTTGTCGAGGCAGCTTCCAAAATTCATAAAATCGTGAAATCGAAGATTTCCACTGATAACACCGCATCAATTGACCTCCGAGACTTCCAGGCCAAATTCACAAAACCCGAGCCAGAGCTCAAGAAGTTGAAGGAGAAGTACAAATTCCTCGAGTACGTACGCAAGAACTGGATTGAACACTGTCGTTCCCTCTCCGGAGCTCATCCATACTGGAATTTGTTTTCTGAGGTAGTTAGTAAGAAAACACTCCCATTTCAACATCTCCCATGGGTCGAGGATGATATCACTCTGGAAATTGGGAGGAAAGAGGTTAAATTTGCGGAGAAAGAAAATCTTCCCAGTCTTGAGACTATTTCGTATTCAGAGTACTTCTCTGTGGAATGGGCTGTGCGCTGCCTGCACACACCCCTTTTACTAGTGTTACAAACTCTTATCGGCCCAGCCAAGTGGGATACTATAATGCGTCTTCCGTCTACACCTGGTGAGCGGAACACATCCGGCCGGTTTGAGATCGATTATGAGCGGCATCTGTTTAAAATTCTGAGTACGTATGACATCGAAACCTGGGGGCGTCGTATATGGGATCCCCCCAATGGGAGGACCGTTGAGATAGGTATGAAGAATACCATTCTATGGAGTCTATATATATACCCCGTATTCCCCGAAACTATGGTATATGAGGTTAGACATACACTCAAAAAAAATCCTTCCATCGGGATCCCTCTCGCTATACTCCTAGGAGATACATCAACACTCTCGCTCATCTTCCAGGATAACCCCAGTTTCCTTACGGGGCATAAAGCTTTTAGACACGGAGACTATCTATTAGATACTGTTGGGTTATTGATGGCCCTCTCAAATTTGGACCGTTATGACTATTGCGGCATGTTTGAACCACCTAGAAGCTTCCATCCTACCATGACAAAAATGTTAGACACCATAATCAGCTCGCAGTCACAATTGGAGGCCTTTAGCATCAACACAGAACATGTTTATAACGTTTATAGGAAAAATTCGATTTTCATCAGAATCCACTACGGCAATTATCGTCAAACCTATCTCGACTACGCCCTCAATGTAGGTTTACGAGATGCTGCAGAGTCATTGCTCCAATATGGGGCCACCGTTAGAGCTGACCAGGTAGAAATAGCAGCTCACATTGGCGCACTCGAGGTTGTCAGAGCGTATTTCGACGCTAGAGCAAAGAGGCCCGGGTTAGACCTAGATGACTTTAAGCTTGTCCCGGAAAGCTCGATGGAGCTATTCTTGCAAAGGATATATGGTTATGAGGTTTTACCGTCAACATTTACACCGACAATCCAGAAGCTTTACGGAGACGATTCAGAAGAGGATGTTGTTCGCTGGGAACTAGAGTAATGATACGAACTATTTCTTTACTAGATCTATAGAAAAAACACCAAGTTTAACAATTTCAACATCGAATTCGCAAAGAATATTCAACCATGTTTTGTACCATGCACCTGTATTTTCTTGGTGCAGCACATAAGAGACAAATATCTGCCGCGAAACTGTAGTACCCATATGCAATTTATGTATATATATGGCTATATATAGGCTTGATTATACCTGCTCATCTAGCATACTAGGACGTATGTACATCTATCTTGGAAGCCAAAGCTTCTCTTTGATCCACCCAACCCTCTAACCTTGTTAATATTCGACCAAAGAATACCAATTATTAATATCACTCGAAGGTGAAGTTACATGCCATATGCCACCTCCGGCCATCCTTGTTCTATTCTATCATTGTAAGCAAATCAAAATATTCATAATGGGGTTTTCATGTGCAAGCCCTGGTACCATGGTTTAACCCGCGTCATTCGCTCCCTAATATATTAATATTTACACTCAAAATACCACTTGCCCTTATCACTCAATTGAAGGGGCTGAGTCAGTGGGAGTAAAACCCATCATTTTCAAAAAAGAAAAGAAAGGATGTCATTATTCTGACCACAGCTTCTAAACTCTTGAAGAAATCAGTCCAATTTACTTGCGTCTAGAACGAGGTATAGAAGTCTCCTAGCCCGCTCGTTAAAAGGTAGTCTTTCTAAGGTGTGTGAATATTCTTGCCTAGTCGGGGCGAACTTGCAAATTAATGATATAACAAAGCAAGCTAGTGTAAATGTATATATATGTGATCCTATACGTACGTAGGAGATTTTATACAAAATTCTCGCTAAACGGCTTCGAGGGGCCGCGGATTGACTATAGCGACAATGATGTTGGATCTACCTAGTGGTCGTGGATTCGTACGTATATACACTAGCACTGCAGGTAGAATAACAAGTCGTATATCAGCTAACTGCCGTGAAATTCTCTGGAATCTTGACACTAATCTGGTGAGCAGTAGCAAGTCTAGCTTCTTTTTTAGCTGACGAACTGGCATTAATGTTAGTGTGCTCCGAGGGAGTCTTTGATTTACAAATAGGAACTAACTATTACAACGTTTACGGTTGCTTTTTTAGTTACTTAATTAATTAAGCTAAGCTAGTACTTTAGTTTTTTCCCTAAACAGTTTCAAGAACTATGAACATCCGTTGGTCTTTTCCTATACAGCTTTGGTCAACATATTGTGGGAGACAGCTTTCACTCAACCCTGATACTAGTGCCTAGGTACTAGAGGGTAACCCTTGGAAGGGTAATTTCAAGAGACCTAAGACGTTTTTATGCGCAATAGGCCGCCATACAAACGTTGCAACTAGCGGGTGTTAGCTGTGAGAAACTACCTAGGCCAGCTAGGTAGATACTATTCATAAAAAATGATTAGCACAAGTAGCCTAACGCTAGTAAAAAAAGTAGGAACTTTCATCCTTATGAGATAGAGATGGCTTTAAGTATGGAAATTCTGAGGTCCTGGCGAGAGAGAGGGAGCCCTGTTTGTGCGTCGTAGCCTGTCGGAACGGGCTCATCCCCCCATAGTTCACCTAAAGTTACGATCGGGTCCGTCTCGGAATCCAGTATCGCCGGATAGACCACCTGCAGGAGGACTCTAGTAAGCAGTTTGTCCAAGGGGAAAAGGTTCGAGTACCTACGACTTTTTGAGAGCCCGTTGCTCTCCAAACCTCCAAAAATGCCCCGTAGTCGTGTTTATCATTCGACCGACGCATTATTACGATTAGAATCACGACCTTCGTCGCTCCACCAGACCCGTAAATCCACAGATCATTATCTCTTACTAAGTCTGAATATGACTGGGGAAATCCTTTCTCGAACACAATTGAGGGAAACATGGCCCCAGCCGGCGCAAGGAAGAAGGCTAGCTCCTTAGATGAGCCCTCATCAGGACCGACAAACCCTGTCACCCCTGAGCAATCTATCATTAGTAAGATAGTTTAGAACCAATGGACTATGCCAACTTATGTAGAGTAAATGTTTGCTAGCTATTATTGAGCAGCAATTGGGAATAGACTTGGCGGAATCATGCATGTACATGCATGCATGATCTATCTTACTTGGGCTTTGTTGTCCACAAAGGAATCTACCCGCTCGTGGGGGAAGAAGTCCAGCGTCCAGCCAATTCTCCCAGAGGAAAAGAAAAAATTCCGAAGTGCATCCGTGGAGTGCATGAGGCGTCTGAATATTAAGGTGACGGGTCTAACTGTAATATGCGACACTATATATATAAGGGTAATACCTATTAGCTCCGCATCTAAAAAGACCAATTAGAGATAAGTCAGCACCGTAAATTTCTGCTTTCGAATTTCCCACCGGAAGCAAACTCGATAAGCCTGTCGGCTACGGCCTGGTCCACTTGATCGAAGAACAAGTATATCGGGTGTTCAGATATCGATCTGAAAGCCTCTTCTAGGCAATACTTCAAAACTGCGAAAGATTTTTTCTCTGCCATTTCCACTGGCGGTCGATGCTTAACGGGATATAATGGTCGTTCCTTAGGTGCTACCGAGGATATGAAAAGATGGTTTTTTTTTTTTTTTTTTTTTTTTTTTTTTTCGGAAATCGATTCTTCAGCAGTCTCGATATTTATTTGTCATTTTTGCGAAAAGGCCACCACAGCTCCGAACCAGCTGCGTGGTTTGGAGGGATTATCGATAGACATATGTCATGTCGCTAGCGATGAAAGATCAATTAGCCCAAGAGTCCACCACATCAAGGGACATAATACTACTAGCCGTAAATACCCACAGTCGGGAGGGTCTGGGTACGAGACAAGTAAATACCTCTGAAGCTACTAAATTAAATCACCCGGGTTGAATGTGGCCTAGAAAAATGAATTAATGCCGAATAATATATATATATACTATACTTGATTTCGACGCAGCCCGGCTGAAATAAGTCTCGAGTAGTTTTGGGAAAGTCTCGAAATCTCTAGACTAACCGAAATAGATCTATAGCCAGAACCAGCTAGCTAGGTATTGGGGGTCAAGGATTGATCTAATCCTGCGACCAAACTCGAAAACCTTGTCTCAAACTTAAGAACATATATATCCATAGGTAGAGTACCAGCGCATTACATGCATAGAGCGGGGTCTAGCAGCACCGGTTTGCAAATTTGAAAAGCCCGCACACTTGAGATCTTGAGAAGACTTCATCGATCTAGTTCATATCCTTGGAACTGGATCTCAGACCCATTGGAGCATCATATGATATCATTTCCCCAGCCGTTACGTAATTACTGTCATTTTCCTTCGCGACTTCGCACTTGGACCTTATCGCTAAAAAAAAAAAAAAAAAATTCAAAGCATTACGCGATTGCCTTGGTACATGTTCTCCCTCTCTATAGCTCTAGGCCATGTTAAACGAGACGAATTCATATCTAAATTGCCACAACATCGCTGTATAGCTCAACGTGCTAATTGGTTGATGCGCTGACAACGAATAATAATAAGCACGCTAATATTAAGATAGCTTGAAGAGGATTCCTTGGGATACAAGGTCGTGGACTGTGAAATTTTTTAAATTTTGAGAAAGTCGTTTCTTGGATTCGCTTAGAAGCATGCAAAAAGCTTTGTTACTATATAACTTAGGATAGGTAGAGTGATTTTATATACTATTAACAATAGTACCATGGAAATCTTAGAGGAAGAAAATAGGAACACAAAAGCCATTGCTGCATGTAAGTTTGCTTATCGTATAATAAGCTCAGGCTATAGGGCTTCTATTTCACAGCCAGTTGCATGTCGGATATTATCAACAACTCACCTCACAGCTTAAATATCTTGGGATAATGCACCCTTTCATAAAAATGGCTCCCTAGCAAATTTTCAAATCCAAAGCTTAAGAATAGGTGCATCCCACCGACGAGAAGTCTTGCGAACATGGCTTTTTTAAACCCCCACCCATCTTTTGGTTTATTGTCAGTACTCTCAAATACTACCACATACAAGCCCTGTTTCAACTACGGTTTCCCCTTTGACAAATGTCAGTCCTTAGGAACTCTCTGAGCTGTGACGAGCTGGTTCAATCTGAAGGTAGTGCTGGAAATCCCACTGCAGCACAGGATTTATATGGGCTTGGTATTCGAGTCGGGTTTTACTTACAAGGTCTTGGAGGGATGCTCTACGGCCACCGAGAGAAAAGAGGATTGAGACTGGCTTCCGGTACTATTAGCATATCAGTGCTAGCATCCTGGTTCGTTTTGGCCTACAAAAAGGCCTTTAGTTCCTGCGAAGCGTTTATTACCCTTGCAGTTTTAGCGAGCTTGCATT
Source organism: Orbilia javanica (assembly GCA_036872735.1). Taxonomy (NCBI): domain Eukaryota; kingdom Fungi; phylum Ascomycota; class Orbiliomycetes; order Orbiliales; family Orbiliaceae; genus Orbilia; species Orbilia javanica. The sequence continues at coordinate 334,109 of JAVHNR010000008.1, forward strand.
TTACAGCTAAAACCGCCACTTACGACGAGATTTCTGCAGAGACCGTGGGTTCGCTGCGACGACATCGATGTTCTTCGCCTGTAGGAATCTGCGGGCCGCAAAAATTTTACTTCCATACCGGCCAGGAAATAATGATCCAGAAAGGCTTCGGAGAATCCTAGGTTGGGAAAAGAACCAAGTAACTATCTTCATTCTTGAATGGGTTTGCTGGATATTGGTTATTTTGGGAGTTGAATTCACTATTAAGTGGAATCATCTTTCGCCAGCAACAGATTTTCAAGCACCTGGGCAGCTGGTCCCATTTATTACTGGGGTTATTATCCTAATTGACAGTGCACCCTTTGCCTTCGCTAGTGCTGTCGATGCCTTTCGGAAGTGGCGCTACCGGACGGCCATCTCCAGAAACCATTAATTGTTAGACCCTGTATATACTTATACATATACGTACTGTGCTGGCAAACGGTGTAATATCACTCGTATACTACAGTAATAATCAAAACTTGTCGAATTGTTATGATAGGAATACGATACTCGAGGTTCAATTCGTAGTAATTTCATAAACTACTTTTTAGATTCGGACGGTATTGAAAGTATCCCATTTTCCGACACAGTATGTACTAGACCACCCAAAAACTAGATCAAGGTGCCTAGTACTATATATATAGCGGTGCAGTATAGCATCCGCGACATCAATTCCACCACAGGCTTCAAAATAATTGCCTAAAGTTCCGTTTATATAGTTCCAACTAGCAGCCTTGCCTTGCACTGCCACGCGAGACCTTATAAACCATGTTGCCTAAAAAACAAACTAGGCCGAATGATCTGACATTAACGCATTGCCCTATTCTATAACCCATTTTGACTTCGGAAAGGTCTTTAAATCCCAGCGAAATGTAGACTTTCCAAGCTGACCAGAACTCCTAACTTAAGCTTGAACCCGCAAGTACTTACCCTCCGTTCCAAGTATTGAATTCATGGGTATGGAACTGTAGTTATACCGCCGAACCCGCAGCCACCGACATTTCGAGGTTCCCTCAAAGTCTAAGAAAAATACAACATCTACAACGCGACGCAGTTTAGAACTGGAGACTATAGAACGGCCAGGACTATCAAAGGATAGTATATATCATATCAATGTCAGCGGCAGAGATGTCTTATGTCCCTTCGTATGGGGACTACTACCCTAAAGACCTTCAGGACCTTTTGACCGAATCGCAAGAAGTTTACAGAAATCTACCGGAAAGGCCGGATTATGTATGTTCATTCTTAAATTTGCATTTTTGAAACCTCTTGCTGTATACATATATAAATTACCACCCAGTCAATGAATTCTAACCTCAAATTTTATATAATAACAGCCCGAAAAAACTGTCCCAAAAGGCTGGCCCTCTTCTCTCCCTCCCGCCCCCATGATCTGGGACTCCCAAACCTTCCCAACCGACAACTCCCACATCCTGCAAATCACCCCCTCGGAGCTCCAAGAAATCAATACTGCCCTCCGCCTAGTCCAAGACCTTTCCCTCCCCCACTCGGAAATAAACAAAGCAACATTCGCCTTACCGACATTAGGACCGCGTCTCGATGCCGCCTGTCAATCGGTTCATTTCGGATTAGGGATATGTTTTGTAAATGGTATTCCGACTGAGGACTACACAGCTGAAGAAAACGTTTATATTTTGTTGGGGGTTTCTTCTTATTTTGGGGAGACGAGGGGGAGGCAGAGAGATGATGGTGCTAGGTTAAGTACGTATGAGAACTTCCCTCCATATATGATATAAATTTGCATTTAAAAGTTTTTGTATTACTCCGGCCCCCAATAATATAATACCCCTACACTCACTTTATCAAAACATGCCTCCCAGCTAATAACATAAAACCCCCAGTCCACATCTTCCACGCCCTAACCCGCGGCTTCCCCGCCAACCTCTCCCCAATCTTCAACAACCACGCCCAAGTCTTCCACAACGACATAACAACCGACATCCTCTGCATGTACTGCCTCTCCCCATCCTCCTCCGGCGGCTCGAACTCCTACGCCTCGCTTCACAAAATCTACAATTACTTAGCAGAACACAACCCGGATGTAATACACACCTTGGCAGCACCGGACTGGCCGTTTGATACCTATGGATACAACCCTCCATTTCATACTAGACCGCTGCTGTTTTATACCCCACCAGATGGGGAAGAGGATGGCGGGGATGGGAGCGACGGTAGTGAAGATGGGGACCGGACGCCTCGTGCGTCGGTATTAAACCTTTCTCCGTGTTCCTCGACCATAGACCTCACTTCATTAACCCCAGATACTCTCACCACCGCCCCCAAAATCGGCAGAATCCTAGCATCTCTCTCCCCCCGTCAACTCTCCGGTTCCAAAGTCCACCCCCGCCCCTCAGGAATCCCTGCACTAACCCCACGACAACAAGAGGCCCTAACACTTCTCGAATCCCTCTGTCAGAAATTCAGCATAACCCACACCCTCTCCCGCGGATCTTTCGTCTTCTTAAACAACCTCACCGTTTTCCATAACCGGGGGCCATATTTCGATGATCTTCAGGCGCCAGTTGAAAGCCATAGACATTTGATTAGGATGTTTTTGAGAAATGAAGAGTTGGCGTGGACGACGCCGAAAGAGCTGTGGTTGGACTGGGGGAGGGTATTTGGCGAGTTCGACGGCGTGGAGGAGAGGTGGGTCGTCAATAAGGAAAAGGATTATAGGGATCAGCAGAGGGGCATGGTGGAGTATACGGCTGGTGGGGAGGGCGGAGACGACGCCTACTGATGAGGCTTAGTTAGGATGATATTTATATTGTCGAAAGGATACCCATGAATGATCTATTGTATACCACAATACCCAGCGAAGGGACATCGTATTCATGTAAATCGAGTTCAGACGCTCACGACGACGGTCCCATGAAAAAGAAGAATGTAATTTTGGGATAGAGCAGTTATCATAGCGAGCGGTATCCTCCACAATTGATAATGCAAAGAAATTCTGTTCAAACAAGCATTGGGACTTTTGCTTCACACCCTAATTGACCCCGAGAACTATGTATAAAGTAGACTATCAAAGAATGGAAAAAATGAAAATGAAAAAAAAAAAAAAAAAAAAAAAAAAAATGACAATCCGCTCCTATCCAATGTAATGCGTAGCGTTCGTATTTTTAAAAAGTAGTTATTAAAGTCCTTGGCAATATATAATCCAACCTCCCAAAGAAACGAATGAAAGAAAAGAAAGCAAGGGAAATATAAAGAGGGAACTTAGGCCTCTTCAGGCAGCCACTCTCTCCAGAACCCCCATGCTAATCTACCAGACCCCAGAGCCTTAACTCCGACTAACGCTTCAACCCCTTCGTCTCCCTCAGCCGCCAAAAACATCTCTTTAGTAACCGCAGTTCTTTCTTCTGCTTTCCCAATCATGGCTGGCCAGAGAACACCGACACCATCACCACCAAGCGTGGCTTCATAGGTGACCATTCCCTCCTCCTTCAATGTTTCCTCAACCTTCAACTTTTTAGCCTCATCACTGGCCATTTGAATCGGTTTCAAAACCGAAAACGCACATCCGCCTCCGCCCGCTCCCGTCAACTTCGTCCAGCCGATCCCGCTACCATCGACAATTTGCCTGACTCTTTCTAACTTTGGATGACTAACCCCTAGACTGACTAATAAGCCATGGTTAATCCTAACCAATTCACCTAGTCTGGTGAGATGGCTATCGTCCGGCCTGAAATGTTTGTTATCGAGCAGCATCATGGCCTCAGCAGTCACATTATCAATGGCATCAAGCATCAGTCCACACGTTGTCGGATGCGAATTCCTCAATCCATGTACGGCAGCAACTAATTCAGCCGTCCGACGCGATTGATTGGTGTTGACCAACATGAGTGGTAATTCTGGGAAGTACTCTAGTCGCTTGACTTCTGGTGGTTTTGAGTAATCGCCTCGCCGGAATAATACGGCTTTGCCACCGGTTGCGACGGTATTGTCAACACCAGATGGGTTCCCATGAATACACATTTCACCGACGAAAGCCCAGTCGTTAATGCGTTTTAACTGACGAGCACATTCTTCTTCGAAGAGCTTAGCAGAAGGGCGAACGAGCATCCCCGATTGGAGGTGGAGAGCCGCGGAGAGACAGACAGTAATACTGGCTGACGACCCGAGCCCAGCACCAATGGGGATTGTGCTTCGGAGGGTAAACACTGAGGCTGGCGAGTGTTTCGAGCCGAGGCAGAGGTAGACATAAAGGAAGGCGGTGGCAGCAGAGTGGTATTTATTCACTACGGGGGCCAGGCAAGGCTGGAGAGCTTCGAGGAGCTCCGGGTCGAGAGATGTAACTGTATCGAAGTGGATTCGCTTTTTCGCAGGGGAATTGAAGAAGTCCCAGGGTAAGGATTCGATGTCCCAAGTATGATTTAGGTCGATATCAGCAAGATGGAGAGTCACGGTACGGTTGTCGCGAGGGAGGTGGTGGACGTGGAGGTAGGAGCGAAGGGAAAGGGCAGCAGCTATGGCAGCCTATACAAAGCTCTTTGTTAACTATGGTCTACCTATGAACGCTGGATTGAAAGTCCATACCTTGCCATGCACCACGGCGTGCTCGCCGTACATGATCACCTTCGCAGGTGCAGAAACCATAAAGTCGGGTAGTTCGGGTTCCATTCTCTTCATGTAGGATAAACTTCTTGTGCGCGACAAGCTTCTGGTTCGGCCATTCAGTCCCGGTATTGCTGGTTCATTGGTGGTAAAAGGAGGAGTAGAGTTCTGCAGAGTTTCCGATGCGACGGAAGTGGACTCAGGGACAGCCGACGCCGATCCCAGGATAAACTCGTGGCTAAGCGGTTGACGAACACCCGATGGAGCACCCCCACCGACACCAGCTGTATAAGCACGAGATATCGAGCCAGAGGACGAGTTCTTGCGATGGTTTTGTTGGAAAGTCAGAGGGGCAGTAGGCATGGACAGGGAAGATTTCCTAGGAAGCTCCCTGGATATAGCTCTTCCTCTACCACTGTCGCGACGCTGAAGAGATGGCAGCGTGGGCGGCGGCGCAGCTGCTGTTCCAACGTTGGCTGGGGACTTGTAGCTAGCGCTCTCGCCGGTTATCGAAGCGGCATCTGGGACCTGAGATAGCGAAAGGGACTGGACGTTGTCCAAAAGGTCGGAATCGGGACCATTGGCTGGTTCCTGTGCGTCGTAGTACCTGGAGACTTCGCTTTCGGCGCGTTTTCTGGAGGGCGAGGAGGACGAGACCTCGAGGAAGTCTTTGTCAACGACCATTTTTAAATCTTCGTGCGACACGGGCATTGAGGTGTCCTCCTTGGTCATTTAGTGTGGGGATGTGCTCCTTTTAAGCTTTGAAGGCCCTGAGCTGGTGTTCGTTAGTGGAAATTATCGAAGGAACGGGGATAATGTGGGGGAGGGTTCGAGACTTGTCGGTTTTGTCGTCGACACGAACGCACGAGATCAGACGAGACAGCAATACTCACAGAAACTCCCACCCGCCAATTAATTGCGAAAGAACGGGGGCTGACGTCGAAGTAAAACGGCCTGGCAGGTAGACCCAATGAAGGAAATTTTATGGAAATAATGGTATTCGATTAGGAAATATAGATATAGATATGGACGTAGATATATATAGGAACGCAGACAACAGTAGATAGATATAAAATATAGGGACAAGGTAATTGGGCATAGAACAAGGAGAAGGGACCAAGATAGAAATATGAACGTCCGAACTAGCCCAGGAGAAGCCACTGTTTGCGAGTGGATCCTGTCCCTCCGAGGAAAGACCAGGACAGGCCATTCCAGCTCGTACGCATAGTCAGGACAGGGGCTGGCTAAAGCTCAACCAAATTCACACCGGCCCACCGCAGCCCGCCTGACCGTCTGCCCCGAAATCCCTATGGCTCCGACGGATGCCCCTCCTCGATACCTGTACTGCAGGAGAATGGGCATTGCATTGGACGTAGCCGTGACGTCGTGCGACCCCCCCTCCATTCGTTCGACGGAGGGTTGGATCAGCTGCAGACTGGTCGAGGCTGGGCTGTGCGTTCTGGCGAGCATTTCCAACAGATGCACGTTTGTTCGTCTTTCGCCACTGGCGGAATGTCGCAGCCGGCTGTTCGATTGGCTGACGAAGCATTTCCCCACAGAACGGAAGCAAAACTGATAGACGCACAGAGCACGCAGGACGAGAATGTCCAATGCATTCATCAGATCATAATGATGGCCGGACGAGTCTGGAGCAACGTCCAGGCAGTCCGACAGCCTTCCGGCATTGATTGTGTTCGGCGACTAACAGGCAGTTAGCCTTGGTGTCTTTACCATGGCCGTGGGGATGGCTAGCTGCTGACTTACGTTAGCTGGTTATTAGCTAACCCGGCTGCAAGGTACGTACCTTCTTCGGCCAAGCCCCGAGCCATTCAATCTCGACAAAACCTCCTCCAAACGAAGGTTTATTTCCTGGTGTACACGAAATCGAAAGTCCGCGGGCTGATTCGATACGTATCAGGTAGTTTGTTGGTGGGATATTAATATAATTGCAATCGATAGTTAGGATCGATCTCTCACATATACCGCATGGTCGGTCGGATATAACTCTTAACACCGAAATTCACCGCCACATTTCGAATATTGCCATGCTGTGGCGCTGGTGTTAAATGTGGCACATGGGTCCCCTGTCAGTTGCCAGTCGCAGCAGCTCGAAATTTTCCAACACCAAAAACTGCATCGCGACAACTTCCAACTTCTCTTCCAACCTCAACATCTCCAACATCAACTTCAACCTCGACTTCAACTTCAACTTCAACCCCCAACCACCGCCCACAATGTCCGACACAATGGACATCGACGGCCCTTCCTCTTCCTCCTTCCCAAAAATCCAAATCAACCTCTCAACCCGCGACACCACCCTCTCGATCCCTCTACAACCTCTCCGAATCCCCACAAATCTAAAACGTTATGGTCTCTCGACCCTCGTAAACCACCTCCTCGAAACCCCAAAACCGATTCCCTTCGACTTCTTAATCGATGGGAAATATCTCCGTACTTCTATCGATGAGTACCTCACCGAAGCAGGTCTTAGCTCCGAAAAGCCGTTGGATGTGGAATACGTTCGGTCCCAATTGCCACCAACTTACATCGGCAGCTTTGAACAAGATGACTGGATATCCTCTGTTCATATATCTTCTTCTTCTACATCGACCGCCATACTTACCGGGTCCTTCAATGGGACTGCGCAAATAACCTCCCTCTCTGGCGATGTTCTGGCGAGAACGGTGCCAATGCATACTCAATCCGTCAAATCTGCAACCTGGATCTCCCAGCCTCGATCGGGGACGTCGTCATCAGAAGCATCATTCCTCACCGCCGGTCTTGACCGCACCATAAATCTCTGGTCATACACTCCTTCAGAAAACCCCTCCGAGACCCTCCAAGTCTCCCCGACAATATCCTTCATCTCCCACAAATCCACCGTAAACTCACTTTCCTACTCTCCTTCCACATCTCAATTCCTTTCCTCCTCATCAGATAACACCGTTGCCCTTTGGTCCACAGACCCTTCCCTCCTACCTACAGTCACAGCTCCACAGTCAACAGCTTTCGCCCGAAAGCGCCGGCGCACATCCACAAAGCCACCTTCGACCATCAAAAAGGGGCCTCTAGCGGTATTAACTCCACACACAGCTCCGGTCTCACAAGCAATTCACTCTACAGACCCAACAGCAGCATACTCCGTTTCATGGGATAAATCTATCATAACCCACGATCTGGTCACTTCCCAAACCGTTTCAACTCGAACAACCCAACACCCACTCCTCTCAGTAACCACGTTACCAGCACTAAACCTCCTCGCGGCCGGATCAGCCGCAAGACACATCACCCTCCACGACCCTCGTGAATCCTCAAGAACAGTACAAACAGCTGTGCTAAGAGGCCACACGAACGGTGTCGTAAGTCTTGTGAGGAGCCCAGAAAGCGAATATGTATTCGCCAGCGGAAGCCATGACGGGACTGTACGTATTTGGGATGTTAGAGGTGTTTCTTCTACTTCTGATGGCGGTGACGACGGTGAAGGAAAAAGTGGGGGTAGTTTGTTCGTGATTAAACGTGAAAGCGGTACTGGCAAGGTGTTTGGAGTGGATTGGAGTCGTGATGTCGGGCTGGTTAGTGTCGGCGAAGATAAGAAGATACAAATAAATAGAGGGGAAGGGATGATGGATGTAACGGTCATGGACCAGTCTTGAGATCTTACAACCCCCTTCTTCGTGTAAGTGTACGACTAGGCATATATATATATATATATATATATATGTAAAGAGTGTGTGTACGATACTTGTTAAAAGTTACGGGTCCGGTATTTCGAGCATGCATTTATATCGGTGGAGATATCACCCGACATAATATTCAAAAAGTTTCCTGCAACATAGATAAACATTAAAAAGTCCTTGTCCCGTCCCTAGAACTGTTCCAAAAAGCCTTCGCCTAGACCAAAAAAAAGGGCTTTACCCCGGCATTATAGACATCACCACCCATCTCATAACTTGATAATTATCTTACACCAGCTAGCTCAGTTGACCAATTCACAAATCGCAAGTTTAAGACTCGAATTTTTGTTTATGAAAGAATAGAATTCAACAAAAAAAGAAAACCTATACAATTAAGAGAGGATATGTACCGACGAAATATCAAGTAAAAACACCCGAATAGGAATATAATAAATATGTGAACACGAAGCAGGGCTGGTCGCTAGCAAGGCTAGCTACTCAATTTATAAAAAAAAAAGGAGATTAATTAAATCAATACCTATGATATCATTTCCATGACCCCTACCGCCTACCCCTACCCCTTGAACCTAGATTGCAATATTGGCCGCGTAGCAATTGCAACATCGGGATAATTAAGAACCGAAGGCAAAAAAAATGATACTTGCAATCCAATCAAGGAGACAAACAGCGCAACAAGAATCGTGAAAAGATCAAGCAGGGGCCACGAGGGCTAGAGGACGAATCAATTAAAATTTTAAAGATGAGTTTATAATAAATGATGCTAATGAATCAGAAAGAAAAAGACTCCGCTATGAAAACAGAAAAGATGAAGAAAAGAGGAGCAAAGTGCCTTTCCTGTCTAATCCACTTTCTTTCCCTCCACTTCCTCTTCGCCAAAAAAAAAAGGGAAGGAAAAGAAAGGAAGGAAAAGAAAAGGGGTGGAAAGGACAAGCTAAAGACAACGGACGCAATGCAGGTGATAAAAAAACAAGAGTAAAAGAAAATATGCATCGTACAGTTAGTATGAGGGTTATGAGGGGTTATGAAAGACCATAGTGCGTGAAAGTGAGAGAGAGGAAGGCTATGTTATGAACGAAATGTAGCTGAAAAGAGAAGAGCTAATGAGAGATGCTAGATGACACCCGAGGAACATTGTACATGAAAATGAGGGTAAAGAAAGCTAAAAAATTAGACGGGGAGATTCAAGCTGCACACACTAGGAATAAAAAATTACAAAAATTAATTTGTCACCCTCCACAATCCTTCCTACTTTCCTAACCTCCCCCATTAGTTTGCCTTCGTATCCCTCGATCGCCCCCCATTAAGATATCCTCCTCTGGCCCGGCGGATTGTTTGCAAAAGAAAAAGATATGCTGAACTTTTTTTTACCCATTGTTGTGATTTGTGATGGTGGTGATGGTGATGGTTTTAGAAATTAGACTGTGGTATGAGTATGTGAGCCGACGCTACAGGCTGATATCTGAATTCCGCCAAATGGAAATGCGAAAAATGTACAGAAAAGGCGCAGAAAAAAAAGGAGTCCATGTGTACGTGAAGAAGTTAAAGCCATCAAAGTCGTATGAATTTGTATATATAAGGTTGCCCCCCCGAAAGTCGTTGGTAAGGATGTCCGTTCGAGTCGTGTTCACGTCAAAAGGATTCCGCCATTTAGTTACCACCAATTTTCAGCACGCTTCGGATGCCGGTCTCTTTCTTCTTTCGCCACGTCTCCTTCTTTTCCTTCTTCTTGTTAGCCATCTCGGCCCATCCGTCCTCGTCGTCGCTGTCGTCTTTGGGCGTAAGGGTGGTTTTCAAGCCAGACGGCGGCGCGGCAGAGAGCAAAGTTCTCGTTCTATCGCCACCCCCACTGCTGCCTCCAGACCCAGTTTGGTATGTCACGGGTCGGTACCTCGATGGCTGGCCGATATTGCTCCTCTCGCTAGGTGCAATCGATGGTGTATAGCCTGGTTGCATGAAAGTTGGTAGCGTACTAGACCTAGTATGGCCGTAAACCGACCCAGCGTACCCTGGGCTCAAGGTTGAGCCTGGAGTCTGGGGTGTTGGCTGCTGAGGCATCAAACCAGGCCCGGGCTGGAAATGCGGCATGGAACCAGTGTCAACCATACTCATTGCCCTCTGTCCTGGCATCATCATATTTGGCATGAGGCTGTTTCCTCCCATCATACCCATTGGCGAGGCGTTTGGCATCATTGGCATCGAACCTGGCATACCCATCATCATCTGCTGCTGCTGTTGCTGCATTTGCATCCACTGCATCTGAAGCTGCATCATTTGGGTCATTTGGCTAGCCATTTGCAATTGAACATTGTCACCTGGCGATGGCAGCGGCGACGGAGCTGGCGCGGGAGACATCATCGCTTCGTTGTAGAATGGAGCTTGCTGAGCTCCACCCCGACGAGCAGCTCTAAGCTCCTCATCGCGCACAATGTTTCCGATCAAGCCGGTTGGGTAACGCCCAGGAGGTGATGGCCGGGGCTGCTGTGGAGGGGGCATAAACTGAGATTCGCGTTGGCTACCGCCGTATAGCGATGATGGGGCCATCGATACCCTGTTCGCTGAATTGATCAAACCGGCACCAAAGTATGGGTCGGCTGGTAGATGTCTGGCGAATGGAGGGAGGTTGGTTACGGAAGAGTTGTTATCATTGAACTGAGTGGTTCCGGAGACGGAGCGAAGATTTGGAGAAGAGTTGGAGTTGGAAAGTCGGGTAGGAGGCCGGCCTGTCGCTTTGCTTGGGAAGCCGTGAGCCATAAGAATTCCTAATGGAACTTCCTCATCTTCGCCATCGGACTTATCACCAGCAGAGCTTGGAGACGAAATGCTAAGGTGGGGCATGGGGGCCGATAGAGACAACATCGGAGTGCTATTGGAGGCACCCTTGTTCATCATTCCGAGATTGTTCGTCTGAAGATTCGTGGTATCGGTACCGTGGGACCCTGTGATTTTCATCATCTGTTGGCGGTACACGGACAAGTGGGCATCCTGTTTCGCACGTTGCTTGGCCTGCGCCCGCTGCCTTTCCAACTCATCGTCATCCTCAGACAAATCACTTTCCGAGTCATCATCATCCTTCTTTCCATTTCGTGCTTGGTATTGCCTTTCCTCCTCTTGCTGTGCCTTATACCTCTCAAACTGAGCCTTTGTAAAAACTTTTCGCGGTTGTTTTAGACGATCAGACTCTCCAGCCTCAAAAGAAGATGCAATGGCAGCATCTCGCATCAGAGTAGCTGTCAAGAGGTCATCGGATTCCGCCCTTGCGGGTTGGGGTCGCGCCCTTGGCGTAGATTTCTGAGATTCAGAGTCGCTGAAAAGGTTGTCTTGTGGTAATGAGACGGGCGCGGTTTTAACACGTGGGAGTTTGGGTGGTGAAGAAAGAGTAACTGTCGTGGTTGGGATGGGGGGTGGTGGTGGAATGTTCATCCTTTCCTCTTTTGGAGACGTATCCGAACCTTTAGAGGATGGAACCTCCTTTCTTCTCACAGTAGACGCCGGGGAAGCCTTGGTTTCGTCCTGGCTTCCATTCGAGCTTGTAGTAGTTGGTCTCTTACCCATCCCAATTGCCCTCTTCACGCCTTCCCTAACATCCGGTCTCGGGGCTCTTCCTGTTTGTGGGGGTGTGGCCAACGAATCCATCGACTCAACCTTTAGTGGAAGTGTCGATGCTGGCGTCAACGTTCGATTATGGCGGGGTTGGTAATTCTCCTGCTTTGGTGGTGGTGCTGGAGGCCCAGGCGATGGCGACTTCTCTCCTGACATTAAAGAGTCTTCTTCTGTGTCTTGCCGGGATTCCCAGGGGTACATGCCTTTCTTAGCTCCCGGTGATATTCCTATGTCCCCTATCTTGGGACTTGGCAAGGAAGGGGGTACTTGTGTCTGATAACGAGAACTGACGGCTGACGGGTAGATGTCTTCGTCGTCACCGTGAATCCTCGAGTCCAGAAACTTCCTTGCCTGAGGAGTACCTGATCCCACCGATTTTGGTGGTGGAACTGGAGGTACTGGGTCAATTGGCGCGTCCTTCTATTATCAAATCACGTTAGATTCAATCCTGCAAAAAATATCCGATACTGTAATTCAGACAAGAGTCTTACAGATGGAATGAAAAGGCTGGTGGCAGCCTTGGGTCCCACTGCATCTAACAATCCTATTGCCGACATTCGCTTCCCGTCCGAGGTAAACTTAAACATATCATCTCCAAACAATGGTTCCGAATCCAGTGCTGTTTCCAACCTTGGAGGCTCTGCTAGCTTGAAGGGGCCCGAAGAAGATCCCTTCGACATGGGACCAGCCTTCGAGTTTTGCCATCCTCCCCTGGAGACAGGGGCAGCTGTTCCGTAAGCCATAGGGTCTTTCAAGCTCATGCTATCGGAGACAGCGTAACCGGTGCGGTAGTGGTCTTCTGTAGAAGGTGGAGTTCTCGGGATATCAGCAGACGAGGGCAAAGTTGAGCTCGACGACTGCCTATCCGAGGCATAATACCCCGTCCCACTGCTTCCACCACTATTGCTATTACTCCTGCTAGCCGAGGAGGAGCCGGTCGAGTCTCCGTACTTGAGATGTGTAGAATATCCCTGTTGGTACTGTGGCTGAGGATACTGGGGAAAATGTGATCGGTTCTGAGGTGTCGGTCTTTCAATCTCGTCGAAACTGAATTGACTGTTACCACGAGGAGCACCTGGAGATTCGGGTTCGGCAGCTTGGTAGGTAGCGTCTAAAGAATTACCAACGGACTTGCGACGGAATCGTGGAAGTTTGATAGGCATATGGTTGGTTGGAGGTGTGATTACCCCTTACTTTGGGAAGAAATGGGGTATATATTGAGGTGTGATAGAATGTGTCGTGAAACCGACAAAGGGGGGAGAGAGTAGGGATTTGAGAAAAAAAGAGAAGCTCGTACGTTTCGTTCCGAATGCTAAGATTTTAGGAGGTATCTTAGATTCCAAGACCAGGATAAGGATGCCGTTAGGTCCCAAGAGGAGTCAGGAGTGTGTTTGTGTGTGTGTGGAAGGTATTAGGTAAAGTTATCCCCAGCACAGAACGAGTGCAACATTGAATGTCTTTCCCAACAAGCTGGCCCGGGCGAGTAATGTAATCCAGCAATGTAATGCAGAGCGGTGTAGTGTAGTGTAGTATATTGTAGTGTAATGTAGCGTGTAATATCTACGCGATATATAGGGAAGGAGTGGGTAAGAGGGAAAAAAATAGTAATCGAGGACGAAACTGGCGGGTGGCGACAAGGAGGCGATCGGATAAAGTGAAGCACGATCTAAGACGTCAAAGACCGGTGGCAGGATATTAATGATGATGGTGACGATGATGGTGGTTTTGGATGTTTTGGCTTCTGTGGTTTTGGTTTTGGAGTACGGGCAGGTGCACACAATACGCCTCCTGAAAAGAATATTAGACCATTGTTAGCTTAGTGTGTCCCTAAACAGCCTCCGAAGGATTCCGATGCGAACAGCAGAGCGAAGAGAAAAGAGAAGAAAGAAGAAATAAGAAAAGGACGCGAGACAATTGGCAGAATGAGGAACCTGGGAATTGAGGTATGGGTGAGGCGATGAGAACGGGGGAGGAGAGGTTGGAACGTTGGATTTGATGGGTTGAGAGCCGGTGGATATAAAGATGAGGTGAGGTGGGAGGCGAGGAATGGAGACGGGGTATGGCAGTCGCCCGTGGGCTGGCTGGCAACCACCTCCAGCGAAAATATGCACCAAACCGGGCAATCGAAAGCAAGAAAAAGGGACCGCTGCGAACACAACTGAACCAGCCCGAGCACGCACGCACGCACCAAATATGACCGCTTGACGGCAAGCAGGTCCCTAATGGAAATTAGGGTGAGGCAAAGGGAGAGACAGAAAGGAAAGGGAAAAAAAAAAAAAAGAAAGAAAGGAAGGGAAGAAGAAAAGAAAAGAACGTCTCGAATCTGTTCCCTGCTTCTCTCTACCAACCCTTTTAAAAGGTATGTAGATAGATGCGCACACAACAGAAACACCGACGACGACGGACAGACTAACTAACGGGTAGACTAACAGGTAGAAGAACGGGTGAGAAGGAAGGAGAAGGAGAAGGGGAGAAAAAAGAAGGAAAGAAGAGAAGAGAAGAGGAAGAAAAAGAGAGCTAACTTTCTTGATAATGTAATGCAATTGGGCTGAACAGGAACAACAAAGTGAGTGTGAACAACTGCACTCACTGCACCGCTTGGTACCTTAGCTGACTGGATCTGAATCTGGGTTTTCCTGAAGCCAGGACGGATATAAGCCACAAATAATCTCCCTTGAAAAGTGGAGGAGAACGGAGCGGTGAGAAACAGGAGAAAAACAGCTTGAGAGGGAAGAGTGCACTAGGGTGCAGGGCTGGGTGACAAGCACGCTATTGGCGCCCAGAAGACAGCCAAACCCTTTGCAGACACTAACGCCAGATCTAGGGAATGAGACGTGTTTCTTTGCGAGCAAGCGACTGGCTGGTGAAGATGCAAGTGCTGCAGAGGTGCTGCAAGTGTTTGACAGGAGTCAATGCATTGCGGCGAGGGCAATACAGGGAGTGTCGCGAGTATCGCCCTTTTGCCCGTTGATTGATTGATTGATTCAAAGATAACAGGATCTCGAATTTGGTCTGATATACATATTTAATAGATGTCGGCACATCTATATCTATATATATCTCTCTATACATATATAAATATATACATCTCTATTGCAGATGTATACTTGTATAGATATGGATATCTTATATAAGACATCTATATTATCATCTTCGATCAAATTTGATATAATATCATTTGATCGGGATGACGATGATGCGACATGTGCGCGGATACCACCAGTACCGAGAACCCGCCGCCGTCGGATTGCGAAATTGAGACCAAGCAATCTGGGTCAATATGGGTGAATGCAAAAAAAAAAAAAAAAAAGCGGAGTGGAATGGAACCGGGGACAGGGTCTCGAAGACCTGGAGGTTGGTGGCATTGGACATCGGTACCACTGGGCGAGGGAGGGAAGGAAAAAAAAAAAAAAAAGAGAGACCCACCGGCGAATCTCGAAATGGAATGATGCCAAACGAAACAAAACAGCAGTTTGCAAACCGAAACCCGAAAATTGACCTACCAGAGTCCAAATACAAAGCTTAACTTTATCAGTCTTTGATAGTAGATACCAAAGAAGCAGAAGAAGAAGAAGAAACTTGTGTGTGTGTGTTTTTTTTTGTTCTGTTGACGACAGAGGTCGAGGTCAATACCGATCGTATCGTGGGCGACAGAGCGTGGAGGCCCACTGCGTTGTGGTGTGGCGTGTCGTCTGTGCGACGGAGCGACGTTGGTTGGCGACGTTTATCACAGCCGTCGATCGGGGCAGGTCGTCGACACACAAACACCACACTCGGATCGGACAGTGTGGACGCAACGTTGACTATTTAGGAGGCTGTCGGTTCGGTAAGTCCCCTCGCCAATACCCAATAAACAATAACAACGACTCCAAGCTAGCTTATGCAATAGCGCTTCAGGACGCTGCCGAGATTGTCCGATGGCTATAAAAAGTAACACGATCAAGAAGAAGGTGCTTGTGCCTCAAAACTAAAAGAGAAGGGCAGAAAAAAAAAAGCCGTCAAATGGAATACCAAACCCAGGGAACAAACGCAGGAACAGCAAGACAGGCACAGAACCAAAGAAAGAAATAAAGAAAAAACCTTTTACCAAACTACGATGGTCAAAAAAGGGAAGGACGACGCTGCTTCCAAAAAGCGAATGGTCGGGTCAAGCGATGAAAGATGGCCGTACTGTACAGGGCTGAGCGAAGGAATAAAGGTACGGATATAGAACGAGCGTGAACGACAATTAGAAAAAGAGGTTGCTGACGCTGAACGAGTGGGCTGGGCTGAGGCGGCGAGAGCTGGTTTGTGAGGGGAAAAAAGAAGATGAGAAATGAGAAAGATATCGGGATCTCATGGTCAAATTCATTCACCTAATGGCTATAATAATGCCTTGTTGGGCCTCTAACCCGCCACTAACCACCGCCTACTGCCTATACTCTATGTTCTACCTCCAAAGTACATACATCAAGAGTACTTGCTTACCCCAAGGTCTTTTCTGTTTTCTGTTTTTTGTTTTTTTTTTTTTTTTTTTTTCCCTACCCTGCTATGTAAAGAAAGAAAAAAAACCTGCTAAACCTGCTCCAATCCCCATAAACCATGTCACTTTCTGCTTTCAACCAGGAGGAGGCGACGGGAAGCGCAGGAGCTTTTGTTCTGGAGGCGAAATTTACAGCAGGACTGAGAAAGAGAGAGAGAAAAAGGAATATATTCCATGAAAAAGGTCTCGCTCAGGTTTCCAGAAAATCGGACTTGTACTAGCAAAAAATATCGACATCGTCCTATTACCTGTCAAGTTTGCAAGGTCCCCACCGACGGAAAACTTCAAACAAATGTATCACACGATTGACACTTTCGAATATTTCTCGAAGATGAAAGTATTAATCAATTGAGCAATCGACAGGAACCAAAGTACAAAACCAGACGTTCAACGGCGGAACTTCGTCGCTCGGTCCAGCTGAACCGGGCTCTATTGCATCAATATACGGTATTTACCCCTGCAGCCGATTTCCGTGAACCTGCGGACGACGCCACAAGTCCAGTTCTTGATTAGTGAGAAAAAAAAAAAAACTCTCAACATCTCTCCACAGTGAAGAGTTCACGATGTTGAAATTTTCCAAACCAAACTGTGATGGGCCAAGCCTCGGCCAGAAGACCCCACTGGCGGTAATCCACAGCTGGACCCGCTACCACAGAACCCGCTACCAAGCTCTCAGCGTGTGACAGTGAATGCCCAAGACAAACTTTTTTCCTTTCGGTGTGATCATCAGGGTGCAAAATCACGACGATTACACAACCGGAACCAGCATTTTAGTCCGATATGGTTACCTCCGTCCGTTCATGTGAACCTTTCTTACTGTGTACATCGACAGTGTACCCCGTAGACAGCCACCTTTTTTTTTTTTTTCCCACCCAAATACATTCCCTCAGCTGCCCTTCTGCAATTCGGTCATAGGGAGTCGCCACATCCTTTTTAAGATCATCAGCTACCTCCACCCCTGCACCTTACCTAGCCAAGCTTTGTAAGCTCAAATTTTATATACGGTCAGGGTGGTCGATCTTTATTTTAAGCAGCAGGGCCTAAGCTTTTCTAGGCCATCGTCTTGATTTTATTCACACGTTCCCGTGCTATAGTCGAAATGAGGAATACAGAGCACGAACTTTGGCGACTCTAATCTATTGAACAGATAGAAAACACGTGGTCCACAAACCTCTTCACCATTCGCAGGCTTTCCTTTTGCGCCCGAAGCACAAAATTCTCGCAAGGGCCATTATATGTAATATTTTATTCCGTCTGCCAGGGGGCGGGGACAGCGATTGTCTCTGTGATCGATCAAAGTGCACGGCAAACCATTTTCATATTAAAATGGTGATAATCGCATTCTCTTGCGGAAATCGGGTTATTGACGACCCACCGATGTTGCAACCGCTTAGCTTGATCTGTCGCCCAGTTCCCACGCCCGCCCCCATGTTCGATAGAGCCACGAAAAAATAAAATACAAAAATTCTTGGAGACGCGAAATTATTGTCAAATTTCCACCGAATTTATTTTTTATTTTTTTTCCAACCGGAGGCTTTCCTCCCCCCACTCTGATATTCTTTTTGTTTTTTTTTCTTGCCCAACCTCACTCTCCTTTCCCGCCGGAACTCCTCACTTCGTTCTAGAATCTTGCTTCTTTTGGAAATATATAAACAGCAAAGAGGCGAATCAGGGAGCGCTTTATGAAAGCATTCTACAAAAAAAAAAAAAAAAAAAAAAAACCTATTAGATGTGAGGGACGGGTAAAAGGAGTGAGTAAAGGAGCTGCCTTTCTTACGCAATATCGGCTACATAGTGGAATCCAAACGCCTCCCAAAGGTCCTAAAAACCAGTAGTCCAGTTTCTCAAAAAAAAAAAAAAAAAAAAAAAAAAAAAAAGACTTCCTACGCCTCGTGATTTGCGTGCGATTATATCGTTATCCTCGCCTCCATATTTCCGTCTCCATGCTTCAATCCCCGCGTGGCTGGTGCCATAGAGGCTGGATTCGGACGGTAATTGCGCATCCTCCAACCTCGTGGCATATGCCGGGTCAGTGCTACCATGACAGATATCGCCCCTAATCCACATGTAATGTACGTCATGTCTTTCAACATTCATCAAAAGCCCATCCATCAGTCCATCGACCCCTCACCCCTCTCCTCCACTACCTCCTACCCCGCTGTCGTCATCCGTTTGATATTTGGGTCTCCATAAACCTCCAATTGCCGTTTCCCCTTCCTTAGCAAAAACTCCACAGTATCGAAGTCCTTCCTGTCCACTTCCACCGCATACTTTCGGAACTCCTGTGTAACAAATGATTTGAAATGTGCCCGGCTATCGATGGGTTTACGGTATACGGCTCGGAGACAGGAACGGTAGAGGGACAGAACTTCACGTTGTAAACCGGTAAGGCGGGACATTCCGTCGTTAGTCTCCTTTATTGGTCTTCCTTTCCCGCTTCTCGATCGTAGTCCTCTTTTTCGAGAACCGGGGTATGATTGTAAATCGGAGCTAAGTTCGAGGAATTGTGATTTGGTTAGTAGACGGTTTAACATTGGTCTTCTTCTTCACGGGTGAAGAATTTTATGGGGTAAGGCAACTTACATTTTTGATATCGGGAAGGTAAAAAAAAGATGTTGGGTTTAAGCAAAGCTAAGTTTTTTTTGCCTATTGTTCATCGTCATGCTGCATAAAACGACGTCAACTCGGTTCAGGTACCTCGGCTTCAAATTCCAACGTTCGAAACTTCGGGAGCTACCCGTCAGCTCCACATGTACATGCGCATGCATGCATGCATACAAGACGGTCGGTCCATAAACGGACGCCCGCTTATCATTCCGATGGGATTGTCTCACTGATAAGTTGGCTATCTAGGTAATTGCAGAGAAAAATGCCCTTTTCGAATTATCTTACGGTTGGAGTGTATCCTTTGGCGAGGAAAGAAATTTTATCTAGTCTATTTCCGTGATGTTGGTTTATAATCTAGGGCTCCATTGATGTGCATTAGAGGCCTTCACATCGTATACACATTCTTAAAATCAGCATGGACCAGTATTTGAAATATTAAATTACTAACCTATTTCATATAACCATGAAATTTAATATTTGATCTAGAGATCTTAGGCCGAACAGACGAATTTTAAAACACTTGGCTACTTGTCGCCGCGAGTTTCGCGAGTTTTAAATCTTCGCGCACGTACGCCGCTTTCAGCATGCCGAGCGAATAGAATAAAAAGGAAATAGGACATGAGGTTTGGAGCCAAACCAAAAGCATGGTTGCTTATCTTGATAATCTAATACAATTGTACAACCTATCACCGATATAACGTTATGACGCTTTAGTGATCATGCATGTCGCAATTAAGTAATATAAAACTGAATGGTCCCATAGCCGGCAATGTAATTCCAGGCACAAGAGGCTACGCCGCATAGCAAGTTGCTACCGAAGCGTCGTATACTACGAGACTAGCCGCATAGCATGTATGCTCGGGCACACCCACCTCTAAGTCGACTAGTAGCTAGGCAGCCTCTAGCATAATTGGCTTATAAAGCCTACAAATGTACTTTTGTGTATATACGTATACCACACCCATCGATCCGTAAAAAAAAAAAAATTAGCCCTCAGACGGGCTTACATGTATCAGCCTCATTATTCATCGTGAGGCCTTAGAGTTATATGGAATAGGCCGTGATTACGCCTTGCCGACATCGGGACCCAGTTGCTGTGTGTGCCTCGAGGCTGAAGGCGTTATTAGTGATAGACTTTGAAAACTTTGAACTAATATTACAATAAATTTATGAACACATCTTACCCTCCCTTAGCAAATTATACTAGCATACCAGTGGATGGTACTTATATCATAAAGGAGGTACATGATCTGTGAACGAGGCCATATATATTAAAACCCTCCATCGTGTACTATATGCATGTATGCGTATACGTATTTATACTTACGATATACCACTTACTGCTACTTATCATTCCTTTCGAATACGAGACCCCACGTGCTAACTATTCTCCCTTTTTGGTGTCTGGGTACGAGGCTGGCCGACCCGCCCCGCTGATTTCTATATCAACCAGTCTGATAGCTAGATTTCTATCTACCAACGTAACGATAGGAACTATGGATCGACCTAGGTAATCATGATATCAGCGATCATGTCGACATATGTCTGTGCCATGCCGGTCGGATTTGAGGCTACATGCTGGTGTCTAACATTCCCAGGGCGACCCAACGTCAGTGTAGCCAACCTGCACTCCTGAATACTAATTTTCAGTTCTATAGATCTAGGGCTCCGCAAGTATCAATAGTTTGGTGTCCCCGTGATCATGGTCGAGTTTGGGGTGTATATATGGAAGCGCTGGGGAAACATAGAACTATGATACCAATACTTGTATGGGACTGAGGCTATAATAGTTGTATTGCTAGTATACCTCGAGCATGCCTACGACCAATTGGCCCATTAACTTAGTTGCAGTACGTAGTCAGTTTGACTACTACGATATAGATACAGTGTGAATGCGTTTGCACACATGACTATAGCTGTATATGCGGGCTTAGGCTGTTGGGAAATTGAATCTAATAAAGCTTCTCTCAAGATCTTTAGCACAGCCCACTCCTGTATCGCGGGTAATCGACCCCATGAACGCCCTCCGGCTTTGTGACATCTGGGAACGAGGCCAACCCCAATTAGAATATAGTTTAGCTGGTAGAATCAAATAATCATGATCACTACCGATTGAAACAATAGTTTTGTGAGACAAAAACACGATCGATCTATAGGTCTATCTATTGACATGATCGTGAGCTATGGCGCTTTGTAGACATCGATAGATGCAAGGCCAGCAAGTAGCCTGAACTTAAGGTCTACAGAGCAAAACATGTTAACGATACCCGAAGTTTCAAAGCACCCGCTCGCAGATTAGCCATTATCAAATCCCCACCATCCACTAATGCTTGCTCCTGTCGACGAAATTCATGACCTTGTTGCCTGTCTTACTCCTTTCAAAACCGTCCAAGTCCTTCACAAACTCGACCTTGAAGTCATCCTCGTTTCCGTTTTCTTTAAAGACCACGAACCAAAACTTCAACGCTTTCACAATCTCTTCGTTAGGGACCAGATCTTCGTCACCTGGTAGGAGGGCATTTGGGTCCGAACGGTAAAGACGAATTGTCAAGATCAATGTCTCTTTCTCCGGTAAATTATCCAATATGATCTGATACTGCAGGATCCCCCATCCTTTCTGGCCCTGTATAAACGCTTTGATTTTATGGAATTCGAAATACTCTCCATAAAACTTGAAGCTGAAGCGACGGTCTCGGCCGTAAAGTCTTATAACGCGGAGATGCTGTGCAACCTTCTTTGGAATGAGATCAGTGGCAGGGAGAGGCTGAATACTCGCCATGTCACCGGTGACGTATCGAACCAATGGATTCCTTAACCTTGAAAGAGAAGTTTGAACGAGTATACCCTTCTCTCCGTCAGGTACGGAGCGGATTTCTCCTCCAGCTCCACCCTCCTCAAGTAGTAAAGCTGGTAGAATTTCAACCACCATCATTCGGGTGTCGTATATGAAATCCACCCCATCCTCATCCGGCTCTCCTGTTATAGAAAAGTTCGCAGCTGACCATGCGCCCGCTTCGCAGCTTCCGTTGACGGAGTAGATCTTCGCCCCCAAGACCGAGCTAACGAGTTTCCTTTGATCTCGGTTTAGAGCGTCAGATGTGTATATTACCTTATTGATCCTGACTTTTTCTCGCCGTTCGGCTGGCAGGGATGCCACGAGGTTCGCGAATGCAAGGACCTGGCTACCATCGCCTGCGAATACGTTTACACCTAGGTTGATTATGTGCTCTATGCCAATTTCCCCCTGCATAGGCAGCCCTCCACATAATACTGCGCCGCCAGCCATTTCAAATAGTTCGGTCATGAGGTCCAAGGCCCTGTCAAATATAAATTAACAATGGCGATTAAATGGACGGAACGACATATGGGTTTAAAATCAAGGGACAGCGTACCGGTATAGGCTGCCGGCTGCGTGAACCGATAATACAACATCACCAGGTTCAATAACTCCGCAAGTTCTAAGCAAAGCGGCAGCTGCGGCTCGATGTCTTCTATTTTCGAAGACGTCCGTAGCGAATATCATAGGTTTTCCACCAGAGCCGCCACCAGTAATACCGAGATAGGCAGCTTTCCGGTATGGGTTTTCAGGATTAGTGTCTGCCCATAGGCGGTTAATGGTGGGGTATCTAACAGGAGGGATGGTTAAAATGGGTCGATTTCAATATTTTTGGGGATATATCATTTGGGAGCTGACTGCTATACTTACAATGTTTCTTTTGTAGCCAACGGCATCACGCTCAAATTCACGCCTTCGTTGTCAATTTTATCGATGCTGTTGGCGATTTCTTGCACATCTTCCTGTGTAGGAGGGTACTTGAGGTCTGAGTTATAGAGTGGGTGAACCTTGGCTACCGCCAGGACTTGCTTCAACGAATACCCAGTATCCATTGTATCGATTCTCTCGATCGTTGTTTGGGGTCCTGAATCTAGTGTTCACAGGTCTTAGAGCTATAAAGTTTTGCTACACCAGCGACGTCTGGTTCCGAGACTAAGATTTTTGTATGAATCTCCGAGGAATGGCTTTATGTATTGAGTTTGGGACTGCCTTACTAGGAAAGCTTTGCAATTGGGAGTGATTGGACTCAATTGCTGAGTTTAGCTTGAGATGATATCAAAACCCCAGAACCTAGAACTTCTTATGGATGAATAGATGTCCCTGCCAGCTGCCCCCGCTGCCTTGAATTGCGATCTGATTCCGAAGCCGCACTGCAGATCCAAAGTTAATTTTTCAAGGTCATACACAGAATCAGGACTAAGTGCGAGATACTCGGGTGTGGCCCCTCCCAAAGCGACTTTTCGTGCTTCCCGATATGCAGCTACCCAACGTTCTCATTGGATAGGGCCCGCGAGGCTGCCCAGATCCAAAGCTAGCTAGTTATATGGAACCAACCATCGGCAAAAAATTAGGCAGGTGCCGTCTCTCCCGTGGCCTGCCCAGCCGCCCAACAGCTGGCAGCTTGCAAGATTTTTTTTTTTTTTTTTTTTTTTTCCTTTTGCTCGACATTTAGAGATTCGCGAGGCTCGAGGGAGCCCCACACAGGGCGAACCCCGACCAATGGGAGAGTGACCGAGTGCGAATACAACATACAAGAGCTGAAAAATGGAAAATAAGATGCCGCATCTGCATTGCAACATTTGCGCGAGGGGATACGTGGAGTTCTCGCGTAGGGGAGCCTTAAGCCTTCGAATCCACCGCTAACTCAACCTGATATAGATCAATTGGGCAGAGATTTGATACCACGACGTGCGGGTATATTCTACCATATCACGTATAGATCTTGGATTTATATTTAGCACAGTCGCAGTCGCAATTTCCCTTCACCGATCAAAAGCCTAGCGACCTTGCAGCTACAAAATCTGGTAGGTACATACATACCTTGGCTTGTAAATTTTCAAACTCCGGTACCATTGGATTCCGAATCTTCCTGAAATTCATTCAAGCCTGATTCTCGGCAGAATTTGCCTTGCATATGCTGTTGGCACACACAGTTGCAAAAGCCGATATCATGCAGCTGGTCAACATTCCTGCTTCTAATTCCTCCCTAGTATTGGTAGGAAAATGAGGAATGCATCCCCGTGAAGTTGCCATTAAGAGCAAAAAAACTTGGCGTCGAAGTCGTGTGGTAACACCATTACAAATCTAACCACCTACCAGGTAGTACCCTACTTGTGCAAACCTTTCGCCCCGGACTGCTTCACGTCGGGCACAGTTCTGCACAACAGTGACGACTTGTATCTGCATCTACCTTCCTAAGGCCTTCAGAAAATCATCACCACTCCAAGAAGCTCCTATAGCTCAGTTGGTAGAGCGCGACACTAGTAATGTCGAGGTCTACGGTTCAAATCCGTATGGGAGCAACTAATCTTCTTCTTCCCTTTTTTTTTTTTTGGCGCCCGAAGTGATTCAATTTGGGTAAATTGTTGTAGGCTCAGGGGTTTAGTTTATACTTTTAGCCTCCTCCAGAGTCATTGGCATTTGTATTCTGTTGCCAAAAAAAAGGAACGACAGTTCAATTACAATATTTAGTGAGTGGGTAAGGCTTCGAAGCTTGGGCTTCTGAGAATGTAGAGGGGCGCGAGTCTCGATATTCCAGGTGATTGTTGGCGAGTTGGCATTTGTTTTATAGCTTA
The DNA here is from genome assembly GCA_036872735.1 of Orbilia javanica. Classification (NCBI taxonomy): domain Eukaryota; kingdom Fungi; phylum Ascomycota; class Orbiliomycetes; order Orbiliales; family Orbiliaceae; genus Orbilia; species Orbilia javanica. Next base: position 358,763 of record JAVHNR010000008.1, read on the forward strand.
AGGATGTCTCAAGGGCTTGTACATGTATATGCTATTAATTGTTTCTTAATTTCATAAAAAATTATAGCTTCAATATGATAAAATCCATGTAAACGTATACTTATATCTAATGAGGGTTGATTGAAGTTCCCAGAGACTAGATTTCTATGCACCTTTTTCTAGGCGCATCTAGACTCACTGTAGCGTTGGAACTTGCGGAATTATTCGGCGAGTCTCGAACTTGATGCATAATGAAACGGCTACGATGCATGCATCCGCTCATATGATCATATATATGCTCATATCATGATCGCTTCGGTCCTGTCAATTAGATCTACATATACACACATCATCGAGCGATCGACTGTTCGCAAAATTCCATAAACTTCGATTCGCACCTCCTATGCTAGCAAACAGCAATTAAAGACAAAAAAAAAAAAAAGCGCAAATAAACAACCCATTTCATCAATACTCATCGTCGAAAGCGACACAATTCCCCGGCATGTAGTACCTTTCCCAGAACCTTCTCTCCCTCTTGTTCACCCTGCACATTCTAGGCTGTCTATTTCCATCTAAACCTTCTTCAGAAAAGCAATTCAAGCTTCTGAAATCAATGTAGTCAATTTTTCCAAACCCCTCCGCAGATACTAAGTGTTCTACGAGTTCATCGCCCGGGAGGTCCATATTGTATGCCCACCGAGGCCAAGGTATCGAAGCCTTTCGAAGGTTATGAAGACGGGATAGGCAGACATAGACATCGATCACATCGATGATGTCGTACCCGTCGCATGTAAAATCGTCAATTCTTAAGTGAGAAAGGCTTGGAAAGCGGAGGGCTATTTCGTCGTATACTTCTATGGGGACGCCTACTGGGCCGTAGAAGCGTATCCATAGCTCCTCAATAGATGGGAAAACAGGAGAAGGCAATCTGCCGTTGGGAAGTAGTGCCCCGGTGGAAACAAAGAGGTACTTGAGGGTACCGCCTAGAGCGGCCATACGGGAGAATAAAAGGGTTGGGAGTGGATTGATTTCCCTTGAGAGGTCGAATGAGCCACCATCGGAATCCGTTATGTATAGGCTCTGGACTCTAGGAGGGTACGGGATTGCATTTTCGTGGTGTAAACTTAGGTTTAAAGCGGGTGCCAGGAACTCTCTATTTTCGGGCGACAATGCGATGGCAGTCTCGATATCTTGTTTGTACATAAACCGTTTGATTGTTCCAAACTCATGGGAGTGAATTTGGTTATTGTCGATGGATAACAGCCGGAGCCGGGGGTAAAACTCATATTTTGAGATCCTATGGAGAACGGCTAATGGGAGGATGAATCGAAATTCATATGTGGTTGAATACCATAGTCCGAGTTGTTCGACGTGGGGGAACAACCGGAGGCCGTTTGTCCAAATTCGGAGGAGGTCTATGGCTTCAAATGCATTGAGCTCCCAAAGATCCTGGGACTTGAAGTTTATCTGGCTATATTCGCAGATTGATTGTAAGCGTTTGATAAGGCATTCGTATCATTTTATCTATCAGATAAGGTGCTGGCGCGCCGACTGGGCAGCCCATTGCGTGCGATTGGGTTAGGTGCATGTGGGTCTTGGGATATTTACCGAACAGCCTTCCTGTAGTTCTTTAGACACCCAGTCTCAAATGCCGCAATCGAGGTCTCCGAAAGCGTGATCTGCCGAAGAAGCAGAGGTAGAGCGAGCTTTCGGTGGTACTTGGAACATCGTGAGAAGCTCTTCAAGTCTCGCTTTGGGAGTACATCGTAAACTGAGAGCCAGATCTCGGCTGGGTAGTGTTGAATCATCTTGTGTATAAAAAGATAAGGCTAAACGACGACAAGGGCGAACCTGACAGCTCGAAAGGGTACGTAGATAAGGGTAGAATTCAAACGAAGAGGAGCAATTACGGACTGGAGATCATGTCGGCCTTTATATATCTACGGTAGGGGGGTCCGAAGTGGAGGGTGAGAGATAACGAGTCGGCCACCGACACCCTCCAATTTGGCACATGTTAGTAGCTTCTGGAAAACATGCTCAGTCCCACCACATTCTTCGATTGGGTGGGTGTGTGGAAAGGAATTTGGAATAATAATATCTGTCCTATGGGAGGTCAGTCATCTTAGGAACCTGGGTGGGTACCCAATGTTGCATAAAGATAGTCGGTCTGGCTGCCGATTGACGATATCTACCCCTTAGCCGTCGAACATCAATCCCCCCCAGAATCGCTATTTCAAGGCCGGGCGCACAGCGTCTTGTATTTAAAAACCATTTAGGCATTCGACCGGCTTCATAGAAGCATTGCGATCACATTGAATCCATATTTTCCCTGACGACATTGCGAAGTTCTTGTCATCCAGCGCGAAGACACAGCTGCACGGAAATGGCGTGAGGGGTATGCAACTTTGCGAATGTTCCGAAGTGCGAGTTTGCTCCGCCCAGAAAGGCTAGCCTGGTGCCTGAGAGCTCCTCCAAGCGTTCTGGCCTGGGTAATTGAAGTTAGCGTCGTCATTTCCCTGCCTCGGCAGAACAAACTTAATTGCCTCAAGACGCAAACGAGCAAACTGGTCAGCAACGAACCTGAATGGTTGGGGGCAATGTCTACATTTTGTGCGTACCTGGCGTATGGGCCCCCGTCGAGATAATAGTGAGGAGAAGCATGAAAAGAGCATGAGTACGACAGCGGTATGCATAGTAATTACGAAGTACGTAATCTGGTGAGGCAGCGTTGGCCTCGAATCGGAGTCGAGGTGAGGTTGCCGGTTGCATTGTGCGAGGAGCCACCTCTGAAGCCCAGGAGACCGGGCTTTGTGTTGCACAGTCGTCACCTCGTGTGCAGTTGTGGCGATCCTTCTCCGTCCCACAAACACACAGGCCACCACAGCTGCACAGCTCTGTCAACACGGATTGATATCGTATAAAATACCACTTCCTTGAAGCCCCCGGTTCTTCGGAAGATACGAACATACTCGCCGAATCCACCGGCCTCTTATAGTGCTTCGTAGCCTCAAATATGGCTTCGTACGACAGCGACGAGGAGGTTGACTATGCCACTGATCCAGCATGGGCACATATAACCCCACTCCCCCAGGACGACGGCGAAAACCCCCTCGCTCAGATCGCGTATCATCCTGAATACGTCCTCGCGATGTCATACCTACGCGGCGTAATGGCTGTTAATTACCATTCCGCTCAGGTTCTAAAACTAACAGCCGACATCATCAGCATGAATGCTGCTCACTACACTGTGTGGGGGTATCGATTCAAGACCCTTATGGCACTTGAGGCTTCTAATAGTTTTGAAGATGGGAAGACGAACTGGAGTTGGAGGAAAGAACTAGATTGGGTACAGTCTATTGCTAAACAGTATGAGAAGAACTATCAGATATGGCATCACAGGCAGTTGATTATCGATCATCTGAATGATCCTACTGGTGAAAGGGAAAGAACAAATGAGATGTTTGCGTCGGATTCAAAGAACTACCATGTCTGGACCTATAGGCAGTGGCTGGTAAAGAAGTTCAATCTATTCGATAAAGAAGAGCTAGACACAATGGAGCTGTTATTGAAGGAGGATGTGAGGAACAACAGTGCCTGGAACCATAGGTATTTCATTACGCTCGGGAGCCTCGGAACCGACAGTCCTGCGGATGGGGTGATAGACCGAGAGATTGAATTTGCAAAGGTGGCGATATCAAGCGCGCCACAAAACCCTAGCCCCTGGAATTATTTGAAGGCGTAAGTTCTGGGTTGCGCCCGTGCATTTACTTTCTGCATCTACTGGGTCACGAGCCGAACGAACCGAGCATTAATCTCTTTCATCTCTGCATTTAGAGTTCTACGAAAAGGCAACGTCGATTTGGTGTCATTGAAGGAATTCTGCGAGCAATTCGCGCCAATCTATTCAGAGGACGAAATCAGATCATCCCACGCCCTCGACACACTATCCGAAATATACAATGCAGCCGGAGACTTCGGCAAAGCTGAGCAGGTGTGTGTGACCAGATCCACCGGCCACCTTAGGCTTCGGGGATAAGAAAAAAGATTCGCCCTTGAGAAAATTCCCTCTTTGGATCACCGCCTCGCTAACCCATGTTTTTCAGGCCCTGGTGCTTCTCGCCGCGAAGTTTGACCCGGTTAGAAAGAATTATTGGCGATATAGGAAACGGCTTCTAGGGGCCAACGAGAATGTGCCTACTGCAAGCGAGAAGACACCGGTTGTGCACGCAACAGCATAGGGACCGTGCATTCTTGGAGTTTCTCAGGAAGAAATCGATAGTTTTCCCGGGTCGCCAGTCGCGTTCGAGGCTGAAGAAGAGCTTGATTGGCTCGGGTAGCCTACAGAGCTTACCTGTGTGCACATACATAGTATATATTTGGGATAATCAACATCGTCAATATGTACTGACAGTAGTAATATCAAAGTTCGAGAAATACCTTCCTTGTTGAGACGCAAATGTGAAGAGCTCGAACGGCCAAGGCGTTCAGATAACGTGACCATGAAAAAGTTAGGAGCTAGAGGCGGGAGATTCCGAGGGGGCGCTACGGCCATACCTTGACGAGATCTGACCAATATATTTTGATAACATGCAAGGCATTAATAGGTACTGTTGAGTCTCCAACGACGATAGCCACGTAGCTAGCCATAAAAGCATAATTATAAATTAGTATTATATTTGGTTCGGCAAATAATTGAGGAAAGTCTAGCAGCTCTGTTTTCAGGCGAGAGGGAAAAAAAAAAGAGATATGTTTCCGCAAGCGCATTCAAGGCCTAACACCTGGAGTCTCTTCGGTAATCGAGGTGATATAGCTCTGATATAGCCTGTTCACACCCAACAAACGATCTTAGACGGGAACCTTGACGAAGATCAGCTTAAAAGCATTCTTCTCTTGGATTTGATTTGATCGCCAGCATGCAGTTGTCCGAACCTCCAGGAAAATTCGCGGCTGTCGGGATGCAAACCCACCAATGGGGTATAGGATGTTTCAACGACGTCTGCAACACCTATTCTTTGGTATTCTGTGGACTTAAGTTGGGTATTTGGGAAATGTGGGTTCATGAAACCTAAGACTTGTCTCAGCTCTTCTTATCGTGTACATATAAATGGATCTATGGTTAGTATCCGCGGACTACTGTTCAAACGGTAATTAGATACGATGTTGTCTTAGCGCCCCGTTCGGCTTGGGTGCTAGACGGATCTAAGCTAGTTTGACTGCTTCACAGGATGCAGAATTTGGACATTTAGGAAAGAAGAAATATCGATATCGAAAATATTCTGTTTTTTTTCCAACTAAGTATCTTGCCGCCCGTCCGTCCCAGTCGCCTGACCCCCGGTACCATCCTGCTTAGTGCTGTTGGAGCTTTGCCCTGTTTCCTCCTTTCCTTTCTTTGAACTTGCTTCCTCAAGTGTTCTTTTCAAAGTTTCTTCGTCCATAGAAAATAGCTCTGGCGGGATATTGCTGGCACGGATCAGAGCTTCTAGTTGGCTGTCGAGGTTGTCCAAGCGGGACTCAAGTTCGCTGGCTGTTTGTTCCGCTCTGATATGGATGTGAATATCAGAGGGGCAAAAGTTTGCGCGTTAGTCAATTCTTGATTGGAAGCATTACGTGTCCATAAACTTATTTTTTCAGCCATCGTGAAAGGATGCTTTTTTTCTCTTGCAGAATAATATACGACGGGAATTATAGAGTTGGGATTCGGCCTTTTCGCAAACAGAAAGGGCAACAGAAGAAAAAAAGAGAAGAAGAAAAAGAAGAAGGGCACTGAGTCGGATGGCACGGAGCAACCCCGCGGCTACATTCCCATGTCCAAATGGCATAAGGAATCAAAGACATCATAATATGCAGAAGGCAAAAAAATTGTTTCAGGATGGTTGTTGGGGTGGAGAATTCACCTGACAAGATCTTGATAGGTCTAGACGAATCAGCTGGAGATTAGCGAGAAACTCTTCTTATCGAGAGGGAGGAGTTCGCCTAAATACCTGTCCAATGTTGATCTCTTCTCCCTCAGATCCGGAAGGCATATTGGTCTACAATTTGGAATAGAATTTCGAAATAATAATTGGAATGTTTTTTTCCTGTTGGGAACTTCCGGGCTTGGTCGTGCACGGTGGATTGTTGGAAATGGCCTGTCTTGCAGACTGCAGCAGCTTAGTGCTTGATGTGCAGGAGAAAAAAAATGGCCACGGTGGAGGGCTCTCTCTCTCTCCCTTTTTTTTTTTTTTTTTCCTTTTGGCTTTTTTGTGATAGGAAAAAAGTGGAAGTTATGGCGAGGTAAAGGATGTCGAGTCGAGTTTGGAAAACTTTCGTTAGTTGGTGGATCGGAGTTGGGTCAACCGTCGGGTCTGCCTTGAAACAACCGAATTCCAAAGTTCCAACTCCTCCTTCTAGCCTAAACTGTGGCCCACCAACCCGAACACCTGCGATGAATGGACGAACAATGCGAATGTTAGTTTGTGGTCCGTAGACCTTCTCTTCGTTCCGAGCATTAAACATGGGAGTCAAAGCTTAGGTAGGGAAATTTTAGACGAAAAAGCAAAACGCCACGACCATTGATACTTTTTTCTCACTCGAAAGCTTTCCGAACACTGTACTCATTCGATCAATCCTTCAATCTGGTTTGGTCAGGTCAGGTCAGGTCACAGGAATCGACTCGACTAGAACGTATCAACGGTCTTCTGTCTGCAAGTTTGTATTGGGTCTCGCATTATATTCCAGTAATCATCATAGTCCAAGGCATAAAAAACTTGTAAGATGCCCTGTTCGTGCAGCATAAAATCAACTTGACTTTATCATGGGTCTCAGTCTCGTGCAGATTTGTGCCAACAAGTCCTGGGATAAGTTCCGCTTTCAAATGTCACTTCACACAGTTGATTGGATACGTACCGGAGTCCGCGTCTTGTGTGTCTGTGTGTTTCTGTATGTGTCTAGATAGCTAGACATTTGTGTCGATGTACATGTACATTACATACCAGAAGTTTTTTTAGGTCCGTATATTCGTATCGCCGCACCTTTCTGGAAATACAGTTTTCCTTTTCCTTCGACTCTAAAATACCAAGATGGTCTTTGGGGGCAAGGAGCTGCAATTGGCTAGCGCGAATATGCGATATAAGGTTTCGATATGAGACTTGTCTCTCAACTTTGGTCCATAATAACGAAACCTCACTGGTGGGAAGTATATCCTGAGCGATCTAGTGGTTAGGAGTGAACGAAAGCCCTTTGCGTCAGTCAGGGTGGGCTTGATTCAGAAATGCCACCACTGCAGAGGATTTGGGAGTTGGGACGGGCACTGGCAAGTTTTTAGGCGTCGTTGCGAATTGCCCTCTCCACCTTCCTTTCGTCCCGAGAAGACGGAGTATGGGCGACCCGAGCGGCAAGTAGAGCGACAGAACCTGCAGAGGAAATCTTGATTGAACCGGAGACCCGCTTTCCACGGTATCGATATCGTGAGAATTGCACCATTTACTTCTACACCTTCCGCTCATCGTTTTTTCCAGAATGTTATACCCCGTGTTTCGTACATTTCCGACCATTGTTAAAATGAGACACCTTTTTTATTTGCATCCTTCGTGCAAGTGTACTGTGCATACCTCGGTACATTGCGCACGATTGTAAAACTGGTCGACCTACTCTTGCATTGCTCGACCCAACGCGGGGAATTTCTTCTTTTGAATTGACTAGGATTTGCTACGTCATAGTTACTGTCATTATGCACAGGGCCTCGGGTAATGCACGGTTTGACAACATCTCGAGTGAAAAGAAAGAAGTTATGTCAAAATTGCTAAAGGGCTCATATGTTACATAAGTTTTCTGGTCAGTCTGGTGGCTTGTGTCTCTCCCTTGAAGTGAAGGGGATTTCCTTCCCAGCCCAATGGCTTGCTCTACTGCTGGATCTTTACTTGAGCTATTAACAAATAACTTGGCGGCTCTGGGTCTTTTGAGTTCGTCAAAAGGGTTTAAGTGATCGACGTTCCCATTGACATACATGCATTCACGGACCACGTTTTTTTTTTTTTTTTTGTTTCTTCGGGTTGAAAGTCGAATGAAGCCTGCGATAGCCCCAATCCAAGGAGAAAAAAACAAGATCTGTAAAGGCCTCACAAACGAAGATTGCAGGCGAAATACCCGATCGTGGCAACCTAACAGTGACGGTAATTCTCCAAAATGTCTCTCTCGTCAGAATGCGATCTTGGGATCAGAAGACGATTGCATACCATCATGTGTGTGTGTATGGGAGGCTTGGGTGTGGTCTTCGTCTCAAATTAGCGGAAACCTTGGGGGTATTTGGCGGAATTCGAAACCCCATTTTGAAAAGTATCGTATGCTCGCTCCATGATTTCCCTCCCTTCCCGAGTCAACTTAATGCATTCTGGGCTGCGTTGTCGAAGCTATCACTGAAACGCATGTTTCTTTTTGGAATGGTCGGCCCGGCTACTCTTGCTTGTGCATGTTGGTGGATGGAGGAGTCCTACAAAGCTTCGGATTTGAAAGCTGCTCATAGGGCAGCGATCTCGTATCGTGGCTGACCCTGTGCCCGCTGCTTCTGTACCCTATGGACCCAAATCGTGAGAAACCCACTTTTAGGTCCAGCACCTCGGAATATGCATCCACGAATATCTGTGTACATCTTGAACACGTATATATATGCCTAGAAGTATGGTAGTATTATCATTAGGTTGACTCTGAAGCTAGAGTGTTCTAAATACCTCGTGATTTGATGTCTAGGTTGAGTTATTCCTGTGGCTGGAGAGACCCCACATTGTGGAAAGGGGACAGATCAAGCCTGCGCTTCCTCGCCATAGTCTTGGTAATTTTCACTAGCTTGGCCGGTTGCGACTCCGAGTGAGACCTTAAAGGTTTTGGTTGAAATTCGAGGGTCTCAGAACTTCCCGAGGTATCGCGCTTTTTTACCCTGTGAAGCCAGGGAACGAAAGAAGGAAAAAAAAAAAAAAAAAAAAAAAAAAAAAAAAAGTCATCACAAGTTCTTTTCTTTTCTTTGTTCCTCCTTCTTCTTCCCCTGGCGCAGTAGCGGTGTATTTAGTGTCGGGTCCACTGAGTAATTAGAGAACTGCCACTCATGGCGGTTCAGCTTCTTTCCGTATATCCAGTTCCAGTATAAACTATGTGAGCCAGAAACTGATAAGTTATGGGTTGCGCAGCCAGCAAAAAAAAATGTGATCTAAACTCAATTGAGGCGGCCAGCACCCTGACTTTTTAACTACTTGGTCTCCCCAAAAAAACAATTTTTTCTGATTTAAGAACAGAGAAGAACACGAAGCCGATTACATTCAAATCGCCTTCTAGTCCTGTGGGGGAGCTAAAATACCATTCGCCAAGGTCCATTCATGCACCTGAAAAGGTACTTGACGAAGGAACAACTAGATCTCTTTCGGAGGAAAAGAGAAAGGAAAAAAAAAAAAAAAAAAGCCCTTACCTGGAGATCTTGGGTCCTCGAGCTCGTGGATTCGGGCAGCTATTACTTTTCGTTGGGGAGCGGCGACACTTGTGTGAGATAGCCGAATTTCTTCAAAAGTCGGTAGGATTTTCGAGTTTTCGAGGAGCGAAGAACTACAAAATACAATAATTTTTTTCCCCCACCTCTGACTGGAGCTTCGAAGCGGCGGTGGCGATACGACTAGGCAAGGGCCGCACAACTTCGCAATTTGATCCAACGACAGCCGTTTCCTAAACGTTCGGTAGGGGGGAGAGTGCACCAGTGCAGTGGCTGACAAGGCTTAAAGGTCGAGTCGAGCCTTTTCAAAGAAGAAATTTATCAAGTCTAAAACAGAAGTGGATGAAGGAGAGGGGCTAAAGGTTAAGACGACACACACCACGTATTATTGCTTTGCTTGAACATAATTTCCCTTACGGACAGACGATTTCCGTCCGAAGTACAGCTAACCATTTAAACGTCATCTCTCTGCCCAACATCGTCAACTGGTATCGACATCCAATTTTTGATTGCCTCAAACCGTTGTGGAAGTTATCGAAATTGTCCTTTTTAGTCTTAGGGAAGGCTGCAAGGGAAACGTGCAGCCTCTATCTAGCCTCTCCACCATAAAACCCCAGAAGCAAAACCCGGTCAAGAGGTAAATGAAGAGAAGGAGAATCGAATCGGACAGAGTCCTGGGTTTGGAATTGTCGTGCCCAAATACTCAAAGCCGAAGCGTAGCTTAACAAACCAAACCCCCACAATTCCGCCTACAGACTTGTTGACACCTATAGCTTGGTTATGGGATCTTTAGCTCTGTCCTCCCTCAAGCAGGCGAACATTGGTTATCGACGGTCTTAGATGTTCTCGAATTAGATTTTGCGACGTCTGCAATAGCTGCATTTAGCCTTCTGCACCTGGTTGGTCCGTTCCGTGGTGTGTAGGAGGGGGCACTTCTTTCCTGTCGAAATTTCTCATTCGCATTTTTCACCCACGTTGACCGTCTCGACCTGGCTCCGATCCTTGGCTGTAATGTTATCAATTATCAAGACCTTCACCCCAGAGAAGGACCTCAACGCCGCAATCTCGACAAACATCCACGGTTGATTTCACACGTTTTTTTCGTCCAAGTTTCGGATTACCGACTGGCCGGTCAATGCTAAGCTTCTTTTGTGGATTGAGACCAACGGACTGAATATTCTTCTCCAGATTTTGGGAAGGCGCAACTCTTATCCACTCAAACATTCCCAGGTTGACCTGGAACAGCCAAATACTGCAAGCTCTTCCCTGTTGTATAAATTTGCCCAACCTCTGGTGTGAGTACAACAAGACATTCTCACCAGAATAGATTTTTTATTTTTATTTTTTATTTTTTTCATTCTTTTTCCCCATTTATCCTTAGGTTGTCAAGAATTGTTTGCCGTTTACCGGCTAGAGTATTTTGTATGTCGGACCTTAGGGAAGCCCTCGATAGGCTTGGATTGTCCCAGTACCTGGGGCGTCTCATCGAGGAAGGCTTTGATCGGTGGGATATTGTTTTGGATATCCAAGAGACGGATTTGTGAGTGTGATCTTCAACCCCCGCCGCCTCATGTCGACTGTGTCTGCTGTGTCGCAATTGGCTGGAAATGTTTTTCCGAGACAACTCCCTGACAACAGTTTCCCTGCACAGAGCGTGTATGGGGTTTAAATTAGGTCATCGCCGGGTGAGTAGCTGGACCCCAATCGTTTATGCTTTCTGCCTCCTTCTTCCTTTTTTTTTTTTTTTTTTTTGAATGAAGCTTGAACGGTATCACCAGTTTTAGCAACCGTCAAATGGTGTTGGAATGACTTTGCCTATGGCCTCGCAGCCTAAGTGTCCCGGGATGTGGTGGCGGTGTTGCTGTATGATCTGTTAATTTTTTTTCTAACTTGTATCAATTTTTTCCGGTTACCAAAAGGTTCTCCAAAGAGCTATAGCACGGGACAGAGGCATACCAGAACATGAACCAATTCCATGGCTTTACCCGCAACCGTTTTCGGAGGATCCTGGCGACGAGCCTGACGACAGCTCCTCGCCGCGGGGTTTTAGGCCCGACTATAAGGGGGTAGTTCAGACGAAACGAAAGTACCGTCGACATCCTCGGGTAAGAACATTGACACCCGTTGATCTATATGAACCTGTGGCCAGGATTGACTGATGAATTAATTAGCCCGATGAAAACGCGCCAGAGAAGCCGCCATCTGCATACGTGATGTTCGCTAATAGTGAGTCGTCCAAGCACGACTATCCCACGAAACAGCTCTGTGGCTGTATGCACGGGGTCTTAGCCACGCGGAGAAGATACTGATCAATTGATGTTGTTTCCCCGAACAGATGTCCGCGAAGAGCTCAAAGGCCAAAGTCTTTCTTTCACCGAAATAGCCCGCCTAGTTGGCGAGCGGTGGAAGGTCCTACCTCCCGAGCAGAAAGAGGAATATGAGTATAGAGCTGGTGTCATGAAAGATCGCTACAATCAGGAATTAGCTGCGTATAAAAAGACGGACCAATTTAAGGAATATTCACAGTACCTACTCGAATTTAAAAGCAAAGAAGCTGCGAAGGAGGCCGGGGGTAAGTTCAATCGCCACTCCTGACACTCGATATTAAGGCCCTTGGTTTCAATTTGACCTTACTCAAGGTTTTTGATAGAAGCATCATTCAATCCTACGGCTGATATACCTCGAAAACGACCCAAGTTAGAAAGCCTTCCATCCCAAGGTTCCACGCATAGTTCCTTACCTGGCTCTAGTATCACATCCACTGGAGGACAGGTTCCTCATGCTCAACCAAACCAATCTCGAACCCAGCAACAACAAGATGCATCAGGAAGCCCAAGTTACCCACAGCCGGCGGGTATGGCTATGAGCCAGTATTCTTCTCAGCATGGGAGACGAGAGTCGTATTACTCGCCATTCCAGCCGTCTACTCCAGCTTCTCAAATGGTTAGCCCTATCGCTTTTTCAGATGCTGCGTCGACAGCCAGTAATCATAGCCTTCGGCAGTATCAGTCCGGACCACCAGAATCCCACATGACGTTGCCATTCCGCGATAGCCCCGGCCGGCCGAACCATAGTCATTACTATGAACCGACTCGAGCGCAGCCACCGCATGGAGGAGGGCACCCTGAAGCCTTCGACCAGGGCCCAGGCCTGATGCAGCTGCCGAAAATCAGCCAGCAACCGCACATACAACAAGTTTTATCGTATTCGAGAGGACAGCCATCGCCTGGCGACTCTCCATCCCAGCAGTCGAGAAGATCAGGAAGTATCTCGGGTATGTCATATACACAACAACGCCCCATATTGCATCCGTCGGATACCCTGTCCACACAGAATTCGATGAGCAGCAGCGGTAGCCCTTCAGTACCATCGCTGACACCAGCAACATCATCAGACGGCGATGGCCGTCAAATACTTGCGCATAATGCCCTCCGAGCTCTACCCCCTTTGCGAAACCCAAGCCCGTCATCACATCCGTCGCATCCATCGCATCCGTCGCAGAGAGGTTCGTCGGGCTATTTTACGCAACAGCCAGCGAGAGATATGGGTAGAGGTGGTGGTAGCAGTGGGGGGAATGGTACTGGATATCCAGGACACGGGTCAACATCCTCATCGCCTCGCAGTCAACTCCCATCGCTTGTGGAACAGACGATGCAAGAGCCTCCCCGGAGAAGCGGCGATGGAGCGGACCACTCGTGACTATCCAAGCCCACCAAACTATTTGTTAGTCAATGGCTGTGATTGCCAGCAAAAGAGATGTTATTGTTAAAACTGACAGAATTAAGCCGTCGGCAACGCGAAAATCAACTGTTACCAAGCATAATACAAAAGTACAGAGAGGGAATATATCCTCATTTACCATTGACACTTCCGCAACAGAAACGGATTCTCGTTTCTCTCTAAGAAAAAGAACACGCACTTACTAAGCATTTTGACCGTTCGAATGATATACCGAAGAGCCTCCGGGCTCATTTTCCCTTATTGTTTTCCGTCCAAGCGAGTTTTCGAAATTTCGTGGCGTGCTTTCTTTGGCAGTTTGGATATTCCCTTGACTAAACTTTTGAGATTTTAGCTGATGGAGGGGCCGAAAGGGCACAACGAGTTCCTTAAGTCTCCACTTTAGGGAGTTCGAGGTTCCGTATGTCCAATCGGGATGTGCCTGCTGTGTTTCCTTTTCTTTCTTTCTTTTGAGCTAAGATAGCTTTCTTTTTTGTCGGGGTGTGCTGTGCGGCAGGACATGGATTGTCGAGATGCCAGATTGAACCCTGTCACACCGCAATCTCAAGAATCCCATCTTGTAAGAAGGGAAATTGCATGCCAATTTCTTCTCGGGTCCCTCTTGACCACTGTTGGTCCTTTTCTGTTGGAAATCTTACGTCGGAGAACGAGAGACACTTCAACCAGGAAAAAAACCCGGTCCATGCACACCTCGCAGGGCTTTTAGAATTTATAACGGAGTTTCTGGAGCCAATGTTTCGCTTGTAAGTAATACTTGTCCTTTTATTGCATCGAAGGAGCTGTTTGTACCTACATAAATCCAGGGCATCGGATGTATATACTTTTCGTACCTATCTTTTTGTAGCAAGCTAGCATTATCCTCTGTATCAATATCGTGGAGTTTGAATTCAGAGTAGCCTTTTTTTTTAGCAGGCTGTAAATATCCCACTGTTGTGCGCGATTTTGAAAAATAAAAATAAAAAAAAGGGAACCGGCTAGCATTCGAATATTCCCATGCATGGCCATGTTGATAAATCTTTGGAGCATTTATTTCTCTTGGCCTTTTGTCAGCGTTTCCCTGTAGAGTTTATGTATCAGTTGAAACCACCTACAGCGCACGCGTGTCCATCCGGTATCAGAGTCAATCACCTTCTATTTTTGAGCATGAGTCTATCAGCTCGGATTGGTGTTTTTTTTGTTTGTTATAGCTCGGGATATTACCTATAGGTCCGTTTTGCAAGGCTGTGCTCTGTAGGTATTCGTAGATTGTTATTTTCAGCCTTTCGCCTAGCCAACATTTTTCCCTGGCTACATAACAATTTTCCCTGCTTGAAGAATTTCTTCTTTTCTAACTTCTGCATCTTGATTTTCGATCCTGAGCAGTCGAGTTTTCTTGTTGAGCAAGGGCGCGGCGCTAGCGCAGTGTTTTGGGTCCCACCTAGGCCAAAATTTCGCCACTTGTTTGAAATGGTAATTCACCTTTCCCCTTTTCTAACCATGCGAATCTCATCCAATGGCAAATGTCGAGCCTGTCGCAGCGAAAAACGAAAGCTGAGCAGCTTCGAACTTTTTTTTTTTTTTTTTTTTTTTTCTTTGGAAGCAAAGGTCGGAACAATAAATAGTTACCAAGTGCATATGCACATGGCATTTTTAAATTTCGTATTTCTTAGTCAATAGAATCCGTCCTCACCCCAAAGGCTAATGGCGCCACACAACGGTTGGGTTCAGAATTTGGTCAAAGGCTAGCAAGGGCCCTCACACCTGAATCGGAGCATGGGTTGGTCGTTAGTTCTCGAGGCCTCGTTGCGGGCTCGGTTTTAAGTTTTAGGCATTGAGGATCTCAGACTCTTGAATGCATGCTGTAGCACTGACTATACCTCTCAAGTCGATTCTATTTGCCACTTCGATACACATCTGTGCCAAAAGTAGATTCTCTAGATTAGACGAAGAAAGGGCTGGTTGTGGTACATACATTTGCAGGCTTTGTCGTTGCAATGTCCCCTCTTTTGTTCGGGCAGATCAATCGCTATGGCTAATTCCGAAGGCCCGCCACAGTTTTCGTGTCTTTCGGATCCCACGTCTTCCATCTCGTCGCGGAGGTGGCTGCATTATCGACATCCCAATTGTCTCTCTTTATAAGTAAACATTTTTTCTCCTTACAAGAGCCTTTTTGTTATCTCCCCAACCGTAACTCTCGTTCGAAGCTTGGTAGGTGAGTCGACCGATTGGACCTGCTAAAGAGCTCTTGAGGGTCGATAATCGTAGACACAATCTGCATCTGACCCCAACCTCTCTTCAACGCAGTCTATCCTTTGGATTCGAAAGATCCCCGACATGATCAAAGTCTGATATCTCGTTCCTCGCGGAGAAAAAATTGACTCGTTCCTTGCCATGTGGTCCTCGGGCTGGATGTAGGGATCCGAGGAGTTTTGGTTGGCCATACGTGGCATTGGGCGGGCAGCCCGTTGCGGGGTTTTATTGTGCCGCAACCACAAGAGATAAAGATGTCTTCTGTCCACCAGGAAGGTCTGAAAGAGTAAAGGAATGCGTTTGGATCTAAGCTTCTAATCGACGTTTGGTTGAAACTACTATTTGTTTTTTGATGGGAGTTGGAAATGCCAAAAGGACCTCGGATTTCGAGGTGGAAAGTTTCGATCACCCGGGTGTTCCCTCGCCCCAAATGACAAGACTTTTATGGCAAATAGATCAAAAAAAGCACTGGAGGATTCTTCAGTGCATGGGTTCTGCAGTCGGTTAACGGAATCTCGGGTTTTGCTCTCCAGCTCATCGCTATAAAGTCATGCGATACTTGCGTCCAACTCTTTTCTCACTTTTTCCTTTTTCTCAAACTTCTTTGATATGAATGCTAAACCTATCTAGTATGTGGTCTTTTTTGAACCCATTAGTCAGCTGCACGAACACTACGAGATAAAGGCTCATGCAAATGCGAACGCTAAAGTATCCTCTGTGAAATTTCAATATCAGCTTAAGAGGAAAAGGAAGGCCACCTTCGACTATGCGTGGCTTCCCCAATTGCAACACCGCCACGGATACTGCAGTTCTTCGATCCTATTGGCTTGGGGGCTGCTATCAGAATCTCCGAGGGGTCAGGCTGTAATCTTCTGCAGCTGCAGAGCGACAAGAACGGCTCCGGGGCCAGATGTGGGTTCAGGGATGTTCCGCTAACAGGCGGTGTGGATGGTGGGACTGTGATCGGCACCTACTGGGGGGAAAGACTAGGTGCTCATGCAGATGCCAGAAGGGTACTATTCCGGATTGGCTACTTGCTGTCGGTTGGAAGGGAAGCTCGACATTTTAGTCGACGGCGATCATTCTGTAACTTTATTCCCACTATGGTGCACGGTCATAGCAGAGGCCTCTAAAACGGTCTGGTCCCCCCAAAGGCCCTGCAGTTCTGCAGTCTCCCGCAGGGCTCGTAAAGGCCCCTGTGAGTCCACACCTGACCAAACTGCTTTTGCTCATAAGGAGCAGGGTAATTGTTGGAGCAGAAGTTAAGATATGCATCTCGTGTATAGTTGTGCAGAAGACCTGGGCCTAGACGCCCGGCCAGCGGTGTGTTGGAAATGTAGAATGCAACACAAAAGGGTTGACAGAAAACGCCTGAAGCCCACTTCGCCAGTCTTTGCATTTTGTATTTCGAGATCTGGAACCGGTGCGCAAAGCTAGAAGTCTGGGTCTACAGATTCCATGGGAAGAGATCGTCAATTGAGAATGTTTGGAGGGCCAATTATACCTTGTTTGAAAAGTTGGCAGTGCCTTGGAAAACTTTTTGAAAATCTAGGCACGCACTTGACATCCTATCCACCAATGATTCGCAAGACGTATCTTAAAACCAAGGCAGATATTCATAATCTGCAAGGTTACCTTACTAGTTTTAGTGTAAAATGCGTTGTTTGAAGTGGATGCGGTTGATGCGGGCTTCGCTGTTTGGGAACAAATCAGCATCGTGAAATTCCCGGACTTGAAGTCCGGAGTGGCCAACACCACTCCAATTACTTCTTTTTGTAGTTATCAGTTAAAAGTTTTCCTTGGCGCTTCCTCTGTGGTGAGGATAGTGAGAGAAAAAATTTTCGTATGAGATGCTTGAATTAAGCCGTTGCATACGTTTCGAGGGGTGTGTCCTTGACTGGTGGAATTTTGGTCTCACCAGCTGGTACCAGTTGGATGCCAATGCTGAGCTAATTCAGAGGCTAGATTCAACCGAGGCGGATGTTTCGTCATAAACTTCCTTCTTGAGGCCGTAGCACTCGAGATCCTTGGAACTTGCATGACCTGAGACCTTGACCACACCATGTAGTTTGTGGGTTATGCGTCCTACCACTAAACCGAGCGCATGCTATAAAATAATACAACTTTTAGGGCCCTGTAGTAGACTTTGGGGTTTTGCCTGTTCGTTTTGTCCGTGAATTTATAATCATCTATGCCACCAACTTCTCGCGATGTATTAGGGTACTTGCGCTTGGAGTTTGCCATTATATTCCCCACAAGGTGGGAAAACAAAAACCAAAAATTAGAATGTTTCCAAGGGCCTAAGTCTGGGAGCATGCATTAGAAGATGCATATCCAAACTTAAATCTCACCAATAGCCGTGATCACGGCTGCGGTATGACATAGATGGCTCTTGGTCCCTGGAACTCGAGAGGAAACTTTAACTCAAACTTGTTTTTATTTCCGATTGTAAGCTAATGTATGTGCTATGTAGCAGCCACACTCGCAGATGCTTTAATCCTATTTTTCGACCCTCGAGAAAGAAACAAGCTCCACTATGACTTGCAGCAAGTTTTCCCTGTGACGCTGGGACCAACAGCCGTCGTTTATGCGCTGTGCCCAAGGATAAGAGGTATATATATATACACATATATCTTACCCATGTTTATAGTTTGTATGACAATCAATATACCACCCACTTTCTCAAGGCTGGTATCGTCTCCACAAAGTAAATATTTTGTCCTATGAGCCATACTCGACTGGGCAGTCTGATGTACGGGGAAAACCTGGTGCCCATTTATCAAACGGGATTACGTTTCATGTTCAGCAAGCCTGTGCATGCCTTGATATTTTGGAAGTCGTCCTGGGACTAGCTCGAATGCAGGGCCTGCGCTCGCTTGCTTTCCGCAAGCTTGAATTTTGCATTTCCTTGATTTTTTTACATGCCAAGACTCATGCGTCCAAAATGGAAAGGCCAAACGTCGCCTCTCACAAACAACCCAGCACGTCGACTCAACATCACCCTCGCCCCAAATTCCCTTCCATCGACCACTACACCACCGACCAGATCACCCGAAAGCTTACGCCGCCCTCCCCTGCTTCCAAGGAGGGCTGCTCCTGCCTAAGAAGAGCCCTTTTGGGGTTATGATCTCATTGGCGGGGACTTATCCACCGACATAACGTTACATTGCGAGTCCCTTGGATTTAGGACACGCATCCGCGCATCTGGCAGAAAAAAAAAAAAAAAAAAAGCACGAATTTCATAGGGGTCACATTCGCCATCGCGCCATAATGACAATGGACCCGCCTTCTAAGAGTGGATTCTCTATCTCCCTCGGTTCGAAACGGCCCACCGGTGGGACATCAACGATAGCCAAAAAACTTACGCCTGGTGTATCCGCTTTTTCTAAGCCTGGAAAACGTGGACCAGCTCTCTCTGACGACGAGGACGACGAAGCTCATGAGGATGACCACCGTGATAAAGTGCAATTAGTTACAGGTTTTGGGAGCAAAGGAGCAGTCACTGCCGAGGGAGAGAAAGAAGTGAAGGCGTTGATTATACCAGCGTTAAAGAATAAGGATTGGCGGGCTGAAAGTCGCAAGAAGAAAGGGATATACTTGCCCCCAGAAGCCACGGCGCAACGGGATGGGCAACCAGTTGATACACGGGACATTATTGGCGATGAGCCAATGAAAGTTGGTCTACAGTTCGTGGAGAGATCAACAGGCGGTACGGCTATCGCCGAAGGGGATGTCGAAATTCCAAGTGCCAGTGATGAGGACGCTGAAGGCGAGAAAGCGGTCGAGGAAGTGAAAAAGACGGAAGATCAGCTTGCAATGGAAGCCTTGCTAGCTGGGGATAAAGCAAAAACGAGCACCCTGACAATACCGGCTGCTTCCGGGGGCGTAACAGACAATCGGGCATTTGTTCAGAATGAAGACGACGCATATCGGGCCGATGTTGCGTCGCGACCAGATGCTGCGACACTCGAAGAATACGCTGCCGTGCCTGTGGAAGAATTTGGCGCCGCTTTACTCAGGGGCATGGGCTGGAAAGAAGGCGAAAGTATTGGAAAGTCTGGAGGCGCAGGAAATAAACCTAGGATTGTTGAGAAACGGCCCGCCTTTTTAGGTATTGGTGCCAAAGGCATTGGGGCAGAAGAAATTGGAGCATGGGGCAAAGGCGATAAAAAGGGCCGGCAAAGGGTTGACAAGACGTATTTGCCGATTACTTTGGTGGATAAAAATGGGAATAAGGTGGAAGAAGAGACGGGCAAAGAACTGGCAAAAAAGGATGTGGAAAAAGATTGGAGAGGCCGAGAAGATCGGGATCGGCCGGATAGGAGAGACCGAGAGTATCGGGACGACAAAGAGAGTTCACGGTCAAAACGTGACCGCGAGCAGTATCGGGATGACGGCAGGAACCGCGAGAGACGGGATAGAGACAAGGCCCGTGATAGGGACAGAGACAGAGATAGCTATCGTGAACGGTCCCGTGACAGATGGGACCGAGATAGGTATAAGGACAAAGATAGTAGTAGGGACTACGATCGAAAACAGCGTTCTTCTGAGTATGATGATCGGGATCGGGACCGACGGAGACACCGAAGTCGTAGTCGAGAGCGACACCGGCGTTGAAGTGTCACAAATATGGGGATTACCCTTCAACTCCGATCGACTGGCAAATTCGCAGAGAATTGTTTTCACTGGGGAGAGAAGGTACTATTATTCCATGTGTATTGTTACAAATTGACATAGAATTAAATTGACTAACTTTGCTAAGACTACTCCCCAGGCACGTGATAATAAAAGGCCGGTGTGCATGTGCTAACTTGAGTTCTTGTTAGGACGATGACTGAATTGACGGGCGAACAAACGCGGTTTGGTAACTAGCCAACATTGATTTCGTAAACTAACCCTGGGAAATAGGCGTGGATTTGCATCCTGCTAGCCTTGGGTTATGGACTTCCATCGTGGACACTTAAAAACATAAGCGATCGCGATGGGATGCTGAGTAACAGTTTGATTCCTTCCTGGAGTACTTGCTCCGGGTTGTCCCGTAAAACTATCAGCTTTGTTAAAGCCAAGCATGGAGTTCTCGGTTTGGTATTCCATCCGCTTGCCTTTCTACGCCTCTGTTGATCTCGAACACGTAGATTATTTGCGATAATCGTGGTCGTATACTCGAATATACGTGTGTATAATCAACCCCCGTTTCATGACGGATTGCCCACTTCGCCAAGTACAAAGGTGTGGTTGGTCCGGTTCTGATTGAGTTTAGTTTCTAAAACCCACTCGGATTGCTATGCAAGGTCACGCAATAATCACACAAATACCTTATAAAATGCAATATGACGGCCCGATGAAGATATCTGTGCATATGCATATGCCAGTAGGTACGTATGGGTGGTATTACGTATTCGGATCTCGGATCTCGGAATTCGGAATTCGGAAGAGGTGCCACGATAGAGAATAAGTAAAAAACGCAGAGCCTTGTGGGCGAGGTTCACATGCATAACAACCTTTGTTTCTTTGGGGTCGATGTTGACCTACGTTGTTTCATGAATTCTAGCCTTGCGACGGGAAAAATGTTAGCTTTGAAGAGCTAGCCTCTTTGGACCGAGAAAAAATTATGTACATGTGTGGGTTGGGGGTCGTCCATACCTACATTTGCCTTTACATTGGCCGGGATATAGTGTATCGATCTATACCCCGCCAGAAATGCAAAGTTATGTGTGGAGGATCAGTTAATTAAGCGGCGTCGATTCTGAAAATTAAAAGTGGCAACTATTATACACCCGAAAGATAAGATACATACCAGTAGTAGCAGGAGATCTCGAGAATATTAATTTAAAATTAATATGCAGGACCTGGAAACAAAGCAGGAGCAGTCGGGTTTTAGTGCTGCCACGGGCAACCAACGAATTTAAATGTTCTTTAATTGGGAAGATCTAGAATTAGACTATAGCTGTTATTTAAGGTATTTAATGAAGTAGTATAGTAGATTTAAAGCTTTGGGTTTGCGGGTCCCTGCTGCCGCTTTTCAAACCTACAAGACTTTAAACTTTGTTGGATTGGTTTTTAGGCGTCACGGTATATATGATAATACTACAACGAGAGTTTGCTTAAGTAGTTGGTGTGTAGAAACTGCACTGTCAGAATAATTATAACTCGACTTAGCCCCTTATGATACAATACATAGTCTCATATTGGACGCTGTAGAGGCTAATGCAGGTATCTAGTTTCACACTAAGCAAAGTCCCCTTTGTGATGTCTGGGAACGAGACTAGTTTACTCGCAGCCCGAATCTGTATATATACATACCTAGGTATACTATGGTGATGATGATGTTGGTAATGGTGAATATAAGCTATGGGGATATATATCGATATCAATAAACTCCTTGTCGGTTTGAAGGCTAATGGCAATAAATTTTGTGAACTTTTGAGAGCTTAATCGACGGTTTCCATTAAGATTCCTTGGATTCAAACTATATTAATTTGTATAAAGGGAGGGATGCATATGAATAGGTTGCGTGCAACATTTATGAATACCTATATTGACAAATTAGATTTGGCAAAATATTTTTAGGAGTCGAAAAGATACCATGGATGTCGCCTTATATATCTCGGCACAGTTCTGATTTACGAAACAATTATATTGTGTTTCTCGCTGATTGCACATCGGTGTTGTGGATGTTGCACTTTACGCTGGATTGATTGTCTGGCGAGCTCCCGAAAGCGGCGGGGTTTAGGTTATGTTACACAAAGAAACGATGATGTCAGAAAATATCAGGTACTCCTAATAGCGGGTCGGTACGTCCCGAGCAATATGCTGCATCTCTTGTCGTCGATATATTAATATTATGTGACCTGTCGCTTTGTGAATCTAGAAACCTTGACTCAGGGAGCAGGATCCGGTAGGTTTGCTACAATCCCGAGTGTGTGCGTGACCATCAGATGGACAGGGACTAGCCTCCTAATTCGGAAAAGAAGGGAGAGTCGGTCCGAAAAATTGTCGTCCTCTTCGCATGCATCCCGACAGGCCCATTCCGTAAACGTAACGGCAAACCGAAGGTCTGTGATGTAAGGCGGGGGCGCTCTATTCCCTGATTTTGAATAGTAACGGCATTTAGCTAATGCCTGGAATGAAAGCTGAAAATTTTTCCAGCTTTTTTTACCCACGAAACTTTTTTTTTTTTTTTTTAAATTTTTTTTATCGCTTGTTCTGCAGCTCTGCAGCTCTGATCCTTTCCGACGAATCGAGGATGGATGTTTCCGATTTGCGCACCTGCGAAAACTAAGACCCTAAGCTCTGCTCTCGTGATCACTATCTCACCTGGCAATCTCTTCCCTAGCCCGAATAATTAAACTGAGACGGAGAAAATACCAAATTAGCAATTAGAACACACGACCCTGAGGTACCTATCTCGTGGGGGTTTCGAAATCTGGGGTAGCCAACTGGGCTGCAGCCTCCCAAAGCCAACTACTCCTGAATTTGCCAGAATATAAAGGTGTCGTCAACTCCCTTGTTCGATTACGACAACCGTCTGGCCCCAGGTACCTGGAACCAGTGCCCGCAGCGTTTGGGTCGTTCTTGGACTTTGGATATCAGGATTCACACACGCTCTCTCCTCGCTCCAACCGCCGCTCGTTTTAGTTCCCCAACGCAAAACCCTTGTGGTATTTTGTTCTCTACACGATTTCAGAATTGATCTGGGCCTGTGCTCGCTTCCTGGCACCTATTTGAGATTGATCTTGGTACCATGGTATATGATGCATAGGAGAAGATTATTATATCTGCAGGATATCATTTCATTTTCTTTCAAAACTCTCTCTAGCAAATAGTTTTAACCCTAGATTTCTGATATATTCCTGGAGAGACTGCCCAATTAATTGCTCTAGCCAGGACGTGAATACGTCTACTGCCTACCAACAGAGGCTCTCCAGCGTATCCATTGCGGGCGGGTAAACGATTCTTCTGTGGAATATCAACTCGGTTCTTCTCTCTCCCTCTCGGGTCTTCGTCCTTCTCTCCCTCACCACCATCTACCATCTACATCGCGCATATTATCGGCCAGGCTACCTTTTGCACTAACAATAGAAACGAGTATGTCAATGTATCCTTATATGTAGTGTCGTATTGATGGAAGCAGTCGTCTTAGTCGGCTTTGAACAGCAGCAGATGGTGCTAACGGGACCTACTAGGATCTTCCTTGCTCGGCTTCATACACCCTGCTAATAATGGCACCAAATACCAAAGTTATCCTGATCCGCCATGGTCAGGCCACGCATAACTTGGAAGATGTAAGATCTCATACATTTCGTATGCATTTTATACCAAAGCTGACCAAAAATACAGGACTTTGAGCAGCCAGATCCACGTTTGACGGATCTTGGGAAGGAGCAATGCGTCAAAGGTCTCCGTGACGCTTTCGCCGCTGGTGAATGGGAAGATTTCCAAAATCTTGACCTTGTCGTTGTTTCCCCACTTTTCCGCACTCTTGAGACTGCGTTCCTCACCTTTGGAAAGGAATTTCGCGATGGGAAGGTTCCATTTGCAGTTCTCCCCGAGTTCCAAGGTATGGTCGATAAAAATACGTTCATGCAGAAAAGTTTTCTGGGAGCTGAGAAGATGCCTGTGACTTTTAGAGACATCCCCAAACCCCTGTGATACCGGCAGTTCAGTTGAGTCACTCAAAACGGCCTTCCCTTCGTTAGACTTCAGCTATTGCGAACGCCATGATTGGCTTACTAAATCTCATGGATTCTACACTCGTAATAACCTTGGTTTTCGCGCTACTTGCGCCCGCAAATGGTTGTTCGAACGACCAGAAAAAGTCATCGCTGTTGTAAGGCTCCCAATTCTTTCTATCCTTAGATTAAATATGACAGTGTTCGTTTCTAATTGATTCCGTTACGGTAGGTTACTCATTCCGGATTTCTTCGTTGGTTGACACCACAAGATTTCCCCTTCGTTGAGAACCGTGACAAATATCGTAACTGCGAGTATCGTGGTTATACTTTTGCCCAAACGACTTCTGATGACGGCGAAGGGAGCCCTTTCAAACTGGTTGAGGAACATTGGTCCATTGAACTTCGAAAGGCTAAACGGGCTGGAGAAGCCGAAGCCCCGGCCTTGACTACCGATCCCTCCGAGACCGCCGGACAAGAAACTGACCATGGAAGCCAAGGTGGGGATGGAACATTCGATGACCCCGAACAACCTACTATCGTCTTCTGAACGAGGATTGTGACGCATTCTGTCACCGCCCCCTCGTTACATGTTTCCCTGATTTGGCTCAACTTTGGCCTCGCGGGAAACCTTTTCCTTTCATGCATGCTCATAATTACTGTGCTTATTATGAATGGCGTTTGGGGAGCGGGTTATCATATGATCATACGTTTCCTACCACTGCCATGCGACACTTTCAATTTCAAAAAACGCTTCTGACGTTAGGTGTTGAAAGATGGGCTTCTTGTATCTCCTTTTACAGAAATGTTTTTCTTCTATGTTATGGGATAAAATGGTTGTCTTCTTTACTTTCTGTTGAGCATAGCATTAATTAATGAACCAAAAAGCTCTCCGTTTTAATATGGACTACTAGACCAACCACAGCAACTTACTGTATACATGTATAGACGCATGCCTGTAGAGGGGCTACGCAAATGGGCCTCAATATTATCGCCCTCAATATTATCCTGGTCCACTTCACAACCTTCTAAGATGAAACTGTTCATTCAAACTCGCCGAGGTCCCAGCCCCCCATACCGAGAGATTCCCCTCGAAAAATGGAACTAGCTACAGCTTGGACAATGCGAGAGCTTCCGCATGCCGGAAGTCAAAAGTATTGCCTGACATTTTGTTACGGCTGAAACTGTAATATTTAGGTAATCGTGAACAAATGAAAGGTCAAAAGGAAATCGCAGGGAATTTAACAACTTTATAATCACATGGTAGACACGCAAATAATCTTGTGCAGAACTACCAATGAAATTCCCAAGATACTCGTCATGGGAGGTTTGGAGGGGTGTAGAATAAGACGTTTCCAACCTGGGAAAAGAGTATTCTGTGGGATTAAAGCATTTGTGGAAGGAAGCGACCTGTAGGGAATGGGTATTGGATCCTGAAATCATTGCGGCCGTCATCTTAGGCGGACTTTTCTGATTTCTGAGGTGGGCCCTCCCGTTTCTGGTAGCTCAATGATTTCCGACAGGACTGGCACTTCCCTGCGTTACCCCGAACGTGTTTTGTGCAAAAGCCACAGAACAATGAACCCACAAATTCTTGGTACGAGTCGAGCAATACAGCTGTGAAAAATCCGTTTATGTCAGCTGGATCCGAATCCGCCAACCCCCTCAGCCAAGCTCCCGAAAGCCGACAATGAGGAATAACCTTATCGGTTACCTGTCTTAGTCCTTGCCAGTCCGAACATGGTGCCGCTTCTGTAAGGGAATATATGAGACCGAGCGGGTTGTCAACTGTCTTCTCTACGGCTGCACCATCAGACGGCTTTCTCTGGATGTCTTCTTTTAAAGACCTAGCTAGTTCGGACATCATCGACCGCTTCAGGGGCTCGACCCCAAGGAAATCTGCGGCCTTGTACAACTCGCAGAACTGCTCTGTGTTTAGTTTGCCCTTGATAGAAAACCCTCCGTTGTACAGCCACGTTGCAACGATTTCGAAGGTCTCAGGTTCGATATCCGGCAGATTGATCTCCCGAGTGTTGCCCTCCAGGAAGCCTTCCTTACAGGCAGCTTCGAAGAAGGTTGATTGCAAACATATTATCGCCCGATGAAGTTCATATTGCATTCTTTCCTCGCCAACGGTAACCTTAACATCGGAAAATCGGGGGTTCGCCAGAAGGCTATTAAGAAGTTGTGAATTTGTAGGGTCAGCCATGGGTCTCGGGATTTCCGGGTCAAGAGTCCCGGGGAATAGGTGCACATACCTAAGCAGAGACCCCTCTTCCATGCATGGTATGTTAATTTTCGCGCGCTTGATGGGTCTTACATCCTGCATTTCAGTTTCAGAGTCCGAAGTGATTGGAGGCGATTGAGCTTTGTCCTGCGGGGATGACATTATTAGACACTGGACTGATATAGAACAAGGTACAGGTTTGATAGAGTGGATCTGGTCGCGCATTCGTGTCGAAGATAGCGTCATATCAGGCTCGGGTCTTGCTGATTTTGTGTTGCTCTCCAAAATGAAACGTCCAGATTTGTTGGATTTTGTGGGCAACGCAACTTGTCTAGCATCAAGACTGATTCTCGGATCAGCTTAGACGTCTCGAAATTCACTCTTAGGCCTTAAATTGAATATCATACTGATGAATGAATCGTTCAACATATTATGACTTTTAACACATATTATTATATATAGCGTTTTTCCCAAGTTGGAATATGTTTGGGTTGTAAATATATACTAGTCTTGATATACAACCGTGTGCTACAATCATAGTCGGAAATGTACACGGGATGACAAAATGGCTGAACGGGGTCTCGTGGCACCAGCCGCACCTAAGTTCAGCTGAATACTGAAATATGGTGATACAGATACTTTCATATAAGTTTAGTAGACGGAAATAGAAAGACGAGACACTGCACTACTGAAAAATAGAATAATAGACGCCGAGACCTTTAAATTAAATTATGAATTATGATTAAAAGCTGTCCCACGAATGGCCCGCAGCTCTCTCTAGTACTCGAGGACCTACGCCTAAACTAACGGTCTTCAGAACCTGTTGGATCTGGGGCTCGGGTGGAGATAAGCAGTGAGACACCCAGTTAAAATAGATGCATGTATCTATATCTGTTGGAATTTTCGAGGCGTAGAACTTCGCTTCAATGTGCTTTCCTTTCCTATTTAATATTTCCGCCATGAGCCAGAAACCATAACTGTTTAGCGCGGTGTTTGTCTCTGGATTGGTGTCATCTTTAGTAAAATCCGGTCTTAGATATTTTTGGCAGCTCTCTTGGGCCTCTTCGTATTTGCCCAGATTCAAGAACGCTAAGATTCGCACTAGGTCCACCCAAGGCTTGCTTTTTGTGTCCCGGAGGCCTTCCTTCTTGAGAAGGCAATTCCATTGGTTTGATAGGTGCAATACCGAGTTCGAGTAAAAGCGTGCCGCAAGAACAGACATGCACCGACATAGGATAAGTTTTTGAAGGAGTAGGAATTTTTCTTCCTCGCGCATCATCAGAAATATATCAACCCCTTTAAATATATCGAATGCTACCTGGACATGGTCGAGCGCTGTATCCCAGTCGCTTTTGATAAAGGAATCCTCAGCGTTATCTATGTGGAATCGGATTCGTTCGTAGAAAAAGGGATCTTTAGCTAGAAGGGCTGGTTCCGTATTTACAATATTTTCTTCTTGTTCTGCGGCAATATCTTTTTTCGGTGTTGGATTTTCGAGGATGTCGTTGGTATCCTTTCTGGGCTCATTATTTACTGCGGCGGCCCCCTGCGGCACAGGTGCAGAGCGGGTATACTGCTCTTGGGGTGTCGGGGCGGGAGATGGCGGGGTAGGCTGTATTGGGAGGGTATTAAGGCTACCCGGTACGGAACTTCCTTGCGGAAATGTGTAGGAATGATATTCTCTTACGGGCCTCGTATGGGGTGCGGATTGTGCTACATTGGGAAGTATCCGGTATGGAGCTTGATTCTCATGGGACAGCTGGCGAAGGTGCGATCTTTTGTTTGCGGACTCTGCCACAATGTCGTTGTGCCGGTCAAAGCTATCCTTGTCCACATTTTCGATTTCTCGCGGCCGAATGGGGGGTAACTCGTTTTGGAAGGGCGTCTGAATGCGGGGCGCTGATATTTCGGGCCTCCTTGGACTATTGAAGAAAGACAGACTCGACTTTGTTCTCCCATGTTTGTATGGTGACACCGCGTTCTTCAACCAAACCATTATTTTAGACCGGAAGGGATAGGAACAAATGATATAGTGTTTGAAGGAAATATAACTAAGTTAGGTACACATTTGAATATATATTTACGATCTATACTAGTCGAAGATTGGATGTATATGACTTTATAGCTGGGTTTTCGAGTCTCCATTCCTGTTCACGCGAACGACGTCGACAGACCCAGTTCAGCTAACTAGCCCACCAAGATGGCTAGGGAGTCCAGTATTTGAAACGTAGAAGGATTCAGGGTGGGTTGTGGTGTAGGACAAACATTGCATGAGATCGGTGGAGTAAGAGGTTTCCGAACCTCGTCAGGACGAGCAAACTGTTGATTCTGGCCAATTGAAACTAAGGATTGCCCTGTGTTCGCTTCCTGATAAATCCCTTTGCGGTATATTCGGGCTTATTTGATGGTAAAAAGAAAAATGAGAACATTAGTCTAGGGGATGAGATGAGAACATTGCATTTTCTGGAACATAAACGGGACGATGACTTTGCCTTGATCATTGAGGCTCTAATTCGGTGTGAGCTACCTGAGATATCGATAAATGTATGTCAAGGATCCAACTTGCTTTGAAGCAGTATAGGAGCATAACCCAAAGCTAAGGCCCAGAATGCCCAAGTACCGGCTTCTATTCAGCTGTCAGATTTGCTCGGTCCCCAATACTGGCAAGCACCTGCGATAACTAAGCCTCACTTATGAATCAACCTTGCTAAGTAGTATGTACTCTAGTGCTTAGATGCTAACTTGGAAGCATCTTCGATTGGGAACTTAATACCAGACCCCTCGATCGTCGTCTCGATACACCAAAAGGATATTTGAACCCGCTATGGTGTTGAGAATTTGGGGTAAAGCCGCGAATCTAGAGAGGAACTATTTCTTGAAAATTTGTAGAAAGTGAAATATTTATTAAGATACAGCAGCAATACTCCGGGGACACGATTCTATTCTAGTCTAATCTATACGAATTACCCTCCCTAGCTCTAGTAAACAACCTCGGCATTCAGCTGAAGTATGGCACCAGCCGCCATCTATCTCTCGTTACAATTTCTGGTCACATCCTCGACACTTGTTCCGCGGTTCGTAGGTTAATGCCAATCTGCAAGTTTGACAGAAGTTTGAAAATATCATCTTTTGGAGAGTATCGATAATCAACCCATTAAATAGGTTGTGGTTATCCTTGACACTAGCCATCCCCTTTACCCACTCCGTATTGACTCCCCTCAGTGCTAGAAATTGCTGGACTGGCTTCTGTAGCACATCGAAGTCCTTAGATGATGAAACTTGTGCAAATCTCCACATAAGATGGATGGGATTTTGAATCGTACATTCCTGAGTAGACCTATTCTTCATGACGTCTACTTGGATTGTACCAGTAATCTGGTGCATAATCTCCTCTTTCAGGCTATTGACGGAGAGGAAATCTGCCGCCGTGTATGCGTCGAGGAATTTTGAAGCGTCGTAGTCTTCAGGAACGCTATAACCACACCCGTATATCCATTTGAGAACAACATCGAAGGCGGCTGGGTTTATACTTCGGAGTTCCAGCCAG
This sequence comes from Orbilia javanica, assembly GCA_036872735.1. NCBI lineage: Eukaryota > Fungi > Ascomycota > Orbiliomycetes > Orbiliales > Orbiliaceae > Orbilia > Orbilia javanica. Next base: position 388,606 of record JAVHNR010000008.1, read on the forward strand.
TGAGGGCTACCATCTGGCTTCGTAGACTTGCAAGCCTTCTTTAGGTACTCTGATTCGGCGGAAATTATAGTACGGTGAAGTTTGTATTCCCGGCGGCCTGCGCCGACATACACGGTAACATCAGAGAATTCTGGGTCCCAAAGCTTCCTAGAAGATGCATATCAGCGCAAATGTATGAGAATATTTTATCCGGAATTTACGGTATATATCTACCCTAGCATCGGCCCGTAGTCGCTTACGGGGGTCGGGGACTTATCTCCCTGCATTTCGGATCTGAGTCGTTTCGAAGGCGGCTCTACGTTGATATGCTCGCTGGGCGTCTCTTGATCGAAAGCCATGGGTTCGAAACTTAGCTCGCTGGGCTAACCTCCTGTACTAGATTCTCTAATTTGTCTCAAAGCTCCAGGATCTAATGGTTTCGTAGTATTGTTTGGGGTATAAGTTTTTTGGATTTTTCTGATGAATATAGTGCTTCAGAATCAAATTTGTCCAAATTTGCAAAGGAACCCAGAAGGCGTATGTGGAAATGTTAATATCGTGGTAAGTAATACTTGGTTTAACTTGGCTTGGTTCATAGAGGATGCTGGAGCTGAAGATGGTTTACGGAAGGGTGGGAGGAGCCCAGTATTAAATTTAGAGCTCCCGGACTCTGGTGTGAGGTAAGGGAACTGTATTTTGTAGATAGAACCCAGAGAATAGCACGAATTATCCAGCCGCCTCAGAGGTGCTACCACATACGGGTGGCTACCGCATGGCTGCAGCGCTGAAGCAATCATTATGCAGGACTGTGCCTAACCGTTGGGACCAGGCTAAACCGGTTTAGGAAGAGATACAAAGGATTCAATCTAGATACCTCTTGATCTCTTGTTGCTTGCTCTTATACCAACGATTGGTATAGTGATATGCTGGGGTTAAGGTCTGAGAATGCTAAATTCATTAGTATAATTAGTTCACCATACTCCAACGTAGACAGTATTCCAGAGACGGTGAGTGGGTGGGTGTCTATAGGGTGCATCTGTTACATTGCTGCGAAGTGCCCAGATTGCGAGATGGTGGGTACCCGGATGCTTAGGCCACATAGTACCATATGATCGTGGGGATATAAAGCACTGAAATAATGCCCGGAAAAGTGCCCTTAGGTGCTGCCAGATAGCCTCGAATCCAGGCGCTCGTGAAATGCCAGCCTCGAATCGAACTCATATTCTGCAAAAAATGCAACACCGAGAGTGTTACACAAGGCGTCCAGGTTATGGTGCTTGGCGTGCGTGGGCTTGCTGAACAGAATCTACCCAGATGGACATTGGAGGTTTGCATACAGCTAGCTGGGGCCATACACCGGCATTAGTGCATTTGTGAAGCCGTCCGGGTTTGGGAAGTCAACGCGGTGGAATGTTCATCTGTGGGAACGTTCGAACCCTTGGCTTGTTTCGAAGTTGGAAGCAAACAATTAGCAGGCTGGATTTCTTGGTCAAGCTTGACTACCCATTGGATTTCCACAAGATGGGTAGCGACATCCGCTAGCAAAGACATGGCTATTGTATGAAAGTGCACGTGCTGCAAGCATGACTCCTAATTAACAAGTACAGGGGCTTTCTGCATGCATATGTACATACTAGGGAGGCGAGGCGCGGCGTAGAATATGATGTTGCACAAAACAATAGTAAAAGGTATAATGCGGTGGTGAGCTCGTGAGCAGTGGAGCCCTGCAACATCTAGAGATTCCAAAGACTAAGGCTGATTTATTAGTTTTGAAACTGCAGGCTCGATCGCTTGCAGCTGTTGAACCGAGATCAAAAGTACCGCATTCAGGTTCACGACCCATGGGCCCACGGTTCATGAATTCACGGAAGAAGTTTGAGGTCTCGATCGATGCCATGATACCGAAGCCGGGTTGCAAGTATTAGGATTTCTCTATAAATATTACAAATCTTACCATGAATTCACAGTCGGGGGGGGTCTGGGTACGAGACAACCATGAATTGGTCCCGTTCCCAGACGCCACAAAGGGCCACCATGAATCGGATCTACGTCGTATTATAAAATAGAGTCGGAAGCCAGGTTAATCCATTGACTAGCTTGACCAGCTAACGTTATTACTATCTGCCGGCGCAGTATTCTTTGTATCCTGAGCCATCTCCGGATCTCTACTCGCTGATTCAACCTCTGCGGCCGCAGCTTCACGAACAGACTCCATCCTACACATCCTTTCAAAACTATCTACTCTCAGAATGACACTTTGGCGATCAGTCAGAGACCTATTCCAACTCCCACTGTTGCAACCAAACTGTTCTCCAGACTCCGCCGGCCTCCCTCTATTCTCAGGAGGCCCATCAGAAGTGAAGGTCCTCTCCACAAGCTCACTACTAGTCCAACCACTGTTCGTCCGTCTCCTCCTGATCAGTGATTTGAATGCTGGCAAACAACAGACAATAATCCCGACACACTGCTCCAGGGCGCCCCAAGCGTTGATGATACCGATGATAGGCGTATAATGAGCGGTTACGATATATGCGACCCTGCTGAGGGATATTATCACCCCGAGGAAACCGATCCCAAACATCATGGCCACCGCGCGGAACCTCTGTTTGCTAACTCGTCTAATTATATACAGGAACGAAAATGGAAACGCAAAAACTGCCAGTTGCCGTTAGCAAAAAGTTTCTAATTACTTTAATTAAATTTTTTTTTTTGTAAATACGTACTCAAGATTTCTGTCCCTGCATGCATTCCGATTGTCGTAAGAAATGGTTTTCGGGAGAAATATGCGACGCAGTAGTCCCCAGGGGTAGCGTTTACGTTCCAATTTTCTGATATCGGGAGACACCAAAATAGGTATATGCCAACCCAGGTAAAATATGTCGCAACGACCAATAATGTCAGTGCATGCAATGCAAGCCGGTGCCTCGGGAGCGTCATAGGTTCCACCAATTTGTAGTATAATATCAAAATATAAAACTTAACTCCCCACCACGAGGTATAGTACGGAAATAACGATGAGTAAAGAACCTTAAGAAGAGTTCTTAACCGATTTGGTTCGAGCAGAACGTAAGCAGAGAGCGGATTCCGACGGTCTGGGGATAGATTCATTCTATCCACACCGTTTATGAGAACGACCGTAAGCGTATCGGAGATATTTGCGGCATAGAAACAGAGTAGCGTTATTGTGAGAACGCAGTCGCTAAGCTTGAAGCTGAAATGAGGGCGTTGGCCGCGGACTCCATAGTATCGCATATAGAACCGGAGGAGGAAGAATATGGTGGCGATGCCGGCGAAAACCCATTCTAGGATCTACGAAAAATTAGTATAGGTATGGTTGGACAAACATGCTAACGGTCCTAAAAAGTGGCTGCTAGAATATAACATAGATTCTAAGCAGATTTATATGCTATAGATCGCATAGGATAACAAGGTACGAGGATATACATACGTTGACGACGATTGGTTTCACCCACCATACCATCCCTACATCTAGCAAATGACAACAAAAGATCACTGCTTTAGAGAGAGCCTAGAATGCAACGATTTTCCAGATGATGTTTATTGTGACAATCACATCGCATCGCAGAAGATCAGATTTGGGGGGTACCAGGATATGGGGTTCCAACGGCAGTCTCTCTAGAGAGTACGGAGTAGTTCGTGGTAAATGATCGAAATCTTAACTGAAAAGGGATCTTCAAACATGATCGTGTGGACTCGTGTAACGGGGCCCATTTATAAACTTCATGTGATTGTGCATAGTAGTTTATATCCCTTGAGTGGCCAAACTCTAATTGTCTGTGCATGCATTCATTCCTTTCGTTCGAAGAACGTGGCGTCCAAACTTGAACTCATCCCTCTCGTACGCATCGCTATATTAGAAAATGCCAAGACAAAGGAGTGATAGGACTAAGCGTTTCCGTCTGCGGAATATACCGCGCCCACTCCTTCAAAAAGAGTTGCGTAAATGTCAATCAATGTAGCCCACTCTCGGGGAAATCTAAAAGGGGGGTATTTTCTCTGTGAATGGGACTCCCAGGAAAGTTTTGTGGCTTTTGTGACAAAATTTCGCCTGAAGGAACAAGCTTTCGATGAGGGGCAAGCCTAATGTCGGCTAGCCAGCGGGTCGAATCTTAGTACACTCGGCTCAGGCGGGCTCCTCTAAGTACTCCACCAGCCCGTCAAACTGGGAAGCTACATTACGTCGATAACGATTATTAATTCCGGCCGTCGGATTTCGTCTAGGCTCTAATTCTAGCCTACTACATACCATGTTTCTCCGGGTGCCCAGCCGAATTTTTGTAGAAGTAGGGCCAAGAACGTTGGGAGCGAGAGAAATGGCGAGTAAGTTGTCCAAGCGTCTCAGCCTTTCGATTCAAGGATTCTTTGACGAATGATACTGCGGTACACCAAGACATTTCCGCCCCGTTATGGGTTTTCGGGCGAATTGGCTGAATTTTGGACACATGGCCGCGTAGAGGTCGGACCACAATAAACTTTCCTCGTCTTTCAATTGCCGGCCTGGCCCTTGTTTTTGAATTAGATTTTTAATCGAATGTCTTGAACTGACTTGGTAGCGGAACACGTTATCACGAATTGCAGCCCAGTCGATGCGAAAAAACCCGAGAGTCGGATGTTGAACTGCCTTCCTCGTAGTGTTACCACGCCACTTAGAATCATCTAGTTGATATTAATAATAAATTTTCGTTCTAGCCTCGGCGACCTGCCCACGTGTGGAGTAGATGGCCATATGGTGAGGAGCTAAGATCCCGGATCCGTGGATGAGAATCGGATAGATATCGACTGTGGTCAACCGTATGTGCACATGTGGGGCAAGCGAGCTTCTCCGGACTACCTATCCTATGAGGCATAAATAACTAAAGTTACATGTAGCGAAACGGACTTGGATTAGGAGGATGTTCTGGATAGCACCCGGATATCAATATCTTCCAGCCATATCTGAAGGGCAGCGCCACTGTTGCATTTTCCGTGTTGTGCCACCGCCACAGTTCCATGGCCCGCGACTCTTCGCGACCAAATCAACGCTGTGGACTTACTCATCCATCTCCAAAGCCCATCGACTTCACCTTCAATTCAACATCCATCATGAACGACAGAGTACCCCCACCCCCTCCGGCTCCTGCAGACGACATCCCTCCACCTCCTCCTAGCTTCGATAGTGCGCCGCCTCCTCCACCTCCACCTCCAAGTGATGCCGTTCCACCACCTCCACCGCCGCCTGTGAAGAAAGCGCCAGTGGCGCCGAAAAAGACACCGCTTTCTGTCGAAGATCTGTTAAGGAAGAAGAAAGCTGCTGATGAAGCAGCTAAGAAAGTATGGACCCCATATCCCTCGATTTCGGCTACTTCATGCTAATCAACTCCAACTGCTATCTTTTAGCCCAAATTCTTGTCCAAGGCCGAACGAGAAGCCCTTGCTCTAGAACGACGCGCCAAAGAAGTCGAAGCGAAACGACAAGCCGAAGAAGAAAGCCGTAAAGCTTCATTACCAGCTCCACCAACAGCCCCATCACGTCACAATGGTCACCATACAAATGGAATCCCTAACGGTCCTCGACATCCTCCGTCCGGCCCACGAAGTCATAGAGAAAGAGAACGAGAAAGGGGAGGGGACTACAGAGATCCACCGACTGGCCCGGCATCGATGCGAAACGAGAAGTTCCCAATGGCCCCGCCGCCCCCGCCACCAAACAGATCGTCACAAGCCGACCGGAAACGTGAAGCGGAGGAGGATGCGGAAGCGAAGGTGATTAGATTACGATACATGGGCGCAGACCTCGATTCCAACAGTTTAAATAAAAAGAAGAGGAGAAAAACATCAGAGCGAAAGTTTACGTTTGAATGGGGCGCCGATGAAGACACATCTCAGGATTACAATCCAATATATGCGAATAGGTCCGAAGCCAAGTTCTTCGGAAGGGGTAGACTAGGAGGTTTCGCCGAGACCGACAGGTCCACGAAGCAGTACGCTGCAGCTTTGGAAAGCCGTGGTGATGTCGAGGAACGAAGAAGGGCGAGGGAACTGGTAGAAATGGATAGGAAGAAACGGGAGAACTTGAGTTGGAGCGATAAACATTGGAGCGAGAAACCGTTGGATATGATGAAGGAAAGAGATTGGCGTATCTTCAAAGAAGATTTCAACATTTCAACCAAGGGTCTGTATTATAAGACCGCCCTTTTACTATTATTATTACACATGCTAACATACATGCGATAGGCGGTGGAATACCTAATCCAATGCGCTCTTGGAAAGAGTCCACCCTCCCCCAGGTGCTCCTCGACGTAATTCATAGTGTCGGCTACAAGGATCCTTCCCCAATTCAGCGAGCCGCTATCCCGATCGCCCTCCGTTCTCGAGACGTAATCGGTGTCGCCGTCACTGGTTCCGGTAAAACAGCATCTTTCATTCTTCCATTGCTGGTATACATCAAAGATCTTCCTCCGCTCGATAACATCACTAAACACGATGGACCCTACGCAATGATTCTTGCACCAACTCGTGAACTTGCACAGCAAATTGAGGTTGAAGCCGCAAAGTTTGCAGACCCTTTGAATTTCCGGTGTGTGAGTATTGTCGGGGGTCATAGCATCGAAGAACAAAGTTACTCGCTGAAGGACGGTGCGGAAATCGTTATCGCCACACCGGGTAGATTGCTCGACTGTCTCGAACGTCGAGTTCTCGTGTTGTCACAGTGCTGCTACGTGATCATGGACGAAGCAGATCGAATGATCGATCTTGGGTTTGAGGACCCAGTGAACAGGATCTTAGAATCCCTCCCCGTATCCAACGTCAAACCCGATACAGAGGATGCAGAGAACCCTGTAGAAATGTCGAAGATCATTGGTGGTAAAGAAAGATACAGACAAACAATGATGTACACAGCTACTATGCCGCCGGCAATCGAGCGTATAGCAAGGAAATATCTCCGCAGACCAGCAATAGTCACGATTGGTAATGCAGGAGAAGCCGTGGACACAGTCGAACAACGTGTAGAGTTTGTCGCTGGTGAAGACAGAAGGAAGAAGAGACTGCTCGAGATTTTGAATTCGGCCATGTATGCGCCGCCTATTATCGTCTTTGTCAACATCAAACGGAATTGCGATATGGTCGCAAGGGATTTGAAGCATGCGGGCTGGACGGCAGTTACGTTGCACGGTTCGAAGAGTCAGGAACAGCGTGAAGCAGCTTTGCAGCAGCTACGGCAGCACCAAGCAGATGTTCTCGTTGCCACGGACTTGGCAGGTAGAGGTATCGATGTTCCCGACGTCAGTTTGGTCGTGAACTTCAACATGGCGACGAATATCGAGAGTTATACCCACAGAATTGGTAGAACGGGTAGAGCTGGAAAGAGCGGTGTGGCGATCACATTCTTAGGATCGGAAGATAACGACGTGATGTATGATTTGAAACAAATGTTGCAGAAGAGCTCGATTAGTAAAGTTCCGGATGAGGTATGGAGATTTCCCCTCCGCAGGGTCCTGTTTAGGCCATTCTAAACATGACAAAAATCAGAAGTGAGATGCTAACAGAGGTACTCTTATAGCTACGACGGCATGAGGCGGCACAGCAAAGAAGCCAGAGGAGTATGACAATGAGGGCGAAACCGGCGAAGGATAAAGAAGGGGATGTAGATATGCCGTTGATGAGGGACGCCACAACAGGAAGAGCCTGGGGCACATAGTTTGGGATATTTTGGATAATAATAGATATCATTTACAAGATTACGGGATACGAATACGAGACTGCCATATTGCCAGTTAGATAAAAGGCTCTTGGGATCAAAATTCTCTGCTATTGTTTCTCTCTCGTGCTTAGTATATATATTTATACTAGTCGTACTATCTTACAAGTCCACATCGACCTCTGAGAAAACCTCCCCGCAAAGAAACCCACCAGAATTAAAACCAAAGATGTAATACCTGTGTGGACGCCGGAACAAAATGCTTTATCGAACCCAAATTTCCGCGGGGAATCAAAAGTAGCAGAAAGAAGAAGAAGCAGAACAATCACCCTTTTACTCTCTAGAATCGACCCTCACGCCGTCGGGGGGTCTGGGTACGAGACAAATCGACCCTACTAGCTTCACTCAATCTTATATTATAGTTAATGAGCTTCCGCTGGTGCTTTGTAGGATGTAAGCTCCTTCAAGGATTCGCCGATAATCTTGAGCGACTGGTCGATTTCTGCTTCGCTGATGACCAGTGGCGGGGCCAATCTGATGATGTTTTCGTGGGTTGGTTTGGCCTATTAAGTTGACGTTAGCACCTACTGCACCTCATACGTTTCATCCGGGGTATTTTCAGAGTCAAGGCTCACCAGCAATCCTTTCTCCTTCATCAGGAGACATAAGTCCCAAGCACGACGTCCATTCGTCTGGCTCTCATCCACAATGATGGCGTTCAACAATCCCTTGCCTCGAATGGTGCTAATAATCGGGCTGTTAAGATCCTTCAAGCCTTTCCTAAACCTCTCACCGAGAAGAGCCGCCCTTTCGGTCAATCCCTCATCTCTTACTACCTCCAAAGCGGCGATGGCGACGGCACATCCCAGTGGGTTTCCGCCATATGTGGAACCGTGAGTTCCAGGTTCAACACAGAGCATAACTTCCTTGTCCGCTAGAACAGCGGAGACAGGGTATGCACCACCAGATATGGCTTTGCCCAGGAGGACTAGGTCTGGTTTGACGTTTGAGTGTTCGACGCAGAGCAATTTGCCTGTTCTCGCGATACCGGTTTGGATCTCATCGGCGATGAACAGGACTTTGTACTTCTTGCATAGGGCGTGGACTTTTGTGAGGTAGTCGTCGTCGGGGACCACGATACCAGCTTCACCTTGGATAGGTTCGACCAAGAAAGCGGCAATCTTGTCCCCGTGGCTCTTGAAGGCCTCCTCCAAATCGCCGATATTATTATATCTCAATGGCTTATCCGTTCCGGGGATTGTAGGTCCGACGTTTGGAAGATACGGGCCGTAGTTCTCACGGGATTCCGGATCCGTGGACATGGAAATGGCACCGAATGTTCGACCGTGGAAGTTTTCGGTGACAGCTAGGACGATGGCTTCGTTCTCGGGGATGCCCTTGACCTTGTAGCCCCATTTTCTGGCAATTTTGATACCGGTTTCGACGGCTTCAGCGCCGGTGTTCATGGGGAGAATCATGTCGTAACCGAAGTATTCGGTTGCGAATTTGGCGAAGAGGGGGAAGACGTCATTGTAGAATGCGCGGGAGGAGAGGGTTAGTCTCTGGGCTTGCTGGACTAGAGCATTGATGATCTATATGAATTTGTGAAGAAATTGGCCATTGTTAGAAGACAGTTTTCCCGTGTAAAGCAAGACTAATTTGAAGCGCATGCAATTGCGCGTGCCATGAAATGCAATGCTGTCTATATGATGCCTCACGGCGAGTGATATATATATATAAGGGGTGGCACTACACACCTTGGGATGGCAATGTCCCTGGTTGACTGCCGAATACGCGCTGAGGAAGTCAAGGTACTCCTTGCCCTCAGGATCCCAAACCTTGCACCCCTTCGCGCGAGAAAAGACCATCGGCAGCGGGTGGTAGTTATGTGCGGCATATTTGTCCTCATACTCGATCGCCTGGCTGGTGGAAGAGGCATGGAAGGACTTTGTGGAGCCCGACTGTGAGGCAGCGGGCTGTGCACTGCCGGGGTGGGTGGCAGTAGATTGCGTTGCAGCTGGCGGCATTGTGGAAGCGAAATGGGGAGGGCCTGACGGAACTAAACGATCGAATCAAGCAAGTGGGCAAGGCGAGGGATGCAAATTAGCTATAGGCGTGCAGCTGGGTGCGGGTCAAGTTAAGATTCAACGGTCTTTGGGGGAATCTTTTGAAGTCCGGGGTAGCGAAAGATAGGGCTTTATAGAATACAAGACTCAGGAAAGTTTGACTATTAAAGTTGCGGAGAGAGTTCGTTTAAACCCCCTTGTGAGAAGATATCAATGATAGATAATTGTCCGACAGGAAAGATAATAAAGAAAGATAAACTCGCGCCGGGCAGGACAGGCACCCCAGCCCGGTATATATAGGGCCCAGGAAGGGAGCCAATTGCAAGACCTCGAATTGTCCTTTCAGTCCATCGAGTAAGCCGTGAATAGCCCCCCCTGTTCCATACACTCCGCCAGCCATATTCGGGGTCCCGTGACGGCTTTTTCGGCACCATCATTGTCAAGTTGTCTCGGTTCTCGTCTAACCTTGCGCTTAGCGTCAACTTGTTATCTGACATGTCCGCTAAAGTTGAGTCCACGCGATCGGAACTCCCGCCTGGCCCAACGTGTTACGTACAAACTTTTTTTGGGGGTGGGCTCCGCCGCTATCTCCAACTTTTGCCTGACACTAGCACTGCCATTGGCGGGGGCGGTTGATGGCCGATGGAGCTAAAACAGCTGGTTCCAGTTCCGTTTTTCGTTAGTCACATCCGTTCGGTTTCGAATAAGATTTCAAACCTTCGAGTCCCGCGGTTAGGTTGTAATTGGCCATTTGGTAAGAAATATCAAATTGTACTCCTCCCGCAGGATACAATTAGTCAGGACTACGGGACCATAAAATGTCAGCTTCCAATCGAACGTGAACCGGACAGATGCAATTGTAGTAATTGTAGTAATTATAGTAATTATTGTACTTCCAATGCAATCAATAGGAAGTGTGGTAACGTGGGGGTTCTTTGTGTTGCAGGGAGGTCCTGATCCCTGTGCAACCTCAGCAGAATCTCCAACAGCCAACGCACCTCGTCCCCATGGCATCCCTATCCCTATCCCTATCTCTATCTCTATCTCTATCTCTATCTCTGCAGGCGAACGAGGAAGCTTAGAAGTCAGTGGTGCCTGCCGGGTGCGGGTGCATCACATATTAGGATATCGATACTACTGGACAATGAATGGGTATATAACATGAAGGTGCTAGTTATGGATGGTGTGTAGCAGAGGAGTGAGATTCAGCATCTCATGCTTTTCATTGCTTTCTAGGCAATCACTATAGCCTAAGGCTTCGTAAGTACTATCTATTTCCTACCTAAAGTCCTATGTAGGTATGAGTAATATAGGCACGCTTGTGTGCTCTCTCGTTATATGCTTAACAACTGATGGATGCCAAACCCAATTAAACCATCCTCTCCCCCAAGCCATGGCCAATATATAAGCCTCCCAAACCATCACTTAGTTCAAGTATCCCTCACTCTTCAACCACTCCTTAACATCCTCCCTATCCCTCTTCAACCAGCTGGCCTTTGCCTTAACAGAATCCAAAGCCTGTGCTAGACCTTTATCGAATCCCTTAGTATTTCGGGTCTTGAAGAACGCCTCGACATCTGCGATCTGCTCTTCGCTAGTGAAGCTGCTGGTCACGATCTGCACAATGCTACCGAGCATGCCGAGGCCAGGTGGGAGCTTCTTCTCGAGGACGTCCCAGCTGTCCTTGGCCCATTGCCAGAGAGCGCTGATACCTTCTTCGTGTCCACGGAGTCCAGCAAGTGGCAGGTAAATATCCTGCTCCTTGACGTGCTCAGAGAGCGAAAGGGCAAGGGTGTCTTGGATACACTGTGGGTCCTTGGAGCGGCCGAGCGCACGGAGAGCTGTGTTCCTCTCGTCACTGTTGGCACCAGAATCATAGGCGGCTCTGACAACCTCCCATTCCTGTCTACCTCCGTTCTTCAATACAATAGCGTATACGGAACTTCGAAGGTTAGGGTGGATAGCGGATTTGTCACCAGCGGTGAACTTGGCGAACATCTCCTGGGCGGCCTTGACGACACTATATGTATACTATGGTTAGATGTTTTTCTTTCTGCAAAAAGTAAAGGGATGCCACTTACACTTCGTCGCCGCTCATACCAGCGCTACCGAAAGCCAAGGCCTTGAACTGTTGGAGAATATGGTCGTCCTTTTCGGTGAACTCCCATCCAAGTTCATGTGCAAGCTTCGACACGATCGTCTTGTTGAAAGCCTTGAGACCATCCTTAACTTCGGTTGGTTCGAATACCCAGGCGCCCCTGATAGTTCCGACTCTGTTCAAGATCTCGCTCCAGACAACGTACTCCTTCTCTTCTGTGAATCCCTTGACCAAAGTAAGGAATCCGCTGGTCTTCTGGTGCCCGCTGGCAACCAAAGCGCCAGCATCAGCGACCATACCAGTTCGGTCCTCAACAGTCAAAAGTCCCTCCTTAGCAGCCTGACCCAACTTGGCGAGTCTTTCTGCTGGGTAGAGAGTTCGGTAGATACCAGAGTGGTTGGAGTTTATCTTGTAGAACTCCTTGTCAACCACGACGTCCTTCTCCCTTTCGGTGAGCAGGACATCCTCAACACCGGCCTTGGTCTTCAAACCCAACACAATGGGGTAAAGAGTCTCATCTTCCTCAGGCTTAACATCTGCTGTCCTCAGGAACCTGTTCTGCTTGACTTGAATACCAGTTTCAGTTTCGGTAACGCTAACGACAGGATGACCAATGTGTCGTGTCCAGACGTCCATCATGTGGCTGATGTCCTTTCCAGATGCCTCGCTTAGAGCTGCCCAGAGATCGCTGGTCACGGTATTCTTGTACGCGTGCTTCTTCAAGTACTTCCTGATACCTTCCATGAAGACATCCTCACCAATATACTGGCTGACCATGCGAAGAACGCAGCTACCCTTGGAGTAGGAGATAGCGTCGAAGATCTGGTTAATTTCAGAAATCTTCTTAACTGGGACCTCAATTGGGTGAGAGCTTCTGAGAGAGTCGAGCGAAAGAGCCGACTGCAAGTTATCGGCGACATAGGACTCCCAGACCTTCCATTCTGGGTAGAAAACATTGCAAGAGTACCAGCTCATCCAGGTAGCGAAACCTTCATTGAGCCAGAGACCATCCCAGAAGTCCATTGTAACTAGGTTACCGAACCACTGGTGGGCAAGTTCGTGCTGAACAACTTCAGCAACTCTCTGCTTGGTGCTAGCACCGGAAGTAGTCTCATCGAAGAGAAGATCGACGACACGGTATGTGACCAAACCCCAGTTCTCCATAGCTCCGGCAGAGAAATCTGGGATGGCAACCATGTCCATCTTTGGTAGAGGGTATGGGGAGTCGAAGGTCTTTTCGTAGAAATCAAGAGTCTTAGCTGCAAGGTCCAAGCTGAACTTTCCAAGTTTAGCAGATTCTTCGCTAGTGGCATAGACTCTGACAGGTAGTCTGAAGTCGTTTGTCTCGATGTAGTGTAGGTCGCCGACAATGAAGGCTACCAAGTATGTCGACATGAGAGGGGAAGGTGCGAAAACGTGGACAGTCTTGCCGTGGATCTGAGCGCTGGAGTCGACCTCGTTCATGTTGGAAAGACAAGTCAAGTGTGGCTCAGCGACGAGGGAGACCTGGAAGGTAGCTTTCAGGCCAGGTTCGTCGAAGCATGGGAAGGCCTTGCGGCAGTCTGTCGGCTCCATTTGTGTGGTAGCCAAGTATTTTGTGTTTCCATCCTTGTCTTTGTAGGATGAACGGTAGAAACCAGCCATGTTATTGTTCAGGATACCAGTGAAAGCGATCTCGAGGGAGGCGGTGGTGCCAGCCTTGAGAGTCTGCTTGAAGTCGAAGGTGGCAGTCTGAAGGTCTTCATTGTACCTGGAATCAAGTTAGCAAATCATCTCCCCGTTTTTTTCTTTCTGTTTCATCTTAACATGATAAGATGAATATAAGAAGACATACTTGACGTCATCAGCAGTCAAGGCCCCGAGTTCCTCCTCTTGGTCACGTTTGAAAAGCTTTGCAGAGTGGATTTTGATCTCGGTGCTGTTAACGACAACTTCGGTGGTGTCCTCGACGATATCCAACCTAAGAAAGAGAAACAAAAGGCATTCCTGTTAGCAATTGGTCGTCTTAAAATATATGTATACTCGATTAATGATAAGGGAAAACATACGCAACGGTTACGGTTCCGTCGAAGGTAAACGCCTTGTGTTCACCACGTGCATCTGTAGAATCCTCGAAGAAAGGCTCAAGCTGGATCTTATAGGCCGATGGCTTGATAGCCTTTGGGAGAACCTCACGGCCCTGGGTGACGTCGATGCTTGAAGCCACATCGGCACCTGGCATGAGTGACTGGCACATATTGTGACGACGGGAAGAGCAGAGCCTTGCCTGCTGCCTGGATAGGAATCTGTATCTGGTGGGGGTGGTAAGACGGGTGGTGGTGGTGCTTCTTAGACCGACAGACGTTGAGTGAGAGGAGGAGGAGGAGGAGGAGTAAGAGGAGGAGGAGGGGAGCAGGAATGATGGAGTCGTGACAGTGGAAGCAAATCTGGCCGTCGACGCGGGGACAGCCAAGCTTTTATATCGGTGGGCGGGCCAACCTGGTGCCAATCAGCAACACCGCCGGCGACGTGGGACAACCTCTGTTGGCTGGTAACATACCGCAGACCGGACGGCTTCTGGAAACAGAAGCTAACGTCCTTCTCAGAAGGGCAGCTTGGTTGGTCATTCACTCTGCTCTTATTCCCGCACTCTGAATTGTAACGCTACGCTCTCGTTCTTCCAGTCCACTCGGGCTCGCTTCGAATGTCTGGCTCTTAATCTTGTGTCGTGGACGGTGGTTGATAATTGTTACTTGATTCAATTGGCAAATGTTGCAAACGGGTGGTGGATTGGATGTTAGCTGGAGGACCGGTCAGCACTTCGCAGTCGACGCGCGGTACGTTCTATCGAGCAATCGGCAAGGGAAAAGACTTTTTTAACTTCAGAAGTGGGGACCAGCAGGCAAACCTGTAAAAGGTGCAAAAGCTGCTCCTACGCGAGCTAGGGACAGGACGGCTAGTCAAGGCTGTCCAGAGGCACGAATCGAGCAAAGTCTTCCAGTGTTCAAAGGCAGAATGCAAACCAAATGCACAAAAAGATCTCTGGAATGTGAAAAGCCTTTTCCCAGTCTGCACATATGACTGGAAGGCCTTCGCGGTCAGCTGCAATGCGGCCAGGGTTCTGCCGAGGACCCCTCGACTGTCCGGCACAAAAGTCAACGTTCGTCTCGACAGGGTGTCGTCGATACCCTGGTCTTCCAGTCCTGCAACGTTACCACTTTCTGCTTTTGACGGTATCCTCAAGGGCCTCGTCCTCAGAAAGATCGATGCCTGGTATCATCGTATCTTGGGCTAGACGGCCCAAGAAGAGTCAAACTATGGTAATTGGGGCGTCCTGCATATCAAACACCGGGTCTTGACAACATCAATATCCAATATTTCGTGCCTTCGAAGCCGGATAACGAATGCATTAACGCCCCGCTTTATCTCAAGGTGGGGCCAATGAGACGTCACTACCCCACGTATGGCAGGAGCCTTGCTTCCGGAAACTGAATCGAACTAACGACCAACGCCAGGTCTAGTGATCTCGGGCGGATTCAGGCGAAAGCACAGGACAAGACATCTAGGCGTGATAGACTCTTGATTACTTGAAACCAGTTTCTACTTAAGCAGGTACCCTACGCCTAGTCATCCGATCATATCCTTAACATATTGGCATGAGAACTTTTGAACCCTTTTCTTATTCTTATCATGATTTTTTTGGGGATTCACCATGCAATGGTGATTCGGGAAAAAATGCGGCTAACCCGAAACCCATATCCAACACCCTCAACACCAGAATTGGAAGCTCGGAATCCCTCAGATGATATCACCATCCCGTCTTCTCCGTAAAGGGAAAGCTGATAGGGGGATAATAGACGCTTGGTTGCAATGCTGGTTCAAAGACTATACAATTTATGTACATCCTTTGCTAACAAAAGAATACAAATCGGCCACTGGCTTTGTTTACAAACATCACGCCTCTAAGTATATCTCCCCTGATGCAGACTGTTCTAAAAGGCGGCATAAAGTGCAGGGTCAGCAGCAGCATATCCAGGCACTTGAAGAATGATAAATCGAGCATGTATCCAGAATAGCATATCCCGAGAACCTTAGACTCTCTCAGCTGCCTCAATGAAATATATGGTCCACTTCACCCCCAAAAACCCCATCCGTATTCCATAGTCTCCTCAACCCTTTCCCTCCCCTCTTCTAACTTCCTCCTCACCATCGCAGCCAAATCATGATGCCCTCTCTGTCTCCGAGCCGTAACTGTGAATTCTTCTTCATGAAAAACCTGCGCCGCTCTCTCCACGATATCGAAATACTCCTCCTTATCCCTCTCCCCCTCCCCGATATCCGCCACAATTCCACAATACCTCCACAGCACACCATTCATGACCAACCTCGCCAGCTTCCCATTCTCCACTCTAAACGGCCATATATTCATAATCATCCCTCCCACCCAAGCCGCCAGTTCAATATACTCATCGACCCCATCGCCACATCCAACCTCCTTCAGAATCTCAAAATTCCGAATCATCTCATTCATATATGCCTCCACCGCCGAGGGTCTAATATACGCCAACGGCCTTCTCCCTTCGTTTGTTTTTTTATAATTCTTCTGAGTTGGTGTGATAGAACCATCTCGATCCCGTGATCTTTGTCGAGTACCTTTCTGATGTTGATGCCGTAATGTCCCCGCGCCGATGGTATTAAAGGTTCTGTACACCCCAGCCCATTCCCACCATTCCTCTTTACTATTATCTTCATTTTCATAACCAGCGCATAAAACCGTATGCGTGTTTTGTATCAAATTTATATTCAACTCTTCCTGTTCAATGCAAAACCTCTCGAGAAAATACTTCCAAGCACGAGCATGCTGGATAACTTCCCTCCTAGCTTGTTTATTCTTCCTCCTCTCGTCAATAACCTCCTCCACAACATCATTTCCATCTTCCCTACCCCCCTTAAGATACGTTCTAGTAACGTACTCCTGAGCGGAATCCATCAGTTTCAAAACCATCCATCTATTCTGCTTATCCTCTTCCTCCTTTTTCTTTCTTTGTGCCTCCATCCGTTTTTCTTCTTTGTACGTCTGCGGCACTTTCTCGTCCGTAAATACCAATCCGCAGAGGTGGGTGGTATCCTCGAGGTTTAACCCTGTATTCTCTAGGGCATTAGATGCATATATCATCCTGCTAAATTCTAAGGATGCGATAGCGTCGAAGTTTTTGGCTTTCTTTTCCCATCGAGGAAGGGGGCTCGTTGAGGGAGACCCGGAGGGTTCGGGAGGGTTATCGTCTGTAGCCGACATGACTGATTACTCTCAGATCAAAGTTTCAAAATAATGTAGAGAGAATAGGTAATTAGTATCGTCAGGAGATATATAGTGTTTATGGCTTTGCTAGTATGCTAGTAGGATGAAAAGCGGGTTATATATAGGTTAAGATCAATCTTGCAGTATGACGGCATTGGAGTAGATCGCTGGGTTTGATTCGAATGGAACACGGGCAGAGGGGAAACGGACGGGGAAGAGGGAAAAGCTAGAACGATGTCAATGATAGTCTCCACGATTGCATGAGGGCATTGATTAAAGGTGAGCGGGAATTTAGTAACCAGTAGTGCTACGGTATAGATAACGAGTCGATTCGCGAATAAAACGCACGGTGATCGCTACAGAACGTGGGAGCTATTTGAGTGCTACAGTATGTTTGGAAACCTTCGGTAACGTCGGTTCACTGCGGCAATTTCTAAGGCAGAGTGCTGGAGTGGAATAGAAATGGGATTTCCTTAGCATGGCTTGAATTGGTCCATTAGACTTTAATCTACTCTACTGGAAGAAACCATGAGGGCGGCCAAAAAATCCAATGTTGTGATACCAACGAGTAAGAGGTCGCTATCAACCGTAGGGGCTGCGCTTTGAGGTAGGCTACATCAGCAGGGTATGAAGTAGGAATCATCGGCAGCAAAAATCCATTGGGAAAACTTGTAGTCCTATAAAAATACATCATCTGGAGGGGGGCATAACAGGTTGTGCGGTAAGGTTAAAAACAGCGAATGCAAACCCAAAATTTTTCTACCGGTGTGAAAATGCAGTGACGTGAGATGTAGTACAGTATTAGTGCTAGGCAAGGCTGTGGACAAGTCAAAATTTATGGCGATGCCACAACACAGCTATATCGTATTGGGGGGGATAAAACGGAAGACCAATCATGGAGGATGCTAGGGTTCTGGCTTTCAAACTCCCAGCCTCAATGGTGGCTACACGCGGAGATTACGCGCCAAATGTTAGTAAACCGTCAGATTCACATATGAGCGGTTCAACTAAACACTGACCTGCCCATTAGGAGCCGGGGTTTCGCCTTGAGCCTGGAAGTATTTGGTATAGGGGTTTTCCCCCCTTCTAATTGCAGCCTCATCGACTTCAACCCCCGGGTGACCGTTCTCCAAGAGCATTCTTCTATTCGTTGTTGCTTCCTTTCCATCCTCAGCAAGTTTTATTTTGTTCACTGATTGGACTGAGAAGGGGCTATCGCCTGTCAGTACGTCTTCGACTTCGGTCTAGAACTATCTCGTAGCCCAGCTGGCCAGAACGGAGAGGGCGGAGACAAACTCACCCATTGACTTCCTTATCTAGAGTCAAGTACTCCTTCATCGAGTCCTTGCCGCCTCTTTCTTGTAAGTACTTCATATACAAATGCGTTAAATCCTTGATGGTAGATGGCGGTAGCCTAGCACGCCGTCGGATATCCGTGTGGACCTGTCGGATTTTCAGGTGCTGAGCAGCCTCATTTTCTGGGGTTGTCGCGACCTCCATTTCAAGCTGCAACCAGTTGATCCAGAAATAACGGCTGTCCAAGCACCAGTGATGGTTCTTCTGGAAGACCTGTCGACCCTCTTCGATATTACCCTTATTCTTCCAAACCATGCGAGCCCATTCCGCGGTGATGGCGCCCTTGGTGTATGGGTCGGTGGCAGGGTTGTCGACGAGATCCGAGAATACCTTGATAGCAGCATCCAATCCCTCGTTTCGGCGGGTGATGTTGGATAATGCGACAATCGCCTCAATATACCCTGGCAAGACTATGAGGATAGACTCAATGATATCCTTGGCCATATCTGGCTTGCCGTGCATCTCCTCGAAGAAAGCATATTGTAAACGAATTTGTGGTCTGCTTATAGGAACGTAAAGCATGCAGGCGCGCTGGTAGATATTTCGCACTTCCTCTTCCTTGTTTTCCTGGGCGCTCATCCATCTTGCGTATCGGAACCAAAATTCATCATAGAAAGATGCGGTGACAAGGCATCTTTCATAGAGAAATTGAACGCGCGCGTAGTCTCCTTCCACCTCCTCGAAGTCCATGTACCGCCGCCAATTGATCAATTGTGGTTCGTCGAGCTCTGTAACGTGAAAATATGGGCGTTTGATCTGTAATATTGTAAGCATGGACCTCATACTTACTCGTGGAATCAGCATACCTCTTGTTCATATGTCCAACGCTTTGTGGTCTCTGTCTGAGTTCTTTGGAAAATTTCGAGGTGAAAATTGTCGATTCTGGACCTAACCTCTCGCTCAATTTCAAGCTCTCCACGTTCCATTTTTAGTTGTTGGTGGCCAGCTTGAATCGGTTGTTGTGGCTCGTTCTCGACTTCTTGTCGGAACTGCGCGAGCATATCGGCAGGGAGCAACTCATTGAGAGGTCTTGTTTGGGCCATTGTCCTAAATCTTTCGAAATACCGAGCGTACTGATGCATAGGGATATGAACGACTCGATCTAATATGGCGTATATCCTGTCGTGGGCATCGAGTCTCTCTTCGAACTCAATATATTTGTCCCAAAACGGGTGAGCGAGAAAGTCAAGGCCGACACAGTTGGCGCCACGCTCAAACAATCTATGATGGTTAGCGGGTTCTTTGTCAGTTTTGGTTGCCCGGTGACGGTTTGCAGGAAGCAGGGGAGGGATTGGATGAGCGCATGAGTAACAAACAGAATGAGACGTTAACCAAGCCTAGTACTGGCAACCGGTCCAGGAACTTGCCATCGGTTGTAGTTTATTTGTCATCTCCGAGATGACTCCGTTTCTTATTCCCGTTGGTGAAGTGCAATGAAGCGCACGCAGACTCTGGGATGTAAAGAGAGGTGTGAAGAGATGTGAAAATAGAGATAACGATGTGGAAGTGAGGTTTCATCGCGGAGAGGTTTCACTGAAGTTATGATAGAAGATTTGTAAAGATCTTGCGCTTCAAGGGGGGAGGGGAGGGAGGGGGGGAGGGGGGGAGGATTGAAAGGAAGGAAGGGGATTACACGGCTGCAAGGTTTCTCCAATAAAGTATTTATACCACTGGAACATCCCTCGTCCCGCCGTTGAGTCTCGGTTATTGCCTTCTATATAGTTCAGTTGGCTTTTAGTTTAAGAACACTTACTCTCTAGTCACGTCGATATCATGGCTGGTATCGACTTTGAAGTTGCAATAAGCAGTCCACAGGTCCACAGAGTTTGTGATGCTGGCGACTCCACGCTCATACACCATCTCTGAGGCCTCCGTGCCAGCAATGCTGAACTCCAAGTCGGCGTATTTCTTCCAGTATCCAAAGAGTAGGGGGAATTTCGCGAGGAAACGATCGAACGCGCTTCTGGTCATGGCGATTGCCTGAGGGGAAGAGTTTCTATTGAGCCCACCACCTCCTTCAAGGCCTTCGCAGACGCGTATTAATTTTTCCCAGTTTTCGAAGTCATCGCCATCCTCCAACTAGTACAGATTTTTCCAATTAGTGTCCAGTCTTCGTAGTAGGGTTTAGAGGGATCCGTATAACATACAACTAGCTTATTGGCCGCCTCGTATTCGGCATTCTCGTCGACATTCATCGCCTGGGGGTCGGGATTCTGGTAGTAGCTCATTTTGGCGACGTGAAGAGGCCGCTACCCGCTGTTGAGTGGCTGTCCAAGCAGGAAAGATGTAGGGATCACGGGAAACCAACAAAGGTATCGCGCACACGATTTTAACGGAGGGAGCGTGTAATAGATCGAGAGAGTCGGGGATGCCGTGAAGATGAAGGTGAAGGTGATGGCAGTGTGCCGTGGGTTAGAGTGGTTGGACGAGAAGGTGATGTTCAGATGGCTGGGGTGTCCTCTTGAAAAAGTTGGCCATGACCACGCCAAGTCCGCCAAGCCACCGCCCGGATGGTTACCGACACAACACAGCAACACATTATTTTGCAACAGCTGGGATCGATATGTATGCATGTGCAGGCATATTGGTTAACCGATAGTTGCTTACACACTCAAGCTGGATCAGTTGGGGTATTCTGGCGTTCTACACTGTCCAGGGTTCGAGGTTGCAAATAAATGCTGTCATTCATACTAAATTATAAAAAATGGGACTGCATGTAGTACATAGCTGGGCTTTGGCTCTGGCAAAGATACGCTCCAACCAATAGCTAGATCGATGTAAACGGACTTAATTACTGTTGGCCATGGGGTGGCTTTTCAATTGGTTAAGCAATGGTACTCGGAGGGGCTATGGGTGTACATACGTGATAGAAGTACCCCAACGTTAGGGAATCTAAATTATATTACCTAGTTATTGGCCCTTTGCATTCTTCATTAAAAAATCAAGTCATCGACTCATTTTGAGAGGATGAAGCAGACATATTCATTAGATAATTTTGCTTGTATCTAGAGACGAGGTTCGTTGTATACCCGGACGTTAAACGAAGGCCCTCCCTTTAATATTATAATTGTGACGTCTGGGAACGAGACCAAACTATACTGAGATTAATCGATCAACTTAATCTCATGACCTGTAACGGCCTTTTTTTCTTTTTTTTGTTTTTAGATGTCAGTATGGTCGTATAACGCTAATTGAATTGCCCGTCAAAGTCCATCTTTGTCTCTATGACCTTCTATCGCTAATACAATGTCGATCTATGAATATATTGCAATATATTGCCTGCATTATCAGGAGAAACCACTCCGACATAAACCCATACGTACTGTGCCGACAAACGGGGTGATATTACTACGGTAATAATCAAAACTTGTCGAATTATTACCGTAGTAATACGGTATTTGACGTTCAATTTGTAGTAGAACGGTATTCAGAAAAATATTTTATAAATTATTTCGATTCGAACGGTATTGAAATTATCCCTTTTTCCGGCACAGTACCTACTGTACAGATCTTTCAACCGCAGAATCAATCCATAAATCCCATCCGGCCGCCGAGATGCGAGCGTTTAAATAGGTGCTTTATCAATGCATCCTCCCCGATTCAAAACTGGTTTTATGAGAAATTAACTAATTACTTAGCTGCGTTTCTAGTCTATCAGGTTAAGTGATTACCTAAGCTTTGGAGTATGAATTTACTTTCTAATATAATCATGTTATTTTTAACCGATCTCGGGGCGTTTGGAGAACACTCTTTATCACGCTGTGGTGTCTAGGGAAATACCTTGCCTTAGGAAATAACCATGTGGTGAGGCTGGCTCCGTGAGACAAGGAAATAACTAAGATCCAGTGTATTTTTTTTTATATTTATTTTTATTTTTATATTTTATTTTTGGATAGAGAGAAGGGGCCTAAAAATGATGTATTTAATTAGTATTATCGATTTAGCAATGATTAATCGACTGACAGCCGGATTCACAATCCCTGTAACAGGCGAGTGAGCGGGGTTTTAAATCTGCAGCTGGGGATATTATAGATAGCCACTGATCTGAATGCATAGCTATCTTAATAAATTGATGTCTCTCATATAGCCATCCCTGCACCTAATATAGGGCTGGAGTTCGGATTATTTCATGGGAATATGATCCTCTGTCCGTATATATACACGGCTTCTAGAGGGCACGAGACGAGTCCTTGAGTTAATTAGAGCACTATGTCCGACGTAGCCAACAAGCTTCCGCACCTCTACAGATCTACTGGGGTAAATCGAGTGGACTGCACACCACCAGATACCAAACACCCATGTATACATACCCCCTGTAATAATATAATAGTACTACGCTGCGTACTGTCAACATCAATCAAACACGCTTCCTCGCCACCAAACGCTGGGTATGCCCGTCTGGCGAAAGCCACGCCTAAGTAAAGTCAAACACGGGTACAGATCCAGAACGGCCGACGGAGCGCAGCAAAAGGCAATGCAGACCGACCGACCGGCGTCTTCCGACGCTTACATTCGGTTCGGTCTCATTGGCCAGAAATACCTCCCGCATCCCCACAGCCGTGCGTTCGAGATTCTCAACCGGTTCGAACCCGAATTTCCTTCTCTTCCTCTTCTTTTCCAAAACTCCAATTGAACCTTCCTACCCTCCTCGAGCCTGGAAAATAGTAGTAGTTTATCGATCATCTCTCAATATAATCTTCACCATCATGGCTGCTGCAACCGCTAGAGCAGCCTTTGGAGTCCAACATATTGCCAAGGTGAGAGGAGCTACCCACTCGGTTACCTCGACTTGGCTTTCTTCGGCCCGCTAAAAGGTGAATGAATGCCTGTCTGCTTCCAGGGAATCGGTCGCCTGTCAAATATTGTTCTAAAGCGAGGTCTGTTGGATTTCCAACCTTCCAACACATGCTGCCCCGTTCAAATTGGCTAAAACAGTTACCTTCCCGGATCAGGCGCTGGGAGTTTCGTCTGGACCGATGAGGGTCGTAAACTACTCGATTTTACCGCTGGGATCGGTGTCACCAACCTAGGTACTTATCGAAGATGGCATAGTGCTAGTTATGGCTAGGGGGTTCTTTCTAAACGGAGTTACAGGCCACTGCCACCCCAAAGTCACAGCCGCAGCTCAATCCCAAATTGCGACTCTAGTTCATGGCCAAGTCAACATCGCTATGCACGAGCCAATGCTCTCTCTCATCGAGAAGCTGAAACCCGTCATGCCGGATCCGTCCCTCGACACTTTCTTCTTCTGGAACTCGGGTGCTGAGGCGGTCGAAGCAGCCATAAAACTCGCTCGTATGGCAACCAAAAAACAGAACGTGATTGTAATGCAGGGCTCCTACCACGGTCGCACATTCGGTACAATGGGCTTGACAAAAAGCAAAACGGTTTATAGCTCCGGGTTTGCACCCTTCATGCCGGGCGTTTTAACATCCCCGTTCCCGTACTGCACCCAATGTGCAGTTGCTTCTGGAAGCGATACTCTCGGATTTGAGAATTGTTGCAACAATCCACTGCACGAATTGAAAGTATTGTTAAAGCAGCAATCGGCTGCTTCGGATACGGCAGCGATACTTATCGAGCCAGTGCTAGGCGAGGGAGGGTACGTGGTCCCACCACCCGGGTTCCTGCCGGCGGTTAGAAAACTGTGCGACGAGCACGGTATACTCTTGATTTTAGATGAGGTCCAGAGCGGATTCGGCAGGACAGGGAAATACTTTGCGGCGGAGCATTGGGGAGTCAGACCGGATATTCTGGTTATGGCGAAGGGTATTGCAAATGGTATGCCGCTTAGCGGTATTGCAGCTGCCAAGGAGCTGATGGATAAACAAAACCCGGGAAGTATGGGTGGCACTTACGGTGGAAATGCAGTCGCTTGTGCAGCTGGTGTAGCTTGTGCAGAAGTTATGCAAGAAGAGAAGGTGCTTGATAATGTTGCAGCCAGGTACTATCCAATAGTTATAAAGCGAGCTGTCGGCAGGCTTATTTATACTGACTCAACCGTGATTCAGGTCGAAGCAGTTATTCGACACTCTTAACGCCCTCAAGACGTCCCCGAAGACAGGACATCTGATCAAGGATGTTCGCGGCCTCGGGCTTATGGTCGGCCTGGAATTCAATTCTCCTACATTCCCAACCTTGACGCCGAAGGATGTTCCAGCTGGGATCTCGAGCAAAGTCCAGGCGAAATGCTTACAGAACGACATGTTGACATTGACAACCAGCATCTACGAAACGATCCGATTCATCCCTCCACTAACAATCAGCGAGGAGGAGATGAGGCAGGGCTGTGAAATCTTCACCAAAGCCGTCGAAGACGTCGCAAACGAGGCCTAAACGATGTGCTTTTTACATCAAGTACATATCATACTTAATTCGAATATTCGTGTCTATAATTTTCTACCAAAATCGCTCGCAGAGCAAAACATATTCTATACAAAAAGCCGCTCCCAATAACTAGACAGGAAAAAGGAGAAGCAAAAAAAGAGGCAAGGAAGAACATATCTAATTAGTGGGCAAGCAGGTACCTACTCTAGGCATGAAAATCCATCCAAGGTCATCTTGGGTATCTTCGAAAAGTGCAGTCTATAATAGACCTGATTCGCCATTTCCCGATATTCCCGTATAACTTCCACACCAACCCCGCCTATTCTCCACCCATCTTCGTCCGGTTCCATCGACCGCATCACAAATATCGTTTGTTCTAATTCATGCATCCCTCCTTCAACCCACCCTTCCATAGCTCTCTCCCACATTGCAACCAACTCTTGGGGCCCTAAGTCCTCCTCTAGTTCCAGATTTGGCCCGGGGACTATAAAAAATCTTAATCGCTTCATCGCCCTCAGCGCAACATAAATTTCCTCTACGGATTCCAGCGACAAGTGGCAAAGGTCGTGTTCCGTAACCACGACCTTCAGCAGCGCCACGTTCGGACACCGCCAACTTATCTCTGCAAAGAAAACGGGATACATGTACTGTCGTGTTACAAACAACTCCCGAACATTGGGGAATGTAACCCCTTGCGGCAGTGCGAATAAGACCGGTTTTTCTGCTGTTCCTCCGCCTGGCCCTATCGCTGCGGTAATCTCGTTCTGTGTGCCGAATTCACCACATAAAACCAGTTTTGTAAGTGTGTCTGTCGAACCTTGTAGTGTCCAGAAAGGATTGAAGAAGTGGCTCGGGCATGGGAATTTCGCCATCGTAAAAAAGTTGAGTTGGGCTTCCCTAACTCTTAAGCCTTGCGGGAACTGAATCGGCACGTCATCTTTGACGCCGGCTTGCCCTAGTTGAAGAAACCGCTTATTTTCTTCAGATAGGGACTCAATTGCCCATTCCAAGATTTCTTTCCCAGCTTCTTGTTCATAATCCCCTCCTTCATCAATAAACGTAAACTCCAATTCCTCTACCCGATCCAGCACCCCTCTTCCGGGTGCCCCTCCTTTCCCATCAATTCGAGCCGACGATATCGTCGAGAATAACGCCCAAATCAATTGCTTCTGAATCCCCTTCAACTCCTTGACATCCAAATATTTCCCCTCCAAACTCCTGGCAATAACCAACAAACTCCCCAAATTCGGAAAATTCAGCAGCCCTTCAGCGCATATTCTTAAATATTCCACCGTCCTTTCGACTTCCTGCGTACATCCGTCAAACGATATCCGTTGCGCTGCATCAAGGGACACATGCTTGACATGTGATCGAATGTGGTACAGGCTTCCCCCCGGCGCAAAGGCAGCAGGGGTACTAGTATCGATGTAAACACCGTGAAAAAGTGCAGGAAGACATATCGACCTGCAGAATTTCGAGGTTTGGGAGAAAAGCTTGAGGTCCGGATGGGTGAGGTAAGACGTTACCATGAGCAAAAGCTCCGGGGGCAAAACCGATAGGTCCATTGGCGTGTCCGGATGACCACTCCTGCGGGTTGCCACTTTTTTTTGTGCGTTTGTGCTATGATCTCGGGGACTTATGGCCTTGTGACACTCTCGCTGGTTGCCCGATCCGTTATAACCCGGGAACTATAGGTCGATGTGATCGAATGGAATTGCAAATGCAAATGCGCCGCCGTGCGCTGCCGGCTGTGGACTTGTGAGTGCAGAAAAGCTCGTACCCGGTGTTTGGGATTACATGGGAGGAAAGGAAAAAGGGAGCAGCGCTTCAGGGTGGTTTTGGGCAGTGGGGTTTTAGAACATTCCAACAGTTCGGCAGCCCCTTTGATCGGGCCGTGATCAGGCTGCAGGACCAAATGCCCGCGACCGAAGGCGGCTCGTGGCAATCACGTGATGATGCGGTCATAATACCACAAAGGGCCGGACATGGCTCTGTGTTGGTTTCGACATGCATATGTCTCGGGGCCTAGACGGTTTAGGAAATAGTATATTGGTTGGAGGGCTTACATAAAGTTATCCGTATTGGACTGGTAGCTAGGTAGTTGGTTGTTGCATTTTATATTAACTACTCGGCGCGTATATTGGCGGAATTAAAGAAACTTATAGTCACTGCTCCTACATCACTTTTCCATAACATGCGAAGAGAATTCCGATATATGATAGTGCTGATATTAACTGATAATCAGGATGGCCAGGGAATACTCTAATGCAATATTCAGGCCGTTCTCTAGTACACATTATACGAGAATAAACCCATCTACCCTATAACAAGCCACCCTCGAGCCAACTTGATAGAATAATCGACCCAGCAAACAGTCTCCCACCCTTTCCCTAAAATAGGGAACATTTCCTCTTTACTACCACACCTAACTCTTTTTATATTCAATTCAATATCCTGCATCCATTTTCTCTTAGCATCAAAAATCGCGGCATCGCAATAGTTTCCCTTGCTCCCAGTATCCCATAGCCAAAAAGCGGCCCTTTCCAACTCCACCAGCTCTCGATCTCCTAACCATGACCGTACCATTGTTTCTAGATGCTCTACATTCACTGGGGGCACAGGATCCCAATCCGGGCTTTCCCAATCAAGGCGATCTGTTTCCTCCAACGGCCAGGGTAAGATCACTCTCTTGAGTCCCTTAAAGGCCCTTAACATTGAAGTAATTTCTTCAAAATGTTCGGCAATTCTCAGCCCCAGCTTTACACTCGGATCATGTATTCTTAATTCCTGTACACCCGGAAAACGGACTGGTAGCTCGTACAGAAACTCATCCGTCATGAAAGAACTGCTGATACAAAGGGTCGTAACGTTTGGGTAAATATAGTCCGAAATATCAAGCCTTAAGATCGGAAATTTGATATACGCGTCCTTTGGTCGCGGTCCCCTTGAGTAGAGCTTTGTAAAGTCTTCCGGGGTGCCCAAGATGCTGAAGCTTTTCAAAGAGTCCTTGCAGTATTGTAGGGCGGTGAAGGCGTGCAGATTATATCCCGGTGGCGTAAAACAAACAAGCCGAGAAGTAAGCACTGCTTCTTCTAATCCTCGCGGAAAGGGCACACTGCTCAACCCCCTTGCTGCCATGACTCTATTGGTGGTGTTTAGAAACTCTTGATTTTCAGCTGAGATATTCAACGGGTACTGCTCGCTCATCGAGTAAAACCTGTCGGTTTCGATATGCAGCTTCTTTAGTTGCGAGTAATAGAACGGAAATGTCGACAGAGTCGAAAATATAGCACCGAATACTCGATTGTCGAATTGCAGGTGCTTATTATCAAGCGAAGTCCTATCGCTGATTTCCTTCCGCTGTAGATACGAAGAGCGGCTTGGGTAAAGCAGTTTTATTCCCACAATATGGGGAAACAACCCCACCGCATTGGTACACACGCGCCAGAAGTCCATAAGTTCTGCTTCATGTCTGCACTGAAGTGCGTGAAGCGAGACATGGCGGACGACAGCACAAATGGCGGGGTTATTTTCCCACAGGTGGGTGTTCTCGGGGAACAATCTGACCCGGCGAAAAATAATCGGAATGCAGTTCTTCCGGCATACCTTCGAGGCCAATGAGAAAGTCTTATATTCCTTCGGTGATAGGAATGACAGCACAAGGAATGTGATCTCGGTGGGGAGGGTCGTCAACGCCACAGCAGGAGGACCTGATGCCATGCTGGCCGGTGTATCATGCAGGATGCTGTCATGTGGTTCCGTCGAAGCGAGTGGGAATTAGGCCCTCATCTGGCCGGTCTCCGAGGGCTCTGTGACCCCCATGAAGGCTGGCTGTCCAGGCAACGTTGTGGAAGAGAGCACCCCGCGACACGGGTTGTGCGACGTTGTCTGTTACCCAAGCAGAAGGCCAAGACTCTTTATCACGTGACACTGACAAGGATTCTTCACGTGGCTTTCTTCCTTTCTTTCTGCGCCGCGTTCTCCAATTTCTTTGTCTTCTTTTCTTCACCCTCCACATGCACCGATATCGCCAACCAGTCTGCAGATAGAACCACCGTCGATACACCTAGAATAGAATTTACGGCTTCGACGCATATTCCTATTTTACGTATCGTTCTACTCAAGGGACAGTATATAAAGCGCCTGTTCAATGCAATCGCTAAGATATCATTTCGCACTTCCACAATATTCTTTCTCACGCCATAACATCCCTTAGCATCGGATTTCAAGCGGCCGACCAGCCAACTTCTCAATCAACCCACAAGTCACTTGGATACTTCGCCATCGCCATCAATTACACAGAATCATGTCGTCTTCACAGCCTGTACGAAAGAAACCGGTAATGAAACCGATGTTTTTCAAGAAAGCGGTCCTTCCAAAACCGGCTGTCACAGAGCCCACGGAGTCATCAAAATCAGTACCAGAGCTGGTGAAAGAACCATCAACTTTGATCGACCTAATATCTCCAACAGCATCTCAGGGTAACACAGTCGCAGGATTACAGGGTCCGAAAGACGAGGGGAAAAGGAGGGAAGTCAACGACCTCGATTTTTGGGGTCGTGCGAAGGACGTTCACATTGGTATGCGAACGGTCTCGGGGGTAAAACGTCAAAAGGAAGCTGAGGCCCGTCGACAGAAACAGAAGACGAAGGCCCCCTTAAAAGAGAAGAAAGTGGAGCCAACGAGGTCCTCGAAACGTCGAAAAAGCGACGACAAAACCGCCATCCTCATTTCTGACGACGATAACGACGATGAAAAAGATTCCGATCCCCTTCCACGGAAGAATAGGAGGGATAAAACCCTTACGCCGAGAACATCCGCTGAACCAATCGACCCTTCCGACTTCGATAGGGCCTTTGAGGCCCTCAAAAAGACGAGGGCAGAAGTCGCAGCTAGACCTCGCGCCCTATCCCCTCCCCTCTCCACAAAATTGCTAGCCAGTCAACCAGAATCTTCTGCAGGCCCTGCCGACGCCTCAAAAGAAATCGTCATACAAATCCTCATCATCAGCGAGATACCTGGGACAAAGCCCATGGTATTTAATCGAAGATTTACTCAAACACTTGGGAAAGTGCGAGATACATGGGCACGTATGCAGGGGTTCACAGAGGACCAGATCGAGCGTCTAATTCTCGTCTGGCAGAACGATACTAGGGTGTTCGATTCAACATTGCCTAGGAGCCTGGGGATTAGATTCGATAAAGACGGGAAAATGTATTTGGGCATGAAGGGGAAAGATAGTAGTTATAAGCTGGAGAGGGATGAGAGAGAAGCGTTGCAAAAGGGTATCAAGCCCGGAGAGTGTAAGATATTTTTTCGCGCGATGTGGCACGAGGAATATGACGATTTGATAAAACAAAAGGAGGTAGCAAAGGAGAGGGAGAAAGCAATAGAGCTTTTAAGCGACCACGAGGAGGAAGAGGTTGTGACCGGTATTGCGTTAAATGCACAGACGATGGAGATCACATTGAGAGGGAAGCATTTCGAGGAACTGAAACTAATGGTCAAGCCCGTAAGTTCACACTTCCCTTCTGACCCAACTAGCAATAGCCACTAATGCGAGGGTGGTTTTAGAGTATGAAAATTAGCGAAGTGATAGAGAGGATGCGTGACGAACGGAAACTAGACGAAGATACCGAAGTGGAGCTCCACTTCGATGGCGAAGAGCTGGAGGAAGACATGACTCTCCAAGAAGCGGACATAGAGGATGAGTTCCAGATCGATGTGGTCCTGAGGTGAACGCAAGACTAGCCTTCTTTTGCGTTAACTCTTCCCCAACAAATCAGGCGTCACCTTTTTTTCCCACACTTAGTTTGGTTATCGGCGGGGAACGGAATACAGGTAATAGCTAAGGCGGCGGCCCACATCCGTAATGCGACTTCTCGGATACTTTTCGACATTTTTCTGGCGTTGTTCGCACATTGTTCATTGATGGCACGTCAGCCATTCCCATTCTTAGCTTTCCCTTCTCATCACCTCAGCTTTCCTCTCTATCTTCTAGATTACGAAGTCACGATGGGATATTTCTCTACATTTCTGTTATTTGCATCACAAGGTGTTTTTTTTCTTGTTTTACTTTGGCCGAAAGCATATCCGTACTGGTCATTCAGATGGCTTTAGATCGTTCGGTGTTACGTTTTGGGACTATCAACATTTTCGCAGTGTATTGCCATATATGGTGGGTGGGTTATTATTATTCTCTTGGTATTCTTTTTTTTTCTTTCTCGTCACTCTGAAAGTTTTGCTTTCAATGATAAAATTCTTTAATTACTACTTAAGTACTTAAGTACTTTTATATATACTACGTCGAGGAGAGTTATGTAAGTAGGATTTATGTTTGTCGGTATGGCGCCGAATAAACTCTGCACGCTTGTGCTTAGCTGTGGTTGGCTAGGGAGAAATCGGCCGCCAAAAAGAAAACCGCCATGCCTGGCAGAGATCTTAAGACCACTTCTAGTTTAGGAGTTATATTCACACCTAGCCATTTTGGGAGAACCTCCAATTCTGGTGGGGTTTTTTCAAGCCGATATTTTTCCTGGTGACATGACGGCATTTGAATAACTTATTTCTGGAACGATGCGGAGTGGGTATGATATATAGCACGAGCCGACACAGCCCTTTAAGAGCATCAGACTTTTTAAAGCTCCGGCCAGCAATATTAATATGAAACAATATCCACATCCGAGATAATATATAATCTCAATTAATTATTGAGCCGAGGCTCTCAATTCATCGGTTCAACTTAAAATAACTGTTGCCGATAGAATCAGACATTGCATTGCATTGCGAAGCTTGGCCACATCAACTCATCACGAAAGTCTTGGAGAACACCTAAAAGCTCTTGATAGAAAGCATTGAGTGCCGAATTCATGGGGTTCTCTCCGGAGAAAGCGCTTAAGCTAAAGGAATTCGGGGTTGTTATAAATAGCCTCCGGCGGGAGAGCTTGGACTTCGGATATAATTACGGTTTTTCTGGAATATGCCATTTACAAAGCTAGGTTCATATGCCAAAGCTTGAATGCATCCGAGCAGTGGAGTTCAAGCTTTCGTAGACAAGGCTTAAGGCAAGTCCTAACATACAGTCGGGCTGTCCAGGCGTGTGCCCCCACTACCACGGTCGACGTTCGTCTACTTGACCCTCGATTCGCGCACCGGCTCGCTTCCGAAACCCTTATTGGCTAGTTCTTACGGATGAACACTTCCTGGCTATAACGTAAATATTAGGCGTAGGGTCAGTTCTAATTATAACCTTCCGGTCTCTAGCTTGGTTCTTCCACGAATTTCTCTAGATCTCCCGAAATGCCGGCATATATACTGGTATTTCTTCTTCAATTCAACCTTCACCCGCTAACTAGCTAGGCTAAAAATTTAAAAAGTACGGATTATCTAAAATCAGATCCGGAACGTTAGAATTAGGTATTCGGGTACGTCGCTTATATTGGAAGCTAGGTAAATCATAAACTTAAAATCGGTTTTTGGCTTAACGGTACGGAACCTGTACCTGGTATCTTGTCCTGGATATGTAGCGAGGAAGATGGCGTAGAATTACTTCTTTTTCTGTTTGGTGATTGTTTTTTTCAATAGGTGACTGCTGGACAAGCGGGTGTGGCTTTCCCTGATAAACTTGTTAACTTCAGGTAATTGCTTACCCGAGCTCGAACAAAGCAGCCTAGCCGGGCCCGGCTTGCAATTGAATTTTCGCGACGGGGATCCAGAAGCTCGCATGGCACTGAATTATCTGGACATCCTAGCTTCGTCCTGTTAGTTAGGGACGAACATCTTAATATGGTATCCTTGATTCTATAGGCTTCAGACTCAATTGCTCAAAGGCGCTGGGAGAAAAGGCATTATATTATATAGAGCCGTTGATATACCGCCAGAAGTACCTATTCACCTTTCTACTATAGCTATAGATTTCGATCTATATCAACATTCGGCTATCTTTCTCCCAGGCCCCCCCGAGGCTATCCGCTCCTTTAACTTTCCATTCACTCTTTTATTCATCCTTCACCTTTCGTCTTTCTGGAACAGAAGGTATTGTGTATTTAGATACTATATTATTGTTCTTATTGTTGATATTAATAGATATTTTTGTTCCCCCACCCTTTACAGACTACGTCCAATATATTTTCAAATCGTCGCAATGTCGCCTAAGCCTAGGCCTATCAATAATACCGATGTAACGCCCCGGCTAGAATTCAGCCTGCTGGTTATACCACATGATATGACGTTCGAAATCACCGCAGTAACGGTCAAGGTCCTGGCTGGAGGTTACGTTGGGGAGTGGGTATCGACTACTGATCCGGCTCGTGTCTCGACGTCCGTCCTTAACGATGACGGTGAGTGTACTGAGTATCGTCGTGGACCGGCCAGTGCCATCAAGGTAAATAACATAATGGTCCCCCGTACTTCCGAGCTAGTCAAGAATCATCTTAAAACCGCACAGGATGGCCTGAGTCTTGAAAATCTTTTCAATAAATTATCATTCATCCATTTTACCTTTGACAGAGCTAGAGGACGAGACAACTCATTGGTTCATAGCAAATTCTAACCAAGTACTTCATTATAACACATAGACCAACCCGGTAACCTCATTTGACCCAATAAACATCAATCAACAGGGCTTCAAAGAATGCCGAAGGCCTGTTGGCGTTTTGGCACAAAGAGCCGTCGGGGACCTAGAACCAATATACCTTGGCAAATTAGGTTGCGACACCTATAACGCATGGAATATCAATGCTCCGGACAAGCCCGTGATTGTGACACTCGAGTATGTTCTTAGGCGTAAAAAACCTGGGAGCACAACCGCGAAGTTGCTAAAGAAGGGTAAAATCTCACTAAGCACGTCGAAACTCGGCCCTACAGCTTTGTCAAATCCAGGAAAGGTCTACTTTGGCGAAAGTAATATGGACGGTAGCAACTTTCGCGAAACCACAATAGAAATAGAAGACAAGAAACTAATACAGAGACTTTATATTTCTGTCATTCCAAAGGGCAAAGGACGAAAAAATATTGACCTAGTGATGTCATTTATGAAGGACTCTGAACGCCCTAGTATTGAAAAAGGTATGAGTTATCTTCTAACCGGTATCGAAGTTGTTGCGAAAGTAGGTTTCGAGATCCTGGTCCCAGGTCTTGGTACCGCGGTTCTTATAGGCCTTGAGGTTCCCGATATTATAGACCTTGGCTCAGACATGGTAAGGCTTTTTGGTGAACTGCTCAACGCTATGGAGAAATGTAACACAGACGAGGTCGCCAAGGTTGCTGCGAAGTTGTGGGACGCAATTGCTACTTTCGGGATTGCAGTTTTCGGTGTGGTTTTTGATGCCGTGACCTCGGGCGTGGGTAAAGCAATCACCTCAAGCTTAAAGAAAGCAGGACCAGGCTTTATCAGAACAGTACAGACTGAGTTCACAAAAGTTGGCAAGCTCACTGTCGACTCAGTGGCCACGGGAATTTCTAAATACGATTCTGTGGAAAAAGGGAAAGCAGTTGCCAAAAATCTCTCGAAGTTTCTTGAACCTGGCTCATCCGCTGCGGAAACTTTATGCTCACTGAGATATGCGCTCTTCGGCTTCCAAACTACAGTTCAAACCACATTAAAAACTACTACCACGTCCAAGTCTACTCCCAAGTCTTCTCCCAAGTCTACTCCCAAGTCTTCTCCCAAGTCTACTCCCAAGTCTACTCTCAAGCCTGCTCCCAAATCTACTCTCAAGGCTATTACTGCAGCTGCCCCCGAGCCTCCTCCCAAACCTGCTGTCGAGACTATTACAGCGGCGGCGGAGGATCCTCGATCTTTCTTTTAACTACTTCTTTTTTCTTTTGTGTGCATGTAGACTAAGTACTTCCTATGAATAATGAATTCAGAATGTCTGGTTTCACTCAACACAAAAATTGTAGAATTTTCGATGGCTTAATTGAGGAATTAGTACGTATCCCGATATCTACCGAAGGTTTGGTGTAACAAAGCGAGAGCTCGAGATGAAGCCCCTCGAATCTAGTTATAGTGAACAATATATTTTATCTGAAGAGGTTAGATTAAACTCATAGTCCATATGACCTGTCACAGATGCAATGGGCAGGCCTTATTGCATAATAGAGCTCCAGATGCACGCCCGGCAAATCTCATCGACGAGCCCGGCCTCGTGCCTCTGCTGTCTTGCTGTTTTTAAAAAAAGAAAAGAAAGGGAAAAGAGCAAGACAAAAAAAAAAGCTTGCTCAGTTCCAGCGAATCCTTTTCAAGTCACGTATAAAATACCATTCCAGATTCTCTATATCCTTTACGTTTCTCTTACCCCATAGCTATATATGTAAGCACGAGGTTTACGTATTCTATTACCCCATACTCTGCGCCCTTGTGGATTTGCCGTCCGTATGCGTCGCTAGGCTTTTGTACGAACCGCGCTGGCGTTCCGATTCGATTGTGTCAGGGGTAGTAAGAAAAAGAAAGAAAGAAAGAAAGAAGGTATGAAGAGTTCCTAGAATTCTTTTGTGGTTATAATGTGTATACGTCGATTGGTGTTTTTCTCTCTCCTCTCTTTCCTTTCCCTTGCGATGCAGCCTTAAAATGGGACATGGGGTCTCCGTCCGTGATGTATCCATGGGTATATGGCGAAATAGTCCAGATGGACCAATGAGAACCGCACGTTCCGACGGTCAGTTTTACCACAAAGAAGAGGCGAGTTCCCCAACATTTCAAAAAATTCTCAAAATTACCCCAGATTCTTTTTCGCTCCGGTCAGAGGAAAACAGCCAGCCGATGACAGCTTTTGCCGTTCGATAAGCCTATTCCAGATGCAGAATGCCTCAATGTGTGGATTTTCGTATGAATTAGGCAGTTAGTGTAGTCATCTTTTTTTTTTTCACTCTTAATTTTTTGGTTTGCTTTTTTTTTTTTGGAAAGTTGCTTTGATGTTTGTTCGGAGGAATCGGAGCTTGACCGTTGTGGATTTAAAGTTGGGCTCTCGCCGTTTGGCCGGGCCTTTTCAAGCATTTCGGAGGGTCCTATCTTTGGGCTGGATCTGGAACTGGGCCGTTAAGCTGTAGATTCTTGCATGCATTTCTCAAGCTAGAAAGGAAAGAAGAAGAGAAAAAGAAAATAAAGTGATAACATTTGCTCACGTTCAGGGGACCAAGTCCAGTGCTTCTGTGTCTTGGAATTCTTTTTTTACTTCTTTTTTTTTTTTTTTTTTTTTTTTTTTTTTTAAAAAAAAACATTCGCGATAACAGTCGAATATGGTGAAGTGACCTTGAAGATAAGGAGAAAAGGCAACCTTAACCTTTTTATTCCCTGAGCTTGCTGGGTTGATTGGGTGTACCGTAGTATCCCGGTGGGATTATATAAATATCTGTATCATATCATCCTTTCTTTTGGTTTTTTTTTTGGGTGAAGGATCTATCTGGTTATTCATTTTCGGCATTTGGGGAGTTCGTTATCTATCTGTCTAATTACCTTCCTCTACTTATCTTTGCTATAAGATTTTGGACTACGGACCATACTTTGTTGGATTTTTTTTTTCGAATTGCGACACAAAGAAACGTTAAGGCGAAAGAACAGTCCGGCTACGAGAGGGAGAGGAAAAGAGATAGATTTTATCATTTTTCAACGTCGAGGCGACATTTATATTACTCTTTTCCTTTCTTTTAATTTTTTTCTTCTTTATATATTTCTTTCAAATAGAAGGAAGGAAGGTTCTTTTATAGAGATACTCGACTGCGGATACATCCTTTCCCTCCTCTCTTATTGTAAATTTTAATCTTTACATTTCAACCATACGAGAAAGCCATCTTTCTTTCAACAAGATGACAATTACATACCCATCTTCTACACAACAGCCACAGCTCCCATGGTGTCAGACACCACTAAAGCAGTCTAAGGCATTGAGCCTTGCTGCAGGATGGTGAGAACCCTCACTATTACCATAAACAATTTCTAATTTCATATTATATCTGTACTAACCATTCAATTTTCGTGATATATATAGCAAAGTCTTCATGAAACTCGAAAACCTCCAACCTTCCGGCTCCTACAAATCCCGCGGGATGGGTAACATGTACCTCCGCTCCCTGGCCTCCCTTCCAGACCCAAGCCGTGCAAGGTTCTATTGTTCCTCTGGTGGTAATGCAGGCCTTGCTGCTGCTACGGCTGGGAAAATGCTGGGGGTCCCGACTACGGTCGTTGTTTCTAAGAGGACTAGTGAATTGATGAAGGACAAGATCAGGGATATGGACGCTGATCTTCATGTCTTTGGGGATGGTTTGATCGAGGCGGATGAATACATGAGGGAGGACTTGATGAGTGTGGATGACGGGGCGGTTTATTGTCCGCCATTTGAGTAAGATGCTACCCCTCACATACACAAACTCTATCCATATAGAGCTTGGCATCTAAAGGAAGAAGAAACAGAAAGTGTCTTTTTTGCTAACGCAATTGGTATTTTTTTCAAAAAATATAGCCATCCATACGTCTGGGAAGGAAACTCAACACTAGTCTCCGAACTCGCCGCCCAACTACCTGAAGACCACCCAATCCCAGACGCCATAGTCTTCTCCGTCGGTGGCGGTGGTCTCTTCAACGGAATAGTCGCAGGTATGAAGGCCCACGGTTGGGATTCAGTCCCCATCATCGCCGTCGAAACCCGCGGCGCCGATTCCCTCGCCACAGCAATGCTACTGGACGAACACCACATGTTGCCGGCGATTACCTCCAGAGCAACCAGTCTTGGTGCCAGAAGGGTTAGCAAGCAGACGTGGGAGTATGCTAGACATGGAGGCAGAGATGCCGGATTGGATGTTAGGAGTGTGGTTTTGAGTGATGATGAAGCGTTGATGGGGTGTGTGAAGTTCGCGGAGGATGAGAGGTTTTTGGTTGAAGATGCCTGCGGGGTTAGTGTGGCTACCGTTTATAATGGGGCACTGAGGAGGGCGTGTCCAGAGTTGAGGGAAGATAGCTTGGTGGTTGTGATTGTCTGCGGTGGTAAGTTCCCTTCCGGTTTATATTATTATAATCGTCGCTTTTTAACTTGGCTGTTTTAAATGGGATTATTGATGCTAATGGGGTGTTATGATATAGGATCTAATGTGACGATGGAGATGTTACTGGAAGCGAAGGCGAAGAATCTTAATGGTGCAGATATCAATACTACCGCGACGACGACGATGACAACAGCAGAAGCCAAGAAACCCGTCCCTACGAAGGAAGTCCTCTCAAAGGAGAAGGCTATGTCTTCAACGTCACCTACACGGCCCTCAAACCCAACTCGTTGGTCCTGGCGCTGGAAGCTGGGAAGCAAGTAATCCGATACTACCATCGTTTACACTATTGACGAGGCTTTTCTTTACATTATAAAGCCATCTTATAGATTTCTTAATACTGGATTTTGGATCATCATGTCTTATCCACTGGGAAAGATCGATCTAGGAAAAGCCATGCGAAAGAAGGGAGGGAGTATTACAAAGGCGTTTTGTTGAACTGCTATGATTGTTCCTGTGGTTTTTCCTTCTGTTTATTCAGTTGATTTGATCTTTATTAAACCGAGTGTTTGTTTTTGATTGCTCATTCGCAATGCATGTATTGTACTTGTCTGCCGTTTCTATTCAGCGATTTCAATCCACAGACCTTAAAACAGCTTTCTACCTTCAAAACCAAAATAGCAGTGCTAGTGTCCAAAAACGCCCTTTATAACACCCTTCCCATCAATCTTTATCATATGATACCCATCATAACTAACGATCAACGATAATATCAGAATCTCACTTCTTTCTAGGACCCCTTTTCCGTCCCGGCTTCCTCTTATTCGTCTTCTTTGTCTCAGAGCCACCAAATCCATACCCCCAACTAGCAAAAAACTCACGTGCCTGCTGCGTAACACTTCTTACAATTCCAAGTCCATAGAAACCAGTTGACTCTTCGGGGTTAACATCTGAAGTCGTATGGCCAGGCGGTAGTGGTGAAGGGCTGTGTGAGGGTTCTCGAGTATTTTGAACGGCCGATATGGAGGTACCCGATGTGCTTACTTTTTTCTTTTGGCGGGCTGCAGGATAAGTTTTTGTTTTTCGTAGGTTAGATAGTGCCTTTTTTAAAAATATAATTTGAATGATGCATGCATGGTACGCATATATTTAGTTATATAGATAAAAGAATGGACCCACTTTTCATAGGCGCTGACCTAGACGATGTTGTCGCATTTGTCCTGCTGGTTGTAGACAACCTGGAAGGAGTATCCCGTGTGGATCCAATGGTCGATCTGGACTTCGTCTTCCGTGGGGTGGAACGAGGTGTTACTTTTGGAGTTGAAGATGAAGATTTTGAGATTCTGGATCTAGAGGGTCGAGCTTTAAGGGCATCCGGACCCACTGCTCGTTTTGGAGGCATCCTTCTCCTTCTCCTTTTAAGAAATTTTGCAAGGGTTTTTTATTTTTTTTTTTTTTGTCGTTTGGTATGCATTGGTTTGTATAGATAGTCTGCCAGTGCGTTAACTTCTTTTTTTTTAAAAAAAAAAATCGAGGAAAAAAGGAAAGGGGGTGTTATGATTGGATTAATGGGCGGGACAAGGAGGTATGGACTGTTATCGCGATGGTTTCGGTTCGGGGATCCGGCGGAGATGTGTCCTGTGGGGTGGGCGCGCGAATAGAAGCCGAGGAAAAAGTCAAAGAGGAGACGGGGATTATGAGTGCACTGGGAAAAATATGTCTCGAAATAAGATTTCTTTTTTCTTTCTTGATAGAGTGGGGGATGGACCGTCTATGCATGCGGATCGAGCGCGCGCGGCCCATGTGGCGGACAGGACGGAGAATAATTACGATATTATGTGCTATTTACGGAATCAAAAAACGGCAGACATGATTTTGGATACGATACTGCATGCGTCATGTCGCTGTTATGTTAGGTACGGCTTAAGGAAAGGGGGAGGGTTATATCAGGAACGTATGGGTTATAGTATCCTCGCGAGGAGCTTTGAAGTTGATACTCTGGTCAGTTCGAGAGGTTTGGATGTCAAGAAGCTTGGAGATACATGATCAAAGAGTGTTTTTTGTGTTGCTTGTGGTATTTCCGGATGATACTGTGAGGCTTAGCTATCGCGAGGGCCCCACAGCAATTAAACATTTGCTGCAAGATGCCGTCAGGTATCCATTTCTTGATATGGAGTAGTCGAGGTCCTCCAGAACTATTTTTTGAGCTTCGAAGTGGGTTTCGTGGAATTCAAGTCCCGATTTGAATGTGAAGGAATACTAAAGTTCTCCGTTAGAATGTCATGATGCGCCCTAAAATCCTTCGAACTCGGAACTTGTTGAAAACCCCTTATCAGCAGGTGGAACCTACTTGGGTAAACCCTTGTATCAACTTAAGAGCTTATTTACATCATCGGTGGCGGAAAATCTATAATTGACTTTTTTTCCGTTCTTCCTATTATGCATTACTCTGGACTTTAAGTATGCTAGCACCGAGTTACTGGGGGTCACTTTTGTTCGGTTGATTCCTTGGATTGGTTCCTTGCAGGTGGTACTGGCCCGAACAAACAAAAAAAAAAGTTGAGACAAAGATAAGCTACCCTCTCGACTTTGGGAGATTGAGAGGTGACATTTGGAGCTTTTACTAGAAGAGAGTGTGGGTAAATATAGAATAAAACGTCTTGAGCCCTTTCGAAGAGGATAAACTCTGGTTCTCATTCGATATTCTCCTTCCTTCTTGACATAATCAACGGGTGGATTATACTGGAAACCTACAACGCCTCCTTTGCGTCGGCAATGCCGTTGCAGGTGGTCTGTGTGGTTCCATGTGTCTATGATCGCATTGACGCAGAATCGAAAAGAAAAGGGAAAGGGAATTGGGAATTGGGGAATATATCCGGACGCAACTGTGACTGTATGGGTCCTTTTTTCTTTCTTTCTCGGAGAACCTGTTGGTGTGCTGTGCAAATACTTGTTCCGGCAAGTTGAAACGAGAGGCCTGCTTGCGGTGATCGCGAGGTCGTTTATGAAGCTTGTTTGGTGAGGCTTTCTTCGCTCGTGGGAATGGGTTCGGAGAGCTCGAAGGGGGGAGCTTAATGGGAGGTGGTCTATGCGTGCTTTTCTGCTTTGCAAGATTTTTGTGTATATGTTTTGGATTGTAAGATTTCTAATGTTGAGGTTGAATAACTAATACGCAGGTGGCGTCTACATAGTATGTACGGATTTTTTTTTTGATTCAGTATAGTAGTATGCATATATGATATGTATACACAGTATGGCCTGAGCGAAGGGGGGCCGGCATGTGCATGGTTATCTGGAATGTATGTCGGCTGGAATTTCACATGGAGGAGTCTATGCATATGTCACCCAGGATTTCCCATTAATGTAACTGATAGTTAAGTATACTGGTATACAATATGCAAATTGTCGACGGTCGGCTCATAGGTTTTTTTTTTTTTTTTTTTCGTCTGGTTGGATGCAAGTTTCCGTTCGCGAAGAGGTCTTTGGAAAAAGAAGAAAAGGGTGGACTTGCTTTTTTTCCCCTCTCCGTCTTTGTTTTTTTTGGGGGTGACGTTCCCCACCAGCTACCAGGCCCAGGTCCCCTTGGCGGGACCCATGGGTCTGAAAATAGCAGTGCAATCTTGCTCAGGTAAGGAAGGAAAGGAAAAAGAAAGGATGGGATTGACGAGACAGACCCATTGGAATGGAGAGGCGGTGGCATATGGGGTGCACATACGTTGGGATGTGGGATGGAGGAGTTATGCTCGATGGGTATAAAGAGAGGAGGGGATGTCCCTGACCGATTGTCTTGATTATTTTCCAGCCATTCGATTCAATTCAACAGTATCTGTACAACATTTTCTTTACCGTATATTAATATTTCAAGACGGTCGCGCGGGTTATATAGTGGTTTGTTAGCAAGCAAGCTAGCTAGTTCACAGGGTACGTTAGTTTTCCTAGTTCAGATCCATTACATAAGGAGATGTCTGTTTATCTATAGCTACGGCCACCGCCATAGCTATAGAGAGAAAAACACTCGAAGCCCAAGGAAATTGGGGGTGAGATGGAACATAAGATGAAGCAATTGAATGGCACAGTCTCCGGTAGAATCCTGCTGGTTCAAATTCGACAATTCTGCAGTTTTCCAGAGATATCTCCAGCTGTGCCAGTCAGATCGCCTCAGCTGAGCTTATGATATATAAAACCACCCCAGTCTCTATTCCTCCGTTTTCAGCCCGTATTCTTTTCCCATTCTTGTTATTCCTTTCCGTGTGCCGAATTGGTCTTGAAAAACAAAATACCCAAGAAAAAAAAAGAATCCTATACTGCGCAGAGTGTAGGAATTAAAGTGGAGAGAGAACATAGCATCTGCGTAAGGAGGGCAGGGATATAGAGATAACTACCTTGTGGTTTGGTTACTTCGCTTGTCAGCCAGCCATCAGCCCTATCGGCCTGCTTGCGCTTTGTCCTTGTCTATTGGACGAGACGAGCTGTCCACCAAACGTGCTTGCTGGAGGCCCGTGATTCGAGGCAGTTGGGCAGAAAGCTCAAGGAACCTGGTGGATTTCGTGAAGCAGTGGCTGTTTTATACAGAGACCACCACCACTACCACCACCACGACTACTCCCCGACTGTCTTTCTGTTTGCCTGACCTTTTTCTTCGCGAGAGCAGAAAGAGCCAGGGAGCAAGTGAGAGTGAAGAAAAGCGAGAGCAAGAGCAATCAAGGGTTTTCTGTCATCATCATCGGGGCAGCAAGCGGAGAGATAGTTGGACTGGTGGTCCAAAGCGTAAATAAGCTCCTCAGCCCAGCTATAAATTAGCTCTCCCTCTCCCCTCGCCTTTCCCCTCCCCCCACCTCTCTTGACATCTTCCTCTGCCATTTGATTCTCTGATTCTCCTGCTCAAGATCCACCTGGTATTTACATTTTCCAGCTGAGCGCAGGATTGTACGGTGCGGTGGACCAGATCAAGCGGCTAACCAGCTAACCGGTTGTGGTGCAGACCAGACAGACAGCCAGCCAAACCAGCCCGGAGAAACTGCCGCATAAAGACCGACTAGTCTCCTTCTCCTTCTCCTTCTTCTTCTCCCCGACCTTTCACCCGAACAAGAACTAGAACCTCCTCCTCCTCCTCCTCCTCTTCTTCATCGTCGTCGTCACTGTCATCGCCGTCTTCACTTCACTCCTCCTTATCCTCCATCCTTCTTGCTTCTTACCCTTAGCGAAACACGTCCTTCCGAGTATCACCATCAGAAACAGCTAGTCAACATGTGGTATGTTCTCCCTCCAATTGTCCCCGTCTGGAGCTTCAATTCGACTGGAACCATCGTCAATTGGGTTCCTTTTTGCCTGTCTACCTACCACACGTAGCTGGCTGATTGCTCGATCCATCGATTGGCTGACCGACTAACTGGCGTGTAGTGGTATCTTTGGTTACCTGAACTATCTCGTTGAGCGAGATCGAAAGTTCATCCTCGAGTGCATGCTCCAGGGTTAGTTCTCTCCTCCCAACTCTTCCCTCCCCCTTTTTTTTGTTTCCCATGTCTTGATAGCTTCGAATG
Organism: Orbilia javanica; assembly: GCA_036872735.1. Taxonomy (NCBI): domain Eukaryota; kingdom Fungi; phylum Ascomycota; class Orbiliomycetes; order Orbiliales; family Orbiliaceae; genus Orbilia; species Orbilia javanica. Next base: position 431,924 of record JAVHNR010000008.1, read on the forward strand.
GCATTGTACCACCAGCTACACAGCTACCGAAAGCAAGCTACACGTCCCTTGTTGGGTGCTGGTGCTATTTTGGTGCTGGTGCTGGTACTCGGTGCTTGGTACTCGGGACTTGGTGCTGGTGGCCGTGCCCCGCTATTCTGGGCGTGTCCGCTGTACCCACATCGTCGTGTGTTGTTCCAAATGTACCGTGACTTCTCGGAAGTACTAACCGGTGGCGATAAACGGAATAGGTCTGTCGAGACTCGAATACAGAGGCTACGATTCTGCTGGTCTCGTTATCGACGGTGACAAGGAGGGCGAAACCTTCTCCTTCAAGGAAGTCGGCAAGGTCATCAAGCTCCGTCAGCTTATCGAGGAGGCCAATCCAGACCCCGAGGCCACTTTCGTCTCCCACGCTGCTATCTCTCACACCCGTTGGGCTACCCACGGCAAGCCATCTCGTCTCAATTGCCATCCTCACAGGTAAATAAATCAAAAGCCAAATCCATCAATTCCCAAAAAAGTATCGTGATAGAAAAAAAAAAAAAAAAAAAAAAAAAAAAAACGGACGCGTGCGTGTAGAAATAGCAGTAGACAATTGGCAGCTATAATACACAGTCGGCCGAGAGCATGAAGAACAGGATCTAATGCAATGGCTTTCTCTTGAACAAAACAGATCCGATGTCAATTTCGAATTCACCGTCGTCCACAACGGTATCATCACCAACTACAAGGAACTCAAGTCCGTTCTCGAGGCTAAAGGCCTCAAGTTCGAGACCGAAACCGATACCGAGTGTATTGCGAAATTGGCCAAGTTCATTTACGATACAAACAATGGCATCGACTTCACAACCCTCGCCAAAGCCGTTATTAAGGAGCTGGAAGGCGCTTTCGGTTTGTTGATCAAGTCGACCCATTTCCCACACGAGGTCATTGCCGCCAGAAGGGGTTCCCCGCTCGTTATCGGTGTAAAGACAAGCAAGAAGCTTAAGGTCGACTTTGTTGATGTCGAGTACTCCGAGCTTGAGGGTGCCGCCCTCTCCCCCGAAAAGGCCAGCCAAAACCTCGCCGCCAAAAAATCAAACACCCTACTCGCTCCTCCCGACAAGTCCCTCCTCCACAGGTCGCAGTCTCGCGCTTTCCTAAGCGACAATGGCTTGCCAGAACCGGCCGAGTTCTTCCTCAGCTCTGACCCATCTGCCATCATCGAGCATACCAAGAAGGTCCTCTACCTCGAGGACGATGATATCGCTCACATCCACGAGGGTCAGCTCAACATCCATCGTATGAAGAAGGATGAGGGAACTACTAGTGCCGTTCGCAGCATCCAGACCCTTGAGATGGAACTTCAGGAGATCATGAAAGGTAAATTCGAGCACTTCATGCAGAAGGAAATCTTCGAGCAACCAGAGTCCGTCGTCAATACCATGCGTGGTCGTCTGGATCTCGAAAACAAGACTGTGACTCTTGGTGGACTTAGTAGATTTATTTCCACTATCAGACGTTGCCGACGGATTATTTTCATTGCATGCGGTACCTCTTATCACTCTTGCATGGCCGTCCGTGGTATCTTTGAGGAGTTGACCGAAATCCCCATCGCCGTTGAGTTGGCGTCCGATTTCTTGGATCGACAGGCCCCCGTCTTCCGAGACGACACCTGTGTGTTTGTTTCTCAGTCCGGTGAGACTGCAGATTCTCTCATGGCTCTTAGATTCTGCTTGGAGAGAGGCGCTCTTTGCGTTGGTATTGTCAACGTTGTCGGTTCTTCCATTTCCCTGCTCACGCACTGCGGTGTTCACATTAACGCTGGACCCGAGATCGGTGTTGCCTCGACCAAGGCGTACACATCTCAATACATCGCACTCGTCATGTTCGCGTTGAGCTTGAGCGAAGATCGAGCATCCAAGGCAAAGAGGCGAGAAGAAATCATGGAAGGTCTCGGACGTATCTCAGGACAGATAAAGACTCTCCTGGACCAGGATAGCGCCATCAAGGAGATGTGCAAGAGGTTCTTCCAAGGCCAAAAGTCGTTGTTGTTGCTGGGACGTGGTCACCAGTTCGCAACCGCTCTTGAAGGTGCCTTGAAGATCAAGGAAATCTCGTACTTGCATTGCGAGGCTGTTATGTCCGGTGAATTGAAGCACGGTGTTTTGGCTCTCGTTGATGAGAACTTGCCAATCATCATGATCTTGACCAGGGATGACATCTTTGCCAAGTCGCTGAACGCTTATCAGCAAGGTATGTTCCACCTCCACCTCCCTTCCTTTGAGATAACGGTTTGAGTAAAATGCTAACGGATGTTTTTTCTCTTTGAATATAGTCATCGCCCGTGGCGGCCGTCCTATTGTGATATGCGCACAGGGAGACGAAGCCTTTGCTCACGAGCAATGCGAACGTATCGAGGTTCCCCAGACAGTTGATGTGCTACAGGGTATCTTGAACGTTCTTCCCCTGCAGCTGATTGCCTACTGGCTGGCTGTTCTCGAGGGCCTTAATGTGGACTTCCCCAGAAACTTGGCCAAGTCGGTTACTGTCGAGTAAAGTGGTTGGTGGTTATAAAGGGAAACAAAGAAGGGAAATTGGGTTTTCTGGTGTTCTTGTGAAACGGTATATTGATTGCTGCAAGGAAATTTTCGGTTATCGTGCTTTTCTTTTTTCTTTTCTTTTTTTTATGTGGAGAATTCCTTTATTTTTCTCTTTTTATTATCCTTGATTCTAATTTAAAAAACCAAGATGAAGATAAAAGATGAAAGAGAAGGTTTGGTTGGTGGATGTGTATAGCTAGAGCACGGCGGGCGATATATTGGAGGGAAACCGGGGTTGATTACTTACGTTTTCGGTTCTTAGATGTATCTGTCTGTCTGGCAGCTTTAGACGGGAGAGAGAGCTAAACGGACGAATGAATGAATAGAATCGAATCTACTGATCGAGCTAAGATAAGCCGTGGCGAGGTGATTGTGAATCCGATGATGCTGCCTGTTGACGTTGATGGTTAGTTAATTCGCTGGTGTGGTGTGGGCGTTGTTTGGTTGCAAGATGCAACAGATGCCAACATCAGCACCACTTTGACACTGATCCTGCGTGCCATCCAGACACTATTCGTCTATGCACGCCGGGGCTTTCTCGATGACTCTTTCGTACGTCCACCTACTGCATCGGAAACTGGAGAGGCCCCACTTTTACCTCTCTTTCATCCTTGTTACGAGCATCGAAGCCAACCGGGGCAGGATGGTAGTGCATATGATGCTTGTTCGTACATGTTCGCCCGCAAAACCAAGTTTCGCATGTGCGGACAAATTAGGATCCGGGTGAGCCCAGCTGGATCCTTTTTGACAGCTTCCCAACGGGCACCCCTCCTTTGATTCTTTCTTCCCCCACCTCGTAGCTTAGTTTTCCCCCTCTACGCGAATCCTTATGTGCCAGTGTTCGTTTTTTTATTCGTTTTTTCTTTTTGGTTTTCTTTTTTTTGATTATGCGCTTTTTGGCTTCTGGGATCGAATCGGCAATCGTGAGGGTGATTCTGCTGCTGACGGTGGCTGTTTATTTCTTTTTATTTTCTAGTTCTCACGTTTCTCTTTGCCACCACTTTCTCCCCTCTTTTGTAGGTGAGGTAGGTTAAATTTGAGGGAGCAAGTGGTATAAATTTCGTGGAGTTCGTTTCGATTGTTCTTCTTTTTTGCTTCCTTTTGATTTGATTTATATAAATATATATATATGCATGTAGCTTATATATTTCTATATATATATTACCTACATCTCGATACTATCCTTCTTCTGCTATGAAGCTCTGCATTTTACGTCTATAACAAAACACCTTCCGTTCTGATTATATATCTTTACACAATGTCGGCGTCTACGTCTACGCCTACGTCTATGGACGAGACTACGATTGTAGTCGAAACCGGGGCCGATAATGCTGCTACATCTACTACATCCACATCTACACCTCCAGTTTCGACTGAAACGATATCACCACCTGCACCTGCACCTGCAACATCAGCTGCTAGCAGCGAGGCTATAGTTGCGCCGAGTACACCAATGGATGACAATGTAGTCCCATCGAGTCCAACGGCCCCTGTGGACGGGGATGGTGCTACTTTAGCTTCTGATTCTACACTGGAATCGAATGTAGATGGAGCTGTTATTAGTGGTGGTAGTGATGATACTGCTACTGATGGTGGTAATGCTGCACCATCGTCGTCGATAGCTCGAGATGGAGACCCTATTACACCGGCTGATCCCCAAAATTCGGATAATGGTTTCCCTTCGTCTTCGTCCTCGTCCTCCTCGTCAAATTCATCGACGGGTATGGATACACCAACGTCGAGTGAGCCTTCCACGCCTACTATAAGCGAGATCACGGTGTTGGGGGTTGCAGATACGGATGGGATTGCTGGGGTTGATGTTAGCGTTAGAGACGTTGTGGTTGAGAGAGAGGATGTTGTGGAGGGGAATACAGCTGTGGTTGTGGAGGGGGTGAGGGAAGATGTGGCGACAGTTCAAGGTGTGGATGAGGGTGCAGCGGTCGTTGCAGAGGTGAATGAAGCGGTTCCAGCTGCACAAGGAGAAGCAGTAGTGCCGGTAGCAGCAGAAGTAGCAGAAGCAGCACCAGCTGAAAATAATACGGCAACGGCACCGGTCGAGAATGATCCTCCAGTACAAGTTGCACAGGTAGAAAATGATCCTCCACAGCAAGCTGCACAAGTTGCGAACGATCCTCCATTACAGGCCGAGCAAGTCGAAAACGATCCTCCAGCGCCAGCTGCACCTGCAGGTGAAAACGACCCTGCTGCACCCGTCGAGAATGAGGCCCCACCGGCGGAAGCAGCAGCAGCAGGAGATGGTACCGTCCAACCACCAGCCGAAACAAACGATACCACCCCTACCGAAGAAACACCAGCGGTGCCCGAACCCGAACCCGAACCGCCATGGGTTTATGATCCCACGAAACCCACCACGATTCTAGCCATACCCCCCGAAATCGTCTTACACACGTTAAACTTCCTACCTCTCTACAACATGAAAGAATTCTCACTCTGCTCCAAACGTTGTCGATCACTCGCCGTTCGTCGGATATTCAAACATGTTAATATCTCATCCACAGCGTTGAAGGCGTTTCAAAAGGATGGAACGTTGCATCATGTCGCTGATGCGGTCTTTGGCATCGTGATAAGGACGAGGTATATCTCTACTGCCAAGGATTTGTGTGATTTCATGAGGGAATGTATGTACGCCCCCTCCGATGAAGAAGGGGGGGATCAAGGGTTGGGGGTGTTTAAAGCTGTGAGGAGGGTAAAGGTTAGCTATGGCCAGATACGGTACGATAGGATGAGTGCTATCGTCAACACCGGTCCGTTGGATTCGTTGAGCGCTTTAGACACACGGTTCATTAGGGCGATGTTGTTGTCGTTAAGAAAAGTTGAGTTTTGGAAAAGAGTGCGGTGGCTTGATTTCGTGGTGAAGTTATGGGAAGATCGCCATGGGGTTTTCGATGAAGCCGTGGAGGAAGGGAATGAGGTAAAACCTGAGGATAAAGTGGGTTATTTGTCTGAGGAGAATGAGAAGTTTTTGGAGGATGCATTGGATTCTGGGGTTGATGATCACGACGGCGTGAAGGACATGATGGCTATTGCGCCCGGGTTACGGGATGTTAGGCTTATCAATTTCAAGCCCAGGAGGAGAGTTGCCTATCGCAGAAAGGTTGATATATTTGAAATTCTGGCTTGCATGGGCGGGAAGCCGGATAAAGTCGTTTTGGAATATATCACTGCTGGGGAGTCCATTGACCTCGTCCCGTCTAGTAGGATAGATGAAGTGAGGGTTCAAAGAGGGGTGGAAGAGATCTGGGTCAACATGGCTTCTTTCGATGTTCCCGGGTTTATGGAGGAAATTGGAAGAAGATTTGTGGATTTGAAGTCACTCTTATTGGTGGTTACTACTGCTGGTGGGGAGGGTTATCCGGTACCCGCAAAGGGGGTAGCAGCGGGGTGGAGAAGAGGGGTATTGCAGAATATGGAGAAGATTAGGGGATTGAAGACGTTTTTGGTACCAGTAAGGATGGGGCAGGAGGGGGAAAACATCAACCACGGAAGGAGAAAGGAACTCGGAGAGGTCCCCAAGGACATCATTGAACGACTTGCGGAGTTGGTGATTTACTGGATTGAGAATGGTGCAGATGGGTTGGAAAAGGTGGTATTTGAGAGGAAAGAATTGGAGGACGAAGTTGATTCGGCGGTAGGGCCGGGATGGGTTTGTAAGATCCGGTGGGAGAATAAGAGGCCAAAGTTGGAGTGGACCGTTGAGAATACGTCGGTTGGAACGAGCACTTAGTTCTTTTTTTTTTTTTTTTTTTTGTTCATTGTCAATTTTTGGACTTTGTGAATTCTTGCATACTGGTATTTTTGCATTGCCTTGCGCCTGTTTCCTAAGTTTCACTACGTATAAGTATCAGTCACTTTTATCCCGAATGGCGTCCTTATTGCATATTTTTTTTTTGCAGGTTTTGAATGGCACACTCATCATACACGGTTACGTTCACGGCAAAGCTGATTGTGGATTAGCATTTGTGTAACTCCGAGTTGTTTGTTGTAAAATGCTGCGCCTTTGTACCGCCGTAGCTTGTTGACTTGGCCTGGCTTCGCTGAGGGCGAGATGTTTAGGCATGTTTTGCTCACAATTGTCGGCTTCAGGCACGCCTAGGCCATTGCTTGCTCTTTGTTCCTGGATTCGACCATATCCATCTTGCCGTGGCTGCTAGGCTATTGCTCTATATAATTAATTGGCGGCATCCTATTAATTACATCTGCATCGTTTGCATTCACTCTTCTATAGCTACAACATAGCACCGCCCTTGGGTTGATTAGCCGGGCATTCTTCTATATCATTAACCATCGGTTTCCTGAAATTTCAAAAAGCATATATCCAGGATATTGAAAAGGTCAGAATGTCTGGACAATCATCTCTCGCTTCACTACCATCCGAGCTCTTTCTCTCTGTTATCTCATACTTACCGATTAAGGATATCGGAAGTCTTTCCCTAACTTCGAAATCTTTCCGCCTTCTTACTACTACCAAACTTTTTCGCTCTGTCAGACTCTGCCCAGAATCGATTGCAGCCTTCCGAGGCGACGGTAGTCTCAACCAGCTGGGTGAACTTGCCCACAAACTCATTTTGGACGTCGCGAATAGCGGGTCTATATCTAGGGACCCTAATGCTATCTGCAATTTTAGCCGCGCCTGTATCGAAAATACTGATCTTGATACCAAATTCCCCAATGTCAGATCCGTTAAGATCGTGTTTTCAGCGGAGACGGAGTCAGCGGCGGTTACCTTTGAGGTTGAAAGATATGTCTTAAGGTCCATTCTCCGCGGGTTCTCCAAGTTTTCATTTTATCAACGGCTCGAGAGTTTAGTGCTGGAGGTCGACATGCCGAAAGAATGTGATATCGATTCGGATCTATCGCTTGATATGCATTCTACACTTTCCTACCGACTTTCGGAGGAGAATGTGGGTTTTGTCGGCCCGATTCTTGATCTGGGGGAGTTTGATGAAGAACTGCCCGATCCCTGGGAGGGCGAGGATTCATTGTTCCCAAGTTCCTTGAAAAGCCTCGGATTGGTTACCTCGCTTGGAAAACGTTTCAACGTCAGTGTTTTCGAGGACTTGGGATTTAGAATTCTCCATGCTGCCGCAAGTACAACAGCGAAATCTTTGGAAAAGCTGGCGGTTTCAGCCGTCCCGCCGTTTGTCCGGTCTGCAGTCCCTGGGCCGATGATATTCCCGAACGTGATTTATTCAAACGTAAAGGAGCTTTCATTTGAACTTGACACCAATGGATATATTCTAAACCTAGGAGAAGTGGCTCAAAGGTTCCCAAACGTGGAACGATTGGAATTGACCTTTTCGAGCTTGGTCGGATTCCATATTGCAGCGAGGAGGGAAGGTTTAACCAGGAGGTTCGCAGCCCTGGAAGGATTATCCAAAATAAAAACAGTGGTGATCGAAGCTCCGATGAGAGATGAGGTTGTCAATCTTCTAGTGGCTAGAGGAGGACCAAGGAATCAATCTCACCCGGCGGGCAAACTATCCACCGCTGCAGTCATAGAAGCGGTAACATTCTGGTTAAACTCTGGTGCGGAACAATTGGAGAGTGCAGAATTTCGATTATATTTTATCCCGAAGAAGAGACTAGAGGAAAGATCCGAGATGTTGAAGCTATCTTGTGAGGTTGTGAGGGAAGATGGTGGTAATTGGAGACTGGAGTGGAAGAGTTCGAGACAAAATTATGATACTGGGATGGTAGTTGGGAATACTTTCACCTCTTTGCCAGATTTCACGAGAGAGGAGTATTTAAATACCGAGGCGAGGGAGGGTATGTTCAGGACCCCATCGTGTTATTCGAGGTTGTATAATTCGTATAATCGACGGCATTAATCTTAGCTCAGTTCTACCCTGAGAACGAGACCAGTTCTACCCGCGGGGGGGGGGGGGGGGTGCTTCGCTGGGAGTGCATTCGAAAGTTTCGGATGTTAAAGGTTTTAAAGAGAAACTAGGCTGTCTTATCTTCTTTAAAAACGTTATTTATAATTTCTAACCGTTTTAAGTTCCCTTTTTTCTCTCCCAGTAAGGTAACTAATACCTGTTAGTGCAAATGTAAGATAACCTATGTATGTAACTTCAATAAGATCAACTGCGAGTCTTGTAATTAAAGCGGTCTTCTAAGATCTTAAGAATGAAGCAGCTTTCAGGATATCGATATATTTAGAAGAGCCCAGGAAATACCCCGGACCCTTACAGTCTGGATTAAGCGGACCACCTCCCAGGTGCCCTATAACGTACCAGCATAGCTATAACTGATATCAGCAAGTCAGCCGGCTTGATATCATTATCCCCTCATCTGCGTTGCGCGTCGTCGAAACCAACACGCGTTTGGGCTGACATTACACTCTTCCTTGTGTTACATTGTATTACATTACGTCGATCCAGTGCCGTCCATCTTCGGTCGGATCCTTCGAATCTCCCTCGTTCGTTCTTGCTGTCTGCCCCCTTCAGGCCTATCAGGCACTTTTTTGGGTGTGCGCATTGTGAGCCGTAATAGTCCCTTCGTTCCCACTGGAACATTTAAAGGGTACGTTTTCCTGATGCATACAGTTTCTCAGGGTTTCTCAGACTTCACCGCTAACCATCTAATCTTAGACACTCCATTTCTTGTTTACAAAATTGCAAAAACCCCTCCCTGTTTGTTGGTATACCAATTTGACGTTGGGACTGGGTTACAATGTCGGAAACCGGCTCACTACCTGTCTCACCGCTGTTGCAGCTTACCCTGGATGACTCGGAAGTACCACAGCTCGCTCTTGAAAGACCGTGGACTCGCAGACGCATCCATTCTCTCCCGTTGGAACTCCGCATCTTAATATTATCATACTTGGATGCTAAACAAGTCAAGGAGTTCTCGCTATGTTCCCATGCTTGCCGTGCGGCCAGTCTTCCGATCATGTACCGCCGTCTCAGGCTATCATATGACGACTCGTTGCTAGAACGTCCCGTCACCCCCACAAGCCGGCTGGAACAAATCCGCGCAGCATTCTTCAACGAGGGAGGGAGCCTGTATAACTTGCAGGATGTCGTTCGACACGTAACCGTTGATACTGAGAAACTCCCTGGCTTCAACAATATTATCACTTACTACCGTACTTGGGTATCACTCCTTCCTCTGTTCCCGGCGCTCAACAGTCTCAAGATACTGTACTACAGCCCTTCGGCTTGTGCATATTCACCCAATCTATATGAATTTGATATTCGATTGTTCAATGGTACGTTTTCCAGGCTTATGGAAACATGCCCGTCGTTTCGAACACTCAAATCCCTATACGTCAGAACTTCGGATTATCGCTTCAGGGACCCTTCAGCGTCTCCAACATTGAGTGGGGAGCGCTTGTCTGATGAAGACGAGATATTTATGGGACTTAACCCGGGGGAAAGTATTCTTAAATTCTCAACAATGGGTACGATTCCGTGCCCTCCGGCACTCGAGGAGGCTTACTTCGACATCGACTTTCGAACAGAGCCTCGCAAGGATGTTATCCACCCATTGATATTCATAAGGTCTTCTATGCCTACGCTGAAAAAGCTGGGGGTCTGGGTAGACTTGCACACGGATCGAGTGCAAGCCTGGGCCCGCTCCAAGCTTTTCCCTAATGGAGTAGATATGAGGGGCATCACTGAATTGGGCCTATGTCTCGACTTTTTGAACCTCACGGACTATGCGACGGAGCTAGAAAGGAGGCTCCCGTACGTGGAGACGCTAAGTCTGTATGTCGACGAAGACTCCCACGGTGGGTTTTGGGAGGAGCAAGCAATAAAATCTTATGGGAGGCTTGTGGCTGCGTGGCCGAGGACCTTAAAAAAGATGAGGGCGCCGTGGTTTACGGTGAATGGGAGCTTTGAGAGGCAGCGCGGTAGAACTCATAGAATTAAGTCCTGGTTTGACACTAATGGGGAGTCTAATTTGGAGATGGTCATGTTGGTTAAGGAGACTACGGGTGATCAGTTTGAGGCTACGGATTGCACGATTACTAAAACGGACAGCGGGAGGGAGTTTAAGTGGTCGGAGATATATTTGACCGATAAATTGCCGCTTGATGGCTTGTAACTAGATGTCGGTGTTTACTGATGGGCCTGGAAATAGTCAGCTCTTAGATTTTTTGTATTTTCTCAGATATGATATAATACAGTTCATATGAGGTGTATGGCGAATGGCGGTCCAAAAGGTTGAGGTCTCGGGAGTGGGTCCAATCCGGCTTGGAAGCTACCCCTGTCCGACTAACAGGGATACAGGTTTACAGGTCCAAGCTTCTCATTGTCAGCGAACCGACCTTACAACTTTTAGAAATTGCTGATATCTTTAATTTCGTGTCGAACTAAACCGCCATTTTCGTCCTTGGTTCTTAAAAAGCCCCTGCACCTATCTATCACTAATCATAAACAAGGAGGAAATGCCATCACTTAGCCCGGTCGAGCTTCTCCCAACGGAGCTGACTTTCCAAATCCTTTTGAGCTTACCCCTCCACGATCTCAAGAACTTCTCGTTGTGCTCCAAATCCTGCCACAGAACATCACACCCAATAGTTTTTCAGCGTATTAAGCTTACACTCGATGCGGCCGAACTTACCAACATATTCTCTGCTTTCAAAGAGGGAGGTTCTTTGGCGCGTGTACAATCGAGTGTCAAGTACCTGGCAGTGCGCCCTCCGAAACTCAGTGAAGACTTTGGTGCTGTGATCAAAGCATATCAACTGTTCACGGAATGGGTGCACCTATTTTTCTCCCTTACGAGCTTGTCCTTGAGAATCGATATTCCTCACGATCTCATGGCGAAATACCAGGACCTTGAGCAACGTCTTTTTCAGGTAGTTTTCAAGCGGTTGGAGAAAGATAGCCCGTCGTACCACAACATCAAATACTTTTCACTAGAAATAAACACAACAGGGCACTGGTTTGATATGGTTCCGGAAGAAGATACCGAGAAGCGTCTGAACGAGGAAAATAGGGAGTTTCTTGGGATTTCGCCCGTCAATGGAGTTAATACTTCATCTTGTGGTCCCTTGACGGGATCATATTTCCCGAATCTTGAGGAATTAAATTTCCACTATTCGCTATATACGTTGCCGATCGGGGCGCGTGGAGAACTATTTCCGTTATCGAATATTCTAACCGCGAGAGAGACGCTGAGGAGTGTCTCCCTAAGCGTGGTGCAATTAAATGGATTTGGGGAGACAATGGACTACGGGCTCCCTGATGGAGAATTCCTAAATGTCAAGGTTCTCCGGATCCACCCCTATTTCATGTATGATCGCTCAAAAGCGATTTTGGTGTTAGTCAAATTATTCCCAAATGTCGAAGATCTTGCCATTCAAACGGAGACCGACGTTTTTACCGGAATCCAAATGGTGTACGATGAGAGCTATGATTCGATTACGCTATTTCCGAGAGTTAGGAGTATTAGGACTTTTTGGTTAGCCGAGCAGACCTATCCGATGGGACTTGAGTATCTGGGGTGGTGGGAATTGGAAACTATTACGAAAGTTTGGGCGGAGAAGGCGAAGATGTTGGAAAGTGTAGTGTTTGTAAGATACGACCCGTGGGACTCTTTATCTGCAATGGCACGAGCTATTGAGGCGAGGATCGAGCGGTCGGGTGGAAAGGATGGAGTAAAGTGCCTGTGGTCGGATTTATAGGGGTAGACAGCTGTCTCGAAACGAATCAGCGGCTTCGGGGGGAAGCTCTGGATACGGCAGGCCTACGAGGGAGTATGTAGTGGATAAACTGGAGCCCGAGACAGATAGATTTGATCCCACTGACGATGGACAAGGGCTAGCGATAGATTTTTGTTTTTAATTAATTGAGATTATTTACATGGATATGTATTGAGGCATGTATATACAGATAGCGAGCGGGAGTAGCATCATGCGCAGGTCAGCTACGTCTATATTAATTCCTTGGCTCATTAAGTACCCTTCATAAGGCCGAAGTTAACTAATATAATCCTGGAACTTTAGGCCCTCCCGGCAAGAGCGTCCCGAATACATTTTTCGGGTCATACATCGCTTTGACGGATTGTAGGCGTCGAATACTCTCGGTCCCGTAACCCGACATAAGGCTTTGTTTAGGACCCGCGTAGTTCAAATACTCAAAATCGGACAGCTTCCCAGCATCCTTAGCTGCCTTTTCGAACCGAGTAATAACCTTTGTGGTAAGCTCCGCCACTGCCTCGTCATCTCTGGCTGACGTCCAATGTGGTTGCACCCATAGAATGACAACGGGCTTAGTGAGGCCCATGGAGTTACCACCCTTTGCGTTCCCCGCAGCGATCCACTGCTTTCCGATACGTTGGAAGAGCAAGTCTACCTTGAGCCCTTCAATCTTCTTATACTCTTCGGCTGTTTTAATCCAGATTTTGTTGAACTGTTTGAGTAGTTGCGCATCGGGGAAAATTGAAACTGTCTGTCGGGTGGTACGGCCACCGGAATGCTGGACTCCAGCCAGCTGATGTCCATGACTTCCTAGGGTCTTATTTGCTCCCGAAACATAAACACCGGAAGAAGGAACTTCCCCATCCAAAAATGGAGTGAACACCTTTGGAGGGTTAGTCAAGTCCATGACATCAGTGTAGACCAAGACGGCCGCATAATTGTTGGAGGCAACCCCATCTTTGAAGTATAAGGAAAAAACGAAGAGGACCTGGCTGTCTACGTCCTCTTCTTTGACAAAATATTGATGTGCCTCGTCAATAAGCACATCGTACGAGGATTCTGGATATGTCACATAAAGGTTGGTGACTGGGTTCGACTTGACGGTATCAAGTGTAAATCCGGTTACAACCCCAAAGTTTGAGGATCCACCCTTGAGCGCGCGGAAGAGGTCTTTATTCTCATCCTTATTCGCATGGAGGACCCGTCCATCTGCAACAACGACCTCAAAGTCTCGTACGTTATCGACAGCCCAACCGTAACGATCTGCCAAATAACTGACTCCGCCATTGACTAAGAACCCTCCGACTCCGACATCAGAGTTTTGAGCGCCTACAACGGTAACGTTATGTGGTTCGACTGTGTCGTAAACCTTTCGCCATCGGTTTCCTGATCCGATAAATACGGACTTTGAGGTCGGGTTGTAGATAACTTTGTTTAGGTTACTTAAAGAGATTAGGATTCCGTTGTTGATGGAGGCCCATCCGGCGTTATAATGGTGGCCACCACTGCGGATCGCAAACTTGCAGGAGTGTCGCGTGAAGAGTTTTATTGCGCGAGAGACGTCAAATGTATCTGCTGGGCTGAAGATGCAAGAAGGGGTTTGTTGGGATGTTGGAGCTAATATATATAGAAGGAATATTTTATTAGTATGTAGTATCTAGACTTAATTTTGAAAAGCTGTGTCGTTAAGGTATATAAATTTATCAACGTACCAAAGTAAGTGTTCAGAACTCCATACTCGGTGGTTTGTGGGAAAACTACTTTCTCTCCTCCTCGGAACTCGGCATCTAAAAGGTTACACTATGATAGGGTTAATACGAAAGTATTTTTTAAATGTAGTACTAAAGCAACTGGGCCTTGACAAGAAGAACCGCATACACATCTTGAAGAAGTGGGTAACGCCGAGCTGGCCACTTGAAGTATTAGGGAAGAACCTAACAAAATCGATGCGATCGAGAACGCCATGATTGTAGCTAAGAGTCAGAAATATTGGTAAAGGTACGATACCAGGTGCTCTACTTTACGGATGGCCGCAATGGCGCCATGGCTAGCCTATATATAATACAATTAAGTTCCTGGGAACAAAGAAGTATAGCATTGCATATCAGTTCTATCCCCTTTAGCAATGAGAATGCGCTGCGTTCTTGATAAGTGTTTATCTGGAAGTCGCCGTTGCCTGGAAATCGAGCATGGGAGAGGCCTATAAGGAAGGAAATAAGGAAGCTTGATATTAATGACGGGGAAGGCGGCGGCTACACAGAATTTTATAATCACTATGCCTGCCTGCCGAGGATTTCATAGAACTTCCCGATTTGGCAGGTGATAGAAACATTTATCTAGAAGAGCTGGCGCCCGGTTCTACACTTATCCGAAACGGCCGGTTATACACCCGCAGGGTTTATTTTTCCGTTGTGGAAACTAGCTACTGGAAATTGTTGATGCCGTTACGTTTTAAAACATAATCAGATATCAATCTTCTACGAAGCCCCAGTGCTTAAGGCCGGCCAAATTTCTGTGCACCGTGATGGACATCAAATTATGAGGGTATAACATAGGAAAGTTTCATTAAAAGTCATACTATATAGGTTTCTTTAGGGAGAATACACATTATTCCGATCGTTGACATATATCGACTCTTCCAAGCTCCAGTTTAAACAGGGCTCTGGCCAAGATCTTAAGAGCGCAATCGAATACATTAATTGGCTTCGTTGTGAAATATCACCAAACTGACAACAAGTAAGGCAACGAGTGAATTAATAGATATTCTAACTCGTGCTAGGTCGGAGGGAGTGCTTTCAGAACAATCGGATAAAAGTTGGTGTCGGGATTAGGGGCACCGATTTTAACCAGTCGCAATGAGTAGGTCCCAGCCGAGCCAGTGACGAACATCCTCGTCATGTCTTCCGTACCGCCAGAAACACTAGGCGACTTGCACGTAACACTGTAATCCAGGTTAATTTTGCAAGAAACTGCTAGTCTGTCCGCAGGTAGTGTTTCAGTATCTGGAATGACTTCCGGGAAAACAACGTCTGTGTAGGTCGTTGACTTTCTCGCGGTAACAAGCTTGCCGTCGAACGTTGTCTTCCCGTTTGGATAAATGATAAGGGTAGGGGAAGCGGGAATGTCAGTTGCAATGGCGGCGAAGAGGGTTCCAGTGACACCGGCGTGAAGGGTGGTTGTAAGGGCTTTGCCAATAGCTGCAGCAGGGCCGCTAAAGACTGAGACTTTCAAGCGGTAGGCTGTTTCGGAGATCGTGGGAGTTGATACAGTGGATGTACCAGGGCTTGGACTCGTTACAACATTAGTTATAGTCGGCTGTGCCGCGTGCGATGTGACACGAACGGCTCCCACACAGAAACAGGCGCTAGCATATCTATCGGTAGCGAGCTTTGTACCCATGTCGGTGCAGCTTTGGATAATATAAGGCGGTGGGGTGTTTGTGATTATTTCTATGCCTGGATCATCCCGCTTGATCTTCTTGGCCTCCTGGAACTCTGCTCCATCGACTTGGATATATCTGATCGCGCGCTTTTTAATTGGGGGCGGGGTGGTAAAATTCTCCGTCACAGTTATAGTTTTAGGGGCCGCTAATACTGTCTGGAGTGTGTATTCTGTGTTCGTTGCATATCTTTATCCAGCGTTGTCAGGAAAATTAGCTACTACTATTCATTGGTATCTAGGACCGTCTTTATCTTACGTTGGACTCGGTATAAGAGTAGTTAGGAGGTAGGAAACACAATCATTAAAACCGTAGCGAGTAGCAAGGTTGCTAGCGATAACATCTAAACGCATTGCGCATCTCTAGTTAGTCACCCTAGCTGGGGTGCCCATAGAGCTCTGACTATACTAACTTCTAAGGCAATTATCGCGGGCGCATGTAGCGACGACGGTTGGGACAGCGGCAGCGGAGACCGCAGTGGTGAGGCCGGCCAAGGCAATGAAATACTTCATTGCTTTATAATGGTATGTGATGGAGCTAATTCGATGCAGTGCTAAAATAAACAAACTTTTGAACGAAAGCCGCCTGGACAGTCAAAAAAAGAAGGGGAAAGTCCCCATACTTTCAAGCGGGGGGGGCCCTGTTTTATATCTCAGCAGTGAGATGAATTGATCGAGCTACCGCGGCCTGCGCAGCTGCATGCATACATATTAGTACTATAGTGCGTGCTGCGTTGAAGATCCAAGTCAAGGTTGTGAGTCTATGGCCGCCTGCCGATTTAATTTCCACATTTGCCAAGCCTCGGTCGACGGGATTAGACGCTAACGGTTTGACTTCATGTCACTAACCATCGAGGGCAGTGGGTGGATCTCGAAAGGATAGGTTCTCCTTCATATTTCGGGCTAGCAACCTTGATGTGGCTCAAGCCATGCATAATCCAACGCACTGCAAGTCGGACGCGGCATGTTACTCGTAGTTACTACTGCGACGAAATTGTTGCCATTTTAAGGCAAGAATATGTAGAGATGTGGGGGAGTTTTGCTTGAAGAGCTATAGAATTGAGTACTATATATATATATATATATATATATATCATACCATGATATGGACCATGGACGTGTACTATCTGGGCGTTTTCATCGGTCCAACTACTTCCACCAGCCACCAGAGTCCTCGGGATATAGAGGACCTTGGATGCTGGTTTGCCCTGCGTTGGAAGACCAAAATACCACAAAATGCGGCAATTGCAGCCATGTGGTCTCGAGACATACATTCAAATACGCTCCGGCCTGAATTCGATTCGACCAGTTCTGACTGCTGGCTGGATTTTGACTCCGGAATTATAGCCCGTCTAAAGTTAAATTTTTTCGAAGGACCTCGCACAGTCGGCCAAAGAAAACCATTTCCCCCTTGCGGTGCAGCACAGCTCGATTGCCAGAGATATTTTGGACTAAAACTGTAATTACACTAAGCCCTTTCGAAATTTCACAACACCGGTCGGGTTCGGACGTTATTTCTTTACATGCGGTTATCGTAACGTTCGAATGAAAACCTGCTATTGGGGGGCTGGAATCAGGTTTCCAAAGAACTATCCTTGGTGCCTTGGCCGTTTGTATTTTGTGATGATTCTTCCTAACGGCTTCGCGGGTTCTAGCTCTCCGCACAAGCACAGGCGGTCTTTAGAATATTTGTCCTACTTGGGGACCTCAAGATCGTTCCATGTGGTAACGTGCTTTCACAGTAGGGGAGTGCAAGTCAACCCGAAGCCCGATTTTAGCTTCCAAATCAAGGCTTCCAAAGAGGCTTCTGGGCTTTCAGCAGCTGTTTAACATTTCTAGATTAAGAGATCGGTCATGTTGCCCTGTGACTATCGCCGCTTCCTTCAGCTCTTTCGCCCCCAGTGGTCTTGACAGGAGAGTTATAATGCCATATGGATTCGAAAGTAGCTAGTAGAGGTAAACCGTTTTGTATTGTAGGATCTTAGGGCCGAAAAATTGTCCACTCGACAGCTGACGATCGCGATCATATGAATTTGCTCCCCTCAATTCCAATATTCGCCACTAGCCCCGATCATTTACCCAAATGTTAGTCTTGTTGCTACTAGAGCTCTCCGCCTATATCTGATTTCATATGAAGAGCTATATGTGATAAAATTTAACTTTATTGCATCCAACATTGCATGGACCTCGACGGTATGTATTTACTACACAAAACCCTGCACCTGGCGCTCGGTTGCCCTATCAGCTTGGCTTCGGTTGCACAATTCATGTCATATCCAAATTGCAACTCGCTTGTAACGTTGGCCCCGCACGAGCAACATAGGTACCCTGACCTCGACATCTTTCTTTTTATGTAACGTATTGATACTTACATTCTAAAGAATTCTTAGTTTAGGGCTAAATTTCTTACAGCTGTCATTCCATCGATATCCACATCTCAATTGATCGCTAGTTCGAATGTTCGCAAAATGTTTAGAACAATTACGGGTACCTTTCCACACACGTAGGTCGCATTGCATGGAGTACCAAGACGTACGACTGGAGGGTTGCAGCAGAGGGCCTAGCTATGCATCCATGGTGTAGAGTTCGTAACGTTAGTCAACTAGGTGATTCAGTACTCCAGCATCAAAGAGCTAGGCTAACGAGGACTATTTTTCATCTCGGCTTGCCCCTTTCATTGAAATGTCCGATCGGCTCGGGGGGCGTCTGGGGGGGTTCGAACTCGGCCCCACCATGTGGCGTTAGATTCAGCTAAACTAGTTTGTCCCACCATGCTGCTTGATCACTTTTTTTTAGAGAAAACCATGCCATTTCACTCTCTTCCAACACTAACCTCTTGTCAAGCTAGGAACTATCTGTCCCCATGATTGAAATGGTAGGAAGCGTAGGGACAATTTCCTAGAACATCTGGCGTACAATTTTTGCAACCGGTTATCAGACCCGGATCTTTTTTATCTGGTATGATTAGTACGAACAGACCATTGGTGTCATACTGCCATGTCGGGAATAATCGAATGGGCGGAGATAGATGCTACGACAATGCTAAACCGGACCAAAGATCTTCTTTGTGGCGTCTACTAAAACTTATGCCGTATATACCTTTCTTTACTTTAGTAGCTCAGTTTGCCTGCACTAGCGACCCATTACCATCACCTGACGAGGTCACTAAAGCGCCCGTCTCTCTACGGTTTCTTTTGTCACAACTAACCTGAGGTGGCCATTATATGCTTAATTTATTATATTATACATTTATATCACACAGTTCAGTATAGTATAGCTGAAGGAGTAACCAATTTGCGGCCAATAGAAACCGAAGGGACACCGTCTTTGGAGTAGTGAGTTTATGGCTGAATATGGCATTAAATATCGCATTGATCCTCGTATGAGCTTGGACAAGAACTTGGCTTGATGTTCATGCGTCGGTAATCTCTACAACTCTTGGACGTTACATAAGGCACTGACGGTTCTGGAATCACCCTCTGACACTATGCACTACTTTGTGTGCATGCAAGCCGTCGGGATTTAGGCCACGCTGCCCGGACTTGGGAGGGCGTGTAATAAATTAAGAGGCAATATTTTCCGATGGTTTTAGTAATTTGGCGTTCCAGATGACCAGATACATTGCGGCAGCTGTCACTGATAGCTTATCGTGTGATACTTGAGGGAATGTTCTTAACATTTCTGTCTGGGATATTTGTTTTAGGAATAGATGTGGTTACGGGCTCTGTACCTATTTGTATTAATATTCGCACATCCATATCCAAGGAAATTGGACTTTAATTTCTGAGTTTTCTTGGCCGGCATCCCCGGCCCTACCCTACCCACTCCACGTATAGTTTTAATGTATCGATGCATCTAGACCCAGACAGTAATTGGCGTGGAGGTCGATCCTGTGTGAGATATCTCTGGTGCAATCTTTGGAGCCCATTGAAGGCATGCGCATATGCACTCTTCAATAATATTTTAAATGTATAAAGCCAGCGCGGTATCACAAACAACAATACATTAGCCATGCTATGAGACTAATAGCAACCCGAGATAATCATTCGTAAGCTAGCATAGGCGGTTAATGTTACATTTAGCCCAGAGGCTGGAAACTCATAATTCAAGCATATTGCGGAATCCACCGTCTGCGCGCTTCCGGAATATTTCACGTCTCTGCCCACACAAAGTAACTACTATGTAACTGCAGTTTTGTGATTTTGATACTTGTCTCCGGGCTTCCAAGCTCCGCAAAAACGAAAGTTACAGTAACACCAACAGATCAAACAGCTATAATACAATAACACCAAGAAATCACGGACATTTTCGAGTTTTTCCGGTGTTTCCGAATCGCAGCTAAGATCCTTTCGGCTGACTCGGGCTCAACTCTCACCACATTCCTAATTATGATATAATACAGCCTCTTATTATATATGTTCATCTGCAAGTTAGTCCAGATTACCAGATTCCCGAGTCGCGACTGCTGTTTCATCTAGCATATCCAAATAAATGGGAGAGGCTTGGGGGTGGTTATTTCATGAATTAAGGTATTCAAATACTATAGACTCTGTTATTAGGGAAGAACCCGGTTGACTCAATGTTATACTATATAGCTCCCTCTTAACATCCCGATTGAATTGAATATTGATCCAGCGGAACTCCTGAGCTCTAGGAACCGACGTATTCAACATGCAACAAGAGAAGAAATTTGCAAAAAATACAACGCGTCCCTTGGAAGGTGGGCCCAGTTGGAATTCAAAATTTTAAGGGTCTTCAAGCTAGACACAGATTTACCGATTAGTCTAGGATCTAAATTCAGGTAGAAATTTTTTTGCCACGTAATGTGATTCGTATATATGTATATATAGACGAGTCGGGTGTCGCGAATAGGATCCTAGGAACTATATGCTGGAGAGTCGAGTTCGTCAGTAAAAGCTTCAGAGAGGAGAGTTTTAAAAAATTCGTATCACATTCTCTTGGTTTAATGCTTAATTGCTTTTCGACTGTATATACGTGGATATATTCGAATTCCTCGGTATAATGCCAGGTATTAACACAAAACCGAGTTTATAAAACTTAAAATTAGCAGAATAGTCCAGATCTATTTACACGAGACCAGATCTATTAGGTTCAGTTGTAAGATACAGGCCGGCGCCAAATATCTGTTTCTAGCAATGAATTCGGTGAGCAAATTTACTAGGAAACTACCCCCGAAATTGACATCCTAAATATATATGCATGGAAGATTCCTTAATAGCTGAAGATTAAAGAGTTGATGTTTATGTGGGTGTAGCTAAGTACCATTATGAACCTCGACTCGCCATGCAACACGGAATACTGTTGTATTGTGAGCGAGCAAACCACGACTCGCAATACGCCCAAGGCTGGAAAAATTGGAGCAAAGTAAGGCCCAATAGATACAAAGGCTTCGATATTTGGGGGAGTGCAAGATGCAAGGTTTGTCGTGTTCACTCTTGAAGGATCATGTCAAGACAGCACATCAAC
Organism: Orbilia javanica; assembly: GCA_036872735.1. Classification (NCBI taxonomy): domain Eukaryota; kingdom Fungi; phylum Ascomycota; class Orbiliomycetes; order Orbiliales; family Orbiliaceae; genus Orbilia; species Orbilia javanica. Next base: position 453,083 of record JAVHNR010000008.1, read on the forward strand.
AGTTTCTTGGCTTCTGGTGAACCCGTGCGGACTCAGCCTAACATCCTAACTCATCGATTACTCCAATGGTTCTTGAAGCCCTCATCATCACGGTACACAGTAAAACTCAGTAACCTGAACGAAAACACCAATATAATCCGAGAAAATGTCGAAGAGAAAGCGGGAAGCACAAGATGAAGAACAAAATATCCGTCCTATGTCCCATGCGGGAGCATTATCACATGGTTCTTACACTATCGGGTGGATATGCGCCCTCCCTCTGGAAATGGCGGCAGCGCGCGTAATGCTCGACGAAATCCACAGCGATCTGCGAAACCCTAGTCAGGACTTAAACAGCTACATATTTGGGGCGGTCGGTGACCACAATGTGGTAATCACCTGCCTACCGTCCGGAATTTATGGAGTCGCGCCTGCAGCGCTAGCAGTCAGCCAAATGCAATCAAGTTTCCCTTCAATCCAGTTTTTTATGATGATAGGGATTGGCGGTGGAGCCCCAAGCATGGCCGACATTCGATTAGGCGACGTTGTAGTCAGCATGCCAGTGGGGCAGCATCCAGGAGTAATACAGTACGATCGCGGCAAGACTATGGCTGGCGGTCTTACGCAAGAGACAGGTAGTCTCAATAGGCCACCCCGGGGCCTTCTTAATGTCGTTTCGAAATTACGAGCAATACATTCGACGGACGGGAGTCGTATTCTCAAATTTATAGATGATGTCGCAAAGAGGTCCCGGGCAGGAACCGCCTTCATGCAGCCCGAAGGCGAAGACATTCTGTTCCGAGCAGAATACAATCACATTGATCTCGGTACTGATAATTGCAATTTCTGCGACGAAGATGAGATCGTAGCCCGGCCTCCCAGAGACACTCAATGCCCGGCAATTCACTACGGTACTATAGCCTCTGGGAATCAAGTGATTAAGGACGGGAAGTCTAGAGACTTGATTGCTAAGAAACACGGAGCCTACTGTTTCGAGATGGAGGCGGCTGGGGTTTCAGACGTGGTGGAATGCTTAGTAGTTCGTGGGATTTGTGATTATTCCGATTCTCATAAGAACAAACGGTGGCAAGGGTACGCAGCAGGAACTGCCGCTGCCTATGCTAAAGAATTGCTTTTGACGTTATCAGCAAGCGAAAAGCCGGCCGGGAGTACCCCCAAGCACACCACGGTTGTGGGTCCTGGGCCTGGGCAGACTTCAAGAACGAGAATAAATACGGGAAGCTTTTCGGGTATGCAGTTTCTTTGCTATCTCTCCTATTAGATCCATGGATTTACAGACTCCAAAATCAGAAGAGCATGGGCTTACACAGTTATCGGGCTCAGAGGAATATAGGATTAAAAGCTTGCGGTCCTTATGTTTCCAAGGAATGGACTATCGTCTAAATAGCATCGCACAAGCGCATCAAAACACCTGTAACTGGATCTTTAATGCGGATATGTTCCTGCGATGGCGCGATCGACGTAATGTCGAAGAGTTCAATGGGGTGCTCTGGATCAAAGGCAAACCAGGAGCTGGAAAATCGACGTTAATGAAACAAATTTTTCTCCATTGTCAAAAACACCTTGCAGGTTATTCCATCGGAGCCTACTTTTTTAGCGCACGAGGTGTAGGATTGGAGAAATCTCATTTTGGCATGCTCCGCTCGCTGTTATATCAGCTACTCGATGAAGAATCGGATCTGGCCTGCGATATCTTTTTTCGGCGTTTTCGGGACAAAGAAAAGAAACACGGGATCTCTTGGGAGTGGCATGAAGGTGAACTCGAGGCTATTTTGTCGGAGCTAGTATCTTCGTTGGATAGACCGATACTGTTGTTAGTGGATGCTTTGGATGAGTGCGGCGAGGGCGAAGTGCGACGGGTTGTTTCATTTCTGGAAAGACTCGGTTTAATCGCTGCGAATTCGTCCAAGGGATCTTTGAATATTTGCCTATCGAGCCGACACTATCCAACTATTACCATGGCTAAGATGCTCGATCTTGTTATAGACAGAAGGGAAGGACATACCAACGATATGGTCATATACATTCAGGATAAGCTCAGAATTAAACAAGCCGATATTCAGGAGGAGCTGCAGGAGAAGGCGTCTGGTGTATTCCTATGGGTCGTCCTAGTTGTTGAAATGCTGAACCGGTCCTTCGGAAACGGTGATATTGACGAGGCACAGAGGAAACTACGAGAAATACCGGCAGATCTCGACGAAGTATTTCGTTTGATATTGGAAGTCGACAACCCGGAGCTCAACCGAACTATTTTCACACTTCAGTTTATGCTTTTTGTGAATTCCGATTCTCGAATACGGGCGATAGAGTTGTACTACGCTATAAAATCGGCATCGGAACCACAGAGCTTACGGAAGCACGACAATGAAATTGTTACTAGCGAGGTCATCGAGGCTTTTATCGTTAATTGTTCGAGGGGGCTAGTGGAAGTAGAAAAGGTTAAGGGGGAGCCCCGTTTCAGCTATGTCCAGTTCATCCATCAAACCGTGGCAGACTTCTTGTTACGAAATAGAAGACTACAAGGGCTATGTTCGCAATTGACAACTGAAGTTTGTATCGAAGGCTTTAGCCATCAGAGAATCGCTTCTTGTTGCTTGGCGTACATGAAGATGAAAGACATTCTGATCGAGTTTAAAATGGAATCAACTGCAGGTCCTGACTGGTCCCCGGGTGGCTTGGATCGGGGCCTAGGCAGTTATTGGAGATCTGCCTCGCACTTCGAAAGGAGCGGAATAATAGTGGAACGGAAGCTGGAATGCTTCGGTCCGGATTTCACAACAACCAGGGCAGCGTTTACAAAGTATACCCGCAGCCCGGACTACCTCAACGAGCGCTACCCATTCCTGGAGTATGCCACAACAATGTTGTTTTACCATGCAGAGCTTGCCAGCAGTGGGCACAAAAGAACCCTTCAACGGTTCCAAAAAAACCCAAATCTATTCGAACTAATGAAAAGGGCGTATGGTTTACCTATTTACAATCACAGTACCACATTGGACGTGCACTTTGAGGGTGAGCACCGTACAGATGCAAGTTTGCTTTACGCTCTCTGCTTGAGAAACCGCCCAACGCTCGTTAAAACGCTTTTGTTGCTTCTACCAAATCCCCAAAAGGATATAAATACCCGAGGAGGTTGTCATATGACCCCTTTACGGGCAGCTATATCTGTTGGGGCCATTGAGATTACTAGAGTTTTACTAGATTCCGGTGCTGATGTTAACATCAGCGGCCGCTATCTTTTCAATGCACTACAGACTGCTGTCTACCCGTACCATTTCAACGAGAATACCCCCACAGTTGTTTCGATATTGATCAAGGCAGGGGCGAATGTCAATGATCATGGAGGTGAATTTTACAGTGTGCTCTCGGCAGCAGCAGGGGTGCGGGTGAGGTCTGTAATTAATGTGCGATTGAAGTACAAGCACGTAATCGAAGTCATCCGGATACTGCTGGATTCCGGGGCAGAAGTCAATGCCTCGGGCGGGGAATATGGAACACCATTGCAAGCAGCCGTTCTGAGCGGGCGCCACTACTCCAGGAGAATGCCGCCCTTAGACCTAAACCTAGGTAGCCAACAGAAAAAGGTGATCGAGATGCTGCTGAGTGCTGGCGCCGATGTTAATTTAGGAGGGGGATTATATGGAAGCGCATTACGGGCGCTTATGGCGCTTGAATTTGGGATGGGATTGGTCGCCTATGCAGACCATTGGTTTGCACCCCGCCCCCTGGGCGACGGATGGGGCACCGGATCAGAGAAAGTCGGGACGTATCGAATGACCAAAGATGCTATAAACGTATTGAGGTCTGGGGACCCGCGCCCGCGCCAGGGCCCTGGCAAGCACTACACCGACAATAAATATATCTTTCTCGCGGAAACCCTGAGGATGTTGTTGGATGTTGACGCACGGATTACTGCTCCAGGCGGGTTTTATTGTAAGGCGCTGCAGGCGCTTGGAATAGCTGACATACTGCGGGTGCCTGAAGGATTTCAACGCAGTTGCTGGGTCCGGGTACAAGACAGAGAAGGATGTCAGTTGGGCTCGGACAGCTACTTCCCATGGGATGAGCGAGACACATTTTACGCCGAGGTGGTCGACATTTTATTAGTGGCAAGCGCTCATGCTAACGCGAATGACGAACATGACGGTAACACCCTGCGAGCGACCTGCTGTTCATCAGGCCAAACCATTTTTATAGAGCTATTACTCGATGAGAACCGCGTCATCGTTAAGGAGGGCGGTATATCTACAAAGGCGATTGGTACTGCCCTAACCCGCGACTGCCGGTGTGTCGAAGACAAGAGAAAAGTGGATTGTTTTGTAGACATTTTTACATTACTTACTGCGGCCGATATTCCGGGGGCTGAGGAGGCTTTGAATGAGATCGAGGGATACATACCATATTTGGAGAGTCGATGGTGTCAGCTCCCATGCTGCTTGAGGCCTTGGGAGGTTGCTCTGACCACTCCTTCCGACGCCGACCGCCCAATTAAAATTCCGCCGTGTCAGAGGACCCAGGTACCAGAATGATTCAAACTTGGGTTTACTAGCTAGGTATTTATTAGTTCATTACCCAGCGAAAAATCAGTATATCATTAGCTGGCCCTGTCAATCCCTCGATAATAGAGGTATAAACCTGTCGGCCGCCTTAAATTTGGCGACTATTGTTTACATACTGCCGCTGCTATCAATATCACTGCTGATATTGATTGCTTAATTACTAATTAATTGACTGATCACTTGTATCCCGCACTCAGACCCCTGTTGGTACTTGATTAACTGTCTTCAATCCTGAGCAGTTCTGGATACAAGACAATTTAGGTTGTCGTTCGTTCTAAACTATAAACCACCCTTATCTTGGACATCCGTTTCAATCTGCAACAGTGGATTTCGCGTTGTCTACTACCGGCTCAACTGCTTCCCTTCCACTAGTTCCGAAACTGCTCCACTATATTTGGATATAGAATTTATAATGCCACCGAAGTTTCAAAAAGCCTCTGCCATTGTAAAATACTATCGTACATGCCTCATCCCATCTCGCCTTGTCTCGCCCCTCAAGAGCCATAAAATAAGACCATGACTCGCTGTACCACCAGCGTACCCAACAGAGAACACACCCCTTCCCACTAACTTTTCCATTCTATATTCTCTCAAAAAGACAAGTAATCGATCGATCGATACAAAAAAAAACCGTTCAAGTGCACCCTTGGACTTATAAGAACGACAGTAACATGAAAAGAGGGAAACCAACCACACGTGTATGCATAACCAATTTAAGGCGTTATTTCGAAATTTCACCCCAGAACAGAAACAGAGGGACCAGTATACAAAGGAGAGATGGGGAGATACAGAAAAACAAATAAATAACAGGAAAATAGAATAAGGTCATCAGGGTATCGCCTTTCATCGCCATCCAAACAAAAGCAAAAGAAAAATCAAAACCAAGTAACAAAAGGATAGAAAGCAAGATTTTGAATAATTACAGTTCAAACTTCATCTTGGTAACGTCGTCTTCCAGTTCTCTCTCCCCTTCTTTTTGTAGCTTTTCTGCAATCCTCTCGACTTCCCTCCAAACTCTTAATATATTTCCTCCAGTAGCCTTCTTGACGTCCTCGTCTTTTGCTCCTCTCCTCAAAAGCTCCTTGATCAAATCGGGATACTTACTAACATCCTCCAATCCATCCGGCATAACGTCGTTTCCATCATAATCACTTCCAAAGCCGACGTGTTCCCACCCAACTTTTTCAGCAATGTAGAAAACGTGATCGGCCACATCCTCCAAACTAGCCTTGCCGTCGCCGGATTGTGTTACAAAGTCGGGAACAAAGTTGATTTGTACTACTCCTCCGTTCTTTTTGACCAATTGGAGGACGTCGTCGGGGACATTACGGGGATGAGGTGTTAGAGAGAAAGACGAGGAGTGTGAGAAGATTATTGGAGAGAGGGAAACTGAGAGGGCGTCGCGCATTGTGGCGGCTGAGACGTGGGAGAGGTCGATTATCATGCCCAGACGGTTGAATTCGCGGATCATGAGGGGGCCGAGCTTGGGATTTAGGCCGTTCCAACGGGGTGCCGGCACGATCTTTTTTTTGACTCGTCTTAGTACTTATAACCAAATTCACTCAAAGGGAAACGGAATGGTGGTTACTTACTGCGCCATCGGCATAGAGATTGTTGCAATTGTGTGTCAGGGTAATGTACCTCACACCAACCTCGTAAAACAAGCGTATGGCGGCCGGCGAATTTCCGATCTGGTGTAACCCTTCGATTCCCAAAACACTCGCAATCTTACTACCACCGCTTTTGTAAAATACGTCCTCAAATTCATCCACAGACTTGGCGAATCCAAAATCATTTGGGAAATTCCTGACAATCCGTTTCATAAGATCGATTTGTTGGATTGTGTCGTGAATCGACTCGTAGTAAACCTCATTGTGGAAGGATTCCTTGGGGTCCGTCGAGGACGCCGGACAGGGCGTATAAACGGACCAGAAGACCCCGCCCAGCTTCGAGGACCTGAGCCGCGGGATGTCAATGTGGCCGTACAAGCCACCGGTTTCGAAGGGAACGGTGAAGTTGGGTGCGTTGATGTGGTTTTGGTACAGCGCCCTGGCCAGGATGGGGAGATCGATGTGGGTGTCTACGGCAACGACAGCAACCGCGGAAGCGCAGAACGCAGCCAATTTAATTAGCAAAAGCCTCGGATAAGACGGATTTCCGAGGGCGGGGGCAGGAGGTACCTATGAGGGGCACAGCGGACAGAATGCGGTCCGTGCGTTCGTCCAGCGTCAGAACCGGAGGGACATGCGGCTTGAAGACCTCGATTGCATTTGTGAGGTCGACGTCGGCACGTTTTGAGAGAAAGCCATTGAAGTGGCCAGCGACCAGGAAAATGGCCCCGACAAGGGGCAGGAGATACTTGGGATTGCTCAAGTACTTCTGCAGAAACGGCTCTGGCGTTCTGGCAGCGCCGGCACTCGAATGCATGTCGTGGTAGGCACTGATATGGGGTCGTTCGACACCTGCTGCGGCCCCTGCCGGCGTGTTGACGTACTGTTGTTTCTCCATTTTAAACAGGCAACCGGTCCAGTGACTAACTACTGTTACCTATTGGATTGTATAGTTACTGCTAGCTATGCGGCCACTTGATTCTAACTGTCATGGCACTGCGGAAAGCACCTGTTCGGGAAATTAATAAAGCGAAGGGAAACGAACGAAAGAAAGAAACAAAAAAGAAAGAGAGAAAGAGAGAGGGAAGGGGAGAGATAAAGCAGTAGATTTAAATGTGGTGTGAGGGTCTGTACATGCTAACAAAGGACGCCATGCACTGTCATCTGGAATGTGAATTTGACGGGAACGAGCGGATCCACCTTTCGCCGCCACTGACTTAATTAACTTATCTCTCGATCTTGTAACTATACTACCTGACCAACTACCTTACTGAGCACACCGCAGAGCACAGTTAGAGTTAGAACGCGCCCTTTCGGCCAGCGGGGCGGAGATAATCTGCCCTGATTTCTAAGTCCATGGACCCGTCGGCAGCCCGGGCTCTCGCTGGGCCGAGTTGACAATCGACCCCAAGACAACGTTGCCAAACCAGAACACGCCGCCAAGAGTTTGGTCCGCGCGACAAGCCCGACGGGCCTGCACATCCTGTTGCTATAGTATGCATGGTCATGCAGCTCCTACCGGCCGACGATCGTGCTTATAAAGCTTCTGTGCCCAGTGACTGCAGTGACTGGCCGTCACTAGCTGGGAACAGCTAGTGCGGAACTACCCGGTCGCTACCCGGTAGCTGTCTGGAACTACTATCGACCGGGCTTGGTGATAATGGATGCAAATTATCGCGCAATTCTTCACCCCGCTGCCCTGCCATCGCCGCCACTATCGCTGCTGGTTCCAACCCCTCACCTCTCCCCTCAATCGCTCCGTCCAACGCCCCCCAAAAAAATAAAAATAAAAATTCAATCAACGGATAATAATAGGAGAATAAAAATAAAATTAAAAAAAATAAAAATAAAAATAACAAAATAAAATGGCCCTCCAGGCGATCAGATACAACCGAGGCAGCCTCTCCATCCTCGACCAGCTCCTGCTCCCCCACCAATCCACCTACATCCCCGTTCCCGACGTAACCACCGCCTGGAATGCCATCAAAACAATGCAAGTCCGCGGCGCGCCCGCCATTGCCATAGTAGCCGTCCTCGCCCTCGCCGTCGAGCTGCACAACAACCCCGTTTCAGCCAACGTCGCACAAGAAATCCACGACAAATTGGACTACCTCGTCACTTCTCGTCCTACCGCTGTGAACTTGGCAGATGCCTCCAACAAGTTGAAAGCTCTCACGGACTCCGTCAAGGATGAACCTTCGGAGGCTGTGATCAAGACTTTCATCGAGGCTGCGGAGCAGATGCTGCTGCAGGATGTGGAGGATAATAAGGCTATCGGGCGTCATGGTGCCGAGTGGATTCAGAACGCTGTTTCGAAGACTTCTGATATAAAAGTCCTCACTCACTGCAATACTGGGTACGTGTGATTTGCAGACGCATATATGCATGATGCGTGCCGCATACATACATACATACATACTACATAAGCATAGTAGTACATAAATAACCACGAGCAAACACTAACAAAGTCTTACGAGAAAACTAGGAGCCTGGCTACAGCCTCGTACGGAACGGCTCTCGGCATCATCCGCTCCCTCCACTCGAACTCCTCTCTTTCCCATGCATACTGCACTGAAACCCGTCCTTACAACCAAGGCTCGCGTCTAACCGCCTACGAACTCGTGCATGAGAAAATCCCATCCACATTGATCACAGACTCAATGGCTGCGTCCCTCTTCTCCCAACAGCAGATTTCAGCAATCATAGTAGGCGCCGACCGTGTAGCCGCAAACGGTGATACCGCGAACAAAATTGGTACATTCCAATTGGCCATCATTGCCAAACATTTTGGGGTCAAATTTGTCGTTGCCGCGCCCACTACCTCCGTTGATTTGGGGACTAAGAATGGAGACGGGATTAAGATCGAACAAAGACCTGGTTGGGAAGTCCTGGTTGTCTCCGGTCCTACAGTTGTCAATGTTCCCGGTAAGGAGGATGGGTTTGTGAAGATCAATGTGGAGGATGTGAGGAGTGTTAAACAGGCTGCTGATGGGATTGGCGTGTTCAACCCCAGCTTTGATGTTACACCGGCAGCATTGATTGATGCTATTGTAACGGAGAATGGAGTCGTTGAGAAGAATGCTGATGGAGTCTTCCCCATGCACGAAGCTTTTACATAAGTAATAAAATCTTCCCTTCTAACTCCTCGGCTTATTTTTTTTTGTACATAGCGAATTTTCTTTTAGTGGGAAATATAAAACTTTAGAGGGCCATATAGTGAATTATGTTCAAGAGGCGGGATGAGACACAAAAAAAAGTATTTAGACACTTCTTTCAGATACAATGACACCTTCGTTCCACTGCTTTCGCTTGAGTGCCATCTCTACTGCTGCATCACCCCAGTCTTCACCGTGGTTGTGTCCATCTTCTGTCAACCCGGCCCGTTTTAGTCCTTGTTCTTCATTCAGCACCGTCTATTATCATTTTTCATGTGGTTAGTATATGACTTTCTTTCAAAAGGAAACAACCACCAATGAATATTAGGGATCGAGGAGAGGAAAATACCAAAAGCCCAAAGATCAATGGAACCCCAAAGTCCAACTGCACCCTCATCAACCCCCGACTAGTAACCTCAGCAATATGTTCAAAATGCACGGTCTCCCCTTTGATCAACACCCCAATCGCGATAATCGCATCAAACGGTCCCTCCTTCTTATTCGAAGCAGTATTCGACGCCTTCAAACTCCCATCGCCCGAACTCCCCGTCTTCTGATCGCTACCTTGAACGACAAGACTAGGTAGGTCCGTCGCCGAACCTAATAGATCCCCGGATCCACTGCTAGAAGCAGAAGCTTGGGTTTGGGAGCCGGCGTAGAGGCGTTGGACGGCTATGGGGAGTTCCCAGGAACCGGGGACGGATTGGATTATGATGTTTTCGGGGTGGACGCCGGAGGCTTTTAGGCGGGTGATTGCGCCGGCGAGGAGGGCTTCTATTAGGGTTGTGTTCCAGCGGGCGTGGATTATTGCGACGCGGAGGGAGGAGCCTAGTTTTGGATTTCTTTATGTTAGGGCGAGGGGTTGTTTATGGGAGAGAGAGGGTGAAATAGTGGGGGAGGGGTTACCATCTTTAGCCTGTGATTCTCCGGGGCCTTTTAATCCGTCAAACATCTTGTATATTTTCCTTTTCAATCGTAGATATTATAACCCGAGTATTACTATTTCCGTTTCCGACTATTATATCCCCAATGCCAAAGCTTGTTTTATTAAAGTCTCGATTCTCTACGGAAGGAGGAAGGGGCACGATGACGGTATTTATATCCAAGAAAAAAGGACGGGAATGGATGGACGCGGGAAATTTATTTGGTGTTTGCCGGCATGCCCCGCAGTTCAGGCTAGCCCCAGTCCACTAGCTTTTTAACTTTTTTGGAAAAAACCAATGATGCACGCCGATGCTCTTCTTCTCGGAGGCTCCTCTTCTTCCCCCCCTCGCATGCAAGGTTCGCCTCGCTTACCTTCTACCTGCACCGGAGGGGTGGCTAACGTAGCTAACCCGTGTCGGTTGCGTAGGTGGCATGGGGTTGGAATGTGTTGGAGGTAGCGGATGATGTTGTATTTTTTGGGTGCTAGATTTCCAGAAGTTTCGGGGGTGGTATGATATTGGGAAGAGGTGGGATTTATAGTTTTCTTTCATAGGGGAAAGGCTCGAATATACGGTTAGGGTACCCCTTTTTTTGGTGTATTTGCCGATGAATTTGTTCCTTGTTAATATTCTTAGTCTTGAATATAGATCTCGATGTGATTACCTACGTATATATATACGTATTTCTAAGACATTGGGCTATAGGCTAATATTATTTAAGATTGATGAGCTAACGTTGTAGCTATATAGCTACATAGGTATATGTATGTATGTTCGTACCTAGCTTCGTAGCTACGCATAGCTAGGGCTAGAGCTATCTAGATATTATACCATGAGGCCTTTGAGAGCCCAGCCACAGACACGGTACCAAGGCACATGTGGCAAGGCTGGCGCCGCGAGACAATTTCGACCCTATTAAAATTTAAATACAGAGCTATACTCGGACCCAAAAACCCATCGGAAAATTTGAGTCCGTCGAGTCAATAGGTATAAATCGATATGGATCCAAGCTATAAAAAATTTAACCAGATATACGGAAATTTGGGCTTGTCCCTAGCGCTCAAAGTCGCACAAACCAAATTTAGGAATTGATTGGTTTCAAAATAGTAATATAGCATATAAGTACTATGCACTGTGGTTGGGCCTGCACGCTCATATGAACAGGGTAGATTCATCAAATTAAACAACTTCAAACATGCGAACCTTTATATTCGGAGCTAAAAATTGAAAAAAAAAAAAAAAAAAAAAAAAAAGGGTGGATGGACCCGAGCATTCACAAAATCCCAAGTTTCCACCAGTATATATGCCCGGAATCATCAAAAGCTAAGGGAAGAAAAAAAAAAAAAAAAAAAAAAAAAAAGAAGAATGAGAACAAAAGAAACTAGTTCCAGACTTGTTTTCGCCACCGGCCGTTGCAGTGGTCCCGAACCTATCCCTCTGATGGATTGAGTATTGATAATGACCAAAGTTCTAAACAGAACACGACTTTCTAACCCCGCTAGATCTATAGCCACCCAATCCATCATTTGTGTATCACATTTCTAGTTTGGGTCTTAATGGGGAGGCATCGGTAAGTGCAGGGTAGAGTATCTGGGCCTCTCTAAACAGCTTCAATTTCTCCTGTATCAACAAATAGTGTTATTTAGTAGCAATCAATCTCTCCTAGAACTTCTAGGATAATTTTAAGTTTTATCTTACCTCATATACAATACACTGGATCCCGGCTTCAGCCCCGTCCTGATACAACCTCAACTTTCCTTCTCTCCTTTTCGCAAGTTCAACTTCCGAGAGCTCCTCTTCATCACCTTCGAGGTAGCTCAATGAAGCGATTAATCCGAATCCTTCCTGGATATGCTCTCCTGAGACCCTGGCATACATTGCTGATACAGCATGTACTACATGGGCAGAGCATTTTAGCTCGAGGGCTATTTTATCGAGTCCTAGATCATCAAGGTTTGGAACAACACTGGAATCTTGATCCCCCGCACCAGTCCGATATATTTCTGAGAATTTACGGATATCTTTATTTAAAGTAGTAAAATATCTCATCGTTCTGGTAACATGTTGTTGAAGGGAGCCCATTTGTTTGGCAATAGCGTCGGCGGCTTTCTCGATGCTTTCCTGGTATATCGTAACTCCAATTAGCGGAAATTCTCAGAACATTAGTCAGCTGGATATATAGTGAAACAGTTTAGATAGGAGAGTAACATTATTGTGTTCATGCACGCACGTACCCACTTTTCGGCGGAAGTCGTTGCGTTCCTCAGACACTCTTCCGCCTTTTCGACTCTGTCGATGCAGTTTTTGAGTTCTTGGTCCGCATGGTTTGTCTCTTCTTGAGCCTGTTTTAGTTCGTGCATACGAACATCTCTGGAAACTACATAGTATGTCGCGCAGGCTAACGCCACAGCTGCGAAAGCTCCTGCGGTTGCAGCGCTAGCGGCGGCATATGCTGCCCCTGTTGCTGCCCCATAGTTCCCTAGGCTGGAAACTAATCTACTACATTAGTTCGCTTGGTAATGTACATCGTTATATTGTTATAGATAGCACCTCTGTCAAAATTTCAAATGCCTTTCAAGATACTTACCAAGGGCAATACCAGCGAGCCTTGCGGTTTCGGGAATCGTCTTGCCAAATTCAAGCTTAGCCTTCTCAAGGGTTGCCTCAGCTTCAGCAAGGCGCTCCCCCATTGCTTCTTTCTTTTTTTTCATACTCGCTTTTTTCATTTTTAGCCTTCCCCATAGCTCCTTTAGCGTCTTCGCCTTCTTTACCTGCATCGGCTATAGAACGGGTATTCTTTAGATATTTGCACTAGTTGTAATATTGGCTTCAAACCCATAGGCTGGCATGAGGGTATCAGGATGTGGTTTTTTTTTCTTCTTTTCTTGGGGGGGGGGGGGGGGGGGTAAAAAAATACTTTGTTTTTGTCGAGTCGCATTTTTTAGGGCCTCAATCTGTTTTTTCCATGCCGCGAACCCCTCCTCTGTTTCCTTCCCATGCTTCGCGGATTCTTTGACATGAGCATCGAGTTTTTCAAGAGCCAACTGGGCTCGCCGTCTTGCTTCTTGGCTTTTGGTACCAATTGGCCCATAGCCAGTGATTACCTCGTCGATCTATCATGCAGTCGGCGTTTCAAAGGTATCAGCAAAACTCGATTTTATATGATCATCTGGATTATGGTGTCGGTGGGTGCTGGCTCTTGGCGGGTATGGATAGACGGCCTCGGGCACATGATCTAAGCAGAGAAATAACGGGCTCTAACCCAGCCATTCTAGGAGTAAAGGGAAAGGCGCATCTAGACCTACCAGGCCATCTTTCTTAGCGACTCTATAGGCTCTTGAAGAGATCAGGCTAGAATCGACGTGCGCCTTTGAGAAGGCTTCCTCGCCCTGGGTCGAAACATCTTCCAAATTAACAATCAAGCTACTATACCTATTTACTTCCCATAAATTAGATTAGTAACCGCAATAAAAAAATTTTACTAGATTTTATTTTTCCTATTTTCTTTTCTTAGTCGTAGCCCCTTTCTGTTTTTAAGGGCAATTTGAAACCTCGGACCTGTGGGTCGCCGCGTCCTAGATGTATTGGTTTCGTACAATCAGGGTCGCAGCCTATTGTTCAAAAAAGTGAGAGGGAATAGACGATTTATAAAAGGGCGTACTTAAAGTGTTTATCGTCGAGTTGCATATCTTTCATCTCTGGTTTAGATGCAAGCATCACACACTTCCCAAGGACGCCAATAAGCTGAGTGGTATGTATAAGCCTCTTCCCCCAATTTTCTTTGAGGGTTTGCTTGAGAAGCTCGTCAATTTGTAGTTCATCTTCTATATTACTTCGAAGCATTTCTGTCATATTTGCGATTGTCGACATGTCTAGCTGGAATGGTTTCAAGAGCGCACCTCAGCATGCAGTGTTTTTGATGGAAATTGGAGCAACTATATCGACCAGGTGCAGATATTCGAGTTTACTAAGATTCTGCGGCGCTCAGGGTATTAGCTACGATACAGGGAAGAAAGTTTTGCTTATTAAATAGACAGTGAACTAAGTTCTCGCCTTACCCCGAAACTTGAAAATAGGCCTATAGGTTAGTTGGCTTCGATTTCTCCCTGCTTGGTCGATTCGAGGCTACCGTTTTCCAATTAATGGCGCTGCGGAATGTGCATATGCACCTACCCCTCTTTTACGAACGCAAGAACCAATTAATTGCCCTTGGAACCCGACTTAATTTACTACAATTAGTTGATTCGGGAAGCCGAAAGAGAGAAGCAGTCTTGAAAGCCTCCTTCTACTTTCATAGGCAAATGACGACTGAAACTTTGGGTCATCGATCTGCGATCGAGACCAATTGCTAGCGAATTAACTGTGGGGCTCAAATCTAGCCTACAGATAAAGTACCAACTTCAGGCACTATATGCAAGCTTATAGCATTCTTCTTTCTTATAGGTTCCCCTTCCTCATTTTCCTTTTCAGTTTAGAATCCTTTCTTAGCGCCAATCGTGCCGAAATTCATGCATCTTTGGATAATTTATGCAACACTCTATAATCCTACTTACAGAAACCGAATTTGCATGTACCTGTACAGCGCCCTAGATAGTAAATACTTAAGTAAGTATATTCGACTCAATGTGTGCCTGCTATTGACTCTTTTATATTATATTTACATCTGGAGGGCCACTCCCAACGCCGTCGGGGGGCCCGGGGTCTGGGTACGAGACAAGGCCACTCCGTTCAACCGGCTAGTTCCGGTAATAACTGTATTAATTATAGCTAGAGCCGCTTCTTTTTTTTATTTTAATTTGTGTATTTACCTGATTGCAAAGAAGTTGGCCCATTTTTTCGTATTATATAATTATAATGTTGATTGATATCACATAGGTGCGCATGTACACCTAGATCTAATTGAGCTCCTAGGTCCCTCATACGAGTGTTAACTTAAGAGGCGATGGGTTGAGGCCCATTATCACAAAGTTCGATTCATGAGGCTAGAAATATTCTTAGTCTGGGGACCCTGCGCAATGCCTTGAAATGGATTGGAAATAACTGGATCTGGAATATAGTGATGCATTGTTTGACCAGAAAACCCCTAGACCTGTGGGTACCGAAACTGGCTAAGACTCTACATAGCCATAACTTACATCATGAATGTGCATGTGATATGGATGACCCAGCTTAATGTAAGGGCTTGCAATAATGGTGCGAACGACCGAGATTTTTTGACGACAGTCGACATGGCCTAAATCTAGTACAGAAGACGTAATGGTTCTAATCTCACATTTGCAGCTTCGACCCTCGCACATACATATATAAACGGCAAACAATGCATCATGCAATAAATGCACGTACGCTGAGGGAGGATGTATATAGCAAGGACTTTCGAAATTCAAAGCCAACATTCGTTACAGTATGAGCCCTCCGATATACGTATGTGCGAAATGAATGCAAGCTGCATCCTTCAGAGGGTCCAAAACCAACAAGCATGTTTACACGTGTGAAATAGTTCAGCCTAACTGTGGGGCACACTTCTGGCCAAAGGGAAAAACGATGGCCTTGTCACGAAAAACATTAGACATATTGCAGATTTACTTTCTGAATACCGCATAACTGCGATATCTCGATAGGGACTACCTTAGATGTGTCGAAATAGCTATTTATCTGGTTGATAACCAGGTTACCATTAACACGCACTGCGTCTATTGTGAGATACAGTAAACATTTGCGGATACCGAGTTGCTAGAATTTTCAGGTTGCAAGCTTGTATGCAAGCGTAAAAGATTTAATGTTCCGCCATTTGCTATAAGTGGTTAAGACCCCCAAATTCTGATTAATTATAAGTATTAGTTTCATCATATTTAGTTAACCTCAGGTTAAAGTCGTGCATTTCATGGTCCATGCAAGAAAGCAACCTAGATAAGGCTTACTTAATTATTACTAACATGTACGCGTACAGGTTGATTAGAGAGATATTATACTGCTAATAGCTACTTAGAAAGGCTAGCTAGAAGATATCTAGACGGAAAGTTAACCATATGCATGGTAAGTGTGCACAATCGGAATAGAGTCAAGACAATAAATACTGCCTTTTTGTTGGTATGCGCTATTCTTTGGCACCTTACAATCCTAAATCTAATTCTCAAACCGCAGCTAGGGTTCTTGATCATCCAAATTTAAGTGCTTTTACTAGGCCGGCCCGCAAATACACCTTGGTAAGCAAACATGAAATTCTGAAGTCTCCGAAGCGGGGTCTCAATCGCAAACAGCGGTCCCTGATTCACAGCACCCTGATACTTTTCCGCAGCGCCATTATAAACTCTGTTAATCACCTCTGCAATAGCCTGGTACCCATCGTGTACAGACTTAAACGCTTGTCGTAACTTCCGAAGGGAGGCTATATTAAATGAAATAATGGTCATGTCGGATTCTCGCTGGTTCACTATATCTTGTGCATCCAATACCCACATTGCCACTGCGAGGGGATCCGTCAGGTCGAGTCTGCTGTCTTCGAGTTGTTGGACGAGTGCTTTGGTGGCCTCTATTGGGGTTACTGCTTCAACTGGTTCATCATTTACTCTGTTGCTCCAAACGCCCTGGGGAAGGTTGATACGGAATTCAGTAATCATGCTGTTGATGTTGGCCAGTTCTTGGGCGAAGAAAAGATCTTTGTTGGCCTGTGCCTTCTTTCTAGAAACACCTGGCTCTGGTTGCTATTATCGAGAAAATTAAAAGTTAGCTTCCCTGTACAAGTAATATATATTGCGGCCTAGGGTACATAGATTTAATGGCCTGCAAAATTAAAGACATAACACTTACTTCGGACTCAAGCTGAAGTTTCTCAAATACGTCCTGCACGTTCCCCAAAGTTGTCTCTAGAGACCTAGAGAGATCTTCGTCAAGTGCTTTATCTGGGTTTATATATAACGGTCGGTCCACTTGAACAAGATAGATCAACCATCTTAGATCTTCTCCGATAGTTGTGAAAGCTGCCTCGTTATCTTGTACCCATGATTGAAACTTTTCAATGCTCATGTATCCTGGTGCCGCATTTCTACAGTGGGATGTACCTTTACGTTAGTGAACATTACAATACCATGCGCTTGCGTATGTTAAATCTTTGATAGAAGCTATTCCCATATATAGGTTAAGAGTTACCTGGAGAATAACGATGTGGGGTCACGAAAAACACAAAAGAGTCAAACTTACACAAATGAGATAGAGAAGGCTGAAAACCCGATAACGAGGCACTGGGCCGCTGCTCGTAGCTTCATCTTGGATATATATTGAAATCTTCTTTATTAATGATAACCAATTTCTTCAGCCTTCCGCGGCGGAATATTCTTGACCTTAGTTAATATTTGTAGATAATTAATATCAAGGGGGAGGCGTCCTCATTCACGTTTCGCTTGCATGGCAGAGAGCTTTAAGGGCGACACCTGCGAGCACGAGTGCGAATGTTAAAGAAGATTTTTACCACGATAAATATCTCAGGCATCTCCATACTAGAACTTTAATATTTTCAAATTACCAAGGGTGAAAAATATGCGGATTAAATATGTTGAAAGAATAGATATGACACAATAGATCGTCATGAAGTTGAACGTTTCATGCCGATGGTTAACTATTTTAGCATTGATTGGTATATTCCTTCATGGAGTGTAAGTGCGTGTTTACCAGATAACGAGAGCTAAAGGGGTATACTAACGAATATATATACGAAGAAACGGCTATAAAGGCATAGTATCCCACGAAAAATGGATGAAATGGTTAGAATCCCCACAACCGATTAACAATGGGTTCTGGCTGGACTACAAAAAGAGCCCTGCATGGTACCTCAAGGGTCTCGGGGAGGACCTCATGGGACTTTTCAAAAAGATCGAAAATACCCACCCTCTCCACACTTCCGTCAGACAAGTAGATGAAGGACTTGCCAATCGAAAGCCAAAAGATTTAGCAACTCTGACCATTGAAATTATCGATGGGATGAGAGCGGTCCGAAACGCTGAAGAAGGCGTGGACGAGGCAAATGTTTTAGATACGGAGGCGAATGAATTTGCAACGGAAGGGGATTACATTACAATGCCGCTTGTCCAGAGTCTGGCTGGTATACCAATGCAACAAGCACAGGTTCTGCCCCAGGAAGAATTGGACTTATACCTCGATTCCAAAGTGGCGGCAGTCGGACCGACCCAGCGAACCCTAAATCCGGTTTCCGAGGTGCTTGATGATAGCATCATTGAGAAGCAACTTCTCGAAAAAATAGAGGGTAAGGGCAAGTCGGTCTTCCGGGATTTCGAAGCCTTGATGGACCAAATAATCAATAGCAAGGTCGAGTTAAAGACGGATATCTGGGGGAAGAGAACTGGAGAAATCTTTAAGACGGAAATATTCGTCGCTGTCATTAATTTATACAAGGAGCTATCCGGCCGGGTCCCATTGAGGGACGCTGAAGCATTGTCCTACTGGCTCTACAATGCTAACTCTCTGAACAGAGATTTCTTGGGAGATCGGGTTGTTAGATATGATACTCAAGGGAAGGAAGATATTAGAGTGGCTTTCGATATGATTCTAAGGACGTTTACCTCGATGGACCTACGCCTCGGGAAATGGTTGGGAAACTTGGAACGGGCGCTTAAAGTCAAGGAACATATCGGATTGGTGCGACAACCTGTGACGGATCTTCAGGTGTTCATTTGGTCATACAGAACGAGTTTTAGGGAGCTCTTCAGTCTAATCGACGAGGGAATCAAGCTTCCCTCGAGCATCATAAATAGCTAAAAGTCATGCCGGTTAGTTGAGCTTTGGAGGTATATCAACCCCATCCTGGGGTTCGCGTAAGGCTTTCG
The DNA here is from genome assembly GCA_036872735.1 of Orbilia javanica. Taxonomy (NCBI): domain Eukaryota; kingdom Fungi; phylum Ascomycota; class Orbiliomycetes; order Orbiliales; family Orbiliaceae; genus Orbilia; species Orbilia javanica. The sequence continues at coordinate 472,167 of JAVHNR010000008.1, forward strand.
GGTCAATAAATCTGACATTTTGTGTGATTTCTCGTCGTAATATATCGTACAATTTCCCGCATGATGAATATATACAATTAATAGCCGCTGAGTGCTGTTTATTTGGGCCATTCCTTCCATCCACGGCCATGTCCTTTCTACAAAATTGTCAGCGATAGTACCATCGAAAACTAATACAGGGAATACATACCAGTTTCCATTCCTTGATCATAGTTGGCATATTCAACATTGCCTTCTTCCGCTTGTTGACCCTGTACACTCAATTTAGTACCCAAACCCCCTACCGAAAAGCTTTCTCGAAGAGCAGAAGGGCACGTACTTCTCCATCAATGTTCTCTCCCAGATTTGACCCTTCACCTTCTTTGCAGTCACCTTCTTCACCTCCAATGCCCTCGCATCTCGGCTCATTGAACTCTTGGGTGTAGGTGGCAAGAGTTGCTCGACTCCAAACCTCCTAGCCAGTTTGCAAATATCGGCCTGACGTCTGAGCGAAAAGATAGGGTCCTGCCATTTGCCAGTCGCTGGGTTGACGGTGCTCGTGAATGGGTTGAGCTTCGGGCTATCGGCTGTACCGGGCGGCCATCTTCTAAAGAATCGAAGGAGCCTCGGATGTAGCGTCTTGGCTAGAGCGACGTATGATGAGCTTGCCGCGGCAGCCATTGTGTCGGAATCGCTCAGTATTGAGGGCGTAGCGGCTGTGGTTATCTCATGTGCTGGTTTCGAAGAACGTTGGTAAACTTCTTCGAGGTACAAAATTCCCAATCAAGAAATCAAACCACTCACGTGATTAAAGACCTCACGTGATGTGTCAAATTATCACAGTGACAACACATATATCTTCTTTGAATCGAAGGAGCAAACTTAGCCTCGAACCGCTAAGTTATAGAGTTGAGCTGGAATACAGTATTTGAGCTATTAGTCGCATATTGAAAAATTAGAAGCCATGAAAAAACACGGCAACAACATGGCTACCCGTAACGGCCCGTGTTTTAAAAAATTTCAAAGTGACACAAGATTTGACTGAAAACTTCGTGCTAGAAATATTCGAAACTTTCGAAACTCTACAGGATGCATTTTTTGTCCAATCCTTTGGGGGTGGCAATATGTCTTTCGCTGTGCTTATGGTAAGTCCTCTATCTTAGTAGTTGTTATACGATTGTCTCAATGAGTTAATGGTGTTTTAATACCTAGGATGGGGCCCGCTACCGCCTTAAGAAAGAGGGTGGATAGAGCTTCTGTTATGGGCTACTTCGAGTTCCAACGGCGATACCTTGAAGAAATAGGTCCTCTTATCGACATTATCCGGGATGACGGTATGAACGAATTCCGTGTCGGTTGGGACGATGAAGTCGAAGAAGAATACCTGAGGGAAAGGGCCCGGAGGGCTGCCGCAGCTGCCGGAAGAGAAGAACAAAGACGGCTCAGGGAGCAACAAGTCGATCAACAAGACCCCGACGAGGATGAACCTAGAGAAATGCGGTTTGAAGTTTTGATGGAACAGGACGAACTAGATGATGACGAAGAAGACGAGGGTGCAGCTGACCCACCGAGTCCCTCCCTCACTGCCCTATTGGAGAGTTTACAACCAGTTCTGGATAATCTTATAAGGAGCATTAGTCGAGTTAACTACAACGTTGTTCCCTATTTGACTGAGGCACAAAGACAAGAGGCAGGAATGCCGTTTAACGGCCGCCTACTTAACGAGGATATGCGAATAACGACAATAAACGCATTAACACGACTGAAAGACCTCACTGCTGAGGGTACTGATGGCTGGGAAATCGAAATGAACGAGCATTTTGCATTAGACACTGACGAATACCACGAAAGGATTAACGGAGAAGTTCAACCCCATGGTCTCCTAAACATGATAGAGGCTTTCATGCTCGAAGTTAACCAATCTTGGGTTTTTGGCCATGACCTACGAACAATATATGCGTATATATATGCTATTACCGACTACAGAGCACGCAGAGGCAGGGAACGTCCAAACGATGCAGACTATGTCCTTATCGATTGGAACGGGGCTGCTGACTTTGCAAATAATCTCCAGATTTTAAGTGGAGGGGTTGGATCTTACATGGCACGATTCAAGGCTGACCTCAAAGCTGCCTTCAAGTTCCTGCCAAGAGATCGAGCCGGGCCGTTCGTACCTCAGGCGCTGTATATCGCAGGCGAAATCATTGACATCTTCGAGTTCTACCACAGGCTCCTTACAATGTTTTATCGTAACGTAAGAGCCATGGCGGACAGGCCATACGGACAAACTGCCGAACAAAATCATTTCCGAATGGTGAGGGGGCGAATCAGGGAGCAGGCGATGGAACAGGTGATGGAACGGTTAAGGGAAGACGAGAGGCAGCGGACAGGCCAGGCAAATGTTTTACGTGAGTTGAACGAAATCAACCAACAAAATCAAGCAGATGTCTTGGATCGATTCAACCAGATCAATGAAGGAAACCCATTGAACCAAGGAGACTTTGCAGAGCAGTTAGAACAATTAGGTCAAATCGCCCGGGACCAACAGTGGGATGATGCATAGATAGTAACTACTAATAGACCTGTAGCTCTTCCCGCTATGCGCCTATATAACCTGAGCCCACAATTGAAACATTATACATAGAGTAACATCGGGATCCAACCGATCATTATTTTCAAAAATTAAGCTACACCCCATTGACCAGGTTGCACGCCGCCACCTTTGAATCTCCCTTGTAGCATTTATTAACTCATGAAGGAGTATAGCGTGATTTGAGCGAGTACTAGTATGCTATTATTCTCGAATATCGAATTCTAAACTATACTACCTAGTTGGTGATAACATATTTGGTAGCAAAAGCAAAAAAAAGGGTCGCCCACGAGCTACACCACTTGAAACCTAGCGACTCTGCACTCGTATATGCCATTCTATGATATTTCGAAGCTCCCCTGTCTCACAATCCAAACTCTCACCGAAGCAGCGCGCACAGGGAAAATAATCCAAAGCGCAGGGTAATGAAACCTGCATCCTGAGCTATAAAATGCATTTAAGTTCCATCGCGGGCGTCATCGGACTTCTACTCCTCAAGTAGGTATAGCGGTAGAAATGGAATTAGAATTCTAGAGATAGCATAATTGACCATTTGTACCTTGCCACAAAATTACAGCCTAGTCTCCAGCGAAACCATCTCAGTCGACCCAAAAGGATTCGCCACTTTCGTCCAAAAAAATGAAAAGGAATTTAAAGGATTCTACAAAGCCCTTAAAGAAGGGAAAGATCTTGTCGCATGGCCAGGAATCCCCACCAAAATATTCCCTTTAGACCTAACCTGGGATGATAACCCAATGACAGAAGCCCTCAAAGCCATTTACGATAATGTCGCTAACACCAAAGAACAAACCGAAAAGATGATAGCTGAACGCCCAGGTCAAGCGGAAGCTCGCAATATCAGGTTAGACACCCCAGATATCCTAGGGGACATGCTATTATGGGCCGATGGGGTCACGACACGAGAGATAAAGATTCCGGACGGGGTATGGCAAGGGCAGGATGATGGGGTCATTGACATGCCTGTCTTTGCCGTTGTGGCTGGGCTTTTTGATGAATTGGGCCAGAGTTATCCCAACTTTCGAAAAAATAAGGACCCACTGGTCTTAGCAAAGTGGCTCTATGCGTCCAGGCCATTCGACGAGCCAGACAGTGATGGGGAAGTGACGCCAAAGGATGCAGTTGATGATGTGACGGTGGATATAGATTCACCGCGACTCAAACTATTGGTTATAGCAGATATTACAACGACTCTAAAAGACATTCTTTTCCAGGGGACTCAAATCGCAGAAAATATTAGGAGCTTCGAGTACCCAACTCCTCTTACGATCTCCAAGCCGCGTGCCGATTTCGACTTTGTCCAGCAATATCTGGGGAAGTGGGTAGCTGCGTTTGAGGATATTAGGGATGCTTTGGAAAAATTATATATGCTGGAAATTGAGCCATGATTTTCAAAATATTTACTGCTAGAGATTTAAGCTCAGACATTGGATAAATATCACATGCGCATGCACGCGCACTTGACCCCTGGGTTATAACGTTAATATTTATGGTGTTCCCAAAAGACTACTTTTAATATTATAGTATTTTCTCGTAGACCAGTCTGAAAACGGTATAATGGTATATTCTTGAATCGATTTACGCAAAGGTTCAAAGGCAATGAATTACTCTCGTATACTCACCGTCCGCAGATGCATATATAGGTGAGGTATTTTGTGAATATATTCGAGAAATAGAGTCATTTATAAATTTAATTTCGAATATTTCCGGCATTCGCATACATGGAACTCTAGACCTCAGGGATGTAAACTGAAAAACAATTAATAATACCACTGCTAGATCTTGCTTCCTACGTTTTGAGAAGTTTGAGGCCTGTAGTCCGCTAAATGCTAGACGTATCAAGGTAGCTAGGCTTAGGCCTTGCGCAGATAGGACCCTGAGAATGAAGTGCCGAGTGCTCTCATCTCGCACATTTTGCTTCACGCTTGCCCTTCTCTGGATCAATGCATTCACGGGGTATGGTATCAAAATATCGCATCGCACTCCACTTCGTTAACCGTGCTAAAAGCTACCCCCAAATATTCTAGAACCTCTGCGGAAATAATCGGAATAGTAAACGCCGAACTCCTCGTCGAACTCTACAAGATAAACCCAGAAAACATCAACTCAATCGGTCACAACCTCACCACCCTCGCCAGATGGGTAACAACCACTAGACCACTCGCTCTACCCGGCCCACGCCTAGATCCTAAGGGATACACATCCACGCCTTTAACCTGGGCCATAGGTCGGATCTACAACAAAGTAAAAAACTTAATTTCCGATTTGGAAGATCCAAATTTATGGAGCAATACTGAAAAACTAGCGTTATATGGTTTCGATCAGCAAACCGTTCTGACGATGTCGATAACCGCTCCGGAATTCTTCCAGGATCGGGTCGTTATTGCTCGGGACTTTCTTGAAGATCTACGAGATGTTGTTTGGTGGGAATTCGAGGCCCCCCCTCTGTTTTATGGATTTGACGGGCCTAGACAGAAAAAGAAAGAGATAATGATGGTTTGGGAAGTAATCCATGACATGGCCGCCTACATTGTATCATCCAGACCCGGTGGCATCAAGCTGAACAAAATTGCGCCCTTGATGGCGTATATCATGAACTTGGGAGAAATCAAGGGATCTCAGGAAGGGACCCAATTGTTTTCATTTCCTCCTCAGGATGTACTGACCTTTGAAACTGGACTCAATGATATCGCAGCTGCTATCGATACTTTCATCAGCGATAGAGATTGGGATAGCATCGACACAAGTTATCGAAGGCTGATAGTTGAATTCGATACCTCTACTGCACCGTTCTGGGGAAAGTTAGACCAGGAGTATGAGTTCTTAAGGAGGTTTATTTACGATTATATGATGATATTCTGGACCCTGAGGAAGAGGGTGTATACTTTCAGACAGGATATTTATACATGGTCACAGAACTTCAATAGCGCAATTGAGTGGAGGGATACCGACAATCCAAACTTACGCACGCGATTAGATGCGGGGTCAACTGAAAACTTTGGATCTTAAATTTGAGGCTTAGTAAATATATTTTTATTCACACTCCAGCTGGGGCCATAGGAGTCTACATGTAAACGACAACTCAAGTCGAATCACAGAAGCCGATATTTAGTATAGCGAACTTGCCTTAAAGCTACAAACATTTATTAAGTAGGCAACCATATAATAATATTGGGATAGGGTTGGCTGTGCATATGCACGGTTAATCCAAAAGAGGATTCAAGAGTGCAGAAAACCGTTTTTCATAGCGGAACACAAATCAAATTCTATTTCTACCTCTAGCTAGACCAATCTGTCGCCATATCAGCCGAGAAACTGAAAAAAAATGTTAATCTAGGTCCAGACGCTATGTTCACAGCTCTCTCTTTCTCCGAGAGTTGCTCCCTCCATCCCACTGTCTGAAAAGCAACGGGTTTCACCATTAGTGCATCACGGAATGCATCCTAAAAAGAGACTCGAGGAACAAGAGGCCCCAGCTTTAACCAATAAAGAAAAAGAAAAAAAAAAAAAAAGAAAAATATGATTTAGCCTGGTTAAGCAGGAGAAACGTAAGTGAAAGTAACATCAAGAAGACATCAATATAAAAGAAACCCATTTATACGTTAGAAAGTCAATATAGAAACAATATGAATCTCAAAAGAACAAGAAAAAACGAAACATCAAACCATTGTGAACATCCCGTCGCTAAATACTTCCAATAATCTTTAACGTATGCGGTAATACCTCTTCTGTGGCATTTGATGCCGCTTGTATCCCCCTCTATACCGTGTAGCACAATTTGTACATAACCCTCCCACATTCTTTTATCTTCTCTACTCTGCAAAGAGTGGGCTAATCTTCTATGTTGGGGTGCAGAATCCCTCAGATGGTGGCTTGCCAGACCCATCATACCAGCTCCTGACAGTTTGCTGGGTTGTATAAATCATCACGCCGAAGCCAAATATTCCTAGAAGAATATCTCCAACCTTCGATATGGTAGTCTTGGCGACTGCTTTGTAATGCAACATAGGCTAGAACGGAAATTGTCAAAGTCAGCGTCTAAACTTCGGCGCAATCGGAATTGTATAGTAATTATTGAAAAACTTACCGGATACATATAGACAAGAGGGATACATGCGAAGCTTCCGATCAAGGCAACAAACTTGTCCAAATCATCAGCGCCACCCCAAGCGATAAGCGCAGTCACGATGACAGTGAAAAATCTGAAGATATTCTTTTCCCACTTGACCTTATTACTGTACTTTCCGGACTTGGAAAACAGCCCATTTTCCATGATACGGATGGCAGGGAAGAGTTGGAGAGGAGTGGAAAGGAGAATGGCAAGAGAGTAGAGGAATTGAACGCTGCATCATCATCATTTAGTTAACCAATGCACATCGTGTAGGAATACAATTTCGACTTACCCATTGACAAACTTGTCATCTTGCGGCAAGTTCAGCAAGACGACCGTTTTAGTCTTGCTACCCCAGGCAGCGTATCCCAACGCGCCGGCACTTACAAACACTGCCGTGATCAGGATCATGACACCTCCGAGGACCTTTGGAAATTTCTCAGGCTGTTTCATCGATTCTTGAATAGGAATAATCAAGCCAATACCCTCGAAAGTGAAGATAGCCGTTCCGATGAACAGGGTCCAATCCTGTGGATTAAAATGAACGATATCTGCAACACCTTTGCTTGCAATTTCGAATAGGTCGTAATAGTAAAGGTAGATGAGACCGAGGAGGATGAAAGCATCGGCGACAAGAGCGGTTCCACCAAGTTTAGAGATATCGCGGATCATAGAAAATGGCAAGAAGACAATCATTTGCATCAAGATGAGCCAGTAGATTTCGATCTTCGTTTTACAATCGGAGACGGCAACTATACTGCTGATTAGCGGCGCGAAACTTGTATTGGGGGGATAGATAAACTTACGAATGAAGGCTTGGAGGTTTTCCGATACAAAAACTAAATTGCATGTTGATTAGTTTGTGTTTTGAGACGACCGCTAGAAATATGGTTTTTAAACTCACCGATATAGGCGCTAGCAAATCCGATCTGAGATATAACAATGGAAGTCAAGATGGCTATACGCATGTACTTTCCGTACAGAACCCCACCAATATCTCCGAAACTACCGTTCACCTGATTTCTTGCTCTGACCAACAAGACGAAGCACCAGTAGGAGATTCCGGCAACTGCAAGGAGTAGCAGAATACAGAACAACATACCACCGTTCTTGAATCTATTCAATTGTTAGCGATCAACCCAAATTCTAGGGTATTCAGAGGGCTATTATACGCACGCCTTTGGCAAGAATAGGACACCAGTTCCAACGAAGCTCTTCAACAGAAGGAGGATTGCACTCCCAACGCTGCCTTTACCTTGAGCGATTTCGCTCTTTGTTGGCTTCTTCGCCGCTCTATCTCTAGGGAGCAGGCCTGTTCTCTCATCTACTAGCGCCCCTTCCTCGTCCTCTGGTATCAATGCTCCTGGGTCGTATTCCTCTTCTTCCAACTCTTCACCAGCGAAATGTCCATAGATACTCAAGAACTCAATGAAATTGGAGGTCAGCAACTCTGGTTGACCGATTCCCGTTCTTCCATCGGGACCAGGGCTAGTTGCTACGGCTCTCCTAATGAAATTCCTCCTAAAGCCACCTGGAACCTTGATGTTCGAGATATCGGTCGCATCATCTGGTGGGTCCGGTCGTGGAAGGATAAAGCTCTTTGACCGCAACTTTCGAGCCTGGTCACGCTGCTGCGCGTCCCATTGGTATATCTGACGCGTGATGTCACCACCCTGGAGTTGCAAGGACGAAAATTCTTCATCGGTGTTGCTATCGTCATCCAAACCGGCACCACCAAGAGTCCCGCGAGGAGGACCAAGGTCACCATCGTAAACGGCCTCACGAACAAGATGTCGGCGTACCACTTCTGGGTTTTCGAGACCGTTTCGGTTATCGACGGATTCGGCGACGCTAGCCGGATGTGATGATTCAACGGGTGGCGAACCGGTATGGCTTCGTGGTGGAGTTCCAAGAGCAAGACGGGAAGGAGTGCCGAACCGTGGTGGAGTACCGACGCCGGGACCGTTGAGGGCTTGCGAGAGATAGCTCATCGGAGTGGCATCACCATTTTGGATCGGTGCACCACCCATCTGAACGATATTCAGGTTGCTCCCGCGAACAGGACTGCCGAGACGTTGAGTGGAAGCATATCTGGCAAAGCTTGAAGGTGTACCGTTCGCCGAAGAGGATGCACCAGACTCCCGGCGTGGACGCTGTGGAATACTCCGTGAAGGGGAAGCCATGTTTACGACCCTGGCAGGATGATCTGTTGGGGAGAGCGACAGAGAGTCTTCGTCCTAGTACGGGGGATAGCGATGGTGTTCCCCTATCACCGGTAATTCGTTACGTGGTAGAGAACCGGTGTTATCGCAAGTTCATGGAAGACAATTCGATCGCGATGAGTCCGGGGAAGTGTGCAGTCACGACGGGTGGCCCAATGGGAGGTTTGCAATTCGGTGTTTTAATTTTGGGAGGAATTCAACCAGGCCTTTTATGGCAAGTGCAGTTCCACAGCGGCAACGGACAGACGAACAGAGGCAGATACCGATCAATTACACCGGATGTCGAGGGATGAGATGTGTACGAGAGCAGTGAAGAAATCAAAGCAGAGTCGAGTCGAATCGAAGGAAAGAAGGAGGCTGTGGGCAGCAGAAAGTGCCAGCGCTGAGATCACAGGGCTTGTTTGCTCACACAGACCGAATCAGAATCGGCCATCGGACATTTGGCGGATGACCAGGAACATTCCCTCAGACTGGCCGCAGACAAAACAGACAGGGACCGGAGCCAGCCGCCGTTGAAAAACTCTTGGCCTACGCACACCAAAGCAAACTAGTCAGCTGGGACATGTACAGAATAAATGTGTAGAGGCGTACTTACTGTGACTGTAGATGTACCGCAGCGGTATATGCACGATGTCTGCTGGGGGTGCAGATGCCATTGCATTACATAGCCTGGCGATGTCTTCCAGGAGACTGTTTAGATTGTTCGATGGTTGATGCTTAAATTTGGAGGTTCCACAGCGCATCTTTCCATTCTCTGCAGACGAGTCCTCGAATCACCAGAATCCACGACTCCTTTTGTTGCATTCTGCAGGCACAACGCAGGTTCCCGAGACGTCTGTGGTTCTGGCCAGATCTAGACCGTCTGCCACGATACGATACAACAGAACACAGGTACATACGTACCGGCGATATCGGATATCGTCGTACGGGAAATATACCCCCTCGCGGTACATACATTGTAGGACACGGTGTTAAGTTCGAGGTGGATGCGAGTTTCAAAGACTGACCGCTAGTCGCTTCGCTCTAAGTTAGTCGACAATACTACTGAAACCTTCATTCCTCGAGTTCGTTTTCGGTCTTAGAAAGGGGGTCTTGTCACTGTATCACAGATACAATTGACGGGTACCTTGCACGCAATCGCTTTTTTTTCTTCCTTATATCGGCTTCGACCTAGATGCAAATCAGAATTTTCACAATGCTTAATGCGAGTTCTAGAACAGAGGAGTGTTCCATGGAAGGTTTTCAAAGAAGGGGGCACAAGTATCTCAGATCCGCTATATCATCTAGTTCATGCAGGTAATGCGAAAAACCAAACCTGGCAGATTCGCTCGAAAGCCAAATGGTTCGCGAGAACGGATAGTATATAGTACCAATTAGTAATAGAAATATTATTTTATTCCACTCTCCATTTTTTGGCCGAGTACTAAAACCTTTCTAGCTGTAATTAAAAAAACACACATGCTACATGCATATAAGAAAATATATCTTCGAAACAAAGGAAATACCACCTCTGGTCTCGTGGCCCACCTCTTGTATTCTATCAATCAATCAACTGTCACATGCTTGTATCTATATACATCGAACTCAAACGTATACCCGACCCGGTTTATGCCGCCTTAATCTGCCCTCCTTGCTCTTTGACCCCCTCCTCCTTCGATACTACCAGCTGCTCCGACCACCTCACAAAATTCGTGCAAGGCGCCTCGACCAATCTCCAAAATATATCACTCATCCACATCACCAACGGGAAAACCGCAAATAAAAACACCATAACAATAATAAACATCTTCCTACCATAAGCATCCGGTTCATAATGACTCCACCCCTCAAGTACTAGCCTATGGCCCAAAGTCCTAATAACCGACCCATGCATAAGGTACAGACTAAAGGATATCCGCCCAAGGTATTGAAACAGCGGGAGTGTGAGATACGCCTGAAGGCGTGGGAGGTATATGAGTGACCAGACCAGAATGGAGGCTCCGAAGGAATGGTAAGCGACACGTTTGGTGAAATACCCGTTCGGATTCATGATCTGGCACAAAGTCATGTATCCCCATGTTTTGTCACCATCACGGGTGGGGAATGACAGGAACCACAATGCAACGAAAAACATGAACGAGAAAAAGATTGTCCTCGCAGTCTTTTTGAAAGAACGTGCTTGTCTCTGGACTGAGTCTTCGCTAGAAATTGGGAGGAGAGATGGTATATCAATTGCGGCGTGGATTTCCGCACAGAAGTACCCGCAGATGAAGAGAGGGTAGTCGTATTTCTTGTAGTAAGACCAGAAAAGGTAGCAAGCGGGTAGGATGAAGTAGACGCGGAAACCACGACGAAGATGAGCAACCATGGCGACCAACAAGAACAAGGCCATTGATTGGACATATTCAGTGGGGATAGTCCACATATGTTTCTACGAATATTTATTAGCCTCAACTCTTCAACTTATGTATCAGGTACGTATAGATGTTGTATATGGAGAATAATCAACTTACATCTGTGTCAAAATCATACTTCGCTCCCAAAACCGGACTCCCAATAGCAAATAACCAAAACTCCGCGAGCATAACCCCCATCTGCCCAAAAAACCCGTCCGGCGACTTCGCAGGGTACTTCTCAATATCACCCGGTAAAATCTTAGGATCCTTCAAATGTCTAACCTCGAACCAATCGAAAGCGCCCCACGCCCTCCAACAATGAATCATAAAGAACACCGCAGCACATGGCAAGAACAATCTTTGGTATCGTCTAAAGATCGAACTTGCTAGCGTCTTCATCAATGTTCCCTGGGATCCAGGCTTCCTCATTAACTTAACAGGCTTATAAGTCAATGCAAACCCCGAGATCACAAAAAATATCTTGACCATCGGCGTCCCAGAATAGAACAACCGCAAAATCGGCAAATGAATCCAATGCGGATGCCTCTTCGGATCCCATGCATAATCATGCTCTTCACCCGTATAGGCGACCACATGGTGATACACAAACACAAAGAACGCCGCAATTCCTCTTAACCCGTCCAACCATTCTGTCGACCCTGGTTTGTATTTTTTGAACTCTAGGTTTGTATGCGACGCTAGGTAGCTCGGCACTAGGAAGTAAAGCGCACTCTTTATCGACTTTGTAGGGTTCGAAAAGCAAGGAACTCTGATGTGCTTGCGCACTTCGGTATATGTAACCTCGGCCCACTGTGGCGTATTGCTTCCCGAAAGGAGGCTAGACGATTTTTTTGTGAGTTGTGTATCTAAATCGCTGTCTGAGTCCAGGCGGGCATCTTGTGAATAGCGTCGTCCAGCGGCTTCCAATCTGCTCGTCGAAGAACCCTCAGGCCCTGTCATATCGGATATATATTCTCTATAAAACCAAGCCCCTTCCATGCACTTGATATGGCCACTCCAACGCCAGTTGGAACGAATGTTTGGAGCAAAAAAAAAGGTTCTATTCGCCGTAGGACTCGAATCCAGGTGCAAAATGAATAAAGACAAAGGAAAAAAGGCAGAAAGTTAAGAAAAGGACTTTTGAAAATATTAACTAGTCTCTTTCGCGTCCATCTTGCGGATACATTTCCTTTTTATTCCCCATCCCTCAGGAGCTTCCCCTAACCGACAGCGTCAATCTAAAAAGCCCACATACATAACACACACACGTCAACTCCGATCCATACCGGCCTAAGGAACTCTACTCTCTACTTCCAAGGATGTAAAACATGGAAAATAATAGCCAATATGGGAGAAGATCTTTCGCACTGCCTCACGCCTCCCGACATATCGACAGGAGAAAAGGGATGATCTCGAGTCGTTAGTTTCTTGGCATGCTGAAAGTCGCGAACTTGGCGGGCCCATCATCCTCGTGTGCTAGCGCCGTTTTTAAGGTTTTTTAAGATTTTGGTTGCTTTGGAATTGTGGAGATGCGGCGCCGCATTCTCGCGATCTTGGAATGGACTTGGGTCAATTAAATTGATGGCGATGTTTGGTGGGTGATAGCGAATTCAATGCCAATGGCATTGTAAACGTTAAACTATCTTGCATGGCTAGCGGATGAAGTCGAAACACTCATCCCCATCAATTCGAGGCGAATTCGAAGATTAATTCGAGTTTCCGCTAGCTCTGCTATTAATACGTATGTACTCCTGGCAAGGGCCATCATCAATCCAAACCCTTGCTTCACCGTTAACTGCCACCTCCTGGCACGATGTGGGAAGTTTATTCAGACAACCCGATAATGTCTACTCTGTAGAATTATGACGCATCCCTAGCTACCCAATACAAGGTCCATAACAAAAGGAGGGCAGTCGACAATCCAATACACAATAATCGGTGCCACCCAGACTTTTTGCAATAATAGAATGTATGTGTTACAGAATCTTCCCGCAGTTGGATGTTGGACTGTTGGACTGTTGGATTAACGCAAGTTTTGATTGACCACAACATACCTTATATTAATAGAGCCATATGGTTTTTATATACCAGTTTTGTGTACCGTTAAAGAGCCCGTGCGTGCCATGGCCTACACCACAGGAACACGCCCGTGTAGAACCCACCTCGTCGCACGGCTCACATGGTGGTGTAATATATCTCTTGGCTTCGTTTTAAATAGAACGATCGATCGACAATTGACAGCAAAGGCCATACTTCGGGCGGAAACTCGGCTTTTGCACATTTGATCAACAGGGCGTGTACATGTTTGTAAGATGGGATATGGCTAGTTCGCAGCTGGCATTGATCCTCGCGCAGAGTTCGTTATGCATAAGTGGTGGAATGCCAACCTGCCGCATTTTTGTGCTACTGATGTGACGTGTGCCAATTGCTTTCCTTGGGCGATCCCTCGTCTTCGTTATGTTTCGGGTACAGACTAGAGTGGGTATATGCTTGTTTTCTTGACCAATAGCGAGGAATGCTATGGACTAGTTACCTTCTAGTTTGGATGAGGAGGGCAGTTAACGACACTGCTTAGAGATTTATTGCAAAACTAAGATACTATCAAGTAATTTAGTATATAGGACTAGTTCTTACTTCGCGAAAGAAGCCACTGCACAAGTGCAGTAAATTGTTTACTAACGTCAATCCATTATTTAAACTTCAAACCCCTGTCATATGTTCAAAGGCAAACCACAATACAAGATATAGACCCGCACGCGCGCAAAAAGCTTAAACGACAGTGAATATCAGATCGATTATTCGAGACCTGCGTGACTTAAGGACTCAATGGCCCATTAATCAAAAAAACAAAAAAGATACTCCACAAACAAAACCTCGCTGTCAATATAAACTACACAACCGTTTCAACGCTGGTTCCCTTTTCTTCTTGCATCGTAACTTGGATCTTGCTGCTGTCGGAGCTGACGTTCAATTTGATCGGCCCGGGAGGCAACGTTCGCGGCGTAGAGTGCATTAGTGAGATCTCGCTGTTGCTGCTCTCGTTGTTGCTGCTCTCGCTGTTGTTGTTCGTAAGCTGAGAACTGAGGTGGTGCTGTTGCTGCTGCTGTTGCTCTAGCTCGTTCTGCGAAGCGAGCTCTTGGTTCTGAGACGTTGACGACGTCGAAGGTTCGGGTGACGACTCCTCCTGAGCTTCGAGCGGTACTTGGGGACGGGGGATCCCCTCCAATTCGGCTGCTACCGACGCTGTATGCGATACTGGAGGTTGAGTCTGTATTGGGAGAGGAGCGGGTTCTGTTCCCACTGGAGCTAGAACTGGACATTGAAGTTCTGGGATGGCTGCCGGGACCCCCTGCTGGGGAGGGGCGGCTTGATTTGGGATCGATGGGGGTCTGGGAAGACTTAGGGAGGCTGGAGTTTCTGTCAGGTGGGCTTCTGGACTCTGGAACTTCTTTTCGGGTGATGGCAGGTGCCCGCTGTTGGGCAAGACCTCCAAGAGTTCCTTTGGGGTCTGCTGGGTAGCTTGAGGTAGGGGCTCTGGGCTCTTTGGGTCTGCTATCACCTGGCCCGTCTTCGTGGATGGTTCTTGGTGTGGAGCCTCTTCGGCTGCCTGACCCTGCTGTTTCGACGTATCGAGGGTCTCCTTGGGCGTATCTTTCTCGCTGCTGTTGGAGGTCGTCATGGCGGTGGCGCCGCTGGGCTCGTTCTTCGGCGCTTGGTCGCTCGACTCTGTCATGTCTTTGATAGTCGATATTACGATCAGTTCCTGTTCAGGGATAATCTCAGAAAATTCCGTCATACTTGGATTGGATTCATTTGGCAGAGTGTCTGCACCTGATGGATTCGTACTTGGATCTACAGCAAGACTCTTCGGCTCAGGGGTGGTCTGCTTATCACGGGTTTTATATTTTGTCAGAAACACCTTGCATGACTATATATTCTGAGGGGGGTGGGGGGTATTCAGTACCTCACTTGGTGTATCGAGATGCCTTTCAACATCTAATTCGCGAGGGACCGCCGGCGGAACATTCGGTCTTATAGGAGTTATTGCATCGAGGTTCTCGTGCTCCAGATCTCCGCCGTTGACTGGTGAAGCCAATTGAATTGGAAGTTTTTCCGGAACATCCGGTAGTCTTTCCTCTTCTTCAATCAAGTCGCCAAACCCAAATAGGACATATATCTTGCCGGAAACTAATAGTTCTGACACATCATACGCCTCTCCATCTTCGCTCGACCCCTTCACTAACGCAGGAACTGCATAAAACAGTGATACATTCGAGTTGTTAGCAGCGCTTGCATTTTCCTCAAGATGATCTGGAACAGCCTTGAAGTCATCTGTGTGGTCGAGGTCTCGGTGTAGTTCGTATCTTGCGGTCTGAGATCCAATTAGGATGCTAAACTGGAACGCACGATCAACGATATCTACGATGAGGCGAGAAAAGTTCTTCCCTTCTGGGCTTTCATCGCAGAGGGGCTGTAGAATTCTCTTAATGTCTGTCTCTGCGCCGTCAATAACGGCGGCAAATATTTGACTAATCTCATTGATCACCGGCGATGTTTTGATGTGATTGCCGAGTTCTTCGACATTTTCTGCCCAGTATGCCAGTCGCCTGTAAGTGTCCGCTCTCCATTCTTGCGCAGACTTCATTCCTTGACCTTCCTCGCCTGTAAATTTGGGTGTTAGTTATTTTTGTTGCTTCGTTTCTCAGGCTCGCGAGACTTACTCAAGGCTATCACGTTGAATATTTTCTCCATGACTTGCAATTCATTTAGATTCAGCCCAGGCATGTGGATATCCATGACCTTTCTATGCAAGACGTCATGGATGACTCCTTGAATAATCCACATCAATAATCCCTTTTTCTCAGACTCTTCTACGACTTCCAAAAGATTGAGGGGCACATTCTCGGCGTCTTCCGCTTCCTTCGCATCAACCATAATAGATTTAACAGCCTCCAAGAAAGGCTGGTGGTGCAAAAGGGTGTGGATATATGGGTCTTTGATATTCAATCGGGCCAAGCGAGCGAATACAGTATCTTTAATCCTGCGCTCCAAGCCCTCATATTCAGTAGAGATAGCACTACTCGAAGGGGCCAGCTTTTTGCTACCGGCAGTCTTGAGATGGCCAGATTGGAATTCCCTTAGCAGGGCAACTTTAGCATTGACTTCTGCCTCCAAAGCTTTAACTTTGTTTGCAAGGTTCTTGTTTTCGGTCTTCAGGCCATTGCGCTCTTCGAGGACATTGTGGTAGTTATTCTCCAGATGGAGAACTTCGTCGTCCCAATGGAGGCAGGCTTTACGGATGCTATCGGTGACGACGCTGTTCAAAGAAGACTGGAACTGGCCCATGAGACGGGAGCGAATGATATCTGGATCTTCACGAGCACTGAAACCCATCCCGCGCGGATCTATGAAGCGGCCGCTATATTTCGACAATGTTAAAATTTGCGCGAAGATATCTCCGTATCTTAGGATTTAAGGTCATTTTACGTACTTCGATCTTGGATCGCCACGGTGATGGTACGCTAGACGTGGGTCATCGTTGTCCGCGTAACCTCGAAGATATCCCATGCCATGGCCTGAGGTAGATTGCTATATATTTCAAGGGAAATTCCATTAGTCTTACAGATTTCCTAAATAAAATATGCAATCGGGAACAGTATTCGTAGATCCAAGATACCATACCTTTTCCTTGCGCTTCTCCCTCTTCGAATTCGGCGTCGGCGAGATTGAGCCATCGCTCCCATTGTCCTTTTTCGAGGTGAACAGACCTGACCAGCTCGGTGGCATTGTGAGGTATACGAGCAAAAAGATCGTTGATAGAATGAATATGATTTTGGCGGTAAAAGATATCGATTAATAGGGAAATTTTCAATAATTGAAGTATATGTAAAGGAAAGAATATATTTTTGAGATATTTGTGAGAGCTATAGTACTAGAGTACAGTTTAGGATTTGTCGAAGTAATTCGAAGGGTCTAGGAATTTAGAGAATAATCAATCGGCGGAATTTGAAGAGTATCGGCTCGTCAATGCGCGAATCGTATAACGGAGGGATGATGGAACCCGCGAATATCCTATCTCGATAGATCTATGGAGGTATTAAAGTTGCTTCCCTGACAAGGCGGCTCTAAGTATCGCACTGCTATTTTGCCAATGAAAAATATTTTTAAGAATAGTTCCCTGAGCTGAACAGCCAAGCGCTCCCAAATATCGAAGCCTTGCTTCCAATGCTGTAGATTTATCTGCCTGGTGCAGAGAATCATATCAGAATTAGAAGCTCCCCCACAGTGGGCCAACTGCGATCATTGATCCTTCGCCGCCTACATATTGCAGGCACGCCATGGGTACCCGACGGACCCACTGCACTGGTGAGCTAGAAAGAAAAAGAAAAGGAAACGCTCAGAACCAGATGTCCTTTCATGCACGTCTTCGGTGTGGAGCTTATTGTCCGATGAGCTAGCTAAAACTACCCCGCTCCCAGGGCTTCGTCACCTATCTTCAGCCGCTCGCCCAGGTCCTCGGAACTTTGCATAGTGGCCCCAATGAAGTTCGAAGGATCTAAAGCAAGTTGCCGTCTTTGCCAGAAACGAGGCTGTCGTTGGACTTGTGTTGCTTTTTGCAGGGGTGGTCCCTGCCGCTAGGAGCGGGAAGGTTTAGCCGGAGGATGAGTCCCAGCGAAGACAGGCTCCGACGGATGTTAACATGCTCTCGCTGCCTGAGCTAGCCATCATTGCATTGGCGTGCGATGGTGATGGTATCGACATGGATCAAACTGGATTTCAAATCGTACGCTGCTAGACACGGCATGCATGAAAGAAAGAAAGTTAGGTGTGAGTCCAAATATGTGCGCCTTGTTCTTGCCTACCGGAACATCGGTACGCTACGTGCAAATGTCGCCGAATATGGCGCTATACAACTGTAGAGGTCACGTAGGGGGCAGGGCTCCAAGGCTGCAGCTCTACCTGGAGGATTTTAGCATTCTTATCAAATCAATTCTTCGATCTTAGATTGGGAACTTAATCTAGCTTCCTCCAGCTGTTGTTTGGGGCTTCCTTTTTTTAAAAGAAAATTGGCTAAGTCGCTCGTGATTTATCAAGCTCGCGAGTTTGCCAATTCTGGTTCTGGATTTGATTGCTCATATAGATTGCTCTTGCAGCAAGTTTATCTCTATCGATATCTTCGAACCGTTTCTTGTTTTAATAATAATTACTCTATACTTAATCGTGGGCTTTATACTGGATTCTCGCACAGTCTTCTTGCGCATGTTCTTCACTGTCTGATAGAAATCGATACACTCGCTACAGAGCCGCTCGAGAAGCTTCGGAGTCAAGACTATATCACCCGCTGGGTTCCTAACTTCTTAGCCTCTGAGGCGATACAACAATACAAACTTCACAATGGCTACTGAAAGCGTCCTACAAGAGCATCGTATCGTCGTCGGTCTCGACTACGGAACAACATACAGTGGTATGTAACACAACTACTTTATATAGGAAAAGTTCCAACTCAAAGATATAGCCTGCTAACTTTAGCTGCGATAACATAGGAACCGCTCACGGCGATACATCGCAAAAGTCTATCGACAACATCAAAGTCATCCGACGTTGGCCTGGTAAAGAACGTCGCGATGAAGTCAAATGTCCTAGTGATATCGCCTATAGCGCAGATGGAATATATCGTTGGGGTTATTTGATTCCACCGGGTCTTCCTAGATTGGCTTGGGCGAAGCTAGATCTTGACGAGGATAACTTCTACGAGAATCAGGAAGAAGGTGGCGAGGACTACGTTGACCTCGAAGATCCTTTTTCCGAAACACCGGAACCTGCAGAAGATGAGTTTCCAATGGCGGAAGGCATGAGGTTTAATCCTCTGAATAAGAGTCCGGTAGACGTGGTGGCAGATTACTTGACCGCCCTCTATGATGTCATCATGTCGAATTTGAGAAGAGCACAGGGAGAGAACTTCATAAATCGGACAGCAATAGACTGGGTTATGACAGTACCCGCTGTCTGGTCTGAAAAAGCGCAGGCATTGACAAAGGAAGCTGCTTCTCGAGCCGGTATCGGCCAACGTGAGAAAGACAGACTATTCCTTCTCAGTGAACCGGAGGCCGCCGCCGTATATGCTATCTCAGAACTCTACCAGAGAGATAACACACGAAGAAACGATCCTAACCTGTTAAATGTTGGGGATACCTTTGTTTTGTGTGATGCAGGTGGTGGAACTGTCGATTTAATCTCTTACAAGGTCGGCCAGCTACAACCTTCATTGGGGCTTTCCGAGGTGGCGGTTGGATCCGGCGCCAAATGCGGATCGACATTTGTTGACCGCAATCTCCTCAAGCTAGTACGAAGAAAGATTGGTGATGAAAGATTTAAGATATTGTGCCAGAAACAAGATGGCATGGTATTGAACAAGATGGTATCCGAGTTCGAAGGTGTGAAGAGATCATTTGGGTCCTCATATCTACCAGGATCTGTGAGCTACTTGCCAATGCACGGCTTCGCGAACGACCCAGCCGCCGGTATTATCGAAGGACAGTTTGAATTGACACAGTAAGTTTATACATATTCCTTTGCTACAAGGTTGCAACGGTATAGCTGAACTAACTCTGCTTGAAGTGACGACTTGAAAGAATGTTTCGACCCCATCATGGAACAAATTATCGACCTCATTCAAGGCCAGATTGACGCAATCTGTGATACCGGCTCGATACCCAAGGTAATACACTTCAATTTACTCCTGAAGGCGAGGCCCGACAAACACTAACCATCTTACAGTACGTCTTCCTCGTCGGCGGGTTCGGCGAGTCGGACTACCTTCTGAGTCGACTGTCGGAACATAAATTTGGCAGGGCTGGAAAGATCGAAATTATCAATCCAGACGATGCGTATGTATTTTCAAACCTAATTATTAATTGGAATATATTCATCTAACAGCTGAGCAGTTGGTCTGCAGTAAGCAGAGGCGCCGTCCTTAGAGGCCTTGAGGGTAGCTTGGTCACAAACAGAAGATGCCGAAGAAATTACGGCACTAGAATCAACACCGCTTTTGATCCTACCATTCACCATGAAGAGGATGCCTTCTACTCAACGGACACAGGAATGAAAATGGCGAGGAATCAAGTTTCTTGGATTGTTGAGAAAGGCGCGGATACAGACTCAAATACGAGGTTTAAACTGAAGTGCGGTACAACATTCCAGAAAGGCGAGAAGTTACGTCGCGGAGCGACACTCGTTGCTTCAGACCTTGATATCGCACCTCACAGCTATCGGGATAAGAGTGAGTCCGGCACCTTTATGTTTCACATCGGCAAACTTTACAAATTTATTTGTTGCTAACGGTACTGCTATATTTACAGGCGTCCACGACTTGTGTTTCCTGATGGCTGACCTAAGTATGGTACCAGAAAGTGAATTCGATGCAGTGAATATCAATGGTCAGGCATGCTTATCGGCAGAGTTTACGATTGAGATGGCCTTTGAGTCGGCCGAAATCAAGTTCCAGCTTTATTTCAAAGACAATTGCTACGGACAGGTCAAGACTACCTTCCATTAATGTTTTGAGGGATTTCTTTCATTGGTTTTGCATGTTTTGTTATATTATATTATCGGCACAACGGTCATGGTAATGCACGAACTGCGACTTTTACCTGTATATGCGTTTGTATTTGGCCTGCATAGCTAGAGCTCTAATCCAATATTTCAGTCATCAATTCTAATCTTTAAGTGGCGCTGAATGTTACTACTTTCGGTTTACGCGTTATTACACGTTTTATAGTATGCAAATGATCCCTGCAGTTTCACAGGAATTTCTTCCACCCTCTTTGGATGAGAATACATTATTATGCCTACTATTGCACGATTGTAATGTAGAGCTGTTGGCAGTAGTTTTCATTCCTACAGTTTCCTTTCAGCCACATGGTAATTATTCCTTGGCCTTAGCTTAGTCCTCAATACTGTAATATTGCCGACGGAGTCATCGGCTCTTGGTGGAGGGATCCCGATAATGTTGACACTAATTTAATTTCCAAATGTGGCACCAGTATACCAAGTTTTTCTTGTCAAAATTCAAAACGTATCCCTCGAGACGCTTTATCAGAGTATGCACGTGAAAATAGCTAATGGTATACTACATACCGACTGACAGGTAGGCTGAAATATATGGCAAGAATCTCACAAAGTAGGAATTCGGAATCTTTTGGTACATCGAAACCCCAGCTGCGATACGTGGCCCCCAAAATAGCCTTTCGTCCTCTAAATGCGGCAGATCGATTGGACGGGGGACCCCACGGGATCATTCGCTAGAGATGCATACCTCATGCAACACGCCATGAGCTTCATAGCGACACTACAGTACTAGCCCCACCTTATATTGGGAGCCTCAACTTCCAAGGACCGGTTTAATTCGGGATTTCCAAATTCCACCCGCCCAGGGTAAATCTGCATTATCGGATCGTCGCACTTGCTAAAACGTCCAGAACTGTGGAGCAAACACGGTAGAAAAGAAGCGACTCATTCAGCCTCTCCGCACTAAGTAACGTTATCCAATCCAACAACTGTGTTGCCTGGAGGTTGCCGTTACAAAAATACACAGCCTTGTTCAGGAAATGCGCCAGAACGGGCGACTGTTGGGGCGGGAAGGTTTAGCCGGGTCCGCCTCGACCGGGCTGCATCCCTGCTCGGGCTGCTTCTCCACATGTTCGTGACTGCACTGGAGCTATGGAGCACTATGTGCGACGTGCCGTCAATGCATCATGGTTTGCCGGATTGGTAGAGACAGATACCTTGATCATATTTGTCATATGGAAAAGGCCACAAGATTTCGATACCTGGCAGCCTCATAGGCGTCCATGGATCCAATCGGACCATTTTACAATGATAGGCCTTGGCCTAGTCCAGGCGCGAGCTTTGAGGATCAGAGTGCTAGCTAGCATGCTCTGGTGCCGGTCCCGATCGATAGAATTAGTGGGATGGATCCCTTGGATATGAACTATTTCTCAAGCAGAAGAGAGCAAGGTGACTTCCTGAATTAATTCTAACAGGCTGCAAAGCTACATGAACCAGTCGACTAGCTCCAGCTTTCCTAGAAACCTTAAGATTTCTGAGTTATAACTAAGAGAATATACTAGATCTTTGGGTTTTTTGGCTACAGATCCTCCAATCTGGTATTCTTTTTCTTCTTCTTTTTACTTTCAAAAATTTACATCTATTTTATTATCGGCCTAGAATATAATACATCTACAACTGGTAATCGAATCTATATCGCAGGACTGGCAAACCACCAGTCTGCTGAAAGATGTCTTCTCCACGGGCAAGTTTGATACGCACGCTCTCGATCTCGTCGGCAGCAAGCCAGCAAACGTCTAGTGAATGGGGAGGTTCACAGGCCACTCTTACACCAGGTGCCACGAGACAGAATAAATCACCATCAGGGGGTATTCACATCCGCTTCATAACTCCAGAGAATGCTCTTGAACCGAAACTATCCGGGCTACCGATCTTCCAGGATCAAATACCTCTATCGACAAAGATTTCGGCCCTGAAAGACCTTGTCAAGAGGAAAATCTTCCAGAAAGCTCTAAATTCGCCATATGTCGTAGACATACATTTACAAGCACACCCAATCCTAACGGACGATGTAACCCTTTACGATCTCGATCTCGTCGGAACGCAAAGGGCACCACTCAACCTATTCGTAGTCCTACGATACAATGGCACAATCGGAATACCTACAAAGCATTTTTCGGATCTACGGTCTACCAGCAACAATAATGCTTGGCATCCTGTCGAGGGTGTGACAAGAGCAGGCGTGTCGGCCTTTTGCGCCTCACTTGAAATGCTGAAGCGGAAGGTTACGGATGGTGCTACACAGCGAAGGTTTCTGACAGCAATCTGGCAGACTACACATTTCCTGCCAGCTGTTTATGCTATGGCAAGCCTGTTCGACAGTAGAACCCTAATCCCAGAGGAAAAAGCAGCTTTGGTACAAACATTCCAGGCACTTTGTGTAAAGTGTGTGCCAGACTGGGCTACTGGCGGCAAGGTGGAAAATGCATTGGAAGGGTCACGTCAGCTACTAGGTTGGCTGCTTGACCAAGTTATTGCGGCGAAACGCGGGGGCTCGGGAAAGGAAGAATGGACAAAGAAAGCTATTATCAAGCAGGTGGCGGAAAGAAGAGAAGGAGATCCCGTGACTACGGAAAACAATATTTCAAGCATCGGCTTGCAGAGCGGCGAAACCATCAAAGTTACAGTTGAATTCCTCGATAAGAATCCTCAGAGCCAGCCCGATCAACGACAGTTAGTTCTGTCTTTCAGGGACAAATACCCATTTGACGGGAACTCTTACCTCCTTGTGCCAAAAGACGCCGGAAACGTACTGGAGCATAGAATTCTCCACCGCCCGACCCAAGATGGATTCTACGAGCAAATTATCAATACTACAAATCTTCCTGCTCTTTGTACTGTTGCACCACTATCGTTGTCAAGCTCAAAGCCGCCAGTTTTGACGCTAAACAATGAGGGGTTGCTATCTATCTTTGAATTCGGCGGCGAATGCGCTACAGAATGGGCCAACATCTGGAATCCGGTCACTGGTACGCAAAGAATCGTTTCGAATGATCAGGGCCAGGGTCTCGCGAAAACTCTCAAAGATGTCATCCAAGCACGTAAAGTCAGCGGAGCATGGCCTCTTGATGGCTGGGATGTTGGATGCTTGAACGCTAGCACGGTCGATACCCGCAGGCCCAAGGAAGCCGTTATGATCTGTGTCGATTGTAGCTCTAGTATGTTTGATCCCGCATTTACGAACGAGGATCAAGAGCTCAAGGCTGCCGAAAAGATTACGAGAATGACAGCTGCAAAGATGTTATTCAAGCACTACTCTAGCACGGCCACGAATTATAAGCTTCCAGTACACTTTGGTGTCATGAAATTCAATGCTACGGTATCTACCATGCAAGAATTCACTCCACTACTAGACGACATCGAAAAGGAGATTGAAAAATTAGATCCTTGTGGAATGACGGCTATGTGGGACTGCATTTACGAGGGAGCCGAACAATTACTCGACTTCAAAGAGGACAATCCGGATACCAAGCTACGTATTATTGTGCTTACCGATGGTATCGATAATCGTTCCAAGCAGACCGATAAGACCACCTACTCATATCTCTGGGAGAACAATATTGTCCTGGACGCCTTTTGTATCGGTTCAGATTATCATAAGTCTCTATTCCGAATCTGTGGTGCCACTGGCGGATATGCCATGAAGCCGGCGTCCACAGCCGAAATCATTCAGTTGGCTGAAATGGAAACGATGCTTGACCAAACTCTTCGTCCGCCATTCCCTCGACAAACATACCTACCATACTTCGATACCCTTAAGCCACTGGAACCATTTACAGTTACCGCATTCTCGGTTCCAGAAGCTCGCGACCACCCCCATCAAAACGACGAATTCATGTCTCTAGCCAATGCTCACAAAGCCTTTAGTAAAAACAAACAGCTTGTCGTTGACAAGGGAGGAGTTCGTGCTGCATCCGACATTGTCAAGAACCGACGTTTGTTGTTGGAGATCAAAGATATGGCCGAAGCCCCTCATCCAGATATTGATGTTTATGTTAGCGAAAGCGAAATGTCTTTCTGGAAAGTGGTCATGCAAGGCCCCGATGGGTCTAATTACGCTAGCGGAACCTTCGTTATGTTCTTGGATATGACGGACGATTTCCCGAGAAAGGCGCCACAGGCCAGGTTTATTACACCGATCATTCACCCGAATATTAACAAGGTAAATAAATTTCCATGTTTTAGTGAGCTTTTCAGTGATGTAAGCCTCGAGCTAATATTTTATATAGCATGGCCGTGTGTGTCACTCTATTTTGGATCAGGATTGGAAGGCGGAGACGAAAGTCAGAGATATTCTCTGCTGTATATATGGTCTCCTCATGGCACCAGAGGTTTGTAAAATTCCCCGAATAACTAGATTTCACATAATTTGCATTTAAAACTCGAATCTAACATATTTTATCTAGAGGAACGAACCAGTCGACGCGATTGCAACGCTAAAATACTGGACTCAGGATGAAAATCTCTACAGCGAAGAGATATCTCAACATGTAAGAAATATTTCGGCTAAAGACCTATGAAGCATCAAAGCTGACAAATCAATAGATCAAGAAGTTTGCGAGTGCGAACAGGAAGGACTGGGCTTCGAGAATTGTGCCCGATTTGGACGCTATCCCAGGTGCTGCGCCGACAAAGAGTAAGTTTTCGAACCCCCCTCACATAATCTCTTTCGTAGACCATAAACTAATATGCGCGGCCATAGCTACAACCATAGCTCCGACTCGTAGGGTGACAGTTTCAGAAACCCTCGACGCTGGTAGTTCTACTACAGGAGGCCGTAATAATAAATATGATCCCACTTCTCTTCGTGGAGGAAGGTTTCCTATCAAACCGATCCCTCCACCAACCACTAGCACCCAAGAGCCAGTCGCAGCCGAGAAGTCCCCTGCGAAAGCACAACCACAAAGGGCACCATCGCCCACAAAGACCGCCGTTCAACCTCTTGTCGTCGCATCGAGCTCTAGCAAGGTCGCTCGCCCCCCTTCGCCAATTCCAGCTCCATTATCGCCCACTCTTTCAGCCACCAGTTCAAGCTTGACGACAGAGTCCGTATCAAGCTCTACTGCGGCTGTGGTCCCACGTGTCAATCGTTTTGCCTCCGTCAAATCGATCTCTTCTGGCGCATCTACGACCTCAACTCCTTCACAACGCTCCGTCTCGACTCCTATGCCTCGAGGCTCCTTCTTCGGCGCTCACCAAATTCAAAGTCAGAACCCTTATCACCCAGCTGCTAGTACGGTAGTCAGGCCTGCACCTACGTCCCCACCGGCGGCCGCGCCATTGGTGACACCCACGGCAGCTCCGGTGCCAGCGCCAGAGATTAGTAACTCTAGTTTCGTTGTGAACTCGGTGCGCCCGGAATCGTCATACATGGCGTACATTAAGCCCCCACCGGCTCCATCGATTCATTCCACGACTAGCAACCGATCATCGTTGTCGTTCAAGTTGAAGAAGGTTTTCAAGAAGAGTAATGAGTAGGGTGTATTTTCAATATATAGCTTAATTACGACCTAGTATTAGTCGCCTTTTTCAATAATTCGGGACTCATTAATCGCATTAGCTTTTGATTCTGGTTCGTTGTCGATTTTTTCACCTGTGGTGGTTTTAATGTTATAGCTCACTTGCACATGCAGCAATTATGTATATTTCAGTCAAGCCTTTGGGTTTAATTCATGGATCTATAGTCTAACGAAACACTAGTTTTGATATCCGTCGCTATATCTCCAGCTTTGACTTTAAAGTAAAGTGTAAACCCACATATCTAGGCATTTTCATAAAGGAAAGAAATCAAAACCTATGAGGTTAATATCCGGTAGTTTAACGTGGTGGTCCACGATGATGATGATCGCCAGAGTGGTAAATACCATTCGGGAATGTATTCATCTTTTTAACAGCCGGTTGCCCAACAACTCCATACTGCCTACCAATGTGTGGACTGTAATCAGGGGTAGATTCTCCAGGGAGGATGAAGTTACGGAGAGGATGATTTGCACCGTTAGTCTTGACACCGTTGGATTTGACCGTCCCTGAAGCGTTGTTGTACTGCTGGACCTCGGTCCCTAAACGAAGTTGATTTTGGATTAGCACTAGCTCTTGTAGATGCAACGGGGGAGGATTAGTTAACACATACTCGGCATCTCAACCAAAGGTTGGGCGGCTCCATGGGTGCTTAGATACTCCCTCAGCATAGCCTCGGCTCTACTATCCGCGAAACTGCTCTGACCCTGGCTCTCAGCAGGTCTTCCTCGGAACTTTGGAGGTTGTTGAAGTTCATCCAATTGGACTCCGCTGGACTGCCCATTGAGTTTTGGTCTTCCACCAGGGCCGTACCACAAGGTCCAATCGGGCTCCAAAACATCGGGAACTTCGACTTTCTTTTCTTTCTGTTCGAGCTTGGCACAATCCTCACATTTGCATTCCTTGCAACCATGGGTATTCGGAAACTCCCTCCAAAAGGCATACTCCGGGTTCCCCCAAAGCCGTTCCCCAATGGCATCGAGGTTTTTGTACTGACGGATATAGCGAATTCCAATGCAGAATTCGCAATCGCAAGTATTCCAGGCGTTGGGACAAGTCGTGTACAGAAGACCATTCGAAAAGAGAACATCTTGGAAGGCTCGATCTTGTTTGAGACGCATGGTTTCTTTGTTCATTGAATCTATGATCTGCTGGACGTGACGTTGACTGGCTTCTAGAGGCTCGAGTCTAGCCATTGGTGGTTCGGGCTGAGGCATGTCTGGTTGTGACTGTGTGGATTGGGGTTTGGAGAAACCTGGTGGAGGAGGAATCGGGGTACCTGGGGGCTGTGGAAGCGCAATAACTGGTGCCTGTAGGATTGGGATACCTGGTGGCAGTTTCGGCATAGCCATACTTGGTAGATGCTGTGGTAAAGGGATGCCCGGTGGTGGGGCAATGTAAGTACCTTCCGGGGAAGGGGTCCGAGGAGGGACATTTAGGCCTGGGGGTGGTCGAATGAAGGATACTTGTTGGATCTGTGGGGCTGACTGTGGGTAAGGAGACTGATATGCCGAGTTATTAGCAGGATGATGATACATTGTGACGGTTTAGCTAGGGGAATATCTAGGATTGTTGATTCTAGTTCTCGTATTGAATGACAAAGTAGGAGGTGAGTGATGATGATGACGACAGTGATCTTGACGACGGTGATGATGAAAGTGGCGATGGTGGAGCTGCGATGAAGTTGGATTAGGTGCGGGTTTAGAAGGCTGCTCCGCTGATATCATATCATTTATTCCAATTTATCTCCAATTGCAGTGTCGCCGCGTTGTGTGTTGGCGGTGCCAGACGGGTGTGGTGAAAATGTGTTGTGCTGTCTAAAATGCAACACTCGAGAGTCTGTGTAACATGTTCCTAATCTTCTTGTGGATCTTGGCGTGCGGATGCGGACTTCGTGCTTCGGTTCGAGGTCCGAAGGGTTTACGTTCATGATGCACGATGCGAGAATGCGGGAAACTTTGGGACAGTGCTTTGTTTAACATGTGCTGTTTACACCCGGTTTGATATTACCGTCGCAATGAGATTGTTTTTTAGTAGGGATTCTTGCTCGTGTAGACTGGTCGAAAGACCAAAAGTAACCTAGGTAATATACATGCATCTAGACCCTTGGCTTTGTGAGCAATGGCGAGTGTAAGTCGATTAGAGACAAAATGCTGGGGTTAAGAAACCCTTCTTTCTTTGCCTGCGGAGCTAGCTGCTGAGTGAAGTGAGGCCAATGGTTAGGGACTCTGGAGCCAGCTGAGCGCCCCTGGTGCATGCATCTTCTATACCATAACATTGCATTCTGACCGTCTCTCAATGCAATGAATGGATATTAGATTCGAGCTGCAGTCATCCTAGGTATCCTCATGCTTATGCGTAGGATTGAGAATTGATCCGACAATCAATATATCCTGTATAACATGAGCCGCCTGAGCCAATTAGAGGTTCTATCACATTCGTTTGTAGATCTGCTTTTTACTAGAGCATTTAGCATGTCCAGTCTAGCGCGCATGAGGCTATGGCCTCTAGGCAAGGGGCCGTTACATCCAGCAATACACGTGTATATGAGCCGGCCTCGAATTCAACTCTAGGTCCTAATTTGTCACGTTCTCGGTATAAATTTAAAGGAAATGAGAAAGAAAGAAAAATGAATGGGGATGCGCATACGGGCGTGAAGCAACTAAATGGAAAGCCTCTTTAAACTATAATTAAATAAATATTTGTACACTACGAACCAGCATGTTACTAGGGGTTTGGGTTAGAACTGGTTTTAGGGCGCCCAGAGGTGAGAATATACCCAATAGTGGTCCTGCCGCCAGCCCATTCGATTCAAGATTTTATTGAAACTGAATTCGAATGCATATGCGCATGCCGAACCCAAGATTGCAATTCTCGCCGCAGCGCTGGCTAGCCCATGGGCCCAGCCGTATGAGTTGCGCCAAGAGGGTACCTTGAACGAACTATATGAAAGTTCTCACACTTCTCTCCTTTACTTGACCAGCCTCCTCTAGTTAGCAGTTAAGTGTTTGCTAGCTACATGCACGTACACACGACAGCACCAAAACTCACACACCGGCTCTGAGTATTCGATCGAGGTATTCGAGGCCAATCGGTAACTCTTCGCCCCAAGAAACGGCCAGGACCATGCCCCGGTGCTATAAAACACGTATCACCGAAATCAGATCAAACATAGATGGCCGACGACATATCATTTGGGCCGTGGCCGAAACCGATTACCCATCTAGCCCATTGACCAGCCAGCAGCTTGAGGAACGGCGTAGAGCACTGATCTGCGTGGGAAGAAAGTTTAGACGCGAAAGGAGGTATCGTGTTGGCCCCGTCGGTATTTTTACTGGTGCGGAGATACTGCGGTATGACAAACCGCGGGGTTTCGAATTCAGCTTGGACGAACTCGAAGAAATTTCAGATATTTCCTCCTTCATTGCCGCGTAAACCAGACTGGGCACAACCTCCTTCATATAGTTTCTAGCAACGCTCCCGCCATTTTGGTCAATTGACGGGACAAGACGCCAACAAGCAAATAGCTGTACAATCTGCGCCACGGCTAGCCTGCTGCATCTATACATATATACCCAACGAAGAAACCAATGCCGCGATGCTACAAAGCCCCACCATCGGAGATCCTAGCAAACCTTGAGGTCCGGAGGACGATTAGCTGGGGGGACGTGGATTGGTCAGTTGACAGATTTACGGGGAGAGAATACTCCAACAGATTGAAGTTATTTATGATATGCTGCAACCAGATCAGGCGGAAGTATATGAACTCGCCTGTAATAGATGCACCGACAGAGCTTTTTTTCGGCTCGGAGATCTTACAATATAAACTCCCAGAACCCGGTTCACCTGCGACACTAGAACTTTTGATGGAGGTTCTCAATTGGTCCGGCTTTGTCTACGACAAAGTTCATCCGGATCCGTGGACGGAAGAAACAGTTAGTGTCTGTATTCTCCGTCGTCGCAGACGCCAGCCGCTCGCAAGTCCTACGCCTACGCCTTGATACTTCCAATTCACTGTCGGATAAACAACCACTTTATCTGTATAGTCCCTTTTCTGCTCTCGAGCTCTCACACACCTATTCATCGAGGGGTTTCCTTTGTTAGGTTATCTTATGCATGCATATATTTCTACTGTGGACAGCCAGAATCGACCGGGAGCGGGGTTTGGCTAGGATTCAAGCATTTCATGCAGGGCTGACTTGGAAATTTCATAACTTCAGGAATTGTCAAAATCCACGGCCCACATAGATCTAGCAATATTTTTGTAAATTACAGAAGCTCAAAGTTAACTTTCCATCTGTCACCTCGAATCGAACCCAACCCAGGTTTGAAGATTTAACTCCAGCATCGGGCGCATGAATTGAATGCCTTCGAAATTTCTTGTTTAAACGTTTGTCAATTTATTGCGCTTTTGTCGTGGGGATGCACAAGAAAAAGATACCCATGCCCACCGAACGCAACAAATACACTCGACGACACAACCAGCGACGACCAATATACCTGCATGCGTAGAGTAGCCTCATGCTCACCACCTTCTAGAACAGGATCTCGGGGGCGCTTATGCCGGCAGCATTCCTACCCAAAGCATCGAATGCGCATGTCATTAGATATCATCGCTGAGCGATAACACTAAGCTCGACCGCGAGATCACAGCCGCAGACCATCGGCCACCGAGCCGCATCCTCCGCAGAACTTAAATCTGATGGGAACTGTAATATTCTAAAACTCGATCAATACTACCCTAAGACTCTCATTTTCTGCAACATAAACAACAATGCCTCGTTGCTTCAAAGCCCAAGCTCCCGAAATCTACGAAAATTTAGTCAGCCGCCGCGTTGTCATCAGCCAAAAACTTGCCGCCTTGGCCCGCAGAACATTGCCGTGGCAGCCAAATGAAAGTTTAAATAGTCTATCGGAGAAGTCGAGGGCGTTGGATTTTTGGATTTGGGAGCTTCTAGGAACCGGGAATACGAGGCTGTATAACGGATCCGAGATTATGAGATACCCGAGGAGGAACGGTTCTGATGTATCATTAGCGCACTTGAACGAGCTTTTGGACATTAGTGGGTTTAAACTTTAGCGTTTGAGTTTCATGTAGATGTTTCGTTCGAACGTCCTGCCTGAAGAGATAAAGAGCCTAAAATAATGAAAGTATTTCTATGTTAATTCCCCTCTCAGGCACTCCCGGCGGTACGAGTAGTATACTAGCAGCCAAAGTTAATTAAAATGAGCTTGTGATGCTCGAGCTCTCAACCTTGAACGTGGGACCCACGCTTAAGCGTTTAATATGATAATCATGCGCACGTGTAAGCCCGGTGAATTCCTATCCAACGTTTATAACGCTATAACAACCTAACCTCAACCGCATGCGCATGCACATCTACACCTCGACATTACTAGTACCATGGTAAAGCGTGCTGAAAAATGTGATAATTTTAATGCTATTCGAATTAAAATCATATAAAACAATTCCATGGATGCACCAAAGGTCTTCTATTAACCACAACTAGATCTATAGACTTCAACATAAAGCATCGTTTACCTTTGCCCACGCCAGCTAGCGTTTATATTTTTACTCTTTGATTCGATTAGTAAAATAACTATTTTACCTACACCGGAGTCTTACAGCACCCAAGATCATAACCTTAAGCTATAGCTAACAGATCCAATGTTGGTTGCGGTTAATGCTCGAGAAACTTTGACAGTTATAACACTGTTTAACCATCAGGTAGATCTTTTGAATCAAATATTAAAAATTCAAAACGACTATACAAAGGATCCGACGATCACATAATTATATAAATTCATGCGGGGGAATCTAGTAAAATCTACCTCAAAGAAGTCTAGAAGAGGCCTCGAGCAGTCGATTGCTGAAAAAATTAAAATATTAACATCGGCTATAGAGCTCTAGAGGGTACAACAGGAGCTAGAGAGGCAATCATAGACGTATCATGACCATGACCGACTGCCAAACTAGTAGGCTATCAGGATATTGGTATACATAGTATACCCAGTTACACTACTAACCCAGAATTACCAGTAACAAAGTATACACACGATAATCGAGATGTTAATAGTATAACCGTCCGCGCCAGTTGCAACCGCACGCGCAACCGCATAAGGGGAGATATCTAGATCTCCCTTGGACTCTTCAATCGAGATACCTGATGATCTTTTATTTTCAAGTCCGTCGACGGCCATTTGTCTGAGGCCTTTGCCAAAAGATCCGTACATGAGAGTCCAGCAATTATACTCGTCTGCGCCTCAATTTTAAATCATAATTGCGAGATCGCTATGGAGGAGACGATATTTGATTTAAAATCGTCTCCCAGCTATCTCCCCCCTTCTACACAACCCTTCCACCCTTCCACCCACTCCCCTGCTCCCCTCTCAGTCCCCCACCCTATCACCCAAACATTCTACAACCAGAAACAAACCCCCAAACAATACAGCTGACTTCACATCGATCCCATCGATCTAGCATCGGTCAGCCCAATTAAAAATCAACAGCTCCCACAAGCACATTCCATACTTTCGGATCAACCCCAAGATGGCGCCTGCCAAAACAGCCCAAGATCTAATCGATATCTTCTCCCTCGACGCGAGAGACCTCGAGACCCTGAGAACAGGTCGAAACTTTCATGATCTCTCCTACGCAGAGGGAGAACAATTGCTCCGACGATGCGTAGAGGCCTATGAGGAAAGGTACGGGTTTGAGTACTATCGCCTCACGAAAACTGAACTCGATATACTTCAACTCCAAGGTAAGAGCCTACAACCATGTTTAGTTATCTTATTCCCTGGTGCTCCTACGCGTCCTCTACATGATTTGTGCTACGGAATATCTGTTTCTTAATTCCACATTTGCAAATCCCAGCTTTCCGAGTACTTAAGTTAAGCTAACGAACGAACTTTTATATAGATTTCATAAGTCAAGCCTCAAGCAAAGATATCGATGATAGTTCTCTAGTAACTTCAGTCAAGAAGGAGCCCGAGGCCATTATCAACCGATATCAACGGCCAGATACCTCCGTACCCAAACGGCAAAAGCTGCCCATCAAGGTTCCAAAACGACGCCAGGACAGACCGGTTATCAACCTTCAGCAGAACCCAACTGTGCCCCCATCCGAGCCTAGGCCGAAGGCTACGACAAAACGTGACGCGGGTAACCCCAAGCTCCATGCTACAGCTGGAGCTAAACGTAAGCGAAGTTCCGACTCTAAGGAACAAATCCCACCCTCCAAGAAGCCTGCAGCTGCAGTACCAGCCATTAGAGAAGAGCCAAAAGAAAGTCCTCAAAAAGTCGTTGTGCACCAGCCCCAGTTGTCTCGTACCCAGACCCCCCCGACTGTGCAGCCCCAGGTGAATGTTATGAATTTCCGGGTTCAAGGTCACAACCATCTAAACCCATCCCAGGGACACACGATGTCTCGAGATATTCCGCAATACCATTCGAGACTGGAAGGCCAAAGAGAGGCCCAAATGCCTTCCTATAGGCCAGTTACCCCTCGATTACAGGAGCCAACTGGGCCCTGGAACTACATGCCCGCCGCTTACCCATGGCAGCATCAGGCACCACATATTCAGTACGTCAAGGAAAGCCTAGCACCTTCATCAACATCTGAACTAGTTTCTTCTAATAGGCTCGATAGGCAGCCGGGACCGGGGCCGGCTCTCGGCCATCACATGTACACGAGCCCCATGACCACGCACAATTCTCTGCGCAATTCACCAGGAGGTGCCATGTTTCTGCAGCCTCAAGTGCCTCAAAATATCGGGGCAAGGCAATTTTCCCCTTTGGTATACGGAAATAGAAATGGAATTGGAAATGTTGTCTCGCAGACCAATGGAAATGGGGTAACGGCAATGGGAACATTTTACAACAATCCAGCTCCACAGGTTCCTCGCAGATACCCTGTCGTACCGCCTATACCAGGAGCGACGGTAACTCCATCATCCAACTCGCCGGGTCATACAAGATATTATCCAAGGCCTGTCTATACGGGACCCATCAACACTGGCCCCGTTTACAATCCAAACTCGCGTATGCCTCAAATGCCAGTCGGTTATCCGCCTGAACTGGCCCCCGCCTATTGGCTACCCCCTGCTATTCAGAGAGCCTCACCCCAAAACAGCGCTCGCACATCCAATCAACAGAAACCAAACGCATCCTACTTATAGACGTCAGCTGACAAACCTAAGATTATCAGGCGAGGCATTTGTTCAATACTAACACGAATCCTACTTTATTATCGGAATACTGATTTGATTAAACTGTCACAGGAATATAGGCGATGAAAATGAAAAAAAAAAAGGGGGGGGATAAAAATTGTCTTCCATCCAGACCCCGAACGGCATTGCGATAAAAAGGGAACGTGAAGAAAGAAAACGAGTAGATGCGTTTACTATCATTATCTGTTTGAAAGTTTGTTTTAAACGGGGTTGGATTTAGGATTGGGGTATGATATTTGTTTAAGACGGACCTCAAGGTTCAGAGTGGACACATGTACTATGGAGATATGGCTCTCCCTTTTTTAGTACGAATTTTCTTCTCCTCCACTCTCCCACACTTTTTTTATTCCCTCCCTCTTTATCTTCCGTAACTTTCTTTCCTTTTCCTCCTTCTTTGTTTCTTCCATTAAAGATGTCTATCTTCATCTTTATTCTTTGCTAACGGTGCCAGTTTTATCATTTCTATTACTAAATTTTGTTTTATTTTCCAAGAGTATGAGCTGAGGTCCGATCATAGATTGCTCTCCTGGGAATCGTTGTATGAAATTAATTGTATAGGTAGCCATACAAATAATAAACATCTTTTATTTTTCAAAAAAAGAAGAAAAAAAAGAAAGAAAAAAAAGAAAGAAAAAGAGAGAGAGAGAGAGAGAGAGTTCTCAGTCGATTGTTGGTTTCATGTAAATAATTTTATCGACCGCAATGCTAGCACTGCAGCCAACTTGCAGGTATCGCCAGAGTCGGGGTCTCTGTGCTACCGCACCTTTTCTCTTGCTCTGTCTCCTACAGATGTATAGGTGCAAGTATATGCTACCTGCACACTGCGTACTGTTGCTTCTATACATGCATATATATGCATCTCTAAGGTTCTAGATTTCCGAGACTATTCTTTCTGCAACATGCATATAGTTCTAGCATTCCTGAACCCTCCTCCAAGAAGTGCGTTTGTGTTTCCTGTTGGAATTCGACTGGCCAATCAGAAGCTGCGCTCGGTCGCCCTTTCGCATCCATTGCATAAATGACGGCAGCAGAAGTTGCGTGCGGGACTTATGTACATGTACATATTTCCTCTGCAGCTGCGGTGGATCTCGATTGGCGCATGATTCGTCGTTTCCGTCTTCGCTTCCAATGCCCCGATTGCTGGTCTCTAGAATCACATGAAATCACCGTCTTTCCACACAGGAGTTCGTATTACGTACATTTGGGCTCACGCGTGTTGTCGCGGTTGCTTTTATAACTGATTTGGGAACACCAAGTTTCTGTCGAACCTTTCCATCGATGACGTTGTTCGGCCTCAATCGGGCGGCTAACTTTCGATACCGCTGCGCCGAACAGTCGACAATGGAATTTGGACTTCAATAACCTCCACGCTCAAACCTCGTTGATTTCTCACGATATCTGAAAGCCCAAAATCATGGCAGCTGCCGGCCGTTATGTCTCCCAGCTCCTCGGCGATGCCACCGAAATTCTCACCCGTCGTGGTTCGGTACCACCCGACCGCGACCAACAGAATGGCTTTTTCTCAGGGTGGTTTTCTCGTAGAACGAGCGGTGATGCTACCAGTCACCTACCCAGGATAACTAAGAGCATTACGAATGCCGAAGAGACGAGGGCGAAGGCGAAACCCAAGTCGAATAAATTGGGAACCTTCAATGGGGTCTTTGTGCCCACGACGCTGAACGTGCTGTCGATTCTTATGTTCTTGAGATTTGGGTTCATCCTTGGACAAAGCGGTGTATTGGGGATGATGGGTATGATGGACAATCTCCCTGAACTTCTAGGATCCGTAGCGGAGGACTGACGTAGGGGTGTGAGATAGCAATGTTGGGTGCTAGTTACCTTATAAACCTCGTTACGACACTCTCCATCTCAGCAATTTCGACAAATGGAACCGTTCGAGGGGGTGGGGCATATTACTTGATATCTCGGAGTCTTGGGCCGGAATTCGGCGGTAGCATCGGCATCGTGTTCTACCTGGGATACGTGCTAAATACCGGCATGAATGCTGTCGGTCTGGTGGATTGCATTATGAATAACTATGGCATCCGGGCCGAAGATGGGATGGGGACTCTACCGGACTCATTTGTGAGATATTTTGATTTCAATTTACACTAAGAGAACAGATGAACTAATCCGAGTTATAGGGTTGGAGATATTTCTATGCCACAGGTACAAGCTCCTCTACCAATTGCCTCTCAAGAGACCTGACTTTTGACAATGATCTTAGCTATTCTTATTTTTTGCACCATCATCTGCCTCCTCGGATCCGGGATCTTTGCCAAAGCATCTAACCTTCTGTTGGTTATCCTCCTCGTTGCAACATACTCTATCCCGGTTTCCACCCTCTTCATGAAGCCAATTTACGGTGATAACGGGCTGTCATACACTGGCCTTTCCTGGGACACATTTACAGAAAATCTGCTACCGAACTTTACAAGAGGTGCAGCTGGCAGCCAGTCACACCAAAAAGAAAGCTTCCAGAGTCTATTCGGAATATTATTCCCTGCCACTGGAGGAATATTTGCGTGAGTGTCCTTTTTTCTTTTCATCTAGGGGTATTAGCTTACTAAAGGATACCATCTTTAGCGGTGCATCTATGAGTGGTGACCTTCGCAAGCCCAATAAGTCTATCCCTAAGGGTACACTTCACGGCCTTCTGATCACGTTCGTCACTTACACATTTGTCATTTTTGCCATGGGAGCAAGCATCAAACGTACAGCACTTTACACAAATCTCAACATCATCCAGGATGTAAACGCTTCGGCCGTTCTCATTTTCGCAGGAGAATTCGCCACATCCTTTTTCTCTGCGTTGCTGGGCGTCGTTGGCAGCGCAAAGCTCCTCCAAGCGCTCGCAAGGGACAATCTGATCCCAGGCTTTGGAATATTCGCCCAAGGCACTGCTGCTAGTGACGACCCGATTGTTGCTATCCTATTTACCTTTTTTATAGCACAGCTTACGCTCCTGGCAAATATCAACCAGATTGCTTCCTTCGTCACAATGACATACCTCCTCACCTTCTTGGCCATCAATCTTGCCTGCTTCCTCTTAAAGATCAGTGCGGCCCCAAACTTTCGACCTAGTTTCAATTATTTCAGATGGTGGACTGCAGCTATAGGAACAGTTATTAGCGGCGTTACAATGTTTTTCGTCGATGGAATATATGCCAGTGCATGTGTCCTGCTACTGCTATTCCTATTCTTGCTGATTCATTATACGTCACCGCCCAAAGCATGGGGGGACGTGAGCCAAAGTTTGATCTACCATCAAGTTCGGAAATACCTGTTGCGTTTGAAGCAGGAGAACCATATCAAATTTTGGAGGCCGCAATTGTTGTTGTTTGTGAATGATCCAAGGCGTTCATACAAGTTGATTCAGTTCTGCAATTGTAAGTTTCGAAGGCCCAGCACCTGCTACAAATCTTTTAGCTGACGTACGTTCTTAGCATTGAAAAAAGGAGGACTTTACATCTTGGCCCACGTTATTGTGACACCGGATTTTAGAGAATCGTTCCCCGAGGCCAAAAAACAGCAACAGGCATGGATGAAGTACATTGACTTCGGGAAGTGCAAGGCTTTTGTCCAAATTGCGATTAGCCCGACAATAGAATGGGGTATGCGTAATATTGTGCTGGTATGTCTGTGCACCTTACCCAATTTGCTGGGTCGATATTAAATTCAAGAAACTCTAGGGTGCGGGTCTCGGTGGTATGAGGCCGAATATTGCCATCATGGGCATGTACAACCTCGACGAGTACCAGAAGCGACGGCCTTTGATTGATATTCCAATACCCGACGCTGCTGCAAACGACGATATCGACGATAGTACTGAGACTCGTGGACAACTCCCGACTGACACTTGCAGAATCGAGCAAGCCATTTCCGTGACCTCTTGGGTAAACATGCTCGAGGACATGCTTATGTCACTGCAAATAAACGTTGCCCTCGCCAAAGGGTTTAAGCATCTACAAATTCCAAAGGCTGGCGAGAAACCCAAGAAGAAATATATTGATCTCTGGCCGATTCAAATGTCCGCTCAGATTCCCACCGAGGGAGGCGCTACCAGTGGTGTACTCACATCGAACTTCGATACATACACGTTGATATTGCAACTGGGATGTATCTTACATACCGTCCCTGCATGGAAGAAAGTGTACACGATCCGAGTTATTGTCTTCGTGGAGTATGAAAGCGACGTGGAAGAAGAGGCTGGTCGGGTCAAATCGCTCTTGGATAATCTACGGATTAAAGCAGAGGTTGTGGTATGCTGGCTAGCCAAGGGCGACTTAAAGACTTACGAGACGATTGTGAATGGCAAGCAAGAAAAGAACGAGCGGGTCGAAGAGATTATTGGGGGGCAAGAATGGTGGGCCGAACTTCAGCGCCGAAGAAGGGAGGCTAGTTTCCTTCAAAGCGAAGAGGTGTTGAATTCACAGGTCGCGGACCTGTTGAGGTCTGAACAGTGGCCATCGGGTACATTTATGCAACAAGGGACTGCGGTACCTGGCACTAAAAGCCAGAAATTCCTCGATGGCGTCAAGAAATTTGTCAAGGGACGGAAAAGGGGTAGATCACGGTCGGTGACGAGGCTACAGGGTTTGGGTGTTTCTCTAGGAACGATGAATATGACGACTCATTCGCTGCAGCCCCATGTGCTTTCTGAGACGGAATCGGAAAGCGAATCTTCGGATTCCGATAGCTCGTCCAGTACTGAGTCGGCTGCTAGCTTGAATGATGTGGAGGATTATAATGATGAGGACGAGGAAGAGGAACAAGGAGGGAGAAGATGGGCTAGGGGACGCCCGAATAAGTTCGAGCGATCCGATCCTTTATCACGGAGAGTTAGTATTGGTGGCGGTGTACTCCCCACCGCCGAGGAAATCGCGCGATTTGATGCGAAGAGGAGGTCTGCGGGACGAAGGTCGGGAGGATTGCTACCCTTGCCATCTAGGGCGGGCCCATCGGGAAGTCGAACACCGGACCAAACACTACCACGGCCATCAATTGATCCTCCTGATACACCCTCCACTCCTTTGGTAGCCGGTCCAAGTTCAGCATCTACCACTGCGATTGATCGCCTTGCTCCCGCATCAGCCGTTCCTCCATCCAAACGTCCCGGCCTAACACAGCGCACTATGAGCTCCTCTGCATTCAGTTCCCAAAAGATCCCACACGCACAAGTCGCCGAAAACGAAGACAGCGGACCAACGATCATGTTCGCGGACCAAGAGCCCCCAAGTCATAGACGAGCGGGTGGATACCCTGCTGGTCAGGATGTACCGCTAAGCTTCAATGAGTTACCGAGTTTGGCACAGTATTTGATATTGAACGAGTTGATGGGTAAGTATAGCCAAGATACAGCGGTTGTGTTTACAACTTTACCTAGTCCATTAGAGGGGACTTATAGGAGTGAGGAGGCTTCTGTGGAGTATATCTCTGGATTGGATGTAAGTTTTCTTTGGTTCCTGTCGTTTTTTTCTTTGTGAGTATTATCGGCTGATAATAGGGTTCTTCGATAGGTGCTCTGCGAGAATTTGCCGCCAGTTTTATTGATTCATAGCAATTCAATGACGGTCACCATGGCTCTTTAGCGTGGTATAGAGGATTACAACTTGTTGTCTAAGACTATGGTACTATAGAGGGAGCTTGAGCATTGGTTTAATGATAACCAAAAAAAAAAAAAAAAAGCAAAAGCAAAAGCAAAAGCAAAAGCAAAAGCAAAAGCAAAAGCAAAAGCAAAAGCATTTGATGGGTGTTTCAGGCATTACATGTAGAGTATGGCTTCAAGAAGTTCGGTTCCAGATTGCTAGTTCCCTTTTGCGAATTGTTAATCCATGACGTATTGAAGAACCGGCTCTTAACCCCGCATGGATTGAATTGATGTGATGAATCTTGATTGCTTCTTGAGTATGTCGAACGCAATAAATGCGTTTTCAAAAAGTATATACATTACATTGATGAATAATGCTGTAACAACAAGTGGATCGCTAAATCATGCCAGTCGCATATAAAAAGAAAAGACAGATGTATCATGCTTCTAAAATATCTAATCGAAAGACAAGCCTTTTGAACACCAAACAATATTTCTTTCAAAAAAAAAAAAAAAAAAAAAATAGTAATCATAAACTCCGGGCTGCAATGCGATTTTCCAAGGAAACAAAGGTCGTGATTTTTTTTGGTGATAAACAGTTTAGCCTACTACAGCTTCAGATGGTGTTGATCGAGCTGTCATGGGTTCTTCAGATGTCGAAACGGGACGGGCGAGCTCCATATCTTTAAATTGGCCTGTGCGTGATCTAGTTGCGGGAATGAGATCCAAGTTGAAAGATAGGAGGTATCCTGTGAAGAGGATTCCGAGGACTGTAGTGCAATCATATGCCATGTTAGCCAAAAATATTCGCCCATATAATAATTGTATTCTGCTTGAATGAGAGTTTTTTTTTTTTTGAAAAGGAAGAAGCCAGAAGACAACATACCCCATTCGACGACTGCGGCAGCATTGTTGATCCTATTAGTCATGAGGACTCCGAATGCGACTGCTAAACCGAGTTCGATGAAGAAAAAGACGAGTTTTGTCCACATGCTGATTGTGAGGGCGCGGGATGTTTTACTATAGTTTCGTTCCAGTCCCCAGTATTCCACTGTATTTTGTAACCAGTCTGTATTAGTATCTGATGTCCACTCTATGATATCATACCGATAATAAAGAGAACAAGGGGCATTCTAGAACTTACAAACAGTCCCCAAAGCACTGACCAAAACCCCTCCGCAGAAGACCGCCAAGAATATCCTATGAAGCACCGAATACCTGTGGGTATCGAAAATGGCCAAAAGGATGAGCCCGAGGCCACCGATTATCGCCCCAACGATAGATACTATGCTAAGGATTTTCTGTCTCGTGGATGTATTCGGCAGGATCCTGCCGCGGTGGCGTAACCATCGAGCGCCGAAGAGGGAGAGAACGAAACAGATGGCTGTTATGCAGGATCCGGTGATGAAGAGGGGTTTTAGGAAGTCGGCGCCAATGTTGGATATGTAAGGGATGTATTGGCCTCTCCTCCCCATGCCCCCGTAGAGAGGGCTTCCGGTGGCGAACCATGTGATTAGAAGACTTAGAAGGGTGCCTGTTATTTTGAAATTGAATGTAATTAGTATCATGTATCATTTCTTTAGAAACGGTGTATGGCTCGACTTACCAATCCATACGATAGACCCTATTGTCGGAAACCAATACCAAGAGAAGTATTTCCGAAATGCTATTCTTGCTTCCGTTGTACTCGGCATGATTTTTGATTTTCGACACACGCCTGAAGTCTTTAGATTTCAAGGGAGAAGGTTTTGTTTGCCCTGAAGTATTTTTTATATTTCCCCCAAATATTTCAGGCGTCGGGTATGTTTAATTTATAAATTTTGTTCCTTCCTCCAGACTATTCGCTTTCGTTGATATCGTTTTGAGGGGTTATCGACCCGTCGCCGGAACGGACCAAGTATGTATTCCACCAGAGCTAGAACCGGCAAGATTCGAACAGGTCTAACGAAAGCGTCGGCTTGATGTCGTGCAATGCAAAAATTTTAAAAAAAGCGGATGTATTGATTTAGTTCGAGCGGTGTCGCGTGCCGAAAATTACAATTATCGTCGTCAGTCAATCGATCGAGCTCGAGTCGTTCGTATCGCTGACTTATAATATAGTAACGTTAATATAATATTGATCGCCCACCACGAGCCGAGGAGCACGGGGCCGGTTCTATTTAAATTGATCACATCACTTCGAAAAGCTACTCCACGAAATCCTACGGACGCTAGGACATAACGGCTATACCGATATCCGGTTACCGCAGATCCGAAATGCTGCCCTGAAAGAGGTTTACAATATGCAAAACTGGTACGTGTGCACGGCGGGCGCAGTTTTCTTGGGGGGCGGTACCACGGTGACTAAAAGCGTGGAATGACATCGATGTGATAAGTCCGCGGGTCCAATGGCCGGGCGGAATTGATCGGACCCCTGTCGGTGCCAACCCTGGGCCTTTGAGGGCGGGGGCCTTGTCACGCGAGCACGCTAACGGATTTCGGAGGTTGCGGACATAAAATTGTATGAGCTAAGGTCGTTGTCTTACGCAGTTTACAACCCACCTGCCTGCGGAGCCGAGACTTTGCTGGCTATGCATTATGACGGGATTTGTGATATCTCCTCTTCGGGGAAAAAGTTTAATGATTTGCAAATTTGGTAGATTGCGGGATAACTTGATACCATTATTGCTTCGCCGTCGACCCCGAACCTCAAATCGAACAGCTGGAGCCGTCTTGCGCCCTGGCCACGGACATGCCCCATTGTATACGTACACATGTATGTATGTACAGAGTATAGTTATGGCGAGTAATTTATTTTTACGGCCATCCGAAGGTACAAAGGGAAGGACAGGGAGACACCGTCTTATAAGCTTCATTTCCCGCCCAATACCTTCTCGAATACCTTGATCAAACCTTCCACCTCTTCAACAGTATTATAAAACAATAAACTAACCCTCACGATACCTTCTTCCGGCTTCTCCAATCCAAAAGAATCTATCAACCTCTTGGCATAGAAATGTCCCCATCGAATGCCATATCTCGAATCCTCTCTCTCCACCGCTTCAACAAGGTCCTTGCTGCCCCATCCTTTCACCGAGAAGCTTAGCACGGGTACCCTCGTATCACTGCTGGTTTGCTTGGTTCCGTAGAGGGTGACATCGGGTCGACTAAGCGCCCAATCGATGAACGTCTTCGATAGTGCCTCCTCCTGTTTCTTAACCCCCTCCCACGTCTCAGGTGTCAAAAAGTCGACAAGCAAGGGCAGCGAAGCCGTGAGCTCGTAGTTCCCACCGGCTAAGTTCAACTTATCATACAAAGTCTCCTTCGGATTGAAGAAATGCGACAGCGGTGTGATGTACTGTTGGGTGCGTGGGGCAGCATATAGCAGCGAGATATGCGGTCCGTAGACTTTATACCAACTAAACACGAAAAAGTCCACTCCGAGATCTTTGACATCGATCGGGCGGTGCGGGGTAAACGCCACCCCATCTATAGACACCAAAGTATCCGGATACTTCTCTTTAATGAAACTAGCATAGCTCTTGACATCATGGATTGTTCCTGTGATGTTGGAGCAGTTTGTGAATGCTACCAAAGCGGTCTTGGGAGAAAGAAGAGGCACGAGATCCGATAGCTGGAGAGTCCATTCGTAGAATGGATTTGGCTTCCAGAATTTCACAGTGTGGCCTTGGTTTTCTGCCAATCGGAGCCAGGGCGCAATGTTGGTTTCGTGATCGGTAGCGGAGACGATGATTTCGCTACCGGGTGGGAACCTAAGGGCGGAGGAAAGGTTGTGTAGAAGTTGGGTTGAAGCACTTCCAAGGACTGAAAGCCACAAATCAGTATAAAGGCTACTTATATAATAACTTGAAGATAAGACTTGACCCACCAACTTCCCCAGGGTCCGCATTTATGAACTTAGCGGAAGCAAGAAGACCGGCAGCGACAAGATCATTCGACTGTTTCCCCACGACATATGAAGCTCCGAGTTGGACGTTTGTATTAGATAAATAATTCTTGATACTATGTGAGGCCGTTCAGGTCATAGATATAAGTAATTAGGCCTTCAGCGAGAGGGGGCTATAGCGCTCCCAATAGCAAAAGTAGTGAAGAGAATATGAAATAAATTAGAACTTACGAGTCAATCACAACATCTAGAACTTGACTTCCACCGGCGTTATCCATATAAGCCTGGCCGGTCCCCACAACCGCGGGGAAGCGGTTTCGGTTCTCAGTAGCCCAGGAGGTCTGCATTCTGACTTTTTAAAGATCGTATTCGTTGAGATTTGATTTTAAAGCTTTTGGTTTCGCGTTTACTATTAAATTATGGGTATTATTGGAGAAGTCTCTGTAGTCTAA
This sequence comes from Orbilia javanica, assembly GCA_036872735.1. Lineage (NCBI taxonomy): Eukaryota > Fungi > Ascomycota > Orbiliomycetes > Orbiliales > Orbiliaceae > Orbilia > Orbilia javanica. The sequence goes on from JAVHNR010000008.1 coordinate 516,766, forward strand.
AAGTTGCAGCTATAGCTCGAACGAGAGTAGAAGAAGAAGCTGATTGATGTGGAACAAAGAAAACATGCTCACGACAGGCACGACAGCTGTTCTATATATACCACGTTTTGGAAGCTCCGCCTGAGGGGTAAAGACGGCAATGCACGACGGCATTGATCGAATGCTACGCTGCGCGCCCTACGACATGTTAAAACATGCACACGGACACACACACATGCATTCAAGTTGCAACATCGGGGAGGGGAAAACGGTGGAGCCTTGCAGGCCTGGTATGTATGGCTTTTTGCCAAGAAAGAACGTTTTACTAACGGTAGCGATTGCGATAGAGTATGATTGGCTCGCTTGTAGCCGTCTTAGTCTATCGATACGTTCGTGATCGGGATCGAGAATCGGGCCAGCTGACATGGCGCCTCGATTGCAAAGCCTTTGTGCCGTGGGATCGATCGATCGATTGCAGAGGCGAGAATTTATCCTGGAATTGAGGTTAAAATCTGGCAGTAATAATACAAATTGGAAGGTAGTTCGAAACAACGAGATATCGATGTTGATATGCGTTTGGTCCCAGCTGTTAACGTTCCTGGTTATCATTTTTTAAGCTAATTAAGTGCATGGTGTCTTATCTGTATCTGTATGCAGGCGCGGGGTAATTGCATAGCCTAAACTATAAATTCCGACCGAGTAGCTAATACTTGTCAACAGCTCCAGATAACAGAATGCAACCAACTTGGCACGGGCTTACCGCACACTTGGATTGAATGCTGAATCCAATAATTAATTATCAATACCAAGATATTCTTACGGAGTAAACATTCTCTATTCACAACTCAGGGACCTTTTTTTTTTTTTTTTTTTTTTTGCACTTAAGCAAAGCGAGAACCTGTGTGGCCTAGATTCTCGGCACCGCAGGAGAACATCTGTTAATACATATCAACGGCACGGGTTAGCGCTCGCAGAGCTGCCAGGATCGGGACATCCTACTCACACATCCCGGGATCACTAAACTAGCGTCGACGATGAGGATTTGTATCCTTCGAGCGGCACCAGGCAAGGGAGACGACCCACCTTACTCGGATATCCCGCTGTTCACAGATAGTCACACCTTCGAACAACGATTCATCAAGAAGGATACCATAAAACAAGACTTGAACTCCGCGGCCGCCGAAAGCTTTGATTTGTATTTCAACTTTCTGCATTGGAATTGGTTAGCCAACTCATTTAGCACTTCGTTCCAAAAGAGCACCGACAACGAATCTGCAGTGGCTGCTGCAAAGTATATCGAATACCTGGCGCTTCCGGTTATCGGTTTACCCAGTCGGATTGTGGAGCAGTATTACCTAGACGACCAGGGGAAGTTTGTCCTGTCTAATGTCGAATTCCCCGAATGCAATGAGCCGATGGTGGGCGGCGAGTACTCGTGCACAGTGGTAGAGCTCGATAATACGCCCATACCTTTATCACCAGTCTTCACAGACACCGGTCTCCCTCTTAATGCGGATAGCAATATAAACTTATTTAATGCAATCCAAAGGCTCGCAGAAAATACGTTCTATGCGAACGACTTCCACGGAACTTTCTGGTGTACACTTCTGTTCAGAGTAACGGCGAGATCGGAACCGATTTTAACTGGAATAAACCTAATGCCGAAGGCAATATTCCCTTTCACCGCCGGTGGGAAGAACCTAGCAGCAGAGGCCCGCGCGGTCCGTGAATCCTACCCGGGGGGCTACCGATCATTGATGCACTCCTTGATAGCGTCATTGTTTCTCAAACGAAATCGGAACTTCGAGGCTTCTCGGAAGGTCGGACACGAGTATGATGGCGTGGCTCCGAAATATGACGCCGTAACGGCGGGGATATACCATGATGGGGTCAAGAACATCGTTGGGAAATATAAATTCGACGGCCTTGTCTTAGATGTCGCCTGTGGAACCGGCCTAGTGGCGCGATATCATGGTAATCCACGAGACCGTAGCAGATACGTCGGGATAGATGTATCATTACAGATGAGAACTGAATGCACTCGCAACGGGCTTTACAGCAACGTCCTCGTGGGTCCTATGCAACGAATATTAATCACTTATAAGGACCCCGTCGACCACATAATATGCCTCGGTGCTTTCCATTATCTCGAGAGCAACGAACTGTCGCTGGTTCTGTCTCGAATGTTCCAATTGGCAGAACTGTCGGTTACTTTTACCATCGATGAAATACCGGACTCTTATCGGGAATCTCAAAGCAAAAGAGGACGTGAATACATGGTCGGGTTTAATCATCTGGATGAAGTTGAAAGATATGGCACACCAGTTGGCTGGAAGCTGGTCGATAGATGGCGGTATTTGGGCTGGACGTCACCAACGACAGGAGACGAGGTCTATTCAAATGTATTTAGATTTGAAGTAGTGTGAAAACGAATCATATAAATATATAAACCGATACCTCCCGATACCGTAGCGCCTTCTCGATATCGGCGACGTAGCTCTTCCAACTATAGATTTGTATTGCTAAAAGGCCAATACTTATTTACTACTGACTTGGTACTTAGTCGAGTTTATGTTTTAATGTTAAAGTAACTTCATGTTCAGAAAGTTTATCGCCAAGGAGATCAGCGCAATGAATAGAACATGATCGAGGACCAGATATCAACAACCATCCGATATGGTGTAGTGGTTAACATCGTTCGCTCTCATGAGTTCAACGGGTTTCATATCTGTTCGCTTGCGATCCGAACAGCCCCGGGTTCGATTCCCGGTGTCGGAATATCTTTTTGCTTTTTGCCGAACCCAGTATTCTTTTTGCCATTTCTGGCAATCTAACAAACGACAAACACTGACAACACAACTGCTCGGCTTCGCACTCCACGAAGTGGTTTTATATAAAACCACGTCGACCTCGCGTTTCAATCCCGCAGCACTCGACTCCTTAAACGTCCCAAAAGTACCACCACTGTAGGTGAGGGGAGAAAAAGGATGTCTGTCTTCACGAAGAACACGCCCTTCTTCGTATTCTTGATTGTTTTGGGCATTAGGCTTCAGAACGCCCTTACGATTTCTACTTTTTTCCAACCGGATGAGTACTTCCAGTCTCTCGAGATCGCGGCCAGCCAGCGGGCTGCTGGTTCTGGATATGTAACTTGGGTATGTTATTCCTACTCCCATAGTCGTAAAATTATCTCGTTGGCTAACAATTGGCGTTATAGGAATGGCATCATGCACTGCGATCGGTGTTATACCCTCGGATCTTCCAGGGTGTCTACAGAATAGTAGATGAAATATCAAATGCATTGCATCTCTCGCCGGCGGCGACTTCAGAGCTTCTCGTCGTCGCTCCCAAAATCGTAGGGGCTATAACTGCTGCTGCCGGTGATGTATACACCGGGCTCTTAGCAAGGAAAATATACGGGAAGGAAGCAGGAACATATGCTGTAAGTTAATCTTCTTCCATATTATTAGAACACTAGTAACTGACGGATTTCCACTTTTTCAAAAGCTATTATTGAGTCTCTTCAGCGCCTGGAATTGGTTCTGCTCCACCAGGACATTTTCAAATTGCCTTGAGACAACATTAACAATCATGGGAATGTACCACTGGCCATGGAAAGTCTACAACCTCACAGACTTGACGCTAGCCACCGTCTTCGCCGCCCTATCATTCACAGTCCGTCCCACAAACGGTCTGATAACCTGGGCAATCGGTCCTCTAATTCTTCAAAACCTCCCGACTTTCCCCCAACGCCTCCGTGCCGTTCTTCACATCTCCTTCATTAGCATTTTGGTCCTCTCGCTTAATTCTTTCATTGATTATACATTCTACAACCGTTTAACCCTCCCCTTCATCGAATTCTACCGTTTGAATGTCTCGCAATCCATTTCCTCGTTTTACGGCACAAGTCCATGGCATTACTACTACTCCCAGGGACTTCCATTACTACTAACCGGATACCTCCCTTTAGCACTCTACTCCTTCTTCAGCGGTCTAAACGACCCATCAAGTTACTCCCCAACAACCCACCTAACAAGACTCTTAGGTCTAGTACCACTAGGATTCATGACAACCCAGCACAAAGAAGTCAGATTCCTCTACCCCCTCCTCCCCATCTTCCACGTATTGATAGCCGGGATCGGTGTCCCCGGCTTACCAAAAACTGCAACGAAGAAATGGACCTTGGTAGCGTTGATGTTGAGTGTTAACATCCCCATTGCGTATTACACGGGTTACGTACACCAACGCGGGGTGGTAGATGTGGTGAACTGGTTGAGGAAGGAGCATTACTCCAACCCCCAGGATGTGGGCTTTGGAGGCGCTAGGGTGGGATTTTTGATGCCCTGCCATTCTACGCCGTTTGGGAGTTATATGTGGGATGCGGGGATGAGGGATGGAAAGAATAGTGCTTGGTTTTTGACGTGTGAGCCGCCTGTGGGGGTTCCTGTTGGGGAGAGGGATGATTATGTAGATGAGGCGGATGAGTTTTATAATAACCCTACCGACTTTTTGTACAGAACGTTTGGGAGACCGCCGTTGAAGGGAGAAGAGGAGGATAAGGCTGAGGATAAGTCGGAAGGGACGGCGCTGTGGCCCGATAAATTGATCACTTTTGAGGCTACTGCAGCGTTCGTGAAGGGATATTTAAGAATCGGGAGGGAAGAAGCAAGGTATGTGGAATGTAAGAGGTTCTTCAACAGCCACTTCCACGATGACTCGAGGCGGAAAGGAGATGTGATTGTTTGGTGCCTACGGTAGCGAATTTGAAGTACTAGTCTCTGATATCAAAAAATTATTAAAAGTTTTGTATAATATATAAATGAGAAAACAGAACTCGTGTATCTTCTCACGAAAGAAGTAGAATCTCCTTGTATAAAATCATAAACGGAAGTTCCACCAAACGCTATTGCTCAATAAAACCCTATTGTGTACGGCTGTAGCAAATTCAACAGGCTAAAAAGCAAAAGCAAAAGGAAAAAACAATTCATTCGAATCCATAAAAGTCATTCAAAAGCACAAAACGACCCGTATTGTACTATCCTTTACAAAATCTCACTAAACCGACTAGACCTCTTCTCTCGAGTGCTATCCATTGACCCTCTCGGGCTGCTTTCCGCAGCCGCAGCAGGCATAGTTGGCGCTTTTAGCTCTTCGATTGGTGTAGGCGGCTCCACTTGTGTAATGGGGGTTTCTGTCGATGCCTTCGGGATCTCTACGCTTGTCCCTGCCTTAGCAAACTCCTCCAGCGATTTCTTGACCTTCCCTGAAAGTGTGCTTCCAAAAGTATCCCTTCCTTCCTCTCCTGTTCCAGTCGCAGCTACAGATGAGCCGGATCCTTCGCCGAAGGTCTTCTCCGCCTCTGCTACCTCATTACTTTCAAGCGAAGAGTCAGAACTTGTTGAGTACCTCCTTCTAGCCTCCGGAACGAAAGCCGGCATCCCTAGGCCTTCATCTTCCAAGCCGGGATTATATGTCGCAGACGTCAATCCTTTGTACCTTGGCTCCGCAGTATATAAATCATCAGAGCTAGTACTTGAAGTATCGGAATCCGCATATCTGGCTCCAGCAGCAACACCAGGAGTAACATCAACAGCTCCCAATCCAGCTCCACCTGCAAACGCCGTCCTAGCGGGCACTGCCTCATCGTCCGATGAAACTGCGCTGACCGTTCCTGCCAAAGCTACATCCCTTGTGGAGCCTGGGCGCTCCGGAGATGAAATCGACGAAATGCTCTGATTGTCCGCAGGGTTAAACTCATCGGTCTCAGCGACGTTTGGCAGAGCTACGTCCCCGCCAACGGCGCTCTTTTCTTTCTTCTTTGTGCCAGGGACCCTCTTTGCAAGCCTTTTCTGAAGACTCCCGAACCACCCTTTCTCCTTCTTCGCTGCTTCATGCATTTCCCGCTCGCGGTCGACTCGATCATGTCCGGCCTGCGACATGGGACGTGGTTCGAGCTCCTCCATATCCGAGACAGGTTCCGCTCCTACGCCTGCATTTTCTTCAATATTCGCTGTCTCGGCAGGTAAAGGTACGGCGGCTGCTTTTGGCGTTTGCTTTTCAAATTTTAAACGTTCTTTTTCTTCCCTTTGAGCTTTCTTGAGCTCTGCTTTTCGTTCACGTTCTTCCGCTTTCTCAGCTTCTCGCCGTGACTTTGCTGCCGCTTTCTCCAAAACTAATATATGTCACTGAATCAGTGCCAACAGATTCCAACAAACAACAAAGACATCAAGAATCCTCACCTTTCGCCTTTTTTGTTTCGGCTTTGACGCCCGCAATTCTATCCTGCTCAGCCTTCCTCTCTCTATCGACTGTTTCCTTCTCAACCCTCAGAGCCTCAATTCTTGCACGTTCCTTTTCTGCTTTCACATTGATCTCATCCAGGATCGGCTGTACATTCCCCCGTGCGATTCTCTCCAAATCTTCTTGATCGTACCACAATCCTCCACCCATGTTGATCTTTCCTTTCTTTTTCTCATTTTCCTCTGCTCGTTTCCTTTCATATTCAGCGCTCAGCATTTTAGCTTTAGCATCCCACTCTGCTTGTAGGTGTTTAGGTACACGCCCTTGATCTTCGGCCACCTTGGTTTCTAAATCTTGCATTTGGGATTTAACATTTCTTTCGGCAACAGCAAGAATGGCTAGGTAGTCGCGGGCTTGGCGGTCCTTATCAACTGCATTTATCTGCTTTGTGAGCTTTGCAGTGTCGGATTTTATCTTCATGGAACGGGCGTAGTCTGTTGCATCCGGTTGGCGGCGAGGGGTCGCAGCAGTAGTGGTTGCTGCACCAGCCTTTGAGGTTTGTGCCGCTTTCGGATTGCTGGATGGTGCGGTTGAGGAACGGGCACGGGTGGTAGGCACCTTCCCACCAGCTTGCCAACTAGGCGGGAGACCTGATGCTTTACGAGCTCGATCATGTTCTGCCTGAAGACGTGCAAGACGCTCTGACGCAGCTTTGCGAGCGGCTTCTTCGAGATGTGGGTAGTATCTTATCTGCCTTTCATCACTGTCTCCAGATATAACAGAATGCAAATCGCTCGATGCAGCGATAGAAGCTGCCTGCGTCGAAGATTTTCTATTCAACTTCGGCTCCGCAGGTGCAATTTTCTTTGGCGATGTCGGAATATGTGAGTAATAGCTGCCAGGTGGCATCGAAGTACCGGATGGCAAATTCTGCTTTTTAGCACTGCTAGGAGGTGATTTATTCATATTCTTAGCCATGGATATGCTCGCTGCGCGAAGGATATCAGACATATTCTTATCAGCCTGTGACTGCGAAAGTGCCGCTCTAGGCTGGGAGGCGGCGGAAAGACGATTTTGTGCATTCTGCGCTGCCAGAGCGTTGACCTTGTTAATATCGTAGGTGAGTGTAGGTGGCGACTTCGGGGCGGGTTTTGAGAGTTTTTTGGGCGAGTTTGCGACACCAGCTGCGGCGAGGGCATTTGCAGTTGATTGCGGCGGCGGGGGCCGCTTTGATTCAGGCATTGTGTGCGCTCTTTGCCGTACGACTATCGCGGCTTGTGAAGCTGATTTGGAAGGGGTAGAAGGTCTCCAGACCTCTGGCGGTTTCGAATCGCCAGCTATGAGGGCCGCCGCTGCAGCGGTAGGTAATGGACCTGGGTTCCAGGGTTCTGGGGACTTGATATTGTTTGCAAGCGATGCGGCTGCACCAGCAGCTGGCAAGCGATCCGGTTTCCACACCTCTGGAGATTTTGATTGCGAAGCGGCCAATAGCGCAGCCTTCCCAGCCGAGGCTTCGAGGTTTTGAACGCCACGCGAAGGATAACTGGGAAGATCCTTTGGGTTTGCACGTTTTAAATGTGGCGAAGTGGTAGCAGCGGTGGAAGTAGAAGGGACTTTTGTTGGTCCATGTTAGCTTTGGAAAGATAGCGAATACAATGGCTTAACCGGGGCATGTGCAAACATCTGCAATGCCATCGCAGAAACATGCATTTCGATGCACAAAGTTTTTATAACAAAGAGGAAGAAAAAAAAAAAAAAAAGATAAAGGGAGCAAGACTTACCAGGAGCATCGGGTCCACTGACAGTGGTCTTCCCCCCTGTCTCAGCTGCTGTCGCGTCACCATCCTTGGCATCTTTGCTAGCCTTGCTACTCTCGTCGAGCAGAACCTGGTCGGACATGGGATTGTTCAACTCGGATCTCGGGGTCGAGAAGATGAGGTCGTCGTCAATTGGCTGACGGTCTGTTGTAGATTTCTGCGGGGACAGGGACTGTTTAGCCTTGTTCAGGGTCTTATTACCATTACTGTGCACCGAGCGAAAGCTACGGTTCTGCATTGTCTGCGGTTTTGCATGGGCGAAGTATGACATTGTGGGATATATAAAAAATAGAGAAAAGTAGAAATGAAGATATCGATAGAAAGGGCAAGTACCGAGATACCCAGCAAGACAGCTAGCAGCTATAGAATATCCCCAGCTACAGCTCTCGCCAAAACTGCAGGTCGAAAGAACAAATGTAAAATCGAACTTACTAACGAAAGATCAGAAGCACCCGGCCGGTCCAACGGTTTTGTACCAAACATGCTGGCTGCAGTCCAAAAGCCAAAGTCTGGCCGGACGGACGAAAGAAGGTTAAACTTTGGATTCAGGCTCGACGTTCTAAAACGGGCGAAGTTGTCGTCGCGGCGTTTTCATGCGGCGGAAAATGTGTTGTTTGTGACGTTGCTGCCCTGCGAGACGGGGTGCCTGCGATTCAACGGACGTCGACGCCGGGTCTCCCTCTGCTCTCGGTTTCCCCTCTCCTTTGGGGGTTTCTTCCAAATCCAGACAACGTATACGACAGCTCTTTGCCTGATCTCAATATACCACAAACCGCAGATGTAGATAAATATCTTCTCCACTTCTCTTCCCTCCAAAACAATACACAGAAAGAGAAGAAAAAAAATATATAGATATTTTGACAAGAGTGCTCGAGTGGAGTTGGCAGAGGGGAATCCCGTTCGCAGACGGGCGCTGGGAGGAAACCCCAGTTCCATTTAAACCGATAGCATCGAACTTCCCAAACCTGCTTTTAGCTCGATTTTCCCCCAAGATGCAATTCCAATCGCATCAATCTGGCCCCATTCCCCTTTCTCTCCCCTCTCCTCTCTTTTCTTTTCTTCTTCTTCCGAGACACAAGCATGGAGACAACTATTAAAACATCGTATGAAAAAAAAGTTTCTCGTTCGCCTACGGAACCGGTCTTGGGATGGATGGATGGATGGGGGCCTTTCCGAGCTAAGGGTTTACGTCATAGCCGCATTTCTCCCAAGGGTCCCTACCAAAACCTTGCTCGATCTTCACGAGGGAGGGAGGCAAAATCGATCCCCGACGCAATGCACGTACTTCCCAAGAACTGCATTGTCCATATCATGATCAATTCGATCGAAAAACATGCCGCATGTGAAAGAATTCCACCTAACGCAGCTTATTAACCAAGATATGATATATGACAGACAACCAACGGACCAGACCCATTAGACAGGTCGATCGCCTGGGGTCGTTTTCAGACGAAGCAAGACATACCCCAGACGCTTTTTCATATCCTCTACTTTAGCAAAGAAAAGACACGAAAAAAATAATAAAATAATACATACTTCAGTATATATCATTTTCGTGCGATTTATATAAATCACAGATCATGCCCCGCCGCACCTGCAAGTCTGCTCCACCTGCATATGTCCGCCCATGTCAAAAAAAAACGAACGTTTGTCTGCACGTTTTATGCACTTTATTTCCGTTGCGTTCTAATTTAGCACCGCCTCGAGCTCGCCACTTTTTCGACTCTTAGGTAACGACGGAGTTAAAGGGTTACTTGTATCCCTTCGCTTGCATCCCCATGACCTGGGGTTTAGTTGTCCGTTATAGAATATTCCTAGTATCGAGGCTTGGTTATCGGATAGCGAAAGCCTATTATCCGCCCTGGCGATAGTCCCTTCGGCTGTTTTCATTTGTTCAGTCTCTTCAACATCAATACCGGAGAAGGTCAGGTCCAGTTTATAACACAAGATTTCACATATTAATGAATCTACAAAATCAATACTGAAAGACATATTATCATTTTAAAACCCTCTATATTGTATATGAGCTTATATATTTCAAAAACACACCCTCAACTCGTCGCCTGAGAAAGAGGGACCGGGAATGAAAGAAAGGGAAAAAATCAACCTACACGAATAGAAAAGTGTATTCATTTCTTCATGCCTATACACGGCTATATCGAAAAAAAGAATGTGAATGGATCAATGAGAGCAGTATAGTGATAAGGAAAGCAACAACCGCAAGAAGAAAAGGGAAAACAAGATTATGAAAAAGAAACAGGAACAAAGAATGATGCTTTTCTATACTCGGTTTACCCGAATATTTCCCATTTATCTTTGGTTTTTTTGCTCTTCTGTTCACCTAAACTTTGATAGCTTGTTCAGGGCGGATATAAGACCTATTCATTCACAATTAGCATCGTCGTCATCGATCAGGGTATATAAAATCAAAAGATAAGTATCTACTCACCTGCAACACCCTGTGTCAACGTCGCGGTCGCCTCCGTATTTCTTGTACCCACGCAGACGGTGGTGACATGTGCCACCTCCCTCTCGACAGCATACTCATTCGCCCATCTGAAAAGCACCTCATCCTCTCGATCATCACCAGCAATGAACAAGAAGTCGGGTGTCCACCTCTCTACATCTCCATTCTCCTCTGCACATACAATTTCTAGTACCTTTGCTCCTGCAGTAGCCTTATTGTAGTCACTAGGTTCAACAATAACTGCCTTCTCCAGAGGTACGGCGTGAACGTGCTGTGTGGCTTCCATCGAGTCGTTGATGTGGTTGACGCATTCAGCTGCTTGACGAGATGCCAGGTTTTGGTCTTCAGCGGAGCCGGTGTGCCAAATATAACTGCAGTGTCTCTTCTCGATCGTGGTTCCTGGAGTTCGCTCTCTGTAGTATTCCAAGATATCCTTGACGCTATCTTGCCATCCCAGCATAGAGCTATCGATCATCTCAATCCAAGTGCCCGTGTTATGCGGGCGGATGAAGCAACCATTCTCGGCGATCAAACCAAGCCCAGAAACCAGTCTGAACGGCTTCTCTAGATCTTCGGGTTTACGAGATGACATCACATAAACGATATTCCTTGAATCGAGAAGGAGATCATTTAGTGTATCAATTACTCGCTGAGGGCTACCAATCATCATACGAGTCGAGCTGGCGGACTGCACAAGTGTACCCTCATAATCGATCAAGAAGATACGCTTATCAGCCCGGGCATATGCATCTCCCACAGAGTTAATCGACAACCGCGGGATTGACATATTTCCACGACGCTGTTGCTCCAACCATGCCTTCTGCTGGTTTGCCATAAAGGACGTGACCCAGTGTACACCCGTTTGGTGCATTACATCTCCATTTAACTTCTCCCAACGGGCCTTCTTCTCTTCAGGAGACATTTCAAGGGCTTGATACATAGCATCCGCGCATTGACGGTAATCCCATGGGTTGACCCTGATATCAGATCCAGCAAATAGAGCCGAAGACCCGGTAAATTCGCTGAGAATAAGAGGGGAGTGGCGTTCATCCTGGCAGAAGATGAACTCATGGGAGGTGAGATTCATACCCTCGCGGAGCGAGGTGATGATTAAGCCATCCGCGACAGTAAGGAGGGCAAGGTATTGTGAGAAGCTGATATCTTGGTGCAGGAATACTACAGGAGAATGGTCGAATGTGGCGAAATTGGCGTTGATTCTGGATACGATATCGAGGACCGTTGTTTGTAATTCAACGAGTTCAGATGTAGAGAGTGCGACTTGGATGAGGGTGACTTTCCCAACCCACTCAGGGTGAGTGCGCAAGAAGAGCTCATAAGAGAGAAGCTTCTGTCTGACACCACGAATGTGATCGAACTATAACCAAATTAGCATTCTCATCAAAAACTCGAAACCAGCGAGATTGCTACCGACCTTGTCCCTGGCGACTAAGATCTTTTGGCCTCCATATCTCTCCAAAATGACCTTTACAAACTCGTCCACCATCGGGTCTTCTCTTTCTTTGCTCAATCCGATCGGGTCAATTCCGATAGCAGAGCTTACCACATTCACGAATCTTTCTTCCAAGTGGATTCCCGCTTGTGTAGCTTCCACATACAATAACCGATTACAGGTTTGCAAAAAGTGCCTGGCGTACTCTTCTGTCTGGAAACCGACGAGGTTGGCTCCAAGCATTCCTTCTAGCAATTGTTTTCTCACTGCCAGACATCTATACACTTCTGACGATGGGAAAGCAACATGCAAAAAGAACCCGATACTCGCCTCGGGAATCTTGTCTCGCACCATCTTCGGCACAAGCAACAAATGGTAATCATGCACCCAGATAGTGTCCCCTTTCTTGTAGTTCTTGACAATCGTATCTGCGAAAGCCTGGTTCAAGGCTACGTAGTAGATCCATGAATGATCTTCGTACGCTTTGCTCTTCGGGTTGTCAGGAATCTGGTAGTGGAACACCGGCCATAGGATCTGCTTGCAAAAGTGATTGTAATGCCCGTTGGCATCGCTATCTTTGCAAAATACAACTAGAGATTCATGTTCATCGCGCAATCGCTCCTCGATAGAGGCTTTGACGCTATCTTCCAGAACGTCCGTAGGCATACCTACGGTACCGACCCAAGTGACTTCTTCGACGCCACCGGCTTCGAGGGCTGCATTGACGGCATTACGGAGACCGCCATTTCCTCGTTCGGCCGGTTCGACCGTCCATTCAGCGTTAGCGAAGAGCTGGGATTGATCGGTGAGAGTAGCTTTCCGTTTGGGAATAGGGATTTGACGAGGAGCACCGGATACAGCCTGTAGTTGGTCAGCAGGAGCGGCAGCAGCCTTTTTGCTTTCCAGAATTCCTCTGGGAGGTGGAGAAGCAGCTCTGGAGGTCGGCTGGGTGAGTGCCCGCTTTAACTTTGCAGGAATAGCGCTATCCGGACCGGGTGAAGTGACAGAGGCACTGGCAGGGCCAGGAGTTGTCGGTTTTGTGTAGAAGATCTCGTCAGCATTGTGAACTGGTGGGGTAGGAGGAGGCGACGGCTGTCGGGAACCGATACGGGATGCGAGGGACTGGATCAAGCCGCCCGAGGTGTCGGCCCCGGTGTGGATTCGTAGGTTGGGAGCAGCACGCTGTGCAGCTGGTGGTGGAGCAGCAGGAGCCTTTCGACCACGATCATCCTCTTTTTCCTGGACATGAAAATTAATCGTGTACGGCAGGTAGCTGTTACGATCGCAGGAAGCATAGTGTCAGTTATTTATCCACAGTTGTTTCAGAGTTCTTTTCCTTTTGAGTCAAAAGGCTAAGGTATCGATAGTGCTGCACGGCCCAGTGCGCGAGACAGAAAGAGGTGGGATGTGCTTACAGGGATGCCACGAATAGCGTCATGTTGACAGGCTCTTCGGATTTTGCTGTCTACACCGTCCTGAAGTGCTGAAGCCGTTGGATCAGGCAGAAAGAGCGTGCTCGTGGGAAGATATCAAGACGATGGAGCAGAGAGCGTGGATTAATTCGAAGCTGTCTGTCGGCCAATTGGTTTGGCGGGGACAAGTCGACTTTTGCGTTGCACAGAAGTGACGTCGACGGCTCCCAAAACTGGAACGAGAAACTGGAAAAATCCAACAGGTCAGACCTCAAGTCGGTGGGAAGCTGTGCTTATGCACATGTACCTGCGGGATAGGAATGCAAATGTGATATGGCAGAATATGATACGATACTAACCCGCTCGAGGATAACGCCGAAATCTAGCTGTCTCGTCCGGTGGTATCGAAAAGTATGGCCTTTGGGTAGGAAAAGAGCTGACTGCTTCTAGCTGGACTGGCGCATGGCGTTATATATACTACTTCGTGTATAAGTCTCGATCTGATATATCCTCTTCTCTCCTCGTCAGAATCCTACATCCGATGTAGATATACACTAGTGTGTACCTAGGTATATATATACCTCTGCGCGCCATGCTAGCGGCCCTTTTTTTATGTCTTTCCTTCCCGTACATGGGACGGATAAACCCAGGTCGAAACAGCTGAGTAGTTTTTTTTTTTTTTTTCTTTGATGCCGAAAAAAGCCTCATGACGAGGGTCCCCGTCTTCGGAAAACAAATACAAATGAAAAGAGATATCGCAAGTTCCCGTCAGGAAAGAATGTTTCTGAGCGTATGAATTCGGCCCTAATATCAAATCAGCATGGGTCCAACGGAGCGCATGAGGGACAGTCTCGCATTCCGACTGGGTAGATTCTTTTTTTTTTCCCCTCTGTCTCTTTTTTTTTTTTTTTTTTTTTTAGTCCCTCCGGCTGGCTTTATCTATCGTCTCGTCTGGTATCATATCTTTCGATTCTTCCGTAAAGCCATGGCCATGGCGGGGCTAATATCAATCGGGCCACAAAGAAGAGGTTAAAGTCGCTCAACACGCGGGGCCCTCCAAAATACCACACACCAAACACACTACGCTGGTTATCAGAAGCTCCCAAGATTCTGGGGTTCTATTTTACATCTTGGTATGTTAGGTATATGAGGAAATAGTTTATAGACCTATCGAGGTTAGAGATTAAGGTTTCCTATGAAATGTACCCATATATGTATATTTATGGGGGAGCTGCTATCTTTCGTATCAAACTGTGCGCATTCAAATTTCAATAATACCAAATTTATAAACTGATTGTAGTTAACTAAGGAGATATCAGTAAGGCTCACTATGGCTCTAAAGGGCCCTTTCATTTACATCAATTATATATAATATATAGAGAGCTCATGATTTCAAATGTCTGTGGAGATTTTATATACAAATATACACAAAGAACCGACACCTTCTATCCTACATTACCCCCCAATACCAACCCAATCCAAAAAAAAAAAAAAAAAAAAATCAATGACATGCCTTCCCATACTTCCTCAACCGATGATAATTATACGGCAACGGCGCCAAAAAACCCGCAGACATCGAAACCACAGCCGCTACCCAAAACATTGGCGACTCGAACTGAACAGCCCCGCCCGTAAGATGGTAATCCACCATATTCTGCACCATCTCCATGGTCAGCATGCTGATCATGCTCATACCGGCAGCGGTCTTTGCGGCTGCCGGCCAGGGTAGTTTGTCACGGCCGTATTTTAACAAAACGGTCTCGAGGAGGAGGGACGTTGAGAGCCCGCTGGCCACTGTCATGAGGAGGGTTTATGTTGTTAGCCTTGTTTTTTCTTTCTTAAATTTTTCTTTCTAACTGACATAATCATCTAAACACCCCCTAACGGAGTAATCAGGAGAGGAGGGGGGTACACATACTCGACACCGCCATAATAGTCCCAATCCCAAGCTCCGGATGAAACGCCTGTAAATACCACATCGCCGAAAAGTCCCCAGCCGTGCACCCGACCAAACACCTGAACGTATTAACCGTCGCCCTGTTCCAAATAGGCCTTGACGTCCAAAATCCAACGGTCGGTGTCGACTTCGAATCCGCCGGACCGTTCTTTGAACATGTTGGTTTTGTATCACTTGCATTCGTCCCACCAGTGCATTTCCATCTCTTAATCTGCAAGATCGAAGCTTTGGTTCCCCGAATCCCACGGAATATACTCGTGGTCGGAGTTAGGGATTTTGGATTTGAAAAATTTCGACTTAGGTTCATACGTGACGCTAGCATTTTCAGAACCAAGGCCCTTGTTGTGTATACATAAATGCGTTGAGACGAGGTGTGCAGACTGGGCTCGGCAGAATATCGGCGGCACGGAGTTCGGTTTGAGATGTCGCCTGGTATCTGAAAATCGAATGGATATCGCCCACGAGCTCGAGGACTGATTCAGACCAAGGGCACTCTATTTCTATACAAACCCAGATATATGTGATCTCAAACAAACAAAACCCCCGAGGCGTTGAAGCAAATATCTATAAACGAATAGAGGAGGAAGTTTGCACTACAAGCTACAATTATAAGGCGGAACATTCGGCCAAGAATCCAGACATCAGAAATACGCACAAATGGCGCGCGTTGGCGGCCGGCACTAAATCTTGACACCGCACAAACAGCGCAGGGTCTGTCTCATACTAATGCAATATTGGAATAGAACTTTGTGCTTTGGAACTAGAGATTCTAACGTATAAATACAGGAATACTAACGATAGTAGCAAAGCTGAAGGAATAGTATTGCATGCTAATATAAAGCAAGCACTAAGTCAATGAAAGGATGCCCAGAAGGAAAAAGAAGGAGAAAGAATAAAACAATCCAAATAATGCACCACTAAAAACGCTATGCAATGCAACTAGCAGGCAAGCTAAAGAGAGAAAAAAACGGAGCCTGTAAGATGACTCATCAAAAAAAATGACCTCCCATATTTACAGAAAGAAAAGGAAAATAAGCTAGAAGTTTCAAAAAGCAAATTCACACGAAGAATGGTAATTTAAAGAGGTTTCGATACGCAAAGGGAAGAAATATTTAGGTGTGGTTGAATGTTGTTTTTTGGCAAGAGTTTACAAGACTCATGCTATTTTGATATATCAGAAAAATGATAATCATCTAACCCTCCGACGTTTCGATGTATCCTGCGAGTTTTCTGGCTCTTCCTCCTGACTAATTGATAGATGCCGCTGTAACCTCTCTCTGACATCATTAAGCTTTGGATACAACGAGCTCCCGGAGCTTCTATGCCCATTTGACATGAATTCGATGAGCTCGAGCTCATCCGCCCATATTTGGCGAATATCCACCCCTGGTTCGGGCTGACATCTGCGTCTGCGGGTTCTAAATGTTCTCCTTCTATTTAATTGCGGCGAGGCGGAAATAATTGGTAGGGGTTGAGAGTGAGACATGAAGTCGTCGATATCGTCTTCGTCTTCGTCTTCAAGTGGGTCTGGAGGCGTACATGATGGTGTTGATTCTGTTCTTCTAAGGGTTGCGCGGGCTGCGCTTGGTGCTGTCAGTAATCGCCGTCGGCGAGGTGTTGAAGGTGGAGTATAGTAGGATGATGAATTTGATGGATCCTGTTCAAAGGTTGGTTCGGGTGCTGTTTGTGAGCTCTGAGGATCGCACAATAAAGGTTCTGATGCTGTTAGGAATGAGGTTTGAAATGAAGTTTGAAATGTTGGTGACTGTGGACGTTGGGTAAGATCTTCCTGTGTAGACGATGGTGTGATATAACTAGAAATGTACTGGGACGACGGGATATTAAAAATCTCGGAGTAGCGCCTCTTTAGAGACGCCGCCGCGTTTCAATTAGAAGGCCCTGCATCAGCAGGATCGTCGACAGAGCCAAACAAATCTTCCATGGCCGGGGGTTCGGGGCTGGAAGGAACAAGAGCATCAGATGGCAGTCGTAAGAGTGGTGGTGGTGGTACAACGGTAGCACCGGCAGCAGTAGCAGATGTCTGAGCCTGAGTCTGAGCCTCCGCAGGCTGTGTATTCGCGGGTTGAGAATCTACTGGCTGAGTGTCTGTGGCCTGAGAGCTAGGGATATTATCCCGAACATTGCCTGTATGGGTGACCTGTGGTGGGCGAGGAGGGCGGGCGGGACGAGCTTCGCGCCTTGCTTCTGCGGGGACCTCGTCCCAGACGTGGCTTAGACGAGCACAATGGTCTGGGTTGTGCCTTTGTGTCCTACAATTCCTTCCATACCAGCATCTTGATCGAATATCCGTCCAGCCAAGCCGCTCTCGCTCCGAAATCAAAAAATCCGTAAGATGTCTATCGAAGATGCCCGGGAGGCAATTTTTACAGACATAAGAATCGGGGACCACGGGGACGAGGAAGGTTGGTATGCCAGAAGGGTATTTTCGGAATAGCCATTCTCGCATTTCGTTTCCGAGTGATTCCCAAGTGTGGGTATTCGAATCGGATTCTATCCAACGCTTCAGCGAATCTTGCTCGAATGCATTATTGTTGAATAAACTTCCATAATCTGGACCCCTTGCGTAGAGCGAGGTGGCTATTAAATTTAAGGTTAGCATATGTGGAACCATTGTATCATAGATTTGCACTGACCTCTCATGCTATGGAGGAATTCAGAATTGGGATCCTCAGGGCATGTTCCAACGATGCCCCCACAGTATACAGCACCGCAGCACCCACAGTAGGCTGGCCTTAGGGCGTCTTGTTGGATGTTGAATGGAACCTCGCTGTCGCAAGTATTACATTTCTTGTGGCCTTTGAACTCCCTTTGCCAGGCGTACGAACGGTCACCGTCGACAATTGGATTGCTGCAGGTGTACAGCGGATGGGCATTTTCTCCCTGTGGGCAACACGGGCAAGCTTGCCAGCGTTGCGGATATCTGACTTCATCATCTTCTTCCTCTTCCTCTTCTTCGTCGTCATCCTCATCACCTCCCTCTTCTTCTTCTTCGTCGTCCGAATCGATATACCTATCAGCAAAAGAAACTGTCTGGCCTGGTTTGTAGACTTTTTGGAATTCGTCGACGTCTTCTTTTGAGAACCCCAATTCCGGCTTTTCCTTCACTAGCATGTCTACCAAAGGTTTTAGGGCGAAGGCGTCCCGGCAACCAATGATCTTCGCCCTGCAGGATGGGCAAGAGGCATGCTGACGGCCCCATGGGACAATACAAGAACCTATATAGCCTGCTGTTAGCAGCGTACCCCAACGACAGCATCATGTAGTAATGACTAGTGGTGGTTTTAAGCATCAAAGTTAACATACCACAGAAGTTGTGCAAACAGTTCAGCAATGTGATGGGATCTTTGAACAATTCACAACATATGCTGCATGTTAATTCCCTCTCCAGTTTGTCGTAAATAGTTTCGGACTGTGCGGCCTGAGCAGCGGTGCTCCCTGCGCTTGTTTTCGAAGCCTTGGCCTGTGCAATGAGAGCCTCCATGTTTTCGGAAAGTTGTCGCTTCAAAGGATTGATAGGATGAATAGGTGCAGCTGTTCTTCGAGGATTTGTTGTACTGATATTGCCACTAGTAGTATTCTGCGATGCCTGGCTTGCCTGAGACGGATGGACAAACTCCGAAGATGGTTGAGAATCGGCAGTGGGGTTTTGTGAAGCAGAAGAAGAAGAAGACATGTTGAAAGTATATTAATATATTGTGATGGTGGACCGGACCGAACCTGAGCTGAAGAATGTAGGTGTGGCCGAGTATAAATACACCGCCCGAAAGCTTCGAAAACAGTGGCTACGCAAGTATTGAAGTGGTTGGCGGCTGCAGCGATGGGAAATTATATCAACGAAATGAGTGGATCCTGCACTTTTGAATTATCTGTTTTGGGTCGTCCGAGTCAGGAAAACTGTTAGGTTTTAACTTAGGCCCTCCCCACCAAAGCCGTCGTGGGATTTGATATTTATATTTCGAAGCAGTCAACCCCGAAATATAAATATCGACCAATCCAGGGCAGGACATGAACCAGGGCAAAAGCGCGCGATGTGTCCGCGATTGAGGGGCAAAGTGGCCAATTAGAGCCCCGCTTCATGCGACGCTGAGTCACGAAACTTACACGTCCATCACATGGTGTCCTGCTGAATTGGCAAATTAGGGATCTCAAACGTACCGAAAGGAGCAGAACGGAGAGTCAAACGCGAGGGTGCCTGGTCCGCCTTGACCACGATGACTGCTTAGATAAGTGTCACGGTCCGCGTCATTTGCAGTGTCGAAATACATTCTCCGGCAGCCTCAGGATGTATCTTGAAGTCGTGATGCACGAGCGGAGTCGATGTTGCGCCGGCTGACTAATACGATTTTATGTCTCAAGACTGCCAGCTGTCGGCGCTGTCGACGCTGTCAACGCTGATGTGTTGCCCTGAGGTTGGAGGTTCATTTTGCAACAGCTGCAACGCATCTTCTGACTATTAGAAAGGAGCTTTTTGGATTAGTCTCGGGGACCATGGCGAAACAGGCTAAATAAACACCCGTCCCGAACGGAGTTTTCTATAGATTTAACGATGACGACTAAGCTAAACACGAGGTATCAGACATGCAATGCAGACCATAAACAGAAAAAATACAATTGAAGACTTTCGATTATTCCAGTTTGATCCAGAGTAATCCTTAGTGTCTAATGGAAACCAAAGGAAACGATTGCAATACGCCAGTGCAGTGGAGACCCTTAACACCCCAAATCACCACTCCAGACAGCACTCCATTCCTGTCTATCCCCCACCTTCCCCCTCACAGCTCGATATCTGGCAAGTACCTCCCTCACCTCGTCGTCTGTTTCGGCATTAACAACCCAATGGCTGACCCCACCACCCCATTCCAGCATCCGACCCATCGGGGAATCATACCCCGCGACTTCCAGCCTCGCAGCCACTAGGATCACCATTTCCCTTGGTTGAAAGTCTTGTATGTACTCTGAATATTTCCCTGGCGAGAACAATGCTGCAAGTTGAAGGATATCCTTCATCTGCCAAGCCGCGGTCAGAGACTCCATCGGCCAGGTAGCGATCATATCTACCACTCAGTTAGCGGCCATGTTTCACATTTCGTGCAGAGACTTATTATCCTAGCGACATACCATCGGCCCGCTGCATTAGTCTTGGTAACCGACTGAGCAAGGAACCGCTTTCGAACTCGGTATCAAAGGTCTCTAACTCCGCCCCTGATGATATTCCCTTGTAGAAGCATTCTTTATAGTCATGCCGGATGGAATATTCAACCAGATCCAAGGCATCTATCATTCCCAATAAAACAACATAGTTAGGAAAAAACTTCAATCGTAAGTATGGAAACAGAAGAAACTAACTTCTCAACCCTTCCCTCCCAATATGACTACAAGCGTACGAAAACCTAATATCCGCTGGATTTTCCCGTCTCCCCATTCGATCTATGAGCTCCGTTTCAACCATGACGCCCAGCTCGTATGATTTATTTGTTGGTAGGTTGGTAGATAATGATAGTTAAGTCCCGAGCTCGTCGAACTCCAATATTAGATCGGTCCCGAATACCCTCTTTGCTTCAAAAAGCCCTAGTAGATCTAACTTCGAAGCTAACTGCCGATATATTGTAGATAAACAAAAAAACCTTTTTTTTTCGTCCTGCCCTTGCTATTCGTTATTTTTGGGCCTCCACAGCGATTAGTCGGGAACGCTATATATATAAATATATCAACGCTATACCGCACGGCGAACGAAAAAAGAGGCCCCAATTCTACTGTGCATCCTGACCCATGTCCACAGCTGCCCGCCGGCTGTCTAAACGTCTAATGGATTATCCGATCACATTCCTGAAAGACATTTATGGTTCAGACGAGCCTAAGCATCCCGGCAAGCCCCGTTAGACACGCCTCCCTGCACAAAGCAAGCACAGTAAATCATTATAATCTCAGGTAGAACTATTATATTCGCATGAGTAAAAGGGCTTCGTCAAAGCATCGACTCAACCAATAAATCGTCGCAGACGCCATGAAGCCCCCCCCGCCACACATACATACGGAAATAAAAGCAAGGAAAAAATTTAATTTTTTTTTCTAAGTAAGAAAAAAACAGCCAACCAGAAGAGAGAGAAAGAATGCCTTGGGGAACGGTATAGTCGTGCTCGCCGGTGCTAAAAAGAAACGTTCACCTTTCAATTCGGGCCGCCCAACACGACACTAAGCTGACCTTCACCTTCGCACATGCGAACACCAAAAACCACAAATGACCCAACCAGATCCATGGAGCGGGGCCTTTCTACAGTAATCCCAGAGGACAAATTCACGAACTTCGAGACTTTCCAGAAGAAAAGAGAAAAGTCATTCCGCTCACGTCAGACAAATGACCAACGGGATTTTTTCTCCAAATTATTTTCATCGCGAAGGCGAACTGCTACGATGCATCGGTACCGTGGTGGATGCTTCGATGTTCTAACGTCCTGTTTGACGAGGCGTCTCGCTATCCAACCCTAGAATTCTGCCAGAACTAGGTCGAAAGACCTTCAGGCATGACTTCAGAACATGTTACAAACCCCTCCAGCACCGTGCAGACAATTAAAGGCCCCCCATCAAGCGATGGTTTCGCCGCAAGATGTCTTAGTCTGAAGTCTGGGAATCTCGAATCTTCGAACCCTTTGGCCGGGAACACCTAAGTTAGCTAACAGATCCTAACCGCATTTTGATAACTAACATATAGTAATCACTACGAGTTTATGCTCTCGTGCCAAGTCATCAATATGCGAGTAGAACATTCCATCATCATGATTCACAGGGCTGAACAAAAAAAAAAAAAAAAACACAAAAATTCCATATACACTTTACGAGATACCAGGCAGAAAGAAACATTCGAAACCTGGTCATCTAACCTGCATAGACGACGCAATTGCACATGCATCATGGCTCAAAAAAAAAAAAAAAAAAAAAAAAAAAAAAAAAAAAAAAAAAAAAAGGCTACGATACAAAATTCCTTTTGCAATATCCCGAACAGTGTAATCAATCCTCTAACTCACCATAACCAGGAACAATGTTTTACAAACAACACAAAGTGCAATGCTGAACAAGCATTGCGAAACCAACTTCATATCTCACCCTTCCACTGACAAAGCTCTATGACCCAATCCTCTGCAGCTCTGGCAGCCGCAAATGGCTATAGCTATCGCTGGGGCTAGTCGCTTCAGGGATGGCACAGTCGCTACCAATGCCTTAATATCACGGTACATAAAAAAAAACTCCGTCCTCTTACAACCTTATTAATTATTCCTTCGACGAAAGCCGAATCTTTAGCCTTGTATCAGAGTGGTCTCGTGTCCTGTCAGGCCCACAAAGCATATAGTATTAGTATACATATATACTATTCGGGTCGTATAATCGGAGAATACGCACGCCGACTGTTTGAAAAAATAGCCTAGATCCTGTCAAAGTTTTTCGGGCGAGTGCCAATGCACTATCGGACGAGAGAGGACATGCGCATTCAGTAGTACGTAGTCTGTGATCATAAGCCATGGAAGTTACGGCATTTCTAATGTTTAGCGAGCAATTCGAGTAAGAGCCACGGAATTCTAGAGTAAGCCCTTATGGAAGCATCACGACTTTGATATCTACAAGGCGAATTTTTCGTCTCTCAAGCTCTCTCTCCCAAGCTCTTATTTTTTTTTTTTTTTTTTTTATCAAATACCGAATTCATAACGTTAAATTCGAAGGCCACATGAAATCTTATTCACAAGCTGCAGATATCTTGTATACACAAGGCATGATTATCCAGTGTTTGCCTTGTTCCTGAGTCAAGAGCGGCTGGACGGCGGCTGGGGCGGACTACGAAAGGAGCGGCTGATCGATATCTATAATGCAAGTCCTTAAGATCTTGCAAATCCAAAAAAAAAAAAAAAAAAAAAAAAAAGTCTTCAAAGTCGTCAGCATAAACAAAGAATATTAATTTATATATTTCATATGTTTCATGAATCTTTGTGGAGACACAGCTCATCATTTGTCTCGGCGCTTGACGCTATGACGTCGGGGTAGCCGTTACACCAACACGAATAATCCAACAGGATGTGTCGGGGACAAAGCGCCACCATTTAAGCTTAGCTCCATGAAAATTGCAAATTGAAGGGACCTTTTTAGCTCTATTATGTTCTCGTTTGAGTGATGGTGGGTGTCTTATGCACTGGCAGTTGGAAGGCCTACTACTGAAAGTGATCGATAAAATGAGATCATGGTTATGATGGTAGAATGATAGTGAATTAATTAGACGAGCATTGCAATATCGACGAATGCCCCATTAAAAGTATGTAAGTCGGCGGTCCCGTAATGGTCGAGACGGCTCAGCGATTGTTACAATAATGCCCCGGTAGCTCCCTTGTCTTGCAAGAGTAAAGCCGAGACTAACAAAAAAAAAAAGAAAGACAGATCAAGTTATTTGCATCCAGCACCATTGACTTCAGTGTAGAAACCAGCAGTTTTGTCCCAGACCCTGCCATATGTCTTCCACCCACCCTGACGGCAAGTTTCGGCAATCTTCTGAACAGAGGAGGCGATGACGCTGAATGGAACGACAATACCAGGCTAAAAGAGGGTCAAACACGGATTCAATTAGTCGGTGCTCGGAATCATAGCTTCTGGGGTCGATGTGAGGTAAGAGGCACTTACATGGCCACAGAAAACGATGGAAGACCTGTGAGTCGCATAGTTCTTGCACCACAACCCGCGGCAAACTTCACCGGAACGCAAGATGAGGCTAATTTGTAGGCGCGCGTTTAGTGAAGGTCTAAAGGTTATAGCATGCAACAGGCAAATGCACTTACTTCGGGGCAAGCTTTCCAAGAGCCTTGATGGCCGGAACACCCTTGGAGAGAACGACACTGCGGTGGGCATAGAAGTTGGGGGTAAAGGGACGGGTACAAGTCGGCCTCTCCAAAACACGTTTGGCTAGGTTGACTGAGGTCTGTTAAAATCGCGAGGAGAGATGAAGCATCAGCAAATGTTTAGAGGAAGCAGGAGAGGGGTCAGAAACGGATATTGGGAGGAGGAGATCATACATCACGAGTCTCGAGCTCCTTGAGGAAATTCTCGACGGCAAATTCGAGACCAGCAACCTCGGCTTCAGGCTCGGGATTCGCAGCCGGGATGGCAAATCCGAAGCCAGTACAAGCCATCGCGAGGACAATGAAGAGGATCGAACGGATAACAATCGAGTACATCATCTTGACGGTCGATTTGAAGTCAGATACGGTGAGCTGTTGGATGGTGATTGTGAGCTGGGAGCTGTGATGAAGAGGTGGAATAAGTTTTGTGGGTGATGGGAAGAAAGAAGGGAGATAAGAAGGTGCGATGGACCACGAATAAATACGTTGCAGAGGGAATCCAACTTGACAGACCGCCGTCAAAGCAAAATGTTGGTTTAATTTGGTAGGACTGGGTTGCCATGTCTATATGCATACCCCTATACTCACCACAGGTTGGATCTTACGGATAACATCAAACAGCTGCATTTGCTCTCGTATATTCAATAAAAGGTACGCTCAAAGAACCCGGTAGGCGATATTAAATATACATGGTGGCCACTCGGCATGTCTCGCTTCAAATTGGCTAATTGGGTCTAGATCTTTGTTTCTTTGTTTCTACATTCGCGTTCGAACGTTCGAACTTCAATCGATCAAAAAAATGTACCTATACAGCCCTGTCGCTGGAACAAACTAATCCCACCCCGCGGATGTCTACATGTCAATGTCGCTTATTGCCTTTTACCGGCCACATACGTCTTTCATGCAGCTTCATATTCGCGAAATTACAAAGCTAACTCGGTTAACAAGATCTATTTAAACTCCAGGGGGGCGCACCAGGGCTTCCCGTAGCACCAACATCGTATTCGGGTTGCAATATGTTGGTTTTTTTGTCTCAAGCCCTCGGCCTTATCTTGCGGCGCCAGCCTTGCCACCTGTGCCGCAAAAAAGGGATAATTGCAATACCGTATTCATCTGATCTTAATATAACTTGACAGATTCCAGTTATTATATTGCTGTAGTAATATTATCCTGTTCGGCGGCACAGTGTTTGAATATGACTTCTTGGCCACTGGCTACATTTCTTTGTTTGGATGGTTGGTAGCGCCGCGAGACAAGATTGAGAGGCGCCGTCTTCAGCACATTGGCCCTATTTTCTGGGACTGGTCGCTAACATATAAATTCTAGAATTCTATCTCACGGCCAACCCCGCCAATCAAATAGGGTTTGATATCAATCTTGGATCCAACTTCTACCCACGCACAGGGTGTCAAAAGTTCGAAACACTTGTGTCAGCGTCAGCGTTTAAATGTCGATACGACCTGCCAGATGGACATGCATGACGTCTATAATATTACCTTCAAAAGAATAAAGAAAAAAAAAAAAAAAAAAAAAAAAATACAACTAAGGAGAACCTCAAAACTAAAATCTCACAAAGCAAGGGTAAATGACTTTCCCACAAGAATTCCTTTTAGCTACCTTCTTTCTTCCTCCGCCTCCTAAGGATCTAGCCGCAAAATGTCTCGTTTAAAAAACATAAAAGTAAGGGTGTGTCAAAATTGGCGAGTTTCATATCTGTTTCAGATCAACCGTTCTTTAACGAACATGACTACATTACCTTCTTTTTCTTTTCTTTTTCTTCCCTTTTTCTTGTGTAATCTGATGGAGCTGACGAGAACGTTGATGATGTGGTCGTATGCACGGTGAGTAAGAAGTAGGAATCGAAGATCTAGAGTATCCGAATCAGGTAGACGTTTTGGAATGACGTTGAGTGGATTTCGCACGTTGCCGGTACTCGCCGGTCGGCCTGCTTTTCGCCAGGCCCGAATATCTGCACGCATACAAAATATAAATAGTCGAAAAGAACCGTGCCATTGGGAATAGAAAAAATTAATTTATTATTTCTAATCAAATCTGGGAATCCCCGCGAATTCCGTTCTATAATACTCTGATATTCATTTATTTTGGCTTCACAAGCGACCTTTCAACATTGCGGGTGAAAAATACCACACTTCCAACACTCAAAACCAAAATTAACACTATTCGAATTCACATAAACTACCTGCCCGCTTAAGTACTTATACACATTACGACGAAGGGACCGAGGTACCTGAATTCGACTCCCGGAAATTTGAAGGGTGGTCCTAATTAAAAAAAAAAAAAATAACAAAAGGAAAGACCAAAAAAGAGCCAATCGATCATACACTCATAGAAGCTCCGTGCCAATTCCACAATATCTATTCCATACCTACTTACTTGCACAGCCTCA
This sequence comes from Orbilia javanica, assembly GCA_036872735.1. Taxonomy (NCBI): domain Eukaryota; kingdom Fungi; phylum Ascomycota; class Orbiliomycetes; order Orbiliales; family Orbiliaceae; genus Orbilia; species Orbilia javanica. The sequence continues at coordinate 543,389 of JAVHNR010000008.1, forward strand.
GCGGATCGTCAAGTTCAAAAAGATTTCCTCTAAATCCGAATCCGGACTTTACAAAAAAATTTCGGAGCTGATATATCGAAGCCTTTACGAGAGATCCTTCGCCGTTACAGATACGAATTATAACCCTAGAAGGGAGGTATAAATCCATCCTAAAACCTAGCTGAAAAAACATTCCCAAAGGAACTTTCGAAAAATATATAAAATCGATCCATTATACACCAGCACCGCCCCAATATCGATCCTTTCCTACAAATTTAACACGAATACATTATTTCCTACCTCACTACCGATATCAATCATTAAAACCAATATACCAAAACAACCTCGCATTATCCAACCACAACATCTAACTAGGTAAAGAATGGTCGAAAAGACATCCTTCGCCCTGAACACCCCCTACAAACTCACCTCAGGCCCTTCCATCCCCCGCGGCCTCGACGAACTCTCAATCCATCACAAGCACCTCGTCGAACATCTAGGCAGCAAAGGTATCCGCAGTAAGTCTTAAACTTCCATCCTTCTTTTCTTCATAGATCTAGAAGAACATATATCCCAAAAGACATATAACCTAACACACATACAGAAATCGCAACCCTCTTGGTAAACAAAATCCTCGACCGCCCTTCCTGTCCCGAGATAGAATACGACGCAATCTGTAAATTCCAATACTGGGATGACGTATACTGTAAGTCTAACAATCCACCACCAATGCCACAGGAACCCCAAACCTGATATACACAAATTCTAACAAGACGCGAAAAAAAAACATAAAACAGCAGGAATGCTCCGCCAACTCCCCAACATCCCACCTTCAGCCCCCTGGTCTCCACTAATCCCCCTTCTACAACTGACATCCCTCTTCCACCCTCCCCTAGCATCTCTAATAACCCCATGGCCAGCCGATCCATCGGTCTTAACTATCGCCACCACACTTTCAAAATCATCACCATCCCACTCGGACGTCTTGGAAATGGCAGAATCTTGGGGTAAAGTGACCGATAAGGTTGTGGTCGAGAGGTATAAAACTTGGTTGGAGGAAAATAATACTTCCTATAGAAATGTTAGGGAGGGTAGTAGGTGGGTTGTCTATGACTATGGGAGGGGGGAGAGGCGGTTGGAAGGATGGGTTGGTGAATGAATTAAGGGGATACATCTGGAGTATGACCGAGATACAGCATGCAAACTCATAGAGCTCGAGTACATATACATTCAGCCTTTGAGCTGCAGTGAGTATACGAAGCCGAAGCGAGATACAAAGATAGAAATATCCAGATACTTCTTGAATTCAAATGGTAGAAGAATATACTGGATACAAATTCTGGAATTATATTGGGGAAACTAGTTCTAAATCGGTACGATTATATCTTCCACCAATCTCTTATCTTCCCTCTCCGTAAGTAACCTCCTTGAAATTTACTAATAATCTATCCTTGTTTGCAGCTACAGTTTGCAGGACAATAAATAAGAAAAATCTACAAACTGAAACTACGTAATTGATTAATTTTCTGCTTTAATAAACAAAACCATACAGAAAACACTACTGTGAATACAAAATCCAAATAGGGACTCCATACCGATACTCCGTATACTTTATTATGCAATCAAGAATAAAGACAGTAATGTGGGACTGAAAGCAAGGAACTCTGAGGAATTGGGACTCAAAAAAAAAAAAAAAAAAACCAGAACAAGAAAAGAAAGAACTCTAAACACGGAAACATTGGGAGTGACACTTGCAAACCTCGTATTAATTTCGGAAACCCCACTATTGTGAAGTCAATCTAGACATGAGGGCATAATGTCATAAACGTATGCGATCAGTGTAGTTAGCTAACCCGTAGAAAAAGCCCTCAAATATCTACCGATTCGAGAATTTTTTGTAGAGATACAGACACCAATGGATTGTCTGGTATAAGTCCTAACTAGGGAGTCATCCTCGAAACCAAGGAGGCCCCATAGGACCGGGTTTTTGCCTTGGGTCTCTGCTGGACTCACCCGAGCTAGATCCTCCGTCCGGTCCTCCAGGCCTAAATGAACCGAAGCCCGGTGGCGCACTGGGTCTTGGTGATGCATTAGAGCTAGCCGAACTAGCACCTCTTTGGGCGGTGCGGTCGTCCCCATGCTTCGGGGCTGGGGGCGGAGTAACGCTCCCTCTATTCCACTTCGCAATCGCGGACACCCGCATATCACTTTCAAAGAGTTCATATCGACTGCGCATCATAGCTGCAAACCCGAAATTATCGAGAATATCAACATACCAGGAGTATTCCTGGCTATTCCAGATGCTTGCAAGTTGCAAAACAGTCGCAAAGGATTTTAGACGCTGGTCTAGTGGAATGTTATTCGACCTTTTCCCACGGGTTGGTGAGCCTTTGCTGCTCTTTCCGGGCGACCTTTGATCTGGCGACTTCCCTTTGCCGTTCCCTTGGGTTTCCCCAGGTTCTTGGGTTCTGGTTTCGGTTCGGAGGGCGTTCGCTGGTGGGTTGTTCTCTCGCAAAGGAACGGCCTTTTCCTTACCCTTTCCGTTGTCTTGTTTTTCCCTTGCGCTTTCCATTTCGGCCTTCTGGTTGGCCATGGCCATTTCCATCTCCCACTTCTTATAGAATTGAAGAATGCAGTGTTCTAGGGGAAATGTTAGCACTGGACACTAAGTTATCTCTGGGACAGGAGGATAGGAGATTATACCCTTAGCTCGTTCAAGATGGGTCATCAAGATTTGAACCTTTCTGTTCAGGGAGTACGGGAACCCTCCGAACGGATCGTTCCCTTTCAGCTGGTAAATTCTCCAGATTTTATTAACATCAGATTCTTCCCAGGCTGCCATGAGGTTACGCAGGCAAACATATCGAGTGAACTCGATCATATCTAAAAGAGGGAGAAAAACATAAATCCATTAGTCTATATTAGATATTCATAACGAAGATTGTCTACCACATACCTCTCAAACCATCAGGCCCCAATTTATGAACGGCGAAATCCAGTTTCATATGTTGTGCTTCGGTCAAGATGATGATTTCGACGGGTGGATCGAGGTCTTCCCATGGCGAGGGCTTATCAGCGAACAAATTCTGAGTAGGCATAAGGGAACGGGACCACAATCCCTCATGTGGATCCGGAAGCCCAGATCTTTTTGCTGTCAGACTGACGCGTACTAGCTCATTTGGGTCCGGGATACCGGCCCTGAGTGCTGCTTGCGTGAAGACATCAGTAGAATGGATTGGGTTCAGGTTGTTCATGATATTGAAGATGCAGCGGTCGACCTCATCAGGGGTCATTACCCAGCGGCCTGGCCGCGAAGATGTACTTTCTGTCATCGGTGCAGGTAATTGGGTCTGTGGATGGGATGGTGGAGCTAGATGGATTGGTGGGTGTGGTTGGGGTGTATGTTGAGAAAATGGACCTGATGGCAGGAATAGAGGGGGGATGAATGATAATGAGTCGTGATCAATTAGTCGGCCCGTTTGGGGCGAAGGAAAGTCTAGATGTGAACCAACTGGAGGTTGCAAACTTGTCTGGAAGGACGAGTTCGCACTCTGAAATTGAGGAGAAGTCGAAGCAGAAGTGGGTGGCCCAGGTTGATATTGGTCCTGATAGAATGTATTACCTGTCAGAAACTGTGGGAGAGCAGGTGTCGGCACTGGTGGACCTGCTTGGGAAGCTAGATCTGTCGGTTGAAGTTGCGAGGATGTAATCGCTGTCTCCTGGTGATGTGGGTGTGTGATAGATGTACCTATGGGAGTAGGTGGTTGAACCAGAGGTTTGACCTTTCCCCTTTCAACTTTTTTGGTCTCAGCAGTTTGGGCACTACAACCGCTGCTGGCCTCAACTTTTTCTTCGTCGACGTCCTTCTTATCAGACTTCCCTTTGAGATGTCTTCGCTTGGATTGTTTGACCTGGTTCCCGAATGCAAGAGGCGGGAACTGCTCGTGTGAGGATATGTCAACTTGCTGCTGCTGTTGCTGTTGCTGTTGCTGCTGCTGCTGCTGCTGAGGCCTTCTGACGGGAGCCGATGCAACAGTAGCAAAATCAAGGGAAGAATTGGATTGGAACAGGGTGCTGCTTGAAGAAGCAAAGCCAGGTGGATTCTCAGCACCAGGAGGGAAATTTAGAGGAATGGCTGGGGGTGGGAAAGCAGTTGGGAGAAGTGTCGAGCTCAGGGCCGATGTCAACGGTCTTGTAGGGAAATTATGGACATGAGAAGGATTCTTTTTCGAGGGGCGGTTGGGATCAGCCATCTTTCGACTGCAATTCTCGCTGTCTGTCTACTCGCTTCGTGCCAGGTGGTCGTGATCGGTCTTGCTTGCGGCAGTGGGTGTGAGTATTCCAGCAGTCCGAGCAACAGATCCTATCCGACGAGGCGACGATGATGCAGATGATCGAGAGTGTTCGACTAAAATACCTATCGCTGGAGGAGAAGTAGGAGAGGAATATGAGGGTAAAGATGAGGGTGATGCATAAAGGCAGAAAGACGACAAGGAGGAGGAGGACAAGAAAAGGAAAAAGGAAGCAAGAGCCTAGATCGTACAGACTACAGGGAAATGGTAGGCTGGCCCCTCTCGTGTTCTCATTCATCGGCTTCATCATCGGCATCATCGGCATCGTTCGAGACCTCGGGATCCCGTCATAAACAATTGGTGTTGTTATTGTGGTAATTATGGTCACGTAAAGGGTAGCTACTTAGTTGATTGAGTATGGGATCTCGAGGAGCTTGGCACGGCAGGCAGGAATCATGGCATCACGGCACTGTCAGTTTTCGTGCTTCACGTTTAACCGTTTTGTATGGGATATGAGCAGAATCGGGATGCAGTGTCTTCCTTTTGCTTGTTAGGGGATAAAAGGACCGCTATACTCATCAGCAGCCGATTGTAAAACCCTCGCGAGCAGTGCGCAGTTAACAGTTCCATCGTGTACGCCTCGCTGATCCAGATCGATCATCAGAAGAGAAACATTCGAATTCGCGGAAGATCTTAAGAAGCAAAGCCAAGTAAATTTATAAACCACGCAAATGTATTCCATAGACGACCTTTTTTTTTAAGATGCGCCGTAAACGCCAAACAAATAGATCCCCCGTTTTCAACAAACTTCCACTCATTTTTCTGTCGATATCTGTCCATTATATCAATCGAATTCGTGTCTTCGAATCTGCTGCTCCGAATATTCATACCATATGTCCACGCTACCCCTAATTGTTAAACAAGAATTGCATGTCTGCGGGACTGAGCCTATCCATAGCACCTTGGTCACCTCCGATAGTTGCCTGTCAACCCATTAATTAAATTAGTCTTCATATTCTTCAAAATAACTGTGCCGAGATCATGCGAGAAGTTTCGAAGGCATTCTTGTGTTGGGAGATATATCGACTCACGTTGATCATGTTGGCCTTCTTCTCTTGCAACTCCACAATTCGACTCTCGATACTGTCTTCAATAACCATCCTGGTAATACAACAGTTCCTTGTCTGTCCGATTCGGTGGATTCGGTCTCCGCTCTGCCACTCCACACTAGGGTTCCACCATGGATCCATAATGTAGACCTGACTAGCCTCCACAAGGTTCAAAGCGACACCACCAGCCTTTAGAGAAACCAAGAAGACCTCAACTTCAACATTTTCCATAAAGTATCTGATTGAGGCATCACGCTGGGCGGGGCTCATCGAACCTTCCAGCATCACCGTCAAGAATCCGGCCTTTCGAAGACGCCATTCAACAAGTTGAAGCATGCTGGTAAATTGGCTGAAAACAATTGACTTGATGGTACGGCTTTTGCTACGAAGGTTGGCAAGTTCTTCAACCAAGGCTTCGATTTTTGTCGAACTGCGCCAGTTATTGATGTCAATGCGATTGATAATGGAACCCTTCTTGACTGTTTCATAGGCTGCTTCAAGAGCAGGCTGTGTCAAATCGATATTAAGGGCTAAATGGCAGGTCGGACAATCTGGCGATCCCTCGCCCGCGTACGTATCGAGATAACGCTGGACACAAAGACGGCAGAAGGTGTGGTGGCATTTGGACTTAATCGCCTCTTCCGCCTCTTCGTCGCAGATGCAACAAACCAAATTGTTGTTTCCATCCTCATCGGTATGTCGTCGCAGGACAAGATCTGGATGATCCGCAAGCTGGCGCATACGAGTTATCAAACTGAAGATGTTGGCGTAGTTGTTCAAAACAACACCGGTAGCAACGTAGGTGTTAAACTTGCGCCTGCTGTCACCGTAGATGCTCTCATATAAATCAAGCTCTTCTTCGTTGAAATAGTCACGGCGAATCTTGACAACACGGGGCGGGAGCCCCAAGTCGTCGGCACGTTGGACTTTGGTACGACGAAGCATAATGAGCTTTAATAAGGACTGAAGTCTCTCGTATGCAACTTTGCCAGGGCCTTCGTTTCCGTAGTTTTGAATTGGTTTCAAAATATCGTAGTTGAAGAAACAAACTAACACTATTAGTCTAGAACGAAGCAAGTCGGGACAGATTAAGCTTACTGTGCTCCATAGGGGTGTGATTGCACTGATCGCAGTGGCGAAAGTCTTTGAATTTCCAATGTGGGCTCTTGCAGGGGCACTTCCGACAAAAGTACAAGCTGAATGGGTCGGATTCCAAGAACCTGAGAAGTGAGAAGAGCTCTCCAATACGATTCTGCAGGGGAGTTCCAGACAGACAAAGCTTATACTTTGTTTGGAGAGCAAAGACAGCACGAGCGGTGTTGCAGGTACGATCCTATTACAATTAGATAGGGTACATAGCATCATGATGTAAAGAAGAAATACCTTGATGTTATGGGCTTCGTCGAGGACGACACGATGCCATTTAACGGCGTGGAGCACGCTGTCCTCTTTATAAATCCCATCCTTGCGTTTGAATCCGCTAGTCTGCTTGCGAAAGACCGACTCAAGGGATCCATCTGAATCAATTAGTAAAACGTATCAAAGTAAAGCATCGGCCAAAAAGGAAACTTACAAGTTGTCAGAACAACGTCATACTTATTGATGCCGGTTGCATTTGTCTCCTTCGTTTGCCCATGGAAGATAAGAACCTTTAGTCCATTATCCGTATGCTTCTCAATTTCGTTGCGCCATTGGATGAGCGCAACAGTAGGAGCAACAACCAAACAAGGTTGCTTCGGACGTGGCTTCTCCATCAACAAGGCAATCGTCTGGATAGTCTTTCCCATACCCATCTCGTCAGCAAGAATCCCGCCGTGGAACTTGGTACGCTCTTGCTTTTTCAGCCAGTTCAACCCTTCTAGCTGAAATGGAAGCATGGTGAGTGAAAGACCCTCCGGCTGGTCCGCTTTCTGAGTAGGGATCGGATCACATCTCTCAAGCTCAGTCCAGATGTGCTGGAGGTAGGGATGGGCAGCGTAAAGTTGAGAACGCTCACGTTCAGCCTTCGTTAAAAGCGAGTTAGCTTCCTGAATTTCTGACATTTTCGCAAAACATCTGAAAACTACTTATGGATGATGATGGGGTTGAGGAAGAAAATGAAGGGAAATGGGAAGGCAAACTCTAGTTATTTTGGGCGCCCTGCGTCTATTCCTTCTAAGAGCAACCGGAGAAGGTGCAGGGCCACTAGCTCTAGTAGCTCTCCGGATCGCAGTGCTTATAGGATCACCGTCATCGCCATTGTCATCATTCGCTTCTTCATCTTCAGCTGCTTCCTGCTCTCCACCAGTATCATCATCATCATCATCATCAATCACTTCTTCATCTTCAGCTACTTCCTGCTCTCCAGAAGTATCATCATCATCCTCTTCCTCCTGTTCTTTATAAGCGTCGTCGTCATCTTCACCATATATATCTTCTTCTTCCTCTTCGTCTTCAAGATCAACAGGATCGGTCAGCTCGCTCTCGCCACTATCGTCTTCAACAACAGGCTTCTGCTGAGTCAAAGACCTTCTCGGGAATCTCCTTGGCGGAGACTTTTCTGCGTAACCCATTTGCTTAGAGATACCCTTTCCCTTCCTAGTCTTGGACTTAGCAATGGCATCTTCGTCGTCACTATTGGCAACGTCAAGAGATTGCTGAATCCTAGTGGCCACACGACTAGACGCGCGAGTGCTGGTCGTGGAAACAGATGTGGGGGGAGTTGCAAGCAAACCAGGAGATGGTGATTGAGGAACAGAGCTGGAAATACTAGCAGCAGCTTTATTCCTCAACCTCACTGGCGGGATAACCACAGCAATGCGAGAGTCCCGACCGGTTCGACGTCTCTTGGCTGACTTTGAAACATCTGGTTCAGGTTCACTGTCCGTAGCAGGAACTTCGAAATCATCTTCAGGTTGGTCCTCATCAGCACTATCAACCCCGGAGATCACAAGCTTGCTTCTTGCAGAGGGGGCTCGGCGAGGAGTCTTTGCGGCACTCTTTGGAGTGGGAGCTTGAGAAGAGGCTCTAGAAGAGGCTCTTGAGCTAGCACGGGTAACTCTAGCACGCGGCCCAGGGGATACCCTGATCACTTTTTTTGCTGTTTAGGCGGATAACCGTTAGCTATTATGAATTAAACAAAGCTCGGGATATCGCATAGCGCCAATGCAATGGACTTACGAGGCATGGCTATTAGTCAGCTCGTGCTCTTAGCGAACCAAATAGCAAATATAAGATACACAAAGGGTAATATTCCAAAGAAGCTGTAAATATGGAACAGCTGGAATAAGGAGAAAGAAATGGGTGGGAAGCGAGGATGGATTGGAGAAGGAGGAAGATAACGTTTGTGGGATGCTTATAACAAGAACTAACGCGTTGCAGTTGTTCGACATGCACTAGCTGGTAGCCGTAGTACCACAGGCCGCAAGGCAGTATCTACTAGTTACAGAGGCAATCCCTCACAACCGTGAAATTAAAAATCAATAAATACAACGTCAGAGAAACAAACAATGAAGATTGCTTGAGATACACAGTTAACCCCTCACAAAAAAAAAGTCCAAAAAAAAAAAAAAAACACAGGAAAAAAAAAGGAGAATTGAGTTTTGTCTCGATCTCTGTGGATACAAAGCCAAGACAGGAGGGACTCATACTTTTGCCTCGCAACCGGGTTGATTAGGAACCGAAGAAGCCAATCAGAGGCCAGCAAAAGCCAGGACTTCCATGGATACCGCGTAAATAGGTTGTCGCGAAGTCACACTTTTGCCCGCTCTTGACCCGATTAGGAAGTCATATTGCTTTTTGGCTCGGGCAGATTACGTGAGCAAGATTCCTCTCCTGAGACTGGTCTGCCTTTCTTCTATCAGCTGTTGGTGTGTATTGTTTCTGCTGGCTGCTTCTGTTTACAAATAGTGCTACTGGTTTACTGTACCGTGCTACTGTAGACTCTTCCACTTCAATTGACTCCTCCGCTGGAGACATATGTCGACATTGCATCGCCAGTATCACCCACTAGTTTGATTCTTGCTGCATCTCGATCTTGATCACTTCTCTGACAAACGAGCCAATCAATGTAAGAACCCCCTGCAGCCTTATCCGGATCGATATCTTGACTTTACCGTTTACAGCTTCGCTAATATGATCCTAATGAATAGGTCCCGCCGTACCTCCCGGGGCTCCCACGTCAGTGGTCCCAATTCCGCCCTCACGGAATTCCTACGTGTATGTTCAATATAATAACTTTTGGCCGTGAAATTATGTGATCTCTAATATACTCAATTTGATTGTAGGAAAAAGGTATCGACACCAGCGGCATCCAGGCTCTTTCGCATGCTCGCGCTCGTGCCAGAAATGAAGCAGCCCGCAGACGTAGCATGGCAGTCGATGCAGCTGCTCAAGAAGCCGCTGAAGCTAGTATCCAAGCTACTGAAGATGCGGCAGATGAAGAAGAAGAAACTGGCGAAGCTTCTGCCTCTGCTGCTCGTCGTAAGAAGAAGGTCTCTAGAGATGAGGATGACGATGAGGAAATGCAAGATTTCGAAGAGGAAGAAGAAGAGGAGCCAAAAGCCACCAAACCAAGACGTGGAAGGCCTTCCCGTGCTACTACTGAGATAAAGTTAGTGGCCGCTGGAAAGAGAAAACGTAGACCCACCATTGTCGAAGATACCGAAAGCGAATTTGAAGATGAGGAGGAGGAGGAAGAAGTCGTCAAAACCCGTGCCACGAGGACTAGGAAGCCTACTAAGGCCCAACTTGAGAAGAAAAAGGCTGAAGAAAGGCGAAGGTTGGAAGAAGACGACGAATTTAACCCAGATAATTTTATTGATCCTGCTTTCCGCCCCGCTCCTGGCCAAATCGCTTTCTGCGCTGATTGTGAATGTCGTTTCACTGTCACGCCCTACTCTCGCTCTTCAACTGATGGCGAAGGCCTTTTGTGTCATACCTGTGGCAAAAAGAGCGCCCCTGTCGAAAAGGCGGCCCGCAAGAAGAAACAGGCTACCCGTACTAACAAAAAGTCTAATGCACGTGCTATCCTTGACGGTGACACTAGCGCTGTCAAATCCCTCCAGGAAATATGCATTAATACTGTCGCGAAATATATCGATGACGTGGAGACTCTGGGGTACATTGGCTCTCACAATGTCGACAGGATCTCACAGATCATTTGCAAGAACCGCCGTCTGAACGATGATACGATCAAACTATTCTTCGAACCTGCCGAGCATGTTCTTCGCTTCTACGACTGCAGCAGTAAGTCTAACTACCTGCCTTCGTACGAAAGTACTTTGTACTGATTGTTATACAGAAATCTCTGCCAACAGCCTGCGCGAAATCGGGGCATTCGTACCTACACTTCGTCGCCTCCACCTGAACTGGTGTGGCCTCATGAACGACGAATGTCTTGATTATTATGGCACCCAGCTCAAACAGCTCACCTCACTTGAGTTGTACGGGGCTTTCAACGTTACCGAAGAATGCTACGTCCGCTTCTTCAAGAACGTTGGTAGCCGCCTTACAGAATTCTGTGTTAGCGACACTGCTCGTTTTAAAGTTGCTGCGATGGAAGCCTTGGTTGATAATTGTCCAGAGTTAGAGGTCCTCCGCCTTCGAACCCTTACTCATATAGACAACGAATTTGTCCGCCTCCTTACTGGACTTCCAAATCTCAAGGTTTTGGAGATTACCAGCCCACGTGAGTCAATCACTGACGGGTCAATCATCGATTGTCTCAATACGTTCGGCTCCGGTCTTTCAGAGCTTACTTTGAATGGCTGTGGAGACCTTACCGATGAAACTCTCCATGCAATTCAATCCTCGTGTGGCCGTCTTGACATCCTCAATATTGAGGAACTAGACCTGCTCACTAACGACGGCATTAGCGAATTCTTTACAAAATGGAGCAACAATTACGGTCTCAAAGAGATCTCTCTCAAACGCTGCGTTAACCTTCAGTCTTCTGGGTTTGCAGCAGTTATAGATCATTCCGGACGCACACTTGAAAAACTTTCGATCAACAGTTGTAAGGATATCAATGCAGACGCCTGGACTTTCCTCCAGGAGGTCAAGCTCCCAGAGTTGGAGAGTTTAGACATCAGTTTCGTAAGATCCGTTGATGACGCCGTTATCGAAGGTATCTTAAATATTGCGCCTGAGTTGAAGACGCTGAGGGTCTGGGGGTGCAACAAGCTCACTGAGGCGTGTATGTTGAAACATGGAATGCTCTTGATCGGGAGGGAGGCGGATATCCTCGCTTGACACCTTTTTTTTACATCCTCTTTCCATATGTCCCCCCCCTGCATTTTATGGCGCGATAAGGAGTGCATGTCTGGTATAATTGAGGGCGTTCATTGGGGATATTTATGTATTGGATCCAGCTATTTGATTCAATTTAATTCTGTAGATTCCACAGTTTACCTATGATATGATCTCAGCACACTGGGTGATACATGGGTTCGTTTTCTAACGTCTACAAGAATACATGATTGAATGAATATTTTACAATTAAATCCCACCAGTTCCGGTACGCTATCTTGGGCTGTAAAGAAAAGTTGAGGTTTTAAAATATTTTACATTTTAATTAATCTTGTAGCTGAATGTATTATATTATCTGTGGGAGTCTCAGTGACGTTGGACCCAGGCGCCAAGACTCCACCACGAACTCCAGCAACAACCCAATTGGATCTCGCGATCCCATCAACTTGACCTCTTCCACAACATCAATCCGCCACCATCACCACTCTCACTACAATGGCCTCCACCCGCCCCCCTCCTCCTCGGCCTTCAGCTCCAGGCGGGGCTCCCTCGAACACCACTCCACCAAACCAAACCCTCTACATCTCCAACCTCAATGACAAAATCCACAAGCCAGACCTAAAGATCGCGTTATACACTCTCTTCAGCACATATGGCGTCGTCCTCGACGTGATCGCCTTAAAGACGGCCAAGATGCGAGGACAGGCGCATGTTGCGTTTCGAGATATTGCAGGCGCTAGCAGTGCTATGCGAGGGTGTCAGGGGATGGTGATATTCGGGAAGGAGATGGTATGAATTCAGTCGATTTCTTCTCTGCTGTGCTCTTTTTTCTCTGCCACCGCTGGAGGGAACTTTCAATACCACGGCTTCCACGATGGTATTCGGGGTCTTCCCTCTTTTTTATCTCTCGTCTCTTCCTCCTTGTTCTATATATTAAGTTTGAAGTCTGAACGGTAAGGTCGACGTCTAGAACTTTTTCAATCGCCCCTCAAAGATCCAATGACTTTGAGGTACGAACCCAGGATTACCTAACCGTATCCTCCCACACACACCCATCTTCTCCTCCACGGTCCCCTCAAAACTCCTCCTCATCCTCCTCCCTTGCTCCAAAAAATACACATCCTTGTTAGCGATCCAAAGCTAACATCAACTTCCCGGGGTGCTTCACGTTCAGAAAATCCAATACGCAAGATCGAAATCCGACACAATCGCAAAATTAGACGGAACATATCGCATGCCCTCGCTTCGCTCTGATAACGACCCTAACGCAGCTGGTGGGAGTGGAAGTGGTGCTGCGGCAGGTGGTGGTACGGGGTTTGCGCCTTTACCTGGGCAGAAGAGTGGTGATGAGGTTGCGTCTGGGCCTGGGCTTAATGCAACTGGTGAGGGTGCACAGGGAACGAAGAGGAGGAGAGACGAGAGTGGTATGTTCCTCTTTTTTTTATATAAATTCCTTTTTATTATCCTTCCTATACAGCCTACTTTCAGGGCTTCCACTATTCCTTTGCGACATTGCAGAATGGCTAACGTTCCTATAGAGTCGGAGCAATCAGACGTAGAGATGGAGGTGGAGGATGACGATGACTGAGTGGCCGTAAGCCTCAGAGTTTGGCGGCGCATGATCATCCGAGATGATACATATACTACTAGTACATTACGATATAGCGGATTTATCAAGCGAGTTAATATATCTCCTTTAACGAAACCAACGGCTTCAAAACCGGATTTCTACAAAAGTACGCCTGTAACGGACATAGAATGAATTAATTAACCTCTGAGACCACTTGAGACCAAAACTCCCATTACACCTGTGCCAACCCTTCGTAGAATGATACTCCACGTTGTTGTAGCAGATAGTATCTAGAGACTTAACCCTACCACTCCTCCAAAGACTCCAATCCAAAGACCCAAGTATCCTTCCAACTTCAGTTCCCCTCCAAATTCTCCCAAGACGTCTCCTGTCCTACAGGGATGCACAAACCAAGAGACCTTCCCTGTGTGTGGATGTTCGCCCTGACTTATCCCGCCTTGGATCCCTAGGCCTCTTAACTCTTCCCTTCTAGACGCAGGAACCAGCAGTTCATACACGTCTGCCAAAGAAACAGGAGTCGGTGGCAATGGCGGCAAAGGGTTTATTGTGAAATGTAGTATAGGCACCGAGTAGATGGGGGAGAAGACTATGCTGTAGACCACTTTATGGGTCGATGGTGGCGGAGAAGATGGTATCAAGGCCTCTGGCTATCATACATATCAGCTCATCGAGGCCATGCATATACAGCAGCGCATGACACCGGCTCGGGGGAGTCCGACATACATCGTCCTCGTCATCTTCAATATCAACATCAACATGATCATATCCTTCGGTAGCTTTAGACCCGTCAACCGCGGTCAAGGATATCATGCGAGTGATCTCAAGATACACATCTTCCTCATCGAACTACGCATATGATGAGCAACGTCTTCAACCGAACAGAGTTTTTTCCCCCGGGGTCCTCCACGGGGAGGGAAGAAAATGTCACGTACGGTGGAATGCTTGACTTCATACGACAGATGGGGCGAGTATGCGTCAATATGGCGCGTCAGATGCTCAATCGCGCTTGCGAAGGTCTGTTTTGTGAGGAATGGGAGGGACGACATGATGCATGATCGATTGCGATGGCTCAACTGTGTAGGTTTATGTTTATTACCACCCGAATAAATATAATTACGCCGTCGACAAGCCGGCGGTTCACACAAATAACGAAGTTCAAATCACACATTCACACAATGAAAATAATCAAAATAAAATAAAAAATAAAATAAAAATAAAATCATGTATCCCATATTCTATCGACATCCACCTCCCACAGCTCTAACTGAATAAAACCGTAACGAGAGGAGAACTTCCTATCCGGGCCCGCCCGCTCCAATACCCTCCCTCCGACAGGAGGAAGAATACCAGAGAAGGTTATTTCTTCTGGAGATCCACAAGACCCGAAGGTCTCTGGCAACTGCAAAGTCGTGGAGGCGTAATTTGTTGTGGTCAACTGCAGCTGTGGCTGGATCGCGTGAAAATTTTTGATCGAGGAGGAAAAGAGGGAAGATGGGGAGGCCGTCAATTTATACCCGCCGGTTGGGAAAATTTTTTGGGCGACGGCGCCAAGACTGTGGGTTGAGGGTTTATTGTGTGGCTTTCCTGTTTGGGAAGTGTAACGGCTGCAACGCATGTGATGCCGCCAGCGAGGGAGCTGCTCTGTACAGTTGTGTGAAGGGGGAGCCGGGGGGCAGGGGCTATGGGCATATGGAAGCGAGTTCAGAGTTTTTTAAATAAAGTATATACCTATAAGGCAATTCCGTCGCTAGGGCAGTTCTGTTCCCCAGCAAATACTAGATTATACCCGGATTTTAGGACTGCCACTTAACAAGTACAGGGCGCAGGGTCCAACAGAAGAGACCCCAAGATTGATCCTTTTTGAATATGTACTTCAGCTTTGGGGGCCTACAAGTAGGCAGATATTACGATATATTTATGTAAACACATCAAATTGAAACCACAAAATACGAGTTTAAATGCAAACCTCAAGCGCCATGGATTGCAGCTGGAGCGTGGGCCGGTACCATAAAGTTTGCAATTACAGCATACTATTTGCTCACCATGCAGAATAGCTTCTTTGTAAAGGAAAGGTCCGGTCCCAGTACTATAGTAGCAATTACAAAAAACTTGGTCGATTCTCCCATAGTAGCTCACAGGCTGGTCCATTGAAATAGGTATTTAGCAGATCATTTAGGCGAGAGTGGCCGCAAAAGTGGTTGCCGTCAAGTCGGAAACCAATAATTACAGCCTGAAGCTCTCCGTGGGTCCACCCAACCGCAGGCTGTGTGCAGAGTTATGCTCGTTCTCCAGTGTAATCTCGGCACTTTTTTTTGGCTCACCTCCGACGGAAACAGCACGCATATTGGAACTATTCTATAGGTAGCCTTTACAAAAACTGGCCTCGCGAAAGGAAAAAAGAAAGTCTCCCCACGGCACCGGACTCTAGCTTGCAGTAAAAGTTTCGTAAACCGGTTTCTATGAGCGCCATGTATGTCGGCAAATATGAACAACCAAAATTCAGCTTAGTCAAGGTTATTTGTGGAATCGCTCTGAAAACTCAGATTTCGGAGATCTCCTAGGATCCTAGAACGTGGAGTGGGTGAGATGCAGAGAAAGCGCAGCCCTCAAGAATTTGAAAAATTGCAATGGGAACATTACTGTTCATAATTTGTGCCCTGGAGTGCACGGTACAAGTAAAATCCCAGCAACTGGCGTCCGAACTTTACCCCTAACATCTGCCTTCCTAGTCCTAGGATGATAAGCATAAAGTTATTTTGCCATTACCGCGGGAAATAAAAAATAAAAAAATAAAGTGGATATAGGGTGAGCAGAAGAAGAGAACAATCCTGTTGCCTGCGTTTGTTTATGGGAAAATTGGGCGCGTGGGCACAAAAAGCCGAGACAAAAGCATCGTGCCAGGCAATAATTCCCGGGCATACATGCATGCAATGCAATAGTTCGTTTGAGGAATACTATATTACACTGGTAAATATCCTAGAGCTTCACTAGGATTTTGTGCATGCCCACGGCGGGGTATTTGTCTTGCGAACTGGCCACTTGACCATGACATCACAGACGCTTTCTATTTTCACTCTTATGTTTTTGTACTTAATTTCGCCGCCATCTCGTAGCTTGTTTTAGTTCGTAATTGATATTGTTTAATAATTTGATAAGAAGAATGTAGGTGGGGTGAAACTTTTCTTCAAAGTTTACCAAGTGCCACGAAGCATCAAGCGCACTAGGCGAGCTATAATTGTCCTTTTCGCAATCTTGAAAGTAAATGGTATGGAGATAGTCATAAATAAAACAGAGCTTGGAAGATTGGGGGGAAAAAATGAAATTAGGGACCTACTTGCATTGGGGAAGAGATGGGTGCATCCGCCGGGTTCAGATCCAGACCAATCCAATGTCACAGAACCAGGAGCTTCTCAATGGAAGCTTTTTGCTTTTCAGGGTCCACTTTTTTTATATGCGCTGGTTGGCATGTGCTTAGCTGTCGCAGCTCCGTCGGGTTGCATTCGATAAAATGTAAAAAATCAGCCGTTAGCGAGATACATGTCGTGCACCTTTTCACGGGGAAGGTTTGCATCAAGAATGCTGGGATCCTGATGTTCCTGATCAGTGACAGGGATAATTAAAGCTAACGAGGCGCAGCAAGCTTGCAGAGTGTCGTCATAACTGTCGCTGCCCGCCTTAACTCGTGTGGTGGATGCTCCTGTTTCATGGAGGAGACTAGCAGGAAATCGTGATAGTTTGATATCAGAAATTGAGGAGGATTTCTTCTATCCGATTTAGTCGCGCCTATGGCAAAATTCACTCATACAACAATAAGCTTCCCAACCTCACTTTCAGCTCCACAGAACCAAACGTAAGCAGTTACTCTGGTCAAAGATGGCGATGCAAGATACCAATGCAACGGAGGGCGATTACGAAGCCACACTAGCCCAGATGGTGAGTGATCTGATGACAGGAGCAGCTCCTCTCATTTCGCACCCACCAAGTTTTTCTCCAGTCTGTTGGGCCGACTTGGTCGCCCTGAGCTCTCATCAAGGCTGCTGAAAATTTTGTCGACACGATTAGCACAAATAACGATCCGTCGAAATTTGCAAAATTCGTTTACAAGATTTATGATAGTATGCGTTAAACGTGCAATGCAACGTGCGTAATCTGGGGTTCCAGAACCCCTAGCAGGTTGTGGCAGCGTGCA
The DNA here is from genome assembly GCA_036872735.1 of Orbilia javanica. Lineage (NCBI taxonomy): Eukaryota > Fungi > Ascomycota > Orbiliomycetes > Orbiliales > Orbiliaceae > Orbilia > Orbilia javanica. Next base: position 560,777 of record JAVHNR010000008.1, read on the forward strand.
AAACTCGTTTACACAAAGCTTAATCACCTCTCAGCCAGTGACGAGCCCTCAATTTCCGCGCCTGTCAGGGGTCCGGCACTTTCGTCGAACTCAAGTGGGGCCACGAGCTGCCTCGAACCTCATGGTGCCACCGCAATTGTATGAGGGATTATCGATATGAAAATGCAATGCACCAGACAAAACTCACCGTTAGTATGGTTCTGGCCGATTGCTGCCATAAACTATGCTTCTGCCACCCAACCATCCCGCCAGTGGCGTCGAACTGAGCTAGCCGTCACCGTTAGACTTTTCTGGCATCTGCATGCGGCCGCTTGAGTTCGCTCGCATGGTACTGTCCATTTCCGCAGCTGGGTCCCAAATACCACATTGCAGCAACATGTGTTGGTGGCCGTGTCATGTCTTTCGTGTGGGATATCCCACCCTCGATTCATTTTGGCTTTTGCAGGCGGTCAGAACCTAGAATTCACAGCAACAACCGAGACTCTCCCCGCTAATAGCTGAGATTTTCAACTATGATTAATAGTTTGGAGGCGGTGATGCTACGGGTACTTGCATGCGGGCTTTAAAAGCCTGCGGCCTTCCCACGGTTTGGGAATGGAAAGCGTCACTTTGGACACCAATATCGAAATTCTCCACCTGACGTACCGTCGCGGCTTTTTTATATTCTTTTCGGCGCGATGAGTTCTCGTCGTACGTTTGATTCCGAGCGTGCCAGCGAGGAAATCGACGAGGAGAAGTTGTCTGCTGCCCGCAGGATTAACTTCTCAGAGGCGGAGGGTAGTGGCCATGGCTCTCGTCTGAGGCGCCAGATTTCTACTACTTCCAATATCTCCTCGACGGGGTCCATACGCAGGAGATCTGTTGACCCTGCTGTTGCCCTTCCCATCGAATACCGTAGTGTTTCAGTCGCTGTCGATGACACCAGACAAGACTACCAACTTCCCCAGAAAGTCGCCCGGAAGGATAAGAAGGGCAAGAAGACTGCAGCAGAGATCGCGGAATCTGATTCTCATACAATAAGCACCAATGAACTTCTTCGTCGTTTTTCGACATCCATTGAGCAAGGCCTTTCTACCGATCAGGTCCATCGCAAGCTCAAGGAGTATGGACGCAATATGCCCTCGAAGCCACCTTCTCGGTGGGCTAGGAAAATATTTGGGTACTTCTTTGGAGGTTTTGGTCTTATTCTCCTTGTTGGGGCTATATTGGTCGCAGTTTGCTATGAGCCTCTCGGTCGTCCTCCTGCTACCGCCAACTTGGCCCTTGCTATTGTTATCTTTCTTGTCTTCATTGCCCAGGCATTCATGAATTTTTGGGCCGACTTTTCGACAAGCCGAGTCATGGCTTCTATCACCAACATGATTCCGGATGATTGTCTTGTTAGGCGTAATGGCACACAGTTGACGATATCGGCGACAGAGCTGGTTCCCGGAGATGTGGTTCACATTAAAGCTGGAGCAAAGTTACCAGCCGATGTGCGCTTCGTCGAAGTTTCCTCTGATGCCAAGTTCGATCGTTCGGTCCTCACTGGTATGTTTTTATATATAATTCCTCCCCCAAGATATAGAATAGTGTGCTAATTCGTTGGCTGTAGGTGAATCTGTACCTGTTCCTGCTACTCTTGAGTGTACCGATAGGAATCAGCTGGAGACCCGTAATATTGGTCTTCAAGGTACCCATTGTGTTTCTGGAAGTTGTTTGGCGGTCTGTGTCGCAACCGGCCCTAGAACTATCTTCGGCCGTATTGCAGCCCTTGCCGCTGCCCCAAACACAGAGCGGACGACCCTTCAAAAAGAAATCCTAAGATTCGTTGGTATCATCATTTGCCTGATGATTGTTTCGAATGCGATTGTTATTGGTCTTTGGGCTGGATGGCTTCGAAAGGACCACCCGAACTGGATCAGTGTCCCGGTCCTCATCGTCGACATTGTCAGTGTGGCTATTGCTTTCGTCCCTGAAGGTCTCCCAATCGCTGTGGTCGCCTGCGCATCCATTATCTCGAATATCATGCGTCAGAATAAGATCCTTTGCAAAAGTTTGAAGACCGTTGAAACCCTCGGCGCCGTCTCTGTTATTTGTTCGGACAAAACCGGTACTCTTACGAAGAACCAGATGTTTGTTACTGAATGCTCCGTCGGTGGTGAAAAGATCCCCGCGGACCAAGCAGTCTCTGAAATGATCAAGCAAGAAAAGAGGACTAGTGACGGCCAGGTAACTGTTCCTGGGAATGCTCTTAGCCAGCTTAGAGCCGTCTCCGGTCTTTGCAACGCTGGAGAGTTCGACGCGGCCTCGATGCACCTTCCCATCCACCAACGAAAGATTAATGGCGATGCTACCGATCAGGCCGTTCTACGCTTTTCGGAAACTCTTGGTCCGGTTCAGGATCTTCGAAACGCATGGAAGAAGGATTATGAACTTGCATTCAACTCAAACAACAAGTTTATGATCCGCCTTATGTCTGCCGTCGACCGATCAACTGTCTCAACTTCTTTACCTACCGGTGAAGCTAGTAAGTTCGCGGCGGATGATTTCGTCCTCTTTATCAAAGGCGCTCCAGATGTTCTCCTTCCAAGATGCCACCACTACACTACTTCCGACGGCACCACACGCGCACTTGACAGGACCGCTTTGCAGTCCATCGAATCTATCAAAGACTCTTGGTCTCGGGAAGGTAAAAGAGTCATCCTTCTAGCTCGAAAGGTTATCAAGAGAGCGGATGTCAAAGCTGCAATGGACAGCAACGCTATCGAACCGGAAATCCTCGAACATGCTTCGTCCGCTCTATGCCTTGTCGGGCTTGTTGGAATTGTTGATCCACCTCGAGATGACATCCCATACGTCGTCACTACACTCCGCAGAGCTGGTATCAGAATTTTTATGGTCACTGGTGACTTTAAGCTTACCGCCCAGGCTATTGCTCGCGAGATTGGTATCATCACCGTGGAAGATGGTCAAATCGAGGGATACGACAATCTAAGTAGACAGGCAATTTCTATGATTGATTCTGAAAAAACTGTTTACCGGACTACTCAAGAAAATACCACTGGGGGTCTTAGGGCTATCGTTCTGAGCGGTCCTGAGCTACAAGAAATGAATGAGGCTCAATGGAGAGATCTTTGCAAGTATGATGAGATTGTATTCGCCCGTACTACTCCTGAGCAGAAAATTCGTATCGTTCAAGAGTTCCAAAACGAAAAGAATATTGTTGCTATGACAGGTAAGATATCCAAGACGACGTTATTGATACATTACAAAAGATTCTAACAGATTCTAGGTGACGGTGTCAACGATGCTGCTGCTCTCAAGAAGGCTAATATCGGCATTGCGATGGGCGGTGGAAGTGACATTGCTATCGAAGCCGCCGACATGGTCCTTCTGGAAAACTTTTCCGCTATCGTCGCTGCTGTTAGATATGGTCGTGTTGTCTTCGACAACCTCAAGAAGACTATTATCTACCTTCTCCCTGCTGGCTCATTCTCTGAATTCTGGCCTGTTATGACCTCTGTCATCTTTGGTATTCCTCAAATTCTCAGCAGCTTCCTCATGATCATTATTTGCTGTGGTACCGATTGTGCTGCCGCTATCACACTCGCTTATGAGGCCCCCGAAGCCGATGTTCTTTTGAGACCCCCAAGAGATCTTAAGAAGGATAAACTAGTGGACTGGAAACTTCTCCTCCAGGCTTATGGTCTCATCGGCCTTACGGAAACCTTCACCAGCTTCGCAATGGCGTTTTGGTACCTCCAACGCAAGGGTATCCCGTTCAGCGCCCTCTGGCTTGGATTCGGTAACGCTGTCCCAGATATTGACCCCGATTATCTGAATCAACGTCTTGCTGAAGCCTCCTCTATTTATTTCGTTAATTTGGTCGTCATGTAAGTTGTGGAATTACCGCACTCTCATACCATAACGTAACTTGCTAACATTGAACTAGGCAATTTTTCGTTCTTATGGCTATCCGTACCCGTAGACTGAGTATTTTCCAACACCCTCCACTCTTCAACAAGGAAACCCAAAATGTTTGGCTGTTCCCAGCCATGGTATTTGCCTTGCTTGTAGCCTTTTTCTTCAACTATACTCCACCTCTAAGAAAAGTTCTTGGTACAGGAGATGTTCCAGTAGAACACTGGTTCCTCCCTATTGCCTTTGGATTTTTCATTTTGATGGTAGATGAGGCTAGGAAGTATTCTGTCAGAAAGAACCCTGATGGATTCCTTGCAAGGATCTCTTGGTAACGAAAGTGGCCGGGGGGTGTTGGCGCTTTGTTTCTTTCAAATATGTTTAATATCTAGTTGTGGCGAAGGGTGTATAGTATATATATCAAGCTTGGAGGTATTCTCAATGTAAATAGTTTAAACATTACTTAATAAAGTATCGATCTATATGATACGGGAATGCAAGATGTGAGGAAATCAGACCATCTGAATTTGGAAACCCTCCCATATCTTGTATTCGACATTATAATATTAAAACACTGCCTATTTCATAAGATGTTATGCTATCATCGACTTGCATGCAAATCCTTGCCCGGTTCCCCATATGAGATCTTTAAAACGCCTTTGTCTCTCACAAAGTAGCACCATTCACGCAACTCCGCCGGCCTAAAAACCCTTTCCGCATTTTCAGGATTATTGATACCCCGAACACATTCCTCAATAACTTCCTCCGTGTACCCTCTCAGCCCAAAAAATCCAGGACTGGCTTCTAATGGCGTCCAAATCTTTATTTTTGCGGGCAGCCACAGGAACGGACCCACCAATTTGATCATTTGCTGATAGATACCAACAGCTGCAGGGGGCAGAGGGTTTAAATTCGCAATGTTTGCCCATACGGCAGTGTTAGTGTTGAAAAGTCTGTCGAGAACGGAACTTGTAACTCTTATATCTATACGGAAGTTATTTGGCGGCCTAGATGCCAACAAAGGCTGGAGACGTAGCGCCAAAGGCATGAACTGTGTCCGAATGTCCAGGTTCGAGGTTGTGAGATTTGTACCAGGCTCTGGTGGCCCTGATGAATATCTTACGAAGTCTGCGTCAATGACTTCAAGGCGAATATGGCGGACCAGAGGGCGATAGGACTGTCCCAGATTAATGTCGACATGTCTGGATTCGACATGAGTGCCTTCGGTACAGAAAATGGAGGGGTCCTCGAGGCCGAATTTGCCAACACTATATTTTTCCATTTTACAACACGTTAGTTGTCTCCGCTATCAAGAGCAGCGAGTGGCATATGCGCATATGCATAAACCGGATAAACGAGCTAGACCGCAAAAAAAATAAAAAGAGTAAATGCGTATGCATTCACATACGGAGCGATTTCAGAATTTGAGAAGACTATATCTTCCCATGGCGCCATATACCGAGCCCGAATGAAATAATCAAGAACCGTCGCACCCCGGATAATTTGCCCCCCATCGATTAGAATTCTAATTGGGAATATATTCCTCCCATAGAATATTTCCGACGCCTCGTTGTGGATTTGGCGGTTAACCCTAAGTATCGAAAGGTTTGTGGAAACTCTTTCGAAAATAGGACTCACACGACGTCTCCATTCCCCAAATGGACTGTAAGCCTGCGTCGGTTTCCCGAAAGCCTCAGTTGACTCGAGAGGGAGAGGCTCGCTATCAAAAACTAGTAGATGTGTATATATTTCGTCTCGGATTTCCCTGGGGAGGGAAAGGAAAGGAAACGGCTTTGGCCCGGCGAAAAGTTTCCACATAGTGTTATAAATGTTAACAACTGTTATTTACTTTATGTATTCGACCATACCGTATAGACGTAGCTTAGAGACTAGTCTTGTAGAAAACGGAAACAATAGAATAAAAATTTCAAAATAATACTGGTGTTCGAGAAGCCATATACGATAAACGTTAGATTTTAGGATTGCATTGGTTATCTCCGAAGATTTATGGAGTGGCTGGAATCGAATCGATCTGGCGATATGTCGAATCGAAGCGGATGTGGCACGAAACTTCTCCGCAAATGAATTTACCCCGCCAAAAACCGTATCACCCTGCCCAGATTTTTTCCTACAAGAAAACAACATTCGCTCTCCAACCGCATGATATCGATAGCAAATCACACCCATGCCGACAAGAAAGAGGGAACTCTTTTTCTGCAAAGAAAAACTTCGCTAAGGGCGAACATCTACCTGCGTTGTAGCAGAAATATCACAATGCTCCGTCCTGAGACGGATTTGCAGAAAGACAGCTTTACGCTGTTTCGGCAACGTCATGAGCTTCTGCTGGGCTTTCCTGAATAGGATACTTAACCATGGATCAAGGGTCGGAGGCCATGCGACGTCCTACCAGCAGCCCACCAGAGAGCTGGTCTTGTCGATATATATATTCTAAGCTCGAGGACGCCACTCGAATTTTTCAGCTTCAAGCCTGATCAAGACCGAACTCGATATAACTATCGATATCATTTTACTGCAACGGCCCCTCCTTTTACAAGTATCTATTATTTTTGATACTATCACAGATTCAAATTAAATGGCCATGGAGGAGCGACCTTCGAGTACTCCCAAGAAGAGTCTACATTTGCCACCCGAGCTGTGGCTTCAAATCCTCCCTGATCTCTCCCCACGCGACCTCAAAGCTCTCCACCCGAATTTCCCTTATCGCCAACTTATCCACCCGTTTCTATTCCGCAGAATCAAATTATCAGCAGATTCGCTATCAGCATTCGAAGAGGGCGGTTACCTCTCCTATTTACGCAAAAATGTCAAGTATGTAAACGGCACATTCTGATATCCTAACCTACCACGAATCCCACTTCTCGACCTATAGCTTCCCACCTTTTTTTCCACAAGCCCCATCGATGCATCTCGAATATAGATGTATACTTGAGTTACTTTGAGTATATAGACAGCAGTGACTGAAACTTCTGTTGCATTTTTTTGAACAGACATATCACATTCACCGGTCTCAACGAACGTCGGCTCCTCCAAACTCTCGTCCTCGCAGATCTATACACAGAAGCCCTGGAAAGCTTCACAGGCGTAGAAAGCTTACATATCCCCTTCGGTGCTACTCATCATATCCGAGAACCCTTATTTATTGCCATCCTGGACCGAATTTCCCTTTATCCCATGTACGACACCCTCAAAGTCTTATCCGTAGAATGCGAGGAAAACCAGTACAAATACGACTCAGACGAACGACGCCGTTTGGAAGCATACCTGGAAGAACATAAAGACGACGAAGACGGCTTTTTATTCCCATTAAAGAAACAATGGGATTGGTCCCATCGAGACGTTTCGACAACCATCGAATTCCCCCCCGCACTAGAAGAAGCTTCGATCCGGAAAGAATCATACTTTTACCTCGAAGACAACTCGTCCGTTTACACCAATCCATTCATGATCATCCAATTCTCCGCCGACACCCTTCGTAAACTCAAGATATCGACCGAGAGACTACACTGCGGCGTAAAGTTCGACGAAAGCTTCGGAAGCGGTCGGCAAAGGGAATACGACGCCCTCGAGAAGATTTGTTATCCAAATTTAACGGAGTTATGGATTACAATAGATTGCGCTGTCAGCAATCGAAACTTTTGGTACCTCCACCAACGATTTCCACACGTTGAAGATTTAAGAATCGATGGCATGGCAGGATACGGCAGCAGTATACCGCAGGGCAAAGCCATCTATAAACGACTCGCAAGGCTCCAATACCTAAAACGAGTTAGACTTCCCTGGCCGGCAGAGGAATACCATGGCATGGAAGAAAACGGAGTCGATAAACTTGTCCCGCAATGGAGATTAAAAAACGCTGTCGACAGCTGGGTAAACATGGGGCTTGATGACTTGGAAGAAGTTATGTTCGTGAGCAGAATCCGATACACCGAAAAGGGCAAGAACACCCCGACATATAAGGATGCAAATGTTCTCCATTTCAAATTTATGAAAAATTGGGACAATTGGGAATTAAAATGGAGGGAAGCCACGTACACCCCTGAGGAAATACAGGCTGATGATTGGTGTATGGATGCACGCCAGAACGACAAGTGGAACACTGGGCGAATGCCCGGCGAAGAGGAGGATACGGATGATGATGAAGGTGCAGATTCGGAAGTAGAGTGGCGGTATGATACCCCCTATTGGAGAGGTAGGCTTCGAGGATACCCTGATTCGGATGGGGCTAGCCTTACCTCACAGAATGCATAAACTATTTACACCCAATAGCCGCAGCATTTTTTACATGTAACTAGATATATCTAAGACGAATTTAAGTTGAAGATTAAATTTACGCTACAATAATAAAAGTATCCATCAAAAAAAGCGCTCAGATAACTGACATAAAGGTAATACCACCGAAAGAGAAAGGATTATAAAGGAGAGATGATAAGGAGAATGAATATTGAAAAAAAGTTTGCTCCATAATGCAAAATAAAGAAATAAAGATGTACATAAGAAATGTGGGTCGTTAAATATAATCTAAAAAAATGCTGAAAAGAATAAAAATGTAAAGAAATCGACGCCGGATTATAATGTAAATATGTGACCAAATTACCTCCTCGATTATTGCTTACTTATATTGAGGACCCCACCAAACAGCTTGGACGAATCAACTAGTACCCATATTCGCATCTCGGGATAACGATTGGTCCATACTTGCTGGTTGTCGAGTAGACCCCGTCACCTTGGATGATGAAATCAACCGCTAAGCTCAATGGCGGTACATACTTCTCGGGAGTAGGTTGCATATATTCAACCTGGTTAGTCTCATAGGCGGCAAAGATGGTGTAATTTCTTCTAGCCATGAGCTTCTTCTCAGCACGGGGAGTGCCGTTGATATCCGTCCCAAAGAGCTCGATCATATCCTCTTTGGTATCACTAGGGGTGTTTGTGCTCCTCATTCCGTTTTGTGGAATGAAAAGCTGCTTGTTATTGTTAAGAAGCTTCATCATCATGTTAGATGGCGGCCCATTGACGATAGCGGACGAAATGATCTGATACATGGTCTTATGATCTCCTGGCTTTGATGGATCATGCACAAGACCTGCACCACAACATTGGACATCTAGAAAGGAGCTCATTAGCAGATGATCTTATTGGCTATGTCGAACCGTGCATAACTTACCCCCGCTCAAAAATGTGAATCGGATACCACGGGCATGTGCAATTCCTTGCAATGTCCTGATAAGATAAGTTCGTTCAAGATCCTACGTAATTGGATGAGCAAGTTTTCCCAAACGAGTTAGAGTTATGTAAAATCCTACCTTGGATTGATGTGTCCAGTGGTCTCTGAGATCATCAAGCAAATCGACTTCACCGAATATCGAGACGACGTTGCTTAACATGCCAGTCTTTCCGACTGCCCTCTTGACACTGTTGAAACCTTCTCCAACAAGACCCTTCGCCCCGACAATCCCGGCAACACCACCGGCAACTTTGCCCGTCATATTGAAAAGTCCATTTACGGCCTTTTTACCAGTTTGCATAGTCGTAGCTACCGATTCCGCAATTTCCATCCTGGGGAAGATAATTGGCACCGAAAGGATCAAGAGCACATGCTGTACTGAGGACGGTAGGGTTGCTATCCTCGGGAAGAGTCCCTGATAGGTAGGTCCAGCCATGACCTGGTGTGGGTTTCGTTCGGATCTGGTATCTGGGCCAACAACTGCCAAGCCGGGTCCGAGATACTTGATAAAATGCCAACCAGTGCCAGTAACACTGAACAGATCTCTATCATCTGGGACTGCCTTCAAGATGCTCAGGGTAGTGTGGTGTTGGAAAAGGAGGTACCAATCGAGGGCTATTCTACCGATGTTTTTGAACATGTTGGAAAATTGCATGTATTCTGGGTACGAACCGAATCCATCGAAACTGCAAAACCACAATAAGCATATGATCATCGCTTTGGGAGTTCTTGTTTTCAACTTACATATCATGTGAATCAATTTGGCAAATATGTGGGATTTGTGCCCAAGCCTCACGGATATGAGGTTGATCAAACGTAGAAGTGTAGTAATGGAAATAAGCGTGCTGGACATCCTCTTCGTGTCTTGCTGTCCACGCAGCGTCTTTCCTTACCTCCTTGCCCTTCAAATCAAGCCAATCCTATCATAAAATCAGCATAATATCTTAGATGTGAGCCTGTAGGTGTACGTACCTTAAGCAATGGGATTTCTTTCCACATCCTGTCAGCATAAATCTGGTTACCAGCGCCGATCTGGCAGTGGAAACCCCCAACCTCAATATGTTTCTGCATAACGTCTTTCCACATATAACCGGAGCCCCCAAGCTTTGATCTTTCTTGCTGCGGGTAAGCTGGCGAGAAGTCATTGCAGCTGTGGGCGATGAATCTCCAGCTTCGATCCTGCTTAGCTGCGACCAAAAACTCGTATCTAGTGCAGCCGGCAAGAGATGTCACAGCGTATGTCCATTTTGTCGGGGTATCGGCCATTCTGATATCAATATCATATCGATAGAAGGTCCAATTCTTATGCGCAAAAATCGGATGTCCCTCAAGTTGTCTTGGATTAGGCGATAGATCGATTGTTTGATGCAAATGAATCGTAGGTGGATCCACAGCAGTAACGAGCAAAATGGAGCCTAGCCAAATACCCTGTTCGAGGTCCATGTTTGTGTATCTGAGGTGGGGGCCGAAGTATACTCCATTGCTCGGCGCGACCTTGAACATTGAAACGCCAGGAATGTTGATGGGAACTTGGGCTGGAGTAACTGGTGGTAGGGTCATTTGCATGCCAAAAGTCGAGGGTGCAGGGCTCATCATGGCTTCGGAGAACAGGCCGGGTGACATAACACCGGGTGACATGGGACCGAATCCTGGGGAAACTGGTCCCCCGCTCATCAAACTAATACCAGTCTCTGGCGCTGGGAATTCCCATTGCGTCCTCTGAGTTGGAATATGGATGTAATAATATTGTCCTGAAGCTTGATCGAGGTGGCTCATCCACCCATCTGGGAGAGGTGGTGGAGAAGCCGGACCTGGGTCCATGTAGTGCTTAGTGTCTGGAAGAGTTACATATTGAGTGGTAATAGTCTCCGACTTTTGATCAACAAGCTGATAACCCTGCGGTGGTTGGGCTGGGCCAGCCTGAAGCTGGCCTCCAAGCTGTTGCTGTTGGGCTAAGTGACCATTTGGTATCTGACCATTTGAAATCTGCTGTTGTGGAAAACCTGGTTGGCCCGGAATAGCACCCTGGAGCTGGGGAACTTGCATGACTTGCGGCTGTGGGGTCATCGATTGCTGCGGCTGTTGAACTGGGGTCTGCTGGGGGGCTGGAGGTTGGATTTGATGCTGCAGCTGTTGCGGCTGCTGCTGTTGTGGTTGAACAGCCTGCGTCTCGACAGCTGCGGGCCCGGCCTTTTCAGCTGGATACGCGCTGGTAGCAGGTGCTTGCCCTGCCGCTGCCAGGCTATCGTATGCCGGTGGTGCATCTTCTCCAACATTCAGCTTTGCGAAATCGGCCTCCAGTGGATCCCGGCGCCCATTTAACTGGGGGCTAGAAACCGGTGCAGGCTGTTGAGCAGCCCTTTGTTGAGGTTGCTCTTGTCTCTTAGCTCCCTGGTACGACGTCAATGGGCCATGATTGTAAGCTCCGTTTGACTCTGTCGGCGTCCATGGTCGGTTTGGTGCCGACTCTCTTACTGGAGTTGCTTCCTCGTCTTCCTCAATAGTGATTCCTTGGGTCCCGAAAATCTGGGAAGCTCGAGAAGTACCCTTCCTCTGGTTCGGGGTATGGGGGCCCTGACTAAGGCTCGGCGATGTTGGATCTAGCAAAATCGGGATGGCCCCAGAATTCGTGGAGGCCTGGGAGGTTGAATAATGGAGCGCTGGTGATCCCCTATCCGGCAATGGGCCTTGTCTACCACTGCCATGAGTCGAGTACGAGAAAACTTCGCTGGGCTCGATTTCTGGGGTTTCTGGTGGTGCCGGAGATCCTCTTCTCGCCGCTACGGTAATGTTAGAGGCGGTCGAAAAGGATCTATCTAAGCCAGCCTGCGGTGGCCAGAACTGTTGATGGTATTCCGGATAAGGATTCAAGGCTTGCGGAACCTCTGGAGGTCCGGAACTCGAAACTGGAGAGGTGGGCTTGTCCCGATCAGCACGACCTGCGGGCGCAGGTTGTAATTTTGGCGCTCTAGCAGCTCTAAATGCTGGCGGGGCTGGTAAGCTTCCCTTCGGTGGCCCTACCTGCAGGGCCGCAGGGGGCGAGGCCGATGCTGTGCGAAGCGGGGCAATAGGTTGAATGTGCAGCTGCTCCCTCTCTGCAGCCGGTCTATCAGGATAAGGCAGTGAGTTGTCCAAAGGCTGCGTCTGAGTCCGTCTCATGCGAGGCAGCGGCGGTTCCTGCCGTAGAGTCCGCTCCTGGGCTGCCAAACTAGCGCCGTCTACAGAGTCTCGTCGCGGTGGCCTATTCACCCTGATAGGACCGACACCATCGGTCTCAAGAAAGAGTTCGTCTCCGCGACGGCCGGCCATTGTGGAGACGAAGACAAAGGCGTGAGGTATGTGTGGAAGGTAATAATTATTATGAGGGGAATGCTATGCATGCAAAGGATGCGGGATATTAAAAATATGCGTTAAAGATGCTGCGATTCAATATATACGGCAAGATAAGCTGGTAACGGTCAGTTCGGGATCCTAAAGACACCAACGAGGATTCGGATTATGTTAGTTCTTAGCTTGTCCTGGACATGACAGCAAATGCGGGATGGAGGGGTGAATTCTTGGCTGGTGTTGGATGCACTTACGTCGTCTGAAAACTCTCCCTGATGATAACCAATATCGCTTTCTCTCGAGAAGAAACGAACTGAAGAAGATTAGAACGAACAGAACTTGCTGGAGAAAAAGACGAGCTGAAGAGGAGAAGAGGAGGAGGAGGATAATATTAATGATGACGGATTCCCCAGCGGGCAAAAATCCGCACTTGCACTGGCCCACGCCCAAGCAAATAAGGACTTTTGTTCAGTCGAGACAAGTTCCTAGCTCCAACCGAGCAAAGCAGCCGTGTGGCGCACCTGATTGGCCCAAGGAGAAAAAGCGCCAGAGCAAATGTTCCTGACTCCCGTTCTTGCATGGGCCGAAGCACCCCGGTCCTCAAGAGCAAATATATTTGCTTTGTGATGCAAATTCCAATTTCTGGCCGGCACAGATTGCTCTGCAGGTTTTCGAAGCTTGGCCGAAAACAATTCACACGATCAGGTGGTGTGCGGTTTGGCCATTTTTGGCTCGTGGATGCACCCGAATTCATTCGAATCTCACTTCAAATATATCCCCACCTGGAGCCGTTGACATTTAGGCGATTTCCCCCGAAATTCGTTCGCTGGCCCGTCGAAGCTTCCATATGAAGGATATCCCAATCTCGAAAAATCTTACCTCTTGCCCTCTCGAGGTCTTCAACGATCACTTTCCTAAGACACGTCAGCTTGAGATTCAGCAAATAGCCTGGTCTCTTCCAATTTGCCTCATGGTGGGAAGTCAAGATTATGGCTTCTTATTGGCGCCGGCCGTGGGCGCTTAAAAGGCTTCGCGGTCGTCGACCCTGGCATTGGCTGCAGGACAGGCGAAATCCTGGCCGAACTCCACTCCACTTGAGGCCTCCGAAAAAGCAAAAGCTCAAAATTCCACGCAATGCTATTTGAACTTTGTTGTCGAAAATAGCTACATCAGACCCAGGACTTTGGAAACGGAGGGAGATGGGATGCAAGGACGGCAAGAAAAGGGATCATGGGTTTTCCGTCTGCCTTCTAGCCCTTGCAGGATAGATACCGATAGACGCAAGTTAATTGAATGCATTTAATTGTATTTGACAGAAATATATATGTCGGAAGTAGGTTACATCATGCAGCGGAAAAAAACGACTTGGTTCACATGGCGGGAACTTCCATGCCGAACCTCAAACTGCGGCTATACGCCGCATGATCAATGTGCAAAAGCAGGCCGAGCGCCACCAATTGGGAAGATAACGATCCGACCGTCTACCCCGCTCGAGCTGATCTGCTTGACGCCGCCCTGCGCAGCATCGCCAGAGTATGGGCGAATAGCAGTAATAGTATTCTGATGAATAGTCTTGAGCTGGATATCGTCTGCGGTGGCAGAGTTAACTGTCTTTCCCTTCAGATCCATCTGCTTGAAAAGATCACGAGCAGACGATTCTCGAGCGATAGACGAAGATCGAGACTTAGAGGAGTCAAGCGCACCGACTGAACTCCAGCCTTGGGTAAGAGAACCGCGGAAACGGAAAGGTTCACAGTCATGGCCTATAAGTTTGTTTTACAGTGTCACGGAAGCGGGGTTCTTTGGTTAGCTACTAGCAACTTCGATAGTTTGAAACATTCTAGGGAGGGGTTTCTAGAACAAGGGAGGGGTGCATAGCATGAACTGCAAGACTTACCCGCCGCCACAATTTCCTCTTCGGTAATCCATGTTAGTGTGGTGAATGGGAGTTGATGGGTAGTGACTGTCATAATGGCTTGTGGTGGTTGGTCCGGAGCGGATGGGTACACAATTGTGACACTGCTGTCGTGTGCAGTGAAAGCCAATGCATTGCCACTGGGGCTGAAGGCAACATCGTGGACCCATCCGCCACTGTTATTCAAGAACTCGCCACAAACCGTGTTAAACGGGAGTCTCTCTCCCCATGGAGAAGGTTCCGGCTTCTGGTCAACACCTTTGATGAAGGCCGAGAATACTCTGGCATGACCATCGGCGGAACCGGCTGCAATCAAGACGGAGTTCGGGTGCCAGTCCAACGAGAGAATAGTAGATCGAATAGGCTTCTTCAAGTGCTTAGACACCCACCAGTCGTTCTCCTCTTCGAAGTAGCAGACCGCAATAACACGAGCACCGGATCCAACGGCAAACTTGGCTTCCGAGGGAGACCAACGGACGAAGGTAGCAGCCCGGTTGATTCTGAGAAGAACGAGCGTTGGGCGCCAGCTACCAGTTGCAGAAGGTTCCCAAACGAGAGCATTTCGATCTATAGAGGAAACGTAGATACATCAGCACAGACCTGCTCCTCCAATGGACCTGGTCCCGGTGAGAAGCTTCAATACGTACCCTGCGAACAGGTCACGATCTTGCCGCTCCTGGGGGCGATATCGACGCTGGTGACAACCTTGTCGTGCCCCTTAAGCTCATCCTTCAGGGTATAGCCGTGTCCCTGTCGTTCGTACAGCTCAACTGCATTATCTCTGGTGACAGCGAGGACATTTCGGTCCGCTGAGAACGAATGGTCTGCAATTGGCTGGTGGAACAGCAAGTTGACTTCCGGGTTTGCCATGATTTACTGCTGGGACTCGGTGTCGAGCGAGTGAACGTGAAGCTGGAATAGGCACGATAGGAGACTCTCTACTAATCGTGCGATGGTTGACAGATGTCAGGTATCCGTGGTTCGGAGCGAGACGATGTTGACGAAGCGTGATGACGAATGGTGATGATGATGTTGAAGTGACAGTGCTTTGGAGCTGCAGCTGCCCAGAGCTGCCCGCACTCTACGTAAGATCCCGCACTTTGCTTTTTCCCCGCGACACCACACAAACGGATCTCAACTCCAGTCATCTACACCCAAACAACATCACCAGACGACACTCCCACAAGGTACGAGAGCCACTGCAGGCCCTTCAAACCCGATAAGGATAGCGGTAGACTGACAATCGGCCGAAGATGTCGAAACGCGCTCCCGATCAAGCCCTCGAGGAGCTGGTGCTATCGGGCATCGGCTCGCCGCGCACCAAGCGCGTCAAAACAGACAGCATCGCAGACGAGGAGGAAATGCTGAACTCTGAAGTGCCGGCCAATGGAGTAGGAAGACTAAGCCTCCGGCCCACCGTTCGGTCTGAAGGTGAAGAAGATGAGATGGACGATGTCATGGAGGAGGAAGAAGAAGAAGAGAGCGAAGCAAAGAAGTGGAAGGACGGTCCTCCAGCCGAATTCTCAGACCTATACCTCGATACAGGTGCGGCATGAACCTCTTCTCTTCCTACGACTGACCTCAGAAACTAATCTATCGGCATAGTCAATCGCAATCTCCTTGACTTCGATTTCGAAAAGCTCTGCTCAATTTCCCTTTCTAACATCAACGTCTACGCCTGCCTGGTCTGCGGGAAGTACTTCCAAGGCCGCGGCCAAAACTCTCACGCCTATTTCCACGCCCTCGACGAAAGCCACCACGTATTCATAAATATAGCCACCCTCAAGATATATGTCCTCCCCGAATCATACGAAGTGAAGCAGAAGTCTCTCGACGATATCAAATACGTTGTAAACCCGACATACACCAGGGAGGACGTCGCGAAGCTGGACAAAGAGGAAACCAAGAAGTGGGATTTGACTGGAAAGAGGTACACACCCGGCTTCGTAGGATTAAACAATATCAAGGAGAACGATTATCTCAATGTTGTGGTGCACGCGCTAGCACATGTTACACCTTTGCGGAATTATATGATGTTAGAGAACCTGTCTTCACGACCTGAACTAGGTATGCGGTCTCTATCCGCCATAATACATAGACACTCAAATTTCTAACCTCGTTCCACCCTACAGCACAGAGATTCTCGATCCTCGTCCGCAAAATATGGAACTCCCGCGCCTTCAGAGGCCATGTTTCGCCCCATGAACTCCTCCAAGAGATATCCCTCCGCTCCTCGAAGAAGTTCACATTAACAACCCAATCTGACCCCGTCGAATTCCTCTCCTGGTTTATGAACAATCTCCATCTCTCCCTCGGTGGCTCCAAGACAGCTCCCGGTTCTAGTATCGTCCAGAAAGTTTTCCAGGGAAGGCTACGAGTAGAATCACAAGCGATTACTGCAAAGGCTGACGCTAGCGATCGCTTACGTTTCGAAGAAGCTGGAGAAGTCAAAACGGATATGCATCGTTATATGATGCTCACACTTGAGCTCCCACCAGCACCACTATTTCAGGACGAAATGGATAAAAACATCATTCCACAAGTCCCCCTAACCACAATATTATCAAAATACGATGGAACGAAAGCACAAGAACTCCTCGGGCAGCGGAAACGATATAAATTGTTACAACCCCTACCACCCTACCTAACATTTCACATTAAACGATTTTCGAAGAACAAATTCGTTTTTGAGAAAAACCCAACGATTGTCACATTCCCATCGACATCGCTGGATATGTCGCCATACGTAGAGGGAGCGACTGGGCCGATATGGTACGACTTGACAGCAAATATAGTTCACGAAAGTGTCGCCAAAAAGGGGGGGCCGAGCGGTGTGAAATCGGAGGCTGGCGAAGAAGGACATGCCTATAAAGTCCAATTAAAGGATAAGGCTAGGGACGAATGGGTTCAGGTTCAAGACCTTATTGTGGAGGAAATAAGAAAGGAAATATTGTTCCTTGGTGAGAGTTATATACAAGTACGCTCCTTATCCTATCCGATTTCTTTGCGTGAATGCATGACTAACAGCGAGGATTTCACAGGTCTGGGAAAGGCGAAGAGATACTAAGAAGAAGGCAGCATCGTAACATGCTAGTATTATAAAATTTAGGCGACTCAGAAGATTCATTGGTGGATACCAAACCCTTCGATATCCCCTTATATTACAATGCCGTATGTCTTGAGTACAAAGAAGTATGTACACATAGAAGAGAGTATACAGCCTCGATCTCATAAAGACCGGGCATTCTCTAGTAACCAGTAAAACAGATAAATCCCTGTAAACCCCTAAGCTAAGGTGCCAATCACCAACCGCTCACGACCTATATCCGTACCACGCAACTCCAACCCACTTGCTCACAAAATACGCAACCTCAAACAGTCCCCAAGCAAGGCCCCATTCCATGACCAAGGCCGTACTAACACTAACCCAATTCCTTCCCGTCTCCCAAATGCCAAACATCATACCTATATTCCCTGTTCTCCTTATCATCCCAGGCGCTAACATCCTAGTACCCAATAATCCCGCCCCACTCAGACCCAGCATTCCCGCATTCGCTGCCAGCACAAGCATATTACTCCGCGGCAGCATCACTTCACCTCCTGGTATGGTTCGAAACAGTGTCATAGCATTTGCTCTCATAACCATACTCTCCAACCCCAATGTCAACGCCATCGCAACTGTATCCGCCATGTGACTACTAAGCACCTCAACAGGATGTGTCGACAAATGTGTATTCCTATATCTTCTCTGGTCCCTTTCTCTACGAGATCGATCCCTTCCGCTTCTTCCATGACGATGGCCCCGATCATGGTGGTTGTGGTAATGGTCCGAATGGCTTCTTTCGTGACGTCGCTGCGCAGTCGTAACCTGAACTTCGATTTCTGAAATCCCAGAACGGGCGTCTGCGTTATCGTGGTCATCGTGATTTATAAGACTCGGATCAAGGAATCCACTTTCATCTGGTAGGCCGCTGTCGCTTCCATTGCCCGGATGCCTTTCAAGCACTGGTGTATCCGGTGTGATTGTGGCTGTAAACGTCTGTGTTTCCACTGCATTGCTACTGCCCCTCCTACGTCCACCTGTATTCCTTCTTGAGGGCCCAGGTACTGCATCCACGCCGACTCCTGCAGTTTCATCAACTGGAAACGGTACCCACTCCCCCCCAGCTCCCGTCGTCCCATTACCTCTAACGGGGTCCCTATTATTATCATCGAAGACTACACCATTAACCATAGGCTCCCTCCTCATCGCAGCTAACAACTCATCATCACCACCTGATTCCCCAACTTCACCATCGTCATCACTCAAACTCAAAAATTCGTCGTACTCTGCCTCGCCAACGACAAACCCGGCGCTTAGCTCGGCTTTTTCGAATTTATCGGTCCTTGGAAGACTTTTATTAAAAATATTCAAGAACAGAATGTGGAGTCTAAAAACTGCCTTCTGTTGCAATAGAGACCACAGGTATGGAGAGTCGAAGTATGTCGAAGGAGATAGAAGGGTGCGGACGATTGAAGTAAATGAAAGTCCAATGAACGCTCGGAATGGGTGGAAGTCAGAGATGGGTGGGAGAATTGGGGTCGCAGGGATAAGATGAAGGGACTGGAGAACCGAATGGCGATAGATCGGGTATATCAGGAAGAAGGCCGAAAGGGTCATCCTGATAGCATAAAATTAGCATTTCGCTTCATCGAAAATCGATATACTACAAACATACCCCTTGTACAAAATATTTAATAACCTCCTATTCGGTTTCCTTGTCCGCGGATCACGAAACACCGGCTGTCTCTTGAGCCATTTGAACAGCAAAGATTGCAGATACTCCCGGAAGACGTTGACGAGCTGATATATTATATGAGCTGACACGCCAGCGAAGCAGTCCAAAATCGATCGGTTTTCAATGATCAACTTGAGAAGGTCGGTGTACGGGATATTCTCAAGGCCCTGGAAGGTCTGAAGTTCATTCCGTATCCCAATCAAAGGCCATGTAAAGAAGTACATGCACGCCAGGTCTATCCCTCCAAGGAGTAATCCCATATCATCCTCCTTCTCCTGCAGTGCCGTTCTTTCAGCACGCGACTTCTCGCGCCTCCCGCTACCCTTATGTAGCTGCATTCCAATGGTGTTAAGAACATCATTTTGTGCTTTCCGGAGAGACCGTTGGAGATCGATGGAAGCCTGGGCACGAGAACGCGCACTTGGTTGGGTTATAGCCGCTGAAGTAGATGTAGTGGTAGCGGCTGGGCCAGCAGCTGTCGGAGAAGTATTAGTTGCAGTTTGTGAGCTCGAAGAAGCCTCGTTCTGAGCCTGAGCAGGTGTCGTGCTCGTGGGGTTTGTCGCCGGGGGGTTCGATGGCTGGCTTAGGTGCTGGGGTTCGTAACATTGCCGTCCTAGAGTTAGGAGGTAAAGGTAGGCGCTTCTACCCATCCTGGCCTCCTTGTCGCGTCATAGATGCCAATGTCCCCTTGAATTTAGCTCGCGAGGTGACGATATCGAGGTGATACGCTGGTTGGTGATTTAGCTGAAGTTGGCGGGATGTTCGACCGATGTAGCCCCATAGTGCAGTGTTGCCAGCAGCTGTTCCCAGTTGTAAACATCAAACAGGAGGAGCTACAAAAAACACACCAGGAGAACAGAATTGCGGGAATAAAATTGGATATTTTTTAAAACTACTAAATTGGGCTATTCTAGGTTCTAATTTAAGTCTAGACCATGTAGAGCCCTAGTTAGGCATTCTGCCCCCCCATTTATATTTGAGTATCACTATCTACCCCACATTTTAGAACTCTATTGCCCCCTTTGATATCAATAGTTGTTCAATCTTTGCCCTCATTTCAACGTCTAGATGTCGGCTCTCTATATACCGTTTGTGATCATAACCCTGCGCATCAGGATTCCCACATGTCCGGCAGAGAAATATTTTGTGATGAAGTAGAAGACGGTGCTCGCGGTGCTCGGTGTCAAAGCACTTGAAGTTATAGCTTGGCTTGAATAGCGCGATATCACGACGATATATCCGAAGTGGACTCCAAGTTGCATATTCAGATTGCCAACCCAGACAAGTCCTCCCCCCCTCAACACCTATCGCATTCACATCGGCTTCATGATCAAGGAGCAGCTTTATTGCCTCGAAGTCCCAACATTGAGCAGCAACCTGGAGCGGAGTCATAAGCATCCCACCGCCATTGGGATTTGCGCCTTCGCGGAGTAGCTTTTCGAAGAGGCAAGAGAGTGTATCTGGAGGGACATCATCGCTTCCAACACCGCAATTTTTACTATGCGAGTAACTATAGCAGTTTAACAAGTTTGTCAAGTTCAGCAAATTCCCAAATCGTTCAGTTAAAAACCGGAGACGATTTATGGAATATTTGCTTTGGGAAGATGAATTCGTTAGAAATTGCGATTCGGCAAAGATTTCTGGAAGTGTACCTGAGGCTTCAAAAGGTTCGGGGAGGCTGGGTTCCCAATTATCGGAGCTGTCGAGATCGTACCCAACACGTATTTTGGTGTTTTCTGTGAGTAATTTCCGGCGCTCCTGTTCATCTAAAAGCTCGAGTACCTCCAGCCCTAGCCGAACATTATAAACACCAAGTAATTTCCATAGAATCTTCAAATAGGCTGTCGTTGATGTGAGAACACGTTCGTCCTCCCTGCAGAATATTAATCCTGAACTTTGGCTGCTAAAGTGTTGGTAATCGTATGACTCCATAAAGTTGGCTTGTAGTTCTATCTCCTCACTGCAGCCCCGTTCAGCCGGCGGGCGCTTTAGAAATAATACTGGAGCCGAATCTGGATGGAGGAACTTGAGAATTAATTGCAAAATTTCCCTCCCATCCTCTGTTGAAAGGTCTAAGTCCTCGAAACCTGGAAAGCAGTAAATCGTCGTTATTAAGTAAAACGCGAAATTTATTAGATAGTGGTCCGAGTTCCAGGGAAGATCGTCTATATCGCCGGCTGCCCGCCTGGATATGTATAGTTCATGAAGAAGATCCGGATTAATTGATGAAACACGCCGCATGATGTTTAATGAAAAATCAGTGACTGTTGATGAGCTTGAAAGCGCGAAGAATTTGACGTCCGAGTCTTTGATGTGTTCTGACTCTAGGTACTCTTGGACTGTGAAATGAGCGAGCTTGATTATTGTTGATTGAGGGTTTGCATTTACGATCGACTCTCCTCCATTTTGAAGCCGAGAATCCTGAGCGTCAGAGGACAATTCGGTGTCGACTAAGCAGCCGCATAGTTCTTTAAGCTCTGTGCCATCGTCGCTATAATCTATATCGGACTCCACCCAAGATAATAGCGTTGATAAAAACAACCTTGAGCTTGAGTGCGCCCAATCACAAAAAGTTTTATTATGTCCACAAATCATTTTTATGACAGATCTGACAAAAGGCCAATCTTCTTTCGGTATAGCGTTGAATATTTGATCGTAGGCATCGAAAATCGTCTTAGGTAGACTGGCAAGGGCTCTTTTGATACCTTCTCTGGATCGTTGCCGCCTCAGTAGATCGATTTGACAGGAAGCTAGCCGAAACCTGGTGTAAATATATTAATAACAGGTTTTGTGAGTCAGCCATTGGATGCCGCCAGGGGGTCTGAGTATAGTACGACGACACTGGGTACGGGATACAATCATTTTTAAATACTCACATTCCATCAGCCTGCTTGCTAATTTTCTCCTCGATTTCCGGAAGCATATCAGAAACCTTTAGCAGTGCCTTTATTTTAGGGAGCATGTTTTTGACGAAAACTTGAATGTCTTTCTGGACTTCTGGGTTAGACATTGACATTTTAATGGCAACGTTAGTAAATGGAATTTCAATCTCTGAGATTTTTCGGCTCGAGGCAAGTAGCCAAATCTTCTGAAATACTGAATTTGTTGAAAGTTTGATTAGCAGATTAGCTAAATTTTTGCATTCCTGACTTTCGTCTACTCCATCTACTATAATATGAATAGCAGTGAAATTTTCTAGAAGAGCTTCTATCGCATCTTCGAGATCCTTAATCGAAGGATAGTGGTTTAGTTTGTATAGATCTTTGATATTACTTGGTACGACTCTGATTTTCCGAATCATTTGAGAGACAACCCATCGGAGGAAGGGTTCCACCGCATCTTGATTGTGCGAGAAGATGCAGTAGTAGTATATGACCATAACCTTAGGAGTGTTACTGGTCCTATTAGTATCAGAAGTCTTAGCGAAATGTTCGTTCGTTTTTTGGATGAGGAAGGAAGCTAGTATGGTCTTTCCAGCACCAGGAATACCGAACAGCCAGATGAGGCGGCTTTCCGAGGATCTACCTAACCAGTTGTTCCATTGCTCCATTCTTGTAACCCAGCTACTGGTTTGTGGATCATGTAGCTTAATGGATTGGTTATACTTTTCCGTTGGGTTTTGCGCGCGAGACTCAATCCAGCTGCAGATTTTATCGCATTGTTCGTCACGAACGTGGAGCTTGATGTGACGGATATCACGTCTAATAAATGAGAGTTAGTTTCTAACTGGGCAAGGCATGACAGGGAAGACTGACGCCGTATAATCAGAGATTTCCAGTAGGATCGTAGCTTTTGTATGCGAGATTTCCGCAAGAAGTTTTTCAGCCTTTGACTTCAGGCCCAACCACTTTTTGCCCAGATCTATTTTCTCTTTGAAACTAATGGTGTTACTTGACGTATCAGGAAGAAGATTATACAGCTCGTCAACTAATTGGCGGCATCGGTTGAGCGGGGTAACATCATTATCGTCGTTTTGTGTTTTAAAACGTCCGCCCTCAGCATCTAGCAAATCTTTATATCCTTCGAGGATGATTTGCAGCGATTTCATCTCGCTTTTAACGAGCTTGACAACATGTGGCGCCTCTTTCATCGTATCATGAGTCTGTTTGCAAATCTTGACGATGGCGGCTGTAATCTGAATGAAAGCGATAACACTAGCTCCAATCTCTGCCATTTTGAATTTTGAATGATGAAAAGAAATCGAGACAAAAATAGATAAGAACTCTATGTAGCGAGTAACCAGATTGGTATATATATATATAGGTATATATATATATTATGCTGAGGTACTCGTCGTCGCTGAGGGTTAGTCTTGAACCCGACTTTTCTGAGGATCTCCGGTAACTACTAGGCCTCTTATTCTGTGGCATGCTTTCATATAAGAATCATACTGGAAAGCCCTAAAGGTCATTACCCCGCTCTTTCTCTTATCAAGGGAATCGTAAAACCATCGTGGTTGGATTGTCGAAGGATCCAACATGCAGCAGTTTGTCATACACGCAACGCTCCCATAACGTCAAACACCGGCCTACGAATCACACGTTTGTCTATCCTGGGAGGGGATATCCGTATCCTTCTCAGGATAGAATCCCAGTATTAAATACATATTATAATATTAATATATTAATTATCGTGCAGCTATTCACCATGCATCGTATGTGCGTGTATGCTTATCCGGTGTATAAGAGTAAACGTAAATCAGTATTTGTATTTATCCTACGATGCCAGCCTCACTATTTGTGGGAACATGCATCATTATCCAATGGGGATCCAGCATGAATTGTTTAACGCCCGACTGAAAGTCGGGGGCTGTATATAACTACTAGTATACTTTACCTTACTGGTGCTGGGGGGTATACCCGGGTAAGGTATTCTAGAAAGCCCTAGAATTCTAGATACAACTAAACACCAATGATCAACTTTCAAAGTGGAGATATTACGCGTGCAGTGTAAATATCGTAGCCGTATATCATACGATATCAAGTTACGTCGGTATGAAGGAGTCTCAGCTTTCAATATGGTAGATGAATGTTGTTCAGACGACCGAACAAGTGGTAACAAATATTCACAGGCTCTGCTCACAGAAAGCCTGTGTTTATGCTCAACGGAGAGAAGATCTATGGATCACATAATTATGCATAACTGTTGAAAGAATTCACAACAACCCGGTGTTCTTCCATAATGTGGTACCGTTGCCATCGATCGAAAGTTACGCTGTCTTGGAAGGTTGTGCATGTGATCGCATCCTTCGATGGGAACAGTATATGCAGAGAATTTATCCCACCCGCTATTAAGGTAAGGCACCCGGGAAGTCAATTCGCACATTGCTATATAGCTAAAGGGTGATTCTGGGCCGATTTTGAGGATCAAAACCCCTTCGAGAAGTTCTACCCCGAAAACATGATGTTCAGTTCGACACTAAGCCTAGAGCGATCTACTGCGGCATTATCTATATCCACCTGCAGCGCTGTCGATATATGTACTTAAATGTCAAAGATATCGATAGACTTGTTGATACATATAGGCTCGAACATAAGTGATCATACAGAGCAACGTATAGGTCGAACAACCCGGTTGGGACCGGACGAATCAAATCCTGCTATCTCAGCTCGATATTGTGGGTGATGCTGACTCTGTTAGCAATCTTACAAGAAATGTCGTGCCTGAAAATTTCCGTAAAAGAGAGTTTGATATGCCTAAACAGCGGCTGTATATCGGGATCTACGTGCTCGGTGACAGATACTTTATACCCGGACTAAAATCTCTGGCTTCAGAAAAGTTCAATAAAGGTCTACCGGTAAAGGCCGCTTTTGTATTCGATCTTACTTGTATAATGCATATAGATTTTAAAAAACTGAGTATTTTGTCGGATGCATCTCTAACTTAGTATACCAAACAATAAATAGGCTTAAAGGCTCACTATTTTTTAAAGTCACACTTCCTACCGAGACTATTGTCGATTGTAAGGGCCCAAGTAGTCAAATTAATATAAAAGTCAATATAGAAGCAATCACTATCAATCTGAGAAAATCAATAGAGTTTAAGTTTAAGGTCATCATATTCATTACTATCTAGGCTATCATTACAGATCCTGGCAGCTACTATATGCAGCATACATTTCTCTAGTATTACATATCCGGTCGTACTTCACGTTCCTTCCGTCGACGTCTTCTCCATGAATCCATCCAAAACCATTATAGTATACACCCCATCTCTATACTTCATTCCTCATATATAACACCAGAATTACTCCGTATTCCAATTCTTCCTATGCTTCCCCGATTAGACACCACTCAAATATGGGCAGAGACCAATTAAGTGAGGACTGGTCCGTGGGTGGCATTAACAACAAATGGATTGGCAGCCAAGGTAAAGTTGGCAGGGTAGTCAATATAATAGTAATTGGCATTCGGGTTGGCAGTGTTATTCGTCCTCTTGACATGCTGATCTGGAATGTAGAACGCTGCGGTATCGATATTCTTATCCCGGTTGTAACGGAACGTAACCGTAAATAGATATCCGGTAAGGATTCTATCAAAGCCAAATCCAACACCGGGTTTGGTACAACGGGTGTACATCGGTGTAGTTGCGATTTGCCCGGTTTTGCTGGCGGAGCAGTTGGCCTTGGCACCAGATGCGGACTCCCAAGAG
Organism: Orbilia javanica; assembly: GCA_036872735.1. Taxonomy (NCBI): domain Eukaryota; kingdom Fungi; phylum Ascomycota; class Orbiliomycetes; order Orbiliales; family Orbiliaceae; genus Orbilia; species Orbilia javanica. The sequence goes on from JAVHNR010000008.1 coordinate 586,593, forward strand.
AAGCCCATGTGGGCAACGGCGGAGTGGGGGCGGCCGTAGTTATAGAAGTTGGTGATTTTGAAGGTAGTTGGTCCAGCTACAGCACGGGCTTCGAGGATGGAGGATTCCTCGGCTGGGACTGGGGTCGCTGTGAGCCCGGAGGCAAGAGCGAGGAGTGGGAGGAGGGTAGAGGTGAACTTCATTTTGGATGGCTGAGGGGATGGAGATTATATATTAGAGATATATATATAGATTTTGATTAATGGATCGATTCTATTCAGTCAATCTGAAGTGATGATGAATTGATGATGATAAAAAAATATCAATGGACGGGTGACTTTGAGCCCGTTTATATACTTTTTTTATAACCCTCATATGGCAAATATAATAAGACCCCCGTCAGTTGAAGATCCTAGTATCGGTGTACCTCTACCACATCTTCTCCAAATCCAGAAACATTCCATTGCGCGATAGTCCATTCATGCAGACGGTGCGGTCTGGACTGCGTCCATGGGCTTACTGCAATCTCTCCCAACGGCGACGGTTTATTGGTTCGTACAGCCACCAAACCGACAATGGAAGGATCATTGATGTTTTCCGTTCCTAACAGGGACGTCGAAACATTTCGGCCCAGAAAAATTAAGCTATAAACGAGCATCTCGACAAAAAGCTTCGACACAATAAGCATTGCTGTAATTAATCACGGGGATCAGCCGTGACCCACAATGCCCAATGGAGTATTCACAGCCCTTCGCCGATGAGCAATTTACACACTCGATTTGTTGAGGCGTCGAGAAATCCTCCTTATAAAAACGGATGGTCAGAGGGTTCGCCACTCGAAGGTGGTTGGGTAGGTAGAAATATATATACACAAACTTTCGGGGAATTAATATTAGCAAATGTGAGAAGTGTAGCGAGCTCTGCTAACACGCTGGATATGGATATGGTAGATCCGTTGTCTTGAGGTGGTGGTACACAACTTTACGTTGCATAAAATATGCATGCAAGCCGTAGCCTGGGACGGTCGACAGGCATATTAGAATCGGGAAACGGTTGGTTAGGATTTGCCTCAGACATCAGATTAGGATTTGCCGGACCAAAGCCTTAAAAGCCCTAAACAGCCCGTTACAGAAAAGCTTCTAAGGGTCGTCGGTTGACCTTTCCGCTATATACCGCACCACTATATCGTCAACACTGCTATGCGCATTGCCGGATTTGAACGCGAAAGATACCTCGAGAACGAGCATCGGATGCTTCCGGACCGAGACTACATACTTCCCACGAAAATAGGCCAAAGGACCATATAAGTTATGATATATATAGGGCGCACCAAGCGTTTCGAGCAGCTAGCCTATGGAGTAAAGGCGCAGTCTACACACACATATATCTAGAGGTCCACTTGGATAACCTATATTTAATCCTACAATCCTATGGACGTGATCGGTGAAGCGGTGGCGGTTTTGTTCGAGGCAATACACAAACTGGTGTAGCTATATGGTAATAGAATCGGCCTCGGTGAAACTTTAATTTCAGGCTAGTGCGAGAGAGAAACTTGGATATCACCATTCATATTTATCTCGTAAACCATCCTGCTGCCTATGCAATGTTTTGGGGGCGTTTTCTGTTCTTTTATTATTTTTTTGCCTTCTTTTAATCAAATATCAGAGTATTATATCACCGGTCTGGTCCTAGGCTGTGTTCTCCAATAATGTATTTCTTATATAGTATACTCTTTGCATGCAGTTGACGGTGACAGTATATACACTACCCCACGTACATATATATAATACATATCATATCTACGACTTCCTCTCCAAATTCATTTTAGACTTCGAGAGTCTGGCCGATAAGGAGGGTTATATACCACTCGCTTGCTTGTCCTCTATACATACAGGGCGCGGATTGCATCGATTGAGTGTCCCTATCAAATTATTCATTTTAGTCACGATATATATTAATATTGACGGTCTTGAGTATTAACTAGCTTAGGCTCCGCTGACGGTCCCGAAGAGACTGGTATATGCACCATGGTGCCATTTGCGCCGACGAGGGTATAATCCCAATTATATCGTTATAATTGAGATACCATATTAAATTCAACAGTAACAATCCTACTTGCTTCAATTCCATCGATTATTGCTTTAGCATACAAGCACTATATCAATATTACCCCGTTGGCCGAAAATGCGATCAGATTGTGGGGATACCTTTCTGTATTTGACCTGAACATTGCGCCTAGCTTGGCGCCATGAGATCAGTCTAGCCTGATATCTAGCTTTCTCTAGTTCCCTTTCAAGCTGTCCTCGTGATATCATATCGATATCAAGAATCCGGAGCGCTGAATATGCTAAGGAAATAATGCAACATTTCCACGAATTCGGATCCAAAATTGCCAAAACACCGATATATTATTGCTAAATAATAAATATAGTCGTGATTCGATTCATATCCTCCCAGATTAAAAATTAAAAGTTGACGTCCTGTCCACACGGAATAAGATCTTTACAATAGACCCCATTTACTCCCTAAGATACATCGAAACCAACACGCCTAGATCAACGCGACTTAAAACTCCGTTCGCAAGTGGAGACAAACCCCAATTGCCCAAGTGCGCGCGGGGTCGACGGATCATGATCATAAGCCCAAGTTGACCCGTCGATCGATATCAAGAACCGGAAGTAATTCCCTAACCAGCCGACTTCCAAAGAAAGCAAAACTCAAAAAGTCCCCGAGTATCATATCATACATATATAACATTTACAACAAAACCATGTATTGGATCCAAAACTGGGACCAAATCTTCGACGAGCTCGAAAAGTCCGATATAACATCCGACGACATCAAAAAGACCGAAGTGGAATTAACAACGAGTCTAGATGACGTCTACGGTGTAAGGCTTTTAAAAAATAATCTAATCTTCGAATGAAAATATCGTACCTGACGATTAACACCCCTCTCATGCCATTATCTAGCCTATAATCGCTTCAAACCGAGAATTCGACACCATCAAAGAAAACCAAAAAAACTACCTAACCTTCAACCTCCCACCCTTCAAAACCCTGCGCTCACTAACCTTCATCCTCCGCACCAGAGGCTCCTGCTGGTCCCGTACTTTCGATGACTGGGGAACCTTCAAAGGCACCTGGTCCTGGCTCGACGTGGAGCTCTGGCGACCAGCAAGGGGTCCCAAACCCACAGGTCGGGATGTCCATCTCGGCGGAAACGGCTGGGAGCTCGATCCCAAGAAAATAATGGTCAAAAATAAGAAATACATGGTCGGGGTTTGGTTGTTACAGAGGAATAGACATGCTGCGAAGGGTTGGGAGAATTATACGGTTACTTGGGATGCGAATGAGTTTGAGTTGGATGATAAGTTGGCGGCGAAGTGGGAGGAAGGGCTTTCGGAAAAGGGAAATGAGGACCCTGAGGTTGCGAAGAAGGAGAGGTGGCATAAAGGTGGTTGGAGTCCTAATGGGCAGTTTGTGAGGAATTTGAAGCCGGGGGATGAATTGAGGATCATGATGAAGGGGAGTACTAGATATCCTGGGTGGAAATGTGAAGTCTTGTATTGTGATGTTCGAGCGAAGTGGACTTGAAAGAACTATGCCCGGAAGAGGGCATGTATCTTGAATTTGGAGTAATCTTATGGAGGTACTTAAGATATAATATATAGATAGACAACGACAGGTTTATATAATATATCAGTATAGATCATTATTAAACTACTTTCATTCATATATACATCGCATCGACTTCTCCCCCGATCTTTCTGGTTGATGGTGCATGAGCTTGGACATAACTTTGAAAAAGCCGCTAAAAAACTACTTTTCACAATCGCACTTGACGTTAGAACATTAGAAAAGAGAAAAAAAGAGAACCAAAGAAGCATGTACGGGCGAGAAAACAAGCTGTCGCCATAAAAAGCAGAAAAACGAAACGTCGCCTAGATCTCAAACTGCTTTACGATTCAGTAAACATTTTCAACAAAACCTGACCGCCATCCTGTCCAACGACAGTCTTAACCTCATCCTCCTTAACAGTCGCCCTGATCATCTTCTCATCCTTTCCAGCAGCTTTGCCTCTCCCTCTCTTACTTGGTGTAAGCCCACCAGTGGGCCCACCACCGCCACTAATCTCAGCCACACCGGCAGCCTCCAAACCACTCAAGATATCCAAAAACTCCATCTTTGTAACTGTTGGGAACAATACGTTATCCGACTTGCAAAGCTCCAAGTATCTCTGCCACAAATCCTTGACGAGCACACCACCGCCGTTAACCTTTCGGCTCAACACCACCAAAGCGCAAACAACAGCCTTCTGATTGATGTTCAATGTCTTTAGTCGTGTGTTCGAAGTGATACCGAAAGATGTCGTAGAGATACGTGCGATATGTGCCAAAGATGCACGAGGGGCAGATAGTGCGGTAAGGGCCTGGAGAGGGTTTGGTCGAGTGCCCGCCTTGACTGGAGCAGCGGCATTTGCATCGACTACAGTCTCGGACAATGGCTTTCGTGGTGTAGCCGAAGGAGTCATAACCATTGGGATGCTTCCCTTAGTAGGGGTATTCTCAACACCAGTAGAACCTTGTTCCCCTTGAAGCTGCTGCATCATCTTTGTTTTCGTCTCGTGTTCAACCATATCAATCGCCTTTCTGCAAATGTCGAAGCATTTTCTGAGGTCACCAGTTGACTGTGCAACCTTCTTCGAGCAGAGAGTGATAGCAGATGGGTGGATCAAAGGAACCCACGTCGCATCGCAGGATTCGTCATTCAAGCTCTTGAGTTTGGAAGTAACGACTTGAGCAATCTGATCTGCCGAGTACGGTAGCACAGGGAGCAAGATTGGTTCGAAATTGCGTGCTTTGAGACGTGGGAGGAAACGGTCGGTAAGATCGAGTGCGTTTGCGATACCCACGAGAACAAGCTTCGAGTTCTTTTCGAAAGACCACTCGAAGATCTTGTAGAGAATTTCTTGGTCCTTGGTCAACAGCGAGTCCATCTCGTCTAGTACTATAATGGAGACGTTCTCTGTTGATTTCTTCCTTGGAACGAAGAGCTTCTCCAAAGCGTCCACGTAGTTTCCCATGACAGCCTCATCACCCAAGAAGTCTTCGGCAAGCTTTGAGTAGATATCTTTGGGGTCTTTGGTGGCCATGCAATTGAAATATACCATCTTGACACCCTCCGTCGAAAGGTCGGCGATAACTTCGGACAAGAGAGCACTCTTTCCGGTACCAGGTGGTCCGCTGACGTACATACATCCTCCAACCTTTTTCTCCAGCTTGCTCTTCAAGAAGTCGGTAAGTTGTGCACGTTCCTTCTCACGTCCTACAAGTTTCCCAGGCGCGGTGCTGCGGACAAACAGATTCTTGCCAGATGTGAAGATTGTTCGAGAAGACGGTGTGACCGGTGTGCCAGGAGTGAGAACATCTTTAACCCGGCCGGCAGGGGTCTTGGGAGTCCGTTTCGCAGAGAGAATGCGGTGTCGCGGGGTGATTGGGAGGACTTGGACTCGGTCGCGTTTGCTGGGTGTCGAGGGAACGGAGTTCTTTGTGGGTTCGAAGTTGAAGGCTGTGCCAACAGACCGGGCATCTCAATTAGCACGGGAACGGATAAAAATCTATAGATATAGGCAGAGAACTGTGCGTACTTGGCTTGGAGACCTTGAATGCACCATCCACCTTTGGTGACATGACATTCTTTTTGGATGGGCTGGCCGGCTTGAGCGGAGAAGACTTTGCGTCGAGGTCCATAACATCTTGGCGAGCCTCTCGTTCTAACTGCTCGGCCGCCAGGACATCTTCGGCCGGAGTAAAGATCGTGATCAGATTCTCTTTGGCCTTTGTAGCCGCCCGTCGAGGGGCACGGCGTTTAGCTGGTTCAGAGACTGTATGTATAACACCACCAAGGCCTTCACGTTAGCTGAGGTGCCAAACGAAACAACACATGCAACAACACAGGAAGGACAGAACTGTCGGTCGTACCATCGGCCTCGAATGTCGAACGTGCTCGCTTGCGGAGAGATGTGGTAGCCATGGTGATAGGTAATCTGCGGGGGGGAATACTGGTCGTGATGGTGATGATGTTGTGACGGGAATATTCAATGGCTGGCGGAGGGATGGGATGGGGATGGGATGGCTGGTCGTAAACAAAACAACGAGATGTGTTGCGTCGACGTTCCACAAAAGCCGATCGTGGCAATGATCCTCGGAGACAGCGTGCGTGGTTCCCGTTTGGGACGTAAATAGCCTCTCGAGGGAGGTGCGAAGTGGTCGGAAGGAGCGTATAGAAGTCGGAACGACCGTTGGAGACGTCGACGGAAGACGGGAAACGAAGTCGAAGATGAAGAAGACGAGGTTGCAGACCAAGGTGAAATGGGATGGAGAGAATAACGAGGGCGGCACATTGGATCTTTAAATTGGGAATTGGCTTCAAGATTCTTTTTGATTAGTCTGCCCGATTGGGAAGCCCAAGTGCCAATAACGCGACCTGATTGGCTCTTTGCTCCCGTCACCCTTGAAAGGGGCCTTTGCGCGTCAGGCTCAAACCTACGTGAATAATCCCAATCCAGGCACAGAATTGCCATTCAGCCCGCTAGTTCGCGCTGACACCGCGTGCCATTTATGGCTGTGAAATCCAAGGCAGACCTGGAACAAGGTATGTCCGGCCGAACCATGTCGGAGTCTATCTTAATATCGATAATGATGCTGCTAAGCTAAGCAGTATGTATGTACAGTGCGGTGACAGTGCAATAAGACATGTGCTATAAGGTATCTAACAGCAAAAAAACAGAGGAATCGAATCTAGAGTACAAAGATAATATATATACAGGCGCTTAAGACTCTCCAACGACGACTCTAAATGGCTTTAAACTCCCAAAAACAACTTCCTCTGTATGATGTTTCTTCTCCCTCTTCGAATCTAAATACTCATAGACAAAATCACACCAGAATTTCGGATTCTCTCCCCACGTAGGATTAGGTGCCTGTTCGTAAACCGTTTTCGCAAGCGCCGACATAACCCTCAACCACGGTTCTGCGATGATGTCGCTAGGATCGAGCTTCGGAATTTCTTCTGGTTGGACACCATCTTTGCGGTAGATGTACCCCCAATTCGACTGGTCCTCAACTGCAACATCCAATATCATCTTCCGGTCAAGGTCGGGGTCAATCAATGGGATAAGTTTTGTCCCCCCTGCGAATTTCTTGTACAGAGGTCTTATGTCGGCCCGAAATCTTTTTCGGTCTTTCTCCACGCCCGGTCCTTGCTTTCGCCTCGCCAGCCACTTGATGGTACAGATCGTGCCTTGGATCGGCAACGTCAAGACCCAGAAAACAGGGTAACAGGGATGTCTTCGACGGTTGGTAGCGTATACACCAGGTCTTTCATTGACAACATAGAGGTTGTCATTAATCCCGTTTGTAGCCAGCTTTTTCCAAAACGTAGACAGCACGGCAAGTGCCATCGGTGTGATGATTTGATCCGGCAGCTGGCGAGCTGCGATTTCAGCTTGCCGTTTCTTGGAACGCTTGAGGCCAGTTAGAGAATAGTACTTGAGATCTGGTGCTGTTTCTATGAGGGATTTCCAGGCTTTACAGACGCCTCTGCATGTTGTAAGAACTGTGACAGCTGGAAGCTCCAGCATGATCAATTCCAGTATTTCGGGGATAAGGAAAACCGAAGGCGTTGTGGGTGCGAAGGACTTTCGAGGGCCATTGCCCCGAAAGATGGACATGCTGGCACGGAGAGCCATCTTTGCTTGGTCGTGAATTGAAGTTCAGGGAGATGTAGACAGGACAGGTAATTCAATGGGTGATGGTAAGAGAAAGGTGATAATGCCGTGGTCTTTGAGAGGGAGAAAGGAATTTAACCGATTGTCGAATACTAAGTACCTACTTACGCAGTTGATGCACGATGGCTGGGGGTTACGAGATGCCTGAGCTAATGGTGTGCTAGTTTGCTGCTGTTGCCCCAGCTAGGCTGCGCCCCACAACGGGACTAGTTTACCCGACCCGAAGGTAGGTACCAGGTTGCAACGCTACCTGCGTGCAGTAGTTACTTGTAATTCTTATCCTGTAGGTGTATACTAGTTATAATTACGTGCAGACGACGCCATCCTATGTCCTACGTGCTATAGTACTAAGGTAGTAGCCAGACTGTTTACCGGTCTTGGTAGTAAATAAGGTGCATATCTGTAACTTGAAGCAGGCGCTCGAGACTGGCAAATCATAGCTAGTCTCGAGATTGACAATTCCAACACGATCAACACAGATCAATGCAATGCAATATATATATATATCATGCATATGTTACACCTTAGAGATAAGATGTATACCCTAGAGTTAGCACACACTTCTGGGCAGTATGTATCTATATTACTCACAGAAGAGTAGGATCAAATAACAGGCTTTCCGCCGTTTATCGTATGTGATCTCATGGGAAATTGTTAATCTCGTGCACATGGCCGGAAGATCTGTTGTAGTGTTCCGATAGTATCTCCCGCAGATCACATAAGATCTTAAGAAATATTCTCATTCAAAGCAAAACTTTAAAATAAAATCGTTCTTGACGGTAACGAGACGAGTTTCTAAGTATTTAAACGCCCCCCCCCCCCCAACTTAGCTTTCCCCTTCTTTCTTCTTCCAATTCTCTTCACATCTCATTCTTCTGCCTTTCTTCAACCTAAGCTAAATACATAAGAAAAAATGACTAGCACACCACCGAACCCACAGACAGCCCGGTGCGATGAGCAGGGGCTTAACCAACCACCTCCCTCCCAACCTTCTAAGAGTCAGGCTCCTGTCCAAGAGGATCATGCGACTGTCCAATACTCACGACTCTCGGATGTTGTCTGGAAAGAGAAGTATCACCTAGATCCTAAGATGTTAAACTGGTCGGCTTGGGATGACAAACCCAACCAGGGGCCAAATCCATTTACCAAATCCAGGTCCAAACATAATCCATTCTATCCTAAGTCTCGGGATGAAGGACTATGCGATGAGCAGGGGCTTAACCAACCACCGGCACCTCCCTCCCAACCTTCTGAGAGCCAGGCTTCTGTTCAAGAGGATCATGCGACTGTCCAATACTCACGACCCTCGGGATATATCTGGGAAGAGAAGCATCACCTAGATCCTAAGATGTTAAACTGGTCGGCTGCGGATGACGAACCCAACCAGGGGCCAAATCCATTTACCAAATACAGACGCAAACGTAATCCATTCTATCCTAAGTCTCGGGACGAAGGACTATACAACACAGCTGGCCTCGCAATGGATCCCACAAAACCAAAGGCGGTTACGTTCCCGATGCGAATTAAAGGGGTTAGCAAGATTCTTTCAAGCTCATATTATTCAAATTTAATTACTAATGGGATATAGGCAATACCTACTTTCGGGGGTACTCAGTTTGGGGCTCTATGTCCAAACAAGGATGGTGGATGGAGCCGATGTAATGCAGTATCCGGACGTGGAGCCGTTAACCTCGTCGATGGAGACCCCGCAATAGATATTTTCCAAGATGCTTCAATTGCACCAGCACTTGTTGCCACGGGAAGATTATTTGATCCCCAAACCGGCTGCGCAGAGTCGGGGTTTTGGCTCGAAGGGGGGTTTTTCATCACCGCTCTCCACTTTGCACCGTGGACGCAGCCGAACAAGCCTACGGCTGAGGAGTTAGGGCCATTTCTTCGCAGGGAGCGGGAGCTATACGTATCTACAGAACTGTACGTTTGTTGCGACGAATCTGACGCAGAAAGGGTCAGAGTATACCTTATGAGGTATTCGACCGAGAGTGATCACGCTATTTTCCGCGCCTTTGACGCCTCGTACCAACCCCACTCTTTTATAAGATACGACATGGTACTGGAAAACGATACTCTCTCCAATGAGATAGATATGTCGAGTTACTTTGTTTTTGCAGCTGGATTCAACTCGGACGATACCTCGTCATTAAGCTCATATGTAGAAGCGTATCGGGCGCAGTTTCCAGGCTATTTTAATGATCATGGTGGCACACTATCAAGCGTACGGAGACTTATCTGCCAAATTAATCTCTCTATCATTTATGGCTGATACTAAAGCTTCTGCTAGGAACCGAACTATGACGATCTTTTACTCCCTCATCGCAAAACGGTTTCGTTTGTATCAGGCATTAAACATTCCGGGGGGCTGGAACTTCTTGTATCTTGCTCATGCTGGAAAGGGTACTCGGGTGCACCGATCTTCGGCTATGATGTGGCGTCCGGCCGAGGCCCATTCGTTTTTGGCACAAGTAAGTCCCAAATAGTTCTGCTCCAATAGAACAAGTGCACACGTTTCTAACCAACAGTTTTATGAAGTCGTTGGAGGCAGACACGATGGGTTCTATAACGAAGGGACCATGTTTCCTAACAACTTTGTACACTGGTTAAGAGAGATCCACGGGGGCCCCTTACCGTCAACAGGCCCTTAAACTCTTTGAGCATGGATATAAATAGTATCATATGCTATCGGATCGGCTTGAGTTGGCGTTGGGAAAATGAGGCGTTCCTTAAAGCTTTTAAAGTAGTAGTGGAAGATCTTCTTATGGTATAGGTACTCCAGAATAGAATAAAGCTTACTGGCTGTTACGTATCATCTAAAAATTGCTGCTGCTCTCACTATGCTGTCACTGTCACCACTATCGCAAAAGATCACCTCTAGGGGTCATAGTCAATCGGGCTATAGAATATCAACTAGAATAGCTGTTAGAGTAGCAGCTGGAATATAACAATCGAATTATATGCACGCGTGAGATCGTAAAGCTGTAGGTGGTGGGGTGGGCGGTGGGCCAATAGCCTGCCCGCCTACCCACATATATCAACTAGTGATCTTGTCTAGCTAGCTGCTGGCCTGCTGCTCTACTTATAAGCGTGTTGTATATACCACGAGACTAGCGTATAGGTCAACTAAACTTAGTCTCGGAGAACCATTAGCAATGTAACGCTATAGCGCAGTGTCGATTCGTAAGTCAAATAATCGTTCCATCGTCTTCCTTGATTCATTTTCTTTCGTCCCTCACTATATATACAAAGACCTCGAATATAGACATAATATTATTCTAGGGGAAGACTAAAATATACATTGCCTCTACAGTCTTACGACGCCGTCGTATTTTGGTTAAGCGGGCGTAACTATTGGGTAGTCGATAGCTGGTTTGTAACCTAGCATTCCATAGCTATATAGGTTATGTAGTTAGCGGTAAGTGCGCCAATTGATCAATTAACTAGTTGATGGAGGTCTAAACTACATATACTCGCAACAGGCTGGGTAGAGATCTCGAGAACAAACCATAAAGCTGTTACCCTAGAACGGTTTCAGAGAATATTGATGAATAGCGAAAGTCAGAAGCTCGTAAACGAGGATCTATAGAAGTCGTCTATTTGTTTTTTTTTTTTTACTTCTCGAATACCCTCGATCGATATTGGCGGATAGGTCTCTCAATCTCCCGTGTCGAGAGACAGACGCCAAGGTCTATAGTATGTCCTTCCAGCGCGCGATACTGCTGATTGTGAATGAATGCATCCCAGCTCACTTCCTCATTAGCCCCTTCGTACACGTGTATAACTCCTGAGTTGCGGTAGATGTCTCTGGCGCCCCATTAGCTGGCTGATTATGAAGTATATCATGGTGTTAGTGTACGAGGGTACGATCCGCACACGTGAGTTAAAGCAAGCGGTTTAAATGTAGTTTATTATAAGGAGATGTTCGGTTATATGTTATGTGGAGTATACTTGGTAATGTAGGTGGGAGATCGAGCACCTGGTGACCCAATACTGATACCATGTCGCCCAACGAAAGGATCTTGGTCGTGCAGCATGAGTTTCTCGTACCTAGACCCCCCCGGCGTTGCACGTTGTATACTTAACTACGGAAGCTAAATTTGGTTAGCTGTTAATTGATCATATAAAGCGGGTGCAAGGACCTACACTCTACAATTCAACGCTGGCCTCATACTTAACACTGAATTAATATTTTCTAGATATGATATTATCAATTGATACTGACTTCCTATAAAGAAATGCAGCATAGTCGCACAGAGTATCCGCCCAGGCCAGGACGCATCGGGATATGTATCAATCGATGTCTAGGTTTAGTAGATATACCGGGATGTAAAATAAAATTTAAGGAAGATAACGGCCCTGGCTTGTCTTGTACCCAGAAACCCCCAGACTAGCTTACACTAGACTGAACGTTGTCCCTGTTTGCTAAGGCTTATCAGAATACCTCGAGCAAAATGCTGTCCTTACCACGTGGAATCCATATCCGGCCATCAAAACGTGGTAACTTCGCTAAAACAAATTGATAAGCTTGTTTTGTGTAACATATTGATTGTATTATGGCGGGCTCTAATATTACATAAGTGTATTGGCGGGAGATGCCGTTGATATAAAGTTCCTCCATGTTTGCTATTTAAACAGGGCGAGAAACCTTCCGAACACACTCTGTGCCCTTATCTTTGGCAACCTCATCAATACGTTAGGTTATATCATTATGTATAATGTACATACATAGTTCCCGTCCGAAAGCTATATACCTATAAATTACCAACTTTGCGTACATAATATTGACCTTGTTTGGATATCAATAATAACTCATATATAACCACATCACATAAAAGTTCACAGGTCGATCACACTCAACGGACGAAATATCTCAAAGAGCTCTGTAAGAAATTCCTTTATGAATACTAGTTTAAAATCTTAACAATACTGCTCGAGTTCCCTATATACGAACAAAGTCGGATTCGAATAAAACCAGCCCGGGATTCCCAAAATTGAAGCCCTTGACATCGTATCCTTGACCCAACATGTGCGTCATCTCGTATTTTCACCAGGCCTGCGGTATTCTATATTACTACCAATCCTCACGTCGCTCACCGGATTCCTCTATATGCCGATGCGGAAAAGTAGTCGAGAAGCGGACAATCGAATTCGATAAACATTGCACAAGGTGTTGGGGCTTTCGACGCTGCACTAGATAATACGTCCCGACGCCCCGAATTTCTCTTAGGAATGAAACCAGAGTTCCTGCTATTTATCAACATCGATCACAAATATGTGGGTTATGGGCGGTTATCTGGACCCGGCCGTTTTCTAAGCTCGGGGTGCTTTTACTTTTGTTTTAAATTTTATTGTTGCATATAGTTATCGCAGGGGTTTGGATTCCGTCTCTATTTGGGTGTTCAGTTAAAAGGTTTGGGTTTTAGCAATATAGAGGGAATGGTTTGGAGTTTGGTTCGGCTGCTGTTGTATTGGGTATGATACCAGGTGGTGGTCTTTCTATCGTCGTTATGAAATTCTCAGCATTGGGATATGGGATTTCTTGTTTTAATTCTACGAGGGGCTATATTCTCTTTTATTCCTTTCCATCAATTTAAAACAACTGTTGTTTCATCGTTTTCCTGGTTTTGATACGACATGTACGTAGACATATCTAAAAACTCGAGCTTCGAACTTCTTAAAAAGATTCGCTATAAATAAATATATTCACCGATTTTATATGGGATGTTATTTACCAAGAGGAAGCGAGATAACGTTCTAAACTTTGAGGGTCCTCACCATCGGCGCACTAACAGCTCTATTACCCATCCCTTCAACCGTCCTAAATCCAAACCTTTCATACAATCCCATTCCAAAATCCGATGCGTCAAGATACACCTCTAATCCCATATTATCCGCAAGGGTGCATAAATACCCCACTAGAGCTCTCCCAATCCCTAACCTTCTATGATTTGGATGAGTAGCCAGATTTTCGAACCCTATATCGTAGTATTACATTACTACTATTAGAACCATCCTCGCAAGCTATATTCGTTGCATGAATATGACGTTATCTGCACTGTAAAGAAACTTACAAAGATGTTTCACCCCATCTTCTCCCTCTCTCCACCCCATAACCTCTGCATGTTGTTTCTCCAACCCTCCCAAGAAATCATCAAGCTTCTTTTGCTCCATTCCCCCAATCGCCTTAGGGTACAAATACATATTATCCCAAACCTCTCTCGTAGGTAAAATATACCTCGCGTAGGATATAATCTCCCCACCGTCTTCTAGCTCGCTATCGCCACCGTCATCTCCGACCTTTTGGGCAACGACCGCAAGGGTAAGACAGTCATTCCCGAATTCCTCGAAGCATACTCGGAATGCCTCATACATCCATGCCCTGCCGTCTTCGTTGTTTGGGATATATTGATCTAGTTCTTCACCGAAGGCGGTGAAGTGGAGTGTTGTGAGTGATGGGATGTCTGAGATTGTTGCGCGACGGATGGTATACTTGTAATTGTTCCTGGTGGGTAGGGTGGGGAAAGGGAGAGATGGGATGCTCATGTTGGGAGGAAGTATTTATCTTTCTTTGTGTGTTGCTTGTTGGATTTTTTATAAGCCGTTTTGTGTAGAGGTGAATTCGAAGCTAGTAATATTAATAGCAGGTTGGTGTCGATACATGTACAGTATAGTTGAATCGGGCAGATAGTACTGTTTCGAAGGAATTAGGAGATACTTCTAAGGTACACCGTCCAGGCTCGTCCAACTTAAGTGAAGGGCAGCTTATATTTACATTCTCGTTTCCTGGGCTGGACTGGGGCTACAGTTCGAATTCGAATGTATTGAACCGAATATTAATCATAATGAACCATCAAACATGCAAGCGCAAGCGCTTAAGCGTTGGCTAGCTTGGAAGCTCAAAAAGTTGGGTAACGTACAGACCTCTTATGGGAGTATACGTAAGGGCCCTTGATCTGATCGAAAACGGAAATTATAGATACTGCAAGGCACGTACGTATTAAATACAGATTCCATTAAATATGTAAGTTCACCAAATGTACTTAGCCGGCATAGCTACTTAGGTAGCTACTAGTTAAAACAAGCACTTAGTTGATGGCAAATTAATTAAACGCAGGTAAAATTGGTGGACGACAACACGGGTTGGGTATTCAGATGGAGACAAGGGTTTGGAAGGTAGTCTAGTTGCTATAATATTCTAATGTATACTATAGTTACAAGAGAAAGGAAGGATAAAGAAACGGTAAAGAAACGGAGGATAGAGAGAAGAGAGAAGCAACAAACGGTATGGTAAGTGAATTTAAAGAAACGCCCAGCTCCGGACGCCGATGATGTGCTGATAACAATTAAATAAAAATCGAAAAACACCTGAAAATGCGAGTAATTTGCTACCATATGTCCTTTAGAATGGGAGTGGTGGCAATGTGGTAGGAGAGGTTTAGAGGTCGGATTAGGAGTCAAAGACGGGGCCGTACGCGGGAATCCCGCGAGATTCTAGGGCGTAGACAGTGCCCCTAGTGATTTTCTGGTTGGAAATAATAAAAACGGCTTCAGCGTCCTCGTTTTTATACATTTCATAAGCGATTTGGACAATATCAGGGCGGCCGGTTTTCTTTGTGTCGATGATGACGGCTCGAGGGTCGACTTTGTTGACAAGAGCCAAAATTTCCTTGCCGTAAGTTTCCTCGGGACTGCGTGTGGACCAGAGAAGACGATATCTAAGACTGTTACCACAGGCCAGCAGAAAAGAAAGCTGGGGGCCGATTCCACTTCCGGTTGCCACCATGATAACGGATTTGAAAATTGGGGCAATACGAAGGACACCGGTTCGAGGGATTCCGCGAATCCATAGTTTATGGGGACCTTGATTGATTTGTTTCTTGGTCCAGTCACCGGCATTTGAGACTAGGAGGGAGCAAGACTTAAAGTCAGGCTCTGGAAGAGATGCGAACGTGTGCCACTCGAATAGTGGCCTGTCACTGACAGCAAAGCCCTGACAGAAGCCAACTTTGACAGTGTCGAACCAAAGACGGGTTGCATGCTGAGAGAGTCGTTCGGGCCGGACCTCGACCTTGCGAAGTCGGAGCCAAGGATATATAATGCAGACAGAGATTGTAATGAGAAACCAGAAAGACGGGTTTTCAGCGAGAGTTTTGCCAAGGGACTTGGGCCCGCGGGTAGCATCCGCCATAACGACAGCCTGGGCCCAGATGACTATAATCGCTAGCCACCCACCAAATCGATGAGAAGCTTCAAATTGGTCATGGAAACGGCGTCGGAGCCCCGGAATGGTGAATGTGAGAATCAGGAGGAGAATCAAGAGAGGAATCCAAGTTAAGATGAGGAGAGAAATCATATGGCTAGCAGGCGCCCCATTGTGCAACGCTCTGGCATATGTTCGAGTGATCTCCACTGTCAGGAGGATGTACCACATGGTAGCAGCAATGGCGGCACCACTGTGGACTCCACCGTATTCGTAGACTTTTGCAACCCAACGGCGGATTCGAAGAGGAAACCACTGAGGAGTCAAAGCAAAAATAGAGAAGATTGCATTGACGACAAAGTCCTGGCGGATTAAGACAGCAACGAGGAGGTTGGCAGAAACCGCTGTGGATAAGTGGACAAGCCTTCTGGGGCCATTGAACGTAAGAACAATGTAGATGAGCCCAGCCAAGTTTCCGAGGAAAATTAGACTAAAGAGTCTGCGATATGCTGAGAGGAACCCGTGGCGAATCTTGGGCCAGACGTAGGATTCCTGCTCTGGCAGAGGGCCTGGATAGATGGAGCCTCCTTTCTCGACGTCGTAGCTGAGAACTGGATCCCTTGCAAAAATGCTTCGAGTCCAATAGCGTCGATGCTCGTACTCGAGTGGGTTCGCAACCTCATACGCTGCCGGGTACATAAACGCACCCTTGTCATCCCTGATATAATTTTGTAGGGTTGACATGGCTTTTCTAGCTCTCCTCAAGAGACGAAAGAATAATGTCTCTTCCCTCACGCAAGAGGCTGAGGTATTGGGAGATAGAGAACTCCTTGAGGCCTTTGGAGGGGCTATTAAATTCGAGGAAGAAGAGTGAGACGACGAAGACGACGACGAGCCGGTTGAAGCTGATGATGTCTGGTGCCGATGCTGGTGGCTGCCAGAGTACTTCTCAGCTGGAGGAGCAGAAGGATTTGTGCGGTGAGAGGGATACAAGATGCATGGAGGAGGTTGAGTGAGCGATGTCGACGATTCGGCTGGAGAAGCCGTTGTCTCGGCACTGTCCACCTCCATTGTTGCTGTGGGGATCCAGTCTGCCCCGTAGCACGCTTTTGAAGCTGGTGATAACTATCGTGCAACCAGGACAACAACAGCCGCTATATACCACAATGTGTCTACCTTATATCGATTCTCTCCTGGTCATATATAAGGTAAAACTTGAACTAGTTCTATTGCAAAGGGGGACAGCTATATAGGTAGGTAGCTATAGCTATTGAAATCGAAGGTCAGTATTAATGTTCTTCGAGCGAAAGCTACGCTGAGTTCGTGGAGGGGCTCTCGGCTAAACATGCTATATTATGTATATACGGTCTGTATATATATAGAGGGGCACCCGGAACATATGATATAGGTATATGATATGCGCCTTACCTGAGGTTAGGTTCCTTGCTAGGGATTGGAAATATTCGGCCACTAATGGATTTACAGAGATAGATACGATATTGGGTCTTATCGGGGGCCAGATTATAGTATTACTCGTCCCTTCTCGGCGAGTATTCCAAGACGTACGTAATATATTCCCTGTGATCCTCGTATACGGAGCTGCAGGACGGCGAGATGTGTGATATAGATCGATACTAAACCTCAGTCAAGCGTTCTCTAGTCGTTTAGTTCAAAGGCTTCCTATAGATGGCGTCGAAATTCGCTCCTCTGGACATGTAACATGCATGCAGCTCCGTGAATGAGTCCATTCTCTCCCTGCAGTTATATCCACTTTCCTGCATCACGCCACAATTTTGACATCCTGCCCTCGCCCTCTATAACTTTCTACATACATTTAATACGCTAACAAGTACTCCTCTCGACAGCTTGCTGCCTGCGACAGGCTAACATGAAACTTCCAGGCCACCCGGATTATTCAGATCATCGATAGCCATGGATGGAGACAAACATTGAAACCCCAGCCAAGAGTTTGCCAACAGATAGATGGGTCCGTAATATCACATATCTTGAACATTCCAATGTTGGCGGATCGCTGCCCATACGCCGCCGGATATACTCCCAGAAAATGGCAGCTGCGAAAGAGCGGGATCAGTCTGCAGGTACTGTTTGCAATGTTGTTGGCCAGCTTAAAATTCCAACAACCCCAGGCTTGCCTGTTTGGACAGGGGTCCCCTATCACAGGATCTTCGACACTACTACCTTGTCAGTCGCAGGTTGGTGCGTCGATTATAGGCCGAGGCACATACCCAATCCTAGGGGTTCGTACGGAATGTTCCCCAAAACTACGAGGCTTGATTACAGGACTGAATAATTAAGCTCCTCCCGTGAGGAAAACTCGCCGCCCGCAATATATTTAGCACTATAGGAGGCTTTAAATCGATTTACCAACTGAAATACGGCAGCTGGTAGTACAGGCCCTAATTTGCGTTTCATTATATTTGGAGATGAGCAAAACCATGATTGCTCCTCGGGGCCGAAGCAGCAAACCCGTTTTTTTTACCGAAATCTGCAAAATAAAAGTCGATTCGGGCGTCCGGGTCGGGATACTGGTAAGCTACAGTTGATTGCGGCCTCGCCTTTTGTACGTACATGTGCATTTCCCTTTAGCTGGGCTGGCGCTTTATGTGCTCGTAACACAGACCCAAACATGGGTAACCTAGCACTTCCCGTGTAGCCTCGACCTATTAACTACCCGCCCAGCGCGCATCCAGCAGCATGATGCGGGCTTCGATTCTTGTCATTACAATGTAATTTTATCTGCTAGTTCCAGGCTCTTCCTCCACGCCTCGGATCCAGGCCCGGCCCCGATGTATAATGAAAATTATATTTAGATCGTGCCGCTCGGTATATTCTTTCGAAGCAGCGCTATATGCGCACATGTTCTCGGCTTAGTAGTTTCTCAAGATCCTAAACTTCACTATCAATCGTTGTTATCTACGCATCCAAGCCTGGTCGCTGACTCGAGAAGCTGTTAACTGCGGCCGGTCGCATTACATTGCTCTGCCGTCTTTCAAAGCAAAGGTTACCTATAAAAATATAGTCGATAACTTCTAAATCAGGATTTACTGGGTTTTAATGCGCTCGTCCACGAGGCTCATTCTGTGCCCACTTTGGCCTAAAGTTTGCTCCTCGATTGGCGAGATTTCAAGAGAAAGGTCTCGGCCGGTGGAGACAACACTGTGTGACAATGCAAGAAACCCCGCGGCCCCCACTTCACTCGAACTCGGCCTGCAGCTGCAGCCACTATTTGCCAGAGCTTCGAGCTGGGTGGAGATAAGGGCGGGTCCTGTGAAGCATTTTACGCTCCCGTAGGCCAAATCGGAAAATTCTCCCCTTGATCTATTGAGCTAGTTCAGAAGTAGAATTTTAATGGATCCACTTGTTATAAACTACCCGAAGATCGCAAGAGTATCGAGCGCTCAGTCGTCTGCCTAATTGCAACTGGAACTCTACAGCGCAAAAATGTGAAGAGGAAAAAGTGCACCCGGCTATCATGGCTACGCCGGTTCAACTGAATGCATTGCATTGAAACTGCGGGATGAGCTGTTCTTTGGCGCTCGGTCACGCCATGAGCGCGATCCACAAAGTCAATAGAAGCCACCGACGCCTGGTAATAATGTATGCACTTTTCAGGCACAGAAACATGACCCGCAGCTGTTTTTTTTTTTCGCGTGGATTTCCTTGGAATGACAATCGAAAACCCGAACATGATGCATACCTGGGCTCATGAAAATGCATACGATGCGTCAGAAAAATAATTCCAGGCGACCGTTCCTTAGTTTTTTTTGTTTTCTTTTCTCTCTATATAGCGTTCCGAACGTCCCTCGCCTCGTATAGCCATGCATTATAGATATACGAGCTCAGCTTCAACGAGAAAAATGCAACAATGTGGTCTTCCACAGACGCCCCCGCCGGGATCGCCAAAGTCTAACGCCATTCCCACCTACCCGTCATTCCAGGCCAATCATTTGAACCTCGGTGGGTACTGTGCGGAGCTGTTGATAAGTTCCGAATACCTACAGGCCGCGAACACATCATACTGAAAATCCCAACCTCTATCAGACGACAACATATGTCCCGGTATCCGCCCTGATCTGAGATACAACACTCCAGGGGCTTAAGGACACGAATCGGTCCCATGACATATTCTAAAAAGTATCAGACAATGAATGACTCGCCTGCATGAGTGAGTAGTTTGTTTTTTACGTTATCCGCTATCCTTGAAGTTTTGTTGATACCCTCTTGTAACTCGTCGCAAAATTATACTTGAAAGATTGACGTATTTAGTATACATTACGCTAAATATATCTAATGTCGTCTGATATCCGAAAATTCTAGAGTTGTAGATCGAGTTTTATAAAAGTCAGAGTAATTTCAAGGACAATAAACAATGGTCAGGCTACATTCGGCCGCCGATTCCGTCATGACTGGCTACGGATGTACCCGGTTAATACGGTGTCTGCTCACCAGCAATGCAGCAAGTAGCTCGCCGACGCTTATTATGTGGTTTCTTTTTGCAACTTCGCCTTCTCCACGCGCCAGCACCTTGCATGTAAATGCATAGTTAGTATACATCGCCCGAATGCTCCATCCAGTCCTGTTTTAAAAATTTGCTGGGAGAAATGCAAAGCCGTTGGTATAGGTACGAGGTAAGGGGAAATGTTGCTCTCTTATACATACCAAAAGATTAGCCCCCTCCTCCTCCCCTGCCGATAGAATTGACTCTACGCTGAAGCAATTGAGGTTGGGTTTGGAGGGTTGGGAATCATTTGCGGGCTTACGGTTTAAGAATACTATGTAGATGTATATGAACGAACTCACATATACTTTCCAAGCTTGAATTCGACTGAATTCAAGGGCTTGGGGAATGCAGCTTCCGATGCCAGCCGCGGTCCGGTCCGGTCTCGCTCTCGCTTGAGTTCGTAATTTGCACGCCGATAAGCCTGTCTCATGCACCTGGAGATCATAGATCCGTACTCCGGCCGGGTAAAATTCCTCTCTTATCGAACCATTGGTAAAACAAAAACGGATCCCGGATATCACTATAGGCATGGAGATATAAAGCCACTAGTATGTTCATGCATACATGCGGCATGGCAAATCGGGGAGAGAACGTCCTAGAGCTAGTCGAGGAGATCGATAACCCTACCCCCAAATAGCTCACGCATATGCAACACCCAAAAAGACACACGGCACAGGGCGCCGGGCGGCTTCCTTTGCAACTGCAATTGCTTGTCTGGAATGTGACATTTATTTAGTTGGTATATCGATATCCAATACAATGATAAGTCCGGCATCAGGCAATGCTTATTTATAATTAATAATTGGCAGGGCAAACACTTTTCTGGGCTGCTCAAATTCGCTAAGTTTGTCTTACAGACAGTTGTAATTTGGGCCGGGTGCACTGTGATAGGTCTCGCGCGTAAGTAGGGGGTTTAGCTACGGAAGGAGTCCGGGCTGAGAGCTTGCATAATTCTCGATTCGATAGATGCCCGAAACTCGAAACTATGAGCCTTCACCTGATGGCATCGGCACGAACTTCGCATTGCCAAGTGATCAATTAACTCAAGTGCTCACACCGGTCAGGACCCCAGACCCCACAAATTTCTGTATAAGAACCCCTTGATAGTAAGCTACAGCTGCGTGACTGCCTTAGATTTTCCAACTTAAAGGATTGTTCTCTACTGTCGACTTGCCATAATACTCCACATCTACAACAGGTAGGTCTCGATGTCTTGCTGCCTAACACGTTTTCCAACATATTTTTTGTATACCCAGGCATTTTCTAGGGTCTAGGTACGAGTAATGAACCTGGGGGAGCTAGGGACTCCACAATTCGTGTTCGGGGCAGACTAACAGGGCAAGGATATAAAACTGTTGGAATGTTTGATCTGGTGGTATGATCGTATCATTCGTAGAAATGTTCAAAACATTTGCGCTGATAGTTTCTCCTTACAATGACTCCGCCCTTGTTTATAGTCTCAAGATCCGTTGCTTATTTCCTACTTGTTTGGAAAGCTTGATATTTATTCTGAAGTTGGCTGACAGTTGGATGTTCCAAACTACTTAAGTAAAACATATTAGCCCCGGGTCGCATGTCAATCGCAGTCTAAGGTTGGTACTGGGGTTAGCATATAAGCTTCGTACCGCGGTTACTTTCGGGTTCTTGGACTCCTTTTATAGAGGTATGTATCTTGGGTATTTGCAATTGCAACTGAGAGCTTGAGTAGACCAAGCCAGATTTAATTAGAAGATTTTATCGTACTTGAGGAATGCGATCGAACTCTTCTGATAAAGATACATCAACTTGCCAATTTTTCCCTTATACGAAGGTAGCAAGCTAAATCGTAGGTTTCTGTTCTAGTCAATTGGTGGTAAAGCAGCATCACGTAGCCAGCAGTCAAGAAACGCATACAATCAAAATGTCTACCATAACTCCCCATCTCCCTCACCAACAATCATCGCCACTCCCACCATCCTCGACATCACAAAGTTCCTCTTTAAGCAGACGCTTCCTTAATAAATGGAAAGCCCTCTTCCCCTTCAAAGCCATCAATAAAACAACAGACCGACCTTCGAACCAGAAACCTCACAACAGTCATAGATATATTCCCAAGCGCCTTTCGACACAGTCAGGCTCTTCGCGATCATCAGACGAAAGACCTATCCATATTGAATATTCGACTCCATTCACAATAGAAAAGTCAACGGTTGCTCCGATTAACAATATGATCCCTCACTCTGAGGATACCGGTGAACCGGTGATGCGTGGAGAGAAGACGTACAAGATCCCTACTGTTGACATCCTGACCTGGCTGTTTGGCAACAAAGGGTATGACCACAATAAGATCGTAAGTTCCCCTCCTGTGAACTAAGGGATTTGATATGTCTTGAAACTAACATATTTTAAATGTAGGTTTATGTCGATGCCTTGCATCCGGAGCGTTCAATGACAACTCGTGAAGTGGAGGCCCAAGTCAAGTCCTTGATTGGTGGACTCCGCAGCATCGGTGTCAAACCTGGAGATGCAGTTTGCATCCATTCCTTCAACGACGTGAGTACAATTCGTTCCTAGAGATTGAAGGGTGAACGAAGAGCTCATAACGGTGTTTTCAGATTATGTACCCAGTCCTGTTTCTTGCCATCATCGGCTGCGGTGCTGCATTTGTCGGCACGAATCCTGGATACACAGCCTTTGAACTAGAGCACCACTTCAAAATCTCTGGCACTAAATTCGTTTTTGTTCAGCCAAGTCTTCTAAAGAATGCTAGTGAAGCGGCCAAACGTACCTCGATCCCAACCGAGAGGATCATTGCTTTTGATACTGAAGGACAACAATTCAGGGCAGAGGACGGCCTTCGCTCTTTCAAAGAATTGTTGGAATATGAGAAAGAGGATTGGATTAAGTTCGATGATGAGAGGTCTGCCAAAGCGACTCTGATGGGACTCTTCGCGAGCTCTGGAACAACCGGATTGCCAAAGGTTATCGCTATCTCGCACTATGCCTGGGTAGCTGGGAGTGTGCTTCTCCGAGACCCATTGGAGAGGCCATATGAGGTGAGAATTTGGAAAGAGAGGCAGTGTATGAATTTTTGACTATTATACTAATGTAGCATCTTGGTTAGGTTAAACGTTTGATGTGCCTTCCATCGTTCCACGCGTTTGCAGCGCCGTTGACGATTGGGGTCCCGCTCCGCCTTGGGCAAACCACGTACATCCTTCCCCGATTTGAGTTTGATGCATTCGTCAATGCTTCTGCTCAATACGAGATAAACGAAACTGCTGTCGCTCCACCGGTCCTTCAGGCGTTCCTGAAGTCGCCACCAGAGACACAGAGAAAGCTCAAGACAATCAAGCGCCTTTGGTGTGGTGGTGCTCCTTTGAATGTCAAATTACAGTCCGAAGCCCGTCGCTGCTTTGCTGCTGATTCCGAGATCGTCAATATTTGGGGCATGACTGAGATTGGCATCACTGTTGGAATGAAGTATAATGAAATTGATCGCACAGGAGCGGCGAGCAAGCTTTTATCAAACACCGAAGCGAGAATTATCAACGAGTTCGGAATCAATGTGACTAATACCGGGGAAGAAGGAGAAATTCAGATTCGAACCCCACAGTGCTGTTCGGGCTATTTGGGAAATCCAGAAGCTACCAGAGAACTGATACTGGAGGGCGGGTGGGTCCGCACTGGCGATGTTGCCTCCTTCAAAGATGGTAAACTTTACATTGTTGATCGAAAGAAGGTAAAAATCTCCATTTTTGAAAGAACTATAAAGAGTATATGCTGAAATTAGGCATTATAGGAATTAATTAAGGTCCGCGGCTGGCAAGTCGCCCCTGCAGAGTTAGAAGCTCTTCTGATAACTCACCCACGTATCAAAGATGCAGCGGTCATCGGAGTTAAATTCGGAGGGGAGGATGATGAGCACGAGGTTCCACGCGCCTACGTTGTCCCTACCGAAGTTGGCAACATCACCGAAGCCGAAGTCAAAGACTTCGTATTGTCTAAACTTTCGAAGTACAAAGCTTTGGATGGGGGAGTATGCTTTGTTGAGGCTATTCCAAAGTCGCCAACTGGTAAGATCTTGAAAAAGATTATTCGCGCAGAATGGCTCTCCAAGGAGGGCCAGAAGCCCATCGTCTAGGTATTACCGCAACAACCGGGCTTGTGCATATATAAATATCATGACACGTACACATCTTTTTATCCTTCATAACTTTGGGCGTTTAAGGTGCTTCAGGGCCGTGCTGGGAATACCTCCTTTTCCACTCAACTGGATTTCCTCTGGTTTCGAAAAATTCTGTTAATTATTACTATGATATGTATTCTTTACCTTCATCAACTTTCTAGTGCCCAAACAGTGATCCTGGAAACATCCACAATTTCCCTAGCATGCTTCCTATCATGAGCTAGTTATTGTTTTACAGTATAGTAAAAAGTCCTGCGGGTGTATAACTCTCAGCCCTGCCCCCAGCAGATCTGGGGTATACTAAACCAATAATAAGCTTTTTATGGCAAGTACATCTTATAAGCCAAGCTGTGCTACACTATTGCTCTTGCGATATTTTCAACTACTTAAGTACCCAGTAATGTTACAATACAAGGTTCTCCACAGGATTCAACCTACAGGACAGCTGCTTGAAAACGCAACTGATACCCAAGCTGGATTTCAGAGAACTAGTTGGGTGTTTTCTATAGATACCTAATTCAGGACCCAGACTAAGGCATTCAGTGGCTCTATAAATATGTAAATTTATCGGAGCTCAGCACAAATAACAGTGGTATATATTCGCCGATACAGCAGAGCTGCAGAGTACCCTCCGGGTTCCGTACATTGGTAGCATACTTTTAAAAGCAAAATAAAATAGAGTGGTAGTTTTCTCAGTCATATCGTAGTCCTGAAAACCTGCAATCCTTAAGCACTTGGCCGATTCAATGTATCCTGTGCCTTACTTAGCCCCCAACTTATCGATTCGTAGGCCTAAGCCCTGCTGGGTTTGTGGGCGAAGGGCCCTTTGTAACTTGTTGGAATGTTGGTGGCTAGTTACTCACGTGATTGTGGCAGTTAAGCTCCCATGCGCCACAGACCGTCCAACACCACTCCAACCAACATGCTTAGTACCACATCCCAGACGACGCGCAATTCTATCGACCGTTCTTAAGCTTCCCCATCCTCGCCATCACCCGTCACCCATCGCCATACCCGTCGATATACCCTGCCGCCTTGTCAGAACTTCCTTTAACTACCCTACTAGAGCGATAGATTAAGTTGATTCAAGATGGTAAGTTTCGCCTTTCGATTGGGAAGCTTTTGGAGCTGGGTGGTGCTAACTAGCTGGTGGGCATGTAGTCGAATCCGTTCACGCTTAGTACGTACACACGCATTCACCAAGTCGATACACGGGTGCTTTTTGCTCTGCTTCGGATGGCTTGCTAATGGTAGTTTCTGCTCAGACGGTGGTGCTTGTTTGGCGATGGTATGGTTTCCATTTAGTACCCCTCCGTTCGTTTGAAACGTCATTTCTAACTTGGCGATATAGGCTGGGAAGGACTGTGTAGGTGAGGGGCAACTATTCGATAATACATACCGATATCCCGAACGCTATTACTGACACCTACATGAACTACGATAGCCATTGCATGCGATCTGAGACTAGGTCCGCCACTACGATGCACCATGCCCACTGGATCAGTCGTGCTAACCCACCCACAGGTCAACAAGCTCTCACACTCTCCAACAACTTCCCAAAGGTCTTCAACTATGGCGATGTATTCCTGGGTCTAACGGGTCTCGCCACCGATGTTCAAACAATGTTCGTAGCCGCTACGTTCCCATCTGTTCATTCGTGGGGTTTGAAGGGCTCAAGGATGTGAAATTCGTCTAGGCACTCCCTCTTCCGCTACAAAGTAAACCTCTATCGTCTCCGAGAAGAACGCGAAATCGAACCTGAAACAATGGCCAACCTCGTCTCCTCGACTCTCTACGAACGCCGTTTCAGTCCGTATTACGTCTCACCCGTCGTTGCCGGCATTAACCAGCGTACGGGTAAGCCGTTCATCTGCGGTTTCGATTCGATCGGTTGTATCGACTTCGCCAAAGATTTTATCGTCAGTGGTACAGCGAGCGACCAGTTGTTTGGTGTTGCTGAAGGTCTGTGGGAGCCAGATCTGGAGCCGGAAGATCTATTTGAGACTGTCAGTCAGACTCTATTGAACTCTTTGGATAGAGATGCGCTGGCTGGTTGGTATGTTTACCCAGGCTCTTCCCATCATATGAATGCACGCTATTAACACTTTGGGTACAACAGGGGTGCGCACGTTTATATAATCACCAAGGACAAAGTTACCAAGAGATTATTACGAAGTAGACAAGACTAAGGTTTGCTATAATGACTGACATATACGAGACAGAGGCGGAGTTTAATGTGGCCCGCTGTTAGCTAGCATGCATTGGAATGAGATGAAAACTGCTTATTCATCCTTAGTATTCTACACTATATTAAACAGCAAAATGGCTATCGAACTTTTGCCCATATATTGTACAAGAAAACCCGTTCCAATAACTCCATCTAGAGATCGTACAGCTCGCCAATCCGGATAACCTTAGACTCACTTCATCTGAACATCTTCATCCTCATCTTCCTCCTCAGAACCTTCCTCTTCCTCATCATCGCTGTCAGCGACTTCTTCCTCATCATCATCACCATGATCTCCGTTAACCTGCCCCTTGCCAGATAAGATTCGGGCCGTCTTTTTGTCATCTACAAAGGCCGCCTCTTCCATTTGATTCAAAGTATACTCGACAATATAGCTCTCCCCCATTAGTTCCTCGACCCTCCCATAATGTCGTTCCGTATATCTCTCCATAGCTTCCATAATGTCCTTGATGATCATAGTCTCTCCCTTTCTCTTGCTCTTTTGTCCTTCTCCATCCTCCTCTGTCTTCTTTCTTGTCGGGACCTTCAAATCCATGAACTTCTCGGCGGGGAAGGAGCGTAGGAGGACCGTTAAAACCCTCTGTGCCACATTAGAGGTCTTCGAATTTGTATTCCAGTCACGTACTCTGCATAGGAGCAGATATAGATGGTAATCTCTGAGGTTCGCCAATACCTCGTCCACGGATTTAAGACCGATAATGGAATCCTTTTCTGCGTTAGGAGAATTGATAACAGAGGTGAACAGGTTTAGAAGTTTGTAAGGGTAGTTGAGTTCCAACGCCAGGATGATGGCGGACTTATAGTCCTTGGCTTGTATATAGTTCGCTAGTTTTTGCTCTCTGTTAAGCTGTTAGTGGGTGTTTCAATCGATTTCGAGACTTTGTGGGGGCTTACTGCTCAACTTTCTTTTCCTCCTCTTTCTGTCGTTCTTCTCGAGTCTCTTCACTCACATCCTTCCAAAAGCTCACAACCGAGTCTCCACCACCAGTCACAATAACACTCTCATCTCGGCTCCCAGCTAAGGCCCAAACTTTATCCTCATGACCATCTAGTGTGGTCACGCATTCCCCAGTCCTTGCCTCCCACACCTTTACCAAACCCTCACCACCAGCACTCGCAACTTGTAGTCCATTATTCAACCACATGGCTTTCAAAACGATACCGGCGTGGCCTTCAAAAGTCTTTATACAGCTGTAGTCTGCTAAATTCCACAAACGAACAGTTTTATCACCACTCGCGGAGAGCAAAAGCCTTCCTGCTCCTTCCCCACCGACAGTGCTAGCAGTAACATGTGATGGTCCAAATTTTACTGACCAAACACCTCTCCTATGACCCCTGCAAATACCAACTGTTTCACCGGTTTCCGTAGACCATACTTTAATAGTTCGATCTTGTGAAGCTGTCGCGAAAAGTTTGTCGTCGGAAGAGATGTCGATGAAATTTATATCCTTATCGTGGGCTTTCCGGGTGAATAATGCCTTCGAAGATTTAATAATAACATTTGTTTGTCCTTCTGGTGCCTTTGGTACCTCCCAACGTTTTATTGTTGAATCTTTAGAACCTGTGATTAGGAATTTCGGCGGTGCGGGAAATGGCGAGGACTCAATTGGCTCCGATCGAGATAGGGCGACTGCGCCAAGGGATTCCGTGTGTCCAACGAATCTGGCGTAGCATGTGAACCTTTCATGTTGGAGGGGGTTTTCGGGGTCGATCTTCCATAGTCTGGCTTCATTATCTTTCCCACCGCTGAGGAGCCAGTTACCGGTCGAATCTCGGTCCAAGCAGATTGCAATATCTGAATGCCCCTTCAGGACACCGATATCGCCGAAGGAGGTCTCATTCGGTGAGAGGATTCTGATGTCTTCACTATTGGTAGCTAAGGCGATGAGAGAGTCGTTTGGTGTTAGGTATTGGAGGTCAATGATTTCATCGTGATGACCTGAGATTCGGCGGACGATTGGGAGATTTGGGGATAGAGAGCGAACGAGGAATGTCTGGTCGTTGTGGATCGATATTATCGAATTGGTCTTTTTCGAATATCTGTTTTCCAGCTGTTAGTTTCGATATCATAGCTATCTCGGATAGAGTGGAGCAGGGTCGTACATCACATCAACAATTTCATCTTCCTGGTCAGCCTTCGCCATTGGAATAGACTTTCCTGTGCTTGAGCTCCATAGTCTTATCGACCCCTTGTCGCCAGCAGTATACACCACTTGAGAATTCTCGCCTTCGTTCTGGCCGACCTCCACGCCAGGTTCTAGCAACCCTACTGTCTCCAAAGTTTCAAGGACAGGGACTTGTCCTCTGGCCGACCAATCCTTTGTCTCCCAGATAATGAAGACAGCATCTCTACCACCACTAACCAGTATCTTCCCATCAACGCTCCAATCCAGCCCTCTCACCACACTGTTATGCCCTTCTAATGTCTTCACTATCTTCCTGGTATTCAAATCCCAGATAATAATCTTCGTATCATCAGCTCCGGATGCCAGTCTCCACTTTCTAGCATCCCTATCGGGAGGTGCAAAGAATGAGAGCGCCGAAATAACACCACCATGTCCTCGTAGATTGTGTGTGACGTAACCGCCCTTTATGTCCCAAACTTTGACAAGACCATCTGAACCACCAGTTGCAAACAAGGTACCGGTCGGATCAATCGCTGAGGTGATAACTGGTGCATCGTGAGCTTTTACGGCACGGACAAGAGTTGCGGTTACGCCGGTGGATGTGACCGAGAGGGTGTATATCCGCATCATGAAGGACTTCGAGCAGGTGATTAGGTGGGAGGCATTTGGAGTAACTAGCATCCCGGTTAGTACATATATCCCATATCGAAGATGCATTGCTACATACTAGCTAGTGTAGATATTAGTTCTGTATCCTACTCCATCAAATCAAGCTGGTTAGTCCCATCTTTCTCTCGAAAAACCTGGTTTCGGTAGACAATCGTGGACAACATACTCCTTCAATCCTCGCCAATTCCTGTCCAGTCTCCATATCCGTAAGGATGACATCTTCATCCAGCGTGCTGACAAGGATTCGACCATCACCAGACAATGCGCACTTGCCTCCAGTATAAAACGACTGAAGGACTTTGACTTGTTTAAACGATGTTTTAAGAAGCGGCGGCGCCATGATGTTCTAGTTTTCCGGAAAAAAATATATAGCATACACCCAAACTACCGAATTGGGCGACTGTCCCAAGAGTATGTATTATCGATGAGGTACGTCCATACGTGGGGTGCTGGTGGTCGATAGTCGTCAATATGTTTCGATTTCGCGAAGAAAAATAATTTTGCAGGGAAGCTTGTCGCAGAGCCTGTGGGTCCAAATAATCTTGGCATCCTAGATGGTGCTTATGTAATCAAGGCCAGGACAACTAACCGAAACACCAAAATGCAACACCACAAGTATTCTGTAGACACAGTGGAAGCCCAACTGATAACTCATAATGGGGCCACCAAAAACTCGAAGAGATCAGTATTTTATAGTCGGGTGTTACAAAAATCTTTACAAGTCAAACCCACTTAAGGTCAATCAGGCTTACTAATGAACTTTCTGGTTCAAGTTTTCAGATACTAATGAATTGTCCCAAGACATATTAACAGACGTCTAGACGGTCGGAATTACAATTGTTCCATTAGGAAACACGATCAAAAGAAAGGGAAATCTTAGGCAAAAGTATAAAATGTTCTGTGAAGTACATTAATATCGAAAGAAACAATGTTAAGTGGCTTCATTACACTACAATAGATAAATCCTGACGGACGAACATAGCCAAATGCCAGGCTAGCTCTGCCTCTTTTTATGCAATATAGCTATAAACATTTATATGTAATTATATTCAACTATTCTGAGACCAATTTCGAAGTAGCTGTACATTTTTCAATACTGGAACGCTTTACTTCTTTTAATTTCGACTATTGGGCAGCAGCCTTTACGCGCGCGGTGCGTGGTACATCCGTGGGCAACGAGTTTGTGTGTTAGGCAAATCCAGCCAGGCCCAAAAACTTCAGGCAACTTATAATTATCATAAACGAAAATGTTTCAAATGCCATTGCAATGTGGCACAGCTAGCACAGCGGCACAAAAGTCGCCCTATTCGACCAATCATTGGTCGGGACGGTTGTAGGTCATAATTGACATTAATGCATTGATGCACGCGCGGATTTAAAAATCCCGGCCCATATAAGAGACTCGTTGCCAGCTGGTTGTGAGGGAGTACAAGTAATTCGCCCTCGGCGGATTTTCACTAATCGATCACTTTTCATTCCTCCCTCCCTATTTACATTTCCACGAATCCAAACATGGACTTCAACGCCCCCAATATCCTGCCTCCTCCACATCCCGTCATCGAGTGTGGCAAATGTGAAGAACTCCCAGGGATAGTCCCATGTGACTGTGGGGAATACTTTTGCGAGCAATGCCATCGGAAACATCTAATCAGAAACAAAACTCATCGCCGAAAGCCAGACCAAAGGTTCTACACATTCTGGAGTAGAGTAACGGATGTTATCTCGGGAAACGGGGACAATGAATCTAGTTTGTTCAAAGAGGACGAAACAGCCAAATGGTTTGGATTGGATACGAAGGCTCGCCCTGCCGGAAGTAGAGTGTCCGTGATAGTAGACACCCAAAGATTAGCAGAGTTGGCGGAGAGTTCGGTCTACAGATATTCCAATAGCCCGCAGCGACAATTCCCGAGCATTACTTCTTTTATTGGGTTCACCGGCGCCGGAAAATCCGCTCTGGGTACGTGCGAGGAGATAAGGTAGCAGCTACAAGACCGGGATCTAGAGAAAATTACTGACAGCTACAGTGTTTAGTTCGCTCTTTGATCTATCACTCCGCTACAGATGAAGAGCTCGGTGTCTCCGATGTCCCGGTTCCCAGTGCAACATCTGGGGCAGGCTCTTTACGCTCAACCTCTGGAGAAGTCAACCTCTACGCCGAACCTTCTAGTTTCGGAACCACAAGCCCTATATTTTTTGCAGATTGCGAAGGAATAATGGCATCAGAGCCGATTGCGTCTCAACATCAAAAGGACTGGACTAAGTCTGGTCAAAAGTACCGGATTCAAATACCAATGGATCGGCGAACAGTTGTTAAAAAGATATATCCTCGATTCTTATATATCGTCAGCGATGTCGTATGTTACGTCACCAGAGACAACAAATCATGGGCAGATACGGCCGTTAGGTTGCTAGAATGGAGTTCTATTGGTGCTGCAACGACCGCCAATCAGAAAACTCTCCCGGCCTTGATTATTATCCTAAATGCACCAATTGTAGAAAACGAGGATTGGATGTCTGATGATACAAATGCGGCTACAAGAGATTTTTTTCACGTCATCGAGAGGGAGCTGGAAGCAAATGATGACTTCAGGTCACTTGCATTAAAGGTAAAAATTATTCTTATTATTATTCCCTTGAAACTCCGTAGATGCCTTTTACGTAGTAAATATAACTAGCCCCAGTCTAACAAGGGTCTCACAATCTAGTATGGCACTAGCAGTGTATTGGAGATCTTCAAACGAAGTTATTCAAGCATTTACGTTCACTATATTCCCCTGCAGGGGAAAGGTAGACTAGGGGGTGTTGATCTATTCCACAGACAAACAAAAAGACTCCTTGACCGTATCAGGGCCGACACAGGGCGCGTACAGGGGGATAGAGCAAGGTCCTTAACTCGTTTCGATACCAAACAATTGTTAGATGTTATTGATCTCGCCTTCAAACACGTTGCGACTGGCACCGATGAGCCGTTCGATTTTGGACAAGGGAGTTTACTTAAAGAGGTTCCAGAAAGTTTGGCTTCACTCTTTGGAGAATATATCCGCCACTGCTTTAAATCAAGCATCAATTTGGGCCTTTCGACATGCGTTTCCACACTAGGGTCCACCATACTTGCAAATGCTCTAGCGGCGAAAGACGAAAGTAGGCATACCACTAATAGCTCCATTTCTGCTTCTCAGAAAATCCCCAAGATATCTGGATCTAATGGTCGTAATAGGAACAATTTTGACCCCGGTAGTAGTATTCAATGCTGAAATCCGAGAAGCTTGCCAAAATGCCATGGATTCCTATCGCGACGAAAACGTTACTTGTGCTTTTATAGACCGAGAATCTGGTTTCAGATGCGCAAGTACCAAAAGTAACCATGAGAGAGGCCACCGAAGCCAAGACGGAACCTTCATACGAAATGGTGGATATGCGGAAGAAAAAGGCAGTCTCACAACCGCACAATTCATATCGTCGATTGAGGGACATATAAGCGCCTTAATGCACCAATTCAGTGATAAAGGTTCTTCAAAGCGGAAAATCTGGCGACAGCTTTGCACTAATGAGCATCGTAAAAATATTGAGAAGCTAAGATCTATAGGTGTCTATCCCAAACCTGGCCGCGCTGAGGCAAGTGATCCCTTCAGCTCAACAACAACATGCTATGGTTGTATCTTTCGCCAAAGTGAGTACCTGCTCCCTTGCGGGCACACAATATGCGAAATATGCGCCAAAGCAAACAGCGCAGCAGGTGATCGGATGAAATATACTCACGAATATACCCTCGAGAGCTGTGTAATATGCGGTACTTCGACTGGGCCGGGGTGGCCGTTTGCGATTAAAATTCGACCACCACTTTCTGGCCTTCGGATCCTCTCTCTAGACGGGGGAGGAGTCCGTGGGATTATTCAATTAACACTTTTGGAAAGACTAGAATCACGAATCGGGCTACGGTTGCCAATTGGGTACTTTTTCGACTTAATAGTTGGGACAAGCACAGGTCAGTCGAGTGTATCCACACCTACATTATCCTTGATTTTAAAGTTGTTTATTTCATATTAGGCGGAGTCGTGGCTCTTAGTCTCGGCGCACAAGGTGACAGCGTGGAGAATTTTATTGAAGAATTCAAGAATATTTGCAAGAAAGGGTTTAGTGGTCGGCTCGAAAACACCAACCGTGTAAGCAGCTTCATTCAATGGTGGAGGCTGTATACGTTATATTTTACCCAAAATTACGAAGAAGCACTGGAAAATTACTTTCCAAAGGAAAACTCCAAGGTTTTTGGACTCCGAAAACATTGTCGAGTAGCTATAACAACGACGATAAGTGGGCCAGATTGGTCTCGTGGGCCAGATGCAAAAGTAATATCGAATTACAACCGTGGTGGGGCTGGAAAATACCTAAGCTCGGACTTGTCACTCTCAGACGCGTATGTTGTTGCTTTCCCATGGTTGTTATGTAAAAGTATTATTATACTCTGGCTAATATGTCTTTCAATGCATAGTGCGAGATGCACATCAGCAGCCCGGCCCTACTTTGATCCCAAAAAGCATGCCAAGCAAATTTGTTATGACGGCGGCCTCAAAGTGAGCAACCCAGTTCACCTCGCTATGGCGGAATCCAAAAGCATCTGGGGCGGGCGCTCAAACTATGACATGATACTATCCGTTGGACCCGGTTTTGCTTCGCAAATGCAACCAGACCTTGCGTCATATCGTCTCCTAGAACGGGGGTCACTGTTTAACCTCTTCCCTAGTTTCCTAGGACAGATGAATGGAGAGGAGGAATGGATGAGGTTTAGAGCATCTAGCACGGAACGCATTAACGAGAGATCATCACGATTAAACGTCTTCCTCACTGATAAATTCGAGCCTTCTTTCGACGACATTGGAAAGATGGAAAAAATGGAGGCCGACGCCAAAGATTTTACGGCTTTCGAAAATGAACTTAATAAATCTCCATTTTCCCCGATTGATGGCCAATCAGAACTCCAGGTTCTAGACACACTCGCAGACAGACTTCGAGCGACTCTCTTCTTCCTTGAAGTCAAATCTATCGATAAGTCAGATGGATTTCTCGTCGTAGTCAAAGCAGTAATACGATGCAGGCTTGGTCCAGGGGATGCAGGGTTTGCTGAACTTCTTCCCATGGTTTATTTCTTTAGAGTCAACGGGGAAAAAATCATGATTGATACTTCCTCTGAAGGATATATTAATGTTGACGTTGAATTATCTCACGAATCCCTTGACGAAGCCATTCGTGTTGATGTAAATTTTGGAAACAGTCACTGGGTTGCCATTAGCGGCTGCCCAATAACGATCAAGGTATGTTCAAAACATCAATTTATTAGCACTTTAAATGTTTTTATGGAGCTAACGCTGATGATTGTAGGAAATAATGGAACACTGGGACCCTGTTGCTGCCCAGGACGGCGCTGAGATTGGCGAAGCCTCTACCAGCGACGGCAATGCCATGGGCTCACCTGCTCCCCCATTTACGTCGGGGCCAGGAGCCGCGCCACGTATGGAGTCATATGTGAACGATTACCTTGAAGGCTTAGCCGAGGCTAGTACTTACGAGGATTCAGTTAGTGGCACTGACATACATACTTTGCGAACGGATGATGGCAGTGAATTCAGCTTTGATGTGTACTCTCATGCATGATTATAACGCTCAAGCGTTGGTGGTACCCACATACACACACATATGTGGCTAAGCCGGCCCAGGAGTAGTTTCTTATGACGAGGCCACAAAATGTATAGTCAGAAACTGCTCGACTGCATCGATGTTAACTAAATTTAATCTATCTTTATCAAGCCAACGGCCAAGACCAAATCAAGAATCTATCCCTGATTTTGCAGCTCATTCTCTCACACCGTGTAGCACGCCTGGGGAGCAATGAGGCAATGTGTTGAAAGCGTGGTATTTTCGATGCATCTGTCACAGACTTCCGTTTTCAGAAGTTGCAAGGGAACAAAGCCAGGGAATGTTGAGTAGGCGGATTCCTAGCTTCGGCAGCTTATCGAGCTAGCTGAGCTACCATGATGTCGCGTGTGTCCGGCGCAGGGAGCCGAAGGAAACCGCATTTCAGCTACTGATATTTAAGCTCTAGTCCTACTCTAAGGGGGAGGTTTTGAATCTTTACCTGGAATATATCATCTTCTTTCCCCAATCCCTCCTCCTCGACTATCTACCTTGCATCCTGCATCCTGCATCAGCTGCATTACAACCCCGGATTTTCTCGCGAGGCAAACAATAGAATTCGAACATGGATCCTGAAGTCAAACACTTGCTATCTCTTGGCGCGATAAGAGAGAGGTCGAAGAAGGTCTGGGAGGCAGCTGAAGCTGGGAAGCTTACCCATTTCGACTATCATGAGGAGCGGATGGAAGAGGTTGCGGAGTTCGTGACTTCTGTAATCGAGGTAACTTGACCCTCGCCGCCAATTGGCCGTTATAAAACGGGCTCTTCTGGTGAATTGGCTTCGTTAATGTTTTGTGGTGCGTCATAGCGAGACTTCGGACCAGACAACTACCATACAATCCCGCCACATGGCCGTTGGCAACATTTTGAGGTTGGAGGCGTACCCCGTGTTACAAAACTAGTCGAGCAATGGAAGGGGGAAGGGTGCGATGAACTTGAAATCTGTCGACGATTGATTGATCTCTTCTTCGTCTCTGTTCTTTTGGACGCTGGCGCCGGTGACGTTTGGCGATACATTGAACCTGGCACTGGAAACAAGTATGAGCGAAGCGAGGGTATCGCGGTTGCTAGCTTGTACATTTTCAATGAGCTTGGGTTTACGGATGGAAAGATCCCAAGAGTTGATGGTATTTATCCCGGAGCCTGAGATCACTAATGAATCTTCCGAGTAGTGAGGACTAACCCTTCGATTTTTTGCAGGACGAGGCTTGGAGAACTTGAAGGTCGAGACTCTAGCTAAGGGATGCCAAGTTTCTGAGACCAATCAAATGCTTGGTGTCGACTCTCGAACCGGTCTCTTGAATAGCTTGGGAACATCTCTTCTTCAGTTCCCAGACGTATTCGGAGCCGAGGGCAGACCCGGACAGCTTGTTGGTATGACTTAATCCCTCCTCAACGAGGTAAAACCCCCAAACTAATAAATATTACCGTAGACTACATCCTCGACGGCAACCCTACCGAACTAGACGTTCTCAAGCTCTGGGATGTCCTACAAGCCGTCCTAATCCCTAGCTGGCCCAAGGACCGTACCAACGTCAACGGCCACGCCATCGGTGATGCTTGGCCATTGAGCACGTTAGGAAACGCGGGTACCACCGCCGGAATCCAACCATTCCACAAGCTAACCCAATGGCTCACCTACTCCCTCATGGTCCCATTTACCCGTATTCTCAACAAAACCTGGGTCAACGCTGAATCCCTCACCGGCCTCCCAGAATACCGCAATGGTGGTCTCTTCGTCGATTATGGTGTTCTCACGCTCAAGAAAGAGTCACTCGAAAGAGGTCTTAAGGCTTCTAGTGATGGTTTGCCAGTTTTTGAGGGAAGCGATGATGTTATTGTCGAATGGAGGGCTTTGACATTGGGACTACTAGACGCCTTGTATGCCATGGTTGCTCCTAGGATTGATACCACGCCTCCATTGAATATGGCACAGGTTTTGGAGGCCGGTACTTGGAAGTCTGGAAGGGAGATTGCGGCTAAGAAGAGACCGGAGACGAAGTCTAGTCCGATTGTTCTTCGAAGCGATGGTACCTTGTTTTAGGCGTTTTGTAAGATCGATGCTTATACTAGAGGGCTTTTAGAGGATCGTTTCATGGATTCTGGTACCAGTGACCAAACTCGCCAATGTTAATACCTACCACAAAAAGAGAGGAAAATTAAGGTAAACTATGGGTCATTAGGGATCCTGGTATCGTAAATCAGGCACGAACCAATAAACCAAACTTTTTCAAAAGATGATAAGGCTGCCTCCACGATGCGCTATTAATCATCTCGTAAGACGTATTTCTAGATAAACAATCCAGTTGATGGGAACTAGACCAATCCAACCGCACGCTTGTCGGAGAGCTCCGATAAAGAGAAAGGGGGAAAAAGAAAAGAAAGGATAACTAAACATTTTCATGACTAATCCACCCTCTAAGAAACGGCATAATCCACTTTGCGCATCTCCCTATCTTTCAACCCCTGGTAAACACTTGGTGGTCTCCTCGCCCCAGTTACCCAAAAGCTTGTGGTGGTGTCCCTCGAGAATATGTAGGCATCACTAAGATACACTCCTTTATGCAAAGCTTAAAGTTATTTATCAGAAGTTAGCGTTGAAAAGATTTAAAGTTGGCCTTATCAACCTTGTGTCTATAAATCACTTCGCAATAACTGTGCATGCAAAATTAATTTAAAACAGGCATTTGAAGGGAAAGACTGCCCCAAGCCCTGGGAGACATTAGTGAAAGCCGCCACCGTGTCGCGGGAAAATACAGCAGCAACATGACCCTAGTGTGCAAGCA
The DNA here is from genome assembly GCA_036872735.1 of Orbilia javanica. Classification (NCBI taxonomy): domain Eukaryota; kingdom Fungi; phylum Ascomycota; class Orbiliomycetes; order Orbiliales; family Orbiliaceae; genus Orbilia; species Orbilia javanica. Next base: position 624,782 of record JAVHNR010000008.1, read on the forward strand.
TTGTGGACTTCGCATGATATCAATTGGAAACACGATATCGAAATAGTACTGTGGGAGGGTTTCAAGAACTTTGCATCAAAATGAACCGTTTTACTTAGCACTTCCCATAGGTACGCAGACATTGAAGCATTACGTTTAAGCCATGGTTGCTATGCATCAGATGGATACAGTGGTTTCTAAAGCCTGTCTGTAAAATTCAAGATATGCCGATAGTTCGTCCAGATAAAATAGGACTAAGGTGCCCATTATACGCTTCCGAATAGTCGATAGTGTCGTTGAATGTCGATGCTGGGTATCTGGAACCCAATACGTTTTTCGCCAGACTTTGTACCAGAACAGTTGATTTGATAAGCCAAACTTTCTCAAATTCCCTAGCATACTGGCAATAGATTCTTGAAATATATGGGTGTAGAATTCTTAGGCTATTTTATTAAGGATCTCTACGGGACTGCTACATTCCTATTTTCTGTGTTTCAGTTTGTTGCATTATGTTGCTAGCGCCACACCTGCACGGCCACATTATAGCACGTTCTAGAAAGGGGCGTGGATGATGTCTCTTGGCCCTTGGCGGGGGGCCAGGATCCTGTCGCGGGGTACTACTCCGTCGGTGTGACAAAGGACGTGTAATCCGGTGTGCAATGAATCAACCTGACCTCTCTGACAAACCACAAAACCGCGTCACTACGTCTCCAAACTACTAGTATTTAAGCATATCGAAGCCTTAGAGCAAAATAGCCCCACTCATCTCCTTCGTTCCATCTCCAAGGGTCTTCTCGCAGCCTCTCCAGTCAGCAGATACAGCTTCAATCTAAGAGGCTCAAGTGGATCCGAATGGCGACAGTGGTGGTAAACGGTCCCAACCAGCGTCGGCTGAACGTCAAAGTCACACCGGGGACGGTCTTGAACGATGTCCTCAACCAAGCTTGTGATAGATTTGGACTGACAGCCGACAGCTTCACATTACGGTAATTATAATCGCTTCAAGATACCTTAAAAGCGGGAGGGCTGGAGCTAGTGTGGCTAAGATTATATACCCATTAGACACGGCAAAACAAATGTTGACCTGACACTACCATTCCGACTGTCACGACTAGGTCCCGGTGCGAAACTAGATCTCGTTCGGCGTGAAGGAGGTAAAGCCGGCTCGATTATTACGGTTGCCCTACAATTCATTGACAACTCCATACCTCGCATGATCGAAAAGTTTCCTAGTTCGGCAACATTATGGGAACTACTCAAAAAATTCGAGGCAAACTCCGGTGGGAAGCTTTTGCTTACCGAAAGAGCTGTTACAGATGGCACCCAAAAAGGTGCTGGGAGGCTGTACTATGAGATGCCAACGATCCAGATCATAAACCGGGAGCTGACTTCTCTCGACGATCTAAAGAAATCGCTTGCTTCTTTTGGTTTTACGTCAGGAACCGCTCTCCTTAAGATCAAGTTTACACAAACGACGATACCATTCGAAGAGGCAATCGTCCAATTCGCTGAAATGAATGCAAAGCCGGATGAGGCAGAAGGGTCTACGTCAGCAAGTGCTTCAACGTCGGCAGCTACCCCGGCTGAACCATCAGCTCCGGAACCTATGTCAGAAGATATAACACCCGAATCATCCACACCGGCTACATCTACCCCAGCGCTCGACCCTGAAACCTACCCGATTCCCACATTCCCAGACCAGATCTCACCCCCGGAGCCATCAGGCGCTCCAGTAGAACCCGTTCACCGCGAAAACACCGATGTTGGACCAGGTGACCGCGAGATTTCTATCTTCAACCCTGGTAACTCTGCCGTTCCATCGGCTGCCGCCGTAAAAGTCGACGAAAAAGAGTACGATATGTCTGTAAACCAGGCTAGGCAATATCAAGCTCAACTTAAAGCTGCCACAATAAACAAGAGGCTATTAACGGAGGCACAAAAACAAAAGATCGCAGATGAAGAGAAGGCTCGGCGTTTAGCCATCGATAAAGTGGATATTCGTGTTAGATTCCCGGAAGGGAGTATCATACAGAGTGTATTTACACAAACAGATACAACTGACGACCTGTATGCCTTTGTGAAGGGTATCATGAGAAATCCCGGGTCAGACTTCCATCTTGGTATGTACCCTATTTTCTGTTATTAATGACTTAATGTTGGTTTGCTAACACGCTCATCATAGCGCTCCCCGGACCGAAACAGGATCCCATTCCTGAAAATGATAAGAGGATAATCGTTGACCTTGGAATAACACATGCAACTCTTTTGAACTTTTATTGGAAAGAGAGCGTTAGCGCCTCCATCAAGAAACAAGATCCATTATCAGCAGAATACCGAGAAAAGGCACGGAGGCTGGAGGCCCCGAAGGAACCAGACTCAGTAATGGTTAATGAAGATGTTCCGAGCCAAGCTCGAAAAGGTAGCAGCAGTGGTGGCGGAGGCTCTAGCTCTGGCGGATCCAAGGTTCCAAAATGGCTGAAGTTTGGCAAGAAGTGAGGATAGATAGAGAAAACATTGATTTTTTCCCCCCATCGTGCGAAGATGCTGAGCGTTCTTATCTTCTCACTGGTATGCATTTTGGCCGCTCTAATGGAAGCGGCGTTTGGCATCGACCTCGGTTTGGCCTCTTAGCTACATTATTTGTATTTATACAGCGCACCATAGAAGTCCATTTTATCGTTCCAATAGCCTGGTCCTGAGGAAATACCTTGAAACTTTAATATCAGAAACACCAAGTAACCATTTGACACTCGTAAACCCGAAGCTGTAGTAATTCTTCGTTTCGTTAGCCTAGCGAGGCTATGCAATTTCATGTACCCGTTGTTGCAAGGCCAGCCAATTTGCCCGTCTGCACAGGCTGAACAGTTACGCAGCCTTTCCCGCCAACACGTAATTCAAGCCCCCCAAAAGAACACACGTTTCAACAACTTAACTTCGACCGATCTATTCCAAGGATACAGTCATCTCCTGATTCTAGGCCTTGACCCCTTCCTTGGATTATAAACAACCACTGCTGCTGGAATATATCCGTTGAATCTGTCCTCTTCTCCGCATTCGTCGTGTGAATCATCCTGCCCGCCAATCCAGGGACAGCACAGGGACGTTTAACACAGAGAATCAACGCAATTATCACCAGACTGTGATCTATAAAAACGCCCGCAATGGCGCCGACAGCACTGGATAGGTAAACTTGCTATTTCCTTACCTTCTGTGGAGTCCCAAAAGGAATTATTCCTCTCTTTTGTATAAATCTATACATATCCCTGTTTTACTATCAAAACTCGTCTAACTTCGTTACTTCGGGCGCTGTCTTCACCCCGTGATATACACCTGAAACCAATAGGATGTTGAGCTCAAAGGTATACTACTTTCCAGCTTCCCCACGGAATTAACAGTACCGTAATGAGAAAGTGGAAAAAAAGGAAATTCATCAAAAGAGGGAAGGGCAGAGCCGAACTAACATTGTGTAACTATCCCCAGAACGCAGTCCTAGCCTTTGGGGGAATAGTCGCGCTCGCAACAGCATTTACGGTCTTTGGATCCGGTGACCAACCCATTTTCCCAAAACCCGATGACCCTACCGGTGGTATGTAATAATTCTTTCTGTTATTGTTTTTTACTTCTCCAATTACACCTTTTCTTTTATTAATACATACACAATTGAAATGATTTGAATCGAAACACTAACTTTTTGTCTCGAAGACCCGTCAACATGGTCTATAGATCAATTGAGAAGATGGTTGGAACTTGTGAGTTGAATTCCTAGAGAATATGGTCTTTTTCGACTTATAAAGCTCCCCTGTATGGCCAGTCAGGCTGACTTCCCTTCCTTCCTTCCTTTTCTTGATGGCGGAAAAGAGGAATCTATACCCATCGCCAACAGCTACCCGAGAAGAACTCTTGGAAAGGGTTAGATTGAACATTCGAAGGCCTTGAAAGCTGGTCCAAAATGCAATACCCTTACGTAATGTAAACCTCAGTCATTGGATCGGTAGTAGCCTCAGTAGTTCATTGGGAATGGGAATGACGGCTGTAGCAAATACAAATAAAGGCGGTCTGTCTGTCCGTTCGAATAATACAGAATAATGATTCTAAAGTGGTTACCTTCGTCAGTGCTAGTGTCATTCCTTGTAGAGAGCAGCAGCGATGTATAATCGATCTGTTGCCGTATGGCCATACTATAAGTGCAATAAGGTGAACCAACTACAAATATTTAAATATCGCGTATCAATTGAGTATGGGAAGTATTGTATTATAGTGACTAGCAGACATTTATGTATCTGTGTCTATTCCTACCACGTGCTATGCACGAACGTAGATCTACGTACCACCTCTTCGACCTTCTCGCTGTCGCATCCTATCCCGTTCCCGTCTCCCGCTTCCCTCTCGTCATGGGCATGGGCATATGGGTAGCATATATTTGGGGGAGCACAAGGGTAAGCGGCTATATAACTATTCTTCTAGCAGACCCACTGACTTTATTTCAGGCTCAATTAACTAAATTCTATTATCTGAATTTTAGCTGCGTGTGCGGTTTACCCAGCAGGCGCTTTAAGGTGCCAGCTTAATGGACCCCTAGCCTTAATTGTGGCTGAATGGTAAGGTATATATGCCGGATCATAGCTGTTAATTAGTTCTGAGGAGCCCCTTAGTTAAATCAGTTTGAAAATATATTATAGGCCATCAATTAATTTGAGCGTTAACAGCAACTAATTAACACTGGGTTATAATTCTAACGAGCAATGAAAAAAAAAAAATTGTACAAGATCTATGATTTTAACACTTCATGGCTACTGCTTAGAAACCCGATTGTATATGTATTCAGGCGTACATGGTCTCATTCCCAGCCGTCACAAAAGCTAAGGCATCTAGTGCACCCTCCAAAATAGCACAGTCGAATCCAAACATACGCAATACCAACGCCACAATTACGAAGCAATATCATTCCCCTTAACTAGCTCCTATCCAAACCACCAATAACCCTTCTAGAAATCCAATTACCGCCTCGCATGCAGATAATATTTCCATGATCACACGATCACAACCTGAAATCGGATGCTCCCATCCTTTTTTGAAATTAAAAAGGTGCAAATGGGGGTGCATGCGTGCACGGATGGACTCGAAGGGGGATTGACTATTCGCCTAATATCCGATAACCCTGACCTGGGTTTAGTGAACCTGTATCGGATGCACGTTACTCCCGCATAAAGTAATGTACCCCAGAACGGAACCGCGACTCCGACCGAGGCTTTTGCGTACTTTTAGGGTTGCATTTGTTGTTGTTCAGTTGTGCACGGCCGGTGATGCCGAAATTAAATCCCAAGACTATTAGTCGGCTTCCCTCTTGGAGGGTCCGGAAGAACGAGACGTCGCGATGTCGTGATGATGATGATGATGATGATGATGATGATGATGTTTTTTTTTGTTTGGAAAAGTACTAAATACTATGTATATGAATAAAAACAAAAAACAAAAGTATATGAATTTTCTGCATGTTCTGCATTGTCTTTGAGCGGTACTCGCCGTATGAAAATGATGTCAGGGTAGCTGTTAAAGCCATCCGTATGCAATATCGCCTCTGCTTCCACCTCCACTACCATGAATGCCCTAGAGTATTTACACGAATTCACACCCACGAACAGAATAGGCAAACCCCGTCTAAACCGTTGTCTATAGCCCATCTATACCCCCCTTAAAAACACCAATTCTTGAAAAAAAAAAAGTTCAAACGCCCCCTCCTCCTCTATTGTACCACCTAGTTTAACCTCTTAAGCAGCCATCCTGAGCGCCTCGGCTCTTTGAAAAGCATCCACGAACATTCCCTGTAAAGCACACCAGTGGAACCAAACGCCTCCCATAACGGCCAAATGCCAGATATTATGACTTCCTCCTACAAGGTCGAACATTCCGGGGCTCCACCTTTCGGGGATTTGGTTCGCATAGATCATAGCTCCGGTGAGGTATACAACCAAAGACTTAACGATTGGTAGGTAGAAGCCTAGGCACCAGCTTATACCTCTGGTGTAGAGGAGTTGGGCGAGTGGAAGGAATCCCGAGGCACCCAACGAGACGTAGAACATAACTCGGAAGTAGCGATAGTCGGTTCTATTGAATATCGGACGCCAAGGGAAGATTACACCGATGGTGCCGAGTAGGACGGTGAATGACATGTAGAGGGTGCGGGAGACTGGCTCATTGTAAAAGGCGGTGTACTGTTCCATAACATTTTTCGTATTAGTGGCAATCTTTACGAATATATACTGGGGATTGTAACCAGAGGGAAGAACAAACCTCGGTGGTAAGAATGCTGGCTGCAACCAACAAACTGATACCAGTATAGTCCACACAAGCAAACCTTTCCATAGTACTGAGTTCGGCAATGCTGCTCATCGTATGCCAAATGGTACTGCAAGCCAACGCCTTACCAGCTGCGATAAAGAACAAGGCATTGATGTATTTGTCCGCAGTCGTGTGAATCGAGAACGCTGACGACGCAGGATACAGGTAAAATGCCAAAGTTAGCACACCGAGGAAGCCCAAGAAATGGGTCCAGATATTGCAGGTCTCGTTGTGAATGTGTGTGAACATGGAGAGAACGCAGTCGAGCTTCTTCTCTGAGAAACGGTAGCCAGAGAGGATATGGGCGTTGACTTTCCATGGTGCTGGGAGGTCTGGAAAATTCCCGAAAAAATGTTAACATCAATACTTCCCTACTATAGTCAGAGACCGAGGACGAAGGGTTATTCTCACCAGTATATTGCAGCAGCTTCCCTTCCCTAGCCTTAAGGATTGCCTTTTCAATACTCTCAGCCAGCTCGCTAGCCCCCTCAACTGCCTTCTCAATCCTCTCCTTTGCCCTCAAGATCTTTCGATCCATACTGGCCTGGGCCCTCTGATCAAACTCCACCAACATCTCACTCAAAAAAGCCAGCCCGGCCTTCGCCTTCTCGTGGAAGTCATTTTCCCACACTCCCTTGGCGATCAAAGCTTCGTTGTAACTCGCTTCCAAGATATCAACAATAAGTCGGGCTTTGCGTCGGCCACGGGCGACCATTTCGTCGGATACACGACCACATTCTGAACGAATCGTCGAAAGAGTGGTATACGTCTTTTCGAGCTGGTGGTCGAAGGTTTCGGTTCCTAGAGTACGGTATTCGTCGATTGAGGCGTCTAGATGTTTTTCAAAGCGGTCTAGACGGAATTCGAGGTCTGCTAGGAAGTCGTCCAGCTATTGAATTCATTATAAAAAGTCGTTAGATTAGTTTGATTGTACAACAAAATGAATAAGGAAAATTGGGTCTATAATAATAAAAAACAAAAGACAAATAAAAGCATACCATTTCCAGGAATTGCTCCTCATCCTCGGGAAGAGAGTAGTGGCGTAGGCTATTGCCAAAGGAAAGACGACGGATGCGGTTGACGGCCGTCTGCTGCCATGTCCCCGGATTCTCAAGGGCAGATGTCGTCGCCATGGCGTCGGAAGGGGCGTCTTTTTCCATAATCTGTTGAGGCTTTGAATCTCTATCGTTTGCCTGGGTGGGTATCGAATCAATGCTAATCTGGGCGAGTAGTGTGGTTGTGGTAATAATGGGAATATTGTTGGGAAGGATGGAGATGCTGACAAGAGCAGAGCTGACAAGCCGGCCAAAGAAAAACAATTATAAGCTTATAAGCAAGAAACCTGAAAACTGAAAAAAGAGGAGAAGGAGGACGAAAGGAGTAATGCTTAAAGCCAAAAAAAAGACAAGGTCAGAAGGTCTAAGGAGTGGAAGTGAGCCCTTCTTTTTTACATCATGTAGACGGTCCAAAGAGCAGGTGAAAGCGAGAGCAAGGTGAAAACGAAGAATCCAAACAGGAAAGAAAAAGGTCTCTGCCTGCGTTCTGTTGGGTTTCAATTTCGTTCAGCCCGGCTAAAACCCGGCCGCTTTGTCAGTCAAGCTGCAGAAGACAGGGCCGAACGGCGGCGGAACGAACGATGTCATGGTTGATTCATTGGCTGTGGGGCCTTATTATATTAGATTGGGCTAAACAATCAAATCTCGGGCGGAATTCCGCCATCCCTTCGAAATCCGTGAGGATATTATAAACATCCGTCATCCCTTTCCGTTTTTTTGGTTTTCACTTCTCCCTTATCGATTACTTAATTTTCTGTGTGCGCCGTGGGATGCGCTGGTCGTCGGGTGACAGACTGACCTGGCGGTAAAGATGAAACCCCTCCTTTCATGTGAAAGAGATGTCGCAGAGACGCCCAGTCAAAAGGCGCATCCATCGCCATGTGGAAGGCAAGTGTTCAGGCATGTGGCATGTTGCCTTCCCATGGCATGCCATTGTTCGTTCAGGGTCCACGATCAAACTTACTAGCATCCTTGGCTTGGCCCATGCGGGAAGGCACAACACCCGTGGCATTTACATTCCTATCGATAGCGTCAACGTTCCAAGGTCTTTGCCTTCGAAATCAAGGAATATCCAGGCTGGTTTTAAGGAAAGATTGTCATTGAAAGAAAAGGTGGGGGGTAAGAAGCAAAGTCAAATATAGTTCACGTGAACCGTAGTAAAAAAAAAAAATCCAAAATTCGTTACATGAGTTTTCTTAGAAACATTATTCGTCCGTGACATGAGGTTCCGATGCAAAAAAAAGAGGGCGGCGAAGAGCCGCTCAAAAAAGAGAATTTAGATAAGATGAAAAGAAGAAGAAAGAAGAAGATAAGGTCCTAATCTCCAGAGGCAAGAAAGAAAGAGAAAATTTAAAAGGAAAGCTCATCCGACTAAGAGGGACGGCCTCAAACCCCTACCTCTTAATCCTCGATGGGGCGGTCGCTCAGGCTAACGCCCTCAGGTCGAATATTTCTTCGTGGCTGATAACCCCGCGAAGCCCTCCTGAACCCGTCTTCAGCTTTTGGGGGCTGGTAAGGCAATTTGCTATCAGATGACTGGATGTCCTCTTCGGGGCTTTGCTCATAAGTCTCTGCAGTCTGCGCGAATGCTGGCGACGACTCCTGGGTCGCGAATGCAGCCTGCTGAGGGTCAATATCTCCTAGACCGCCAAGGCCAGGAACCTCAAGCGATTGTCTGTAGCGCGAAGAGACACTCGTTGTTGGGGATTGTGTCGGGTTGACCGGTATCCTGGGGAAATCACCACCCCTCGATGAGTCTCGTCTGTTGCGCGAGGCTGTGGCTGGGGAGGAAGGCCTGCTTCTGGCGGCGATCACAGCTCGGGCTCGGGCTTGTTCGTTCGCCTTGCGACCAGACTCATCAGTCGAGCTCGGAGCACGGTTTCTCCCAGCATTCAAAGAACGTTCACGTTTGAGTTCACCAAAGATCAATTCCTTATGAGATAGGAGGTCACGGAATAGTCGCTGAGCATGCTTGTCGTGTAGAGTTACTATGCTCTCCACGCGGGGTCTCAGGATACATGGAGCGAAAGCAGCGCTGAGATCAGTATAGTACTGTTCTTCGGCAGATGTGAGTTCAATCAAACGCGTAAAGTGAGAAACCAAAGCATCAAGGGTAGCAATGTTGGCAAGCAAGAGACCACCAAGAGTGTTCTGAATGACAGAGAGGCGAGTTTGATCGTCGCCCTCGCCGCCGTGGGTGTGGTAAATGGTCTTGATAACGTCGTAGACGCGGGAGGAAACCAGGGAATCTTAAATTGTCGTTAGTAAAAGGGCATCCACCCCTTGACAGGGAGAAATTAACGTACCAGGGAGCTCAAGGAGGTAGAGTTTAAGAGCACTAGCAACGATAGGCATATCATATTTCTCCAAGGTATCTCTAGGAATTGCCTTTCCATTGTTGATAACATTACGAAGGTGGTGAGTGGCCTTCAATGGGACATCAACGGTCCAAATTCCACGTCGAGCTTCATCAGTTTCGAGATCAGGGTAATCTGCCGCATTCTTAGCATTGGTTCAAAAATTATGGGTTCCTTGAAGGCACTTACGACTGTCAAGATACTGAAGAATTGAGGTGACAATAAGAGGGACTCTCTTACGATCACCCCTAGCCCTCAGCTCTAAATCAACACCATAGGTCTGGTCTGTTCGCAGGATCAATTAGTTGTGGCTTTTTGACTTTGATTTTTTAAGAAGGGATCGCTCATACCGCCGGCAGTGTTATAGTAGCTCTCATACGTAGTAACCTTGGGCAAGAAGGACCCTGTCCTGTAGGTATCAATCATAAACCGCAAGTCTCCAGGTGGTTGGACAGTTTCCTGGAACAACATCATGGTGTCGACGGTCGACTGGAGAGTAGGAATGACATTTGAAACGGCACCAGAAAAGTCAAGAATAACAGCTTTGATAGCCTTCAACCTGTCCAATTCACATCTCTCCATGAATTTGAAGTGATCCATCATGGACTCTTCAAGGTTACAACGGATGAGATCAAGCTTTTGAACACCACCTTTGTACTTCTCATCCGCTTCAGCAGCCTCTCTTTTAAGCTTGTCGTACTGCGTCTCGCCGGGGCGAGGCTGGCTGAGGTATCTATTGAACATGTCACTCAGGGCATTTCCGGGGCTTTCAGGGCTCAAATCATCAGCCTCATCGACCGGTGCGAGCATATTAGCCAATGTCCCCTTCCTTTGGAGGGCAGGGGCAGGGGCTTGAGCCTTTCCTGCCAATTCGAATGCTTTGGGCTTCCACTGGTAGTTCATCTTGGAAGAATTGGCAAATGTGTTCCCCATGTTACCGACCAATCTCAAAAAGCCATGGCCGATGAGGTCCTGGCCGATTCTTTCAGCTGCGCTGACGGTTGTGGCGCCGAGGTGCTTTTGAAGATGTTGGACAATGACATCTCCTGGAGTGCAGTTCTGATACGTTCCTAGGAGTGTAACTTTGACCTCATTCATCGGCAAGGTATCTAAGGCAGCCCCGAGGATCGTTTTCAACTGCGACGGCGCATAAAACATATCCCCGATTTCATACGCGTCTTCATCATCTTCAGCTTCTGCGACTTTGATTTCAGGGGCGGTCGGTGCGGTCGCGGAGGAAGGCGTCGTAACATCCTTTTCTCCATTTGCCGTAGTCTTAGCTTCTTTGGCCTTGTCAACCAAGCTCAAGCTCTGGAATCCTAGTTCCTTCTCCTGGTCGTAGTCTTCTAGCAGTCTGCACTTATTGAAAAAGTTGTTGCGCAACTTTTTTACGTTTTCGGTTTGTTTATCGTGATTTCGGATTTTGTTCTGGAGGTCATCGTGGGACATTTCCACACGTTGTTCGTGCGCTTCCGCCCATCTCGAGAAAGGTTCAACGACCAACTTTCGGATATTTTCAGCAACTTTTTTGTGACTTTCTCCTGCCTATAATATGTATACCAATTGCACCGATCGAAAAGGGACATTTCGATCAATTCGTCGTCGTCAGCCTGGGTTTCTTTTCATGTGGGTTTGTTTTTTCTGTATCTTGCTTTCTTGGAGCCCTGCCGGATTGGGTGTTGTCGCAAAAGTCAAAGACACCCATAAACTCAACCACAAAGCAGTCCAAGCTTGCGATAGAGCTCTGGAGAGCTCCACGCTGCAAGCATGTCGCCAGGATAGTTTGGCTGAAAGGTAGGAATATCGCAACGTACCGAGTCCATTTCTTTTTTGATCCCCTCGTATGCCTAAAAATAGAATATCACCAAATTGTCAGCCAGTCGGGTCCACACCAGCATATTCAGCCTCAGCTAGCTAAGCTAGAAAACGTCCAAAACAGAAGAACTGCCATTAAAAACCGGCCCCTGCCAGCCGGGCCAGCACAGCACAGCACAGCAAAGATCCCACCAAGAAATCCCGAGATCCCCTGAGTAAGGAGCTTGCAGGAAATGACGAATCCCGTAAGCTGGACGGATTGAAGGATGACGAACCTTCCTGGTGCTAGCTCCTTCATCCCTAGCAAAACCGTCTGGCCGCTCAGCAGCCGGCGCGATTGCTTTCAGTTTATCGCCGTATGCATCTTCGGCGTCTGCTCGCAGACGGGCGATGGTAAGGACCTGTTGGTTTTCGATGACACCTTGTTGAAGTTTTGCGAAAAGCTTTCCGAGACCTAGATGTGCATTTTTGGAAGTGACAAGGGTAGGTTGAGCGGCAGGTCAGCGGGATTTTTTTCTTCTCTAGAGAACAGGGCGGAGGAGAGTTTAATCCACCGATGAATAGGAAGGGCAGGAGGGTTTTTGCGAACCTCCAGCGTAGTCTGGCGACCAGAAGGATTCTGTGAAACCGGTTGGCATTGTGGGCGATGACGGAGGGAGGCCCCTAAATTGTCGGTATGCGTATGTAGGACGGATGTACGTATGAGTGGGTGTATCAGAGTAGTGGTAGTAGTGGTTGGTTAGGAATTTGAGGCTATGTCATGCGATTTCTCAAGGAGAGTCGGATGCTATTAAGATGCTGATGTAAGTCGCTGGATGGATGTATGGGTGTATGGACGTATGGATGACAGACAGACAGGCAGTGGCAGAGAGGGAGGCAGACAAGGGTGGATGCTGGGTGTATGCGAGTGTATTTGTAGATGCCGGGTGCTGACGTTGGTTGATGAAGGGGGGATAGGAGGGAGGGAGGGAAGGATGGGTGGATGGGAGGAGGGATGGCGGTGGATGAAGAGAACAGAGCTATCACAGGAACTGATGGGATTGAATGATGGGAATGCAGGTGCTCAAACGGGACGGCAGAAAGAACAGCCCTAGTGCCAGCCAACCGGCCTATCAGGGCTGTTGCCGCCTGTGATTCGGTATCCAGGCTGAAGACATACATACGACGGTTACATGTCGTGTATTCTATGCTATCACGCTTATGCGTAGCAATTAAGTATATGGACTAGATGTTATATACCGCTGATGGTGGTGTTAAAAAGCCACAGCTTAACTTAACCTACTTTGCTGCTGCTACTACTACTACTACTACTACTACTTAGGAGGTATTATCTTGGAGGGAAGTCAACTAGGGGAAGAAAAGAAGAAAAAAGCGGATGCGATACGAAGGTCTGACAGACGGCAGAGGCAGAGGGACCCATACGTATGTACATAAGTCCATACCGTAACAGGGCTGAAAAGGAAAGAAAAAAAAAAAAAAAAAAGAGAGACTAGCAGTTATGACACTAACTAGCAAAGGACAGATAACTGGCTGAGTAAATCAAGGTACGGAGTACGGGTTTAACTTTCCTGTCTACGGTCCATGTCGTACCCAGTCAAGCTTTCCTGGATGCAGCCAACTAGTGCTTCTTGCCCGATCAGGGCATTCGCCGAACCACAAACTAAATATAGCCAGGCCTCCAATTACTAGATCGGGGTTAGCTCTCAATTGACATGATGCCTTCACGAATTCAGTTCTGGTAGACATAGTAATGGAGGGAAGAATAAGAAGATATATATTCATTAGTATTATTGTTCCGACTCTATAAAAAAAAAAAAAATACACGCCCTTGAGCCAACTATAATCAATCATTCCCCTTACGAGGTACCACGCATCTAACCCGACCCAAGCCCCATATTCTTCCTCCCGCCTTCCTTCCTCCCCATTGCTGCCTCGCTTTGTCTTGTCAATTCTGCCTGTTGCTTCTTCAGTTCTGCAGCCGACATTCTCGACGCCGCACCGGGCTTGACCTCTGCTCCTGATTTCCCTCCTCCCATCAATCGTAGGAACTTAGCTCTTCGGGCATCCCCGCCCTCCAAAAGATCCGCATTCCATGCAGCTCCACCACGCTTCGTACCCCGGGTCTTCTCTGGCTCATCTTCCCAGTTGAAAAGTCTCGGCTTCTCTGGGTCGACCATAGCGGGACCTTTGTCTACCCTCTTCTTTTGCTTCTTCCCTTCTTTGGCCTTGGGAACTTCTTCATCGCTACCACCGGCCCTGCGTTTCTTGGAAGAAGGCTCTGTTGAATCTGGCTCCGCGGCTTTGTCTTTCTTCTCTTTCTTTGCCTCTTTCTTAGAAGGCTCCTCAACCGCGGGTGGCGTTGGCAAGTCGGAGCCTTTACCCTTAGACTTCTTAGACTTCTTTTCTTTCTTCGCCTCCTTCTCGGTAGGTTTGTCTTCTTCCGCAGGTGGTGTCGGGAGGTCTGTGTCGTGATCCTTCTTCGATTTCTTATTCGGCCTGCTGGAGTCATCCTCTTCATCCTCTCTCCTCTTACCATGTCGCTCCAAAGGCTCTTCTAGATCAGCCTTTTGCTTCTGTTTTTGCTTCTTGTGAGAACCGTCCTCTTCGGATTCTTGTTTCTCCTGCTTTCTCCGCTTCTTCTCAGCTCTCCTTGCCTCTTTTTCCTCCTTTTTGCTCTTCTTACTAGAAGAATCGGCTGACGCATCACCGTCCTCAGACTTTTTTTTGTCTTTTTTCTCCTTCATTTCTTCTTTCTTGCTCTTCTTCGTTGATGTATCTGCCGCAATCTCGTCGTCTCTCGACTTCCTCTTCTCTCTTTTAACTTGTTCTCCCTCGTTCGTAGTGGTTGCGTCGGCTGTAGCTTCGTTGTCGTCGGCTTCCTTCTTTTCCTTTCTCCTCTCCTTCTTCTTCTCCCTCTTCTCTTTCTTTTCTTTTTTATCTTTCTTAGCCCTTTTTGAGTCCCTTTCTTCGTTCTCGTCTGAGGAAGAAGATGGAGCCCTCTTCTTGCTTATCTCAGCCTCTGGCTCAACCTTCTCCTTCTCAGCACCAGGTGTTTCCGAGTCCTCTTCAAAAACCATTCTTTTTCCAACAGTCTCAATTCTCTCTCCACCAAAAGCAGGTCTTTCATCATCAACCCTTGCCCTCTTATTCCCACTCCCACTCCCATCTCCAGAAGAGCCATCAGTACCATCGCCGCCAAACCTACCCCCTCTTCCACCCCGTCCACCTCTTCCACCTCTACCTCTAGCCCCACCTCTACCACCCCTCTGACCTCCATTTCTGGGATTATTCTGCCGTGAAGCTCTCCTTTCGTCTGCCTGTTCCATTTGTTGTAACATGGCCAATCTGGCGGGATTGATACCCTCGAAGTTATCCGCTGATGCTGACATCGTAGCGGTGTGTATATGTCGAGAGAATGTGTCTGATTTATATTCCTTCTTGTTGTCCCTTTCTTCTTCGTTTAGGGTCGGAAACGTGGGGAATGTAGGTGTGGATGAAGAACCGGTACCGGGACCGATGAGTCGACCAACCAAAAGAATACTCGTAGCAACGGTGGCTACTGCCGTTAAGATGAGGAAAAGCAAGTAGATTATCCTTGAATTACTCTTTTCTTTTTTGGAAACTTAATGGTGGCGTGGAGAGAGCTGAATGGTTGAGATTGGTGCACAATCTGCAGCTCTGAGATGTATGGTGAGATGGTGTTCGATTCCAGCGAGTATATGCAGGCAATTGTGACGACGGGGAGAAGTCGCGTAAGAGTACAATGTCGATATTGTTGGTGGGGGAAATGTAAAGTGGGATGTTAGGTGAAGAATGTAGAACCCTGCAACGATTGGGGGGTACCAGAAACCGCTGTGCACCCACGTATGAATACAAGTCGTTATAAGAAGAAAAAAGAGATCGCGTAAAATCGGGAGGGTTATAGAGATGGTTCTCAAGCAGGGAACGGCGGTGAATGGGTCCCCGAATGGTGGTTTTGTGGAAACCGAAGGACTATGAGGTTGAAGAGATTTTTTGAAGGAGAGGACTGATAGGATTTTGGCGACTGAAAAATACTAATTTTGCGAAATGCGAAACAACCTTGTTCGTTCATTGTCTTGGCGCGAAGTTGAGGAGCGCGACAACACAAAATATGCAACAAACCTGCATCCAACGCAAGCCAATTCGACTGCGTCTACATTGCTATAAGTCATGGCATCTAGGATGCATGGACTCGTGATATTCACAGTGCTCAATTATCAAAGTGAAGCTATAAAATAAAAAACTATCATTCAATTCATAATTTCCCATGATGTCTACATCAACATCAATAAATATACCTAAAATTAACATTCTGCCTATCCGTCAAATCATCAAACCCATGAACCACCCCTTTAACCTCACTCCCCCCCTCCGCCTCCTTCTTCCTATTCTGCCTCGCCAAATGCCATCTCAAATAAAAGATAATACCCACCAAAACCACATAACACCCCATATGCGTGGAAAATGCTGTAAAATACCTCGGCTTGTCTCTATCCAAAAAGACTTGTGGGCCGATAGCATTTCCCGTGGCCCAGAATATAAAATTCATCGCCACCGCTACGGTTTTCTTGGTTTGCCCGCCGACATTTCGGGAGACTAGGGACATGGTTAGGTTCTGGGCGGCCCAGAAGGATAAAACCATGTAGTATGAGATTAGGAGGCCGACTTTGGTCCCTAAGTTATGGTTTTTGACTGTCATCAAGACGATGGTGCCAACGAAGGAAGGTATAACGTAGAGACCCATGACCAGGAGGGTTTGGTTCGTCTTCTTTGCGATGTAAGTCGAAGATAGGAGGACAATGATGATAACCGCTCCGAGAACCATCGCTAATAGCTGCGTCTGCAAAATAGTAAAGTTGAAGCCCGTGATGATAATGTTCGCGAAAGCTCCTAACCCAGACGTCGGCAATGTCGTACAAAGCTGAATACCGCCATAACACCAGCACTGAGGATCCGTCAGGGCTTCCTTAACCTGCTCGGGTCTAAACTTCTTATTCTGCAGACCAGTCTGATTCGACCGAACTCTCTCGATCATTAACGCCTTATCCTCTTCAGAAAAGCATTTAGCCCTCATAGGACTATCCGGCATCCAATAAAGCACAAATACACCCCAGAGAACCGAAAAACAACCGTAGGTCATAAACAGCGCTTGCCAGCTCTTCAATGGTCCGCCCGGTTTGATCAACGTAAAACAATACGCCAACAAACCGCCAACAATCTGCTGCCCACCATTCATCATATACCAAAAAGTAACGGCTTCAGCTTGCTCCTCTCGCTTATACCACATGCCGGACAATACCACAAAAGTAGGCTGGCAGACCGCTTCGAAGATACCAAGGAGCGTTCTAACAGTCACAAGTCCAACAAAATTATGCGTGGCGGCATGGAGGGCCAGAATAGACCCCCATATCATAATCGCAAATCCCAAAGCCTTTGCAATAGGAACTCGCTGAATACCCCAATTGATTGGATACTCAACGATCAAAATAGCGATATAGATACAAGTCGTCAACCAAGAGTATTGCTGACCGTGTAAGCCATTATCTTCACGGATATGCATAATCGAAGCGAAGGATAAGGTTCCCTTATCCAAAGCCTGTAGGAAATATGTGAACACCATAACCGCGAGAACCCGTTTATCGATCATGCGTTTCAGGCGTTTATTCTCTTCTGGGGTGATTTCGACAACGCGGGAAGGGTCGGCGTATTTGGCAATTTCTTTATCGACGCGGTCGTAGTCGAGACAGTCCTTTTCGGGGTACTCATCGTGTGAAGTGACAGTTTCGAGATGAGCTATGTCGGGTTTTTCGTCGACTTGGACTTTGTCTGCGGGGCGACTAGCAATACCGTCGTCTGCCATTATGGAAGGTGTATATATATCAACCCAGAAACCGGGTCGAATTAATAACAAGAAAATATAAATTCAAGATACCAATACTAATAGGAAGAAGAGCCTAGTAGCTATGGATGCAATGGGAAGGGTTGCATGATCCTGAAAAGAAACGATCGAACACATCAAAGGGAAATTCCCATCCATATATACACAACCTAGCATTATATCCCCATCTATCACGTAAAGTAACTTATTTTGCCCAAACCCGTCTTCATCCCAACCCTTGTGAAAATCCACAACTAGCTGCCTACCAAACCATGCTCCATTTACCCGTCGTCGAAACGACAATCCAGAGCATCGGATCCGAACCGCAAATGTTGGATCACTAATATGCTGAGAATATATGTGCACGCACCGCCTCCCCGCATCTTCTGATAGTCAGTAGCGATGAAATCTCGTCTCGAGATCTCGAGCACGCGGGGTTTGCAGTGCCATGATTAATCAATTCGATCCGAAGCGAAAATATGGGGTTGTATTTCATGGGGAAATGTTATCTTCTCATAGGGGCTAGTATGTGTATGTATATGAGACAGGTGTATGGGTATTACCAGGGAACTTCACTTCTTACATGAGCAGAGTGTATAATACAATATAATAACCTGGCCGTAAGGGCGAGCTTAACGTAGGCTAATTCAACCGAGGAATCGATACATCGGATTTTACAATTCCACAAAAAATCGTATGGGTCACCTTAAGCGCCAAATCCATCCCACCTTAGATGTCATATTACATTGTCATGCAATGAGTCGGGTCGTCTGCCAACCTAGTCTAGTCCCTTGCTTCATCGAACCAAACACCCCCTGGTCGGAATCGACATGAGTAAGTATCTGCAACTGCGACAAAACCTCGTCTCGAACTCCGCCGCGGAGCGTATTCTACCGAAAAATATGCTATGGTCAAGTAAGGTCGGCCCCGACCTCGCTGTAAAACCCCAAGAAATTAGCAAGAAAAAGCTTATCCCCAAAACCTAAAATCCATGGTCGGAATACCACGCACCATCAAGCGCAAGTTAAGTTTCGTTACGAAATAGTTTTCAATCCAGGTACACCCTCCAGCCTTGGCACGCGCGCGCGATTCGTGGACTTGCCTCTCCACATTTCCCCGCCCGTCCAACCGGACTGTGGGGTTGCGGGGGAACATTTAGCCTTGTTTTTTACTTTCCTATCAAGACTATTCCTCATTGTGGTAAAGATTCTGGGATTTTGATACACATAAGCTTTCTGGACACGACTAACCTAAGCAGCTAGTCTCTCGTGTGCAACGGGATCTCCCATGTGAGGCGTTTTGACGTTTCCGTGGTATATTGCCGGCCCACACCACTTTTTCGTCATGTATCCGTTGCGTCGCATGGCTTTTGGATATTTCCCTGAGTGATTGAGGAATTCGAGACGAGAGAAATGGATTCCCTACCGATTGTCGAGGTGGCTTGCAGGCCGATGCAGAGTTATCATGGCATACAACAGGTTACTTACCCCCAGGCAGCGGGTAGCAGGCTTCCCCTCAAGATCTTTCGTGACGAAGGGTCGAATGGAGATTTCCAGAGGCCTAATATTTTATGATGCATCGGAAAGACTTGATGGTCTTTCTATATTGGCACTGGCGATTGAGGGTTTTCTGGCGGTTACGGATGCATTGGTGCGTAGCCGAGGATCTAGGGTCGCCCATATTCAACTTTAATATATTGGAAGTCTTGGGTTATAGGTTGGAGGAGCCAAGCTGCAAGTCGCGCGAGTGATGCAACTATGTCTTTGCGTATTTAATTCGATAAGGTAGGACCGAGGATTAACCTTTCGACATGCAGAGCTTGATAAGCTATATACGCAGGTCTGCGCGCAACTTATAATACTCCGTATCAAGTTATCCGGCCTACACCTCAGACCGATATTGCAATTTAAGATCATATGATATCGAATACCCAGGAGCTTCATAGTTCTGTACCAAGTGTAACAAAGTAAGTTATCATGTCGCGATTAAGATAGATCAGTACTGTATACCATGGTTCCTACTATACTAATATAATCCTCAAATCGAAGAAGTTAACCCTTATATTGAACGATCATATACCATATCACACCCGCAATTGCGCAAATACCGCCAAATATGCCCCAACAGCCCCTCCAAATCCACTCCCTAACCTCCTCCCAAATCCACTCCTTGATATCCCTCCTAACCACAAACCTCGTCTCCATAACCGACGATTCCGGCCACTTCCTCCTCTCCCTCCCAGATGGCCGCGTAATCGACACCAAAGGCTGGAACGACTGGGAGTGGACCCACGGCATAGGCCTCTACGGTCTCTACCAATACTACTCCCAAACAAACTCACAAGAGACCTTAAAAATCATCACAGACTGGTTTTCAGCCCGATTCAAAGAAGGCACAACGAAGAACATAAACACCATGTCTCCATTTTTAACACTAGCATATCTGTACGAAGAAACAAGAGACCAAACCTATGTCCCATGGTTAGACAGTTGGGCCGAATGGGCAATGTATGATCTCCCACGAACACGCTTCGGAGGAATGCAACATATCACATATCTCGAAGAAAACCATAACCAATTATGGGACGATACGTTGATGATGACTGTTATGCCGCTCATTAAAATCGGAAAAATCTTCAACCGGGGGCACTACATCGAAGAAGGGAAACGCCAATTCTTGATTCATATACAATATCTCTTTGATACTCAGTCTGGGTTGTTTTTTCATGGTTGGCAGTTTGATAAAGCAGCAAAGGGTGGATTGGGTCATAACTTTGCGAGGGCGAGATGGGCAAGGGGAAATAGCTGGCTGACAATTGCTATTCCGGACGTGCTTGAACTGCTGGATCTACCGGAAGATGACCATTTTCATGTCTTCCTTGTGGATGTATTAAATGCGCAGTGTGAGGCGTTGAAGAAACTACAAGACCCGAAGACAGGCCTGTGGAGGACTTTGTTGGATGTGAGTGAGGGAGAAGGGTCCTACCTAGAATCTTCAGCGTCGGCAGGGTTTGCATATGGGATACTAAAGGGGATTCGGAAGAGATATCTGAAGAGGGAGGAATACGAAGGTATCGCCATCAAGGCTATTAAAGGGGTGATGGCGAAAATTCGAGAAGATGGGGAACTGATGGATACAAGTTTCGGGACCGGGATGGGGAGAGATTTAAAACACTACTTGGATATCGAAAGGACTAGTATGCCCTATGGGCAAGCGATGGCGATTATGGCGTTAGTAGAGCTGCTTCGATTATTTATTTAATGCATCAATGCTTGAAGGCAGTAGATATGCACACATATATGTGAGGTGCATGTGTTTTCATCATGACGGAATCTGATCTGTGAACATTTTTTAATTATTCTCCTTGTTCTCTTCAAACCGCTACCTAAGAAAGCTTAAGGATTGGTCTATAAGCAATCCTCTAATATCTACCCATGGGTATCTAGAGCTCATCATATTCAACATTAAAATGTTGGAAGTAGACATATCAAGGATTAGAACCTTCTAAACCCTATTTCCAGCCCCTTTATCCCATGTGCAACCGGTTTATTTCTCCTGGTCGCCGTCTTCACTCCCTGACTCCATTTCTTCATCGCTACCCTCACTTCCGTCAGCAGAGGCATCTTCCATATCTTCGTCTTCTTCTTCCTCGTGATCACCCTCACCCTTCGGCTCAAATGAGGAGAGTGTTCGGACTTCGACTGGGAACCCAAGCTCAACAAATCTTTCTTTCAAAGACTACACACCGCATATCATTAGTGATCCTTGTCTCGTGAACCAGTCTGGACACTAGTAGCCCTTAAAACCCCCGGTGGTCATGAAACTTACATCAGTATTGACAGGTGCAGTAGTAACGACTGCAATAGAAGTTTTCGGGTGGAACAAAGGCACCAAAATTTCGGTCATCGCTTTGCGAATCTCATCTGGTTTAACTTTCCTAACTTTGTGCAGCATGTCCGTATTATAGGACTTCGGTTGTCGGTGGATAACCTGTAGGACGAAGGAAGTAGTTGCTGCGGCGGTCAGTGTGGACTCGACATCCACAATGGAACTGACTACTGTGCTTATTGCACCATCGAGATCGAACTCGTCGAACGGGATCTATGGAGAGTATCATACGTTAATAAACCTCCCCGGATAAACTTTTCGTAATATGATATACTACTAACAGTTCCATCAGCATAGCCACTGACGATCTTCTTCGCCATTTCGAAAGCTTTGAAGGCATCGGGTGATCGATAAATGCTGAAAAATATGTGCCCAGAATCTACTTTCCGTACGAAACCAGTTCCGTAGGCTAACCCAGTTCCCCGAATAGCCCTAAACTATGCATTAGTTTCCCGTACATTAATATTAAAGTAGAGAAGGCTATGGGACATACTTCCACAGTGGCCCCTCAACAGCGTCTAGGTAGGCGACAGCAAGTAGCAATGCGGGTATCCGTTCATCCTCCAATGACTCCGGACCCTTTGCGACAGTGACACCGAATGAAGAGTCTAAAGTCGGCATTGGTACAACGTACATCAGATCGCCGGGGTTTTTGCCTGTAGGTGTGAGACGGTCAAGTCTACTATCAATTGGCTTCAGGTTATGGTTCTAAAATACGAATTAGCAAATACGTCGTAGAAATCCTAAACTCATATATGACCCCATACCGAAGACTTGCCAGCCACGAATGCATCCCAAGTTGATACTGGCTTAGAAAGCTTCTCAACATCTGCAACAACCAAGAATCTCATGTTGTCAAGCGTGAAGAGCGAGTCTCGAACGATTGATATCTTCCGGACGGCCTCTTCGGGATCCTCACTCAAGAGATCGATGTATTTCCGGAGAAAGTTTCCTTTGATGAGAGTATTCCCGCCGTATCCAATAGACTCTTCCGTGTAGCCACTAAGATACGCGACGGACCATACCATCTATCAAAAGTTTTGTGTTAGTATCTTGATTGAGGCTATGTAATTGGAGACACTCACGTCGTTACCACTTCGTTTCTCCTCAGGAATATCACTGCGGAGTTTTTTCGCGAGGACAGCCAGTCGCTACACCACGGGTTAGTAGCTAGAAATCCAGTAGGGATACGTATGAAACTCTTACACACCTCTGTGTCAAAAACTATATTCCACATCAACAACTTCAGCCACTCTACTGCAGCGGTGTATTTTTCAGGTTCTACCTCCATTTTGATCCTGATAGACTCAGAAGCTTGCATGCCGCTTCCTCCTTGAATCGTATATCCAACTGTGTCTTTTTCCAATCGCGAAACAACCTTTTCATACTCCAATTTGGTTCCATCTTCAAGCGTGATAGGTGCAGCGAAGAAATATTCGAAGTATAAGGAAAGTAGCGGACGAAGTTCAACTGGTATGCTCGCAGTTGATAAAAGAACATTGATGGTAACAAAGTTTGTCGCGACATGCTCGTAGTGAAGATATAGAGGGAATGGCGCTGTCTTAGGCTCGTCCTTTTGGAGAATCTTCTGGACATTCGTATCCAATACGCCATCTTTGGCTGTAGCAAGTCCTGCATTTCCACTCGTTGAGTGGATGAATCGAATAGATTCAACACCCGGTGTCTTGAAGCCGCGAAGAACCTCGATCGGAATTTCGGGGTCATTATCTTTCTTCGCCTGTTCAAGCTTATCGGCAAGTTCCTTCAGACCTTCATCGCCCAAACCTTTGATTTGAGTTTTGACTCTTTCTTTTTCATCCTTCTTAATTTTGTCCGCCAATTTTGCAGATGGCTCGCCGATGATTGAAACATGAGGATTGTCAACTAGCCATTTCTTAATATATTCCCTCCACTGTTCCTCGGTCCATTTTTCAAGTTCATTGTAGACGTCAAGGTTTTGTACTTGCAATAGATCCGATCCATCTCGATTTGCGAATAGGAAGTCATATATAATCGGGGTGGTGAAAAAGTGACTGTCGTTTTCGACATTAAACTTGCGCTGCCTTTTGGATCTATTAAGACAATCCTTCAAGTAGTCCAAGTCGAGCGGCTCTTGAACGGTTTGGCTCAATATTTCGAAAAGTTTCTTTTCGGCATCATTGAGACGAGCGACTGGGACGCTCCCGAGTTCGAGCCAAATAACGGTATTAGGGCGCTCTTCGGTGGACCAAACAACACCACTTGTGTATGGTTCAGGTATCTCTACCATTTGCTTTTCGAGTACCGAGACGGATGAACCTGCAAGGTAAGACCCGATGACCTCTAGTGCAGCCACTGTATTGACTTCTGTCAGTAGAACTCATGTTATCCGGGATTGTGCCCCAACCTACAATGTGTATGATCAACACAAGAGGGACCTAGATACCCGACCAAGATGCTGCCCATCGACTCATCTTTCTCCGGAAATTCTACATTCCGGATAATATTTTCCTTCAACAGAGGTGGTTGCTTTGAATCAACCCATGGTCTCTGCCACGGAGAGTCAGGAGCTGGAACATCGTCCAATATACCATTTTCAAACTTGTCGAGGATGGTCAACAACTCAGGCTCATCGACACTTCCAATAATAACGAGGCAGAGGTTTCGAGGCTGATACATCTCCTTGTGAAAGTCACGGATTCGTTGGGGCTTAAGAACACGGAGTTGTTCCATCATACCGCCAGTTTCTGACCGAAAACCAACGCCGTCGGGGTAAATCTGCCTATTGGCCTCGAGCATCATAAGTGTATCCTGGTCGTTTTGAACGCCTTGCATCTCAGAGTATACGACTCTGATTGGTTAGCAATTGACGAAAATAGTATTTAAAAAAAAGTGATTTACCCTGCATCGTGTCCAGTGCCATCGATGTGGTGGACTTCCGTGTAGCAGCCACTATCGGTTAAAATAGGGAAGAGAATATGCTCGAGGTAGACTGGTAACTAGTTTTGAAGGTCGTTTAGCGAGTGGTGGGCGTCTATCATCATATGGGATATAGGCTTACCAGCTTAGAGAAGCCTTCCCAACCAGCAGTATCAAGGGTATAGGCGGTATGATCTGTCGCAGTCCATGCATTTGTCGTAGAGTAAGCTCGGGTTGCAAACTTGTCGAGGATCCCCTTGTAGCGGTAGCTTTTGGAGCCCTTAATATACTTTTAGTTTCTATGGTAGCTACACTATTACGGGATCGGGTGGTATTTACCAGAAAACAAAGATGTTCGAGGGTGTGAGCTAGTCATAGTTAGTATAAATAAGTAATAGTCGCTAGCTATACGGGATGTCGTCTCACGAGCGCCAGAGTCATCCAATATCTCAGTTGCCAATGCAAAAAAACCGAGGACCTTAGGGCTCTATATTTGCGAACGTGTTCACTTCCTGTCAGTATATATAAAAACTGATGGACCCTACACTCGAGACTAACCTCTTTGTTGACAACCACCACAGACATTCCGGTTCGCGTAGACTCATATTTTGTGATATTGCTTGGTGAATAGTCCGTCGTGAACCTGGTAATGGTCTTGAAATGCGGACTCGCCGGAGGCCCATCGGCTCTCTGTGTCGTATTCTGATCGACCATGTTGATGGCTACGAGGAAAAGACCTGTAGAAAATGCCCGTTGTTTGAATCCTTGATAGAGCTTTTGAGCCTGGAGGCTCTGGGCTATAAACGAAGTGAAGTTTTTGAGCAGCTTGCCGAACCTTGCGGCCACAAAACGAGCCTTCGGGTACTAAAACAACGTAATGTGAATCTAATTATTTAATAGGTTCGAATATTAACCTTGCAAAAAACATGCAAACCAACCCAATGCAAGGCTCAGCGAGAGGAAGTTGTTTTTGAGCGTTTGGGGTGTCTTATCTTCGAGCACCAGTGGGACTTACAATACAACTGTCTAGAAGGGCCTGGGCAGGATCTGGGGGATCTGATCTAGCTGCAGGGTCGGTAAGGGCGAATCTGGTAAGCTTGAAAGTGCCGAGAGGCGGGCAATGTGGGGTGCTATCGATAAGCAGAGTCAACAGCCACGCCGCTGCCGGTGGCGTTGAGTAACCCTTAGTGGCTTTGCCAACGCCCAACACTCCACGACTCCGTCTCAATTAGTGCAGTTGCACAATACGCGTGCAACATCAAGCTCAATTTGACTACTAAGATACATGGGAATTCAAGGAGATAAATACTATACAAAAACAAGGCACTAAGCAGAATCAGTATCCAAAAGCGTTATACGAGCCTGCGCAGCTTGATCTCAAATTCCCTGTTTGTTATCTACTTCTGTGTCTTCTCTATCATCTACGAAAGACCGTTTCGACTTGCGTTTCCATGATCCACTAGCAGGGAATGGAATGGGATATCCAAGCATATCATCTAACGGCTTAGGGTGGATTGGCCCCTGAAAATCTGGGCCTTCCAAATAGTATGGCTCTTTTGTTCCGGGCACCAGTTGCCGGCCGTTCGCCAAATCCGGGGAGGCTTCAAAATCATAGGAACTATCAGGCGGATATGACCCGCTATACTGCCATTTCAAAAATTCATCGGCCTGCTCTCCATATGTCCATGAATAATCCGGGTTGAGACGCTTTACAGCGAAAGGGAGGTTGTTTAAAGCATCTTGATATTCCTTGATTGAGATGGCGGGGTCCTTTGGGTTCGCTTTCATAATGATCACGCATCGACACTCTGAAACGATTTTTCCAGCAGTTAGCTAACAAAACTAGTTTACGGTCTTAACAACAAGTCTCAATTATATAATAGTATTGGGCAGCAATTTTACAATATATCGAAATTGTAATAGCGTTGCCCAAATCCGAGGCTATTTTCCAAGATACCATAGATAAAAGGGGTTACATACCATACCAATACCTGCACCTCATTGCCATACGCTCGGTAGGGCACCTGCGCGAAGACTCGCGCCCGCGTACACGGACACGAACCGGTACTATGGTGCCGCCATCCGTGTCATCACACTCGCAGCTTTCGCACTGCCGTTTCATGGTCTGAGCAAACGTACGCCTCCGAGATGACCCAGGTGGGAGAGGCGGTCGCAATCGGTCTTCGAGAAGAGGGTAGGAAGTATGGTCATCGGTCATCGCTAATATGGCATCAACGGTCGGACATACCACTTTCCATTGATAGAAAAAATAGGGATGCACCGAGCGTGCCGAAACGTTTGGGACCGGGTTATTATCGGCCTGGTCGAGATTGCTGCTTTTAATAGCAAGTTCTGTAGATTTGGGGTCTTTAGTGGCTTCCACAGGATCGGTGAGTTTTTCAGGGATTGGATCGGTATTTTTTGGGTGTGGCAATGGTAGGGAAGGTGTCGATGGCGAAGACAAGATCGAAGATGAATCAAAGTGTATATTTTCAGCCGCCAACCTTCGGACTAAGGATAACGTGATAATAAAATATATGAAAAAGAGGGTTTTAGGAATCATGATAAAACGTGGACGCAGTCAGACTGCAGTGTAAGTACTCTAGAGATCTAAGATATCAAGCGACCGGATCAGTCGAATAGCGGGAAGATAGACTTTAAGAACTAACACACAAATATATATCCATGTATTTGGGATCCCTAGGGCCCTAGTGCAGTCAAAAGTACGTCTTTCTAGGGGATATTTAAAATACAGACAGCTATATATATAGGGAAATTGATGGAAATTAAATAGATAATCTCGCCTTGTCTCACGGCTCCAGTCCAACCACCTGTGAACGTCGCCCTCGAGGCCTCTATAGCTATCTCCGAGCTTAAACAGTCAACTCTAATTGGACCTAGTCTCAAGATCTAGTACCAGAGACTATGTGTTGGCTGTGTTGGAGAATTAGCAAGTAGTAGTGTTGAGACTGACTCTCGTTCTTAGCTACAGTTTGCTCCGGGCAGAGCTACGTTGGGTTGTCCACCGCGCCGTGCCATAACTAACTTACTTGTTCGTCTGGTTACATTGCGACTACATAACACATATGCACATGGCCTCAAAAGGTCGAGTCAGAAGACAACAACAGCGTCATCACAGCAAAGGATTATGGATAGAAGAGGAATGGTTGACGGAAAGGAGATAACCCAGGCGGTCTTGCAGGCCGTCGATGGACTCTTCCCAGAAAGTGACGAGGTCTCGAGCGCCGGACTATCTCCCGACTACTTGCCCGGCATTTTGACTTCGCTTCAGGAGACTATAGATAATGTTAAGGTGATATTCTACTCCCCCCAGCACAGTATTCCTATCGTGTATGATTTGTGGTATCTGACCGTACTTCTGCCCGCTAGAACGAAATTAAGAACATTGGAGAGTCCCAGCAGTCTGAAGTGACAGCATGGATTCAAGAAGCCCGTCTTCTTCACACAGAGATTTCTCGGGATCACGGCTCCTTGTTGGAAATCACCAACCTTGAGCTCCACGGAACTGTCAGTAATTGAATTTATATTATTGTGCGTGGCAGAGCCCAGAACAAAATACTGATACTGGGGAGTCAAGAAGCTAGACAGCAAAGTCTACGACCTGAGTAGCCAGCGAAATTTGTTGAGGGCCGAGATAGCTTTCAATGAAGAGCTCGTGTCGCTTCTATCAAGCTTAAAAGTTGTCCAAGATGCTGTTGGAGAGGCGCAATCGTCCCTTGATCAGGGCGCACTGGATGCCGCATGTGCACAGCTTGAGGATGCAGCAAGTCTGTTTGAAGATTTCTCTCTATTCGACCAAATCCTCGCCGTTGGGTTAGTCAAAGAGAACATCAGATTACTACGGGAGAATATTGGTGGCGAGGTAGAAAATTGTTGGACCAAACTCGTAGTCCCAAGCCCTACCGATTCTAGCATAACGATCCAAGATTCCGTGGGGGTCGGTTTAGGGCTAGTTAATGGCGATTGTCTTGTCCGGGTTTTCGACAGGCTTGGGGTTTTGAAAGACCGTCTGGATAGGCTACACTACCGGGTCACTACAATTCTCATTTTCCCGCGGTTGGATCACATATCTGGAGCGGGTTTCACGTTTTCTACGAATGAGGATAATACGAAAGTGACATTGAAGCAGCGTCTCAACCCTGACCCAACCGTTGTATCACTTTATGCCGATCTGAAGGTTGTTCTCGAATTTCTTACAGTAAAATTCGGGACACAAATATCTCACCTACTGTCCAAAACGCTCACACCGGCCATTCTGAACACCCTGATGGGTTCTTACCTACCAAGTTGCATTCCAACAGATCTCGATCATTTTAACGAATTTGACACGGTGTTAAGGGAAACAACATCCTTTGAGAAGTATCTAGCACGAATGGGATGGTTGGATAGGCACGGAGGTGAACTATCGGACTGGGTGGCGCGTGCCCCACGAATTTGGCTCAATCGGCGTCGGGAATCTGCGCTTGACTCTCTTCGCCGAACTTTTGAATCAGGGCTCGGCCAACGACATCGCGTAGAACGGGTGGAGAGAGTGCAGGAGCCCGATATCGTGGTGGAAGCTCCTAAGGCAACCGACCAAGGCGAGGATAACTGGGATACCAATTGGGATGTTGAAATAGAGGATGAAGAGGAGGAAGCGAAGAAGCCTTCCCCCGCTCCTCCAGAGCCAACAGTGTCAAAGCAAAAATCAGAGTCAAATACTATGGTAGATGAGGACGAAGATGTCAGTGGATGGGGTTTTGATGACGATATCGAAATCGAAGACGATGAACCAGCCGATAAACCAGCCGACAAACCAGCCGATAGCTCTGAACCAAAGCCCGATTTGCAGAATGCGGAAGAAGAAGACAACTGGGGCTGGGGCGAAGACAATGACCAGCCTCTAGATACCCCTGCCGTAAAAACACACGGGCAGAAACAGGAAACAGAGACGAAGGATATAACTCTACGAGAAACTTACAGCATCACATCCATCCCGCAAGAGGTTATCGCTATCATCGTAAATACCATCGCCGAAGCAGAGAAACTAGCCCAACCACAATACTCGAATTTGTCAATTGCGTCTTCAATATCGGGGCTTTTAAACGTCCCAGCATCAATTCTGACATTATATCGCGCCCTATCTTCGATATTCTACCGAGACGATCCAAATCCAGCGATATCTATTTATAATGATTGTGAATGGCTAGAGGAGCACTTGGCAAAGCTAGAAAAAGATGTGAAAGGCCGTTCCGGCCCATTTGCTAGTTTTGACCTCCAACAGAGCATTAAAGCAATCTCAACGTTTGGGAGGAGAGCATATTGGAGAGAAATGGTAGGATCATAAGCCCCTTTAATCCGGCTTTCAGCACAAGTAGCTAAACAAATCGGATGATATAGGATAGCAAAAGGATTATTCTATCGGATTTGATGGATGGCGCCCAAGGGTTTGATCATTGCACACAGTATCCATATTCCGAAAATTGTGAAACCGCAGTCACAAGTGTGATCGACACAATACAGGGAATTGAGATGCAATGGAGAGTGAGGCGATAATCCTATCCATATTTCGATGGTTTACACCTCTAACATTCTACGTAGGACACATTGTCGAGATCGGCCCTTTTACAGTCAATAGGTTCCTTGCTTAATACTGTTGTTCTGAAATTCATCAATGATATTGAAGACTTGGGCGATATTTCAGCCGACGCATCAGCAAAATTAGCCTCTTACATCTCTGAATTCGGAAGGCTAGAATCACTGTTTAAGATCCCCGACCAACCGGACGACGCCTTACCTGCTACAGCTGTAAGACCTATAGCGCTTGGCCCCTAACCTTACATGGTATTCATAGCTAATACGGTGTTGCTTTTTAATGCATAGGTGTATTGCGAGAAATGGTTGAAGTTTCAGTATCTTGGAAATATTCTGGACAGCAGTATGGTCGAGATCATGGATCTTTGGAGGGACGGAGCTCTCGTGGATTTTGAAAAAGATGAATTGATTGACCTCGTCAAGGCGCTTTTTGCGGACGGAGAAAATAGATCGAAGGTTCTTGACGAACTCCGGCGAGGATAGCTTTCATTCATTCATTCATTATTTATCTAATTTCTACGGCCCTATCCCCGCTATGGTGTGTAAATATTATTGCTTAGAGTAGTACCCGAATTAATAACCCTTATGGCCTGGGGGCGAGACCAGGTATGGTTGAACTCTTAATTAATTATAACATCCTGGAACACCAAGAAAACTGGATCTCAAAAAAGATATATCTTTCGAAACCAGACTTTGTGGTAATTTGAAAGCTCCCGTGTTGGCGGCACCTCCCCAAACCGTCGCGTCTTCCTTTCCAAGCTCCATTTCGCCAAACCCAGCTCCAACCTCAAACCGCGACCTCGAACCTTCACAAAACCTCCTTCACACCAACAGCTTCCACCCAGCCTTCGCAAATATTTAAGCCTCGCCTTCCTACCCGCCATGGCAAGGTACCTTCCAGCTCTCTGTAATTCCCATATAAAATCCCATGCTAACCGCTGTGTTCTACCTTTTTGAAGTGAAAACCCGCCGTTCGAACGGCACCAAACAGTCTACAAAACCGATCCAAAATTCCAACTCGATACACACTCGTACCAGACACAGTATGTCGATATATACTTCTTACGGCTGGCGAAGCTTAAGCGTATTGTCGAGGCTCATGGTCGTGAGCGGTGGGATGATGTCGAGGTACGCCACCCCAAACGAACAAAAAACCCCTCCAACTGGTTCCCCAGAATGAAGGAAGGAAAAAGGAAGAGGATTATAGATGGCTGATCGGTTTAAAATAAAAAAAACGTTTAGGTCAACGGAGAAGTTGTTCAGCGTGTAGACCGGGTGTTAGATGTACGACAAGGTCCGCTTTCTACATGCATATCTCTCTGAGCTTCCTGCAGAAACTCTTCTCATTCTTTCGTCGAATCGCTGCTACCTTATGAGAGGACAAAGAAAGAGGGAAGGAATCTAAAAAAAACGACGGTGTTATAGGAAAACTATGCTGGGTCGTTGGAACGATATATATGGACATGCCATTAAAGCCTAACGTGCTCGAAGACATCGCCAAAGATGTATGGCTCGACCCCTCCTCTCTTACAGTACTTTTTCACAAAAATACTCATAAACCATACTAGCATTTCATCTCCGCCCCGCTGTCACGAAAAAAATACCGCGACGTTGAAAAGGACCAGATAATGATAGAAGACGAATCCGGCCGTCTCCGTCTGAGCGGTTCCAAGATCAAAACCGAAGATCTAGTAACCGGCTGCGTAGTAGCAGTCATGGGTACTGAAGCCTCTAACGGCGAGTTTGAGGTTATAGATATGGCTCTCCCCGAATTACCAGACCAGACCGAGCGACCCACCCCCAGCGCCCCCTCGAAAGATAAAAATTACGTAGCATTGCTGAGCGGGTTAGATGTCACGGGTAATATCCACGAAAGTATAGAAACACATCTACTCGTGGAATACCTCCTAGGAGAAGCAGGAAGCCCAGAAGACCAAGCAAAATCTTCATCTATATCCCGTCTGATAATCGCCGGAAACTCATTATCAGAACCACACGCCCAAGCAACCGACGATGCCGCCGCCTCTTCATCGCGGACAACTAAATCCAAAAAATACGGTTATGACGCCACATCCTACAATGCCAAACCCACTACCGTTCTTGACACCCTCTTATCCGACCTCTGCACCTCGATAAGTGTAACACTTATGCCCGGAGAAACCGACCCGGCTAATGCTTCACTTCCGCAGCAAAAGATGCATCCTACGATGTTCCCCACCGCGAAGTATTACGCAGGCTCGACGTTTATACCTTCCACGAACCCTCATGCTTGTGAAATCGATGGTGTGACGTTTTTGGGAACCAGCGGGCAGACTATTGATGATGTTTTCAAATATGTGGATGGAGACGATCGGTTGGAGATGATGGAAAAGACGTTGAGGTGGAGGCTTGTGGCGCCTACGGCTCCGGATACATTGTGTAGGTTTCTTTTTTTAATCCTTTCGGGTGGAAAGAAGCTAATAGTATCGATACCAGGGTGTTACCCATTCCAAGACGACGACCGATTCGTTATCGAGAAATGTCCACATGTCTATTTTGTTGGTAACCAACCGGAGTTCGGCACAAGGCTAACATATGGTACAAACCTTCCCTCTTTATCTCATTATTATTATAACTTAGAAGGAGTACACTAACAGTTCATATTTTTTCTGAAACTTTCTCAGGCCTAAATAACCAAATAGTCCGCTGCATAACTATTCCAAAGTTTTCGGAAACGGGAGAGTTAGTGTTGATCGATCTGGAAACGTTGGAATGCGAGGTTATCAGTTTTAAGTCGAAGTCTTGAGTTGCTTGGTGTTTTGGTTTGAACAAACTTTTCTTTTCCTTTTTTTGGTTCTTCATATTGTTCGGATATAGGTTTCAGGGAATCCATGGCCAACCAACATAAGCCTTTCCGGTTGGC
This sequence comes from Orbilia javanica, assembly GCA_036872735.1. NCBI lineage: Eukaryota > Fungi > Ascomycota > Orbiliomycetes > Orbiliales > Orbiliaceae > Orbilia > Orbilia javanica. Next base: position 657,509 of record JAVHNR010000008.1, read on the forward strand.
TGTTTAGACACTTAGTTTCCATGCAACAGTATAGTAGACGGTGTGATATGCGTATGCGCCAGATTTCCGGTTTACCACATATTACCAAAGTATATCTATAAATCGGATAGATACAGGTCTTTTTTTTTATCATTCCTATAAAAACCCCATAGGACATCGCTCAACTCCGCCATAAACGCCATCCAATATATAATGATACAGAGTAACCGAAAACAATCATGAATTTATCAAAGATTCGACTCATCCACCTTCAAATTTTCGACCCAGCGTCGTTCATGACGCTATCCATCCCCTGGACATCTATACTAACCCCGGCACCCCCACCCGCCAAAACACTATCATCAACCACATTCCCCCTCCCTTCCTCTCTAGCACTAACGACTTGTTCCCTCCTAACCCCTTCAATCTCAACCCTTCTATCCTTCCTCCTAATCCCGAACAAACACCCCCAAAGATCGTTCGAATCCACGATCTCCCCGCCGTTCTGTCCTCTTTCGATCATACTACTAACCGTCCCTTCTTGTAACTGTAACGAATTCGTAAATTCCAATTGCACCTCTAACTCTTCCTCCTCCCGTTGCATTTCAATATCCACGTCCTTCGCCCTTCTTTTCCCTTTCCTGTCAGTTTTGAGTTTTTCCTCGGCTTTTCTTTTCTTCTTGCTCGGGGATCCTTTTTCTTCTAGCATATCGATCCGACGTTTGGTACTGACCCTCCAAACACCTTCTTCAACTGTATTCCCAATCACGTAAAGGAACACATTCGTCTCCCTCTTCTGCCCGATCCTGTGAACTCGTGCTATAGCCTGAACCTCGAGTCCAATATTAACCAACGGCTCAACCAAGAAGACATTGCTAGCCGTCACCAATGTCAACCCGGCACTTTGGCTTTTAGCGTGTAACAAGAAAACCTCAGTTTTATCGTCGGTCTTGAACTGGTTCAGTCCAAATTTCGACTCGAGGCTAGAATACCCAATCCCGTTTGCTTCCATCGCCCGAGAGAGGACATCGAGGCCTTCTTTCCACTGAGAGAATAACACGCTCTTCCCACCGTTAGTACGTCTGATCCAGAGGAGGTGACGGATCATCATGTCAATTTTACTACCAAAGCTTTCGCGTAGTACAATCTTTTTGATTTGTTTGAAAGTATCGGCTTCGATGCCCGTGTATATTTCAATTTCTTTTTCCTTTGTGGTATCGTTTGAGCCTTCGTCCTGTTGCGTCGATCCTTCGGGGAGAGTGCTCCGGTTCTCCTTCTCAACAACGATATCCTGCATCATGTACGTAACAGGATGCAGGTCTACTTTTTTAAGAGGCCTTTTACACATCGGGCACGACGGATGGTTTTTATACCACGCGTCCATACACTCCTTGCAAAACTGGTGGCCACAAACAGTTAATACACCCAACTGCACCTCGTCCTGGCAGATAATACATTGTCTTTGGTTCTCTCCTTGACCTTCTGCCAAATGTTGCAAAAATCTTGCTTTCGATCTGGCCTTTGCAACCCGGTTAGACAGGTCTTTGACTTCCTTTTCATATTTATCGTGTAGAGCGGTGAGGTTCCGGACGTGATTAACCTTTAGGGCCGTATCTTCATCCAAGTGCATGACCGTGTCGGAGACGGCTTGGAGTTGTCGATAGAATTCTAGCCGGGCATTGAAGGTTTTACTTAGGAAATCGATTTCCTTTTCAAGGCCTTTAAGGGCTTCTTCTTGCTTCGTAAATAGTGGAGTAATGACTTTGAGTGTTTGGTCGACAAGCCCTGCTTCGGCTCTAGCACGAGCAGTTCCAGCGGTAGAGCCGTCATGGAAGGGGTTCGCGAGGCGTCTGAGCTTTGCGAGGAGGCCGCGGACAGAGAACGGGAGGGCATCATTGCCGATGCCGCTTTCAATCATGAGGGGCTTGACTTCATCACGTTGGTCTTTTAGGCCATAAAATAATTTTTGATGTTCATCATTAGGTTCAAGTCGAACCGAGGCTTTCCCTTTCTGACGCCTAGGTAGGATACCAGTTTCAAGTCGTTTTTCCGCAGACTCGATGTCAGCATTGTAATGGCCAACAGTGATGCCAGTTAAAGCTTGACGCCTATCAGCGATGATAGCGCGAAGGAACGCAACGTAAAGAAACCCCTCGTTCTGTTGCTCGGTAGATACTTGGAATTCATCACCTTCGAGATCTTTCGCATCTTCTTGATCAGTTAAAGGGAGCTGCAAGAGCTGTATAAGTTTCTCACGCCACTCGTCGAGAACGTCTGCTTGTGAATTGAGCTTTTCGGCCAAAGCTAGGATATCATCCATAACAGTGCTAGATTCGATACCACCTTTTTGGTCCTTGATACTGATGTCTGGGATTTCGACGAAGTCTTGGTTATCAGTCCGTTTAGTTATAGTAGCGATGAGCTTGTTGACTTGGTTCTCAGAATCAGACATAAGCTCCTTTCGGAGCCCCTTCGCGATATCGTAGTGCTTATCCTCGAGTTGTTCATGTCGGAGCCTTTCTTCTCTAAGCTCTTCGTCATCTTCAGAGATACCAGCCTTCAGATTGTAGTGGGCCTGTCCGAGGTAAAAGTGAAAAACGTGCTGAACTTCAATAATATCTCTGAGACGGTTCTTGAGTTTGTTCAAGTCACGGGCGGACCCACTACCGTCCTCAAAAGATTCGTCGTATTCATCGTCGGATTCCTCCCAATCCTCCTTAATATGGTCATGTTGATCTACGTACTCGTCGTCGGTAGTATCTGGGAGGTCCATAGATTGCTCTCCAGCTTCTCTCTCCTTCCGAGCTTCTTTCTCTGATTCTCGTCGTAAGGCTTCGGCCTCGACATCGGCTCGGCACTCTGCGACGGCTGCTTCTAAAGGTTCCAAATACTCCATCAAAAGGCTAACAGCTTCTTTGGGGCTGCTCCACCCTTCAGCAATTATTTGTGCTCGTGCGGCAACCTGTACGAACATCAACCTCTGATCTTGCTTGATTCCGTTCATATTTTGGGTCACCATGGCCTCGAGGACTTCATCGACTGTCCTTAAGCCGCCTGCGCTTGCTCCTAAGGCGCGACGATTGAATGCTCCGATCTGGGGGTGCACGCATGTTTGTCTGAGACGTCCTAGCCAGGCACGCATTGTAGCCTTAGTCTCTTCGCTCTCTGGATTCCAGTCCCCGCGAAGTGGCGACCCATCCAGGTCGACTTCAATCTGCGTACAGGCTCGCTCAAATAGTTCTTGGTAATTCTCCTCCTCTACTTGTGAAAACCCAAGAGATATGGCCGTCCTATGCTGTCGCGGTAGACGGATCTCCTCATGTACAATATCCTTTGTATGCCGTAAGGCCAACGGGTGGAAAACGTTGCCGAACCACTCCCTCTTAAAACATAATTTCTCCCATGTGACCCTATTCCCGCACCAGGGGCCTTGTCGTAGGAATACCAACAACCCGTAGAGGTCCTCGATACTCTTCTGCACCGGTGTCCCAGTAATGGCCCACGCATTGACCCGAGGAATCAGCCGGGCGACTTGTGCTGCATTACTAACCCCCCTTTCAATCATTTGTGCTTCGTCTAGACAAACTCTCCACCATTGTATCTCTACTAATGGACAGCAGCGGCGCTCAAATCGCTTCTCTTGGCGAAGTGGACGGGCGGGAGGCTTTTCAGCATAGTGTAGCTCACTCGCAAGAACGTTGTAACTGGAAAGCACGATGTCGTATTCGAGGAGGTAGTCTATTAATTCAGCGTTCGGGATGCTTTGTAATTCGATAGTAAGCTCTTTATACCGGTTGTCCGAGATACGAGTTTTGACACCGTTTTTCTTCTGGTACACCAACTGGGTAAGCCCACGAGTTCCGTCATACATTAAGACCCGGAGGCCTGGGGCGTGAAGTTCCAACTCGTTTGCCCATTGTTGCATAATGCTAGGTGGGCATATGATGAGTGTTGAGGCAGAAGCCCGCATTCTGGACTGGGCGAATGCGTCCCAGACAGTTTCTTGACCAGCCTCGATCCTTCGTTTGTGTAGAGAGAGGAGCGAGATGAGTTCAACAGTTTTGCCGAGGCCCATCTCCTCTGCGAGGATACCACCTCTGATACGGCATCCAGAGACCAGGTTTTCTAACTCTTGGCGATTGGTCGTAGTTATCCCGAGTGGGATACTGGCCCACATTGGACGATGCTCGCAGTCCTTCGTCTCCTCGAAGCAGAGACTTTGCATGGAAGGGGCTAGTGGGAGAGGTTCGATATAACCTGACTCCACAGTAACCCCTTCACGTTCCATCATCCAGTCTACCGTTCGCATTTGGAAGGGGAACATTGTTGTGGTGAGTTCGCTGACTTGGATAGCTTCGGGAACCACGGTAGTAGCTGAAGGGACGTAGACGGAGCGATAGAAGTCTCTAGCTGTTATATCTCCCTTGGTGGAGGAGGGCGTGTTGATGGCAGTCTGGACCTCGGCGAGGGAGAGGGGCGAGTCAGAATGGTCGAAAGCCACAGCAAGAAACGACGACAGCCATTTCTCGGCCTTCCAATCAATGAGACAGCTATCACGCTTCTTTACTTCTAGATCCAAGGTGAGATAAGGAAGATCGGCCGTCCATGGAGTAGCGGGGAGCAAGGAACAGGCCACCGAGAAGGTCTCTTTCATCCGGCGCCCATTCTGAAATCTAGAAATTACTTGGTCTAGGTCTCTAATGTCTTGATCGACAGGGATTGTGGCGGTGAACAAGTGGGCATCGTCTGTATCTTGAACACAAGAGAAGGTGTAGGCTGTGGGAGGGGCACGAGGTCGAGGGAGGACGGGTGAAACGGTAACGGTAACGGGGAACTTGCTTGCACCTATGGGTTCGAGGGTGGAGGCGAGGTGAAGGGCGATATCCGATGCGTTTTCCCTCGGAAGGGCCTAGTAAATCGTTAATACCCATCTAGACTCCAAATTGAAAAGTTGTAGCTGAGAAGAGCATACCAACTGTAGACGATGTTTCCATAACGTCAGACAGGAAATGGCAGGTGCTATAAGCGTGGTTTCGGTATTCGGTTCGACAGTCAGGTCGACGAAAGCGGGTTTACAGGCGCATCTCCGCTTGTTTGCAGGAGCCTTCTTTGCAATAGAAGATCTCTTGGGTGTTCCTGCGAGGATTGTCAGTTAGCCGACTGGATACCCGTACTAGAGTAGAGGACCAAGAAAGTATATATCGACTTACGAGATGATATGGAGACATCTGTGGGCTGGAAGTGTGTAGTTCCAATTGGTCGGGGCATCGTGAATGCCCTCGCGGTGGTGGCAATGGCGGCAGCGGTGGTACTAATGGTGGCTGCGGTGGTGGGTCGGAGCGATGGTGGCGATGGCGGTGGTTGTAGTTGCGACAAAGAAGATGTTGTCTTATCTGCTACCTAATATAATATATTACGACACAGCACCGGCAGACAAAGAACAAGCGACGAGGAGGGGCCAGAAAAAGCCATTGACAGACACAGACTGCGCTGAAAAGATGGAGGAGAAGAATGGAAAGTTGCGAAAGCCAATGCGATGGGTACACCCAGACATATAAGCGGCAATTGGACAGGGGGGGTCCCGGTGGAGAAGGGGGGGGTTGGATCCTGCGGTAGCTGCTTCGTCTCGAGCTGTATGGCTTAATTAGTAGCAGAGCTGCGAAGGCCGAGGTCGCGAAGAACGGAACAAGCATCGCTTGGCGGAAGCGAAGTCTCGTGACCGGGGAAGCTGTCGATTAATAAATTACTTGACCGTATTCAGCGATACTTATTATATACTTAGTCAAGTGCATGCGCATACGTAGTAGTATACATGGTGCAGGGGAAGTGAGTATCTACAAATGGCATATTCTGTATATATATAATGCCATGTACACAAAGATGTATTCGTATATCCAATGATATATATCATATCATATGATATAATATACAATATACGATAATACCATCACGACGACGTCGCTGTCCCCTTCTTCGTCCTATCCTCCTCCTGCAGGTCCTTGACCCTCTGCTCGAGTGCTTGGATCTCCCCTGCCATCTCCACTTGTCCGTCAGCCAATGACAGCATGCATAACAATCGATATAAAAGGGAAGAAAGGGGAATGTTATCAAATGACGAGGAATGGATCGGTTATATACCCTCCTTCGCGTGCTTGACCTCCAAATGCTCCAGGTACATCCACCCGTAATATATCCCTTGGTAGACCAGCAGCGACATCAACATGACCTTTGACAGCGCCCGGCCGTACACCTGGTAGAACCCGACCTGTTGCTCTCAGTTATAGTTAGTCCCTGGTCAGCCACTTCCCATATCTCGAATTCATTTCTCGCTTTCATTTTTAGACTAAAAAAAAAAAAAAGAGAGAGAGAGAAAGAAAGAAAGAAAAGAAAAGAAAACATACGTGGGGCGACGTCTTTTTCTTCTTATTATTATTATTATCCGGCTCGCCAGGAGAAGAGGAGGAGGAAAGCGGCGGTGTCGGACTGGAATTGGACCTGAGGCTACTCGACGTTGAAAACCGACTGGACGACAGCCATAATGCCGTCCTCTGCTGCTGCTGCCACTGCTGCCTTCCGACACCCAGGGCGAACAGCCTCAGGCGTGTCGCCATAATATATCGCGAACCGATTCAGAAAGACGGACACTCAAGTATTATCGAGACGGTGATTCTTTCCTATCGATATCGTATGGACCTATATATATATAGGTTAGTCGACTGCCGCGAACCCGAACGTGAAAAAGAAGAGCACCAACCTTCCGACGCTATTCCCGTTCGATACCCCTGTCCATGCCCATGTCCCATCGAGGGAGAAACGCCAATGTGGTATTTTCTCGAACGGTTTTAGAAGGGCAAGAGAGTGCGGCTGCAGCTTGCCGGAAGAGAAACATTTCGGTTTAATTGCTTCTTCGCGAAGGGGAACAGATCCAAAAGTCAACACGTATCTTCTTTGGGACTTCTTATAAAGTGATCGTGCGCTCTTCTCTCCGCACTTCTTGTCCTCGAGCTCTTCCTCTTCCCCACCGACTTCATCTGTTCTTTCTGTCTTTCGCATATTCCGTATTCGCTTTTCGATACCATCTTTTGTTACTATTAATATTAGTAATACTTTCACAATGGTTGGCATTCCCAAGACGGTCCTTTGTATGCGACTGCAGTCCAGCTAATCTTATGGATCCGTATACAGGCACAGCAAACCCCCCAGCAGAGACTGGCCAACGAGAAGTTCGCAAAGGTACAATACAATACAATACACCCTCCAACGTATTGATATACCGACCACGGTCTAATACCGAGCTATGATGTAACAGCGCGAGGCCGCCAAGCGTGGTAAAGCCGACACCGACCGCAAGACCTACGAGAAACCCGGAAAGAATCCAATCTCGCCCATGTGGTTCGCCCTCCTCGGCTTTGTCGTCTTCGGAGGATTGCTATTCGAATTAGTGTATGTCTTCACATTCTCTCTCTCCCTCTCTCTTTTGTTTTGTGACTATATTACGAGGAGGACTGGCGGACTAATCTGGAGAATAAACACGAACAGGCGAATGATCCTCAAATACTAGTTAATCGATAAGTCGCATACCATTGCACACACACCACCGTCTATGCCCACATCAATTCGACCACGACACACAATCCTATCGACTAAAAGTATCTCGAAAAATACCATTTCGCTACTATAGAAAGAGAGGGGGCTATCTTTCGCAGGGTCTGGGTTTCGAGACCTGGTCTCACCCCACCAAACACCACCATACCATCGACCCTTATTTTTTTATCAGCCTTTCCTTTTTTTACCTTCGCTGTCTTGATAACTATTCCGGTGTAAATATGTTGCTCTTTTGTGCTTTGTACTTTATGTCTTTCCATCGGAGTTCGACATCATTGGGTGGGGAAATCAATTGAAATTGCATCTGCTTTGGACCTTCATATTTTATCCCTCCCTTGCTTTCTTACACTCCGTCTTATTATCGCGCTGAGTTCACAATCTACAAGATGCTTCAGCGAAACAAAAGTAAAACAAAAGGAGGGATTCTTGCTTCGCTGAAAAAAAAAGCTGGATTCTATCATAATCATTCTAATAGGCTTCTATAATACAGTCGTTGTTATACATATATACACATTCAAAGGTCCCCTCGAGTCCCCCCTGCAGGTTGCTTCAATCATAGCCTCCACCAGGTCGCTGCCAGATTATCTATACCCAGGTATATACCGTCGGGTATATCATAAAAGGCATCATATCATCTCTTCCCAAGCACCTGCTCCACCCTGCCTTCAAACGCCTCAATAATCTTCCCCGCCACAACCGGAACCACAGCTTCACTCATAACCGCATACAACGGATTCGCAAACTTATATTCAATCTCCAAATCCACCTTACTCTCCTCCTTATCCTTCACCTCCACCTTATTCCCCCCATCGACATTCTTATCATTAACGACCCACCTAGCCCTCAAAACTTCAAAAATCCCATTCTCGCTAGCATCGGCCGTCACAACCCCTCCGGTACCTCCATCGTACCGTTCACATTTGACCTTACTCGTGAACGTCTCGTCGTACCCGCCCCATCCGACTTGTAGGTCTGCGGTCGTGGGGAGGGAGTCCGGTGGCGGGGTTGTCGATGTTACGGTGGACTTTACGCAGAAAGGGACGAAGGAGGAGTAGGAGTTTATGTCGGAGATCAAAGTGAAGAGCTGGGATGGTGGATGGCGGAGGTTTCGGGATACGGTCAGACGTTGGGAGGTGGATGGGAGGATGAAGGTTCTCGTTTGGGGAGGTCTGAAGGTTCTGGTGGACAAGAGTCGCGAGGAGAGCGACGGGGAGGGCCGTAGTATCATGGTTTATTTAATTTTATAGGTTATGTCGCCTCGAGGATTGATACAGATTTCTTATTTTCTTGGTTGGCGGAGGGTCAATGGGATGGACATCGGATCGAGTCGAATCGGGAAAAAATCTTTGTGCGACGGGTCACAAGATCTGAGGGCATCCAAGATCGGACGACGACACCGACAACGCGAAGTTACGTTTGGCAGATTTTAAATTACCAAAGTACATTTGATTTTGACCTTGCTGCAACGGTTCTGACAGTAACTAACTTCTTTGTCCTAGAAATGAGCAATCGTTCGGCACTGCGGACAATATAATTATAACAGTACCAGATCATAGAGAATTCGAGAAGCTTACCTTAGACTTAAACATGTGAAATTCACTCGCTAAAACCCTGGAGGTGCATAAATGCGATAACTTAACACAGTTATGTCTCGAGGATCCACCCAGCAATTTCAGCACAGCGCCCTAATTGCCTAAACAACAATGGTACCAAGAATTAAGCTGCCCGTAATGACATATAAAAGATAAAAATATACATAAAAATGTACTAATATACGAATATACCAATTAAATTCGTCGCTTCTGAAATACTAAAAAATCACAAAATTGCAAACTATAATGTAATGACAGCGATGATAATATCCAAATGGATTACACCGCAATGACTCCGAAGCGCATCAAAAGTTTACAGATCGATCATAAAACTGTGCAATCTCAGGATCATATACCTGAAGAAACGCAGATATTTCCCCACGGGACAACCTAGGCTCGGTTATTGAGTATATCTGACGGAGATCTGGGTACAATTTCATATCCATGATATCCCGCTTGACCGCCACGGCTAGTTCATCGGACCGGTAGAGGAGTAGATTTAACTGTTGAACACCATTTTGGATCGAGGAAACGGAGGTTTTAAGAGCGTCTAACCGTCTAAACTTTTCTTCGAGCTCGCTTTTTTCCTCTTTAAGGGACCGGATTTGCGCTCGGTGCTTGACTTCCGATTTAACATAAAATGTTGCAGAGCCGCGGATGCTTCGAAACATTCCGGCCGTGATGAAACCGCTCCAACGGGTACCTTGAAGAGTTTCTTGCGCCCATTTACTCCCACCGGTAGCAGACTTTTGGACGTACCCGATTGGCTCCTCGGCGCTAAAATTCATGGTTTTCCCTTGCAGGTTCAGTTCTTGCTTTAGAACTAGATTTCCAAGGAAAGAAAACTCCTCTGTGACTGATAACGAGCCCAATACAATATCTGGGCCGTATTCGTAATTTCTGATATCCTCGCTCACCAGTTGAATCTTCCTAGTCAGCTTGGCCAATTCACTTTGGTCCTCCAATGCTTTTGTCTCGTTGCCAGTGAGTGTTTTTGAAGCCTCGTCTAGCTTGTTCTTAATGATTCTTCTGACCTCAGCGACCGCATTGATGATAAAGCCATCCACCTGCTGCATCCGCGGTGTCTTCAAAAGTTTGAACGAAGACGCCGGCTGAACTGGTTGTTCCTTGATGTGCGACAAAAGCGCACAAGTTTCGTTCAACGAAAGAACCAAACTCAAGGGACTATTTGGATCAGGTTCATTATCCATAAAAAAGTGCGCAAGCTCCAGGTTTGTGGCGACTTTAAATCCTTCCCGTCGGATCTCAGACCAATCCTTTCCTTGCCGGATATGCGAGTTGACCCTCATCGGAGTATAGGAGCTATGAACTATCACAAGCCCACGGGCTAGACTGGGCATCGACCGTTGGAGGTAGCCAAAAAACGATTTGAACGATTCTCCGAAATTTGTCGAGGCGTTTCGAACATAGACTATAGCGTGTATATGGCTCAGCTCTCCAGCTTTAGCCAATATCCCAGCCATGATATCCATATCCTTCCCATCGCTGTCATCCAGACCCGGGGTGTCCAAGATATTAAACCTAACAGTCCGGTACGGTAAACCCGACTCCGGGGTCGTCAACACAACTTTTGCGTCTTCATTATCGTATGTACACAGTTTTCTGTAATTCTCTTTCTTGATCTCGATTTTATTGCCGGATTGGTCCTCGAGGTGATAGGAGCGGAGTTTCACGTCGATCTCGTAGTATTGCGGGATACGGGTGCATGATACGTTCCCGGAACCGATTTCGATGTTGGGGTCTGGGAGGCCGGCGTATGTGTGGATGTGCTTGACTAAGGTGCTTTTGCCTTGTTGGGTTTCTCCGACTATTAGGACGTTTATGGGGCCATCTTGGGTGGATGGGGTGGTTATATTTTGGGGTGGAGCTTCGTATCTTGGAGGGAGGTCTGGATTAATATTATCCATCGAAGTTTTGATATTTTGAGATTTGAGCTTGAATTAAATAGTGGGTTGAATGTAATTAAGATACTACCTATATAATTGTATAGTGAAGCCAACAAGTCAGTTAGAGTGGAGTTAGCTTGCGGTGCTGGAGTAAAAGAAAGGCAATTTGAAGCGCAATAGTTTATCGATATATTATATCGATATGCCTCGACTGATAGCTTGTTTATGTATATACGTATAATGCGAAACTACTGCGCCCTTAGACATTGAGTTCGGAAACCATCGAAATCAGCCCGTTGAGTTTATTTATCATGCACCTCAGCTGTACCTCACCCGCAATACTTCGACTTCATGGATGATACGTAACCATTATACGACGAAAACCCAAAAAATCGAGACCAACATGCAAGCTCGTACTTTATTCCCGTTTCCTTTCTTACACTATGACTCGAATACCCATTCGAAAATTCGGCACAGATATGCCGCCCGTGGCCAAAGCTAATTGTAGAACCAATAGTTCGCGCCCATGCATGGCCATAAATCTCGATGCGCATCAATGTGAGGTTTGTTGGAGTTTGCCGTCTGGTGGCGCCATGGCGCACGGCCCAAATTCTGGTTCCCCCCAAATTCTAGCTCCCCTAAATATACATGTACCGGTACCTCTCCAGCCATTTGTGGGATTCTGGACCCCACGAGCCTATGCATATGCATAGCTATAGCTAACTTCCATTCGAACCCATGATCCCGAATTTTCAAGCCTTGCATGCGGGCGCCGTGTTCTAGGATCCTGACAAGCTTTTTCCTGAATTTCATGGCGGATGCTTGGTCTCGCGCGATTGCCACTAGCACTGAGGACATGTAAATTCCAGCCGCAATATCATGCGATATCGATACATATATCCATTGCCTCTCGCTAGCGTTATCTCGTTGCAGATCTTAATATGTTTTACTATTAACGGGCTGAGCCCATTGCATATGCAGAAGAACACATGCGGTGCGGTTTCAGGTCCGGAAGTTGGTTGATTCCGACAGAATTTTATGGACTCCGCATTTTGAAATCAAATTATACCTGGTCAAGTACCTGTGGATTATTGGGGCTGCTTTCTCGCCTGCTGCGCATGTGCGCCCGGCTCGCGAGAATAGCCAAGTAAAAATATTAAATTCCCGACCTGGATGCGAGGCTGCTGAAATTAAGTCGATTCAGGCTCTATACCGCCTATCAGTATCTTTTCCTTCGCAAATCTAAAGGGCCGTTTTATTTCTTGAAATATATCATCCCTACGGCCAAAATCCAATTTAACCTGGCCTAGATACCATAGAACCGCTTAAGGTTGTTGTCACAAGACCTTGCAAGCCCTTGCTAAGTTGATATATACAACATAATGGAAACATCACTAAACATCCTCCTCATCGGCCCATCACAAAATGGGAAAAGCACATTTATCAACAAAATCCGACAGCTCTCTGAATACGAGCCCGAACAAGAAGGTGCGCTCGAAGGCGACGGCTCTCAAAGCTGTACAAAATCCTGCAAGGAGTACACCCTACGATTTAGACGCACGCGCTATAAGCTCGTAGACGTAGAGACTTCACAGGAAATCCCTGTTTCCGAAGATAATGAAGACCAGCTTTTCCGTAAAATATGGAAGAAAAAGACTATAGAGGACTGCGAGATATTGCCGCTGGATAATAATCCTCGCACTTTCACGGTCCGTCTTATCGATACACCTGGATTGGATGACAGCCATGGGTCGGATGACCGCAACATAACTGAGGTTATGATGCATTTAAAAAAGATGTCACAAGCTGGAGAGGGCCGTGATTATATCACCGCTATCGTTTTTGTTCTAAGCTCGACGGAAGCATTCTCTGAAAAGCTTCAGAATTTTTACCGGCACTACCAACGATGTATGCCCAGTCTCTTTGGGGGATTGGCAGTGGTAAACACGAGGTTTTCTGTTGAGGAATGGCTACAGAAGTATAATATTATCCAAAAAAGGCCGGAAAAGTCAGTGCTCAAGAGGGTCTCCAAAGCAGTCAAGCCTGACCCTGCTAGGGTCGTAGTTATGCGAGAGAGGAGAGAGGAATTTTGGAGAATATTCAAACAAGATGCCAGGCACTTCTACATCGATAGCAACCCTGACGACTATCTAATCGTTGAAGAATTGATCACCCGGAACCGGATATACGACATTATGAATTACTTTGCAAGCCAGAATCCCATGCCGATTCAAAACATAAAACTAGTCAAAAGCATGTCAATGATTCAAATCGACGAAACGCTTGCTACCTGGCTCAAGGAGGCGAAAGCAATTCTTACTCAAAGAGAGAAATCCCTTTTGAGTCTGACAGATTCACACGGAAGGATTTACTCCTCGAAGATAAAAAGAGCATTCACCCTGGAAAGCGACCTAGAGCAGCTTAAAAAGGAACTTGCATTGATAGATAATGCCTCGAAGTTCACAATCCGCACACATTCAACGGCTCCTCTCCATAAACTTTCCGCTCCCAAAGGTTTCTGGAAATGGGCTGTTCGATCATCAATTCAAGATAGTCTGACAATCGAAGAGCCCGATTACCCCGGCTTCGTTGTTGACGCCCAAAACAACCTCCCATACTCTCAATGGACGAAGAGAGATTGGAATGCCGATCGAACAGTATGGACAGGCGACTACAAAGCATCGCCAGGCCAGGTTCCAGTCTTAGACGCGGTCGTATCAATTTCGAATCGTAAATATCACAAGACGGCTATTGAAGGACTCAACAAGCGCATTTTGCAGACCAAAGAGGACATATTAATGACAAAAGAGGAAGAAGCCTATTTTAGCTCCCAAGAAACTGTGAAACCGATGGACCCAGAACTTAAAGAAATATCAGAGCTTCTGCCCCAATGCGATGCGTTGATAAATCAACTTTGTCTCGATTGGAGTTCAGTTACTTCGGGATTTGACCAAGTCGACGCTGAAAGGTACAGAAAGGTACGGGTAGATGGGATGCAATCTTTATCTGTCGAAAATTTGTTCGAGTTCGTCAAAAGTCAAGGTTATCATGCCCTTGAGCGTAAACTACGGGCTGTACTAAATGAGCATGGATTGAAGTAATAGATATGTGCCGAAGGCGGCGGTTTGGTTCGAGACAAGATATTAGCATATCGTTCAATCAACGTTTGTCTATTGGATCTGGTTAGCCCCTATATAATAATAATCCAATAAATACACGAAGCTACCCAGCGAAGGTTTATGTTCTTTAAATTTCGCTAGTTCCGAAATTCCTGAAGAAGAAGTACATCCGTTGGCCGGCTACTTGAACTAACGTCGATTCTAATTTTTCCGATTATATAAGTTAGTTTTATTAGTTCTACAACATAAATTATTAATTCTACAAAATAAATGGCCATGAATTGCTACATCTAAATTTATTTCCTCTCTATATTTCAATAAAAGTACGTTGTTAAGATTTGGTCTGCGTATGCAATGCTTTGAGCTAGCTTGATAAATGGATCTTCGGCCTCAGGATTTCTATTCTTTTCTTCAAAAGCGACACGGAGAATTGTGAACTGTTCTAGAGGATATTTCGCCTTTTCCAGAATGTCCAAGGCCAAACGAGTAGCATCGTAGGATTTCCTGTGATAGCGCAACTTCATCTCCCAATCTTCTTGGTGTAGTTCAAGTTCTTTTAGTGTCTCTTCTATGTGATCTCGCATAGTACACACCTCTTCGAAGGCCTCGTTCATAGTTTCTGTATTATCTTCGACCCAGGCTTCTACCTTAGCTTCGAACGGCTGAAATAATTTATAGACCCGAGATTGGTATATTGCTAACGGGTCTTCTTCCTTTCCAGCTGTAGTGTTTAGCTCTGGTCTTTGCATCAAGTTCTTCGTAATAAGCTGTAATGACTCCGTCATATTCTCTTGGGGACCGTCATCCTTGACCCACCCTTCCATGATCCCGTACACGGCATTCAGCTGTGCCTGAACCATTCGATTGGCGACCGCTTGTTTTTTTACATATCTCAAACTCTTTAAAGCAATTTTTCCCATCTTGTAATGAAACTCTGCGTGTTTATCTAGGCCGTTGCGAGAAGAAGAAGTATCGTAGTTCGAGATATGAGGAATCAATTCTCTCGGAATCAGATGCTCAAATTCGTAACTCTTTGCGATGCAGTAGAGACTGTTGGTGTTTTGAAGCCGCATCCGTGTGGAAGTAAGATTAGATATATCCTCTTCGCTCAGATAGTCCGAGAGAACCTCCTCGACGAGGGCTTCTGAATCTTTTAAGAGCATTTTATTGTGGTAAATTCTCGATGCGAATGCTCTCAGTTGATCCCCCAAAATCATGATTTCTCTTTGTTCCTGGGCCTTTCGTTCTGATATGTCGCTCACTTGTGTTTTTATTGACCTAATTTTGTCCTCTTCGAGGTCACTTCGGTAGGAAAAGGCTGTAACACGGGCCGTAATCTCGCCGTTATAAACCGTCAATTTAGGCATCGATTTGAAGGTGCCAATACCTTGCGACTCTTTCTGCCATGAAATTTCTGTATGAGAAGGAGGGTCGTATTCAACGTGACGTATTATGGTATCTGCTAAAATGGAGAACGTTACAGTATGCGCCGACCTGAAAAATCCAACTGTGACTTGGTAGGCATCTTCTCCGACTAAAACCTTTTCTTCCGTGTCAATTTTGCTAAGTTTCAGACGTAGTTCTTCCAATTCTTTGTCGTATAGTTCGATTTTCTGGATTGAAGGCGCCTGTTTAGCTTTTAATACATTGACTTCATCCTGGAGGAGGCCATTCTCAGACTCCAGATACGATCTATATATTCTCAGACTCGAAGCGACAGTTTCTTCGAGGATCATATTGGTCTTTTGATACCGTAAGCCTCCAACTTTAACTCCCGGCGCTTCCAATAGCTCGAAGAAAAAATCCGAGAGCACTCGGTATGCGAAATGTTGACTCAGCGGATCACCTTCGTTGTCGTCGTCGCCAAGATCGGGTTCGTTATTGACGAAAAAATGAGCCGCTCGCAGATTAAAGAACTCTTCAGATATCCGGAGACGGTTGAGGGTCTTTGCTTGAAACATCGTTATGTTTGTTACCCTCGTATGTATCATGTAAAACTTGAGATCTGGCGAGATAGATCTCAACGTCTCGACTAAACTATAGAGTTCTTCCAACTCTGGTCCAAAATTCTTGCCGTCTCGGATAACAATACATACGCCATGCAGAAAACCTATTTGGTTCGCCGCGTTTATGATTGAGAGTTTGTGTCTTTCGTCGATAAGGTTTCGAGGGCATTTGATGGCTGCCTCCTTGGCCTCAGTTTCAGTGTATCCTTGCTTCATAAAGTCTTTTTCCAAATCTTTTATACACCCAGAATCGCTTAGACCTGGTGTATCGAACATATTAATTCTAACAATGCATCCTGATGGCTCTGGAGGGTCTGGTACAAGGCCGCCCTGGAGTCTACGGACGCTTTGCGTGAACTCTTGGGTAATGACAAGTCTCTCCCCAGTTTCCGGATCCAAAGATTCTTTAAAAACTAGAGGCTCATAATTGCGATCGATCGCCTCGCCTTTGTTGTCGTAATATATAGAAACTCTTGATCCCTCCGAGCTGTGTGTGAGGTCCACTATTTGGCCCTTTTTCCGTGCTTTATACCGTCGGATATTGATCTTGGCGGCGTACTTTCTGATATCTTTTGTTTGCGACGTTGATCCGTTCCCGATAGCGGGCGCTTGTGAACCATCTCCTTGGGCGTATTTTAGAATGGAATCAACGAACGACGATTTTCCGTTTTGTGTGAGGCCCAAGACGATGATATTCTTAGGATATTGAGAGTTTTCTGCCATCTTTTCGTTTACTAGAAGCACGAAAAATCAAATGGCTATAAGCGGAGAAATATAAATTTAAAGCTTTGAGGTTTCAAATTTTGGAACTTGTACAATATTAATTGTACAGCTTGTAGCGTTTCTTTTGCGTGTCCAAAGGTCCCCCAACCTTTCGGTCTTGTGAGTTCATGAAGGTATTCGTATTCTAATTATTAATATCTGCTAGAATTGAATAAATTTCGCAAAGCCCGCGTACATACGTACGAGTCTAATACTATTTCGAAGTTTAGCAAGGCATTTGTTGCGTCTGCATCTGGTACCAGCTAGTTGGATTGTCTGAATTTTGTTAAGATTTAGAAAAAAATTCTAGCAACTGGTTAATTCCTTGAATTCAATGATTTCAAATATTTTTTTTTTCCTGCGCCCAATTTACCAGGCCACAGTTAGGATCGATTCGACCGGCTATACCCATATATGGTGGATGTACCAGTACAATCAAAAATTGTCTTTTTTTGTCCCGACCCACCTTGGGCTGCATGCATTATCGTGAAACTCGAGTCGTGCGGCTGAAGATTTTCGGAGCGGGGTCAATGATTGGTAGTTTGCGGCCATAGCGACTACGACAACTCAAATCGCCAGCGCTGCTTAGATACCCGTCCTGGATTTTTGCCTCAATAGATGCACTTCATGTAAATCTATCGGTCTTTTTTTTTTTTTTTTTTTTTTTTTTTTTCCCTCTGCAATCGAGACAATATGCAATGGATATGCTTGAGTTTGGCTACTAGCTTCTCGTAACCCACTACTTTGAAATTCCTGCTACCAAGGATATATAATGCAACTCATGCATCGTATTTCTCGAGATCTCGCGAAGCTTCAAAAAACTGTTATTAGAATAGAGGTTTTATAAAATTGATCTGCCGTTGTAAATATAAATTATACTTCGGTTAACTATCGATACCTTCCTCAACAACCACTCACGTCTGCTCGAGCGCCCTCAAATTCACTAGAGCAATAAGTCACTATTCCAATTCACAGATATATATTGAACTGCCCCCAAGATAAACATGGGGAGCCCCATCACCAATATACCCTCAGTGCGAAGTCTAGAGGATGCCAACCTAGTATTCATGTGCTGGTCGGAACTATACATCACGGTTGTAAATCGCCTGCAAGACCATTGGTCACAGCATAATAGAGAAATTCTCGAAAAATTCGGTCTTCGCCATGGTGACGACAGGATATCCCAAGACCAAACCTCACCAGTAACCCATGCGCCTCGAGACAGCATAGGGGCCTCTATAGATATTGTTTTACCGCACCGGGGTTCTGATAGCCTTGGTGGTGGAATTGATGAAATTTATAGTGGGGTGGTTAATTTTATCAACGGACCGCCGAATATTGCTCTGGCCAGGGTAGGGTTTTTGCCTTGAGAACGAATACTTCTGCTCTACCTCAAATCATAAGATGACATATCAAGAGTTTATATACTAAATTTATAAAAGAAGCATGCAGGCTAATGAAAACAATATAAACTATCTCAATAGGCCATGAGCGCAGAGTACTGGACGAACCTACGAGCTGAACACCATGAAATTCATGGTATATGTTTTGTTGTACCGTCTCCTGACGAACACTTCGACGCTAGGATACGCCATTGGGCTAAATGGTGGGATGGGTTCTATCAGGATACACTACGTGCCCTCGGCCCTCAGCCAATCGATCTCTATGTTATCTGTTTAGACCCGCCTGAAACATATGCATGTGAGTATACATACGAGGGTTTTCTAGAGAGGGGCATACGACTGTTCTACCTGAGAAGTGAAGAAGAAAGTGTTCGATTTCTTAAGACTATCATGGTTGATATACCGCTCGCGCCGGAGTCTCCACGAAGCTCCTTGGATCAGGACTCTGCCAGCGTATCCGACATGGATAAATACGAATTACTGGGGCCTAAGAAGACTAAGCTATCGGCCCTCCATGAAGCCCTTGCAGTAGCTGGATTTGAAATGCGCGCGCTGCTTCAAGAAAAATACTCCGCCACAACGAAACAAAATCGAGCAGTTGAGGAGTCGCTAGCGAGAACTACGGAAAGAATAAGATTACTTGGGCTTGCTCTAGCGGAGAAAGAAAGTAAACTGGATTACCTATCAACCCCCGATGAGTTTGAAATAATAGGGGAGGCTTCCGAGAAGGTTTATCTTAGAACTCTCAACTTTGATATCCAAGCAGGTTTCCCTATCAGAAAATTTTACATTGAATTCCCAGGGTTGAGAGAAAAGTGGGAATTCATAGACCCGCCAACAATCGATTTTGATGACCCGATGCACTTCACTAGCAAACTTAAAATTACGGAAACTTTACCCCCTACAAAACCGCGGTCGAGAAGGGGCATTGGCGCACGAGACGATGGTTTAAGTGAGGTGGTAATACACTTCTTCGGCTATCGTCATGAAATCCATGAGGAGGAAATTCGGAATCTTAAGCTTCAAGTACAACAGACAAAAGAGGAGCTTCAATATGTCGGCGGGCTCTTAAAGGGGCTCACGGAGCAGCACGTAAAATTATGTCGGGAAATCGGGACACAACAAGATCTGTTGTCGGTCTGCCGGGAAGATATCGGCAAACTTCGTCATAGCGACGAGTTGGATTGGGATTTCACCAGAGTTAGAAGATATCTTTTAAGGTCTTCGTTTTGCGGGATATCGTCCGAGTATGGGTTAAGAAGCTATATCCCTAAAAACATTGCTCCAGTCAACCCACAGATAGCTAGTATGATAACAATGGGCTCTACCGTCTCAGAAGAATTGTTCGACAAGTCCCAACAACTTCTCACGTCTAGTATGAGAGATTTAATCCCAAGGATCAAAACCTACGGAAATAGCATTGGCATCCCCTTTAGCTCAATAATATCAACAGGGGCTATAAGACGTGATTTCGGAATTTCCGATATGTTCACCGATACTTCGAGCGAAGATGAGGACTCCGAAGATGAATGGCTAAAAACTCGGCCTAATTTACGACCTGATCCGCAAAACTTGCGCGAAGATGACCAGCCCAACTTCAATACTCAGACTAAGCAAGGAAAAAAGTACAACGAAGAGTACTCGAACCTTCTGAAGAAAGCTTTTGACATCAAAAGTAATCTTAAGAGCAGGTGGGCCACTAGCCGAGAGCTTGGTACAGCTTTCCAAAGGCGCATTTCAGAAGGCCATGCAAAGTTCAGCGAAGATATGGAAGGGTTGGATTATCCAAAGATGTGGCAAATGTTCTTGTTGGATACGGAAGATTTTAAAGGGGATAAAGCTGCCTCTCAGTCGGATTCGGGTGGCTACATTGAGATCGGGGCATACGCAAATATCCTACAGCATGAATCTAGCCTCGAAGCTATTCATGAAGTCTGTTCTACAAATAAAGTATAACTCACGACATGTCTGTGTCAAGTATCCTCCAATTTCGAAGTGCATCATACTACAAATACTAAATTAGAAATCGAATATATATGCAGACAATATTAATATATCCGATACTGTCTTGGGGACTTTCTAGGCCTCGAGCTGCTCCGCTTTGTCTCGCGGCAGCTGTGTTGTGTTGGATATACCAGAATAGTCAACATCCAGTGATAAGGTTCATATTTAAAATCAGGGGACAACCTTCGACGAAATTTAGTATAAACATTTGAAGCAAAAAATCCATAGGTAACTGGTGCCTTGGGATTTGTAATTACGCTTCATCTCGGTAAGAGTGGAGGTACTATTAAAGCCGGGAGATAAAGGCCTTATAGCACAAAATCGTACTCTTTGGAAGGATAATGGAATTCCCATGTTGGTGAAGCCAGCAATCTTAACTATGTGGGGCGAGTTAGCGCCTGGAGCGGCCCGACGTGGCGTCGCAGCATCGCCATAGTTGCCCATTAGCTACCGCACCGGATATCATGAAAGTGACAGATATCTCCCAGAGGATACCGAAGGATTTGGTCAACCAAGTTAGCTATAATCCGCCCAGTCTTTTTTTACGTTAACGAGCCTCAAATTCCACGTTATCGGCTAATCCCACGTGTGCATATCAAGTGCAAAGCTATCTGCGCGAGGTCCCACAGGACGGAATATTCCACCGCCTGTTGCAAGAAAATCCAAACATTCCAAGGCATTGGAATTTCAAATGCAGAGTTCTCCATCCTACTGCGGAGAGCTGTTCATGAGGTCGACGGCAGGTTCATGAGTCCACAGGCATATTCAGCTTGGCGCAGTGAAGGGCAATCAGTCCTGAAACACACAAACCGTCCCCGCCTATGAGATTTCTCTAATCTCCTGCAGCTTCCTCACCGACGAATAACAAGCACAGAACCATGCACCGATTGCATAGAAAGAGGGGTAACTGGCCCTAAACTTGCTGTCAAAATTTGGGAGCAATATACCACCTCGCCATGGTTTTTTCTGGCTCAATACGAGCTCGTGCAGCAAATTCCCAAGTCTTCTGGTAGAGCAAACAACGACCATGGTTCTGTCGGATTTCTGATTGGCTGGCTAGCGCTTACAACGTGGTAGTGCCAGGAACGCCTCCATGCAGCTCCCCAGAACCCTGTCTGCCATGTGCCATGTGGTATCCTCCGAATCCAGATCTAGAAACATTCCTCGCTCTCTAGCTAACGTCGAGCGTTCCTTCGCTTTTTTTCGTCATTCCCGTTTACTAGCCCCTCTAGGATTCTGCCGGATGGAATGTCCAACTTGCATTAACGAGAACCATGTCGAGTCTCCACTGCCGGTTGGATCGTCAGCTTGCTCCTCTAAAAATGCTCAAAATGCAAGTCTCGCGTGGCACAGGCCTATAGAAGCATTGTGTTAAGATCGATTAAGCAAGCCGTCGAAGCTTTTCGCTCACAGGCGAAATCCTTCTTCCACAATGTTGCATAAGGTATAAAGAAGCTGGTGGGCTTCCGGAACTTGAGAGGGCCCACTTCTTTCTTTCTTTCTAAACCTTCTCACAAAACCCTACTCTCCATCGGAATCTAAAATTGCCATTTACCACCGCAATTTCACACTTTCGGACTTGTCCTTATATCCTCCTCCTTCTACGATATACTTGCCCCCATAAAGATTATTCGTTGAGCCATATTTCAAAGCTTGGGTGTATCTCTTCATCACTTTTGAATTATTACCACCTTGGGAAAGCCTTGATTACTTTCACCAATATCATTCTTAGACCTTTTAAATTGTGCGCCAGAATATCGTCACATGCAGAAACATGAGATCTACAACGGCAGGAACCCTCTTGCCCACTATCTTCTATATCCTCACCCTCCTCAGATCCTCTTCGGCCTACGTCGTCCCAGCCTTCAGCTCCGGAGTCAGCAACACAGCCGTTCCAGATCAAGTCCTTGCACAAGCCCAACAAGAGACAGCCTACACCGCAACAGCAACCCTCACAATATCGAATGCTAAGGGCGAAGACCCAACTTTGCAGTTGGTAGAATATGACTGCCCAAAATCAAATCCTGCTACTACCACATATACTATTACTGCAACAATATCAAACGGAGCCCCGCGCCAGACAGTTCTCGAAGTATCATGTCCTCCTAGAACAGAAGGGAATAAGTCCGGTTTATCGCAAGGCGCCATCGTAGGCATTGCGGTTGGGGTCTCGGTCCCCGTGTTAGCTTGTGTACTTTTTGTATTTTGGAGAATGTGGAAGAAAGCCCAAAACGATGCAGCGATAAAGGACAAGGCCTTCCATCAGACACGGGGGACCCCTACTTTACACTCAAGACGGAATAAATCGATATCAACTGTCAATGGAGAAGCTGAAGGATTGACAGTGCCGGGGGGTGCGAAAACTAGAGGCGGTGTCATTACGGAGATTACTGCGGGGAAATAGTTTTTCTCATTGATATTCAGATTGTTTTCGCAAATGATGGCATATTATGGGTTATGAAATATTGGCATTATTATTTACACGGAACCATGGCATGGAATGTTACATTATTTCATAGAGGGCATTTTGGTTTTCTTTTCTTTCCTTTCACAGGGCCGTTATCATTGGTCTTGCAATCGTCTTACCGCATATTATTTGGGTGCGAAGTTTTATACCCTTTCTTTACGACTCTCCTTCGCATTCATTTCAAAAGCATATTTAATTAATTAATTTTTTATTTCAATTATTATGAACTCTTACCAATCAGATAGCTTTTCCTCTGCAAATCGATACATTTAATTAACAAGCGCAACTTGACCATGCATTGCCATTGGATATTCCGTTAGTTCCGATACCCTCGCTCTGCACCTGGTTTGACAACGCAGAAAATGCAACATTTGAACCTCCTTTCGAGTTCCATATACGACCCGGCTACAAATAAAGTTATCTTAAACCAGGGATAGAGTGTTTGCTTCTAATAAGGATGATCAGGCTAATAAACCGATTTCCTAATTCTTTTCCTAACTATATTAGCCTACTCCACAATCCTGTTTCGTCAGCTTTATGCGTTTCACATAATATTATGTGCCAGCCTACCTCAACTTTGTAAAATGTGCTGGACTTGAGATTGACAATCGTGAGCTAGTTAGTAATGTTTGCCCGTAGGAGCACAGAGCTATTTTGTACTGAGCTTGCCAACATGTCCTATTTGTGTATATATCCATATATGTAGAAGCGTATAAATAAAATTGGATTAAATTATCTCTCGGGCCGTAAACCGCGAGCCTGTAGGCCACATATTGCTATTTGGACTAGTCTAATACATAGGGGACTGTGGACCCACCACGTTCAGAGCTCTTGCTTCTTTTAGGATCTGCGCATGCATCAGTTTGAGTATACCACGCTTTACACGTTTTCCTAGGGTACATTCCTCAGCTCTGAAACTTTTAGCAAACTATAACGGCAATGCCAGCAAAACCATTAATATCCGGATTCCTTAGCAATACCGGCGTAATATTTTTCTGTCTACTCTTGATCATAGCCCCGGTTCTCTCAAATGACACTCCGATCCCAACGCCTACAGGCCTAAAATCCGTAGGTCTCTTTGCCCGTATCCTCAGTAAAGAGAAATTCACTCCAGACCGTTATACGAGCAAAAATGTCGGAGCCTTGAATTATGCTGGCGTTTACGGTGTGTATTTGACTAAAACCCCGTCCCAAAGGTATTATGGTTATTGATTAGGAGTGCCCCTAGTATCCTGGCCTCAATCGGAAAACGCTTTGCTACCCCTACGCGGTTACTCAGCTCTTCAAATTAACCAGAGAAATCTTCAAAAGACATCAATCTTTGAATATGACTCTTGCAATCAGATAATTCGTTTTAACCCTTCACATTCAAAAGCCGAGGCATATTGGGTCTCATTCGATGCTCCAAATATTCAAAAATCAATAACACCGTTGACACTCACCAGTGCATTTACCAGCGCAGCGAAGATAGAACACCACATGGATGTCCGTAGCTGGGATCCGTTAATAAGTATTGGCATGGAATATGTTAGTTTCGTTGATTTTGATGCGAAACTTAAAACGGATAAAGGGATTGTTAGGATTTCAAGGCCGGTGAAAGATATGGTTAACGACGCTCCTTTGAAAGGTATGCTATATGGCTCATACACCCTTACTTTGGACTGCGGTAGCTAAATTTCTATTAACTTTAATAGTTTGTATTCAAAATAATAATCTATCTGCAGGGTTTGGGTTGTACGTTACAACTGCTTTTAACACAACGTCTATGACGACAATAGATGGTGACACTGTTACCTGCTCTTCTGCAGAATTGTATCTTGATTATGGGCGTGGGGGCAGTCAGGGACCGGATTTCGATTCTAAAATCTAGCAAAAATGCAAGGCCTGGATTCATTTGAGGCTTTTATGTATTAATCATTAGGAAAAGTGAGCTGATACCAAAGCTGCACTTGCATGCGCACCAATTTAACTATGCCCTGGTCTCGTTCTCACTATACCTCGGGAATTGAGGAATGCACCCAATTAATTCAGGAAGAAAAACTTTTGTATATATATACCCGGAGCACAACCTACACGTACTACCTAGGTGCCTTGAAGCAATTTCGAATATGACAAAAGTTCCCCGAGTTTTGAAATCTGTAGCATCATCACATCAACCGATTAACTTTAAGTTTGGTATGGCGTTGTGCTACAAGATGTCCACTACGTTAGAGCACTTGAAATTGGTAAGACCACGACGCTATTTGGATGGCGCTACATGACAAACGGTCGTTTGATCTGAGACAGAAAAAAAAAAAAAAAAAAAAAGGGATGGAGAAAGAATAAGAACAGAGGCAGAAGCAACGCGAAGGATATCAGATCACGTGAGAAACATCAGTCGAAAGAACAATTGGTCTGGTATCTCGACTCGAGTTTGGTATTTGTCAAGGTTTTTTTTTGTTTGCTGTGAGGTATACTAAGTAGAGCAGAGGGTGCAAATCGCAAAGTTCGAGTACTATGGAGTTTTTTTTTTTTCGCAAGGTAGGTTCAGACACTTTGGTGCTGTAGCTTATGATCGCATTTTGGTTGGAACAATAGCTTTTGCAACTGGAGCATGTTCATTAACACCAGCCTTCGGAACTGTGCCGTTCACGTGGTTCCCATTCGTCTCAGCTTCGTCCTCAAACAGCCCTTCGTCTTCCGTCTCCTCGTCATCTTCTTCTTCAGAATCTTCCATGTACTCGCTCCCCTCGTCTCCTTCGCCTTCCTCTCCTTCTTCGCTCCCCTCCTCATCGTCTTCACCACCTGAATAATCCTCTGCTTCTACACCTCTCAGCTTATTCTCCAGAGCAGTCCTCTCAGATTGCAGAGCCCGGCAAATATCTTCCAACTTCGAGCTCTTCTTCTTCGCGGTTTCGAGTTCACGTTGTTGACGGGTCCGCTCTTCAGCCATTTCGAGGATATTTCGGTTCATGAGGTCGGTCTTCCGAGTCAACGCCATGTTCTCCTTCTCTAAGCGCTTTGTCTTCTTCGACATTTCCTCCATCTCTTTACGGAAAGTGAGGAACAGATCATTACTGTTATTGAGTGTATCTTCGACCTATTTCAACAAGGTTTATTAGCGTTTCTCTAACCCGGCCAACGATGCCGTCCCACAATTCTCACCTGCTTAAACTTTTCGACGTAGATGTTGAGCTGGGAGCGGAGCTCAGTTTCGGTCTGAGAGAATGTTGAAACTTGGGCATGGAGGGCTTTAGCTCTCATCGATTCGGCATCAGCCTGCTTTCGCTTCTGGTCATATCGTGCGAGGTTATATTGGACTTCGAGCTCCTTGGTGCGGAGAAGAGATTGAAAGTGCAGTTCCCGCATTTCGTACTGGTCAATAAGAGTACGGAATTTGACCTTGATCCTACAGAACCCCAAATATCAGCACCTCCTTGGCGTTTTCAGGCTAAATCGTTTCCTTCGGATCCCCATTCTTACAGGTTGTCGACTTCCATATGGATAGCTTTGCTGTTGGTAGTATCGGAGTCTTCCTCCATCCGGTTTTTGATTTCCCAAATGGTGTTCTCAAATCTGGTTGAGAGTTCCTCACGCTTGTCCTTTTCGCTCTGTTCCTTAATCTTGCTCTCGTCCTATGGTAGCACAATCCCGTCAGTTGCCGAATCGCTCCCCTGAGCCGTAGAATCCCCCTCACGCACCTTGACCCGTCTGTTCTCCTTTTGAAGCTCCCGACAAAGTTGCTCGAGCTTATTCTTCATGTTGTTGGCCTTCGTCAATTCACTCCTGTTGTGGTCCTTTTCTTTCTGCAGTTGATCGGCACGGCGTCTAGCTCGGTTGTAGTCTCGTTCGAGTTTCTTCATTTCCTGGAAAAGCTCGCTGTACTTCTGTTGTATCGCTTCGACTTTCGCTAGGTGGTCTTCTCGATTGTTGACGAGGTCGGCAAGCTCCTTGTTGGCTTTCCGGACGGCTCGGGCTGTAAAACTGACGTTAGCCACCATCCCAGCTCGACAACCTGGTATGGCCAGCGCTGTGCTCACCCATCGCCCTCTCTTCTTCCTCCTCCACTGAGGCATCTGTCTCGAGCTGTGAAATACGAGTGGTCAAGAGGTTATATCCCTACAATCCAAGCCAGACCCACGGGACGAAAGCCACCAGATAAAAGCATTAGAAACTTGATGAAAGAACCCTAAAATAAACCAGCAAAATGACAACCGTCTGGAGAGGAAATACGTCGTCGCTTCGCTCTGGTTTTGTATATCTCTAGATTGATTCGGCTAACCTCGTTCGGATCCACCGGCTTCTTCTTCCCCCCCGCTTTTTTCGCCGCCTGGCCGCCTCCTGCCGCCGCTCCACCCGTGGAATGGGAGGAATGGTGATTCGCGTGCACATGGCCGCTGTGAGAGTCGGTTCCATTAGGTAGATGCTCGCCGTGGCCGTTGGGTAGATGTTCTGAGTGGTCGTGTGCGAGGTCGTGGCTCCTGTTTCCCTCCACGGTGGCAGCCATTCCTCCGATGAATTTTTAACGAGGTAAACGGAATGAAATGATGATTGGAAGGGATGGGTCCAGTGTGAGATGGTCGGAGAGTCTCCTTTTCTGCTGCAGGGGCTAATGGGCCAAGGGAAAAGGAGGGTCGGTAAATGCCTCGTCCCGTATACCAGTTGGGGACGGTGTATATAGGTACAGTAGCTATAGGGAGCAATCTTCGATGGGATCGATCGAGAGTTTGGTGGTTGGTTCCTTGCAGGTTACTTTGACGGTTTTAAAGGTGGGTTGGCCACAGCCATGTTTTTTTTTTTTTTTTTCTTGTTCCTAATCAAATCCTTCAAGGTGTACTCAGACCACTAAGGAGGCCTCGAAACCCCCACAACTATGGGCAAAAGGTATATCAAAAGCAGCTTGGGGACGATTGTATCTTATGTATAGCTTATACTGGCGATGCTGGGCGTCTCTTGCGCTACACGAGATTCAATGCCACGATCCCGGCAAGATGTGCGCGCGATTCGATGAGATCACGGACTCCTCAGGTCGAGATTCCTTAGTCAGCATCTGCAACATCTCCCAACACATATCTCACAGATTCACGTCGTTTGGGCCGAAATATTCATACAAGGACAGCATGTTACTCTGTCTCGGTAAAATTTACAGGATCCAGACCTCAGCAATTGGGACTATGGGGTAAACCCTGGTGGATTTAGCCATGCTGGTGAGAATTGGGGCATGCCAGGTGGTTTTTTATTGAGGCTGTTTGAGTAATTAGCCTTCTATCACATGACGCCCAGTGCATCGTGCATCGTCTATAAGTCTAAAGGCGAAATGCAGGGACTATTGCATCCAATATCGTGGTTGATATCATATGAACATTATGCTTACAATTTCCATACTGCCGTCGTAAGCACTATATCATTTCCAGAATCTAGAAGCTCTACGGTCAGTATAGAGTTCAGCACCACGACCCTTCCGTCCAAAGTTCCCCTGAGTCCACCGACCTTGAACCCGAGAGGATAAATTCCAACGAACTCTAACTTCCGCATCAGCCCGTCAGTATGAACTCTAATACTCGTATATCCAGCCGTGGAAAGCACGATAAATATGAGCTTGTTTTCCACCGTGGCCTCCTCGTGAACTTTGCGGTAACGCTATCTCTTCTTTACCTGCTTAAACGTGGCTCCGTGCATGCAGTCCCATATCTTATTTTCCTTCTATAAAGTTTTGCGATAAGGTGATATATTCGTTCGATTCTGTACTAGCATCGAGATACTTGATCAGAGGGAGGCCAGTAAGAAGGCTACGCAATGCCATATACTTGTCCCGTTGATTGCGAGTACTGCAAAACACCGGGTACAATGCATCCTCCTCACTTTCTAAGCAGAGTTATGGGAAGCCATCATCACGAGGGACATAGCGAAAAGCATATCCCACCTCTACAGACCCAAAATGTCCCAGAACCATCGAATGGGGAATGCAAAATTGGACGAGGCCACCACTATCCACACCACCATCACCACCACCACACACACGGTCAGCATGGCGAAGTGATCACGAATGCTGGTCCGGCGCCCATAAATACAACGTTTGATGTCCATAGGCTGCCGGTGAGAGGACATACACCGCCAATTACGGAAAGACATTACAATAAACATCACCAGCATCATCCGCATCATCAGCATCAGGACCATGACCCCGAACATGAGTTTTTGGATAATAGGATTCATACTCGTAAAAGTGCTGAATCTGCGATCATACATCTTACAAAAAAGCATGGACTAGATCTTGACGGCGTGAGGGCTAAAGCGCTAGGTATGACTGCCGGTTTTGTATTTGTCGAGCGAAGCTAACCATACCCATCATGCACCAGAGCGAGATCTGGAGCATATTGCTACTTCATTGTCCTATTCGATGATGGCACAAAGAGTACATCTGGACCCTCACGCAATGGTAGGAGATGCTCCAACATTTCAAGTCCACAGAGCTCGGATAAGGAGCCAGGAGTTTAGACAAATTATCCAAGATTTCGAAATCCTCGGAAATCAGTACGGGCCTCCAGCCGATCACCTTACAGAAGCAGGCAGGTCAAGATACATCAGTGCTGTAAGAAGCGACTCCAAACTATTTCTCAAGCGTGATCCTAAACTATAACATTATAGGCATTTAACCACATTGTCTCATGGTTCCACCTCATGATTTACAACCGCCCTGAAAATTTCCTTGAATCTGATAGTCCAAAAAAGAATGGACTCCGGAATTACTTCAAATGTTTCGGTGGCTGCACCATCCTTGTTCTCGATATACGCCTTAATCTAGGTATCGGTAAAGATAGGCTTAACTATATCGCCCAACTAATCGCCGAACTCGAAGCCTGTAACTTAAATAACGAGAAACAAGGGTTTTCTGTCCCCATAGTTGGAATCCTCTGTGATGGCAGCTCCTTCGAGTATTTTTCTTACGACGGGTACTCAAAGTCATTTTCTAGGGGGCTATTAGTTGCAAAATCGACGCCAGGCAGCACTGCAATTGCGAGAGTCACGTTGCCACCCATTACGCAAGCGACAGGCGTGGAATATATTAGAGCTCTACGCCCTCTGTGTGAGTCTTTTTACTTCTTACTGCTAAAAGGCTTCTTAGCGGGATTAGAAGCGTATATCCGCCGGGCTAGAGACTATGGAGCAGGCGATGGAACAAGGAACTATGGCAACGAATCCGAGTGGGAATTAGCGCTTGCGAAAGCAGTTTTCGCAAGGAATAAGAGCGTCGAAGCCGGAGAGACAGCTATTGAAGGGAATGTGCAGAAAGCAGAAAAGCTAGCCGACGAGGCGCGGATGTTACTAGAAGAAAGGTATGTTGAACGAAAGAGATTCCAAACTAAAAGCTCAAGACGAGATACAGGAAACTAATTAATTTCGGGTTTAATTTAGTTTAACTTCTATTCCATCCGGATACCAAAGAAGAGTTTCCCTGATGTCAAGTTTTGAAGTTGCAGATTCTACAACGGCATGATCATATGATCGATTAGGTTCACTCAGCTACTTCAGTAAGCTTAGCTATAGTAACTTTCGAAATTTTTTTGATACCAGCAGTGAATTTAGACATATATTCAAATGTTGCAAATCTTTTTTTTGTCCGCCGTCCATTAATCCCGCCCTTATAACTTTTTGTGATTTTCTTACTAGTGGAATCTATGAATATTGACGGTCGGTGACGACTTCAAAACACAACCTGGGAAGAGTAATATAAATATGGAAATTCCCAATATTTATGTATTGTACCCCCGTACGAACTCGAACCTAGCCTATATAAGGGATTTATTAAATTCATGGAAGCGCATATCTAACGTGGCAACTCTAAAACCATTTAATTTATATTCTGTTCTCTATCCCTACAACGATCATTTGGCCAAGCTAGCCAACTAGCCCAATATGAACCTAAGTAGCCGGTGATGGATTGGATCAGAAAGGCACCCGAATCACCAAAAGCCCAATAGTCCCGGGCACCATGCAACATTACAGCATAATAAGCGAGTATTATAAGAGCTTCGGGGCGTCGCTGGCTGAGGGCGTTGATATACTCTGTTGGGATACGAACCGGCCATTGCTGAACCAGATTGAGTCGCCTGCTTTTGCTCGATTGAGGATTTCCCAAGGCATCAAAAATGCTTTGCAGTATGGAGACAGCGTTTGAACAAGCTTCCTGCAAAGGACCGCTTAGTTCCCCATTAACGATGAGGTCTACCAAAGCAGAGCATTCACTTCCCTTGGTTCCATTGTCTCCCTCGCCGATGACTAGAGCGCTATACTTAAATATTTCAGGGCCAAGCTGAGATTGAATTTCGGGCCAGGACTGCGCGGCAAGAGCACAAACTCCACGGTGAATTTTTAGACACCTAGTAAACTCATCTAGGACGGATGATAGCTCAGCCCGCAGAGAAAGAGCATTAAATAGTGCATGGTGGCCGAGAAGTGAAGAAAATAAAAAGACACAGACATTAATTTTATCGGACAAAAGAGAATTTTCTTGATTACACTGGTTGAACAGCGCCAGCGCTCGTGTTTGTAGTCGCGTGGCTTCGTGGAGATAAAACTGTCGCTTGTCTCCTTGGATCGTACTTTTGTGAGCCGCGGAGGTCGCTAGGACCTGATCCATTAGATATGGCGTTCGAATTGCGTTTTCAACAATCAAATCGAAAATATCAGACGATAAGCCGAGTGTCTTTGGAATTTCATTTTGGAAGTGGAGAAGCAACTGGATATGGTGTAGGCTGTACACTTCACCATCCAGCATATGCTCAGGGGGTTGTTGGTCCTGGTCGTCGCGCGGATTGTCAACAGTACCTTCGCTTGAGGACGGAGTAGAAGGATTAGACCCCCTCTCCTGCGCCTGCCTCTTCGATACTACCGGCGATCGCGAGACCAAAACTGAGTTGACAGATGTCGATGTGTAGGAGCATTGGTGAACAGATTTGCTGCAGTTGGCGCAGGAAGGCCGATTTTCGTCGCATCTGATATGTCGTTGTTTGCACTCTTTACACCCGTATCTCGATTTTCTGTGAGTTCGACGCATTGCGAGATGACATATGCATGATGCTAGAATATAATTATGATAGGTCCTTGGATCGCGTATGTATGTGCATGTAGATATAGCTCGGGGATACACAGAACCTGATAAACATCAGTGAGAGGTCATGGCCGTGCGATAGATATATTGATTCAAATTAGGCTTCCTGGGGATTAACTCCTGGCTGGATTACGACGACTTGTGCTTCGGATATTACCACGCTACAACACAAGATATAGGTATACATACTTAGTTACACCGATATGAGTATATTGCATGTACGAGATACGAAGCTCTATGTACACTAAGAAGTCTAGAGAAGAGGGAGGAATGAAAAATGAAAATAAAACAAAACTAAAATTTTCTGGGATGGGTACAACAGATGAAGTAAAAGCAAGAGAAAAAAAAGATATTAAATACTGTATGTACCTAAGCTAAGCCCTAGCCGTCTACACTGCACCTAAGTACTTGCCTAACTTACATGACGCCTCATAAATACTGTCTAAACCATTCGCAATGGAAAAAAAGAAACAATTTAAAAGAGATAGAGGAAGCGGAGGAGACGGAGAGAAAGAAAGAATGAATGAATGAAATAAATCAGCATGCTTCACCGCATACGTAGCTCGGGCTTGTGGTCCAACTAGGCTATAGGCCTTTTCAGGCTTTGAAGGTATCTAGGGGCTGAGCTTCTCCCACTTTAGATGCCGTGATGTCTGACGGGAACCAGTAGCTCCACATCACCATAACAGCAAACATAGGCAGTGAGTCGAAAATATAAAGCGTCCACTCATGTCCCAGAAGATAACCATCCTGCCCTTCAACGAATTCAATAACCCGAAAGATGGACCGGATCAAAATTAGAGCACTGATAGCGTACAGCACCCACAGCACCCTCGACCAATTGAACCACGGGATTTGGGCCCCGTTAGCTCGCATTTTTCTATGAAAAAGAAATGCTGTGGCAGCGAATGAGGCGAACATCAAGACTTGGAGAATCAGGCCTACTACGACAATCCACTGGCCTGCTTTGGCAACGCTGCTGACGACCATCATCCCCGCTGCCCCGGCTTGAACCGCCAAAGTCACCACATCACCAGTGACAAAGATCTTTGTGAGG
Source organism: Orbilia javanica (assembly GCA_036872735.1). NCBI lineage: Eukaryota > Fungi > Ascomycota > Orbiliomycetes > Orbiliales > Orbiliaceae > Orbilia > Orbilia javanica. The sequence continues at coordinate 690,501 of JAVHNR010000008.1, forward strand.
AGAGTTGGTTTGATTAGAGAGTATCTCTCGCATCCTGTAGCAATTATAGTCCTTCCAAGTGTCATGTATACCGATGCCGCGTAGAATACTGGGGCTATTAGAATAAAGGTATTTTGTATGCAGAATGGCATCAAGCGGTCGGTCTTGTTGTATGCAGAGGCACGAGCAGCGTAACCAACAAATTGGCCTAAAATACCAAGGTTAGGATGCGGGACGAATGAGAGAACGTTAAAAGAGCTACAAGAATATTAGACTTACAAAACCCTCCTATCGCAAAAGGAATACAAAAGCGTGTCTTTTTTGTTTTCCAAATTTGCCAGCATTGGATGCCGGTGGTAGCTAAGAATAGGAGACAAAACACAACTGCTGCTCCCACATTCGGGAGATATTTCCAGAGGTAGTAGGTGCCACCTCTGAAAGGTTTTAGGACCGCCATTTATGGATATCTGAATAAAATATATATATATATATTGCCGAGTATATAGAACGGAAAATACGTTTTAGTTCTTTGGCTGACGATTGTTGATGTGCCTTGTATGTCGCGATTCGGCTATCTGAAGATCTAGATATCTTAAGATCTTGTACTGGGTGTAATGGCTCTCTAAATTGACGAATTGATCGGTGGAAGCGCTCAGAGATGCCTGTTAACAATTGTTGATATTGAGATCCTGTACTAATGGACTACTCAAGGTTTTATGGTTTGGATCCTCTGATACGATGAGAAGGAGTCTCTAGATCCCTTTATATATACAAATCTTAAACATTTTCGAAATTTCGGAACTTCTAACTAGGGGTTCTTAACAAGGGCATACGTATTCTCATGCGTATACTTTCTTGAACCGCCGTACATCTCCTATAAGTATATATACTCGTCGCCGTATCCGGTCGTAGCTGCGTATATTCCCTGACCCAATTCCCGTATAGGAAGCGCTGTGATTGGTTGACAGAAAGATTCTCACAATCAGCCAATCAGATATGCTCAAATACGGTTATCTTCAAGTGGATAAAGTGCTTGGCAACACTAAATCTATGTAAATTGATCCTGCTCAAACGCCCACAAATTAGACTTTGGTGAGGCTGGCCCGCTGGAGTAGGGATCATTTTCCTGCTGGCTACTTCAAGAACTTGCCTCCGAATTTGTTTTACCTTTCACGGGTACATTCCTTAAGATATTCTCAATTATATCAGCAACGATCGATGTATACCAAATTGCCCTTCATCCAAATATAAATATAAATATATATATTCATACCAAGCTACTCAATTGGTGAGATACTTATGCGAGACGAACTTAGAGTATACGCCGATTATTGTGGGATTTATATATAAGGTTGGTCAAAGATCTTATTTCTTTATTATTATATTACATTATATTGGCTTGAAATTGAACAAATACGATATATATATGACTTGGAGGGCGGTGCGAAGTTTCCACCAAACCCGGTATACCCTATAGTTAACAAAGTAATTGTTCGTCCGTCTGTATATATACGTCGTAGGTTATATAATGTCTGATCAAATTAACCGCCACCTAAGCACCTTTGGCCCAAAGAAGCTATGAATCAACCCCTGTATACTTGTACCTCCTACAGCCCAACCCGTTGCTAACGGTCGAAAATGGCTCCGTACCTGTCGTATAAAACGCATATGTATGGCGACGGCAGTGAGATGCCGCATTTGATGGTGCAATAATTAATTCGCATTTACTGCGGAACTTAGGGTTGGGTGGTATATCAACGCAGTCCGGATCATTACTCAAAGCGCAGCCTGGGTCTCCTTCCCAAATCTGTGACCGCCAGACGCTACCGATACATACGCCGCCCGCTTTATAGGTGTGACAAGATACGCAGCAATCGTAGTCCGTCCCATTGCTCATGATGACATGAACATTCTCGCCTGAGTCGGGTCCCGCGTTATAAACGGCATAGTTCGTCCTCATGTTTACCTGTGGGCTCTTGTTTCGACTTCCACATGAGGCGTAAAAAGTCTGTACTGGTAATTTCAACGTGGATGTTGATAAATACTTTGTCGAAGTAGTGTATCTCGTTGTTGACGCCCAGGAGGTTGCGAATGCGACTTTGGGTATAGTAGTTTTTGTTGTAATGGTCTTTGTGCTCACTTTAGTGACCGTAGTTATGGGTAGTGTCGTAGTTTTAGTGGCTACGACTGCAGTTTTGGTGGTGATTCCCGATTTAGTAATCGTCTTCCAGTGGGTGATCACGCCGGTCTTTGTAAGTAGGATCTTGGTACATGTTATTGCTGTTACATATTTTCCATTTGCAAGTGGCACTGGCTCTGGCTCTGGCTCCGGTGCTGGCTCTGGTTCGGCGCTACGACGGCCGAGCTCGAAATCCAGAATTGAAATGTCACGCTTCCAATCCGGTCTTCCAAAAAGTGCAGCTTTATTGTCGGGATCCTCGCCTACACCAACGAACCCTGAAGGAGTTGGAATGACCTTGGTGGAGGCGGAAATAGTGCTTGTGGATACCGGTATGGTCAATGTGGTCGAGGCTATGAAAATTGTGGTTGTAAGTTGACGGGTGTGGGTGGATATGCCACTATAAATTGTGCTTATGCTGGTGGCAGTGGAAACCTTGGAGGTCGTTGAGGTTTTTCTTGAAGTTATTGTCTTGGTTGTTTTAGTCGTACGTGTAGACGTATATTTCGACGTGGTTTTCGATATCGTATACCGTGCGGTCTTTTGAATACTTGTTGTGCATCTGAATATTTTGTTATGTGGGACAGGATAACCACAGTACCGAGTGACACACGTTTGGCTGGTGATTACGGTGCGCGCAGTAACGAATGAAACAAAAGTGATTAAAGCGACAACCAAAAGGTTGAAGCGCGAGGGGCCGTACATTTTTGATATCGACTTTTCGGGACCAGGGCCGTGGCTCCCTTATTAGAGGCAAACTATGAGGTAGCGAACGTCAAAGTTGGGTTGATCGATCGAGGATTGGGAAGAAAACCTGAAGAATCATTGTTCGATAGGAAGGCTTTTAAGAACATTGTATGGCTAAGCTAGCCATGGATATAGGCTTTCGGGCGCCGGGAAGGTAATTGATAGAAGAAGCGCACACGACAGGATAACTCGTTCCTTGGGTTACAATGAGGCTTGCTCATGACCCAATATAGTATATATTAATAATATTATATAAGTAGACGTTGCGCTTGGTCGCTATCTCCCACGATCATTCGGCGCGGCGTGGCACCACAACTTCTGCTCATGAGAACCGAAATCCAGCCTACTCCCTTGGCAGCAACCACAGGGACGCTGGGCATTTCCAGCTACCAATAGCAACCAGTTGTCGCCGAATGAATGAGCGATAATATCGCTGCACACTCGCTAATTTTCTACAAATGCGGTTTGTTGGGGAACCCGAATTGAGCCTTCCAAAGGGATCTATACTTTTATTCCGTGTGTATCTTAAATATTAAATTATTGGCAAACCGGTTGGTTGGCGCCCAGAGCTAGAGTCATGAAACTGAGTTCAAAGATGTGATGATGCATATGAAGATTGGTGTCTAGGCATAAACTACGACGCCGGTTGCACGTTGATATATCATTACTTAAGCTATCACGGTAATGACTTATAGGGAATTAGGTACTTGATCCCCTACGCGACCCCGCATTCCGTGTCTTTCCTGGCCTTTTGGTTGGGTCCGGAATCATGCGCACAGTGTCGCCAAATCTAGTCCTACATGAATCAAATCGGTTTCGTTCCTCTAGTCAAACCTATTGAAGAAACAATTTTAGCGAACCTCGTTCTCCAGCCATATCGAGTAATTTCTGGGGTCGGAACCAAAGATCCGAGTGATCCTTGCTGGTTCTGTAGAACGCGAATGATTCAGCGTCGCAGCCAAACCAAAATCAGTCGTTAGCTAGCTTTACTGGCAGGTGGGCCCGTTTATATGATTATGCGCCACCCGCTCACCAGCAGTCCGCTGTGGGGAAATGAGAAAAAATAAGCTCGGTACAAGTCCGCAATGTTAATTATAATTCTCTTTGGTAGACTGCGCAAGCAGGGACTAAACTTTTCCTTGCTGTAGAGTTACATCGGTATAGCGCTACTAGCTAGAGTTATATCATTTATACGTAGGTAGATACGCATTGGTACAGTACAGCGCTATGGACATGTATATATAACGTTAAGACTGTTGAAGTCATATGATATGATGACTGGAGAACATAGATAACTTGTGCCACGACGCCCCCAAGGTAATTTCTGTATTAATTTAAGATAAATGCTGGTATGTATAACGTCTTCATCGCGATTCGTGGTCCCCGCTCACGTGGTCTTAAGTTGTCTTTGGCATTATTGCAATATTGATTGTCGCGATATCAGGAGATCCCGAGATTAAATTTATAAATATATTTAAACATGCATTGCTAATGTAGCTAAACGATCTATCAGGTATCTAACTGGACGACCAAGGATTTGGCTTGTCTTATGAGAAGCTTTTAAATGCTTGACAGACAGCTAAACCACATCTCTTAGCCTTGAGTCTCTCTGGGCGCCGGGCCACGCGGTGTCCAAGTTTGGTTCCAAGACCCTGAAAGTCTCACCTCAACACATTTTTACTGTGTAACCATCCACCTCACGGTTGCCAAGGTCAGGGCCTCCAGCATGTTTCACCGACCTTGTGCCGGATTCACTTTGGCCGTCCAAAGTCTTGATCTCGCTCTGTTTACTACGTAGTAGGATCATAGTTTTGACTGGATACACTGTCCTGGATATCCTTTAGCTTTCTTACTTAGCTTCGATCGAATATCCATGCAACGATCCATACACGTGCATACATTGATTTCGAGCCTCTACTCCACTTCGTTGCATTATGCAGGTATTGCATTGTCAATTTGACTTTGAAGCCGGCACGGAACCTGCCGCAGCTCTAGAAGTTTATCTTGTTTCCGTCCCATGACCTACAGGAGCTTTCCGCCTGCAAGCTTAGTGATGACTCTACAGCAATAAGACCCACAGCGGCCGGCGCGGGCTACAGAGTGTATCGACCATAATATCGGATAGCCAATAACTAGTCAAAAGAATCAAATCACGGCTGAGAATATTGCATATGGAGCATAGTGAAATTTTAACCGAAGAAGGCTCGAAAAATCGACATGCAGGATACAAGCTTTGGGCTCATTTCTGGGCAACGAGGGGCTAGCCGGCTATAACGTTAAACACTAGCTCCAAACATGATTGCATATCGATCTATACATGCCCTTACGTGACTATATTCAACTAGAAATCACTTTAATTTATGATTATCCCCAGAAGATAGGCTAATAAATAGTGCCTCATTAAAAAGCGCTAGGTTATTTCAGGAATTAATTAGGAATATTTACCATACTGGCCGACTGGTGTTTTTTTTCGAGGCCAACTAGAGTTATCGGAAATACACCGTTAGCTTGAAGGATGCCCATCGATTATAAAAACAGGTTTACAAGGCGGGTAAACCTGCAACATACGATTTGGTCAACAGGACTCAGCCGCACCCCGCATTCGAATGTATTATTCCTCTCACCAATAGTCGATGGATCCGCGGAAACGGGAAAAAACGTGCCATTATCGGCCAGGATTACTATGAGGGGCGCCTGATAGGCTAGCTGACAATGCAATGCTCATTCTGATTACATCGCGGGACAGTTAAATTTATAAAAACTACAATGCTTGTCTGAGTTGATGTTGAGTTTTACATGCTCTATTGTACTAATAACGCTGAATACTCGGATTTCACAGATCAATGTTACTCGAAATGGATACCTCACCATTTCTTCGAAAGAAGTTTGAAGTAATACAAGATGTTCTACAAACTAAAGATGATTTCGTTATCAAAATCTTTGCTACCCATTTTGAAGCTTCAAAGGGTGATATTACACTCGCGCTTGACACCTTTCAAGCTGATCCCCAAGTACTCATGTCCACCGAACAGAAGGCAGAACTCGCACAAGAGTTAAGACTTACCGCAGAGCTCGCGGATATTTCGGACAACAATGCAGAGTTCGTCAAGGCGGTGCGGAGCCAGCGTCCTACGGATACGACATTGCGAGCATTTGCCATTAACTCGAGCCTTCGTGATATTGCTGAAATGTTGACACCACCAAAACAGATTTTGAATGTCGTGAAAAGATCGTCGACATCGAGTGCTATACAGGAGCCTCAGTCCCCGTCAGCGGCCTTTAAAGATACGGCCATAGAGATACGGCGCAAGCTTTTCTCACTCGAACCCACTGGAGTAGTCATGAGAATGATCAAAGACAACGAAATTGAACTCGAGTCCTCAACGAATGCCCCAATATTTCATCTTCTTGATGAAGAACCTAACTTTGACCTTCGGAAGGCCTCTGTCACTAGCCTACTCGCCAAATCTGCGTTGTTCAGAGGTCTTCCTTCCAAAGGACAAGAAACTGTGGAAACGAACCTCAAGATTCTTCAACGGTCCCAAGCCCTTTCCCCTGTGCCGGAGACAATAAACCCTTTGATCAAAAATAATCTAACGTCAGCTCTTCGCATTTCAAATATGTCAGAAACCGCTTTTGTCCGCCAGATGAAACCAGATATTGAGGATACACGGCTTTCCACAAGTATTCACCGCCATGCTGTTGAGGGCAGGATCCGCAACGAAAACTTTTTGATTTCTTCACTTCAAACAGTCCGTGGTACCGGGCTAAGAGTTATCGATGGAGGAAATAGCAAAGCAAATTTTGAGCTCCGGAAGGATTCTTTCAACGCCGCGGCAGACGGGGTTAAGACACAAGTCAACCTCGAGCAACTTTTCGGTAGTCTCGATTTCTGCGAATGCTCAGATTGCAACTCGGTCTACAGCCCAGCGTCTTATTATGTTGAGCTTCTAGAGTTCCTAAGGCACAATAATTTGAGTGATAAGAATTCTAACACGGGAGTAAAAGGCATCAAGGGAACTCAATTGGAAATGCTCTTGAAGCGAAGGCCAGACCTCGCTTGTATCGAGCTTACTTGTGAAAACACAAACACCCTCATCCCTTATATCGACCTTGCTCTAGAAGTTATGGAGTCATACGTCGTCCATGCACCTACGATCACAGCTTATAATGTACACGGCGAGACATCCAGTGAGCTCCTTTGCTCTCCCCAACATACAAATTTAGATGCATATCCTATCCTTCGTTCCTCAGTTTACCCTCTGAATCTTCCGTACCATCTCCCAATTGATACGATACGAGTTTTCCTCCAGTTTCTGAAAACATCAAGATATGAGTTACTCCGAGTTTTTCAACCTAGCGCCCCGAACAATGTACCACCAACATCACTATCTCCATCTACAATAGCTACAACGAGAGCCTGCGATGCAGAGTTCAACCTTATTACGCAGGAAGAATATGTCATCCTAACAAAGGAGGCATTCTTGCCTAATTCTGCGAATGGAGTGGGTTGCCATGATCCTTCCGATTACTTGAGAAGAATCGGCGTTCGACAGCCATGGGAATATTTCGGGTATTCCACTAAGGTCGACATGCTTAATGATGACCCCCAGAAGAAACTTGGGTTATCGTGGGTCAAATCTCAATTTTTGAAACGTACTGGGGTTCAATATTCCGATTTAGTTGAGCTACTTAGAACCCGGTACATTAACCCCAACATGCCAACTGGAAAAGCTCTTGCCACAATGGAAAGAATCAAATTCAGCTATCGATTCCTCCAATACCTCGTTCTATATCAATACACGGATAAACGCCGCCGGCTTTCACGACTTATTAAATTCTTGGAACTCGCTGATGAATACTTACCTCTCCCCCAGTTGCTCGACAAGGAGAAAGACGTTGATCTGTGTGCTGACCAAAACAGTAGTGGGTGCGGGTGCCATGACCAAAAACCTCAGTCATACAATCGTTGTTGTTGTAGTAAAGATGAGTGGGCAACTTGGGTGTGCAAGTGGTTTGAAAGAGTTGGGAAAATAATTGTCCTAGAGTCTGGAGAAGGCCCACGGATCCCGATAAAGGGTCGGGTATGGGCAGAATACCAGTCGCAGTCGGTAGCCCTTGCCGCCGCCACAGAGTCGGGATCGAAATTAAGAACAGATGAGGTGTCAGTACCCACTTCTGTCCTCTTGGGCGACTTGAAGGACGACGGTGCCCTAGTCGATAGCAACGGTACCGCAGTTGGTTTTGTAAGTTTCCAAGGAAGACTTTTAGACCTCGACGGCAAAGAAATTCGCAAGTCTTGGGAAAGTCATAGAATATCTATCTACGCAGAGGATGGCGATTTGGGCTCATGGCAGAAGCTGCTGGGTTACATCAACAACGAAGGAGGCTTTCTCTATTACAGATATGGCCTACGAGGGTTCCGTCAGGTTGAATGGTCGTCAGCTCGTGATACTTGTGACATCACAAAGACACGTTTACTTCACCTTAACGGCACTCAACTCGACCCAGAGGAATATGAATGCATGTCGAGATTCTTGCGGCTGTGGATGAAACTAGGCTGGACAATGAGCGAAGTAGACGAATCAATTATTGGCTTGGGAAAGAGAGCGAAGCTTGAGAAATTAGCGGATGGAAACGGGGGAAATAGTTCAGATGAAGATGAGGACGAATACCTCCAGACGGTGGTTTCTAAACCACAGTTCGATATAAATAGCACCCTTATCCACCAACTAGTAGCCATCAAGAAGCTGCTTGACCTCACAGGATTGGCTTTGGAGACGATTCTTACTTTTTGGGCAGACATTCCAACATTTGGAGATAAATCACTCTATGCCAGGACTTTCCTTACGCACAATATACTTCGCATGGATCCAGTTTTCCAGCCCGATGCAAATGGCAATCCCCTCACTTCCCAAGAGAAAATCAGCGACCATATGCCTGTGTTACAGGCTACCTTGCGTTTAAAAGCCGCCGATATTTCAACTATCTGCCAACTTCGGAACATATCTGACATCCTCAGCATGAGCAATTTGTCGGAGCTTTACCGATTTTCAGTCTTGATACGCTATCTTGGTGTTAGGACGGATTTGCTTCCTGATATTTTAGATATCCTCGGGGACCCATTCAAAGACGCAGATGCAACATTGACTCTTATACAAACCTGGCAGGATATTTCCAATAGCAACTTCACATTCCAACAACTAAATTACTTGATCCGTGGTGTCGACAATATTTCTCATCCAGTCGCTCCCGCGCCGCAGAAAGTACTGAAGCTTGCGAAGGCCCTTCTCGATAACCTAGGTGCCATCAATTTGCAAAACTTAGACGTATCTCAAGCCGATGTTGATAACCAGGTCGTCATTCTCGCAGATCTAATTCCTGCGAAACTTGCTCTTATATTCGAGCCTACGCTCGCCACTAATATTGATAACCTAATCAAGGGGCTATTTGTTTTCACTACCAATTCTCCTTCTGGTTTGGACATCAAAGTTCCCGGCGCGCTATCTCCTAGAGTCAAATACATTGACCAGAAAACATCCAAGCCGCCCACTGCCAGCCTCGTTGTGACGGGGATCTTGAGCGAAGATGAGTCTAATTCGATTAAAGCCCTATCGAGTCATCCGTTATGGTCTCCCGCCGTGGATAGAATCAAGAAGCAGGGCTTTACATTTTACAACCAATATCTCGCGATAATATTCCCGACAGATGGAGCTGCGACTTTACTTGCGGGAGATACGCCTGACACTCCTATAGCAAAGGGGCTCTATTTCTTAAAGTACTTCTTGCCCTTTTTACGCGCCAGGTTGTCTATAGCGGCGGTCCAACAAGCAATTTCTGATGCAATCAGTACCGACCCCGTTTTGACGTCCTATTTGCTTGATATCGTCAAGTCCACCTCAGGCGAATCTGCTCTCTCTGTGCTTCTTTCCTTAAGGGAACCTCCTCCAAGCACGCCGGCATCATGGAGAGGATACCTAATTCCGCCAACAACCGACAGATATATACTAATAGCAATTAGCGATACTAAACCTGCTGATTTCGTTCTCAATGGACAACCCTACTCATTCCCTAACCAATCTGAAGACCCCAACAATATTTGGTCGTCTGATGAGATCTCATTCGTTGCTGGAACGTTATACGAGTTGCAACTCTCAGGAACCGCTCCAGATACTCTATCCTGGAGGACAGCGACTTCGCCCCCCACGATAATTCCTCAGAGTGCCTTGCTACCCGCATTATCATCAAACAAGGTTTCCGAAGCTCTAACTGGGTTAACCAAAATTTCGCTTCTCATTCAGGGATTCAACCTTTCGGTCAACGAACTCGCCCATTTGCATGATAACGCCAACGACTTTGCGGCCTTGGAAAGCAACATTCCTCTTGATCTAGTAAATATTAAACTTGGCACCTGGAAACGACTCCTTTCATATGCAGCTCTAAGAGACTCTCTTCCAAAACAGCAAACTCGACTCATAGACCTTTTTGCGTGGTCGAAGCTACCTACAAGCACCTCAAGCGGACTTGTCGCCGAAATAAACAAAGTTACTTTATGGGATCCTCAGCAATCCACTGCGATTCTCAGCAGTTATAACGCTCTCGACCCAAAGTTCTTTTTAAATGAGCTTACACTTCTGAAGCTACGGGATGCTCTAGAGATTGTTAAAAAGACACAAATCCCAGTTCCTCTCCTCTTCGAATGGGCAAAACCTTTGGGTCTGTCAGAGAAGGCATATCAAAAACTTACCGCACAGGCTGAGACTCTAAAGCAACTCCTCAGATCAAGATACAGCGCGGATGATTGGGAAAGGGCCGCGAAGCCTTTATTTGACACTATTAGGAAACACCAGCGGGATGCGCTTGTGGCATACTTGATCGTAGAGCCGTCGTTAGTTGAGACTGGGTTGGTCAACGATCCCGACGGCCTATTCGAATATTTTCTCATCGATTGTCAGATGAGCTCTTGTCTCCAGACCAGTCGCATTAAACAGGCAACCGCGAGTATTCAGCTATACGTCCAACGTTGTCTCCTCGGGCTTGAAGCTGAAGTTGGCACCAATGACGGCGATCTTATTGACAGAGAACGATGGGAGTGGATGAAGAGATACCGAGTTTGGGAGGCGAATCGTAAGGTTTACCTTTATCCTGAGAATTGGATCGTCACTAGTTTGCGGGACGATAAGACACAGTTTTTCCTAGACCTCGAATCTTCATTGCAACAAAAGGACATCAATTTGACAAGCGCTGCGGAGAGTTTGAAGAGCTATATTTACAATGTCGCCAGTGTGGCTAACATGAAGGTATATGGCTTATTTGTGAAGCAGTATGGAACAGATGAAAACAAGGTTCCGGTGGTTGGAGTCCATATTATCAGCCGCACCATGAACCCTCCCTTTACGTGGTACAGCAGAGACTACGCTCCCGATGGGACTTGGTCGCCATGGGTTAAAATGCCGGTCGATATTCCTAACTACGATGTTGACGATGGTAATGGCAAAGTTCTCGGCTCCGGATCTTACGTATCTCCATTCCTTTGGCAGGGCAACCCTATTATATTTTTCATGCAAATGGTCCTCAAACAAGTTACGGTTGATAACCCTTCCGCCTTATCGGAACGATGGGGTGGGGATGGGAAATCACAAAACCAGAACAGGCCCTTGTGGCAGATAAGCCTTGGAGTCAGTCGGTTTAACAATGGAAAATGGACCCCCAAAGAACTGTCACAAAATTCCATAGGGCACCTTGCTTCGAAGTATACGATAAAGGATGGACTGGATAATCATAACTTGGACACATACCCCGTTCCCAATCAAGCTCGGTACCAAATGGTTCCCAGATTAATAGCAAGCGATGGGACGAGCCCTGAATATGTCCAAATCGACATTGTTTATACTGCTGAGCTTCCAGATCCAGCAAACCCTGGGAAGTTTTTACACGACAATACTAACGTTGGCCATTTCTTATTTGTAGATGGAGGTATCTCACAAAAAGTCTATTCTGGAGGCGGGTCGACAGTCGATAAAATAACAAATTTTCAGTATGTTGAGTCGTCAAATACGATATATGCCTATCATGCGGACGATGCATCACAGGCCCCGCCGCACTTTAATCAAGCTCCGAGTGTAGCGTACCCAACCGAACCCAAACTCAAGACAAGATCAAGTATTCAAATCACCTCAACTAAACAATATACATTCAACCACACGTTTATCGACCCACTTCTTAAGCAAATAAATACTACAAACGATCTTACAGCGATGTATGAAGATTTCTCTAACCTTTCCGCAACTACCAACCAAATTCTGCCAGACGACCCATTCGGTAGAATCGAGCTACCCGACAACTCCATGAGCTACAATGAACTAATGAGCCCCTATGGGATTTATAACTGGGAAGTTGGGCTTCACGCCCCAATGGCTCTGATTGACTCGTTGCTGAACGCCCAACAATTCGACGATGCTCTAAAAGTATGCCATTTGGTGTTTGACCCGAGTGCTATCGGCGCCGCTTCGAGCACAGATAACTCGCAGTTTTGGAAATTCGTCCCATTCAAAGCTTTGGCAAATGACGATGCGAGAGAATCTTTGGAGAATATGTTTCTAAAGCTTTCGCAAAACCGACAGGCATCCGATCCTGATGTTTCAGCATGGCGGGACAAGCCATTTTCGCCGCATAGTGTGGCACGCTCGAGACCAGTTGCGTATATGAAATGGATTGCAATGAAATATATTGAGATCTTAATCGCATACGGCGATTACTATTTCCGACAGAACAGCCTTGAAACGATACCTGATGCAATCCAATGTTATGTCCTAGCATCTCATGTCTACGGCCCGAGGGGGCAAAAGATACCAAAGAGAGGGAAGACCAAACCCCAAACCTACAACTCCTTGTTAAACCGCTGGGACGCCTTTGGCAACGCTATCGTACAACTCGAGGTTGAATTCCCATTCTCGAACCAGATATCTCAGGTCATAGGGTCAAGCAATGGGATTACAGGATTTGCAAATATTTTCGGATTTGCATCTTCACTATATTTCTGCATTCCAGCAAATCCGCAATTGGTTGCCTTGAGGGATAAAATCGACGACAGACTATACAAGATTCGTAATTGTATGGACATAAATGGCGTTTATCGGCAACTACCACTATTCGATCCCCCAATTGATCCATCATTGCTTGTTGCCGCTACTGCCCAAGGTCTAAGCTTAGATACTGTTCTCAACGATCTGAGTGGCCCGATTCCAAATTACAAATTCCCAATACTTCTGGCAAAAGCTATCGAGTTGTGTGGGGAACTTAAAACGCTCGGAGCCGGCTTGCTCGCTGCTAAGGAAAAGAAGGACAACGAGGCAATTTCCGTACTAAGGGCCTCGCATGAAACCATCCTCTCTGGATTTAGTTTAGATATTAAGAAGAGAGCCGTGGATGAGGCTAAATCAGCGCTCGATCAGCTTGTGCAGAGCCGCGAAGCGCCAAAATATCGACTCCAGTATTACAAATTCCTTGTTGGCCAGACAGATGGAGCTCCAGGAGAGCTTGACTCGTTCGACCTGGTCGACAATCCGTCCCTAGCGGCGCCTGTAGCAGATGGACAGCTCTGGCTCCTCCCCGAAGAGAGTGAGGAGATCAAAAAATCCCTCGCCTATCAAGATTGGACGACTGCTATAGGTGCCGTTGAGACACTTGCTGGAGTCCTCCACCTGATACCCGATTTCAACGTTGAGATCAAACCGTTCGGCATAGGCACCGGTATCAAATGGGGTGGTACCTTCCTTGGTGGTGCTACTGGAGCTGTCGCGAGGGGATTGCAAATACAAGCAACTATTCTCAATAATTCTTCGACAAACGCTGGTAGGAAAGCAAATTTTTTGAGAGCTCTCCAAGAGCGTGTATTTCAGGCAAATAACAATGGATATGAGCTGAAGAATATTGATAATCAGATTGCGACTCAAAGGCTCCGGGTATCCACAGCTGAACAAGAAATTGCAAACCAGCAGACAGCCCTTGAGCAAGTGACACAAGTTGAACAATTCCTTCGTACTAAATATACAAATCAAGAGCTCTACGCATGGATGGAGTCTAAGACGCGCTCACTCTATAACTCAGCGTACAACCTAGCATACGACCTAGCCAAGAGAGCAGAGAAATCGTTCCAATTCGAACGCCCACAAGTGTCGACAGCTAGTTACATCGAAATGGGCTACTGGTCTAGTGCAAGAGATGGGCTTCTAGCAGGTGAATCTCTTTATCTGGGTCTTAAAAAACTAGAAGCGGCGTATCAAGAAAACCTTGGCCATGACTTCGAAGTTGTGAAGCATATATCTGTCCGACAGTGGGCACCCCTTGCACTAGTGGAGTTTCGAGAAACAGGAAAGTTTATGCTACAGCTTCCCGAGATCCTCTTCGATATGGACTGCCCTGGGCACTATATGAGACGCATTTTATCTGTTTCGGTCTCAATACCTTGTATCGTTGGCCCGTATTCTTCAGTCAACTGCACCCTACGCTTACAACAACACAGCATGCGAGTCACACCAATATCATCTTCTAAGAATGACTACCCCCAAGTAACAGATGGGTCGGAGGACCCTCGTTTCCAAGTTCTCAACGTCCCAATATCTGCAGTTGTCCTCAGCAGTGCGCGGGATGACATTGGTCGCATCGATAGTCCAGCCGACCGTTACAATCCATTCGAAGGAGCGGGGTGTATTAGTACATGGAGTTTTGAATTGCCAACGGCTATGCACAACTTCGACTATTCAACAATCACTGATGTGGTTATGACAATTCGTTATACATCCCTCGACGGGGGCGATAAATTGAAAGAGGTTGCATCTGGTGTTGTCGCCGACTATATCAAAGCTATCCGTGACGCTAGCAGCCTCGATGGGGAGGGCCTTTTTACATTCTTCGATTTGAAGGCCGAATTCGGGTCGGAATGGTATCGTGCGGGGTTCGGAACCACGCTAAACCCAGCACCTCAATCTGTTTCCATGAATCTCAACAATCTGTCGAACCGGTTGCCTGTCTATGCGGCCTCTACTCCACCAAATAAGATAATTGCTACTTCGATCACAATTCTCGCGAGGGGAGCCTCAGTTAACCCCTCGGATATCCAGATAGTACAAAACCCCGACCGCCCCGGGCAGGATGGACAAACTGCTTCGTTTAAACCCGGTGCCGATGTTGGTGGATTGGTGGCCTGCGTCTCAGCCGACGACGGCTTGCAACTACCTATGACAAACTGGACCCTCACTGTGAAACAGAGTAGCATTAATTTAAATGCCATGTGGATGGTTGTGAGATACTCTTTACTTGGATGAATGCTTGATCCGCTATCAGAAGTCGTATTGTTAACATATTGGCGATATACATGTATATTAGTAGCCGCATGCATGGTTTTCTTTCTAGTAATACCATGAATTGCACTTGACCGTTGTTCCGCTTTATATTCTCGATGTATCGCTCTTGCTAACGAGTTTAGGTTTCTTTATTCCCAAGACCCTGCAATTGCATATGAACTTTGAGCAAGAAAATTGATATATCATGCATCTCTTTGTGAGCACAGTCGGCTACTAGTACATCCGAGCATGAGCATATACACACTCAAGCACCTACTGAGTAGATATCTACCTAGGTACCTTAAAACACTGAGAAATATTCGAATACGCCGTCTAGACAACTAGCTACAGTTACAATGATAATTTAAAGGCCCGTCAATTTGTGGTATTTTGAAGGGGCAACACAGTTTCAATTCGGATAAATCTTGGATAGACCACATCAGACTGGGACGATATTGAACAAAAGCCTCGAAATACAGGCAAAATGCGCATACCAACTCCAGTATCCATAGTATAGATACCAAGCTATATATATGGCATTGGTTTAGTTTAATACTCAGATATCTTTTTTTTTGAACGCATGACTCGTGCCTAATCAACTCTCGTGAATTGCTCCGCCTGTTTCCGTTTCGACGTTTCTCTGACGGTTCTTTTCCCCTTTTTCTCCAACCCCCAGTTTTCTTTGTAGAATTGATATGCATCTTACAATCTAGACCGGTATCGGGCTTATAGCTAGGTGCATACGCATCTAAATTCCTATCTCAAGCGCACGGCTAGTCCGGTCTCAGATTGATAACCTGCTCGGCGTTCTAGACTTCGTCAGAAATGTGTTGGTCGGCTTGTGTTACCTCAAAACTTTCCCAAAAAAAATTCGAACCGAATTTGACCCGTTTCCAACCAACCTTCGTGACGAATCCTCTCAACCTCAAACCAGTCCCTCAGCAGCGTGGGATCGCGATACCCGGACGGCCCATTTACCTGCCGTATACTCCGTCCAAACCTCCGCGAACATGCTTCGAGCAGCGCGTCCTTTCATCCGGCGTCCGCCGCCATTGGCGCGCCGCTTCCTCGCCACTCCAGCCAGCCCGATTGACACATCCAACCTCTCCAGCTTGCCTGAGCCCGGTTTCAAGCTCAAAGGCTTCACACTACAACGAACCAAGCATGTACCCGAACTCGAGCTCAGTGCCCTGCAGTTCAAGCATGATAGGACCGGGGCGGAATATCTTCATGTCGCCCGTGAAGATAGCAATAACGTTTTCGCAATTGGGTTCAAGGTTTGTCATCGCCATTTTCATTGTATCTAAATAATCTTTAAAGGTTTCTAAAGTTGATCCGTAGACGAATCCTCCAGATGCCACGGGTGTACCACATATCTTAGAGCACACGACATTATGCGGATCAAAAAAGTAATACTGTACAGTCAAGTGATGATTGCGAGCAAATGCTGACTGGATCTATGCAGGTATCCCGTGCGAGACCCGTTCTTTAAGATGCTGAATCGAAGTTTATCGAACTATATGAATGCATTTACGGCATCAGACCATACGATTTACCCCTTTGCCACCACAAACCAAACCGACTACATGAACCTCATGGATGTCTACTTAGACGCGACCCTGTTCCCTCTTCTGCAAGAAAGTGACTTCAAGCAGGAAGGGTGGAGGCTAGGACCAGAGAACCCGCAAGAAAAGGACTCCCCGATCCTATTCAAGGGCGTTGTCTACAACGAAATGAAAGGCCAAATGTCGGATCGGGGCTATCTATTCTACAAGAAATTCCAGGATCACTTGATTCCGGACCTGAACAACAGTGGTGGCGACCCGGCTTTTATCCCAGATCTAACTCTAGAACAGCTCCGGAACTTCCATAAAGATCACTACCACCCGTCTAACTCGAAAATATTTTCGTACGGAAACTTCTCAATGGAACCGACTCTTGAAAAGCTCGACGAAAAACTCTCCCACTTTGACCAGATTCCTATCGACACAGACCTCAAAACCCCAATCGCGATAAATGAGCCCATCGAAGTTACAGTCGAAGGTCCGGTAGATCGTTTGTCAAACGAAACAGAACAAATTATCACCTCCCTAAGTTGGATTACTTGTGACACATCTGACGTCGTCGAAAACTTTGGATTATTGGTTCTATCTTCGTTGTTGCTCGATGGATACGGGTCTCCTCTTTACAAAGCTTTGATCGAGCGGAATATCGGGGGTGCATACTCTCCAAATACTGGCTACGACGCTAGTAATGCTAAGGGAATTTTCACAATTGGGTTACAAAATGTCAAGTCCGAGTACGAGAAGCTTGTGGCGAAAGAAATACTTGACGAGCTGCACAAGGTCCGACAAAACGGGTTCGATAAGCAAAAGGTTGATGGTATTCTCCACCAACTAGAGATTTCGTTGAAACATGTAAGTTGGACTGACTTATCCTTTCTGAAAAGCTTTGTGCTAACGATTTTTTAGAAAACAGCCAATTTTGGTATGTCTTTGATGCATAGACTACAGCCGAGCTGGTTCAATGGTATTGATCCATTCGAGACCCTCAAATGGAACGAAATTGTTTCGCAGTTTCGAGAGCAGTATGACAAAGGCGGATACCTAGAGGGCCTTATTGAAAAATACTTACTCAATGGTAAAACCTTTTCGTTCACCATGTTGCCATCTTCTACCTATGAGGATGGGTTAGAGAAGGCAGAATCTCAAAGGCTTCAGGAACGGGTTGAGGGACTTGGAGGGTTGGAAACAGCTAGCAAACTTCTAGAAACCGAAGAGCTAGAACTGACCGAGATGCAGGAAAAAGCAAAATCCCAGGACGCGAGCTGTTTACCAACTCTTCACGTCAAGGACATCCCCCGCGCTGTAGACAAGGTTGACCTCAGGATGAATAATATACAAGATGTCGATGTTCAATGGAGAATAGCGCCAACAAATGGGTTAACCTACTTCCGAGCATATGTTAACCTAGATGGACATCTCGATAGCGAGCAGCAAATGCACCTACCACTTTATAGTGCAGCCTTATTCAGATTGGGAACTGCACGGAAAACAATGGAAGAGATCGAGGACCAGATCAAACTCAAGACTGGTGGGATTAGTTGCTCGCCATATGTCTCAACCGACCCCACCGATCTTGAAAAACATTACCAGGGTCTTGTTTTCGCCGGTTATTGCTTAGACAGCAATGTCCCTGAGATGCTCGAACTACTACGAACCGTGGTTGTCGAAACATCTTTCAGCAGGATATCTAAGCTCCACAACCTCATAAAGGGTATGGCAAGTGGCGGCATGGATGAGCTTGCGGAACGCGGACACGCATATGCACAAGGCCTTGCGTCCTCGTATTTAACGGGTGCTAGTGCAGCGAGTGAGCACATTAGCGGAGTCTCGCAAGTTAAACTTATCTCTAACCTCGCCAGCTCTGAGATGTATTTCTCCGCAGTCAAGCATATTGAACAAATCGGGCTTATTCCACAACAGCGAGGAAACGATATGCGTATCGCTATAACTTGTGGCCAAGAAGCTGTGGCGGACAACGAAAATCATGTCAGGAAATATCTCGACGGATTGATTTCTGGACGGCTAGAACCTACGAAGAAAGACACCAGCGCCCTAGAAATTGATCAGAAGAAAACCTTCGTCCCAATGCCTTTCCAGGTCAACTACTCTGGTGTTGCGCTTAAGACTGTACCCTTTGTTCATAAGGATACCGCGGCCCTCTCCGTCCTCTCCAAGATGTTAACGCACAAACATCTCCACCACGAGATACGCGAAAAAGGAGGTGCTTACGGTGGTGGTGCTGGCAATAGCTGGCGCTCCGGGCTCTTCAGATTCTACAGCTACCGGGATCCAAATCCACTCAACACCCTCCAAGTCGTACGGGAGTCTGGTCAAGTTGCTGTTGACAAGGATTGGACAGAGCGGGATCTAGAAGAGGCTAAATTGAGTCTTTTCCAGGATATTGATGCACCTCGAAGCGTCAACCAAGAAGGCATGGCTAACTTCTTAGACGGGGTTACAGAGGAGATGAAGGCAGCGTAGGTGTCCCGAACACAAGTCTTCCCTCGTGGAACATAGCTAATATCTTTTTTTTATGAACACAGAAAACGAGAAGAAGTTCTTGACACAACTATAGAGGATGTACGAGAAGTGGCGCAAAAATACATCGTGGAGCAATTCGACAAAAAACTAGACTCAACAGTCGTCATTGGCGACATCAACAACGCCTCCAAAGCTGGTCTCTTCGAGGACGACGCCGAAGGCTGGAAAACTTACGACATGGGGGGCAACTCTAGTGCGCCACCAAAACAAGCTAAGGTGATGTTGTAAATCACCAACTTTCCACATTTGCTTCATACCTCCCACGACACTGTATATATATCTGTCTAGGTATACATAGGAACCGGAGTTTCTGCATATATCACCCTGTATATATTATATCCAGATTTACTCTGATTGCCAGCAGCCATGTTTTTTTTTCTACTTCTTTAGCTAGTGCTTGTTCGTACAGCACCAGCAATATGCATCTAATGACAAAACAGCGCCAGGGAAAGAACAGACCAAAGAACAAGTACGTCTCCAACACTGTGAAATACGCTCGTATTCCACACTCAATTGTTGTGAAGATCACTGCCCTGGCGCAAGAGAGAGAGAAGCTATTTTTCCATTCTGATTTTCCTTCGCTTGCAGCGAAAAGCCTCCCAGTCTTCTTGATTCTCATGTCAGTTTGCCTATGCTCTTGGACAGCCCTTCTTCCCTTAGCCCGCGTTTCGACCTATGCCAACAGTCAAAACAGGGATGGTAGGGGGGTTAGATAAATGCAATATGGTAAACATCTGAGACGATAAGGGCTGGGGGCTTTCCGTGAGAAGGACGGAGTACGGTTGAGCGCTGTACCACCCTAAGCTTCCGCCTAGGGGGTGGTCAAATAATTTTTCGGTGGTGGATCTTTCAGACTTGTACCTTGGCGAGATCTACCGGGTACTGGCTATTATCCGCCGTACATGTTTTAATACCCAGCAGTCCGCAATAGAGAGGCATTGAAGTCTTAGTCTCGTAGTATACGACGCTCCTATAGCAACCTGAGCGTCGTATACTACTCTAAAAGTACGCTAGAATTCAGCCCTCGCAACAAGATATAAAGCTGCTCTTGTAGAGTTCTGAGCAACGAACGAAAAATCAATATCGTCCACTACTGACTGTAGATCCTTAAGTCG
The DNA here is from genome assembly GCA_036872735.1 of Orbilia javanica. Taxonomy (NCBI): domain Eukaryota; kingdom Fungi; phylum Ascomycota; class Orbiliomycetes; order Orbiliales; family Orbiliaceae; genus Orbilia; species Orbilia javanica. The sequence continues at coordinate 710,971 of JAVHNR010000008.1, forward strand.
GGCGGTGGTAAACTGATTTAATAGTTCCCATCTGTCCCAAGAGAATGGCGGATCAGTAAATTGAGACCTAATCCAGCGGTCGAATTGATGTCTAAACTCCCAAAAATTATCAAACGAAAACCGTTTGGGCCCTGCTGCTTCTACCGAACTCGATGTAGCTGGCAAACGGGCAATCATAAGAGTATATATTTTGGTATTCGGCTGACTTTGAGACGGTGCCGATAATTTCGGATTTTCATAAGGTGGCCTTTCATAGCCCGCGAAGCTCGGTGAAGGGATGAAAGTCTGCCCCAGAAGGGTGTTCGCAAGGTTCGGACTCATCCTCGGAGACGGCACTATAGACATATTTCCAGTGTCCCCTAATATATCCTGGCATTCTTCCATTTGCGATATCCCTGTACGAGGCCATCCCGTCTGAATATTCTTTGTTAAATCCTCTACAGGCGCATGTTCCCCTGTAGATTGATTTACCCCGTAACATGCATCATTAACATCACAATCTATGAATTAACATGAAGGTTAGATCTCTGCAAATTCCTAGTGTAGATGTAGTCTCAAGGGACATATAACGAGGAAAAGTTGGAGATAAACCTACAGGGACTCGGTCGTGGTCCGCCCCATTGCGGAAATAAGATATCAAATACTGCGAACCATGTTTTCACTGCCTTTATATCCCCTGGAAGAGTTCCTTTGTGATGGGTTCTTTTAAGATGTTCCCTGTATAGAATTTACACCGTTTAGACCTGTCTTCATCTTTTTTATTCTGTGGGCTCTGATGAATCTCATACTTTATACCCGCAAGGTTTTGCCTGTTAATTCGGGAGCATGAGGGATGCTTGGCCGGATCGCCTTTTGCTAAAGGACAAGCTAGCCTGCGCCCAAGGCCTTCAGCGGTTTCTCTACGCCTTATTTTATTTGCCCCGACGTTCATACATTCATCCTCGCTCGAGCTTGAGCCCATTAAGCGCTTCCTCTTACGACTCATGTGATCTGAATCTGGAGATTTCTCCGATCCCGAAGTCGAAGCCCCCATACCAAACGAATGGGGGCTTCGTGAACTATTGTTCCCAAAAACTGACGCAGCTCCGGGGGTTCTGTATTCAAAGAGTTCTCGCAATGCAGTCAACATGGAGGTTCCACGTCGTCCCTTAAGAGAAAAAATAGCATGTATAAACTCTTCAACCGCAGGAGAATTCAGAAATTCACGATAAGGACTGTTGGGGCCACCTATTATGTTCATTTGGCGCAAGACTCTGAAAATCGCATGGAATATTGGGGTATTCTGTGTATTTTGTTGACTAGTTTCTCGTCCTTTCTCTGACCCAATTGTTTCATAGGTCTGTTGTGGCAGCGATATATAGGCGCCATCTGTCCGGATCGATATCCCTTTTCATCGTCAGAATACATAATATATTAATAGCTAGATATGGAATTTTCGCCTCATTAAGTGGGTGTATACAGGTTGGAAATAATATTCACAGACCTGAAAAGGAGTCGAGAAAACGTAGTACATAGCTTTCCCTAGTCCGTATAGATAGTGGAGATTGTCTTACATTGTCGAGGAGGTGAGCAATGAAAGGTAAGAAAGGCCAGCAAATATTCGGAATAACATCAGAATTGACGGTAAGATCGAAATATATGGGCGATGTGCACGGGCTTCTAGGTGGTGTGAGGAATGAGATCCCCCCGGTATAATCCTCTAGATCCCCGATATTATCAAAAACTAATTTATATTGAGGTAGTTTGGGATACCGCCGTAGTCCGCGCTGTAGCTTTTCCTCTGGTATGAGGAAGTCATTCAGATACACATATGTCGATGATATACCATCATGGGACCTATTCGAATCCGAAAGTGCTTTATGAATAACTTGATACTCCCTTTGTGTTAGATTTTTGCGCAACCTCCAAAGGCTGATGCGGTACTCCAGTTGTTTCTGCCTAATACACATGATTAATGTCAACAAGGCTCTATCTAGATGCGATTACAAGGACTTATGGACTTTACGTTATTTTTAGTCCATGCTCTTGCCTTAGGATCTCCGTAATTTGCTCCTGCGTCCGCCCTAGAGCATAGAGTAAAGAAATTTTGTTTCGATGGCTTTCCCATTCATCTTGTAAAGATTTATGTGTGCGCATTTCGATAGATGGATACTAGATACGCGTCGCTGTTTCTAAAAAGCAGTCTTCGCCCACGGTATATGTACCCGGGTATTTGAGTGTGTAGGTCTACATTAGCCTCGAACTTGGGGTTTTGAGAATTTCGTTGACTCAGCTTTCAAGTAGCTTCGGAGGCTTGGCGTATAATGTCAATGGCCAATGAGCAAGTACCTCTATAGCAAATCGGGGTTTGGGCCTAACCAATCAGAGTAGGTTTCACGATGCATCGGGTTCGTCAATGTGGGACCAGGCCATCCAGCCTGCAGCCAGAATCCGAATCCTTCACAGAATTCCGGACAAATACACCCGCGTACAATACAGGATTCGAGGCTACTAATTATCATACCATGCAGACGCAGCTCACATGCATGGGTCTGGTTTCCTCCAGAGACTTCTTCCAGAGACTTTAATTACTAACCTAGATACTTCACGTGCACCAGGGAAATACCGATGCCGTTCACGTTCAGCGGAAATCCATCAAATATGAGCGATATAGACTACGACGCGACGCGGCTGAACCGCACATAGGCAGAAGGAGGTTTCCACAAATCATTACATGTACAAAGTTTTAACTAAGCATCTTGAATACCCGATTCTACCGGATCCGCGAAGTATATCATATCGGGCCCCGAAGCTTAGCTTGGGGAGGCGTCGAGTTTTAAGGTACACATGAGTGGCCTTGCACCTGCATCATCTTCATGCAAGGTTTGCAAGCCCACGTGCTAGGTCAAATACTATCGACATACGGAGTACAAAATCCCGAGCCTCGCGGGGTTTAAGCCACATATACAGATTGCACCCAGTGGAGGTTTACTCGTTCTGCGAACGTCATTCAATGTAAAGAAAATCACTGATGTACAGACTTCCGAAGTTACCCCCAACTAGCGCTAGCTTCAGGTCGCATTTCCGCAAATATTCCGTGGGAATGACGTGTTCACGGGATTCCTCGAGGTTCCTTCATGTTCTAAGTATTGAAAAAATTAAAATACCTCAGCCAACTACAGTTGATCACGAGCCTCCATGTTAGTTTTATAGACAGACTGAAATATTTTGACGATGTCCCTAGGCTCCAAGTCCCGCTTTTTACGTATACAATTCCAGGCCAAAACTAGCTATTTATTAAGTCTCTAAGATATACTAGAATCCAATATGCGATGCCATTAGATAAAGTTGAAGTCGCCATTTTCGCTTCTTCTAATAAGTCTGGAACGTCTAGCTTAAATCTACACGAGCTTCTTTTAGGAAGAGAGAAAAAAATTCGCCAGCTTCCTTTTTTAGTATCACAACAAGTTAAAACTTAATAGGTCTTGGAGTTTAGGGAACTGTCCCTAGATATTTATCTTGGACTTTACCCTATTAATTTTTCCTTGTTCGTTTTAAGCTTATTAGAATCAAAGTTCTTGAAGAGTACCTCTTTCCATACATTTGGGACTTATGCTTACCTTACATAGCCATGGACAAACAAAGATGGGAGGGCGGTGAGCATGCAACTTTTAAAATTTTATAACCTTGTCTTCTTAAAATTAGTATCTCGGGGATATATACTCAGTACTTAATCCGAGCAGCTGGCTCACGAGATCGAGAAAAGTCACCATGCATATGCAAGTCCGCCTTAGACCAAGCTCTCGGCCCTTTCCATAATCGGCTCCTCACATGAAGATATACATATACCAGAAATACGTAATTGATATTCATCCAACTACTGATGGGTGCCACGAAATCTAATCTATAGCCACGCCCACCTATTTCGCCTTGATACCCTTCCCGTGAATATCACCAGCCGCTCATCGAGAAAGTAAAAATCTAAAGGGCTTATAAATTCATAAAGAGGCTTTATATTTTCTTCCGCTGGCCTAAGATAGTACTAGGATACTATTACTAGATGCGTCAGCTCTCGATCGTCCAATATATCAACTGACCTCTTCGGGTTTCACCGCTACTACCGCTCGTACCTGGCAGTGCAGTGATTCATGCATGTCATGATTCACAATGCGCTGAGCAATGCTTGCGTCACTCAAACTTACAACGGCCAGCCCCCCGGTTAACTGATGTGGTTTGATATTTCTCCACTGCTATCCCGTGTTCCCATACATGGACGCGGACGCAGAGCTCAGTAAGAGTATTGATTCGATTCCGATCCAGATGCGGCCTCTGACTACATTCACTAACGTGTTCTTTTTTGTGTTGTGTGGCGCATATAATATTGGATCCTGCGAATCCTGATCAATCCGGATTAGCTTACCTGACCTAAAGCTAAAATGGGTCTGCGCAATGTTGCAATTGCGACTTGACGAGCTCGAGCTCACAAATGCTAAGTTAGATGTGCATGTATACCAGCCCAGATATAACTGGCTAATGCCTAACGCCGGAACATAAGCCCGCTTGTTCAGTGCAATGCTTGTATTTGAACGTTTGAAATCCGAAACTAGCTTGCGAAGCTTCGAGGCTATTAGGATAAAATCGCTATCGATATGTCGAATAACCAAAAACACATCTTTTAAACAGATCCTTTGAAAATTACCGATATACATTCATCACACTTTATTAACTAATAGCGTATACATTAGCAGTAGCCTCGATTAGTACTCTTTTATGTATATTATATTAGGTACAATTGTACAACTAAAAAGATGAATTCGTAAAATATAACCTATGAACAACGGCATCGGCCGCCCTGCCACTAGAAATAATACGAACGCTTCATTCATAACCGCTCAAATCATGATTGACTATGCAAATACAACAAATATACACCCTTCCAGCTTTCCTCGAAGAGACCAGACACAATAATATCATCACACGTGAGCCGCAGCCGCTTTTGATGGAATAGCCTCCTTTCCCCCCATTTGATCACCTGATCCATCTGTCAAAGCATCTCGGGTCTCGTCCGCAATTCTTCGAGCGAGTATAATCCTGGCTGGATCGGTGCCAGGCTTCGTAGTCTCCGTCAGAAACGTTCTAATGGCCTTCTCAGTTTCTGCGCTCATATCCACGCCTCCATTCTTTTCGTTTTCCTCTTGAAAATCGTTAATACGGGCCAGCATTCGCAACATCTCTTCGTAAAGCGGCCAATTTGGTAGAAGCTCTAGCGCTATCCAATTCAACCCCTTCAGTCGACAGTTCGGGGTATTCTGGATTGTGGCCCTAATGATCCCTTTTGTACGAGTTATATTACCTTCTACCAACTGATGCGAAAAGTCTCCTCGGGAAGCTGCCTGGAGTCGACGTGAGATTTGCGTCGCAAGGATCTCTGCGACAGAAGAATAGAGCAAAACTGCCAAAAACCCAAGCTGCATATATCCGCGCATATTGACCATGCAGGCTACAGAGGCGGTAGCCGCTAGCGTTCCACTAACCATCCAGAACCAATGGAGGAAAAGAATCATTGGGGTTTTATTAAACTCCATAGTTTCTCTCGCCCACCTCTCAAGCGTTTCCTTCCGGCCTTTGAAAATTACTGTTCCGCCTTCAGGCCGCTGATATACCGCAAACCGAGGTTTTGGGTCCGCTACAATATTTCCTTTGACGTCAATACGAATCATCTGAGCAAAGGAGATGAACGTAGACGAAAGCCAGTGTAAGGCGTAAAAAAGGAAGAGTACTCCGGCCCAGACATCAGCAGTGAGAACACTGAAGGCGACTCCAGTTAATAGTAGGAGGCCGTTTGCAGCCCCAATAACATGAAGTGAAATACGACCAGGCCATGGCCCCATGCCTAGTTTGTGCACCCGCCGCGCCTTGGTATCTAGATCGTCCATATTGATAACCATGAAGTCATTCCCCGCAATTTCAGAGGACCTAAACTCTACTAGATCATTAAGACGATAGTTGCTACTGTTGACAGGGAACTCTTTGAAGATCATATCGGAGCGAACTGGGATCATCTTGATGTCTATCCCGCACATGGTAATCGCAGGATGTATAGAGGTGACATTCATGCTGAGATGCGCGACAAGAGTGTTCATAGGTGGCAACGTCCCACCAACCATCATTGTGTGGGGCCACTTGTAGTCATCGCGGTCTAATTGAAGGTAGAGCCTGGCAGCGCTTCGGTCCGCGCGCGGATTAGATAGGACCGCGGCGACGGCAAGAGGATCGAATGTAACTTCATTATCATCCTTTAGCTCCGCATAGGGTCCGCCAGACGGGAAGGGGAAATCCCGAGGGAAAAGAGGCATTGTGTTTCCGCACAGTTAATGGAATTTAATTTAGGCCGGATAGAGAAAGTAAAAACGGTGGCACAAGGAGTAGCTAGGCGCATGAACGCGACGGTAAGGCGCACACTCGAATTCGAAATGTTCGCACAGGCGAAAATATGAAAGGTCGACTTAGGTCTAGTAAGCAACCCGAAAAAATGAAAACAAGATATACGTTAAAACGACAAACTGGGTATTTCGGAATTCGGAATCAGTCACGAAACGTATCGATACAAATACCAGTAGACAGGTACAGCCTCCTCATTTATGAATCCCACGATCCAGCTCACAAGCGGGGGCCTGCCAGCGAGCCGAAGAGCCGAACCTATTAAAAAAACACGAACCAAGGCGCCTGAAACAGGCTTAACTGGATCTGGCTAGCCAATCTGCACGAAGAGGCTGACAAAAATACAGCATCTCCCGCAGATACGTAGGACAATTGTATAGAGAATATGAGCACTATATGAGCTCTTCATTAATATTGGTAAAACATTCGATATCCATTACTGGTATCCTATCTTTCAACATCGCGCATTTGCGCACAACCTCCCAAGATCTCCAGATCTCACCTTTAGCTTTGTGATACCCGCGCTAGCTAATCTCAGACTTCAGGCATCATGCACCAGATAGCTAGCGTCCGAGCGCACCGGGCAGCTGCAATGCATTAATGTCCCTTGGTTTAAAAAAAAAAAAATTTAAAAAAAAATGCCTACTGGTTAGTCTCGACGAAAGCCCTCATTCAACACATATCGCCTGGATCTATCGAAAAAGGAACATTCGAACCAAGGGGCTGAACACGACAAACCTTGGGCAAACTACAGAATTCGAACTGCAAGCTGCGACCAAACCCCTCTTTCAGAGGGGCGAATTGATGGTCTAGGCGCTGTGGCGGAGTATGGCGCCTGACGGCCGCTCAGCCCCGCAATCCCACCAACATCCACCCACCTATGACCTTGCGAATACCCAGGCTGCCTTGGACTCTGGCCATGATTCTGTCAGGCATACCCAAGGAAGAAATAATCTTTTTTTTGATCGATCGATAAGTACGACGAGGGAAGCTTCATGCACGAGAGCTCGGTTCTTTCCGATCTTCTAGACCACGTTCTGTAGCCTGCTACAACTTTGAGCTACTTTAAGCTACCTTAAGATCTATAAAACGACCAGGAACCAGGATACCGAATAGTCTCTTTAGTCCTATATTTAAAGTATCGATACAAAAATTATCCTTGCGAGTTTGGAGTACGTAAAGAGTATCGAATCACTAAATTCATCAAGCGCAATGAGCCAAGGGCCTGTTGCCCGGCCCGACAACCATGTTTCCACACCGGCTCAACTGTGCGAAAGGTACGACAAAGGGGGTGGTACGGGTATACGGGGAACATTTGCTATATATTCAATAAGGCCTCTGCCGCATCCCTGGGAAACCATCGCGTCTCCTAAGCTTGCCTCCGAACTACGCCAGGCTGCTTCTGCTGTTGCGGAAACGATTTCAATATATTTCCAGCTTTCAGACATCGACGAAGAAGATCTCCATTCATTTTCGACTTCCTCACCAGCCCCACATGCAGCACAAAGCCAAGTACCTCGCCTCCCATGGTTTTTGGTGAATGCTGCAATATCAGAGGAACATTACATCGTGGGACGTGGGAGTCTCGTTGAAACCCTGCTGGTTATCCTACGGCGACCATGGTGTATTCTCGAAGTTTGCTGTTGTGAGTATGCAACTGTGAGCAGAATGCTAGAGTTCGCAACCCTCGCACGAGAACTCGAGCCAAAAGCATATGCTGCAGCAGTGTTTTTGCTCTCACATGAAGTATCAAAACGCCAGCGGGACCCGGACGAACATCTTCCCTTACCAGCTCTCGTATCTGGTAGGCCTTCGCAGCCAGAAGTAAATGCTCTACAGGGGGTCTACACTGTGATCTCAGCCGATGGAATACAATCACATAACCCATTCTGGTTGAGAGTGATATGTGTTTGTGGAGTACAGCTTGGTATCGCATTTTCGGATTTCCTGCGGGGGATGTGTGGGACGAAGGTTGTTTTGATACCTGAAAGAATAGGAAGCCCAGTAGGACATGGCCCTGGAATGATTCGGAGGGCATTCACTGAAGACCTTTCTGCCAACCGCCGAGCATCCGACCACGATCGAAGAGGGGGCTTCCAAGTTCACAGTCTCCGCCTAGTCTCTCTCTATAAGCAAATTTTACAAGAGTTAACGGAAGAAGTTTCATAAAGCCATGACCCATCGGTTTGGAAATCTGCCTTTTTCTTTCTTTTTTCTTTCTTCCTTTTTTTTTCCTCTTATAATTGTTAGGAGGCAGGCAATAGTCCCAGGCGCATGCATGCTATAGAATCATTTAAATCAGCACCTGTTTGGCCACCATCCTTAAACATGTTACCAAAACTCGATGTATAGACTGGAATAAGGTTGATAAGTGGCTTTCTGTTTTGGCGGGACTGGCCCAAGCCTGATCTCTATTCGATTGGTGCGCATATATATGTTTGATAGTACCCTGGTTAACGGGTTATACTACTATCATATTATATAATTATACCGTATTAAATTATAGCGCAAGTAGGTACCTCTATACCATTAAACCCACACTTCGAATATATGGCCTTACTCTTCTTGTCTTGCCCTGCCCCGCCATTACGTCAAAAGTACATTATCTTGACTTTTCATCAGGCGAAATAACATAAATTGTGTGAAACAAATTAAATGCATACAGACTCGAAAGGCTTGTATATTGTATACGCAGATGGCCTCGATAGGTCCGGATCTACCCAGCCGGCTTGTCGTCTGATCAGCCAGTTGACATATAACAGGGATGCGATAATCGGGTCTTAATCGATCATGACTTATTTTAACTAGATCCTGCATAAATATAAGTCATGTCATCATGTCATGGACGTAACTGTCTATTCTAATATTAGCTAATAATTATATACGAAGCTTCGAGGTGTATATGTATACAGCGATAGCCTTTTGGCTAACCTTGAGACATGCATATACATGCAAGATATACTAGGTAGCTATAGGGTTTCCATCAGTCTCGGAACCAACTTTACCAGTTATACAAGGTTTCCAGTTCGGATATTCGAATATTCCATGCATGCCGCGCCATTGCAACACTCGCGCCCGGCTTTGCGGAAGCTAGTACCGATTCCAATTCTGCCGTGGACCACGCTACGTACATATTAAGCTGTTCATGACATAAACAGTTTTATATGCTGCTAGCATGCTCGATAATACAGAAAAATCGATACCCGTTGCATTGTGGACTATATCCTGCTCAGTCGCTGTCTCTTCGTCAGAGCGATGCCCCGCAGCATCTCATTCGTGAGAATCGTTAGTCCCTCATCGGCTCCAATTCCTGGTTTCGACAACAAGAAATCCGGACATGTCGCTAACGCAACTTGAGCCGTGATGCGGGCTGATATGTCGGTCTCATTGGCTGACCCTCCTAAGCAGCAGCCAGTCCCTTTGGCCCTGCAATAAAGCACTGCCTCGATGCTATTATCAATGCCTCCCAAGTCCGGCATCTTGATTTGTACATAGTCGACCGCACCTGCATCTGCAAACTCCTTTATGTCCGCTAGTGTATTACACCACTCGTCGGCTACAGTCTTTACTCGGACAGAGCTTTGCGATAACAGCGTCCGTAGGTCTCCGAGTCGCTGGATTTGCTCCGATTTCGATGATGCAATGACAGGAGACTCGATCAAAACCTCGTACGGCTGGGCCGCATGGGCTAGTGCGTTCAAAAATGCAGCTAACTGATCAAGTTGGGGGAAAAGGTCCCCTAGCGTACCATAAACGTCGAAGTGCAGGCGGGGCCAGTAATCAGGACAGCCCCGCGTTCGAACACGGCCCGCAACGAATCGTACATAATCCAGTAGGGTAATGCCATTTGGCCCAACATCCGAGATGTGGACGAAGGAGGCATGTGGAAGGAGCGATGCCTGTTTCATAATCATCCGGTCCAGCTGAAGTGTGTCATTCCGATGACAAGATGCAAGTATATCAATCGGCCGATCTGAAATCCGTGTGCCCCATTCGCGGGATACAACTTCAGATATTGTACACCTATGGACCTGTGCCGTTGCCATGAGGAGCGCTTGAGTAAGGCCATAACGGACAGCTGAGTGTAGCTTGTATCGTCCACTGCAACTTAGCCATCCGGACTCCACCTTTTCGCTATTCCGTCGAAAGCTTGAGATATCGCATTCCAACAACCATGGTCTAACTATTGACTCTAGGACTCCAAGATGCTCATCTGCGATGAAAAGCGGGTCTCGAGATGCTGCCCCTGAGAAGATAACATCAACGCAGTCTCCGACAGCAATCCCTCCCGTTGGAAGATGTAAGAGTATAGAAATAACCTGGCCTGCTTGAACGACGCTTTTGAACCCTGGAGTTAGCGGTGTGATATTATCGTCTCTGAGAGGGTCGTATTGTGGGCTCTGGCGGACCGCTTGAAGGTCCTTCACAAAGTAACCAGAAATCCCTACAACGAATTGGACGTCGATCAGGTGCATGTTGAGAATTAGAAGTGCGGAATGCGGATTCAGTCTGTGAACCTGGCTATCCGTACTTATAGAGCGACCTACGCAGCTAGATCTAGCTATATAGGAGCCTAGTCCGTTTAGCTCCACAGTGCCGGACTATGATTCTAGAAACTTTCGAATTTTTAATCCTTAAAGTAATTTAAATGCGCGGGATTCGCGGTATACCGCTTCGTCCGATTAGAAATCTCATATATATACCAGGTTTTAAATTTTTCATTGAAATATATTGATATGTGATAAATAATATATTTGGGCTCCTAGTCATGGAAATGCTTCACACTAAACCCTGCCATGCTAGTACCTTCATTCGGATTACTCGGGGATCGACTCCAGTTCTTCTTAATTCGAGCCCTAGTCCACTCGGGCGCTGGAACATCGATTTCATTGATGCCTTCCTTGTAGTATCCCAACCTCCTCAGGAGCGGGCTTTCCACTGTCCTCAACTTTAGCCGATCACTCGGACGGACAAAGTACAACAACCCCAACCTATCTTGATGCTGCTGGTCCTTGGGGGGAACAATGACGCGATGTACCCCGCTTTTCAAGTAGCCGTTCGACAGGATGGTTAGAAGGTCGGCGATATTGACCGACATTGTGCCCTGCGGGATGCGACAATACTCCCAATCAGAGTTTTCATACTTTTTCACCTGCAATGCGGCAACTGGTTGTTGGAACACAAATGTGATAGTACCATTGTCGGTATGGCCTCGAGAATAGAGATTCTTGAATTTTTCGTTTTCATCGGGCGATCGGGCTCGATAGCACATATACCGTAAACCACTGTCGCAGTCCGCTTCATACAAGTGGCCGTTCTTCAGCTCGTCTTCGGGTATCTCAAGGACAATAGCGAGGATCTGGAACAGTTTGTATGCGATGTCTTCATGGCAGTGGCGGTGGAACCTCTCGATCTCCTCATAGTGTTCTCGGATTACATCTGGATGAACCCGGTCGTATTGTGGCAGGAATTTCATGATGTTATAGAACTCTATGTTGTCGCGGAGCCCAGGCAGGATTTCAATCATACCCAGTGGCCGATATCCATTGTAAATACCTTCCTCAAGAGGTGCTCTGAAACTACGTCGCTGATCTTCCGGCAGAGAGAAAAATGCTTTGGCAATTGCAAATTGCCGGTCTATTTGCTCTTGCGTGAATCCAAAATTTGTAACATAGAAGAAGCCTAAGATTCGACGGTTTTCCGGGCGTATGTTAAGCAATAACTCGGGAAATAAGTAGATTTATATATAGAGGATTTCTTACCAACAGTGTGAGCCGCTTCTTTTACTTGCGCAGCCAGTTTCTCTTTTCCCCCTGGCTTGTCGAACTCCGACAGATCGAGAGTAACAAGGTCGGCATATGGAACTGTTGAACGGGAATATCAGTATGCCATCCCTCGGAGGGGGTAAAGATTATTCGGCAATAGACCCTACTTACCATCTTCCTTGGTCTCTGGTGGATGTGTATATTTCTCGAGTGGCTTAACGCTCACGGTCTCAGATACGGCTCCCGGCGCCATTGGATATCGATAAGTAGATATAGGCCTTAATTAATAATAAATCAAATTTATGAGATCCCTTAGAGTAGCAATGAATGACAATTCCATGAACCGATGTATAAATAATGTCTATCTATATCGTGTATGAATATTATGCCGGATGCCAGCTAACAGATAATCATAAGTTACTGCTCTAATAAGCAGCGAAGCCAAGCTGTAACATTCGAGAAAAGCTACCTGCCCCGAAGTATCACTTGCTTGACGTATGTGACGAAAACCCATCGGCTGGCGTAGCGGGGTAAGTATGGCATGGATTCAGCTGGATCCAGTACAACGCTAAACCCCCCACTTTCCCGCCTCCGGAATGTATAGGAACCTAGGTTCTTAGTATCACCCTTGCTTCAGGTAGATATATATCCGTACCTGCAAATAGTAGGTATCCTTCCATGGTCATTGGTCCCAGGCAACGAGTTATATGATATCTATGGCTGTGGACAGGCCAATGAAAGCTCGTAGTTCGGGAGGACATTCCCCATTCATCAATCATGATATCAGACTTCAGCTGATCAGCTGGCCCCAGAACCCAATGCATGAAGCTTACGAAACTAAACTACGGTGAAAGCCCTGGCCTAGCCTTTAGCATCTTTATAGCCATACATAATCCCCCCGCCCTATGCGCAGGCGAATATTCGGCTAGACGGCCTACCAGTTTACAAAATGATCATATGAATGCTCAACGCAACATGGTATGCATATATGGGCTCCCTCCACAACACACTGTTACATAAATATGCACCCACTCTCCTAACTCTATGCTCTGAAGAATACTATAAACATTCATTCATTCACTACAAAGTATATATTTCATGGCTCATAGAAAATCATTCTTGTGAGGGATAACTTAGGCAAGGCGATCTTGCTATTGCATATATATTGTTAATTAAGAAACGTCCGGTATTAGCCTTTATTAATAGATTTCCAACTAGAAGCTAGTTGCTACGACCGAGTTATGATATTGTCACATTTATATTTAATATTTTCAAGTCCGTGGGGCACACATCTTCCTCAGAAGATACTCTGTCTTTCTCTTCACTATTAAATATCCATAATATTATCTGTATACCTTGCCGGGGATCTTAAATTTACAGGCTTACCAATTTTGAAAGCGGCTCGAAGTGGATTTGGTCAGCTGATCAGGCCAACATTCCAACATCAAATGTTGATTTTCGGACCAAATTCCGAACTAAGACCGAGATTGAATGAAAAGATATACATATACATCCCCCTCCGCAGGTTTTTTAGATACGGATATTTTAATTTTAAAGGTAGTAAGCCTTCCCAAGAGTCGGAAATAGCATTTTCGGGGCGCCCTGATCATGAGGATGGCACATATATATGTATACTTTTAGCCAAATTCTGGTCCTCAAAATTTGTTTCAACCTGTTGATGATGCCCACTTAAGCTATGTATGAAACGAATTAATGATAACCGTTTAATTCAAATACCAGTTCGATGAAAGTCGAAGAAGAAGATAAATCATTTAATATCATCGGATCGCAACATCTTCATTCACATAGGAGCACCACTCTTACGAATCTAACTTGCCCGACTTGAATTTATAGTTCGAATAACTAGATCGATTCCACGATAACTTAATCCTCGTCGCACAACCTAATTCTTGAATCCTCACAAATCCGGCAAGACAATGGAGTGCAAGTCAATTCTAGATCTGCCATTGGATATCAAGATAGAACTCCTAACATCCTTGAGTTCTGTTGTATGCCTACGGTCGATTCTGCTAACATGCCGTACGTTCTTCGACGTTTCCCAAACCCAGTTATGGGACGCCATTTACAGAAATGTGCTGGAGAAGGAAATGGGCGTGGCAGGTCAATCACTCGTTAACATGAGAAGGTTCAAGGCGAGAAGAACAGAAGCAGAGGTATATTTGGACATACATGACTTTTCACTTTGCCTTTTATTTTACTTTTCAATCTGTAGTTTCACTGCAGTGTATTAATGATGAAATGTCTCCTCTAGTTAATCGAAGCTCTTCCCACCAAAGAAGATGAGAGGCCAGAGTCAAAGGATACCTACCTTTCCGAGCTCTTATCAGTACGCCAACCCGTCAGATTTTTCAGCCGTCTCTTCTTCCGCACGAGGTTCCAAAGTCGGAGGGAAAAATTAGAACCTCTTGTTCGGGAAGAAGATATTCTCGCAGACATGAAAACAGTTACCGAATCCGAATATGCCAGGGTTGATGAAGCCTACTACACTCTTTGGTTGTATAAGGAACTCAACTACAGCGTGGAACTAAGATCCCTCGACCAGGTCGCCACCTTGAATAATTGGGCGCTTCGATGCGATGATGGATCTCTCAAGGTTATCCCCGACGTAGGCATCCTAAGTCATGTGCTAAGGGTAACGAGTACAGAAATTATCTATCCTCATGTGCAGAAGTACAACAAGACCCTAGGGCTAATCGAACTCCATGCGATTGGCGAGATTGTTGAAGCGCTATGCCTTTGTAAGTTCTCACTTCTGGACATAGCACTTTTCTTTCATGGTCGATATAAAAGGCCACACGGCTTATAAATATATCTATATAAATAGATGAGAAACACGGAGTGGCTTCAATACTCATCACTCAATTGGGATTTGATGGGTTACAGACACTGCTAGAATCGCCGGAGGAACGAATCCAAGAAGTAATTTCAGATACCTATTGGTATCCTCTCGAAGCAACTATCCGAGGGGAAAACCCCCCAAATAGTATCACCCAGTTCTCAAGTATTATAACAGACTGCTGGCAGTACATGAGGCCAGGCTGTCAATGCTTCAAACGAAGAGCGTGGGGAAACCCTAACGGAATATATAGGGAAAACGTCGCCCCGTGGAACCAACACCCACCATTCGACATCACAGCCCTTGTGTGGGATGACGATAGGTTAAGATCCTGGGGGTACTTTTATCCAATAGGTACGAACTCAGGAGCAACTGAACCTGCGTATGATATGGCTCTGGAAGACCAGATATATACTGAGGATTGCAGTATTTTAGAATGCGCTCAGGCGGATCGAGATGAGGAATTCTCTTGGCTGGGCTGTGGTTTTCATTTGGCGCAGGTCCCTCTGGACGAGATGATATATTTTTTGAATGAGGTACTACTTCGCTCCCGTTTTCGAAGTATGGGAATGTTAAATTAGTGAGAGGAGTCCGTCGCAATCGAGTTGTGTGATGCAACGAGGGTTATTGGTATGGTTAGGAGTAAAAGGAATATCGATAGATCACATCCACGACAAACGGAGGAGTTGGAATCGCAAAATGTATCAGTACTATCATTATGCGATAGCCTAAGTCAAAAAAAATTACGAATATTCTACTCAATAAAAAAAAAAAAAAAGTGACAAAGGATATAAAAAGAAAAAAAAAAATTTAGATGTACAACAATAGCGATTCTCATCTGGTCACCCACGATAATACTGAGCTATCGATAAGAGGCTTATGTAGCGCAGAGCGGACGGGATACGCAGTCTTCCTCTTTCTGTGGTCGTACATGTTTATTTGAGAAATGAATTCTAATTTCTTCTTGAAAATTTTTCAATCGTGTGCGTGGATATGCATGGGTTGAGATTCGAAGCGATTTCTGGTTAGCTCATGCAAGTCCAGGCTCGGAACCAAACTGTAGTTGTGCGATCAAGTCTGCGCCTTGGCATTTAATCTTTCCAACAACTAGCAAGCCTCTTGGACACCGTGAAATCACTGGAAAAGCCGTGGGGTCTAAATAAATTTGGTCGGTCGTAATTGCTATTGGCCAGGATCACAGGTGCATCGAGACTTAAGTCTTGGGGGACTCGAGCTTAGATAAATTGATCAATTGAGCGCCTGTAATGTGCGGATTTGTAGATATGCAACAGTTAACAGTTACATATACTTGGGCATTTCCAATCAGCTTACGCCCGCAAAAGCCACCTTCAGGTAGACAGCAGTCATATTAAATTCGAAGTCTAGTTATCTTTAAGCCAACCATCAGCATGCCATATACCGGAGAGTGCCCCATCGATCGATCAATTAAAGGTCGTGGAAGCTATTTCATACGTTGTATTTTGTCAGTTCGCGTGTTGTTGTTCACAAATCATTTCTCAAAAGAGCGATATTGACCAGAATATTTTCCTAATAAGGCTCGGTTGAGAGTTGGTCTAGTCCTCAATAGGAAATCGGCACCCTTCTGCGTCGATGGCTTCTATTTATATTTAGCTGGATTTGAACATGTAAATTAACAAGAAGCGATAAAAAGAGACTGGCAATATCTTTTTTGAAACATATAGAATGCAGCTTAATAAAGCTACACTTATGTGTTCTACAAACTTTTGCAGGTTCAAGCCCTGGCCAGGTCTGGTCTGGTTTTGAGCCGGGCTTGGTTTTGGACTTTTCAAAACCTGCTCACAGTCATCTCAATCGCAGGACACTTATAGCCCCAGATCTAAAAAAAATTAAATCGCAGTAGTAAACTTAATATAGGGCAAGCTATGGTCTCGGGGAAAGAGGCAGCATCTCGTGCCGAAATTACATTGAAATCCAGTTTTCAAGGTGAAACAAAATATTTTTGTTAATTTGTTTCTAAATTTATAGTGTCCATGGTCTCGTTCACAGACGCTACAAAGGAAAGTGAGAGCCTTTGTTTAGTTTCCCCTGGTACTATTCCGCACGTTACCTCGAACAGAATTATCACAGCTATATAATGTTACTATTCAGTATCCCAGCCACGAAAGGTAACGACGAGCCTGTCTATTGTTGTCACAGCCAAGTCCAAACAACATAAAGTGAAATTCATTCAACAAAAGGATTCAAGCAAATCGGACTTTAGTTCTATCAAGCTCTTAGGGGTCTATATTTCTCTTCTTTCAATATATGAAACTCCACTAGCAATGTGGAAGGCCATTGTTCTGAAGAGTTTATGTTTCCCATGGCCCATGCTCCGTCGTATACTAAACTCGATGAATGTTCAGCTAAAGACATATTGACAGAGTATTTTTACCAGGCCGACCCGATTCACTTGTCCGATTCATCCATATATTAGACCTCCAAAATTTCCAGCCAAAACCGCTACGACTATGATGCCATAAATGTTTCTATTCTTATTTAGCTCTATGGATCGAGGTGGTCTTGTGACCAGACCTCACAGTTGGGAGGGTCTTTGTTAGGGGTATCATATGATTTCATATATATCGCTGCATAAAAATACACATGGCTTAAGATCGCGATATCGCTTTTAGGTAGTTCCTTCCCTAAGGGAAAGTTTCTCTTTCCAACCACACATGGCCCTTGGCACGAAATTCCAATAAGTCCTTACGAGGTCCCACTTTTCGTCTTCTCTAAGGCAAGTTTTGCGCCCTCAACAATAGCGACATGTTCGATATCATGTATCCTTGCTGTCAGATCGTCTACCGATTCACCAGACCTCAAATCAACTTTCTTTACCACGATTGGCTCTCCCCTATCAACCTCTTTGATCACATAATGTATCATAACCCCAGTCTCTGCGATCTCCCCCTTGTTAAATGCTTCCCAAGCTCTCTCAATTGCCCCAGCGCCATCAAAAGCCCCCGGCAAAGCAGGATGAAGATTGATCATCGGAATCCCTGCTGTCTCTATCGGCTCTAGAAACTTCGGGGACAGGATATGCATCCACCCAGCGCATACGATCAAGTCAGGATACTGATCTTCAGGCAGGTTCAGTATTAACTTGGCCAGATCTTCGTCATAAGCACCCCGGGGATCGGACGGATGGGAGGTCTTGTATGGCGGATATCCATGGTATGAGGTTGGGATTGGAGGGGTTGCATTGGCGGCGCGGGTCAAGCCATATGCGGCCTTCCGGTTGGAGATTACATGGACAATCTGAGCAGAGGGAAGAAGAGGTGTCGAGGCAGCATCAATGAGAGCCTGTAGATTGCTCCCAGAGCCCGAGATAAGAACCACGATTCGAGAGGACATGGCAGGTGGGAAGGAGCTTTAAGGTTTAGCGGGGTCTGAAGTGGGATGCTGGATGCGAAAGAGGAATGTGTTGCAGGTGAGGTTCCCAGGGAAAAATCTCGAGATGTTTGCCCGGCACAGTATTTCCGCTTTGGGAACGTAGGGCACAACGCGCACAGAAAAGATTTGAATTTTTTGCTGTTCGATGCCAAGAAGTTGCAATATTCTTCATTTTTGCTAAGCTGCCGCTTTGTGCTTTCCTACAATCATCGACACCAAAACGACACCACCGCCACCACCGACACCGAATCCCCCCGACCTCATATACTCCATCCGCAATGTCCGAATCAAAGAAGACCGGTATGCCGACATTTCATCGTTATTGTCTGGGAGAGAAAGTGGGTTCTGATGGGTTATTTTCTTGAATGCAGGTCTTGCCGTCGGCATCAACAAGGGCCACAAGGTCACTCCACACGAGTCCAAGGCCAGAATCTCCCGAACCAAGGGAAAGGCCTCCAAGCGCACTCTTTTCGTCAGGGACATCGTCAGAGAGGTTGCTGGGTAAGAACATTCCAAATCTCTTGTTTGGACGCACGCAGGATCGCAGGACGGGACAGGCTGGGGCAAGGGACGGGCAGAGCAGGACAGAACCTGTAGATTGGCCAATTTGCAATATGTGAATCGGATGGATCAGCCAGCAGCCGTCGGTGGATATTGGAGGAAATTGAAATTTTATATATTGGAACACGGGCTAATGAAGATTACTTTTACACAAACAGTCTTGCTCCATATGAGAAGCGTGTTATCGAATTGATCAGGAACAGCAAGGACAAGCGTGCCAGGAAGCTCGCAAAGAAGAGAGTTCGTCTACCGTCCATATCTGCCACTTCTCAGAAGTCCACAGCAAACTAACATTTTGAACCTACAGCTCGGAACATTTGGCCGTGCAAAGAGAAAGGTTGACGAACTCACCAGAGTCATCGCCGAGTCGAGGAGAGCGCACTAAACGTGTGCAATTTGCTTTGGCGTTTCCGTTTTCCTTTTTTACCTCTGTCCTCTATTCTCATAATCGACGACTTTTCCTCCATCACTACTTCTGCCTCTTCGCTACGAGGGCTCTTCTTTATATCCTATCCTCTTGCTCCATGTATATTTTATCACTTTTCCGCGTTCGTCCAATGGGTTTTTATGGGAAGCAGCTGGATTTTTATAATATAACGTCCTCCTGAATGACGATAACCATCAAGAATAGACACGAGATCAGACAGACTCTCCAATAGCATCGAAAACGTGACCTCGAAATTCCATTCCATCCCAGCCGTAGCTGCGTAGTAGTCCTGAGACCCATCGCCCGCCACAAAAGTGTTGTTTCCAAGCGAGGGTTCGAACCCTATGCCCGTCCCAAACGGGATTAGCCTGTTCGAATTGAAGATTTCTTGGCGTCCATATCCCAGCTGCAAACAATTTTGCTGCTGGGAGTTGCATAGTGTAGAATTATAGCGTTTCGACATCAATTGATCAAAAGCATCCATCAATTCCTCCCACATCTCACATCACCAATACCGTCAAAATGCCACGCGCTATCAACGACATTAAGGTTAGCATTTGGATCTCGATGGATACCGTATTTCTATCACTAGGGCGTTATGCTGACTGAATTTTTTTTTTTCTCTTCTGCAGCTTTTCATCGAGCTTGCTCGCCGCAAGGATGCCAAGGGTACGGAGCCAATCCACCACGATACATTATTCCCAGCCGATTCTACGAGCGAGATATTCGATATTGTTTAAGAATTTCGACTAATTGTGTGTGTTTTTGGGATGATTTATAGCCGCCAGAGTCAAGAAGAACGGCAGCCAGACCAAGTTCAAGGTCCGATGCCACAGGCACTTGTACACTCTCACCCTCAAGGACTCCGAGAAGGCTGAGAAGCTAAAGCAGAGCTTGCCACCAGGTACGTCTGGAAGGACTGGGTTTTAGAATCGGTAGAATGCGAAGTATTGACTAAAAATTTCACCCTGTAGGACTCACTGTCACCGATGTCCCAGCCAAGAAGAAGTAAATTCGAAATAAACTGAAGAAATAAAGCCTCTATTTTCTTGGACGTTTTTCTTTTTTACGTGTCTCAATATACCTCTTTTAACGCTGGCCTTTTGTTGCCTTCTTCTTCTTTTTTTTATTATCATCCTATTTTTTCGTGCCCTATCATCGAATCCTACGCTTTTTTTTCATCCACATGAACAGACGGAGTTTTTTTTCCTTAGGGGAGGGACAAAGCATAATTCTGTTCTTGACTGTACATATATAATGTCGACGACGAGATGTGATATATCCATTGCTGAATAAATGGAGAGAGATGAATGATAAATCACAGGCTGAAATGCGCATACGTAGTATGGTAGTCGAGTGCGCCAGATCTAAGATATATTATATACTCTAAACCAAGCCTGCCCCCAATACCATTAAACGCTCGATACTCGTCTAAACTTAACCTCTTCCCTCCACTCCACCCCGCTATCTTTAAGGATCTGCTTCACCTCGCCTTCCACCTTGTCCAAAGGCTCAATCTTAAGCCTTAACTCCCATTCCCCAAAATAATTCGGCTCCTCCGTCGTCTTTGTGAACCCCAGTTTCTGGAATAACCCCAAACTCCTCACATTCTCCTTTCCAATCTTAACCCTCAAATACTTCAAATTATTCCCACCCTTTTCATACCTCACCATATCCTGCATCAATATTTCCCGTTGGTGCTGTATAACGTAGAGTATAAACACCAACACCGCTATCTTCCCAAGCCCTTGCCCCTGATACTCGTCTCTGGCTACCATGAGCTCAAGTTCACCTATCATAGCCATCTTATTTTCCGCTCCCTCTTCTTCTTCTTCTTCCTCGTCGTCTTCATAGAGGAATAAGTTAACGTCGCCGACGAGATTAGAAGGTTCATCATCAACACCTTCGATGACTGTATATCCCTTCCTTGCAATATCTTCGGATCCGTTGAGAGATTGAATGCCAATGGACGGAACGGATAGTATAAATGTCAATTTGTCGGCATCCTCTCTCCAGGACTTTTGCATAGCGTATTCTTCAGGGAGGGAAAGTCGTTCTGAAGCCGTTGCTTCACGGAGGGACTATACATTATTATTATTTTTGTGTTAGTGGTTTAGGAGTATTTAAATTTTGTAAATCATTAGAGGAGATTGGGATACCTCGCTGGACATCCATTCCGAATACGTTGGAACATGCGATGCCTGTGTGTTATATATATAGCGTTAATAGGTAGTCACAAGATTGGAGAATTTGAGAAGCTAGCTCCTGGAGTATACAATTTACCTCGTAAGGAACAAAAACGAGTTTGTTAGTTATTACAGCTATCGACTCATTGAGTTTCATCTTTGGCGACTCTTTCTTCCGCAATGAATTAAATGTCGGCCCTGTGTTCGTGGAGATGTTGCGGAATCTGCGTTGTCTTGCAAAAAATGCAACAATCTTTTTGCGGAAAACTTGCACTCACAGAATGTGAATGTGCACCTGTCTCTGGAGGGCTGGTGTGGGGTATGTAACGTATACCAGCTAGGTACTTAGTTATACCAGCTAGTTTGTAGAGTCTCGAGACTAGGAGGCTGAGGAATGGCCACTTTGTGGCAAAGAGATTAATACGGCTGTTTTATTTTATATGCAAGGCCACGGTTATGAGATTAAGTTGAGGGTAGTTAAGCAGTTAACTCGAGAGGAGTATAGGACAAATACCCGCCTAGTAGGTACTTTAAAAAGCTAAGAGCCCAATAAAGTGAATCCGCATATATCCTTAATCAACTGAGCGAAAGTCCATAAATTTATAGATGGTTTCTCTGTGCACGAATTGTCTTTCTAAATTACAACTACTGAAGTAGTCAGTTGCGTATTAGACGAATGATTGGAATATACTGGGTAATTTATAAATTAAAGCCCGGGCCGTTTCAATGTATCGAATCTCAACATGCAACATCGAAGGAGGATTAATATTTATATTTAGTACACCCCGAGGGACCGAGACTACCATCTATCTAGAAATTGAAATGCAACCACCAACCCACCTTCCAATTCACATCCCTAAGTAAATCTAAATTTATACCCCGAAACATTCCAACAAAAACTACCTAACAATCGTGCCAGCGCAAGGCCCCGTACCGTACAACTCACTCGTAGGCTTCTCCGAAAAAGTCCCACTGGGACGACCTACGTTACAAAGCTCCGAGTGACAATTTGTCTGCACCGAATTTGGATCGGTCACTTTATAGATGTAACACATAAGCCCATTTGTGTCGAACATATAGTTAGCACAATTCATAGTTTCC
Organism: Orbilia javanica; assembly: GCA_036872735.1. Taxonomy (NCBI): domain Eukaryota; kingdom Fungi; phylum Ascomycota; class Orbiliomycetes; order Orbiliales; family Orbiliaceae; genus Orbilia; species Orbilia javanica. The sequence continues at coordinate 733,699 of JAVHNR010000008.1, forward strand.
CAGCAATAAGCGCAACATTTCGAAAGAGTGTCAAGGTAATCGGGGCCATCTGTGATAGTAACGCCGCTGTATTTGAAGGCGTTTCTACCGCTGTATGTAAATGGGTTTTGGCAGTGATTGAAGGAGCCTGTCTCTGTAGCGGAGGCGGTTTCCGTGCTGGTTTCCGTGGCGGTTTCGATATCTGTTCGGGTGGTTACGACGGTTTCAGTGATGGTTTCCAAGACGGTTGAAGAGCTTGGAGTTGCGGTCTCCGTTCTGGTCGCTGTGACGGTCTTTGTGGTTTTCTTTGTAATTGTTACCCTAGGCAAGGTTGTAGTGACCGTCTTTGTTTGGCGGGCGGCTGTCTTGGTCGTCGTGAGGAAGCATTCTGAATTATAGGAGCACCATTAGTAACTGTAACTATGATAATAGTGAACAGAGGTATCCAAGGTGAATATGCCTTACCGCAGCACTTTGGAAGAGCAGCGCGCTTGACCAAACCGTCGAACTCTACCTCAAAAAGTGGCGCATTGTTTCTCCTATGACGGAGGGTGAGGGGGTCGCAGGTGAATGTAGGGGTCTTTGGTGGGACAGTTGTAGTGGTGGTGCTATAACATTACGACGCATATGCGGCCTCGAGGTTAGTCCAGCCGTATCTACTTATCAAGAATGCATTCTAGGATCAATTGATTCTTACATAGTATCAATCACAGTGGAGAGAACCGTCACACTGGACACGCTAGTCTCAACTTCCACGGTCTCTCGGGTCTCGGTAACGGTCACAGTGGGCAGCGAGACCGTCTTGGTCGTCGAGGCGGTGAGAGTGATTGTAACAACTTTGGTAGAAGCAGCTGGTGTCACTTTCTTCGTCACCGTGTAAGGTGCAGGGACGACGGTGCATGTTGGACGCTTAACCTTGCTCTTGCTATTGTCTAAAATGATCGGAATCAATTATGTTAGTGATATGTCTCAGTGCGGATATAACCGTCGACTGGTATTCCAAGTGATCCCTGTTATCGACACAGATGTATCAAAAGTAGGTTTTGAATTCAACATACTGAACAAGGACGTGCAGGAAGCCGCCTGGCGAGTGGAAGTCGCACAGGACTTCGCTGCCGGTTTGCAAGAAAGAGCGGATACTCCGTCGACGCATCCCAAAAGCACTGGGAGCGCGATAGCGGATAGAATACTGAAGCGCATTATGAAATAGCGAATTATCTATATATACCCAATTGATAAATTGAATATATAAACCCTACTTAACGAGCGACGAGATTCAACAGCGGAATCCAAAAAAGCGAGCGGAGCTAGATATATAGCAAAAAAGAAAGAATGGACAAGCACCCCAGCAAATGTAAAAAAAGAGTGAAACTTAAAATCCTCCCTTTCAAAAACAGAATTTTGTGTGGCAAGAAGGCATCGTCTTTTTTATAAAATCCCATTCCTGTGTGCGCTCACACTAAGAGAGGCTGAAAGGGCTCGAGGGCCCAGACTTATGCACACCCCCTTTCGTTGGCGACAAATGCAAACGCCACCACCAGGACCTCACCTTGAAATGCAAGCTAATTTCCGGTCGCCGCCATGGGAGTTTAAACGGTCGGATCTAACTGCTCCTCGGGCTGCGTGGCCGATCGAAGATTGTATGCATCGGCGAAAGCCTATATTCTTTGGCGTTCGGGTTGGAAATATGGTCCAAATTTAAATTGATCGTTTTGAAATGTATACTTCCTTCTGGAGTGTATATAAAAATATCCACAGAGATTATGGAGCCAGAGTTATGCATAATTATGCAAATGTCAAATGCCCATGGGAATTTGAAGTCGTACAGGCATGCAGACTTCCATCTAAGCTGCTTCTTTGATGACCCACATGAATGCACATGTCGGCGCGTCCTCGGACCCTTAAAATTACGGGGTGATAGAAAGAGGCATAGACGGACAGAACTGTTGGCAACTTCACCATTTGCAGACAAATTTGTTTACGAGATCGGATGGCAAGTGATCCTTCAAGAAAATAAAAACAAATAAAATAAAAAATTCATAGGAATGTACCAACTCTTCTATGGCTCACTTTCTGTATAAACAAGCAGAAAGAGGCCTCAAACGGAAGGCTATATGTAAAAAGAAATCTTAATCTTGCAAGACAAATATCCAATCTAATCGTCCCCCGCAGTTTATAGCAGGAGCAGAAAAAGATCTCGGAGCGTACCCAGTGTCCGTAAGGGATTAGACGAAAGGGTGAGCTCTGACTTGCGGTGTGGTTGTTTATTGGACGCCACCATGATACCAAGCGCTCTAGCTGTGAATTCTACTGCGGATAGGTGGCAAAGTTTGTATTGGAGTAGTCTCGTCAGATAACATTAGTAACATAGACGTATCAATATAAATGCCTCCACGAGCGATTGATCGGAATAGCGAGGGAGCGCGCCGTAGACGAGAAGGATATAATCACTCCCCGCCTTCGTCGTCGCTATCGCAGACCACCCAATCCACTTGGACCCACAAACTACACCCCAGACACCCAATAATCATCGAGCGTGCCTTACTCCCATTATTCGCCTTCATCTGCTGTACTTCCTTCTCGACATCATCCATATCCTCCTCGGTCAGTACATACCCCTCTTCCGCCCCACATCTGCAGGACTTCGTAAACCTCCCTCCCAACGACCCTTCCTCTTCCGATTCCGGAAGACGGTAAACCATATCATCGAGGTCTACAACGTCCAAGCCTGTTTTAAACCCGCCACTACCGCCACCGTTGTTTGTACCCTTAGATACAGAAGACCGGAGGAACAGATCATACTCCTGTCGAAGCGTCGGTGATGAAAGAGTTTTGTAGGCTGTGTTTATTTGGTCGATGGTATATATCTCTTCCTCCCCTTCATACCCTTCTTGTGATTTTACACCACCATCATCCTGTCGTTTGACTTGACCGGCAATCGACGCGCCTGATGGAAGCTTGTCAGGGTGACATCGTAGAAGTGTCCTGTGATATGACTTCTTCAGAAGGGATTGGTAGTTTTTGTGGGTTGATGAGAGAGATTGTGGGATAGAAAGGATGGTGTAGTGGGTTTGGGTCATGTTATTGGTGGCATGGTGGTGGACTTGGTGTTTTTTTTTGTGAAAGAAATTTTGGTGGGAAGTTTTGGAGGGTTTTTTTTTTCTATATGATCTTGATTATGTAATATCCTGCTACTCCCCATATATACAATGCAAAGGCAAAGTACCAGAAGCGCAGACCGCGATATAGCAGTACACGAACATAAGATGTCTTTTTTAGATGACACTATTATTATCCTTAACTAATCCTAAAAAGCCAATACCAGTATCCTAAAGGTTTGAACCCGGATATCATCAAGAATTTGAATCCAAGACCAGAAACAGCATAAAAAAACGTCTTGGGAAGTCTGCAAACTAGCAAGCGCACTATGAGGTCATAGCAGTCGGCTCTCACCAAAGGCTTCAAATACCAAACCACTTCGCCCATTAGAATATCTGTAAACCGTCTCTGTAAAAATCCTTAAAAATATCTCAAAATCTGATCTTTAATCCCACGGATATAATATACGTACTACTCAGACAGAAACACGGCATTAGAGAACTAAAAATATGTCATCAGACATCGCAGCAAGCACAAGTTCAGGCGACTTCAGTGCGTCTGCGCATTTAAGAACTGTAATTACTATACCATACATATCACCTAATTCAGTGCGTGAACGAACGAATTAACATCATATGGGGTATAGGGAAACCCGGATGGTAAATTCGAAGAAGTTGGAGGCCGTAGAACATACGTTGCACCAGCGCCGGATGGGTCCAAAGCCAAGACATTGATTTATCTTACTGACAGTACGATTTCCACCTTCTCTTCTAATTTTGCCTATGCATACGCGCGCTTGCGGAACTGTACGTCTAATTTGACACTGACTGTACGACCGTAGTGTTCGGCGTGGACCTGCTAAATCACCAACTCCTCGCCGATACGTAAGTCATCACAACTTTATCACAAATGAAAATCTCAGCGACCTAACCAACGGGAGCTTCTGGTAGATACGCCAAGGGAGGCTTTCATGTCCTCATGCCCGATATCCTCGACGGCGATGGTCTTCCCGCGGAATTCATCAATACCGCAGAGCCAAAGTTATCCGTTCAAGAAAAGATGAGTGTTCTTGAAAGAACGTATGGACATCCCGCTTACCGCCCTGAAATCGATGTATTGACCAAGCCTTTCGTTCTTAGGACGAACCATGCGACTCTCATGGCCACCATGGGCCCGAAAGGTCTAAAGCACCGTGAAGCTGTTTCAAAGGTTTTGAATCCCTAGCCGGCCGGTCAACAATCCCATGACTAACCCTCCATCGATAGCCAAAAGTAGATGCGTTCATAGCATCACTCCATCAAGATCCTTCAATCTCCAAGCTGGGCATCATAGGGACCTGCTGGGGTGGGCGCCATGCCATACTCCAAGCCCACCCTGACACCGGGATCGCTGCCGCTGCAGCTCTACAGCCCTCATTCACTGTATCCGGGGACTGGGAACCGGTTTCTGTCCCAACATACATCGCATTCGGCTCGAAGGACACGCTTGTTCCGGTATCCAGAACTTCTGCTGCATCTCTCTTCACAGGCGAAGGCGCAAGTACCAAGGGTCCAACAGCGATGTTAAGCCTTAGCGTCGATGGGATCATTGATGTAATGGAGAAAAAACTAGACGTGGAGAAAGAGATCCGGATATTCGAAAACCAAGTCCATGGGTTTACGCATCGTGGGGATTGGAGTTCGGATGATGATCGAAAGGCGATGGACGAGGCTGCGGATGAAGTAATTGCGTGGTTTAAGAAGTATCTTGATTGAATATATTGGTAGTTTCGAAAGGATGGAAGCCGAGGGGGGGGGAATGATTCGTATTTGCTTTGGTAGCTGAAATCCCAGAACGCCGCTGATGTACTCTGGATAACGCCGTTGAACCAATGAGATTATAATACAAATGCCATGAATACCAACATAAAATCAATACTCCTTCTTAAATGTCTCCTGTATCGGTTTCGAACTCTGTCGCACACCCATAAACCATTAGTACTACAACCCCATAGGGTTAAATATAACCATATACGCACCTCAATAAACTTCTTCAAATGCTCATCCAAGCTCGCTAGGTCATCCTTCCTCTTCTTATTCTCCGCTATCAAAGCCTGCTTCTTGGCAATCAATTGCTTCCTCTGTATCTCCAACTCCTCCCTCACCGCCCGTTCGTCCGCCAACCTCAGCTTCATAAGTTCGTGTGGATCCTTATCCGCATGCTCAGGATATCTAGAAATATAATCCGCCTCATCCACAAGCGGAATATCCTCATACGTATGCTGAAAATCCAAACACGCGTCGATTTCACCGCGTAGGTGACGTTGCTGGTAGTATAAGTTCTGTAATTGGAGGTGTAATCGATCTTGTTCTTGACGGGCCTCAGAGGTTGCTTGCTTTGTTTGTCGCACGGTCATGTATGCTGTCCGATGGAGGGAGCGTAGACGGGATATGGCGGCGAATAACTGTTTTTGGGCTTTGAGACGGTCTTCTTGGGATGGTGGGCTTTGAGATGAGGCGCGAGCGCGGTCTTGTGATACTATCTGGAGGCAGATTTCACGGGTGCTCTGGAGGGCTTGGAGGCATTCTTGGAGATCCTGCTCCGTGATTTTGGAGGCTGCTTCGGGTGCCATTTGTGATGATGTCGGAGGGTTTATGCGATGGCGGTGAATGATTTTGATAGTTCGATGGTTTGTGGTGGATGAAGAAGAAGAGTTCGAGATGTTTGTTTGTCAGGAAAAAGAACCAGCGATGTTCTGCGACAACGCTTCACAAGATATAAACCTCACCACCAGATTTCTTAGTCCATAAAATGCACTTCATCCGCTTCCTCAAAGTCCCCACCACCACCTCCAAACCCTCCTCCAAAATCATCACCGTCTCCACATTAATCACCATCTCCACCGACCTCTCCGAAGCATTCTACAATGGCAATGCTACCCTCCGAGCTACTCTTCGGGCGGACACTCCGTCCCGCCAGTTGCTCGCCGCGAAAACCGTAACTTGGACGCCGGGGTTGAGAAATATACCCGTTCAATTCACTTTTACGGCTTCGAAAGAAATTGGTTCGAATGGGATAGTATGCGTCTCTGCTACGGAAAACAGGGCGGATGATATGAGAACACTATTCGCTGGTCCTTCAGAGTCCAGAATCCTTTCGGCATGGAGCACATCCTTCAATATTCTCCAAAATGGGAGTAAAGCAGAGGCATTGGTAGAGCGAAAGCTCCAATTGTCCACGGGGAAGATGGTGAGGATATGGGAAGAAACTAGAGAGGATATCGCCAGACATATATGGTAGGTACCTATATTGCCTATCCAAGGGAGGAACGAATCTATTTAATTGTGCACACCTTCTAACAGTTTATACAGGCCTGGTGGTTTGGCTATGACTTCCTATCTCTCCACCCTCCCCACACCACCTACAGGAGAACTACCATCTCTAACCCCACTGCTATCAAACTCTTCGTTAAACGTTCTAGAACTCGGTGCGGGCTGCGGTCTAGCCGGTATCGTCCTTCACACACTCCTCCCCTCCACAAAAGTAACTCTCACAGACCTTCCCATAACCACTGAAATAACCACTCAAAACCTCACATGTAACCCCAGCGAGGGCACTGGCAGCATATCTTACCACCCACTCGACTGGGCTTCTCCTTTGCCTGGATGGTGTGCTACTACAACATACGATTTAATACTAGTCGCGGATTGTACTTATAACACCGCCAGTATTCCATACCTTGTGAGTGTTCTTGATGAATTATGTAAGCTATCACCGAGAGTGGTGATATTGTTGGCACATAAGGTGCGCCATGACTCCGAGGAGATGTTCTTTGAGATGGCCCGGGAGAAGGGTATTGTCAAGAAGGAGAGTGTGGTATTTGAGATGGCAGGAGATAGGGTTGATTTATACACTATGGGACGGTGATGTTAAATTCCATTTTATACCAATCTACATCGATCTCAAAATCATCCCTTAGCAATGGATACATTTCCAAGCGAATCCCATGGAATTACTTATTTTAGAACATCTCGTAGGAGTCTATGTGATGACTAATACTATAGAAACGATAGTGAAGGAGCGATAATAGTTGAATTTTTATTTGTGTGAACGAATCTACCCGGCCATAATGCCTGATATATACCGACTCTTCCTTCAGGCGGCCTCACCGATGTATAGATAGAGCCCATAAATACAGTTGACACTAATAGAACAAAGAGAAAAGACTTTTGGTAACAACAGATTCTAGAAAGCTGTGTCGTTAAGTTTGTGTATTTGGAGGGTTTTCTTTTAGAAATCCCCACACTGGGCTCTTAAGTGAAGCCTAGTATATTTATCCTTGGAGAAGGGCTGCTGCTCCAGGCTCGCTGCAGACATAGACAACTTCATGGTCATCGGAGAAGCCATTGAACTTTGTAGCTGAGCATTTGGAATAAGCTATATGAGGAAGAAAATTAGTATTATGATTCGAGCAAACGGGTCTTTAGCCTTCCAGGGTATTCGAGAACTCACCTCCCATCTCCGAAAAGTACAACCAATCTCCAACCTCAACGACCTCGGGGAGATAGCTCTCAGAAGAGATACAATCCAACCCATCACAAGTTGGTCCCCAGATCGAATACTTCACAACTCTCTCTCCATCCTCCCTCTTCTTACCATACCAAAACCCATCGCCATTGGTCAAAACCTTTGGAATGGGGGTTTGGTGATCAAACATCACACCAGAGAAGTTCCCATAAACCCCATCGTTCAAGTACAACATGAACGAGCTCTCGCCATTGACAGGGTCAACGACAGTGCGACGAGCGATAACATGGGCGGCAACTGTGAAAGCGGAGGCGACATAGTACCTTCCTGGTTCAGCAATAACCCTGACGTTGCTTGGGAAGTATTGGTCGACGGCTGGTCCGAGGACTGAGGCGATGGCCTCAAAATTGTTATGTCCATACCCGCCACCGACATCCAAAAGCTTCATGTCAAAACCGAGGTCGGCACCTTGATCGAACACGTGACGGGCATCTTCGACAGCGCTGATGTAAGCAGTCGGGTCATAAGTTCCAGAGCCGACATGGAAGCTGACTCCAACGACATTGAGACCGAGGTCCTTGGCGAGGGCGAGGAGGGAAGCGGTGGAGTCGAGGGGAGCTCCATATTTGACACTGAGGCGGCAAAGGGCCTTAGAGTCATCAGTGGCAATACGGAGGAGGAGGCGAGCAGATGGAAAGTAACGTTGACACTTATACAATTCCTCGGCATTGTCAAAAGTCATGTGCTCAACACCCTCAGAAGCAGCATAACGGATGAACGATGCCGTCTTGCAAGGGTGGGCATAGATTATGCGAGATGGCGAGATATCCATAGAAAGGACGGTCTCGATCTCCTTCTTGGAAGCACAGTCGAAGCCACAGCCAAGATTGGCAAGGAGGCGGAGCACCTGAGAATCAGGGTTGCATTTGACCGCTGAAGAAAAATAGCGAATTAGTCATTTAAACATCTTCGATCAAATTTGGGTGAAGAATTCTTACCATAGAATGGCTCAATGCGTGGGAGGTTCAATTTCCACCTGAGGTGCTGGCGGTAAACCTCTCCGAGGTCAGCGACGAAGAAAGCATCTTCCCCACCAGCTTCACAGTTATCAACATTAATACTGTTGATACGACGGGCTAGAGCATTGCTGATCAATGCCCTTGAAGTAGCTTTTTCGGATCCATCATAATATGCGTGACCTGCAGCTACTGGAGCAACAAAAGAAGTACCAGGCATCTGCTTGATGGATGAAGTAGTTGAGGAGGAAAGAATGACAGGGGCTGCAGACTCGACCTCGACGAAGACCATGATTGATGTTGGTCAATCGTTATCGACTTGGGGAATAGATGGTACGATTTACTGTTTTGTCCGTTCAAAAAAGAAAGGACCAAACAGTTGAATGGAAGAAAATTGTATGTAGTAGTGAAAGAAGAAAGAAAATCCGAAGAGATCTTATGTTCCTCTTTGCCGATTTCTTGTGGACGTCGACTCCTATACAGTTACCGCCAGAATAGCACCCAAACCACACAGTCTCCAAAGAATTCTCGAAGATCAAAAAGAAATCGATCTTTCAAGAACGGTAAGAAGTTTGAAAAGTTAAGTTGTTGAGTTCACAATTGAACGAATGCTAGGGTGGTCGAAACACAATTCTGCCGAAACAGACAAGAGGCGGTCGCCGCAAGCCTTCCTCGTGAAGAGGAAGGTTACCAGCGGAGGAGCTATGCGGCAGGGGGTTTGATTGGGACTCGTCGGCTGGGTTTTGGGATGACTCCTCCGCACCGTCTACGAGAGATTTATTATAGCGATATCCTGGCTTTGGTTGGGAGTTGGAGTTGAACGGGGTCCGTGGAGGTGGTTTAAGAGGACGGAGAGAGGAGCGGCAAGAGCCTGGTGACGGGATTGTGAACGGTCGTTCCCGGAGCCGAAGACCTTTGTCTGGGACGAAACAAAGGTTCCGGTGGGAAAGATAATTAAAGAATTTGGGGGGGGTTGGTAGTTTAGAGAGGAGCGGTTGAAGCTATGTCTGCTTCGATGGTAGTCGATATCGATATATCTCAGAGAGTATCTGATATTACCGAGTCGGACAGTTTTGATATTGGATGCAAGAAGATCGAAATTTCACAAGAAGGACCAATGATTTCTCAATCTGGAAGAGAGAATGAATATACTTGTCAGTCGAACACTCTCCAGAGATAATTATACTCGGCGGCCAATGGATGGTGGTGAGGATGGTGGTGATGGTGATGGTGGTGCACGAATTATTCCCTCAAGGCCAGGCTCGAAGTCTTGTGGATGTGGCGAGACCTCGTCGCTTCCCTTTTTTTATATCTCTCTCCACGCACACAAAAAAAACAGGAACCGGATCGTGCTTACCAACCTCGAGAAACTAAACCGGCCAGGCCTTCCTGGTGTCTGATTGTAACGAGATACTCAACTGCGGGACTGTTTTGCAATGTTTCTACGATCGTGTGCGCTTCCTTTTCTGTTCTGGAAGAAAAGATGGGAAGAAAGGGAGGTCGAGTTGGGCGTTGTGTTGGGGGTGTGGTTGTCTTTTTATTTCGACAGGTGCTGCTGCGTAGCTAGGTAGCTGGGCACCAGTCCTGTCGGCCCAGCCAGCGCTGCAACCCCGGTTGCCTGGCGAAAACTTAGACTTTGCCCTTGCGCACAGTTCAATTGCATATTTCTTCTTCTGGTTGGACCAGCTCTGCAGGGAGGACAGCGATTGGAGGGCGGTGTAGCAGCTGGTGTCTGGTGCACCTTACGCGGCAGATTTCTTTGCCCGGCACTGCTCTGGAGTCATATAGTGGACTATATGCTTGTCTGGGTGATGCTACCCGACCAGATGGCCACTGCTGACCGGTATATATACTATTGCTCGAGGACCGACGGTACGTATGAATCACCCATCTCGAGCTTCCTCAGATCGATCGGAATGCCCAAAATCTACTGTCTACGTAAACTAACTAGAAACAATAGTATCGAGATATTAAATCCCGGGATGGGATATCGATAGACAGACGGAATTGGCTTTTGCCCGTCTTCGAAAATTTCGTCGTCTTCACACACAAACATTTCGGAGTCGGGCCAGCCTGGGTTTTGTAGCTTAAGAGACATACGTCAAATCAGGACGGCCGACGCAGGCAGATAGATCCCATCCCATGCATGCCCTAAGCTAAACCTACTAGCGACTTGCCTGTACTGATTCATAATCCGAATTTTCCTGCTGGGTACATGTAACACCGTGGATTCGACTCCAAGGCACCAGGGTGATGGTAGGCAAAAAAAGTACCTCATCATCTTGCATCGGACGGCTGGACTTAACTTAGGTCCATGGGGGGAGTACTATATGTGATGTGTGGTATGTAATTCGATTTGCATTTTATTTTTTATTTTTTTTGTATGGGGACCAAAATGAGGGATTTCTTTGAACCCCCCAAGACACACTTCTCTTGGATGTGTAAGGAAGGACCTCCTATGGGTCCAACATTGATGTTAACTTTTTTTTTTTTTTTTTTTTTTTTTGCGCTAGCGAATTTCACACAAGATCAAATCTGCATCGACGAGTTTAAACGAGCGAATTATGGTTTCTAGAATATGCAGAATACGCTACGAATATACCCCCTTCCTTCCAATTGTTTATGCCGATGTTCCTTGAAATCCTGAGACAGGGTATGGACAGCTAACCGGCCAGGACTAGCAAACTACGACTACAACATGGACTGACCTCCCTTGATCAATTGATAGGAGCTGGAAGGAGTACTATAGTTCCGAGCTCTCACATGTCCACATCCTCGTTCCTTGCAGCTACGTGCGCCCGCACGCCCAGTTGATGCAAGATAGACAACTTGTGGAGAAGAAAAATCCAGCCAAAGATAAATTCAAAGGTCACATTTGGGTTGCTGCATGCAGTTGCTGCACGAGCTGGAAATCACTCCGGCCGGAGACGTCTACCTACCACATATTTATCCGAAGCGGCCTAGTTAGCCTAGGTGTATAAGAAAAAAGGGCCTATCATGCAACATGCATGCGCGATGCTAAGCTTATGCTCGCCAGAAAGCTTTGAAGGCGCAAATGCAGAAGCAAAGGTGTTTGCTGCTGCATTGGAATGCTAACAAGTCAATGATATGCTATGTTATCTTCTGCCATGTTGGTGTTGCACAAGAAGCTTCGATTTAGCTTGGCCATCCCTGCCAATGAGAAAGCTGCGTTGTTCAACCTCCGATTCCGACTTGGGTATATGGTCTAGCCAAGTTCCCTTATGTCGAGCTCGACTGGGTTGTATGGATATAAATTTAACCTGGCCTACCTAGTAGTTATCGATACATCACGACCTTCTAACCGCTGCTGCCGGTCAATTGAGGTCTCAACCATTTGAAATACGACTATAACTATGAATTGAGCTTGGCTTCAGTGTGCATCTACGCATATCCGGATACCGGTCCTGCACTGCTTCCTACCCCGTTATCTCATGACCACCACTCGCATCCATTCAAAATAGAAATACACACACCTCTATCACGCCATCTCGAGCGCCGTCAGCTATGGCTGTTGTCTCTTTATTTCTCTTCTGCTTCAATCCTAGCTACATTCAGATCCTAGGATCCTTCCCCAGCGCGTACCCAGACCGACTTGCATGCAATATCACGACTCCAATTGCAACTGGCTAATCAACCATCAAGATCGGGATTTGTTGTGGATATCGAGATGTGTGCTCGCGCGCTTCGGCTCGTCCCTATAACGCAGGATCGATCGGGAAGTCCAGCTGGTCGATCAACCAGTCAGTCCCTGAAAATTGCAAAATTGGACGACCGGGTCCGACTAGTATGTGTTTTTTATTGTCTCAGGACATCTGTTTAAATAGGTACTCATGACGTTGACTAAACTTCTTACTAAAAAAAGCAAAATATTAAAATTCTAGAACCAGAGTAGCTAGCTCTACCGGTCAGATATATGCGTTATACGGTATAACGGACCCCCACAATATACCGTTCGCCTATATGCATAAACATGTGCATTTGAATATTCATATAAAAATTGTTCCCTCAATTAGGCTTTGTGCTTTCTTCAGCAATACCTCCTGGCAGGAAAGCCACATTCCCACTCCTGCCCTGAACTTCTCTCTCACGTTGCTTGAGAAGCAGGTAAACGATATAAGCCAATAGCCCTAACGCTGGAATTCCAATCCCTAACCCAACTCCCAAACTTATCTGACCGGTAGTATCCAATCCACTGGAAGCGTCTCCGTTCCTTTGATAGCTGCCACTCTCTCCGGAATTCGGGTCGGTTGATATCCGGGTCACAAATGAAGTAACTCGTCCAACTGTCATTTGCGCACATGTGTTATATTAGCAAGCATTCCATTGATCGGATCGTGTTCAAAAGCGGGTGCGTTTTAGGGTTTTGAGGACCCCCCGTGACGGACGCTTGGGAATGACGCCAGTCCAGAATCAATTAAGGCGTGATGAACCCTTACCAGTAACAGTAGTAGTACCATCTGCCACTGTCTTCGTAACAATCTGACCTCCACCACCACCAGTCACCTCAAAACCAATATCAGACGTAACCCCCACATTGTTAAGATAAACAGAACAATACGCCTGATACGCAACCAGCGCATCTGAGATATCAGCAGTATTCCCTGAACATCGATTGCTAACGCATTCGTCCAGAAACGACGAAGCAGAAGTTCTCACGTCGGCCCTGCGACATAAGCAAGAGTTGAGGGCGCATCCGACGGCATCAGGAAGGTCGGTGACGGAGGCGCCACAGCCACCGCTGTCGAAGCAGCAGGTTGCACACGGCCGGAGAAGTCTGAAGTTTGTAACTGTCTCGAGATAGTATGTCTCGAGTCTTGGGATTGTTTGGGCGGTGGTAAAGTAGGACAGAAGGAAAAGAGGGAGAGGGGTTGTGAATATAGATGAGAAAGATAGCATTGGTATAACGTTATTCAAGCGTCCGCCAAGGATGATCAATGGTTTGTATATATCTATACCACAGATCAATTCATGAACTGTTCCGACATGCGATATCGAAGTAATATATTGTGTAGAATTCAGGTCAATGTTACCCTCCACCCGGACAATCCAGCAGAACAATGATGTTAAAAACGAGGAGGGAAATTGCGACCGCCTCACGAGCTCACCGCCTCATGGAGATTCATTTTCGGGTCGTACAGGCATGGGTTTCAGGGTATAGCCTAAATCGGGCCCTCTTATTGGGTCCTCGAGCAGAACCATTGTGACCCCCATGCGCACATGCAGCTACAAACAAAGTGCATCGACGGAGTGTTGTATGTTGTAGATTGCTGCACTTAAACACCATGAGCAATATCGGATCCTCCCTCCCCACATCATCAGCTAGAATACCCCACATCATAACACCACTCAAAAGCCGTCTAAACCCCTCCCTTTACTGGGAATGAGACCAGTCCAAACGATATCCATAGGATAGAATTATATATAGGAATCATGGAGCAAATTGAATATCAAAACCGTCCAGATTCTCTTAATGTTCTGCCAACCGACCTACACCTCCCCATTATCGAAAGGCTGTCGGCAAGAGATAGGGAAGCCTTTTCAGCCTGTTCTAAATACTACAGGAGGATATGTGTGCCCTTCATCTTCAAAAACGTCTATTTTGATGGGGAAAAACGCGAAATACCCTTAGAAGGGGAATCATTCAAACATATCGCCAGTTCTGTGAGGTAAACACTTTTAATCTACCCTCCTATCACAATAAACTTTCATGTTATAATATAATTCCAGACGCATGAATTAATTACGAATCCAAACTTGGACACCATCAGCTAACACAAATTTCAACATAAGAAATGTACGGTTCCATTGGGAAAACTTTAGCCGGAGATATCCCGAGCGTACTATCGATCTAGTGAGGGTATACTCTGAGCTTCGTACAAACCTAGACAAGTTGAAGCGCTTCCCGAACCTTAAAATCCTCCGTATGTCCCTATGGACATTTCCTGCGACTGAAGAGGCCATCTACTCCGCATTTCTCAGGTTATTGGCCGAGTCAGCGTTCCATGACACACTAGAGGAGCTTGAGTTATCGATCGAAAGGCTAAGCGTCAGCGCGGGCGAAGGCGAAAGAGATCCCAAAAGAGATGCATATAGGAATATATATTCGCGCCTACCAGTTGAGTACCAGGTGTTCCTGGGAGAAACACTACCCGGAGACCGTACCCTAGAATCCTTTAGAAGCATGACACCGAATCTACCTGTTCTAAAGAAAATTGCTTTTTTCATAACTGATCTCCCTCTACCCACCGACCCCCCAGATTCGGAAGCCTTCATGAAATATGGACTTTACTACCATCTAATCACGTCGGCGCCAAAACTATCTGAGCTACACGTAGATTTCGACGGCGGCGTGTACAGGGAAAGCACATACACATCGTACATATCGACAAGTCCAAAAGCGGCCACGCTACATCCCGACCTCGCTCACGTCTTTTCAAAAATCAGGACTCTGAGCCTTAAGACCATTCGCACGCTCCGTAGCGCAGATATCGAAAGAGTAGTCGAAACATTCCCCGATCTAAGACATTTAGACATCCAACCTTATAGTGTTTACACCCATAGAAAATATTACGGCGGCGGTGTCACCAGCCTAAAGGATTTACAAACGTTCACATTGCCATGGCCGTCATTGGTGGGTAAAGAACTGCTTCCGCTGAAAGAACTATACGACTTGGGTTGGTCCTGGAGAATGCAGGAGCTTCGCTATTTGGAAAGTTTGACGTTCGTGGCGGGGGACTGTACAACATTACTTATTCATGTTGGGGAATCTAAGGCCTTTCTGAAGGTTTCTCTAACGGATGGAGAGGTATTGAAGGTGGAAATGGCCACAGAGGTGGTAGACTATGAATCGCCCTATGGAACGAGTGAGGACGATGATGACTACTTAAGTAATCGCATAGATCTAGAAGCCTGATAGTATGTGATTTAGGATGATTTGGTCTCTCGCCATATCCTCCCATATTAATTGGGATGAAGGATTCTTTCCCTTATGCATGAGTTCTCTCACGGGTATCTAACTTTTTATTCGTATTCCCTACTACACTAGACTACTGACACTATTGTTTTTCAAGAACGTCATGGGTAAACCCAAGATCAAATATACCAACAATAAAAAATATAGTAATAATCGACAATCAATATCGCCAACGTAATATGCTATTTCCTGTAAAAAGAATATGGTATCCCCAAACGAAAGAACAAAAGAAAAAGGAAAAACTCAAAGGCCATGTAACATAAAAGACAAAGAAAGATATTAAAAGAAAGAAAAGAGGAAATCAAACATCAAGCTTGAGACCCTTTCAAAATACTTTTAACATTCTCCAACGTCACGCTTCATAGCTTCATGCAGAGGTGGTGGTGTGTGCTTTGGCGCTCGAACGATAGTGGTCAATGTCGTATGAACAGGCTGTGGCTGATGTTCGTTCCCTCGTCCTGTTTCTTCTGGAGCAGCTTCAGTGGTTGTTGTCACCTCGTGAGCTACAGCAGTTGTTGTCTCGTGCTCCGCGACGGCAGTTGTGGTGGTTTCGTGTTCTGCTACAGCGGTAGTGGTTTCATGGGCAGCAACTTCTTCGGTAGTGGTAGTCTCATGAGCGGCAACTTCTTCAGTTGTGGTAGTTTCGTGAGCAGCAACTTCCTCAGTGGTAGTAGTTTCATGGGCAGCAACTTCAGTGGTAGTGGTCTCATGGACAGCAGCCTCGGTTGTGGTGGTTTCATGGACTAAAACTTCTTCGGTAGTGGTAGTCTCATGAGCTGCAATCTCCTCAGTAGTGGTAGTTTCATGGACCGCAGGGGTAGTCTCATGAGCGGCCGAAGTAGTCTCAGATTGCATTACATGCTCAGCGACTGTAGTGGTAGTCTCCGCATCCGCCGCAATGGTCTCAGTCGTGCTCGTAGCAGTCTCAGTAGTCTCATGAACGGCCGCGGTTTCGGTACAGGTTGTTACAGTAACAGTAACGGCCTCTCCGCCCTCACGGACTGTTTCCTTCTCAGTGACAGTTTCACGGACTTTATCCGTCTTTGTGATGGTTTCTGGGACCCTTTCGGTTTTGGTTACTGTTTCCCGAACTCGTTCGGTTTTGGTGACGGTCCTGGCATCTTCTTTCACCGTTTCTGTCTTTGTGACGGTTTCTCGGACCTTTTCGGTCTTTGTGACGGTTCTGGCGTCTTCTCTGACTCGTTCGGTTTTGGTGACCACGACCTTGTTTTTATTATTATCGTTAGCTTTTCCTCCTATACTTTGTAGAATAGAAGTTTCGGAACAACTTACCTGCTGATGCTTAGTAACAGTAACAGTCTTTTCAACAACAGCCTGAGGAGCAGTATGCTCAGCCGCCGGGGCAGAAGTCGAAGCAACAGGAGAAGCAGCAACATACTCCACCGGAGCCGGGTGGTTTACAGCTTCAACAGTAGGGACGGCGCCAATATCCTCCAATTCACTTGTAGGGATGATTCTAAACCCTTCAGTCGTAGAAACGGCACCATCATCACCACCATCCTCAGTAGGTTCGGCCCCAGCTTCATCAGTAGTGGTAGTATCAACACCAGTTTCGTCAGTAGAAGTAGGATCAGCCACGACTTCATCGGTAGCAGTAGTGGTTTCCTCTCCCGCCCCATCTGTTTCCGAAACTACAACTGTGGTTTCAGTGGTTGTGACTCTTGTCCTAGTGATGGTTGTGGAATCATCACCGGGTCTTCCATTACCACCTCTTCCATTCCTTCCCCTTCCGTTCCTTCCACGTCCGATTCCTCGAACGTTGTCATCGTCGTCATCGTCGTCGTCATCGTCTCGTCCGTTCCCGCGGTTTCGTCCATTACCTGGACGATTCCTACCATTGTTTCCACCCCTATTACGACCATTTCGGCCGTTACGACCCCTGCCGTTCGTCCTCTCCGGTGCGGCAGCACTAGTAGTCGTCTCAGTTGCCGTTATAATTGTAGTACCAGTACCAAGGATCGGTAAGGTATCATTCGTCCCAACCTTTACTGTACGTTTTAAGATCGTATAGACTACAAGTATATCATTTAGAACGAGAAAAAAAAAAAGGCATTCTTCGGAATATTATTCAAAGGCAAATGAAATTATGAAAATTTTATAGCTTACCAGGTTCATCGGCAGCTTCGACCTGCCGCGACTCGACATCGCTACGGCCGAATAATTTCCCAAGCAGGCTTGCGGAAGAAACGGAAAGTAGCAAGGGGGCTACTATTAAAGTTGAGGGCTTCATTTTTCTCTGTTTATATGTGATTATAAAAGGACGGGAAATGTGGGTTATGAAGCTGAAAGAGTGATCCGAAGACGTATATACGGGGGGAAGTAGAAAAAAAAAAGAAAGGCCCTGCCTCAAATGAATGAAACGACAACCTGTGTCTCAATAATAAAAATCTACCTTAATCAAGCTTTAAAAAAAATGATAAAGAAGAGAAGAATAGAATATAAAAAAACGAGCGTTCACAGAACAGCTCAAACCTCCCAGAGGTAACTTAAAAAAAAAGGAAGGGAGAAAAAAGAACGAAGGGGGGAAAGGTTTTGCGCTGGGTGGAGAAACGAAAAGGGAAGAGAAAGAAAAAAAAAGATCATATCCACCAGAACGAGATGTTTATAAGAACAAATCTAACATCGTCGTCTGTGCCCGCCAAGGACATAAGACTCCTGAACAAGGAGCTTAAAAATCCTCCCACCTCTGACGCCGTTCGAAAAACTATAACGTCAAAAAAAATCCCAGGGTACGATCACTATCACCATTCGTCTCGAATGAACCAGCGTAAACCCAGCAAACGAGGTTTTAGAAATATTGCGTTGCATCCGGATCGGGAAATACCACAAAGTCCCCAAAAGGGACAACATTCCCACGCCTCGAAGCAGTTTCCGGACTTCCTCAGACCACATTCAGCAGATTCGTGATCTTAATCATACCTTATTCGTCGAATACCCTCTTTAAAGTCCTAAGATCCCATCCATTTAGGAAATATACCTGACACTAACTCCAGCGAAAAGCGCAAACGACCCTTGTCCAGAATTCCCATTCCGTGCAAACACCTCTCAAGCGCCAAGCGCTTCAGTGCCGGGTTAAAGTGTCTGAAACGTCAGTAAGACGGTTCTGCTACGGGAGCAGCTTTACAGCTGTGAGCATAACCCGGTCCGAGCAATGAACCCACATCTTCCCTCTTTTTCTTCTTTGCGGAAACATTTCTCCACTTCCTATTTGGTTAAAGAAATATATAAGAAAAATGTAATATATGTCCGATCCGAAGTTTAAAACTTCTTATCGAATCTTAAAACTCACTGCCTAGAACCAGAACGTCGAGTGTGGTGTTTTAGTTATGTCGGCGCGAAAGAAAGCTTACGATAGCCTGCGGTCTAAACACCCCCACATGGTCACAAACGAGAATCTTGGCTCCTATATCTCGAGTTTCGATTCATAAGTTCACGGGATTTTTTCTTTCTTTCGGTTCTTGTAAATTGAGGCTGTGTAAATTATATAGCCAAGTCCACCGCCAGACAGTATTATATAAAACGAAACAGTTTGTGGGAGGAATGAAACGGATTCCAGACTATCTCTCTACACTCAGTAGGACCTCTGAGGCTTCCAAAGCGCCTCTTTCTGACCCTCCGATATCACGATCACGTCACTTTGGACTTCAGGCGACAATTGCACAAACCCTCAGTCCAACAGTCCTGTTCTTTTCTTAGAATTTACATATACCTTGTCCGTATGACTAAGTTATTGATCAATCAAGGAAGAAAGAATACCTCACATCTCAGCAAAGAAACATGTTTCGAACTCGATCTCATACCTTATCCCCTCCTTCTCCCCCCTCTTTTCGTTTTATAAACCTTAGCTAGCGTAGGATACGAATAAACAGATGTAACCGAAAAAAAAAAAAAATCCTAAGATCTTGCAGAACACCAAGATCCAAATCTATCCTGTCTAAACCAAATACCCTTCGGATCTATCCGATCCAGTCGAGATCCACATGTGCCATCAAACTCCAGCCCGTTTCCAAACAAAAGAAATAAGCCCCCCCTCAATTGTCCGAAATCTACCTCTCCAAGTGCGTCGTCGGATTATCTCCACTATAATCCGTATGTACAAAACACCTCTCCACAAACGGTAAACTCTCCACCGTCCACCCAAGCGCCTCAGCAACATCATGACTATCCCTCAGACTCAAATCCTCATCAAACACAACCTCAACCTCAACATTAATCTTATCCCCGCTATAGTAAGCCTGCACCCCCGTAATCTTCCTAATACACCTCGCAAACCTCATACACACATATAACACCAGATTCCTATCCTCGGCCGGCGCAGCACTCCCCGTTAAATGATCTATATGTTCCAAAGACGTCGTTGACCAACTAAAAACGACGTATAACGAAAGCAACAGACCACCCAGAGGATCTAACCACCACTGCCCTGTGGCGTAGCCTAATAACGGGAAGAATATCGAAAATGTATTGAAGTACACATCCGTAAGTGCATCTTGCGCTAACGCCTGCACGCTGGATGATTTTACCAGTCGACACCAGAGGTAACAGGCTCCCTTGATTCCTACGGTGACGGACATGATGGTTATGGCTGAGTTCGAGAGTTGGATTATGTCGTGATCGGGGCCTGCTAATCGCTGGACGGCTTCGACGGCGACTTGGATAAATGATACTATCATTATTACGGCAAAAACGAGAACGCCGATGGGTTCCAGGCGTCGACGGCCGATTGGATAGCGATGAGCATCACGGCGGGAGATGAGGTAGGTTGTTAGGCCGATTATGGCGGTGGAAAGGAAGTCGAGGGCAGACTATTCATTCCCAAACATTAGTACCAGACCATCCAAAGGTAACGATATTGCTGAAAACATAAAGCCTGGATGTGAAGAAAAAGAAGGGATTATAAAGAAAATACATACATCGACCAAACTAGCGAGCACGGACAACGAGCTAGTCAACAGTGTGACCGCGATTTTACCAGCCAGCAATATGGTATTCGCCGCCAGATTAACATATATCGCAACCTTTCTATCCCTCCCCATAAAATAACCCTTGTTAGCCCACCATCTGAACCATTCCTCAACAAAAACGAAAAAAAAAAAGAGGAAGAAGAAAAAGAAGAAGAAGAATATCATATACTCACACAATCCCCTCATCCCCCTCCACACCCCCGTCCCCCTCCAAAAGCGGCGTCTCCTCATCCGCCATCTTCCTCACAAAACTCGGCCGTCTCCTCAACGGCGTCTTAGGTGCCGGACTCACCGCGCTCCCATTCTCCTCCTCTTCCTCCACAATAGTCCCCTCCCTCCTCCCCGAATAAGCCCCCACCAACCTCGGCACCAAAGCCGAATCCAACAACTGATCAACCCAAATATACCTATCAATCTGTCTATTCACATCTTCATAATACCCCCTAAGCTTCTTATTCTTCATCCTCTCCAGATCTTCCGCAGAAGTCCTATATCTTTCCCATTGGTAACGACGGTTGTTGGTTCCTACCAATCGTTGCGAACGGAGAGATTCCGAGGTCATTGCCAGTGAGGCCCGACGGAGGGGATCGTGAGGGTGGACATGGTCTATACCCGAGATGGTGTCTATAGATAACGTAGATGGTTGACGGAGCGAGACTAGGGATGGAGAGTGTAAAAGAGATGGGAGCAGAGGAGTTGTCGCTCGTGGCGTCGGGAAGTCTGGCAGCGTGAAGCTGCGACGGGGGTGACCGGGGGATGTTGGAGATGTCGGTGTTGATGCGCCGGACATTTTGGCGATTAGTAGTCTAATTTAATCGGCCTTCCCAATTACTATGTGTCTTTCCTGTCGATAGCAATATTTTCGGGTTGAACAAGTAGAAATTTCAGGTGGCGAAAAACGTCGATTTAACGATGTCGTTTAACAGACGGTGTAAACTCTTATAACGTGGTGTACAACTTCAATAAAGGTTTTTAAAAAAAGTTACTGTATCGTATGGAGAATACTGTCGTCAATGCCGTTCTATCCGTACCTTATCTTATAAAGCAATAAAGGAAAAGAAGGAAAGGAAAGGGAAAAGTCCCAACGGAAAAAGGATATCACTTTTCTTTATCACCACTAGCGCAGTTGAAGATCTAACGTAACAAAAAGTCGCGCGGCGGGCGCAGTGTAACCACTCGAACGCTATAGGCCAGTCAATTGATCAACCGGCGCAGTGGAATGCATGACGTTGTGACAGGGGAAGGGGCAAACCTAACCGAGCGAATAGCCTGGACACCGACCAAAACGTGAGATCCAGACTCCCACATGGCGGTATCACGAGATATAAAAAGAACGACACGCCAGATCCAGCGGCTCCTTCGAGGAAGAAAAAAAGAAGTAAGAGAGACAGGAAATTATATGTCTGTACCAGTAAAGTAGCAAGGTAAATATATTAAAATAGGTAGAAGATATAGATGCTAATCAACTAAAATAGCAATTAAAGCACCAAAAATCTTGAGAAGGAAAATACAACAAAAACAACACTCTCGCTTTTCGATATATCCATGGGATGGGAACAGATGGTCTCGGAAGATGACAATAGACCCAACTAATATGGAATACCATTAGTCAACAGCTGGAACTGATCATATCCCCTGGTACTATAGCTCCCATAAGCCCTCTTCACCAATCCCCTCATATAATCCGCCGCCTCCCTCTCACTCCTCTCCAACACAAACCGAGCCTTGAAGTTTTGGATCGTCTCCGGTTTGAAACAAGGTAGCCCGCTGTCCAACATCAACACCACTAGATGCGCCAACTGCTCGCAATAAGGTCTGCACGCCAAGAAGGATTTGACGCATAACTCTTCAAACCAGCGGTAAGCCTGGGATTCGAGGTTTCCACCCATCACCGCAACCATTTCAGCAGTTAGCTTGAAGGGCGCACGCTCGAAAGTTATCCCACCGGGGGCGATGTCGAAGCAGAAACCAAAGTCTAAAAGATTGATTTTGTTAGCAAATCTCTCACTTAGTTATGTAGATATAAGTCATACCAATGTGAATAATATGCCCCGAACCGTCAATCATAATGTTTCCATTATGTCGGTCCTTGAACTGGAGCAGGTACGAAATAACCGAATAAGCCGCCATGCTCTGCACAAAATTACTTCGTGCCTCCTGGAATTTGATCGAATCCTCGCCGCCATGCTTAGTCGTGAAGTAATCATACAATCCATTCACCGCCTCTCGTCCGAGCATATCTCTCGAAATCGAGTCAGGCAGGACTTCAATTACACCGCACTATTCCAGGTTACCATAGTTAGTATAAAAAAAAAATGTGAGAGGGAAAAAACCAAAGAGGAAAAAGATACTTACCCCAGGTGCCGTCGCCACCACACGGTACGGGAAAACAAAAACATCCAACCCCACACTATTAAAAATACTTCTGAAGGCGCTGATCAACTGCAAAGCCAGCATATCTTGCCTGCAGTCATCTCCAACCTTGAATATACAAGCCTGCCACTTCTCCTCTCCCATTACACCCGCCGAAACCCGGCTTTCAGCCCTAGGGCTTCCAACATCGTCCCCGGCAACACTAGCATTTGCCTTCTTCCTTACCCTAAAAGTTGCCATATAAGGTGCTTTTGCATGACTCTGTAAAGGTTTCCCGCTCTTTCTATCAATCCCAATAACTATACCATCAGGATTGGACGGCAGATAAACCCCAACGTCAACTTTAATCTTCCTCAACTCCTCTTCAATTTTCTGCTTCTTCTCTTCTTTAGGTTGTCCGATAAACGGTCTCAGCTTCCCTGAAATCGCCGTGACCTCCCCAAAGAAGCTAAACTCTCTTTCATAGAAACTGCGATCCGCTGGCGAAAAGCTAGAAATCAAATGATCCATAACTTTATCCAACGTGGGCTTGATCGGGTCAGGAATCTCCGAGTCCTCGTCCTTATACGCGTTCGCCTTCATGTTCCAAATAATCTGATGAGCAAACAACTGCGAAAACTTGCCGGTTTCCAAAATCCATCGTTCAACATATCCCAAAGCATCATATCGCAAAGTCTGGACGAACTGGGGAACATAAAAGAACGTAACATCGATCGAGTGATTCTCCAGCGCTCGGACCGCATACTGCAACAAGAACGGATTGTTCGCATACGATGGCAACAAGTACGTCGCTGCAGAAATCGGATTCAACGGCGCCCAGTAAAGCAAGTATCGCAACTGGAAGTTAACATCCAATGGCAGCTTATCACCAAGGATGTAATAAAGAGCCTCAGGAATCTTAACTACTTTCTCTGGGTACGCCAACATCATCTTCCTCACCTCAGCTTCGTATCTCTTGGATGGGAACCTTCCAATCATCTGGATTGCTAGCGCCGGGTTCTCATTCCATGCCGTCTGCAGCAAAGTGACCAGCGTAACATCGTTAACCTGTCGCGGTACAATGCCAGGAACGGGCGCTTGTTTCCTCGGTGCATCCAACGGTGTAATCCACGTCGAAACCCTAGCCTGTTCATTCTCTAACAAGAGCAAAAGGAGCTCCTGTTTCAGTTCCAAGCTCTTCACTGTTGCGTTTCCTACAGCCGAAAGACTCTGGATCGCCAACGCAACTTCCTTCATCACCAACCCTTCTGCCCTCAATTGCATCTTATTCCCTCCATAAGACCATCTAGGTTGGTATGTAAACCAGCTAAGCGCCGCCGAGAATATCTCCTCCTTAAGTTTCCACTGCATCACCGCCGGCATAATGCCTGGTGTGTATTTCAACACTTGCAGCGAGAACAAGATAAATTGGAATCGAGCCTCTCTCGCCAACGGGTGTGGGCTAGCATTCTTCAACCCAACCAACGAGATTCTAATCAACCTCAAAAACATCCGAATGACATTCGGATCCCCATGCCTCGATGCGTGGAAATGGCTGCTCAAAAACTTCAACAACGTAAGATGCGGCGAAAGCATATTAATCGCGGCGGTTTGATGCTTCGTAAGTAGCCCCTTGTCCGAAGGGACATATTCCATCTTCGTATTGAACGCATCCGGAGCATCGAAGTTAGGATTGAACAGCCCTTGCTTCCTCCTCACCGTCAACTCCCAATTCCTCGCAATCTCGCAGAGAATCCGTGGCGCAATATCCTTATTCTCATTCAGCACACCCATCCACAACGAGATTCCGAGTTTAATGCTCTGCTTCGTAAAGATAGCAAACGGTATCCCCACGAAGTGCTGGATGAGAATACTCTCCTCCGTATGCGTTTGGCACAGCAACCCTGCGGTTCGTCTCAGAATATCGCGCACCTCACTAATAGGCACAAACTTCCCGTTCACAGCTCTAGTCTCCAAATGCGTAAGGAAAGCCTGCGCATCGCCATGCTTCCCGTAGATCTCGGCCGTACGATCTGGACGGTCCGAGTCGTGAATCCAATCTGGTGCGTGCTCAGGCATGTTGTCGTCATACCGGTACGCCTGGCGAATAGTATACTGCGCCATAAAGTCGGAAGCAAGGTTGATATCCGCCAATGTCGAAAGCCTCGGGTCGCTCTTCGGCACTGCAGCACCAATATCATACGCCAAAGACCTCCCCAGCGCAACATGCCCAAACACATTCTCATCATTAAACTTGGCGAGGTACTTTTGAAGCAACCCTTTAACATCCAAGGGCGCAATGTCAAGAACCCGGAGCAACCACCCCTTCGCACGCTCGTGGTAGGTCTTCAACGTCTTTTTCCGGAATGGATAAGAATCCGACAGCTCGATCTGTATACTCGTCACAGTACTACGGTACACAGAGTGCCATCCATACTCGTCCGTCTCCGCTTCCAAACAACTGTTCCACAACAACGTCAACAGCTCGAGTAATGCAAACATCGACGATTTCTGACATAAAGCCGATGGTACCGCCGTGATAATATTATTAGCACAGATCGCAGCGACAAACTGCACCTTCTCAACCCGATGACAACACCCGACGAAAAATTCAACGAGCTGTTTAGAAACGTAGGGAGCCCGGAAGGCATCCAGGTTACCCTGTTGCACATTCTTCAGGTAGATGCTGATCACCTCCGCCGCAATAGAACTCATGCAAGTAGCCTCATCGCCGTGTTTAAACGACGGGTCTACAAAGTAAGTGAGAACTTTACTGCAATCTCCTTCCAAGGCCCTCAAACTCTCGAGGAGTAGAGCGGCTTGCAAGAAGATCACCTTCGGGTAACTCAACCCTCGAATCTCGCTGTCATGAGTAGGTATGGCACTAGAAAGTTTCCGTTTCTGCTCTGCGATGTTTTGGGTGTTCATCCCCCTGCGGAGAATGGTGTTTAGATCCATATCGCTTTCCATGTGGTTTATCCTAGTTTCAGCCACGAGAGGCGGTGTGTGCCGTGCAATGATGCGAAGGAATGATTCATGGGTCTGCACCAATTCGCTCTGTCGTAGGAACCCATGAACGACACAATTGAACCATGCGTTTCGGAAGAGTTGTTGAATATCCTTATTGGGATGGATATTATATGGTGGCATCTCTGCCTTCTCGGGAGTAGTAGTATTGAGCAGTATCGCGAGAGGTTGCAAGAACTGTGAAATCTCCCTCGCGGCAAGCTGTACAATATCCAAATGTAAGAATAATTGCGACCCAGCCAAAAACCGTAGTTTTGGTGGTTCAACAGGCGACGACCTGCTGTCCAAGTCAGCCTGTTTCCTAGTATCCTGCTCGTGAATATCGCCTTTGTTAATAATGCACTCCAGGAGGCTGGTGAGGTAGGTATCATATAGTGGGTGGTCCGGCTTGAGGTTTGTAGATATGTGAATCCTAGCTTCCAAAACAGCTCCAGCAATATTAACATCCCGGATGCCGACAGCATTTGTTCCAAGTCTATCAAGTAACTTCAAGACGGTCTTGAGCTCCAACGGGCTGCCAGCGAGGGCTAGGACCGCGAGTTCAACAATAATCTTTGCGTCGACGGCGCCATTGATTTTCCCAACCTTTTGACCAAGGATACTAGCAGCAAGTTCCACCATTTTTTCGTCCTTCATCTCGCACGCGACACCGACGATAGCTTCGATGACTCTCTCGTAGACCAAAAACTTTTCCTCTTCACTATTCAAGGACAAAGAGATCGCCGAGCCAAGAGCGTTCGCATCGAGAAGGTCCGGGTGCATCTTTTCCCTTGTATTCGCGGTAAGAGCCCTCTCCGGGTTACCTGATGAAAGCACATTTCCTAGGGTATACAAAGTTGTAATCATAGCATCCTGAGACAAAGTCTGAAGGACCCTGGCGAGAGACTTTCCAGCGACCCTAATCGTCTCCTTTTCGGCGCCGCTTCGCACGATATAACGAGGGAAAAGTCTAATCACGGCGACGGCAAAAGACGGGTCGTTCTTGCCCACGATTGCCATGATCTTTAATACCGTCCTAGCGAGATCCTGGTCGACCATTTGGATCGGATCTTCAAGACTTATTTCGAGCTGTCTGATGAGGCCATCTGCAAACTCATCACGCTCTTCTGGGTCTTCAGTGTGATGGGGTGTCGGGTTACGACGACGGTATTCAACGCAGTTGCAAAAGGATATGAAAGCATACGCTTTGACAGAGAATGCTAGACGCTGCTGCCAAGCGCTGCCGACCTGGAGGTAGTCGGCACCATCCTCAACAAGGGCGAGAATTTCAGTGATCATATCGACGAGAGAAGATACCAGGTCGTTTTGGTCATGGCCGTTGGTCAAAGCATCAGAATGAGATGATAAGCGGTTGAGACGAGCCTTGCGAGTAGAAGGAGAGGATGAACCAGGTGTGATTATTGTTTCCTTGGACTTGTTGGTATTACGGGCAAGGAGGACGTCGAGAACGTCGCGATCCTTGAGAAGCTTTGGGTCGACGACCAGAAGGGAGGTTACAGCAGCCAAGAGACATGTGAAGCCCTGTTGGAGAAGCATGGCACCCAACGGGCGACCAGAGGCGGCATAGTGACGAGTGTACCTCTTCCATAGCTTCAAATCCTTGTCATGAGAGTTACGAATGGTGGAGAAGGCAGTTTCGGCAGACAAGAGAAAGTTAGGGGAGAGGATTTCCCGAACAGTTTTGATGAGCTCGACACGTTCTTCTTGATTCCAGAGGTCCATATGCTTGGCAGCAGAGTTGAAGAAACCGAGGAGGGATACCACAAGAGTAGCTACGGGGATAGCGGCGCGGTCATCGGAGAAATCCGGAGTACCACCGGCCTGGGATTTAATGCGCCGGAGATAGGAGTTAAGGGTCGAAACGATTGACTCCTTTTGGGAAGGGAATAGGGTCCCGACGAGGGCAAGGCAGTCGGTGATAGAGGTAGTTAGTGATTCCCATGGGCTAGGGTTGAAGTGACGCAGTTGTGGGGAGTGTTCAACTTGAAGGGTAGAAGAATCGATGAGGTAAGGGGATAGCAGACGGGCGAGCTTAGAGGCGGCCTCAGTGGAGTTGACGAATTCGACGGAACCACAGAGGGCGAGGATAATTTCGATATCACGAGCATTCTATCCACCAAAATAAAAAAAAGTATCACGATCGTTATTATTATTATCGGTACCAAAAAAAAACCCCCCAATAGGAGGAAATCGGATGGAAAGTTGTTGAGGCAGTAGTGGTATGTAGATATATAAGGACGTACAAGTACTTGAGGCGAGTGTCTGACAAAAGAGGACCTAACACCACCATTCATGAAGACGGAACCATTGCCATTGGTAAGACGGGAACCACCCTGGATCTCCTCTTCGAGTTTCTCGAAATCAGTAGCTGGAGGTGGTGGCTGCGGAGGTAGCTGTGGATTCCGTCTGGTTGGCGACGAAGGGATGGTGATATTGTTCTGGTAGTCTGGGACGGGCGGCGCAGGAGAGGCCGCGGCCAGCTTTGCGAGGCGCGAAAGGGCGGAACGGCGCAGGTTCCTGTCGAGCCTGTTGATTATCCCCATCAGTTAACCAAACTCCTAGATACAAAAGCACACAAGAACAAAACTTACGAGTCCATTTTGGTTTTTTGGCCAGCCGAGAGGGCAACCGGTGAAGCCGAAGAAATCGATGTGACTATAATTTTATATCGCAGTGTGGTGGATGTAGTAATTACAATTGGGTGAAGAAGAAGAGGGAGAGAAAAAGGTGTTGACGGTTGGACATTGGTCGTGGTCGCACTTGACGACGGACGTCACAGCGTGGCAGTGTTGCCGGCACTTGGCACCCAGCAACAGCACTCACGGTCGATCACTCAGATCGCCCTGAGAGGCCTCTCAGCCCTATCCAATATAAAAATAAAAATATATCCGGGCGGATATTATATTAACTAACAACTTGCTTAAGTGCATAAGATGTAGTTAGTTAGATGAGAGTTTGAAGAAGCTATATGAACAATAAATCAATCAATCGATACAGATAGATATAGATGGTATACAGTAATACTAGTATATACTGTGAGGGGGCCTGTGGAAAACGGAGGCTCTTGCACGTTCTCGGAGTGGCTATCCGAGATATCCATCAATCCCTCTAATTATAATTAACACTGACTACTATATATAAATACTACCTGCTTAAGTGCCCGAGTTAGTACGATGCTTAAGTAGTATAGTTAGGACGTATAGCTACCAATCCGTGACATCCAATACCTCCAGCTTACAACTATTATAAGTCTATAGTCCAATATGTAGTAGCTATTAATTACAAGTACTACCTCCATACTAGGTATACAGCGGATAAGAATACGAAGGAGAAACCTTATCAGATGGGCCAATCTCCCCTTTCCTTGGCCCGGCTTGACTGGCCCCAGCGTACCAAGATCTAGACCCGGAAATGTCTTCCCTTCCTTCCTTCCCGTTTAAACGTTTTGACATTTCTTGACAGAAGTTTAATATCATTCTTCTTCCTTTTCACCCGATGATTAATGACCAGTACGGCATTTAGTTATATTATTATTATACAAGAAGAGGCTGAATTGAATTGAATTAATTGATCGTGCTACAAAAGATCGAATCCCCCTGAAAATTGATTCTCCCCCCCTCAAAAACTCCCCCCATTGCACTGCATTGCTGCATAAGTACCTACTACTTATCCATCTTAGTCAGTAACTGCCTCGATACATTGCCAATTGGTACCATAAGGAGTACATAAGAAAGACTGTTCTATTTTTGAGGCGCATTGCAAAACTTTGAAAAATTCCGGGGGGTGGCCCTGGAGCCTGTCAGACCGATCGAATCCATCCCATTGCGGCACTTTTCTGCATGCGAACAGGAGACCGGCAGACACAAAGAATCCAGAATCCAATCAACAACCATCTCCGCCTTCAACTTCATCTTCCACCTCACCTCCATTCAACCTCATCTTCGCTTCATCTTCGTCTTCTTCTTCTCTTCCTTTTTATTTCCATTCTTATCACCCATTCTCATCTTCATCTTCGGTCGCTCCTTTTCATCTTCACTTTGCTTCACTTCGATTCCTCTCCTTACCACCAAAACACCCAAATATCACTCATCCTCGCTCCTATCCGATTACTGGTCCCTCAGCTTACCACAACCTCGAATCATAAAACAAAACGAAACAAGCGACAGGAAAAGGAAGAAGGGAAAGGAAACAAGATCAGATAACAAAAAAAAGTAATTGAGCCTCGCCATGTCGTCCAAACGTCAGCAGCAGCGGAACGAGAAGCAGCTGCACGATCTCATCGCAAAAGTCCCCGGGAACAACCAGTGTGCCGACTGTCGCGCACGCAATCCAGGTCCGTTCTCCCTCTTCTTTCCCCTTTCTCCTGCCAATTACCCTGGTTCCGTGCTAACAGCTGTTGCGATCAACAGGATGGGCAAGTTGGAGTGTACGTTTCCCCCCGGTCATCTCGTTGGATCTCTCCCTGCTTCCCACGGCTCTATCGCGGTTGGAATCGCAAAATAAAACATGCTAACGAAAGCCCCCCTCGTTATTTTAATATTATAACAGTTGGGAATCTTCCTGTGTCTGCGCTGCGCCGCTATTCACCGTAAATTAGGAACACATATCTCCAAAGTCAAGTCTATAAGTCTAGACACCTGGACCAACGAGCAAGTCGACGTATGCATACTCTTCCTCCTCCTCCTCCATACCCCTCCAAACAATACATTCCGTACATCCAATACTTCCCTTTCCGGACACCGAAAGGGAGAAGGAAAATATGAAGAAAGACGTACACCGGAAATCCGTCCAAATGCTAACTAAAGCCTCTCGCATCCTCCAGCTCATGAAACGTACCGGAAACGTTACTTCAAATGCCACTTGGAACCCGGACCCCATCAAACACCCCGCTCCAGTCGACTTGGAAGACTCCGAATCAATTATGGAACGATACATCAGAGACAAATACGAACATGGCAAATTCAGAGCAGATCGACAGCAGCAGCAAGGCTCCGGGAGGCTCCTCACCCCTTCCTCAGGCGTCGTAAAACGGGATCCTTCCCCATCGGCCCCTAGGTCGAGAGACGGGAACCCACGGTCTTCATCTCCATTCGAATCAAAGGGCAGCAAGATATTGGGAATGAACGGATCAGGTTCGGTATCGATACCGCCCGAGTACGAAGCCAAGGTCATAAAACTACGAGACATGGGATTCGGTGATGAGAAACAAAACGCCCAGGTACTGAAACACACCAAAGGAAACATGGAACGGGCTGTCGAAGTTTTGATCAGCATGGGCGGTGGGACTACGTCGCCAGTACCCCCTCCCAAGGATAAGCCGGTAATCCGGAAGCAGAGGAGTGGCTTGATGCTTGGTGGCGTAAAGGAATCTCAAGTTTCAGGAGGAAACCCATTCGATGCTTTGGACCAAGCGGAAGCTCAGCAACAGGCTCTACAAGCTCAGCAGCAGATGCAACAAGCTCAACAATCCCAGCAGCAGGCTCTACAAGCCCAGCAGCAGGCGCAACAGCAATTCTTACAACAGCAGGCCCAAGCTCAACAGCAGGCTCAGATGCAAATCCATGCCCCTCAGCCCCAGCAGCTATTTACAAATGGACAAAATGGAATCCTCCAAAATGGTGTTCAAAACGGGCTTAACCCTGCCGCCGCATATAACCCATTCCTACAGCCCCAGACCACCGGATACCAGCAGCAGCAACCAGTTCAACAGCAAATGCAACAACCAGCCCAGCAGCAGCAACCTCAGGTCTTCATGAATGGAAACGGCCAATGGGCCCAGAACGTCCAGAACCCTTTCCAGCAAGCCATGTTCCAGCAGCAGCAGCAGCTAGCCACCCCTCTGGCGTCTCCCTGGGGAGATGTACCCCCACAACCCCAACCCCAATACGCTACATCCCATTTCACCGGTTCGTCAGCTTCCCAGCAGAGTCCAGTTAGCGCCACCAATCCGTTCTTTGCAGGCGTTCAGACGAATCCGTACATTAGCCAGCAGCAGCAGCCCTTCCAACAAACGTTCACGCCCCCTCTCCAACAGACAAATACAAACGGCTCTCTTCCAGTCATCTTCCAGCCCTCGCCACAGTCTCCTTTCCAAGACCCAAATCAGGTTTTCCTTCAGCAGCAGCAGCAACAACAGCAGTTCTCTCTTCAACCGCTTCAGCAGCAGCATAGCGGTCTCGCACCAGCAGCTCAACCGCTCATGCCGCAGCTTACAGGACGGGCAGATAAATCCACGATTCTTCAGCTGTACAACTACCCACAGCTCGCTCCGGCCCCTTCATCAGTGCAGCAAAGCGTGCCAGGTCTGCCAACCCAGCAAAGAAGCGTATCAACCCCAGTATTCCAGAATTCAGGAAGCAACAACCCATTCGCTGCGAAGATGAACGGTCCCAGCGCTGTCCCTAGCCCAACAATCGTACAGGACACATTCAAGAGAGGGCATATGACACAGGAGTCGGTTGATTTCAGAGGGCTACAGAATGGAAGGCATTCCCCTGACGCATTTGCGAGCTTGAGCGCAAGTGCAGTTTTCGGAAGGCAAAGATGATGACAAAATTATCACATCTCAAAAAAGATCTTTCACGAAGATATATTACGGGTGAATGGTAGGAAGAAGAACAAGATTTTTTTTTACGGCTTTCATTTTCATTGTTTGTTTCTATCACATTTCTTATCGGGTTTTATTTGACAGCATATGTGGTTCAGGATGGGCCGCTCCGTGGAGTCTGGATTTCAAAACAGTTCAGGACTTATTCATCTTCATGTTTCCTCCTTTTCTTCTTTTTTCTCTCTCTCTTTTGTTCCCTTGTCAGTTTGTTTGAAGAGGTCAGCAAAAAGCGGTATGCATTTATTTTTTTTGGAGATCATTATGTCCCTTTTCTCTTCCTTTCTGTTCTCTGTTCTTGGAATTGATGTTTTCTTGCAGGCATTCGTGTTTACCGTGGATAAGTGTCATTCAGCAGTGCATTCAATCATTCATTACCTCTCTTCCCTTCCCTCCTCCTACCCCTATCCCTATCCCTATTCCTGTTCCTGGTACCCCGCACGCACTAAGCTTGTCTGTCCGTCTATCTAATTCAGTACTCATCTGACCGTCTGCTGATATTGTTTGTAATCGACCCCCATATACTTGCCTTCTTATGTTATACAGCTTTTCCTGTTTCCTTTAGCTCCTGTTGGTATGCATGCATGTATGCATCTGTGTAGGGCATGCTGTGGGTGTGTAGTCCTATAGCAGCAGGCATTTTCCTTTTTTTCCTTTCTGAAAATTGTATATACATATATGATGGTACCTATACTTCCTTATAATTTATGACATTACATCCTCCACCTTTGTCTCTTATTCTCAGCAATCGTGCACCCCTGGTTCTTGGTGGGGGGTCGACACCGGTTCCTGGTTTGAACAGATTTCATGTTGGTATTGTATCGGTATCGCCGGTGTTAACCTCCTAATTATAACCACCTAGTATGTTCAATATTAACTATGGTTATTAGCAGCCCAGCCCTTCTAGCTTTGGGGGCTGTTGGAAGGAATTGGAGATGTTACAGAACTTCCAACCGGGTCTAAGATAGCTATCGAGAATACCGCCATGTCCACCTACAATTATCAGCCAGCTGCGTTGGCCACAGAAGTCGCGAGTCTGACCTCCAACCGGCAGCCGCGTCGACCTCACAAACCATGCACGCAATCCAAAATCCAACCCAACCACCACCACAAAACAACAACCTCGCTGTCGTCGTCTCCATCTCGCATCGCCAATAACCACCCGCCTCCAATCCACACCTCCAGCGGCAGCTTTTGTGGCAAGTTACACCGCAGTCTACAGGGCCCCTCTTTCTCCGTCTATACCGAACTTTGCCGCTCGAAAGGGAACGAGAAGAGCTTCCTAGCTAGCTACCCCGCAGACCCCTTCTTACACCCCACCACCAGACCGGTCGACTACTACCCCTCCAGAGAAAAATAAGAGAAAATGTCGAAAACAGTTGTCATAAACTCTTCTGCCCAGCTCGAGCAGCTGATAAAGAGCACGACCATCGTCGTGATCGACTGTATGTCTTCCCCTTGCTCCGTACCCTTACAAAACACAAAAGACAGCAGGAAGACACTGCGGGAGATGATCAAAGACTAAGCATAAACGATGGGAAATAGTCCACGCAACTTGGTGCGGGCCCTGCAAAGCCGTTGCTCCAGCTTATGCAGCCCTCGCCGAACGTCTCACCGATCCTGGCAAAATGGTGTTTACAAAAGTCGACGTCGATCAGCAGAAACAGATTGCTCAGGCGTATAACGTTACTGCGTATGGCTCCCGTTCCCCCTATCACCCCACGAATCTCGACTTACTAACCCCAAATTCTCCTTGGTGAATAATAGCATGCCAACCTTCATAATGCTCAAATCCGGCGTCGAAACAACCCGCATCAAAGGCGCAAACCTCCCTGCTCTACAATCCGCCGTAAAAGAACTCCTAGCCGCATCTGGTGGTGCCATCGCATCCTCATCGTCGTCATTCTGGAAGGGAGCTGAAGTCCCAAAACCCTACGACGTAATAAACTCGGAAATCGATTTAAAGAATCTTGATTGCATGAATTATAATCAAGATATCGGTGGTGTTAGGGTACTATTCGAAGGCAGTGCACCTAGCACTGAAGCTAATGGTAGTAGCACCGGCAAAGGAAAAGGAAAGGATAGCGGACAGCAAACGGATTGGGTGGAGAGTGATACCGATGAACAATTAACACTATTCATTCCTTTCTCGTCAACAGTCAAGATCTATCAGATTCAGATTACATCCCGTCCACCCCCAGTCGAAGATGAGGATGATACGGAACTACCAAGGCGGCCGACAAAGATCAAGCTATTCGTCAATCGGCCTAATATTGTTGGTTTCGATGACGCCGAGAGAATGGTCGCGGCCCAGGAGATCGAAATCAAGGAAGAGGACTGGAAGGATGGGACGGCAGCGTTTAACACCAAATTCGTGAAGTTCCAGAGTGTATTTTCGCTAAATCTATTCGTAGAGGATGCGGAAGGGGAGGCGGAGAAGGTCAGACTTGATAGGATTAGACTTGTGGGAGAGGTTGGAGAGAAGAGGGACTTGGGGAAGTTGGAGAAGGTTGGAGAGGAGTAAACAGTAGATTGAATTGTCGGTTAGAATTGAGGGCTATGATAGAAAGAGGAAGAGGAAGGCGCAAGTCTGGATGGTTTTTTATGAAATGGGAGGGTAGATACTGAAGCGGGACGGTGTAGATGGGGTTGGGCTTCTTTATCTCTTGCATGTATCCTAAATCTTTATTTTGATTCTTTCTTGACTGTTTTTTTATAGAAAACTTTATGGCTGGATACAGTGGTGGAAGCAATGGCATATATTCCCTCCCTCTTGAAGCCCCATGCATAAGAAAAGTAAGAAGAGGTTGTTACAAAGGCGGCGTGGGCGATGGAGCCCCAGATAAAACTAAGACCATGGCTCGATGGCGATACACTCGCTATATAATACACTGCCAATAGATGTCTACGTATCGGCAGTTTACTATCTATATATATACAACGTCACGGCCCTCAGAACCAAAACATCCTATAGTTCATGAATGATTATACTTACACCTAAAGTAACAATCTTAAAAGGGCCGTAGGAAGTTAGAATGCTCTACGGATAGACTTACCCTCTGTCTCCTTCCGACCTTCAAGCTTCATCGCCGCCGCCGCCGCAGGCATTTATAAGATCGACATCTAGGGTTCAAATTTACTACTATGATAACTATTCCAGACTATCGGTTGCTTACTGCTGGCGCTGGCGCTATAACATGAAGATATTATCTGGGGCTTTACGTAGCGGCTTGGTTCAGTCTATTTGGTAAATCAATTGCCATATGTATCTCTATCTAGATTAGTTTATGATCGATTGCCGACGTGCACGTACGGGGATAGGGTCGGCCGGTCTACGATCTACTTGACGATATGTATGTTCCACGTATTAGATATAGCATATATAGTTCAGTTGTGCTTGTATGAGCTCCGGCAACTGGCCGTTTAATTTAAGAATTTGGTGATCGAGATTTCGCGAGGTATATGTCATGTCAAGATTCGTAGTATATTATCAATATTTCGTGAGGCATGTGCATAGGAGCGCATATATCTCGAAATTGGCCGATTAGCTCATGTATCGATATAGACAATTATACGTAGGTACTTCCACCCATGCGCATCTACCCCAAGAAAAACACCCCATCTACCGAAAGCAGATACGCTTGCCGGCCATTTGGATGACTGATAGCAGACGTTGTCAGTCGGGTGCCTGGCGCCTAGCGTCTGTCGACGGTTCGAGTTCCTATATGTGTAGAGTTCTCAAAATGCAACAAATGGGTGTTCAAAACCCAGCCTTCGAACCAGAAAAGAAACAAAGGATAAAAAAATAAAACAATACGACAACATGCAAATGCCTTCTTTTCACATGTATGCTCGTATAGGACCCGGTTCTGCGCCCATATTCACCCTTTAATCAAAGTGTAATACCCCTCAAGACGAGTATCGGAATACTCTACATAGTATATCCATCGATCAAATTCTCCGAAATTGTTATTTTACAAAGCGTAATCCGGCCCGGCGTGTATATAATAATATCCATCTATGATACTAGTATACTGTCTTTCATAATAGTTACGGAATATTAATATCTACTAGATTTCTTTCCTGAGAAAGGAAATATTCAGGTTCCACTATAGCTAGGGTGTCGATTCATAATACGTCCCCGAATGAAGTTGATACCGGGTCGACTGCGCAGCTGCCCGAGAATACGAGAGCTCTACCATGAACCATCGATCAAGAACTTCCAAAGTTAGAATACCCCGAGGATTCAGAAATAAGGAAGGACCCTAGGAAGGAAGGAACGGAAAGAAGCTTCAATAAAAAATAAAATGTATGGGATTTAGATTGAATTAGGCTATCTATAGAAATACTTTTTTTTTTTTCTTGTTGATTCATACGACATCGCTGAAACCACTCCAATTTCAGCATAATATTGTCACAAAAAATTATACCTCACCATGGGTGGTGGTAAAGCTATATAACTTTTGAGACAACTATATGGGTTCTTCTGTTCACCGAAAAGAAAGCCCCCCATGAGATTAATACTCAAAAGACTTCCTTGCCGGTTAGTAATTATAAACCTTTCTTCACCAGACATCGTAACCTGGGAATTAAAGAAAGCTGGCGGGGGAGGAAGACCCTTCTCCCCCCAAAACCGTTACGTCTCAGGTTCATACGTCGGAGCATAACGTGGGTACCCGGAGAGGAAACCATCAAAAGGGAAGCAAATACGTCTGCATAATTGCGAATGGAAACTAACCGACCTGCCATCAAAGACAAAGTGCCCTGTACACGCACATATAACAATTGTACAAGGGAAAGCCCTTGTGGGAGAAGGGATGTTTTGAATCCAATCAAACCTTGAAGGAAGAGAAAAAATACATATGAGTAAGAGACACAATAGTTAACTAAGCAAGAAGTAATCCTCTCGGATCCGTGACTGAAGGCAATATGTGCATACAAGTTAAGTTAATGATACCAGCATGTCCTTGTCTGCAGCAAGATGAATACTAGGTAAATTGAACGCCACCCAGCCAGCTTTACCATTACCCCGCGCCTGATCCATACCGGCGATTCCGAGATTCAAGTTTAAAACCAAAGAAAATTTGATCTTGGTTCGGATTATGTTATCTTGAGTCAACTTCCAAGCACGTGAAATCCTCGCCATTTCCAATACTTCGGAATCTTTTTTTTTTTGTGCTATATTTCGGGATATCAAATTCCGAAAGAAAAGAAACGAACCCCAGAACCAGAGACGGAAAGGGAAAACAAAAAAGCCTCTCTCTAGAATATTCCCAAAGAGCCGGTTTAGACGTTTAAACCCTCACTTTCTTTCTGAATATGCAAAATACACATGGTCGAAGCATTGCCTCACATGTATGGCGGCGGAAAATATCCCGTGACAAAAGCCGTTTCAATTCATCAAGAAAGCTAAGGAACCCCAGATTATATCCAATCCAGCCGAAACCCCAAGTGTAATGCATGATATATCCCCACAAAACAAAAAAGAAGAGCATATTACCCCTCCCATGTAAGAACTCAAATTCTGGTCATCTACCAGGTGAATGGTTCCCGGTGTCCCCAGTTCATGCAACAAGGGAAACTAAGCCAACGTCTGTTCTCTTCCTTTGACGAGAGAAAAGAAAAACGAGGTGGTCAGTTCCTCTTTGCATATCCTGGGACGAGGAAACCATGTTCGTCTACAGGAAAAATATCATAATCTCAAACGAACAAGGTGGAGGGGCAAGTATCATGTCACGAGGGATTTATTTTGGAAAATGCGGGATTTGGGTCCGTCTACGAAGAAGCCGGTCCCAACACTAAGGATTCAGGATTCTCGTTAGAGCTAGCTACATACATAGGCTAACTAAGGTAAGCTCGAGCTCAATCCCAGAGACGGCTTAACCACTAGCTAGGACTTTGCATGAACGGTTTACCAGAGGGGAGAGGTTTAAACGTTTACAATTATGCATGAACTTCTTTTGCAAATGCGGTGCAGGAATTTAGCCAACGAATGAATCAACTGGGAAAAAAAATTTTAAGAATTTTTTTTTTTTGTTGTTGCGAAGCGGCCGGGCGTTTTCCAGTTCCTCTCTTCTTGAGACATCGTTTATGCAGGTACTGTGCATGGATTCTTACTCGGAGCTCGAGCAGAGTTTGATAGACAAGAAAAAAAAGTGTACATGGGTTCACGATATTGGCTTTTGGGATTAAAGTGCTTGTTACTGTGTGTGTGGTTTTTTCTTTATGCGTCTCTCTCGTGATAATTCGAAGAGTAATTGAATTCAAAGTGCCGCATTGCCGTCCCTTCAATAGGTTCTCCACAAAGGCAAAAGAACGCGATTTTGGTCTTTTTGTTTTACGATAAAACGGCTTAGTGCGATAAATCGTTACCATCCGCTCGAGTTTAGCCAGAATGTATCACGAAGGGCTTGTCCCCAAAAAGAAAACTCGAACCAAGCCCTTTTCTACTTTTCTGGGGTTTACTCCGTAATTGCATCTCGGAAAGCAACCTCTATGGATATTTTTCTTCCCTTCTACCAAGATTAAATGCCGCTTGGCCGGCCGTCGATGAGTCGACTAGGGTCGAGTCAGAGATTTCCTGGGGAAAGGAAAACTAGAGTGGAAAAAAAAGGTCACCACAAGAACCACCTACGACGCTAGACCGGGGAATGCGGATGAAGGTCACGCAATTCGCGTTCTATTGTTGGTGTGTCTTTCCTGCGGGAAATTTCCACTTAATCTCGTCGACGAGATGAGATGAAGTTTTGAGTATCTTTTTCTTTTTGGAACTTAGTGATTGAGGTTCACGGTCTAGACATCTCCACTAGTTGACTTTGCTAATACGATATATGAGACATGGGCCATTTGGTATAGTATACCCTAGTACGCTATTTTGCATTGAAGATGTGAAAAACAAAGGACCCTACCTTCTGGTCACCGGGAAGTGGGTAATTCAGACGTATACGTGTGGAACGTCGATCATATCAAATTTCGAGTGTGATAGATGGCGGCCCCAAGTGGCTTCCGGGAAGTTTTCCTTGTGGTCCTTTAGGGTTTTCGCTGGCGACGGAGCTAGACTAGACTACATTTGATACAATCGTGAAGCATGAAGCGACAAGAAAGTTGGTGTTGGCAATTGTGAACGAACGTCCAAGGGCATGCATCTGTGCTACAGACCTGCATATTTGCTGAGAGCATAAACAGCCCCCAAGAAAGTTAAGCTATGACATATCAAACTTTTATATCTCCGTGATCGAACAGTTCGTAATATCACATCCGAGTTGGCGAGTGAGATTGAAAGAAAGCTTCCAGCGGTTGGATCGACTTATACATTTCGAGAGATGTTGTGGTTGGGATATGAAACAAGAATAATGCAAAGACGGCAAGGTTAGAAAGATGATACCCAAGCGCCCGATTCGCTGGCCCATCGACACCTTCAGAAGGTTCGATATGTGGATCCACCTACCACATGCCAACTAGTTGCTACTACGTACAACTAACATACCGTATGTGTATTATGTAGGAGTAGATGCACCATCGACGCACGGATGGAGTCTGGTGTGCTTTGTTGCATCTATTGTGGACTTGTGGATAAATAATGTGACTTAGACTTGGAGTTTTTGGCGATTGGGCTTGGTCATCTCGCTGTTGTTCACCTCAGCTCGTTTGTACAATCGCGCTGTTTCTCCACACACACATATTTCGAAAGCAAAAGAGGAAAAAAAAAAAAAAAGAGTTATATGCATGTTTTCGCTATGACACTTCCATGCGGTCTAAAAGTCTGTGCCAAAGACGGAGGCAATGGCTGCGACTCAAGGCGGACCGTAACACGAGGTTAGCTAGCCAAAGCCTAAGATTTCGAAATCTTTCGCTTAAGTGTGAAGATAAAGTAGCGGTAGTTTGATTGGAATGTCTCATCATTGGCAGATTTGACAAGTTCGCACAGAGATATGATTGATTGTTTTACACTGAGTCGTGGCACACTCAGGTGTCGACGCCTAGTCTTGCTGCATGCGATATGGAAGGAAGGAATCGGCTGTCCGGAAAGGAAGCTAGCGTCCGTCCGTAGATTTTGGAAATTCGAACAGATCTGGTCGAGCGACAGGAAAAAAAAAAAAAAAAAAAAAAAAAAAAAGAAAGCGTCATGAGATCAGTTCTACCTCATACACATGTTAGAAATGGTAAGAATTGAGACTAAACTAGCAGGAATGCGGTCTTCCTCGTACGCACATACATCCATACCATGCATTGGCATTGGCATCTCGTTCTTGTATGTATGTACATATGTCTACCTACGCACAGTTCTAAGAAAAGTCACGTCTACAACGCACAACCCTGACATGATTATATTGTTTTTCGCAATATCATTATTGCCCTTGCGCGTCCACCCCGGAAATTCAGAAAAATATAATGCAATGTCCGTCTACGAGACCGGGACCCCCCATGTTAACTTTACCTTTTGGCATGTCCTATCCAAAATCAGGAAAAAATGGAAGTTTCGGACTGTGCAAGACAAAGATTGACGGCCAAGGTCGACCGGTCTATGAGGCCAAGGTGCTACTTCGGATATGACAGGCTACTCTGTAATCAGTGGAAATCATATGTTAATCCATTAGTACTATGTAGAATATGGAATGACACGGGAAGAGGTAACAGTCGTAATGGAGTAGTTACGTTTCCAGCATAGCCACGCTAATCATATAACTTGATATTGCCTATATTAGTACAACTTGGGGCGGACGCATTTCGGAATAGTTTTCCAGTGATGTCGTTGTTTAAAATTGCTAGAAATTGAAGGCGTGGAAGTTTAAATTTAAATTATTTTTAGAAATCGAATGAGATGACGGCAGAGTACGTCCAAGTACATTACCATACGTAGTAGGGAAAAAAATCTTTTGGGCAGGCAAAATGCATGGATTCTATTTTTCTTTTCGGCTGTCTGATGTTTACGTTACATGCGTTGATGCAGCGAAGAGCATCTAAGCGAATGCTGTCGACATCTTGATATTGATCTTGTAGATGACATCGATGCCCTGCTCTCTTGGACGAGCATTAACAGGGCGCACATATTGTCTGACGGTGGGATGTTGTTTTCCGCTAGACTTCTGGCATTTCCTCTTGCCGGAATAGGATTCGCGACCTTTTTTTTTTTTGTTATTATTTATTTTTCTGCCATGAATTCAATTCCATCGCCATCCCGGTAAATTTGAGAGAATAGATGAGGATGTGATTACCTCGCCCCCAGGGCCCACATCCCCAGTCTGTGCCCTGGGGGTTTGATACGAAGCTCTTCCCAGGATGATACATATTACGCTATACATTTAGGCCCACAGGGCCTACGTGTTAATATGCATGTAGACTAGTAGACAAAGTTTCTAAGCTTTTAGAGATGGCCCCAAGAGATGTGCACAGGCACGGTCATACCGTGATAGGCTTCTGAGCACGTTTCTTAAGTGAAAGTTTGGATAATATCCACCGGGTTAAAGATTTCGGTTGATTGAAGCGAAAGAGCTGTGCATGCACACAACCCAGAAGTTAACAGGATCATGAGCAAGTCGAACGGAAACTAATGACTAAAGCATTTCAACCTGATACACGCTTACGCTTCTGGCTTCTACGCCTTGTCGTGGTCATCTTTGACTTTTCGATGCCATAGCGTATCGAACGTGGTTTTCCAATCACGTTGTGATCAAAAGAAAACTTACTCAAGTGGGAAAAAATCATTAAAAAGGTTCTTTTACCTAAACGTCAATAGACTTTCAGAGATTTTAAGCGAAGGCACCCACGGTCCGTCTATCTCGCATGGACGAGACTAGATAGGCAGGTGTCCTTGTCCGTATCGTGGGCGGATTCCAGCGTAAGAATGGTCCCATATCTGAATACGTAACCCGAACGAAGCCGACACCAGGAACAAGACTCAGGAACCATCCGAAGGCACCCCACGAAATTTAAACAAAATCCACCGCGAAAAGAAAAACACCTAATCCTCGACCGACGTGATATCTACTGAGTAGATGTTTGATCGTGGTGGTCCTTCTTTTGATATTGCACCATTTTGCTAAGCTCTTGCCGCACGATAATTCCCCACGCTAGCACTTATCTTCCGTTATCAGGCTGTGAGGGCACGGTTTAAAACTGTCAATCGCACATAACCGAAAAATGAGGATATCATTATATTCGCCGACGTGCGGTTCCTGTGCCGGCGATACATAGAGTTCAATAGCTAATGCGCCGGGGCCTGCATGCAGGATTAATTTCGCTCAGTCTTTCTCGAAAGAGAACATGCGACAGTCAGTCAAAACACCAGACGACGTTTTTTTTTTTCTCTTGTCATTGCCAGGTTCTAAGGACGTGGGTCAACCTCGGACGTGGGTTGGACGCATACTTTGGGACCATGGGAAG
The DNA here is from genome assembly GCA_036872735.1 of Orbilia javanica. Classification (NCBI taxonomy): domain Eukaryota; kingdom Fungi; phylum Ascomycota; class Orbiliomycetes; order Orbiliales; family Orbiliaceae; genus Orbilia; species Orbilia javanica. The sequence continues at coordinate 776,644 of JAVHNR010000008.1, forward strand.
GCGCTGCCTATTTCTCTCAAAACCACAAATAATTGACCGCAAATGAAGAAGCCGAAGACGGATTCTCTATCAAGACATCGAGAAAAAAACAAAACCCATGGTTTGATGTTGTAGAAGGCAAAACCCTTCATGAAGTGAAGATAAGCAATTCTTTTTTTTTCTGTTCAAAGAGCCTCGTGGCAAATGCAGAAATCCAGCCCTTGCAGCTGAAGGCATCCATCCCATATCATTAGCGCTATAGCTTCTTACCACACGCAACACAGCTTCGAGCTAAACCACTTGGTTTAGATTTGCAAATATACGAAAGTGTCGTTTCTCTTCGAAACATCCCCGGGCGACGATAATAAGAAACGATGAGACTATTACGTTCCTCGGGTAGCGTCGGCCTCTGGGTATGCCTCCAGGCCCTGGTTCTTCAAGTAAATCATGTTCCGGTGGCCACCGCGGTCATCGTCGAGATACCGCTGAAGCCTGACCTGAAGGACTACTTCAAATTGAACTTTAAGTCGTTCCTGATTGTTGGCCACCAAATAGATAAGCTGAAGGTCATCAAAGAACGGAAATGCCCCACAGGGGATACATCGGACTCGTCTACCCCGAAAGTTATTGCAAATGACTACTTCTCCTCGTCGTTGAGTTACCTGACAAGGAAGCTACGTCTTGCGGAAGACCAGCTAAACCAAACTCTCAAACTCATGCAAGAGTATTACCTATCTGATCCTTCCAAGTTTAGAGAGCTACTAGCGAAATATAACTTTCAAGATATCACAAGTGCGGAAGCGGCACGAGACCAGTTGGTCCAATATCGAGAAATCATTTCTGAAGATCTCCCAGTATTTGGCCGCTTTTCAACATGGTTGGATAAGGTGCCCGGTCAGATGATGCCTCTAGGAAATGATGTGACAAAGAACTTAATGCAGCTATCTTGGAAAATCGAAGGAGCTACGGAAGCCGATTTCACCCAGGACGAAAAGCTAAGGGTCGACACCGACGCCCGGAATGCTACCATTGATAAATTTCAAGATGTAGAGCTACGAGCAAACAGTGGGAGCGTCGTTGCAGCATCGGCGGCCGCATGGGGGGCCGAAAACATGGGCTATAAGTTCAAGCAATACGGGCATAATGACTTTCCAATCGCCGCAGTTTTCCTCAAGATACAAAAGTGGTACGAGTGCTGGGAGCCGCCGTTGGCTACAATTGTAAGCCGACTCGCCGACAAACTCGGCCCGTTCCCAATATGGGAGCGGGAAGATTAAGAATGTACCAAGCGCCAGTCAGTTAGATCTCGACCTCGTCTGTTGTAGAGGAATGCAGATCCATATCTCTGATGCGCTGTCCTGCGCAGTACACGGTACATTACGAGTATATGTACATACAGCCATGTACAGCCTCACTGTGTGACGAACGACACTATAAAATTCCAAGAACGTGTACATATCAATGCCACCACATGTGATACTATATCACAACCATCATAAACCTTCGTTCGCTTGTTTCTGTTCTTCGTGCATGCAGAAATATGTCTGAGGTCCTGGTAATTTCCCGTCAACAGGAACAACGCATTGCAGGATGCATATGCGCCGGCCAGGAACATACCACAGCCGAAGACCGGTCGACCTATCGATGCTCTTCTCATGCCCCACATTGCCTGCAATGTCCTCTCCGTTTGACCTTTTGCCCTGCGACAATACCCAGCCGCTGCACTGGGAAGATCCAATAAATGTGGGCCTTTTTCTGTTGGCAATTGCAAATTCTGGAAAGGGAAAGGAACAGCCTTGTCGTGTCTCGAGCGTCTGCCCTTGAACGTACCCCAACTCTACTACGTATAATCCTTTCGAACATCTCGTAAAACAGGCAATACAGGCTAATATTCTCCACAGAATACGATAGTACGGTAGGTAGATGGGGTTCACATTGACATGCCGTTCGTAGAAAATATAGTCGAACACCCACACCTCTTTTGAGAAAATCCAGAACATTTCGCTATATGCGGGAATTTTCCTCCGAAGAAAAACACCACTCCACCACCATTACTTCGTCGATATTAATATCGCGCACGAGATTTAATTCCAAGTGTGGTTAAAACATGGTGGCGAAGGTGGATTTGCCATTCGGCCGTTTCTGTTTGAGCTCTAGAATTTTCTAGTATTGTAACGTCAGGGACGAAACGGTTCGTCGGTACCGCCCTGTGAACAAAATTAACGGCTCAACTCCCAAACAGGAAAGAAAAGAAAAACCTCTGTTTGAATTTTTCTCTTTCATTCATTCATTATATTAGTCAAACCCAACTATTATAGAGTTTACGGACTATATGGTGATCTTCACGTCGTATCCTGTCCAGCATGATACAACCATTCCAACTGTTTGGACTTCATGTGTTGGAGACTCGGATCGAGACTCATGTCAACTCTAACTCTGAGCGTTCGGAAAGAGAGATAACTTCATGCATGAATGGAAGGCTTGAACGGCTAGGTATCTGACTTCCGAACGAATCGTCTCTTACGATTGCCGTTTCATTTCAAGGGACACCCTTCAAAGAATTTTCCATTTTGACGAATCAATGGATTTTAGACCGCGGGGTAAACAAGGGAAACCCTGACCGACGTCGGTGAGGAGTTCAAAGCGGTGGGGACAGCATCACGACACCTCAATGTTTACTCAAGGAAAAAAATATATATAATAAAAAAAACAAAAAATAAAAAAATAAAAAATAAAAGCTGTTGAGCTTATTAGGCCCCATTCTCGTGATCGATGCCCTTGCTAAAATCACGGGAGTTGGAAACGAAAAATCCAAAAAATCTGGAGCAATGGAATAAACCTTCGACGGCCTGGGGCAAGCCATAGGTGTGTCTATGTATGTACGTATGCACGTCGTAGCTCCGAGCACATGATATTATCCACGACAAAGGATTCGTCGACATTGGCTGAAATTTAAAAATTAAAAAGAATGGTGGTCAAAGCACACGCTTGCTTGCCATGCTCTCGGGATTGGATAATAGCCGGTTCGGCTCTTTGGCAAGTTGCATGTTTAAGGGCACAGCGGCACGGCGATCTCGGAGTATTGGGGTGGTGAGACTGACGACAGTGAAAGATATTTCTGGATTGGCTAGAACTATTCCGGCGGCTTCGAATCGTCTGGTTTGCATCGACAATCAATCTTTTTCTTTTAGAGAGTTTCATCCTGATAGAAAGACCTATGATAGTCGAGACAAACTTTCTTTAGTGTTGTTTTTGTTTCGTTTTTTTGCGGTTTTTGTCGAGGCTAAGTTTGCACTACTGCGAACCGTGCCGTGTGTGCAGGAACAGGAAATTCTTTGCCGTAACCATTTTCCGTTCCTGCAGCATAATACCAAAACCCAGCGAATCACTAATAAACACCAGATCTCAGGTGCCATCGGCATCTTCATACCCAATCTACCTTTCGTTTATTTGAAAGTTTGTCACGGCACAGACTCGTGCAGCATAGGAAATATTTCTGCAAGTCTGGGCAAATTTGCGAGATGCAACCGCTATCACATTTGGACACCGTATCGTGCCCCGGATCAGCCCTCGGGGGCAAGAATGCGAAGTCTGATCCTCGGGTCAGGAACCCGTTCCCCATCTGGTTCCCTTGAAGTTTTCTCTTGGCCTTTTTTTTTTCTCTTGAAAACTTTAGAGTCCCACATTGCCAACTAAGACTCCCCTGCTGGATCCATGCGGCCGGATTGGATACCCTGCCCCAGCTTAATCCCTTGTGCTGTGGACCAGGACCCTGGAGATCAAACCTCGTAAGTGATCAGAAAGTAGAATAGTCTCTGCTTCAAAGCGAAGAAACCAGGGCCTTGGCAATTTGCCTCCACTGTGTCGCCCCGCTCCACCAGCGTATTTCCCATCAATGAGAAACTCGCAATGTTGGAAAGTCTCTCGCGTGAACCAGTTGCCTTTCGAGAAGCCCAGTCGAAGGTTTGAATCGTCCCAGCTAATTGTCTCTCTGGGACGAAGCGGGCTTTCTTCCCACATCCGCGGACACACCCACTTGGCTCTAAACCGTTTCAGTCGAGGATTTAAGCAACTTTGGAGACCAATTTCACATTCCATAAGATCGTTTCCCTAATCACATCGAATCCCTCTGAGACAATGCTATAGTTGAAGGGCACGATGGATTTTATGATTATCGAATTAAACGTTTCGATAGCGGGTCCTCCCGCCAAGACTTGGTGATCCAACCATCCGGAACCTCGGATCGTAGAAATCCTCGAAATGGGACCCTGTGAAGTCGAGGCCTGGAACGAACGCAAACGCCTTTTTGCCAGTTTCTTCGGAAAGCAAAATTTGGCGAAATCGTCAACTTGGGATTCAACCCGAGGAACAGGTCTAACTTTTTTTGTGGCGGTTTCATTTCCAGACAAACACGGTTCCGGGAGACACGTTTTTTTTCTTCCCTTGATATGTGACCAAATCGATTCATACGTACATTGGAACGAAGAAAAATAAAAAACGTGACGGGTGTGCCCGGTATGATACCAAATGGGCCGATGGGATGGTGATGGGCGAATTTTCGGCCTCGGGTACTAATCTGTGACGTCGGAGTGTTATCCGGGATTGGTATATCGAGGAGATATGAGCCCGTCGGCATTTCATTTCGAGACAGGTTTCACCAAATGGCGATGCGCGGTTTTCAAATTTTCTTGCCCTTCGATCTAGGCGGCTATAACCAGCAAGTAAAGGTGTTGGACGGCGTCTGATCTGCTCTCCAATGGGACTTTCCAATGTCGCCAAACATGCAATGGAAGAGAATAAAGATGTTGCTAGAACGGGTGGACCCATGGGAGATACCGAATGGGGTTGGTGGATATCGCCAAAGCCTTGGATAGGAAGGCACCGACTGGAGGGACTCGTCCGACGAAACCTAATTCGCTTGATACATCTTGCATTGGGACATCGAGGCTGCAAGATGGTCGGGCTTGCCACCACCGAGCCTCTCTGTGCCATATGCAAGATGCAAGAGAAGACTGAGGAAGAAACGACAGCTGAGGCAGCAAACGAACGAACGCATGGCACACATGGCACGCCTGGCATGATCGCCTGTGAATTCAAAGCCTTAGCTGTGTCGAAAGAGTTTTTGTCACATGTGCACACATGGCATTCCATGGCAGACGTCGAATCTGGAAACCCCAGACCCATTGGGAAAGCCGCTCCGAACTGTCCATTGACAGCGCAGCCTCCCCGAAGGCACCAACCTGCCTCTGCATGAGGCTTCGTTTGAGAATGTGTTGACCTAGGTTGGAACCGGCATGCTGGCTGACCGACCGATTCACCGATTGATCGATTGAGGAGCTTCGCTGGAACGTCAAAGTTCCCGCTAATATGCACCTGTTGGATCTGTTGCATGTTGGAGATGCCCAGGCGTGTAGGCATGTACCGGTACAAGGCAGGCGACGAGATGCCGCCGGTCGGGTTCTGTTCTAAATTTGAAGACAGCTCGATCAAAGCGACGAACCGTCTTGGGTAGGCGGTTTCAAAGTTTCCCCAAAGCTCAAGCCTACATCATCCCGTCGACATTGATATTGGTGGGGTCATCGGTCAGCAGCGAGAAGGGCTTTCGGGAAAGCGTAGTTCCATTGTTTGTTGCCATATAGTTCTTTGGAGGCAGCCGTGATATTGCAGATGAACTGGGTTTAGTTAACCATCCACAACTTCAGTTTCAGGGTGAGATCCATACACAATAGCGTCGTTCGAGCGGGGACCTTGCATGCACATAGACGGCAAGGAATCCTGTATCCCGCCTAAAACCTTGCGGACGATAAGATTCCATCTGCACATCGCCTTCGGAAAAACCCAAAGAGCCATGTCCAGACAGACAAACATGTCAGACATCACCACGAACTGTGAAGAAAGTCATGCTGGGACACGGCATTGACAGGCTCTCGCGGGGCTCTGCTGAATCCTGGATATCGATTCCTGTGCTCTTATCCGGTCATCTGGGAATGTCGTGTTTCATGTCCCTCCCACAACATGACGCTTGGTGAGCTTACGGCCTGGGTATAATTGCATTCCACTGCATACAGGCGCACTAATCGGTGCTGACTACGTCAGTTGTGTTCGAAATAGTACCAGTCTACAAGGTTCAAACATGCACAGGGTCTGTATTGTATGTATTTTAATTACATCTCGCAAATGCTGTGATACCGTAAGAGGGGTTATCCACAAAACTCACAACTTTAGCATTTGAAATCGTGTTTATCCACTGTGCCTCGACCTACCGCTAATGATCTTTCTCAGGTTGGCTTCCAGGAATGGAATATCGCCAGAGATAAAATTAAGGTTGGGTCGGTTTGGTGAGGGACCAACTGTCGGTACCTGGCACAATCAGCAGCATTGTACCTGACCGCTTGGCATCAAAGTCCCCCCGGATGCAGAATTATTGCGCCCGGATTGACGGTTTTAGCAATGCCTATGCGAGATGCAGAGTCGACGCGCACGCCTTTTCGTTTTTTTATATTTGACAGACCCATATATATCTATCTTTATATCGATATAGTGTGGGGTGGCTGTATAAAGTGGTGGTGGTAGTGGTGGTGGTGTAATTATATGCAACCACGGGGACAATTGATGATTCGTTTCGTTTCCCGAATCTATAACCGTTTCAAAGGTTCCAGATAAACCATCAGATTGTCCCCGGATATTGACGGTATCTTCGGGTCTACAGGTCTTCATTCGGTTCGAGTGTTACCAGTCGAGATATTTGTCCCAGGTGCCTGACAGACCTTGTAGGTGAAATTCACGAGAATGAGACAGTATCAAATTGATGTGGAGATATGTCAAAATCTCTAGCGTTATATCGTCATGGGACCGGTCCATGATAAATCAAGGTCTTCCAAGGTTTTCCAGCCAGACTAATAAGAATACGGATTATAATTTGAAAAACAGCGGGTACACGCAATGTGAATCCAACCCGAAGAGAGTCGCAGTTCGGAGAGGATATTGGTCACGTTGACGGTATACTCATGGTGATATCCAATCAAGAGAACCTTATGCTGTTTCAAAGCAGTGGGGAACGAAGATATATTCCATCCCGCTCACAAAAAATCATATTTTAGGTTTGATAGAACAGAACAGAACAGAACAAGCATTCCGTAGCGTCCCTTGGACAGTGTCAAAATGGTTTGTGGATATGTTTGTGTGAATTATTTTGTAGTAGTATAGTAGTATGTATGATGGAGTTCCCACCTCGATCCTCCGGGCATGTAAACAGAGAAGAGATATAGATCATGGATCAGCCAGCACTTGTGCAATATGTTTGTTCTATGCTTCGATTGACGCTCATCTAGACTCTAGACATCATTGGTATGATGGATGGGCAACACGGGAATGTGATAATCGAAGCAAGCCGCACGGAGACAAAGTCTCCTGTTTGTGAGAAGAAGAAGAAGAAGAAGAGAAAGAAAATTTTCGCTGGGAAGAGAATTTGTATACAAAATTTTTTGTGTGTGTGTTGGGTCTTGGCATTCACGTGTGTGTTACACCTCAACTCAACACAACCGGTTTCACCAACTGTTGTTAGTGCGGGACAACATCTACCAATGCTAACAAGCAACTAGACTACGACCTGGGCTCAGGCGCCCAATATCATATCAATGCATGTCAAGCTGTTCCCTGGTTGTAGCACAACTTCTTCTTTTTTCACCAGCGGCTTTGATCCTTCCAGCTGAGATGGCTACGGATTTAGTATAGTACGGCGGTTGGGAGTAGGATCTAATTCCTAGGCCTTGTCCCGGCATCGGTGAACACCAGTGTATGTACTGTATACATGTAAGTCGATCACATCTGGAATTGTTCTTCGAAACATTCGATGCATGGTTCGTGGCTGGGGTCTCTGATTGTCGAAATGTTAGATCTCACATTTTTTTTCAAGTTGGATTTACGAATCACCTGAAAGGAATAAACGAAATGAAGATTGTCAATCATGTACCAACGGGTTGAGGGCAATCGAATTCTCCATCCCACTAACATCCGGGATCCTGTTGATTCGCAGGAAAGTGTCACGATGTTATATCAGATTTTTTGAAACTTATGAAAGCTATGGGCAAGCAAGAAAGACGGGACGTCAAAGTGATTGCGTACTATGGGCCGGCCACCGACGATGCGGGAGCGGCAGTGGCAATTCTCGACCAGTCAGTTATCTGGTTTGATAGCGTCGGTCGAGTCCACAACACCATCTTCGGACTTTTGTGGTTTTCTGGCAGCCAACCAGAGACAGAGCTGAAGCGCGCGTTTTAGACACAGCACCTGCGGGATCACGAGTACACCTCAACGAAGACGAAAGATTGGAGCAAACATTAATATTAGCTTCTTTGTGGTTTCTATCGATTACTACCATCTACGACCCTCTAAGACATGCGTCTACGGTTTCCATTGCATGAGCCGACCTCTCGATTTTCAGTAGCATGAGGGTTAGCACCAATGACCCGCCGAATTGAGCCTAACCTACCAAATGCACCTTCTTTCTCGATTGCCTTCGGCTAGTAGTTTGAAGCCACCACGATAAGGTACCTTGGCCTCCAACACGGTACTTTTTTTTGCCCTTCTCTATCGCTGTTCCTGCAGTAGCTCGCATTCGAAGTCCTCGTTCTGGAGGACCGAAGGATGTATGTATGTATGTGTATGTACTTTCCGTGGACAAAAACTGGAGAAGAAATGGAAAGAAGAAAAGTTTGCAAATACCCACTTCATGCAGGAGAGTGAAGCATGGCTTGATAATGAAGTAATAAGAAAGAGTTTTTTTTTTTTTTTTTTTTTTTTCTTCTCTTCGGTGGGAAAAAACATGTGGTCCGGCTTTTTACAATTGACGTCTACACAGACGCCTAGAGGAAAGGTAGCGGCATTTCGTCAAGACTTACCCAGAATAGAAGACTTTTGCCTACACCTGAAACCAAGGCAGAAGATGCAACTAAGCACCTCTACAAAGCACATGGCCTATGCACGAGAGTCCATCGACCTATGGGGAACGGACTTATTCTGTGACGCCGGGTAGGCCCTCGACGGTACATTCGGCAATATATGTCTTTCGGTCGGGTACGCCGCAGAACCAACGTGTTCATCAGGCGGTGTGCGTACCATTGTACCTTTCGCCGATAAGTTTAGGTGTGAAAGGCCTTAGTGAAGAAGCATGAGCGGTGCTGCGGCATGTCCTTCAGGTGATGGAACACATTTTTCACGGTGCCGGATGAGCTGGACTGCGACGCAATCACACACTATTTCTCTCGGCTTCACCAATTGTCCAGGGCGTAGACGGTCAACTTCACCAAATCCAGCACTGAAAACTCTGCCAACTGCGCTCGACAAATGGAAGAGCGAGCAGGCCGGTGACTGAGCCTGGCCAGCGTGCGTATCGACAAATCGGGGCATGCGGACCAAGTTTTCGTCGACAAAATCAGAAATTTTAGCTCTTCCTCTTTCAAATTGGCTGCTTCTTTTTTCAGCTACTTATTGCTTTTTGACGGTGGCAGTGAGCGTGCGGATTGGTACTGTTCGTCCAGGTCGTACTTGTACCTTAGCATGGTCAAGTCCATGTGCCCACGGTGCTAAGAGGGTGAATGTTCGGGTACCTGTGGGTCCCGAAGCTTTTCACAGTCGATTCCCTCTTGGTTGGCTGCGGCCAGGGTTCTGAGGGCAACACAACCATACCATCACCATGACCCCATCACACCGCAGAGAGGACTGGAGGGCACTCGAGAGGGCTCGAGTGGACGAGGAGTGGACTGGGAAGGAAAAGATTCCCTGTCGGTCCAGTGCTAATGGCTCCGCGGTGGATGTGGTAGCATGCATCTTGGGCCGGTGGGGCAAATTTCTTTTTCTTTTTTCTTTTCCTCTCTTTCAGGTTTCATTTCTTATTCCTGCAAGTCTCTTAATTGAGAGTGGATGCGCCTCTCACTAGTCCGGAGCCTGAGTGGAGAAGGGTATAGAGACATTTTCACATCCCCCCTTTGCTTTTTTCCCACTCTCACACACCCTACCCCATCCAACTTCTGACCCTCGTATGCCGTGGGGGAATTTCTCGGTTGCTGCTGATTGTGTGATCTTAGCGGCGCGTCGCCCTGGGTGTCAACCACTAGCAGAATGCCGTTAGCTGCGAAATACATACGTCTCAGCCTGTGAGGACAGAGACGTCGTTGGCCAGCCTGCACCTGGATTTGCTTCTTTAGCCAGAAGACATGGTTCCTTTACCAAGATAGAGTGCGAGACCATGCTCAGGCTCGCTGGCGGTCGGTCGAGTCAAATACCGGCCAATATCTCCATCCAGATTCTGATATTTCCCACTCCCAGCTCTACACACCGTCCTTCATCGTAAGCTGCTCTTTATTCTTAAAGGCAAGGAAGCGTCTACGTCGGTCCTTCTTTGTTTTTCTGTTCTTCTCACATGTTATATTTAATATAATCTAATCGCCCGTCAACTGTTTCCACCACTCTCGTTTTTTATACACTTGGAAACCAGTCCCTCCCTCACTCATCATATAACATATAACATCCCATACATACATTACCATACCACAAGAGCTTCGATAGACACACACATTCCCTCAAGTCTATTGCCATCTAATCGTATTCATATATAATTCTTTCATCGTCAACCATCCTTTTTGTTGTTTAATTATCCTCTCCACGGCAAGGTTTCCGTCAGCTCGCGGGATTCAAAATCATCTCTTTTTTTGTTATACGAGAACACAGTCGTTTTAGCTTCCCGTCTAACAAATTCCATTCCGGAAAGTAGCACAAAGCGAAGCAACAATACGTTGATACATTGTTATTTTTACAACCTTTCAGGAAGGAAACAAGAGAAGCAAAAGAGAGAGAGAGAAGAACTTGTGTACCTTATACGACCGTACCACAAGTTCAAGGAAGTTGGATGGAAAGACATTAGAAATATTTTAATACGACTCAGTTGTCTGGATTTCCCACACTATTTTTGGACTCCGACAATATCACACTCATTCATTCCGACCTGAAAATCGACCGGTTACACTGCGAGGGCTCTGGAATTAACTCACTTACTACCATTACCACCGCTACCACCGCTACCACTACCGCACTAATCCCACCACCACTGTCCTGCACTGACAAGCGAACGCATTTGGATTTTTGTTTTTGTTCAAAAGGACTCTGGAAGCCAATCGAGAGTCGGTGATATATCTATCATCGGTAAGTTTGTTGCATTCGATGGTTACCCAGCCCATTTCCACTTCCAATTCAGACCTATTCCCGAGCAAAGAGAAATTATATTCGGGTGACATGAAATAAATAAAATCTTAAACCAAACCAAATCAAACCAAATCAAGAATGAAGGAGAGATATGCCAATCCCATGTCTCTCGTCTGGCGCGGGAAAGGCCGGTGGAGAAGGCCCCATTTGCAGTTGACTCGCGCGGAGACTTAGTCTCGACTTGTCGTCATGCACGCCTAAATTTGGGCATCCTTCGCATGCTCTAGTTCCTTCGCTTGTGCTTCCTCTTTCCTGCTCCTTGCATCTCCCACACCACGACAGGCCAACGCAGGCCTCGCCGGACAGTGACCCCTTCATGCGTGAGAACGGCCGCATGAAGTCTAAGTCTGGTCCTGGTAGACACCTGCTGCGCCTGTTTTGGCTGTGTCGTGCTTCGACGTCTACCTGCCTAAGTGGTTAAGTTCCATATACTGATCGGAGTGTTTCATGATCCTTTAGGCACAAGTTGCGTACGTCGGAAGGTTACTTGCCTCGCCCACGCCTATAACTATACTCTATACTTTTTAATTTATAAGATACAATGGAGGCCGCTGGTTTCCTCTACTATTCTCCGGACCCACAGGGCCGACAGCAGAAGCAGCACGGTCACCACGGTCACTTCTTAGCCCAACCGAATGCATACATCTCTGCTTCACCGCAGTTGCTTGCGCCAACTCCAATTCATTTCCCATCTCAGCTGGTTCTAGGTGGACGAGGTGTTCCTCTTACCATTACGCCTTCGGCTTCCCCATCTTTAATGGAGCCTTACGGTGATATGTGCTCCGAGTCTGCGACCACGGATCTTCTGTTCAACCCTGCTACTCCTCCTTTGAGCCACAGTGCCGTTAGCACACCATCCCTTTCTTATGCTATGCCTACTCCAATCAGCAACCACGGCTGGTCCTCTGAGGAGCCCGTTATTGCCACTGTATCTTTGTCCGATATCCATCTCCCAGGTACTCCAGTTGACTATTTCACTCGTAAGTATTAAATCAAACAGTTATAAGAAAAACATATGTCTAACATTCTTTCTTCAATAGCTGTTCTTGTTACTCCATCTATCTTGAAGTCTAATGCTAGCCCACCACCATCAATTTCTTTGAATGATTTGCACTGCCCAGCTCTTTCTCCATGCTCCTCTCAGGATTCTGACTGCTGTGACCCACGCGAACTCACCATCCAGTCCCCAACTCCTGTTGAAATCAAGCCAGACATCCTCTTCCCACCAATGGCTTGCCTCAGCGGTGATGATGACCAGTTCCTCTTTGGCGGAAACGTCGAGTCTTTCCTCCCATTGGCCTCCAAGGTCACCCCATACATGGCTGGTGATTACAACGAGGAACTCTCCGACTTGGGTGACTCCGAAGATGACTTCATCCAGAACTTCTCGGATGCCGTCTTCTCCAACAAGCGCATGAAGTTCGATGATGACTCCGAGAATGAGCAGCTCCCAAGCCCACCCATGTCTACCTCCTCATCCCGACAAGGCTCTGTTGCCCCAACCAAGGTCCCAAAGCGAAAGCTCCCAAAGGTCAAGAAGGAGAACACCCCAGAAGAGATGTCCGAGGAACAAAGACTGCGATCCTTCAAGTTTGGCTCCATCGACAGCACCGCCAGCTCCGAGCCATCTTCCCCATGCTCTGAAAAGCACTCGCACATGGTCGGACACCCAATCAGCCCCAACGTCATCCGACGAGGACGCAAGCAGTCTTTGACCGAGGACCCATCCAAGACTTTCGTCTGCCATCTCTGCACCCGTCGTTTCCGCCGACAGGAGCACTTGAAGCGACACTTCCGATCTCTCCACACTGAGGACAAGCCATTCGCTTGTGGTGAGTGTGGAAAGAAGTTCTCTCGCAGCGACAACCTCACTCAGCACAGCCGCATCCACGGTACCGGCGCTGTTGTCCTCGGTGTTTTGACTGAGGGTGAGGTCCCAGTCCTCGGATCGCAGTTCATGGAAGACGAGTCAATGCATTCACCTCAACCTTTCATTGTTGTTGACTCGATGACCGCTGCTTCCGGCGAGATCAAGGACAAGTCTTCGGAAGACAAGAAGTCTCGCAAGAAGAGAAAGAGGTCCGATGAGTAAATACTACTTTCGTGTACCCTTTACGACCATCATGACCATGCCTCATCACGATTGAACATGAAACCGGCTCATCAAGACCTTTAAACATTTTGCCTCTTTAGCTTGGGAAATCCTTTTTTTATATTTTATACTGGGTGGTATCTGACTTTAGCTTTTTTACAAATCGGAGTACAAAGAATTTGCTTTCTGGCGTTACACAATCCAATCATTTGGAGTATTCGGAATGGAAAATTGAATATATATTTTTGCATTACACTTCACATCTTCATCTTCACACTTTTCTGTTTTATTCTTCTTCTTGGCTCGCTTCTTCATTTCATCATGTGAATACTTCGTCTATTTGTATATTCGATTCTCGTGCAGGAGCGCATGCCTCTTTTTACTTTCTTTTCTTCCTCGCGATTTGCGATGGCCTATTCACACATCATTTTGGAACCTTTTTACATTTATTCACTTCGTCATTTTTTGACTCTTTTTGCATTTATATTTCGCTTCTTATCTTACTATTGATTTTTCATTTTTATTCTTCAATGACACATTACCATTTTTTCTTTTACGAAATTGAACTTTTCTTATGTAGCTAGATGGAATAATTACAACATTGTCTCCAAAAATAAATCCCAAGACCGCTCAGCTCTATGGAATTTGCCTTACGATTGAGCCTAGAATCCTACAATAGCGATCGATAACAGCGATCCGAACCAACTTAGCTATCCAACCTTTGCCCCAGTACCAAGAAACCACCATCCAATTAAACATTTTAGCTTGACCCTCGGATATCTCATCATCTCAACATGAGCATCGCTTCTGACGAGGCCCTAGCGTAAGACCCCCATCAGAGCGAATCGGAAATCGCGAAGCTTTCCAAATAAACCCATGTAAATCCTCTGGTGTGAACGGAAGGCTTTTTTTCTTACGATGAGTTAGGGATCTGTTCCTTGGAGTTGGGAAAAGAGACGAAATCCGTCTGAGAGGATTTGAGCTGACGCTGGTTAGCTAATGCTCAGGCTCAGGATTTGGGATAGATATTGTTTTTTTGTCATGAGTGGGAGAGCACGCGATTTCGGACAGAGTTCATTGGTGAGATGCATCCTGTAGGTTGGTCATTGGCGACCGGTTCTTGGAATTCTTTACAAATTTTTTTGTTCGATTATGCATTCGATGCGGTTGCCTTCCTGCAGGCCTGAAACCTTAAGACATCTATATTGAAGACTTGAAGGGTTTTCCGAGGCGACTGTCAGGTACCAAATGTTGGGGGTCGACTCCGTTACACACTTTTTTTTGCCTACCGGCCACCGCAGACATAGAATTCACGAAAGCCACTCGCATTATCAACGTGCTTGATTGCATTATTAAGTCGTGGGCTGCATAGTGTTTATCTCGGCTCTTTTTGCGGGTGCACTTTTTGTGCCCTTCTGAAATTTACTGTTTTGGAACTAGTGAGACTTGAGAGGTCGCCGAAGGGGGAACCTGCCGGGGAAGTCCTGATGTTTGGGGCACAAAAAAAAAATAATCCCAAGCTTCAACCCTCGCTGAGTGAAATGCGCCCCACATGGCACGTTTTGGTTTAGAACCTGTGGATGTTAATGTTTTTCCAAGAAGCAAAAATCTCTCTCTGGGTCCAAAAAGAAAAAGGTACGAAATTTGATATTCCCAGGCCAGTGGGTTATGGGAGAGCCCAATTCACCTGCCTGTTCCCACGCAAGATACGCGAAGGGATTTTACAGAGCTACGGGCGCTGGATATCTAACCAGCTAGCGTCGGAAGCCGAAATTGGTCAACCAGATGCGAAAAGGCAACCCTATGCCGGTCCTTTGATAACTTAACATTTTCGTATATGACGATGAGACGACGATTGTCACGTTCTTTGCTGAAAATTTTTGCCCGGCGGCGGTTCGTTTCGGGATTTGGTCTAGTAACCTTTTTTTCTTCTCTTTCACTGTGAATGAAATGAAATGAACCTTCTGCAGATGATATGAATATCGAGATCATGGTCACATATCGTCAACCTGCAGTTGATCTTGCGGCAAGCTGCTGTCGATTCTGTTACAGCGCCCTGGTATCATCCGTGGCAAGGCCCGCGTTCGGACGGTGCCATCCACCTCATCAGAAGGGCCGTAGGGCCTTCAAGCTCTCCACTTCCCGATAACCCATCAGGACAAGAAAACAAAGAAATATGACTAGTTTCAGTCGGAGGCCGTGCCATTCCCTTATAGTTAATATCACAATTTTTGTATATTTCTCTGCTGGTAATATAAGTGAAGCACGACTTAATTCAAATTGAGAGGTTCTTGGGTCCCTGTGGTCCCCAATAATTCCAACATCCCCGCAACGCAGATTTCTTCGAGCTTGAGACCCTTCTAGCGTGTTATGTGGGGACCATTGACACTATTTACACTTATCACAGCCCCCACTCGGTGTTCGAAGGTTTCCCGGGTCCACTGCTTTTGGTCGCGGTGATTCGACGGCAATGTCTTCCTGCTGCTTCCCTCTCCAATCAGGATATAACGGCACTTGGCTAGTCATGTAGGAAACAGCTTACAATGCAATGCGCACGATGTATGTACACACAACAGGTCAGTGATATCGCGATCCACATTGCTCTCACTTCGTCTCGAGCACTCAACAGGGATGATCCTTCTGCGGCATAGATAATTGTTGCTGATATGCTTCCATAGATAGACAAAATACTGTCCAATAGAGTGATTAACATGACGAGAACGGACTTCACACAATATCGGGCCGTCTTTGCCATGCACCGTCAAATTGTCTGTGGGTCGATCTAGACCGTTGATCAACACAAGATGAGGATATAACAGAGAGACGTTAGATGTCAAAAATGACAAAAAAAAGACACTATCTTCTGCCCCCTTGCACCTTCCGACGCTATCGAAACGGTGTGTATAAATCATACCAAGCCCATCCATCCGTCCTTAAAGCAGTTTAGCGGACGAAGAAAAAAATTATCAAAAAAAGACAACTTGCCGAAGACAAGCTGAATGAAGTGTACAAGTGGAGTCAAAGGGGATCGAACCCTTGCCCTTCCGCATGCAAAGCGGACGCGCTACCACTGCGCCATAACCCCAATTGTTGGAGAAATTATGCTCGCTTACGCTACAGGAGCTTACACGCGAAGGCTGACACGCTGTAATATCAGCTTCGACAAAGTTAGTGGTATCTTGCAATTGCCTGGGCACACATATCCGACTGGGATAACAACGACACACAGGTAGATTTGCTGTCAAAGCTACAGCAGTTGTCTCCACCTCTAATTCAGAAACTACTTTGACCAATCCGGCGGCTTGGCTTAGGGTCTTGATCAGTAATGGTTTGTTGGCAATATACTACGTAATTAACTCCTAGCCTCGGCCTCGATTTTCATGCGTTTTAGTGTATTGGAGTCCGCTATTGGCAGGGTACTTCGTAAGTCTATCGATCTATAACTTAGAAGGTAAAGCATTTGCCTGTGTTTGACAACACTATAGGGCTCTGGAACAACGATCCTACACTATAGCATAACGGAGGCGTTAGTTTGCGGGCATTAACGTGGCGGATGAATCCTGTGCTATAGCTCCTTGGAAACCTATAGCTAAAAAAACTTTTTCAGAATTAACTCCCAAAGAAATTATGGCACGGATTGAACGGGCCCGTGTATCTTTCAGCTCTCGGACTTCTCACTCCTCGACAATCTTGGCCGTCCCACAATTGACAGAGAAGGTTCGAAATTTTCTACATTTGAAAGATTCCCCCCCCCGGCACCGGTTCGCCTTCTCGTTTGATGGCAACCTATCGCCTCGAATTTCGGGTTCCGACGCTGTGCATGAATTCCTCGGAACGTTTTCCTTCATCCGAGATACTGGGTTGCGGAAGTAAGGGACCCGGTGGCTTGATCTACACGGAATAACTCGTCTAACGAACCGTTTACCGCGACTAGAGTTCCGTTGGTGCCCGAGAATCGAATGATCGTGGGCCGACAATGCAAATTCTTTAGCTTCATTCCCTGGGTTCACCGGTGTGACTTTAATGCTTAAACCTAAATTATTCCTTTTCTTTGCAAGATGTATAGATACATCTTGCAAACTAGCCGGAAAAGTCGATGCAATATACCTTAATAGCTCTGTTTCACCATCGTATATTTTTTTCCCCACGAAAACACAGGGAAGAATATGCGAATAGTTCGATGGGTGGCTTTTGGAAAGATGCAGGGGTAAACGATCTCACGGCAGTATGTGGCGGTACGGTAGTGTTCGAAGAGATCTTTTGACTGAGTGTGGACTGGTAGACGTAGACTAGTCTGGTCTTGAGGCAAAGCATAGTCGAGATGCTGGGATTCGGAAGGTTTGGAACCTTACTAGCCTCCTAACGTTCCGTCCGCATCGTAACGGTGGTACCTGAATTATGAAAAGGCGAGCTAACGACATCTCGCGGTTCCCGCCGCGACGCGACGGGCGCTTTCTTATTTTTCTCTCCCGTAAGTTCAAAGTCCAGAACATAGAACAACGTCTTCACACGGCTGATCGGCGTGGATTTAGTTTACTATTCTTGTTGGGTGTATAGCACTTGGAGGTGATTGGTGCATTCCCAACCGCCCAAGGACGGCAAAAAATGCATGGCCGATTTTAAGTTTTTTTTTTTTTTTTTTTTTTTTTTTGTTCCTGTTGTATGGATGTTGGAAAATTTGAAAATTGATAATCTGAACAATTCGAGGCGTCGATGTGCCGTTCGCCATAGATGGGTCATGCATCGCTGTAGACGCCTGTGGTGCTCGAAATAGCAGTTGATCCTACATAGTTGTCCAGAACCGCTCGGAAAAGTTCCGTGGAGCTGCGAATCGATGTCACATCGTGATGGAATCGTGCAGATTTTTTGTGTTATTATTTTTTTTTTTTTTTTCTGATCCCGAGATTGTGGAGGAATACGTGTTGTCTTTTGACGATGTGGTATTTTGTGCCAGCAACGCAAGGCTGCTTGCCGGGACGGCCTGTGGCGCCTGGGCATGGCGAATATCACGAGGAGAACGTGACTTGCTTGCTGGCAGTGAGATTGTTGCTTTTTTCCCCTTCCAGGCCAGGCTGCCGGAATTAAGCACCTGCTTGGGGTATTGTATACGTATTTGCTAGTCTTGAGGTCCACGTATATACGTATTCACGTGCATATGAGATTATTCAATGCATGCACGCTATGCAGGATGCAAAGCATATCAACAATCTCTGCACCCACCGATTACTGCGGGTAGATATCATTCCGTATTTGTAAGTACCTTTGAGTTTTAGGAGCAATAAGAAAAATTAACGTGTGATTCCTTATTCCCGAAACCGGCGGTGGCCGTCTATATGGGCAAATGGATCCTGTGGGGAGACGGCTTGCACAAACAAAAGTATTTTAGTCTTCTAAGCAAGAGAAACTTAAAATATTTTATGGTGGGAATGTTTGGATCGGGGATAAGGTCTTCCGCAGAACTAGGCTGTAAGGTTTGCAATCTCGGTAGATATTTTTGTCCAGAACAAAAATCACCGTCGGTGTAGGCATAAATACAGGTCTTTGTTTATTTTTGTCGAGGGCAGGGCTTAGCATCAGACATCTTGTTTAGTGTTGAGACAGGCTATGCTTTGTTTATTAGTGATCTGTTAGGGTGCCTGTTAGGGCACTCTCTGAGAAGTACCATGATTTAGGTCGATGGTTGTAGAAGTGTAGACGCAAGAGTTACATTGATGGGCATAATATTCGTTAGAATTGACGAATCTTCGCGATTCGACCGCGTCCCGCTATGGAGATAATAAAGACGCCCGGGACGTCGTGCCGTGATTTGTATTATATTTATCAGTGCCTATGGAATGATGATCCTTGAACCTGTGTTCTAGTACTCCGTGATTTCCAAAACTCACCTTCTCCGACAAGAGGAGTGTCGAGGAGGCCTCGAGGGCCAAAACTTGAAGCCGTTGAACATACCATCATCATTATTTAGGAAAGAGTCCCAAAGAGGGTAAGATCGACGCGTTTTTGGAGGGTTGGCAAAAGTGCAACACTGCAACACACATACCGACAATGGTTGTGAATCAACATTGTCTAAGCTAGGGACGGGTCCAGGAGCTCTTTTCTACAGTGAAAGGACTGGTCTTGTGAAAAGACCTAGTTTGGGTAGTAGAGTTGGCCAGCAGGTTAATATGCCTCTTGCGTAATGTTGCCTTGACTAATGGGAATATACCCTGATTTTTATTTTTATTTTTATGCTCCAAGGCATGTAGTGCATGAATCGATAGGCAGTTTTGGTAGGAATGTCCATGGGTTTGGAGGGTAAGCCTTCAATGTAAGGCGCTCCGGTGGGCGATATGGGAAGCATAGACAGTAACTGTCCGGGCAAGTAGTCTGAGTAGTAGGTATTCAGTTAGGTTATAACGAATGGCTTCGCAGCGATTCAACTGTACTTGGGGGAACAGCACCTCTTGTATGCTTCTGCGAGCAGGGAGCGTGGAATGCTTAGGCTACTGTAGAGTTAAAATCCTCAAGGGGGACCGTATATGCTTATGACCGTTTATACATACTTGCTCAATCAGGACGAGGAATGATCGGCTCGTTTGAGATATGATGTCAAGTTCTCCGAGTCCAAAGATGATCATAATCACTCACCCTCATCGATCCCCTGGTCCACCTTCGTCGTCTTCCCCCATCAGATACATCCCCAGATTTATATAAGCTGGTATTAGGCTCAGCTAGCCGATTGGAAGTTATCTTCATGGAGAAGAAATACCGAAACAATCTCGATACTTTCATCGTCCCTTGCTAGGGACTGGCCGGGGGGCCGGGGGATGGATCATCGGGCCAAATCGACCGAAACCGAAATACCCTAATTGCCCGGTGGCTACGACTGATTTGGCTCCATCACTGGAGCTTGTATGGTGGAGCTGAATCCCCACTTTTCCCCGTAGGCCACATCCTGCGGGTGCAGTTAATGGTGGCCTTCTTGCGAAGCCTTATAGCTTATGATACGCCACGAATCTATCTATAGAAGTAGTTCTTGGAGATGTTAATGGGTTTGGTACCTAAGATGCAGCATTGTTCGGGTCTTTCGTGCAGATTGTTTGATTCTTACCTCGTGTATTGGCGGTTGGTGGCGGTGGTGGTTATCAATTTAAAAATATGGCCAACGGGGTCTTAATAGATACAGCGTTGCTGTTGGGGCGAGGGTGGCCACCGAGACCCCGCTGGGAGACAGTATCTCGGCGGGCCTGCTAGCCCTAGCAACGTCACCACCAACCAATATACGTGCCACAACGACAACGACAATTGCACCGCGGTCGCCAACGGGACACAACAAAGGACTATTTTCATTCAACAACTGTTGTTCCTCTCACGTCCTTCCAGAACCACCATCTGCCTGTCTGCAACCCTCCGCCTGCATCTGACGCGGCATCAAATCTCCTTCAGAACCAGCCCACGATGGGCATGGTGAGGTCGTACGGCATCTCTTGGAAGTCTACGACAAACGCAATCGAGGCTGCTCACCCTCAAATGGAAGCTCCAGCTCCCATCGAACCTCCTGTGTCGGTTCCCTCTAGGGAGGACTCCGATGACTCCAGCGATTCCATCCTCAAGAATACCCCCACATTCCCGGACAGTTCCCAAGAAACCTCCCCTCCTTCCCTCTCCTGGGCACCTCGCCAGAATACTCTCCCTTCAAAGGAAACGAAAGCAGATATGCCATCGACAACGGCAACAAGCGTTGCTCAAGAACGAAAGATGGAAACGACTCTTCGAGATATCGATACGCCTACGAGAAACGAGCTAATATCGAAAGTTTCAGAGGAGGCTCCAATGCTAGCCGCTAACAAGCAACGGTTAGATCTCCCGGGAAGCCCTAAGAATCTAGGCTACTCTCACAATAAGGTCCTTGAGAGCAATAAAGGTAGACAGAAAGGGCCACAAGTGACGAGAGGTACAGCTCGAGAACAAACAAACAACAAGCCCCAAGCGAATCAGCCCAAGCAGGGCCAGAATATACCAGTCACAGGATCGGAAGCCACAGATATGGGGGCCGAAAAGACAGATGAACGAGCTGGGCATGCTAAGAACTTCACCAGCACCGGGAAAAGGAATAAGAAGGCTAAACATAGCAAAAGTGGCTCTGTCAACTCGGGTAAGATGACGAGGAGTGACTCAAGCAACTTTAGGTAGGTGCTATATCGTTTGTTGTTTTTAGGATGCGCAATTCCAATGACTGACGTCCATTTAGTTCGCAGGGGAAACAAAGTGTATCCGAGGCTGCCTCGAAAGTGAATAAGAACTCTAAAGGCAAGGTAGCACTAGAGGAAAACAGGCCCCTACCCAATCGCCTGACCTCAGGAAGCTCGGCGACATCGACGTCTCGAAGACGACGAAACCTGAGCACTGCTTCGGCAGCAGCTCCTCCTCCACCACGACAGAATGGTCTTCAAGAGAACATAATCCTACAGGCTAGGGACCAAACCCCAGTTGCAATAGCCCCTCCTCCCCCAACTCCAGCTATCAATTCCGTCAATGGACCAGCCTACCTACAGGCAGCCTTTAATAGACGGCTTCTAGAGACTTCTACACACAACAATTCAAAAATGACAGGCAACCCCACTAATACTACGCCCCCAATCCCTATACAGCGGGCAAGATACGAGGCTCCTAAAAACCATTCTTATAATCAACCTGAGAGAGCGGTGTACAAGGCAGAGAATAGACAATTCTACCCAGCGCCAATATCCATCCCACCGACACAGAAGGGGTATCCAATGAAACCGCCCACACCTGCAACCCACCAAGGTCTATACAATCAAAAATCGCAATACCCAATCATCCGCCCTCAGATTCCACAACTTTTCCAGGTACACCACCAAAACTTTCCACCCCACCAAGTTCATTATCACCAAAACCGGCAAGCATACCAACATCACCAGCAAACTCAACCACAGGTATTCCATCAGAATTTCTCAAATCAGGCTAGACGGGGACCTGACACAAAATTTGGGTACGCGGTACCCCAATTCTATCCGCAACAGTATATCCAACACCAGCAATATCCCAGCAGTAATTTCGCATTCCATCAACCACAAGCGCAGCAAAAGCTGCCGCGGTTCCAAAGAGTCTCTAGCCAGACCGCTCCACCGACTCCACACCGCAATGGTGGGCACATTGCCAATGCGGTCAATCCGAATGGTTATGGAGGAGCACCATTCAATCGGTTTGGTATTGGGCAAGCCGGAACCGGGAATTATGGGCAAACCGGCAATGGGAACTATAATAGTATGGTACCAGAATTCAACCGGGGCCACGCCAAAAATCGGAGTAACCATAGTCTGCATGACCATGGGCGGGGTTTAAAGAAGCCTACTATCGTACAAGCGGCACGATACAAACCACGCTCGCCATCGCCACCCCCAATAGTTAAACTATCTGTTCGAAATAAAAGGCTACTTTGGCCAATCGGACCGTTCATTCCATTCAACAAAATGACTTGCTCGCCATGGGAGTTTGACAGCACAACTTTTATGAACGTTCTCTCTACTACAGTCGGCGTTCTAAGGCTTCCTTTCTCAGTTAGATTCCTCCGGATGCTGAAATCTATTCTCCCACCAAAGCACGGCGACCATATAATAATTTTTCCAACTTTACTGGCAGATACGGCAGACATGACACCCTACTGGGAGAGGTGCTACTATTGTCAACAATTTTTATTCAAGTATGCCAAGCATTTGGGGTTCAAGTCCTTCGATGAACTCCCAATGAAAGATTGGCCCAAGATTGAAATTATGCTTGGGACTGACAATACCGAAAGTTCTAAGTTCAATATCTATCTTAGCCAGCCGGATGAAAAACGTTTACTCTTCCGCTGTGTTGAGCAGAAATTGGACGATTCAGACAATACACCTAAAGCGACTTTCTTCGTCACTGTGCATCAAACTGGCGTTAACCAAGTTCAATACTCTGACCCTTATCTCCAAGACGGCAAAACACCACTTCCGCCGCTTGATGGTAGCCGTGATCCCCGTACGACCCCGGAATTTCAGTATAATCTCCCACACTATCTTTGCTTGAATGAACTCCGAGGTCTTGTTACTTGTGGCTTCACTAATATTGGCGTCCCAGCCAAACGCCTAAATTTCCACCCTTTTGGCAAAACCAACTTCGATTCACTCTGGTATGGCATGGCCCATTTACAAGAGCTTGTTACTGCCGACGATAATGCTAGTGTCAACGCAGCACTTCGATGGGATCCTGACCGCATGTTTGGAATCCCAAATGTGGTTAAATATTGCAAGAAAAGAACGGCGGTTATGATGGGAAATGGCGAACCTAAGTTCGCGGAACACGATGAAGTTTTGAAAATGAATTGTAAAGCGGCGGCTCCTCCCTTCCCCTCCGGTCGTCGTGAGAGACTAGTAGTCGCTGATGATGAGTCTGGATGGGAACGAGAGTCACCGCAAACGAAACAGTCTGGTGTTAACGAAGATGTGAAGAGTACACCAATATTGTACTCTTGACCTATTCTTTTTTAATCTCTTTATTATCATACAATGATTGTTCTTCTAGTTTTAGTGTTACGTTAGGATACGGGGGGTGGGGATACGATAACACCGCTGATTTAGTGCGCAGGTTCGAAGTTAGGAGACGAAAAATAACACTTAACAGTTGTTTTTAGAAGAAGAAACCCTTAAAAAAAAAAAAAAAAAAAAAAAAAGTTAAAACACTGGAGTCCAAGGAATGTCGGCACTGCCATGTAGATCATAAACTGGTTCAGTGATATCGAAGCAACTTTCCCGTTTATCTGTTTGCGGTATCGGGTGAGGAAAGACTTGCGTCGTATTTTGTGTGTTGGTATTTTAGTTGTTACACAAGCAAGGTTCGAATAAATGGCGTGTGGCACACAGGTGCAGCCGTAAATAGACTGGCGGCCCAGTACGTCTATAGGCTGGCTATAGGCTATGGCTAGCATGGCTCCTGTATCTATGTATTGTATCTAGTCGTAAGTGTATTTTCGACTTACTTTGGGCTATTTTATTTTTTTGAGATGGCACATACTGTTATTACCGCATATACCGTAGTTGCTCCAGTTTCAAGTTTTGTCAGAATGACATATGCATACGTATACGGGCCGGTGTAGATAGGCTTCCATACGTATACAAGTCTGGGGGCCGAGGCTACATCCATATGTACGGGCCAACACGATGACAAGATTCGGAAATTTGAAGATACATTCATGGCATGGCTAGATGTAGCCGAGGATAATTCTGCCAAACTTTTTCGCCAAGCCTTCTTTATGGCAAGACGGGAAACTTGAAGTTTTGATTCGGATCGTAGGTCCCGACTCTGCTGACGTTATGTTTCAAGTAGATCTTTCAATATCTCTGGCTATAGTCGAATCTGCCACATTATAAACCGCCAGAGAAGAAAAAAAAAATAGTCCCGAG
Organism: Orbilia javanica; assembly: GCA_036872735.1. Lineage (NCBI taxonomy): Eukaryota > Fungi > Ascomycota > Orbiliomycetes > Orbiliales > Orbiliaceae > Orbilia > Orbilia javanica. Next base: position 801,406 of record JAVHNR010000008.1, read on the forward strand.
TGTCAGTATACGACTGAGGCGTTGATGACATTCCGGCTAAATGGGAATGATGGTTTAACAGCGGATGTATATGCATGTGGCTGTATGTACGGACGTCTACCGATCGCGAGGATATTTAAATAGAAATCTATGCTTGGCTGGGGTATATAGGCGGCTGCCGACGGGTAAGAAGGTGGTAGATGGTTGTTCTGAGGTAGACTGACCCGGGAAGGAGTATCGTCTCGTATCGATTTGATTTTGATTCACAAGACACAGCGAACCGGGCCAAGCTGAGCTCTTTTCTACAATTGTATTGCTATAGATAATTTATATTTCGGCTACTAGTCGAAGTAGCTACTGATGGAGCCTTTCTATTCTAGCTTTATCTTGGCTTCTACTAAAATATTAGTATAGTGCGACCCGAGACTTCGAAACTTACTAGGATACGAGTCTTGTAGTATCTAGGGTCTATAGTATGTTTTATAAGATAAGTTTTTAAAATTTGCTAGGGAGATCGACATGCTTGTTACAGATAATCGGTCCTTCGGAATTCTAGAAGATACTCGGATAGATGGCTCTTTGTCAAAGGTTTATCATCGGATCTGACACCAGGGTTATACGTTAAGGTCCGGCTGCAGAGCATCGATATCCTCGTATGGAGATACTTTATTCGAAAAGAAATCCCGGGAAAGAAAGCAATCGTACCCGTCTTGCGGCTTCAGATGAGGCGTAAACCTGCGTCACGAGAAACATGGAAATCGTTTACGAGATGTGCATCATCCCGAACTTCAAGTCCGATGTTTTCTTTTGGATATTGCGTATACGCACGCATAGCATCGTGCTTAAGTTACCCTGAAGCGAATAGAGGCTATTAGAGAAGCGCTATCATCCTTCCGACTCGTCCGACGGGATTATAAAAGTCAAGATATAATCGTTTGAGCTTTCGCTCTTATTCTTTTAGCCTAAACTAGTTGTGTGGGAATCTACTCTCTTTGGCGAAGCTTCGAGACCCGAGAAGGAGAATGTGGGATATTGTATATTGTATGTAAAAAGATCCCCATGTAGTATTTAATTTAATATCTAACCTCACTCGTGGGGATCTAAAGCCTAGTGTGTGAATAGGTAGGAAGGCTCGCTAGGTGTCGTTAACCGGCTGATTCACACGTGTGCTACCATGTTGTGCATATGATATCTGGGCCCAGCAATGCAGCCTGTAAATAAATTGATCAAATGAACAATAAATTATATCCATACAGCCATATTCCAACATCTATGGCTCGTCTCACATTTCCGTTTTAACCGCTTCGCAGTCCATGGTTTTCGCCAAGAATTGCCCAGACACAGATGGCATTTTATCCAAGCTGGATTCGTGAACTTTTGAATATTTGGCTAAATACGGCCCTTTTTCGTTTCCATTATAAAAGATCTAAACATGGGATGATGAAGCCTGGGGTACGGCAAATACCCCGCTGCTCCCGAAGATTGGCTTTCTGTTGGTCTGTGATAATTCTGGGGTGCTTTGAGCGAGCTGCTTGGCATCTGGCTGCCTTTTGTGATAGCTGGAGTTCGAAGGCGAAACTTGCTGCTCCGTCTGGCTTGTTGTGGCGACTTGTTTAAAATATGATACAATCGTGAGGATGGAAGATTTTCGTGTAGTACCTATATGTCCGGTTTGAGGATCTCGAACGTGACTGCGCTCAGACCCTGGCCCTTAATTGAGTTCGAGGAGTTGTTTCGAAGCATCACTGACCATTTTCTGCACAATTCGGCGGCAAGCGGTCAGACTGCATCTACTTTTTGACCCACTTGCTCGACCAGGCCTAATAAACTTCCGACATATTAAAAACCGCTACTAAGAGTCCTGGAGAATTCACGGCATACGCCTGTCGAATGGGAAGCTTCAGTTTGCGGGCTAAGACCTGGAGTAGGACCCCTGTCCTTACTAGTCACGTTAATCAGGAAAAAACGGCTGTCGTACCGTCGATTGCTGGACGAGCCGCTAGAGACTGTGTTAGTTTGGTAAGGCAGACCGTCGACTTGGAAGAATTCACTAGTATCGAAGATTAATGCGGCCATGTCCTATTATTATAGCGAATGCCTTTTATGCATTTATCCAAATTACCCATTCTGGCCCAAAGGAACGAGAAGTGTTTGTACCATGGCATGTCGTCAAAAACTAACCACCTCAACTCGTCACAATGTGCCGGAAGGTAAATAGCGATATCCCGAGTAATGGAATAGTTCGCCAGTCGACTGGCTTAATTTTTGTTCCGTGCATGGGGAAGGACCAGGGTTTTCACTCCGATCATGATTGTATCTGAAAGTTCAAGGTTACAGCGAAGGGGCTGGGATTCAAAGATGTATAAAAGGGACGTTATTTGACATCTTCAATCGACTTTTTGTTCTCCAGCAAGTCATCACGACCTCGAAGAACACATACAGTGGCTGGTATCAACCAATCAATCAATATATCTATCAATATGGTCTCTTTCTCTACTCTTCTTGCAGCTAGCTCTGCAATTATTGGCGCCCTAGCCGCCCCAGGATTCACTCCTTACGATAGATCCCTCTTCCCTCGTGCTGGAACTCCAAGCTCCACTGGTACCCACGACGGATACTACTACTCTTGGTGGACTGACGGTGGCTCTGATGTCACATACACCAACCTTGCTGGTGGCGCCTACAGCGTTGTCTGGAAGTCTGGAGGTAACTTCGTTGGAGGAAAGGGATGGAGACCAGGTGGTCGCCGGTATGGCCAATCTAGTTGATATATTGACTCTAGGAAATTACTAATTCATCTACCACTAGAACTGTTACCTACTCTGGTAACTACAACCCTAACGGTAACTCCTACCTTGCCATCTACGGATGGACCAGGAGCCCGTTGATTGAGTACTACATTGTTGAGAACTTCGGTACCTACAATCCATCTTCTGGTGCTACCAACAGAGGAAGCATCACTGTTGATGGCAGCGTTTACGACATTTTGGTCAGCACCAGAACCAACCAGCCATCCATCGATGGAACCTCAACTTTCCAGCAATTCTGGTCTGTCCGAAGGAACAAGCGAAGCTCTGGCTCCGTCAATGTTGGAGCTCACTTCGACGCCTGGGCCGCTGCTGGTTTGACTCTTGGAACAAGCTTCGACTACATGATCTTGGCTACTGAAGGTTATTTCAGCAGCGGTTCTGCCACCATGACTGTTGGATCTGGCGGCAGCACGCCAACAACCACTTCATCAAGCGGCGGAGGACAACAGCCCACTACAACAGCAAGGACCACCACTGCTGCAAACAATGGTGGCGGTGGCAGCTGTTCTGCCAAGTGGGGACAGTGCGGTGGTATTGGCTGGACTGGAGCTACCTGCTGTCAATCTGGAAGCACTTGCCAGGTTGGAAACGCCTACTACTCTCAATGCTTGTAAGGGCTGAGTATGCTTGATCTCGAGCAGGTGCGACAATAACTTTGGTGGCTCTTCTTCGTTTCCACATTAGTCTGCTTTCGAAATTTCGACATGGATTGATCGATGTGCCATGACTAAAATAAGAGTTAATGATGTTTTTCCAAGTATTTAGCACTTATCTGTAAATATATATGAAAAATGTATATAGGATTCTGGGAATTTGAAATTGCATATGCATTTTATGTCCTAATTGGAGCTTTTATCGACCTGTATAAAATGTGCTATTCTTCAAAGTCATCTAGCTAGGCCCACAAGCAAGCTACCTAAATTGGTCTCAGAGTAGCAGCTCAACACATATTGTGTTCAAAATACCACAGCCGTTGCCATAAAGACGTTTCTGACTGTCTTTCTTGCGCATCCGTCCTCCTCATCACTCCATCAACCATCTACCACCATGCTGCCAATCCAAGATTCCATCCAAGTCCTCAATCTTCTCTCCATGTTCCCGAGACCCATCAGCCTTTGAAAATCGTCAATCCATTCATTCTTCGGTTTCCTCTCCCCTATTTATTGGGCCTCGACCTTTCTAGCTAGCCCCGAGCTAGGCTATTGACCAGAATGTCTACAGGACAAGCTTTCCCTGGGGGGTCTGGAGATGATGAGGAACTCAGCCAAGCTACATCAAACCTTCACATTGCGAGCCCCATGCCATGGCGGCCTTTACACCCGGATCTCGGAGTATCGTATCCTGGGAACGACATCTTAACACTGGAAAATGTGCGATACTCTCCCTCGCCCTTTTTAACTTCTCCGGAGTCGACCCCTTCGATATCCCTAGCTCAAAACTCGGGATTTTATACTCCACTCAACCAACAACAACCCTCTCACCGACTTCAAGCGCAAGAGTATGAGCCCGAACCGTTTGACGAAGCCGTCCCTCATGAAGATTTACGACATACGGATCAATTACAAATACGACAAGTACCAATAGACCAGGATAACTCTGAGGGCTTCCCTATGTTTTCGCCTGAAGGCCCTATCGATGTTTACCAACAAAATTATGCATTCCAACAACAAATTCCGGAAGAATACCAGCCATACATGGGGGAGAGGAGGCAGAGTGATCTCTTACAGAGAGAACAGTGGATAGGACCAGCAGGGCACCTCTACCCTGAATCATCTGGCTATGGCTCCCAGTACGGGACAGGAGCATGGGACACCCAGTCCGATTTTGATGACCGTTGCAGTGTCCAGAGTTATCTGCAAGACAGGGAACCCTTCGCCAGTCCACAGGAAATGGAAAATCCATTTCTACCTACTCGTAGTAAGGCACGGTCGGATACCGAAGGGGGGATTCGCCAGCTGTACAGGGCGGATAACTACTCTACTTTTGCTAAGAAAATCCAGCACGCTGATACCCCCAGTTTTATGTTCCTGTCGAAACAGCAGCGAGCAGAGGCTGATACCCGGTTTACACCTTCTATCCTCCCACAGCGAGTTGAAGTGGAGGCCCCGGCCTCATCTTCAGAAAAAGGTACAGATGATAAAGATAGAACGCCAACAAAGAGCGTTAAATCAGACCAACAAAACCATAAAGTGTGGGAGTTCGTGCCACGCCCGTCCACCGTGCATGGTCGCCCAGTTCACCTTGAGAAAGAGAAGGAGAACGACCACCAGGAAACCAAGAGCATCTCAGAGGCCGAACTAGCAAAAGAACCATCTTTCCAGACCCCAGAAGCGGTGGCGGCTTTGAAAGCGGAGGCGAGGAGACGCATACAAGAGCAGTTCAAAGCCCAGGTCGCTAAAAAGCTGGAGGAGAGCCAGCGGGTAATCGAGCCAAAATCCATTACCAATACTGCTTATGAGACGATGAATAAACTCGGGTTGCTGTCTCACCCTGCTCTCCAGCTCGGTTTGATTCATAATAAACCAGACACTCGAAATATCCACGAAAAGTTCAAGACGCTCATACAAAATATTAGATTGGAGGAATCATCTCAGATGGATGTGCATCTGCGATTATCTGAGAGACTTTTGTTGGATTTAAATCTAACAGGATGGAATCTTCTATACGCCAAAGACAAAAAACCAACACCTATAGTAACCCCGTTTGAAATTATGGGGGTTCCAATGCCAGAACCTTATGGAGACTATGTGAATGAAGATGGAGTTTCTCTGAAGTACTTAGAGAAGTGCCGACCAACACCTTTTACTCTCAAAAACGCACCCTTGAGTTCGTATCCAATGACTAAAGAAATTCAGTTACGGACGGGGGAATATTACTTAAGAAGCCGGTATGCTCTGCATGGCAAGAAACATTTGACCGCGGCCGATGAAAATGGGGAGGAGACCCCTGAAGGGAAAGACTTCCACTTCAAGGTTAAGCCAAAACATTGGCAGCCGCCAGAAGACCTCCAGAAAAACTACCCATCTGCGGCGAGATGGGAAGAGATTGCCATCATCAAGACTTACCACCAAGCCCTCACTGTGCAACAGCATCTCTATCTCTCCTTCGTAAACCTAGGGCCTACCTTTTTCGTGGACTGGGTGCAATTGCTGATGGCGAAAGAGAGAGAAGCTTTGCTAGTTAGAGCATTTAGTCTCACGACGAGGATGCCTTCGGATGACACTCATGAATGGGTTGACAAGGAATGGGCAGAGCTCTCCGAAGAAGAAAAACAAAAACGAACAGAGGGCATCCCGGAAGCTCACAAGGAAACCTTGGAATTCAATCTTTCCGACTATCGCGAGGTTGATGAAAATGGGTTCCCAGTACCTTTTAGCAAGAATATGTTCAAAGGTATCACAATCAACATCAATGACTCTCCAGGATCCCTAAAAGGCTTCGCGGGGGATTCAATGGCGGCTTATTCCCTCTTTTGCCACGAATTGCATCCTTACTATCTCGCTCGGGATCCCAATTTGCTTGAGACTATCTTCGACCAATGCCTGATCATGCCTGATTTGACGCAATTCCCGAGAGACATAGATACGCTTGGGGAGAATTACTTTTGGAAACCGGCGATGAGTGTAAAGGAACCGCGTAAGGTTATTTTGGGTGGGGAGCTTGAACGAAGCCTACCGTTTCTGCCTGGTCTTCCGCTTGGACCCAACATCCTGGAGCGCGTGAAGGCTGATAGAACCTTCTTTTACTCAGCGTTTTTTTATAACCTCCTGACTGTATGGAGGGACTATAAAGACGAGAAAGTTTGGTTTTATGGAAATGGCACTCCTCACCGATATGACCCTAACAAACCACCCGCCAATTTGGGCCAGCCGAAGAGCAAATTTCCAAAGGGCGAAAAGTGGATGGATGGAAGTGAGATCGAAAAGCATGCTGGGCATTTGCAACAGATGATCGATGTTTTGAATTTGGGGATCTTTGTGGAGAGGTGGGTACCTGAAGATGACCCAGTAGAAAAGAAGGAACCGGAGTTAGAATCTTGGTTCGGAGCAAAGCGAAGCACCGTGAATCAGCGGGCGCCATTACCACAAATGAAAGAGTGGAAAAAATATTGAGATTATAGAGGTGGTGCAAGTAAGTAGTTTCCTATCATAGAAGAGCTCTCCTAATCAGAGCCGTACTAACTGTTAGGGTATTGAATTAGGGTGTTCACTCCGGACTCCGAAATCGAAATTGGATCTCTTAGCCTTTACCTTTATGCTTTATGAACCTCCATATAAGATTTGAGGGGGGTTATCTGTTGTTATTCATAGCATAGCATAACAACTCTCTTTATTGTCCCTAGATTACCCGCATTCAGTCCCGTTTTTGTCCCTCAGGGTTTTGAAATGTCATATAGACACCCTTTTAGCGTAAGGCTTATTACTCCAATGATAATTATTATTCAATTGACTTGTGTTGAGAAGCCATAAGATGTGAATCAACTATTTCAGCTTTGAGTCCGAGAATTAATAATAGTATTATTGGCCGGCGATTTTCTATTAGACTACTTATTCTCGGATAAGTCCTAGACTCCTTGAACAACATAAAATGCAATGTAAAAAGTTGTCTCTGCGTGCCGCTCCCAAAGTGAAGGTCGGGTCTGGTTTATGAAACAATATAAAAAGTAACAACCAGGTAGGATCGCAGCTTAAGGCGTCACAACATGGGAAAGGACCTTCATAGCGAGATCGGACAATAGCTGGACAGGGTGGTTGCATTAGTATGTGGGCATCAATGACGACATTTCAAGATAAACGAGCAACTCGCCTTGGCCTTCTCATTCTGTGGTAATTCTTGGAAGACTTCGTAGACAGATTTACCCTTGGCGTCTCGGACTGCGCCTAGGCGATTCCCAGCGACGGCACCCGCTACGGGAAATAGTATTAGTTTCAGATTATATAACGGATGAGTGTGTATTTGTAAACTTTTGTGATGGACAACGTACCGAGCATTCCTGGAAAGTTCGCGACGATAAACCCTAAAGCGGCGCCACTAACGCCTCCCATGATGCCGTAGAACCGACCTGTGGCCTTCTTCTTCGCTTCTGGGTCGTTAGCGTCTTGTAGTCCTTCGTCTCTCATCATTTCTTCGAAGATGTCTCCGAATTGGCTGTCTTCCCATGACGGGGAGCCTCTTGGCGGGTTATACACCCTGCTAGCATCGTAGTCACGGCGGCGTGCAGAGTCGGAGAGGGTATAGTATGCTTCTTGGACTATTCGTCGGAAACATCATAATGTATAGTTAGCCGTTTGGATTACGAGATTTTAAGGTTTTTTTTAAAAAATAAAATAAAATAAAATAAGGTTCATTTACCTTCTTGGAACTTCTTGGTCCGTTCCGCACGGGTCGAGTCATTCACAGGAACTCTGTCAGGGTGGGTCTTGAGGGACTGGATTTTGTAGGCCTTGCGGATTTCATCCTGGGTTGCAGAGGTTGCGACACCCAAAATCGCATAAAAATCCAGGTCGACTAGGTTAACGCAAAAAATAAGGTTAGCTTATTTATTTTTTGGCTAGTGCGGAATATGCCATTTAGGGTTTACAGCAAATTCCGAAGTTTGCATTGTTCTACTTGCCCTGTGGCATTTTTTTTTTTTTTTTTTTTTTTGGGTACTTGTGTGCGTAAGTATAGAGATGGATGGAAAGGTAAGAACTGCGGTTATCGGTTAACGGGCTTGCGGGCAGACGTATGCCAACGCCACTGCTCAGGTAAGTCGCTGTCGATCAAAAAGGAAGAGTAGGTTCGTAGCGAAGGTTGTTATTACTTCCACCCACTGGTGTTTTCGGACTGCTTAGGTGCCTTCACAAAGAGCTTATTCGGAGATGACACAGTATACCCTTCGCATTCTGGTATCGTGTTCGTGGGCGCACGAGATGTACAACGTCAGTGTAGCACGGAGGGGATCGAAGGTTGAGGTTTGCCCCTCCACAAGCGCCAAGACCCGCTCTGTGGAACAACACTCGTGGCCTCAAAAATCCAACATCTGGTACAGACGATATATCAGGGCTGTTATCTGGAACTCTGCAGGACATATAAATGCACACATATAATATAATATGGCCAGTTATTATAGGTCTGCTGTATATCGAAGGGGAGATAGTTCTTGGGCAGGACTAAGCATTGCCAATATTCGGAGTTAACGAATAGTAGATTTCTGGGCGCATGTTCAGATCTTGCTGGTGTGGAAGACCTCGAGCAGGAAAACCTGTGCTGCAAGACTCAAGCTGCTCGAAACCCTCCGAGTTCTACCCTTCTAGCCTGAGGGGAAACACATCCATGACTAAAATGATGTTAGCCACTTGGATCTACAGCGGCTAACCTACACTATTAGAGGACTTTGGAGACACATGCACGCTGTTGGATTAAGCAAGCGGTTTTCAGAAGGATCGACGGCGGTGCTCGTTTGAAGTAAGGACCTACTCTGTTCAATACTAGGTTGCGAAAGAAGCAGTGTGGGCCGACGAACCATCAGGGAGAATGTTTCAATGTTTCCCTGTGTGCATGGAACAATGCGCCGAGAAGGTAACTTTAAACTCATGCAATATGCATGCAAGTATCAGAAGCTTATGAGCAGATATTCTAGATTTGAGTCGGTTTAGTCAGCCAGTCAGGACAGCAGCAGCCGAAATCAAGTATAGCAGAGTCTGTTCCAACCTGAGCAGATTGAAGCCTCGCTAGCAATTTTTGGTTCCTTAGCGAGAGCCATATTATGTCCAAGGTCACCGTTGGGTGTAGGATTTGAGCGTTTGGACCTAGCTGGGCACGACTATGTATACCGGATAGGTGACAGCCTCTGGAAGTCCTCTTCGGTTCTGTTCGAGAGGCTGTTAATTTATATAAGACGGCACTTAAAATCGGGCTCGGGACCCCTGTCACCAAAAATCCTTAGCGGGTGGGCGAGGGCTATGCTGTGCGGATTATTGGCAAACGAAAGGGCGTTGGAGATATACCACCCGGTGGCCTGGATGGTCGATAATCTGTTCTTTGGGCGCGAGAAGGTTAGCTGCGAGCCGTTTGGGTTAAAGCTGGAGCGAAAAGGGTAGTGCAGCCGGGGTCCGGGTCTGGCGTCGGTTGGACAGCGCAGAAAGTGGGCCTTGGCAACCCCAAGAAACCACAATGTCAACTCAACACACACTACGGCCTCCTCGTAAGCTTCGTGCGTGTGCATGCTGTCGAATTGCACCACATCGGGCCAGCTTCGAGTCCAGAACAACAGGCGGAGGGCTTCCTGGTGGGAAAGGCTCTATAAAAGGATGCTCGAGGCCTGAACAAAATGATTTACTAACTTTCCCGACCCTCGTCGGCCTGTCGTTCATTGTTGTTCAGTTGATGTCCTGCCGTCTGGCTCGATATCGTCCCGTTCTTTTTCTATCGCAGGTGACTCTGTGATACTTGACCAATAGTCACTCATTACTGCTATTGGCAAATTTGTGGAAGTGCTTTTCCAAAAGTACTATACACTCATTACATTCATTTTTACTGAAGAACGAACTTCAAGCCACTCATTGGAAAATATATATACGTTGGATCACGGCCGCGTGGGAACGGAATAGCCTAAGATGAAGCCAAATACACAGTTGCTCACCCTTCTGTTGGCCGGGTATGTGAATCCCTAAAACTTCCAATATGCAATGGCGTCAGAGATGTAGACGCTATATAAACATACGTCTCCGATTTATAATTTAGGAGCCCGGGCTAATTTTGTTTGAATTCACTAGTGCGTCCAGCCTGCAAGGTGTCGCGGCTCAGAAGAAAGACTGCAAACCAACAAATGTCACTCATCTTGTCACTGTCGTTCAAACTTACACCGGAGTCGCAACTGTCTGCGGCAGCATGACTGAAAAGCCTCCTGGCGGTGGCAGTTGCAAGACCGAAACCAAAACCGAGACTCTATCTCTGGTCACTACATTGTGTCAGTATGGCAGTTCTTGCAAAAAAGTCACTTTGACGACCAAGACTCCGGTTACAAGAACGCTCTGCAATGCTGGAACCACAAAATCCGGCAGCAATCCATATACCAAACCGACCACCACGAAGTCTGGAACGAAGCCTACTACCACCGCAAGAGGTGGATCTGACGATGACGGTCCTGGCACGAATACTACCAAATCTGGTGGACCCAGCAAGAGCTCTACGACCAACCCTGGAACCAAGAGTACGACTAAGCCAGGCGGTGGAAGTGGCGGCGATGACGATAAGAACCCTTACAAACCACACACTAAGAGTTCCACTACTACCAAGCCTGTTGGATCTAATGGCAGCACTAGTACCAACCCAGGAACAAAATCTACGACTAAGCCAGGCGGTGGCAGTGATGGTGGCGACGGCGGGAGCAGCAGCACCAAGCCAGGCTCTGGAACTTCTACTAAACCAGGCTCTGGAAGCTCCACTTCTAGCAAGCCAGGTTCTGGAAGCTCCACTACTTCGAAGCCTAGCAGCGGCAGCGGTGATGACGACGATGATGATAACAACACCAAACCAGGCTCTGGAACTTCCACGAAGCCAGGCTCTGGAGGCTCTACCACTAAACCAAACACTGGAAGCTCCACTACTAGCAAGCCCGGTAGCGGCAGTGGCGATGATGATGATGAAGGTGGATTCAGCACCAAGCCAGGCTCTGGAACTTCCACGACACCAGGATCGAACGGCTCCACCACCAAGCCAGGCTCTGGCACTTCTACCACTTCGAAGCCTAGCAGCGGTAGCGGAGATGACGACGACGACGATAACAACACCAAACCAGGCTCTGGAACTTCCACTAAACCAGGCACTGGAAGCTCCACTTCTAGCAAGCCAGGTTCTGGAAGCTCCACTACTTCGAAGCCCAGCAGCGGTAGTGGTGACGACGATGATGATGAAAGTAACACCAAGCCAGGCTCCGGAACCTCCACTACACCAGGGTCGAATGGCTCTACTACCAAGCCTGGTTCTGGAAGCTCCACTACTAGCAAGCCTGGTTCTGGCAGCTCCACCACTTCGAAGCCCAGCAGTGGTAGCGGTGATGACGACGATGATGATAACAACACCAAACCAGGCTCTGGAACATCTACGACACCAGGCTCGAACGGCTCCACCACCAAGCCTGGTTCTGGCACTTCCACCACTTCGAAGCCTAGCAACGGTAGTGGTGACGATGATGATGATGAAAGTAACACCAAGCCAGGCTCCGGAACTTCCACCACACCAGGGTCGAATGGCTCTACTACAAAGCCAGGTACTGGAAGCTCCACTACCACCAAGCCTGGTTCTGGCAGCACCACCACGATCATATCTGGTAGTGGCAGTGACGGCAGTGACGGCAGTGGCGGCAGCGACGACGGTGGCGACGACGACGACGAAGGTGGATTCAGCACTAAGCCACCAGGGTCTAATGGATCTACCACCAAGCCCGGTTCTCCCACTACTACTACCACTAAGTCAGGTGCCAATGGTTACACTACCCCAGGCTCTGGAAGCTCCACTACTTCAAAGCCTAGCAATGGTAGTGGCGATGATGATGATGAAGGTAACACCAAACCAGGCTCCGGAACTTCCACCACACCAGGGTCGAACGGTTCTACTACTAAGCCAGGCTCTGGTACTTCCACTACTTCGAAGCCCAGCAGCGGTAGTGATGACGGTGACGATGACGATGAAAGCAATACCAAACCAGGCTCTGGAGGCTCTACTACGAAGCCAGGTTCTGGAACTTCCACTACACCAGGCTCGAACGGTTCTACCACTAAGCCAGGCTCTGGCACTTCCACTACTTTGAAGCCCAGCAGCGGTAGCGGTGACGATGACGATGACGATGAAAGCAATACCAAACCAGGCTCTGGAGGCTCTACTACGAAGCCAGGCTCTGGTACTTCCACTACACCAGGCTCAAACGGCTCGACTACAACTTCAAAACCAGCTACCACCACCAACAGAGGTGGTGATGATGGTGACGATGATGATGATAACAATACCAAGCCGGGCTCTGGAGGCTCTACTACGAAGCCAGGTTCTGGAACTTCCACTACACCAGGCTCGAATGGTTCTACCACTAAGCCAGGCTCTGGTACTTCCACCACTTCGAAGCCCAGCAGCGGTAGTGGTGACGGTGACGATGAGGATGATAACAATACCAAACCTGGTTCTGGAACTTCCACCACACCAGGCTCGAACGGTTCTACCACTAAGCCAGGCTCTGGTACTTCCACCACTTCGAAGCCCAGCAGCGGTAGTGGTGACGGTGACGATGAGGATGATAACAATACCAAACCTGGTTCTGGAACTTCCACCACACCAGGCTCGAACGGTTCTACCACTAAGCCAGGCTCTGGTACTTCCACAACTTCGAAGCCTAGCGGCGGTAGCGGCGATGATGATGATGATGATAACAATACCAAACCAGGTTCAGGGGGCTCTACCACAAAACCAGGATCTGGAACTTCCACGACACCAAGCTCTGGTAGCTCTACCACAAGCAAACCTGGCAGTGGTGGCGATGATGACGATGAGGGCAGTACCAATCCAGGAACCAAGTCCACTACTGCCACCAGACCTGGTTATACGCCACCGAAGCCAGGTAGCAATAGCGGAGACGATGATGAAGACGATGAAGGTGGATTCAGCACTAGACCAGGATCCAATGGATCTACCACTAAGCCAAGCTCTGGAGCTTCCACTACACCAGGCCCGAACGGCTCTACCACGAAACCAGGCTCTGGAAGCACTACTACCTCAAAGCCTAGTAACGGTAGCGGCGACGATGAAGATGATGATGAAAACAATACTAAACCGGGCTCTGGAGGTTCTACTACGAAGCCAGGCTCTGGAACTTCTACTACACCAAGCTCTGGAGGCTCTACCACTAAACCAAACACTGGAAGCTCCACTACTAGCAAGCCCGGTAGCGGCAGTGGTGATGACGATGATGATGAAGGTGGACTCAGCACCAAGCCAGGCTCTGGAACTTCCACTACACCAGGCTCAAACGGCTCTACCACGAAACCAGGCTCTGGAAGCACTACTACCTCAAAGCCTAGTAGCGGTAGTGGTGATGATGACGATGATGAAAGTAACACTAAGCCAGGTTCTGGAACTTCCACCACACCAGGGTCGAACGGTTCTACTACAAAGCCAGGCTCTGGAAGCACCACTACCTCAAAGCCTAGCAACGGTAGCGGCGACGATGACGATGACAATAATACCAAGCCGGGTTCTGGAACTTCCACTACACCAGGCTCTGGAGGCTCTACCACTAAACCAAACACTGGAAGCTCCACTACTAGCAAGCCCGGTAGCGGCAGTGGCGATGACGATGATGATGAAGGTGGATTCAGCACCAAGCCAGGCTCCGGAACTTCCACCACACCAGGGTCGAACGGTTCTACTACTAAGCCAGGCTCTGGTACTTCCACTACTTCGAAGCCCAGCAGCGGTAGTGGTGACGGTGGCGATGACGATGACGATGATAACAATACCAAACCGGGCTCTGGAGGCTCTACTACGAAGCCAGGCTCTGGCGCTTCCACTACACCAGGCTCAAACGGCTCGACTACAACTTCAAAACCAGCTACTACTAACAGAGGTGGCGATGATGGCGATGAAGACGACGAGGGTGGATTCAGCACGCGGCCAGGATCTAATGGATCTACCACTAAGCCAAGCTCTGGAGCTTCCACTACACCAGGCCCGAACGGCTCTACCACGAAATCTGGTGGTTCTAACGGCGGTTCTTCCTCTACGAAACCCGGTGGCTCTAATGGTTCTAGCTCTACGAAGCCCGGTTCCAACAGCTCTACGATCAAGACTAGCTCGAACCCCTATACAGTTAGAGCAAGCTCAACAACGAAGCCCGGTTCTGGTGGTTCTAGCAGCTCTACAAAGGCTAGCTCGAACCCGTATACAGTTAAGACAGGCTCGACGACGAAGCCAGGGTCTGGTTCTAGCGGCTCTACCTCCAAGCCTGGCTCCTCTACAACTAAGACCGGTGGCTCCGGCGGCTCTACCCCCAAGCCTGGCTCCTCCACGACTAAGACTGGTGGCTCCGGTGGCTCTACTCCCAAGCCCGGCTCCTCTACATCTAAACCTGGTTCCAACGGTTCCACCTCTAAGACTGGCTCCTCAACTAAAAAGCCTGGACCTAGCGGTTACACTAAACCCGGATCCTCGACAACCAAGCCTGGAGGTTCCAACGGTTACACCTCTAAGACAACTAAGCCTGGCTCCAACGGATACACCCCCAAGCCTGGCTCCTCGACAACTAAGCCTGGTGGCTCTGGCGGTTCCACCCCCAAGCCTGGCTCCTCTACAACTAAGACTGGTGGATCCGGCGGCTCTACCCCCAAGCCTGGCTCCTCTACAACTAAGCCTGGTGGCTCCGGTGGTTCTACCCCCAAGCCCGGCTCCTCTACATCTAAACCTGGTTCCAACGGTTCCACTTCCAAGTCAACGAAGACCAGTGGCCCCGGCGGCTCTACCCCTAAGCCCGGCCCCAACGGCTCGACAACCAAACCCGGCTCCTCCACCACTAAGACTGGTGGCTCTGGCGGTTCTACCCCCAAGCCTGGCTCCTCCACCACTAAGACTGGTGGCTCTGGCGGTTCTACCCCCAAGCCCGGCTCCTCTACAACTAAGACTGGTGGATCCGGCAGCTCTACACCCAAGCCCGGCGCCTCGACGACGAAGACTGGTGGCTCGAACGTTTCGACAGCTAAGACTAGCTCCAGCGGTTCCGGCTCTACAAGCCCCGGTGGCTCCAATGGTTCTACGGTCAAGACTAGCTCATCAACTACGCAGTCTGGACCTGGTGGTTCCAGCGGTTCTACGACGTCTGGTAGCTCTACTACTACCAAGCCAGGTGGCGGTAGTGATGGAGGAGAGGGCTCTAGCAGCAAGACTACAACTAGCGGTACCGTAGTTGGCAATACAGGATCATCTACTACATCTTCTTCGCAACCAACTAGCACCGGTGGAAGTGGAGATAGCGAAGATGAGGAAGACGACTACGGATACGGATACGGATACGGTGGCGATGAGGCAACTACAACCCCCGCTGTCAAGACCACCACCACCACCACCAAGGCTTCTACTACTACGACCGTCAAGACCACAACCACCAGCGCACCGGCTATCAAGACTACTCCCAGCACGACCACTAGCAAGGCTGAAACTACTAGCTCGGCAGCCGCTCAATCCAGCTCTACTACCATCAAGACAGCTACAACCGAATCTAACCCTGGCGGTAAGGAAACCACAACTACGCCTGCGACTGCAGTCACCAATCCAGCCACCACTGTCTCTGAACAAGTTTTGACTTGTCCACCATCGACTACGGTTACCGTTGCTACTCGTATCTGCAACAAGAAGCTTTGTGTCGATAAGTGCACAACGACAGCTACGATTGAGAAGGAGTACCCGTGCTCTTGTATCGGAAACCCCAATCAAGTCACTACCACAGTTTACGTCCCAGGACAGTGCCCAGATGACTGCAGCTGCCCATCCACTACCACTTGGTCTCCACCAGATAGTGGATGTAAGACTACAACCAAGGGGCTCACCACCACTACCACAGCGTCTCCAGGCGGTAAGGGTGTTGAGACATCGTCGGTCACAACCCCAGCTGCTCAGTCTACTACTACGACTACCACGTCCGCCGCGCCACAAAGCACTACAGCTGCACCCGAAGAAGAAGAAGAGGACGACTACGGATACGGATACTATAGACATTAGGCCGCATTAGCCCTCTTTTCCTGATTGGACAATGATTAGGGACTGGGAATAGTAGTTTGTCTGTTTTTTTTTTTTTTTCCCCTTTTCTTCTTTTTTTTCTTACTTGTTTATGATGAATGATGAATGATGTGATGTGATGTGATACGATGATATGATTATTCTTGTTGAGTCTACCTGTGGCCAAGATGTTTTTAAGGAGTTTTTTTTCCGAGCCCTTTTCGGAGTTTCGAATTTCTTTCTTCCCCTTTTATTTCTTTCTTCCCCTCTATCTTATATATACTACCTACACACGGACGCAAATACAATTGGTGGATTATCTTCCACTTACTCCTTGTTATTCTTCTCTTCCTATAACCTAGGAATGTATATAAATGGTCCGTCGACATATCCAAGACCGTTATCATGTATTATTTTATGATAAATGCCCATGTAGATATATAGGGAGCCTACCACTATACTCGGGAATTGTATCCATTCATAGCAAATATACCTTCGGGCGCTTAAAAGAGATAGATATAGAATAATTGGCCCTAAACGTGTCAAGATGCCTGTTTAATCAAGCAAAACCCACAAGCAACGGACTTCTTCTTGGGGTTCGGGTGCTAGTCGAATATTAGATCTACTATGCATAGTTCCGAGATAAGGATATTGCCTAATCTATCAAAACCGTAGGCCGCGGGGACATTGTGTTGGCCCAAAGCCGCGTTGTCGGGCGTTGTATTTTGAACAGCCACGTTTGTGCCGTCGTGGCTCGTGGGACAGCGCATGTGGCTTAGCAGAGCTGCATGTGGATGTATCACAATTAGCCGTTATATCGCCACACCACAACGGCTGATGGATGGGATTGTATGACGCGGAAGACCTAATGAATTTGGCCTTTTGCTTCGCTTTCATGTATGTAGGCCGGGCCGGGTTTAATTCCTGCTGGCTGGAGGTTGCATGAAGGTGCAGTGGGGTAATGCCGATGACGTCGCTGCGAAGACATTGCACGACATCAAGGTTAATTTTAAAAATCGAAATCAACGCGAATTTACTCGTGTGGATGATCTAGTTGAGATACTCCGATAACCGTATATGTATCAGCTGACGGACCTTTCTTTCTTTTTCTTTTTTTTCTTGAAATCAAAGATAATCGGTCTCGGTGAATTATCGCCTACGTATGCATCGCAGATATATCTTCATTAGGAGATTTTAATAGCACTAAAATGGTTTGTTTCTTTCGCGGAACCGGACAAGCTTTAAGCTTTCCCACTGAGGTGTGATAAGTGGGTCTGGCAATCATCAAATCCACTAGCGTGGGTATCGAACCACTGACTGGGGAGAAGCCGCGGCCTGTGCTCCTTAGATCCCTCCTGATGAAAGATCGGACACTCTCCACCGGATCATCGGCGAGCGGTCTCCAAAAGGACGGGTAATGGGGGCTGTGTCGACGGGATGGGATATCTCGCATTTCGACGACGCCCCCCAAAAAGCTTCTCGCGATAATGGCGGTCGCGGATTGCGCATCGATGGTAGACACGATATCTTAAGGTGTATTTGGATTCAATTTGATTTGATGGGCATATGGACTAGGCTCCCTATGTGCATTGACGCCGTACAAGGGCTTGCATGCTGGAGAACCGCCTCCTTCAAAGGGCGAACCAAAACCATGCTTGGTTAAGCGCCCTGGGTATGTCTCTGTCTAACGTCGACAACGAAGCGTCGACATATGTATGTACATACGGAGACTATCTTGGGACCCGTCCGAAGATCCATGGATGAGCTGTTGGTGTAGTAGCTAGTGGTACGCCGTAGACCGTAGACCACGTCAACCAATAGAGCCCCGGGGATAGCACGGCATGAAAAATGTGCCTTTGAGTAGCGGCCCTTGTTCGAGGATAGCGAATTCAGGTGAACGGCCAGCACACACATAATAGAAAAAGCAGTTAGCTAGAACAGAACAGACACGGGAAGTCGGTTCTTGGGAGGAAGCATCCAGGTTGTGTGTGTGTGTGACTAGTATGCTGTTTCTGGAAGCATCTGTCCTCGAACAAAATGGAACGAACGGTGTATCCTGTGACCTGCGCATGGCCTGCAAACTGCAGCTGCACAGCGGGAAGCCAGCAAGCAGCAAGCACAGGCAAAGCGTCAACCAACCTGCGTTAGGGGAGAGCCTGCTCCACTCTCCTGTCGATTGATGAAGAGTTTTCTTTTGTTATTTTTTATTTTTATTTTTTTTATATTATTATTATTATTGTTTTTTTTAGTTTTTTTTTTTTGTCCTTCGTTGGTTTGACAGAGTAGAGCGTCTATGAGGGAGCTTGGATTTAATAGCTCATAGAGACCTTTGGGATGGAGGATCCGTGGTACTGCGCCATGCTAAGCTTCTTAGGAGCTACAAAGGCAGCTGTATTCATCCTTTCTAAGGAGGAGGAGAGGAGAAGGAGGAGGAGGATGGTGAGAATCAGATAGATCCTCGAGACACACCCGTGCACCCCACCGTCGTCGCCGCCGCCGCCGCAAAATGCAAGCTCGCTTGCGTATGTTGTAGTTCCTAGGTAGTAGTTAGTAGTTAGTGGTTAGTGGTTAGCAGTGTCCCCCAACTGTTGCTGCATGTAGACGAGGAGTGAGGCCGAAGAAGAAGAAGAGGAAGAGAGCATATTGCTTTTAGACAGCGAGATTTTGGTGCTGGAAAGATTGGTTGTTGTAGTCATGGAAATAGAAGTGGAAATAGAAACGGGGGAGTTGAGACTGGACTCCGTAACTGGTCTGAGTGGGCTCGCTTTCTCCCTTCAAATTAAATTTGTTTACGACAACGCCTTTCTTCCTCTTCTTCCTTTCCCCTTCTTTCTCCCTTCCACTTCTCCCTGACCGCTTCTTCTCTTCATCATCAACCTCATCTTTGCCATCCTCCCTGAACTCCCATCGCCAGCTACTTCACCAGCTTCGTACCGCTTTCGACCTTCCCGAGGTAGCCTCTCCGTGACCCCTCCTGCCTCTCTGGAGCTTCCCTTACATCGTGGTCGAGCTGTTTGACCGGGAACTCAACGAACCCCTCGCTGACCACTTAATCGATTATGCAGAACCATCGATAACCTTCTCCCTTCCACAATCCCGAAATCCACATCATCACCATCTACTCTATATACAATGGCTTCTGAGGTACGTATTAGGCTTGAGCTACTCCTTCCCTATGTCTTTGGTATCGCTTCGGACATGTCTCAGCCTTGGAGAGGCATAGCAACGCAAAACCTTTCCCTGGCAGCTACGTTAGCGGGGCAGAGGAACCATTGCATGTGACACCTCGAAGGGAGACGTTCGACGGCTGATATCCTATCGGACATGTTGAACAATGCTTCAGTGGGTTGTTTGAACCGGATGCTAATCATATTCCTTACTTATAGCGTGAAAAGTTAGTCGAACGTCCCTTTCCGGGCTCCTGGGCCTCCTATCACACGACGGGAGCTCAGATGGATCCTGCTGGTCGATGCTGACGAGAGAAAAAAACATTATAGCAAGACATTCCTCGCCAGGTTGTGCGAGCAGGCCGAGCGTTACGATGGTAGGCAATTGCAGATAGATTACCCCTTAAGCTAGAGCGATGGAGGCTAACCAGACCAATAGAAATGGTTGAGTACATGAAGGTAAAAAACCAAACGACATATCTTCTTCGGAAATTTTTACTTTGCTAAATAGTATTATTCCAACTATACAGGAAGTCGCCAAGGTGAGTCTTCGACGCGATTGTGCCTGAATGCCTGTATCAAAATCTGACTTTGCCCTCTTAGCTTGGTGGCGAACTCACCATGGACGAGCGTAACCTCCTCTCTGTCGCTTACAAGAACGTCGTCGGCACCCGAAGAGCCTCATGGCGTATCATCTCCTCCATCGAACAGAAGGAGGAACACAAGAAGTCCGAAAAGCACGTCGGAAAGATTCGCGAGTACCGTGCCAAGATCGAAAAGGAGTTGGAAGATGTCTGCAAGGATGTCCTCCAGGTCCTCGATGATTACCTCATCAAGAAGGCCGAGAGTGGCGAGTCCAAGGTCTTTTACCACAAGATGTCAGTTCTTTCTCCCGCCCTTCGGTGTCATACGTATGCTAACTTTCACACAGGAAGGGTGACTACCACCGATATCTCGCTGAGTTCGCTAGCGGTGACAAGCGCAAGGATGCTGCTAGCTCCGCTCACGATGCCTACAAGGTGTGTACTGTGCATCTCCCCAACCATACTTCATTCAGCTAACTTTGTGTAGTCGGCAACTGATGTCGCTCAAACCGAACTCACCCCAACCCACCCAATCCGCCTTGGTTTGGCCCTCAACTTCTCCGTCTTCTACTATGAGATTCTGAACTCGCCCGATCGTGCTTGCCACCTCGCCAAGCAAGCTTTCGATGATGCTATTGCAGAGCTCGACTCTCTTAGTGAGGAGAGCTACAGGGACTCTACCTTGATCATGCAGCTCCTACGCGATAACCTCACCCTCTGGACCTCGTCAGACAGCGGTGAAGCCGAGGCTGACGCACAAAAGGATGCCACTGACGCTGCCCCAAAGACCGAGACAGCCGAGGCCGCCCCTCCCGCCGAGGAATCGAAGTAAAAATCGAGTCCAGCTTCTCGAAACACCATCACACCTCCCTCATCCTCAATTATTGCGACATGCGCCGAACACTCTTGCACGCGACTCTAGCCAATTGGTTTTTTCGGTTATTATCTTGATATTGCGATCCTGTCTATTTTTTTCTTCTCTTTCTTCTTTTTCATAGGCTTCTTTTTGACCAATCAAGGACTTATTTTTTTTGGGTAACCTTTCCACACCAGTCTCCCTCGTAGAATGCCTAGCAAAAAGTATCGCAATACCTAATTCTAGTCGAAAATCTCATTCCCAAAACTGGCTGCTCAGTGCTGCATAACCCCGTCCCCGCATCCCCTACCCCCATCTTACCACATGCACATGCACATCACCCCCATACCCCTCACAACCCCCCTTATTGCCTTCTATGATTTCTTGTCTATTATCATGTAACAGTTTTTAGTGTCTCCTACTCCCGTATTCCCCAATCTCCTTGAGTATTCAACGGTTTTTTCTTCCTCGTTTTTACTCTTTTTTTATCCCTACACGTCTTTTTTTTTACACCGGGTGTTAACTTGCTATTTTGTATTTCTCGTCTCTCACCCAGTACTGTCTTCTTTCCCTGTTAATGTGGGAAAGACAGAAAGTGGAAAAGGAAGAACAAAGTAAAAAAATCGAATAAAATCTCATACGGACGGTGATTTCCCTAATACATGAAGCCGGTACCCTTTCCATACCGAAAGAACGGTTTCTGGGGGGTCGGACGTCAATACTATACTCTTAAAAGGATCGATCCTCTGCGCAGGTTCTGTAGAACGAACGTAAATTTTCGCCTGAATTGACTAGGATACTCGGTACCTGGTACCCAGTCGAGTTCCCTTAGATAACCTTTGTGAATTTGTTCTCTGAGCTTTCGAACACCCTAATCCTAGTAATTGCAAACCATACAGATATTTACAATGTAGGATCAGTCAGCAACAAAAGCCTACGACGAGAAGGATGTAGGAAAGAATCAACCCCACCATCAAGAAATATAAGCTTTCTATAACATAAACCTCGCGTGAGGGGTTGTATAGACCCTAGGCCCTGAGAGAGGAAGAGAAAACAAAACCCCAAATGCACGTCATCACACTATTATGCGGCAGCGACCCTCCGAAAAAAAGTTTTTTCCCTTTACCCCGCACCCTGTCTCGACGAGAACTGCTTTCGGTTAGTATTTTTTTGGGGGGCAAGGAAGGCGGGGCTAACATGTGTCTTTTTTGATAATGTATATGTAGTGTTTGCTTGTGCTGTTATGCCTTAGGGTGAATACGAGGGCCTTACTTGCTGTGTCAGCTTGCATGCTGCTTAGTTTGCACTTGAGGGTAATATTCTGCGTCTTTAATATGAGGGTTGTGTAAATAAGTAATTGATATCTACTAGTACACCGGATTTTAAGCATAATTAGACCATTTGAGGTCGCATAGCTAGTTGACTCGAGAAGTTGCTCTCCAAAAGGGTTTAACTCAACTATTAGCATACTTGGTATTCCGTTCGGATTCTTTGGCGTTTAGGTCCATGCGTTCTACGAAACATATCAGGGACCCACATTGGTTTCATGAAAAGTCAATGTATATTGGTGCTTATCTTAGAGCATCGATTCTGCAGATACCTAGATATGTATGTACACGTGTAATATAATATATACCTACCAAGCCTAAGATATCATGGCAATAGATCCATAAATCGACTGGTTCGTGCTCAATGGTTGGAAGATACACCAAAAGTTCGTTTCAGGTAAGGATAATTTACCCTTCAGAACTTATCTAATTAGATCTAGCACGGTCGAAACCACAAAACCCTGGAACGAGTATTTCTCTTCGCCACGTTTTGTTTAGGTATGAATGGGAAATCCGGATTTCTTGTGTCTCCCCAGATTTACGGCATACGTACTAGGCCCGGTGACTGATGCCGGGTTGCTGACTATTCGGGTTTTAGCGAGTTGATTGAGTTCTTGATGTTTTGGTTTTGAAAAATTTGGTTCCGAGATGATATTTTTGCTGACCATTGTCCTGTAAGTCCGTTGCTAGAATGTTTAGTGGAAGATCGGGTGTGATTATTGTAATATTGTCGATGTATATGTTGAGTTAGATGGGCGTGAATGTGCACGTGGTTGCTAATACGTCTTTTCCGGAGCCATGAAAATCCGAGTTATAATGATGCGATTATCTCTTCCGGTAGTGCGAATTGTTTAAATGATTTTGGTAATGGTAATAGTTTTGATCTTGGGCAACTGGATATTGTCAGGTTGATATCAGAGCAAAGTCGAAATTCACATGGCCTAATTGCGTTATCCGATATTCCTGACCAGGCCCCTCTTTCTTCCCCTTTTCAACCGAGATCCTTCCATACAATCGTGGTCCTAGACATCCTTACGTTCCATGGTTTATTCCTCGTTTTCCGTCCCGAAAAGCGTAGATCAGGCACCAAGCGGACTCGTTTCCATTCTGAATAGATTGCCTACGTAGTAAACAAAGGTGGAATCGACGATCGGACGCATAGATTCCGGCTTATAAACGTTTAAACCTGCCTGTATAGAGTACGCCATGTCCCTTAAATGCCTAGACCAACTCTAAATTCGACGTCTGTGACAGGTTTTCCGGGGTTGGTGAAGCTGTTTCGGGACGAAGATTGATGCGTATAAGAAAAAGTTACTGGATGTATACATGTGTATGGATAATTGTGGCGTTGCGTGGTATTTTGGTGTCTGGTGCGGGCCGAAAGACCGCCTGGCCCCCACCAGTTGGATTCATCCGGTGTTTCGACTTATATACACCTCCTCTGCAGTCGGTTCCTTCGGATTTGTGTCGACCCACAATTAGACTCTTTCAGGAACCAAAAACCAGGCGTGGCGGTGGTACGTGCGCCGGATTGTGGCTAGCATTCTGCCAGTAATTGGAGCGTGAGGCTGGAACAACATGCGCAATGGAGACCCCGTGATATGGCTAGGCAGGATACTGGTACTGCCTACCCCTTCCTCCGTTCTTGTTCTCGAACAAAACAAAAAAACTGGCTCAGAGACTCCACTTAGTTTTTTCCGGCGTCCCGGTATCGTCAGTTTTTCCTTCCGGTTCCCAAATTTGCAATTCGGAGCTTGAAGCTCCGAGGGGAAGTCTAACCAGGTTCAACGAGGTTGTTCCTGGATTTTTTCATCCGATGGTTAGTGTCAGCTAATAGTTGGGATGGAGATAAATGAAATTTATATTAACGCGAAAACTCGATCGTGGGATAGGTATATAAGTATACCGAAGGTGCCCATGATGGATTCACAGTTCCCCTTTCTTTTTGAATCGTTGCTTGCGCCACGAGTAGTCGATTTGTTCAATTGTATACATCTATTTTTTTCCCGCTTCGCCTGGAGATAGATAGGAAAGCAAAGATGTTGGGTCTTTTGCCTTTTATCCTCGCCGCTTTGGCTGGGTCTTCGTCGGCCCAGACGGTGACATATCAAGCTGAGAATGCAGCCTTGACTGGTGTCACTGTTGGAACTTCTGTTGCTGGATACACCGGTATGTATATGTTATGCATTTTGGTTCTTATTGCGGATGCTGATGTATCGGCTTTTTTGAATAGGTACCGGATACGTCGAGGGTTTCGATACTAGCGGTGACGAGATCAAGTTCACCGTCACCAGCGGCTCGCAGGGTCTCTACGACCTCAAGATCATCTACAATGGTCCATATGGCGACAAATACACCACCATTGTCTTGAACGGAGCCGGTGGAGGTCAAGTTTTCCTCCCCGCTACCAGCAGCTGGGTCACCGTCTCTGCCGGACAGGTCCTTTTGAACGCTGGATCGAACACCATTCAGATCCAGAACAACTGGGGATGGTATCTTATTGACGCCATTACACTCACACCATCCACACCAAGGGGACCACATCAAATCAGCACCACCCCAGTTAACCCTGCTGCCAACTCTGATGCCAAGGCATTGCTCAGCTACCTCGGCAGCATCTACGGCAAGAAGATCTTGTCCGGTCAGCAAGACCAGGCTTCCCTTGACTGGGTTACCAACAATGTCGGAAAGACACCCGCCGTTATCGGTCTCGATTTGATGGACTACACCGACTCGCGTACCTCGCGTGGTGCTTCCAGCACTGATGTTGACAAGGCTATTGCCTTCGCTGCCCGTGGTGGTATTGTTACTTTCTGCTGGCATTGGGGTGCCCCAGTTGGTCTTTATGATACTCCTGAGCAGAGGTGGTGGTCTGGTTTCTACACCGCCGCTACCGACTTCAACGTCGCTACTGCTCTTGCGGATACCACTAATGCCAACTATACCCTCCTTATCCACGATATTGATACCATTGCTGTTCAGTTGAAGAAGCTTGAGACAGCTGGTGTTCCAGTTCTCTTCAGACCTTTGCACGAGGCTGAAGGTAAGTGGTTCTGGTGGGGAGCTCAGGGACCAGAGCCATGCAAGAAGTTGTGGAACTTGGTCTACAACCGTCTTACCACCTACCACAATATCAAGAACTTGATCTGGATCTGGAACTCTGTTGCTGCTGATTGGTATCCTGGTGATTCTACCGTTGATATTGTCAGCGCTGATGTCTACAGCCAGGGTGATCACGGTGTAAGTTTTTTTTTTTATACATGCATATACATATCTTTCACGGAAGAAAAATGTGGTTACTAACAAAGTTAAATGATATTATATAGCCAAACTCCGCCACCTACAACTCCCTCCTCAGCCTCGTCAACGACAAGAAGATCATTGCTGCTACTGAAATCGGATCCATCATGGACCCCACTCAGCTCCAGCTCTACCAAGCCGACTGGGTCTACTTCTGCATCTGGAGCGGTGACTTCATCTCCGGTGGCCAATGGAACTCCCTCGACCTCCTCAAGTCTGTTTACAACAACGACTACGTTCTTAACCTCGACAGAATCCAGGGATGGAAGAACCCAACCACTTCTACCTCCACCACTACCTCCCGAACCACCACCACCTCGTCCAGGACTACCACCCCAGTTACCACCACCACTAGCAGCAGGACCACCACCACCTCGTCCAGGACCACCACTCCTAGCACCACCACCACCACTACTACCACCAGGGCTACTACCACCCCCTCTACTACTACCAGGACTACAACTACCAGCGCTACTCCTACCGCTGTTGCCGTCAGATGGGGACAGTGCGGTGGTATTAACTTCACTGGTCCAACTGTTTGCGAGTCGCCATATACTTGCACTGTTTTGGTGAGTTTTCTCTGTCTAAATATAAGTCTAAATATAGGAATATTTGCTAACAGCCGTTTTTCTTTAGAACCCATACTACTACCAGTGCTTGTAAATATAGTATTTAAAGTACTAGGTGGGGAAAGGAGTGTAAGAGTGTATATATAATGTGAAAATGTGTACATAACGAGGGGAGGAAGGAGATACCCTTTGGATCATATTGTATATAGTCACGTTTTCTTTTTTATCTGTTGGTTTTAATTTCCTTTTATATAGTGGGTAATGAAAAAGAAGAGAAATTTCTAAATGAAGATAACCGAAACGCGATGCGTGGTGCTTGCATACGGCATATGGCTGCATATTGACGAGGGATTACGTCGTTTCCCTGTGACGTTGTGTTCGAACAGTGTGTGGCAGCTCGGTTTACTGACCGATATTGATATATATCATGGCATCACCGGGCTTCCCTTTTGAATTGGTAGAAACCGTGAATACGAATCGGTTATATTTAGTAGCCTACATGTTCTTCGCCTTTCCTTACCCGGTTTTCAAAATCGCGATCCGGTAGGATCTATCGATATATATCTCTCGTCGACGTCCTCATCCGATCTCTGCGAACAGCAGCAGCGAGACTAGCACGCTATGACGCGATTTTGTGTTGGACCGTGTTGGCATTGGCGAGAGTACATCCACCCCCGCAAATTCGAGTTCGAATGTCGCAAAAAGAGCAGTCGAGGTCGTACGTCCTCCACACCCCCCTTGCAAAGGGGTGGAGCACTAGGATTCACGGTTTGAAGGGTTCGAAGGGTAAGTACTTAGAGAGCTACTTTTTCTTTTTCACTTGGCTCGTGACGACCTTCCGGCTTGAGGATATCCGGAATGTATTAATGTACGGACATGCGTATATACCTACAATGGGTTGACGTATAATGGGGGCATGTGTATATGTAAATGTATGTTCCGTTATATGTGATGTATGCAGAAGCAGCAAGCACCAAGGCTGTGCCCGCGCAATCCGGCAGAATGTTTCTGCGGGTGCGTGGTTAGAAATCAGAAAAAGAGAGGGCCCTTACTGGTTCCCTTTAGTTAGAGCTCTCTCTTTTGTCTAGCTGTGTAGTTAAGCTACTTATGTATGTATGCAAGGGAAGGAAGAAATAAAGAAAGACAGCAAAGGGCAAGAGACTAGAAAGAAAGAAAAACAAAGAAGGAGACGAAGAGGAAGAGGCCAAATATTCTGAATTCATGAATTTTGACATGTGCGAAGTTTGAATTGATCGATCGAAGAGGGGGTTTGGGTAGTTCTAGACTAGTCTCGGTCACTATACTTTTCTTTGGCCTTTTCTTTTCTTCTTTTCTTTTCTTTTATCAGCTTCGATCTTGATTTGATCCCAAGCAATTCCTGTGGCTGTTTAAGTCCGCGCAAGGTTTCAGGTTTACAGTTCGCCTGTTTTTCTCCATCTGTTGGGTTGCTTTTGGGGGCAACCAACCAGCATTTGTTCCAGCAAGCTTGCAAGCGGGCAAGCAGGAAATCCCAGCCGGGGGGGCCGATTAGGTTGGAATTGGCCTTCGAGGACTCTGCGCCCGAGTGGATCTGGACGGGGTCGACAGGTTCAACGGTCAACGATATCAAACGGTTGGGTTCGACATGTAACTCGACTCTAGGATCCTTCTTCCCTCCCTTCCTTCCTTTCTTTCTTTCTTTGTTAACTTCCAAGTCTCCGCACAGCACATGGAGCGGGAGTGCTAGTGGGGAAAGCAAGTACCTAGGTACTCAAGTGGGAACTGGGAATGGAAGTATAGTATCTGGAGCATATGCTCCATTAATTAGCAGGAAGTACAGCAAGTAGATATACATCCCCATCCATGATCGTGATCAATCTGCAAGCTTCGACGTAGGATGTATAGCAAAGTACGTACTCTGTACTTCCAGACTGGGCTAAGGACATGCCTGTCTGGACGATAGACAAGGATGGGGCAGGTTTAGCCATCCATCCCAGCTAATTATACCGACAAAATCGAGGAATGCAAGCAAATGCATTGCATTGGCCTTGAACTTTACCCCATATTCCACTATCCTTCTTGGTAAGCTTCGACGGTTTGCGCTAGCCTGCACACCCCCCCTCGAGCCCTTTCCCTCTCTCTCCTCTTGGGCTCATATTGTCTCGCCTGTGCTCTGTAGCTAGGTCTGTCGTAGACCCTCGAGGGTTTAATCTCTGTCTGTCTCTCTTTTTCTTCTTTCCTTTTAGCTTTCCTTTAGCTTTCCTGTTCCTCTTTTTCCCTTTCCCTGCCTTGTCCTTCCCCGGATTATAGCGAGCTTGCAAGTGGGCTAGCTCTGCTCAGAAGGATACTTGTACTTTCTGTGCAATGTTACTTGCTGAGTGATTGTGCTTGAAGCGTCTCACCGATCTTGCCTTTATGATATAAATCCACCACACCTCCGCTCTTTCCAGCCAATTTCCCCTCTCCCCTCCTCTTTTTCTCTACACTCTCTCTGGTGCAATCTCCAGTCCATAATAATCCCTTCCCGGTCCTCGTTTCCCCCAGATTTTTGCCGTGTCTGGTTGTGGATTAGACGCCAGTTCAGAAGCTAGAACGCCTGCTGTTGCTGTGGACTTCCAACAGTTTTTGGGCACGCGAAAGAGGTACACCGCCAGCAACAACACTTTGCCAATTCTCCGTCTCACCAGACCTCATTCAAATCCAATTGTCTCGAAACCACAACCACAACCACAACCGCTGAACTACTAAATTTCCTATCCTTCTCCTCTCCTTCTTACTTCCTCCGGAATCACCGTCTCTTCTCCTCCTATCGCTCGTAATTTTAATAGTAGAAAAAATAAAAAAATCGAACAGAAAACACCATGTCCTCTGAATCATCCGGCAACGCTTCCTCTGCTGCTTCCTCGTACCCCCAACGTCGAGGCTCCATAACCGAGTACTTCCGCCCCCCACAGTCCTCAGCTTACCCTGGTCCAATCACCAGTGCAGCTGCTCAAGCCAACCACCGTCGTCGGATGTCCTACTCCGGCACTGGTAGCCTTACAGGAACCTCACCACCAGCTCCGTGGTTTGGGGGGTATTCTTCCGGTTCCGGAGTGGGTGGGCGTAGAGCAAGCATTAGCTCTGTTTCCTCCAGCGCTAGTTCTCCGATCGATGTCGACGCGGATGAAAAACGAGATGTCGATATGACGTCTTCGCCTCCGAGCGGAAGTTTCGCCAGGCGACTTAGTTTCGGTGCTAGGGCTTTGAGGGATGTCAAGAGGAGCATGAGTTTTGGAACTGTTGGCGAAGGTGGTTAGTCCCTCTATCTTGTTTTTGATTTAATTTTATATGGATATTTTTATGCTAACAGTATTTATTTTTAACTATTTTAGAGCCAGAGAATGAACACAGGGCCACTCAGGAATCAATGCGTCCTCCACCTCCACCAACTCATAACTCTGCTCCCAAGCATGATGAAGTTCAGGAGAGAATGTTGAAGGGTGATTTCTACTTTTAAGCATTCTCTCACAGACATTCTCATTCGCTTCTGGTCTTCTTCTGGATTCCTTTGAAACGAGCAATGGTCTTATTTTTCAGTGGCCACGTTTCTTCCCTTCTTGCTTTACAAGTACACGGACTCTTTGCCTTTTTTTTTTCATCTGAGGGTATTATCACCTCGAAGGCTTTTCCTTGGTTGGGTTGACATTAGGTTTCTTTTTTCTTTTCCTGCTTCTGTCGTTTTGGATTTGGGAAACGGGGAGTCAATAATGGAGGAGCCTGGGTTTCTTTCTTCCTTTCATTCACTCCTCTAGTGCTTTTGTTTCGTTATGGGGAACTTCGTTTTTATGCTTATGCAATGGAAATGGGATATTTGTCTTTTTTCTTTCCATCCAGGTATATTATCATCAACTGTTGTGCCTTCAATGCTTTGCATGCGAATCCACCTTTCTGTTTGTTCTTCTCTGCGCAGTTTCTGGGACTTAATGCTGATGATGGCGTTTACCCTTTTTAATCCTTCGTTTTGAAGTTTTTTAAGTTGCCAATTGTCAATGTCTTGTTTTCAATCTTTGATTTTGATCGAATGAAGCGGAGTTAATACTTGAATGACGCGGTGGGAGGTATATCGGTATGGCTATCAAGTCGAAAGAATGGGTAAGAGATATTGAAACGAAATGGAAATCGAAAGGAATCACTAAAAAAAAGAAAGAAAAAACAAAACTTTTTTTTATATAAAAAACAGAACTTCGTTTCCTATGAGTTATCAATTGAGCAACTAACCTACCATGCAAAAAACTGTTTTTTTTTTTTTTTTTTAACTATCGCTCAGTGCATTTCTATCTACTGTGGCTTTTTTCTTTCTTCCTTTTCAGCCTGTGGGTTTTGCTTGAAAGTAGCTTTGAGTGGGCGTGTACTAATGCACATGTATGTAAGTATGTATGTACGATACATTTAGCTTATGATATGATATGATGATATCACTGGGCGTCATTTCTATAGGCCACCCCTCCTACTCTATTTAACTTCTCTGTCCTTTTTTTACATATATAAGCTTTAAGATAGCATTCGAAAAGAAGGGAAAGCTCCGTTTCCTTATCTATACCCTATAATTCAGCGAACCAATTGAAAGGTAGTAGCTATAATATAAGCTACCGGCTGCAAGGTTGGCAAAAAAACCGTCAAACCAATTGCATTGCGAGGTACCTTTGTGGTTACGTTATATCATTACGTATAATTGTATTCTGATTGGTCTGGTTTTTTTTTGTGGTTCCCCATTTTGTATTTTATGTATTGTTTGCGGAGATCGAAGATCTTGAAAAGAGAATTGGTTAAAGAGTGGGTGTTTTTTCTTTCTTTATTCTTCTTCTTTTCTTTTGGTTTCGTTTTTTTTTTTTGTTTGGTTTCTTTTGAAGGGTTTCTTATCGTATGTGCGTGCGTGGTAATCCGGGTATTTGGGTATTTATATATATAATATTATCTATGGGTGTTACCATATGAGAAAGTCACTGAAGGGGGAAAAAGTGGGGCGGTTGGATTTTTGATATGGTCGCTTAGATATGCTTTGTTTGGTTTTTATGGGTCTTTTGGAGGGTTGGTTTTTCTTCTTTTGTTGGAGGAGGCTGATATATTAGAGGATGTTTATAACCGGTGGTGGTTATATCCTTTGGTATAGTCATTGGTAGATAGAGCTATTGTACTATCTAAACTAAGTAACTTATCTACGATACAGAAGATATTTTATTAACGTTTATACCATTGAAAATTGTCTCGTACATTGAAAACCTTTTTGTCAACAAAAAAAAAAAAAAAAAAAAAAACGTTTTCAATCAAGCCGATATCAAGATATTCCCGGAGAGACAGCTTTTTACCCTCGTAGTCCTCCCAAAACAGTGTTATCGATTCTAAGAAATAGTTCGACTTCTCCTTATAGCGAACAAGCGAAAAATATTGATTATTTCCAGACATTTGCGGCCAGCCGACATCTGGGACCGAGACTACAGACACCCATACGTTGCCAGGGCTTAAGCGTAGGGCTGACCTCATGCTGCTTCCGAGGGCGGCGTCGTATACTACGGGACTAGGGCCGACCCTGGCTAGAGGGCCTTAATAGAAGCGCTCTTCTTTAATACAAACTGCACAGTATTGTTTCGAATATTTTTCTCCTAAGAATTAGATTTCGAGTATGGTAGTCGTATGTGGCGCCTGGGACCGAGACTGGTCGTCTCAGACTAACTAGTCATATGGTAATGATTAATATAATCTTGCTTCGATTATTGCTGTGTGCCTATTTCTTTCACTTAGCACTTAGCTCCCCAGCACAGTAGGTATTTCATAATGAAGTTGGTACTTGTCACCACTAGACCGACTGACCGAGCACTGTTTCTGTTTCCCTCAATAAAAGAATTTAGTACGGCAAGTCAACGCAACATGTTGTGTTATTGTGTAAATCACGTGTGATACGAACATTGGTTGATTTTGGCGCACCGCCAAAGGTTCTCCGAAGCTAGGGACAATGGTACCATGGTGCTAAATCCATATTATCCTATATGGGTGATTTTTAGTACTATCCCTCAAAAACCATCGCTTTCGGCAGGCTGGGCAGGCAGTGCACGCGAACATGTACACTTTTGGCATCTTTCAACCTATAAAAATTGAATTGTTGGCCCCGCATACGGGCTTGCGTGCTGCGGGACGAAGCCAAGCTGAGGCGCGGAAGCTCGTGAAGGTAGGCTGATGGATTTCGGGTTCAGCCTTTCTTGAATAATAAATAATCCCCTCAGCCAAAGATCCCCCTATAACTCTCCAAAATGGCTGATTCTCCACCAAACATCCGTACTATTTCGCGCTTGCAAGCTAAACAAAATTCAAAATGAACGGGTGAGGATATTACTCCTCCCCTCTAAGTGTATCTACGTACACCCAACCAACTTACTGCTAATACCTAGTCTCACCAACATAGGACTTTTCGCGACCCATGGGAGCTAGCGAAGGAACGGTTTCGGGAAGGTTTGACGGATGAAGAAAAAGCACAGTTCAACCATGTTGAACCGGAGGAAGTGCTCTACGAAGCAAGCGCCGCACAAAAGCGAGCCCAGGCTGATAGCAAAGCTTGGTATATGGCATCAAAATTGATGCCAGTTGTGGATGCAATCGGACAGTATGGCACTGCCTTTGATGTTATTTCGAACACTAGTCCTGAAATCCTTTGCCCTTTATGGGGCGGGCTGCGAATAGTACTTACAGTAAGTTGAAGCACTATACACTCTGTGTAACCATCCATTTAATTGACGTCACTATCATCTAATACTGATATTGATATCTACTTTTTTTGGGACTTCAAGATTGCACAATCTTTTGGCAAGTATCATGATAAACTTCTCGATATGTTCGAGAGAATCGGAGATGTTCTCCCGCGCTTTGATTCGTACGCAAAGTTATTCCCAAGCCATCGATATCTACTCCACGCCCTGTCTTTGGCGTATCTGGATATCTTGCTGTTTTGTACAGCCGCCAAAAAGGTCTTTCTAGAAGGAAGAAACAAATATTCAAAAAGTAATACCCCCTATCTGAACGCGCAAAGAAGACAACCGCATTGTTCACAAACCATATTATTTTAGAAATAAATCAATTACTCCCTCCAAGTCTTAAAGTCGGAATGAAGCTGCTGTGGAGGCCATTCGAAATTCAATTCGGTCAATTTATGGAGAATTTTCGACGACACAAGGCGAATGTGGAAAGAGAGGCGTTATCAGCTCATATGATAGAGAGCTCAGAAGAGAGGGAAGCACAGACTGAGGAAAGACGGCTTCAAAATGCTGAAAGAAGTTTAGCCCGTCAAGATAGGATCGAGGAAGAACGGCGACGGAAAGGTATGTCCTAATTGTTTTGGTCCTGTTTATGTAATACTTTACGCTGACAAAAATTTCCTATCCATATTAGAAGCGAGATGGAAATTTATATTGCTCAAACTGTGCCCTTACGACTATGAGAAAAAGATGAAAGATTCTCAAAAGATACGGCACACCGGAACTTGCGGTTGGATTAAAGAATGTGATAACTATAAGTCATGGGCCAATTCCTCTCAGTCAGGAGTCCTATGGGTCTATGGGAAAGGTATACTCCCATACTATCTTCAACCTTTGCGGAAAATCTGGCTAAAAGTTTCCAAATCAAATTTAGCGGGCTGTGGTAAAACAATATTAAGGTACCCTTACTACTAGCTACTGGAACGATATATGCTAGATAACTAACTCTAGTCCCCTCGGCTTTCTATCCAGCGGTTGGGTATACGAAAACCAATTAGAAATCGTCCGAAATATCGACGATGCGATCGTACTATCATATCTCTGCAGCTTTAAAGAAGCCAACTCTCTATCGGCGACAGCAGTTCTCGAAAGCTATATCAAACAAATACTTCTTTTATTGACCGAAGCTGGAACACCAGAAGACATCCTTGAAACAATGGAGCTAGCTCTACAGGGCAATAAATCTCTAGATTTCGATACAGCAGTTGGGATATTCTTTGCGCTAGCACGGATGTTCAAAAGAATATGGGTGATTCTCGATGGTATCGATGAATGTATAGCCCATTCGATTGAGGATATCATTCAATGGATAGCTCGAGCACAACAGTTTTCAGACAGCCGGATTTCACTATACGTGTCGAGCCGTAAAGATATAGAGATAAAAGACCGACTTGAGCGCTACCCCGCCATTTCTTTGTCAGACTCGCAGCCTGCTAGCGATCTAAACGGATATATCGTCGAACAGGTCAATTTATTGAAAACGAAAGGGGAACTGAAGCTAGGGTCTCCCGGTCTTTACCAAAAGGTGGTGGAAAAGCTTAAGTCTAAAGCAGATGGAATGTATGATCACTTCATCCTCTAAGTAATACTCTGAATAGTTATTTTACTGACGCTTTATTTCACTCTCCTTCTCAGGTTCCTTTGGGTTGCTTTACAATTGAAAGTGAGAGATTCTATGGCCGAAACAGCAATAGCCCTAAGATACTCCTTGGGGGCTGCAAGTAATATCTAACTATGAATTTACAGGACATCTGCGATTGTGCCACGGACTCGGAGGTAGAAGAGGCCCTCGATCATCTACCGATCGGGCTTTACGAAACTTACGAACACGGTCTCCGTCGCATTTTCGTTGATCGCAAAGACCCTAGGGCTCGGTCGACTTCTAGACGAGTTTACAATTGGATATATCATGCGAAAAGGCCACTTACTACATCCGAGATTATGGAAGCCATTTCCATCAATATAGACGACAATCACTTGAACCAAAGTAAAATAGCTTTTGGTGAACAGATATGGAGAATTATCAAACGATGTGGTAACCTCCTCGAATACAACGAAGCCGACGACACCATATCGTTTTTTCATTATACTCTAAAACAATATATTACGGAACTGCCCCACAACGACGAGATTTCATCCGAGGCTAAGATTGTTGATGTTGCAAAAACGATCTGCTCCTCTGAGGAATTAATTGCGAGACTTTGTCTTACCTATTTATCTTTCTCGGATTTCGAGACGAAGGTGGTACCTTTCCAACAGTCCACCGTCAGCGAAAATATGCAATTAATTCAGAAATATGCGTCGAACCTAGCCACCACGAACCAAACCAACGCTATTGGGAAGGGCTTTCAATCGATAATGAGGGGGTTCAGATTAGCGAATGGATTCTTCGACGACGAAGCAAGAGTCAAAATCGACTTTTCGAGATATGTGTACCTGCCCAAGCCTCCGCCAGAGTCTGTTATAGCGCAGTATAAGCTCTTGGAGTATATTAGGAGATACTGGTTGCAACACTGCCGAGTCTTAGACAGCGCAGATGGAGAACTCTTTCCCCGAGGATTTCTCAAATTATGTTTCGAGGGAGCACCAGCAGTTGAGATAAGGCCCTGGGGCCAGCGGTACTCCCAGGGCCTATACCCATATACCGATGCTTTCGTATGGGCAATTGAGAATGATCATTGTTTCCTCTTGTCCGCGATAAAGAAAAAGATTGGTGGCATGGATAGCGGATACTACCGAGGTCTCACCTTCCAGGGCCAGACGACTTCAGCACACATTGCAGCTTCTCACCCCACTGCAGACACTCTACGGTGGCTTTCTGAGAAATGGACAGGAAGTTATGACCCAGAGTACCTAAAGCAGGTAGATTATTACGGCCGTAATATCCTACATATAGCTGTACTCAGTAATTCTTTCGGAGTTTCAGAATACCTATTTGAAACCTCCATTGATAAAAATTGGTGGGCCCACCAGGATATCCATGGGAATACACCTTTCGACTATGCCATCGAATCCAGAAACATCAAAATTCTTGATTTGTTAAACGACAATGGCTGTAACGTTATCGATGTCGAATCCTCTGTATCTCCAGGATGGTCCACAAATGGCGATCCCGCTCCTAAGCTCGGGAAACTATTTTGCTTAGTCTGCTCCCTAGACCGCGCGGATTTGTATCAAAAATTATCTCCTCTATTCTTGCCCTGGATTGAAAAGTCGACTGCGGACAACTTATATCTTCTAGAAGGAATCGAAATGGCTTCCAAATCCGGGAATGCTTTTATTGCGAAATCAGCGCTCATGGCATTGCCGCAAGGACACCTATTCGGGCCGGTGTTCAAGTCGTCAATACTACGTAGCATAGATCTTATGCTCTGTGTAAAAGACCATGATGCGGCCCGGAGCTTGCTGGTGCGATTTGGACAAGGAATAGAATTTCGACATATCAACGACGACTCCCCTCAGAGGTCAAGTCAAATCGGGCGCGCAGTTAAAGATTTATACCCTGTGGTCATACCATCCTTACTTGCTTCATATCTCGGTACACCAGATTCAGAAATGATCAAGGACACGCTGTTGCCAGACATCGACTTTGGAATCGTAGACCCTCAAGAATTCCAGAGATCACTGCTAACCTTCGACTGTTCCTCCTTGGGCGCTCTCATTCGCCAAATTACAAGCCACCCTCCGGGGTTCAGCTTTCAACTATACCATTATATCTGGGAAAATACCTTTTTTTTACACGCACTTACAAATCAGGGATTCCTCAGCTATAATTCCTCTGTTGCACTTGAACGGTTTGAAGAAATAGGCCACATGCTCGAATACATCATACAAACCATCCCGCTAGAAACGCTAGGAGTAGCTAGTGCCCTATTCGAGAAGATTCTCATCACCTTGGTCCATATAGCCAGGAATCTCGCAATAGTGTACTATGGTTGCATGAATTATTGGGGACATCAACATGATTACGATAGGAAGAGGGTCAAGATATCCGCTTCTAGCCTACTAGCTTCGTTCACCCGTTTCATTGGCCCATTGATGAAAATGTTGGACCCCAAAGCGGTTGCAAGTATTCTAGTGATGGCCCCCCATAAGACCGAGATTTATAAAGCTTATAAAGATTTTCACCCGCCCTTCAGACTTGTTGGACTTACAAAAACCACCCAGGCTAGCAACTTAGCAATGATATTTAGGACCTGCTCAGCGCTTCATCTAGATTTTTATAGCTATGACGCACACCCACAAAAAAATCCTTTGAAAGTAGCTGTCGAGGAACTGGTGAGCAATATCCCGGGGCGTCCCGCCAGACTACGTTTTAAACGTCTTGGCCATCCTGACCACAATGCATTAAATTTTATTGGAGCACTTGACGAACTATTCGGGAAGATTTTGAAGCAGGCGGAATTTGATAAAAAGGAAACCTATACCTTCTTAAAAAGTCTTGAGGCTATCATTTCGGATATGCCTCCTTTTGTTCCTTGTCTCTTCGAGGCAATTCTCGAAAAGGACTTCCTTTTCAACCCACCAGAGCGGCGAGCGATTGGTCCCGATACACTTAATTGCGCTATCCAAACGGCGAGCGAGTGGATTCTTTATTACCCTCAGGATAGGGAGTGGCGTGAGGAGTGCTTAGGCTACATCAAGCTACTGCTAGCCGCTGGTGCAGACCCGTTCTGTTCTTCCCAACTCTCACACCTCGATTCCGCCTTCCGTAACATTGAAAAAGAACTTGAACCGAATTACCCTAAACCAGGAAACTCAGAATCCTCTAAAAAATATATTCTCAAACCCACTCTCCAGGGGGGATCTTCTATAGACAAGCTCACTGCAGTTAGCAAAGCAGCAATCCTAACTATGCTTGAGCGCCATCATGAGATAACAGAATATCCACGCAGATTCATATCATCCCAAGATGATGATTCTGAAGCAATTCTAGAAGATGATTGGGAGTACCGGATGATTACGCTCAAGCTTCTAGAAGCTGATATTATTAGGAAACTCCAGCCCGAGCATTAGCCGTCTGAAAGACCGCTCTCCACAGGACAACTCGAATGCCCTTCTGAAGGATCCAAACCCTTAGTCTAGAAGGCATAGCAAATAGCTATAGCGCTGCTCTCACATATCTTGTAAACATGATACTACTGTTACCTATTAACTGAACCACTAATATCAATTTCTACAACGGCCATGTTATCGACTCCTCATACGACCATATAGCCACGTATATATACTGACTTTTACGTTATGACAGTTGGCTTAGTATTTAGCTAATTGCCTACTAGATAAGCTCCGGATTTTTTTTACATTTATCAAACTTTGTAACTCGATGTGCATATAACTTAAGGCATTTATAAAGGACCTTGTAGCTAAGAATGGGTGGGTACCTAGGTATTTACGTAGCTACGACCTTTCAGGACTATTAGCGGATGAATCGCCCGGCCATCTGCATTTGGTTCGATACATATCTACAAAAATTTAAGTAATAAGCCCCTAGGGCCCTTTTCCCTTCTTCGTCTCTTCCTGGACTCTAGGCTGTTTTTGAATGTGCGAAGGCCGCCATTGAGCCCGATCCTCCCGTATTATTGTATGAATCGATAAATATAAAAGTCGGGCGGGATAGTTTCTTCGAACTTGACAGGTCCATTGTGGCATAGTTATGAAACCCAGGTATGTACATGCACACCTCTAGCATGGTAGCTTCGACCGTATATCCCCAAAAATACACACATCTAATTGCCACTAACGGTGCTAACCCTCGAATAAGTCTAGCACTTTTAAACCCCAAATTCAAAAAGAAAAAGACTAAGTAATTCAGTTCAAGTCCTGATAAATAATACAGTATATACACTCTAATAACCCCCCTCTTCATTCCACCATACCCACCGCCCCATATATATATCTACAGCAGTAGATACAGATATAAACACAACGACCTAATGCGTCAACATCTTCCTCCCCTTCGCCAACCTCCTCTTCAAAATATTCCTGCCAGTTTTAGACCTCAACCGCGCCAGGAAGCCAAATCTGCGCTTTCGAACGATATGTGATGGGTTATATGTCTTTCTTTTGTGACCACGGGTTTGTATAAGACCCTGGAGGGGTAGTAGTGACGATGACGACGATAATGTGGACGGTATGAGAGGTGTCGATGAGGATATTGTAGATGGGAGGAGGGATGTAGGTGAGCAGAGGGTTGGACGGGATGTTATGGTGGTGGTGGGGGTGCGGAGGAGGGATGTGAAGGTCCTGTGGTTTTTTTTTTACTGCTTGTTAGAGGTGCCTATTTATAGAGGATTTGGTGGGTAGGTTGGTAGCGTGCATACCTCCGTGATGAAGCTGATACTATCGATTGAGATACGGAAGATGATGGTGCAGCTGAATATCGGAGACAGGATACCGCGGGGCGGCGAAGGAGCGTAAGGACCGTCATCGCTGCTGGTTGACCGGAGGTTGGTTGGTTGAGGTTGAAGGTTTGAGGTTGACGTTGAAGTTCGTGACGTCCGAAAAGCGAACCCCGGTCGATTTTTCGATGATGCGGCTTAAAATTTTAAACTAAAAAATTTCGCGACTTAACTTTTTTCCTCTTCTTCTTCTTCATCTTCATTTTCACCACAACCACGACTTCTACTACAGAAAATAGATAAAAAAAGGAAAAATGTCCCGCTACCTACCCGCCACCCCCCGGATGCCCACAAACCTCATCTCCTCCTCCCAGATCCCTCTGGACATAGCCCACTCTCATCTACAATCCTACCTCCTCTCCACCAGTTCCTCACAACCTTGGTCCCACTCTCACGACGCCGGAACCACCGCCTCACTCAAAAAGCTCGAACTCTCACTCCGGGGCATCCACGGCCCCGCCGCGAATTCGCATTTCATTCACGAACCTTCAGCAGATCTGGACAATGACAATAACGACGATGCATTTTCAAAACCGGATACGGACGAAGGAGGTGAAGCTGAGCGACAGAGGGTTTATGAAACTGTAGAGGATTTGGAGGTCGCGGAGGAGATTAGAGATGAGAATGAGGGGGTTGCTTTGAAGGAATTGCAGAATGTGCAGAAGAGTGAGGAGGGACAGGAGGACGTTGAGATGATGGAGGAGAAGGAGGAGAGTGAACAGAAGGCAGCTGTAGTGGTGGATAAGGAGGAGAGGAAACGGTTGAAGAAGCTTAGGATGAAGGAGGAGAAGAAGCGGAAAGAGGCGGAGAGAGCTGCTGAGAGGGAGTAGCGGACGACGAAAAGAGGATGAAGACGGTGGCGACGACGATATGAAGTATTACTCTTGATTATAGAGAGGGATAACCTAGCAAT
Source organism: Orbilia javanica (assembly GCA_036872735.1). Lineage (NCBI taxonomy): Eukaryota > Fungi > Ascomycota > Orbiliomycetes > Orbiliales > Orbiliaceae > Orbilia > Orbilia javanica. The sequence goes on from JAVHNR010000008.1 coordinate 841,814, forward strand.
GGGAGGTTACGAAGAAGGTATGGTTGGTTAATTCGAATCGATTACTTTTCATTGATATCTTGACGTTCTAAAGTCACTAATACACTACCTGCTACTACTAGCTAGCATACATCTCCCCCTTCTCCTCATACCCTTCTTTCACAGAATCTGAAATCTCTAGATCTTTTAAATCAACCCCCAAAAAAGGTCTAACAATATCACATCTACTGCTTCTTCTCCTGTCCCTTCCATCCCAACGCTCCCAATCTCTCGGTCAAAATTGGATGGGTATAATGATAACTCGAGTACATCCAATCCGCATCCATTGTCGACAAGTTCTGCACCTGGAGCTTAATCAAACTGCTGGCCAACATATCACCAAAACCCAAGTTCAATGCAAATGCATCGGCCTGGTACTCGAACTTTCGGGTCACGATGTTCAAAAAGAACTTGATGAGGGTATCCATTGGTGCCAACACATCAGAGAAGAGGATAAATCCGATGATGATTGGGTGCGAAGCGTGGAAGCCGAATGAGCGGTAGAGGGAACGGTTGTTGATGAAGACGGAGAAGAGGGCGAAGATGTAGAACATGTGGAACTGTTTGTACCATTAATTGTATTAGTATCTTCACCTGTATGAATAGACAATAGAGGGCAAGAAGAAAAAGTAAATGCTTACCTGAGCAATATAAAACAACTTGGTAGTATGTCCCAAGCTCCAGTGTCCAAGCTCGTGAGCGAGGACGGCAACAACCTCCTCGGTCTCACTCTTTTCAATCAAAGTATCGTAGATGACAATATGCTTCGCCCACGGCAAACCATAGAAATACGCATTGGAGTGCGCACTCCTCTTAGATCCATCAATGACATAGAGCTTCTTCAAGGGGAACTTCAACTTGGCAGCCAACGCTTCGACCTCAACCTTCAATTTACCGGGTTCCAATGGCTCGAGTTTGTTGAACAATGGGAGAATCCAGATCGGGTAAATGGTAATCGCAATGACTTGGACACCGACGGCGAAGGCCCAGAGGTAGAAGAAGAAGTTTGTGCCGAAGGATTGAACGATTTTAAGGAAACCTGCGAGAATTGGAGCTCCGAAGACGATAGAGAGGGCTTGGCCCTTGATCATGTCGCTTATCCAGAGGTTGACGGTTTGCTTGTTGAATCCGAATTTTTCTTCGAGGACGAAATGGGCGTAGTAGTCGATTGGGGCATTTAGGGCGGTGACAATAAGGTTGAAGACAAAGAAGAAGACAATGGAGTGTGTGATCTATATTTTCCTTGCTTTAGTATTTCGACCCCATATATAATATATAGCTGGAAAAAGCCTCGATGATAGTATCATACCTCGCCATTGAATCTAGCCGGAAGGTAAGTAAGCATCAAAGACCCAGTGAAACCCCATAGCTTTGGAAGCACATCGTAGACAATAAAGCTGACGTTTTGCAGTTGACCGTAGAGACCCTTAACATATCCGAAATCCGCTTTTGCACGACCGTAGGCCTATATCAACAGCATCCCATTAGTCCACGGCCCTCCAGCAAAGAAAAGAGAAAAATTTTACGCAGGATGATATAATACTTGAGATTTATCAAAAACCTCCTTCTCAACAGCCCCATCCAACTGTTTTGGGATCTTATCCTTCCGAAGGACTTTATACTGCCGGGCCGAAAGGTAGGTTTCGAACAAATACTGAGCGACGGAGAAGCCAAGGATTAATTTCTTCCATGGGAAGAGCGGACGGTCGAAAAAAGTTGCCAGGTTCTATGTACAATTGACATTTTCATTCCAGGTTAGCTATCCGGTGCAAAGCCGACAGATGGTGAGGGCATATAAAAAAGTCATCATGATGGTGGGGGTTTTCCAGTCACGAGACCGGGGAAACTTACGGCTAAGATGTCCATCCTGGATTGAAAGCGGAACAGCTAACCTCGCCGTCCAAGAGGAATGAAAACACAGAAAGAAAAGAAATCAAAGAAGGGACAAAAACGAATCCCAGCTGCAATACCGCAAAACAACCAAATCAAACTGAATTCTTCCTTCTTCCGGGTCTTGAAGGAGTGGTGATGATGTGATGGTGGGGGAGAGTTTGGGAAGAGAAGATGTCGGGCAGCTCAGGCGTGTTTTACGGGCTTACGACCAAAGGAAACCGTGTTTTGTTAGGCCGGGAAACATTAAACGACCTCAAATCAAATCTGCCGGCCAAGCTTCCAACACAAACGTCATGTTGCATATTTCACGGATTCCTGACAAATCCGGCTTAGCTGACCACCTATGATACTTCATAATTTATCACATTGGTGTATAAGATAGAATTGGTTCAAGAACAATTTGAATTCAGGCAGATAGGCCAGACAGGTCAGATAGCCACCACCTAAGCTAAGCCTTACAAATGTCTCCAATAGAGCACACCTGAACATCCTCCCCACTACGAACCCCAAGGAAATGCGCACTATCCGCCGCCCCAGCAGAAACCACCAGTTCGTCGACATCATCCCCATCCCAGGACCCAAATTCCTCCCAAGCAAGATTTTCCAGGTTCCAATTAGCTCTATCCCCTGAAACCGTCTTTGTCCACTCAATCGCATTCTTATCCTTGTTGTAAACGAAAATGAATCCATTTATTGCAATTGTAAAATACCCCACCGCCCCATTATGGATTCTCCATGGGACAACATCATAGGGCTTACGGGGCTCGTTGACCTCCTTGGAGCTACAAACCAGTTGGCCCTTGTTAATCCAGTAGATAACATCGCCATGGACCGTCCAACCTTTGGCCGATTCGCAGTCGCCGGCACCAAAGGTCCCGAACCATTCGGCATGGGGGTTGCGACCGATAAGGTTATACTCCACAATTCCCTCATCCTCGGTGATATGGTAAATCTGAGGGCCAGAAGACTTTATAAGATGCTTCTTAACCTCGGCGGTAGCAGCAACGGGGGTAGGGAACTCGGGACGTGGGATTCCGAATTGCCAAACATTCTTAGAGTCATGTTCCCCGTGCCATTCTACTTCATTACTCTCGGAACCGACTTTGAGCCAGACTTTCCCTCGGCCGATTATATCGTTTGTACCAACCGATGAGATGAACTGCGTATGCCCAGCGAGGTCATAAACGATAGAATGGTTCCTTTCCTGCCGAAGTTGGTATAAATTACCACCATCAACCCATATCTTGGTCACCTTATGCCCAGCAGGGGCCTGGTGGAAAGGTTCCCAATCCGTCGGCGCCTTCGCAAGATTTGTAGCTAATTGGACAATATAGTTCGTGTCGCCATGGTTCGCTGCATCTAAGATTCCCTGCAGCTCATTCGCGTGGTGGATGTTACCGGCGTCTTTGGCCACTTGGATTTGCTTGGGTAGCTCGAAATGTTCGATCTCTGAGGCTGCTTTTTTTGATTTCTGCGGCGGTTTTGTGGCCGCTTTTGATGAAGTGGATGAGTTCTTCGAGGTCTGGGCGGAATTGGGAGCTGATTCGTTTCCAGTGGATGGAACCTGAGTCTGTTAGTTTGTAGACGGTGTAGTCTGAGATGATGAATTGAGTGGTCGTCATTTTATTTTATTTTTTGTTCTTAGTTTTGAGTAGTAAGATACTTTTAGATTTTTTCTAGTGAAAGGTAAAATACATATTGAATATAGCCTTCTTCGAAGAGGAGGAGGAGAGTAAGATATAAAAGACCTCGAGATACTAATTCTATAAGGTTGCGGTACCTATAAATTCCAGTTCCTCGGAGGGTAGAAGGGCTGTATATATATAGACACTTTCAAACGCCTCAGAGATATATATATATTCAATTGACAGCTCTCTAGCTCTAGCATATAATACACATACATTCCCCTCTCTCGCAATCGACACTTTCAATACACAGATATCAATTGATCAATCAGACCTTAACCCAAAAATCAGGAAACTTCACGCGGTAAACTTTAAAAATAATAATAACAGAAACAGTAAACTCTAGACTTTTTGGGCATACACGCTGAACCTGCAGCCGCACGCCAGAACATCTGTCAAGGATCCCCTTCCCCTCCGCGTTTGGGTGGATAGAGCCGTGGAGACATATACGGTGTCGATCTACTACAGAACGTTGTTGGGGTTATATTACGGCCTCGATATTATTACTGTACTAAATTTTTAACGGGAAGGAAGAAAGGGATCTATGGGACTACTTAATTCATGAAATTCGAGTTTACCATTATCAAGTCGGACCAGGTGGGGTATGAGTGGGGCCTTTTCGGCACTTGGGATCGAATTGGATAAGCACCTTAATTTGTACTTGATATGTATAGTACTTAATTAAGTATAAGTATGTAGTGGAGTGCTCGAGTGGATTTGTGGTACATAAAGTGTAGGTACATAGATCTATAGATTATATGTATATATGTACTATGCTTCTACCACAACTTTTATTATAAAAAAATTTCAAAAATGGGATATTCTGTAATTAAAGCATGACCAGCACTATCATCATATACATATATATCAATAGAATAATTTTTGATATAATGCACCCTCCTGAAACGTGCTGGGCAATTGTTAGAAACCCAACATCCCAAATCCCAGCCAAAGAAACGGAAATCGATCTTTCGAACAGCCAAGCGAGGTGCCACCACATCGAAGCGAAGGTGCATATGCAAGACCCTGACACAAAGACTTACCACATACAAACAAGCAGGCAGACAGGCTTTTTGATATATCGAACCGGAAATCAAGACTTTCTGCATCCAACATCTCCTAAATCCAACGGGGAGAAGTAACGAGTACATCAACCTTGTGCTACGTCCGTGCAAACGGCACAGAATGTGGATTGCAAAATATGTCGACCCTCGCTTTGGAGCCGCATCGAACTACTGCGCTTGGTTTTCCATTCGGGAATCCCAATTGGTTGTTTTGACATTACACCTGCATTCAAGGCGAGGATGGTTATAGGTTATGAAGGAGCCAGATCTGGCTAGTTGTGAAGTGAGGAGTAGTATTAGGGCGTAGACGGTTCCCCGCAGACGAACCCGACGGGTCTTCATTATCGTCTCCGCGAAGAGTAACCTTCGACGGAGGGCTCGTTATAATACAAATAGCCAAAAGACTTCAAAAATCAACCCCGCTCCACAATGCAAAAGCCGGAAGATGGATTAGAAACAACAGAAGGAGAAGGGTGAAAAAAGAGAAGAGAAAAACACCAGTAACACCAGTTCCATCTATGCAAAGAGAGAAAAGAAGAAGAAGAGAAGAGAAAAAGTATCCATCACTGGTTCTAGTGTATTAATCATAACATCTAGACCCTTTATCTAAAAGACGAATCTAGTACTCTGGGTACTGATCAAAAACTTTGGCGGATTGGACGTATCCGGTTCGAGGGTGATCGTTTCCGAAAACCCTCGGGACGGAGCGTCCTTCTCGTCGCCAAACTTGACGTATCCGTTCGTGACCAGTAAGATCGAACACTGGCCTCTCCCGTTTGGCATCAGAGGCTGTGCGTCGAAGCACTGGACCTCATATGTGGCAGCCGCCATCTCGGTGTGGAGTTTCTCCACATCCGCGGCTCCACCGGACAAGTTGTTGCCGTTCCATGAGATGGTGGGAGTGGGGGTGTAATAGGCCTTGAGCTTTGTGCGAGCCGTTTGGAGGTCGGTGTAGTAGTTTGTGACAAATGTTTTGGCAGCTGGTAATAATTCATCGAGAGGCAAATTCGTTAGACATCAAATACCACAGAATACATACTAATTGGTTGCTCTTATTAGAGAGAAGGGACTTACCACTGTAGGAGAGCTGGATGAGGATGTCACCCTCGATGGCACTTGTAGATCGAGATTGGGCCTGATCCGGAGACGGAGAACGACGAGAAGAACGACGAGTTAGACAAGCAGCCGGATGAGTAGCATATGTGTGAGAGTATCGAAGGATAGGCTTCTTGGACTCGGATCCAGTTGGGCCAGGCATGATGAGGATTCGAGATTGGGATGGGGTGGGGTGGGATGGAGGTCAAGGACAGCAGTGATGATAATGAAGGAAGTGGAGATGCAAAGACTTACCATGGTTGGAAGGGAAGGCTGTTTAAATAGTAGTGTAATTGACGAGGCCGAGACGTGGTGCTTCTGTGACGGGGAGCTGAGGATATGGTTTCGTAAACGACGATGTTGGTAACGTTGGTGATACTTCGCAGGTTCGCAGCTCGGCGCGAAATCCTTTTGGAGCAGCTGTGAGCTTCGTCTGTCGCGTGTTGGCGCATTCACGTTGTTTGTCTTTGAATTATTTCCTTTTCGGCATTAAAAATACAACGTGCAACGCAAGAATGACATCAGTTGTGCAACAACGCAAATGGTCGGATGTATCGCAGCAGACCATCTCGGATTCGAGGCATACTATGGGACTAATTCGAGGCTAGACATAGCCTCGAATCCAGGTTGACCAATACTTAAATTTCTCCCTGAATATTCTGTGCCCGCATTGCGACCCAATGCCATTATATAAGCAATCACGAACAGTTACACTAGAAATTCAGCCCCAAGACCTATAACCTGCTGTAAATAGGAATCACCAACTGCACCTCTAGTTCCCAGAATCCTAAGGATCTATTATTATGAGTGGGCTACAGGTTTTCGTTCCGTCCGGCGTCGAGCCGTTGAACGTTTTCGTTCGGAGTCATCCAGTGTCTAGTATCGATATCGGCCTTACCTTTGTATTGTGTTACGGGACCGGTCATGCATTGTGAAATCATAGAGTATCCCGCCTATTCTAGTTACCAGTTATTATATTTTAAAAAATTTCCAACGTCGTACATTCGGGTGCTTGATTAAAGTTTGTAATTCGAGGGGTTTATTTTATTAAATTTGTTCCAAAGCCTTAGGTTTGGGGTGGCAGATAACGTCAGTAGATCGGGTGCTGTCTCTAACTATGCTGTGTGCATACACATGTCCAACGTGCTAAACTCTCCTGACCTCAAAATCAATAGAAATAAGCAAGATACCCTGGCCGCAAGAACTCGGATTGCTTTGCAATTTGAGCATTTATTTTTTGCGAAGGACGTTAGCTGCGCAGCTCCAGAGACATGCCCGACCCAATCCCCTCGTTCTATTGCTGCAGTTGTACAAACCCAACAACCAAAAAACTAGGCAACTCCAACCGAACCAACCCCTCGCCAAATCCTTCCCATACCATCCAGACAATCTTAAAATTCCAACATTGCAACATAACTTCACACACTCCAGTCGCGATTCCCTCCATTGCGACCCAAAGCTAGACCGGACCCAAATTAAGGGAAATCCTAGAATCTAGTGTATAGTGCGCTGAAAAGAAATGCGCCATCAGCACAACCACTATCATTCATAATGCTTCTACCGCATACCTCCCGAACAGCTGTGTTCCGCTCAACATGGCGTCGGGTAGTCACTCGACCATGTACGGTTCGGATCTTAACAGGTAGCAGGAGGTATCAATCTTCTGATGCTTCGTTGGATAAGAAGCCGTATTATATTACTACGCCGATATATTACGTTAATGCTGGTATGTGCTGCTCTTCCTTAGTACCTGAAGCTTGAATTTTTTTTTTTTTTTTTTTTTGGTGGAAGAAGCTAATGAAGTGATGTAATTTAGCACCACATATTGGACATTTGTATACCACTGTCCTTGCAGATGTGGTCAAGAGGTGGCAGGAGTTGAAGGGGAATGAGGCGCGGTTGTGCACCGGGACTGATGAGTATGGGCTGAAAGTGCGTGAGTGCTTATTATTACATTGTCGCTGTCGAGTTGAGGAGGGACTAAACATTCTGGGCGATGTATAGATCCAACAGGCAGCTACTATTGCTGGAGTGAATCCCAAGTCGTTTTGTGATACTGGGGCAGAAACTTTTAAGGTTCGTCTTTTGTGGATTGGTACCCCTTCCTTGTAGTGGGTGCTAACTAAGATGGTAGAGGTTGGCGGATACTGCAAATATTGGGTATGATCGGTTCATCAGAACTACTGATCCGGACCACCAGGCTGCTGTTGAGCATGTTTGGGTATGTAAAACTTCTCTCCCCATAATGTTACTATCGCTACTTCTCTAACACTCTGTATTAAAAAAATACAGCGCGTCCTCCGCGAAGCCGGCTACATCTCCCTAAAAAAGCATTCAGGCTGGTACTCCATCTCCGACGAAGCCTTCTACCCTGAATCCGCCATCGAAAAGGCAATCCACCCGCCAACAGGACAAGAAATCATAGTCTCCAAAGAAACCGGAAAAACCGTGGAATGGATGTCGGAAGAAAACTACCACTTCAACCTTTCATCCATGGGCCCAAAACTCCTTGAATTCTATAACAGAAATCCAAAGTGGTTGTTACCCTCGCAGAGATACGATATGTTAAAGGCAGAGGTCGCCAGAGGATTGGAAGATCTTTCTATTTCCCGTCCGAGGGAGAGGTTGGAATGGGGTATCCAAGTCCCCGGGGATCCTTCTCAGACTATTTATGTCTGGTTGGATGCTTTGGTGAATTATCTAACTTTTACGGGATACCCGTATACTTCGCCTGAAGAAACAGTCTGGCCCGCGAATCTTCAAATAATCGGAAAGGATATAATACGATTCCATTGCATCTACTGGCCAGCATTCCTACTAGCCATCGGTGCGGAACTTCCGAAGCAAATACTAAGTCATGCGCATTGGACGATGTCGAAGAGGAAGATGTCAAAAAGCGATGGAAACGTGGTCGATCCCTTCCACGCTATCAAGAGATGGGGCGTTGATACCATGAGGTTTTATCTATGCATAGATGGGGGGATTACCAACGACGGGGATTATTCGAATCAAGAGATTGGAGATAAATATAACAAGTTCCTGGGGAGTCAGATCGGGAGTCTATTGACCCGTGTTTGTTCTGCAAAATACAGTGTTTCGGATGCTATTCAATGCGAAAAAGAAGGGAGGGAGGTGGAACTCGACGAAGATATGGCGAAGCTTTATAACAAATTACGAAACGAAACGCTGGCCGGAGTGAAGGATAGAGTGAGCGAGAGGATGGAAAATATGGATTTTCCCAGCGCTCTCAGAGAGATCTTGGAGGTCGTCTCGGAGACTCATAAGTACATACATTCGGCTCAGCTATGGGGCGCCGACAAGGAGAAGATCAGGAGTTACATGTTATACCCGGCCGCAGAGGCACTGAGGATTTCGGGGATATTGCTACAACCTTTCATGCCGGGGAAGATGGAAAAGCTACTAGGGCTGTTGAATGTAGACGAGAAGAACAGAGGGTGGGCAAAGGCGGTCTTGGGGGCAGACTTTGAGTACGGAGTGGGAGCTTCTGGGACCAAGGAACGGGTATTTCCGAAGTTTCCAATCAAGGAGGAAGATATGTAAAGAAAGAAAAAAAAAAAAAAAAAAAAACCTGACACCAAGAGTCGAGTCTACCTTGCCAGACAAAATGCATGGGAAAAGGAGATCGATGGTCATTCATGTACATAGGCCTTGTAAATATCACATACCTTACTATAATGGTCTCTGACCAACCAACCGCAAGGAATATACGCATCCGGACGCGGTCAAGCTGGAACGCGCAGTCACGAGTTCATGCACCAACCAAGGGCCAAAAAATGCACGAGCTCGCCACCTTTTTCGCTGTGAAGCTAGCCAAATGTGCCGGCGGAGATTTTGCAGTTTTTGCAGTCCCTCCTTTATAAATCAAACCTGATCAAAAAAAAAGTGGAGAAGAGAAGCTGTGTCGGAGTCATAGCCATTATGCAGACCGCTGTTGGTGGTTTTTGCCTTTGCATCTTTGGCTGCCGGGACGGGATTAGTGCCAGTCAGGTTGGCTTTAGTCCGCTGCACGCTGCACAGCTGCGGCGGCGGATTCCAGGCTCACTCTCCGTCTATCACAAGCATTGTTCGTGAAGGATTCTGCCATTGCACCTCCAGCAAGGAGGAGAAGAAGAGTAGAGAGAAAGAGAGAAAGAATTCATCGCCATTGCTTTTGCATCCCAGACATCCTGAACCTCAAAGGACACCATCAGCTACAGTGACGATACTTGGCGTGGTACCAGTTTTGCTTGGCTCTTCCTGGTCCGGGTTCGCCTGACAAGAGATTCTGACTGCCCCAAAACTCGAAATCTCCCATCTTCCTCTCCTCCAAAACCACTTACTTTACCCCATCCAGACTCATCTTCTCCTCCCCGTCCTCCAATTTCGATCCAGAAGGCTTCGAGACGCGTCGTTTCTGCTCGCTGCCACTTTACGCGCGCCATGTCGGCTTCTCAGAAGAGGAATCTTGTAGGTTTCTCCCCCCTTTGATCCCTTCGCGACAAGGCCTCCCTCTTTCTCTAGCCACTTACCTATCTATCTATAAACGGATTATTAATTGAAGTTGAAAAAATAATACACAGGATTCCTCCCCCTCCCAAGAAATCGTCACAGATCCAAACCATTCCTCCAAAAAACCCCGCCGTTCGGGTCGGCTGCAAGCAAAAGCCTCATCGATAGTAATCCGAGAACCCAGCCCTCCGACACCGCTGGTCGACAATCTAAAAACCCCAAAACAAGAACACTTCTTCAAAGCAACAGGAACCGCCGCCACAACATCTCCATCCCCGGCTCCCTCTCCTTCGCAAGCGAACTGGGAAGCAACACAGCTGGCCACCCAGGTTGCTTCTCAATTTGTCGTGCCTCCTGCCGAGAACACCGATGTTTGGGGTTACCTACTACCGTTGGATATAGACAAGTCCTTGGGGCTTGCGGATGTATTGACGCTGAGGAAACGGAGTGCTTGTGATGATGAGCCGGTCTCTGGGTTTAAGAAGCCGAGAGGGAGAGCTGGAGCTGATAAAAGTGGTGGGAAGGGAGCGCCGAGTGGTTATCTAATTGGCAGACATTTGGAATGTGATTTACGGTTGACTCAGCCGACGGTGTCAAATCGCCATTGTGTCATTTTCAGGGTATGTTCACTCATATCTACCAAACAAAAACAAAACCCTTCCAATACAGCAGGAGCCAAGGAAATAGTAATAACGATAATGGGTGGAAAAAACAGGAAGTCTCCGGCAAAACCTCCAAGGCTATAATCGAAGATCTCTCCTCCAACGGCACTTTCATCGGCGGTTCCAACGTCGGTCGTAACAACCGCCGCGAGCTCCGTAACGGTGACGAGATAAAACTCGTCGATGGAGTCCGTTTCATGTTCCGTTACCCCCAACAGCAGGCCACCGGTTCCTTCTCCGATAACTTTGAAATACCCGCCAATGGTACCTTGGGATCTGGACACTTTGCAACGGTGTTCGTAGCGATCGAGAAGAGTACTGGCACGAAGTATGCGGTTAAAGTGTTTAAGAAACGTAGAAAGGATGACGGACGGGGCCAGATGGGGTTGCAACAGGAGATTGCGGTGTTGATGAGTGTACACCATCCTAACGTTTTGTGCTTGAAAGAAACATTCGATGAAGATGATGGGATTTATTTGATTTTGGAGTTAGCACCGGAAGGAGAGTTGTTTAACTTGATTATTGATAAGGGGAAGTTGAGCGAGGACGAGACGAGGAAGGTGTTTTTACAGCTTTTGAATGGATTGAAATATTTGGTAATTATCCTACACCCTACTCTCCTTTTTTTGTTTCCTTTGGGGAGCATGGAAAAAGAAGGAATGGCTAATTGATGATTGCAGCATGAGAGGAATATCGTCCATCGTGACATCAAGCCGGAGAATATTCTTCTAACGGACAAGAATTTGACTTGCAAACTAGCAGACTTCGGTCTCGCGAAGATTATTGGCGAGGATTCGTTTACTACTTCGCTGTAGGTGTACCCCACACGACTACATCCCGAGGATATTACATACTAACGGCTTATGTCTAGATGTGGCACACCGTCCTATGTCGCCCCTGAGATACTTATGCCTTCTAGGAACAGAAAGTACACGAAAGCGGTTGACATCTGGTCGCTCGGTGTGGTATTGTACATTTGCCTCTGTGGATTCCCACCGTTCAGCGACGAACTGGCCCCACCAAACCTTCGGGATCAGATCAAAGAAGGACGATTCGATTACCCAAGCCCTTACTGGGATTCTATTGGCGATTCGGCGCTAGATCTAATCGATAGGATGTTAACGATCGACCCGGACGAACGCATTACGGTTGAAGAGGCGCTAGAGCACCCATGGGTTCTCAACAAATCGTTTAACCCGGGAATGAGCACTGACTCCGACGCTAGCCTTGCCGGGCATATGCAAAGTTTGCAGGTTAGGAGGCGGGGGTTAGACAGAGAGAGGACGCTTATCGCGGATATGATGAAGGGTGGCGATGCGGGGACAGGGACGGCTAAGGCGGCGGGGAGGCCGGAGCCATCGAACGGTACTAAACCCGGGAAGCGAGAGGCTGTCGGAGAGGGCGATGCTTTTGTAAATCTTGGGAAGGACGGTGCAGCTGAACCTTTGTTTTCAGACCAGGGGGTTGAGGATCCGGCGAACGAGAAAGATTAAGAAGATGATAGGAATATGAAGCGGGGTGAACTGAATGAATATTTGACGGTAGGCAATTGGCTTGCGGTGCGATGCATTTAGACATCTTTTTCTCTCTCTCTCTCTCTCTTTCTCTCGTTCTTTCCTTTCCGATTTGATTTGAAATATTTTAATGGATTGGAGAGAATTTCTAACGATTGTCTCTTATTTTCTGTCTTTCTTGTTTCTCCTTTGAAGCTTCGTTCCCTTTTTTTGGTTGTTATCACTTTTCCTTACTGGATTGACCGTAACAGATTTAAAAGCGATTTCCCTCTCAGTTCTTTTTTCTTTTTTCTTTTTTTTTGTCTAATTAATTCCCAATATTTTCCTACGGTTCACGTTTTTGATATCAGTATCAATACGGACGGTCCATTCGATAATCGATTTTGACTCGGCCGGGGGGGGTACCGATTGGAAGGAGGTCCCATGAATGATCGAGGAAGAGGAGTTTTTCTAGTTGGAGGATACACAGGTATGGACAATCTAACTACGGTTCTCTTTTCTTTGGCGTATAGGCTAGACCTATACTGCTTTTTCTTTTCTTTTCTTTCCTTCTTCTGTTATTTTGTCTTTCTCTGGTCTACCTAGTTATCCTTATATTTCCCGTCGTATCTTTCCTATCATCATGTCAGGTCATGTCATGTCATGTCGTATCATACCATATCATATTCTATATCACATTCGCAATATATATATCCTGAGCACGAAAGCAACGATTGGTCGGATTGATTCATTCCTGTTCAAGCTGTCCGAGCTGTCCCTTTAAGGTTACAGCTATAGCTATCCCCAGACGCATGTGCGTATGTATGTAGGTACCAAGCAGTTCTCCTTACTTCGACGTCCAAAAAAGTGTCTCGCTCTCTTTTTTTCCTGCGCGTCTGTCGGAACCCGAAATGCTGTTTCCTTTCTGAACAGGCACTAAATGACCTGATCCTGCGGTCGAGGACTTCGGGGAACTTACCATGACGTGACCTTCTTTTCCCTCTTTCCCTGTGAACGGACCGAGAATGGTCGAGAATTCATTGGCAGTCGGGCGAGAAGTTCGCTTGGGCGCTGGACAGCGGGTTTCGGTTCCCGGCGCTGCGAAAGACCGCGGCCGGATGAGGTTTAGTGCTGGTGGAGGTTAAGGTGAACCCCTGCAAGGGACAGCTGCTCGTTTTTCAAGTCGCGCTGGACAGGAAAGAGAAGAAAAAAAAAAAAAAAAAAAAAAAAAAAAAAAAAACAGAAGAAGGGAATGAAGCCAGGTAGGTTTATAAATGTCGGTGGGACTGGCCAATTGTTAGCTTCAGATTAGTGGACATTTTCTCTGCCTGTTCTTGTCCGGTTGGTGGTTCCGGTGGTTGCTTTGATTGATTGATTGTTCGGTGCTGGCTGCTTCTCCTTTCTTTGGGCGTCTGGCTTCTACTACATATTTCTTCTCCCTTCGCCTTCTCCTCCATCACCATCTTCTTCTTCTCCTCCTCCTTCTTCTTTTCCCCTTCAACTTCTCTCCTTCACTCTTTCTTCTTCTTCTTATTCCTCTTCTCCTCCAACCGCCATCTTGATCTCCATCAATTGACCCTCGTACCGTTGTTTGTTGCTCTGAAACGATTCCTCCACAATGGGGTTGCTCGCCGGCCTCCTCGACCAGGCTTCGGTCTACCTCGAGGGCCAGAATCTCTGGGTCCTCGGCCCTGCTGCCTTCGGTGCCTTCATCGTCGTGTCCGTCGTCATCAATGTCCTGAATCAATTGCTGTTCAAAGATCCAAACCAGCCACCTGTTGTCTTCCATTGGTTCCCCTTCCTCGGTTCGACTGTCGTCTACGGCATGGAGCCCTACAAGTTCTTCAATAAGTGTCAGGAACAGGTATGTCTATTTATCACCTATACAGAGCTTGTTTCAGCTCTGGCTGGCTGTCCCACTATCTGTGAATCGCCACGAGGAACAGAATGCTGATGATATCTTGTTTTCCTATATATAGTACGGAGATGTCTTCACTTTCATCCTCCTCGGACGCAAGATGACCGTCACCCTCGGCCCCAAAGGAAACGAATTCGTCTTCAACGGCAAGCACGCCGACCTCTGCGCTGAGGAAGCCTACACCCACCTCACCACCCCTGTCTTCGGCTCCGGTGTCGTCTACGACTGCCCAAATCACATGCTTATGGAGCAGAAGAAGTTCATGAAATTCGGTCTTACCACGGAAACGTTCAAGGCATACGTCCCACTCATCAAGGATGAGGTCGTCAACTACTTCCAAACCAGCCCATTCTTCAGCGGCCAATCCGGAAAGGTCCCATTGTCCACTGCCATCCCACAGCTTACTTTGTTCACCGCTTCCCGTTCCCTCCAGGGACGTGAGGTCCGTGAGGCTTTGACTACCACACACGCTGATCTTTTCCATGATTTGGATATGGGTTTCACCCCCGTAAACTTCATGTTCCCGTGGCTTCCTCTCCCCCACAATGCAAAGCGTGACAGAGCCCAAAAGGCCATGGCTAAGCTCTACTTGGATATCATCTCCCGTCGCAAGTCTGGTGAAGAATCTAAGAAGGAAATCGACATGATCTGGAACCTTATGAACCGTAGCTACAAGTCTGGAGAGTCCCTTTCTGATTTGCACGTTGCACACTGCATGATTGCATTGCTCATGGCCGGCCAACATACCTCCATGGCCACTACCACCTGGACTTTACTCCACCTTGCTGCTAAGCCCGAGATCCAGAAGGTTCTGTACGAGGAACAGATCAAGGTTTTCGGAAAGGACCTCGCCCCATTGACCTACGAAAAGCTATCGGAACTCAAGATGGTTCAAAACGTCGTCAAGGAAATCCTCCGCGTCCACCCACCATTGCACTCCATCATGCGAAAAGTCAAGTCCCCACTCCACGTCCCAGATACCAACTTCGTTATCCCATCAACCCACTACGTTATGGCCGCCCCCGGTGTCTCCGCCATGGATGAGAAGTACTTCAAAAACGCAAAGGAGTTCGATCCATTCCGATGGGTTGGTCACGAAGCCGATGAAGATAATGCTGAAAAGTTTGATTTTGGATTCGGTCTCGTTAGCAAGGGTACCGCATCGCCTTACTTGCCATTCGGAGCTGGACGACACAGGTGCATTGGAGAGCAGTTTGCGAATGTCCAGTTGGGAACTATCATCTCTACTTTGGTTAGAGAGTTTGAGTTCACTTTGCCACCAGGACAGAAGGATGTTCCTTTGGTTGATTACAACGTAAGTTATTTTTGTCCCTCCCCCATTTACTTTCATATTAGGATACCGGTTGGAATAAATTACTAACATTGTCTCTTTTTTTTAACAGTCTATGGTTGCATTGGCCACTGCACCAGCAATGGTTCACTGGAAGAGACGTGCAGGGTCGAATCACTAAATCACGAACCCCCCTGCACCACATTAAACATACAAAACAAAAAGGCGTTTGTTTGGTTACGACATGCATTAAATGATGTGCACGCATAACATGCACATACATCCCTTCCGCTAGCTATTAGCCAAACTAGCAGTCGGGCAGATGAAGATGAAGATGAAAAGGAGAGAAAGAGAGAAGAAAAAAAGTCATTGGCTAGCCGTTTCTTTTGGGTAATGGGTTTTGTCAATCAGGGCGATAAAGGGCGGTTTTCGGTTCTTTTTTTTGGTTCGGTTTTGATGCGTGAATGATAAAGGGGGTGGAAGGAAGGATGAGGATGATAGACTACTGCCTACGTTCAATTACTCTCCTTGGTCCTTTTTTTTTTTACCTGGGAGAGAGTGGATGTATGACCTTTTTCTTGTATAGATATTTAACTCCCTTCAAACCCCGTCGAAGCGTATGACGGGGGAGGGAATCTTTTATAATAGCTAATAATGAAGAATTCGTACGAGATATCTACTATATATGCATAATATCCCAGTGACTGTATATGTTCTATACCACTAGACATCTAATCATCCGAATCTAGAGTTTGGGCCTCCAACTCAATCCTATCCAAATCCGCGTTGAATTTCCGTTCCAACCTATCGGCCGTTTGATAGTCATAATGCGCATAAGCACTTAACTTTTTCAAATCGAGATCGTATTGATCCGCCAGCAGTCTTATTCTTTTCCACTTTGTAACCTTTGGAGAATTCCAGAGGTCGTCTGTTAGGTACGACCAGAAGGATGATGGGGTAGGTCGGTTCGGGGTTAGGATCTTTTGGAGGTCTTTGTGGAATATGTAGGATGTTTCTGGGGGGGATTCTGGGGGGTTTGTGAGGAGGAGGGGGAGGGTTGTTTGGGAGAGGGGTGGGGGTATTTGGCAGATGGGGAGGGTTATTTGGGAGAGGGGGTGGGTGGTGGATGTGTAGATGATTTCTGGGAGTTCGTAGGATGCTATGCCGCGGTGGTAGCCACTTAGGGAGAGGTTGAGGGAGGTTAGATGGGGGAGGTTTGGTTGTGATTGTGATTGTCTACCAAAGATGTGGTATATGACGTCGACCCAGTCGATGTAAGGAACGTTCAGATGACATGCTTCCAAGTGTATAGATTCTATTTTGGAATCAACAGGGAGGAGGGAGGTTGTGATGTCCTGCGGGGTTAGGTAGATGTTGTATAATTCCAGTGTTTTTAGGTTGTGGAGGGTGAATTGTTTGGGGAGGAAGGTGGTCTTGTTACTTTTATTACTTTTATTACTGTTACTGTTATTATTGGTATTGTTACTGTTACTTGTATTGCTGAGAGGCCACGGAGTCGACGGGTCAGTTGGGATCTGTGAGGTGTTCCTGACAACCAGAGACTCAAGCCCTGGAAACGCGGTGGAGATGTACTTCCACAGCGACCGGGTGAGTTTATAGTTATACGGATTATTGGGGATCCGGACCGTCAGATGCAGTGTCCTGAGGGACGTGACGGGGTGTGTTATCGACGAAGAAGAAGAAGGGAGGGTTACATCCGAAAGAGAGATTCCGGGACAGATACAATGGCAGTGTCTGAGAGACGTCGTTGTCGTCGACACGGGGAGGGATTTTAGTAGAGCGGTGAGATGGGATGGGGTGGTTGTTTCTATGGTGATTGTGGTGAGGGAGGGGAGGGTTGATAGGGCGAGTTTTAGGTGGTGTTTTCTGAGCGGGGTGGGGGTTGCGGTGGTGTTGGTGTTGGGGTGGTGGTTGGAGGTGATGGTGATGGTGGTGATGTAGGTTCTTGCGGAGGGGGGGAGGAGGGTCAGGGTCTTTAGAGATTTGGGGGAGGTTCTTGGAGAGGATTGAGGGAGGTGGAGGTGGATGTGCGTGAAGAGCTCGGTGCGGAGGAAATGTTGGAATTTGAGGTTGTGGGGTTTGTTGATCAGGCGGAGTTTGAGGAGGTCGTGGAGGGTTAGGGGGGATGTTATTAGGTTGAGGAGTTCGGGGGGGAGGGTTATTAGGGACATCTTTGTATATTATTACTTATGTATTGAGGGTGTGTATTGGGGGTATGTGAAGGTCATATATATACTATGATGGTGAGGATTTCGGTATGTCCCGGGTTCACGTTTACATTTTCGGAAAAACTTTTATTTTAGTTCCCGCGATGGTGGGTCTTTTATTCTTGGGTTTATGACGTATGAAGCTGGTTATTGTATGCCGGGTACTTATATAGCTTGTCTTATCAAGCGAAGTTAGCTTGGGTAGTAGGTACTTTGGTACTTTCTTACATGTGGTATATAGTCTATATCTCTAACAGACCCGGTCTACAGTATATATACGTGTATTGATATTATATTAATATCAATACCGCACGTCCTCACAATCCGAATCCACCTCCCGACTAACCGTCATGATTTTCTCCCTAAGCTCCCTACTACGGTACCCAAACTCCGACCTCTCGATCTCTCTCAACCTGATCAACCGCTTCCACCTCGTCGCCCTCTTGGACTTCCACTTCCCGTTCGTCAAGGACTCCCAGAATTTATTTATATCATCGTCATTATCATCATTATCATTATTATCATAACCCCCAAGTTCATCCCAAAGATTCTTTTTGACGACGTAAGCGTACCATTCCCCGGATTTCAACCTGACTTCACACTTCGCCCCCGTCGAATTCCACGGTTTTCCTGATATTTCGTTGGCGATTTTTAGGTCTGGGAGGTCGTAGGTTGTCAGGCCGTTGTAGTACCCGCTTAGTGTTAGTCTCAGGGAGGTTAGGTTTGGGAAGGTATTCCTTTTGAGGTAGGTTAGAACTGTGAACCAGTTTTTGGCCGGGTTGTTGTTATTGTTCATTCGGCATTTTGAGAGGTGGATCTTTTCGAGCTTGGAGGCGGAGGAGGGGGAGAGGAGGAGGGTTATGTCTTTGAATGTTAGGTTGAAGCCGTCTAGGTGTATTCTTTTTAAGTTTGGTAATGAGAAGTTTTCTGGGAGGAAACCGCCGTGGGTGTTCGGTGAAGGCTCGGTGTTATCCTCCCTCAGATGTCTGATGGTAAGGTCTTCGAGAGAGTTCCTTCCGACTGTTGATATCCACAGCCATAGGCTTTCTAACATCCCACTCGCACCTTCCGTTCTCATCTCCAACGTTTTTAGTTTGTGGAATCCTTGGCTGTATTGTGAGATTATTGTTTCCGGGGTCGATAGACCCAGGTTCAACTCCGAGACCAGCATTTTCACAGGAGGACTCCGAAGGGTTTCAACAGTTGAAATGTTGGAGTTTGAGATCGAGGTTGTTAGGATCTGCCAGTGGGTTATGGTGCAACTGCCGTC
Organism: Orbilia javanica; assembly: GCA_036872735.1. Lineage (NCBI taxonomy): Eukaryota > Fungi > Ascomycota > Orbiliomycetes > Orbiliales > Orbiliaceae > Orbilia > Orbilia javanica. Next base: position 860,940 of record JAVHNR010000008.1, read on the forward strand.
GAAGTCTATCGAACGGAGGTTTGGGAGGTTTTTGAGTATTCTTGTTAACGTTGTATTGTTATTGATATTGCTGGTAGTAGTACTATCGATATTTGTATTCGCCTCTTGGTTACCCTCATCTTCATACTCAAGCGGGAACTCCCCCGGTGGTAACTGCGACGATATCGATATCAACCAAGACGTAAACTTTGGGTATAAATTCGAAAATGGTTTCGAAGAGAATGTGACATGTTGTATCCAAGGGCCCGCGCCGGATTCTGTGATCCTTGAGAGTTGGAGTAGTGTTGCCGGGTGGAGGTTTAGCTTCAGACGGGTGAAGATTATGGAACGGAAACGGGATTGGAATCTTTGGTTGTGGGATTTGGAGAGGAGACGGGTTTGCGAGGAGGTGTAGGTTGGGAGGAGGGAGAAGATTAGGTCGGTGATTTCGGGGGGGAGGAGGAGGAGGAAGAGGGGGTGGGGGGGCATTTAGGTTTTGGTGTTAGTGGGTTTGGGTCATTGGGGTGTATTATTCTTCTCTTTTTTTTTTTTTCCTTTGAAGGGGTTTATTTTCTTAGTAAGATTGTATGTAGATTGGTATTGGTTTTATGGTTCGAAGGTGTGGGTTAAATGTAGCAGTCGGAGGGGTAGTGTGATATGATGCTGTAGATGGTATGTTGTATGATGCGATTCGACCGAGTTGATTCGCGGGGATGGATTGATACCGATCGAGTCAGTGGAGGTTGGATTCCCCGTTTGGGCGGCCGTTTGTCGTCGAATCAAACGAGCCTCAGGCCGGGCTAAGCTTCCGTTCCGCGCCGACTTAATTTTAATTCTCTCCCCGAATCCTCTTTCATGGAAATCAATATTAAAAACCATATTAATTGTCTATGTGACACCGTCCGCCGATGGTATAAACCAATACCAACCGCGGGAGTTGGAATATACAGACTAAACTAGCTAACAGGCTCAGTTCCACTCGAGTTACGATTCATAATAACAACCGTTTCGTTTTCTGTTTGTTCACGATATCATGTGATCCCACCCATTCGAATACACCGACTTTTTTTTTGCCCACGTGAGGGGGTCTATTCGAGGTTAAGGTTAACCTTAGCTTAGCTTGCTTGGTAACGTTACTTAAGGGTCCGGTCCTTATCAAGTGGACAAAACAGCTAGAAAGGAATGGGTGTGGACCCTGTGATAAACCTGTCATTTGGATCGAATGAGAAAAAACAAATGGTCTACGGCAAGAACTGCGCTTATTGGGGATAGTTCGGTCCAACTGATTCGTCTGAAAGATAACGGACGGGGGGTTTTTTTATGGATGTGCTGTGCTGTGTAATGATAGAGATATATAAGGGTATGTATGAAGAGGAAGGGGGGTCTTGTGACATATACCATTTCTAGATCTGGAGGGCTTAGAGGTAGGTTGCATGTGCATAGTATTCGTTTCTTTCTTTCTTTCTTCCTTTTTGCTGTATGGAGGGGTGTATGGTATGCTATGGTACAGTATGGTAGGTTAAAAAAAAAAAGTGGAGCTCTTCCCATGGTGAACAATTATTCTGTAAGGGAAAAAAGGTTGAAATCATTCGAATGCGATGCTGTTTTTCTTTTGAAGCGAGTCAGCTTGCATTGCATGAACATACATTGTACATACATACATACATACATACATTGGACATACATTACATATGTACGAAGTCCGCCTCGCGCCTTTGCGCCCTCCCTCTCTCTTCCTCTCCCCTCACTTCCGGAGAAAAACACGGGCGGTTATCTGGTTATACGTTATAGTCTGTCCTCCTATTTGAGGGGAAGTGAGCGGTATTTGGGTGGCGGTGGGAGATAGACAGACCATGCAACTATAGTGAATTTGGTAACGGAAATGTTGATATGGTTCTGGTGCTTATCGAGCCGGTGTGTGTGCTTTGATATGTATGATATGGTATGATAATGAAACTGCCGGTTTAACTTACTATCTATATCTATCTATTGATCCTTCTCTTTTTTTTGAAAGTGGTTTAGGGTAATTTTTCGATTTTGGATGAATTAAGAAAAAACGGTTGGTATCTTTGGGCTTGTTTTTTTCTAAATATCCTATCGATTTCGAGAGAGATAAGTAAAATGCTAGGTGGACTGGATGGAGTATCTCGGTACATGCTAGTTAACTAGTATAAATATAGAAACGGGACCGGTTAAGGCCCCAGTTATGGTAAAATACGTGCACTGGGTCCGCGTCCGGATGTATACCATACTATAACAAACCCAGATCGATCGATGCGAGTGGGTTTGATTGATAAGGGAACTTTTTTTTTTTTGGGGAGAGATACACAATTATATAGATGCTGGGCTGGGGTTTTGATATTGATATAGGGATGTAGTGTAGAGCGCCGATGAGAGCTCTTCTTTTACGGGCTTCATATCGTATCGTATCAGATTTGGAGGTTCTCTTGTGATAAGGGAGTTCATGGGCGGATGGGTACACGGCAACGCTTTCGACCTTGCACGACATGGCTGGTTCCCTTTTTGACGGCGCACGGGATAAGCCTGATAAACGTCTTTAGATATGCATGTCTGTACTCTGTATAGTGGAATATTCCATTTCCATATTTCACCCCTTTTTTGGATATCGAGAGAGCTCCATGAGAAGGATAAACGAACTTGATGTTTTTTTTTTTTTTCCTTCTCTTTTTTATATAGCTCATATGCATCACGATCGTGCACGATTTCGCCATACGCAAGGTTTAAGTTGTAAACCTCTCTCTGTATATAGTTAGTAATTCACAACTATGGCGACATTTCATTGAACATTTACGACAAAAAAAAAAAGAACCCGTTTTCCTTTTTCTTCAGACACGAATCGATCGAATCGATTGATCGGTTAAGGGATTGGGTAAGGCTAGCCTAGGGCTTAGTTAGGTAGTCTTCAGATTTCTTGGTTAGCACGTTAATTATTAATTACTATAGTTCATGCGAAAACATTCCGGAAGAAAAAGACAGAGGGAGAGCCGGGTCGGGGCACGATAATTGATTTATCTTTTACGCCTTGTTGCTGCAAGCGATTTTTTGGGGCGGAAGCGCCTTGATGCAGACGGTACGTACGGGGTATACTTTTACATGGCGGGCGATTGAGGTGATTAATTTAGTTATTGAGATTGTGAGGAAGGGAGTTCACATGTTTCTCTTGTGATATATGAGGATATGTAGTATTCTTTTGTATTTTTGTATACATGGACATGCATGTTTGATATCCCTGGAGGGACAAGAGATCTTGAGGAAGAGGTTACAATCGTGCTTGATAATCGGGTCGACCCATGCGATTCAACTTTCTTCAGGAATGCGCATAATGCAGGAGTGAGTAAAGAAAGAAAGGGAAATAATAATATCAAAAACCAAAAAAAAAAAAAAAAAAGAAGGACCGGATCAAAAAAGAATCGTCATGAAGGATATGCGCATATGTACATGTACTATGGACGCAGAAAAGAAAAGAAAAAGTCCGGGGAAGACGGCTTCCAGCGAACCAATGAATGTCCAACACAACTCATCTCGGAGTTTCAAAAACAGGGTCAGGTCCACCCGGACGAGGCGAGGGGGGGGTGGTTAAGGAAGTGTTCGGATTGGGGAATTTGGCTTAAACTGGGTAGATGGTACTGTTCTTTTTTATGCATGTGCAGTGGTTTTTGTTTGTAGAGAGTGTTCACATGGCTTTGGTATGTGCAGTGCAGTGCAGTTATCCTGCCTTTTTCTTTTTCTTTCCTTTCTTTTTTGGGCCCCCTTTTTGGACCCCCTTCGCTACTGTATGGTTGGGGGTTAACGGTGTTCGATTCGCTGATGGTCTTCCGTGGGGGTTTGGTTAAGCTGGATGGGTGTGAATGGTATATACCGGTTGACATACTCGGACATCTACGATAGAGTGTCAATTGGTTAATGGTTATATGGGAGATGTCAACAGGCGTTTTACCTAAGAATTAATTATAAAGACACGTTTAAACGGCGTTATGCCTGCTAATTACTTATTTATGGCTAAAAGGGAACAATAGAATACAATAGACCGAAGAAGGTCTGGAAACAATAGAACGGATCAAGAACAGTTAGACCATGCATATTTGGATCCCAACCACGTGAACGGGGATCGATCCGGGAGGAGAAACCCAGAATTTTTTTTATTTTGCGTCAATCGGAGCGAGAGAGATAGAGGGTCAGGGATAAGCTGGAAGCTTGTGGATGAATTAAGTAACAGATACTTTACTGACAGAGACTTAGTTTTTTTTGTAGGATGATGCATAGCTTGTGTACATACTTGGGATCTCGATGTCTAGGCCTATGGGGTATTTACAAGTTTCTGTTTGGGAGCCATGTCTAAGGGGAATTCAGGTTTCTCCCGACTTCCACAAGGGTTTATGTTGTTAATCCAACATTCCTAGAGATGTCATTTGTATACATGGAGAATATGGATCGGCTGGAGTGATCGATATTCCAGATGGCAGGACTGGTACCATTGGCTGTGTACTGGCGTAGGTAAGTACTTATATTCTGCTGCTATAAAAAAAAAAAAAAAAGGAAAGAGGAAAAAGAAAGGGTAAAATATGGGGAAATAGACACCGTTGTCGCATTCGACCCGGAAATTTAAAATCTGGATCATGAGATCACTACAGGTCTTTCCGCTTAACTTACCCTACATTACCATGCTTTGCTTTGCTTACGATCGAATCAAAAAGAAAGAAGGGAAGAAAAGAGAAGCTATCGGACAGTCTCCAGACTGTGTTGTCGGTGAACGGGTCTGGCCATCAGGCTGAGGGAGAAGTAAATGGTAATACCCCGGTCTTGTAACTGACACCTCGTATTTCTGAGGCGAGGAGGCCGATGGTTCTCTGTTCCTTTTTCTTTTTCTTCTGTCTCTTTTGTATTTTGGAGGTGATGATGCAGCGGTATGCAAGAGTGTATGCTGTGCTATGATGCTTTGTGGTGGATGTTACCGTATGTGTCAGGAAGTGTATGTTGATCTGCTGTGGAAGCAAAGCGCAAGCAAGCCACCTCTTAAATTCCTTGGTCCTGTCGACGGGATTCGATCCAGGGCTGGCTCCGGCTGGCAGGCATACATACATACAGGCCGGAGGATCTGGACTTCGTTTTACACCGCAGGACGTTTTAGAGTCAAACAGTTCAACTACTTTTCGCGGAGGCAGTGGAGTACCTGTTGGAAGGATGGTCACACAGCGGTGTTCGAAAGTAGCTTTTGGACTTCTGTCTCTGCTGGATGGTGTTCCTGGTCAGGCAGCCAGGCAGGATATCATAATTCTGAGAACGTTGAGCTGTTCTTTATGTAACTTCCCATATTCGACGTATCGCCAGAGCGAGCGTACGTGCGTAGACGGGTTTAATTATAATTAAGCTGTGTGGTTGGTCGATATATCATCATTCCTCATTCCTATCTCTGTCGGTCGAACACATACGTAAGAGTCACTCGCAGCTATCACACAGCAAGGACACGGCCACAGGTCAGATTACTATCAAATCAATCAGGCCATCAGCCATCAAGGTCAAGGGAAGGGAACAAAAGGAAGAATTGGGCTGCAGCGCCGTAAGCGGTTTAGAGCCGCCAAGCTTGCATCCTCGCAGCCGCATATCCCTTCCTCTGGTATCGAAGACAGTAACCTACCCCCGTTCCTATTTGCTGATACGCACCCGAGTTCGCGCCATAACTTGCCTTTATCTCTCCTCCTTCGAGTGGCTCTGCGGTGGATTGTCTGGTAGGCAAAGTAGGAGTGTGTGGTGGTAGTGGTGGTATGTACCAGGTGACTCCATTTTCGCTACATCACACATCATTTTCCAGTTCCCCAGACCCCGGGTAAGTGGTACCTGAGAGGAGCTAACCAGCTAGCTAGCTCAGCAGGGAAAACAAAAAACTTAAGGCAGGGCCGAAGGACGAAGGATGGAGGACGAAGAAGGACAGCGACCAGGATGATGGGGATTCCTGGATTGAGTTCCTACTTCTTCTCTTCTCTCTCGCTCTTCCTCCCCCCCATATCTTCCTGAATAATTGGGTTTCTTTCCTTTCTTTCCTCTCTTCCTCTTCTTCCTCTTCTTCCCTCTTCTTCTTTACCTTCCTTTCCTTTCCTTTGCTCCTTTTGAGAACCCTTTTCGACGGCGGACCAGCTTATTGTACATAGTATACTGACGTGAGTATACATACGCAATACCCATTACCAATATCCATATCGGTGCCCTTCCTTTCTTTTTGAATTGGTTGTTGGCTGAAACCAATTTTATGAGAAATCCTCGACGTTGCGACCTTTTTTCGGGAAAAGCTAAGCTTGATATATCGTTCGAGTCATAGCTGCTGTTGCTGCCAATATTGGCCAATCCTAAAAAAGGGTCCATCCCAAAACCAACGTTCCGAAGCCGCTCTTGAATGAGTAATAAGTGTACAAAATCCATCATACGACAGTCTTCCGTATTGTTTATCCTTTTTTTTCTCTCTCTCCACCATTATCATTATTCCCAGTCGGAGTCAGTCGGTCAGCTTTTCTTTCTTGTTCGAAAGGTTCGTTTCTAGACGGTTTCAAAACAAAGCATCAAAGACATACCATCCCATACACAATATCCCAAACGCCTCGGAGGCTGTTTCTCTGTATTATCAGATCCATCGTATCTCCCTTCTTTCGGCTTTCTCCTAACCTAAATCAACCTTGCAAACTTGCCTGGACTGCCTGGCCTCGGAAATTTATTCGCTTCCAGAAAGACCCATACCATACCGTATTCCAAGCCTTTTTTTGTTCCCTTCTACCTCGCTCGCTTCGTATCGAGGGCCTGAATCCTGCTTCCTACTCTTTTGGTCAACAGGCAAAAAGAAAAAGAAAAGTAAGTGAGTGAGTTTTGCAATTGTAGTTGTAGTAGACAGAGCAAGATATCTGAGATTTGGGGGGGAGGTATGCATATAATACGTACGTACTAGGTATGTATACACACCATTTTGACCGTCCCTTCGTCAAAATAAGTACGTACGTATACTGTGCAGCCTGCTATTTGACCCAAATCCAACCATCACTCGTTACGTATCGTACGTATCGTATCGTATCACATCAACCCTCCGTATTTCCTGTCATTTTCCCTCACCAAGCATAATACCTTATCATATCATATCATATCATACATCGCATCACATCACATCACACACACACACCCCAAAGATCGAACGAACATCTTTGACTGGCTGGTTATGGCCGGGAGCAAAAGAGTTTAGATAAAATCTCTCGCAGGTTTGTCTCGCTTGTGCTGTGCGATTACGCACGCGGCTCCGTGGAAAACGCGTTTCTCTGTCTTCCTACCCGTGGGATTATCCAGCGGGGTTTGAGGACTTTGGTACTCATCTCTCTGCCTTTTTGTTTTCTGGTTGCATTAATTGGGTTTGCATGATTTTGGAGGGGGGGTTGTAGATTGGGTGTATACGCTGTGAGAGAGACATCAGGTTTTATGTACCTTGCCACTGGAAGCTGCTGGTTGTTCGGGGTAGCTGGTACAAGGATACTTACCGAGCTTGGGTGGTGAGAGACAGAGTACATACATCGATGATAGGTCGATGGTTAGCGGATTGATGAGAGTGGATGGATGGATGGAGGTGGAGGTGGTTCTAGTCTACTGCCATTGAACTTCACCCATCACCATCATCATCACTGCCATTCTTGTCACTTGTCACTTGCCTCTCTCTCTCCTCACACTATCTCACCATCTCACCATCATCACCACCATCATCATCAACCACCACCACCACCACCACCACAATCCCAACCATCGCCAGGCTAGACTAACTAACTTCAACAGTCGAAGCCGAGAATATCCTTCTTTCCTTCCTTCTTTCCTTCCACTCTATTCCTCTTCCCTCGTTTGTTTCCTTCTTTCGGAGCTTGCTTGTCTTGGATTCCGAGTAGTTGCTAGCTGCAGTCTTATTAATCATCACTATCTGAGAACAGAACCCAAGTGCCAACCAGCTTAGCGAAGTTGCTCCTCCAACCTCACCAGACTCCGGACTTGACTCCCCCATTCCCATCCTCCGATACTTCCACTCCCACTTTCACTCTGTCTCCCACTCCCGCTTCCATTCCTACTGCTGGACAAATATCCACCCGTCTTCGTCGAAGCCTCTCTCGCTTCATTCATCGCCAAATACGAGCACAGGCGTCATTCTTACCGACACCTCGGAACCTTCCTCGCTCGTGCTACCGCTAAACTAGCTCTCCATCCGTCGGCATCGCTTCTTTTGGTCCGTAGCATTCCAGGTTCCGTCCAACAATAGTAAACCGCACCAGGGAACCTTCCGGCCTATCACCCCATTCGTCACCCTGCATACTCCAGACGTCGGGTTCTCTCCACGCACGATATCCCACCGTTTTCCTTAGGAAACCCCATTCCCGACATTTTTTCCTTTCTCCTGTTCGCGACTGCAATTTAAAAAACAGAATAAAAAATACTGTCAAAGGAAAAGAAGAAGGAAAAACTCGAAGAAAGTCTTTAAAAACCTCCGTCCAAGCCACCCTAGTTTCAACACTCCCCAGAAAAAGCTGCAGCATATGACGCAAAACAAACGGTAGTCCACCGTTTCTTTTCTCTCTTGTGTGCTTTTTGCTGTCAGTTTGTTCTGTTTCTCCCTCTTCCCCTTCGTTTCTTGGTTCACTCTAAGACTTGGGGAAGCTCCTCTCTATATCTTTAAATAGAGAGTGTGTGTGAGGGGGAGGGAGACAGGGGACCAGACCAGGTGAACAATCCATCTTCACCAAACAAAGCTATTGAAAGCTACCACGGGTAAACACCAAGCAAACCCCACAGTATAGGCTGCTCGGTCTTCTTTGCTTCTTCTTTTGCCCTTTTAGCTTCCAAATCTTCCCTTCTTCGAACCAACGCAACTTTTTTTTTTTTTTTGAATCTCTTAAAAATTTACTATGTCATCTCGACAACAACCGCCGGAGATGCCTTCACAAGATCCCATCGTAGGTGCCTTCAGGATAGGCAAGGAAATAGGCAGGGGTTCGTTTGCCACGGTTTACCAGGGTATACATTCTGTGAGTGACCTCAAATCTTCGTCGAGGGGAGATAGATCCACTCCCACGATCTTGGTAAATTGCTTCCCGTGTAACAAGAAACGGTCGTGCTAATTTGAAATTCTTCGCCGTAATACCACAGCAAACGAAGAGTCTCGTAGCCATAAAGTCCGTATTACGGAGTAAGCTAAACCGAAAGCTTCTCGAAAATCTCGAGTCAGAGATCCAGATCCTCAAAACCCTCGATCACCCGCACATTGTGGCCCTCCTGGACTGCCAAAAATCGCCTGCCTACATACATCTGGTGATGGAATATTGCTCTCTCGGCGACCTATCGTTATTCATAAAGAAGAGAGATCGATTACACACCCTCCCCGACCTGACAGCCATGTCACAAAAGTATCCCAGCATCGGAGGTGGCCTGAACGAAGTGATTATCCGACATTTCCTCCAGCAGCTCGCAAGTGCCCTCGAGTTCTTACGAAGCCGGAACTTGATCCATCGAGATATTAAGCCGCAAAACTTGTTACTTGAGCCCCCAGTGGTCACGTATGGCGAATCTGGACCGTACTCGGAAGGAATCAAGGACGACAAGAGGAAGATTCCCGAAATGGGATTACCGGATTTACCGGTACTCAAGATTGCAGACTTCGGGTTCGCAAGGAATCTACCGTCTACAGCGATGGCTGATACCCTTTGCGGAAGCCCGTTGTATATGGCACCCGAAATTTTAAGGTATGAGAAATATGATGCTAAGGCAGATTTATGGTCCGTGGGTACGGTGCTTTACGAGATGGTTGTGGGGAAGCCGCCATTCAGGGCCAGGAACCATGTCGAGTTGCTTAGGAAGATCGAGAAGGGTGAAGATGTGATCAGATTCGGAGAGGATGTGAATGTCAGCGAGCCGCTGGGCAGCTTAGTACGGAGATTACTAAAGAGAGGCCCAGTGGAACGGATGTCCTTTAGCGACTTTTTCAGCGACCCTGTGGTCAAGGGGCGGATACCCGGAGCAATTTATCCAAGGATACAAGGTGGAATCGACCTTACACCCGCGGACTTGAGGCAGAAGGGACATGAGAGAGAAGCCCCGAGGACACCAACCGGAACAGAGCCGAGCATCCCGGATTACTTCCCGACTAGATCATCACACCCAATCGCTAGTTCATCACGACAGGCTCAGTATCCTGGATACGGAGATAATGCACCTGAAGAGGGCTACCGAACATCAGCTTTTGCCAATATTCCCCGAACGAATACAGCTTCCACTGCACCCGTTCAGTTAGCTAAAACCCCAGTCCAAGCAGGGCTAGGACGCCCGAGTGTTCACCATGCAGCCTCGGCACCGGTAAGACAGATAGAAGTCGACAGACACGGTGTTTCCACAGGAGTGCCCATGGAGAGACAGTTGTCACAGCAAACCGCCTCTCCTGGATCGTCATTCCTAATACAACGACAGGACCAGCAGCGAACAAGGCAGGCTGCTCGAGAAAAGGAGGCAAAGGAAGCGAAGGACCGCTTGGACCAGGATAACCTTGACCAAGAGTATGTGGTTATTGAGAAGCGTACTGTAGAGGTTAATGCACTGGCAGACGAGGTCGCTGCAGCCCCACAAATCACAGGCAAGTCGCCTTCTTCGGCACCAAAGGGCAATGCACTTGCCAGGAGGGTGACTACGGGGCAATCCACGCCTTCTCGCGCTGTTGTTGGCAAGAGACCAGAGTCATACCAACAGCCGAGAAACAGCTATGAGAGGAAGTTTGGAACAAGTCCAGGGAGCGCAGCAACCTCAGCATTAGCTAGGGCCCTTGCTATGGTCAATACGCGGCTCAACAACATTGGAATCCTCCCTCCTTCGGTGTTCGGAAACTACAATGCTGCTATGCAAAGCCCGCAATATGTGGCGTCCGGTCTTTATCAGCCAGGTAGTATGGTGGTAATTGGGGCCCAGAACGCCAACAATGCGTCGGGTCTATCTGAAGAGGATTTCCAGGCCATCCAGTCTATTGAAGAGGCTGCCAATCGCAGCGACGTGGTCTACCAATTTGCGGAAGTCAAGTTCTCGCAGTTGCTGCCTTCATCTTTACCCAGCCCCACTGCAAATTTGGGTTTGCTGCCACCCTCGGCTAGTGAACAGGGCCAGACCGAGTTGTCGGACTTACCACCAGATGCTATTGTCGGATTGGCAGAGGAGGCGCTTGTGCTTTACGTCAAGACTTTGTCTTTGCTTGCAAGGGCTATGGATATCGCTGGAAGGTGGTGGGCCGCGACAAATGGAACCGCCGGCGCAACTGCAATTTCTAGGATGAATAACGCCGTGCAATGGGTCCGCGAACGCTTCAACGAAGTTCTCGAGAAAGCCGAGTACACCCGCCGCAAGCTTATCGCTGCACAAAACAAACTACCAAGGACGCACGCTTCTCACCCCTCGAATAACCCGAAATCTTCTGCTTCCCCACTAGGTGTTAGCGTTGATGGGGTTGTATTGAGCCCTGGAGTTAGCGCCGAGAAGCTTATGTATGACCGTGCATTGGAGATGAGCAAGACGGCGGCGGTAAATGAAATGGTCGGGGATTCATACGGGGAATGCGAGATTGCGTATGTTACGGCTATATGGATGCTAGAAGGTGTTCTCGAACCAGATGACAACGGGCGTAACGCGCTCGGGGAGAATTCGTCTGAGGGATTATTGAATATGGAGGAGGACGACAGGAAAGTCATCGAGAAGTGTGAGTATTCCTAACCCTTCACAAATTCAAGATTAGGGATGTAAGACTAATGATTTGTTTCTAGTTATTCTTGGTATCCGTGGGCGACTAGCTGCCTTGCGGAAGAAGATGGCGACGATATCAAGGCGATCGTCTAGTGGTATGCCATCTGGAACGCCCACTGTTCCACTTTCTCCACCTCACTCACCAAAGCCAATGAGTACCTGATGGGATATCCGCTGCTAGACACAGCTGTATACCCGAGGAAATGGACGCGGCTTCACTTTCACTTCATTGATATCACTTTCCCCTCTTTTTCGTTGAGGGTTTTTGATGTTTAAAGGTTCGTATTTAGTTCATTCTTTAGTTTTTCTTTCCTTAGGAGCCACGGGACTTTGGTTTCTTTTTGCCTAATGGCTTTTCTTTTTCTTTTTCTTTTTTTGCTTTCTTTCCTTTCTTTTAACTTTGCGGGTCAAAATACATACGTACACGAAGTTTAGCATTTTCTACCCCGCGACCCGGGTGTTCTTTTTTTTTGATATCCTTTAATTGCTTTGCTCCTTTGATTGGAAAGTTTTTGTTTTCCGTTATAGATGAGATCGTTTTGCTTGTTTTGTTCTTGTTAGCTTTCGGCGAGCTTCGTTTACTGCTGTTTTTTGAACAAGATTGATACTGGTTTTTTGCTAGCTTGTCGATCGGCTTTCTTATTCAGCAACAGGGAGTTATGAGATTGTCCTCTTGCTTTTTCTTCCTTTTGTTTTGGCACGCTTACAATACCTCTCCGCTGCATCCTTATCTCTACTATTGTTATGTCCTACCGTCTTTTTTTTTTTTTTTTTTTTTAGCTTTGTATTTTTTACGAAAGGTGTTCAGTTCTTTGATATCCGGATCGTCTTTGCTGTTTACTCGCTTTTGACTCTCTTTGTTTTTTTTAATGCATAGGGAGGGAACCAGATTGATCACTTGCACTTTTCTTCTTCTTCTTCTTTACTTTTATTTTCAAGATGGATCAGTATTATTAGTGTGCTACTACTACGACTACCATCACTGTTACTTACTACCCATGGGCGAATATTCATCGTTTCGAGTCATCACGGGAGGTGAATTGGTGTTCTTTCTTTTGGAATGGGGGAATTTTGATGATTCTGTTTGTTTTATTGGGAACAGGACGGCGGTAGGATCGGATGGGGTGGGATGTTGGTGTACGAGATGTCAGGTAGTTTATAAGGAATTGAATGATTATTTTTAATACATTACTTTTTTCTTCTTTCTATATATGACTGTATCGTGACTCCAACGTATTTACGGTTTAAGAGCTCGCTGGATACAACTATATAGGTATCGATCTTCGAGGCGATTTTCGCGGAGGGATTGTTGTATTTTGGGGGAATCAACGCATTTTTGGGATGTACGGCTACGGGGGGGTAATACTGGGAGTGGAACTGATACTGCCACTGATACTGAGACCGGGACCGAGGCTGGCACTGGTACTACTCGTACTAGTGGTGGGGATGGTAGTACGACCCGGGTTGCAAGTTCTGCTACTGGGACTTCAAGATCTAATACTCTTAGATCGAGTTCTTCCAGCAGTAGTGCGACTACAGCGGTTCCACTTGCACTGGAATTCGGTTCCAGTCCTGTGTTTGTGATGGGTGGCAGCATTAGTGGTGGAGTCGACGAGGCATATGCCATTTATGCGGCCAATTCTCCAGCTGTCCTGATGTCTGGCGATGCTGCAGGGGAACGGGCATACTTTTCTGTATTGCCTAATACTACAATGGTTGATGCTCTTAACACATCTAGGATCATTTACTTACATTTTATCCCGGCGCATGCGCGTATAGGGAAGTGACAGTCTAACCAGGGGATCTATGCGATGCAGTACGGTCATATTTCGGATTTTATGAAGAGAGATACAGCAGATATATTATCTGGCTATTCTCTTGATCCAGAAAAGGGTATAAGTTGTACCGGACCTGATGGTGGAGAATTGAGTGTGGTACTAGCCGGAGGGGATTCTGAGGGGAAGGGGGTGGGGATGGCTTTACCTGATGCGGATTATGGGACTATCAGCGTCTCGTCGTTTGTGCAGCAGGTGGCTACGGTGGCTGTGGAAGTTAATCCGGACGGTAAATTTAGTATTTCTCAAGCATCGCTGTCGACGCCGGCGGCTATTGCGGCTTCGGTTGCAGCTGTTTCTTCGGCTTCGATTGCTTCTGTATCTTCGGCTGCATCCGCATCTTCGGCGTCTATCGCGTCGGCTTCGTCTGCATTTGTTGCATCTGTTGCATCAGCCTCTTCTGCATCTGTCGCCTCGTCTAGGTCTTCTTCTACTACGTCTTCGACTACCCCCCGCTACCACCTCCAGATCTGTAACTACTGCATCGCCCCTAGTAACAAGTCCAGACCCATACGATGTTATCACAAGTAGCTCGTTGCAGGCCTTCTGTTACACACTACTCACATATAAACCTACTGGCACTATATTCTCAGACCTGCCTCGTAAATTTAAACGAGCCCAGCGGTCCAAACGCGGGGAGGGAAAGAAGGAATATTTGGTAGTCTCGAAGGTCCCCGCTGGGTCGCAATCCGAGAGGGTCACCCAGACTAAAGATGATATAGTCACTCAGACCAATGATCGTGTCTTTAGTCCTGCTGTTGGAACCAAACGTCAGGCGGTGCCCGGGGCGCCCCCAGCACTTACTCTATACATCGCAAGCCAACTTAGTTCGGCTTGTAGCCGGGCCATCACATCGCCAACATCGATCCGAACCGTTGCCGTAGCTAGTTATATCGTTGTCAGTGAAACGGCAACTGGCGTTTTTACAAGCTACACTAACGTGGCGACTTCCATTTCGACATCTTCAGTACCGCCACTGCAACGGTTGCGTATGAGACGATCATCCAGGTTCGAGTTATCTGAAAGTTGCAGGCGTTAGTAGTTACAAAAATTATTATCTCGCGAACCTCGCGGCTGTCGATTCTTATGGATCGGTGGCTAGGGGATGGGCGCCCGCCGACTCTGCGAACGCCAAACGCTTCTATTTTTCTAACCTCAAAAATAGTAATGGTGCATACATGAGTGACGACAGCGGAACAACTTTACAGCTTTGGATGAATAACACGGATGGGCAAATGTACCTCCTCAACCCATCACAACAGGTTCAATACGCCTCGGAAGCGTACTACATCTCCTGGACGGTAACGATGCGAAATACGTGGTATATTCTACAACCATCCGGGGCTAAGACGGTGATGGGGGCGTGTCTCGATACCGGGACGAACTTCGTTCGGTTTTTCCTATTCGCGCAACCGAGTTCTGGGTCGCCGAATTTTGCGGGAGGGAATGCGCAGTGGACTGGGTGTGCTACTATCCCGTACTTTGCCTTATGTAAGGCTTGCCATTTGGATAACAATGGGAATATTGTGGATGGGGAGACGAGGAGGATGTTTGAGGATGTTTAGGTTTCTTTTTTGTTTCTTTCTTTTGTTTGTTTTATTTTATTTTTTTATTTTTTTTATTGTCTCACGGTGTTTTCTTATACGGAACGATGTTTGGTTGTATATCATGTTACACGACTTACGGTTTAATTAAATTGTGATATAACAGAAACGGTAATATCATTGATCGAATCTGATTCAAATATACCAAGTACCTGGCGGGGTGTAATCAAAAACCTTTTCCAATCATCCTGCAAATATAAAGCCTTCCCGGCCGGCAGATGGGAGATTAGTAGCGCTTATCCCACACAACCGCTACCTTTCCGGGTAATTTGCCTCATCTCCCCCGGAGGTGTGCTTGAATATGTACTTTTAGAATACAAGGGGGAAGAGCCTTGTGCAGGAAAAAAAACAAAGGAAGGAAGGATGGTGATGTTGCATCCAAGATGTTGCATTTTGTGAAAGAGTACGGTTGGTTGATGGTTTAATTTTGGGGGACGGGTTGGGTGTTATATTTAGGTGGATTAATTAATATAGTTAGGATATTTACGTATTCGGAGAGTAAATCTACGAAAAAAGAATGAATGAATGAACTAAATTTAAAAAGGGAAAAGGAAGGAAAGAGGATTTTCTTGTATATATTACATAGGTATTGAAATTTGATGTTGGGGAACGTGGTACAAGAATGTTGGTTAGAGTTATTATTTGATCTTGCATGCATGTATGGTGCACTGTGGGTATGTAATACATATCCTAATTCTTTATGTAGGAACTTGTGGTTCTCACGGTATAGGATCATAAGTGATTGTGGGATTTCTCTTATCTTTTTTCTACCCAATTAAATACCAAATGTAGTTATCCATTTGTTGGGGATCCATAGGAGGGGTTTGGAGTTATATATCTTCGGGGACCTGCAGACTATTTCCAACACGATGCTGGATTGGTTGGATGTTTCGTTCTTTTTTTCTTCTATTTATCTGCAGTGGGATTGAAAATTTGAAAATCTGGAGTTCTTTATTACAAAGTTTTTGGGTGTGACTACGTTTGATGGAAGGTTTTGGGCGGGTGCATGCGTATGTTTTTGGTTCCACCGATCGATGATGCAAAGGATCCTGTAGCCTTGAATTCAAGGGTCCTGGGAGTGCACATTTTTAAGTACATGCAGTTAAATGTTCGTCCTTTTTGGAACCTAGAAATTTGCGTTTTGTCTGTTGGGAATTATAGTCGGGTCCCTGGAGCTAGCTGGGCACAGTTGATGTTCTGTACCGGGGAGCTCTTGGATTTATGAATTTTATGTTACTGTTTGTGGTTGTATACACATATACTTATAATGCTCGGATACATGCAAAACTCGAGATCTTGAGGAATGGAAGCTTAGGTACCCTGAATTGAATTGTGGTATGGAGGAATGAGGCTTTAAAGGTTGATGAATAGAGGGGATGATTTCGAGCGCTATAATACTATGGTTTCTTGAATTCAGTGCGGTCCATGACCCAATGACAAGGCTTGGTTCGGGGAAGCTTCACATTACTCTACACATTTTGTAAAAAATACTAACCTATACGACACCAGACCCACTAGCTCGAAAATGTACATACCGTATGATATAATTATAACCCGTAGGGTCTGTCTGCCTTAGCCCAGCGCGCCTTGTTGTATTTTTCTTCCCTCTTACCCAAAAAAAGAATTGAACGCTGCTAGAGTCGATTACCACCTCGGAATCACATCCCGCGGACCCCACTGCACCGCGGTACCCCTTGTGGTGACGATTGGGTTTCGACTGATCCTAAAGGATACTCGCCACCGGTGTAGGAGCCGCGTGGCGAAGGTTTATATATATATACATACGTCGTATCCACTTTGTTTGACAGATGATCATGATCTTGCACGAGTTTTGCCGCATGGTGTGCATGGGCATGGATGCTGAGGTGGAGCAATAATCGATCGATCCTTTGGTAGTAGGATGGATTTATGTCATACGATGCGAGTGAACTTTTTTTTTGAAGTGAAGAAAAGGATGTTTGAATTGTTTGGTTAAAGTGGGAGGGTACAATGAGTGCGAGAATGTTATGTATATAAAAAATAAAAGCAGAATACAAACCGTGGAGGTCTCCCTTGAATGGTCTTGGATATCAAAACATTTGTAGATATCAATCAATCAAATCGAAAAGTATCACTGTCAAAAATCAAGAAGAAAAAAAAAAAAAAAAAGAGAAGAGATAATAACCTGCAAAAAGTAAAAAAAGCAAGTATTAAATAATTTGATCCTCTCCTAAAGGGTAGTCTGAAGGAATGATATAGAATCATAAAAAGGGTCCTGAATCAAAAACCAAGAATAATAAGGTAAACGAAGAAGAACAGTAAGATGAAAAAAAGAAGAGTAAGAATAAGCAGGATTCAAAACACATCCCCCAGAAACCTTCCTTCGTGAACGTACACCTTTAACGTCATCCGTCAACGAATAATGTTTCAACTCTAAAACTCCGCAGGCCAGTCGCACTCAAATCTTACCTTTCCAGCTGGTGGTTCGGATCCCAAACAAGCCGTGAGATTCACATTTGTTTTTTTTTTCCTGCATGCCGGTATTACCTTCGAGCTTTTCTTACCCATCCGAGGTCGAATACAGGAGTCTTTTTTTTGAATACGAAAAAAACTGCAACCGTACCTTTTAACGTTCCCAAATCAAGAACAAATAAAAAAGCGAGGTATATTATATACGGCGAAGTAAAAAGACTAAACGTAACCGTCAAACGTCACGGGGAGAGCACACGCGCACGATGAAGAAAAAGATATTGAGTCAAGAAGAGCCAAAGAATTCAGAGGAAAGAAGAAAGGCATTTCCATTGAGAAAAAAAAAGACGTGTAAAGACCTAAGGTATCCATAAACCAGGAAAAGAGGCTGAGGGAGCATTAAAAACCATTAAAGCTAAAAAATGTAGAACACCCAAGAATAAAAGAAAAAAAGAAGTAAAACTTTTGCCTGCATCACGTCGATATTCCTTGCATTAAACCAAAAAACCCATGTAGAAAGAAAAAACCATGTCCCAAGCGTTCCCAGTCAGACAGAAAACAACATCACAAGGCGTGCTCTACAACCAGGGATGTAGATGAATTGGGATTTGTCTTTGTTTTTCGTTCGCTGTTATCGTAAAGAATTGGCGCACACTCACATTCGACTGTGGTTTGCTGTTATATTTCTATGGGAGGAGTAATTTACAAGAAGGCGGCAACGAGAGCGACAATGGCACCGAGTCCACCGAGGGCAACGGTGTTTCGGCCGGCGGCACCAGGCTCGGTACCAGTTGGGCTTGGTGGAGAGGTGGTGGTGACGGTTCCATTGCCAGCAGCGGTGGTGGCTGGAGCCTCAGTGGTCTCAGCAGCGGATGTCTCGGCAGCGGATGTTGGAGCCTCGGTGGTCTCGGTGGATGGAGCGCTGGTGGTGGCCTCGGTGGTGGCAGCTGGAGCAGAAGTGGAAGCTGGGGCAGAGGTGGCAGCGGTGGTCTCTCCGGCGAGAGGTGGGACGCTTAGGGAGACACCGGCTTGAGAGCAGAGCTCAGTGGCAGCCTGGATGGTGGCCTGGATTTCGGCATCGGAACATCCTGAGGTGACGCAAGGAATAAGGGATTCGACGAAGCTGCTGGCCCTGCAGATGCAGGCGAAGTCGGTGGCTGAGCAGCCGCTGCTTGATTGCAAGCTAGTAAGGGCGCAGGAAAGCTGAACGGAAAGATAGACAGTTAGCCATGGTCCCAGGATGGTGCATCCTCGTCGTCTTCAACGAGGTTGTATACATGCAGGAGGTGTATGTCAATTACTTACAGCGCACTGTGGGATCTGGTCGAGCTGACGCGGCAAGAGAGCAGCGCTGGCGAGGGAAAGGGAAGCGGCGAGAGCGAAAACGGCCTTCATTTTGATTGATTGGTGGTTTTGATATCGAAGATATTACAATTAATTCGAAGGGAGTGGTTTGTCGAGAGGAAGGAAGAGAGTGGCGAATTAAGAAATTTATACGAAGATATAAATATAGCGGTATAAAACAGGTTCGAAGCTGAACGAGTGTTTTTATATGCGGATTTCTTGGATCAAGGAGAGGATGGATCTGAGAAGAAAACCAGCAATAAAGCCGCCTGGGGAATTCGGTTTATATATCGCAGGAGAGCGAAAGTTTGCCCCAGTTGAACATACTCATATGCTTCCAGAGAAGGCAGGCAAGGCAGGCAAGGAAAGAGACGCTAAAAAACTATACAGCCCGGCAAATTTAAAATAAGGAACGGGCTTTGAGGCAGGATCATGGGTGGCCGTGGGCATGGCATCGAGGGGAAGTCCACCAGTCGTTTTTTGCCTCACCCCCAATCCATACCCTCCATAATCTCCCTTGCAAATTACTTGCCTACTTGCTTCTGTTGGTTTGTCTTGGTCTCCGGGGTAGTCAAGCAAATTGGGATGCCTCGTCCATCTGGACGGCCAGCCGGGGGGAGGCCAAAGGTTCCGCTAGTCCCATCCGAGTCCAGCGCGTCTGCGCAACATTGCATTGTGGATGGCTTTTCTCCCACCGAGGCGACCAAGGGCCCTCACAGCCCGGTCAGGGTTGTATCCGGGTCAGCAAAAGCAAGGCCCGACAGGGGGGTTTCTACAGACCCACACCATGACTTCCCTTTCCTTTCTTTCAAGGTAGAGTTCATGTTTGTCTCGAAGTCATCGAATCGAATCATAATCTGGTGCGCAGATGTGTGTATTCGGTGTGAGAAAAACCTCAAATCGGGCAGGATGTTCACCCGCTAAACCCACTAAAACTGGCTGAGGCATGGGGAGGTCGAACAATCTGGCCTTGGAAAACTTTCTCGGCTTGCGGATCAGGTTTTTGTGAAGCTTTTTCTTCGACGTGCCATGCATGGCCATGGCAGAGAGCGTTTCTTCTTTTTCGGATTTCTCTCTGTCCCCCTCGCATGATTGTGCTTGTCCATGTGCTTTGATGTGAAAGGCATTGCTGACTGCAGGAATCAAAGAAAGCTAACAGAAGGAATGGAACCTGCTTGGTTTGTGTCAGGGTCAGGAACCAACCTGGAACACCAGAAGCCGGAGGAAGGTAGGACAGCTTACTCGGTTTTTTGCCTGGGGATGAAGCGGGAATGGCCAAGCGAAGGTTCGATTAATTCGATGCAGCCAAGATGAAGCCGAAACGGCTGCTACATTGCATGCATATCAATCATCACCATCAATAATCGTGAACGAACAATTGCGAGACACTGCTCTGACATACTAGATACATACTGGCGTACATCTGGTGTCCAACATTTGACAGGTCACCCTATAAACCTCTGCCATATGATTGATAAACATCATTTCTCACTTACTCGTTCTCGACTATATGCACCAAGTCAGGACTCTTCCCTTGAGACCACGGCCGGGACATGCACCGTGCTCGTCCGAGGGATATGTCATGTAGTATGTAATGACAAGACGTCTCCAAATACGAGTTGCTGTGCCCCGGTCGACATTTGACGTCGATTCCCCGCAAAACAAACCGTGCATACAGGAATTTTTAGAACTCCTTGAGGACTTGGGTGTTTGATCGCATTGCCGATGAACTCACATACTAGTCCTATGTATGCACATGGCACACACAGCCATCATTTAAGGCTGAAAAGGCGTACGCGTACGTTGGCCAAGTCCCACACATTTGAAATCAATCGTCGACGGTACAGACAAACACCAGGCATTGCTAGCCAGGAGGTCCTCCCGGCCCAGAACTTTGCTCTACCGTCTATCTATATTTAGAACTGTCGACTGTTATTCGGTTAGTATTTCGGAAGTGGAAATTTCAAAGAAATCTTTTCTAGGAAGAAAGAAAAAAAAAATTTTTTCTTCCAAGTCAGAGTCAGCCGTTGCACATTGGAGTGGAGACCTGCTAAATCGGATCCTGTACAAGTCACGATATTTCCTAAAAGACAAAGGCTCTGGAAAATCTCAAGAAGAACAAGTCACCTCGTTTTGTTTTTCCATTGCGGCTGGAAATTTTTGGATCCCACGAGGGCCCTTTCTTTCCTTCCTTCCGAGACCGTCGAAACCAGCACGGGCGGGTTGTTTCGGGGTCTTAATGGGAATGAGAAAATGTCTCATGCAATTGGAAAAGGGACAAGAGCAAAAAAATAAAAAGACAGACATATGCTTTTGGAATTTTGGATCCGCATCTACCGGTCCAGAGTCGAGCTCTGAACCTTCGATAGTTCGAAGTAGCTCGATGCGAACATCAATGACCAGATGTCCTGAATTCCGGTCATAAGTTCACAAATCTAACTCCGTAGACGGCCGACCGGCCTGCATCGTGCCTGATGGATGCTAGCGGGAGACGGGACATGGTTTTTTGTTCGGTGACGGAGCACAACAGTTAACCGATATTTCTAATGCACGTCGGCCTTCGGATACCGGAGAGTAGGTGGGGACGTCGCTTCCAGCTCAATGATCAATGTATTTGGTGGTCTCTTATCGTTCGGTAAGTTACGATATCGACTGGAGCTGTCATAGAATCGAGTAAGCAGTTGCGGAATTAGCCTTGTTTGTGAGAGGACTTGATTCTTGAGTCCATAGGTCCATAAGCTTTGGAATGAGACTTTGGGACTCTTGGAGCGATTGTTGGCAAATATTACCTGCAGAGATGATATCATGATTAGCATGCATGGTCATATGAACATCGACGGTGTACTGGGCACTTCGTATAGACACTAACCTAGAATAAGTAACTTCTTTTTACGACAAAGCATTCTCGGTTTCGTGTGTTGACTCGAGTGGGACCTACTGTGGTATGATACCGATATATTATAGTCTATAGGCCCTCAAAGAACCTACCAACAGATGCCGATTTAAAACCGTGCTCCTTTCAACCTGTTGCTCCCTCCCTTTGTCCTTGCTTTGATGTCTTTGTTGTAAAGTATAAGCCTACTTGTTGGTGGTATACACCAACTGACTTCCGTCTATAGTAGAACCGTGGTTGGCATTAGGATAATAGTTAGAGGTTATCTACCACATGGATCTATCAAAATGAATACGAAAAATATATCTCTCCTTTTGACATACCCAGGGGATCCTTCTAAACTCCCCTCTCCTCGAGATCAGAGTTTAAAACGGACTATTGCGAGCGGTACTTAGCCTAAGGATATCATCATCAGTATCAAGATGCTACATCCGGATCCACAAACCCAGCTGGAGGATCAACCCCCGGACCTTAAGACATTCAAGGAGTTTATAAACACCTCCAGTATTTCTATCGACGAGGTAGCGAGCGAATACCGCAAGATTTCAGACCGATTCGAAAATGGCACTAGCCTCTACGACAAAGATGAAGACATCATGGAAACTGACACACGGAAGCTCAAGGACACGGAGCTGGAAGAATCAAAGGAATATACAACATCAGAAATAGACGAGATCTTTCGATCGACGCAAGATGAGATAATAGACGCCCTAAAGAACGATAAGCCACTTAGCCCCGAAGTCGAAGAACTGATCGATGAAATTCGAAACCGAATCAGCGACGAATATGAAGAAGACGGCACAATCCCAGAAACCGAGGAAGGACATCATCACGATGAAAAAGCTAAACCATCAACATCGAAAAGCGTAAGATCGGGCCATGCACCATTCGGTGTCCCCGCTCCGCTTTATCCAAACTTCGATGCTGCGTTTCATGCCCTCCCACTGGATATAGCCGCTATGATCGTGTACCAGTTCATAATAAATCAATGGGCTCCAACCCGGGTATCAGCCGCCGGCCAGAATTGGTACCAGCTCATTCGGATAGTAAGAGCAGCTGATGTCCATGCTGCTTACAAAAGGATTAATCGGCCTTTGAGGATTGCTCTCCCAGTCGCATCACCTATGGAGAGGTTGAAGTCGTGGGCACGGAGTAATACCAACTATTGGAGAGCCCGTGGTGTGGCATCTCCTAACCAGGTTCAAGAGAATGCTACAACGTTATATTACGTTGGGGTTCTGTGTCGAATACTTATGAACCCGATGGTTTCTATTGCTTGTCCGTTCTGTGGTGTGCATGATCCTAACGTAAATGCTCATAACCATGTTGAGCTGAGGCTCATCGTGAAACTATTTCTTCAAAGGTAGGCGAGTGTATACGTATACTACGCGGCGAGTTTTCATAGGTGCCGCTTGGTACTCGTGCATTATTTATATTTAATAGATCCGTGATCTCTAACCTGCACGGGTGCGCTGTATACTTGTAGGCAATATCGATATGTCGACCCAGTCGTGCTCTGGGATGCAAGGACCCCAGAAGCCATGGCAGTATTCACGGATTTCAAACGATGGCTCTACCAATGGAAGAGGCTTGTAGAAATAATCGAACCTCGACATATTGCCAACCTAATTACCAAAACCATCTCGCTCTCAAACGCCTGTCGAGCGGATGCAGTTTTCGACCTTATCAGACACTGGAGACACCACGCAACAGCCTCACGAGATTGGCTGACTAACAGTAAAGCTGTTATAACGGGGCTCTGGGATACATACCGAAGCAGTGCAGAAATATATATGGGATTCCCCGTCGCCGGCCCAAGCCGACGTGGTCGGTCGGTTTCTTATCGTCGAATCGACTTGTGGCCTGGGGAAATGGCATTGGGTCAGGTGATCGATGATCAATTGGTTAGTTTTCTGGGAACTGTCCCCTCGACGGCTGCGAATCAGAACAATATGGGTATCCGTGGTCGTGGTTTGGAACTGCCGTATGCGAATCTAAAAACTACACGCCTTCCGCCGGCCGAGCTCCCGCCTTTGAATGCTACTTGGGGGCATGCGTATACAACAGAACAGAGATGGCATCATTTCTACTCCAACTATCCATTGGATCCTAATGCAGGTTCCAGCCTGGCTGGTTAGATTGTGGTGATGGTAATGTAATGCGAATTTAGAATTAAATGAAGATGTTAAATTTGTAACACGAGACAAAGCGAGAGCGAGAGTTGGTAGTCGACTGAATAGAAGGTCAAGACATGTTAGTACCAGTACCATGACCGGTACCGAGTATACCTTCAAAACAAGCGGTGTTTAAACACGTTTGTGTGCTATCAGTGGATTTCTATTAATATTTATTCGCCTGGCTGGCATGCATGAATTAATTTACGATCATATTAAGTGTTAAGTTAAGATCCGAATCCTTACGACACGTTTTGCAGTGAACTGGGCGCCATACAGGGCGTCTGTACCGGTAACTTTATACGAGGTACGGTACCTGTATACATACTACGTACTATACACTCGAATCGATTCCCAAGATTAACCTGCATCGGCCACGGAGTTCGCTTTTCCTTCCTTTCCCTATCGTTCCATGCATCTGTCGCCATATGCGCAATCGGGTCCCGGTCCACACGGTGTAACACACTTTCCGCATGCCGAGAAAAATCTCTCAGGCGCTTTGAGCCAGTTAGATCTCGCAGTTCGGTAACACCAATATAGCCAATCGTTTCCACCGAATGGGAGATTCCCAGTGACTTTTAGGTTCTAGGCCGGGGCTTGGGTCTGTACTTGGTATGACAGGTTTGGCCATTGACACAGGGAGATTGGAACGGGAATTAGATGGGATGGTCTGATATGGTCTCATCCGTCATCGATCGACTGGCTAACGGTTAGTTCCATCTATAGTATACGCACACCTACCTATCTGCGTGGAGCTGTGTCGATAGGCTGGGTTTTGACGGTGGAGGATTTGGATCGAACCCCTTATCGTAATATTCCAGATCGCGGTCGGGGATTTTCTTTCTTTCTCAATTTTTCTTGTGCGGTGCATGCAAATTTCATTGATCGTAATGGGAGATGTCATGTCGAGATGGGAAAGCTAAAGGGTCATTGTCATTGCTCCAACCTCTCTTTATAACCTATCCTCCCCGTGACTACATGTATACATATCACATACCTCAAACCCTGGCACTCTTATATAATTTATATCAAGTCAGTCTGGAAAATGACAATCCGATGTGAAGCTATTGGCCCCTGTATCTCGAACCAGCTGTCCCCCCTCATTTAAGCACTTTGCCCACTTTCCCAGAAGCCATTGGCGTGGAATTTGCCGAGGATGCCTTCTGGCCTGTCGCTGGGCGGGACAGCGGAAAGCGAGAACTCTCGCTGAACAAGAAGCTTGGAGCCCGTTGCTTTTGCCTATATGCGGGTAGTTTGTATGTCGGTCGGTTCGAGGACAGCAAGCAAGTAGAAGAGAAAAAAAAAGAAGAATGATAATGTGATCATGATAAGGATATATTTATTTTTCCCTTCTTCTCCTCATCTCCTCTCTTCGGTATCACGAGGTTTATTATAAACCCTTCCCTTCTTAAGCTGGAGTTGTCGGTTTTCAGCTTCATGAATTAAGACATCGTTGTCGAGCGAGAGGCTTTGCTCTTGGTTTTCGCTGTTTACTGGTCAGTGGCTTTGTTTGGTTAGCTGGTTAGCCCCCGTTTGCATACTTATTACAGCCGAATTAAAACATCATTCCCCAGGGCTGCAGCCAGAGAACGTAATTAAATCTTAACGAGGTCGCACGTTTCCCTTCTTTCCTTCGACCGCTACCTCTCCACAAACTTTCACCGAGAATCAACATCCGGACCGATGGGATTGGGAATTTTGGAAGACCGTCACCTCGCGCATGTGCCGGGTAAGCCGACTTGATGTTTTTTGGCCCTCGCTTTTTACTCCGACGGCTCGGTATTCTAATATATGGATGCGACCCTTTTTGGGGTGTGCTTTTTTTCTTCTCTCGTTTAGGCACTGCGATTCTGGAGGATGACATACAAGGAGACGAAGTTCCGGTTCTTGATCCGAATTTGAAGTATGATACTACGGGACCTAGGCCTATTGTGCTAGTACCGCAGCCGAGCGATGATCCAAACGATCCTGTAGGTTTTTTTCTTTCTCTTTCTTCCCTTTGGTGACCTAATATTTTGGAATTGCTGAGGTTTCTGAAGCTAATGATGTGTGTTTTCGCATGTAGTTGGTTAGTCTTGGCCCTGACTTCGAGATGCTCCTGCGAATCGGACGTCGACCTTTTTTTAAAGGCTCGGTGTTTAACAGCGTACTGACATGGTCGCTCTTTGGTTTATTAGAACTGGCCACTATGGCGCAGGGATTTGATAATGTTTATTCTTTCTCTTGATGCGGTATGTTGATTTTGGGGGTTTTGATTGTTTCCACCATAAGGATATTGTCAATGCTGATTGATTGACTGTGGTCGTATTTTAGATCATCGCCTCTGCGTAAGTCTGCGGTTTCGTGAAGAATTGACTCGTTTCGATCTGATCGAGGTAGCTGATGGGAGAATCTACAGAATGACACCGATCTTATCCGCCGACTCTTTGACTCTGCTATTCGAATTCCACCTTAGGGATATCACCCCTGTTGCGTTACTGTACGTCAAGTCGACACTTCGAAGTTGGAGTTTTATATTGGGAGGAAATGACTGAAAGCTGATATTGGGGGGATATTGTAGGACGGGATGGCATTTGTTCGGCGTGGGAATGGCTGGGTTTATCTTCGTTCCGACAGCCCGTGTGTATGGAAAACGACATGCGTTCCTGATCGGCACAGTGCTTCTTATCGTATCCAATGCGTGGGCCGGGTCAGCAACAAGTTACAGATCGATCCTGTGGGCCCGTATCATCCAGGGTGTCGGAGTATGTCCATTCGAGGCGCTCCTGGGTGCTGTTGTTGGAGATTTGTATCATGTTCATGTGAGGCACAGCTGCTTTCCCTTGCATATGGAATTTGTATTTTTGAATAGCTGACATGATGGAAAATTGGTAGCAACGTGGTGTCCGCATGGCTTTGGCCAATCTCTCGTTGTATGGCGGTGCTTTCTTTTCTCCAGTCATTGCTGGTGTCGTCTCGCAGAATCTTGGATGGAGGTGGATGTTCTATCTTGCTGCCATCTTCTCGGGCGTCATGCTGCCGGCCATCTTCTTCTTCTGTCCTGAGACTGCCTTTCGACGTGCAGCACATCTCGATCTTGATACCGCCTCGACCGATGATTTCCACGGCTCCGGAGAAAAGCAACCTCGTGGTTCTTCGTCTGATGGAGAGAATTCTCAGCCGCCTCAGGAACCTAAGCAGAAGAAGACATACTGGCAGACTTTGATGCCCTTCGACGGGCGGAAGACCGATGATAGTCTTTGGTTGCTTGCACTCAGGCCTTTGCCGTTGTTCTTGCAGCCAGCTATCGCATGGGTAGGTTCTCTTTCACGGATTATAATGGTGGTTTTTACGACTATCACACACATATGTGTATACTAACACCGGCTCTCGACGGATAGGGATCTTTGATCATGGGTACATTGATTGGATGGACTGTGCTCATCGGTGTGGTTCTTGCTTTGCTATTTGCCTTGCCTCCATTGTATGGGCTCACTCTATCTGCCGTTTATTTTTTTTATTTTTTTTGTTCTCGCTGAGTGCGACATGCTAACACCTTCCTATATAGTCAATTTACAGTGGCTGAGATTGGGTACACATATTCCGGAGCCTTTGTGGGTGCTCTCGTTGGATTTGCGATCACAGGATTGTTCACGCATTATACGACCCTATGGCTTGTGAGGAAGAACAAAGGTGTCTATGAACCGGAGTTCCGGATGCTGCTGGTTATTCCTATGTTGGTATGTAGAGAGAATCCCCAAGAAGATCCTCTACCCCGCGTTTTTATAGAGATTAGGAAGGTGACTGACATTGCGGTATTGTCTGTTTAAAGATACTTGGGTGCATGGGAGTCTACGGCTTTGGATTTACTACAGAGCCTACATATGCTCGTGCGCACGGATGGGTCGGCCCCGTTTTCTTCCTCGGACTTGAAGTAGTGGGTATGGTCATCGGAGCCTCCGCCGCGGCACTATACATCGTGGACGCACATCGAGATATTGCGATCGAAGCGTTCACATGCCTATTGATGTTCAAGAACTTCTTTTCGTACGGGATTACGTATGAGGCGTATGGCTGGCTTCAAAAGTTGGGTCGACCCAAGATGTTTACTATTTTGGGATCGGTGCAGGTGTTCGTTTGCCTGCTGACGGTGCCGATGTACATCTTTGGGAAGAGGAATAGGAGTTTCTTCAAGAGGCATGATTATCTGGCGAAATTGGGATTGGGGACTAAGCCCAAAGTCGATGGGGAGGCGGCAGCGGAGGGGGTGGTGAACATAACTGATCTTTGATTCTTCACCTCTTCCTTGCTTCTTACCTTCCTTCTTCGATCGACTTTCAATAGAGGAGGGTTATCGACCGGTTTCTTTTACAGTTTTGGTTTGATAGAGGAGGATGACCACATATATCTGGGGATTCTCTTTTCGTTCGTTGTTAGAAGAGTACATATGTGATACCTCTTTCTTTCCCCCAAAGTTTTTACGTCCTTTTTATTTTATTTTTTGCATGATGCATGGCGATGTCCCTTCTTTTGCTTGGAAAAAAAGAACAACAGGCTTTCATTTTATGTCTTGTAATGTTTTTTTATAATCTTTTTTCTTTCATGTTTAAGCGTCATTGCATAGTGCGACATTTTATGTTTTCAGGTATACTGCTGGTCGATTAGGCAGAGTATCACACAAGTAGTAATTATAATAGTCACGTTCACTGGATTTGAGGGTACTCGATAAAAGTCAAAGAAGATGTATGTACGTCAATTAAATAGTCCCTTTCAATCAACTGTCAAAAAGATCGGGGTGGAGTTGACGTGGCTTCCCACCACCCTCCCTCCCCCCTCCCGAGGAAGGAAGAAGAGAGGATGGATGAGAATAAGTTTGTCTGAAGTTGCTTCATATTCCATAAGACCTAAAGTAGTATGCTTCGAGACCAGAGAAGAAGTCTGAGATCTATCTTTCTTTTGTGGAGAGAGATAGAAGGTCGGGAAGTAGGCATGGTCATGGGTTTTGTTTGTTTTGTTTGTATTTTTTTATTTTATTTTTTATTTTAATGTGAAGAAGGGTGTCACGAGGAGTGTGGGGATGATGGGGATTGCATTTGATTGTTAGATACACGAGGTGTTATTGATAGTGGTGATGATGATGGTGATGGTGATGGTGATACTTGAGGTTGAGTTGGTTGATGTTGAGGTTGAGGTTGTCTGTGGTGAAGAAAGGAAGAGAAGAAGAAGAAGAAGAAGTGGAGAAGAGATTTTTTTTTTTCTTAGTGGCGGAAATATTAAGTAATCGGCAAGAAGGCTGGTCCCTGCAGCAAATCATCCCGCCGCATTTATTTTTTTTTTCCCACCAAGACAAACCTCCAAACTAGCCACAGTATGCCTGTCTGTTCTCTTCGACTCGATGCTACTCTGGAGAGTAAGTAAGTGGTTTGGATGTAGTATAGGTAGTCTCGATCGGATTAGTATACGTAGTAGCATAGCATGGTCTTGATATTGTAAGCAGGCGGAACGGGATACGCTGGCCAGAACTGCATCTGGAAATGCATCTGGCTTCAAAGCGCTCTCCGTCTGAACTGAACCCCCACCACCATCAAACAATCATCACCGTTCACCGTTCACCGTCATCGTCATCGTCACTTAAGCCTCAAAGGTCCAGGGATCCAGCATCCCATCCACAGTCCTTTCGCGTTCGGGCGTCTGCGAAACGGACAGCCTGCAGGTTCGCAAACACCAAATCTAAATCTCAATCTCAGATTTCAGGTCTTGTCCTGTCGCATCTCTGGCAAACCCTTGCTCTCCATTACTCCATTCCAGCTTAGCAGGTTCCACCAAACACAAGCATCCATCCATCCCACCCCCCCACATACACACACGGGGCAAGGCAAGGCAGGGAAACGAAACTTGGCCTCTTCTTCTTCTTCTTCATCCAATTTTACATTATTACTGCTTCCGACTACCTTGCTTGCTCTTTTGCTGCTTCTGATCATTTCCCTTTTTTTTTCTTCCTTTTCTTTTCTTCTACTCTTCCCTCTTCATCTTTGATTCTTCCATCTTTTCTACAGTTTCTTTTCTTTGTGTTACTGAAGAGAAATAACAAAAACGAATAATCGGGGTTTCTTTCTCTCTTTATTTCTTTATCGACTGGGAGGAATCACTTGGGAAGGAAAGAGCGTCGAGAAGTCTAGGCGAAACCAACCGATGGAAGCTGCTTATACACTTACCGTCGGCCAGGTTGTCGACAAATTCAAGGTCTCGCTGCATGATGGCTTGACTGACGAACAAGTCGCCCAGTCACTGGCGAAACATGGCAAGAATGGTAATATACCCTTATCCTTTTTTTTTTTTTTTTTTTTTTCTTTTCTCATTACAATTGTTATCTTGGACGACTCGAAAACCAAAATTGGATTGGATTTGCTAATGGAATGTTGGATTAATTATCTGCAGCTATCCCGGAAGAACCGCCCACACCACTATGGGAGCTTGTGCTGGAACAGTTCAAAGATCAGCTAGTTATTATCTTGTTGGCATCTGCTGGTATATCGTTCTTCCTTGCTATCGTCGAGGGAGGAAACGATTGGTATGCTTTTGTTGATCCGGCTGTCGTATGTACTCTTCCCGTTTTTATATACCTACCTAGCTCGGGTTTATCTCGTCTTAACACCGAATTCTTCATATACATGTTTAGATTCTCACCATCCTCATCCTCAATGCTATCGTCGGTGTCACCCAAGAAAGCAGCGCCGAAAAGGCCATTGCCGCCCTAAATGAATACTCTGCCAACGAAGCCAAAGTCATCCGTAACGGCCGAATTGCCAAGATCAAAGCCGAAGACCTCGTCCCAGGAGACCTTGTCGATGTAGCCGTTGGAGACCGTATCCCCGCTGACTGCCGTCTGATCTCGATAAACAGCAACTCCTTCCGCGTCGACCAGGCCATCCTGACTGGAGAGAGCGAAAGTGTGGCGAAGGATCTGGATGCCGTGGCTGATTCCAAGGCTGTGAAGCAGGATCAGATCAACATGCTGTTTTCGGGAACTACGGTCACTGTTGGACATGCTCGGGCTATTGTGGTTTTGACAGGTCAGGCTACCGCTATTGGAGATATCCATAGCAGCATCGTGGATCAGATTTCGGAGCCGACGCCATTGAAGCAGAAGCTTAACGATTTTGGTGATCAATTGGCAAAGGTTATTATGGTTATCTGTATTTTGGTTTGGGTTATCAACATTCGACATTTCAATGATTCGTCACACGATGGGTGGTTGAAGGGAGCTATCTACTATCTTAAGGTATGCATTCAAATTTACCTTATTGCTCAAAATTGCGAGCTCCATGAAGCTAACTACGAAATTAGATTGCTGTTTCTCTCGGTGTCGCTGCTATTCCTGAGGGTCTTGCAGCTGTTATTACCACCTGCCTCGCCCTTGGAACCCGCAAAATGGCCAAGAAGAACGCATTGGTCCGAAGCCTGCCATCCGTTGAAACTCTTGGAAGCTGCAGCGTTATCTGCTCCGACAAGACCGGTACCCTGACAACCAACCAGATGAGCGTCTCCCACGCTGTTTACTTCTCAGACTCGGATAGCAAGGTCACTGAAATCTCCATCGAAGGTACAACTTTCTCGCCTGATGGAAATGTCACTTCTGAAGATGGAAAGACCCTCGAATCCCCAGCTGCCTTCTCCCAGGTTGTCCGCCGCATGGCTGAAATTTCCGCACTCTGCAACGACGCTGAAATCTCCTACGATGCTAAGTCAAACACATTCACCAACGTTGGAGAACCCACCGAAGCCGCCTTGAAAGTCCTTGTCGAAAAGTTGGGTACTCCAGACCCCGGATATAACCAACAACGGGCGAAGCACAGCATCCAGGAACGTCTCAATGAAGCAAACAGATACTACGAAAACCAGTTCAACCGGCTCGCGACTTATGAATTTGCAAGGGATAGGAAGAGTATGTCTGTTTTGGTTGAGTCACAGGGACAGCAAAGGCTCTTTGTCAAGGGTGCTCCGGAATCGATCTTGGAAAGATGTACCTCTATTATCCGCGGCAAAGATGGAAAGAAGGTCCCGCTTACACCAGCACACGCTCAATTGGTCAACGAAAAGGTTTCGGCTTATGCTAGAAAAGGGCTTAGGGTTATTGCATTCGCTTTCGTTGATGGAATTAGCTCCCACCCTTTGGTTCGCAAGGCAGAGACTTCCCAGGATTATCTTAAATTGGAACAGAATATGACATTCGTCGGTGCCGTTGCCATGTTGGACCCTCCACGACCAGAAGTTGCGGACTCGATCAAGAAGTGCAGGGAAGCTGGTATTCGTGTCGTTGTCATCACTGGAGATAACAAGCAGACCGCGGAAACTATTTGCAAGCAGATCGGTGTCTTTGGCCACGATGAGGACCTTACTGGAAAGAGCTATACTGGTCGCGAATTCGACAACTTGAGTGCGAGTGAACAACTGGAAGCTGCAAACCGCGCCTGTCTTTTCTCCCGAACAGAGCCCACACATAAGAGCCGACTTGTCGATCTCCTTCAGAGCAGCGGTGAGGTTGTTGCCATGACTGGTGACGGTGTCAATGATGCTCCGGCTTTGAAGAAATCGGATATCGGTGTTGCTATGGGCAGTGGTACTGATGTTGCCAAGTTGGCTGCTGATATGGTTCTCGCGGATGATAACTTTGCAACTATTCAATTGGCAGTTGAGGAAGGCCGTTCGATCTACAACAATACCCAACAGTTCATCCGTTACCTAATTTCCTCAAACATTGGCGAAGTTGTTTCGATCTTCTTGACCGTCCTCTTGGGCATGCCCGAGGCTTTGATTCCTGTTCAACTTTTGTGGGTCAACCTTGTCACCGATGGACTACCGGCTACTGCGCTTTCTTTCAATCCACCAGACCACGATATCATGAAACGCCAACCCAGGAAGCGTGATGAACCGCTCGTTACCGGCTGGTTGTTCTTCAGATATATGGTCGTCGGAACTTATGTCGGTGCTGCGACGGTATTCGGGTATGCTTGGTGGTTCATGTATAACAGCGAGGGACCACAGATCTCGTTCTATGAATTGGTGAGTTGCATGCGTTAATCGATAACAGTTCAAGGGTGAGATAGATGACTAATTGTATTTTTTGCAGACCAACTTCCATAAGTGCTCGACTTTGTTCCCTGAACTTGGATGCGAAATGTTTGCGAATGATATGTCGAAGGCCGCATCTACGATTTCGCTTTCAATGTATGTGTTACCCCTCCTTCAAAAACACTATTGTTCGCTGCTTATTGTGGGTACTAATGCGTCTTGTGACACAGCCTCGTTGTTATTGAAATGTTCAACGCCATGAATGCATTGAGCTCTAGCGAGTCGCTCCTCACTCTGCCACTCTGGAACAACATTAACCTCATCGCAGCTATCACGCTGTCTATGGCACTCCACTTCATGATCCTTTATGTTCCAGTTTTCCAGACCATGTTCTCGATTACACCCCTGACGGTGCATGAATGGAAGGCTGTGGTGGCTATTTCACTACCTGTCATGTGAGTCTTTTCCTCTACATATACCCTGTTTTGAGATATATATATTTCGCAGTGCGCGATTGGGCTTAGTTACACGGGTACTAATTACTACTGGTTTTTTGTTTAGATTCATTGATGAGATTTTGAAGTTTGTGGAGAGACAGGTGTATGACCAGAAGGCCATCGTCAAGTCGAAGAAGGAGTAAAGTCGACCTTAATCTTTTTCTCTTCTTTCTGTCCAAACCTCCCTTTCATTTGGGATCTTCTATAGACTCTTGAGATTGATCGGTACGGAATTTCTTTTACTCTCTTTAGAAAAGGAACAGGGAAGGGAAAGGAAAATAGATAATGGGATAGAACGGCGATCAAAGATCACATGGGCGAGAATTACAAAAAACGAAAAAGTTTCTTGCTTATTTGGATTTGATTCCCATGGAGTTTTTATTGAAGGATTTAATTTTTTTGGATCACTTTTGGACGTGGTGCTTAGAATTATTTTGTGTATATAGTATATCTTAAACTGGTGCGGGGTGCGGGTTATATTGGTCCTTTTTGGTGAAGCTTAGAAGCTTAGATTAGGATCCTTTGTGTATACTTTTTACCTATCATAAAATGGAAGTATTGATTGAGTATGTGGGTGTAGATGTATTTGATATTTAGCTTGGGAAAGTAAATCTAGTTTCGAGACGGTCCGCAATTGACTAGAACATTTGCATACTCCGTACGGGCTATAGCTACCCTTCCCGTCACCTGTATAGTTCGGGGGGTTTTTGAAACGGCTTTTGACATGATATGACCGGGCCGTACGGTATGTCTCAATCTGTGACGTCCGCTGGGCTAGATTGTAAATATGTCTGTGTTAGCGGTAAGGCTGCAACGTCGATGTTCTTCCTTTTCCTTCTAGACTCAGGACTTTCCCAAAAGCCCTTCCTTCCGGGCCTTTTCTTTTTTTCTTTTGACGAATTGTGGTTTTTTTTCTTTTCTTTCTTTCTTGGATAGGTGTGTTTCATAGTCTGGTTAACGGTTGGGTCTTTAACAGGTCCGGTGTTCGGGCTGTTCCGTTGGACCTTCTGTTGTTGGAGAAGTCTTCTTCTTTTTTTTTCTTCCCTCTTCTCCTTCTAGAATTTGTGGGTAACCTGGACTTCTTGCGGTTTTTTGCTTCTCCTGAGTTTGATGTAACGATGGCTGATATGTAGCTTGCTATGTGTACGCATAAGGTGTTCACGATGTCGATGGGATAGAGATCCCTGTCGAGATTTTCTTTCCCCCTTGCATGATGGGCAGTCCATGTTCCCTTGTACGCAAGACTCGACAGGAGTGGCCGTTTCGTTGACCCCCTTGGAACCTTTTGTTTCTCGTCACGAATTGAAAAAAAATTATGCGTGTGCTTTTTCTTTGCTTTACCTGGGAGAGTTCTTTTTGACTGTTTTGAAAAAAAAAGCTTACCTTCCTCGCATGTTTGTGAATATAAAGATGTTGCCCTGCAGGTACAAGGTATATAGTACATGGGCCTTTCGCACATATGCGCATGTGTGGGCCATGACAGCCGGGAGTGAGCGCTCATGCGCGAATGGTTATGTAGTTTACATACTTACTTCCTTACCTTACCCATGGGCGGGAGGTTGGGGGAGCATGGCTATATGGCATGCCGTACGAAAGGAAATGTTAGAATTCGCGCGATTTGGCGTGGCTATTCCGCTTTGCGAAGATCTTTCTCGGTTGGCGTTTTTGTGACAAGAAGCTTAGCTTGGTTTTTTTTACAGACGCCTGTGTGTATGTACCTTTTAAGGGGTAGGATATTGGATTTTTATTTTATTTTATTTTATTTTTTCTTTTGAGGGGGGTTCGATTGTTATGGCTTTTTGCAATTTGGATGGATGGATGTGTGATAGACTGCGAGGAGGAAGGTGATGTATTGAAGAGAACAGAATGGAATAGGTAGCAATACTGATCATCTCGAAGGTATCAGTCATCATCATTGCATCGACCGCGACGACAAAAAAAAAAAAAAAAAAAAACACCAGACAAGGGCCTGGCTTGGGGGGGTGTATGTAAGCACGAGATGTTGTGATTGGCTGGGTAGTTCCACAAAGCTTGTTGGGACCCTGTTGGACGCCAGAGACAGAAAAAGAGACAAGAGAGGTTGGTTCCAGGCGAAAAAAACCTTGATGAAGCGAGAGGAAAGGAAATATCGCCGTCGCAGTTGGCGGTTTTTTTATTTTTTATTTTTTATTTTTTTTCTATCTTCTATCTTTTTTAGATTTGTAGTTCCCCTTACTCATCATCGTGGTTCTTTCTTACTATACTCTCTTCTTCCTTTGCAATATCTAGTATACAGTTATCCTCACGGGTTCGATTCATTCACTCGATTGCTTGACTTTCCGTATCTTCTTTCCTTTTTCCTCGCCATAGCTATCGCGGCTTTGCTTCTCGTTTACGTTGTACGACCTTTAAGCCGGTGTCTATTGTTTAATACCTAATATAAATCATCCTAATAATTCTCCATCGGAACCTCTTCGAGGCGGAGTGATTCGACACACGACTCTCAATAACTACCAAGCACAAATATCCTTTCTTCTTCCTCCTCCTCTTCTTCTTCGACGACGACGACGACGATAATTCCGCATATAGTAACTACCTAATACCTGACGCTTTCCTCCAACCGTCTTGCCACATTCGGTCGCTCTTGTCTTTCGCGGCTGATATCATTTGCGTGTGTACCTTGCTTGGGTGTGGTGTGTGTGTGTCTGTTTCTTGTTTTTGCGCACCGCCGCATCGACCGAAGGATTTCCCAGAAATAGCAAGTGCCTAAGTACCGAACGAAGAAGTCTAGGCAAAAGAGATAGGTACAGCGCCCGGGTACATCCTGCCTTGCGATCGAGCTAGCACGCAGTCAATCGGGCTTGTGAAGGAACTGGGCTTGGAGATTTATATATATCCCAATCCTGGTAGCTCAAGCAGCCTTGTTAGCTTTCGTCACCACTTTCTGAAGCTACTTACTCTTTTTTTTTTTTCTCCGAGATAATTATTTTTATACTCCTTCGACTCATTCGCTCTTGAATATACCTCTGATTTTCTTTAAATACTGTTGATTAATCAGATACCCTTTTTCTTTCTTTTTTTTTTTTTTACATCGATTTTTTAATATTTAATACCTAATCGACTTCCTCCCGAATCCTGCTTATTCTTTTTCGATATCATCGACCAATCCCGTTTCTTCACTATCAATCAGCCTCATTTCCAAATCCGTATATTTCCTCAATTCCACGATATCGATATCTCGTCTTCGAAAAAAAAAGCTTCTCTTTCGAACTCAAACCCACCTACTCCACTCGATTAGATCGCCATTCACAAAAAAATAAGTTCCGACTTGACAGCCGGTTTCGAAACATCTTGTCAGAACAATAGTGCGCCATCCCGAGACGTTCTTGAAACCAACAGGTTTTGTTTTTGGTGCAGTCAGCTACACTTTCTCTCGCAATAGAAAAGAAGAGGAAGGATCTTATCCGAATTCGTAACCGTATAAACGACCGCAGCGGAAAACGTTCGAGGAAACCAGCGCAAATAAATTACTTTTATATCGGTTTATTTTTACCAGTACTTTTCCACGACTGCCACCTGCTACGCTATCAAAAGCGATAATATATCTCGCTCCTACCACGGACGGCTTTTTTTAAACTTTTTGTTCTGTTTCGTGCTCTTGCGACCATCTTGCATCTGCCACGGACAAATAAGTCGACAGCGATCTGTCCATTTCTGATCTTTTCATCTCATCTTTCTTTTACCACCCATCTCGCACGTAGACCTCGTGTGCTTTTTACTCGGTTATAATTTTCGGATTCGTTTCGACGCTTGAGATTCACTAAAACAACCTCACCTTTTCTTCTTCTTTTTTTTAATTCTTACAAAAATTTTAATCACAATGTCGTCGCCATTGTCTTCCCGAGTTTTCTTCCTCTGCTGGCTCGTCGCCTTATTTTTCACTGTTTCGATACAGGCTCAGCTCACAGCTGGAACAGCCGTCGGCACAGCTACCTACGCAGCTCCAACAAATGGGTATGTTTGAATGGTTTGATCTGATTGGAAGATGATGACGCTAACATGAAGCCACTTTCCAACAGAACTCCAACAGCTACTTTGACGCCTCCGACTCCCACCAACACTGAATCCAGCAGTGCACACAATCAGTTCTCGTCATCGCTAGCGCTTTTCGGCGCCCTGATAGCAGTAAGTTTTGTTTCCTTCCCCCCTTCCCAACCCCTCACGATATGCACAATCTATCCCGTCTTTAAGGCTACTATATTTTCTCCTGCATTGTCACTTGCGGGGCTCCACAATTTTTTCCTAAAAGCCTTTTTATCCCTTTTTTTTGGTTGGTTTTGTTGTGATCTACGTCGTTAGAAGTTTCTTAGTCATGCTTGGGATTATGTCTCAAGCATGGTAGGATTTTCAGAAAAAAGACGTCAATCACAAACAGAAAAAACAAAAAAAATCTCCGCATGCTGCTTATCGTCCTGTATTTTGCGATTACCCAATCCCGTTATCCTGTTTCTACCTTGTCTCTATGGATCCATGCCGTAGACTTGCAGATTGCAGGGGAGCATGGGGGTTTCGACAGGGCGATCAAGCATCTATATTAGCGTGGTGGTTTTCGGTCGATAGACAAGACAGATATCCTCATATCACCCCGCTTTAATTCCTAAAAAGAACCTTTTTCCTGGTTTTGGGGACGACGAGGCTAACAAACTGTGTTTTTTTCTATTTTTATAGGCGGCGTTGTTTAGCCTGTGAACAAAGTCACGCTGGAGGTGTGGGAGGGAGCCCGGTCGGTTTGTCGTCAGCTCGGCTTGCGTCTATAAAGAACGAGAAGTGGTACGACGACTTTTGCTTGGCTCCTTTACCTGCACTCTTTAGGTGACCTTTTCTTTCTCTTTTTTTCCCATTGGGATTATAATATTATCTTCTTTTTTTTGGTTTTTGTTTTTTCAAAAACGCCATGCGAGTATTCCTGCAGAGGTTGTTTGAAACGGAGTTTTTTGAACTTTGACCCGAATCCGATGTGCGAGATTTTTTTTCTTTCTTTACGACCTTTATTTGGATCACCACCACCGACCGGCCTGAGATATTTTCTTTCTTGAGGCGGGGTTCCACTACCGTTTGCTTTCCTAAGCCCGGGGAGTCTGACAAAGGCTTGCGAGGCTTAGTTGGCGGGGTACGAGGAATCCTTTGTATGATTTCTATTGATTGATGGATACCGAAAGAGTCTTTTAATACTTTTTTTTTCTGGACGTTTTATACTTATACCCCCTCCTTCGCGGTTTCAAGTTCTCTATAACAGAACGCTTTGTTAATGCCCTTTTTTTCTTCGTTATCTTGTAATGAACCCCAATCTTCTTTCCTTTCCCTTTTGGATGGGTTTTTACTGCCTTTTATATATATTTTATTTATTCTAGACTTTCATTTATGAAGATATGATTAGATTATTATTAGAACTTTTTGGTTTTTTCTCCCTGGGTGCCCCAAGATCTATACTATAATGATTTTGCTTTCATAGCGATATAGGACTACTAAATATACAAATGAACTAATAACTAAACGAGCAGCAATATAAATAGTAGTAGCAATATAAATAGGAATAAAAATAGCGTTAACATTAGCATTAGCATTAACTAGCTAGCTAGCAGAGCCAGCCAGCAGGCGACGCCCGGCGTGGACGGGCCCCCTTGCTACCCGCAGCAGCAACAAGTGGTATGAATACCGAAATTACCTGAGTTAGGCTATTGCCCGGTATGGATAGAGCAACGGGCGCTCTGGCTACGAGAATGTAAGAAACCATGATGGGGAATATGTGTTGAAAGTGTGGTATTTTATGAAGTCCCTTGTATGGATTTCTGGCTTGCAGAAGGCTCATGCTGTTAGCTTCTGCCCAGCTTAGGTTTGTAAGTAGGTAATTGGATAGAAGTATGTGTTCGTGACTCTCATTGTGGTGTTTAGGAAGAGTAGTGGTCATTCTTTTGTGTGTCACTGGGTTGGGTTGGCGGACATTTACTTAGCTTAGCTTCGGATTGATTCAGCTTGACGCATTGATGTCGCGTAACGGCGGTGTATAAATGAGGCGCACTCGCGCTCGTGTAGAGGTGGTTTTCTTTCTTTTATTTCTAGATTCTGGATACTGGTGATTTCGTTCTTTGTTTTATTTGAAGCGTTATCATAAATCGGCTGCAAAGTTGCTTCATATATACAGACCAGCTCAATCATACTATACTAGACAACAATGTCATCAACATCCACCCCACCACCAATCAACTACCCCCACCCTCTAGAAGTCCCCCCTACGGGAGCATTAAGTCACCACGACCTATGCCTCCGACGGTTCTCCGCAACGATTCGTAACAAACCCAATTGGACGGAAAAGATCAAAGATCGGTCGTTGGTGGCGAAATGGATCCGCGAGGCGGCCCTGCAGGATAACGAAGCGTTTTCGGAAGATACTTATGTGGTTCCTGTTTGGGATGTTGCGAGTATTGCGTTCGTGACGGAGGAGTTGGAGAAAGGGTATGCTCCTTATGTGGAGAAGTTGAGGGGGGAAGGTGCGGGAGGGGTTGAGCCTGATATTGATGGGGTTTGGAGGGCGGATTGGGAGGAAGGGGTTGCGAGGGAGTTGATTGAT
Source organism: Orbilia javanica (assembly GCA_036872735.1). Lineage (NCBI taxonomy): Eukaryota > Fungi > Ascomycota > Orbiliomycetes > Orbiliales > Orbiliaceae > Orbilia > Orbilia javanica. Next base: position 901,174 of record JAVHNR010000008.1, read on the forward strand.
GGTTAGTATATTCATTTATATCTATATATATATATTTGTATTTCTTGGATGGTGCATTTTGAGGCTGATTGTAATGGTTATGCGGTGGATTAGCTGTGGCGACGCTGGAGAATGTGCCTGAGGAGCAGAAGGATTGGCATCCTGGTGCTGGACGACAGGTTTTGGATCTTGTTCATCCTTCTCTATGGCCGGTGATATATGGGAAGACGGTGAGCACGGTTGATGGGAAACCGATACGGTACCCCCAGCAAGCAGACATTCCTAGTAACGTTAGGCTTGAGAGTGCAAAAGCAGAGGGAGGATGGGATGAATACGACTACGAAGACGAAGATGAATCCGACGACGAAGACGAAGACGAATACGAAGACGCAGAAGGAGAAGAATCCAACGAATACCAGCGAAGGAAAAACTCCAAAAAAGTTAACAAAAAGCTCCAAGAAGCAAGATCCCTAAACGGCTGGTCCTCAAAATACTGCTGGCTGCCATCCGTCTTCGAAGTCTCCCCGGACGGGAAAAGCACAAAGATAAAGTCGTACATAAACAATCTCTCGACCCCGGAACAAAAGGAACTATTCTACCCTATCCTCGAAAGGATCTTTACAAAGTTCGTCCCGTTGTTTAACCACGTCCTTGCCGACCTTGCCCGTGGTAGGCAAACTATGCATCGTACTCTCGACCCCGATGAGTTCGGTTGGGAAGGGAGGGATTATCATGTTGCTCCCCTTTCTTTGTCGGTTTTCAAAAAGAAATGGGAGAAGTTCCTGAGGATGTATGAAAATGGAGAAGATCTATCGAGGGTTAGGGGGTTTAAAGAGTACCACTATCAACAGAAGGGTTATCATTGGAATCCGGGGAAGGATGATGATAGTGACTGGTACAGCAGTGATGAGAGTGATGATGATGACTACGGTGACGAGGAGGAGGAGGAGGAGGAGGAGGAGAAAGAGGAAGATTCTATGGAACAGGATAACGATGAAGGCGGTAAGGGCGACGCAACTTGGCAGGAATACCAACCACCTGATGATGCAGATACAAATGACGAGAATAATACGCATGAAAACCCTCCCCCCAAACAGGAAAACGACGAACCATATTCTTTCTACGAAAAAGCTGAGGTCTGGGATGTTGGAAGCATAGTCCCCGAAGCCAAATGGTGCCCACCCGAGGTCACAGATCAGATCAGGCTAGAGGGGAAACCAGCCAAAGTTATTGTGAAAATGGCGAATATACTCCTTACACCGGAGGCTCCGCAGTACTGGGGAGGAAGTTGGCACGTCGAAGCTATGAAGGTAAGAATAATAATTTTATACGTCTTCCAAAACACTTACTGGAGCCTTTTGGGAATTGGGACTAATATGCATACTCTATGAACCATTTTTGGGGAATCAATAGAACGAACGTATCATAGCCACGGGAATTTATTACTACGCACAAGAGAATATAACAGAATCCACACTACGGTTCCGTCGTACGGCCCCAGTCGACCGGGATCCCCAATGGAACAGTTCCTACTGGTCCAAATTACACTCAATGGGGCATTGGAACGGAGTCCAGGAAATCGGAGGAATCGAGACGAAGGTATGCATATAAATAATACACCCCGTCCCCCATACCCCCCTATAGCCTAGACAAATCACTTACCACCACCCCACCAAATCCAGGAAAACCGAGCAATAGTCTTCCCAAACATCTACCAACACAGCGTCTACCCCTTCTCCCTAAAAGACCGTACCAAACCCGGCTATCGCAAGATCCTAGTCTTCTTCCTCTGTGACCCGAACCACGACGTGCCGACCACCGAAACAGTCATGCCTCAGCAACCCGACCAACGTATTGACCTCGAAAACTCCCTCCGCGAGGGACCGTTGGGTAAGCTGCCGGAAGAACTATTTCGTGGAATCGTGGGGGATCTGCCGCCTTTGATTACTTTGGAGGAAGCCCATGGTCATAGAGCGAAGTTGATGGAGGAGAGGTCGAGTTTTGTGGGGAATAGTTCGAGGGTGCAGGGGAGGTATTATAATTTGTAAGTTCTATCCCAACCTTCCCCCCTTCTATTCGTTTATCTCCTATGGTTTGGTGGCTTGGATTAACTCATTGAGGATCTCTAGATGCGAACATTGATTTAATCTCCCTTGGTATATACCCATTCCTCTTCGTAAATCCAACCAGAGCGGAGTATACTAGTATTGTATTGTAAAAAGGGATATATTCGTGATGACCTCATTACAGCGTTCAAAGAGCACACAACAAAAAACAATTGCTTTTCTATAATAAACATGGAAGGGCTAATAGACTTCCTCGTAACCCATCTGGTAAAAGTAAGTACTTTAAATAATTACAACAGATAAAATAAAGGGCTTCTGAACATCCCCATCCCAAGAACGCCATGTTCAAAAGAATACAGTGAAAGCAGACCCCAAAAAAACCATCAAACTACTACCTTAAAACAATGGGACACAAGGTAACTGCTCTACACCCCCAATCCTCTAACTGCTAACCAAAGCACAATCGGCACAACCACATTATCATTACCCCCCGTAATAACCGCCTCTACCAAACTCCCCAAGCCGGCTGCAGCAAGTGCCTTTATCGTGAACACTCCAATAGTCTTTATACCAACAACTTGACTTAATGCTTTCAACCCACCCCTCGTAATACCACCTCTCCCTTCTTGAAAGTTTCCAGCGATGAGCCAGACCTTCCCAACCAATAGGCCGAGGTAAACTGCAAATGTAAATGCTAGCGATCCTTCTATGCTCTTTCCGCCACTCCACCCCCATTTATGTTTTCCAAATCGTCGTCCGATCAATGAGGCGGCTGCGTCTCCCATGCCGACGCATATAACGCCGGCTACCATTGCTAATTCCCTTTTTGGTGCTCGCCAGTATACTCCAAATGGAGCCTCTATTCCCTCTTGGATATCAATTTTTGAGCCCGTCAAGCTTAACCACACCGGAATGGCGCATCCGATCAGCAAAAACACATGTGAAACAACAATTGGTCCTCTCAAGTCCCGTCCGTCCACGTACGGTGCCAAAAATATTGACAGAGGCTTCGAGATCGGTGGTATCAATGTTGCTCGAAGAATGTCCACCAGTAGGAAGATACCCAAGGTGACCAGCAATGCTGTTGCTACGAATGGTGGATCCATGTATATTGTTGGCAAAAACATTGCAACCACAAGGCCGTGGAATACCTTTCGCCTGGTATCCACCTCGACAGCTCTTCCCCTAGCCACCTCTGCAAGTCCAAGCCAGCCGGGTCCTTGAATTTCGAATCCTAGTTTTTCCATTGGAACTCGCACACCTTTGCCCAATGTCACGACGACACAGATGCCGATTGTAACAAGGATCAACCAGTACCCAGCAAGCCCAAGTCTATAATTCGGCCCCCACTTTCCTTCTTCCCCATCAGGAACATCAAGCCCTTTGCACCCGGTCCAACCCATGTCTTCGACTAGTGTATGGTAAAATGGTAAACCCGAGAACAAATATCCAGCCGCCCAAGGGAACGGATCTATTCCGCCAAAAGCATTGTATGCAAGGTAAGGTCTCTCAGCAAACATAATAACACCAACTAAAATGACATAGACCGGAATAGCGTATAAGAACTTGAGAGTAGGGATATTCTGCGGTAATTCGTCAGGCAAAAACTTGGGGAGACGCTTCCGTATATCCGCCGCTTTTGCTTTTGATATGCCGCCTTTAGTTAAAACCGTGGTGTCTGAATCGCTAGATGTATGGCCGGCCATGAACCCATCAATGTTGATTTTGTCGCGTCGAGCCTTTCGGCGGCGGGCCCATGGTCTAGCGCGAGCGAAGACAATGGATCTTTCTAAATCTATTTCTTTTTGCATAAACGTTCGACAGCCAATTATCAGAGCACCACCGGTCATCCAGAGGATCGTTTTTAGTGTAACCATTTGAGCTGAAACGCTGTCGAGGAGTTGTATGAGCGCCGTAGCAAGGAGACGGGTCTCCGTAGTTGTCAAACTAGGGATCAAGAGGTCCACACCAAGAGAAACAAGGTTGGAGTGGAGGATTGGAGTGTAGAGGAGATGTTCAGCTGACACTGGCGCAATTTTGGAGGAGGAAATAAGAGGCGTGAGGGTAAAGAGGTATTTGAGATTGGGGTCGTTAGCAATAAAGCGGGGGTAGACATCTGGAGGGAGGGATGCAAGGGAGCAGAGAAGAATGGAGAGCATGTATAGGGAGGTGTAAGGTGTTAGAGATAGTGCAATGGCTGCTGGGAAGACCAGAGGGTAGAGGAGAGGTGAAGGATCGAGGGAGGAAGGGAGAATGACGGTGAAAGGTTTGCGAAGGTTGGAGATGGCGGGATGGGAGCCGATGACGGCCAGGTAAGTGAATAGGAAGGTCGTAAGTTCTATGCATATATACATCATTAGCACTGCAGTAAATTGTGACGGAGCTACTGGCAGGATATCCATACCTCTCTTCCATATCCGAAGCTCTTTCCTCACATCTGACTGGTTGCACACCATGAGCACGAGTATAACCATCAACGAGATCTCTAGCCCTCTTCTAACGAATACGATCTTCTTCCGCCCACCCAAGCTCCCCGTTCTGGAGCCTTTAAGGGCAGCTTCGCCAATATCTTTCCCCTCAACATCCGTTTTATCCGAATCATCCTGCTTCAGCGAGGGTTGTTCATCCTCATCTATCTCCCACTGTCCTGTTTTCCGTCTTTTAGGCGGCGGAGCAGGTAATGTCCGTCGTTTGCTAAAGTACTGCACACTACCAGGTTTGTGATGGGCCACATCCTTTTCGTCGTCTGCTTCGGTTCCAGATTCGGACGAAGATAACGATAACGAAGACGTTGAAGACGGAGTATACGAGTCAGGTGGAGGAGATGTGACGTTTAGGTTTGTTTGCGCATGCTGGAGCGGGATGGATGATGTAGTTGGGATGGCGAGGTTGTTGGCGGCATCAGCCCTATCAGGCTTGGTCTCGTTGGCAGTAGCGCCAGCGCCGTCTACATGGACATCTGGAGGAGAATGAGTCGAGATGGAATGCCTGTGGTACGGATGAGGAGATCGGGAGCGGAGAATGGGGAGGGCATCGGGATCATTCTTGGTCGTGGTATCCGACATTCGAACGGCGAGGGGCGAGGAGGAGGAAAGTGGTGGTTGTCAAGATCAGCTGGGCGTCAGGAGGAAGTCCGACGGGAAGTGTTGAGACGTCGTCGTTGTCGACGGATTCGGCCGAAAGTGCAAAGTGTCCTTGGCGGTTTATGTACGCACCATTCGATATCGATGTATCCGACCCGGATTGAAGTCTTTCGAATGGGGCATATATATTAAGTAAGTAGGTAAGTATGTGTGTATGTCCGATGGGGATTGATATCTACAACGGCATTAACAGCCTTAAAAAAAAAAAAAAAAAAAGGAGACCGCAGGCATCAATCGATCAATTACAAGGCGACGGTATAAGAATAGCTCTTCCTAGCCAGCTGCACGCCACGATGCCGCGTTATTTAGCATCGGGCTAGAACCAACTGAGCCCTGCCGCGTGCCGATGCTGCGCTGGAAGCTGCCGCTTTCACATGCTCGGGATCACCAGTCTTACCAGGCAATCTCTTCAGACTTTTAATTTTCTCAGGCACAGAAAATTTCAAGATTGCAGTGCTGCCAGGAATAGGAAACTACTGATTAATTTAAATGCATTGCATTGGCAGTCAATTAATTCGTTTCTCCAGGTTGAGAAAAACCACACCCCCGCATATTGTTATATCAACCCAAATGGCTTGAGAATCGATCAAGGAAGTATAGATATCGACAATATCTACAAATACTCGCTTTCGAACTCCTTGAACGGGCCCTTATCCTGCATAGAATTCGAGGTTCAATGCTAATGAAACGTGGTATTTTCGCACACCAACGCAGCCTCAAAAAACACACCCCGGTGCCCCTGCTCGATAATGACGCTAAAGCTAGATCAAGGGAAAGCTGACGTTGGCAAGTGCTGTCCCTCAGACTAGCAAGAGATATCCCGTACACCCTAACCCTACTTCGAGGTCTACGCGATGTGATATTAATCTATATACGTATACAGGCGTGAACGGCTGTTGGGAACTCAATCCACCCAAACAGATCCCAACGTATTATTTGCTGGAAGGTCGGGTTTATACATCTAATCTATTGTTCCATGGATCCAACCCCCCAAATCCTCAATCCATGCAATATACGTCATAAGTTATATGTAACGCCAATTTTGGTACAGGTGCCACATGTCTTGGTAGCAGTTACGAATATTCGAATAGTTAGGCGAACTACATTGAGGATTCTAGCCGGATATAAAGGGGGATCTAATCTACAACCGATGCATACATCCATAACTACGCTGGACGTCAGGACTTGGGATGTGGATGGCATTATATTGTAGAGGTCTAGGCGTACTACAGGGTCCATAAGCGCCAATTTGTTTTGGGGGCTAGGCTCTGTATCTCAACGAACCACGCTTGTGTATTATAATCATGGCGAAGAATTAAACACTGCAACTTTTATGGTTAATCAAATAGAGGGATAGATATTGGTCTTTCGGATCGCCTTCTTCATTTTTGTCTAGCTTCTATGATCTATCTACTGTAGGTCAGGTTCTAATCCTAGATCCGACAGGACGCAGCATCGCCGTATACACAAGAAACAAACAAACGAAGAACTATATAGACAGACACCCTCTCCTTTATAAGTCTATTATCTACCATACCCCTTTAGATATCTATTTACTCGACAACCTTGAAAGCCCATCTCTCCTCCTGCTTGAATGGCACACCCAACTCAAACAGCTTAACAATGACCTCAGAGAAGTCCTTGAAGAAAGCATCCTGATCCTTAGCGTACTTGTCAACCCACTTCTTGAACTCCCTATCCTTGATAAGCGCCATATCCGTCGGCAACATCATCAAAGCCTTGGTCTTATCCTCATACTGTGCTGGTCCGCTCCACTTCTTCCAGTTCCACTTCTCGTTCACTAGGAGCTTGTAGTAGTCGTTTGTAAGCATTGTTGGGGAGAAAGTCCATGGGCCGTCGAAGCCGGAGCGGTCAGTATGACATCGGCCGAGGGCATGGGCACCAGAGAGGGCGACGATTTCCTGGTCGTTGAAGCCCATTCTGCCGAAGATGGAACGAAGATGCTTGTGTTCCTTACTGGCATCGGGTAACCGTCCGTCTGGGGTGCAGGCACTGATATCTGCATCAGCACGTCCAGGACGCCATGGGATGACTGGGCCACCCATCTGCTGGAGGGCGCAGACACCGGCAAGAGTCCATAGGTCGGAGTAGGAGACCCATGGAAACATCTGCTTGACCGGCTCGAGGAAGTCGCGAGCGGCTAGAAGACCGGCGTTGGCACCATGCTCAGATTCTGGCTTGAATCGCATGGTGGCACCGTTGCTGCCACCGGTCTTGGTTTCTACATCGTAGGTACCAGAGGCGTGCCAGGCGAGGCGGACGAGGACCTTGAAGCTTCAATTAGCACACAGTTTAAAGAAAACAAAAGGGGCAGAGAGAAAAATAAACACGTACAGGTCCATAGCTGCCGTCATCGTACTCATCAAAGTCGACGAGTCGCTTCGCAACCTCGTTGTAGATTTTAATGTAGTCCTCCTGAGTTGGGACGAACTCCTTCACGGGGACACCAGCTGCACTGATGAGGCTATCGAGCTGGCCGGTAGAGTAAAGGTAGTAACCACCACCACCCGCGAGGGCAGCAACGGCAGCGAATATTATACCTCCAGAGCCACCGGATTTTGGAGCAGCTTCAGAGGAATAGTAGCGTCGGCCACTACCGCGTCCTTGCTTGGGTATTCTAACGAGTGTGAATGCCGAAGGTCGGACAACTGGTCTGGGAGCGACGTGGGAAGCACGAGCAGCAGCTCTGAGGAGCAGTCTTGCAGCTTGATTTGTGGCCATTGTGGATATATATCGGAAGGTACGTTGGATATGGCAAGGTGGTATTGCAACCTGTTTCTCTGTCTATAAGATATCCGGGTGTAGATAAGGAGTCTCCTATCCTTTTCTTCTTCTAACTTTGGGGTGTCTACAAAGCTTCGACTTCGGATCCAAATCAAAAAAAAAAAAAAAATGGTAAGAAAATAAAAAAATATAAAAAATAAAATATAAAATAAATAAAACAAAGAAAATTGCTCGCAGTCAATCAGAAAAACGGGACAAAACGAAAGAAGAGGCGTGCAAACAGGGGAAGGCAAGATTTATATATGAACAAGAAGGTCTTCACCCGAAGGGCAGGTGGCTCGGGAATATTCCAAGGTATGGATAGTATGGAGAAAGCTAAGTAGCTCTGTTTGGGCTTGGTGGCGCTGGGACCCTGCTAGTACAGGCCGGGGAATCGAGATAGGCAGGGGCCGATACTTACAAACAGCGAACCAGAACCGTCCAATTGATAATTGTCCGCCGGTCGAGACTGTGCGATTACATAAGGTGAGCACGAGTTAGTTAGGCTTTCGGGCTGACTGAGTTTTATGAAGTTTCACGAGGTCATAAGATTATCGAGATCGTGGCACTGCAGCCGATGATACATATGATGATATCGAGTTATTCGGCAGTATACGGTATCAAAATTTAATTTAAATCTGGAGGGGGGGGACATGACATCTGGCCAAAAGGGCCCTGCCGTGCGGTTCCCTGCCTCCGCTCCGACAATACCTCTCGACATATTATGTAGTGTGAATTATGTATTCATCTGTACGAGAATCAATGCACGATTGATTGCAAATGGCCTTTGTTCCATGTCCATCGGCTGTTACATAAAGCTGACAGGCACCGCAGCCAACAGCATGTTCCAAAAGGACCCTGAACTCGACTTACTGGAACTCTTCCCGCCCCCCCTCTTCGCTCCAACTTGTCTCGGAAAGCAACCAGATCCACGAGTCATGACTTCGGCACTAACTGCTGCCACCTATCTTGCTCTCTCTTCGGAACTCTCCATCGCGCGGTTATCCTCGTATCTACATTCCAGAAATTATTAATCTTAAGCCGTTGGGGTTTCCCTTTTTTTCGGCCACGAAGTTTTCGTCGGGAAAAGTCCCCCCTTGGGCTCCTCGGTCTAAAAAAATCATATGCGTAGCTTTCCTCTCTGGTTTTCCCTCGTAGGTGATGGGACCGTATGAGTACGCCATACTTTTTCACACGGGGCTTGGAAACCCGTGCTGAACCATTCGTCGGAAACAGACCTGTTTTTGTTAGCGGATGAATCCCCGCACTGTAATCGGGTTAGTCTGCCAGGCTCAGATAAGGCTAATATTCCTTTACGTTTCCAAACAAGCGAAACGAATCGATGGTATCATAAACCCCTTCCATAAGCTCACCTCATGATATCACACTACGGAGGTATGCGGCAAATGCTCTCGCTGCCAAGGGAGGAAAAATATTCTATGGGTATTTAATATTTCTATAGCATTCAATGACACCAATGACTTTTAATTTTAGCCTTTGGAATGCGATAAGGAAATTTCGAAAGGGACAATAGCCATCTACGCAATGCAATAAGCTCAAAATAGTCAAAACCGCTCCCTCGTTACCGGCCCTGACTTTTAAGCGAGATTTTTTACTTTCATGCGAGGCAAGCGGTGACGCTGCCACGACGTTGCCATGTCGTCGTTTCGTCTCGGAGAACGTTAGAAACGTTATGCTCGAAGTTGATGCCAATCTACTTGCCGGTCCGGCCTCGATCGGACCGCCATGCCTGCCCAGTAGCCTATAAAATGCTTAAAAAGGGTGGTAGCATGCAACATATGTTGATAATGCCCCGTGGCAGCATTGCAGCGCGATAACACTATGATAATACCTCTATTTACTTGTATAAAATACTTTTATTGGTCCGTATCCAAAGTAGCTATAGCTTGGCGATCGCTGATATTGATTTTTATGGTTCTGGGCGTTTCTAAAACAAAGATATCATGATATCGGTAACCGGTACTATACACTACATTTAACAATTCTCTCACAAAGATCTTAAGAATGTATCGAACATTCTAATAGATTTTCCGGGATAGTTTCTGATACAAAAAATTGAGGTAAATCTGCAAGATCCCTGCGACGTGCAACCAATTCACATTCGGTACAACAGTTAACAGTACAGCCTTGTTTGTAGGTCGTATATATGTATAGGCCCCAGTTCCAAGGTCAGTATATTATCTTATCCTTAAGACCTAATAATTATAACGCGATTGGAGTCGCTAGAATATACTCGCTAGCAATGAAGTTGTATCTGGCTATTCCTAAATTTCCTAAACTGTTATTCCATAACTTCTACCATTAATGTTCAACTAATTTGCCGAGTATTCTTAAGATATTAATTGATATAATAATTGTTTTGGAGACTATTATTAAAATCATCACCCCTCCATAAATAACTTTTCGAAGGACATTCCGAAATAAAAAAAAACCTTTAGTAAAGGGGGGCTATTTCGCCGACTAGCTCGATGTCAACAGTTGGAAGCTCCCTCCCACAAACACTGGTATTGGAGCTAGTGGCCTTGCGAACACGTTGGTAGTACTATTTCAGCGTGATCTAGGTATCTTCGGCTGGATCTCCTGCGGCTGTGGCATCCCTTCTACGGGCTGCCGCCTCCTATGCAGTGATCGCACTCGAGGGGAGACGAGCTCTAGGATTGAGCAGTCAGACTTATATATGATTACCTGGCTGGTACCTATAGTACTTACTCGAGTAGGACGTAGGTACTTTCCACGAGCTATCGTAGCTTCTTCGGCAACGGCTCTCTGGCTCTGTTGCGGCTCGGATCCCAATTTAAGGTATTTTCGTGCCATCGGGCGGTTGATCACGACGATCCATGCGGCTCCTCCCCTCTGGCGATCCCCAGAAAATCTTGGCGCTATGTGGCCTCCTCAATTGATCTATGCTACTTCGAATCCTTGAAACATCAAGATTAGCACACACTGGTACCTACTTATAACTATGTTCACTTGGTTAACTTTTCACAACTATTTCCATACCGAACTATCTCCCTCGACCTCGACCTCATAAAATTTCAAACATGGAAAGCTTTTCGAGACTCGTTGCCTGGTTCAAGCAGCCTTCCACTAGAGGCACTAGGTTGTTAATTTGGCTCGTGGGTAAGTTTTGGACACTATAAACCTCCAATCGCTGCCCCCAAATATTAATGCTGTTTCCCAGGTGTTTGGGTCACCGACTACAGTGCGTATCGTAGATATGTGCCACGAGATGCCTGTAGATGCAGCGTCTGCCAGGAAATTTCCAGGTCTCACAAAATCCTAAGAGAGAAGCCAGGGGGGGATGGTCCGATCGATGGGTACTATTGTATTATGCATATACCCCGAGCCCAATGCGAGGATTTGAAGGTTGGCGAATTTAAAGTACAGTTCGAGAAAGATTTTAGCAGATTAAGATACGGGTTTCTGAAGGAGGAGTAGAGGGGATATAGAGATTGGTGGTTGATGTACGTATATCCCAAAGTATCCTTTTTATCCCCGGCCTCTGGCTTTCATGAGTCGGTTTTTGAGTTGAAGCTGTTGTAATTACAGAGGCCTGATTCCCGATTTAAGTGTAAATAGAAAGCCCTAGGCCATTTTGGGTGGCCTCCAAACCAGGTATCTCGCTGAGCACGGAAAATTGATTGAGACTTAAACGTAGACGTTATAAATTCATAAACATTTTTTTAATTTTAAAGATGAGCATGCTCGAAACGGATCCCAAGCAGCTGCTCTAGGTATATTTTTCACGTGCAGATCAAGGCGAATTTCGTATATATATAATCGTTTGGGTGCTAAACTCCTTGTTCGTTTGTAGCACCCTAGAATTCGAATTCGAATCTTACTGTACAGAAAACCCGATTCAATACTATAAAATCTTACCATATGTATTAATAAATTAAATGGCATGATTTTATAGATTATATTATTCAGACGGTTACCGTGTCCCTATCCCCATACCCGTCACATGCATCAGACGTGGAAGGGCAATTATATATACCTCATCTCGCCGGGCCCAAGTTCTCCGTAAATTTTAACTGCAGAACTACAGAGTAGAAGGAAAGTAATCCAAAAAATGATATCGGTGGAAAGGAGAAAACAAAAAAAGACGCTCAAAAGTACTCCATTAAAATCCCACAAGAGCAAAAAAAAAAAAAAAAAAAAAAAAAAAGGATAAATTATAACGGTGTAGGTATAGATTGAAAAGATAAGATGAGAGGGGGAGAGAGAAAGAAAAAACTGAAACGTTGGAGCAAAGATGCGGCAAAATTGGAAATATCATCCAATGATCCGACCACCCTCGTTCTTGTATATTACCCGGCGGATATGATCTCTCCATCCTTGCCATGCTCGCTCGTTGAGTCCTAATTCGATTTATAATTCTTGGTCAGCGTCTATAAAGAAACATGGCAACGCGGAAGCATTCTAAAATACAACAAACACTGCTTGGAAATGTACTTACCATAAACAACTGCATCTATGAAACCCTGGATTACAATGCCTGCATTGGTCAACCAAGTTAGAATCTAGTGAATAGCCATGTTGTAAAGGCTTAGAATGGGGTAGCACTTACAGCTCTTATCGACAACTGTTATCCATAGCGGTGCCCTTGACCCTGTGGTTCCCTGGTATATTCGTATTGCTGTTGGACATGCCCATATTATTGCATATGCTAGCGGATACACCATCATCTTTTTGGCAATCTATGATTGTTGTAATGTTTCCTATTAGCTCCATTTCCTAACTTTTGGATCTGTGGTTGGTAAGGTAAGGTATATATACTGACCCTCTTCAACTGGTCCGCATTCAAAGGCTGCCTCATCCCCAGTGATAAACTCCGACTGCTATTCACATTCACGTTCCTAGCTCTTTCCTCCCTCACACTACAACTAGAAACTGCTTCTCTGCTGTCCCCTGCAGCACTCGTTGTCACCATTGTCACAAACGTCGGCGCAGTCGATCCCTTTCGCCCGAAGCTGACGCTGACATCTCGTGATACTAAGACCCCACTTCCTCGTCTTTCTCGATCCCTCTTCCCCACTGACATGAGTATTACGCTGGTGTCAGCCATATCATCACCCGGGTCTGGAGAAACACCCTCAATATCCCATTTTCGAGCTTTCCGAACGATCATGTAAAGACGGATGTAGATTAATGCGATGGCAATGACGATTAGCCAACGAGGGATGAAGTTTATCAGTAGACGCATGAGATCGCTGGTAAGCCAGCACCAACCGCCTATTAATTAGCACAAAAAAAAAAAGGTCAGTATCTTTTTTTTAAAAAATCGTCGATATTAGAGGGTAGTTTGAAAATATACATACCGATATATCCATACCCCAAAACCACATGGCAGACAAGCGCGATAAGGATAGATAAGAACCAAGGTCCTACCCATGGAATCCACACGTGTGTCTGGATAAACTGTGACTGGGTTTTGAAGTTTCCTAGGATGATATATGTTGCTATGGCCTGGATACTAATATGTTAGCAACCTTCCCTTCTCATATTCTCTAATTTGAACGAAGAATCAACTCACAATAACCAAAATCCACCAATCCGCTAAATTCCAGTAGAACTGTTAGCCTCCCCATATATATAGATATATAGATCTCAGCGAATATTGAATAGACTGGAGGTATATACTTTGCACGACAAAAACCTGTGTCAAAAATCCGTTGACCGAACACGCAGTTTGACTCCCCTCCGACCCTAGATCTCCACCCGCCACATTCCACCCCGCCGAAAACATAAAATTCAGCGCCATAAGTAGATCCGATATCGCCAAACCCAGAATCAACTGGTGACGATAAGACCGTAACTCTTTAATACACTATCACATTTATCCCATATAATTAACCTAGCGAACTCCAAAATTATAGCTAAGGGGATCTAAATCGAAAGGTTGTCTCGACTTACAACATAACTTAGCACGACCCAAGCTGACCCTACTGTGCTCAATAATGCAACCGAAAACAGTGCACGGTTAAGCACCATATCACCCCAAACAGTTGCAGGCGCCGCCAACGCGCCTCCTCGACGATCAAGTAAATATGGGAGTTGCGTCATCTCTGGTTAAATGTCATCGGCGCCCGTTATATGCTATACTATGTATGTTTTAGGCAATAGGATCTGCAATCGAATAGAAGATTTTTAAGAAGAGTGAGTTTCTATGAGGTAAGTATTTGGTAATGAAATGCTAGATTTGGGATGAACTTACGCACGTGTGTGACAATGGAGGGGTTGATATGTAGGTACCCGTTGTAGCGCTCGAGCGGGCTGCTATGGGCATGTACAGTGAAGAACGGAGCTTCTAATACTGCAATGCGCTATGCTCGAAAGAGAATACCATGCACAGCTGTTCGGAATGAAAAGGAAATACAAAAGTGAAATTATTTTTACGTAAATATTCTCCTTTAAGCTTTCCTTATATATAAAGCACTTGAGAAACTTGTTCGATGGGGTAGCTTCCTCCCTCCTGGATTTTCTTTTTCGTATCGGTAATTGGGAGTTCGAAATGTGTACATATGGCATCCATCTCATCTCTTCCTTTCTAGGCGAGCGCACAAGCATCTGTCGTATTCTTGTTCCTGCATGTCTGAAACCCCACTTGTCGAGTACAAAAAGTGGCTCTTTTCGCCAATCTGATGGTGTGGATAAACTTTGGGGTGTACCTAGATAGTACCCACCCATCCTTGACAGAAGCCTAGGGCACATTGCGAAATGCGGGAGGCAAGTTTTGTTTCTTTCAACGTCCGTTATCTTGAAACGGAGCCTAGGCCACCTTGCTCACTTCGATATTTTATAACCTTTGAATATCTCACGGCTAGGAACTGGGATTTCCTTGGATACCATCTGACAGTTCAAGCTTGAAGGATCAACAAAGTGGGGTGCCGAGCTATACTGTTTCTTCAAGACAGTGGTCTGATAAGATACTAAACCTGTATATGTATGTCTTGGGGGGCAAATTTTCTCCCTTCGAGAATATCCAAAACTTTGAGCCGCCTTGAGTGGGACGTCTTTCGAATGAGGAATTCCGATCCAATTATATGAGTTTTCAACCATGGCAATTGCAATCATAACGTCAATAGAAACCATGGAGCTAAGGATATAGTGGAGCATCAAGCTGCAATTGCTTCGTTTTACTAGGCCCTAAGAAATGGTGGCTGAAACCTTTGTAGATTTTTGAGGTTTCTTTCTCCAGATCTCCGAATTGATTACAGGCTGCAGGAGGTACGGCGATAAGAAGCAAAACCGTTGGAGAAGAATTAAGGAAGCTGTCAGTGAGGGCAGAGCTAGCGCTAGGTATACCGGTACAAGTACATTGACAGTGCATGAAGGCATCCATAGAATTTAATTCAGGGCCCACCAGGCGCAAATTCCTGCTCTGTCCAGTAGATATCTCCTGGATCATACCCTTTCCATATCATGCATCTGCACTGCACCGCTCAATTCCCACATCCGGTAGCCGGAAATCGACAACCCAAGCGTAGGTTACAATGCAATACAAGGGTTCCAAAAATACACAGAGCCGGGTTTATTTTGATCAAAACCCGCACGCCAACATAAATCTTTTCTGTCTTGCTCGTGTGCCGCCTTGGAGAAGAAGGCGTATGTGGTGTAGATAAGGGTTTGGTGTATTGCCTATGGACAAGGGCAAGGGCCTCGCCTATCTGCCCGACTCTACTGAGATCTCCGCGGGTTAGGCTCTTTTTCGCTAGAAAAGCATGGCGTGGAATTGTGTAACCAGGGCAGAAATCAAAGGTGGATCCGTGGAGACCATGCGCGAGACAGTTCGACGTTCCAAGCCGTGCTCATATGAATATCTCGAATCCACAATTCCCTACGACTTCATTTAGATATCTTCGAGTGTACTCCTAGAACGAGCCGCCTCAAGTTCAGTCCGTGGAGAAACACTACCGCCAAGGGAAACCAATATCGATACTTCAGGATTCTGGATTTCGAAATTGGGTTCCGACAGCCATCATCGACAAGGTTCTCGCAGGGGGCCCTTGTCGCCAGCAACCCCCCACGCGCAACACAAGCTTTTGCTTGGGCTATCATTGGTGCTGGGACGATATTCCTGTCCCTTGCGAATTTAGGGGTAACAGTTTGAGATTCTGAACGCCGAATCTGATGCGGGTGGTTATTTTGTGCTCTCTGCCTATCGATATCTTTTGAATTTAGCTTATTCAGGTAGTTGGTCATAGATACGGCGATGTTATTCATGGTTCGATAAATATTTATTTAAAGATGGAACGGCCAAGAGCGGTATTTCCAATATTATTTGTCTCGACCGCCAAAAAGGGTTCAAACGAGTTATTCCGGCCGACACAGTTATGACTTGTATGCTGCGACATGCGCTAACTGCCAGAATTTGATATATACGTCAAGTTAGCCTCGGTACTCTGGCTATAAGTCTCGTCCTTTGGAACTATTAATTTGATATTACCGACATTTGATTCATCTCAGCTCGACTCATACAGCCGCACACATACCGCCGGAAGATAGCTAGCAATATAAGTCGACTAGTTTCTAAACTGTTAACCCCGTTTTACCAAGGCGAGAAGACTACATGAGATGAATTGCTCCAGGCACAATGGCTAGTGTCCTGCAAGTCTCCCCATCCGTCGACAGGCCGTATTTCCTTGGCCTCGTCATCAATTAGAGCCATGTGATAGTATATGCTCCGTTAGGAAATATTTTTTCCCTTTTATCATACGATACGGCAAGTGTCTACAAATCTTGTTCTAGCAAAGGGAATTCGAAGGGGTGTATGCATTTGGCTCCCGAACGTAGAATTCCCCTCGATCCCTGTATTCTGCACTTTTGAACGTCCCCCCTTGAACCTCATCGCCTCTACGAAAGTAAAAAATATACCAAGTTCTAGGCTTTCTATAGTCCAAACAAATATATCATCGTAAACCTCCACCTGCATATCCAAACGCCCAACGCTGGATACCCGGCCGGGCTAATCCCTCCCCATCGTATCCAATACCACCCCGCCTCCAACCCCCGCCAGCCGATTATATTTAAAACTCGCCGAAAAAAAAAAAAAAAAAAAAAAAAAAAGCCATGCCGTGCAAACCCCAAGTTTGGCCCATGCTCGACTGGTTCCAAGGCAGATTCGAGTATGCAGCGACTCAAGAGGAAAGAAAGCGGATACGTTCCATCTGGCTACAGATCACCATGACCCAGGATTTTGTAGAAACTGATAGACAAATCACGAGTGCGAACTAGTAAGCCATGTGCCCTGTATTTTTGTCCACTTCATTCATAGGCGGAAGCTAAGGGCTTATGTTTTTGTCTTATTAGCATGGAACGGGATCCTCAACGGCCGTTGTTAACGATATCACCCCGCATGTGGAGCTATTCTTGAGGATTATCTTGGCAGGGTGTCTAGGGTGTGAAGTTGCCTCATTTTTATGCGCATTACGGAGGCTAGACACTACTTGTACTGGAGGCTATCTGCGACAGGATCAAGATGTAATTTTCAAACATGATTGCTCCAGTGTTTGGGGTTGGTTCCTTTGGCACCAAGTTTATAACCCGGTTTCGTTATCTTGATATTTCCCTTGGATTATAGGGTTAGGTGACCTCGATATAGCATGGCAACAGTCCTCTAATTCAAATAGTAGCAGTTTACAAAAAAGAAATTTCTCGTCTAAATCCTAGTAAGCCTATGTCTACTATCGTATATCTTCTACAGTTTATGTTTACCAAAATTCTGGGCGTTTTTAAAATACCGGACTTAGAACCTTTATTTCATGTAGCTGGGGTCGAGCGAAAAAATATTTTTATATATAAAGAGTAAGAAGAACAGTCGGGTGAAATTTCCTCGTACCCCCGGTGCTCATGAAGAGAATGATGCCCATGGGTGTCAAGGGTCCCCTCGAAAAGCAATCGATCGCGCGATGCAAGTGTCAAGATACCATGGGGGACTTACCTAGTAGCCTTAAATAATCGGTGCTGTGTGATAGCAGGGTGCTACAAAATTGACTTAAACTACGAGACCCAGACGGCAGTTGGCCTTCCTTACCTTTTGTAGCCACATCCTCCCTATCAACTGATAAAATATGAGGTCAGCAGTACACCGCGGGCAGTTATAGTGCCAAACCAACCGAACCACGAAGGTTATAGTAAGTGAGCCACGGGCCAGCAGGACTTGATGGTTGCTGTGAAGTTCCAAGAAGGAACGGGGCTCCGAGACTAAAGGAACAGATGGAAAGTAAAAAAGATATACGAAAGTGGAAAGGGAAACGATGGCACAGTTGGGGCAGTTGATATCTCAAACATAACTCAAGCATTCACCTGCCTCCCCCCTCAGCGATTTACCCATGTGCTAAACATGGGTAAGCCGGAGAAAGAAAAACAGGTGGACACTATTTTTCATTGATAAGACGAGATATGACTAGATGGAAGACGACCGTGTGGGATGAAGCAGGAATACCACTCGATGGTCATGGAAATAGAGAGAATTTAGGGCTAAGAGACGAGAAGGCGGGGTGGAAAGACGGGGAATATCACCTAATGAGTATGGAAATGAAGGGAATGGGGGGGGGGGGGGGGGGTAGAGTAGCATTACATAAAACCCTAGGATACAATATGTTAGCTAAATTGCTTACAACCCACTTACTAAGTCCTCGGATAGTATAAACTGGTATACTTGCCACGGAATTTCAACCAAAATCTGCGTAAGGGCAGGCCAATATAAAACAAACTATATATACAAAATATCAGCAAATAGAACCCTTGAAATGGCCGTTATATATGGAAGGAGGTCTTACTAGGGTTATCCGGCAACAAGCATGCATGTCGAATATATGATAGGGTGTAACAGATGGTTCCCCCAATACCTTCCAAAGTTAAATCTTTAGCTATATATATATATCAAATATGGACTAGGGACGAATATTCTTACCACAAGCAGAATAGGCATAGGGTTATTATTTTTTGACGAGTCCCAACCTCGTCAGCTTGGGTGATAAGAGCCCCAAGCTGCTCGCAAAGTCGAAGGTTATGGTTGCGTTTCTTTCTTAGCATCCAACCACTGCTGATATGCTGCGTACTCTTCGTCGTTGTCTTTAAACCCGCGTGGAAAATAGTACCAGGCGGCTCTGGTAAATTCCCGATAGACTTCTCTAGGAACAACTCTTGGAGGACGAACGCTGGTCACAAGAACGGTATCCCACGGGCGTGGGTGTACCGTCTTCTTCATTCCTGGCCGGTCTTGGCCATACAAATGCGGGTACGACGTATCTACTGTTGGATCGACTCCGTCCCTCAGCCAAAACCGGAACCCCCTTCTAATGGGGGCCTGGGTTGGCTGGGTGATGGAGGCGACCTTCGAGTTGAGCCTCCTTCGCAATCTAAAGCTTGTTTTTATTACTATTCGTTCCTGAACGGGCTTGTCCCAACGTTCATCACAAAATTCCTCGTCGCGAACTGGGACAGGTTTGGTCGGAATGGTAGTTTTAAAACTACCGAACTCGCGCCTCTTCGCCCATGATTCCCTTTCAGCTCCTTCGCTCGTCTTTGGCATGACGGGTAAATCAGTTTTAGCCTCCTTCTGTGCCCTTTCCTCCAAGCTTTCCCAAGCTGCCAGGGCGGTTGCTATTGAACAAAAAATGATTAACAGATGATATGGACTGAAAATATATAATTATTGAGGAACTACTTACATCTTTTCTTCCCAAGAATGGTCGTTGTGAGCTTTACGCCTCTTTGTGATAGTCTTTCATGTCGTAGATGGCGTTCAAGTTGAGATCGCTCTTCATGGATCATCTCAGCTGACAAGCTTCGGGGAAATGCTGGGCGTATGACCCCGTCTATAGCGGCCAAATCTTCCTGGTCGTATGGAGCGACTGAATGGGAAGAACCTTGGGCAGTAGAAAAGATCTCGTCCTTGACGATCACAGGCTGTGGCGGGGCTAAGACTTCTGAGATAGCGCCCTCTGGGGACATTTCGGGTAATGCTAGTGCCAGGGTCATTGGCGCGATAACCATGATGCGGCTGCTGTAAACATGTCCCTTCGCTTTATTATCCTTCCCTTTAATCTTCTCCTTTACTCCTTCTACTTTCTGCAATAACCTTTGGATCCCTTTGCGAATCATTTTTGAAATGATGAACAATCGGTTGCTCGTACGTTCGTGCAGTTCGTTATCCAGCTGGCGGTAAACAAGCCTCTCTAGCGACAGGGGGCGACTTAGTGGCTTCGGAAGATGATAATAAGAGTGTACTGTACGAGGACGATGGAGTTGAAACTTTCAGATTTCAGAATCGAAGATGGTGGTGATGGTGATGGTTGTAGAGAAATAATTAACGAGGTGGACAATTTTGGACGCTCAATGATCATTGATTAAGAGCCAGACGAAGGACCTCCCTTTGTGACGTCTAGGGCCGAGACCAACCTCACCCACAAACATTTCCTCGGAAAATCGAAAGCTAACATGCACTATAGTTACGGTTAGATATTAGAACATATGTCTATGCCCATCCTGATTTTCAATTTACGACTAATATATCTAAGGCTAAGACTGACGTATCAACTACTATATATTTTGCTATTCAACCAGCCCACCTATCGACGCGATATCATTATAGATTGCATATGCATGCATATTGTATACGCATATACTAGGACGAACAAGTTTGTGATGCCCCGCGAGATACATTCCATACAGCCACTAAAATTATCTATTAACTGTAGGTTCCTTGCCTACTATTTTTTGTTGTAGTAGGTAGTCGGCACTGAAGGATTAAAAATGGTAGCGAGCATAGTAGACCCTATACATATCTTACGCTATCTATATGTGGAAATCGTTCCTCGAGCTAGGTATCGATACCCCAAACCCCCAAGCACTATTCCTATTCTCCACGCTCAGTAAGCCTCAATCATTTGAATTTTGGAGGTTCAGTTTTATATAAGTATAGCAGTTAATATTAGTCTCGGAGAACCTTCTTGTGTTAGTTAATATAACGGTTTCGGGACTGCCCTACGGCTATCAACACAATTTCAGCCTAAAATACAACGCCTTTGTTATCTAGCACTGCCAACTACTAGTAGCTAAGCACAAGAAGGCTCCTGGGACTAAGCTAGCTAGTACCTTATATACGGACATCTACGTTAATTCAATTGCGTGAAACTTGAGAGCCTACGAGCTCGATCTCTATCGCATATAAATCGGATCGAGTACTCTAAATTTTACTTATATATATTTACGAGTCAGCTCGTCGTACGTGCAATGTCATGTTGCTGCCGAAGCGCCATCTATGTTTATACAATGCAACGAGCTGCGTACCACTCCGAAACTACGTGCAATAGATCTTATCCATAACCGATCATAGTCGGGGAACATACGTATGCATACACTAATATTATAATTAAGTCAGAACGTGAAAACCGTCACTATACCACAAGGGCACAGGATATATTATTCACTTTGATTTTTTCGAAATCTAATTAATTGGTGCCCAAACAATTCGGAGGGGTTGGCAGGAAAACGATGCGTCGAGAGGCCACCCCAGCCCTCCCGCCTATATTATAAACCTAATGAGTGCACGAACCAACATATTCCATCTTCCCATACCCCTCCCCTCTTTCGGCGATCCAGCCCAAAAAGGCTTGGTACTCTGCTCCGACGTTCTCAAATCCGTTCGGGAAATGGTACTACATTTCCCGGGAAAATTGCTGGTAATATTCGCGTGGAACAGCTCTCGGTCTTTCGACCGTGGTGACCAAAGTTGTTCCCCAGTCCCTGGGGAAAACGGTCCGAATCATACAGTTTTCTTTATCTCTCCCATAGAAGCGAGGGCTGACGGCATGTGGTTCAGCCCCATGCTCAACCCCCTCCCGCAACCAGCGCCGATACCCCATGCTAACTGGGGCTCCAGCGGGTTGCGGAGGGGGTTTGATATGGGGCTCCCTACGGCGTGATGGGCTTCTACACCCCTCGACGACATACTCGATTTTGATCTGGGATCCCTCATCTTTGACTCCAGTTTTGCCATCTTCCTTGATCTTTGCTTGTGTGGGCTTCAATAAAGCCTTTACCCCATCAAGTGTTCTTTCTTCGAGCTTCTCGTAGGCTTCGAGAGCATTCCCTTTTATTAAAATCTGGTTAGCTAGCTGGACAGAAAATATTCGGAATATACATCAGATATATATTGAGCATTACTTACTTCTGCTGGGCCCAACAAGTATGGTTGGGGCCTTAATACCTCTTTTCTCTAAAGTCTCATACCGATAATAAGTCTTAATATGGGTTTGAATGTCGTGAATGTTGCCATCCGACAAACCCGGACCGGCCCAGTGTGGGCGAGGGATGGCATCGATGCCAGCGAGCTCGGTCTGCCCGTAGGCCATAAGGGACTGGATAGAAGTTTTGCTAAGGGTATTTTCCCTAATAAAAGCGCGTTTTGGGATGGCTGGGAGCTCGATTGTATGTTCGAATTCTCCAAGAGTCGGCTGTGGGGTTTTAGGCACGATAGACGCCACCATTTTCAACGGTGTAGGTGTGGCTAACAACCCGTTATGGGCGTTGACCTGATCTTTCTTTGCCTCACGGCGAAAGAGGCTGCAAATTTTGTCGGCAAACGTCATGTTGCCTTTATGATGCCGGAGTTTTGAGATGTCAAAGCTGGCTGCCCAATGTAGTCGATGGATTTTGTTGGAGTGTGATCAGGAACGGACAAGTTTTCCAGCGGAGTGATGTTGTGGAGATCAGTTGATCACGTTGATGGTGGTTAAAGCTGCGATGGAGATTGAGGACAAGATGGTGGCGATTGGGGATACGGGGGTGTAGGTTGTTGAAGAAGGGGGGGGGGTGTATGATCTGCTCGTTGTAGAAGTGGTGGTTTTAGTCTCGGCAAAATAATTACCTTCGTGGATTCAACGACGGGTCTGGGTACAAGACAAAGCTATACATTCCACTACGATCTATCCGTAACATAGCAATTACAATGATACAACCCTACTAACTCGGCCACTATTGAAAGAGAATTCCAGTTTTGGCTGATATGCAGCCCATTCAACGGTCGATACCTCATGTCCATGTTTATGGCCAAAGCTAGTTTAATGGATGATTACATACTATTTCTAGATTCAGAGCTTGTATAGCATAGTGTTTGGTCGCGATATTACTTTGGGATTATGGGGGATTAATTTCAACAGTGCTACATTCAATCCAGACACTTCAATACAGAATTGGACTAAATGTACGCTTAATTGCGTGAGATGGAAATAGAGTATTTTTGAATTGCTTTAAGAGGTCAAGAGTCAAGGGTATCTAGGCTGTCTGCCTGTAAAAGTATACGTGTATAATCATCGCTAGAAGCAGTCTCGGAACCAAACTGCAGTTGTGTAAAAGTATCAACATTCAACTTTATATCACGATATCAACACAATTTCGAGCCTCAAAATCCAACACTCGGTAACAATATAACCCCTGCCGAAAAACCCCAGGCTCGAGTAAAACCGCTGGAGACAATGGGAAAGCCAACCAAATCTTAAAACATTTCGATCCTTCTAGCGGGATTCCATGCTGTCTCAATCCAAACATCCGCTCTATCAGCGCATTCCTGGAAGATTCCGAGCTAACTTTTTAAACAATCCGCATTCCGTTTCTCTTCACGGTCCGTCATGCATGTTTCGTTCCTTTGGTTGGTGCAATGCACTGACACCAACAAAAAACCTCCCGATTTCGAACCCCGCTAACAACCAGTTGAATGCTGCGTTGGGTGGGTTCGGACAGGGGCACTAAGAAAATGTCCCTCTCAGGTTGCTTCGACAGGGGTTTTTGGCAGCGGGAGTCCATGGAATACACGAGGTCCCTGGATATCAACCCCGTATTGGGCTCCGCAGTTGCATGTAATTTCTTAATAATCAGGGGACCCTTCAACCGACCGAACAGCCAACCGTCTGTACAAAGAAAACGTTGAAAGGGCTAGGACACAAGATGGGATCCGGAATCTCGCGGCGTCGATGCGCTTTTGCACCAAGGCTCAATGGAATCGTTTTGCCGAAAAAATTTCAGCCTCAAGAGCAAGTAATTGCGCAAAAGTTGGCCCCTTTCCGAGATGCAACTAGTTAGCATATGTACGTGCGTGCTACTAAATCTGTTCACAAGACAGAAGGCGCTGACCGAAACGCTCCTGAGGAGAAACACTAGTTGACATTTAGTACTTTCGGAATGCGTTTCCCAGGAGGTCTGACTTAAGTACTTGAATTATATGCCTGGACCATGCTGGACCATGCTTGAACCACCGGCGCCTGAAGAAGCAATCCAACCCCAATTTCCTAATAAAAGAAGGGATGATATCTCATCACCTTGGATTAATCCTTCCGTGTCACTATCAGTAATCGATATCAAGCTCCTCATCCCCCTCCCGCCTTTCGAACAACCCCGGAGGATTGTCGATTTTGATTCCCTTCCTCAACATTCGCTTGGACTTTCTCCCTTTATTATACGCTAAGATTTGGATTCGCGCCGCTAAATAGAACTTACACCTCAAACTATATCTCCTATTTCGACGGGGCACTCACTGCCAAACTGTGGGGAAGCCAGCAAGACGAGAAAGGAATGACACCAAGGTCCTCGCACGCTCCGCCGGCGCCGTTGGTACTGCAGAAGCAGAGATCCAAGTCGTCGCTACGGGGGTTTTTCAGCAGCGGAAGCAGGAATAGTTCACCTGTTTCGCCAGTTGCGCCAGTTACGCCACCAGCAACACCCAGGCACCTTTCCGAGGTTGCAAACGGAACAATATCACCAGTACCGAGTTCAGGCTCATCGAAGGATTCGACTCTATCGTTGAAAGCTAAGGGGCCGACACATTCGAGCTATGCGAGGCCACCGATACCGCAGGCTGTGTTTACAAAGATCGCTCTGGAGCTGAGAGTAATACACGGCAGTGGGCCAATAGGAGCGCCATGCGACACTTGTTTTATGCGAGATCTTTGTTCGTTGGCGTTGGTTAGCAAGAGGTTCTCGAAAGGTGCTTTGCGGTTATTGTATGTCAAGCGCGCATGTTTCAAATATATGATATCCAAAGGCTAACTCGTGAAACTGTTAATGTGGTAGATACTCGAAAATACGACTACACGGGCCTGATTCGGAAAACTCGAAATTTCACTTCGGCAGCAGCAAGAAGAATGCGATAAAATACGGAGCACGAATAAACCTATTGTGTCGCACATTACGCTCTCGACCAGATTTTGCAGAGCTGGTTGTAGAGCTCAAGCTCCCAGCCTATGACCTCAGTTTGTCCGGCCCAGAGATCGCAAATATACATTCGCTAGCAGCGGGTGTGGTAATGTGCTGCCCGAACCTCGAGAAACTTGTTGGCTTCTATCCCACCTTCGAATTTGGCATGGGAATCGAGGTACCTGGAAATCCAAAAGATGGGGAATGGCGAAGAGGTTCGGATAGGCTGTGGCAGGCCCTCAGCACCCGCAAGAAACTCAAGGAGCATGTATGGCTCCTAGTAGGCGAACAGCAATTCGAGCCGTCGCCTGACGATATAGGATACCTGGACGAGAATGGGGTTTTCCGTCAAGAAGTTGACCCGCTCCCTCCACAGCAAGTCCAACGGTTCCTCTCCTATCATGCCCAATGGCAGAATCTCGAAACTTTGGTTCTCCATGGAATGAATACCATATCTTCTCTCCTCCCTCATGACTTTATGTCTCTTTTTCAATATACACCGAACCTTACATCTTTATACGCATCCCACTTCGCATATTACCAGTTCACAGACGAGGTCCTCTGGTATCTCCCAAAGTCGCTTACGGCGCTTCGTCTTGAATGCCTCCCTGGCCTCACTGATAGAAGTCTTTCTTTTTACTTCTCTTCGCCCCAGAACCCTTTGAAAAAACTCTCTTTGATAAACCTTGACATCCGCTCACTCCTTCTTATAATGAAAATTTTCGCAAATCTCGCTGAGCTCGACAAGTTTACAATCCTTCAAGAAAATGCCCCAGAGATTGACGAAACAGACACGCTCTTCCTGCGCCCGTTACTTGCATCTCGTTCACTTAGATTTCTTCACTGGGACTGCCTCAACTCTGGGGCTGCAGAAGTCCATCTTGCAAACAGCATCACTGACGGCGGCTTCCCAAAACTCCAATACCTCCGCGCTCCATGCGACAACAAAGGAATCCTCCAAGCTGTTTGCCGGCCCCGCGAGAAAATCGAACTCCCCGGTGACAAATTCCGTTCCCTAATAGTGCGCCAAACACCTCCAAAAACCAGGCAGGCTGCAAATGGTTATACGCCAACCGTGCCAGAGCGTAGGAGCCGGAGTAGCAGCAGCAGCCGTCATAACCGCTCACGATCTAGCTCTTCAACCGTAATAACTACCAGCCTACCGCCAATGTCACCAACTCCCATAGACGCCGAAGAACTTACCCGCCATCTCCCAACTGCTCGGTCGAAAGCCCAGAAAAGACTAGAAATAGCTTTGAATCCGCCTTCAGCACCGAGCCCACCAGGCATGTTCTCGGCATCAGTGACATCACGTCGGCCTAAAACAAGTCATTCTTCGGCTGATAGCATGGGAATCGTACCGCCTCTGCCAACAGGTACCTTCCATATTCATATCATCATATCAAATTTCGATGGGCCGAAGAACTCGGTCAAGGACATAGTTTCATATCACGGCTACTTGGGGGAGATCAACTCAAAGGTAGAATACTTTTTGTTACCAGATATCCCAGGTAGCGAAAGTGCGCTCGCAGGGTTAGGCGATATCATGGAAGCGGGGTGGGAATGGAAGGAGCCAGGGACAGGAAGTAGTGACGGTTGTACGGGAATGGTTAACGTTAGGAACGCGGTTAATAACGGGGGAAACGGGAAAGCTATGCATAAGTACTGGAGCCATAGGGAAAGATGGCCATGGAGGATGATCGCTTTGGGAATTCTCTTTTGAGGGGTTATATTATCTAGAGCGGGATTCTCAGTAATATGCTTTTTTTTATGATACGATTTGGCTTCTATGTAGTGTACTTTTAGCGGCCCTTGATTTTTTAATCATTATTTCACTTCTTTGGATTCGAGGGTTTAGTGGAAGCAGATTTAATAACAAATGTCGGATCCTTGAGGGTCGAGTATTTTCTCGCATGAACAGGCTTGCGCTTTATAAATTTCCGGACGAAAATAGGAATAGATGAGACATGCATGCATGAGCAAGATCGATCCCATCCCTGCCATTTGGCTTCTTTTATCACAGTTACACGCCCCAGTCGTAGACCTTGAGCCTCCGGTACTAGTATTTAAGAATTTACACTCGGGCATATCCCCAAGCCTTCACTCACATTTCAGTGTTATATCAGATGAAGTGCTTGGCGTAGCTTTAGCAAGTGAATTTCACTTGCTAGCGTGCTAAAGCCCAATTCCATCTCCAATCGGGTAGCGTAGCATACGTAATACTACGAGACTAGCCTATGTACACGCCAAAAAAATTATAGAAATAACAGATGTCTCAATTTTTATTTTGCTTGAAGACCCTGAATCTTAAACGTTTTTGTGTATTACTTAATAAGCTTATATTCACTTTTAGACATTATATTTAGACTTCATCGGTTAACCCCGCGCCAAGGACGAACCGAGTCTAAGTCTCAGGACGAACTCAGTTGTTGCTGAAGCTATAAACCATTGGTCATTTTGATATCTTTGGTTTATTATATTAGAGTTATAATACCGTCTGATAGACCAGCTCGTGCAATTCATATTGGGACCTCTACTGATCTTGATAGGTTCTCCTGTTAGCCAAGAGCTTGGTTACAGAGTGCAAGTACCCATTTGTATAATATTCAAATGGTAACAGGATTATTGACATATGACTCGTTTTTATTTCTAAAATTAGTTCCCGCGAAAAACAAAAAAAAGAAAGAAAGAAAGAAAAGGGACAGGGAAAAAAAAAAAAAAAGTAGGATATGTGCCCGAGTACTAAGTGGAAGGTACTTATGGAGCATCATGTGCGTATGTGAGGCTGAGTGTTATTTTCACGGTGTGGTAGGAGGCTCCTTCACCACAGTAATGCTGCAATTAAAACGAGATCTCGAGTTAAGCGACCAAATTAGGAAAATACAACATTTTAACGAACGAGTACGACACGCGTTAGCAGTAGCATCAAACGGGGAGGCTAATGTGCGACAACAGGACCCTATTAGGTCGTCCTTGTTGTGTCAGCAAGGTGAAGCGGGCCCAGCCGCTTTTCATGTGTATATATTTCCGGAGTGAATACCAGTTAGTCAGCGGGTTTATGATGACGTATAGAGTATATATTTTAACGGCTATATAAATAGGTTTTATCTCAGCCATTACGATTGTGATAATTGGAGCCAACATTCCTTATTATCAAGGCTTGGCTCGTAGAACCACAAGGGAGACTAGAATTTCTGTGCTAGTTTAACTATGTTTTTGTTGTATACATGTAGTAACTACATCGTCTACCCGAATTCGAAAATATTTTAGCGAGGTAGACTAGGCGCTCGTACCGTCGGCGCGCTGCGGAGCCCCTTTTGACATGTTAATCTTCAGTCCACGGTATATAGAACTTTTAGATCACCATCTTAGGAATTTGGGGTGTAACAAGTACACTATCTAGCCCGCCGAATACAATTCGCCGGCTTTGTATAAATTTATATGTCTGATGTTACGCGGCCGGAAGAAACCGTGCCGGACCTTTAAAAAGAGTTACACAGTTCCTGCTGTCAAAAATGTCTTGCAAGCGGAAACTCTAATGCAAACTAGACCCCAAGCTGAGAGTATGGAAACATTTGCATTGGATTACCCTCATGCATGATAGGCGTCGATTTTGTTTTTCCTAAACCTTCATATTTTTATCGATATATCGCCTCAGCCGGCCTTCGCAGTTTAGCTAACAGGAAGTGAATAAATATATGTATTAGCAAAATTTAAAGAAACGTCAATTCCTGAGGTCTCCAACATAGCCACTTCGGCCTATTCGATATTCAGTCGTTTGTGAAAAGAGTGTTTATATACAGTGGGCATCTGGGACATTAACAAAAAGAAATGTTCCTTTTTTAAGAGTTTAGTAGCTAGTCTAGAACCATTCCACCCTCAGGAAACAGCGCTAACTAAGCAATTGATGCATTCATAAAAAAGACGGCTCAGAGGATTATCAACCATCGAGCCAACGCTACAGCTAATACGGTATTGTATGAGGATTTAGACTAAATTCCCGCAACCGTTTGCGAAACTTTGAAATTTCAGTATGTACAAGCTAGCGGCCTTGTTTTGAATTAAGGTAGGTATCACTAGCCTTGTAACAGGCGTTGCAAAGCTTAGGTAACACTAGAAATTCGGAATATTGGATCAACTTGCAATTGATAATGTATGTGAATGCATTTTTTTTCTTTGACACGCCATGCTTGTGTGATTACTTGATCATTATTCTGAGGCATCGAGTTAGCTATTTTGCGAATCCGGTGAACGCAATTTTTCAAAGAATGTTAAACTCCGTGGACTAACCACATAATTCCTAGACCACGATTTCTTTGATAGCTTTTATGATGAAGTTGTTGGAATCGACTAATATAATCTCCACGATATAACTTAGAATTCCATGGCTTGGCGCCTCGTTTTCCTTTTCAATTTTCTTCCCAGGCTAATAGCAGGCTGTATACGTAACAGAGTCTGATAAATATCATTGTTGCGATACCTGCATTCTTGACGGCGTGGGGGCTTGGCAAACCTGCATATACAGGGCTGTGAACAGAACAATGCACCATTCCGTCTCGCACTAAAGCCAACCAATGAAAGCTTCTTTGTTAGAACCACGATGTATCCACTCGAGCAAGTGTAACCCCAAAATGTATGCTAGTCCAAATTTAGTTAGTTCAAAGCCTATACACGAATATGAGACTGCCTGGTACATACGTAGTATATAACAAACGGCAAGGATGGTGCGATTTTCAGGTGGGTAGGCGGATTTGTGCATGTTGTGTATCAATTGTATACGGGCATGTACGGTTTACTCTCTGGATGGAACTGTGCGGGCTCTTCAGCCATAGTTCCGGATGACCAAATCTGCAAGAGATACGTTATGAAAGAGCAGTCATATTTATTTAGAACATCCGTCCCATGTTATAGAGATGCCAGCTTAAAACTTTACCATTCGTTCATTCCTTCGTTTTAGCCCAGTTTTTTCTTCCAAGCCTTTTTCTCAAAACATATATTTTTAATTTTACCCTTTAGTCTAAAAGGAATAGTATTCGCCTTTATTGAGTTCCTATCGGGTCATACATAGCGATGTTTGGCAAGGTATTGGGTGTTCAGAACAAGCCTCGCCGCTCTATCTACAGCCTCACACTATGGACCGGTCTCACTTTCTTTTTTGTAGCCGCATCGACATATTTTCTATCTCAGACCAGACCTACTGTAGATTATTTCCATGGCCGTGAACCGAAATCCGAGCCATCCGCAAGTCACCAGAATCCGCTCCTAACAAACGAAGGGATCGAACGGTTCGCCCTTGATCACGGATACCCTCGCCTCGGAGAAAGTGCCAACTTTACCAGCCTCCGTCAACTTTGCGACTCCACAAAATGGCAAAGGCACGTCTATTTCACCTGTACTCACAATCTTGGGGGTCTCATGAATGTCCGCAATATGGTTTTGAACTGCGTTCGTTATGCGATAGCAGCCGGTGCGAGTGGGTTGGTTATGCCCCAGATAGAAGCTCGTGATCCAACCGTCCTAAAACACTTAAAAACGGGAGAGTACCAAAAGATGAGCTACCTTTTCGACGACGTTTGGTTTAAAAAAGTCATGAAGGAAAACTGCGGGCAGTTGAAGCTGCTAGATACTTTCGAGGATATAACAAACTCGGGGTATGCTACGATGCCGGATTTGATCAATATTCAGGCCTTGATGGGACAGCCACCCGGGAATCGACAAGGGCGCTTGAGGAATAGTAAGTATCCTACATCTCGTTAAATGTGTATGCTATGCACCTATGGTTCATAAATTCCCGAAGTATCTTCAAAACAAAATCGATTCATAGAACGGTTTGCCCTGTGGACCCACGGAACTAACCCATATGTCACTTCTCTGTTCATAGAAAAGCCCTGGGAATTCCGCCCACGCTTCGACAAATTGGTTCAATCAAGAAGCCAAAAGCCAAGCTGGAGGACGCCAGTAATTGTCCGATTAGATGACAAAGCACTGTTTAGCTTCCCACCATCTTTCGACTCCCCGGAACTCGCTAGGAATTTTGGCTTCATCCTTGAATTCCGGTTAGACTTATCAGCTTTATCGAACGTTATAGTCAATCGAGCCCGCAAAACTTTGAATGACCGCACCGGGAATGACCCCTATGTCGGCCTCCACTTGCGGTCGGAGGCAGATGCAGGAAAGTACTGGGCTTCCTGGGACCTATTAGCAAATACCACCATTTCTGTTGCCACTAAGAATGACATCAAGCTTATATACGTCGCCTCCGGAGATACGGATGGCGTGGCTAAGCTGGCGAAAAAAGCGGCGGATCTAGGCATCAAGGTTTTGAACAAATGGAGTGTATTGTATGCCGACGAGAAGGAGTTCCTACAGCCTTTTAGATTCGATCAACAAGCCATCGTGGACTATCTGGCTTTAATGCGATCAGATAGGTTCATAGGTAGCGGGCAAAGTAGCTTTAGCTCCCATTTAATCTTGAGACGAGAGCTTCTTGCCAGTATTTCATCAAGCGAAGAAAAGGGGGTGGAGCCAGAAAGTACACCAAGAGACCAATTAGTGGGGCCGGGAAGGCTGGGATATTGGGATATGGATTGGCCATGATCTAATAAGTCATAGTGAAAGCTTATGCTTTTCTCATAGTGGGCTCACTGTATATATATATATTTCCTTTTTATTCCCTTATTTCATTTAGAGTTATACCCTTTTGAAGTGCGGTATATCTTAGTGGGTAAATTTCAAGCATCTTTGACTTCCTTTTTTGTTCCCCTTGACTCTTTCCATTTTCCATGGATCTGAATTTCTAGTTAACTAGTTTTTATAACCGCTATTCCGTAAGTCTGTGTTCAAACGGGATTTGACCTGCGTTCGAGCTGGGCGGCGAGGGAAATATGTATGTATGTCGAATGCACCTCTCGAGATCTCGTTCCAATATCATCATCGTTAGCCATAGCCAAGCGAATTATGTTGACATCGTCGTCATGTTTGAGTATTACGTCTATAAAATCCGAAGTGCCAGTCCAAAATATCCGGCCTTGCGCCATACATAAAGCTATCTTATACCCACAGCAGGCATCACAAATATGGATTTCTGACTAATTGCTCAACATGGTGATCCTAAAATTCGCGTGGAAGGCACCAATTCAACGGGACAGGCCCCAGACAAGCATCCATTACTAATCCAACTATCATGATCTCCCACCAACGGCTTTGTTGAGTTCTACTATGTTTCAACCGTTTTATTTGTATGACACTAGATATAGGAGCATAGCGTAGTATCAATGGTCAAATTGCACACGTTATTTTCGGACCGGATTGGAACGAGACTAAATCAGGTCAACTACGGGATCAATGTCATTAGTAAGTTACTCAAAGATGCAGCCGATAGGCATCACCTATAATAATAAAGTTTTTAATATTTGGAAACTCCTTATCTTAAAGTAGTGAAAAAGGGAAGGGGAAGGGAGGGGGGAATTTTATATTTGTCTTGAGCAGATTCAGGCCTTGAACTGGAAGTTTCCGTGGCCAACACCTCATTTAAATATTTGAGGTAATAACACTAGGTTGGTGGTCAACACAAGAAGGTTCTCCGAGACTAGGTTGGTGGCTCCTTGGTAAAAAAACTAATAATAGCCCTGGAAGCGGGGCAAAAGGCGTGGAGGTATTCGTAATGCATCAAGATGCAAAATTTACGTCGTACACCTCGGGGGGTCTAGGTACGAGACAACCTTTAGAAAGGAACTTAGGTACGGGATCGAAGTCTCAAGTTCTAGCGGTTCGTTGTGTTGCATGTATGTTGCATTTCTGTTTTGGTTATACTTCACCCAAATTCACTTGTTAAGTATCTGGATTCTTGGTCGATTCGTCCCTGGGCCCAGTCTTGAACCAAAACTAAAGTATATACCTTATCAACAATGTAACTCTTTAAAATGGGAAATCATATATATTAGGGAATATGCATCACTAGGGCCTTCATGATTCGCAGCACTTGAACCCAAACTAACTGAATTGAAGCTATCTGAAAAATAGCAAGTTGATAGTATAGCGCATGGCGCCGCTTCTCGGTCTAGTTGTTCTAGGATATAGGATTTTTGGTGCGCGGCTATCGGGAAGTTCAGTTAATGACCCTCTTTTATCTACTTCCTGATGAAACGAAAATATACATATATATTGGCTATGTAATTTGTCTCCCATGTAAAAAAAACTCACTTTACGTACTAGTTAACAGAATTAGTGAAAGAACACCCTATGAAGAAGAAGAACGCCATATATAGAAAGAACATCCGTGAAGAAAACAATTCTATAAAGAAAACCATCCTTTATAGGGAGAGGGGGAAAAAAACCGAGGCCTCACCCCTCCTCGTTTACATATGCGGCCAAAACCCACAATATACGCCCGTGAATAAAAACAGCGAGTTTCTACCACCAGCGGCGATTCATCTCCACCCGTAAGGCCCTAACTTCAACAGTTAATTCCATTAACGACTGGCTTATCTGATCATTAGATGTGCGCAAGTCGCTTTCTACTCGACTCATCTTCTTTATCCAAGAACTTATTGTCGTCACTAATCTTCTTATCCAATAACTCATTGCCGTCACTAATCTTCGTATCCAATAACTTATTGCCTTCAATAATCTTATCCGATGACAGATACATCTGAAATGCAACCTAATATAAAGAAAAAGAGAAAAAAATTAGCATACAACTAATAAAACCCGGAATAGTAAATTGTATAGAAATACCGCCAGTAGGCCCACCTCCAAAACCTTCAGGTGCTCTTGTTAGCGAAGATAAGATCAAGCGTATAAAAATGATATTTAGAGTTAAGAGTTCTTACCACCCGATTATACCATCCACCGGAGCTGGAGGAGCCAGATGAATTGGAGCCAAAAAGGTTAGAGAAGCGGGAGAAGCGGGAGGGACTAGAGGAAGAGGGGCCGGAGGAGGAGGACCTAGAGGGGCCAGAGGGGCCAGGGAAGGGCAGACAGGGGCCAGGGAAGGGAGGGCGCGGGAGACGGCGCAAAGCTAGAGGTACGGGGAAATTCGAGGTTGGGGCCTTAAAAGTGTATGTTAGTTGGTTATAATTCTACAAACCTAAGATCTAGTGCTTGGGGCTTACTCGAAATATCATGCTGATAGCTGCTAGTTGATGGTTGGTTGATGGTTGATAGCGGCAGTTAAGCCTTTTCGGTTATTTTGGATTTCTTTGTACGATCACGCTTTCCCGATGTGTGAGTGCAGGGCTCACGTGTTATTTTTGGCCGGTCAGTCGACTAAAGTCGCTATTTCTAAACGATTGAAAGACGTTTCGTGAGGTCTGGAAGCTCAGTTGCGGAGGGCTCATAACCTATATTGAGTATAGATGACGATGGTTGATTGGTTGTTCTAGAGTAAGTTTTCTAAACTGCAGAACCTCTATTTACACTTCGGGCACAAAACACACGATAACCCCTCATACTAACTATATCTTTACTAACACTTTGCACCGCAATATTAATGGATCATCCCCATCAAGCCGGCACTGTTTCATTACGAATATCATAATGATCTTCGTACTCATATGGCTAGGTTTGAGGGAGAACAGCAAAGACAGCGCTGAATAGTAGAATAAAAACAGAAAGCTTTGAAAGGTGATCATACTTAGCCTGCGGTTTAAATTTACTTTGAAGTTATTTTCTACCAACTGCCGGGGGACATGAACCTATATCGTGGAGCCAACATGTTATATATACACTGCAAGGTTATTACATGTATCGAGGGCACAGAGAAGGGAACCCGAAGCCGCCATGGATAGATGTAAGCAGGAACAGCCTACCAAAATAAATTTATATAAATAAAAAAATCTAAAAAAATCTAGGAGTTTGTAATACGACTGAGATAAACCGCGATTTCGCTCTGGGGCCGTCGTTTTAGATACGTATCTCTTCCACCACTTGCACGGGCCGAAAAGAATAAAAGTTCACAAATTCGAATTAATAAGAGTCCTCTCATCAATTCATTAGGGATAAAGTGATTACTCAACTACAAGGTGATCTGAGCGCGCTTATATGTAAGCGAGATATAATACCGCAGAAATACTCGCATGATACCAACAGAGCCTCAAGTTCGAGCTAGGTACAAGGTTCGAATGTTCCATTAATATCGTATTCGCGTAAGTCGGATATGCACGATAAAGCTGACCACCCGCTCATTGTGCCACTTTAAACCTAGCACCTGGGTTACAGTAGATTCATTTGCACGACCATTACGTGCGTTGCGTGCAATGAAGCTCGATCTTGTGTTACCTAAGATCAAATCCAGATCTACAAATCCGATGGACCGAACTTAGGATTCGTTCCATGATAGTGCAATAACTGCTCCAGCGGAGGAAGCCCGGAATCGGGTAACAATATATAACCATTTCGATTAGTAACCCTCTAGCTCTTGGCCCCATGAATTCTAGCTCCGAGCTCTCGTTTCGTGTTCATCGTGTTGGAGAACCAAAGAGGGAAAGCATATGCATGCGGGGTAATGAGACTTGGCTTTTTTAGCCGTCCCGATCACGATCAGATCTTATACCTTAGTTCCAGGTAGCGAGCGATCTCGCCAGAAGGAAAGCTGGGGTAGGACGCCAGCCAACACAACTATTGTTTGGAGGTCATAATGAATTTAAAACTCAAGGTATATTGACACCATGAACGGGCGTCGGGAAGTTAGAGACCCGAACATCCATCGAGTGCACATGTGTCGGGTCACACAGGGCCAAGAGCCTGAGGAATGCGGTTTGTGTAACAAGAGAAAGTATATTCGAATGGCCGATCTCCGTGTAGACGAACCAATTTCTGCCGTGGCACTGTTTCCTGTGCTAGTAGATAACTTCATTATAGGCCGTGGCTTTGGATATTCGCCCGTTCGTTCACATGGCAGACCACTTTTTGTCGATAGTTCTCTTGGAACAGGCGGGTCTCGTTACTCGACGTAGCGAAAGAGCTGTTGACCAGCCCCCTGAAACGCAAAAGTTGCGAATTCGTACGTTAGGATCCTTGTAGAAGTCGCCCGCGGCCCGTGTGCGGCTGCCACACATGATCATGCATGATTAGGCCTATTAAAGGCCTTGAAGATTGAATTATTTCACGAGAAGCATTCTCTTCGGCCGGCCGCCCACCCTTCCGGAAGGACAACCATCACGTAGGATTAATAATTATCTTTCGCCCCTTCCTCTTTAATTTCTCCCCCTCTCTCCACAGCCTGTTAGCTGCGTGCTACGGCCCAACGGATCAAAAAAAAAAATTCAAAAACAAAATTCGAGTATATCTACATATATATAAAGAGGAATACCTAGCATACACCGCGTGCCGGAGGGGAAGCAACCTTCAGCCTTCAAATTCCACTATGGAGTCTCTAGTAGACTTGGTATCATCAAACACAAATGGCATCCCTGCCGTCAAAGTCTTTTGCGCTAGTGCCATAGTCTCTTATCTCCTCATCGTCCGACACTTCCGGCACCGCAACCTCAACAAGTTCCTTCAGACCGTCCAAAATGAATGCGGCGTGGTAACAAAATCTTCGGACCTTCTAATCTGTCATGGCGAACAAGCCGTAAAGCTCATGGGGGCATGGGATTTCCCTCGAATCACGAGGCTCGCATTACAGTTCGCTTTGTTCCGGACATATGGGATCCCTACTATCTCGTCTATCCTCTGGAAAACTCGCCAGTTGGCGCAGCGCTCGACCGCGCACCGACGATATGTAGATACTTCTGTCCTCATCGTTGAGTTGATGTCTTCTCCACTTGATTCGCCCAGGGCGAAAATCGCGATCGAAAGAATAAACTATCTCCACAGCAGACATAAAAGCTCTATCTCGAACGATGATTTACTATACACCCTCGCACTTTTCATGTGCCAACCACCAGTCTTCATTAACAAATACGAGTGGCGTAAAATGCACCCAATCGAACTAATGGGAATCCACCGTTTCTGGAGTCAAGTTGGGATAATGATGGGTATTACTGGAATCCCAGATTCTTTTGAAGGGACATACGAATGGGCAAACGCATATGAGCAAAGGCACATGCGGCCTAACGAGACGAATCGAAATGTCGCAACCGCAACTGTGGATATCTTGTTATACTTTGTTCCAAAATTTTTACATTCCGCTACGCTCCCGGTGATACATGCGGTTTGTGATCAAAGGCTTCGGGCGTCGTTCTATTGGCCAGATCCGCCAAGCTGGATTGAGCCTATGGTGAATGGGTTCTTCGGGATTCGGGCTTTTTGGATGAGAAACTTTGTCCTGCCGAGGTTTACAAAGCATAGCGCGATCCAGCTTGATCCCATCGATCCCTCAGTGCCGTTGCTGGAGAGAAGGTATTACTTTAACCTTTGGGAGACGGATCCCTGGTACCTAAAGAGGACATGGTGGAATAGCTATGGACCTGTTGGTTGGCTCTGCATGACAATGGGTTGGGGAATTCCGAACGAAGAAGACTTTGGCTCAGTCAACGGATACCGCCTTGGCGATCTCGGGCCAAAGTCTGCTATTGGAAGAGGCGCAGGAAATCAGGGTTGGGATCATGGGTCCCTATTGGGAGGCGGAAGCATTATTGAGAGCAATGGGAAGTGCCCGATGTTTGCGGGTTAAACGAAGCCAAACGGCTTACTAGAATCGACTTACCCAGTAAGAAAAGAACGTCATGGTGTATGGGGAAGGTTATTGTTGGATTAAGGAAAGGCAAGACTATATTTTACCTATATTATATATTGAGTTGCATCATATATGTGTCTACCATTTTGTTTCTTTCAAAACTTGGGCAATCGCGAGCGAGTACAGTTTGTTGTTCCATAAGAGTTTGTCCTCTCGAACCTATGATCATATGAGTAGTAAGATTTTAGCTGAAGCATTGCTGGTTTTGGTGCGTCTGCGCGGTAGCGGGGTGGTTCTAGCACGCGCGCATACATCATGTATCATATTCAGTCGATGCAATCCCGCTAAATTTAATATGCTTAGGTATCCTCCGCAGGTTCCATCTACAATCTTACAAGACACTTATAATCCATTTCCCCCCTACTCTATATATAAAACCTAGCAGGGCGAGTTTATAATGTTTATTCCGGGTTATTATATGCCTTCTAGCTCGTAGTCATGCAATGTGCATTAAAGATGTATACCTAAGTAGTTTTTGGCATGTGCATCAGCCAATCGTCTGTTAGGACGGATCACGAATAGTCCGAATACCCGTCGATATCAGGGTAAAAGCCGGTGGCGGTTTGGTTAGAGACAACTTGCACATATGCATATATATTCGAATTCGTGGCTTCGGGTTATCAAACTTTTGGCCCACGGTTGATTGGCGAGCCGACACCCAAAACTAAAATCACCTGCTTCAGTCCCTCTATTTTCGAAATTCGATTTCGAAGTTTATTGGCATACCAGCCAATGTTTTACAATCTACCGCTAAAAAATGAAGTTAAACTATATGTGCTTTTGTAGATGGTATATTCGATATTCATATACATATATGAATCGAATTGCCCTGGGACCGAGGC
The DNA here is from genome assembly GCA_036872735.1 of Orbilia javanica. NCBI lineage: Eukaryota > Fungi > Ascomycota > Orbiliomycetes > Orbiliales > Orbiliaceae > Orbilia > Orbilia javanica. Next base: position 939,887 of record JAVHNR010000008.1, read on the forward strand.
TATGCTCGAGTTAACTTAATTAACATTAAAACACTGTGCAAAGCTATCAGCCCATGTTCTCATCAACTAGAATGCACGAAATTCAGTTCCCGAAAGCGAACCATGTAATGAGTAAACTGACCTAGTTAATTCCAGCACAAAGTACAGAGCATACTCGTAGCTGGCTAGCTTCGTTTGAGCTTCCTGCTGACATGACAGGGGTGTAAGCCATTTTACATATAAAGTTAGCCTGGTCGATTATATCGATTAGCTAAGCTCACCTCGACTTCTTAACTCCATGCAAACTCCGAGACCCGAGATCCGAGACTTAATGCTTTGATACTCCATATTGTTAGAAAATTGCGAATCAATTGAAAGTTCCTTTTCTACCAGATGAATATGGCTTCCCTCTTCAAAATTAATAAGCTTCGGTGGCTTACACCCCTGCCATGTCACCAAACCTACGTACCCGTTCGCGTTCCCGCACTCTAAAACATTAACACCCCCAATTTCATAGGATAGAACTGCATTATCGGAGTCGGTACGGGTTGGGTGAATGAGTGGATTGGATTTATAATACTATAGGCTTTACCGCCCCTAACCCTAAGAGTATTATATTCCCCTTTGGTATAGCTGCATGTTCCACATTGTCCGATGGGGTTAGGAAAAGAGTAAATCCAAGAGTGTGCACGGCCGGCTACCAAAGGACGGGACAACATGCATAGGCCAATATCATTTCCAAAAGGCCCGTTGGGTCTTTAGGCTTTAAGGAGATAGTTAGGTATATATATATGGAGGTTCTCAAGTATAAATTGGCCTGGCCCTCCCGCCGTGGAAGCTATCATCCTCCCTATCAATTACTTCACAATCGATTCTATCCGGATATATATATCCCAACAGTACCAACATTCACGATCTCTCGCTGCCAACCGATAAACCATCAGCGCTATTGGTTATTAGAACCTTAAATTTATAGAGTATACGACTTCATATTTCACAATGGTCACATACGGAACCCCAATCCCTACCCGCCAGTTGGGCAAAAACGGACCTTTGGTCTCCAAGTTAGGATACGGCGCAATGGGTACGTACATTAATTAGCCAGAACGACGACCCTACATGCATATATGCCCATCTCAATAGTAGCCGAGTAGTATACGATGCTTCGGTAGCGACATTTCCGATAGATCAAAATGATTTCTAACAAAGGACATATCTAGGCCTCTCCATCGGCTACGGCACAGTAAAACCTGACGAACATCGCTTCAAGATTCTCGATGCAGTTGTTGAAAACGGCATCTACTTCGTACGTTCACGGCTCCCCAAATCACTCACAAGAAGTTCATAAATATATCTAATAAACCCGTGATCTTGAAGATCGACTCTAGCGATATCTATGGCGATAATGAAGATTTCATCGGTCAATGGTTCAAGCAAAACCCTGGCCTCCGTGAAAAGATTTTCCTGGCCACAAAATTCGGAATCAAGATGGATAGATCAAAGGGTACATTCGGGGCCGATGGTAGCCCAGAGTATGTGAAGGCGGCTATTGAATCAAGTCTGAAGAGGTTGGGTGTCGAATACGTTGATTTGTACTATGTTCACCGGTAAGTCGCATCTCTCACAATCAATTAGCCGCATTTCTTGTTTGGGAATAAATAATAATAGTAAAATTCTTATATATAAATTTAGTATCGATTCAACGGTTCCGATAGAAGTGACCATGAAGGCCCTCAAGGAACTCAAGGAAGCGGGGAAAATCCACCATATCGGCCTCTCAGAGGCGTCCGCAGAGACCATCCGCCGTGCTCACGCAGTCGAGCCTCTTGCCGCAGTTCAGCTTGAATACTCCCCGTTCGCAATCGACATCGAGGAGCCCGAACGTAATGTTCTGAACACCTGCCGCGAGCTAGGAATAGCAACAGTAGCCTACAGCCCACTAGGCCGTGGCTTCTTAACAGGTCGTTACCGTTCACCCGAAGACTTCGAACCTGGTGACTTCAGAAGCTATGCCCCTCGCTTCTCTAAAGAGAACTTCCCTAAGAACCTGGAGCTTGTCGATGGGATTAAAGCTTTGGCTGATAAAAAAGGTGTTACTGCTGCGCAGTTGACTCTAGCATGGGTATTGAGTCGTGGTGACGACGTTTTCCCTATCCCTGGAACCACGAGGCTTGAAGGGTTGGAGGAGAATTTGGGGTCTTTGAAGGTTGATCTTTCCGAGGAGGATAAGAAGGAAGTTGAAAGACTAGCAAGGGAATGTGTGCCTGTGGGAGAGAGGTATCCAGCTGGAATGAATGATGTTCTGTTCGCTGATACCATTCCTTTGGATCAGTATAAGTTGTAAAATGTATTAGATGATCACCTATGTTAACCGTAGGAGTAGTGTCTCCTTGTCAGTGCCACCCTCGGTACCTTGGGAATCAAGTATGCTAGTTTTGAACAATATAAGGGAATAGATATGGAAATAAATATTTCGTATACGAAAAACCCGCTGAAGACTTATGTACAAGCAAATAGAATTTATGTGAATGCTTCAATAATGAAATTTATAAACTTTTTTTCTTCTATTTACCTCCATTCTTTTTGGCAATGGTACTCCGTACGATATCCCGAATCTCTTCCTTAATTCTTCCAATCGTGCCAACACCACCATAAACCATAGCAGTATAGACACCTACAACGCCAGCGCCTTCCTTCAAAACATCAAGGGCATCCTGTCCGGTCGAAACCCCACCACTAGCCCAGATTTCTTTATCTCTAGGAAGACGCCTCCTATACTCCTTCACCAAATCTCTCATAGTATCGAATAACTCTGGTCCAGACAGCCCACCAGCTTCATGTACCAAGTGAGGTGGTGAAACCAATGTGTCCGGCCTTCGCAGAGTTGTATTAGCCACGACTACACCATCAACGCCAGACCTCTTGATTGCAGATGTGATATCTTCAATCTGCTGTTTGGAACTTTCATCTGGAGAAATCTTGACGATAACTCTAGGTTTTTCCTTCTTTTCCACTTTCTTCGCTTCCGCTACAACGGCCGAAAGTAGTTCAGTCAAGGTGTTCCCGGATTGTAGTTTTCTCAGGCCCGGTGTATTAGGACTCGACACATTAACAACCAAGACGTCAGCGTACAATCCTAGCGATTTGACTCCGGATATATACGCCTCCTTCACACCCTCGATATCGTCCTCGCTAACAGATTTATTCTTTCCAATCTGCACAGCTAATAGCTTCCCGGGGTATAAGCTCGCCGGCAAGTTATCAAGCACATCTTGTTCAGACATTCCATTATCTGCAGCATATCTAAGCACTCTCTCACGTAGCTTCCTAGCGACGTAATCAGAGCCTAGGGAATTGAAGCCATAGCGGTTGATGAGGGCTTTATCGGCCACGAGTCGGAAAACACGTGGGCGTGGGTTACCGGTTTGAGGTTGAGGTGTTACACAACCAACCTCAATGATCGAAGGGCCGAGGGCGAATAGGGCGTCTACGGCTTCAGCGTTCTTGTCAAGACCGGCGGAGATATAGATTGGATTTATGATACGTTTGTCCCAGACCTTTTTAGTTATTTATTAGCATTCCTTTTTTAGATATAAAAAACAACCAGAAGTCATAGAACTAACATAAGTTTCAAGGAATGGTTCCTTGTCGTCCTCCTCTCTAATCCCTAATCTATCTCGAGGATGGAGACCAAAGTCCCAGAGGACCCGCAGAGCTTTAAGTCCAAAAGCATGTGCGTCTTCGGCATCTGGTGCGATAACTCGCAGCGCCGGAACGACCAAATACCGGTGAAGCGCCGCCCTAGAGTCCGTGGCGTAGTATCCAAACAGGGCCAATGTAGTAACAGCAATCGTAGACTTTACAACCGTCGCAGTGGTTGACAATGGAGTCCTTTTTGTGGTGTACGTTCGTCGAAAGGCCTGAAAGGGCAGTGGTTGCCTGAGGGCCGAGAAGGCACCATTGGCGCCAGTAAAGGTCCTCGGACGGAAGAGAGGGCGAAAGTGAGACGGCGACATCCTTCCTTCCGGTTGTTTGAGTGACTAGTAGTGGGGATGTTCACCGTCGCATCCCGCTCGTGATATTTGGTAATGAAGAACTTGAGCCGAAGACGTTAATTAATTCACGACCTGCGTTGGGCCGATACTGCACCGCCACTCCAGTCGGTGTGGAGCCCAGCCACATATGAGGCGGGCGCGAATTGCCATTGGCCAATTAAACACTTCCTGATTCCCGTTGAAGAACTACACCCGGTAGGACGTCATTCTGGACGACAGCCTCGCTCTATATCACCACCAACCCAGATACCCCGGCCATCGGTATGCCTCCCACTCCATATCGCCCTTATAGGAGTCGATTTGAACTGACCATCGTGACTGTATAGACTATATCGCTGGCGACACCCGTCGACTCCCCTCCGTCTCACATACCCACCCTTCCACAATGAGACCCGCTCTCCGCCTCTTCCAGGCCGCAAAATCGGCCATCCCAACAAAGCACACACCCCGCTTGTTCGCCTTCCACCCGACAGGTATCGCGGGTCTTCCCACTCATCCAACCCCCCGTCCAACTCTCCTCACCATCTACAACCTCACACTGCAAAAACTCTCCGAGTTCCCCGAAGAATCTGCCTATCGTACTGCCACAGAAGCAATCATCAATCACCGTAAACGTATAGTCGAGGAGCAAATCCCTGTGGGCTGGGAAACTTATCTTAAGGAACGAGAAAGACGGGGTATCGAATCGCCGCCAAAATACAACGAGGAAATCGAGGAGCAGGTTCTGCACCGTGAGGCGATTCAAGCTTATTGGGGAAACTGGGAGGGCCATCAAGAAGACGACCATGAACTTGTGGAGTTGGTAAAGTGGAGAAACGATGAGATTAAGGCGGCTAGAATCGCACATTGGGAGGAAGTGAATAAGAGAAAGGCGCCAGATTATGAGGGATTCAAGGGAGAGCCGGATCTTTCTGCTGAGCAAGTGGAGTCTATCGAAGAGCAGATTGGAAGCGGTTTGATCGAGCAGGTCATCGAACAGGCTTATGACGAGTACAAGTTGGTGGATGTTATGGCTAAGACAAAGCCGTGAGTTCTCCACCTTATAACATACCTATAATCGTTTGAGTACTAACTATCGCGGGACTTATAGTTGGGAACCACTTATGGAAGAGCCGGTAGAAGGCCAGTGGAAATACTTTGAGAGGGAGCAGTCGTAAATTAAGTTGTACCCCACTTTATTCTTTATCTTACAGCCTCCTTGTACAGTTTAGTTCCGCGGTGTCTTGGTATATCACAAAAATACACAGGACACTTTGTAGATACATTGATGATACTTATAGTCAACAAGCCTAAAAGCGACCTACATAATCACCTTTTGAATTGGCAATAAATAAACCAGAGTAGAAGCAATCAACTTAGATTCACCAATTGAGTGCCCTTAATGAAAGGGGTCTTTCCCAGAGAAATTTACAATGGTCACATATCTTGCAGTGGCCATAGCCACTGCCTAACGGGCAACAGTTGCTCTAGGACTCAACCGAGATACGTAGCAAGTTGTCGTTGCATTTGAATTGAACTCACGTTTACCGAAAATTAAATTCCAACCCTACCCTTAAAACGTCTAATAAGTCTACAACAATTCAAATGTAGAAAGATATCTAGATACGCAAAGATGAGAATTAATTCAATTGAATTCAATATAATGGATCGATGTGGCATTATTGGATAGCATGCATCTGTACGCTAACCGAACAATAGATAGACCCATGATCGTTAGAAAAATATTTCATAAATTACCCCTATTTGAACGGTATTGAAGTTATCCCATTCTCCGGCACAGTAGTTCAGATCCTCCAGACCCAATTATGATATCTCGAACCATAACTTCCGGCAAATTTTCCACATCACCTCTCTCAACTATCCCTTCTCTAATAACCCTATGCATCCAAACCCACAGACATTGCGAATCAATACCAGGGCGGCTGAAATCAACATAATCCTTCTCTTGTTCATCTATCATGTTTCTGAAAATGGTAGAATGCTTGTATAGAGCCTCCCAAAGTTTATAAACCTTGTGATTAATCCAAAGATCAAGTGCAAGCTCTGATCGCCATTGACGAACTTCAGAAATATTCAAGTCCAAATGTGTGAGACGGTCTGGGCCGCTGACCGCCTCCGCGACCAGCGTCCACCAAAGTTCGTAAGATTGGCTACGTCCTAAGACTTCCTTGTGTGTTCTCTCAGCGTATGTTTCTTCGAGGGTTTCTATACCCGTACCAGTGCATCTGACATTCGCTTTTTGGAGTTCCGCCACTATAGTCGCTGCTACCGATGGCATTTCGGCTGAAGATGGTAAATTTGGCTCTGGTTCTGAGCTAAAATCTCGGGTATGCTTGTCGACGTAACTGGCACTGGTACTTCGTAGAGCGGTTGGTCGGGTACGGCGAGGTGTGTACCTGCAGTTGGTTAGTATTAATAACGTCGAAGCTTGACGTCTGAGCGCATTAATGGGCACCCTCGAATACATTTCTGCAGGTTTGCTTGGTGTGCTTAAGTGAATGTCTGAAGGGGCTAGGCTGTCGTTATACCTTGCGCAGAGGCGAAAGAGGTTGGTAATTTGATTTAAGTGGACGAGAGAATAATTATATAAATGAAGCTACAGCTAGGAAAGATATATTGCAATATATTTTGATTTTGATATCGACACCGAAATGAGAAACTAAGTCCATGAATAGATTTCCAACGCCGTTCCAGTCTCCCAGTCTCCGCTTCTGAGACTTCATGACAGGAGATACCCAAGGGCCAGGGTATACCCACATATACAATCGATTATTCCTAATCAGATCTATTGAAATAAGTTAATTAAATCGACAATAATCGACCTCCGTGGTTGGCTATCGGCGGATATGCTCTTACAAATATGAACCCTTTTCTTATGTGCTCCCGAACTTCTTGTTGAATCCTATTTTTTTGGATATAGAATCGGTAAACTTCCACCTAGCTACCAGCTCTGGTTCCGGTTCAGGAGCAGGAACGGGGGTTGGCAAGGCCATTGTCAAACTAAACGAGACCGTTCAGAATATATATCAGAATACCGAACTTCTAGTTCCTAGAAAACAGCTGTTCCTGTAACCCTCGAAAAATAGTTGTACTTACCCAACAAAGGCGACGAGAAGAGCGATAACTTTGGAAGCATGCATTGTGTATTTTGCCTCAAGCCTTTCGTGTTCCTTTTCTTTTAGAGGGACGTATATATGGAGTGGGTGACTTGGTTTTTAAGGAGTGACTAGGTAAGTGAACCGGACTGAGGCTTGCTCGGAGCTGCTGGAGGACAAAGCCGTGAATTCATTAGACATTACAGACCGAAACTCCTTGGATTTTATATCCCTCGACCCATCCTCGTCCAATGACAAGCCCACCCCCCAAGAATCTAAACTAATAAATCTAAACTATCCCGGCTCAAAACTCTCAATTATGGGAGCAACCTTCCCACCCGACGCAGAATTTAAGTGTGGATACAGAAACACGCCGCATACATATGCATATTTGCCTGTATCTCTCCATCTTTTTATTCGTATTATATTCGTAAGTTATATTAAAATAGTAGAAGGGCTGTAGATCTAGTCTACGTATGGCCACCGACATAAATAATATAGGAAGTATCAAGCGGGTGGTAGGACACTTTCGCTTCTGCACCGAGCTAAAAGAGGGTACCCCAGACTAAATATCGGTGTACCCTGATATGTCAAATGTTGCAATATTGTGAGATAGATAGATTGCCTAACTAGCTATGTAACGCTATATCGATACCAGTTACCTAAACTGGCTTTGACATATGCACATATAACAAGATGGCAAACGGTATCGGATACGGTTTCTTTGTTATTTCACAGACTAAATTACGCACTAGACTTTACAGATCGAGAATGTGCACAAAATGTATAGTTCGGCTATGTGAGCCTTACATAGCTATAGCCCTATAGATACGGTTAGTCGCTTGCAACGACTCGATTTTATCAATAGCCGAATATTGTTAAGTGTGCACATTCGGATGGTCCTTATCGCTTCTACAGTATAATGGATCGATATCGCGATATATGGTAAAATTCCAATGGAAGAATTGGAAACCTTTCTTCATTTTTCCCCCCTCGTTAGAGGGTTTGTTTGTTTTATGCTATAGTATACTTGGCACGATCTAGATACATAAATTGTGCTTTGGAAACAATCACATCGAGATATTTCTATATCTAGGAAGGGAAGAGGGGGTGGGGCAACTCCAATCCAATTGTCTCGACGAGAAAAGGAACAAGGGGGAAAGGGTCATTGTTCAGAATTGAAAGGGGGTTCGAAGCCAGCGGTTGGGGGTGGAAATGGGAAGATCGTATAGATCTAAGTGAAGTGAAATGATGTATAAGAAGGAATTGAGAAAAGAAATTCGTGAAACATGAGTGGTCGTAAAATTCATGAAACATATATCCCAGATATAAGGAGCTGTGCCTTCAAAAAAGACTTTCGTAATGTTGAATCCACTGCTCGGAAATCTGAGAAGGAGGCCTAAAAGCCTACGGCCTATTGACAATGTAAGTATCACGTGTAAAGTAGGGGCTGATGGGATGTTGGTTGGATCGTAACCTACAGACGACCGTGAGTGGGCCATTTATTCCTTAGAGTGGCCTCTGTACTTCTTGTGCTTGTAGTAGCTGTGATTCTTGCCCCAGTTCTTAGTGGGCTTCCATCTCCAGTGCCCTCCGCCGCGCTTTTCAAGCTCTGGAGCAGCAACTGGTTCAGCGACCGCGATTGGGGCTGGAGCGGCAACGGCAACTGGCTCAGCGGCTGGAGCGGCCATAGCGAAGCTGATGAGAATGACAATGTTAGTTAACAGTTTTATGCCTTATTATATGATATACGGCTATGTAGGCAATATGGTCCATGAATATTGCTTACCCCAAGAAGGCGACGCCGAAAGCGAAGACCTTAGTCAACTGCATTTCGTTATAAAAGAATGTAGTGGGTTTTTCGTCCAAAGAAAAGAGTGTAGATATCCAAAGGAATGTGTGTGCAACTGAGGAGTCGAAGAAGCTGATGAGGAAAAAAAAGAGTATCAGCTCTGGGGGCCGAAGCCGTCCTTATATAGATTTCTCTAGACTACCCGTTGACAAGCTCATGATGTCTATTCCATATAAGCTTTCGGAGGGGGCCAAACTATACTAGCTAGCCGGTTGGTACGCCGTTGTAAATGAGCAAAAGCAAGTATGGTTGCTCAAGACCGCCGCCTAGCTGGATCTAGATAGGTGTGTCTACGTTATAGGTATGGGCATCTGCATGTTGACTGCGCATGAAAGGATCCAAGAGCCTGACCTGGGCCCCGCCTACGGACTCCACAAACGTGTGGGCATTACATTTACATCGAGGATTCGCTTTTTTGCTATTTCTGAGAGATGATATATTGATATTTCACGATAATATCATAGCGACATCATGGCTTACTTGGATAGACTTGCTGGATAAGCTACGGAGCCAAGATTTTGGTTCTGAATCCTTTGCATGTACATATGTTGTAGATAGCCAAATAATCCATATGGCCTACAGTTGTTGGACTTTTTTGTTCGAGTGCCCAGATAAAGGCTTGACTATCTAGATTCGGGTGCCGCCACATTGCCAGATACAGGAGGGGGAAACCGCAAACCAAAGAACCGAGCCGTCAAAGCAAAGGGAAAGTGGGAATCACAAGACATTGTAGATAATTTGGGGATTGCAGTGCTTCGTTTACATAAACGAAACCAAATGCCGACGTATCATCCTCAAGCTGCGGAGTGAGAGTCTAGCTTGGGTGGGCCCAATACAATGACGTGCCCAGAATATCTTGGGATGTAGTGCATGGCTTGGAGTCTATCAGAATATCTACAAGGGGACTGTGTAGCCCATCAAGAGAAGCCAACTATCCACTATTTGGTCGTTCCCCCCCCTTTAGCTATAGACTTTCCGAATATACTGAATCGAAACGCATTAATTGAAGCAATCTCTTCGCTTTGTAAGCCGAAAAAGGGCTATCATACGTAGAAGCGCAAGTTGTAATTCCGTGGTCCAAGGGCCATTAAAACGCAATATTATGTTAACCTGAGTATCCACATCCATACCACGTACTGGTTAATTGAAACGACATACACCAGTATTGCGAGGATGCTAGGAGTCAGCACTGATTGCTTCGAAACCGCAGGCTCAGCACTCGTTGAAAGATGTAGACGAATGTCAACGCCCGTAACTTGATTCGCAAGCACTTCAACCGCGATTGTAGCCCGTCAATGAAAGCTTAAACCAGAGCCAAGCATCCTTGTTGGGCGACGCCATCTCGATACTTGCTAAAGTTTAATACCACTGGTGGCGTTTCAAGGGGATGTATACCTATTTAGAGACCAGGGTTTCGAGGACAATCTAAAGACCCGCCCAAGGTTACATCTGATCCCTATTATCAAAGACGGCTTTCCAGTTTTCGAGTCGCCAATATTTCAAATTAGTACAATGTCAGCTAGAAAAGCCACCTTTATCATATTTCGAGCTGTTGATATAGGAACACTACCGCATGCAGGGCGACCAATCAAGCAGGCCGAAGACGGCTTGCGACAAAACGACTTTCGTGAGGACAAACTCGTTCAAGCCGCAGATATGATAAGGGTTGGTTATATATACTACTCTTTATATAATTGATATCAATATCAAAAATATCTCGAAACATTTGTGTCACGAGTAGTAAAATCACTCGCACGACACTCTGCATCCCGAACCTTCTGCCTGGGTGCCTATATGCACCGAAAATTCGAACAGCCAGGCAGGTTTCTCGTACCTGCTTGATTCGGGCAATGAGAAAAAAATTTAGTGGCGCGGAGTTTTTCTAGCTTCTGATCGGCCAAACATGCACCACGTACCGGTTGGTTAAAATCGCCTCGTCCCGGTCGTAGCTCATCTGCATGGGAGGGGGGAAATGCTTGTCTTTCGAGATTGTAAGATAGCCTTCCCATTCCGTGACATGATGTTCGGTAGGCCCACGCCTAGGGACATAGTATATTGATATCCACGATCTATCGGTCCAATGCTATGGTTAGTGGCTAGTTGAAGCACAACGGGAACATGCACCTACAAGCACAACATACAGATAGTCAATTGCAATTGCTGGCTCGAGAATCGATGCAGATGCCAATATAATATTATCCCAGGGCCTAGAATCTGCCCCCTGTCCTCGTCTCTCCTGTGGTGTCTTGTGCTGTGGCCAAGGATCAAATGGGCGGCGGGAAAGTTCCATTAATAACGCTGGTCAAATATGTTTGCTGGCCACATGTCGCTCAATTGTAGCTCTCCTTTCTCATGCCATCTTTCACCCATAATCCACCACTCCACTCCCACCATCACCGCCATCGCCTCGGCCACAATCTCTCGATATCTTCAATTCTATAACTGACTAATACAATACCACTGCTTTTCGTGGCTGTGGTTGTGGTTGTGGTATAATTAGCATACGTGGATACCTGCAATTGCTGGCTTGCCGGGCATCGCTGATCAACCATCCACCACGACCTCGTTCCACCACACGACTCTCCTTTCGGGAATTCCTCGACGTCAACTCTCCTTCAACCCCCCCGGTTCCGCTTAAACCCCACCGAATAGAAAGGATCCGAGGAATCCATATCGTTTTCGCCTTCGTCGCGTGAGCGGTCCTGGGCACAGGTTCGGGCAATCATGCGGCTGTCGGTGCTATTCCTCGTGTCCCTGGGTTCCCGGGTATTCACGTCGGCGTCACCAGCTCCTGTTGCTCTGCCGGACAAGCAGTACAGCAGTAACGATGCTGTCGATACCACGGTGCCAGAGCTGAAGGAACTAACACCCGAAAACTTCAAAGAGACTATAAAAAGTGGTTATTGGTAATGCTTTCCCCATGCCGTAATCTGTGTCGACGTAGGCGAAGGTGGCGATGCATAAAAATTTTTTGACTAACATTGTCTATTTTCATACACAGGTTTATAAAACACTACTCCCCATATTGTCGGCACTGTATCGTCGCAGGACCGGTCTGGCAGACACTCTACGAATTCTACCTAAAATCCTCCCCCGCATCACCTTCCTCCCCGCACCCAGTATCACCCCCTTCGTTCACTGAAACCTACGACTGGCACTTTGCAAACGTAAATTGTGCAAGCTATGGCGACTTATGTAATGACAACGGCGTCTCGGCTTACCCGATGTTCGGATTGTTCAAAGATGGCGAGAAAATCGATACGTTTCAAGGAAAGCGGAACAGCATGAAGCTTTTGTCGGAGTTTATGGAGAAACATCTCGAAGGGATCAAGCCCGGATCGCGGCCAGCGGGCCTGGAGCTGCCAGAGCCCCCAACTTTAGAGGAATACCAAAAGCTGCACCCCACCGGGAAGAAGCCCTCGCCTGCAGAAGAAACAACCGCTGCGGCAGCCGAAGTACAGCCTACACCTATTGTCGAAGCCCCAAAGCCGAAATCAACACCTCCACCTAAAAAAGGACCAACCCCGAATCCTGACGGTAAATCTTTCCCTCTGGAAGCCTCCAACTTCCACGAAAAGGTCCTCGATTCGTCCCAGGGGTGGTTCGTCAAGTTTTATGCGCCATGGTGCTCCCACTGTCAAGCGATGGCTCCAGCTTGGAACACGCTAAGCTACGAAATGCAAAACATGCTCAACATTGGTGAAGTTAACTGCGAAATCGATCGCCGCCTCTGCAAGGAAGTCTCGGTCTCTGCCTATCCAACGATTATCTTTTTCCAGAACGGCGAAAGGATCGAATACAAAGGTCTCCGGGGCGTCGGTGACCTCGTCTCCTGGGCACGTAAAGCTGCTGACTCTGGCATCAAAGAGATCGGAGACGCAGCTGATTTTGAAGAGATTCAAAAGAAACACGACGTCATCTTTTTGTACTTCTACGACCATGCTACTGTTTCTGAAGACTTCGAAGCTTTGTCAAGGGTCACGATGCCATTAATTGGACATGCACCAATTTACAAAACAAATTCCGACCATTTAGCAAGGAAATACCGTATTACGACTTGGCCACAGCTTGTTGTTCTCCGCGATGACCGACCAACGTATTATCCTGCCCTTTCGCCTGCTGATATCAGAGATACCAACAAAATCGTCGACTGGATGAAAACCGTTTGGCTGCCGACTGTTCCCGAACTTTCGGCTACAAATTCGCACGAGATCATGAACGGCAAGACAGTGGTTTTGGGCATCTTCGATAGCTCGAAGGAGGAAGATTTCAGAATGGCAAAGGACGAAATGAAAAAGGCTGCCCAATTGTGGTTCGAAGGCAAAGAAAAGGATGAAAAACTGGAAAGGCAGGAGTTGAGAGATAGAAAGCAACACAAGATCCAAGAGTCCTTGGATCGTGGGGATGACCGAGGCTATAGAAACGCCAAGGGTACACCGATTGTGCTACCGATGAGGAAAGAGGTTGGATTTGCCTGGGTTGACGGTGTATTCTGGGAACGCTGGGTCAAGCAAACATATAACATCGATGTCAAAGAAATGGGCAACAGAGTGATCATCAATGAAGAGGATAAGAAGAGGTTTTGGGACGCCAATGCGGAGGGAGAATCGATACTTCCATCTAGGACCGCGATTCTTGATGTCGTTAAGGACGTCATTAAGAGCCCGTATAAGTTGCAGGCGAAGAGTACTGTTGGAAGGCTTGAGAGGGCATTTAGGTCAGCCAAAGACCATGGAACGAGTCATCCAGTATTGACAATAATATTTATTATTGTCGCTCTCGTGGGTGCATATGTCTGGAGGAGCAGGAAACACCGAAGGGGCTTTGGTCCTCACCCTGGACTAGGTTTAAATCCTGGTAAGGAGGGTGGATGGGTTCAAGGATGGTTTGGAGGCGAGAAAGACGGTCTTTTCGGCGGCAACAGTGGTGGCGGGAAGTATGACTAAATGATGACGGGTCCATCTACTATTGAGCTTGGTGGACGTGTAGCTTTCCTTTGTTTTATTTTTCCTTCCTTTTAACTTTCTTTTTCGCCTTTTTTTTTTTTTTTTTTTTTTTTTTGTCACGTATCTGCGTTAGCAATCTTAATTGCTCCTTTTGCTTCTGCTATAAGTATTGTACATGTATGTATGCTGTTTTGGCGGAATATCTTCTCTCGAAATATATCTTTTGGCGGTCGGAGTCCAGTTTAGGCGACGAAATTCACAAAAAGAACCCAACCCATAAGTGCATGACTGAGATTTGCGGGACATAACAGAACCTCTCCAGCATGGCTAACTTCGAGGCCCGAGAGCAGACCTAATGTCAATACTGACCTTTCAAGCGTTGTTGCTTCTTTGTTACTCTCCAATGCATTGATATAATGCTACCTCATTAATCGTAAATACTAAATCCTAGATGGCATAATCCGCAGAGAAATTTGATAACTTCATTAAATTTATGATTCGGCCGGAGTGGTCCATTTCCCCTTAGCCTCATTCCTACCAGTCCCATTTCCACATCCTGTATGCTTACGTATCTAAAGGACTTTGCCCAGTTTTTCACACGATACAGTTGCGCTTTGTAATTGGTATATAATGCAAAGTTGTAAAACATTTCAAGACAAATATGAGTTCGGATGCTTAAGATTGTAATGTACATGCACGTATACGTGGCTGATATTCCGGAATTCCCTTGGCCGTGTATCCGGGTGCTTTATATCATAGGATAGCTCGGTTGGCGTGCCTGCACATGCAAGTATTGACATGTGTATATACTTACTACCTAACTAGGTAGGTACCTAGGTATGCCTCGCCCTATCGTGTAATATAATCAAGTCGGTATATATATAACTGGGGAGTTGGGATTGACTTTAGGTTGAGGAATCCAGTGATATATTGATTAGGCGTGCAGGTTTCTAGACGATTCCTTCGGTTTGGCATTGTCACTAAAGGACTGACTTTTTGTCCTAAAAGAAGCCAATAGACCTAAAAGCCGACGAGTTCAATTTGATATTTATTAGGTAGACTTTCTGGTGTATTCTGAGCAGGGATAGGAACATGAAGTGGTAATTTGAAGCATTAAATGAAAGACTATGCGCATAGTCTAGTAGTGCAGTACAACTCAGCAGGTAGCCAACATAGTAGTATATATCTAGGTTATAAATCTGGAACAAACCTAGAGGGATTGAATTATAAAGTGAGCGGCCGACGACCTAACCTTATAGAAACGAATGACGGATTTTGTCTTACTGTATTGGTAGTGACATGACATCATGAAAATTGGAGAAATGCATGCGCGTGTTGCCTGTTGCAATATACAGAGTATACTTGTAACTAGTATCTCCAAACCCCAGTTCCAAAATTGGATTAGTGGCAAATGAGAGAACGATACTATTTCCGGCAGATCAACCATTTTCAAGACCATGCGTAACTCTGACAGGTGGACACGAAGTCTGCTATCGATATCGAAATCCAATATAGCGAGCTTAGGAGATCTTCGACCGCATTATGCATATCCGCCTTAAGTTACTGTCCTGTTTTGCAGCCGCATGGGTCTCTAGAGGTCCCATAATTCGGTAAGGACGACTGATCACGGTGCCGACAAGGATGATTCAACTTCCGCCTTTTACATACATGACATACCAGCACCTGCAAGCAACCCCCCAGATCAAATCTGCAAGATGTCGCAAACATTGCGGTATTGTGGCTAGTGGGCATATTCGAGACTAGTGGCCCTTGGATGTCAAGATTTTCGAGGCAACTAGGCCCACTGGACTACTTTCCGACGGCATCGAAGGACTTGTCGAATGACCCCGCCAGTTTAGGCAATTGTAAGAACTTCTCCCCGTGTAATTTGAGGCTTCCCCCCCACCTGAGTTTTATGGTCTCGACTTTTGGGTAATGCAAGGACTGCTTTAAGGCCAGGGGTAGATAAGCATTGTCAAGACGGAGCACGGAGTACTTGTGGGTGTAGATATGTTTGAAAATGGGGGTGCTATTCTGATAAAAGGCCTGTTAAGCGGGCAGTATACTTCTTTCAGCATCGTTCAGTTTTTTTTCTCATCTTTTTTTCACGCACAAATTCGAGAGGATTTCTTATTCGTATGTACATGGGATAGAAACCTCGTCCTCGAAGGGAAGTCGGCTGGTGGCAATCTATTCCGTGCATATGAACGGTTCAGGGAGATATCACATTCGGTTGTTAGTATCCCGGTACGGTACATCCTGTTTACAGGTTGCAACCCAGCTCCGGATATTGCGATAGCTGCCCCTACCCTCCCTCAGCCACTGAGATTTCCGACAATTTAATCCATTCAATTAAATCACTCCAGAAGTTTAACTCTGGCAAGAGGTTCGAGGTGAGGGATCGATTTGGATTTTATTCGCATGTTAGGACATATTCTATTTAACCTACTTCTGAACTTAACACCCGTCCTCAATCGCACCCTTTTACGCGGAGTACCGTACATTCTATCCTATACTAAGTACTCACCTAGGTACCTATTTACCTAGCTGCTTGCTTGCTTATAAAGGGTTCTAAGGAATCGTCCCCACTGATATCCAATACCCCTTGCAGTTGTCAAAATCTAAATCCCTTTCTGCTCTTTGGCGAATATCGATAACCAATTGCGAGAGCCCAGGAAGAAGGTGTTCCAATCAGAACAGCTGTTCTGCGCCTGCCCAGTCGATTCGGTTACACACCTGCAGTGCAGCTTCACAACCTTCAGCATTCCATTAATTGGCACCTGCAGGTTCACGAGACGCACGACCACCAGCCCCTCTGTAGACGAAGTTCTGAGATGTATCTCGATACCTAAATACCCACTTGCCCTCACTCTACGTCCATCTACCACCAGGCTACAGTGCCTGGTGCAGTGCCCAGCCTTTGTCGAGGACAACATTTGACTCTTAATACAAATATCGGACCCAAGTGCGCCTCTTGTTCCAAGCTACCGTCACAGCTGGTCAGCCTTACCCTCCCAGCAGGAAAAATAATCGTCTTATCCCTCGAATCTGTATCTGTCCGAACGCTTTATCGCTCAAACTTCAAACCTCAAACCTCAAAGACCACGTTCGTTTGTTACACTTAACCCGCTCTCTCCCTTGCAAATGGTGGCATCTTCACCGTCGTCCTCCCGTTTCAGAGACGGAGCACAGGCCTGAGCTGGCTGCGGCGTAGGAGCTAGCACAGCAAGGTTCAGGTTCAGGAGAACACAAAGCTGGTCGATGGTAGCACACACTGCACCCGGTCGTCGGTAGCACAGGACAACCCGTCAAAGCAAACAACACAAGTAAACACCGTCTACAACACCGGCAACACACTTCGGACCCATATAAACAAAGTATCGTGCCTGCCGTAAACATTCTCTCCGTCGGCTTCATATCTACCGCCTACTCTGCCCCGTCACGACGGTGGTACTAGCCCACTTTCGTTCGCCATGGGTAATACCCACTCCGCCCAGGCCCCGCGCCGTAACAAAACCTCCTCCCATTCACGGCACCCCTCCTCCCCCACCACTACTTCCAAAAAGTCCTCCTTCCGTCCTTCCTCGAGTAAAATAAACAATAAACTATCGAAACCAAAAGTTGGCGGCGAGTCGCCAGCCGCTATACCGATACCTTTACCATCATCACTGAGTAGACGGAGCTCGAAAGCATCGATACGCAATATCTTACCAGACCGTGCACATTTAAACCCAGTAGATGGCGGGACGATACCACTCCCTCGTCCGCCCACTAGATCTGGTAGTGTCGATTTATCACGGCAGGACAGCTTCACAGGAACAGCACAACAGGGATGGGGTCATCATCCTTCGCAGAAGGCGAGTAGGGAAACCTTAAACGGTGCGGGTGGGCCTGGTAATAATGCGACTTCATCGCTTGGAGCTGTATGGCTGGAACGAAGACGAAGTCTTGTCCATGAGCCGGTTAATAAACCCGGCTCGCCGCCCACAAGCACCATGAGCCCTGTCTCGTATATCAGGCCCATGACTGCTCCTGCCGCCGAAAATAGCAACTTCGATGTGTCTCCACTGCTGGAACCAGATGATTTAAGACCGCCTCCTACGGCTTCTTCCACGGCTAGTTTCCATTCAGCACTGCAGAGTCCTACGAGAATACAGCTTACGCCTTCGCCTACAAAGTTCTTGAATAACAGCCAGCAGCAGCAGCAGGGTCATACACCGCCTTCATCCTATAACCCTGAACCATCGTATGTGCCAGTAAGAAGACGGTCATTACTGCAAGCCGCTGCTCCAGGTACTGCTACAAGGCCGAAAGTGCAGGAACCGGAACCAACCGACGGGTTAGATATGAACGACAGCTTGCTCTTTGTTCCTAGGTCAAGATTCACAGACATCACTGATGGTGCTCGCCCAGAAACACCTCAAGATCAAGGAACCCTAGGTAGTCTAAGGAAAGGATCTCTATTTGTGGCTAATGGTGCGCCGAGTCCTATTCCCAGCTCACCATCGCTCAGGGCTACCAGTGGCGGTAGTCAAAGGCCCAGGGATAGTTCATTACTCAGTCTTCCTCCCGTTTCTGCTATCGCCAACTCCGGTTCCGCTGACAACGGGGAAGTCGAATCCCCAGAGACACCAACAGGGGCTGAAAACCTTGCGATAAAGAGGAAACCACTGGGACCTTCTTCGCTTCCTTCCTCGCCACAGTCCGGGAAGAAACCGGCTATCCAAGTTGATACGAGCGCATCTGCGGATCCCAACCGACATAGTTTACGTATCGTGCCCCCTTCGCCTGATACCGAAGCTCCAGATACTGCACAGACTATTAAACCTCAGCATACAGTGATTGATAGGGGGGAAGATAGCACGGATGAAGATCCACACAGGCGCCATTTGTTCAATTATGGTCTTCGAAACAAGCAGCTCTTGAATGGACAATACCAACCAAGTCCCTCCTCGGATTATTCCCAAACGAATACGTCTGGCGTTCCATCCGCCGCGCCTTCTGCTAAGCCTGGACTTTCGAGGTCCCCATTTTCATACGAAGGTTCCAAGTTGTCAGATGCTCCAGGTTCTAATACGGTGGGCCCCCAGACTACCGATGGGCACGGAGTTAGTATCGACGCTGGAGAACTCGAGGGATATAAACCCAAGCCATTGGTTGTGAGGAAGGCTCTTCCAGAAAAAATTCCCCAAGCCGGTCTCCCGACAGTCGATTGTAACAATAATGTGGAAGAGAAGCTCGCACCTAGCTCGGACTCATCCGACGTTTCATCACATCAAAGCCAAACCAGCCAAACCAGCCAAACTAAGACAGCTGATAGTGGGTACTCCTCAGCTGGAAGCGCGGTATTAACGTCAGATGACCACCTGCGACGAGCAAAGAACCGCCAATCGGCACCCGAGCAGGTTTTCAATGAGTTCAATAACCAATATCCAGAGGTGAGGCCAGCGACAAGCCATAATTCTGCCGGGCCAAATATTTCGACTTCTATTATCAATGTTCCGTATTCCTCAGTGAGGAATAGGACACCTCCCACACTGCAAGCCCCTCCTCCCAGGGCCACAAAGAATAAAGGGAAGCAATACCCACCTACTCTACCAGCGCATAAATTTGTAAACGCCGCTGAAGAGGATGTTGATGATACGGAGCAAAAGAAGCCGAAACGAAAGCGACGTCTAAGTTTCAAGCGCCTCTCTTGGAAAAGCGATAAGAAACCGGAGATCGAGGTTCCAGAACAAGATACCGGAGAATCCAACGAAGTAGTTACAATCGACGAACCAGATCCACCCAAATCGTCTCATAACTATCTCCCACCCCTCAATATCGGCACCGCCGTCGAACCGGAGCAGACGCAATATCAGCTGCAACCGCAACCCGAAAGACAACAAAGCTTCACTAGTAGTGTTAGAAGCGGGCTACAGTCTATCGGGTATGCTCCAGAAGCAGCGTCGCTCCCAAGTTCCCCTGTGGAGCCGTCGTATCACGAGCCCATGGCAATTACTTCTTCTACACCTTCTCGTGCAGTTCTAGCACTAAGATCCTCTGAATCTGTATCATATACTGGGGCGTCATATTATCAGCGTTTTAACACTCCTTCTCCAATACCTGGAAGCGCTCCAACTACAGCAGCGCAAAGCACTCCTGCCCCTCTTGCCCCTCCTCCTCCTCCCGCCCCACAGCCACCACAGCAGAAAATCAACCTACCAGAACGACAACCGTCCCTTCCTCGACACGCTGCTCCACCGTCGTCATACAAACCTCCGCCAGGTAGATATTCAATGGAAGACAATAACCGCCAACCACCACCGCCACCGCCGCCACCACCTCCTCCTCCACAGCACCGACCTGATAACACACAAATTCGTCGCCGCCCGTTAGGAAACTCGGCGATCAAATCTAATCCACAATCGCCAGTTTCAACAGCGTCGCCCTGGAATTCTAATCCCTCAGGTAGCGCAGTTAGTATAGGATCTACGCCTCGAGTTTCAAGAACAAACTCTATGAATAGCCAATATTCATATAACACCCAAAGCGGCTACTATCAACCCAACAACAATCAGCAAGTCCAGCGATCCGACTCAATGAGAACTGGCCGGCCACGATATTCCCAGAATCACGGACCCCAACCACAGAGCCAGGGACATAAAGGCAACAATAACAATGGTGTACTACCATTCGCCACCGGCCAACCTCGCCGACGAAGGAGTACAAGCTCCGGAGGGTCAGTGGGACCTGGTGGATATCCACATTTAGGGCAGGATCATAACTCCGATCATGCGATGTTCGGAATGGACTTTTGGGATGGGACGCAGGTTAAACGAGCGAACGACTTGGTGAAGAGCTATGGGAGTACCAATCCTCCCAATCATAACAGTCGTAGGAATAGCGGGGGCAGCTGGTATGGACGAAGGAGATCGACTGAACAAGCTAGTGCTATGGAGCTTCTGTATGGCGAGAAGGTTGCAGAGCGGTATGCGGATGTAGATATGGTGGATGAGGGAAGGAGTAGGAAGAGGGAAAGCTTTTGGAAGAAAGCGGCCGGGTCGATGGGCAGGAGGAGTAAGAGCCAGCATCGGAATGCGAGAGAAGTTATGGGTTATTAGGCCGCCAAATACTTTTCTCTTTTCTCTTTTTTTTTTTTTTTTTTTTCAAATTCCGGAGGGGTTTTCCACCTATAAATCTTCTTCTTGTTTGTGGGGTTTCTACGGCGCTCTTTTGACTTTCACTTGACGGGTTCTCATTGTGGGTATTTGAATTTGCATGGAGGATGTTTTCCTTCTTCTTCTTTCCTTTCCTCTCTCTTTCTAGTTGGTTGTTAAATCCACTCAGAACCGCGTTAACCGTCACATTGCTACCTTTATACCTATAGCGTTTCTTTTCTTTTTTTTTTTTTTTTTGATCTTTTCTTTCTGGTGGAGGCGTTCGGGAATGCCTTCTAAATTCTATCGCTCGTTTGTTACACCTTATATACCCTCCCCCGCGATCGTTTCATACCAGTCGAAGTGCAAAGCAAGAGGAGGGGAAGCAATCGATACACTTACCCATTGTCGATGTATGTTTTTACGCCACAGGCACACATACGCATGTTACACAAGCACACACACACTCACCAACTTGTTATTAGCCACTAGCTTGTTCTCTCTTCTATGTTACTTAACCGTATACCATTGATCACACAGAAACCGAATTACATATATATCTGATAACCTATCAATCGTGAAATTACAACAAACTCTAGTGACCTTACGTGGATTTGATCCATCTTACGCATACGTACTAGTTATTTATGTATCACGATAGGGAGGCACACACACATAATCTTCAAAGCGAACAAACTTCAGGGCTGCATTTCACATATTGATACAAGGGTACTTCGTAAGGAAAGAAATATAAAAAAAAGGAATTTTAACATACATTTATCTCAAAGGAATAAAAGACGGACGATATATATATCGATAAGCACTTCCTCCCAACTCCCATGTATGAAAATAGATGAATAAATAAAAACGCCGTTTTTGTTATTGTGCGTGTATAGAACGAAAGAGAGAAACAACGGCAACTTGCAGTTGTAACTCTCTGAAACTTTTTTCTCCTTTCGACTAGTGCCATAACCTACAAGTCCATCGGAACCAAATTTTAACGTCTGTTGGTCTTTCCGATGGTTCTCTTGCCAGAAAACTATAGTAGCATCGTATTAGCGGTATATTCTTAAATGGGCGTGATTGTAGCTCACGGGTAAAACTTACCAAATGCTTGGGCAAAGCTGCGGAGACATGTCTATCAGCCTCACCCTGTCTGGCCATCCTGTTCATCTTCTTCTGGTTCAACTTGGCGATCTTCTCTGCTTTGGTTCTGGCGCCCTCGTTCGTAACACCGTCTTCACGTCTGTTGCTCTGGCTTCTGACTCTGCTCTTCGCCCGTTCCTTCAAAGTCATCTGGCTGATGTCATGCATGCTTATATCTCTCATTTCGACATCACCTGCCATCTCAGAGGCGGCTCTGCTTCTACCGGCCACGGAACGTCCACGGCTCTTGCTTCTTGCCCTGTCAATAACAGTGCTGGCATCCAAACCGATCTTTTCAAGGCTGCTCTTCATCTCGCTGATGCCCTTCGGCATCTTTTGGCGTGGAATGACGGCTCTGTTCTTCAATGCTTTCTTGCTTCTTGCAGCATTTCGGATCAATTGCTTCTGTTCTCTGATAAAATCGGCCTTCACTCTGATATCCGCTTCGTCATCGTCCTCAATGCTTTCTTCTTCATCGTAGAATCCTTCAGCTTCAAGTCTTTCTTCCTCAGCCTCCAATGCTGCAAGTTTCGATTCGATATCAGGGTCGATGAAATCGTAAACATTCTTGCCGTCAAAGATTTCAGGGATCTTGTCGAACTTCCATTCGTCGTTGTCAAGCATGTAGTTCTCTGCAAAAGAAGACACTGTTAGTCCCAACGCCTCCTGCTAGAGACAACAATATGAACACTTACTCTTCAAATTAATATTATAAACACCGGCACCACCCTCCTCGGCTTCAATATCCTTCTCCAACTTCCTCCTGTTTGGATCATTGACGTCGTATTTCGTCCTCTCCTTAACAGCGTCAGGAATAAACACCTCCCTAGTAACACCGCCGATAGGTTGCGCAACATGTATCCGGTTAAGGATATCAGTCGCCCGATTTGTCTTCAATTTCTGCTCTACTCGTGCAGCAAGTAACCGTTCACAGGCCTTGTTTTTCACCTCCGAAATACCCTGTTCGGTATGGCAGCTCAACTGTAACATCTCGACTTCTCCACCCTGAAGCATAGTTTGGATC
Source organism: Orbilia javanica (assembly GCA_036872735.1). Taxonomy (NCBI): domain Eukaryota; kingdom Fungi; phylum Ascomycota; class Orbiliomycetes; order Orbiliales; family Orbiliaceae; genus Orbilia; species Orbilia javanica. The sequence goes on from JAVHNR010000008.1 coordinate 963,123, forward strand.
AACTTCTGTGATTCTTCGTCCAGATCTTCAGGCTTGACAACATCGATCTTGTTTACCACGACAAACACTATCTTGTTTGCGAACAAAGGCTTTATCGAGTGGAAAAGTTGGACTTGGGCAGCAACAGAGTAGCCACACTGCTCGGAAAGGTCCATGAAATAGAGGATCACAGACTTTAAGTGGGCGATGGCTGTAATCGACTGCATTTCAATGGTGTTCATTTCCTCGAGAGGGTGGTCAAGAATACCTGGAGTGTCGATGGCCTGGAATCGAAGGTATTTGTAATCGAAATGACCGACGAACAAACTTTTTGTTGTAAAGGCATATGGCTGGACATCCACATCTGCTCGGGTGATGCTTCGGAGGAAGCTGCTCTTTCCAACATTGGGGTAACCACAGATGAGGAGAGTTCTAGTGTTAGGGTCAATACCCGGGAGACGGCCGAGATGCTGTCGGACTTGTTCCAAGTAGAGGAGAGGGTCCTTTAGACGACGGGTGATGGTAGCCATACGACCCAAAGCTGCACGCTTCAACTGTTTGCATTGGAAGAGGGACTGGGCGTATTTGATAAGACGGACATAGTCACGACAAACTTGTTCGATGAGATGCTTAGCTGTGGAAAGCTGACCGAGGGCGATCCGGAAATGGTCGGCGTCGTAAAGTGTGTTCATAAGATCCTTGTCTGAATGGAGCGGGGAATTAGCTGGCTACATCCGCTAATACGAAGAACAAGGGTAAACATACGGAAAGGATGAATATCCTGTAGCTTCGGGAAGCCATCGAGAATCGCCTGAAGCTTTTCAGTGAAGGTATCTTGGGTAAATTTGACCTTTCTAAGGTAGAAGGCTGGAATTGAATCGTTAGCGACTGATCCAAATCATCACCTCTAGGATTTGGAGGCAGCAGGTACCTCTAATTCTGCTAATTTTGAAGCCAGATCGGATAACAGTAGGTGTCTTCCTAGTGGTCCTCGACAGGACAATGTCGAGGAACTCCTGCGATGTGGGCACCGGGGCGATAGCTTTCCAGGTCTGTCGATGCACCAGTTAGTCATTCGGTCTCAGCTTGAAAGCAGCTTGGTAAATCCTAAATTGACCAAAATATTCAACTAGATAACTTACAGTCTGAACCATTGTGGCGGCTGGAGAATGAACTGTTGGTAAATCAAAAACCTGGTGGTGGAGAGCTGCCTCGCTGTGATGATGGTGGAGAAGTCGTCGAGGAGGACACAGAAAAGTCGCCTATCAGAAAAAAAGTTGGTGGAAAGCGAAAAACCATTTTTTTTTCTTCGAGCGACAGGAACTAGTCCCGATTCGGCTAGTGCCACCAGCAGCTGTCGCTCATTGGCCAACGTCGGGCGCAACACATCGACAACACAAAACTTCGGATCTTGGGACAATGCAACTCAGAGCAACATTAGATGGGATGCACATGCGCACATGTGCAAACGATATAGAACATCGAAGCGAGAGCGCCTTGATCAAATTTCCCAGCCGAATGCTGCCATTGAAGAGGCATGTGTATAAGGGTTGGATCGAATCTGGTTAAGTCCGTTCTTGACTATGTTGTACAAGCTTATTCGATGGCGGTAGCGATACCAAGCTTTGTCTCATATATTGTTTGCCCGCCTCCAATCCAATCGCGACGTAGTCCAGGCCCAACCCCAAACATTGCATCGATACCTCCATCAATCTCCTCCACACACGGTCGCCGAATACCCTCCCATACTAATAAAACTGTGTCTGCCTTCGTCGCCAGAAATGGTCGCCCCAGTTCGTCCTCGTTGCTTCCTGGAGCTTCAACATGGTACCGATCCTGTGGGTCGCGTCATCATTGAACTATTCACAGACAAAACACCAAGAACATGCGAAAAGTTCGTATACCCACGATGGACGCACGTCAATATTCGCAACCACTCATATTGACAATAGCTTCTGAGACTATAGCTTTCGATCGTTATGCACAGCCTCCACTTCACCATCCCTTCACTACAAGTCTTCAATATTTCACCGGGTAATTGAGGAATTCATGCTTCAGGGTGGTGATATCACTCGAGGCGACGGGAAGGGAGGTGTATCAATATACGGTGATACCTTTGAAGATGAAAACCTGGGGTGGTGTGACATCGACAAAGAAGGATTGGTATGTATGGCCAATAGGGGGAAGGATACCAACAGTTCTCAGTAAGTGGTACCACCAGATGTGGACAGAATCTTATAAATCAGGTGATTTTCTGACTTTTTCTATTTTATTTGTCTAGGTTCTTTATTACGGTATGAAACTCACGGTCTTAGATTATATACTGGGAAGGTATATACCTCGGAAGTATCATTATTGACGATATTAGTGCGCTCCATGTGAACATCTCAATGGGAAACATACAGTTTTCGGTCATGTAGTAAGCGGCCTTCAATTCGTGAAGGAAATGGAAAAGGTCAGGGTGGATTCTTCCGATAAGCCAGTGGTGGACGTTATTATTTCGAATTGTGGCGAACTCGAATTCCGGAGGGCGCCGGCTTCTCTTGCAGCGCCAGCGAAGGCAACTGCAACAAGGGGGTCGGGCGTAAAACCTTCCCGAGATAGGGAACGACCACGAAGCCGGAGTCGAAGCCGTAGTAGGAGCAGGAGTGGAAGCGAAAGTAGAGGCGGTGGTAGGACTCAAGGCAGGCGCAGGAGCAGAACAAGAAGCCCTATTAGAGCGAAGCCGGATCGTCATAGGCGGCAGGATAGAGATAGAGACTCTCGACGATCTGGTGGTCGAAGATACCGGGACCGGGCCGATCGCTCGCGTTCACCACGGAGGCACGGGGACGCCTCAACCAAGGAACCCACTGTCTCACCCTCGCAAAACCCGGATATTAGATCCACATCTCGTTCACAGTCTCCCGAAAAGCCAATATCTCCGACAGGGCAGCGCGATTCAAGGTCTTCAAGAAACCACAAATCATCCCGTCGGTCATATTCCCGCTCTCGGTCGCGGTCTCGTGATCGTCGAGGGCGCGGACGGGATTACGATGATGATGATGATGATGGTGGTGACTTTGACTCAGAGGAAGAACGAAGGATTCAGAGGGAGGAGGACGAGAGGGAATCTAATCGACGGCAACCGCAATACCAGCGGCCCTACCGCTCACCCTCCCGACGTGATGACCGCCATTCAGGTGATTCGGGCCAATCACAGGTTAAATTCAAGGGCCGTGGAAGCATGAAATATCGTGAGAAAAGTGGGTACGGAGGCTATAATCGATTCGGGAGGTTAATCTAGATTGAAAAGCGTAATCACAACCCCAATTTCAAGGCTTTTATTTGAAGCATCTATATTTATACACAATATCACGAGATCACACGATCATACCTTGAAACTGCTATAGCACATCCGCTATTCCTACAACGGGAGAAGCAAAAGTGAATCTCAAGATTTGTTTGAGGTTAATGAGCGAAGCGGCATACGCCCAGAACGTGATGATCTTCGTGTGCACTTCCATGATCATGAGGACCGAGAATCGTGTCCGTGCACAAGCTATCCTTAATTGAAGCCTGTTATTTGTGAGGCAAGGATTTCCTGCCAAATTAGTAATATGAAGACTTTGAGTTGTGGTTGTGGGGACCTGGTCTGGCAACTCTCCTGCGCTAGCCGCTCAAAATTTCAGGAAAAAGAATGTTCGGGGAAACATTCGATGCGCCGGACTTCCGGCACTGGTAACGAGAATCTGCAGTGGCAGGGGAAGGCAATCACACAGGTTCCAGTGGAACGGCAGTCCGCGGCGAGCGTTTTGTCCCGCGTTGCAAGGGGGAAGCGAAGAGATGTACAGAATATGTATGTCATGGCGAGAGAGACAACGCCGTGGCGGCGGCTTGCAGCATATGACACGGGAATACAAACCAGATGTGACCGAGCCTTGCAATTGGCCTTGCTGGGGGGAAAGAGGTGTCCCAGTTCGGTAAAGGGCGTACGAACCGACAAAGACTCTTGACTTCAAGACCGATTTCTCGAGGACAGAAACCTTCAATCATTGGCCCGAGAGTGGCCATGTTATTGGACAAAGGGGGCATGCAGTAAATACGCATCCTTACGTACAGTATGTACGATGTAAGTAACAATTGATCCTAAAGGCAGACCAAGGGCTGCGAACCCCGTCGCCAATTAGAATGTCGACATCCTGCATAAGAGTGGGGTTTGGGTCGAATCAATTCCAGTAATGCGGTCAGGGTGGGGAGAGTGGGTTGCATGGGGCTCACGTTGACAAAGAAACCCTCGCACGCAGGCATTGGCGGTGAAGGATTTCGTCAATGGAAAAAAGTGACGGGTATCTGGGATATCCTTATTGAAATTATATCCACTCCGACCCTGTACCTTGCCCGCCTCGATTCGAAGGTTTCAAAAACAGGCAAAAAGTATCAAGGGATGTGAGCCTAATGGCTCGGTAAGTCCAGTGACGCAAGGTTTCGACGACCTCCTCCCATTGGAAATGTTTCTGGTCGACATCTATGCGTCTTGCTTGCATTCTGCGGGAAGTTTCATGATTTTGACACCCCGTCTATAATTTGATAGCTGGCCGGCCATTCCGCTATCCGGCCCGCTTCGTATCGTGTGATAGGGATCTCGACAAAAAGTTCTGGGCAAGGGAGCTTGAGAGTTTCCATACCATGACTGTGCAACTGCTATGAAAACCACAAGAATGATATGGGGACAGCTGTGGTCCGAGCATCTGGCAATTTTGTTGCACCTAGGCGTCCACTACCACGACCACTACCGCTACCGCTACCACTACCGCTAGTTAGAACCCAACTGGTGGGTGAAACACACTAACGATGTAACCATCGGCCAGTTCAAAGTGATAGACGGAATTCGAACGGCTGGGGAGTATGCTATTCCTCGAGGAGGCCGTAGAGCTCTCTCCATCGCTTCCATGAAAGGTTGAGAGGTCAGCAAGTTTGGAAGATTTGGGATAGCTTGTGGAGCCATTGTTTGATTTGGCTCGACGCCATGCATTAGCAAAATTGAGTCCTGGCCCATGTTGTTGAGGTTGGGATATATCTGCTGTTTAATATAGTTACAATTCTAATCCGGAGGCGTACCAGTAGTCTGGTAGCGTGCTTGGTGTCTATTGAAGTCCCACAGTGAAGTGATGATGTATCCTCTTGGTCATCGGGCGAGGTTTCCACCAGCAGGGAACCCCGAGGAACTTTCTTTGCAGCTCTCTTACACGAGATGGCTGAGAAATTGATGCCCCATATAATTTTATTTCAGGGTTTTTATGCACTCACCTTGGGGTTAAGATGCAGGCCCACAGGGGATAACCATCTAAATTGCAGTTCGTCTTGGATCATATCAACGTTGGAGGCCTTGGTGCATCTCGTGGAGACCGTGACTTTGGGTTTTGGTCAATGGCCGGGTCTAGGCTTCCTGTGAATCTTCAATAGTACAATATGGGCTCGGGGGTAAAGGTCTAAAGCAGAGGGGTGTTCAATCCGTGTTCAGACGCCCGCAATGTAAAATTTAATGGGAATTCTCACGATGGAGAACTTTAACGGGTTGCTGGGACATCTTGAAGAGACAGAAGTGATTCTACCAAGTTCTCGGGTCGGTGTGCTCCGGCCCTGTGCCACACCTTCCCGCCGTACTGGAAGCAGGGCTAACACCAACGTCAAGGCGCTAAGTTTCACTACCACACCTGCTCACCAGCCGAACACAGATATGGCCGACAATCGCGAGCCGTTGCTTTCCTGTGACACCCCCTCCCAAACATTTCCAGAACTAACGGGCCCCTATTATTTTGTAATTCTGCATACTTTCAGTTAGTGCATTTGTGCCACCATGAATCAAATGAAATTCCTGATGGTTCGCAACAAAACAAAAAATATGGTCAACCCGAGACCATGGTATAGGGAACCTACTCGTGGCTTAAACGTTCCGGTGACCTAAGGCTACGAACGAGTGATGTTAGTGTGCATTCATCCGAAATTCGTGCTGCAAGATTGCAAGTGCCATGCGACTGAAAAATGCGGACCGTCAGAGCTTGTACTATTCGGGATTGCAGGACTAGCAAGGCCAGTCCGTCGACTCCAATGTTTCTCTGTTTGCCTCGACCCCGAAGCTCACCGAAGATACCCAACTAGCCTGGCTCAAAAAAAAGAAAGAAACTCATAGAAGGAGATCGTCGAGTCGCAGTAGTGTATAAGGACCCCTTGTCCAACGCACCTTATATCCTCCCGGATTTTTTTTTTATTTTGCAATTTCGAAGCCTGACGTGGTGGTCTCTCGGTACCCTTAGCTAGGTCTCCTCTTTAAATTTTCGAGGAACTAGGGGCGGTCCACTTGTCCTATGTCTATTCCCTTCAGGACTCTGATTGGTAGTACCGAATAGCAACAGACCGGCACAGCACAGTATAGATATCTTTCGACTGGTGGTTAGAAATATATCCCACAACATTGACTCACGATTCCCTGGTTCTTTCATCCTGGTCTCTCTTTCTCTCGACCTCAACTCCAGTAAACAGCACAAGACCACGCCGACTTTCAAGAATAGTTCAATCGGGGAACAAAGTCTTCAGCTTAAAATATTCCAAATTCGGCCACCATGTCAACAAGCGGCTCCTCCTCTTTGTCAGAAACCTGTTCTTTGGACAGTGCATACTGGCGGCTTGTCCGCCATCATGGCCGAGAGTTCCAAGATTATTCCATCGAAAGAATCATATATCCAGTTCCAGTTGACGAGGTAGGTGTTATCTAACCCAAGGCAGGTGTGAAGATCAAGCAGTCTTGTGGAGGTTCGACATGCTTGCTATGAACTCCCCATGGGACAAAAAAATGCTGTTGGATGGTTCTTGAGGTGACTGACACTCCCCAAGGATGAACAAGACCGCCTCAACAGGCAGCATCTTGTCTTTAGGAGGATATTCGACAGGAGGCTCATCTTCCCTCCGGTAGAGGATCCCAAGAAAATCCTGGATTGTGGTTACGGTTCAGGTGCCTGGGCAATTGAAGCAGCTGAAAAGTACCCAGACGCAGAGGTTTGAATTTGAACACCAACATCCTCTCATTTTGCCCATCAGACGCTGACCTCGCAGTAGATCATCGCCGTCGACATTTCTCCTCATCTGAAACCCGAAGAGACCCCTAATAACCTTTGGTGCCAGGTAAGCCACAAAGTAGCTCGTTGGCCGTGAAGCTACAAGTAATCACAACCATCAACCTTCAGTCGAACTGACAACTTAATTCGAGGTCGACGACTTGAACGAACCCTTCAATTTCAAGCCCGAGGAATTCGACTTTGTCCATTCGAGACTAGTAGCTCCTGGTATTAATAAAACCCGATGGCCAGGCTACATGAAGGACTGTTTCAAGTTAGTAATCATCTCTACAAAACATTGCGTTGGAATGATAAAACACTCACATCAATCGGCCCCATTGTAGAGTTTTGAAAGCAGGCGGTTGGTTGCAAATGGTTGAGATATATTTCAACGTTCAATCCGACAACGGAACCCTGACGGAAGAACACGGACTCCGAAGGTGGAGCAAGACCTTTCTTGAGGTATACGAAGACAAGAAGGACCTGCGAGCCCCAACGAGGCTTCAGGCTATGATGGAAGCCGCAGGGTTCGTAGAAGTGCAGAGTAGGATGATGCCTCTCCCTTTGAACGGGTGGTCTCGAGGTAAGTAGGAGTGAACCATTCTCTATGTTGCATGTATGTTGTCGGATAACAAAGCTGATGTGATATTTAGATGAAAGAGATCGGGAAATCGGTAACCTCAACTGCTCAAATGCAAAGGACATGATCAACGCCATGGCCTTGTGGCCATTCACAGAGCGGCTGGAAATGGCACTGGAGCAGTTCTACGTCTTAATTGCGAGGGCTCGTAGTGAGATTGACGACCTAAACCTACGTCCATATTTCCCTTTGTAAGTTTCTGGCCCGACCATTGACAGCCTTTGTGAGAAGACAAGGACTTGTGGTTACTGCAAAACATACCTTCATTTTGCAGTCGACTGGCTGCATGGGAGGGGCTTTTCTTTCTTTCTTTTTTTCTTTCTTTTTTTCTTTCTTTCTTTCTTTCTTCCTTCCTTCCTTCCTTTCTTTTTAGGCTTGGTGCTTGGTGCTAACGTCAACGTCGTCGATATAGGTATGTTGTGATTGGAAAGAAACCAGCTGCCTGATCTGACAGAGCATATCTGCAGCCTTGGTTCGATTCGCGCGAGTAGCTTTCATATGATTCCTTCTCTTCGAAGCGTCCTGTCTGGCGAGTTTTGAGTCGAGCATCCATCCTTATCAACAGCATTATTGTAGGCGTATCTGGGATTCATCGCATTGGGTTTTTGTTCAGGCTGGGGTATAAACAAAAGAGCGGCAGCGGGTACCGGTATTATATTCAGCATAAGAGTTTAGCATGTTTCAAGAAGGTGTGTATAGAAGACATCAAAGGCAGGCATGGCAGTCGTAGAGCTCAAAGGCAGAATCGAATATATTTTCATCCTAAATGGAACAAAATGCAATTCCCATCTGAAGCCGAGTGCGAGTGTGATTGATGGTTTTGTTTTTTGTGATAAAGCAGAGGACCTGGCTGGCCTGCGCCATGGCACGAAACGCTGCTGCATTAGCACATTAACCGCCCAACGTCTTATGCTTGACACACCTTCGTTTTTACTAAGCAGAACGGCCAACAATGCTGCATGCTCCTCTTTACGCGGCGAACCGGAACGGGAAGTAACCCATTGGAGGAAGGGAATTCGAAATTTTTAAAAAGAGAAACTTACAGAGGAGCGGCAAGATTAAGGGATTGCCTGGCAGCTGGGCGACGGCGCTGGTCCGAACCAATCAATGCATCCGTGGCATCGCGAACCTCGCACATGCCACAGGCCTTTACCATGAATGTCTTTCAATTGACACGGCTGTTTCGAAGATACGAGTCCCATAGCACTACTGCAGGTATTTGGTACCATACCGTGCAGCCCTATGAGCACACGACGTCTCACATCGACGTTGTGTGTGGGGGGGTCCCTTGAGGCATCGAATTTATCAACCTACATGCTTCGCCGTCCGACATTCCAAAGATACCACAGTCCAACCCACCTAGTGAATGAACTACGAAAATTCGCCCACGTCTCGTGTCAGTTATCCTAGGTTTTATACGTGATGTGTATGAGTATACATCCTACACATGCTTGAGGTTTTTCCAAGCCTCTTCCGTTTTATTCTTTTTTTTTTCTCGTTCGTTCTTTCTTTTTTTTCTTTCTTGAAACGTACGATACGCAAACACGGTTTCTGTATCCGTACCGATATATTCATCCCATTGGATTCTGCCGGGTAAGAAAATGCCGAATGAAAGCGCTAAGGCCCATTGGATATCCAAAGCTGACATGCACATTACTGCATATGAGGGGTAGATATTGAGATATATTTTTCTCTCATCTTCGAAGAGAGGGGTGAATGCAGCCCCTCATACGTCCCACCCGTACTGTACTGTGTACATCTGTATGTATGTACATGTGCAATGAGGTGTCACTTGCGCACGGGATTCCAGTTAGCCACTGGTTTCTATTTGAGTTTCTGCAAGATGCAAGATGCAACAAATTTAATACGAGGAGGGAAAAAAAAAGTCTGCTAGGCTAGAATGCCTTGAGGCAGAAAAACGGTTGACTATGGGCGTGTGCTTTAGCCTTTCTTGAAACAGCCGCTCGGATCTAGCGCACATAAACAGCCGTAGTGTCGATATTCTAGGCATGGTTGGATCAAGGAGGTTCGAAGGGGATTCCATACAGCTGCTCCTGAGAAGGTGGGATGCCCTTTTGAGGGACTGCCTGCATCTCCTCAGCGCAGCTTTTTTCTTATTTCATGCTTTCAATTCATCCTCACAGAGACAAATCACAAAGTTTGATCCACATCACACGCCATGCTATCTCGGACTCTAAGAACCGGAAACACTTGTGTGCGATACTCTTTTGGGATTTGCGGGACTGAGCTAAGGGGACAGTCTCAAGCGGATGAACCAGATTCTCGGGTCCATTGGGGTCACGATCCCTCCGTGAAGCGAATCAGAAGCCACACCGGCCGAATAGAACCGGTAGACGAAGCCCATCGTCTGCAGAGTTCCTCGCTGGCGTCTGATGACCAAAGGAAGAGCCTCTTTGCTGGGTTCTGTCTCCGAATTCCCCCCCATTGGCTTTGCATGATTTTTTATATGCGGCTTCTGCAGCTCGAACGAAGTGTGGAATGAACGTCTGTCTTGGAAGTTGAGTTGCGTTGCACCGTTTCTCTCGGCATATTTGCCGCTAACTTGCTGGAGGCACTCATCCAAGCCCCTCCACACACCCACTTGTAACGCCTGGAAATCCGCAGGGTGGATACGGGCAGGTTGGATCTGTCCCGGTACCTTGGTGCTTCGAACAGGGCGAGACAGTCCTGTGCATATATGGTATCGACTAACGGAACATTTAGGGAGGACTTCGCAGCCTCGACACTTCACAATGCATGGCGCTATACAGAGTATAGGAACGTTGACATTTTGGCCACCGATTTGGGGGGGCAAGGAACCGCAGGCTCAGGCAGAGGCGGTAACATTCCCAAGAACGGTCACTGCTGACGCGTAGAAATCCTAACCAAAGGGGGCACATTTCCTATCATCGGCAGGCCGAGTGAGAGGGCATAATCAAACGCTCGCTTGGCTTGTGACAGGTGAGATTTTAAATTCGGTGGGACCAATAGCCTATGTCCTCAACCGAAGTTCCTCACCACATCCCGTTATCGTCTTTTTAATATCACCCTCGGTCCACCGTTCGTGCCGCAAGACACTTCAGCTTTCAGCCCTCCAATTGATACACAAGATATCTAGACCTGTCGCGTTCGGTGTTCCCTGAATTGAAAAAAAAATGGGGGTCAGTTTTGATGCTAATCACGTTCGGCTCGCGAAAACGTTGCTTGCGTATTTCGGTGGGGCCTTCGTTTTATACTGCCTGCTAAGGTTATTGACCGCCATCTTTGCCATCTTTATCCAACCTGGGAAATCGGTACGAGACTCATTCTGGATTTTTAGTCGGTTCAACACGTTTGGGACTTGCCAATTGACTATTGTGTCCTTCTAGCTCAGGAAATTCGGACCCAAAGGATCATGGGCTGTCGTAACAGGTGCCTCGGATGGTATCGGCAAAGAATTCGTCTACCAGTTGGCAGCAAAGGGCTTCAACATCATTTTGATCTCTCGTACCGCTTCAAAGCTGCAGGAGATCGGGAAGGATCTCGAAGCAAAGTATAATATCCAAACAGAATACATACCAATTGACTTTGCCCAAAACCTCGACGGAGACTACAAGAAGATCGCTGCTTCCGTTGAAGGGAAGGATGTCTCTATTCTGGTCAACAACGTCGGGAAAAGCTACGACATGCCCACCCAATTCCTTATCACAGACGAGTCCTTGATCCAGGATATCATCACAATCAATTGCACCGCCACTCTTCGTGTAACTAAGGCTGTTGTTCCTGGGATGGTCTCCCGCAAGCGAGGCCTCATCCTTACCATGGGATCTTTCGCCGGCTTGACTCCGACTCCACTGCTGGCGGCATACTCTGGAAGCAAGGCGTTTCTCACTAGTTGGTCTGCTGCATTGGCCTGCGAATTGCAACCACATGGTATCCACGTCGACCTCATCCAAAGCTATCTTGTTACATCTGCCATGTCTAAAGTCCGCCGAACAAGTTTGACCATTCCAAATCCGAAGGCTTTTGTGAAGGCTACCCTCGGAAAGATTGGCGTCTATGTCGGCAACACTGTTGGAGTTGTTACTCCATACTGGAGTCACGCTGTCATGGCCTGGGCCCTGGAGAATCTTGCTGGCTTGGGAAGCGCGACTGTTGTCAAGACTAATAAGACTATGCACGAGGACATTCGAAGACGATCTTTGAAGAAGCAGGAGAGGGAAGCTAAGAAACAGTAAACGAACTGTAGGCGCTCGGGGGTAATTCGGACACGGTGCCTCGTGTATGCCTCCCCATTAGGTTACAGTGACCGGTGGGCACGCGTGCGCGTAGCTTAGCGAATACTCGATTATGGAGACTATGTCTTCTAATAAAACATGGAGAGTGAGACATAAAATTGGGGGCGAGATGGCATACGGGCGTTCGTGTATACTATACTATAGCAAGAAGACAGAGAGACATGTAGACACGTCGGAGGACGGTTTTTTGCAAATGACACCAAAATAACCAGTGCTTTTTAAATCTTTGATATTGATTGATTGAGTGTTCGTGAACTCGGATATATTATACTAAGAATTACCAAAAACACCTACCAAGAACCCACTCTCTGATGTATACATAATCCGACTAGAATATAATGATACCGCGGGATATATATACTACCAACATCTTCAAGTAGCGGATGTGACATGCACTATCATTATCAGCATGTTGGCAGTGTGAGGCTCAAGCGAAGGCAAGGGACCAGTTGCTGTGTTGGGCGAAATTTCTCGCGTTTTTTGGTGTAAACACCAACAACCACTTCGCTCGACTTCCATCTTCAATCTTCAACATCCATCTCCATCGCTTCCCCAAACCTCCCATCCCCCATCACCATATCCAACGGCACGCTTGTCTGCCATTGTAGTCGCCCAATCAGGTTACTCTGCGCCTCTTCCCGACTTTGAACGTACTCGTCGGCCGAATCGAATCGTCCGCGAAAACAACATCGGCTGGCCTTCTTCAGGAGAAAGAGAGCGCCCCATTCCTTTCATTCTCGAGTGAATCGAATCCGACGAGCAGACGCATTCACGACAGGGACCTAGATTGTCTGCACTCTTCAAATCCACAGCGGCTGCCGTGAACCTTCCCAGAGGTGCTTGAGCTTGCCGTCAAAATGGACGCTCAAAGCGAGTACCCAAGTTTTTTTTACAACAACATGGCAGGGCCACCAGCCGCTCCACTACCTGCTCCACGGCAAGAGAGCAGTACGGCTCATCAGAGGTATAGCATAGAGCGTGCAGTTCAGCAACAGTCGCCGGCACAACCTCAATCCTCTAGCCACCCTCAAAACCAACACCAGCCACGTTCGACAATGAGCTTTGGGCCTGGAGGATCGATGAGGGATCCTCGGTACCAGAACGCCCTGGTCCCAGTTCAGGCGCCCCCGTCTACAGATAATCTCAAGCCAATCCCGAGAGCAGCAAAGACGGTGAACGATAACCTCCATGCCGAAACTAGATACCCTGAGTTGGATAAAATCCTAGCACATGGAATATCTTACCAATACGAAAACATGGACCAGGAACGGGCTCCTTTCCATAGAACGAACCTCTTCGAAATACCAGATCAGATATTCGAGGCCTACAACCAGGTCCAGGTACTGACCAAGATGGGACTGTTCGCAGAAATCGGCAGGGCCTGGATTGTTGTAGACCACATGCTGTATCTCTGGAATTTCTCCAGCGGTGGAGATTTCCAGGAGTACGCAGAGCCCTCGAGAAACAACATCTTAGCTGTCAATCTTCTAAAGCCACGGCCGGGAGTTTTCGTCGATAGTGTCACGCATATTCTCCTTGTTGCCACGAGCACAGATATCAACATCTTGGGTGTTGCAGCTACCTCAAATGGTCGACCATTCAATGGCTGTGACCTTCAAATCTACAAGACAAATATGGCCCTGAGCGCCAAGGGTGTCAATATCAACATCATTGAAGGCTCTGCTAAAACCGGGAGAATATTTTTCACCGGAACTCTGGACAATGAAGTTTATGAATTGACATATCAAGAGCAGGAAGGCTGGTTTCAACCGAGATGTGGGAAGATATGTCATACGCAAACCGGAATAATAGCCCAGTTTGCGCCAAAGATCTCCTTCCTTTCCGGTCCTCAAACCTCAGAGCACACGATTCAAATGGTGATTGACGATACCCGCAACCTCCTTTACACCCTGTCCTCTACTTCAACGATCCGCGTTTTCCATATGGGTCCTGGAAATGTCTTGACTCTATCAATAACAATACCATTCGAAAGGGCTCTATCACATATTAGAGTTACGCATGGCCTGCCTAAAGTCCTAGATCGCACAACGCCATTCGTTTCCATAAGCGTCGTCACGTCGCAGCAAGGACGACGGGCTAATCTTGTGGGAACAACAACAACTGGGTGTAGGTTGTATTTTAGCGCTGCCTCAGCTTATGGCTCTGGATATGGAGGCGACAGACCCCCCTCTGATATGCAGGCTACTCATCTTCGTCTACCTCCGATAGCACCAGGTGAGAAGACTGGGAACCCTCGAGATTTTGGCGGGTCATCCGCTCTCGGTACCACCCGTAAGGCGGCGGTTTTTGCTCCCGGCTATTTCATCTGCTGTGTCGGAAAAGAAGAGCTCTCTGACGCTATATATATGGCGGCCCCGGATTCCGCTAAGATCCTTTTCACATCCGATATGACACAGAACCAGGTTACTTTGTGGGAAGTCGGATCGTGGCTCGATCCTGAAAGCCGCATCGAAGCTATTCAATCAATGACTTCCTCGTTCGCCGCTACCCCAAACCCCGGCGGATTTGGAAATGAAATGGCTGTTCAGTTCGACCAGGCCCCCACGGAAATAGCCATTTTGACAAGTAACGGAATTCACATTATCAAACGCCGCAGATATGTTGAAATTCTTGCCAACATGATCAAATACGGGTCCTCAAACCCAAATAGCCCTGGAGTTGAGGGAGAAGTTCGGAAGTTTTTCGAGTCGTATGGTAGGGCGGAGGCATGCGCTACTGCTCTAGCTGTTGCCTGCGGCGCACTGTCCGCAGATTCGTTTGATTCTCGCGCAATCGGTAAAGTCACGGACACAGAAATCGCCGAGCTAGCTCGCAAGTTCTTCATCGAATTCGGCGGGAAGGCTCGTGTCGAGAATGAGTACGATTCAACGTCAGCGCCATCCTTGGACAGTGTTAGAGTATCTGGCCGACATGACGGTCTGGCCCTTTATACTACCCGGATTGTTCGTTCGATATGGAAGGTTCATATTGTGAACTCTGGGGCTACTCCTGGTGGCGGCGAGACTTTCTCAGGGGCCGTGCCTGTCTCGAAACTTCAGATTATCCAGGAACAACTGCAAAGACTTTCTGAATTCCTAGCAGAGAACCGAACATATATTGAGGGTCTATCTGGTGCAGAATCACTCATGCGGGTTGGCACACGTGTTGAAGAAGTGGCCCAGCAAGCTGAGCATAGAGCGTTACATTCGTTGGTCCAACTTATTTCTGCTATGATTGAGGGCATCTCCTTTGTGTTGACATTGCTTGATGATAAACTGGACGAGGTCATTGGGCTTCTCCCGGATAATGTGAAACCCCAGGTGAAGGATTTGACCTTCGAGGCGCTGTTTACTACAGATAGTGGTCGTGCCTTGGCCAAAGAACTTATTGCAGCGATGGTTAACCGCAATATTCAAGCTGGCGCAAGTGTTGACATCGTAGCTGATACCTTACGGAAGCGATGTGGCAGCTTTTGCAGTGCCGATGATGTCGTTTTGTACAAGGCAATTGAGCAGCTTAGGAAAGCCAGAGACTCTGTGGATATCGACGCCAAGTCTCGTTTGCTACAAGAGAGCGAGCATCTTTTCTCTCAGGTTGCCTCTACTCTGTCTCTGGAAACCCTCTCGGATGCTATGGCAGAGTTCCTTTCTCTTCAGTTCCCCTCAGGTAAGGTCTTTATCACCCTTCCCACTACATTAGCATGCCCTAATATGATTTAAAATAGGCGCTATCCGTATCGCTCTCGATGTTGCAAAGGCCTCAGATCGTGGTAACTTAGCCATCGGATACCTCTTGGATGGCTCACCTGCTGAGGATCCGAGACGGAAGCAATACGAGGCGAGATCCGCCATATATGAGACAATATTCCCTGTTCTTGAAGCCCTTGACGAAGAGGCTAGCAGGTCCCCAGCAACCCTCGATGGTTCTCTTAGTGACTCTCAACTCCGGCACCAAGTGGCTTATCAGGTTGTTTGGGATTCTAATGATGAGGTCTTCCAATCCTGTCTGTTTGATTGGTTCTTTTTGAGGGGGCTGTCAGAGAAATTGCTCAGCTTTGAAGGCTCAACAATCATTCCATACCTAAAGCGACGTGCCTCCACCTCCATTCAACATGCTGACCTACTTTGGCAATACTACTCTCGCCGAGAGATTTTCTATGACGCTGCCTTCACTCTGAAGGAGCTAGCTATGAGCAATTTCCCCATTGTGCTTGACAAGCGAATTGAATATCTCAGCAGAGCGCGAGGTCTCAGCAACTGTCGTTGCCCGGTTGGTTCTCGTCAAGCTATGAACGAGCTTCTCCAAAAAATCCAAGAAGCAATGGATGTCGCTATGATACAGGCCGACATCCTAAGAAAAGTCAAAGATGATTCCAGAATTAGTGCCAACAAACTAGAAAGCCTTGTCGAACAACTTGATGGCGAGTTACTTCCTCTAACTGATGTAAGTTACCCTCCCCTTTCCTATAATGACTGCAATGAGCTGTGTCTAACTGAATATAGCTATTCAATCGTTTCGCCGACGCTTATGGCTACTGGGATATTTGCCTTCAAATATTTCAGGGTGCGGATTACCATGGCACTCATGAAATCAAGAGGGTCTGGCAGAACCTACTCTCAAAACTTTCCACCGATGCGGCGGCAGACCCATCCAAGAATGTCCATGAGGTTGTCTCAGATGAGTTCCGAAATCTTGGTCACCGATTCTCTCTTTCGGAGTATATTTTCCCGCCTGAAGACCTGGTGCCCATGCTTGAAATATTTGCCGTTGAGAAAGTCCCAGACACTATGCATACCTCATGGGTCCCACAAACCTTCCTAGACGCTGGGGTTAGTGCAGAGTTGCTGCTCCGAATCCTTGATGCTATGTTCTACCGCGACGAGGTTCCATTCAAGGGTTCGCAACGAAAGAGGCTTATTAGAGATGCTATCTATGTCGCTGACAAGTGGTTCAGAACTGCAGTCAGGAAGAGAACCAAGACTACAGTCTTTGGAGGTGTGGATCAAGTTGAAGGCGGGTTTAAAAAACACTACGTTGTTCAAACACTGGAGAGATATAGGAACATTCTGAACGGTCCTGCTGACCAGGCTCTTTCAGAGAAACTTGAGAGGCTCTTGAATGACATTAGAAGGGTCTAGTCCTTCCTTTCTTTCTTCATATTTGTTTATTTTCTATTTCGACACGAATATTTTACATATGCGAACGTTTTATCATGGAGTTTTGTTTACCCCTTCATCAAACCTAATTGCGTACCACGATAAAAAAGAATGACGAAAAAAGAATCATTTCCCTAAGGTTTCCCATATACCTAATATGTCAACCTAATGTTTCCTACCTGTAATACCTTGCCCTCTTCTACTTCTTTTTTTTCCTCTTCTTTTTTCTCTCTTGCCCTTCTGCTCCTCTTCTTTTTAACTTTGTTTTTATGTCGTTTTGTTACGTTCTATGTATTTCGATACTCTGCGAGCCATGCGGGAAAACGAGCGAAGAATTGTGTACAATAGATATTTTATTTCTTTTCCTCGCCCCGCCTTCATTCTAGCTTTGTTCCTCTCCTCTTTGTTTCGGTTTCTTTTTTTTTTTAAAAAAAAAAAACTTCCTTCTTGCTCCATAGCCAGGTAGCCCTCCCTCTTCAAATCCGATCACGTATGAACATTCAATAGTATACACTGGATTGCATACCCTCCGCTGTTTAACGTTTGGGTTCCCCTAACACACTCCCCATACATCTTCCCCCCCTCTGCAAGAGTAGAAACATTCCCTAGCTATTATTGTTGAAATCTCTATATATATCAGGCCTCCGACATCATGGCCTAGACATACATTTGGTACATAAAGGGGGTAGGGGGGATGAAAGCACACAAGAAACATAAAATATATCTGTAAGAAAAGAGAAACGCTAACGTGTTGAAACGCCTTTTTTAAATCCCCGCCCGAGTCCTTTGGCCACCCATATAAATCGGTTGTTTTTTTGTTTTTTGTCCCTCCTCCTCCTCCTCCTCCTCCTCCTCCAAGTTTCTCCCTGTGGAGCGGAATGGGGGAGTAAAGCAAGGGCACAGTATGCATGGTTAAAAAAAAGGAAGCAAACGCCGACGAGGAAGGATAGATAATAGCCATAATAGTAGAGCAAAGTGTAAGTAGAATGCGCTATGCCAGTAGGGAAACAGGAACCACAAGTTGAGAGTAAAGGCTAAACAGTTATTGTTGAAGAATAACTTTAGCTTAAGGCGATTATCTCTGGTTTCCCCTCCCTCCGATATTTCTTTTACAAGGGTTTTCGTTGATGACTTTTTTTGGAGCAGAAAAATAAATATAAAAAAAAACGGAAAGAAAAAAACATTCTAGTTGATGAAAACTCCAGCTTTTTTGTTGAAAAAGTAAAAGATTCCCCAGGTTGTTGAAACGCCGTTTTCCTGTGCTCGTTAATGCTTTTGCGTAGATTCGGGGAATAAGACAAGTTGAATTCGTCATGGTCGTAAAATAGTTATGTTAATGCAGTATTAAGTGTTGAATCATGAGTAAGAAGGATGTAAAAATGGGCATGAGATTTTGGACCCAACTTAAGCCGCCGGGGCATCGTTGGTTATTTCGTGGGCAACCCCGTTAGTCGTGGTGCCACCAGCTACCTTTAAATTCTGAAGGTATTCGTCCACTGGGATTCTCTCGTTGAGATTATCGATCTTAAGGTCCTGGAATAGGTCAAAAATAGCATCATTGTCCAAGAAATTGTTGTTAACTGTGGATTTGTATTAGCATAACTGGGCTCATAGCAACTGAAATACGAAGTTAGACGTACCAATGTTGACAAGGTACCAATTCTCCATTATGGAAGCGATGATATGTCGGCTCGGTGAGCTTTGTGGGTAACAGGCAGCCCAGTCTTCTCCGAGACGGTAAAGTTCATCCTTCCAGGCGAGGAAACTGATCAACTCAACAATTGTGGGCTGAACGATTTCTTTTCCTGGGAACACACCCCAAGTAACGGCATTTGGGCTTCCTCCAGCTGGGGCGTTGTGATGCAAAACGCCGGCTTTGTTGACAGCGTAGTAGGTCAGATCAGAGGATCTCTCAATCCTCGTGATGAGCTCGCTGAGAACATCCGGGGACACCAAAAGCTCAACATACATCTTCTGGTAGACGTATCCACCCCTTGGACCCCATCCGTGGACTGGGTGGGAAGACTTCACCGCGTTAAGAGCGCATTGGGAATTCGTGGTAAGGAAGCCACGCTTGTTGAGCTCTGAGAGTTGGGCCTTGATGGGGTTTGCAGATGTATCAATTGGGCTATCGGACCATGGGAGAGATTCCAGTTTGCCACCTATGTAGTTAACAAATAGATCTGCAACATCTGCGATAGTTTCTGGACGTCCCCATAATTTGATATTCTGCTCTGTAGTCCCTTTAAGCGCGATGCCATATGTATCGAGTTCGCCAAAGGCAGGAGATCTCGAATCACCCCATCTACCGTTGGGGAACTCATCCCATTCTTGCGTACGAGCAACATATGACTTATGGCGGTTCTTCCAAAAGATGGGACGAACATTTTCTTCCCGTCTACCGAGCCCAAGAGATGATTTGAATGGTAATGCTGGTAGTTCCCGAGCCTCAAGGGTAGGCATGAGGTCAAGTCCTTCAAGGACCATGCGTGTTGCTGTAGCGAGGTTCATCGTATAGCTAAAGGAAGGTCAGACGTTATCCACGGAATTACGTAAAAAAATTGCTAGGGCAGTTCGGTTCATACAAGTGGAGTTGGTTGATTCCTGCAGCAAGGATCTTCTTGCATAGCTCAACCACAAGGTCTCTTCCAATATCTCTGACAGCGACATCATCATTCTTAACAGGTTCAAGGACCTCCAACCACTTCTCTGGGACGTGGATCTTGGTCCAAGTCGCTCTTCGGATGAAAGCGGCGTATGTATGAATCGGCATAATCCCTGGGATGATCGGGACTGTGATTCCTTTCGCCCTAACTTTATTGACCCAGTCTAGGAATATGTCGACATCATAGAACATCTGGGTGATGATGAAGGTACCACCCGCGTCGATTTTCTCCTTCAAGTGATCTAATAGGACATCCGGATCAACTTCGTCATCGCATCCTTCGGGGTACCCGGCGACACCGATATCGAAATAGTCGCCGTATTTCTCGCGAATGTGTTTAACAAGATCCTTAGCGTACCTGAAACCCCCAGGAACAGCAGACCACTTTTCGTTCTCTCTTGGTGGGTCTCCTCGAAGCTGTCAATGCACCAAGCACGGCAACGTTAGTAAAAATCAGTCACGCGCCAGGTACTATTTTACGAGGACGTACAGCTAGAATATTGGTGCAGCCGCCATTATAGGCCTCCTGGAGGGCACTGTCGACTTTCTCCTTTTCCATGCCGGTGCAGGTCAAGTGCATGCATGTTTCAAGTCCATAGACGGTCTGGGCAACATTCACCATCTCGGTAGTGAGATTGCTCAGACGACCGCCAGCGTTCCATGTAATGTCTATGAACTGTGGACCGAAGGAACCCATGCGTTCCATACCTATCAATTGATCATCAGGTGAGTAACGTGGTTCGATATCAGGCCAGGTCGGTATACGGGATCTAACGTACGATCGTAGAGGTTTTGGACACCCTATCGGACGAAGCGATTAACGTCAGTGGCGCACGAGATCACACACGTAACCAGGTGGTATCAGCAACGTACCTGAGCTGTCTTCGGAACATAATACTCAAATGAGAAACAGGGCTTGCCTGCCTTCTCGCAGGCAGCGATCTTGTCCTTGATATGCATGTTTCAGGGCGGGTCGGGAGAAAGCGAGGCTTTCAAATGAAGGGGAGCAAGTTCACAGAACTAGCTTGAAACACAGAATCAGACGGTAGTTCAGCTGCTGTTGACTGGAGATGTCGAAAGGACCGGGGTGGAGAAAGAGGCGTGGGAGATGGAGGGCGGTGAGGGAGTATTGGAGGAGGGAAGGGAATCGATAAGAGCGATAAAAAAGAAAAGAAAAAAGTGGACAAGAAATAGGTCACCCTTTTTGATGCAGCATTTAGTCACAGAATCAACCTCAATCAATATTAGATATTAGGCTCCGATAGAAAAGTAGGAGCAAAAAAAAAAGAAGGTTTCAATCCCAGATCTAATGGACGGGCGAGTTTTAGGGCGTTGCAGTTAAGCAGATTGGCAGGGTGGGAAAGCTCTGCATTTCCCCCGGAATCGGAGGAGCACGCCGACAGGCACCAGCAGTAAATTTAATAAACAGTAACAAACGACCCCAACCAACCAACCTGGACAAATGAGATCACAACGTGGGACGGAACGCAGACCTGCGATGTGACCTTTTGGAGTGAAGCTGGTTAGAAGGTTCCAGTAGATATCGATGTCATCTGCCGGGGACTGCCGGTAAAGGAGAGTTACGTGTGGCCTCGACGTTTGGGCAATTGCAATCGATCAAGCTAGGACGGGTAACAATTTGTAACCAAATACCCTTTTCGAAGGTCTAATACGACATTTAAATGCACGAACCGAATGGAATGGAATGCAAATGAGCTGGACATCGATCGATCGATCGGCCGGTCGCTGCTCCCCCGAAGGCCCGCCGTGTCACCAGACCGTCATGAGATATGTCCCATAGTGTCTGTTTTCTCGGTCGATTCGGACCATGGAAAGCTCTGCCCCGGATTGCCCTTTGGTCGGCCCGCCAAGCAAGAAGCAGAGAGGCCATCATCCTTTCCCCTGCAGTTCGTGTATGCAGCAGGGCAGGCTAGCCGATTTGTGGCCACCGCCCACGGCTTTGACAGGCAGGTGGGAATGTATCCTATCTTTCTCGAGTGGACCTGTGTAACGGAAGCTAGGCAATTCGCTTTCAGTGCAATGTCTCGTCTGGAGGGATGTCTGGGAGTGCAATTGATACCGAGATCTATGGCGATAAGATGCAATCTGATCCGTTCTCTGCGTCAAAACCGTCTCCACCCACCAGCCACATGAAAAACTCGGCGCCTGTTGTGGATCCTGTGTTGCGATGTCGTTGTCGACGGCGATCTTGTCGTTGGGTTCAAAATTCTTCAACCCGTGGTTACACACACCAGACTATCTTCCGCTCTTGCTTACGTTCCACTCCATTCCAACATCCAACGTCTTGATTGCTTAATCGAGGAAGGAACCAAGATGGCATCCAATGAGCTGCCCCGCCACAAGGCAGAGCTTATCGACCTCTGCATCCGCAACCAGATCCTGAAGTTTGGTTCCTTCACTCTCAAGTCCGGCAGGGTCTCCCCGTACTTTTTCAACGCCGGGCTCTTCAATACCGCCCGAACTCTTACATGCCTCGCCGATTCCTTCGCTCAGACCCTTCTCCAAGATAAGAACCTCCCAGAGTTCGACGTAATATTCGGGCCGGCATACAAGGGAATCCCACTAGCTACACTAGTGTGCTCTAGACTCGGTGCTTTGGACGAGAAGTTTTTGGATGTTGGATATTCGTTCAACAGGAAGGAGAAAAAAGACCATGGTGAAGGCGGAGGGATTGTTGGAGTCCAATTGAAAGGGAAAAGGGTTTTGGTAGTCGATGACGTGATCACAGCCGGCACTGCAATGAGAGAAGCCACTGATATCATCAAAGCTGAAGGTGGTATCCTCGCTGGAATCGTCGTCTGCCTCGACAGACAGGAAAGAACTACCGATGGCGAGAACAGCGCCATTGAAAATTGCCGAGCAGAATATAACGTTCCCATAACGGCAATTATAACATTGGAAGACTTGATTGTTGGTGTTCCAGACGAAACACTGAAAGAGCAGATGCGGGAATACGGAAAACAGTATGCACCGATTTCAAAGCAGTAGATGTCAGTCAAGCACGCTTAATTCTTAACCATCTTGTATTATACAGCTTGGGCCACAGAAAATGTATGTACATAAAGAATGAGACGAGAAATGACAGGTAATTATCTAATCTTGTAGAGACACGGTTGAAGGATCGTGGCTTCCTCGACCTCTGGCTCATTATTCGTATGAAACTTCTTACTAATACGGCCATGCATATCGGGCTTTGGAGGGATTTGGAACATCTGCCCTCCTCTACCACCAGCCTTCTCAAAATCTAACAAGACGAACATCTTATTAGACCCGTTCCTGTTCTTCAACCTAAGACCTCGTCGGGCTAATGCATCAATGAAATCTTGTTCACCAGCGGCCCACCTATTTTGATCGTGATTGTCGTCCTGTTCCTCAACAAATGCCTCAACAGGGTTTGTATTGTCCTTAACATCCTTCGTGGCGTTCTTCTTCCCTTTGCCTTTCTTTTGCTCCTTTGGCTCCTCCTTTTGTCCTACCTTCGTGCGAGCGAATCGACTTTTGATCTCAGCGATCCAGATTTCCCCACCGTTTCGGAGAACCCTAACAGCCTCTTCGATCATTTTCGGCCAATTCGTCCCCATTAGTGCTAGACAAAATATAGCAATATCAACGGAACCATCCCGCAGAGGCAGGTTGGCGATATCTGCTACCGTGACCAGTGGGTTTGGGGCATGAAGGTCATAGGAATTGACTTTGATCTTCGGGCGGGGTTTTGCACCGGTGATTGCTTTCGCCAGAGCCGCTTCTCCGCATCCCAAGTCTACCACCGTCGTATATCCATCCTTTGCTCTGGGCAGGGGATAGGAATCCATCGTATCTTGGAACCCCTTGACGCCCAGAGGGTTGGCATTGACTGAAGATATTCCATTTGCCCTATTTTTACCTCCTCTGAACCCAGAATCCCGTAGCTTGCCTCGCGCAAAAAGTCGCCTGATATATATATCTACGGGGTTCTCTGGCCAAGATTCAACTTGTTGTCTGAATCCGGAATGGTAGTCCCGGAACATCTCAGG
The DNA here is from genome assembly GCA_036872735.1 of Orbilia javanica. NCBI lineage: Eukaryota > Fungi > Ascomycota > Orbiliomycetes > Orbiliales > Orbiliaceae > Orbilia > Orbilia javanica. The sequence goes on from JAVHNR010000008.1 coordinate 986,968, forward strand.
CTGGCTTTTGAAAAGATCTAAAGAGTCTTGGGAAGGAGTCGTATAGAGCAGCTGGTTGAGATGCCTGAACCTAGCTCCTGAGAGCTTCTGCCGCATCTTCTCCTGGAGGGGGGTCAAGACTGGTGCCTTCACAGGCGCATCAAGAGTAGGATTGGGGTCCTCGGCGGCAGCCAAAGCTGCAGTGAAAGGGTCTTCATTTTTTGTTTGCCTTTCTTTCTTGTTCTGCTTTTTGTCTTTCTTGTGTTTGGTTTTCTCATCTCGTCTCCCGGTTTCGTTGTCGTCATTTCGCTTGGAGTTGATGCTTATGCGGGCATCGGCGACTCCACTAATGCTACTTTGTGGATCGGTTGATTGTTTTATCAAACCAGACTCGCCATTTGAAACAGGTTCTGAATGTTCGTTGTCATGATGGGGTTCCTTCTTAAGGGTGCCTTCTTCATCATCGCCATGCTTCCTCTTCTTCCTCTTCTTGTCTTTCCCGCTCTGTTTACCCTCGGTCTCCTTGGTTAATGTGGATACGGTCGAATCGCCAGTTGCCTTCTGTGAAGATTCGCCCTTCCCTTCTACGACTTTACTCCATAGTTCGCCAATGTTCTCTGGCGATATATCTGTCACCGCATCGGTTTCAGCGGCTTGCGACCTTTTTCTCTTCTTCGACTTGGAAGATGCGACTGTATCGTTCGAAGCCACGGGGGTGCCTAAGCTGGAGGTGTTGCCGGGAGCCTTGCCGAAGCTAGACTTGAGCGATGCGGATGAAAGGGATGCAAATGCCGGAACCGCAAACATCCTGAAGGTTTTGCGATTGATGATGTTGCCTGATGTCGCTGGTTTGTCGAAGTCACGCCTGAGTGGACCCAAGCGAGGAAAAAAATTTCGGGCTGCGCTGGGGAGAATTTTGGGAGTCGCGGTTAGCGTGGTTCGGTAACCCAGTCCTTGTCAGCCACATCTTCCAACCCACGCTTGCTTGGCACGAATCAACCTTTTTACGGTGGAGACCACGCGGGACATCGACAATATGTAAGTATCATACGAATTCTCTGGCCCGGGTGCGACATTAAAAACGCTGATGCTACTATTTTTGCACCTGCTACTGTAATATAGGCTAGGAGCTAGTGTTATGTCTCAAAGCAGAGCTCGTCCCTCCACAGTTCGAAGGAGATGAAGTATGGGAGATCGGATGTCATACGATATCGTATGATTGATGCTCAAGGCATTCAAATATTAATTACGGGATGGCCGGTACCCTTTAATGCTGTTACATACCATGAACCTTCTTTCGGGAGACCGGTAACCTACTATAGTACGGGTAGCAGCCCGAGGTTCAAACGAAGGGAATCGGCCGGCACCGCCACATCAGAGGCATCTCGGCCGTGTCAAACGAACGCCAGCCTGCAGAACCCATCTGCAAGGGTTCAGAAGAGCGGCCGTTATCGACAACGGATCGGTGCGGTGTTCCAGATAACATCAACGACATGTCGGGTTCTGACAGGTCCAGTGCAGTGTCTGGCCGGCTCGGAGCTATTCTCGCATAATACCAAAGTCCGATTAAATCTCGCTACAAGTTCTCATCAGGTTCCCTTCAAGGCATGTGCCCAGCGACCGCAATCTCAAGAAATTAACTTTCTGCCAAAACCGTTGAACGCTCAGACCAAAGGCTCAAGTCTCACAAAACCTTTGGATGCTGGGGTTGTTCCAATGAGCCGGCTCTTGGGGGGGCTCTAACTTTGATCGTCGAAAGAATAGAGAGACAGTCCTGCCGGGTTCGAGCTAGGTTGATTTGAAATTATTGAGAACGACCAGGCACAGGGGTTTTCAAAGCTCTCCCTCACTCTCCCTCCCCAACGAGTGGGTGGGATGTTTTTCCACTGCACTAGCCTAGCTAACATCTGTCAGGTTCAGGAGAATATCCAGTTATCTGGGCGGCGATCATGTTACCTGATGAAGCCGTTTTTCACGAAAGGCATACTCCAGGCATACTGCATGGTGTCTGGAGTACATACGTATTAATCTCCATGCTGCGGAACTAACTGGGAAGTTTCAATCCAAAACGGCCAAGGGTCACAATGAGCGGTTAGAAGGGAGTGTGAAAAAAAATCAAAAATCAAAAAGCTTCGTTAAGCTTGGTCTGCTATATCTTCGAGGCATAAATGCCGTGGAATATAGGCTCGCCATGAACATCCGAGCATGGAGCTAAACTCATGACAGCCCTGCTTACATGTCGTTCTACATGCACATCTGCAACGGCAGAGGGTTATGTCGCCGTATAATGGGGATCCATACCTCGGAAACGTGGCTATCATATCGAAGGGAGACAGAGAGGTACGATTGTATTGAGTCCAGGTTCACATGGGCCTGAACCATGCTCAATCTTGGCCGCCGGATTTCCGTCAGCTGCCCAAATGGCGACCTACTGTACATATTTGAGCATGGACTTCAATGCCTGACTTCTTGATTCACAATTAGGTGTCGCAAGACAGAAAGTTAGCACTAGCTAAACCAACCTTGGCCGGATGTCTCATGTTGCCGTCGCTACCAATTGCTATCTCCAAGCGTTCAATGTGGCTCTTATGCTTGGTGATGCTGCCGCAATTGGCCGGGCGAACGATATCAGTCGCCGAAGGTCGTTTGAGGGGTGTGTGTGTGTGTGTGTGTGTGTGACTTTTGCGAGGGGCTAGTCAAGCTTTCTAACAATGAAGATGGGTATTGTCGAAAATTGAATGGGAGAGGCTGCTGTTTGCGGCCAGTTTGACACCGACTGGATTTGAGCGATGTTCTCCACCAAGTGACATCGACAACTCTGGGAAACTTGCTTTTTCCAGTTTAAATTTCACTCGACAGAAGTTGAAACAACCGATGGTACTTTATGATGTTTTTCACGTTCTCTTTTTCCATCAGCAAAGTTCCTGGGGACAATTGGAAAGAGCCAAAAGTGAAAATATGCCCGATCCCGGTTCCTTGTTCAACTAGAACTATCCCGGCTCTCCATGCACCCCTAGCTGCTTAGCTTCGAAGCTGTCTTGTTCTCTACCTCACCTCCGCCATTGCATTGCGTCGGACTGACCATAGGACCGAATGGACGAATGATGGGGACAACAGGAATCCCTTGACAGGGGTTAGCTTTAAAATTATCAAATCGGCATCACACTAAGAACATCCTCTAGATTCTGCACACATCATCCAAAAGAAACGGAAGTTGACGCTTGGAGCATGAGCGCGACGAAACCTTCGATATCAGCCCCCAGATTCCCCCGGTTGCTTAAATGCTGATCGCTGCCCAGGTGTCGGGTGAATATTCGAGAATTCGAGGCCTCTAGGCGTCTAAAGTGTTGAGGCCTCATCAGGTTCGAGTCAGTCTTCCGATTTTTCTCCACAATCACCGCCCGTTCAATTGGCTGGAAAAGATCGTACGTTGCGGCGTCGGCCGTGATCGAATGGCGGCGGGCGCCCAGGGTTGATTTACTATTATTAAAGACCATCGTGGCGCTCTTTTCACACATTTCCCCGTTCTTAAATCGGTTCGGCTAGGCCCTACCGGTGTTTCTGCCTCTAATTCTTTTGGTTCAAAAAGGCGCATAAAGGTGGAGCCTCCGAGGTTTTTGGGGGTGTGCCCGTATACGAAACGAGACGAGGGTAATGTACAGTAACATGCATCTGCACCGGCCCTGTAAGCAGATCGACTTACTTTTGAACTTCCTCCTCGTCGAGGAAAGACCTTTCTCTTTTCATTCGACGTACATACTCGATTCGCTGCCTTACGGGCACAGTGCATTCCGCAAAGGTCAGTTTCAGATCCACAATGAGCAGACGACGGAGGTTGACAACTGACGGTGGCTTGCAGGCTTCCCAGTCAAATTTATTCAGGCAGAAATCTATGGCATTTTAGGTACACAAGAAACTGGGTGCCACAAAACGCCCAGGGCCTCATAGGATAGTGCAAGTGCACGTACCAGCATTGTATATGTATGGTGCCTGATAGTATTTAAGTATTCCACGACTAAAAATTGATCTCCTACTAAAATCTTGCTGGAATCCCTAATCCACCATGGTCTCAATAGGAAATTGCGCTTCTGCCCTTCCAAAGCCCTCTGGTAAAGCGAGACATCTCCTGCACCTGCGTCAGCCAAGCTGTTTCTTTTTCTAATTACTCCAGCCATACTTTGTTTTTCATAACTTAACTCTCGCATCGAGACGAGCACTGATTAACCTAGCCGACTCAGTTTATATATACCCATATCTATTACCTGGACAGTCTCTGCCGCATTACCTGTTCTGGAGAGGCCTCATTCACACTCACCGTACCGCTAAAGCCTCATACTAAAAATATAGACGACAAGAAGCATGTCCGAACCGGCTAACGTGGAGACGCAACCACCTCCTGATCAGCCTGAGAAGCCAGGCACAGGAGGTGAGCCGTCAAAACCTACCCGAGTTTCCAAGAAACGAACGAAGACTGGGTGCTTGAGTAAGTGTTATCGCCATCCTTCGCTAAAGTGGCTTTCGACTTGAGTCTGAGACGACGGCCCCGCAGCCGTTGTGAGTATACTGTGCCATAACCTTAGGACTGTTGGCTAACATACACATCCTTTCCCCACAGCGTGTCGAAAACGTCGTATAAAGTGTGGAGAGGAACGGCCAACATGCAACAACTGCGTGAAAAGCAAGCGTGTTTGCGAGGGATACAGCCAACGGGTCGTATTCAAACTTGGAGGAGGCTTCGGTAATGAGGATGGCCAACTCGATGGAATGGGATACTATGGATACCCAGAACAAATGCCATATCTCCCCGGATCAGATCCAAATTTACCGTATGCTTTGCAAGCCGCGAGAGGAAACATGAATCTACAAAGGATTGCGCCAGCTCCATACACCCGCCGGATTGGAGACGAAACCCTTCCAGGGGATCAGTTGCACACGACACTCCCACCCCACCTCCAGTACTACATGGGAGCGCAGCAGCAAGGCCACAATCCGTTACAGTCTCCAGATGATATTCCTCCCGGGTTTCCTCAAGATCCAAACTACCTCCGACATCGAGCATCCGTTTCGCCCATATCTCCAATTGATGTTGGGATGGCGCACCGCGGAAGCATATCATTGGTGTCTCCAGGCCATCAGCCCCCGCTGTCCGCTACAGAGTCTCACTGGCCAGCGTCCGCTACTTCTGCGACACATCCGAACGTTGACTCCGAATATGCTCCGAGGCAACCGTACGGAAACGAGATTACACCACCATCTGCTGCTTCCTCGGCGTCTTTCCACCTCGCATCTCCTACTACACACCAAGCACCTACAACTTCGGCCTCGTCCCGCCCAAGCAATGCTTCTGAAGTCTCCCCTCTTAATTCTTATGGCTACAACCCGTACAATCCTGGTTACGAAAGCCAGCCTTCTGGATACGCAAACACAACCTATCCACCCGGCACATACTCCGGCACAAATTTTAAACCGGAATCAGAATTCGAACAGCACAGATACACAGGTAAGCCATAGGCTTCCCTACGATATTTGGTGCTCTTGCGAAAATCTGGCTGGTTTTATTTGGATATCTTGTGTTGCGTTGCATTAGCCAACGCTATCTAATTGACATTTTGCAACATTTTTTTTTGAGGTAATTGATGATGTATAACTGAGCTTACTGTGATATCAGGTTCTACGACGATTCAGGATCAACAAGGGCAGGAACAAGGGCCAAAAAATGAATTTCTCACAGGTGGCGCCGAAAATGGCTCGGATATAGAAAATGAAGAGCCTAACGACGAAGAGTTCGAGGATGAAGAGGAAGAAGAGGAAGAGTACATCGAGGATGACGATGACGACTTTGAGGACTTCGCTCCCATGGATCTAGATGTCACTTCACGACAGGCAATTTCCACCGCCATTACACCATATACGCAGAACAACGAAAGTACCAGATTGACATTCCGAAGCTTTGTTCTGGAGGCTGGAACCTTAATTAGGTATCAGCCAGTAGCTACGGCATCTCCACTATCAAACCCCACGACGGCAAGGATATTCTGCCATTGGATCTATGTCGTTGCACCAAGTTTGTCGGTTTTCGAACGCCATCCAGCAAACCCTCATCAGTCTTTTATGCCTGGAACTCGACTTAACGGGCCGCAGAATCTATGGTGTTACACAATTCCAACGCTGTCGCTTTCTAGCCCTTTACTCCTACATGCATTACTCGCTGTAGCAAGCTTGCATATAGCAAAGTTATCAGACGAACCAATCACTTCATCATATGTGCACTACCATTTTGCATTACGTCGCCTCCGTAAAGCGATTTCCGATGACAAAGAGCGAGCTTCCGTTACGACACTTGCCGGAACCCTGTTACTAGCGTATTACGAGACCATGGCTGCCGATGTAAGGAAGTGGAGCAGTCACTTACAGGGGGCTAAGAACCTTCTCAAAGAGATTGATTTTGACAATCTGAACAGACGAATGGAAGTACTCGAAGACGAGGAATTGATGCAACAGCAACAACCCCCAAATCGGGCATTTGACGGCATGGGGTCCATTCGCAGTAGGAAAATGCAGCAGAAAGGTGGTAAAGGCACTTCAGACCGGACATCGCCGACTGACGATCCCATCCGGAGATATATTCTTGGATCACGGGAACGACGAAAGATGTCACAAGTGGAGAAAGCTCGAGTTACTAGTGCAAAGGTGTCAAATGCACGAGACCAAGAGACGGCAATTCTGCAGAGTGATTTGTTCTGGTTCTTCGCGAAACAGGACGCATATCAATCCCTACTTAGCGGGGAAGGTCTAGTGTAAGCAGCTTCCAAATTAGTGTGGTTGGAGACGGGAGAGTTAAGTTTTTGTGTCGGTTTAAACGGTTTTGCTAATTAAGGAATGATGTGTGATAGGTTGGATTATGCGCATTGGGGCCTATGTCCTCCGCGTCCTAGGATTGGTACCTTGGGTACTTCTTATGGATCCACGGATTACCTTTACCTTCTCTATGGTCGCATTGCAGATTTTCAAGCCCGTGACGCGAAACGGAAAGCCGAAGTTGAGAAATATGGACCGGCACCAGCGATCTTGGAACTTATGAGAATGGGTGGGGGCGGGCCGCCTGGCCAAGGTGGTCCTCCCGGGGGCCCTCCTGGGGGCCCTCCCCAAATGGGTAGGCAAGGTGGCCCTTCTGGTGGTCCTCCTCCAATGGGTGGCCCTCCTCCAATGAGCGGCCCTCAAGGCGGCCCTCCTCCAATGGGAGGTCCAGGAGGTCCTCAAAGTGGCCCTCAGGGAGGCCCTCAAGGAGGCCCACCTCCGGGATGGCAGGGCGGTCCCCCACCGGGATGGCAAGGTGGTCCTCCACCTGGATGGCAAGGCGGTCCTCCACCAGGATGGCAAGGCGGTCCTCCACCAGGATGGCAAGGTGGTCCTCCGCCCGGTTGGCAAGGTGGTCCTCCGCCCGGTTGGCAAGGTGGTCCTCCGCCCGGTTGGCAAGGGGGGCCTCCGCCCGGCTGGAAAGGTGGCCCGCCCCCAGGGTGGCAGGGAGGCCCGCCGCCTGGTATGACGGGACCTCCTACTGGGATGCCAGATCACCCTCCAGAAGCAGGCCCACCCTCAACTTCATCTACATCTCCAAGTGCAGAAGGCGGTAGCCAATCCACACCTCCATCTGCGAACTCAGGTATGTCGATAACTCATCTCTGCTAATGTATGTTGCATCAAGCTAATGGGACACCTTATAGCCCCCAAATCACCCCCAAAGTATACCAAAGCGGAACTCGAATCAATGACGGCAGAGGCCGAACAGGAATGGTTGGAGATCTACAAAGCCCTCCTGCTATTCCAAGAATCATTAGGCGATGAATTCCAACCACTCGAAGAAGAGCTTATGCCCCCCCAACCTTCTCCCTTCGGTGATGCAATTTTTTACCGAACGTACTCCGTATCTTGCTTACAGGCACTTTACAAAACGGCTCACATCATCCTAGAGCGTTTACACCCCTCAATGCCCTCAAATGGATGGATGGCTGCAGGTATTGCAGCTCGCAAAACAGCCGGCCTAGCTCAAGAAATGGGCCGTATCGCTGCAGGTTTATTCCCACCTATTCAGGCATTTGAAATCAGTCCACCTCTCGGTGGGGTCCTTATCGAACTATCATTCTGCATGCTCTTTGCAGGTGTGCAGTATCAGGACCCTAACCAAAGAGAATGGATAGTGGAGCGTATGTATAATGTGGGCAAGATGACAGGGTGGGGTACTGCGAATCGCTGCGCCTTAGGTTGTGAGCATGCGTGGGAGAAAGCAGCAGCAATCGGCAAAGGCCCACCGTATAAAAGAAGAGCCAGCTCGGAGCCTAGAGAAATGCCAATTGGCGTCCAAGAGGGGACAAACTACGTCTTCCTTGGGTCCGCGAACAAGGCTCATTGGGCAACAGCACTGTTAGGGCCTTTGGAAAATAAGATGGAGACCATGGCGCTTGATGGCGGGATGTAATCAACTGAAGGTTCAGTTGGTTTAGCTGCGTCCATTCTTAGTTCTCGATAAAGTTATTTTTGGGATGGCCATATTATTTTACCATCTATCTACTTGTTTATCCTTTCTCGTCTCTATTATTATTTACTTTTCTTTTATTTAATTATCGCCAGCGGAGTATACAGTCGAAACTTCGACACCCGCATTCTCTTTTTATTTCTTTATTACTTCCCCATTAGATCCATTTATTGACCAGCTAGAGACAGATTCTTGATTGGATCCAAAAGTATAGTATCTAATATCGTGGTACACGCCTGGGCACGGATCCAGTATACATTGGTATTTTAGAGAGGGGACTTTAATAAGATCAATCATCAACATGCTCCCTTATAGATGACATGGCCGAAGCTCTGCAGCTGCAACTAGTGAATAGTGCGACCCTAGCTAGACGCCCTACTATAGTTCTAATATCTATAGCGAATTTTAACTCAATTCAAGTTATATATATAAAACTATGAGAAAGCCAACAAAATACACGTTTCTTCTCCTGTTTTAACCCCAGCTAGGTTACTTCGTGTATATATAGAAAGAAAGCAGGTAAAAGGTTTAATTCAAATGTACAAACATAGAGACAAGTACAGGAAATCTAATCTAGGTCTAAGTCTAAAGTCTAAGTCTAAAGTAACCATCAGTTCTTCTACTTGCATCCATCATTGTTGATGTCTATGAGTCTAGAATGCAAATCCTCTATGTGGATATCGTTGTGGAAAGATCGCTGCCCCGTGCGAGAAGGAAGTGGGAATAAATGTTCATCAACTCCAGAGTAAAAAATGTGTAGGGGGAATAAGGGGGGGAATATAGAGAAAAGCAAAGGGGAATCTTTGTGGCTTGCTAAAATGGTTTTGGTATCATGTTTCGAAGGTCGTATTCCGTGTGTAGTTCGTAAAAAGTCATGCTATCCTTCTCCTTAAATGGATAGAGATATATATGTATATATCTAGTCGTCGAAATCCATATAATCTTCTGATGGTGGGTTCGTGTGGAAGCGGTAAACTCGTCGACCAGATGTTGCATATAGATCCCTACAGCCGTCCAACCCATCTTTGGAGAATTTGATAGAGAGGACCTCATCTTCTAAATCAAGAGTTTTGATTAACTCCGCGCTAGAAATCGAGTAGAGGCGGATCTTGCTGTCCTCTCCTGCCAATGCCACCAATTCCTCGGAGTGATCAACGTCGAATCCCAACTTAATGGTTGATTTATTGAAATTCTTGTACGTCAAAACTGGCTGGGTTGGAGTCTTTGGCTTGCATCCTCGCTGGTGACCAGTCATTGGCCGGCAGTAGCGGAGATCGTGAAGAACTGCCTGGTTTCCGAGTCCGTTGACAAGGATATGGTGGTCATTATTGAGCTTTCGCATATGAGTAATCGAGGAAACATGTGAGGCGAGAGCGGTCTCCTGAGCAATATCCTTTTCAAGGTTACGTCTGTTGTCGTAAATTTGAATTTTACCGTTACGGGAGCCGGCGAGAAGGGTATTCCTGTCGACGTATTCAAGGGCTAGGACATCGCTCTCTGGGCGAATAAGGATGGAAGGAGCGGTGCTGGAAGTCAGGGAAAGTAGACCTCGTTTTCCGGACTTGTGGCTACCACCAATTGCGGTAAGTCCAGACTCGTGAGTAGCACAGGCCCAGATACAGCCAGCGTCGGGGATGGTGACAACTGCAATAGATTGGTGTTAGTCTCACTCTGCTCTATTATAATCTAAGTCGGTCCTTACCAGAGTCAATATTAGGGTGTCCGGACTTATCAAGCGATATCGTAGCGTATATCTGCCCAGAGGCGACCAGGACACCCTTTCCTTCAGGCATAATCGCAGATGATGTCATCCGATTTTCCTGTTAGGAGGATTCAGTGTCAGCAGATTTCAGTTTATATGATTACTAATGGGTCATGCATTGCTTTCTTACCATCCCTGGCAACTTGACGGTTCTCGAAGGAGTATTTCTCACTTCATAAAACGAGTCATCGGGCGGTTGAGAGTACCATCTACAAATATCCAATTAGTTTCGCCGACACTTTGGGTTGAAGGTTAGGAAGGGACTTGATAACCACTCACCTAAGCCCTTGATTCGGCGCAAATGTAAAGCAGCCACCGAGTCCTGGTGCAGTTTCCAAGCCCGAGAGCTTCTTGTCTCTAGAAGCTGAGATGATGCGTTCTTCGCAGAGCATACTAGCCCACACGGATAAGTTGCCATCTCTTCGAGGGGCTTCTAGCTTCAAGAGTCCCATTTGCATCCTCAATCGGTAGTTGAAGACATCGTTACTGCTATCGCTGATACGGCGTCTTCGTTTGAGGAGAGGACGTATTGCTTCCTCCTCACGGCGCTGGAAGTAGACGATACGCTGTCAGCATGCTGCCCAATTGAACACCCTGGCGTTATGATGGATCCAAAAGTACCTGCTCCTCGGCTTCCCGAGCGGCCTCCCTCTCCTGCTTCACTCGATCGGCATTGTAAACGGACGTGGTATTTGTATGGGTCGCAGTGATCTTAAAATATTTCTTCTTCTGGTTATCTAATCAAAACCCCCAGGCGCTGTTAGCTTTGAACCTTTGAAGGTATCCGCTTGGTGGATCGGAATGGAACGTGCGAAGGGGCTTACCGTAGTAGAATCCCGGAATTTCCGGGACTGAAGGCATTGTGGCGAGGGAAGCTTCCAACAAGCATTACTAGCTAGGTCGCACAAAAGTATTATCGAAGTGGGGCGAAAAAGAGGGCTTAAGCCACTTCTTTTCGCGATCTGTAGATGTCGGAATTGAATGAATGGATGTTGGAGAGGACAAAGCGAAGGAGGCCTCGTCCCTTTTTTTTAGCTGTACAGAAAGGGTCAAAAAAAAAAAAAAAAAAAAGAGCAAGATCGCTGGCGGAGCGGCCAAAAAAAATTTAATCGCCTGAAACGAGTCAGGGAATTTTTAGCGTGCTTCTAGAAGCCGGAGTTCTTTCGGAAGCCCCTGATTGGCTACTAAATTTGGATGTATGTCACTGCTATCTCCGAGTGTTATCTTGATCTAATCTTGTGGAATGTCGGAGATAGGACACAGATAGATAATCTCGTGGCCATATGCCTGGTGCACATGGCTGGTGGAACCTCACCAACTTAACCTTCGTCACGAAAGCTGGCAAGGCGAGTGGATCTCCCACGAGTCCACATCCGATGGCTCCACCGCATATTGGCGTGGCCAAAAACAGAGCCTCACCAACTGCTATGATGGTGGTGTGGGGGGCTGAGAACGGACCTATCCACAGCCCCCCAGCTAATTTGACAGATGGGTACCGGGTCCCATTCGTGCCGTCGACAGCGCTGTTGCTGAAGAATCCACTGCGCACCGCCCGAGAGTCGCAAAGCTCTAAAAGTCTTACTTTATCTGACGGACAATTGCTTATTTCCACGTAAAATGAAGGTCAGGTATACAACATGTCGGGATTGTGGGATATCGACATGATTATCAACTGAGACCCATTTCCTGCGCGACACGGACTATTAAATCTAATCGTGTAATCTTCAAACCCTACTAGCGCACAGTGGGAAAAGATGTCATGGATATCTTCTTTGCTATTACGGGGTACACGGCAGATAATTGCTATTCGAAAGAAAAGAAAGAGCAAGCTGGCTTTTAATCTTTCGACTAAAGTAGTGTGCCTCGGTCGGCAAAGGGGGGTAAAGATATATTTGGACGACCCAGTTCATGTGATTGTTAATTTCCGGGTGACGGCCAATATTCGCAATAACGTAGGCCTCATATAACATCTATACGTGCGTATATATGAGTATGTGCATACACAGTACATACGTACGCAAGTGTACGCGCTGGTAGACGGGATGAAATCGAACACCATGCCACCTGCAAGTTCAGGGGTGTTTTATGGATAAATGTAAATGAAGATCATCATAGCGGGAGGTTTTCTTCCAAACACTTATCGCGATCAAACCTGCAAACCTAAGGGTGGTATAGGAGCCAGTGCTGGGAACCGAATATTATAATGAAAGGGAGTTATGGCCAATCCCAGCGTCTCATCGTTGGGTGGTTACGGTTAGCAGCCGTTACTTAGTAAGGAGTATGTACTTGCATAGGAGAGGTTCGATTGATGACCGGGGATTTGAGGGGTAGCCTGGCTGTTCCGCCGTAAGATGGCAGTTTGGGAAAGTGTCAGCTGGACAATTCTTTGGTTCGGGGAGTCGGAGCGAAAAACATGGGCCGGTGATTTCAAACCCTTCGGCCAAACTCACTCCGTCAAATATCTGATCTGAGGAACCATTCTCAAAGTTCATAGCGTCGGCGTAAAATAGGATTTTAAAGCGTGGGAAATTTCGAAAGCGCGCAGAGTCCGCTATAATAAAAAAAAATATATACAGAGTACAGAGTACATGAGAAAAAATAAAATAAAAGGAAAGACATCAGCCTGAACGGGAACCAGAACAATGGAACCCAAAAAAGTAATTCTCCCTAGTGCTTCCCTAGGACTTCCAACAATTGCGAGTGGCTGATCCAACGGGCCCTTGGAGAGGGAAGCGCACTGTTTGCGAGAGGCTCGAGCGGCTATGCTGACCCCAAATGCCACGTTTTTTGCGCGAAAAGCAGGATCCACAGTCATAACGGGTGTCGCCCCCAGTTTTCCAGTGGTCCACATCCAGTAAAACTAAGCTGGGTGTTCGGTACCAAAGCAAGGGTGATTTCTTATTGAATGCACAGGTGACCCAAGATTGCAATGCAGAATCAAAAGTAACAAACTCCATCTGTGGATCCATAACACAAAGAGCCGGTCATGGCTTTACGGTTCGGTGGCCCTTCCCTTCCAAAGGGTATATCGTCAGGTCCACACATTCATGAAACTGCAGGTACCCGAGGAGACAATGGTTTGGATCCTGGATGCTCTTCAAACGTACGTCAGACAGTGTACGGCATCACGACCTGATATACCCAGTAACCCGGATATGCCTATATCGATAGAACTGTCATCAACAAAATTCCAAAAGGTTTTTTCCCTCCTACCCTCCTTACCTTTTACTCGCCTGCATACCCACATTCGGAAGTACGTCCGAGGAAATTGATTTGCCGACAATGTCTACCGAGAACATATTTCGTGGGGGGTTTCGATCCAGGGTAGCTTTGTAATGCTTACGTGTCGGAAAGGGTAAAAAGTTCCCCTGCCCGTGTGCTTGAGACCGCCATGACTCGCAAGAATAGCTTTAAAGATGCAATGCCCTAAGAACTTTTAGAACAATAAAATCAAAGGAGCATTGTCTACTCCTAATGCATCACACCATAGCAGCCATCGGTACCAAGTGCTTAAGTGCGTTTCGGAGGACATGTAGAGTATTCCGTAAATATAACCTCGAAGTGTGCTCCTGGAAATTCTCCGGCCACATGTTCAGGAGCACGGAATGTAATTAGTATTCTGGAATCATTTAATTTCAAGGGCGAGAGGCGTCGATGTATCCAAGATGTTGGCGACCAGCAAGGTTTCCCCTTGAAATCATCGTTTTTAATAACTATGTTCCATCGAAAGAGAAATTCTGTCGCATTTTCCTAATCCAGAAACCCTCCGGTAAAACCTGCTACCATCGACATCGAAGGGATGAAAACCCCCTCCTTAACCTGGTCAAGTGATAACTTTTGCAACATGTACACGGGACGGTAGTCAAGGATATCAAACCGTTTGGCTGGAGACGACTCCTTTCTTCACAACTGATTTTCCAACATCAGCATACTTTATTCAGGCTCAAGCAATGTACCCCCGAGCTAGCATTTACATTCGGCTAATCAGTTAGCTGCCCGAGAAAGCATGTAGAGATAGGGTCAACAACGGAAAGCGAGAATCAACGTCGTAACCTTGGAGGTTGGTTCTTCCTCCCATCCGCTTTCTCGGAAATCGCTCAACCTAACCACCACCTCAAGAAGTAAATGGAAGATCTACGTTAACCGCGGTTAAAGTAGGACTAAAACAATTTCAGCAATGTGATAAATATGACGAATCACATTTGAATGGTTGTGATTTACTGCATCGGGTTATCACTTACGAATCCGCAGGCTGAAACGTGACTTCCCTCGTGCAGCTCTGGTGTGCCGTGTGCGATCAAGAAACTTGCTTCGGCATCGCTTCTCGAAGCATATCACGAGGCCGCTAGCATTGAACAAGAAGAGTGCCGGTTAATAGGGGCTGGGGCTGCCACTTCTGGTGCACTCCTGGCCTATCATGATACCTTCGATGATAAGATGTCTCGCTCGTACGGGTGGTCGGTGTGATTAGAAGACTAATTTGCGCCTCCGCATCACTATGCTAACCAGAAAGAGGTCGGAACCATGGCCGAAGAAGCCTGCGCGGAAAAAATATGCACCAACAGCGAGAGGGCGAGAAATTGCTACCCAAAAAAAAAAAAAAAAAAAAAAAAAGTTTGGACGCTCTTCGTTATTTGTTAGAGCCACATGGGAGGAATCTCAAACCACCTCCTGCAAAAGTTAGTAGTTACGAAAGCTTGGGTCGGGTGGAACGGTCCCAACCGCAACATTGGAGAGCCGACATGCCCAATCCCGCGACGCTGGGAGTCTCACTGATTGTTATCTTCTTTGGATTTAAGCTTAAGAAAACCCAAGCTTCCTCTCGGTTTCGCTTGATGCAATGGAGAAGTGAGGGGATTTTTTTCTTCTCCCACCTACCTCGACTCATCAGATCATATGAAACGTTATTCACTTGCCATCAAAATGGTAGCCAGGGGTTGTCTCAATCGTTTCCTGCATGAGCAAGTTCAAGAATGTGTCGAGGTGTTTTTTTTTTTTTTTTTTTTTTTTTTTCTTCTCTCTCTCTTCGGTTCGCCTTTGATGTCAGCATGGCTGGAATGGCTGCATTGGTTCAAATGACATGATTCCAGCGGTTGCGCAATTATTCATCAAGGCGTTCCCGTCCAAGTGGTGTCCTCGTTCTAACTAGATCTCTTGAAGGCTCGTATACCCGGCTCTTTTTTTTTAGATTCCCTGCACATCTGCCCGACTCGTTGGTGCCTGAATCAAGTCTCGAAGACAATCCTGCAAAAGGTGCGTTCGTCGTGCAGAAGGATGTCTCTGATATTGATAATAGTCCTCTCTTGGAGTTGCAAACTTTGGGTCGATAGCCAAGATGGAGGGGTAAGAGTTGCTTTGTCTCGCAACTGAACACTCTCGTCTAGGTGCGGAAAACAAACTGAGAGAAATCGCTGATACCTTTCTGAATCATACCACCCCTGACTAACGGAGAAGAGAATGGGATATTACATATATTCGATACTTGATCAGTGATAATGGCGCGAAACAATAAGGTTTGTCGGGGTATGAATGTGAGGTACATACATGTAGACATCGTATATGCGTACGGCGTGTGTAAAATATCAAGTCCAGTGACCAGGAGTCTGAAGATCATCAGATATGGCCTGAGGTGGTTAGACTAGGTTCATTAACGGATTTCGGATTTATATTCAGATCAGACTAGTGCCACCATTCAGCTGGGGATGGTTGCGTGTCGTGTCGAACGTGCGCGAGCTAGGTCGAGTTTCTCATATCAAGCTTGTCCTCACACCGTGCCTTGTCATGCATGTTTGTAGACCCTTGTCCAACTGAATTGCCTGCCGAAACCTTCCGCATGGCTGTCCAGCACCAGGTTATGCCCAATCTATTCCATATCTGCCCTTAGGTGTTCGTGACGATGCCTCCCCGTCTTTGCCTCTTCTCGTGGTGGTTAGTGACAATGTCCCGAGCTCGTTGACGACCCTTAATTAAAAGCAATAATGAGGTCAACAGGTGGCCGAAGCCGAGCAACCTGGATTGGCTCTATCTCTGGGAACGTTCAATCATCCTTCAAATTGGACTCGACCCCAAATGAAGCAAGGCACGGAATTCGGCTTCGACTAGGCTCGAGTTCTCGTATTGCATGTTAGTATCCCAAGTCATGTTGAATGTCGAGCCGTGCACTGCCATCATCTGCCATAGCTCATTCGAATGTTCAAAAATAGATATTCATTTTCAACTAGGCAGGCTCGCGATATCAATCAATTTAATCAGCCTTCTTGAAGGGCTTCCATTGATCGAATTTCAAATATCCAGAAATCAGGAATTAGCAAGGATCTATTCCAAGCGACCCCAGACCGCAGTGCTATCACCATCGCGCGCGAGACTCCTCTCTCTACAACGTGGGCCGGGAGGGGTTTGGTTAACGTTTGCGATTTCCATCTGAACCTACTCCATAATGTGTCCAGGACCAACCTGGCTATACATTTTGTACTTACAGATTCAAGTTTCTTTTTTTCCTCTTGTCCACCCTTTCTCTCCTCTTTCCCTTCTCCCTTCCGTTTTTTTTTTTTTTATTTTTTTTTATTTTTTTATTTTTTTTTTTTTTTTTTTTATATATCGTCGCACCCACCCTTATTATGCGAAACATATAGCTTTGACCTGTTACTGCTGCTGGGGAAGTTAGTACTATAGACAACGTCCGTCTATACAAGCTCTAATATCCTGAAGTTAATCTGCAGGGTAGTATCTAAACTGCCTGCTTAGTGGCGGACACACCGAAGTACCAGGCCATCATTATCAATTTGAACCTATCCCGCTACCTACAATCGGGTCTGTGACTTGCGCATTTGGTTCAGATCATTAATTTCCAAGACTCCTCTTTCGAGGATATTGTCACTACGCAGTACTATTGCGATCATCCTTCTTGCCCATACCTGCCTCATTCTCCCAGTCTTCGAATTTCCTTACCTTTTTTTGCTGTGCTTTCCTTGGGAACGATTTCGCATATACCCGGGAACCTAACTTTCGCTTTCTAACCCTAGTCACCATATTGACCTCCTTCCCCAATCCAGTACAGCCCGAGACTGAGGCTTCCGGTACGACCACCATCCGAGCAAATTATCAGGCGTCGCTAGCTGCAGCTTAGTAGCGCAGTCAACATCAGTGGATTCGACCTTAGCCCCTCTGGCTCTTGGTTCACCTCTACCTTGTTGTTTTTTTCTGGCGGCTTTTTTTGGCTTTTCTTTTTCCTCCGTTCTTTCCTTTTTCTGAGTTTTCTGGCACCCTGCACCCTCCCCCTCATCATCCCATACCGATACTTTGGCTTGTCCGCAGAGTTGTGGAGCATCTAGCGTCTTCATTCAGAATAGCTTCGATTTCTTCCCTTCCCTAACAATTTCTCCCCCAAAAAACACGGAACTGTAGAGCCTGGCACCAGTACCCACCCTCTTTTTTTTTACTGGGAATTGGTAACGAACGAAAGAAACAAAAATAAAACATTGTACAGGAATTACCCAGTCCAAGCAATTGACTTGGTTCCTGGAAAAGTAGAGGCGTTTTAGCAGGCCAAATCAGAATATTATTTTTTGACGTCTTGACCCCGACCTATATCAGTGTTTGGCACTATCGTACGAACCAGGGACAGATTGATATTGCGGTTCGTGTCAGTCGTGGGCGCTGCTTTCTCGAACCTCGTCCCATAAAATTAACGGGAACCCAGCAAACAGCCTTCTTTTTACCCCCATATCGACTGACATATAACGACAAGATACCCACAAACCACGGACTGCCTAACAAGTATTCCTTTCTAATTCCGGATAGCGGTTGGGTTCCTTTTTTATATACTTCGATACATGTTTTTTTTTATTCCTTTTTGATTTTATTTTTAAAAATCTATATTCCTCCTTTCGCAGCCCACGTTTAGGCCTTGACTCCAACCCGCAGCCTGCACCGTCCGCAGTCCCAAGCGAGTGGATCATTGAGCAGTACCTTTCTCAAGCTGCTCCATTCAGCTCACCAGCCGCATAACTTTTTATCTAAACATCAGTTTTTGGTAGGACCATTACCTGTAAACCCCGATTGTCCTTCCTTGCCTCTGTCTTGCCTGGTTTCAATCGATTCGAAGGCAGCGTTTTATCTAACCGAATTATCCGTTTACAGTCGGCCTCCCGCTCGCATTTTTCTCCCTCCATCTGCACCGGCCACTGCATATACCTTAATCTCTAATCTATAACCTCTCCTCAATTCCGTGGACTATAAATCCGCTTCGGATTTTGATATCGACACTTTGCATATTCCATTATTCCATCTCCGACGCCATACATCATATCAGCTAGCTCCTAACGATTCTCTTGACGTGAATTCCATCCTTCTGCTGTGTCAAACGAAACGAGTTCCTTTTTATCCTTCCAGTAAGTGCATTTATGAAAGCAAAAATGACGAACAATCCCTGAGAATCCAAACCAACCTTCCTTCGTGTCGAGTCATGATAAGAGGCGTTCTATCTCCACGTCTTGGTTCGGTGCCGGACCGAGCTGTCAGGCGTTGAACCTATCTTCCCAGGAAGAACAAAAAAAAAAAAAAAAAAAAAAAAAAAAAAAAAAAAAACAGTGACTTCAAGGTCTCCTATTGCTAGCAAGCATAATAACTTAGGGTCAAGTGGGGCCGGTTGCTGGTGAATCGTTTTCCGCATGCATCGGCGTCACTCCCTACTGCCGCTATTGCATCTACAAGCGAACCTTTTGTTGTCGATTCCCACTGACATCTCTTCGCTACTATAGTTCTTTTTTTTCTTCTCCCTTATATATATATAACATCGCTCTGCCTTCGGGGAAGTTTCTAGTCTTGAAATTTACCATCAGTACTTGGTTAGTTCAGTGGATGGCCAGGGCATCTCCTCAATAAGTTTGGGACTTAGGGATAAAGGATCTGGGCCTCGGTATTTCGGGATAGTTCCTCTGGTTTATTGTGAGGATACTTGGATTTGGACATATACAGCTCTGCTTCATGACCGACATGGAAAGAATCCTTCACGATCAGCAGCCTCAACAGTTCTATTCGCGAAATAACTCGGTCACAATGCACCAGCCTCCAGTCAGCGGACCTGCGTACTCAAGTATGAACTCGACATCTTTCAGTTCTGCGCCCTCTTATTCATCTGGCCCCGCGCCAACGTCATACTCTACACAAATGCCTCAACAAAGGATAGCCCCGGCTGGGTTGACTGAGCACGAAGGAGCTCAGAATCTTACAAATTTGTCGAATTCGACTCCGTTCAGTTCTCATAGACAACAGCCCGTCCCTCTGCTCCCAATGCCAACCAATTCTATGCAACAGCAACCACAGCACCAAAATGCGTTGGCGCCTTTAGCTTCCGCTCCACCGGGAGCACACCGTGGGAGTGTCACACAGGCCCCTTTAGTTACGCCAAATACTACTACGAGCGGCCCGAGAACAGCAAGCAAGGCAGGGGAAAAGTTTGCTACTAATGTACCGTTTCCTGTGGCGCCTCCTACAAAGGACGCGAATGGAAAATTTCCTTGCCCGTACTGCGCAAAAACATATCTGCATGCAAAGCATCTGAAGCGCCACCTCTTACGACGTAAGTTTCCGATAACCCGTTCCCTAGTACCCATATTAAGAAGTTACTAATGGATTTGAACCAGACACCGGAGACCGACCTTACCAGTGCCCGCTGTGCAAGGACTGCTTTTCTCGTAGTGACATCCTAAAACGACATTTCCAGAAATGTTCAATAAGAAGAGGCAATCCAACAAATGCGACCCACCTTTCGCAAACTCACGCTGCCCGCGAAGCCGCTGCTGCGGCTCAACTTGCAGCTGGAAAGACGCCTACTGGCCCCAAGAGGAAGACCCTGACATACGATTACAACAATATGCCGAGGAGTCCCTCTCACCCACAGACTCCAGCTACTAGCGCTGAGATAATTAGCCCTGGGATGTATGCGCCAACTACCGCGGCTAGTGCGCCAGCCTTCCCAGAGTTCCCTCGACAAACCCCCGTAGCTGGAACGTGCGACGAATGCGCAAGGATGAAAGTCCGTTGTGATTATGGCCAACCATGCCAGAGATGCGCGTCCCGTAATCTCGAGTGCACGTATCTAAAAACCATGAAGAGACATTCAGTCGCAGTTGTATCTCATGTCCAGACTGGGATGCAACATGGAAACGAAAGATATAATAATTACCTACAACCGAATACGACACAAAGCTCGACCCTTTCTTCCCCTCATGAATACACAACTGAGTCCTTCAACTTTGCGCAACAGCAACAGCAGCAAGCCGGTATGGCTCACCAGTATAATTCAACCCATCTTCAACAAGGGCACCAACAATTCAACCAAACATCCAACCCCCATATGTCCGGAATGCAGAATTCGCCACGAACTCTCCCTTACCAGCAACCCCGTCGTCAAACCATCCATGACACACTTTATAGCTCTCTCCACCATGCGCACCAACCTAATGATTTAGATTGGTCGACCTTACTGCAACCTACCCAAGAAAACTACGCCGAGACAAATTTCTACGACCCACAGTCAGGGACTAGTGGAGGACATGGACAAAGCATGGCGCCTATGCCAATGATGAATGCACGTCCGGTGTATGCCACCGAGGTAAGCTAAAACTCTCCTGTGCTCAATCATGTAGGATCTTGACGTAATGACTCTAGTCCGGCGTGAGAAGGCATAATTCCCAGGATCACGGATTTTCGAAACCTCCAGCGGCATCGGAAATTGTGAAAAAGGAGTAAAAATGTCGATACCGTCAACGAAGCATGGCCTGCATGTTCTACGACTATAACGGTTCATCGAGAAGATGTTAGTAGGCACCTGCCTCACGGATCTATCAACCGGCGTGAACGGATCGAAGGCCAACACTCGAATCTAACCAATATTTCCTCTCGTCACGAATTCTCTTTATTATGGGCTCCGGCTCCCGAACTCTCGTATTTCCATATATTTCCCTATTTACTAAGTCCTCCTGCTTCTCTAAAAGTTGGTGGTTATTTTTAATATATCTATCGTCATTTCTCTACCAACCTTCCTTCTTTACCTGCACATTTTTACCACTTCTACCCCTCGACATCTCACGTTGAGTGTATTTACTGTGTGCTTCAGCATAGCGTCTGGTGTATGATATAATGCAAAATAGTTGCAGTCGCTTCCGATCTCTTATTTCTATTCGCTCTTTTACCTACCCCTCAATCACTTTCGAAATTTCGCGAAACCAACTTTTCTTTATCTGGTGTTTTCATTTTCATTTTCATTTTAGATTACGGGGAAGTGTCTAAGTTACTTTTTCATAGATTGGATTATGGTTTGGGGAGGTGCATTTTCTTTTCCCTTTGCTTTCTATCGCAGGTTCGGTTTGTGGTTTAAGTTTTTTTTTTTTTTTTCTTCATAACCTCTTAGAAGGATCATATTCTTGCCACCTTGGAATTTTCTTATTCTATTGTATTTTCCTTTTTCCTAGTCTTTGGTCTTTCATTGGCAGCCTTTTTTGCCTTATGGATCATGCAATGCCCCCCCCCGTTTTTGTTTTATTCGGTGAATTCTGGGTTTCGATTTTCCCACTTTCCCGGATTTCCTCCGTTCATGTTTTCCGTCCTGTTTTCCGCTCTTGCATATTCTTAGCAAAGCAGAAAAGCAAGATATCCTGTATTTACGTGAGATAAAGCTCTTTGGAGCTTCTGAAGAAATAAACAGTGCACACATGCACGAGTACATACTTTCGTCCGGCAGATAATGCAAAGCTAATAATAAGTGGGAGGCTGAAAAAAAAAGTTTTCCCAGCCTCCAGTGGGCGTCAGATATATGCCTTAGGCATCGCACCGAGTCCCCGCCGGCACCGACAGCCGAGAATCGAAGGATTCTAGGTTCGGAGCGCGTGGGTCGATTATCGATGTACGGGGGACGCAGGAATTCACTACACTAGACAAAGCACAATGCTGTTCTGGAAACCTTTTTTTTTTCTGTTATCAGCCAATACTACCCCGTACAGGGGGTGTGGTGTGTTCGAAGATGGCACAACATCGGAGATCCGGATGTATATTTATATGCCTTATATACCGAGACTCGAGAGAAATCTAATATACCCGAGGACTAGGGGCTTCGAGAATAACGGTGCACCTGGTAACACGAACTATACAGTCGAACGGCATGTTCATCAACAGCACCGTCTCGCAAATTGAAGATTATCATCCGATCCAGCGCTCAACTATATTTAAGCGTTTTGGGGAGTACTAGGTTTACTCGGCAACAGATTCCAATGTACCTATGCCCCGTACTAAACCCGTGAGATTTTCAACCGTGGGAAATATTAATAGGCACCAGAGGATGTGCCTGGTTGGGAATTTTACTGGCCAGAAAGGCGCGGCTTAGCATCACGATAGCCTCCCCCTCTCGTCCCTGTATTCTGTACTCAGCTACGGATATTCTAAAACTGGCCTTCTTAATATATTCCATATTGTTGGAGTATCCCCAACCTCGTTTTCCTAGAACGCTCACTTGTGTCGTTTATTTTTTCGTCTTCTGTCGAAGGTTGTCTCGCCGTATCGCCTAGTCCAACCGGGGATACGAGGTTTAGCTAGTCGGCTCATTTCCTAGTTCTGGAAATAGACTTTTGGTACGTATTTGTACCCAAAGCCAAGTTATCACCGGGCCTAGTGGTCCTTCTTTGGGCTCATAGTGGCTTTACTCCGTGGAAAATAAAGCTTTCTCTAAAAATCACGGCAAGGGCATATACGCTCTAACTCCGTTCGAAACTAGTTTGGCTATAGTAAGCTGCTGCATGCAAAGAAGCCAGTATGTACAGAGGATAAGACGATGGAAATGTCGACTTCCCTTTTCCGTTAAACAATCGGTCACGGTTAGTGGGGGGTTTCTTGACACGGTTAACTTGCTGGTCTGTTCAGGGCAATATTTCCCTAGGGCCCTCGGGATATATAACCTACAACTATAGATTATGTCATAAAATTTGCGACTGAGGAATGGACCTTCAAGCTACGTTAGCTGCTTGGTTGTCCCTAGTATACTGTGCCGTCTGATCCTGTATCTAAATAGCATACATGGCCATAAGCTGACGCATAAAGTCGGGTGATTGGGATTTGGCCTCTCACATGAATCAAAAAATATCATTGTATTTCGGGGTGGCGGGCCTCGAAACTCCAACAACTTGCAATTTTGACTATCAAGGCTTACTATCATTGGTGGTAGTCCATGGTGTCAACTCCTTCCCACAGCAAAACAGCTTAAAGTATTCACGGTATTCAATAGGACACATGCATGGCGGTGAATCTTTTTCCTATGCATTAACATGAAACCCGCGAATGGCAACTCCGGGATGCAGAATATTGCATGCAGTTACTCTTGCAGTTTCCTGTTAAGTGTCAAGGCCGTGATGCATAGATGTTCACGGGACACTTTGTGATAGGTACGTCAAGCGAGCCCAGTACAGCGCGGTACTTGTCTATCGATCTATCTTACACGGTATATGCGTACAGGAGCCTAGCTAGACCTCCTCTTTGAAGGGATCTGTACCCGCCGTAGGAGCTCTTTTCTTGGCTTCGTCCCGTCTAGCTTACAAATGAATACTTTGCCACTTTGTAATTTTTCCTCGAGCGGTATTTCTCATTTTTGTAATCTTTGAAAGTTGTCACACGTGCTAGTTACAACGTTAGTAGCTAAACGGGTTAGGCTGCTAAGTTGTCTGAAATTGTAGGGCCTTGCGCTTGATATACGTGATAATTCACATGCCTTCAAAGGCTTTCTTTCTTTCTTACTTCCTTCCTTCCTTTTTTCTTTCTACGATTTCAATGGCAAAAGAATATCCAGAGGCGAAAGCAATTTGTTTCGAATGCTACATACTCCAATATGCAATCGACAAATCAGATACTGACAAATTGCTAGTTATACATAATCCCGTTAGATCTTAGCTTGGTAGCCGGCTCCTTCCAATTGCTTAAGGGAGAATACGTGGAATCTTAGTGGGAATAGTTCCGTAGACACCAACCTGATTTATCGTCATTGCTGCTATAAAATTTTTAACCTGAGCGTTGGTAAACGGCCCATTTATATAATCTCCCCATGGGCATGATCTAGCATATCATATCCATTAAATCTACGCCGTACTTATACATAGCCACGCATTTCGGAGTGACGCAATCCAACAACGGTTCGGATGTTTTAAGTTTTCAGCGTATACTATAGTGAGATAGTCATTTTTGATATCAAGGCCTATTCAATATGCTATGCATCGAACTCAATATAGCCATCAACAAGGTCGGAAAACTTTCTAGGCTTCAAGTTTTATAAAGGTCGCTACGCATACGTGATTTCTGATTGTAAAGAACATGCCTAATGGTAAAATTCTTGGTTGCCCGTCCCTTCTCCCTCTTTAATAGGCGGTAGAAACCTTTGATTGGCCAGATACCGTGTTTAAGGCAGAATGATCTCGTCGACGTCCTAGATGCATCGATGTCACAGGCGGAGAGGGATAGATAAATCCATAGGCCCATCTAAGAATATTCAGACGGCATGCCGGCAATCTATCACTGTAGGAAACCGGAATCGATCCTATGCTACTGCAATAATGCACAATGTCACTAATTCACATTGTAGGATTCTGGTCTCATATAGTGGTTGATTAGAAAGATCTTAAGACACATAATTATATAACACGTATTCATCAAAAAAAAATTGAATTCGTAACGCTGAACACATACACTTCGTAATGCCCGGAATAAGGCGGTCTTCAGACAACTAGATTTATACAGTTTCTGCTATGGCCTAATACAATGAATTGACATTATAGGTCCCATTTTGTAGTCAGCCCAATACACTTTTGAGCGTATGTCAATAAAAGAATATTCCTGAGCTGAGATCACCTGTATTCGAGACTATGGGTACTATTGGCCTGAACAAGGACTTCCCGTTGCAACATCTGCTTATAGCGTTACTCCTAACTATGTATATACATGTGCTAGTATACCGTAAGTATACTCTTCAATACCTAGCTTATATTAATCATGGTTCAGGATTATTTAGTCCGCGTAAAGTCTCTTTACATTCAACTATTCCATCGTTTAGTTGAGCATCGTTTGGGTGTAATTTACTTCCATTGATTAGAATATTCTAAAGCCTTGTCGAGCATCCAGTTTAAATATCTGCAAGACAAGAATCGCTGGAGGTTTTAGTGAGGGCCTATTAGTCCTAAGTATAATATCATAATATAGTGTTTTATGACCACGGAAGATGTCAAGTGCACTACAGTGCTATAGATTTGGTTTCAGGACTGTACCAGGACGGGCCTCCTCCTAGCACGGGCGTGCTTCTAATTTTCCGCGGGTGTAGGCGCTGTTAATTTCTTAGCTGGAAACTTCGAGATCAAATACTCAAGCCCACTACATGAAGGTTCATATGCTGAGCTTATAAGTCAGGTAACCTAGTGACCTAGCGACTGATATACATGTATATATATCCCTGTAACATATATGCATGATTAGATGCATGCACCAGTACCCCTGGTTTACGAGACAACAGTACCCTAAAATATATGCTGTATACATGTAAAATCAATAGTAATGTCGAAGAGATAAGTATACTATTTGTTGGCTGCCTCTGGCAGCACTATAGTATTAAAGCCCCCTATAGGCCTACATATGCACGCGAAAATTGCCCTATCAATTCGCGGATCCGGGAAGATCGCGGTTCTCAAGCTAATTCTTGTCTGTTCATATCCCATGACAGGTATCGCCTGAATTCTAGGCACCCTTAATATACCCTTACTACTACCACCCATACTACCTCTTCTTGTCTGACTTGCAGCTGGGGTCCGTTCACGCTCACCTTTACTTTACCTTCGGGGGATGTAGTATATTTAGAAGCCTCTGGAAACGCATGGAATTCTATGGAGTGTTATACTAGTACGTATACTATCTAAGTAGTTCCTAGAATATATTATGACGCGGAAATAATCGACAATAGCTCCTAGGTAGCAGCCAAATCAGTAGTAATATATTAATAAGAGCAGTGTATTTTATACATATAATACGGAGCAGGAAGGGACCCAGGGGCAGTCGATCGGGTTTTTGTGCTTTCATGGGCAGCCAACAAGTGATCATACCCTCCCTT
This sequence comes from Orbilia javanica, assembly GCA_036872735.1. Classification (NCBI taxonomy): domain Eukaryota; kingdom Fungi; phylum Ascomycota; class Orbiliomycetes; order Orbiliales; family Orbiliaceae; genus Orbilia; species Orbilia javanica. The sequence continues at coordinate 1,013,374 of JAVHNR010000008.1, forward strand.
ACTAACTTTATCTTTGCACTCTCGGGAGGGATAAGTTTAGAGTCCTCTCGAAGTGTAGGATTAAATGCAAGCACTTGGTCAATTATTGTTTAATTTTTTTAAAAAATAGTAGGCACCAGCTATGTTCATTCATGATAGCTTCTTAACAATGCCTCGACAGGTAATAGTGGCAATAAGTTAACAGTGGCATGACGAAAACAGTTCTACCTTTCAGATAATAACTACTGTGCCGACAAACGGGGTGATATTACTACGGTAATAATCAAAACCTGTCGAATTATTACCGTAGTAATACGGTATTTGACGTTCAATTCGTAGTAGAACGGTATTCAGAAAATATTTCATAAATTATTTCGATTCGAACGGTATTGAAATTATCCCGTTTTCCGGCACAGTAGCCTTAAAAGACATGGTTTTCCTATATTAAAACAGTAGCTTGTCACCGACAACCGGGGTTCAGTCACGTTACTACCGAAGCGTCGTATATTACGAGACTAGGTTTCACTGCTGCCAAAGGTAGCCGAAAAGCAAATACCCAACTCTCAATTTTATGATTAAAAGCCAGCTAGTATATAATACTAGTACCTATACCATCGTATCATCTACTAATTTAACGGAATGCAAATGCGTACCTGATTCCAGGTACCCCTAGAAGCGCCTAGATATGCCCCAATTAACCAATGGTGAGTATGGCCATATGGGCGGAACTCGATCTTTAGTCGGACACACTAGCCCCCTAGTTCAGCCCCTGGGGTAGTGCTACGTTGGGCTTACATGTGTGGTCAGCTTACTCCGTTTCTACCCTGTTACATTGTGCCTTGTAGAAAAATCTTCGTTAGTCGCTATTTTACTCTTCGCTATTTGATGTGTTTTCACGCTGTGTATTTACAAGTTTAATAATTTTTAAGTTTTTCTTTTCTTGAATTAAGAAATCTAAATAGCCGCCAATATGCCAAAATATATGTCTATTATGTTGCCATGGACCAGAGTGACTTTTTCCCAAGGGCATGTTGTTTACTGTTTGCTGACCACGACCGACCACTAGTCGTGTACATGTATTCTGCAAGTTGGACCGTGGTCTCTAGTACTATAGTTTGATCCTCGACTGTCTTGTGTCTGGGCGTCACAAAAGAAGGGCTTTTGGTATGCTGTTATAGAATGCCTAGGTTTCGGGCTAGTATAGAACACCAATACAAGACTAGGACACTACGAGGTTAGTCATAGGGCATGCTTCCTATGGGCCTAGTAACTGGGGGGCCTTCGCGTGGCCATCTGTGTCTACTAAGAGTTGTAAAACATCGATCCAAACATTAAAGCTAGTTCTCGCTAGAGGAGTCTGATATTTGCAGAAGAATATAACCCAAGCCTAGCATATGTATAGCCAAGAGTATCCAATAAAATGCTCGGCTATATATACAGGAATTTAGAATAGCATATCAGACTAGTGAGCAATTCAAATGTGAGTAGGCGTCTAGTGATCGGGCAGGGTTGATGGAGTCTGAATACAGAATGCCGAGAGTATGCATCGATTCTAGGTGCTTAACTGTTTTCAATTGATAGCATAGAATCTTAGGATATGGTATGCATGACTCTATCGGAAATTCTTTACAAGATATGATAGCAAATTTATCAGTTACGTTTGCACATTTTACTATGTAAATCCAATTTGCTGGGCAAAATTGCAACAAAAACAACACGCAGGTGGTGTGGTAGAAAAAATGTCTGTTTTGCGGTCCTTTTTAGATATCGAGCTATCAATTTAGATCTGGGGCAATGTAACTCTCCCGTGGAATGGGATATCGTCAGCTGTCACTAGAAGCTGTGCGTTAGGCATGGGAAGGGGTTACCGGTATGTCGTTCCTCTCAAACTCGATACATACTAATATAGCACCCCTTGCATAATAAAGCACGCTGTCAAGCTCTCTAGCTCCGATCGGGTTGGATTTAGATCCAATATGGATAATTGATTGTTATTTAAAACTCTGCTATGCTATGTGTGTGGGGTTCTTTAATCCTTTAGATTTAAGAAATTTGTCCCTGACCTTTTTTTTTTGCCTCCACCCGACATATATGCATATGGTCTATAGTATTGGACAAAACCTCCAGTGGGGGTTTTAGCTTAAACTCTTTTCAATGTTGGATTTCTGGCACGGAAGTTTCCATACAGGTATCCCAACTTTTTTTGCACAGCTCTTGTCTAATCCGGTCAGCCGATGATCAATGGCTGTAAAATTGGAAAATTCTTAGCAAGGATAGCGAATAAATTGATCGGCTCGAGCCAATGACGTTACGTTTCAGGCCTTGCCAGGAAATACGGGTAGGGTTGCTTTAGACCTAACATCCGATTTTTTAAAACTCCGGAAATGGCAGTCTTATTGAAGTTCAAACCCGCAAACCTCGCCCAATAGCCCGAGCTCCTGCCGTGCCTGTGCGCCGCCGGCAGAACATTCGTGACGCGTTCAAATCGGACGTTCAAATTACTCGAGTTTGCTCACCTGTCAGAAAGCGATCTGGCATTTAACGCCCGATTCTTATGGCTCGCCGGTTCCGAAAATTTCAATCTCGTTGAGAGCTTTTCCTGGCCACGGAACTAAACCAGAAATGAACAAGTGATTGGTTTTCTTCTCGTGAATTTCCTCTCCCTGACGGGCGTGGCGGGTGGTGAAATTAATGTGGGCTTGAAAATGCTCCCCCTGTCTGGCCTGGTCGGCCCAAGATCCAAAAAATAGCAGCCAAAGTGGTGTTTTGCTTTTGGCAGCAGAGACGCGAAGCACGCGTTCTGGTTGGTCTGCGTCTGAAGCTTGCAGCAAGCATTCGCAAGGAAGAAGCCTTGGCAGGTCGGACCAGGGGAAAGCGACCGAATGTGTTGGTGCCAACGCATCGGCAGAGTCACACGGCGATTCCGCATTGACCGAAGGAAACAGACGGCTGTCTGTCACTTGCAACAGTTCGATTCCCCAGCCACCAAATTTACGGGCTCCAGGCGAGTCTACGGAGCATGTACGGAGTACGCAAGAGTACATACAGGTCGAATCGGTCTGTCGAATCAATTGAACGGTCCTCCGCTGCTTGGATTCGCAGCTGCATTGGCATCTCCTATCTGCGGTCCGGAGATGAGAGCTAGTTCAAGGAGGAATGGGCCCGGTGCAGCATATGTATGAGTATGCACCTTGCCCCGCCATTCTACTCGATATCGATAGATTCTCAGGCCTTGGATGCTTGAAAACCGATCAAATCAATGCTGTCTTGTCTTGACATAGCCACCGACTCCGATTGCCAAAGGCTGCGAGCAAGACTCCAAAATGACGAGCTGCAAGCCTCAGCAGGCAGTAAGATTGTCGTTATCAGCCCTAACCTTGTATGGGTCTTCCGCTAGTCCAACAGGAGGAGAGATCATGCCTCCCCACCTTTTTTTTCGAGCTAGCTGCAGATGGAAAGCAAATTGGCTTTTTGTAGCGTCACCCACCAATTCGTCGACGTGCCGGACATGCACGGTTTGTCGGCGGCATCAAGATCGATGGCTCTTCCATACCATATCTTGTTGATATTTTGAATATCTGAGTCTGTAGACGCGATACGAATTCGCGCATGTACACAGAAAGTACACGGTCGGGCGCCCTACAGACGATATGATAACAATGCGACGGTGTCAACGGAAATACCTCCCCCCCATAGACATGACAGGGTTATCTCGATATTGCTCTGGTACCTTGTACGATGTGATATGGCATGCGCATGATACCAAACCGGTGTGGAACAGCTTCGGAACCGGACATGTCCAAGGCAGAGGTACCTACACAAGGCGTATGGACATTACATATGTTCATGTACATGTCTAAGTATTTCCCGAGTCACTAATCGCTCGCTACCCACCTACTTAGCCTGTTCGTCTCAGTTCATCTCTCCCGCTCCCCTCCTTCTCGATTCTCCTCCTTCTCTTTCCATCTTCACATCGTCGCATTCCTCTTGCACCCCTCTGTTATTGGTAGACGTATTTCTCCTCTTCCTCACGAACCTCGACGTTTGGGTTCTGCACCTTGATAATAATAGATCCATCTTTCGACGACGGGAAAAGTGACCTAACTGTGATCGTTAGCCGGGCGTCAAGTCAGTCGGGTCAGCGTGAGCAGAGGCCGTGGATAAGGGTATGGTGTTTCATCTTTCCACCCCCAGCACCCCCCAGTTGGCATCGGTTGGAGCGGACAGGCAGCTTTCGCTTTCACCACACTTCTTCAATCAGCTTGCTGAATCGGGCCTCATTGCCAGGAATCAACCTCCTTTCAGCTGCTGGCACCCCAAATTTCGGCGCTTACCCTTTCTCCATTTTCTTTCTTTTTGACGAGAACGTGTAAGAACGAACGAGCGAGTGCGAACGAGAGAACTTTACTCCTTTGCTGCTCATGAATTGAAGCGTGGGCATTTTAGCCATTCTAACCCGAAATAATTGCACACACCTGGCCAGGGCGTGGGAAAGAAAAGAAGGCTTTGAACGGTGAGAGACATTCTCGTCTGCCCATTTTTTCTTATTCCCGGCGTCGTCCTTTTACTGGTCTTCCGGCCCCAATTTTCTACCCGTCGTCACCCACTTTTTTTTTCCCTTCCCTTCCTTGCTTGCTGCTTGCTTGCTTGCCCATACCGTCGTTTCGTCCAGTCCAGCTTGCCTGCCTTGTCTGCTGCTTCTTAATTATACAAATTATCCAATCCTTCCAATTGACGACCGCACACCCGCACACACTCCTTCACATTGTTCCGATTCCGTTCTGTGCTACCTTTTTGATTCAGACCAAAAGATCCTTCCTGGACAAAAGAGGGCTGACTTCCGACCGTGCCTGATTTTTTATTTTATTTTTTTAGTGCTTTGACATTTGACAAAGATAGAAGAAAGAGAACAAGAGGAAAGAGAACCTGCTCTGTCACATCGGTTTCACATCTTCCGCCTACGTTTGGACGACATAAGGAACTCTTCTACCGACCTTCTCCGACGACCTCCCACAATCATTTTCACATCGCTGTCACCACTGGTCAACCAACCAACTAAATTGTACCAACCAACCAAACCTCGACAACCCTAATAAAAAAAAAAGTGTGATCTTGGGGGGAAATTCATGCACTGCCAGAGGGGCATCATCTTGAGACATATTAAGCATCGAAACTAGTAGACGCGTGGGATTCACGCGTAGTCGCATCTTCATCTTCCAGTCTCCCCCCTTTGCGTTGTGTCACCATCGCAAGATATCATATTCCACATGGAGGGTCCGACAAAATCGACGGCTTCGGCCATGCCGGTTCATCCAACTGTCACAAATGCATTCAAACCCGCTGCCGACAGTTTCAGATACTTCTCTCCAAATTCTAGCCCCGACAGTGTAAAGAATGGTGGCAGGTCGAGGTCCTCGTCGACATCGCCAAGCGCAAAAAAAGTCTCTGCTCTTCAGGAAATCTCAGCCAACAGCAAAGATGTCCGACCGCCTCAACAGCAAAACTTCAAATTTAAGCCCCCGACCACTTCTAACCCCTCTCCTTCTAAGAGTGCCTCACTACAGGATAAGATGCCTCCTCCACCCAGAGGCTCCCTGAAGAACAATGTCAGTCTGCCACCGCCTGCTCGACCTAATTTCACCAACATCTCCCCGACAAAGAGGCCTCCTTTGTCAGTCTTCAGCACATCTTCACACACTAGAAAGTCATCGCTAGGTGCATTGACTCCGGTTTCGGCATCGGTGAACAAGGAAAACCTGCTCCCTGACGAGCAGTTACTTCATGATGCATTGATTAAGGACCTTACTGGTCTCAGCCCTGAAAAGCCCATCAAGGCCGTTGCGCCTCTCCCACCCCCAGCCGTAACTGTAACAAAACCTGCCGAGAAGAAGGTCAAGGAGACAAAGTCTAGAGCCGCACCCCCCACCTTTAGCGTTGGGCCTACTCCCACTGATACCCTTCCCGATCCATCTGAACTCCCCATCCCTGAAGACGATGGAACAAAACCACACTACAGCTATGCCAATCTCATCGGCATGGCTTTAATCCGGGCGCCCGGTCGGAAACTCACACTCGCCCATATCTATAAGTGGATCTCGACACATTTTACATTCTACAAATCCGCGGATTCGGGTTGGCAAAACAGCATCAGGCACAATCTTAGTTTAAGCCAAAAGTTTGTCAAAGTTGAGCGCCCAAAGGATGACCCAGGCAAGGGGAACTACTGGACAATTGCAGAGGGATACGAATATGAGTTTATTAAGATGAAGACACGAAGGGGTTCGGCGATCGTCAATAGCACCGTTGCAAGGAAGAAGTCATCACAGGACCTGACATCAACGATTAAGAAGGAAGACCTTCCAATCGTCAAGACCGAGCCATTGCCAAAACCAATTGATCAGTTAGCAGTTCCTGCGACTGACGACTTCCCCACCATTTCATCGGATGCTACTATCGATGAGGCCACCCTGGAACCCGATTACCAAGGACTCACATCTCAGGCGGATTTCATTGGTGACCCATTCGCATCGCTGTTCGAAGAAGGTCTACCGGTCCCTAATCCCCTTCTTTCCGAGGCATTGGCACCTGCACCATCATCCCCTCCTATCATGCACTCTTCCCCACCAATTACACGGCGTCATAGGTCGCCCGGCGCTGATCGCTTATTCTCGTCATCGAAGACAACTAAGAGAAAGAGACTTTCTGGGGGTCATGATATTGATGATAGCGGATACTTCTCGGGCTTAGATTCGTCGGTCAACAGACATAAAAATGGGATGGGACCGCCAAAGAAGATCCGAAGGGGCCGCGCCGAAGAGGAACTTGCTCGCATCCGTAGCTCTTCAGCTGCAATGGAAAGTCCTATCCCCCGTATGGGCGGTAGATCACCTATGCTTCCTGGCTCGTCGTCACCTTTGAGAGCCTACGACCGCAACCACAAGCCAGCACTGGCCCCAAAGACTCCTATCTCCGCCGTTAAAGCGATCTCTAAACCGCCAGCCTCGGCCAGCCCAGGTGCTAACCTAAGAATGCATCGCAATCTTGTTAGAAACCTTGTGGGATCGCCGATTAAGGGCATGGAGCTCCTTAGCGATGAGCCATCCTGGATGCAAAGCTGGGATTTCGGTGGAAACGACACCGCCTGGGATTCGAATATGTTTCAGTCATGGGAACAATGGGTTGAACCTGCCGAACCTGGTTTGGTTGAGGATCTTGATAACTACTTTGATACCTCCTTCTTCCAGTCACCAGTCCGAGACCCAAGCCCTAAGCGCTTGGATAAGAAGGTCCCAACGACCAACATTTTCGAGGACTTGGAGCCTGTTAGCGATGATATGCCCGCGGTTGCGTCTAAGGCTATCGATATCGTTGCGGCCATGAGGCAAGGCGCCGAGAAGATTCGGTCTGTCACTGAGCGACCTGGAATGTCTCGTGCTGCTTCCCTCAAGTTCTAATCGCCCACCCTCTTTCGAGGACGCCTGATGATTCCGACGAGACCCTGACAAAATATCCTCATGCCTTTCATTTCTGTTCGTCTTGAACGCATTCCGAATATCCTGGGACTCTGAAGTTTGTCCAGAGTCAATGAACTGAACGACTTTAACTCGACACACGTCTCCCCTCTCCCTCCCTCTTTCTCTAACTATCTCCCGGCTTCGGTGTTTTCCTAAATTTTTGTTCTCTCTGCTTCGAACCGTGCAACCACCACCCCTTTGGTACATTCTAGGACTCTTGTTTTATTTTATTTTTACCTCTTATTATGCGTCACATCAATCACATTTATGCTCTCTTTCTCTCTAGAATGGCCGAAAAAAAGGAAAGGTGGTGACATTCCGGTTTCTTTACTGCTCATCCTTTCATCATAGCGATCTTTGCGACTTTCGAATTGCTTTGCTGTCGACTTTTTTGTTTATTATTGGGTGGTTTCAACCGTACACACTTTGTATTCCGAATCAAGGTCAGGTATATTTTATATCTTTAAATCATTTCTTGCAGCCTTTAGTTTCTACTCCTATTTTTCTTTCCAAAGCCCCTATTCATGTTCATTTCTGGTGTATATGTTTTCTCCGAACCATCCTATAATGTTCCCTTTTTGTATAACTGGTAATATCTTCTTTTTTTTTGGTATACATATTCAACGTACGTACGACGAGATCGATGCCTACCGACACGTTCCTTTGGCTTTTCTTTCTTTTTCCTAATATCTTTTTTCTATTTTTACCGACCTACTGACCGTTCATCTTCTTGTCGTTGAGCCTGTTTGCTGTTCTTCGTCTTTTTCCATATTTTATCCAGTGTTATCTTCGTTTTTTCTTGTATAGGAGCTTGAGGAGAAACCAAAATCATGTTGGCCTGTTTTTTTTTTTTTACTTTCCTGCTCAAAAGGAAAATGCATTTTGTAACCTGTCTTCTATACTTTCCTCACCATTTGCAATTGCTCCCCTCTACCCCCCAAATTTTCACGGGGTCCCTTTTTTTTCCTCACAAAAGGAACATGTTATTCAATCGTTTTTGGAACCTTTCAATCCCCCCAATTGTACTTAGCTGGCAACAAAAACCAAATACCAAAAACAGATTAAAAATTACCTATTCCCGTTCCTTGATGATGAAATCATATATTCATTTTTTTTTTGCCCGAAATCAGAAGGGAGAGGTATGGAAAGGTAATCGTGTCTGCAATTGGTAGTAATTGACCGTTGAGAAACCGTTTCAGGGCACTTTGTGGGTTGGTACACTGATATACCATGATTTTTATTTGATATGTCCTTTGTCCTCCTCTTCATCTATCATAGGCTGCATGCACACACACGCTGAAGCTCTGAAAGAACTGCAGAAGGATTTGGAGAAAGAGCTGGTAGAGGAAGGGGAGGAACAGCCCCCATTCCATGTTCAGATATTGGACATACACCGGGAATTCCAGCAATGAATCCCAGCATTCCCCTTCGTCACAAAGCACAAGTACCCAACCATAAACCCCCCCCCCAAAGAGTAATAAGAATAAAAATTAATACCATAAAAAAAAAAAAGAGTTACATAGATATAGTATTCCCAAAAACAAACCCGCCCTCTCTGCTAAAAAAAATTCATACCAGATGTGGGAACTTTTAAGCATCACGTCCTAACTTTCACCTCCTCCCCGTCGACGACAATAGTCCCGACCCCACTACCGCCTTTCTTCCCGCTACCGGATGAGAGAAACCGTACGGGAGCTTGGTTGTAAAACGGCCATGGCGGCACAACGGCTAAGAACGTGAACGCCGTTCCGGCGAGGCAGATGTAGAGCGTATAGACGATATTCTGGGTGACGAAGCCGGCGAGGAAACCAACGATCGCGGAGACGGTAAGGGTGTAGGTTGTTATTTGTTCGGCCAGTTTTTGACCCTGTGTGATCATTGGCTGGTTAGCATTGAATACTATATAAAACAGCGATAAGGGCTTCCAAATATATATATAGTATTTATATACCGCCCTAATCAAGTATACATCTCAAAGTGGGTTGTATTTTACCTGGAAATCCTGTAAGAAATATACGGTTAGCTTCTCTGCTACTTAGCTCATCGAGGAAAGAAAGTAAAGGCTTACAATGAATCCATCGACGATGGTCTGGAACTGGTCTTGAATTGCCTCCATTGTGGTAATCAGGACTTCCCGGCGCCCGGTCTAAGAAGTTCGAATCAAGTCTGGGGAAGGAGGAAGTGTGGATCTGGCGATGCGTAAGTTCGCGAAGCTTGGATGTGAAGGGCGACTGGTTGGGTTATGTGTCCAGAAGCAGCCAATCGGCGGTTGCGATTTGGACGTCCGGTCCAACACATCCACAAGCACCCGTTTTCCAGCTCCTACAGTATTAAGGGCGACAATTATATGCTCCGTGATCAGTAAGTCAAGAAACTATATTTTAAATATCTGTAGTTAAATGTAATATTGATATCTACAAGTATAATTGTAAAAAATAAAAAATAAATAAAAAATTAAAAAATAAAACGGGGCTTCAAAATAGAATGGGGGAGACCTAGAGGGGCCGGGATCGTAATATAAAGGATAAAGAGGACAACGGAAAAATAGAGCTTCAGTTGGAAAGGCTACAGAAACCCCCAAAAGGACCACCGAGATCGATATCTCGTGTCCTACTGCTTCTTGTAAAATAAAAGCAGTCAAAACCAAAACCACCAAAGGATTATTACAAACGTGCATTGCGGGCGTAAGCAAAAACATTTCAGTGACGTTATGAAAGAAAAAAAAGTGTATGCAAGGGAGGACGTGAAAGCTAAACGAATTATGTCAATAGGACGCCGGGGGGTTTTGGGGAAAGGAATAGACAAGGTAGAACGCCACCGGTAGCATGAGAAAGAAAGAACAGGAAAACGGGGGGTAAGAAAAGGAAACCAGCCTTCCTCCAAAGTGATAAAATAAAGAAACCCGGTCGAAATAGAAAGCTGAGCATCGTGCGCCACTGCACGACATCTATCATCATTGAAACGCCAGCAAAGGTACTCTCAAGCCTTTACCTTCTCCACTCTCTGGCTCGTTCCCTATCTCTCTCTCGTTCCCTCTCGCGCTCTCTTTCTCTATCCCTCTCCCTGTCTCGATTTCTATCGCCACCACCGCCTCCTCTACCACCGCCGCCACCCACGCTACCTCTTTCGTCTCTTCGTCTCTCATGGCCATCCCTCCAATCCCTATCATCTCTTGGCTGACGATCGTCTCTTGGCGGTCTGCTCCCATCGCTCCTATACGATGGGATGTACGTATCGGTCTTGTCTTTCCCTCCTTTGCCTTGTCTCCCATGCCCGTGAGCACCACCTTCGGGCGGTGGTGCCCTCACATCTCTTGTTTCTCCTCTCTCGCCATCTTTTTGCCATGCTGGTCGTCTACCACCAGGCGGTGGCGGTGGTGGCCGAACATGCCGTCCATTTCCGTTCATATAGGGTCCAGGCGCCTCTCCGCTCCAATCCGCTGACGGCCCAACCCCGACAGTGCCGCCCGCCGGCGCAGGTGGCAGCGGTCTCTGACCTCCCTTCTTACGGCGGTCAAGTTCGTGGCTGTCTTCAAACTCCGGAAGGTCGGATGGTCTGGAGGGTCGTGGATCGACTTTGAAATATTCGTGTTCTAGAGCGTCCATGGCATTTATGCGAGTACGGGGGTCGAGTTTAAGAAGTTCCGACAGAAGTGCGACGCCGGAGCTTCCAAGTCTGTTACACGTAATCAAGATTAGCTACCTAATTAATAAAAGACGAGACAAGACAATAACCCACATATTGAACTGCGCCTCTAAAGTACGATGGTGATTGCCAAAGGTCTTGACAAGCCTTGCGTCGGGGAGCCTTTCCCATCCAGGCATATTTCTCTCGTTCGGTGAGCCGCAAAGTTGGAATATGAGTTCGATTTGATGTGTATCGCTGTTTCCGGTCAAAATCGGCCTTCCTTTCTTCATCTCTGCAAAGACGCATCTGGTACATAGTATTAGTACGGATTCGCCTGTACGCAGAGAAAAAAAGGCGTTCTTTACCCGACTCCCCAAATGTCAACCGCTGCAGTGTAGTTTCGTTCTCCAAGGCATAGCTCTGGTGCACGGTACCATCTCGTTACAACGTTGCCAGTGTACTGCCTCATCGCAACACCACCACCAGATCCGGGGGTCGGAGCTGGTTCATCGAATCGCCTTGCTAATCCAAAATCCGCAATCTGTAAAATACCCTTGTTGCTGATGAGCAAGTTGGCGGCTAGGATGTATTTACCGGGTTAGCTGAGTAAATATATGGCTGTCAAGTGTATTTGTTTGATGTACCTTTGATGTCGCGGTGGAGGATATTGTTCTGGTGGAGATACTTGATGCCGTCGAGCAGTTGCAGCATAAAGCATTTAATCTGAGGCTCGGTTAGGTTGACTTGGGGATTCTCAAGCAATCCCGAGAGGTCATAATGCATATAGGGCGTAACCATCATTATGACACCTCGTTTCTGCCCATCTTTTCCCCCTGTTTAGGTGGAGAAGTATTAGCTATTTGGCCAGCTCGTTCTTCAATTGCTGGGGAAACCGTACTCGTTGGTTTATCGACCGCCATTTCTATTAACCGGATCACATTTTTATGTTGTAGTTGTTTTAGATATTTAATTTCTCGAAGCGCAGTAATCGGGAACTAGTTTCGGGTACGTCGGTTAGAGATCGATACCAGCGTCCGGGGGTTGAGTCCACATACCCCTTCTTTCTCGTTGGTGACGGTGAATTGCTTCATTGCAACTAATGCCCCGCTTCTAGTGTCTTCGGCTTTGTATACCAATCTGTAATTACCTCCAACCGTTAGATCCCTTTAAATTTCCTACTCCCCTTCCCAATACCCTCCCATGATTGCCAACGGTGGTGGGGCCTTACCCAAATGTTCCTTCTCCAAGCTTATTGATCTGTTTGTAAACCGAACGCGACGAACATCCTCGAAATTTATGTGTTCCAGGGTGTCGGGGATCTTGTATTGACGGTCTTTTCGAAGGCGTAGGACGCTCAGCGACCGGGGAATCCGGCGCACGACGTTTCGAGGGCATGATGCCCTGCGGTGTCCTGTGTGAATCCACTTTTGCAAAGTGTAGACGGTGATTGGCCCGACTGGCCGGGATTGGAGGACGCGATAAGGAGGTTTACCAGAGATGGGGAGGGAGGGAGGTAAAACGCGGGGGTCCTGAGATGTTATTTTATTTTTATTGAATTTTTGAATTTTTTCTTGGTGGCTGGAGTGGGCGGTGATGCCAATGACGCGAAGGGACCAGGGGCTACCAGCCAGTAGCTTTGGAGGTATTCAGCATCCGGGATGGGGGGAGACGATGGGAGCGAGGCTTATTGCTGGACACTGGCGATAATGTGCTCGGTGAGGCCGTAGATGGGAGTGTCTTGGAGGCCGGATGGAGGGAGAGATGGAAGTTGAGAAGGATGAAGTTTGATGGCGATGATGTTGTTGATCGAGGTGGATCCATAACAACCACATGGAAGCCAAGAACCCCATTCTTGGCAACAAAACAGGGACGGTTGGAGGTCCGTCGCTTGTCAAAATCCAACGGGCAGCAACGCTCCACGTTTGAGACTCCAGGCATTAATATTATATTACATTACATTACCCGGCCATAGAGCAGACCCTGAGGTGCACATGTGCCGGTTCATGCATCCTAGCCGTCGATGCGCTTTATATAACCCTAACCGCTATTGCTGCTCGTATACCACGGGGATCACGGTGTCAGAAACTTAAAAAAACGGAACCCTTTTATTGGGCAAACAGATATCGACTAACAGTATACGGTTGCATATGCTGCAAGGAGAAGCCCCATATCTGATTAGCTTCGAGAACCTACTTAATCCACTATGGGACTCTCTCTCGCAGCGACTGCCGGTCCATGGAATGCGTGACCGGGGTGCTATGTAATTAATTTCCTAACAGGTAACCCGCGTTTTCGTTCGAGAACCTTCTAATGCGGCTACATAAGTCCTACATATGCAGACCACGATGCTCCAAGCGGGTGAGCGGGCGTGGGTAGTATAAGTGAAGAGATCAAAATCGATCAACCGACGGAGGGAACTAATACTATATATTAGGATAGTCTCGGTCCTTTTTAGCATCCTACATCGACTAGATTCCCATGCCACTCAACCAAAATTAAGTACCACTTCATGTACACAATTAGCGCGGCTAGAACACGCTGCTAACGAAGCTTCATTCACTATGAGATTGGTCTAGAACATACCCAGTAGCTCAATATTAAATACCAACTCCGATAAGTTACTTTTCGACACAATAACGACATACTGGTCGGTGAATGGAAAGGAAAGGAGACGATTCTACGATTCTAGAAATCATCTCCATAAACATCACCCCCATCCATAACCCCTAATCTATCTAATACGATACCTTATCACACAATTATACGGAATCTTAATAGGAGTATTCAAGAAGGATAGAAAATAATCGGACTTTGGCGGACTCTAAAAACATATACCGTGGGGACCATTACGAAACCGCAAATCCACCGCGCAGACATACTCACTGCCGAAAGAGTAAATTCTAGACCAAAAATACCATCAGTAGCCTTGACTCTATGGACATAAGTATTAGTCGTAGCGCCGAGAAGTTCGCCCCCCAATGGTGCTGGGGGAGACTTATAGAGTCTGATACGTCCATAATAATGCTATGAAAAAAATAAATAAACAGCAGCTACCAAATTCCAAGTAAATATTCAATTTAAGTACCCACCTCATTAGTAATCAAGAATAATGTTTCTAAAAGATTCTACAGGCATATATTCCACCCACCGCCCCTCATATACATGCATAAATGCATATACAATATCAATACTGCCTACTATATAAATAAGTGAAAGACCTGTAGCTAAATCACAAAATCATAGTATCAGAAATTACAACATTATAACACTACGAAGACAGCAACCGCTAATTTACATCACAGCTACTTCTCGGAATCAACGTCGTACTACGTTAAACATCGAAAATTCTACCGCCGTGGTTTAATACCCAAGGAAACCTCGCTAATCAACGGCAGGAAAAACAAGTATAAGTTCCGACAAAACCAAGCCATCATGTAGAAAATATAAACGCATACGTCTACCCTACCGCACGAATCCAGGCTTCTGTGGTGATAGCATAACAAGACTCACCAGCGATAGCACAATATTCTTCGGAATAAAGGGGCTAAGAGTTACGGCCCAGAGTAGCTAGCTAACTACGGACTTATGATCTTAGAAGGCGTCGGTCTTAAGCCCAAGCTGTTAACATGTTGATTATACTCTAGTTATAACATGGGTTCTTATATCCCAGCTAGATGCCTAGGTACATAGTGTATTATTAAATAAGAAGGAAAATTCCATAAGAGATACCAATGTCTTCGTTGGTAATCCTAGATCTTCATAACCAAATTATTGTCCGAGAAATTAGGAAAAAAGCAAGATTAAAGAACACCCAACCGTATTAACCACCTTTCTGACATCCAGGCACGCCGTTGCAGGACAAGAAACCACCCATATATTTATTTTTTAAAAATAATTCAGCCTTATCCATAGCCGGTTAACGTTCCATAGTCGATCTATACACATTAACGGTATTAAATACTCCAAACTTCACAGCCTTCAGCCCTCACTACCAAGTCCCCAAAATACAACAACATCACCACATCCACATCCAAAAACCAACTCGAAGCTTATGAATACCACCGGCCACCATCTATTATACCAACCACTAATATAATTCCCTCCAACCCTCTCATCAGTGTCTCTCAAACCACCCCCCCTCAAAAAAAGAGTCCAATCCTCCCAGACCATAAACCAACCGAACTAACAAGGCCCCCGGACGTTGCATGCACAAGGGAAAAGAATGTCTACCCGCCCATGCATATCCATGCCGAGTAATTACCCAATGCAGCAGCCTGTGTAACATACCCCTCAACGCCCAACCTCATCAAGAAAGAAACAAGAAAGAAAAGAAAAAAAAAAAATTACCGTGTAACCCGAATCCAGGTACATACCAGGATCTTGATTTTTACAATCCGATCCGCCCTGTCTCTGAGTAATCCCTCCTATACCTAGGTAATCATAACCACAGGGTCGGACAATTCCAAAAAGAAAAAAGAAAGAAAAAAAGAAACAGAAGAAGAAAAAACATACATTTTACAAAATACCCCGAACGGTATAATTATAATACACCCCAATGCAAATGCAATCACAGGCATCCGGCACCCCAAGGGTATGTACGTTATGATTTATTAAGACGAAAATAGTAGCTACCCACGCCCCGTAGCCCCAGCGCCTAACACTAACCGACTCCCCGTAGGAATGCACAAACCTACATATGCAACCCTCGGGGCCCCCTCGTCTCCAACATGCAAGCCCCCCGGGCCTACTAGACTAACTAATCGGTCACATGGGCCACAGCTAATCCATCATGCCGCAAAAGGCAATGGTCGAAAAGAGGAAATGCAACATGGATCCAACGCATACCGTAGAAGACGTTTTAAGGTATTGTGGCTTGGATAACAAAAAAGAAAAGCTTATTCGTTGTTTTTGGATTTGGGTCTCATATGGTATTCTTAATTCGTGTGCATATTTGGGTAGCTACATAAAAGGATAGATAATACATGAAGAAACAGGATTCTAACCAAAGACTTTAAACAAAATTTACCATACCATGTATACCACGCGTATAAGACGTCAACCGAACGTACTACGACTGTCTCCAGTAAGGGGCTCCTAGGCCCTACCGGGTACCGTAACATCGAGGAAATTCAATACCTCTAAACCACCCTTCCCTTAAAGATACATATGATACCAGCTACGTATAAAGTTCATACCGAGAGGGAATAAAACCCAAACACCACCCAATCCATTAGCCTCGAGTCCAGGCGCTAGAGGCAAGGCCAATCCATACATATATACGCCTAAACTCAAGTCCCCCCTACTGCACCACCCGCTCGCGTATATAATCTTAACACCAATTAAACTTCCTAAACCCAAACTCCACCACAACGTCTGACTCGAGGCCATCACATATATCATGAATACCAGTACTATACCAGTCTATCATATCTCCAGCACCCATCGATTCCAAGTTCCCACCCCAAAAACCCACCTTAAACCACCAATGCGCCCACAATAACAACCAATCACCCGGTACCCAATAAACCAATCCCACATCAAACCACCACAAAGTAACCAATAAACTACCCCCCAAATGCCCCCCCGCCGCCCCTCAAACCCCACCCAAACCCCCTTCACCCACGCCGTAACCTCCGCCAAAAGTCTCCTAACCCCCAAAATCGAATCCAACCCCGACCCTCTCCAATCAATCCGAGACTCAACGAGTCTCTACGGGTTCTACATGCAAGCAACGATAGGCGATTACAGACCCCCGTTCCCCTCGCACCAAGACATCTACGAGAGGACAGCGTGGTTAAAGTGGATGAGCCATAAGGGTATGTCCAAGGCCGAGGCGCAGAAACAATACGTGGAGATGGTGGGGAGGTTGATGGCTGAGTATGGGGTTGATTATGTTGAGGTTTGAGCTTTTATTATGGGTTATGTTGGGGGGGTATATACCGTAGGGGAAATGGGTGGGTCTTTTCGGTCGTCTTTAGCAAAAAAAGCGGACATAAATCAGGCCTAAGATGATAAAGCCGTTTTAAAGAAGTCTTTAAGACCCGAAAGTGTCCTGGAAAACCCGTCGAACTCCCTACGGTAATTTAAGAGTCTGGTTGGGTGGCGATGGGCCCGGGTTTGGTATATACTTCGTGGTTTCGGAATTTTGGATGTGGGTACCAGTTGGAAATAGGAGAGATGCTAGTTGTTTGGGCTGGCAAGTGGAGCTGTACGATATAAAAATGTATTCTATACACTTACTTAGTTAATTTGTAGAAGAATAGACATT
This sequence comes from Orbilia javanica, assembly GCA_036872735.1. Lineage (NCBI taxonomy): Eukaryota > Fungi > Ascomycota > Orbiliomycetes > Orbiliales > Orbiliaceae > Orbilia > Orbilia javanica. Next base: position 1,030,762 of record JAVHNR010000008.1, read on the forward strand.
CTCCTCCAAGCACCGATATCACTTGTATCCATGAATATTATCTACCCCTATCACGATGGTATCGAGCTGCTTTAATTTGTGAATCTAGTGTTTAACTAGCTAATTGGCAACCTGTGCCAAATCGTTAAACAACGATGTAGTAGAAAGCCAAGTTGTATACGTATATATAATCTATCTACGGTGCTGGAATAGCCTATACATAGATCTACAAATCCGACGTCTAGATGTCTACGAAATGTTGGGGAAAGTTTCGTCCATGCTCCATAATACCACATTAATATTCGTCCGCCCCTTCCCCCCCGCCCCGCCCGCTCTCTAAGCAGGACACTATCTAATAAAGTACACTGTAAACCCCTCCCACAATGGTACATGGAACAAATGATGGGGAAAAACGAATCCAACCGCAAGATGTTGATATCATCTTAAAAAGTGACCATCTTGGCGAGTGAAAGAGCAGAGAAAAAACCCCATTTGTGACGCCGTATCCCAGAAAAACAGAAAAAGCCAGCCATATATCCACATTTAACGCCGCCGTGTATAAAAGCAACGAAAGTGTATGCCATCTAGGAAAACAGAAACGCCAGAATACCAGAGTGTCTGTCTAGTATATGCTAGGTAAAAACAAAAACAAAAACAAAAAGGAAATGCAAGGAAACGAAAAAAAAAGGACAGGTTCGAGACAAAGCCTTGGAGGCCTGGCGGGGCACTAGATAAACGTGCGTGAAGGATAACCCCCCCAACCCCTCCTCACCCCTCTCCCTCCCCCCAAACAAAACGCCTCTGACGCCGCGCCGCATAATGGGTATCTTTCGTGTGAAACGGACGGTGTCGTGATTAAAAAAAAAAAAAAAAAAAAGGGAAAAAAAAAAAAGAAAAAAGTTTTTTCTTCTTTTTTTTTATTAAGAGCTGTAGCTCTCCAGCTCCGCCAGGATGTCCTCCAGCCGCGCTGTGTATGAGAACCGAGAGGGCGCGGCCTCACCAAACGCGATGTCTAACATCACGTCTTGGGAGGCCGCAGCCTCTCGGTCCTCCAGCGCCTTGTTCTGGTCCCTGAACTGGCGGACCGCTACGACCAACGGGCCAAGGTTGCCCCCCAGAAGGGAGCGAACCTCGACCCGAAGGTCGTATTCGCGGCAGGCATACGCCAGCGCGACGGTCAGGTACCCGAACGCAACGTTCAGGTGTGTCTCCTCGACACTTTCGGCCTATTTATACTGTTAGTAAGATGACGATTAATTATCCGGAATACCGATTCGGGGACTTACCAGTTCCAGGCGGTTGTGGCGTTGTCGGAAGACGCCCATTAATCCCATGATTAATGGGACGTCTTCAGACAATTGGATGCGGAGGAGCATCCTGGCGGTTTCACTGAACTCCAGCATGTTGGAGAGCAGTATGGTGGCCAGAACGAGGATGTCGACATCCCGAGAGATGTCAACATCCTCGTCCCGGCCACCCCCACCCAGTTTCCCGAACTGGGTGGTGCACGCCTCGACGATGCTAGTGAGACCATTTTTATGGTCGGCAACCGACGTGCAGGTTGCCGGAGCATCGTTTGTGCGGTCAATGCACAACTTTAGGACCGCGGTTTGGAGTTCTTTGATGCGGTCTCCCCCCCGCATCTGGGGCTGGGTATTCCAACCCAGGACCGTTGGCAGCAAATCTGCCAGGACGGCCTGATGACTGGGCTCCAGCCCGTCATCCAATGCCCGATAAATGCGGGCGCCCTGTGCGTAGTGGCTCAGGATTGAGGCGGCCAAGACGAAGTTCGTCAGGGCCTTGCCCCCCGGTGTTGAGGTGTGCCCGGTCAACGGGCCCAGGATCTCGACGAAAGTTCGAGGATCGAAGGAGCTGAGGATCAGCTTCCTCCCTTCATCCTTGCTGACATTCTTCAGCAACGTGTTGATGATCATCAACGCAACGTAGCGTTGCGAAAACGATCCTGGGACATCGTCCCGGATGAATCGGCAATCCAAGAGACGATTTCGAAGCTTGCCCGTAACAAGATTGATCTGGAGGGAGAGCTTGAGGACACTACTCCTCGCGAGCACCTCCATATCCTCGTCGTCCTCGAGCATCACCTTCAACATTTCGAACCCGCCGTTCTCGTGCATCAGCTCAACGGCATAGCCGCTGTATCGGTCCTCATTCAGGAGGATAAAGAGGGTCCACCCGTATCCTATGCGGGTGAGCGCATCTGTCTCGGACTCAAGGTTCTGGAACAACTTGGCTGAGTAGCCGTTCAATCGGAACTTGGTCGTAAACTCCTTTCCGCTTTCGGTGTTATTCGACATCCTGTACGCGATGTCAAGGATACTATAATATCTATTAGTGGCTAAAAGCAACTGTGAGTCGGTGGATCATGACTTACCTGCTTCGGCGTGTGGGGTTTTCCTTTTGCGCGTCCTCCATCAGCGCATTGATTTCGTTAAGCACACGCTGGTGACGACCCTTCTGCAAGAGTTCGTGACGGCTCAACACTTTGGGCCCATCGTCTTCATCCTCTGGCATATCATAAGCGGATGACTTCTTGCCGTTGGCTTTAGCGGCCTCTTTCTTCTTGTCTGCGACCTTTTTGCCCTTCTTAGCCCCCTTTCCTATCTCTGCTTCGGCGGCGGCTGCGGCGGCGGCCTTTTCCTTCTCGCGTCTCGAGACATCTTCGTAATATGCCTTTTTAGTGGCTTCCCTTGCTGCCTCTTCCCTTGAGCGATCAAGTTCCAACTTGTCATCCGCTCGCTGCTCCTCTTCTGTGACTGGCTGTCTCATGGTCCTCTGAGAAACACCGTATGACTTTTTAGCGGCACCTTCGTTACGGAATTTAGAACGCGTGGTACGGACTCCGTAATCAGCAGCGAACATAGCACTGTGAATTTGGGCCTGTAGGTCTTCGTCCTTTGATCTGGTGCTGTCTGGAATTATCTCGTTGGCTGCCAGGTCGATCAACTCTTCTTCGACGCTCTTCCTCCTGGGCTGTGGCTTGGCTAGCTGCTTTTTAACCTTCTTCGCAGGAGCTTCTTCAATCTCAGCAACACGAGATTCAATTAGTTCAGCCAAACCGGATGGCATTTCAACAGCAGATGGCTCCTTGTTCAATGTAGGAACTTTGCTCTTCTCTGGGGGGCTCATGACAGCATAAGAAAGGTCAGCTGCGTGATCGTAGACAAAGTCGGGTTTTGCTGGTTCGTCAGCTTCGACAGATGCTCTAGGAGCCCTTTCTGTCTTCTTAGAGGTAGTCTCGTTCCTTTTATTCCCAACATTCCTCGCTAATGTTGGGTTGAGCAAGTCGCTGTCCTTAGTTCCACGGGGCTGTCGCTTCTTAGCCGGTCTTCTAGCACTCTCGTCGTCTGATTCCTCGGCTTTCTTTCGCTTGACGGTTGTCTCCTTCGGTGACGGCTTTTGTTTCTTCTGATGCTTCGGCTTAGCAACGTAGTCTGATTCGGAATCCGACAAATCTCTGGCCCTTCGCTTTTCGGTTTTAGTAGCTAGCTTGAGAGCGACTTTTGGTGGGGCCTTGTCGGACTTTGAAATAGCATCCTCCTTCGATTTCGTGGATTTTGTAGCAACGGTTGTGGTGGGGGCCTTGACGGACTTCGATGTAATCTCCTCCTTGGGCTTTGTGAATTTTGTGGTAACGGTTGCAGTGGGGGGATTTCGCCTGGCGGTTCCACCAATAACTGGATCGCTGTCACTATCGGATCCTATTGTGACCGGGCTAGCTACATTTCGACCATTAGTAGCTTTGACGCTTTGTGCTTCGGTGACGGGTTTTGTCGCAGATTGCTTTGGCTGTTGAGATCCAGCAACAGGTTTAGCAATGGGTTTGGCAACGGGTTTTGAAGACACGGGCTTCTTCTGCTGTTTGGTTGCGTCGGAAATATCGCTATCACGAGACTCGGGTGTGGGTTTTGAGGAAGCAAGCTTCCTTTGCTTGGTTGCATCCGGATTCTCGCCAGTACGAGATTCAGCAACAGGATTTGAAGCAACGGGCTTCGTCTGCGAGACGGTCTTCAGTCTCTTTTCGGTGGATTCTACTTTCTCAGAATCGCGTTTGGCCTTCGTTGCCAATGGTTGCGGGTACGACATCGATGTCGATTTGCTCTTGATGTTCTGCTCGGTCCGTTGGCGGTAGTTAGTTGCAGAGGATGATGTACCTGTGGATTTGGTCTTCAGAGGTTCGATGACTTCTTCCTCAGAAGTCTCGATCTCGAAAACCTTGTCCTTGAGCTGTTTCTTCGGACGTTCTTTCTGATATGCGTTTGCAGTAGGAGCAGCAGTGGGTGTGGGTTTTGATTTCTTCAAATCCCTCTCGAGGACCTCTTCGTCAGAGCTGTCCATATCGTATACGTCAGTCTTCGGGGTCTTGGTGTTCTTCACCAGCTTCTGCTCGTAGCTGGTTCTCTTCCTCTTAGCGAGGTTCATCGTGGGTGTGGTATCGGAACCGGTCTTCGAATCCTTAGACTCGGTGGTCTGTTGTTTGGCCGGGGTGGTGCTGGAAGCTCCCTTCTTCTCCAGGGCGCGAGCCTTGAAGACATCGTTATATTCATCCTTGATGCCAGCGCTGGATCGAGCGCCACGATAGGATTTCCTGTCTCGCATGGCTGGCTGTGCACAAAGGAAGCGAATATGGAAGCAAGTGTGTGGATTTCTTGTTTGTGATGACTAGGATAGGAAATGATGCGGAGAGGGGGATAGGAGAGAAGATGAGAAGATGAGAAGATTAGAAGACGAGAAGATTAGAGGACGGGAGGATGAGAAAGTGGGATGGCTAAGAAGCGGGAAGGAGAGATTGAGATGAGAAAAGGTGTTTGCGATTGTGTTGCGAGAAGAGCAGCGATCTAGGCAGAAAGATGCGCAGAAGACTGACGGTGTTGTTGCTGTTGCTGTTTTTTTCGTGATCGCAATTGCTGATATGGGACATGAGAAATTTCCAAAATCAACGAATTGGGCGATTGCAGCGGGAGAAAAAAGCAGCAATGATGAGAATTTGGTGATAGTACTTATCCGAGGAGGAGAAGAAGCTGGTGATGATGGTGGCGATGGTGGAACTGTCGGATGGAGGCGATTGGACCTTGCGATGAGAAGAAGTTGGTGATGGAGAAGTCAAGTGAAGTGAAGTGAAGTGAAGTGAAGACGAGGTGAAGACGAGGTGAAGTGAAGTTGGGAGATGGGACAAGCGACAGACAGCCGGAGACCAACGACGGGAAGGGAACACAACAAAAACAAACCTGCATCCTCGCTTATTATTCCGCCTGTTCTGCTCTGCTCTGTGCTCCTGGCATGAACGATTGTGTTCAGGCCAGGAGCCGCACAATGACGACAACAACAACACACGCTGCAACACATCAACACAAGAACAAACACAACACAATCCAACGTGCCACAACACATCCTCCACCGTCAAACATCTCGAAACGCGACCTCACCTCAACCCAACGTACCAACCCAAATCTCTGCTATACTTACTACTACTAATAAATACATCCATCGACACGTTCCGACAACCCCCCCAGCTTCATCCATCGCACATCCATCCACCATGGTACCATCCCCACGTTCTAATCTCCAGTACACCCAACATAACCAAACAGCCAGCTAACATCCAAACCCTTCAAACCAGGGCAAACGAAGAAAAGCCATCAAAGTCAAAGGCGAGGTCAAAGAGAGTGTACGCCAGCTTCCCCTTGTCATCCATCCATATCTCCCTCTTCGCCTATTCCCGTTCGCAAATGCTTGAATCGAATCACTAGTAGGCTAATATCACACCCCGACGACGGACCCAAACAGCAAAAACCTCTCCCGACAGTCTTCAATTGCCTTTTCTGCAATCATGAAAGATCCATAATCATCAAACTTGATAAGAAGAACAGTATCGGTTCCCTCCATTGCAACATCTGCGGCCAGACCTATCAGACCTCTATCAACTGTACGAATACATCCACCCACCCACCTACCCATAAACTCGCAGATAACACTCCTCTACGTACACCCCGAGACTAACACTACCCCAAATTTACCACACAGATCTCTCCGGAGCAGTAGACGTCTACGCAGACTGGGTCGACGCCGCCGATGAAGTCAAAAAGGAGCAGAGGAGAGCAGCCAAACGGGGCGGCGGCTCATCCGAATCACGGGGGGTAATGGAGCGAAGGCGTGAAAGCGACCCTGGAGAGGACGACGAAGACGATATCGACGACGATGCGGATGATTAGGATCCCTTCCGTGATGGTCTGGACGAAAACGGTAACTTTGTCAAGCCTCGAAAGGATGTTGCTTCTACCACGCCTGCTGCTGCCGCTGCTCCGAATAAACAATCTCCATCGCCACTTGTCCTTGCTACCACTGTCGCTGCCGCTGAACGATCCGTCAGCCCTCCGATCCGGTCTCGCGCTCGTCCTCGTCCCCGCCCCCGAGCTGTCAACCTAGACTCCGACTCCGACGAACCCGGAGGCACTGGTAAAGGTGATGGTGGTGGTGGCGATAGCCCCCCACGCCCACCATCCGACATTTCTTCCATCAGCGATCACGAGACACCTGTCCGTCCTCGCAAGCCTTGATATATTTTTTCGTTTAAAGGGTACTAGTATTCTTAGGTGTCTAGGAAAATTGTTGTCTCTACTTGGTCCAGCCTGTTTTTCATGTTTTTACCTTGTTCATTTCATTTTTCCTAGGTGTCTCCCAATGTATTTATATCCACTGTCTATCGGGGATGTCCTCGAAAAAAAAAAATCGAATGAATTCACGAAACGGCATCTATACATACCTATCCGCTGCTTCTTTTCACCAATTGTTTAGACACAAACTGGGAGGACAACCCGGTTTATGAGAGCCAAAAACTAGGGAGAGGGTCCATATGAAAGAGATGTGCAGAGAGATGGGTAGTGGGAGAAAGTATATCTCACTATAGCCAAAAAAAAAAAAAAAAAAAAAAAAAAAAAGAGGAAAGAACCAAAAGTACATCAAAATCATTCATCCAAAGTTCCAAAGTGTCGGTCACCAAAGTCACCAAGCCCAGGAACAATATAACTAAAAAAAAAAAGGTCAGCACACCCTCTTCACGCCTCCCATAACCCCCCAAACAATAGAAAGAAAAAAACTCACTTCTTATCATCCAACCCCTCATCAATAAACGCCGTAATAACCCTCAACTTCGGATACTTGCTCGCAAAGTGTTCAATACCCTCAGGACTAGCAATCAAATTCAAAAACAAGATCCTCTCCTCAGCCACACCTTTCTCCTTCAAAACCTGAACCGCCATGCTAGCGCTACCGCCGGTGGCATTCATTGGATCCAACAATAAGACCCAACGGTCCGCGATGTCGGTGGGGAGTTTGTGGTAGAATAGCTTTGGTTGTGCGGTTTCTTCGTCACGTTGGATTAGGATCTTGCCGATACGCACGGAACGGCAGCAATCCCGGAGACCTTGTTCCATGGATTCGCCGGCTCGCATGATGGAGACGCCGCAGATTTTGCCTTCGAAGCGGACGCCGGCGTAGGTCCGTCCTGTACGTAGATAATGGGAATTAGAGACTCATTCGGGTGATATTGGTGGTGTAAGAGGTGTACCTAATGGAGTGGTAACCTCATGTTCCTTGACGGGTAGATGGTTTAATCCTTCCTCGACCAGCAATCTTATTATCCTGTTCGAGTAGAAAATAAAATCCCCCCTCTGGGTATTCTTATCACGAATGATTCTACCATCTCCCGTATCAAGTTAGAAACCAAATGGAAGAGAAGCCAAAAAAAAAAAAAAAAAAAAAAAAAAAAAGGCAGGGGTCCAGGAAAATCCTGATATTCCGAACGTACGTAAGCAAAGCGATCAACTGTGGTGTCTGTGGTAGAACATGAACGGTGTCGAATTTAAGCTTCCCGGAGACGGTAGCCTTTGGTTTCTCGTCCTTGTAGGAAGGGCCAATTGGGGCGGCAGCACAGCCTTCGACACCGGTGTCCGGTGCCGCCGTAGCCATTGTGTATTATTTTCTCAATTAATTTCTTTCTTTCTTTCTTGGTGGTGCACTTTTTTTTTTGTTTTGGTTTTCGTAAGAGTCCAGAGTCGGTAGTAGAGTCGGCTATAAAAAGATGGTAACACACACACAGAGAGAGAAAGACAGAGCAAAAGCTTTGCTTGGTGGATGGCAATTGGCGAGATTCGATGGAAGCGCAGGTTCAAGGATTTGGATGATTTGGAGATAAAAAATCGGTTATCGAGGAAGTTTTGTTCCAAAGAGGCTGGTCTCGAGTGAATTATATAAAGTAATAGAAATGTTGGACAGGGGTCTTGATTGAGGGGAAGGCCGTCATGCGACAGCAATGGTGCTAGCACAGACGATTATAGCTAAGTAGGTAAGTACCTAAGTCAGTGCTAAGGAAGCTAGATACCCAGCAGGTAGCATCTGTCAATATCAACTTGGCCGGCGGTGGTTAGCTACTAGTCGGAGAGGGGGGGGGCGTGGGAGCAGATTAATTAATTGGATCGGAAGAAGGGACAGCGGTGGTTGCCGAAGCTGACCTCTTTTAAGCCAGTTTAGGAAGCTTGCCAGCCAGCGATCGGTGGCCTCCGCGATCCCTCCGTTCAGACAGAGTTACTCGGTTGTAGATGTGATAATTATTACTACTGCTACTACTGCTTATACACGATGCATCAGAATATATAAGTATGCATGTACATAAATATTAAATGCAATGGACAGTGGTTGGTGGCAGCGGATATGACGTCGGCGGGTGGCCATTGCATTGCTGCTGCTGCCGCACAACCTGCCGCAGAGCCCTGTGTATATAAGTAAGTAAGTACTTAGTACTTAGTAATTGGGTCCCACGGAGCTATTATTAATGTTAAACAAGTTATCAGGGACGATAAATACACCCACTCTACGATAAGAATAAGATAAGTGCCCATGGCCGTATCTCCAAAGGTTAAATCCCCCGATGTTCCCTTGATATTAATACTAGTATACAGCTAGCAGGACCAGATAACGATTACCAGGTTCAGAGCTCTACTCTCCAAGGACACAATACCCAATACCGACTCTCTGCGAGGCCCGCCATTAGCCGCATGCTAAGCATGCTAACGTCGGGTGGGGACTGGCGCACCAACCAAAAAACTGGCCTTCGGGCGCCCTGCGACGCCAATCACACTCCGAATTCCCCGTGATTCGATAGCTTCCCCAATCGTATGTGCTTTAATTCCAACGATGGTGACGGAGTTCGGAGGTTGGCGGGCCTCTTAAGCTCTTTCTGACCCGTTCCTCGCTGTGACACCGAGAGGAATGCTGACAAGCTCCCGCTGCTTCTGCGGTTTGGCTTTTTATAAAAGGCCACGGCGTCCCTCGCTGTTCGAAGGGAGGATATCTTTCGTCCTTTTCGCCATTCCCATCCGTGCCCTTGGTGTCCTTCGAATTGCCCTTTGCAAAAGTGAGTAGATCGATGTTAAAGTCGTGACCTGTCTTTTTTTCCGTTCTTTCCCCTTTTTTTATTTTTTTTTATTTTATTTTTTTATTTTGTTTATTTTTTTTTAATTTCCCCCTCTCCCTTTCCTTTGTTTTTTTTTTTCTCTTTGTCCTTGGAGATGCATTGCTGTGGGGAAGCTGCGAACGGAACGAGCTAGCTGTGCTGCATATCCGCTTCTGGAACCGCCCGCAAGGTTCCCCAACAGCTCGAGCTCCAACAATTGCAATTGCATCGCGCATTGAGAGCCGTCCTGTGTGTGTCTGTGCCAGCGTGTAGATTACATTAAACCATCGTATCGTGCCATTATCTTTATCCCTAGGCGCTCTTTGTCCTATCTTATAAGCTTGGCCTGGAGCTCTGGCCGCCGGACGGGTTGCTGTACAAATCCCTCGAATTGACGTCACCTTGTTCCACGTTACACAGCTTCGCCTTTGCCGGGCTTCGGTCCATTGGAACTGAATGAATTGAAAGACCGAGACTAACAAACACTCACCGCCGTTATCTCAGAAAAAGGATCAGAAGAACTCAATCAATCCCATCACACATCCCGTGTAACCTCCCCTTCCGTCCATAAATACTACCCATCATGGCGTCCTCGGATCAAGTCCTCCAGCAGATTCTTGCTGCTGTAAACTCCCTGCAGTCCGAGAACAAGACCATCTCGGAGGCCGTCTCCACTCTCACAGACCGTGTCAACCGTATATCGATACAAACGGCTGCTCCCCAGCCCACCAGCGGCTCCCCTTCCATTCAGCCAATCTACAAGTCCACGCTTGGCTTATCCACTATCGGAGAAGCTGCCAGGCCTGGTTCCTCCAGCGCGCCCAGTACCGAAGAAGCCAAGGGTGAAAGTGCGACAAATCAAAGGAGAGGCTCAATGTACGGGTCCAGGATTATCCTTACGACCTATCCCTCGCAGTCTGGGATCGATCCCATAGTTATGGACTGGGGGAACTCTGATCCCCAGAAGCGAGGTCCCGTCGTCGTGAACAGAGGGAATACCACTGTTAGACGTAGAAACGGTATGCACTCCACCAATTCATGCTTAAGCACGTACTGTATATAAGCCTATACTGATAATTACGGAACTATATAGCTGTCGGTGCTCACGGAGGTAGCTACAGCTTCTACCACGCATTGGCTGTCGCCATTCAGGAGCTATCCCTGGAACACAAGCCAGACTACACGAACACCGAACCTGCTGCCCAGATCGGTCCATACCCTCAATGGGGTGATGGCAAGAAAATCGTGGCTATGGATCCCTTCGGCCATCTGGCTCCATGGCTCTACAAGGATTTCATCGAAAAGGAAAACGTTGACATCCGTCCCACCATCGCCATCACAAAAGCCCACATGCGCCTGCCAGAGCTGGAACAGAGCGTGCAATCAGGCCGTCTATCCGTCGACGGAAAGATTGTCCTTAACGAATTCGGTGAACTCGCTGTGACCAAAGTCGCCGTCGAACCGGTATGGTACCTACCGGGTGTCGCCGAGAGATTCGGAATCGACGAGGGTCTTCTCCGTCGCTCGCTGTTCGAGAACACTGGCGGTTCTTTCCCTGAGTTGATTACCAGACCAGATATCAAGATCTTTATGCCACCAATCGGTGGTCTGACAGTCTATATCTTCGGAGACCCAGCTAAGACCGCAGATCCCAACTGCAAACTCGCTCTCCGTATCCACGACGAGTGCAATGGATCCGATGTCTTTGGTTCTGACATCTGTACTTGCCGCCCATATCTCATCTTTGGTGTCGAGGAGGCAGTCAAGGAGGCACAGAAGGGCGGTAGCGGTGTCGTCATCTACTTCAGGAAAGAAGGCAGAGCCTTGGGAGAAGTTACCAAGGTAAATTATTCATCTAGCCCAATCCAATTGACTATCAATCAATACTAATATCGAATAGTACTTGGTTTACAACGCCCGCAAACGTGGCACCGATAAAGCCAGTGAATACTTCCAGCGCACTTCCAACATCGCAGGTGTTAAGGTACATCATATGTTCTCAATTCTCCAAACTAGCGTATATGACGGAATCTAACAGTATATCTAGGACATGCGATTCCAAGCTTTGATGCCTGATGTAAGCATAACAAGCTTTACTATAACTTCTAAAACTCTACAAAATCTAACACGTGCACACAGATTCTCCACTGGCTCGGTATCACCAAGATTGATAGAATGTTATCAATGTCCAAGTAAGTCTCTCGCGAAGGAGTCCCGTGCTTATCACTTTGCATGCAGGCCGCTGATAACTCTTACCCAATCAAACAGTATGAAGCACGACGCTATCGTCGAACAAGGCATCCCGATCCTCGAACGGGTCCCTATCCCAGACGAAATGATCCCAGCAGACAGTCGTGTCGAAATCGACGCAAAGATTCATGCCGGATACTGTAAGATTTCCTATTTTAGAAACCACCCCGCTTTTAGCTCCCCTCCCCTCCAACGCTCGCCAGGACGAACCGTCCAGGCTACGTATCCTTCCCTCTTCTTTATCATGAAAGGAACTTAGTGCTGACCACACCGGTTACCGAATCCAGTCACCACCGGTAAAATCCTGTCCATAGACGAATTATCTAACGTCCAGGGCCGCTCCTGGGAGGATGTTGATGTAAGTTTTTCCTCTTTCCCCTCCCCGTCCTTCAACTCCCAGTTCCTCGTTCAGTCGGAGATATTGCAATAATATCCACTATTATACATACGCCCCGCCTCCTTCTACTCCCTCGTGGTACCCTTTTTTTGTCGGGCCCACATGTTAGAACAATTAGCTAACCGTTTTGATAATCGATCTAGCATTAAATGCGGCATCATACTGCATTATGCCTTCGCCTGCCTTGGTTCTGGCTCTTTTTTGGCTTGCGTTATCTAGATACCGGCTGACCTTATGTATGCCACCCGCCGCATCGGCTGCAATGGGCCCATTTGTTGAAGGGGCTTTTTTTTCGACCCCCCATAATCTTTTTTTTTATCTTTTTTTTATTATTTTTTGCCTTTGTTGGAGGGTCTCTTAAGGCTTTTCCGGGATTGAAGTTCTTGCTTTGTCCGGGAGGATAGATGGGTTCGTTTTTTTTTTTTATATCTTAAGAAGTATTATTATTATTATCCCTTTGTACTTTTATCGCAGATAACCCACCGGCAACCGTGGGAGAGTATGTGTATTTTCGATTAGATATCGAAAGAGGAAAAGAAAAGAAAGAATTGATTATGACTACAAGACCAATCACTCCAAACCCATTACTATTACTCACTTAAACCAGCAAAAGCACGGACGGAATATAAATCTGAGCACCATCTCCTCGGGTCTACTAGCTTCACTGCAAGATATACCTACCGATCTGTACGGACGTTTTTTTTTTTTTTTTTTTTTTTTTTTTTTTTTTTTTTGGCTTTGTTTCTTTTATATAAGTGGCTTTTTTGTGGATTCGATGCGAGTGATACCATGATACGGTAACGTGAACAGATGTTTAAAGTTTCGTGGGCTTTTTTTTTATTTTTTATTATTCTTTCTACTCCGGTGGTTCAGGGTAGTTAATGGCATTGGATCTACTGATGGCAGGTACCAAGCTTATGCTTAAGCATCATTTACCTAAACAGTAAAAAACCCGTCCGGTATTTAAGGCATTTAGAGTTTAAGACGGTGTTTCATACTTATAGGAATCCATTTACTGCAGATCTATCCCGATTATTAAAAAGGAATCATTGATCCGCGGATCCATCGAACCCGGACCGGATGTTGAAAACCGATGATACCTAGCTACGTACATAGAAAATAAAAAAGGAAAAAAAAGGTGTTGAGTGTTGTAGATGTTCGTTAGTGCTAGGTATTAGCCATGAGTATTAGCACGAGACCCGTCAAGAGACCTTTCGGGTCGACATGGGGCGGGTGTTCTAAAAGAAGGGCTTAGGAAGGGATTCCAAGCTACGGAGAATTTGGCTTGGGAAAGGTGAGCCAGCCAGCCCTTAGGCTTTTTTTTGTTACCCCGGATTTTTTGACTGGCGAGGCGAGGCGAGGCTAGACCAGCCTCTTTCTTGTCTTAAGGGGACCCTTTTTTGGATTCTTGGAAAGGCTTCAAGATGGTTCATGGATTCCAATGTCGAAACAGTGGTCACATACTTTGAGGTGATTACGTGCTTATTGGTGGTACTTATTAGGTAGCTGGAGGTTTAGTGCTATGGAAAGTATATGGATTAGCTTGGAGTTTGGATCCAGCTGAGCTTAAGCTTGGCTTTTGAAAAGGTGTATATGAAAAAGTGAAGCATGTACATATACATGTGAAGATATGTCTACGAACAGCACCAACGAAGCATCACAATCATATAGCTATAGCTACAGAACACTTACGTTCCCAAAGACCCAGTGACCAGTTTTCCCCCAAATCCTTCTGGAATGTAAACTCTGTTCCTTTCGATCTTCTAGCTTCTCTTCATTTTCATCCAGTCTTTATGTAATATACGTGAACCTTTCCCCCAAAACTTGCAGCATGCATGTTTTACGTGCACTTTCTAGGTAACCCTCGAAATCTTCAATGATCAACAATGTTATATACATATCTAGAGTAGTACGGCAACAGTAGTGACAGGAAAAAAAAAAAGTCAAGCATCCCGAATACATACCCCCCTCGGTACGGCTATGCGCATGCGGGTTTGCTCGGCCGGGAAGAGCTTCGACATTCCTTTGGAATTTTTAGAAATGCTGGTTTGTTTTTTCTCATGTGCTCATGACGGGAATCGGGTGATTTGTGTCTGTAGTCTCGATTTTGAGGGTGAATACGTGATGGGGAGGGAAGTATATATGGGTGGTATATACGTATATTACTATATAAGAATATAAATTCTTGTTGACGTAGTCCGCTTGGCCTACTTACTAATCTGCCTACCTAGACATTCAAAGGTGACGATTGAAGAAATGGTTCAATCATAGATATGAATTCATGGAGGAATCTTGAGATCGGAGAAAGGCCTTAAGGCACTTTGTCCTTTTTCCTAAACCCCGGGGAAAGGTAGGGGGTTGAACTTCGCCGAATCAGATATTGAGGCCGAGGGGAGTGCATCCATCCATCGAGAGTTCTAGAGCTCGAGCTTTGAGCTCGAACAAAAAAAACCCTTGCTTCAAACCCGGCGATGCAATGCATCCATTCAATCGAATCCAGATTCGCCTGAAACAAAAAAAAAAAGCCCCCCCAAAGAAACAAAACAAACAAAAAAAAAAACACATAGATGCATCGTCGATGAATTTCCATTGCGATTGATTCATTGATCAGAAGACCTTAGAAACACTCAAGTATCGTGATCAAAAAAAAATCCGTGCATGCTGACTTACATACACGTCTTAAATTCTGCCTATACAGCTCTCTCCCTCTCCCCTCGGAGAAGAAAAAGGGACCGAGGCGGTTAATACCAAGAATCTATAATCCATAACAGCGCATCTTCGAATATTTCAATTGGTTAGAGCTACAGACGTCTTTTTACTGGTGGTGTGGATAACTCCGTACTCCGACATGTCACGAGCACGGGACCTCGACACCTCCCCATCGATTCGTGAGACTAGTGAACCCAGTGGGGCCCAACTACGGCTTAAAACATTATCACGTATGTAAGCTAAGCCAACGAAAAAATTAAGAAAAACACAACAAAATGCAGTGTGAAGTTCTAAAAAAGAATTAAATCGATTTCGAAGTTGTTGGGGAATCGGAATCGATCACTTTTTTGTGGAGGAAATCGGACAACCTCCGTTTGTGAACCGGGGAGAATCCAAGCCTATAGCAATAGCATGCTCTGGTATACGTATCACCAAGTCAGCCACCTCAAAAAAAAAAAAAAAACACCAAGGACCCTAGTAAGACGAGGAAAGAAAGGAAAAATCCGGAAAGAATTATCACGAATGGAATAAAAACACCATCATCATGTATGCCGTCTACAAGGGGTATCTGAGGAGAAAAAAAAATACTTCAGGCAAGGGCTGGAGAGCACATAAACAATGCAACCAGGTCCCAGGCCGCCCTTCAGGGCAAGCGTAGCGTCGAACACGGCTCGGAAAGCAGAGAGGTAAGCCACTACACAAACATGCGACTTCTTTTTTAAAAAGTGTCTACATGAGTATACTGGAATCTCCTAGAAATGATAACTCGGTTATTCCTTGTAGATGCACATTCGCTTCTGCAAGATAGTTTAAGGCTGCACATTCCCTCGAAGAACGGTATCGGTAGATATATAGATACGGATATTAACGGGGAGAAAGATAATCTTCGAGTCGTCATAATGCGTTTCTTGATAACGAAACGGGTTCAATTGCGTGTTGGTGTGTAGTCATCTACAGAGTCTATGGATCCAGCAGCTGAACAATTGCCGCTAAAAGTAATATGCGGCTAATAAAATAAAATAAAAAAACGGCTCGGATATATTTGAGCTTGGTTTTTTGATGGGTGTGAACGTCTAAACGACATCGATCGACGCTTGCTAGCGGTCGCAGTAGGAAGTAGAGTACTTCTAATCTTGTTTAGTTTAACCGCCATAGAACTTCTACTAAAATAAACACTTAGAGGGAAAAAAATCTCGGGGAAGAAGCTGATGGATTCCGTAGTGAGTCTTTCGAGTACTTTCTTAGAGTAGCGTCGGTGTCGACGAGGTTTAGACATCCGGATTGGCAACTATTTTCAACGAAGTTAGTCTAGCTCCGAAGGTGCACGGTGCATGTCTCTCCTTTCGCTATCAAACAGTTGCTTCCAATGCTTCGGCAAAAAAATGAAGATCCATGAAGATCGGTGATCGAAGATTTAGGATGCAAGGTTCTGGGTGGAGGAGGACCCACCGATTGGAATTGTTGGATAACGGTCTGGCAAAAGTTGGAATGTCCCCTTTTCTGTGGATGGTACCTGAAGATTGTAGAGATTGTTTACGGAGTCGACGTCAATGGTACGTTTTATGATCGACGGGCTAGAAGCTAGCGAACTAGCTGAGTTCAATGGGTACTTTTTCGCACTGAAGCTCCTGTTAGCTCTAGTGGAGTCAATGGAGTCCATAGCTGTACTGTGTAGTTTGTGATCACAGCACATACATCGTGCATAGATACATACATCTACATTACATATGCGAAGTAAGGTAAATCCACCTCCTGCAAGCTGCCTTGCTTGCCGATGCGATGACTGCATGGGGGCTTTGTCCCCGCGAGCAAGAAGTCTTCCAATCGTAAGCTCTAGGGAATACGAAAGAAAAGCTGAAATGTAATCGCCAATGGAAGGCTCTGGATTGAATTTAGTTGACAAGGGTAGGGTAGATATTATGTCGTACCTGCAAGGTGACGGATAACACCGCGTGATCGCATACGTTGCCCTCGACACTCCGTGGGATTTCACTCACGCATTTTTTTCCCCTTTCCCCCAAACTGCCTAAAGCCAGTTGTTATGACGAGTGGCGCCATGGCTGATGTCCTTCACAAATGCTTTGTTCACGGTATTTTCACCTTACAAATTCATATTTTGACTTTAGCAATATATGGCTGGTGCGTCATAGGCAGAAAGCCGGATTTTAGGAAACTGTGATAGGCTGACAACTTTTGAGAAAGTGAATGGAGGTTATGGATCGCGTATGTTGCCAGGGATCTGGGGGAAATGTTGAAACCGATGTCCTGGTATTCTGTTGATCCTTCTTTTTCGGAATCCCTTCTTCATCCTCCTTTCAAAGGAGGTGTATACGGCAGCAACGGGAAGTTTCGAAGGCAAAGTCACAGGCCTATCATATCATCTGTCCGTGAAGGTTCCTTCAGGCTCGTGGTATTGATTCTTTTCTTCCCTTCTGGAATACTTTCCATAAAAGCATATGATTTTCGCATTTGGGAGAAAGGGAATAAACATTCTTTTGGTTAGCGTAGCATCAACGTAACCCCAGGCCTCCCATATTCATCGACGTGTACTGTGTAATAAACGTTAAACTTTAAATAAAAAATCTCCCCCCCCGAACAAGGATAAAAGAGAGAGTGGATATTCACGTCGTTTGTTTTGGAAACTAGACCAGAAAGTTACATTAGAACCTTGGAGTTGGGATATCCCACATGGGCGTGGGTGATCCGGGGATCCACGAAAGTTTTGCGCCTGCCTATGAGCTTGCGACATGCAATAAGATGTGATCTTCTGCACCAGGACATCGCCAAAATCAGCCAGTCGCACGCGAAAGAAGCGACAGACCCACGAGGACATGTGCAGCAGCGTCGAGCAGGTCATCCCACTCGAAAGGAATAGCAACACCCCCCCAAAAAAACATACGGAAGAAGGTTTGTCGCGAGTGAATAATGGGTTTCGGCGAGGCGACAAAACGAATCGAGTAACAAACAGAGGGGAGGAAATGGCGAATAGGATGTGATGATATTGCTTCTGATGGTTTGCTTGAATGACAACGGAAACACACTCACACATGCGCCAATACATCCCACGACCCCATCGCGCATCGTGGGGGTTATATTTTTGGGAGAAATGCGGTCGATGTCCGGTGAAAAAAGGCAGCTGCAGAATTGATTTTTCGGGGAATTAATTTCCAGAATTGAATCCGCAGCGAAAGGCGACTTCTTCAGACGATTGCGGTCTGGTCATGCTCTTGCCATTTCGTCGTTTTGCATGATCATGGTTGGTTTCTTTTCTCTTTCTCTCTCTGGGTTGCTGGGCTGGGATGTATTTTTGGATTTCTTTCTCTTCTCTTTTGAGTTTTAAACGTTTTCGATCCCATTTTGGAGTTGGTTTCAGGTACGGCTGGATCGCGCTTGCAAGGGCCGACGGATGGCCCATCGATGGGTAGGTATCGAGCCAGCCCGAGTTTCAGCAGTCTTCCCTGGGAATGGGAAGTCTAATTGCATTATATGAGAAGGGATCATGAATCATGAATCGAAATCACTAAATAAAGAAGTACCGCTGTTGTGTTCCCAGTCAGCCTGGCTTATGTGCATTCTGATTGAGAGATTTGTTTGAATCGAAAGAAAAGAAAAATCCAGGAACATCGAACAGGATGTCTGGTTTTGGCTTGACAGTTTCCACCGTCGTCTCACGCTCGCAACACAAATCCTGCCCTGGCCAGGGGGGCTGAGATTTCTAGCCTCGGGGGGGCTTATACATACGGGTTTCCATAGATGGATTCAATCCCTCCAGTGTTACATGGACAGTTCCTAACTGGGTTGGATGGGATGCCCATGGCATCCAACGGTTACAGGTGGCCGGCGATGCGATGGCGAGAAGAAGAAGAAAATCCAAAGTAAAATAAAAAAAATCTTGACTCTCACATCATCATCACATAATATACTCTGCACCGAGGCGACCGCACATATGTACGTGGTGTGTCTACGCATGTATGTCGTATACTGGAATTCCATAATTCGAAACCACATTCATCCGATCCAAATATTCTAGCGGTTGGACCGTCGGTGCCAACATTCCTGGAATCTGTTTCTTGTGCGTGAATCGAAGTCCATCAACTTACGGAAGCAATGCATTGTTCCGTAACTCCTTCGCTTGAACCTTGCATCCATTTTTCTGCTGCCTCATCTGGTCATGAACCCTCCCCGGCGTGCCTTTTATCCTCAGGAGTGAATTCTTGGGTATGAACTTTTTTTTTTTTTTTTTTTTTTTTTTTTTTTTGTGAAAGGGCCGAGGTTTTTCCAGAATGAACATATGGCAGGGGTATGTTGTCAAGTTGATACCAGGTGCAATGTTTCTGAATACACTTCAATCGACATCCCACTGAGCGTAATACATTGGCGCAGGTCTCATCGTTATGTCGGTACACACGTAGACGTTTCTGTTTTTTGTTTTTGTCGTCGGCTTCGAAGACTGAAATCCGTGAGCTTGGGACAGGCAGCCTTTACCCGGCGTCTTCCGTTCGCTGAAGATGGTTTTCACGTCGAACTTGGACTCCGGAAACCCTAGGCTGAATACAGCATAAAGCGCATCGAAGTTCTTTTTGTGTGAATACCACATCGCCGTGAAGAGTCGGTTGTAGCCAGTCCTGTCTCGGACAGTAGAAATGCCTCGAACAGATAATCCAACTGGGTTTTGATTTGAACAGAGATCCCATTTGGCCGTGAGGGAATAACTTCTTCCTCTTTTTTTTTTTTTTTCTTCTTTTCTTTTTGATTTCCTTCTTTATTTTAATTTCGAACAAGGGCATCGATTGCTTTTTTCCCCGCAAAGACAATATCGGAATTGAGAAAGAGGGGCCATAGGAAATCTCGAAGAGTCGATTTAATTATCGTGAGTTTCAGCAACGTCATGATCATATGAGATCTCGAAATTTTTTCTTCCGTGGCTTTGGTAAAAAGGGGAGAATTATCGTGCCCCGGTTCCTGGCCTGCAATCTGTTTGGTGCATTGTGAAAGGCCCCGTCGTCTGTGTCCTTCTCCACAGATTCTAACGATAACTACCACATACCCACATCCATTAGTACCCCTGAGCAAGCGTAATGTACGTGCAATGTATGTAAAGTGGCCATCACGAACGCCCGCCATCTCTCGGTCCGAGGATGGCCATGGGATGGGGATATGGGCACACACACCCACCAGCGATGGATCGAATCCAACAGCAATCCTCGGGGCTTGCTGGCCCACACCACCATCACATTGCTTCAAGACACCAAAAAAGCCTTCTGTTCCATTCGTCGGGAAGTTGTCGCTGGTTCCAGTTGGCCCTCCCAGAACTGGGCAGGGGGAACATGCTAACAACTCATGCATCTCTTTCCTCCTCTTCTCCATCATGTTGGCACACAGCCGTCTCCACCCTCTTTCCTTTTCCTTTTTCACCCCAACAGTAACGGTACATGCAACGACCCATGGGGGTCTAACCAGGAGGGGGAAGGGGGGGAATCGCAAAGAAAAAGTAAACAAGTGGGTGGCAGCACCAAGGACCAGAAGCTGACAATTTTGCACGCTATGGACAGCTAAGCAAGAGTGTGAGAGAGGGCATGGGTATGTAGGGGTCTGGACACAACTGGCACACAGCAAACCAGAGGGGAGCAAAAAGCAGGCCAGTCTCTTGCCAGCAAGCAAGCGCAGCAAGCACAGCAGGGCCAGCCCGCAGTCTAGTCTGGTGGGAGTGGGCAAGAGGCCAGGCAAAAGCCATGGCCTGGTTCACAGCTTACAAAAAGGGCACCCCTTCTCCCAGTGCGTTGGCACACAACCTCCTTCGCGGCCTCAGACAGTGTTCTTTCCCCTTCGTATAAATTCCATTTTTATATATAGCAGTGACCGTGCCTTTTCCGACGCCCTGGGTCTCCTCCAAAATTTACAGAATTACAAAAATCTTTATTCAGAACAACATACATTCTTGTCGATAGAGAAAAGCCTGGTATTTTCGCCACTTTGACAAAAGCCATCGTCATATTCCCGATTTGAAATCAAAAAGCATTCTCATTCCGACACTCACCTGCAAACGAATATAAACAACGACTGCGCGCCTTCTCTGTGGATTCTCTCTTGTTACTATTACTACTTCAGGACCAACCTGTCGATCTCATCTACGCTCCCAGAAAGGCTTGAATGAAAGGTTTCCGACATCTGGAGTATTGAACATCAAATCAGTGGACTATATATCTTCGAAGGCTGTTGCTTGTGTCCGACCTTGATTTCCTGTTGATACACCATAGATTGGACCGGAGTTCTTCCCATAGATCGTCCGCATATTATATACACACCCACAATATACAACCACAACCACCACAGAGCAATACAAAATGTTCATTTCATTACCAACTCCAGTCATCAGCTCTGCTGCCGCAAAGCGAAGGCCACCACTGACACCACCTTCAGTGATCCCTCCTTGCGTTACAGCACAGTGCTCTTCCGTGCAACAGTCTGGCCGGGACAGGTGTCGAAGTCCCTCCAGGTCAGCAGCTGCGTATTTGGCCCGAGTATCTAGCTCCCCAAACTCGCCTACACTATCATCAATGACGAATACGTCAGCCTTGCCGACTCCTTCGTCCTTCTCAGTCAACACCCCCACTTCTACTCCATCTTCATCACCATCCGAGGGATGCCACTTCCCATTCGATGGTGAACGACAGCTACCATGCCTCTCGAAATCGGAGGGACAATATGTCAGCTTCCCAAGCTTCGACGAGCTCTATGGTGATTTCCCAGAGGATGATGAAGACTCAAAGCAGTAAATCATTTTCGCCACCATAACTTTTCTTCAACTTTCTCTTTCATTCCTTCTAAAAATATATTATTACCACGGAAACACTTTAATTATCCTTTTCGACCATTTACAATCCTTCAACAACCACATTTCCTATGTCTACTTTTTTTATTATTATTATTCTAAGGATATCTCCTGGTCTCTTTCCTTGCCATCAGCAAATCTGGACTCTTCGGCGTTTCTCCTTACCAATTTTATCCTGGGTATGGGTTTATTAAACCCGGCGTTATTTCTTTCCTTTAACCACATACCACGGACGGCTCAGTTTTCTTCTTTCTCACCGGCGCAGAATCTTCAACCGGGTATCTCCTCTTCTTCCTTGCCTCAGGATTGATTACTTTGGGAGTATTTTTCTTTTCTTCGAAACTCAAACGGCGTTTATAAGTGTATTCTTGTTTTTCATTATCTTATTGGGAAGTTATATTTAGCGAAATCTCACACCAAAAAACCTCCTCTTGTAATTAGCTTAGCCCTTTCTTCACTGGCCCAAAGTGCTTGGATCCAGTAGAAACCAAATATGTTGTTGTTTTAAAAATGGAAAAAATTCCTTTCTTCACCTCTATCCATCCATTCTTGTTTCACACCAACAAAAAAAACAATCTCCAGTATTTTTATGAATGATATGATTGTACGACTGAAAAAAACCGTCTATTTTTGTTGTCTCTTCCTCGCTTGGAAACATTTTGCTATTGGCCGCGATATCTGCTTTTGGGGGTATTCTTCGAATCAATGGCGTTCTAGTTTTTTTTCTCCCACCATTGGGCTTTCGGCGGAAAATGATGATAGTATCTGTATGGGTTCAACATTTTCATGTACGAAAAACAAAAAAAAAAATATCAAGGATTTCTATACGATCTCTCAAACTTTCTCGGTTTCCAAAACTTTCTATTGGACTTTAATTCCCATGGAAATGTAATATTTCTTCTTCCTGTAGACCTAAAATAATTATTCATCCGACCGAGCACGAGGCCGACGTTCTCTAGACTCATACAATATCCTGTGATCCGCTTCCATGCCTGTAATCGCGAAACGGACGAATAAAAGTCAGCTTGATATCTACTTACCTTACATCCAATAATAAAAGTTTAAGTTTACGAAGCTCTATCATGATATTCTCCCCCCACTCTGGATCTCGTACCTTTCTTAACTGGCCGCCCATGCTTAGGTTTCCCTCATCGGCGGGCTCCACAGGGCCATGGGTATACGGGACAGGCACCTGTCAGTCGCAAGACGATGAACGTGCTCCTCCGCATCTCCGAAAATAAAAGTAGATAGATAAAGTAAAATTTTTTTCGTTTGGCGAAAACACGGGGACGTGTCTCGAAGCTTTGGCCGCGCAACCTCAAGCTTTGTGATGATGATGATGGCGTGAGCTTTCTTCTAGATCATTGGGTGAGACACTGGGGTAAAAGCTTCTCCCGGTACTTTTCTCGCCTGGTATCGATCTGCCTTACAGGCGGCACAATGTAAGTGTGGAGGTGCCTGTAAAGCAAGAAAGTAGCAATTATGTGCATGAAGGAGGTCAGAAAGCACACATAGGAGCGTGGAGGTGTGTGGGAAAAACAGGTGCGGCTGTCAAAAGGTCATCCCGCGTCTTCCGTCTATTTCGGTATGATTCGCATGAGAAAAAGACGGCAAAGTAGGGCTCTACTTGCAATTGGGTGCGGACTTTTGCCGCTCCATTTCTACTCGTTGAAAAGGAATTCAATTCTGGTGATGGTGTTGATGGTGTTGCAATATTTGAGTTTAACCATCTTCCCGCCTCAAAGAGATGCATTGCAGGCGGTATATTTGCTATTCGCCTGAAAAGCGTCTATAAGACTGATTGATATGCTTCAATTCTTCGGCGGCCATAGGGGAAAACTTTTAGAATCATGGGAAAACTTTGCAATAGGCACTTGTGTCGCCGTTTTTTTCTCCAACCCGATCTTCTCCGCATCGTGTAACACTCTACGGCTACACAATACCAGCGCCTTTGTTGGTTTCCTGCAGGAAACTAGAATTTTTCCCTTGTCGACATCCCGAAGAAGAAGAAAAATGTCTAGAATTCTTGAATAGAGCAGGAAACGAATCAAATGCAAAAGTCACGTTACAAGAGCTCTCCTCCTCGGTTCGAACGAATCAGAAAAAAACTTCACGTCGCGCATATGTGGTATTTTTTCCTTTCTTCTTTCGGGCATCTCAGGGCTACCCATATTCTTGTTTTTCACACAGTTTTTCGAGCGGGGCAAGGAAAAAAACAGACGATAGATGCCTGCTCTTCTTTCTCTCCCCTGATTTCTGGCCAGTTAGCTGTGCATATATGCAATGTATATGTAGCTTGTAAGCCGACGTGCTTTTTTGCCTTTTACAGCGGCCCTTGTGTCCATACATAAATGAGGGGAACTCGAAGCACAAGAGGGAAAAGGTCGAGTTCCGCTTCGCTTGGAAACCTGGAATTTTTTGGACGAGTAGCATCACGACACGCAGGTTGTGTTGCTTCTCTTGTCCCTTGTCGTCTTTGCGGTGGTTTTTGGCAGCTCTTCGCTCCCCTCCCCCCAACCATAAACCCCTTCGTTTCCCCACCTGATCACTGTGGACACCTTGACTCGACATGAAAATGGATACTATAGGCCCAATGGTTCAATGCGATGGCTTGCTCGTTCGGTAGGCATCACCATCATGTTTACATTTTCCACACACGGGACGAAGTTGAGCATGGCTCTGCTTTGCATAAACTGTGAGGTTGGCCTCGGCTCTCCCACCCTGGCGTAAGTTCAACGGCTCATATAATAGATTCTGATAATATACACATCTCCCCCGGGAAATCCAAACGTCGGGTAATTCTCATCCCGTCCGAAGACAATTACTCCATAATCCCACCGAACTGGACAGCCCGTGCGTGGTGGTGTGCGTGTGTGTGGAGAGAGCTTAAAAAAAAAAAAAGTTATTGCGTGAGGAGTGGGATTTCAAATCCGAAGATGGTTGACGAGAATTTTCGGCTTCCTCGGGCTTTCGACGAATAATACGGCTATGACAACTCCGTATACGTACGAATTCATCCCACGCTCCGGCCGACCGGTCAATCCCGTCTGACCCTCTATCCGAGTCACACCGTGCCGTGCTCAGTTTTTTTTTTTTTTTTTTTTTTTTTCCTCCCTGTCGATGGATCCTACCTCATGTGCCGAGTCGAACTCCTCTCAATCTCGTCTTTTCGTGCTTTCGAGTGGAGTCGAGCATCATCTACAAACAATTGGGAGTGACTGTCTTCCTGTAGACTACCGAGGACACTAAAGCTGTTGGACTCTGGGTTCCCCGAGTTTGGCTTAGAGCTTGATTACTCATGTTACTCATGTCCATCTCCCTTTGATTCCCTGCTTGGACCCGAGCATCATACAAAGACTTAGGATCCTACCTAAGCGTTTTTGCCCTTGCACTCCGATTCGATGGAGATGGCGAATTAGGTAAGTCATGGAAAGCCTGACACTTGTCTAACCGATGGCTAGGTAAGGAACCACATTGCACTGGCAGCTTCTATTCTTGTCCAAAAATCAAATAGGTGATATCATGATTCAAAATCGCAGGTGTAAGTCTGATGTGATCGTTACAATTACTTCCATAGCATTGTTATTTTTATTTTTTCTTTCCGGTTTCCTTGTTTTCGACAATGTTCCAGTCGCAACTGGCGATATTTAGCGAAGCTCAAGCTCAACCGCCACCACCCCATACCGTTTCTCACCGCCAAGTCCGAAGCTTCAATGGATTGAACCGGAGACTCCTTACCTCCGGCTTTGGTAACCTCACCTGACATTCTGACCCTTCCTTTCCCCTGGTGGACATATCTCTAGTAATATGCGCAGTAAGCAGTTTTTACTTTAGTATCTCCCGGATTCGTCTAAAGTACCAGCCACTAAAAATCCTACTGCGATCACTTAACCTAACGCGCGTACAGACGCATGCACATAGCCAATACAATGTAAGGTCGATCATGAGGGTTACTATAAACCTAAAAAGGGTCTCACGGCTAGGTAGAATTCAGATACCAAAGGGATCTGGTCGATCGAAGCTCCTTGGGCTGATACAAATCACTGGAGCTAAGGCCAAAAACTTCCCCTATAGAACCGGATGGCGTTTATGTATTTTATGCAAAGGATCGTCAGTCTCATCACACGCTAGGTCGTCTAGCTACTTAGCTATGTGCTGTCTGAGGCGGCAGATGACCAATGCTCAATTCACTAAAGGCCTGAGGGCTCATGAGCTCAGTTTCTGAGAACTGGTTGTATTGAACCCGTTTGCTTGGTTATAACAAGGTTCCGTTGTACCGAAGGATCAGCATAGTCTGACGGGAGGGCAATGATCAGGCTGTAAGCGAATCCTCGACTACAGGTGCCAATCAGTATCAAAATATACCCAGCTGTTCATAGTTATATAAGGCTGTGCAATTCGATTATATCAGTTGGTTTAGGGGGCTGTTGAAAAACAAAAACAAAAAAAATATGAGAGCTTGAGCTTGAGAGTAGCTAGCTTGTTTATGCTCGGAGCTAAGAGCTGTCAAATGTGCGATTGGGGTGCATGAGAGCATGAGTTCCTGTTGACCATTCTCACGCAGCTGGAGACTTCTCTTGGGATTATGGGGTATCTACTTTGTGTATGCATCGTGTCGAGGAGGTGTGGGCATTTCTTTGGATTTAAGCCAAATTAGGTTAAAACGGCCCTTCTATGCGGGACCTTGTTCAGCCATGAAAGCCATTCGGCTTCCCATCTGCCACTATCGAATTCATCGACGTCGGTAGATTTAGCCCCAAAGATGGCTGGTTGGTTTTTTTTGTTATGAAGAGTTGAGGGTGTGGAGAACAAGGAACAAGGGCTCTTTCTCACAAAAATACATTCCAACGATCAAGGATTTCAAGAACTGTCATTGGTTAGGTTTCTCATAAAAAAAAAGAAGAGTAAAAATTTTTGCCATCGGTTAGCTCAAATGTAACCGTCGATTGCGATTGAAACGGTTTTTTTCTGTCTTTGGCCGAGTTCGAGAACATGAAAATTTCGAAAGGGTCCGGCCGATCGATCGATCCAAGCCATTTCGGAGTTGATAGGTGAAAAAAACGTTGGGACCACATGGTCCGAATGCCATGTATGAATGTGCGGTGTTCAAATATAGAACCCGAGAGTCGAACGACCCAAGACGACGTAGATGACTACAGAACATCACATGCTTTACATCAGCAGGAGGAAAGGAGGAAGGGAACATGGTACCCTTGTGCCCCATCTTTCCTGTGACAATACCCAGCATACGTTTCGCCTTCAGCCCTGTCGCTGTTGAACAGTCTCTCGTGCTGTTCTCGGAGACCTTGGGAGTATCTGCCTCCTCACTTGGGAACCCAACAGCAAGGATATGGCCATCGACACCCTGTCGACTTGTGGGTCCGCGGGTCAAGAGGACCAAGTTTCTGTGATCGGAATTCGAAGGTGGGCCAGACTTTTGGAGGTCCGTTTCCTCTAGCTTCATGCACGTCTTCTGCAACTATCACACCCACCTGTTCGAAAATCTGAAAGCTTGGCTAGCTAACTGAAGTTCCCGAATCGAATGTCGATCCCAAGCATGGACGGGACGTCGAAACGGCTCAAACCTTCAATGCCGCTTTTGCTGTGACCTTGGAGAAAAAATAGATAAATCAAAAAAGACGCCGGTTTCTAATGTTGGCGAAGCTCGATCAAGTCTCATTCGTTATTCGCAAGATGGTGTGAGTGATATATCCACCGACGAGCAATTAGAGCAACCGAGCTCGTGTTTGAAAGTAAATATGACCAGCATCCACCTTGACGAACGACGGCGCTAGACAAGAGCCATAAGCAGCCCAGTGCACCTTACCAAACCCCTTGGGGTAAGAAGTGCGAGGAATTATCAAAGAAGTGGTGTGAGAGGCTCTAAATATTGAAGTCTAGAGCCGATAGACCTCTAATTGCAGCATTAGTTTTCAACCTAAGGTATATCGCGGAACCCTACCCGTAGGACCAAGATGTCGACAGTACTGGTACAACAAATAACTTTCTATGATTAAAGGCCATTTGTCGTCTCCTCGATGGTGTCAAATTAACTCCGGAATTGAAGCCAAGCTATAAGCGGAACGGGATCTACTCGGAGCGGTTTCCTAGAGTCTACGGTGATATAAGTTCGAGTCTTGCGCAATCACTACAATTACTCAACATCTCGAGCTATTCGATCAATGCGATAAGAATTGTTGAAGTCCGGATATCCGGTTTCGTCTATCTCTCAAGATATCCTTTCTAGGCGGATTAAATTGAGTTTATGCATGGGAATAACATATTATCAACAGTAATACGATCACCATCGATTTAGTCCCAGTATGGACGCTTCGGTCCACATGCATAGTGGCGCGGATGGGTTTAATACTTATCGAACCTTAGGTTTAACATCAGTGATCCGGGTACCAATTGCCGTAGACCTATTACTTCCGTTAAGCTCCATCCATGTGCTGAGAAAACTCGATAAACCGTCGATCGCTATGTCCTAACTCTGAAAGGTCTTGCGCTCGGACCATAGGTGCTATCCCATATGGTGCCATTGGCAGTCGACATGGAACTTTACATATCATAGTGTTCCTCACGCATTGAAATTCGGTTCTATTAAGTAAATAGCTATAACTCCACAATGTATAACGTTACACCGCCTACACACATGACCATGGGAGAGTAACAACCTCTTTAGAAAACTAAGGCACACATCGTGAATATGCCCGATTGCAAAAATCGGGGCTCGTCCGTATGCGCGGTTCACTAGTTTAAGGGGGGCACCGGAGAGGGCTCCGATCATTGTTAAGAACGACTAGAGCCCCCTGGAATTATACGTGTATACCAAGCCTAGAACATTGCAAGACAAAATAGTTATTAGTTGATATTTAGTAGCTAGGCAGACTTGAAACTGTTGATGGTATAATGTACTGTAATGGTGCCTAGGCGCCTTGTGGCCCATGGCCACGATGTGCCATCGATCATTATATGCATTATAATATTATTATCGTTACCGACACTACCATCAACAACACCATACGGGTCTAAAGCGGGAACTAAGGATCCTAAAACAAGGAAAAGAATAAATTACATATGCAGTGTCTCGGTCTCTGTAGATCTACCTAAGACCTAATGTTTGCGTCCGCCGTAACCCAACTACAATGCTCGAATTTATAGCAGCGTATAGAGTATTTTTGAAAATGCACCGACGGTAAACTTCACCTTTCCTAGCCAAACAATTTGGCAGTTATTAAGTAGACATGCCATTCTGTCTATCAAAGTAACCGGACTAGTCGACTTCCCAGTTTTATTTCTAATCACACTATGAAAAGGGAGCTTAGTCTGCTAGAAGCTCCTCGGTTTGGCTCAAAAGCTTCTCATTAGTTAGCCTTACAGTCGAAGTTAGAGATAAATAAATACGCAGATTTCGGGCCCTGTACTCTGTGGAATCAGATCCGACCAAGGGCTCTAGCCATTGATACTTCCCAGAAACCGGGGTAGCTTCAATACCATTCGAATCGGAATAATTTACGAATCATTTGTTGAATACCCTTACCACCTGGAAGTTTGCCGGCATACATAGTAGGTACAAACTCCTGCTGTAGGACGGTCAGTGACCGTAAGTCTATGTAGATGCTTCCTATGGAGGATGTGGTGAGCCGGCACGGTGGGCTCAGGCCGAAACGAAGTCAATACAATAACTTCGAGTAGATTTATTGTGTGGCCGTGAGACTCTTACTCAAAGGCCAAATCCTTGAAGTTTTGGATAATACTCCGGGGTAGCAAGCCACCCGTGTAACATTCCCACAAAACTCCAGTTCCTCGGGCTTACTTGCCTTCCGGCGGCGAATTCCAAAACTGCAAACTTACGAATGCATGTGCAGCAAGCAGCATGAAGCAGCGGGAAATCTTGTGTGCGTACATGAGCAAATGCAGTGGGCTTATCGATAAACGTACATTCCCTGTAACCTGGGAAATGCCGAGTCTTTTTCTCATGCAGCCGTGCATGATGCTCGCAGTGCAGCCTGCCGCCTGCATGTTTGCGTTGGTAATAGTTTATCTAATATTATGCCGGTAGACGTATAGGGTATCTTGGACTGTAAGAGGCAAAAGCACGGTTTGCACGGGAGTCGACTTGAACTGTGGACTGCGGAGTTGTGCTATCATATGACTTGTTACGTTTCCTTATCTCAGACCGACTAACATTTGGGCTCTTGTCCACCAATACGATCAGGTGCATGGATCCTGAGAAACAGCGCGTCTCAGTAACCATGCTCGTGAAAAATAGAAGGAAAGATGTATGTTATTGCCAGCAACCAATTTCAGCGGCCTGTGATTGATATCGATTTGATCAGTTTACACCTGCCCCGATAAGCTAGCTTGCGGCAACGCTGAGCCAAGCAATGAGTTGGACTCCGCGTGTTATTTTGTTAGCACTAAATCCAACAATACTATCAATCCCATGGCCATGTTGACATGTAGAGTGCCTAGACCCCCCCAGGAGATGAGCTGATTTAGAGTCGTTGCGAAAATTTAGACTCAGAGATGGTAAACCATAAGACGGCATCATGGCTCGAACTAGGAATATGGCTGTTTAACGGGTGTCGTGCAAAAGCGCTCTGTGGTATCTCCCGACGAGGCCAATTGTAATTGGCGCTGACTACAAGTCTTACAAGCAAGCTAATCGTTTTATAAGACATTCAAGCGATTCCAATTCCGAGGAGTCGTTTAAGATATATTACCCTCAACTTCTTCCAATATCTCTAGTGCAGCTACGGTATCTTATGTTTGGTTCGGATATTTTAAAAATGTCGGAAGGGGAGTCGACGTTATGTAGGCATATATGCCCGCATGACAAGCTGCGTGGACATTAAACCATATAGCTATACACCCACCACGCGTCTAAGGATACTGCTATATTCTACAAAGAGTGTTTGAGATTATCACAGGATGGTTTACTTTACTCCTAATCGCCTAAATCGCGACGGGGGCCACGGCACGCACCAGATCCGGGAGCTACTGATACTCAGACCCCCATTTCAGGATCCTTTGCAACGTTGATGAGATTTTGATACGATTCCAAACATCTAAAAATCTTCGGACTAGATACAAAACCCTTAAAAAACACAGACCATGACATAGAACCATCTCGAATGTTTGGATGCAGGTTGTGTCGGTCTTGTTTTAGGCTAACGCAGCAAGGCCAGTCGGCGTCGTATTTCGCCCACATCGATAGCGGTGCTGCACGTTTTGATCACCGCCACGACAGCTGTCGACTCAATAATCATTCGTTTGGTTCCCCACCGTGGTAGCATCATTAGTATCACGCGTACCTCTTATACCAACATACTCTGCACTCTTATGGATGTGTATCGCGGAATGTTGACCAACTGAAAGATTGGTTTTCGGAACAGAGGAATTCGAAAGGATTCTCGGTTAGGTTTTATGGGTGCCGGGCACTGAAGGTGATCAGTGTGTTAAACAATATAATATATTAGTAGGGCGGGGTTATCTCATGCCTAAAGAGCTCTCAGTGGATCGTATCAAAAACCTAAATCACAGACGCCTCTAAGTATCCCTCTCAGTTTGCAACGGCGTATCGCTGCACTGCTTCGCTGGCTACTGGCTTTATATATGTATTAGTTGCAGGTTTAGTCATTCCGTCTTATCAAAGACGCATAGACCATTTGAGAAACCAATAAGACTCTATCACATGGCCACCGAAATCGGCATCGCGATATCGACGCCCGACGGTCTTACATCCAGGCCACTCAGATGCCTGGAAAATTAGGGTCCCTGCACCATGATTAACGAGCTCTGAATATTTCCGTTTTAAAAACAAGTGATAAGTTTGAATTCAAGGATATTGACTGGGATTGTTGAAAATGTCTTAAGGTACGGATTTTATAACGTGATTTGGCGGGTTTCACCTGGTAAGCTTATAAGTGGCCAGTGGGTGCCACCGAAGGCAAGGTACTCCAACCTCACAAAACCCATGCCCTAGGCCCTAGGCCAAATTATCCTTCGATCGTGCTGTGCAGCTACCGGGAAGCCTTCATCGTGTTTGCCCTGGGCTCTGGGTACTAGGATATCTGTAAAAATCTGTAGTTTTTCAATTAAAATCGATATAACAAAAAATCTAGCTTACTACACACAATCTTCCCCCAAGACCATCTACACAATTAAGTTTTTGAAAGAGCGGGAGAGGCGAGGATGCATTTTGTGGTTGAACACCCCTTCATGCAGTACTTGGCTTCGAATAGCTATTCATGGCTACAAACCCCGTTTGTACATATATAGAAGATAAATTAAATTTATAAATACTTAGATGCCTACCCCTGATCATGATTGGTTCTTGCTAGAAGCATATAGGATTTGCGGCTGCCCGTGGCAGCACCAAAGCCACGGGCAAATGCCTTCTCACCCGGTATTCCGGGAGGAATATTAATATCATATATGCATACCCAAAACCCATCCGTAAGTGCATATCGTCTGAAAGCCCGTGGTTACTGCTACCGCTACTACCAGCATGCCACCGGGCCATGGGGTTTTACAGGCGATGACTAGCAACGTGTTGGATTATTTTCATCTAACTACAAAGTATCAATTATATATAAACATCCCTAAGTTTTCCGGGTGGAGTCGGAGTATGTTCTGCCAGTAGGAAGACTGTATTGTACGATTAGTCCTAACCTTTACTTAAGCAAGAATATGTTGTTTGATGGATTTATAGGTTCAAAAATTCAATATTAGTATTTCTATCCTGTTCGATACAATTGGGGGGTATCTTAGCCCTGTATTTGATGGGCTTGCTATAGAATGTTAGGAATTCGTCAATGAAAGGTGGATAAATTTCACCAACCGGGCTTCTAGGTGGCCAACTTGTCAATTGCAGAATTAAGTGATCGCGATATTGAACAATATAAGTTCATTTTTGAGATATAATCCAAGCATGTTACCACCGAAATATTGTATACGACACGACAACAGCATGCTATAGTACTATACTATATGTCTGTACTTCGATAGTAGGCCTAGGAGCCGTTTTAACAAGCTCGGTCCTAGGTTCTTTGTGAACCAACCCTAACTTTATGGCCCCTGCGACTAATCATGATGTCAATTACTACACGGATTGAAGTATAGTTATCACCAACAAGTTCTTCGTTTCGCTTGCAAGCAATATAGCCCCGAGTATGTTGTCATTCACGCTATAAGTAGACAGTCGCGAATTCGTAGGTTTGGTTGCTCATTAAAACCTTTCATGGCAAAAGACTAGAGTCCCGAACGCCTTTAATATTTTCCAAGATTTGGGTTAATTAAATTAACTCGACTACCCGAAGTCTAATTACTCTTGACGACGAGTAGTCTCGGAGGACGACGAGCACCTGAAAGGGAAGCATTTTAAATTTATCCAACAGTTCATTTCTATACGTACGAGTGTTTGACTATACATGGGAAGGTTTTGCTCAGATGAGGAGAGGTATTTATTGGAGACTAGACGACATATTAAGTGTACACGTACGTGTGTGTGCGCGGATTGTATTAATTTCGGAGTTCCTGGACCCGTCGAGTTCATTTGAATATATGCGAGTGGAGACTATCCACATACGACCGGCTTTAGCCCTTCCCCGCCTCCCGTTTTCGGGGGGTATATATATCCGCGAGTTCCTCACGTCTACCCAAATGCAAATTTAATGTAAAATTTTCTAGCTTAGATAGCCATACTTTGATGGCAGTTGAATCCGCACAACCTAATTTAGCTTTAAATTTAGCCTCCATGAGGTGCATTACCATACCGGCGGGAAGATTACACACATTCCTTGTAGATGGCTTCAAAACTTACAGCCAAGTCGTATAGACACCAGCCGTGTATATTAACCCAGCTGTTATATATATACGGAATAACTTTTAGAATATAAAACACCAGATCTGAGATGGCGGTTCGATCCGAGACGTGTAAGCCACAGAAAAACAACTCTTGCATTGCTGTTTTTAAAGTACAAGTTCAAATTGTCTGTCTACGACGTTAGCTGACCACTCAGAACAGTGGCCTGAGCGTCGGCCTATCGAATTATACTTTTTAAATGTATAATTATGACAGAATTTTTCTGTAAACGCTTAGGGCTTGGGGCGGTACGAATTGGCTTCCCGAAAAGACCCTGCATGGGATAGTCAGGAACGGTTGGACGGGCTCTACGTAGTAGCTTTACCAGCCCACCTTTTTATTTCTAATGGCCGCCAGCGCTTTTTAATACATGTAGATCAGTGGGGAGTCGGCAATGTGCTGCTACCAGCTGCACCGCTAGGTAGCGCTATAGCCGGAAAAACTCAAGCGCCTCATACTATAGTGCTGATATACTATATTGCTATACAAACCGGCACTCTTTAATTTCCATACGCATACGCAGAGCAACATTTTTTAGGCAAAGATAAGCTCACAAACATGGCTGTAAAATCTATGAGCTCAGTTGCTGGTGTCCAAAAATCACTGCTCGCCTGGCTGCGTTAGTAGATAATACAACCCATACAGAGTACATAGCTCTTGTTACCGCCAGTTTCCCAACATAGAACCACGTTTTGATCCCCGACCAACATAATGCCCACAACGGACGCCTAAGAGCCGGCGACTAGGACGGAGTTCATTATATTCGGAATGAGAAATGAGGGGGCGCTGAAGCCGGATCCGGATCTGTGTCCACAAAACGAACACGACGCGAAGCGATATCGTGTCGAAGCGAGATGTGACATTGTGTAACACCAGTCACAATAAAGCCACGTTTTGTTTGTCCAGGGTCAAACCATGCAACGTTTGTCCTTTATTTCCGCTTTAGGAAATACAGCCCTGCAATTTCACCTGCATTAGGCAGCGCCAACGAAAATCCCACACCAACTCGCCCCCCGAATTTCGATGATTTCTATTAAAATCAACTTTCGTCGAGCATCACGTCGACGACAAAACACCTGAAAACCTGGTCAAACCACTGGCTTTCCGCTGTACCATTCGACCTGCCATATTTAGTAGGGGTGTGGCAGACTCGCCATGCGGATTTTATGCCATACAGAACCGCCCCACTAGGTCAGCTTGATTGCACGTGTGGTCCCTTGTAAGGCTCCGTCTAGCCACGGAGCTGTTTCTCCACTAGGCTCCACCCTGACTTGTCAGGTCGGCAAACGTCGCCATCGACTTTTTCTACATGTTTACCAGTTCTGGTGGCCGCTCCCTAGCGCCATGCAACTTTTTCACGTCGTGAACATAGGTATAGAGTAAATATTGCGCAGGCAGGTTCGTCAGAGCATTAATTCGTGATTAAATAAATTATGATATTCAATGAAGTCATTAAAAACGCAAAAAGTCAAATCCCTAGGTAATATACAAAAAAAAAAAAAGCCAACCCAAAACCCAAACTAAACCCAAAATTAAAAGTAGATAGGGGTAGCTATCGCCTGTACTCTCGCGGGGAGATTGATGTCAAGGACTTCGTGACCTTCCTGCCTCACCTTCAATCTGTGCGCGGGGTTCGTGAGGGCACACTCCGCATATCCACCAGGTGTCGGGCTCGTTTCCGTAAAACAAGTTGCGCTGGTAGGGCAATTTGTCGGCCCGGTCCAGCATTTACCACCGCATTGACCACCGAGCCTGGCTGTTCCAGAAGGAGGAGGAAGGTCATAGTTGAATTCATATCTGCAGGTGAGACAATCGGCAGGTACCCCGCTGGCGGGGATTTCGGTAGTGTCTATACACCTTGAGAAGCGCGATGCTGTTTGGCAAACGCAAGATTGCGATGCGGGGCATCGAGTTTGTATAGTTTTCCAGGCTTTTTCAATATATTAGCATGATTTCGGTTACTACATATCGAGACAAAGGTTCTTACATAGTGTAGCCGCCGCGGCAAGCGTTCCACCGCATTGTTCAGTCGGGAAAGCAAAATCGGGAAGAGGAGAGCTCAATTCCCATGTAAAGTTTGTTGCCGGGTAGATTGTCGGGCCAGAATATGGGGTGCCGCATTCCGTAGTAGTTTGCACTGCTGTTGGCAGACAAATACTGGTTCCGTTATTTTGACAGGCACAGACATAGTCCGTGGGGCAGAGGTTCGACGTTGAGGCGCTGACGGTACATCCACTGAATGGTAGCGCGAAATACGTCTGAAGGGCAGTCCCGGAATATGTTTCTGTGATCGGTTCATAACAGGTACAAGTATCCGGGACCTGCCTCTTGAGTTTCTCCAAGACTTTTCTTGCCGATGTGTCGCGAATCTCGAGGGTTCCTGGTTCGTATTCACCTACTTCGATACCTCGTTTATTCGCCCCTCCATTTGAACTAAACGTCAGGTAATACAGAAGTCTCGAGGCCATACACAAAGTGCCACAGCCCAGACATGTCGATGAGAAGCAGAGGAAGAGAAGGGCGCGGAAGAGACTGTGTGGGCTGATTTGCCTCATTTTGTCAGTGTGCATGCAAAGCTCTAGCTAGGAACCAGAAAATTGGATCTAGATTTGCTGCTCAAGAATGTTTAGATTGTTTAGATTCAGCAGAGCAACAGAAAAATTGGAGCGGCTGCATTCTTTAAATGGAGCTCCAGCCGTGAGGCCCCACCCAAAGTTAGTTGTGTTGGAGATGGTGGCACTTGCATGGTCTTGGGGTTAGCTCCTGCAGATGTGCGACAAACTCATCCGAACTTCCTCTTTTTCACGGAGATATATACCCACACCTAAAAGCCTGGATCACAGCCAGGTTATTTAGGTCGAAGATTTGCCTAATAATATGAGGTCCTCTTCGGCACGAATGCCTGATGCAAGTGTAGCCCATAGTTGGGTTCATGTGTGCTCTATGCCAGTGAATGTCTCCGATGTATATATAAATTTTACGGTACACGCACCAAAGTTCCTTGGTCCGCGTCCCTTTTCTTCTCCACCCCTCCTCCACTCTTGATTTCCTTCAAATTCTCGAAATTCCCTGTACTTCTCTGCGTTCGAGGATACAAACCCCAATCCGTCACAATGTCGGGAAGTCAGCTTAACGGACAACAGATCAAAAACGTTCTGAGTGCGTCGGCTTGGATCGGTGCGGCATCCCCCAAGTATTCGAATGTAGTGCTCACGCGAGTCTTCGAAATCTATTCCAAATATATTGCTGCAAATGGAATGAAAATCACAGCAGAGAACTTGATTGAAGATTTTGGCACAAACCCTTCAGATGTGGAACCTTTCATAAAAGCATTTTCCGCGACCAAAGACACCATAGGCACTTATCTCTATTCTCTCAACTTCCTCGTTCCCTTGCTCCCCCACCCGAGAAATGTCCCCATCATTGTCCCACTCTTCTGCGTATTCATGGTCATGACATCATTAGCGGTTGGTTTGAGGCTATGGTCTCGCCAGAAAGTGGCGGGTGGTATACGGTCGTTCGATTGGTTGGCACTCGTTGGCTTCGTAAGTTAATTAATACCCTATACTCAAAACTCATCGATTTGAGATAGCTAACTGGTTTTAGTTCTTGACCATCATATACGGCGCGGTATCGGTCTACCACAGCCAAATCAGTAAGCTATATGCCAAAACCAGTAAATGTTCTCGACCGAATCATCAAACTAATATTGCCTCGAAGCTCCGTACCAAGCGTATTATGATAGAACCTGGGACCAAATGAAGGAGGGCTACAAGGCATGGGGATCCCGCAAAGACCCAAAAACATTGAAATCCGGAAGTAGCTAACATTTATTTCTCACCAATAGGTCTACCTCGTACTTACGATTATATACCCGTTCATCATGGGGCTTATCAAAATCTCGCTATTGCTATTCTACTATCGTGTGGCAACATTGAACTACGTAGAATGGGCAGTTTACGCAACGGGGTCCGTGACAATCGCAAATTCGGTCGCTGCAATCTTTACGCATTGTCTATCGTACAGACCAATCGATTACTGGAACCACTTTTTTGAGTTCCCGACTAAAATCAACCCTCGGATCCCAATGTTGGTATTTGGGTCCGTCTATATCTTGACCGACGTTGCTATCTGGATCATTCCTATGCCTATGGTTTTCCAGCTGCAGCTATATCCAAGGGAGAAGATTATCGCCGTGATCACATTTTCATTGGGCGCAGTGTAAGCATCTCCCCACTGAAGACCCCAGTTTGTTCTCAAGTTACTAACTAGTTTTTCTTGAATACAGTGCCTGTGTCGCTAGTGGCTTCAGACTCTGGGCCATCGATGAATTCCAAAACTACAGCGACAAAGCTAGCTCCGCACTAATGATCGATGCATGGACAATGTAAGCATGGAAATTCCACACGTGATCCTTGATGGGTGATTTCCAGACTCATGCTAATACTTTCCCCTTGTTCTGCCAGTATCGAATTGAACCTTACTTTGATCTGCGCCTCTGCGCCCGCGATTAGAGCGTTGGCGATACATTACGCGCCGAAAATCCTCAGCACCTTACCATCAGCATTCACTTCAGCAGGAACAGGAGCTTCGAGAACAGGGGGATCTTCAGGGAAATCGAAGACACCGGAAAGCGAGAAGTCTATGCAGGTCTCGCAAACACCCGTCGTTCCGAAGGAAGTTGTTTGAATTAATGTTTATAATATATCTGCATTTTGCTTTTTGGTGGCCGGTTTGTTTCAATTCGCAATTGCTTTGGTTTAAAATAATGAATAATGAAATTATATGAACAAATCAACAAATTAAAGGCCCTCGCTTACACTTGGGTTCCGAGACTGCGCTCGCTCGATTAATTACGTCAATTCATGCACTTGCAGGCTTACAACTAAACTAGGCTCTTGATCTCGATCTTTGAGTACTTACTTATCCAAACAGGAAAACTTTTTGGATACGGATATCAACCATATTGTGCACATGGTGTCATATTTGCATACGTCGGTTTCACATCACGACCAACCCCTCCTAATATCACTATCGTACTATAATCCCAATCTCTCCGTCGATAGTAGGATGCTTTCGCGTCACCTAAAAATAAGGCCTGCATTGCAGACGAAGTCCCTAGGCTTCAGCCGCTAGCCAGTAACCCGGCCCGTGATTCGGCAGCGAACACAGCCTAGCACATGTTTCTCAATGCTCCACTATTTTAGTACATTCCAAGACATAGCGAACCCATACTAAGACCCTTTTCGGCATGTCGAGTCGATAAATCGGTCGATAAAATAAAGTTCAAGATATGAACCGTGCGCGGTCGTCCAGGCCTCCAGGCGGCTGGGCATCTAGCTCACTTCAAATGTGTTGTCGCCGAACAAAATACCACACGGCAACGCGATAACCAGGCTGTTTGCAGCAAGATGCGACATGGCTGATGGCGTTAAACGCCAGCTGTCAGTCGTTTTGCGCCTACCGGGCCCACAAGGACGTTTATAACGTTCACGAGTGTAGATTTTGCAAGCATGTCGGGGCTTCCGCTAGTGTCTATCGGGTCGGTAGTATAGGATTTCGTTCTAATTCGAGGCCCCCATGGCTGGTGGAACCGCCTAGTATGGGAAGCCGCAGCTGGCTGCAGCGGGTATGTATTACTATTCAGGCCCTTTATGTTTCAGGCATTTTATGCGTTTCGATGTTTCTTTTTAACTCCTAGAACATTCCGACCTTCGAGACTGGTCCCGGCCAAGGTGGAATTCTTTGGTTCAGGCCCATCCCCACCCATCCATGCTCCCCTTAAGCCTATATACGCTGCATAAAGGGCGGAAATGTCGAACGAGTGAACCGGTAATGGGGAGTCTTTGGGACGCCTCTTTGGATTGCCATCCAAATGCACCTACCGGTTGACGGATAGTCCTGCGCCTGAATAGGTCATAGATACGGGTTTCCTAAACCGTCACACATGATCAAATTTAACTAATAGGATACGCCATTACGTTTGTCGAGCTTCCTATTTTAAACCCGAACAGCATATTCTGGGTGACGCCTCCAGTCCACATAATATAAACCAGTATCAAATATGTCTATCTATAGTCTCATTAGCTGATGGGCGAAATTTTACTTCCACCTCTTCGACACTTATATCACAACTGGGCGCCTGGTCTAATTAGAACGTCGCTTGGATTTCTATGCCAATGATTGGACACCCTGCGAATGACCTTGCAATTTAATTTATAAAATAAAAAAATAAAAATAAGATAGAAACACAAATACAAACACAGTTATTGTTGGAAATATGATAATCTACAGTTGGCTTAATTAAATGACCGTATATTCATGATCTAAAAAGGACGCAGGCTTCAAGTTCAACCTGGAATTTCCGATCAAAATGGGGCGAAATACATAGTTACACGAGGAGGCTAACTCTAAACCCCGTTTGGCTTTGTCCCCATGGGTCAAGCTGACGCCACGAAGTATATGTGTATATCCAAATATTGTCGCAATTCACATTTAAATTAACATGGGTACAATATGAGCCAGGAGGTCGGGATTTCAAATCCGATGATATGTAAACCATTCCTCATGGTACATTACTAGAAACGCCATAAAATTTAACTCCGTGTAGACTGTGAAGTAGCCCGTAGGTACATGAAATTAAATGAGAAACCCGATATGGATACATTTAGGAGAGGACCCAAATCCAAGTACGCCCAGTGACAGCTGTAGTAGTACTGCCAGGTTGGTCTCGTACCCAGCTAGACGTCACAAATGGTACAGTACTGGTTCTACAAGCCCAAAAAAGGCTACAGCGCCACCCTCAAAGATACATTAACACGGGGCCCGCCAACCCCAGGCCCCATGGTTCGGCTTCCCGGAAGAGACCACATGGAGCCAGAGTTTAGTCCGCAAAACTAAGTATAGAAGCTAGCATATGCAAGTTTATACGAGAAACAAGGGAACCCGTTTACAAGGCTGTAGTAGTAGTGGGTGGGTAAGCAATGTATTATTACCATAACATAGCATGAACAATGATGCTCCTGTACTATTGCATAACTCGTGCGCGGAACGGCAACATACAAGGTACTAACCAGCCTACTAGCTTACGAACTACTAGCCATACTACGAGACTGCTACTAGTCTACTTACGAGTCGTAAGTTTGTGCACATATTCATAAGTACCTCCTACTGCAAACCCGGACCTGCGCAGCCGCCCGTACCTACAATTTACTAGACCTGGGAATGGTGGATATCTACAAGTCTCTATGCGGCCTCTAGTCTCATACCCAAATACCACAAAAACTCAGCCTCTAGATTTATATATAAAATTTAATTTATTAGTTAACGAATTTAAGTGTAGATTTCGTAGTCAAAAACCAGGAGAACAAGCTATCTCCCTCTAAATAAGCCTACAGACTCAATAATCTCCATTAGTATTAGTAGCACAGAGATTGGTTTGTAGGCAGATATACGACTAAATAATATTACCCAATATGCATATGGAAGCCTCTAGCTTCTTATCGTCTAAAGTAATCTATATGACAAGTGGGACTTAAGACGGCGAACAAGCCTCTGCTTGAAGTGCCTGGACTCGAGGCTATTCTATACGCTAGTTGGTATGTCTATGAGCCTTTAGTGCATCTAGGAACCTCGCTTCTTTAGTTACATCTCAATGACGAGGCCAAATTAGCTAATGGGTTAGCCCTTGACCTAGCTAATAGCCCTGGCAGCTAGCAGCCGCAAAATTTTAAGTGCCTGTCGGAAGTTTCCAGGTTAAGAGGGCTCAGCCCTATAGTAGGAGAAACAGCTAGTATGACGAGACCAATCTTAAGGTGCGGCACTTGTAGGGGTACGAAGTATTAATATTTTCTAACTTGCGATACGAAGCTCGGTTGATACGAGTGTATATAAAAACATAATTTATTTTATTGTTACTGGTAGACCCTATATTATATCGAGAGCCAAATGATGGGGCATCTGTACATCTACTCGCTCAATGCCTCATTACACTACGAAGCAAGCCACCAAGGAATAGGGTTGCGCAATAAAAACAGGTCCCAAATTCGCTGTAGATAAGTGTAATTTGGTTACCTCTCAGGCTGTTCGGTTATGGGGCAATATGGGCAATTGCGCAAGAACACGAGCTAATGGCTCACACTTTCGTCAAGGGCATCTCGCTTCTATACTCCGTACCAACCAAATAAATAGTCCGGCTAGTAATGCAGCAGAGAGGCTGGGGTGAAAATTGTGACCTGGTAGAGGTTGGGTAGACAGAGTAGTTCGCCAGGGTCGACAGGTTTAACCGGCGCGGGTCAAAGCACTATACGGTGACTTAG
Organism: Orbilia javanica; assembly: GCA_036872735.1. Classification (NCBI taxonomy): domain Eukaryota; kingdom Fungi; phylum Ascomycota; class Orbiliomycetes; order Orbiliales; family Orbiliaceae; genus Orbilia; species Orbilia javanica. The sequence goes on from JAVHNR010000008.1 coordinate 1,072,588, forward strand.
CGGCCGTCTACTTTCTAGGTTATTTTGCATTTGTTTTTCGCATCGTGAAGTTCGTCCCTTTAGTGCGTACCTGCTTTTTTTCCCTTTCTCTATTGGTATCGCCGCATTTGAATACCCTTCTGTTTGGTATAGGTCTTGGAGGAGGTGCTTTATGGGTAAGGTTCGAGAGCTAGATATACGTATACGTCGATCGAGACTTGTAGATCGGTAGACTAGTGTTGAATTGTAGGACGTTTAATAAATTTATCTTATGCCCAGATGCAATTAGGGCGATTTAAACCCCCCATTTGCAGCTACTTCAGTTTTGAAAGAACCATTAAAGCAGAATTTAAATACATTTGATATGAGCGTTCGACTCGGTGTGGGTACAGGGAAAGATAAGGCATCTGTACGCCATGACATCGCACATCGATTGCCGGGTAAATTTAAGAACGTGGACACGAGGCAATGTAACATGTCCGTGAGGTTACCTGGTTACATACGATATAGACCAACCCGCCGCATCCACCAATTCCGTTCACTGGAATGCTTGGAAAGAGATTTTCACTTGTAATCTTGCCGCACTAGTTTTTAATTTGCGGTAAAATCATTTTTCTTTCAGCCGCAGGCTTATCTAAACCCTCAGATCGGGTTTCATGTTGTATTCCGTGACGGCTGAAATACAGTGAGACCTTTTTAAGACATGCGACATGCATATTATGAATATCCGTATTGGGAATGTTCCAATTGTGTTAAATGAGGGGAGGAGGGTCCAATGAATAACTACTAGTCACGACTTAACAAAGGCCTTCGAGAGTGTCACTGCGGGGTTCTGATTGGCGTGTTATAAGGTACTACAGTTTAAAGCCATAGGGCTCGGGAGCCAAATTTCGCACGTTCTTTCGACACGCGCGCACAGATGGGAATTTTTTCGCGATCCTACGATAGGGTAAGAGCATAGTGCACACGTACAGACAATTAAGGGAAAGCTCAATGTATGGGTCTACTTTGCACGTTAGGGAAGCTCTTTCGAGAATTTCCGCTAAGAATTGTTTAAGCTTTGGCATGTCCAGTGGCGGAAGTTAAATATTGCAGAGCTCATGAGGTGAGACGGGTCTTGTGGGGACAGTTCGAATTAATTCGCCCTGGTCGTAATTAGGGAAAAAGAGTCAAGGTCAGGTTTATGTGCATTTCATCACCATAAACAGCAAGCTGGATGTCATGACAGTAGCTCTATCCGGGGAAATAGCCACGGGGGCGTGCTGTAGCGTTAGCTCCTAGGTAATATTCGTAATTAGACGGAAATATGCATACGAGCGCAGGACGGCAGCTACGGGAAATGTATCCCGAGGACGAACAGGACCGCTGCTGTCATAGTGAAAACTTTTTTTTTTTTTTTTTTTTTTTTTTTTTGCTAAGACCCACCCCCAAAATGCTTCGTGGGTATCTGAGCATCTGAGACTTCGCAATCACGACCATCGAGAGAAATGCGGCCTGGTTAGTGTTCTTTTTTGTTTGTTTTTTGTGGGGGGTTCACGAGTGGCCGGAGTGAGTTGGGCGTGTTGGATGTTGCAGCGGCGGCCAATGGGAAGCCGAGGAAGTTTCGAAGTTCGCTAGAACAGTCTTGGCAAACCCCTGACCTCGTGCAACACACGTCGACAAACCAACATCAACAACACGCAGCAGCCTTATCTCCAAAGGATCAATCGAAGGGCCACGAGACTAAGTGGTAGGTACTTAGGTAGGTATGTTGTAGTAGGCATGGCTGGGCCCTGTGCTATACGTAGCACAACGATGTCCATAGTATAGCATCTCTTGCTTAATCCCTCATCGAGAGCCTGGACCTTGGTTCGGTTGTTCGATGAGCCGCGGTATGGCGTCTTGACTAAACCATGCATCTAGTAAGTTTCAGCCTGCCTAATTTGGGACGCGGCCGGTGAAGTGGTTCCTGTCTTTGATTTGATTCTGATCACAAGGCAACAGGCAGCAAGGAGCGGCATCTCGATCAGATCGATCGGGTTCCCGCTTGGTTTGTCTAACAGTTAAGTTGAATTGATTGAGTTTGTGAAGGGCAGTCGAGATGTTGCATGCATGTCTACCATCACAGACATGCTGCCAGCTGGTCCGAAGATGCGACCTGTCTCAGAGGCTGTCTCACTCCTTCAAATACCTTCGATTCCCTCCGGAGGCTCTACATATTTGCTGTTATATCCGAGATTGGAGCACGGTCGTGGCTGAGACGTAGCCTCCAAGCAAGCTACGCTCCGATGGACTCGACCGCACCTCAACACATTCCTCAAATGCGCATGCCTCATGCCGCATCCCTTGCCTAACACCAAGACCTCTTTCCGGCATGTCTGCCGCATCGATATCTCCGTAGAGGCCACCGGAGTCCCCGACAGGTCAATCGATCAGTCTCGTCCTGGGCAATCCATTCCTCTCGTGAGCCTGACTATCACGAATCCATCGGCACCTATTTTTACCTTACCTCCTTGGGCTCAACATTGTCTGGATCTGTTGATGTATCCCACGAGGCTTTTTCAACATATTACGCGATGGAGCAATAGATCGACGGCCCCAGTATATCCCACCTGCAGGCTGGCATTCTAGAATGAAACCTGATCCAGTCGGCGAAAGGCCTACTACTACGCTGCCGAAAAAGTTAATCCCACCCATCCCTCCTGTTGGGTACATACAGATCTCTTCGCCGGGACGTGTGTTTCCCCATGTGGCAGCGATATTCGTCCCGCGGCCTCATGCTTCGCTATTGATTCGACAGGAAGTCTCCTTCGCTCGATGCCCACGCGGTGCACGTCCTGCTAAACTCCACATGGCTGGTAAAGGGGACTCTCCATTGCGTTGCGATCTTCGTTGATGTTGTAAAAAAAAAGCAGGTTTCCTGCATCGCTCGGGACCTGCTTAGCTTGCATTCCTCCCAGATGGACGTCTTTTGCGGCTAAACTACCACGCTGACGTCGCACCAACCCGCGTCGATTGTCCCAAGCTATCAGGCCGGCCTGCAGCTCCAAGTTTTTTTTTTTTTTTTTTTTTTATCCTAGCTCTATTTCCTGGTAAACATATCTGCAATAGGTGCTTGGTGTTCGCATATATCTGGCTTTCGTGGGTTTTACAAGAGTCATCGATCAAGCAGAAACTTGTTAGTGAACACTTACTAGTATAATGTAGGCAAGGACGCACTAATATATGTATGCTCTAACCTGCAATATGATGCTGTGATGTTGCAACTTGCATCCAAAGGTTCTTTGGTCAAGTGGCCTTCGAGCTCTCTTTAGCTCAAAAGTAACTTCCAGAGCCATGCCCCTTCAAGTCTCTCACCTCTAACCAAACCGTCCAATCGAAACCACATAAACAATCCGGATATATGCTGTGATTCTGGTTTCCCACCTTGCAGGGCCCACAGGAAAACGGCACACACGCACAGCTAGGGAAGAGAAAGAGAAATTTGGAGCGACTCGGAATAAGTTTCTCGGTGACAATAGCGAGAGACATTATGCACGTTCTACGTCTAAAGTACATACATATTATGTCTCGAAGACAAAATAGAAGGGAAGAAAAAAAAAAAAAGTTTTTCCTTCCATCAACCCCTCACCCGTTTATTTTTTTTGCTCATGCCGAGGGACCTCTTGGCTAACCCTTGCATTGTGGAGTATTCGAAACCGGGTTTTGAACTCTCTCTTCACGATTTCCTTTTGTTTTTGTTCATAATTCCGAGGGCCGTTAGGCACCGGGTCCCTCAAAGCTGCGAGACGGCAAGCTCGTCGTAACCCGTCATGATATCTACAGAAGACAATCCGTCTTTGATTCGATAGATTAAGCATAAATGTATGTGCATGTTCATATGACCTGTCATGCGCATAACGAAGGGGGGGGGTTGTAGCAGAAACAAACAAGCACATAAGGGGAGTTATATATCACAATGATAATGAAGTATTTCTATTGACATGGAATGTTCCATTTTGTCTTGCATATCAATACAAGCTGATGTATACAGCCAGACGATCCATACGAGCCAGCTTGCAAGGCTTTAAGGTCAACTACGCGATAACTCGGAACTCGTTCGCTAGCACCAGCCAGGGCCCCACAGTCATGAAAAAGGAAAAAAAAACCACATACACAGTAACCCCTTCTTAATTCTCCCGCCGGTGTAGGTGTGTTAATCAATAACTAAAGTACCTGGTGATTGCACAACATTTCCTAGACGACTCATGTGCCACAGAACGCCTCTCTCGACATTCATCTGAAACTCCGCAAAAACTCTTTTCCCTTCGGATCCCCCATCCCCTGGCGTCTACACCAGCCATCACATATTTTGCCACCGCACAGGGAGGAGCAAGAGGTGCTCTGCTATTGATCATCTTTTAAGGTTTTTTTTTTTTCTTTCTCGCCCGGTTCCATAAACTAGAGGCAGCTTAAGTCACACAACTATTAAAAAAGAAGAGACCAAGTGGCAAGCAACGTCAACACTGTGGCGCACATAAAAATCGGCCGCTTATCTTTTCCGTTTGATAGGCGTTGGGGTGGACATAAGGCTCAGAACTTTTGTATGTAGCGCACGCACATTCCATAGGGTTTTCCCTCCTATAGGTATCCAGGACCTTGCATCGAAAGTTGGCTTTTCGATATGCTATGTAAAAAAAAAAAAAAAAAAAAGCAGGTTTGTCCACATGTTGTGGCGGGTAAGCTCGGGGAGGGGACGCAAGGGAGCGGCTTTTTTCTGAGTGGCAGACTGGATTGAACAGGACAGAGGCGGCCAATGAGGGTTCTCCGCGGCATGGGCTTCTACGATAGGCTCCACCTCCCCACGGGTGTGGCGGTTATGCGGATTTGTTCTAGCTGGGTCTCTTTGTGTTTCTGGGTCTATTCGATTCTTTTTTTGGGTTTCCAATCTTTTTTTGTATTATAGATTGATGGTTATTGGTTTTTTTTTTTTTTTCTCTTCCCCTCTCTGTTTATTTTCGTAGCCACTTTTTATGTACGTGATGGGATGGATCTTCTATGAGGCATACGAAGAAAGCGGGGGGAAGAAAGGAAAAGAAAGGAAAAATAAAGAATACATGTCGGTGATGCCTTGCCACTAAGCTAGCTAGAGTGTAAGTGCCAGAGGGTATCAAAAGAATTGAAATTCAGATATGTAAAATTTAAGAAAAGAAAAAGGTAACCAAAAAGGTAATAGGTAGATGAAGAATCGAAGAAAGAAATGTATGTGCAGAAGGAGAAGGAGAAGTGACAAGATAGTTAAATACATTTGGTTAAAATAAATATAAAAAAGGGTTAGAGAAGTTGGTGGGAAGAAGAAGAATGGCTAAAATATGTATTTTATTCATGATAGGGAAGCATGCAATAAATTCGTGATATTCGAAAGTATACCGCCGATTGCCAAATTGTCAAAAATATGTTTTTTTAAAAGAAATCGAAGAAATAAAATGGGTTTATCGAATCGAATGTATAGGGAAACGCATACTCCAAAAACCCCGGAGCTGTTTTAGGAAAAAGAAAGAAGGAAAAATTGTCGTAAAAATTCGCACAGAGGAGATCGCGTTCGGTAAACGAGGAAGGAAGCCGTGATAAAGACAAAGGAAACAAAAGTTGCTGGTAAAATGGGTATACTAGATGAACTAGGACGGTCAACGCTGTTGAAGAATAGAAGAGAGGTTGCGAGGGGAAAACAAAAAACAAAGAAACAAAGAAACAATCCTGTATAGTAAAGATGAAGTTATATCAATCTTGACAAAGGAAATGCTTGGTTAGATGCGGGAAACGTTCTTGCTCTCTGTCAGTCGAACAACTTGCGCCCTAGAACCTTGAGATGCTCGTTTTCCATCCTCAATCTTTCCATCTCGTCACCGCCTTGCAGTGTCAGATCGTTCCGTAGCCTCTCATTCTCGTTCCGTAACCGGTGGACCTCTTTTTTTTGTCGGTCAGCATCCCGCTCCAAGTCGGCTACTCGTGATTCGAGTTCCCTGACCCGAACTAGATGAGTAGCAGTCTCTGCCTCGATGATATCCCTTATGCTGCTCCGAGGTATTTTTATCCTCAGGTAGTCATCTTCGCTGTGAGCATCTAGGGAATCGAACGGATACATTCTCTTTCTCGGATTTGATGAGGCAAACCCAGTGGCGCTCCTAGCCTCATTTATCAAAGTCTGCGACACGGAACCCGCAGGTGGCGCTTCGGGTGGGGAGCTAATATGTGTTGATGTTGAAACTGCAGCTGCCGCTCCAGTCCAGTGATGCCCAGGGTTGGCAGAAGAAGGATGCGCCGAGGTTGCAGATGCCTGGGCAGAACTCGCCTCCGCCAGGGAATTGAGTCTCGAGTGTGAATGCGGACTAGGGGGAGGTGGAGCTTGGGTTTGAAGCGGCGGCAAAGATGGAGGTGGAATCCTGTAACCGTCCGGGGGTGGGTTTCCGTGTGGGTCGTGAGGATTTGTAAAGGAAAAGCTACTAGTCGGACTCAGATTAGGTCGTGATGGTGTTGATATGGACGAGCGTGAACGGAACTGCGCTGCGGTATTGTACATGTCATCCTATGAAGTTCGTGTCAGCTTACGGCTTTTTTCTCTCTTCCTCTCTCGCTTTTCTCCCGTTTTTCTCTTCTTTTCGTTCAATCACGGCTAGTCCGGGAAATAGGGTAATAGATAACAACTATGAACTAGTCGTGATAATATCCAGGCAGCTGCCGTGATAGCGAAGGAATACTAGATACGGGCTAGGCGGACGTGGGTACACACCTTGACTGCTGTGACTTTTGCATTGGCAATTGCAGCCTCAAGCTGTGCCAAATCCTGGCTACTGATTTGAGATGTCGATATGTAGGGCCACGGGTAGGTCTGCTCGTCGGCAGTAACGAATTTCAGGCCCAGCTCGCGAACGTACTTCGTGCTTGTGATTTTGGACGGTTCGATGTCGATTTTGTGTTGTTCGTCTGAATTGGGTGAACGTTGTCAGCATCTATTTCGGCTTTTCTCTGGCCATGACAAATATATAAACAGAAATTGCTTCCTAGTTCTGTCCTATTTGATTTATTTGGGTTTGTGGACTTACGAATGAGGGTGGCCAGCAGCGCCCTAGCTTTGGCACTTCGCTGTGATCGAGCTGCGTTCTTCATGGCCGCGCGCTCCTCCTTGCTCTGGCGCCCTTTGTTTCCTTCTTCGTCGGACATGTCGGTGATGTGTGGTGGTGGCTTGTGAGGTTGGTTTGGTTCGGTTCGGTTCGGTTTTTGTTATACTAATCTCCTCAGGTGATCGCTACAGCCCATTGAGGGCCGACTATAAAATGCGGCGCAAACAAGTCGAGGAAAGAAAAAAGAAAGAAAGAAGGAAAGAAAAGGAACCGAGGGCGGACGGGCGGACGGACGTCGTTGAAAAGGAAAAGGAAAAGAAAAACGTTTCAGTTTGAGCGAGTGAGGCGATTGATATCAACTTAAGATCTTGAGGCGGCAGGATATCTTTTAAGTTCTGGAGGTAAACGAAATAAAGGAAGAGATACGCAAGCAAGCTAGAGTGAAGATTGGAAGGGACGGACGGGCGAGGTTTGGGATGCAGGCGGTGAGGCTCCCTGGGCGAGATGCGGATGGAGTTTTCCTTTTGAGGAGCGCGCGGTGGTGCTTCTTTTCTGCTGTCCGGCGGGAACGAACCGTTATGACAGGTAAAGGTGGGTTTTCCTTATTATTGCCTGCCTGCTGCTTGCCTGTGCTTGTGCTTGTGCGGACCAAGTGAACTGGGATCAGGCTCTGGTTAAGTATCTCACCAGGGAAAAAAAACAAAAAGGGAAGAAAGGTCAAGAGAAAAATAAAATAAAAAAGAAAGAAAGATGGGCACCCGGTGCTATTCTTTTGACAAGCTCGAGTCAACAGAGCACTGTGCGGTGGTATAGGGCTGCTTTTGTTTAAAAAAAAAAAAAAAAAAAAAAAAGGAATTCGCAGAGAAGCAATATCGAAAAGTAGACCCGCCAAAGAACAAAGCTTTGGAGAAATATTGTCGGGAAAAAGTAAATATAAAAGAAAAAGAATCCTTGAGATATTGATGAAGAGGAAAGAAGTGAAAAAAATAAAAATAAAAAAATAAAAAAAGGTGGAAAGCCGGAAGGAAAAAAAGCAAGGAGGGAGAGACAAGAGACAGAGCTAGATGGGGGGTCCAGGTCAGGTCAGGTCAGAAGGTCGTCTTGTTTTTCTGAGCAGGGCCGATGTGTGAAGAGTAAAGATGGGGCGGCGACTGACAGACCATAAAGCTGCTGTTTAAGCCAGTTGTTCAGCGACCTTAGTTTGGTCGGACCGCACGTCTAGTACGTCTTTGGGTTCTGGGCTGGATGGAAGGCTGCTAGCACCAACCACGGCCGGAGTCTTGGTCCTGACCGAGTACTTTAACTGCCCTTAGCTGTCTATCGTCAAATATAGACGTCGAGGGAGGCAAGCCGTAACTGGTATGACGGTGACTGGGCCTGAATAATCCGCCTCCTGCTGTTTTCCTATGTTCGAAAAAACGGGTGCAACGAAGTCCGGTCTGGCTTTCGAAGGGAAAAGGAAGAAAGAGGTTGTTGAAGGCACTTGCTGTGGCGCACGCAATCTATAAATATGAGCAAGGTAGATTGCAGATTGGAACCCCCCGGAAGGGCTCAAGTCATGCAGGGCACCCAGTAAAATTTGGTGGGTGTTGCTAGTGGATTTTGGTTTGTCGCAGGAATCGAGCGAAAAGAGAGGGGAAAAAACAGCAAAAAGTTCCTCTGGTCTTCCTTTCCCTCTCTTTCGTTTGCCCTTCGGGTACCACTGCTGTTTTGCTAAGGATGCCTAGGGTTAGCCGCCTCATGGGATCCCTCTCACCTTGCGAAAAGGGCGGGGTTGCTGTTTTCTATCTCCTCAGACCTCCCGCTTGTTGGGCCCTGGTGCCAACGTCAACGTCGGATGTTGCCAGTGTGATTCGAATATTGCTGGTGAGGGGTCCCATTGTTATGCAAAAGTATCTTCAAAGTACCCTTTTGCTTGGTTTTGCTGCATGGGGTCGCCCAAACTACCTTCTAAATACTTCCCATGTACGCCGGCCGGTGTGGATGCGTTTCGGAGGCGAAACATGGCCCCCTCGAATCTCATTTGTCTTCCAGTGTGACATTTCTTGCCGACACATATCAGCCCGTAACTAGACTAAAAGGGATACGTTGCTTGAGAAATCGCGCGCTTGGATCATCATTGCGAATAGGACTGCGGAAGCCGATGTGATGCGGCAATGCATCCTATAAGGCTCCCAGATGCGGCACAATCATTTGGAAATTCCGCTCCGTCCTTCGTGGGTCAAGGGTATGATATTGAAGGGACCTCGGCCTTATCGTTTCGAAACAAAAGGCTGAGATGCATCGACGCTTGTCTATCGCAATCCCACTCAGCCGTTTAATTGCAGTTCACCTGCTCTCTTCCGTTTGCGTGGCGAACAACTTTGTTCCTTTCTGGCCAATTGGTCAAATCTTAGCAGGCAGTAATATATTGGGGATGTCATGTGAGCTCGTGAAACTTTCGTCTTCGACTCGAACTGCTGACCGCACAGGGAAAGGAAAAAAACAACAACAAGAAGAACCCCAGTTCGAGTCAAGGCCAAGGGCCCGTCATAGTATGGCATGTACATGTCATGTCAAAATATGGCCAATTTTAAAAGGGAAAGGCACCGGGTAGGGGTGGTAGCATCCGATAGATGGTAGTTTCGAAATTCCGGCCTCTCTCTTGCGTGGCCTCTTGTATATCCGCTGCATTTAGCAGAGATTGCGAAATATCGGATTCGTTGTTGGAGGCAGGCAAAACGGACAGCGGCAGGGTGTCTTTGTCGCTTCCATGAACCGAAGAGAGCGTGATACGAATCGAAAGTAATAATCCGACAACAATAATTCATTCCCTGCCCATGGCCCTGGGCGTCGAGACAACACCAAGACGATCTCGACACGACATAGCTCACATGCCCACCTCGTTTTCTTCTCGCCAGATGCTGCCTCTCTTGTGTGTATTCCTGAACGCGCTGTGGGGAAAAGAGAGCTTGTAGGTGGCACTCAATAGCGTCTTATATTATAGCAATTAAAATTCCTGGCGTCCTGTAAGCTTCTCCCTTGCTCTCCGAGTGTTAAAGTTGTGTAATATAGCCCAAACCTGGGAACATAACAACACACCGGGTGGCAGATGGAACCTATCAGCAGGATTCAATATACTTGGGTAGAGTGAGGGGGCGAAGGACAATGTCGGGTAGATTGCCATTGAAAATTGGAAGCCTTCTGTTCGAGGGAAATACGGTGCGGAAATACAGCACCCATTTCATCAGGTGCCTTGGTACGAATGACGGCTGTCATGGATATCTTGCCATAAACGCTGCTCGATACGCGATTGAGGCCTGCTGGATTGAGGGGTCATCCTCGCTTCCCATCTGTTCGCAGACACGGAATAACCCAGCGGTCGAGCCCACTGCTATATTATCAACTAGATTGAGTAAGAGTTTGCAAACTAGTTCGAACGTTCATGATGTGGAAAGGCAAAAAAAAAAAAAAAAAAGACAGGTTGAGACCAGCCTCCTCGATAGACGTACATATACAGATGCAATGTAAGAGCGTTCCGATAGAGCTCGGGGCAATCCCCAAGACATTAGTATGATATCTTATCAGTGGGGACCTTGACAGCTGATGTCCCAGTGCTCTAGTACAGTGTGGAGGCCAGCCTTGGGCGTTCGCCTGTGAAGCCACTGCAACCACGGCGGCCGCTACGGCGCACGATGCTGGTTAAAACTTAGATTTCTTCCAGACTGCTCCGTACCCGGCCAGAGCTCCAGGCCGCAGTATATGACAGGCCATGATATAGGTGTCAGTCGATTGCAATCTCGGGGCTGATGATCTTATAGCGGCGATTATAGAATTCTGTGAAAGTGTGACGAATACAGCGGCTCGTGTTCGTCGGTCTAAGAGGGAAAAACGTCCAGAGATGCCTCTTGGGGTGCAGCGGCGCTAGGAGATATATCCTCACTGGGTGCTATAACGTCGGCACATAAGGAAGCACAATAATGCACTCACATCGAGGAGGGGCGCTCGGGCGAGGTGTTGTGGGAGGTCTTCAGGTCGCACAAGGAAATGTGTTGTCGTGTTGTCTAGTCACGTGTCTTTGCAGTCGTTTGATTTTACTGATAAGATAAGGGCAACCAGCCCAAACCCTCCAGCAAAATTTAGACGGTCTTGGCTTTTAGGTGTTGTGTGGGAGAAAGCTTTCCACTGGCAGAGTATCTCGAAATACCGGCTAGCATCAACTTCGACATCACGACCATCGACAACATCCCGGCACCACCCTTCATCCGGTTCGCTTCGACCTCTAAATTTCGACATTTGCGAATCTTAACATTTATCCAACATGGCAGTGTATGTCCCTACGCTTCGTCGACGCCTGCTACGGATTAGGAACTGGAGGCTAATGGATGGTTTTTCGTGGCATATAGAGGAAAGAACAAGCGTTTATCCAAGGGAAAGAAGGGTCTCAAGAAGAGGTACGGTTTCGATGGCAGATAGAGGAAGAAAGAGAGAGCGAAATCCAGGAGATATCATCGGGAACAGTGTGACTGATTGGATTCCTATATATAGAACCGTCGACCCCTTCAAGAACAAGGACTGGTACAACCTTAAGGCCCCGTCGATGTTCCAGGTCAGAGAGTGAGTGAACGACATCCGCAAAACCATCGCGAAATGAATGAAAGAATGAAAGGAGGAGATCAGGAAGACTAAAGCAGGATTGTCTATAATAGTGCCGGAAAGACTCTCGTCAACCGCACCACTGGTTTGAAGAACGCCAACGACGCCCTCAAGGGCCGTGTCTTCGAGGTCTCCCTCGCTGACCTCCAGAAGGATGAGGGTCACTCCTTCCGCAAGATCAAGCTACGTACCGACGAGGTTCAGGGCCGAAACTGCTTGACCAACTTCCACGGTCTCGACTTCACCTCCGACAAGCTCCGATCTTTGGTCCGCAAGTGGCAAACTCTCATTGAAGCCAACGTCACCGTCAAGACTACCGACGACTACCTCCTCAGATTGTTCGCCATTGGCTTCACCAGCAGACGGCCAAACCAGATCAAGAAGACTACCTATGCCCAATCTTCCCAGATCCGTGCCATCAGGAAAAAGATGGTTGAGATCATCCAGAGGGAGGCTTCCAGCTGCACTCTCGCCCAGCTCACCACCAAGCTCATCCCAGAGGTCATTGAGCGTGAAATCGAGAAGGCCGCTCAGTCGATCTACCCACTCAAGGATGTATGTCGCCAATTCCCCAAATATCCACGCTAGGAATGAAAACGCAACAGAAAGAAATATGCAAGTACTGACATTGATATCCTCAGGTCCACGTCCGCAAGGTCAAGCTACTGAAGCAGCCGAAGTTCGACCTCGGTGCCCTCCTCGGTCTCCACGGTGACTCGACAACTGACGACAGCGGCCAGAAGGTCGAGAGGGAATTCAAGGAGAAGGTCTTGGAGTCGGTGTAAATCCGTTACTTCTGTACCTTTGCCTTGGCGTTTTTTGTGCCTTTTACCTTTTTTTCCCTCTCGAGTACCCTAATCATGAGCGTTCCTCATCAATTGAACTCATTACGCACCTCACAACTTATAACCATATTCCCATCTCCTCGGTTTCTCTTCTTTCCGTCCTAAGGAAGCAGCTGTCTCTGCTTCTACCACGCAAAAATAACAAGATATGGTTATATAGAAACCCCGCCTATTACGAATTATTATGAGAAACCGACAAAACCCCCTCTCCCTTTTTGTATACAATCCTTTTCTCCTCCTCCTCCTCCAACCTCCCTCGAAACCTCATGTCCACATTTGTTCTTGGTCCGTTTTTTCTCACTCACACATTACTGGGCTCCCGTTTTTTTCATCGAATAATTGTCTTTATATATCACGGCTTTTTTCCTTTTTTTATATATCTTTTTCTTTGTGTAGTGAAACGGAGAACAATGGAACTGTATTCCGGAGCAAGAAAAAAAAACAACAGAATTAAAGGCCAGAAATAAAAAACTTTAAAAATAAGCCACCACTTCCTGCGATGTGCGGGAGGACTAAGAGATACGTAAGAAGTAATAATCTAGTCGTGGAGCTAGACCTTAAGATCTTTTGGAAGAACCTCTGTTATTTCATATACCAACCCTCTACCGTCATTTAAGGTATTCTCACTCGTAACATGCGCGAAGTAAACCATACAGTAGATTTACCCACCACCACCACCACAATGACCAAATGACATCCATAACTCAGACCGAGTCACCCTATATTCACAGCAATTAATTGACATCCATCCATCCAGCCGACGCAACCCCCAGCTTCAACCCGTCCAAACCCAAAAGCTGAAGTCATTATACCAATACGTAATCATTCTCCTAGGCGCCAACCCGTCCAATATCGCAACTTCACGAACTCCAGGGAGCCTTACGATCCTAACGTTACCCAACGGAAATGCATTAGTGCCGGTGCATGGGCACTTGGATAAAACCACCAACCAATCGATCCCATCAATTGATGGATTAAAAAAAAACTAAAGACTCATCGAAAGGACGTCATAAACCCCCCTCTCAAAAGGGAAACCACAATCGATATCAGCTCAGAATTTAATCGGGTCCCGCAATCTAAACCAGCCACAAATGCAAAATGTGGCTGTTCACAGGTAGCTGCGCCTCCTTCCGAATCCAACAAAGGCACGGGTATATCAAATCAAAGCCTCAAAAAACCCCAACTATGTTATGCACCGAATCTATACCTCACCAACCCCATCTTACCAAAGGAAAAAAAAAAAAAAAAAAAAAAAAAAAAGACCTACATACTACACCAATCAAAACACCCACACAACTTCCCAAATTCAATCCACCCGTCGCACTCGGAACCCCAACAAACCGGACCGTGACTCTCCATTCTCCCCCGCACTTTCCATACATCAATGTAATTACACCGAACCCTTGATGAGCTGAAAATGTCTCCATGCGCACATGCGTACATGTAAGTTAACATATGAATGTACATTTGTACGTACGTACCTAAGGTACTCGCTATGTGACGATACGTACTCATATTTCATTACTAATCCCACCTACGTACGTGCATAATCACATATGACCGTCATCAGGCATAGCTGTACGGGCATAATATATGACGTAGAGATTTATTAAACCCCAGAACCACGGGTATACGGAGCGGAGGACTAGCTTACCGCTTACTCATATGCATGGGAAAACGGACGCTTGTGGGCCAGCCCGGTGTCCGGGACTGGGACCGTGGAAACAGCTACTTAGTTCGAAGATATCGAATTTCTCCATTCCTTATCGTATATAAAAACCCATAAACCAGAAAGAAAGAAAGAAAAAAGCAAAAGTAAAAAAAGTAGTAATAGTCGTAAGAGACAGCGGGGAAAAAGCCCGTAGTAAAGCCGTGCTTTGCCTTTGCCTTTGCCTTGCCTTCGCCCTTTTTTCATTGAACCGTGCTCCCAGTCTTCTCCGTCCTAAAAAGAACCAGAATGAAATCATAAAAAAGAGAAAAGCAGCTGCAAAGGAATAGAAAGCACCAGAATCGAAGAAAAAGAGGCGGCCGCCGCCTGCATAAAAAATCAAGAAGAAGAACAAGAAGAAGAAGAGGGGGGTGACAACGTCTTCGTGACTGTTGAATAGCAGTCGTTTATGTAATGCAATCAGAACCCTTGCATCTATATAAAAGAAAGGGAAACCAAAAATAATAATAAAAACGGTATCTTTCCAAATAGGGTACTTTTGTTGTTATTGATGGCCGGAAACGCTTGCTCGTAGTTCATCGTTAGTGGTGTAAATGCTGTTCCTCGTTCATGATTGATGCTGCCTCTCTCTCCCCATTTTCGTAGAAAACACGTCCTTTTTTGTTCCCTATTTAATCTAACGACCGTACTTCTGGAATTCCCAGTCTCTGTTATCCAAAGGACAGACTTGGCGGGTCTTGAGCCATCTCGAGATGCAATGGAAGTGGAAAGCGTGCTATATGTTATTTAATATTTTATATCAGCCTCGTGTTGTTTGTGTAGGATATATTGCGTCATCGCCTGTCGGAAGTGGAGGGGGTAATAGGAGGAATGGAACGAAGGAATGAGAGGGGTAGTTGATGTGAAAGAAACCACGTACATTGCAGATTCCCCAAGCTACTGTGCATTCTTCACTCGTGGCAGAGGCCTGGTTGGCTTGACATTCGATACCTGTAGGATCAGAAAAAAAAAAGAATAGTCGCGGACACGTCAGTCTTGCATTGATTCTAGTGGGTGCATATACACGGTAACGTGGGGCAGCGAGCGTTGGAATATAACAGTTGGGCAGGTGATTGTGGCATGGATGTATGTATATGGATAGTCGGACGAAGATGAGAAGGAGAAAGCCATACAGAGATCCATAATGTGGTTTCGGCAAATAGCACAGTTATCTAAGGAATAGTAGAGGTATTAGCCAACGTGGTTCCCATGTTACTGTTGTTTCTAGAAGGAAAAGAAAAAAGAAAAGTGGATGTATATGGAAAGATGGAGGGGGGTGATAAAACATACCTACGACAATATCCCAAGCCCAGAGAGCAACGGCACTCCACTAGATGACACGGTAGGAAGTTAGTACATGGGATAAAAAGATATTTTTTTAAAAAACGAACGAAGGTACGTGTCTTATGGTATGGAGATGTACCTTCTTGACCTCGAATCTCTTCTTTCCGTCAGCATCGCCGCCCTTGTGTTTGGCTACAGCCTTGGAGGGGCCGGCATCTGGCATATCAACATCCATGGTGTTTTAAGGTATCTGGTGGTCTGTTCTTTCTACGTGATGATTGAAGTGGTGGTGGAAGAGAAGATGTAGGAGGATATGGAAGAAGTCAGAGGACTGCTTGGTGTTTTGAGGGAGTCGTGCCGGAGGATAAAGGAAGCTTGGGTGACTGTTCCGTTGTCTTGGTGGAGAGGGAGGCTCAAAAGTGCAGTTGGCGTGGGACAGCTTAGAGACAGAGAGCTTCCCTCTGTCTCCTCCTTCCTCCGCCAACGCAAGGATCAGAAATCACGTGATGAAGAAATGTCGATGTGTTGGAGGAACTTGACACGCAACACAGTTGTACATTTTTTTTATTATTATAGAGTTTAGATCAATTAGATCCTCCAATGATACTACGAGACTACCTCCAATGCAAAAGCTCGAAGTTTAGCTGAGACGTTTGGTTAATATTAGCTTTCGGGACTCTAATTTAGCCTGTCTGTGGAGGTGGCAAAAGATAACACGAGGTATGTAAGTAGGATGTACAGATACTTCCATCGGCTCGTGCATATACCATATTACCTACTGCGGGGCAAGGTTACCCGTTATTATACTGTCTGTTGGGGCAATATGCCAGTGGCGAAGGATGTATGCATGTAGTATGTATGTATGTAGTGTGTATGTGCGTACATACAAGTCGGAGTGAATGAATTCAATGAATTGCCAATTGGTTGATCGAAGGATCCTAGGATTAGGAACCAGTTGTCGCTGATGGAGACGACTTGCATTACGTTGGTGGACAAGGAATGTACCAACCCACTTCCTTCACATGACACATCTCCAGCCTTGTCCCATCTTGTCTCTTCTCTTCTGATGTCAAGTTGACAGAATTTATCTTCCAAGACGACAATTAATTTATTTACGGAATCCACGGGAGTTGGTTGTCTTACCACTCGGTCAATGATCATTAATATGGATATAATGAAAGTTAAGTCGGTGCACATGCAATAATGATTTCCCTCCTCCCCGAGTTAGGTTGGAGGAATGCCACCATTGGAAACGGAGGCTAACAGCATCGACAATTGCAGACATAGTCGTTCTTCTTGCATATAGTTAATTACTACTAGCACTTAGTAATTAACCTGGGCGCCTGGCCAGCTTTGACTCTTTTTTTCCCGTTTGTTTCTTTTTTAGGGACAAAAAAAAAAAAGATCGTGATGATGGGCTCCGAGTAGCTTAAACCGGCGAAGGGGAAACAACCCCCCCTTGCATGGGACACCAGCACACAAGCAGAGCAGACGCATAGTTTGTCCCAGGGCGGAGAGGTAGGACGTTTGAAGTTCATGCGAAATGGGGACGAGCCGACGAGAGATCTAGCCGTTAGCGGCAGGCAGTGCCAGAAAGGTGGTTTTCCAACTGAGGTTCCGGTCGAGGTCCAACGGAGTGGGTACGGTACACTTCGAGGGCGATACATGCTACATGCTACAGGCTACATGCTACATACCCACGCATACATACTTGCATACGTGCGCCCGTGCATGTTGGTAATGTACTGGCTTGCTTGCTTACCTACTTACTTACTTACTACTTACTTACTGCTCGCCATTTGTGGTCCAGAATTAAATACATACATGAGATTTGCAAAGTTTGCGCATGGCATGTGGCATGGGGGGAGGGGCCCAGAACGAGGTGGGGAGAGGGAAGAGAGAGGGAGGGCGGAGAGAGGAAGAGAGAGAGAGGCAGAGAGGCAGAGGGAGGGGCGAATCAAGAACGAGGCCTTGCAGACATCCGATTTTGCCTGCACCGGCCGGGTGGACAGGTTCACTTTCGAACCAGCCAGAGCCAGCCAGCCAGCGAGCCCACAGCAGTTAGTTAGTTAGAACTATGACTGCACTGCACAGCTGCTGCACCGTAGCTGGTTAGCATGCAATGACACAGACGAGGATAAAAAGTGCCCTTTCCCCCTGGCCAGCCCGCCAGCCCGTTCGTTTCTACGATCATTCCTCCGTGGTGGTTTTGAATATTTCCTAGCCAGCTTCTTTTTTTCTCGATTTTACTTTTTATTTTATTTATTTCCAGCTGTTTTATTATATTTCCTGTCGCTGCTTCCTGTCGTTCGATCCCGTTCCTGCCCTCTTGATTACTATCCTGCACCGTCCAGCACCATCGATCGGTTCCGAAAAGCTCCTAGCCTTGCCCGGCCTTTGCTCTTTTATATAATCCCACATATTCTCCCAGAGAACTTGCTCCGTATAAAATATATTTTTCCCTCTCAGCGTAATCGCCTGTTCGAAGTTTAGCCATTGTGTCAGGCCTACCAGGTACATACAATCCCGAAGCCTATTTCTCGATCCTTTACCCAGGAACACTGCCCTGCTCTTTCCTCTCCCCTGTCTGCTTGCCCTTTCCCCAATTTGCAGTTGAGAAAAAAAAAAAGAGAAAGAAGACGAGATATATTCCTTCCGAAAAAATATTAAAAAAATCTATATTAAAAAAAATAAAAATAAAAAAATAAAATAAAATAAGACTGCCGACCGGTAATATAGTTCCGTTATCGATCAGTCATAACCTCCTTCCCTTCTCCTCTCTTTCTGCATATTCCTCCCTCTACTCCTTCTTCTTATTCCTCCTCCTCCCGCCTCAGATATAATACACAATCCTCGTACATACAAATATATACTCCTTCCCTCCAGTTAGTCCCATGCTGATTGTTTCTTCTTATTCCTTCAAGTTTCCTCAATCCAAAAAGTGCCTGCTTGTCTGTAAAGTAGCCTGCGCAGCCAGCCAGTTCAGTCGTCTAAAAAGTTAGTTCCTTATTCCTGGTTTTCCTTCCTGTGCCTGTTTTCCTCGGCTGTTTGTCACCCAACACACTGCGTTGTCAATCAAACACATCAACACATCAACACAAACACCCCTCGCTCTCCTCTTCTCTTCTTCTTCCTCTTCTCTTCTCGCTTCTCTTCCTCTTCCTCTTCTTCCTCTCTTCCTCTTTCTTCTTCAACCTCATCTCTCCATCTCTCTCATCCCTCACCAACCTCCATCGCTCCAACCTCACCTCGTCCAACAATCACCATCACCACTTCCATCGCTTTCATTCACCACCAACCACCACCAAACTACCTCAAAACCAAATCCTGACAAAAACTTATCAAGTTCATCAGTCCCATTAGAATCGCTTCTCTGACAAATCTCCTCCAAACCAATTTCCCAGCTCCCCAGAAAGAAAAAAAAACTTCCGAAGCAAACAACAGACCTCCGTCAATTAAACCAAATCTTATCTCCACAATCAAAGTCAAAATCAAAGTCAAAATCAACCCAACCTCACCTCCTCCATCTTGCCATCGACAACCATCAAAAGTCAACAATCTCCACCATCCTCCCTCTCATTCCTCATCGACATCAATATCAAAGGAAGCTAGTCTTTATCCTTGGTACATATCCCTCTATTCCCCACCCTTCCCTCCCCCATGTTGCTGTCTAGATGACACTCTAACCCTCCTGTCGCTTCGTTTTTGTCTTTTAGTTTCCTTAAACCAGTTTTGATCAGGATTGTCTTTCTCGTTTCACGGCGTTCTCTGTCGCAAATTCCTTCGTGTTCCCGTTTTTTCCCTTTCAATTTTTTTCCCCACCACCCATTTTAATTCCCATAGTCGCATCCTAAGAGGCCAGCACTTTGGATACACTACTTCCTCTTCAACCCAACCAAAATTCAAATTCACATCCACAATGTCCGACAACTCGTCACAACAGAACACATCGACCCCGAGTCGACCGCCGAATAGGCATCGACAGACCCGAAGCAGTCCGCAAGTCCCCACCACTGGAAAGAAGAACAACGGCAATGGCAATGGCAATGGCAACAACAAGAACCGTCGCTTCAACAACCCTCACCATGGCCAACAGTTCCAGCAACAACAGCATCAGCAGCCACGACAGGAATCCGCTCTAACTAAGAAGTTCCGCGAGGCCGCTCAATTCGATAACGGTGCCGCTTCTGATTCTGCCATCAATTCCGTCGTTGAAAAGGGCATTGTCACACCTCCAGCTACACCCGGCTCCTCTAACCACCGTCGCGAGCCCAATGCCTATGTTAGCGACTCGGCTATTGGTACTCACACTAATGGAAACGGGAAGAAGAACTTCCAAAACAAGAAGAAGGGCAAAGGGAAGCGTGGCACCGACATCCCAAACAATGCTGGTGTTCAGAATTTCACACCTCCCAAGCAGCAATACACACCTCCAGATGACGTCCTGTTCGGAAAACCCACCCCTGGTCGTTATGCTGGGGCTTGTTTCCATGATGCCTCGCCAGCTCCCAATGCCCTTCCACTCCCCAAGTTCTTTTCAAAGTCTGTTCCGACAACCACCGAGGGACCATCTCTTTCCAAGATGCTTGCAGAGGCTGATGCTACCGCTCGAAGCACCGGCTCTCAAGTAATTGCCGACTCGCCCCCACCAGCTGCTCCGCTCCGCACCCCTCTGGACATCTTTTTCAAGGCTGATAAGGAGGAGAAGGCTCGCAAGGCCCTCGCCACTATGACTCAAAGCGAAGTCGCATCCCCTCAGCCATTGACAACCCCTGCTCATGAGCTGCCACACATGGTCCGAAATATTACCCCGCCAAGTGCTGCACTCCCGAACGGACTCGGTAGTCCATTCGGAGGTAAGACGGTTAAACGGGACGATATGGAAAACGACCGTGACATGCTATTCGCTATGGATTTCTCTGAGAAGAAGGCAGCCCCGCGACCTGTGGAAGAAGTCGTCATAGGACCACGACACCGACCACTTAGTGCCAAGGCATGCGACCCTGAGACACACATCAAGCGAACTGAGAAAGCCAACCAGATTAAGGCTGCACTCATGCAAGGGACTCAACCATTGAATCTCCAAGTTCCACTATCTCCTTCAACTGACCCAAGATTCAACGCTGTTGAGATTCCTGACACTGCTGGAGGTGTACCATTGTCTCCCACCATCCATGAGCGACGCACCCGAACAAACAACGTCGGGTTTGCACCAGCTCCACGAATTCGTCACTTCAACCAGAACCGTCCGGTCAACTCCAAGGCCAACGGTCAACACCACCGCAATGGACGAAACCAAAATCAAAACTTCAACAACCACAACGTCCAAAATAATTTCCAACACCCCAGTGGTCAAAATGCCCAGACATTTGACCCTGTTCGAGCCCGCATGGCGGAGTCTCACATTCGTGGCGTTTTGAAGCTTGACTCTCCAATTCCTGCTATCTAAATGCTTTGTTGTGTTTTTACGCTCCATACTATTCCCGGCGCATTTGAAGCGAAGTATTTTTATTTTTGTTTTCCTTTCCGGTTTACGGTGGAATAGTTCACAGGCGTTCTATGGGCACATGTGTTTCGTGTTTTTTCTTTCTACTTCGATACCCGGGATGAAAGGGTATATCATACCCCGAACTTCCGTTTTATTGAAATACGGTAAAGATCGCAGGAAGACACCATGTCTACCTTTCTATGAAAAATACTAGTATCTACTCATACCAAGTTCTTCCAAGATTCCTTTTCTCTGCGTTTCCTTTGCGTTTCCTTTCGTTCCTTTTGCTTTCAATACTTTTTTTTTTTGTCTTGATATTGTTATCCTTCTTCACACATCGTACCTATACGGGAACACAAGCATTCTTCTTCTTCTTTTGTATCTTATCCCTCTGTCTATTTCCTCCTCTCCTTCTTTTCCTTCTCTTCTCTTTGCTTTCTTAGGATGTTCATACGGCGCAGTTATCTGTTTTCTTTTGGAGCTTGAAACGGCGGGTTGTTTTCGGACGGATTGGTTCGTTTCGTTTCTTGCTTTATGTGTACAGAGCTCACGACCTCCCTTCACTTCCTTTTCATTGAATATTTTTTCAACTTACACTTGTGGGACGGTGAAAAGTATTCACCGACATTACGACCGGCGCATTTCAACAAATCAACTACACCAAAAAAAAAAGCTGCCGGGTGTATTATTTCTTTTCTTTTCCTTTTCCTTTCCCTTTTTTCTTCGGCCTCTGGTGGATTCCTTTTTGATATCAATTAGAATCGGGCCAACAGGTGCTAGAATTCTTTGCTTTGGCGGGGGTTTTTATATATTTTTGGGATCGTTTTTTTCACCTTTTCTTTTCTTTTAACTTTCCTTAACGACCTCCCTTCTTCCCATCAACGACATCGACTACCGGAATACACTCGGACACTACGACAAAACTAAAAGTCGCAATTTCGTTTTCTTCTTTTTTTTTTTTTGAACCACTTCTTTTCTGGTTTTCACAAATTACTACTTTTACTTTAGATGCATCGACGTCTGAGGTCTACAATACGACCCACCTCATTATTGTCTATTCCCCTCCTCCTCCCGACCTTTATCCTTCTCCCCTACCCACATTTCGAAATATTTACCAACCTCCCCTCCTTTTTATTTGACCTAACAAAAACCTACCGATCTATGGGTACTTGGTGAATTTACTTACCCATTGACGACGATTAACTCCATCCACTCTCTCATCTTCAACTACCTTTTTTCTTTCTTTTTTCTTCTTCCTTTCTACAAGGGAACTTTAGGTGGTTGATATACCATTTCCTAAACTCCTTGTGAAAATCCAGGTTATAACCGGATGACGAAATTGAACCTTACTTTGGTTCAACAGTCAATAAAAATAAAAATAAAAATAAGTATCAATCAAAAAACTGATTTCGATACTTAACAGAAAGAAAGGAGAAAAAAGAAGAAGAAAGGAGAAATCTATAAAAAACAATAAGAGCGTAAACAATACCGCATGCCGATGGATTGTTTGGTATTGCTCACTTTTTTTTTTTTTTTTTTTTGGCAAAAGTAAAAGACAAGAAGAAAATAAATAAATTCATGTTAGATACCTAAGTTAGCTAGCTACTCTAGGGCAAGATGAAGAAAGGGGAAAAAAAGATAATATGAATTAATTTTATACTGCCAATGGCAATGTTCGATTTCGTAAATTCCTTAATAAGATCGATCGTAGAATTCATAACTTTTGTCGATCGTTGTGACACGCCATATACGCATGCATATATTGATACATGGAGAAGAAGAAAAGTAAATATATATACAGGCAATATATAGAATCTAAAGTAATGTACAAGGTCTCCACCTGACCAAAACACTCTACTCCTACTTCCTCCTACCGGCAACATCGTCGTCATCAAACTCTTCCTCATCTAATCTACCATCTCTGTAATCATCCTCATCATCTTCGCTCTCCTCACTCTCCTCCAAATCCTCCAAATCCTCCTCTTCATATTGTTCATTAAATTCCATTCGCCATGTTGCATCCTCATCAAGATCTTCCATCAACCCTTCGGCAGACTGACCTTGGTTTAGGTAGGTCTCAGCCTCATCCTGATCTGCTTCCCGCTCTGCCTTATGTTTCGCCTCCAATTCCTTCATAAGCTTGTCGACAGAGCTGAAATCTACTTGATAATCAGGTGGTAGTTCGCCTCTTGCGATGGCCTCTCTGGCTTCCGTTATTAACCTATCCTTCTCCTCTCTTCTTATTTTCTCCCTCTCCATCTGTTGGTATCTCAACCTCTGCTTCCTCTCTCTCCTCTTCATTCTGACCATATCCTTGTGTGCCCTCAACTGTTGTTTCCGCATCAACTTCTTGTTCCTGGCCATCTCACTCTGGTATCTCTTCCATTGTTGTTCGGGTGTCATCTCGACCTTAACTGGTAGGTCCTCGATCAATGCCGATCCTCTGACCACTATCTGTCCCTGATCGTTCTCCGCCCATAGTTCGTAGTTCCTGTAGTCTATTATTCTCTTCGGTTTCAGGTGGAACTTCTCGAGTTTTGCGCTCTCTTTCTTCAACATGGATAACATCCTTCTTAATTCTTTCTTTCGTGATTTGGTTTCTTCAAAGTCGGCGGTGGGATCTCTGTCCATTCCTAACTTTTGGAGTTCTTTCTTGATATCATCCATTTCGTCGTACATGGGGACTAGCCTATCCCGAGGATCGTAGTCGTCTTGTTCTTGCATTGGGACCGGAGCATCGGGTAGGTATCGACCGTAGAGGTGTACCTTTTCGTTAACATAGATAGGCGCGATATTACGGTACTGGAAGTCGCAGACTCTATATTGCTTGTCAAGGGTGAACATGTGGTTTCTGAGTAATTCGAGAAGGAAGGTTAACGTCAAGGGACCGTGAACGAGGAGGTCCTTATGGCCTTCTACGTTTTGGGTGTATTCGGTGTCGAAATGGATTTTGTGGGCGTTGAAGGTGAGGGCTGAGTATCTGAAGAGTAGTTGCTGGGATGGGGTGATTGTATGTTTGAATTCTGCCTTTTCGGCACGGGAGGAGACTTTGGAGACTGGTGCCATTTCTTTGGCGATGGAGTTGGTGGTGTTCGATGGCTCTTTGGGAGACTCGTCCGGTTTCTGAGCTTCTTCTCCTCCTTGTGCCGTTCCCTCTGTCGAGGAAGAAGGAGGTGCCTCGATAGCATCCACCTTCGGACGCATATAGACCAACACCCTCTGCTCAATCAACGGTACCTCCTCGTCCGGCAATACCACCTTATCCTCATCGAAATCCTCCACCTCCCGAATCTTTGGCGACCTCGTAGGTTCCTTGACAATATACCCAGTAGCCCAGATCTTCCTCTTCAAATATACAAACATCATCTCATTAGGACTCCCCGGTTCACCTTTCATCTGAATATCCTCGACGGTTTCGTGACAATACCCACGTCTTCCGATGTTTAATGATCTCGCACGACGGGCCCCCCTGTCGTTACCTTTATCACGTTTATCGGGCATACGGTTGAAGGTGAGTTTCCCACCAGCCCACATGCGACGGGTCCATTGTCCTCCTGGAGCTTGGGTGGATATATACCCATCCTGGGATAAATCCGATTCCTGGGTATACCCATTGAAAAAAGCGAAATGAAACCCTGGCGGTAAAGTGGTACCGTAAACTGGCAGCATGGCTTTAATGGTAAACGGATTATGCGGGGCCTGTTCATCAGCTTCCTCTGGTTTCATGATATCCGAGAAGTTGAGGTATGGTTGTAACGTCAGAGTTAGAAGGTTGGAATGGGCGGGACTGATGAATTCGTGGACCAATGGGAATTTCCGGGAGAGAAGGTCTTGGGCTTCTTGCGGTAGACGCTTGATGGCTTCGTTTGCGGCTTCGATTTCTTCGGGCGTGGGACCGGTGGTTTCGAGGGAGTCTTTGAGCTCTTGAAGACTGCGGACTGCTGCCCATCTTGATGAAGTCGTGGTGAAGGGTCTAAGGACTGTATTTGAAGGACGGGTGTGAAGACGGGTGTGGATGGTCAGACGGCTGAAGCCCGGCCGGAGGAGAGCTGGGAGGACCATCGTGATGATGTTCCCGTCGTCGTCCTCGTCGTATTCGTGGTGGTGGTGATGGTGGGGCTACTGAGGCGGTTTTATAGTGATGGAGGGGCCTCAATAAGAAAAGGAAGGAATAGACTGTCGTTAATAGGCTAGACCATTCTCGTGACCGTACAATATTAATAACCCCCCTGCTCCAATGTCCGAAGCCGCTAGATTCGAATTCGCGATGATATTTGCTAGTCAAAGACCAAAAGCAATTGGATCGAAAGAAGATGTCCCTTCGAGGAAGAAGTTTTCCATCGTCTGCGACACTGCTTTCGGTCAGTCCCAAAGCAGCAAAATAGCCGAGCCACGCCGTCTCGAGGCCCCGGACACCAACCGCCATCCGTTCGAGTTCCAGGATACTCTGGACTTGTGTATATATCGATTCCGTATAGACCCTCCGTACCCCCCCTCGAGCACCAAAAGTCGTCATTGACAGACATCTAGATGGTCCAACCGTCCCTCCGCTGGCTGCGACTGGCAGCCGGTAACGTACTCCTGGTCGTATCCGTCCTGGTCTTCGCAAAGGCGTTCTTTCCGTATAAGCCCTTCCTGCAGGGACTCGCGCAACATGCCGATTATCACGGCAGTGGGGATTCTCCTGCGCCGGCGCAGTTCGAGAAGATTGTATTCATGCTGGTGGATGCTCTGAGGAGGTATTTCTCCTTTTTCCTTTGTTCCCTCTTTTTTTTCTTTTCTGGTTCACGCGGGTTTATTTATTGCATATCATGATGACATGGGGGAAAGCTGACAGTCGGTACGCGAATACTAGTGACTTCGTGTTTGGAGAGCATTCGGGGTTTGAGTATACCCAGAGGTATATATATTATATGCATCCCCTCTCGCATGATATATCTACATCAAGATATCAAAGTCAATCATGGGAAGCTTACAATTGAATCCAAATATCAACATCCAGTCTAATCCGCTCCGGTGTCGCAATCCCATTCACGGCGCATGCTACCTCCCCCACCATCACCATGCCCAAGATCAAGGCTCTAACAACCGGTTCGATCCCTGGTTTCCTGGATTTAATCCTCAACTTCGCCGAATCCGATACGACGTCTACGTTGGCCACGCAAGACAATTGGCTGGCACAGATCAAACAAAGTGGGAAGAAGCTTATAATGTTTGGAGACGACACTTGGTTGAAATTGTTCCCTGGTATATTCGATCGTACGGATGGGACTGTTAGCTTTTTTGTTTCGGTATGGCGATTACCATTATCATTGGAAAGACGAGGGGTTAAATATGAAAGGAAAGACAAGAAGAAAGAAGGGCTAATGGGAAAACACCGGATTATTAGGACTTCACAGAGGTAGACAATAACGTCACCCGCCATGTTGCGCCGGAACTTCAACAGTCAGACTGGGATACCATGATCCTTCACTACCTTGGCTTGGACCACATCGGCCACAAAACCGGTCCGCGAAGGTGGGTGTGATCATAATACACAGAAAAAGCCGCTGCTCTGACAAACCCAGTCCAGCCAGCATATGATCCCAAAACAACATGAAATGGACGGCATAGTCAAGCAAGTCTACCAAGCAATAGAATCCGAGGAACACCTCAAAGACACCCTCTTCGTATTGGTCGGAGACCATGGCATGAACGACGGCGGTGGCCATGGCGGTTCATCTTCTGGTGAAACATCTGCTGCTTTGGTCTTCATGTCGCCGAAGCTTAAGGCTTTGGAGTCGAAGTATACGGCCCCCACGGTACCGAGGGATGAGTTTACGTATTATCGTCGAATTGAACAGTCTGATGTCGCACCGACATTGACAACGCTACTCGGACTGCCGATACCGAAGAATAATCTTGGGCTCTTTATTCAGGATTTTCTACCTTTGTGGAATGGTTTGTGATCCATATCCGTCTCAATTCCGTATCTGTGTAAACCGAATTTATTTTATAGAATCGAGGCTAAATTTTGGTAGTCGAGGACCAGGTTAAGATTCTAAATACGAATGGTCGAGAGCTGTCAAGACTGATCTCTGCATCTTACTCGGATTTTGATAGGCTCCTGGGCGAAGGGAAATGCAATGGGAAGACCGGTCAGCTTGACAAATTGGCATGCACATGGCATTCTGCTGTTCTATCATCCTTACTTTCAGAACAGATGGAGCTCTTTTCAACTGTATGGGTCCCAATCACCCCCTTCTGAAGGACAGGGACAAGAATACTAACAGCCCACCAGTTCTCCAGCGAATGCCAGGATATCCTAACGTCTGCTGCCACAAATTATGACACAGACAGCATGCTTATCGCTATAGTAATTGGCACTATCTCCTTAACTCTCTTCACCACCGTTTGGGTAGTAGACGGTGTCCCAGGCTCGGGTTTTTACAAGCTCCTCTTCTGGGCCCTCTCCCTCTCATATAGCGGCATGATGATGGCAAGTAGCTATGTCGAGGAAGAGCAACAGTTTTGGTACTGGGCCGCCTCAGGCTGGGGTATAATTCTCCTAGTCAGAGAGTATGCACCCTTCCCACCCCCTCTCTCAAAATAAACACCATCAGGAATGCTAACCCCGCATCCAAAGACTCCAACGTGGTGACACCGGTGCAAAATCCATAGTCTTCCTCCTCCTCCTCCGGCTGACCCGTCGCTGGAACCAAACCGGACAAAAGCACGCAGGAGCCGCAGACATCACGAACACCTTCCTCACCAACAACCCCACGGTCCTATGGATACTCGTCTTCTTCTCCTACACCGACATGTTCTTCCGTCTGAAACGTAATCTGGATACTAGACATTCGGCCCTCGTGGGTCCGGTGATGAGTATTTCCCCAGTAGTGGCGAGTATGTTGTTTAAACTTAGCATGGCGGCGTTGGATACCCGAGAATTGATACCGTCTTATTTGATGGAATTGGCGGATGGGTTTGCGGCTGTATCGGTAGTTACGCAGGCGCAGTTGGTGTTTTCTATTTTATTCCTGATAGGAACTTACCTTGTCCTTGTACGAAATTCGGGGATGAGTGGCATTAAAGGTACGTACCATCCTATAAACCTACCTAATCCCATACCCCCCCGTCCAAGACCAAAAGACCACGAAACTCCCCCTAACACTCCTACCCCATAGTCACCCCCCTCAGAAAACTCCAACCCTTCCACGACCTCCTCACAATCTTCATCGCCACCCAATCCCGCCTAACCAACATCCCCCTAATCTGGTTCTTCAACGTAATGCTGCTCCTCCTCGACGACATGAAATTCGACTCCATCCTACAAATCATCCTAACAGTAATATCAATGCAACACGTCAGTTTCTTCGCATTGGGGAATTCAAACGCCATTTCTTCAGTAGACCTTAGTAATGCCTATAACGGCGTCTCAGGGTTCAACGTCGTAGTCGTCGGAATCCTCACCTTCTTGAGCAACTGGGCCGGACCGGTGTTATGGACTTCAGGAGGGGTCGGGTTGATGTGTAGCTGGATGGGGAGGAAGAGAAAAGAAAAGAACAACATCAAAGATACCAACCCTCCTCCCTCGAGGGAAGAAGCAACACTAACAGACACCTACCTAAAATTCGCTGAAATCATGTCAACCTTCCGCGCGGTATCCATGGTGGCGGTCATGGGGGCCTGCATGGCTTTGAGGATGCATCTGTTCGTTTGGACGGTCTTCTCGCCGAAGTATTTGTTCGCGATGGCATGGACGGGCGTGCACCATATATTTGTGGATTTGGTGGTGGTCGGGGTGTTGCATTATATGGGGAGGTGAACGGGGTGTTGTATTATTATAGTATATTATAATAGGTATATTACATTAAAGAATTGGGGAGGTTGTAGAGGACGTATGGCTAACAGGATTAGAAAGGGGGGCAGGTAGAATAGGGTGGTGGTTAGAAGGAGGGGGAAAGAGGAGGAGGAGGAGGAGGAGGAGGAGGAGAGAGTCTGTATGCGAAGAGGGTATTACTTCATGAACCATGGCATTTACGGGTTCGATAGAATGCATTTTGTGTGTATATTTTTTTTAAACCCCTTTTATATAATATATTACTTCTACTTTAATACATACCAACCGCTACCATCTACATCAAACCATCGATGTTTACAGTTTAAAAATTTACATAAATAGCTCCACTGCAGGGTCGTTTGAGATCGGTGGTCAGAATTCAAAGCTCAAGATCAAGATGAAGGTATGTATGTATGTATATCTCACGAAAGGTAAAAGATCTAGGGTATCGAACAAAGCCATGTCGATATTTCAACAAAAAAAAGAGTATGGTATAAACCGGTGCGAAAGAGTAGAAAAGAGAAAGAAGAAAAAAGAGAAAACTTTTTTGTTTGAAATTCGAAAAAAAAGAAAGAGATCGAAAAGGTTGAAAAACAGTAGGAAGCTAAAGACAAGACGCTAAAATAAGAAAAGAAAAAAACGACAAGAGGAAAAAAAGAAGTCCATGATAGATAATAATGACAAGTTCGAATTTTTTTCGCCATGTACTCCGCCCCTTATCTTCAGGGAATATAAACAAGAAAGGGAAGAAGGAGAAGAAAAAAGAGTAGCTCATAAAAGAAATACCAAAGAATCAAACTTTTAGAGGCTGGGGGAGATGGTAAAGCGAGAAGGAGGAAAAGCAGATAATAAAGAAGAAGAAAAGCCAACGAACCAGGCCATAGATAGGACTGACTGTGTGGGTGGTATAAAAAAACAACCTCCATCAAGTCCACTTCGAAAAATCCACATTCTCCAACAATCCATCAACTTCATTCGCATCAGCTCGCTCCGCTTGCATAACCTCCGTACTACTGGCCACGCTACCCGCCAACGAAATCCTTCTATAATCACTAGCCCGACTTCCAGGGCTAACCGGCACCCCAAGCTTCTCCCTCAACTTATTGATCGCTCTAAGTCGATGTCTCCAATTACTCACAAAGTCCAACCCACCTTCATTGAACACATGTGAAAAAGCGCTAGCATTCAACGCCAAATTCCTGACAAATGCTGATAGATTCTTTCCACTGACCATCTTCCCACCGCCCTCTGCCGTCGCACTGGCGGGTGATATCTCCGGAAGTCCCTGTTTGCCCATAAGCTGGACCTTATAGTATCCCTTATCTGATTCATCCCAGTTTTTAAGTCGGGTAGCGATAAACCCAGTCTTTGCTTCAGGAGTGATCACAATGCTGACAAAGTTGAATTGCGAAGGAATAGTGTTAAATCGCCATGGTAGTCCAGAGTTATTAAAGATAATATTAACAAAGTCGTTGCCGATGTGTCGTTTCTTGTTCGTGCACTGCGGGTCGTGAATTATGTTCGTGGGCATCATGGTCGTAACGTGGAATATTATCTGTGTAATTTTATCGCTCCAATAGAACGCGAATTCGCCATCCATATTGACTTCGCGGTCCAGACCACCAGTGTTGATAGTAGTACCCTTAAGGGCAATGAGGTCACCGAGATTGTCCACAAAGTCCGTGTAATCGGAAGAACCCATGACGTTGGAAAGGATCTCGGTCTCTTCGGTTTGCCCAGAACCTACGTATACCACACCAATTTTGTGGAAATCAACGACTGGGATACGGTCAAAGACATTAATAGCTCGTATCGTTTGGTCATCCTCCGGAAGTAGGACGGGGCGGGACATCTCGGATGATACGTCGGTAGTGAGTTGCATCAGAACATAGCTAGGTAGAACCGATGGCTGCCGCGTAGCTTCAAAAACAGGATGATGAGCTCTATCAATCGGACTCTCCTCTCCAGTTCCATGGTTACTTAAAGCCTCAGCCGTGAACGTTCCCTGAAGGATACTCTGCGCCTGTTGTGACTCCGGACTCAAGTTAAAACTCGAGCTTCCAGACTACACTAATGTATTAGCATTCTACATCCTCGCAATCGATTAAAGACAAACAAAAAGCCATCACTTACTGGCTGCCGAATGACCACCTGCGAAACGCCCGTGACAATCGACGTATTAATGGTGATAATCTTCGAACCCAACAGCCAACTCTTCGTACTCGTTGTGTGCCTCGCCGTTTGGGCAGCCTTGACTTGATTCTTCACCTCCACGTCCGCATACGTAAACCTTCTCAACATATCAATGCTCGCCTGACTCTGTTCGTCGAGGACATCCCGCCCTCCATCCCCTAGGATCAAACCGCGAGTAATCCAGGTAACGTACTTCGCCCTGTCATTAAGCTTCAACGCCAAAAACCACGTAGATATAACATTGTAAGCCAGGGTCAAAACGTATTGCGAGATTTGTGGTTGCTCTTGGGCATGGTGATTAGCCTCTGGTGGATGGTGGTTGGCGTTTTCTTTCCCCTTGTGTAACGATGCTGACCGGGGTAGATGAGTCTCCTTCGTATGCTGAATATACCGGAAGGCAATCGCAAACACACTCTTATAATCCGGCTCTGTGAAATTCACGGTCGTGGACGGCAAATGCGCCAACAAGGACAGGAACTCCAGAATGTGAACACTAACAGCTGCCGTTGTAATGATTTGTGAGAGCTTGACAAGAATACCCGGCAGAAACTTCGTCGTGGCCATAGGGAGCTCGTAAATGCAAATCGAAAGAGCATGGATGCATGGCTTTGCAGTCCTCTGCCATGAGTGAAGGCCAAGCTGGAACGCTTTCACAATAGCCTCCTGATCCGTTCTGCTAAAGTATTCTTGGTACGAAATAAGGACCGTCAGGAGGGTAATCAGGGCGACTGCGAGATCCGCCTTTTTGACATCGCTAGGAAGGTCGAGGTTCGGAAGTCGGTTAGTATGAAGCTGCTCGCAAATAATCAACCGCATGTGCTGAATCTGATCACCACATTCCGAGAATAGCGTCTTGTTGCATAGCTGAGAGGGGACATGAACAATGAGATACGAGTAGAATTCAAAGTTTGTCCCGCTCTCAATAACTCGGTTGACGATATCCAACCACTTGCGGAGATTCAAGATCTTCCTTTCAGGTGCGGTTTCAATCCTAACCCCACTCGCATCTTCGGTAGTCTCGATACGACACACAAGCTCGTGGCTTGCCACCTGAGGCAATGCCTCCGGGAACGGGTTCACTTCAGGATACACCCACATCGGGGGCTTCTGTTTGACCCGAGCATATTTCTCCATATTCTGCCGACTCGCTGACCGCGGCAAAGTACCCTGACTATTCACATTTCTCAAACTCGAGTTCCTCCCGAGTGTACCCGTAGCATGTCCTTCCGAGGATATCGATTCCGAATCCGACCTTGGAGGATCATCCACAACCTTTTCAGTCTTCCCTAAAGATGCAGCCAAACTATGCGACTCTGTATCCTCCACCAAATGAATATAATTTTCGGAATCAGCTCTAATCCTTACCAACAGCCTCACGGCAGTCAACCTAGCATCCAACTCATAGCTCTTCGACTCCGCAATCCTGAGTAGCTCATCGTAGACTGCCACCGCTCTTGTCGGGTTCGCCTGGAAGTTCTGGATGAATATCCAAGTAAGGCCCCTCGCAATAATGTTTGATGGTGAAACATAGTCAACTTTTCTTGCATGGTCCCCATCAGCCATCTGCTGCTGCTGTTGACTTTGCAAACTATTATTCTCCAGCGTCTCAACCATCACTGACATGATCTTTTCAAACAACAACAGCCCTCCGTCTTTTGCCACATCAACTGCAACTCTCACTAGCTTCTCAAGTACCCTCTCATCCCTCTCGCTAGGCATGGCATCAAATACTGACACGATAAGAGTATGCAAACTATGTTCGTCGCAGACCTCTTTGATCGTCTCATAAACGTCCTTGATCAACGATAATATTGACACACGGATCATATACGGCCGATCCCGATTCCTGAAAAAGATATCGATCAGCCTTCTAGAGTTAAGCAACCAAGCACTACACGACGGATAACATAGATGTTCTGTCGCATAGTAGTTGATCACCAGCTCTGCACCGCTATCAGGCAAATGCCCATGCATCTTGATAAAGAAATCCATCACCACATCGCTAGAAGTGAAATCCACAGATGAACACAACCTCTCTAGCTGCCCTATGATCTGTGCAACGGAATTGTAGACCGCTATGATGATATTATCCTTCTTTTGCGCTGCATCTAGAGTCGGTGCCACAATCTGTGCACGTTCAGCGGCACGCAATGTGCACTGATACACGATATCTAGCGGTATAGACCACTCGTCGAATGAGATCTGGTCTGCAACATCCTTCTTAACCAGAATATTGTAGATAGCACGGCACAAATCCAACTCCAGCCTTGGATTGTTCGCTGCCAGG
Organism: Orbilia javanica; assembly: GCA_036872735.1. Taxonomy (NCBI): domain Eukaryota; kingdom Fungi; phylum Ascomycota; class Orbiliomycetes; order Orbiliales; family Orbiliaceae; genus Orbilia; species Orbilia javanica. The sequence continues at coordinate 1,105,908 of JAVHNR010000008.1, forward strand.
CTAGCCTTGTAGGCCCCCATCACTGTTGATATCTGTAATTCAGGGAGACCGCTCTCTCCAGCACCTAGCAGTAGTCGTTCGAAAAAACAGACCGCTCCTCGGAGGGTATTCGAGTTAAACTGACTTTCCCTCCTGCTCGGCGATTCCAGGATCGCTTTTAGTGCAAGGATGGAGTTGTGAGCCATATAGGATTTGCAAAGGTTGCAGATGGCATTCCAGGTAGCATCCGTAAGATCTCGTATCGTGGCATATGCCCCACAAAGCACTTCGACACATGGCGTAAGCGACGCTTTAGGTATGTACCCATATGTAATCAAGGCATCTATGAACATAAGCGATCGGGTGATGTCTTCCTTGCTCGTGGTCTTTTTGCAGATAGTAAGAATATCGTTGAGGAGCGGGACGAGTTCTTTTTCTTGGAATGTTTTGAAGCTGAATTTCACGACACTGATAAGGAAGGAAAAGAGTTGTTGGAGATTGGATTCGGCGGGGGAGAGGGTGGTTGCGGGGTAGTTATCGCGTTTTCGAGCCTGGCGGGCAGCTGCAGCTTCGCGGAACCATGCCTTCAGCCAACGGGAGAGTAAAGGTTGGATATCCCGCTCGAAAGCGACAAGGTCTTTGCCATTGTTAGTGAGAGAGACAAGAGCTTCGAGCTGAAGTTCAAAATCGTTGGTGGAGTGGTTGTTCGCTATGGCACGGAAATAGGTGATACGGTCGAGAGAGGAGCCCTCGGATTGTGAGATGCATGCGATAAGCAAACGGAAGGCGACATGTCGAGCTTCGGGTGGATTGTGAATGTCGGCGAGATCTTGAGCTGTCAGCCAAACAGTGCTGACTGATGATATAGGGTAATCCACGATAGTACGGCAGAGAGTTTCGGCAGCATTAATTCGCATAGTCATCGGATTTCCATGTTTGAGCTGTAAAAGTAGATGATGGGTATGTATCGATCCTCCAGCGGCAGCAGATCGAGCAGCGGCGTCGATACCGTTAGCATGGTCGCCATTAGCGCCATACTGAAGCTCCGGGCGCGGCGACCCGGACGTTTTGAAGGGAAAGCTAGGTGAAGTCTGGATTGGAGATTGCGACGAAGATGCAGCAGTTATCGGGGATGATACTGCTGAAGATTTGACTCTGGTGAAGCCAAAGACCCTAGCCAGGCCTGAGGACTTCCCATCCGCGGAACTGTCGACTTGAGACATGGCGACCAAGCCTCATGCCTAGACGTAGGTTTTGACTGTACGCAGCTTGTGGGGGGGTGGTTCTTCTATCTCGGCGACGGGCCGACTGACAAGATGACAAAGTGTATCGATTCGGAAGAGACGAGAGTGTCCGAGAAAGGAATGCAGGGTATGTCAGATAAGAAGGGCCGAAAACCGTTGAAGAGGAGTAGTTTAGAGGGAGGGTGGTGGGCGGGGAGGGTTATCCTGTCAGAAACAAAAGTTATCACCGAGAGATTAGTATGCACCGTATGAGCGATATTGTGAACCACCGGACGAACCCACAGATATCAGATCATGATTATTTTCTGGGGTAAAAAACAGTGGAGCTTTACGTAAGAGAATGCCCTTCCTCCCCTCGAAATGGTTCGCCGGAATTTTAGATGTCAGGAAGGTTTGATGCCGAAGTTGCGCCCGTGCAAGCGCGAAAGGATAAGAGGAGAGGATGGTTGGTTGGCTGGTGGAAGTGGAAGTGGTGGTTGGTGGCGGTGGTGGTGGTGGTTATATGTCTAGAGCATCATCATCATCGGTGCGGGAAAGTGTCGATGGACATATTGGAGCCAGTTAAGTTATATAGGCAAAACAGAAAGAAAGCAAGCGGACGCTAGGAACCAGAGAAAGAGAAAGAGAGAGAGAGAGAACCAATCTAGCCAATTTGAAGTCTCGAGGGCATACTAGCTGGCGTCAGGGGTATCAGATCAGGATCGTGATAGTGGGATGCAGCCTGCTGTGTTTTGCTGTGCTGTGAGTCTGAGTCTTGAGTCTTGGTACTTTTTCCCTCCCCGGATTTATCTAACCACCGGCCATCTCCTCGACATACAATATAACCTCACACCCCCATGCATGTTCTGCCATGCCATGCCTATAGGATACACCAATATAACCTCCCATATATTTTGTTCCGTTATATGTACATACTTGCCAGGGGTGGTAACCTTTTTCCCCATCTTCTGTTCAATGATACCGTTCGCTCTGTGCCGTCAGATTCAGCCAGAGACATCGGGAAATTGCCTGATAAGACCGACCAGACTTCTCTCGATCCAGCTACCATCAATCAATCACATCGTGGTCAGTTAAGCAAGTAGGTATGTGGGGGGCACAATCAATCAATCAACCAGCCGGGGTCTGGCCCACAAAGTGAGACTGCGTCGCCGTTCGGCTAGCTGAGGCTGCTCGGACCCACTAACGGACATACATACATTACTTTACATACATCCATCCGTCCACTGAAACCGCCTTATCAAAGTATCTGCACGGTCTGTTTACCTCGGGCTTGCAGGCAGGTAAGTAGGTACTTAGGTAAGTCAGGAAGGTAGTAGCAAGTGGCGGTCTTCACACAGAAAATCGGTTTAATTAAAATACATGAGGAAAAGAAAAGAAGGGAAGGGAAAAGAGATATACACATCAATCGCCGTATAATATAAACAAATATATCCCAAAGTATGCATCTGTATGTATCAGTCTTTCGCAAACGTGGATGTTCGGATATCATCATCTCATGCATGTTCGTGCTCGAAGAAAGAAAAAAGAAGGAAGAAGGAAAGGAACCAAGAATAGTGCAATCCATGCATCAATATTGCGCATTTGCTCGTCCAAAAAATCGCTAATATGCAAGGAAATCTAGACAACCTCTTCTTCCCCCCTGGCCTAGTTATACTTACCTGGCCAGATCTTGTGAATCTCTCGTATATATAGTTACACACTCTACTTCTTTGCTCTAAGAAAGGCTGCCCGATTTTCGTGGATGTAATCAAGCCTTTCCAATCAAAACATCTCTCGGCAACATTGCAGTCACCGTCCCCGCGATCGCCAAGATACTGCTGAAGATAATCAAGAACCAGTCGAATATAACCGTCCGTCGCGGCAGCTTCCCCGCAAAAATTCGGAGCCGGAAAGCAATAGGCAAAATAATGCATATCAAAAAGCATAGCGCCGAACCCATCAATGCCTAATAACACCAACACGACCTCCTGTTAGCACATCATATACACCTCGATTGACGCAAATTTAAGAAAGAAAGAAATAAAGAAGAAGAAAAAACCTTTTTTTTCTCTCTCTCTCTCTTTGTGACACTTACCATAATTCTTTCAAATGACGGCACCAAAATCGCAATTGTGATAAAAGAAAACACGCAACCAACTCGGATCAAAACGCTGTACATCGTATGAGTAAATTGTGATATTCCCGTGCCTTCCTCTCCGGGTGCGAGAATTCGCTGGTCGAGGCCCAACAAAACTTCAAATGTGCTGATGATAGGGCGTGCATTGAGCGGTGTTTTCGTGATTGGAATGGCAGCGATAAACGAAATCTGGAAACATAACACAATTGTTAGAAAATATTGCGTCACACTGTGTGGTCATATCATATTATATAGGGAAAAGGTCTTACCAATGCAAAGGACAGTTTCCTGTTTGTTTGTGGATTAAGAAGAATATTCGATGTGACAATGTCTTTGACTGTGTCTCCGAAAAGCAGGTAGCCAACAACAGCCATGCTAAGGTCGAGAAGGAACTACAATCCCCCCCAATAGCAGTTAGCGTATATGATAATATCATAGCCTAGTAAAACGCCATACGTACAGTAAATGTGTAGGTCACTTTAATGGCCCTATTTATAGATTAAGACATTAGTATAAAAAAAATTCCGACCCACGCAACCTCCTTGGCAGCTACTTTGACATACTTTCCAAACTTATAAGGGTGTCGCATATCCCTATAGATATTAGGGAAAACACTGTGCCCTCCCCAAGGACTGATAAGAATACCCAAACTATCACCGTGTTAGTAATAATACCACAACTTCCACAGTGAACAGAAATCATACCTCAGTGGCACCTGCCCCCAATACTCCGGGAGGAGATACGTCTTCGCTGGATGTAGCAAGCTCCCCGGCGGCTCCTGCGTCGTCAACCCACTTATAAAGATCATCCCCACAATGCTAAAGGTACAAACAATCCCCAAAATGCTCGTCACGCTCAATAACCTCAAAGGCAAGAAACACAGCGGAGTGAGCACCAATCCACAGAACAATTTCCAAGTAAGGACCGACACCTCGGGGGCCAAGTCATGTAGCGAGTCAGCAAAGAGGATAACTAATGCGACACAAGCAGCCAGAAGCTCGAGGAAGAACACAATGCTGATAATTATGCGGCCCTTTCGACCAAATGCAGCCCAGGCGAGATCACCGTATGTTATCAGGGCGGGATTGGAATCCATGCACACAGCGATAATCTTAGAGGTATACGCCGTAGACAGCATGGAGAAAACCATGAATACTATGCCGATAACCCAGCCAGAGAGTCGAAATCCAAGTGGTAAGGACAGCAGTCCGATTCCGACTAGTGTGTTTATAGAGTTGAAGATGGTTTGGTAGATTGTGCTCTGGCCGACTGCGATGTTGACAGTATGTGTTTTTCCATCTTCATCTGTGATCGATTGCCTCCGAACGAGTAACGGTTCTGTTTCCATTCTGGAGGCCAAGCTGCCTTGTCGGGATATGAAGAGATGCCCTGCATGGTGTCCGGGGTGGTCGTGGAAACGGGTTCCGGGACTAGTACCATAGCTTAGAGCTCCAGGATGGTGTACGGCCGCCGATGATTCCTCCTGTGGTTCATGTTCAATCTGTTCTTCTTCATCCTCGTAGCGTTCGCCTTCGTCGTCGGAGGGGAAACCGGCCCAGTTGCTGGGACTTCTAGCGAGCTCTTGGAAGCCGACTGCTCTAATGTATGAACGGGTGTAATTTTCGATACTGTTTACACCACCAACGTCGTGAATGAGATGGTCTACGAAGGCAGGAGTGAAAGAAGACCTGTACGATAGTAAAAACCATTAGTTTTTTCATATTTTGTATAGAAACTTGGGCAGAAAATTGTGGGAGGAGGAACTTACCGTCTGCGGCTGCGACCACCCCAAGACCCTGGTTCAAGATGGCTCGGGGAGCCGTTGTCAAAAACATCATCATCATTGTGTCCGCTCATTCTTAGAGTTTTTCTTCCCGACCAAGAAAAAAAAAAAAAAAAAAAGGTCGTTTTCCCCCGAGTTTACGTCGTTATGAATACGATATAAATACGGGGAAAGGAAGGAAGAAAAATGGAAGCGGAGAAGCCGAAGCAAAGAAAGAGAGAAGGAAGGATAATAAAGAATAATATTGCGGACTAAGAAGAATTAATTCTTTCCTGTGCGCTGATAAGGCTCGGGCTGGCTGATTGTTATCTCGCCAAAATGCGCCAATGCAAAACTCCCCGCGGGCTATCACCGGCTCAATAACGTTGACTGGAGCTCCCTGTTAGTCGGGTACTCGAGAGTGGGATTTGTGAACTCGGATTCAGATTCAGATTGATTTAATTCAACCCAGAACAGAATTAAACAGAAACATCGGAATGTTCCAAAGCGAGAGAAAAAGAGGGAAAAAAGAAGTCGGAAAGCGGGGGGGAAGGAGGGAAGGCCAATGCAATGCGTAGCATGCCTTCGGAAAGCCACCACCGGCGGCCGATAGGAGAAACATGATCTGATTCTGATGGTGAGCAATGCGGATGAAGTCACTAAAAGATCAGACCGAGATGCATCATCCTGCAGCTAACCATCGACCGGTGGGTCCAAATGCAGCAGCTCATGACCAGCCGTCGAATCGGGAATGGTCGCTTCCATGCACACCCATCTCGGCCCTGCTCCACTCGGGCGCTCTGGTGATACTTCACATGGTGTTGAGGGTGTAGTACAACGGGACTGCATGCATGCGGATATAATATACCCGGATACCTGTTATGTAAGAATCGGGCGGTGGTTAGCAGATAAGCAAAGCATTCGATTCTACGGTAATAAAGGTAAGTAAGTGCCACTAGTAATATCTGGATCTGAGATATTGTTAAACGTCAGGGTCGCGTGAGGTTTTAGACTCGCAGTCTCGAAACTAGTAGACTCGGACCCTGGATCGAACTGGGTAAACTGCAACGCTCAACACAAATATTAAATATCACCAATCATAAGACCATGTTAGTTCTGGGGGATAATAAATAATGGATTAGGTCGGTCCTGGAATTAATTTATAGTAATTATAATAATATATCAGTTAGCCGTTTCCCCAGTATATGCCTTTGGGAACCAGGTACTTATCTAAATGATGTTTATATTTATATTCCAGCATAATCAGCGCCGCCCCGGTCAACCCGTAGACAGAACCCTCGATGGATCTATAGATCTAGAGGCAAGTGGATTTAAAGATCTTTGATTACAAGTTTGTCGACATACGTTTTGAGTTCTCGAGACTGAGATAGTGCTATAACAATAGCACTGGGCAGTTAATAACCACCTTTTAATAAATCGACTTTTACAAGGGATTATAGGGTAGGCCCTACATACATATCCTCCAGGCCGTCCTGGGCGTAGCTTGGCAACAGCTCCAATTTTAAACCTAATTTTAGACTGCCTCGAGTTACAAACTATAATTATTATACAACCTGACGGCTGTTATTTATGATAGTTGAACCGTTGTTGTAAATTATGACCCGGTTGTGTTGTCTCAATTGGTTTCTAACAGCGCGTCGTCGCGTTTTGTGCTTTCCAAGCTCCAAGCGAAGGCACTGGGATAGCTCAGAGCTCGCAGCTTCGTTTTCACCTCAACCTCACCAACCACTTATATAATACTTACACACTTCAGCCTGCCGGAAAGAAGAAGAAAACAGTTACACCGTAGAACACCCGTCCGAAATGGAAGCCTCCGCAGGTGCAACTTACTCGATTGCTGAAAAGACGAGCGGTGCCGATTCCGACCCTTCGTCTCCCCGCCACGAGGAGTACCAGTACCTTGACCTCATTCAGTATATCCTCGATCATGGTGAACACAGGCCGGATAGGTACATACCACCTTGATTACTATCGATCCTACATTATAATTTACTAATCCTTATACGCTCGCAGAACCGGCACCGGCACCATCTCCGTCTTTGCCCCTCCCCCGCTCAAGTTCTCTTTGAAGGACGATAGCTTCCCCCTCCTCACAACAAAGCGTGTCCACCTCCGCGCCATAATCCACGAACTCCTCTGGTTCGTTTCCGGGAACACTTCTACTGCTCCACTACAAGCCAACGGTGTCAAAATCTGGGATGGGAACGGGTCCCGTGCTTATCTTGACTCCATCGGTCTAACAGAGCGACCCGAAGGCGATCTCGGCCCGGTATACGGTTTCCAATGGCGTCACTTCGGTGCTGAATACAAGGGTGCGGATGCAGATTATACCGGCCAGGGTGTCGACCAACTCGCCGAAGTCATTCACAAACTCAAAAACAACCCTTACGATAGACGGATAATTATTAGCGCTTGGAACGTCGCAGATCTCAAGCTCATGGCACTGCCTCCTTGCCACATGTTCGCTCAGTTCTATGTGTCGTTTCCAAAAACCACGAGTGCACCTGTATGTGGTCCTGACGGTTGTGAGGATCTGGGTCCGCTCCCACAATTGCACTGCCAGCTTTACCAGAGATCTTGCGATATGGGTCTTGGTGTCCCGTTTAACATTGCTAGCTACGCTCTGCTAACAAAAATGATCGCTCATGCCGCCGGTCTGGAACCTGGTACCTTCACACATGTCATGGGAGATGCGCATGTCTATAAAGATCATATAGAGCCATTGAAAAAGCAGCTAAGCAGGGAGCCGAGGAAATTTCCTAAAATGAAGATAGTAAGGGGCGTACCTGATATCGACAGTTTCAAGTTTGAAGATTTCGAATTGTCGGAGTATGACCCTTGGCCCGGTATTATCATGCAGATGTCCGTCTAGACAACTGCCTTTGGAGGGGTTGAAAATAAAACGAAAGAGGATATCGAAGCTGGCTTCTTGTTCAACACAGAGTATAAAGAATTGGCATTGGTTTGGTTCAGGTTGCATGGCTTTCGGAGCGGGTATAGATCTATCATCATGAATAATATTATACATATATCTTACTGTATTTAACATATTACGATTATTACTTTCCTACGCAGAATCTGGTTTGCGAGTATCGTCAGAAACACGTTCAATAGAGCGGTGATATCGGAGACTTACTTCTCAAAAACGACACCGAGGACTTCGTCAACCGTGCTTGCGCCCTCCCCCTTGCCCATGATCCGGGACATACACCCTGCCGCCCTCCTTAGGACCTCTGCCTTCAAAACTATATCGATATCCTCGTCGATTTTACGAGTTTCCGAAGCGGCTCGGTCACCCTCCAACCCGGATAGGAAGTCACCTAAGTACCTATAACACTCCTCGACAAGCACTCTCTGTCTAGAACTTGCACCGATAGCCTCGTTCCACGAATTTTTCGGAGCCCCTTCCAGTCCATCTTCCACGCTGGTCATATAACCAAAAGTACTAGTCAATGTCCCCATCAATTTCTGAATGGTTGTTTCGTACCCCTCTCCTGTGCAGGATATTCCCACTACCCTGCCTTCCCTTAGTCCTGGAAGCCCCTTTCTGACTTGGTCGAATATTCTCTTTAAATCTTCGGTATTTTTTAATTTATCGATCTTGTTAACCGCCACAACGACCTCCTTCCCGTTCTTTAAGGCTTCCTCTGTAACTTCCACCGCTTCCTCGAGTGAAGGGTGTCCTACCTCAATCCCGACCTTCTCGTCCACATCTTCCACAGATACTACCAAAACGACTACATCAGCCCCTTCCACTCGTTTCCTTGCTCTCCTCATACCCTCAACTTCAATCTCATCGATACCGCCCTCGAAAACCCCATTTCTAAACCCTGCAGTGTCCCCAAGCACGACCATCCAACCGCCCATATCCACAGATACATCGACAACATCCCTCGTCGTTCCCGCCTTAGAACTAACAATAGCCGCCTCTCTTCCCACAATTCTATTTAGCAAACTACTCTTCCCCACGTTTGGTGGGCCGATAAGTGCTAAATTGATACCGTTTCGAAGGAGTTCACCTTTAACTGCGTTTGAGAGGTAGAGGTCCATTTGTCCTCTAAGCCTCACGATCTCGTCTTTGACGTTCTTTAGTAGTATTTCTGGTGTTTCCTCGAACTGTTGGTCTTCTGAAAAGTCAATAAGAGCCTCGAGTTCCCCTCTGGCGGCAAGGAGGGATAGATGCCATTTATTGTAAGCTTGTGAGAGGTTATCGGCGCCCTTGGTGGTACTCTGGATACTTAGCAACCTTTGAGACTCGGTTTCCGCCGAAAGAAGATCAGACAGCGCTTCTATCTGTGGGAGCGAGAGGCGGGAGTTATAAAATGCTCGACGGGTGAACTCCCCAGGTTCAGCAGGGAGTATAATATTTTCCCGTATATTAGGGTTTGAAGAGGTATGCGAAGGTGAACATTTTGGCAGAGCTGATAAAACGGATTTGAGGACCGCTGGTCCACCATGGAGATGCAACTCGAGTATATCCTCGCCAGTGAAGGAGTTCGGACCAGGAAAATAGAGAAGAAGTGCCGATGGGTCGAGGACTTCAGCAGTTGTAGGGTGGAAAAGGGTGCGCAGAGTGGCGGTGCGGGGCTTTGGGAGAGGCCTGGAGGGACAGAGAGTTTGGTAGATCTATATGATTAATTAGAAAGAGTGTAGGAAGATACATTTATAATGCGCCTAGGAACTTACATGAACACAGAGAGGACCTGTTATTCGAACGACAGCGATTGCGGATTTTCCAGGGGGTGTGGAAAGGGCATAAACCGTACGATTGCTTTCATTACTATAACTGCGAAAACCACTTTGGGTATTTGATGCATATGCGCAGGCCCTAACCATGTCCCCCGATGGCCTTGAGGGGGTTATCGGGGGGCGTAGAAGACCATGTACTTGACGTCGAGCCTGGCAGAGATCAGCCCGCCTTATGCTCCCTATTAACCTTATTAGGCGTAGAGGCCTCATTGCCTAGTATTTTCGAGACCCCCGAGGCCTATTTTGGTAATCTAGGATGAAGCCTCGAATTTAGGTATCCAAAAACCTTGTGCCTCGAGCCTCAATGCTAGGTGGTTGTTGTAGAAAGGATTTATGCGTTGTAGTGTGGTATTTTTCCCGCTGCGATTTGAAATTCAATTCGACGCGACACAGGCATTCAATAGCGACTCATTCTCCATCGCCATCATCATCTCTCGACACCCGACATCTCCAGCTTCAACGACAAGTCTACTATATTTGGCCTAGCATACACAGATTGGTGCCACAGCGTAGGGAATAGCGATGGCGAACAAGCATTGGGAACAAGATAAGGATGCCGTAAGTCACTCCCCAACCTTCCATTTAGAAGCTCTCGAAGCTCATACACTCCCACAGGCGCATACTCACACCCTTTCTCACAGACCGTTTACATCGGTAACCTCGACGAACGCGTAACCGACGCCCTAGTATGGGAACTCATGCTGCAAGCCGGCCGAATCTCCAATGTCCACCTACCGAAAGATCGCGTGACACAGACTCATCAGGGTTTCGGCTTCGTCGAATTCGTGTCTGAGGAAGATGCAGAATATGCGGCAAGGATAATGAACCAGATACGCCTGTATGGGAAACCGATTAGAGTTAATAAAGCGTCGGCGGATAAACAGAAGGCGGTAGAGGTTGGGGCGGAATTGTTTATTGGAAATTTGGATTCGATGGTGGACGAGAAGACACTTTACGATACGTTTATGACGTTTGGGACGATCACAGCGCCGCCTAAGGTGTGTATTCCCTACCGCGGTTTTGGTTATATTTGGGTAGAAGGTTGCTGACGGATTATTAGATTGCACGTGATGAAGCAGGTATATCGCGCGGTTTCGGCTTCGTTCAGTTCGATAACTTCGAGTCATCGGATAAGGCGATTGATGCCATGCAGGGGCAATACCTGATGAACAAGGAGATATCGGTATCATACGCTTTCAAGAAAGACGGCAAGGGAGAGAGGCACGGTGACCAGGCAGAACGTCTATTAGCATCGCAGGCTCGCAAGAACAACGTCCAAGTACAAGTTCAGCCATTACCATCTGCACTTCTGGGACAGCAGCCTACAGCGCCGCCTGCACAGCAACCTGCGCAGGCTGCAGCACAACCCCAAATTCCACATGGTGCACCGCCCCCCCAAGCTGTTGCCCAAGGATACCAGCAACAGATGCCACCAGTCCAACAGCCTCACCAAGGATACCCGCCCCAACCACCCACTGGCTACCCGCCACAGGGCTACGGCGCACAGCCGTCCTACCAGAATCCACAAGGGCAATACAGGCCACCTCCTCCGGCTGCTCCACCGGTCGCTGGACATGGTCTCCCCTCGAGGCCACCACCGCCGATGGGATTTGGAGGACAGCCTGGATACGGTGCACCAGCACAACCTCCTCCAGCCGGATTTGGCGGTGCGTACCCACCAGCTGGGTTTAACGCCGCGTCTATGGGGAGAGGGGCCGCGCCTTATGGTGTTCCGCCTCCGGGGGCTCCGCCAATGTACCCACCTAACCCTGCACCATATGGGAATGTACCACCGCCACCAGCAGGATTCAATCAAAGGAGATAGGGTCCCTTTTATTGAATTCTCGCGGAGGTTAGCCCATGAGACCAGGTTTACTAAAAGATTGCTTTGAGACTTCGTTAGGAGGCGTTTGGGGGTTTTTTAAATTGTACGATAGGTTGGTCATTTTTCCCACTTGTGTGGACTATACGAGCGTTGTGATATTTAAGGGTTTACCCTTTCTTTCCCTTCAATGTTTATATCACGAGATTGCATAATAGATTTTCATTCTTATTTCATTTTGGGGGGCCGTGTAAGAGCTCGTTGAAGATAAAATGAGGGGCGGTCAACGTGGAGTGATCTGAAAAGAGATCTATAGACGGATCGGCGGGTGGGGAAGATACGAAAAACGGCCCGGACGTATTCTCTGAGATCGCAACATCAACATCCCAAGGAAGCCCAGATGATAGAAATGTCGTCACCTCAGACTTATCTCCCGCGACACTTGGTTTACGACGGGCCATCTCCCTATGAAAAAGGGAAATGGGTACCAGAACGGAGGGGGGCAATATCACCAAGAGCACCTGTCCCAAGATATCGCAGTCAGATTGAGAGACCCGAGACGATACTGGAGGACGACCCACCCATTACAGCAAGGCGCGTGGAATCGAGACCGTACACACAGCATGAAGCTCCAGTTCCGACCTCTGAAGACATCTTGAACCCGAAACTGAAAGGGGGCACGAAAACCAGGAAGTCGAAAAAGTCCAAAAGGCAGTCCCGGAGCAAGCTACCAAATACAGAGGTTCCAAAAGCCGATGCTCCTCCTAAACCATTGCTTTCTTTCCTATCCTTCCTCCCGCGTATATTCTTCTGCTGCATATCCACCCGTCCGTCGTACACTCAGATCCAGCACTTAGTGATCCCGACTTCACAGGTTTGCATCAGTACCAGACCGTTGCAATTCCTTCAATCGCTTCCACGCCAGGAATTTCTCATACTTAACTATATGGTCCAAGAGGTATTCACAGACGACGGGGTAAAGGTCCTAGGGAGGATACCAGACTATGATTTCTTGATTGAAAACGCTTTGAAGGGGCAAATAAGGACCGCAAAGAGGCCGTGGACGGCGAAGGAGAGGGAAGGGTATGTGGAGCATACGGCGGGATTGTATGCTAGACTGCTGAGAAAGTTGGAGACGTACGAGAAAGCGCCAATGTGCGAGGTGGTTTATGGGAAGAAGATTGAGAGGAAGTGGTGGTCGATTAGATGAAGTTGTGAGATTACATTTTATATATACCTTCTACCCGCTATCCTGCTCTCGATATAGTCTCGTATGCCGGATTATATAACAATATACACTGCTATCTTTCCCCAATTTTGAAGCTTCATAATGCTACTGTATTTATCTCAAAGTCAGCTATGCATTAGAAAGCAAGAGCTGACTTCCAAGTGCAAGTATCAATATCTGCCGCTGTGGATCCTGTTCTGAATCCTGTCCAGACATCAATTAACCCCGACACCGAGAATCAAATTCGAAAGGTCCAAGTCGCGTGTTTTGGTGTTGGAAATTGCAGCAACCAAACCTCAGTCGACCTGCCCAGAGCCCGCCTCTTCTTCCTCATCCTCGCGCCTGAACCCATCCCACTCTTCTTCTTCCCAACGTCAACCACGACATTTGGTCTCCTCACCATCGTCGCGCGAAAAAGGCATCATCTCTACCGTTCGTTGGAATCTTCCTGCGCCTGGCTCGTCACCAGCTTCGAATCCCAATCGTCTTTCCTTTACTCCAACCGGACCTTTCCACTGCCAACGACCCTTCAGCGAAAGCTTCCTCCCCACTCCTGCAGCCATGGACGAAAACATGAAACAGCTGGCCCAGCTGCTGGCCAACTCTCTAGATCACTCTCAGAACAAAGAGGGTACGTTCTATTCTCCGCCTGTTACCCATATTACTCGCCCAATGGTCGCGAAGTCAAAACCTTCAAGCTCGATATCGTAGTTAACATGGATCCTCTCGTGCAGCCGAAAGACAACTGAAGTCCGTTGAAAACACCCCGGGTTTCCCGTTAATGCTCCTCCGAACCGTCGCCACACAAGAGTTACCGATTAATGTTCGACTTGCCGGTGCACTGTTCTTCAAGAACCTCATCAGACGAAGCTGGACTGTTAGTTGGAATCCTGTCCTGTGGAAAGCATAGCTTCGAAGAAGACTGACGCTCACACCTTAAAAACTCTTTGCAGGATGAAGAGGGAAACCACAAATTCGCAGCTAGCGATGTTACAGCTATCAAATCCGAGCTTCTAGGTGTTATGATCCAGGTCCCGCCGAATTTACAAGTCCAAATCGGTGAGGCTATTAGCGTCATCGCAGACAGTGATTTCTACAAAAAGTGGGATACGCTCGTCGTCGTATGTTGGCCTACCAAAGAAGGTTGGAGAGAAATGGTCTAGATGCTGATATCATGGGTATTATAGGAACTCGCATCAAAGCTAGACCCAAACAACCCGCCTGTTACAACTGGTGTCTTGACTGTGGCACACTCCATCTTCAAGCGATGGAGACCGTTATTCCGATCCGATGAGCTATTCTTGGAGATCATACACGTTCTTGAACGGTTCGGGGCTCCTTACTTGGAACTGTTGAAGGCACGATACTCGCTGTCATTTTTATAGACGAGGCGTTAGGGCTAACACTATGATTAGGCCACAGATTCATTGATAGAATCAAACAAATCCAACAAAGCTAAGCTCACAGAGCTGTACAGGATGCTGAATCTGCTCATTAAGATCTTTTTTGATCTTAGTTGTCAGGAACTACCACCAGTTTTTGAGGAAAATCTATCCCAGATCATGCAGCTATTCCACAAATACCTGACAACCTCCAACCCATTGTTGGCGACTTCAGACGAGGAAGAGTCTGGGCTGGAAGAATATGTCAAGGCAGGGATCTGCGAAATTCTAGTCTTATATATGCAGAAATACGAAGACGTTTTTGGAGCACTTACGTCCGATTTCGCGAATGCGACTTGGACCCTTTTGACAACGACGGGATTAGAACCAAAATATGATATCGTAAGTTTTGCATCCGCGGTCTCACTTAAATGCTACCGCTAACACCGCTATAGCTCGTCAGCAAAGCGTTGAAGTTCTTGACTTCCGTAGCTGGTAACCAAAGACACAAGGACGTTTTCGGCAATGCCTTGGATGAAGTTATTCAAAAGATCATAATTCCCAACATGACACTGCGCAGTATGTGCCCCCAAATACAGACTGTATTTTGTATCCTACTAACACTATAATTAGCATCGGATGAGGAGTTATTCGAGGATGACCCGATAGAGTTTATCAGGCGTGACCTTGAAGGGTCGGACAGCGACACACGTCGGAGGGCAGCCAACGATTTCCTACGACAGCTTATGGAGCAGTCGGAACGAACTGTCACCGAGACAACAAACAAATACATCCAAGAGTTCCTAGGGAAAGGAGACTGGAAATCTAGGGACACAGCCCTTTACCTGTTCAACTCGATTGCGATCAAGGGTGTTGTCACACAATATGGTGTCAATTCGACAAATCTCCTCGTCGATATCATCGGTTTCTTCCAGCAGCATATTGCGCCAGATCTGAGCAAGGCCGATGTGCACCCAATTCTCCGAGTCGATGCCATCAGATTTATTTACACTTTCCGAAGTCAGTTCACAAAGGATCAACTCGTTCAGATCATCCCATTGCTTATCACTCATTTGGGTTCATCCGAATACGTTGTCTACACCTACTCTGCCATCACTATCGAAAGGATACTCTACCTACAAGTCGACAAGAAGCCACTCTTTACAAAAGAAGAAATAGGCCCTGCCTCTGGTGAATTACTCACCAAACTCCTTGGGTTGATCACACGAGATGCCCGGCCTGAGAAGATTGCAGAGAATGAATTCTTGATGCGCTGTGTTATGAGAATTCTTATCATCTGTAGGGAAGATGCGGCATCTAATGCTGAGGCCGTTCTTGACAGCCTCATCAAGATTACTGTTGAGATTAGCAAGAACCCTAGTAACCCCAGGTTCAACCACTATCACTTCGAAGCTCTTGGTGCTTTGATCCGTTTTATCGGCCCGTTGAACCCAGGGCATTTCGAAAATGCTTTAAGCAGCCCATTCTTGGGGATCTTGCAAGCTGAAGTCTCGGAATTCCTTCCCTATGTCTTCCAGCTCCTCGGATTGCTCTTGGAATGCAACCCCAAGGCCCCACTCCCAGAACTTTATCAGCGCCTCATCGACCCAATCCTTGCTGTTACCCTCTGGGAAACCCGTGGAAACATTCCAGCATTGGTCAGACTTCTGAATGCCATCTGTGCCCGTGAAAGCCAACATATTCTGAAAAATCAAAAAGTTGTTCCGATCTTCGGTATCTTCCAGAAACTTCTTTCAGTCAAGTCCACTGAAGCCTCTGCATTTGATCTTCTTGACGGTTTGGTCGCAAACTTCCCAACTGATGCATTGAGCCCCTATATCGGTCAAGTCTTCAACTTGGTCATGATCAGACTCACAGGTTCTCGAACTGAGGCTCTGACGTTGAGGTTCACGAAATTCTTCTATGTCCTCGCTTCACGTGTGCAAGAGGGTATGGGACCGGATTGGGCGATTGCTGCGGTCGATAGTGTCCAAGCGAAGGTATTCGGGGAACTATACAAGGCGTTCATAATCCCTTCCACCCAGAAGCTGACGAAATTCCTCGACCGAAAGACCGCAGTGGTGGGACTTGCGAGGATCGTAACATCTTCGAAGGTCGCAGCTACCGGCGGAGACTACTCTGGTATGTGGGCAGGGAGCATCAACGCCCTATTAAAACTTTTGGAGGTCCCACCTACCCCCGCTGATGCTGGGAGCGGCTACGATCAAACCACTGAGGCGGATTTGGACGATGTATCGTTCAGTGTCAGCTTTGCGACCTTGAATACGGCAAGGAAGCCCGTTACCGATCCATTCCCCCAGGTAGTGGACGCGAGGAAGTGGGTCGGCGGGGAGGTCAAGAAGAGCCAGGCCTACCAGCAGAGGAGTTCTGAGCTTGGAGGCGATGTTAAAGCGGTTTTAGATAGCTATGCTTGAAGGGACTAAAATGGATCTTTGTTTTTTTTTTTTTAGACATTTCAAGCTAGTGGAGACCCTGATCTTGAAAGTGTTTTTTTAAGGTGTTTTTTACCATGCGGATTTTTTTTTTCCTTTATTATTCAACATCATTTTTTAAAAAAGAAAAGCCTCTACAGCATTCGGGTTTCTTGTTCTTCCCCCCCCTCCCCCACCGCCTCCGTGGGTGTTCCCTTTCCTCCTTTCTTTTTTTAGCATTGGAATTGGTAGAAAATCAGAATTTATCACTTTCAGGTCAAGCTTTTCTATACGTGCCCGATAAGGACCTCCAAAATGCTCGAATGTATTATGACAAAAAACCCACTACAATCCTTCCCAACCGACGCTATAAACCCAGCATGATACCCCCCATAATATCAATACAATTACACCCAAGAAATATAACCAGTTAACCCCCAATATAAACCCTATAACCTAAAATACCAAAAATTTAAAACCCCATCCAAAAAAAAAACTCCCCATGCATAGACACATCTCGAACCTTTCCAATCGCCACCGTGCACCTGTATTATAGTAAGCTAAGCTATAAGCATAGTGCAATATGCAATTGTGTAACCCCGGAGATCCAATACAAGAACTTACAATCGACTCTTCCCGTTGCCACCTGGGGGGTCTTGATCAACCCCCTCGACCCGTTCCTTCCTTCCCTTTCTTTTTTTCCTTTTTTCTTTTTTTTTTTTTTTTAAAAAAAAAGTCTGTGTATACATGTATTTAACTTTACAATCGCCGCCTTACCTTGTCCAACTCTTCTTGATATGTAGATCACGTAATCCAAATACGGGGAAGGGGGGTGAAATTCCACAAAAAGGAATCCTAGAGAAGAATCCAAAGATACAGATTTGCCAGATGAAATATTGACAGAGAGGGCGAAAGAAGAAGAAGAAGGAGGAGAAGGAGAGAAAAAAGGATAAATAATCATAAAAGGATGTTGGATCAAGAATGTTGATATGCCCGGGAAAGGGAACAATAACATGCATGTTGTCGATATATACCCCCAAAATTAAAACAAGCATACATGTGTGATCAAAAATCCAAAGACACTGAGGCTTTCGCAGTAAATCTTAGAGGAAGAGATTCCGGGAAGAAACAACAAAAAAGCCTTTGAAACTAAATCAAGTAAATTTTTTTTTTTTAATATCACAACCTGAGTAATGCCCTGTAGAAGTAAGGATATAAGTACTGGTAGTAGTAGCCATGTAGTGGTGATAAGAAAATTAACAATAATAATAATAAGAAAAAACACCATATCATGATCATAAACGTGCAATCAGTCAGGAATAATAATAATAAGACAAAGATACAAAAAAGTTAGTGTGTTTGTAAAACAGTAGAAGACTAAGGAAAGGTTATGACGAAATACAAAGTGATAAAGTTCCAAGTAAATACAGTGAAGGGAAAGAATATTTTAAAAGAAAGGAGAAGGGGGAAAGAAGGAGAGACATTAAAGAGAAAGGATGGAGACTGTTCCATCTGAGGAAAAAAAGATAAAAAAGAAGAATTCCCGAAGAACGATGCTGACGAATTTTCTGAGCAGTGTACGTAGCAGCTCTTGTTTTTCTAGCCCATTTTGTAGCCCAAGTAATACAATCAAGAAGCAAGGAGCGGGAACAAACAAAAAAGTCGAAGAGGGGAAAGAGAAACATGACAAGTAATGTTCAAAAATCAGCGTGAACGCTAAGAAGAAAATATCAAAATCCCTTGTTATGATGATGGGGTATTAACGGACTTCTACCGCGAAAACATTCGTAGTAGTAGTGATGCTATGCAAAACAGAATGCAAAGGTGTAATGTGAATGTATTCGTAAATACTGAGAAGGAAGAGCAACACTCGTCGGGAGGTATTATCTGCCGCCGAGCTAAGACGGAAAAATTTGCGCTCTTTATATCTATTTGTCTGGTGGCGAGCTGTTAATTGTATCTTGTTCGGAAGGATGGAATGAAGCTGAGGAAGAGGCTTCCGACGTAGCGGGAACTGGAAGTGCCGCAACCGAGGAGTGAGTTGGTGGTGATGCAGCCCCAGAAGAAGGAGAAGAGCTAGCAATCATTTTCTCGATCTAAAAGGGTTTTAGCATAACCTTTCTATGAAATGTTGCTAGGTGGGACACTTACGGCATTCAGTTGTTTTCCGTAGCTGAATCTCTTTAGATTCGCTAACTGGGGTTTGATGGCTTCAATCAGCGTGTCTCTATCCTCCTCATCCAGAAGGAATAGTAATTTCTCTATTTCAAGTTAGATCGTGCTGTAGGTCAAATTGATCAAGTGCAGATAAACTTACGG
The DNA here is from genome assembly GCA_036872735.1 of Orbilia javanica. NCBI lineage: Eukaryota > Fungi > Ascomycota > Orbiliomycetes > Orbiliales > Orbiliaceae > Orbilia > Orbilia javanica. The sequence goes on from JAVHNR010000008.1 coordinate 1,124,962, forward strand.
ATGACGTAGTTGCCGTATTGGTCTTTCATGAGGGTTTGCAAAGGTGGAGGGCCATCAGCACTCTTAGGGGTTGTGATAGTACCCAGCATCTCCTTCCTTTGTTTCTCATTGCCGTATTGAATACTCTTCTCGACGACATTGGAAGCAAATTTGTGCCTAGGGAGCCAGTCAGTCTTGTGACATAAAAGAGTGAGCAAGCCGTGATTGGTTTTCCTTACTTGGAGAATTGGATGATATGCTGAGAGACAACATGGATTATTTTAGCCCGGTCTTCTGGTTTCCCGTGCTCAATAACGTGTTGAGTGACCTAGCAAAATCTGTCAGCGCTATGGGCTCCGAACTAATGGGGGACGGGGTTGCATACATAATTGCCGTACTGATCTTGGATCAATGCATAAAGGCACATATTGAGCTCCTGCAAGATCGAAGTCTGGGCAGGTTCGTCGCAATGCTCAAGCATGCGCTGGATAACACGGCAACCGTATGGGTGAGTAGCCAAGCTTTGGACTTGTCCCTTAAAGGCTTTCAAGATGAAATCGATATGTTGGGCCGGGACCCTTTCGATGGCCTTCTGCACAACGTGGTTGCCGTTCTGGTCCTTCACGCACTTGAGAACATTGCCATCAATCTCCTTGATCAATGTTGCTTGTTGCTCGGTCAAAACATGCTCAAGGGCCTAGGGATCTGTTAGCAAAATGATTCGTGGTGGCCCTTACGGTGTTTTGTGTCTACCTTTTGAACCACTCGACATCCATACATCTGCAGAGACAGCTTAAGCACATGTCCTTCCATTTGCTTTGCCAACAGAGCCTTCTGGAGTTGGTTTCCATGTTCAAAGAATTTCTGGATGACGTAATTTCCGAAGACATCGGTCATCAGTTGGAGCGCATTTGGTCTAATCTCAGAAAATATGACATCCTTTTCGTCCGAAGTAGCTGTTTCAAGCTTTTGCTGAATGAACCTGGAACCATGTTGATCACCGCTGAATTCAACAACATGATTGTAGATGTCCTGACAATGGATGTATATTAGTATTGAGGTTTCGGACAGTCTGTTGTACAGCATTAAACATACCTTAAGCTCGTATCGTTTTGTTTTCGCATTCTTTCGGAAATCTTCTAGCAACATGCTTCTCAGATTCAGCTCCTCGCCGCGTCGTGGTTGAGTTGCTAGGGATGCGGTGTTTGTGCTCATAGGGGATCCGGGGTAGGACATTCTCGTGAAAGGAGAAGCTGTGCCAGAGTCGAATACAGACTGTCCGAATGGCTGATAAAACTGTTGGCCACCATCTCTCGCACCAGAGTTACCGAAGTTCTAGTATCAAATTAGAATGTGCTTCGTAAGGGAAAAGTTTAAGGGTTTTAACATACGACACTATTGTGCCGGGCTGACACATGCGCAGGGGCAGGCTCATGAGAGAAATAGGCACCTGAGATACTTCGACGGTACCCGTTGTTCGCGATGTCTCCTGAACCAGGGAAGCTATTGCCAAACTGAGGCCCAATACGGTATTCTTGGAAGGTTTCTATGATCACGATTAGCATAAAAGCCGTATAGTGCCGTGGGGTAAGCTTGGCTCCTACCAGATTGTGATGGCTCAGCTCGATTCCAAGGCGAATAGGACGAAGCTCCACCTCTCTGGCTGACCTCATTTCGAGGGAATGTATACTCGCTGAGTCGAGGGTAGGGGTTTTGTTGAACCGGAGCTTGAGTATATGGTGCAAAGAGACTGCGTCGGCGCTCTCCGCTGAATGGATCCTGCCCTTCATCGATGGAGAGATGGCGAAAGGCGTTGAGGTTATCGCTGTCATGCTGCTGGGGTGTTGCAAAATCCTCGAATCTCGATCGTGACTGCTGCGACTGGTGGCCAACGGGTCCCATCATGCTATAGTTCCCAAATGCGTCCTTTTCAGTTGTTTCGTATGGTGAAATCGAATGGTTTCGCTGACGAGGAGGCAAGCTTTCGCTTCTATCGACGTTGCCACTAAGGCTGGCCAAAGTGCCCATCATATCAAGAGCGTGAGAGGTTGACATAACGCGACCACGTTGCGTATCAGGCTCTAGCCCACTAAACATCGAGTGAATGCGCCTATCGTCGTCGAAAACTGATTGCCCAACAGATTTAAAACGTTGGTGCTTGCCAAATGCCTTCCTCCCATCAGTAGACCTTCCTCGTCCACTGCTGTCGTTGCTTTCTAAGGATTCTGAGACTCGGGCATTGTCTAGAAGTGACGACGAGTTTCCAGTGAAAGATGTACTAAAGAATGGCGATGGACTACCCTGGCGGCTTCGGTTTTCTGGGTGGCCGTTTGCTCCTTCGTGGAATCTGCCGGGAGATCTAGAAGCGTGGTGGTTGATGGTCTTAGTGCCAGGAGACGTTCCTCCCACCCAGTTCGGCTTTGGGACTGGCCAAGTATCGTATTCGCCTCCTAGAGCGGACGACCCAGTCTTACCCTCTACATGATCATCTGTTGGCAAGTTAGCATTGCCCGTTCTATCTATTGTCCCTGGTGTCTAGGAGCTGACATACCCTGAGGCTTCTGCGGGACAAGACTTCGCTTCCCCCAGATGTCCCAGCTCGACCCGTTACCAAGACTTTGGCTAAGAGATGAATTCTGTGGTGCTGATAGGTCATCACCGTTTACAGTATTCATCGCATTCTTTGCTTCTCCCAACCGACCATTTCGGTTCTGCAGTTCCCGCCCGATTAGTGACCTAGACTGCTGCCCGGAGAATAATTGGGAACCTACAGGAGTTCCGGTTGATGTCGCCATTTGGAGTTCGATGGCGGAGTTCGTTTGTTCGTTCGCTATGTACCGTTTGCGAGAGTGGATGGAAGTGGCCGTCGTTTAAAAGTATCGACAAGGAGATGGCGTTTTCGAATTAACGGCAGAGAGAAGTGGTGGTAGATGTGTCCAATCGGTGCAAGCGGAAGTTTGTATCAAGCCCAGACCGGGCAGCGAGAAGGTAGGATGGCGACTATGAACGATGACGATGCCAGTATTAGTACGATGGTGATCCTTGATAAACGATGGTCCGAAGAGATCTGCCAGTGCCGTTTGGTGGAAGCACCAGCCAGCAAAGGTAGACGATGACGGATAGGAGGAAGAAGAAGAAGAATAGGGAGGAGGAGGAGGAGGAGGATGGTAGTGACGATGATGGGGATGAGGGAGAGCGGGAAGAAGAAGAAGAAAAAGAAGCGATCGCGTACCAACAGTCGGCTAAGCTGAGCTGAGGCCAAACGACGGGGTGATTTATGCCGATAAAACTACCCAGCGTATTATTGCTGTCGGGGTCTCCACCCCAGAATTCTGAAACAATGCTAACTGGTCCCGAACGGTTATAGCTGGTCGCGTGCCGTGAATGCTATGCTGAGAACGGACCGACTTCAGGACTCTCGAAAGACGCTTGGACAGAACTGAAGAGGACAGAACTGAACGGAAATCTCAGCTCCTCCGACGAATGCAGGCGAGTGTATGCGGATTGTATGTATATGTTGAAGGGAAGAAAGGAGGTCCAGACAGTTGCTTGCAGAAGAGACGGACCCCTGGGTAGATAAAACAAGCGTCGACGAGGCTAATTCCCACTATTGGAGCTGACTGGGGTATACAACAGACGGCAAACAGCTCGACTGGAGTGTATTATACAGGGGTTGGGCGGGAAGTTCGCGAGAAGATGTTCCAGAACCCGGGTGTCAAGTCTGCAAAGGAAACTGTTGTTACTGCTAATGTCCTTTCCCGTCGATAGCCAGCGTCCTCTGACAATCTCGTACGTGTCACAGAACCGTCGGGAATCGCAGTTGAGATCGTTTTCGGTAACGTCCGTGTTTGTGTAGCCGTCAGAAGGCGTTACGAGTCCGTCGATTGCGCAAAGGCAAAAACGAGAGGGGAGGGATTGTTGGTTCGGATTTGGGAGGGAAATAATGTTGGGGAGCGGAGATTGGCGACTCGATTTGTGATCCTGCCACTGTCAGGGCCGCTTCTTGGGTGGGAGAGAAGGAAGGAAGGAAGGAAGGAAGATAGGGGAGGAAATTTCGAAGATGACAGCTGAATGCTTATTTGCTGACGGGAGGCCGTTAGAGATCCAAAGGGTTATATATATATATGTACGGGTATCGAAGGCAGCTGGTATCGAGGGTGAGCTTACTGAGCTTGGAGGAGATGAAGACTGGTGACGATGAGGTCCGATGATGAAGCCGTCGATGGGAGGAAATCTGTCAATGGAGGGGAGGATGTTGAGGGTTGGAGATGCTGGAGCAGCAGCAGGGAGCAAGCAGGAAGAAGAGTGTCCTGGAGGTGTTCTGAGTGGTAGGGGTGTAGCTCGCTTATGAGTCTTCGAGCGGTTCAAAAGGGCAGTTGGCTGCCAAAGCTATCGGCCTCGCGTGAACCACCAACAAACGGCTCTCTCAGATATCTAATGTTCGATAACTCTCTACACTGATCCTTCGCAGCTTGGCCAGCCCTGTCTGTCTGTCACCTATCCTCTGCTATTCACCTGACCCGGCTGCTGTTAGTCACTAGCTAACAAAGGTGCCTGATCTATAAAAGGCCAGGCATGCAGGTATTGATATATTGCAAAGCGCAATCAATAACCAGCACGAACACGACCCAAAAGAAAGAAAGACAGGAAGAAATCGATCGAAAGAATGAATGCAAGAATGAAAGGCCACTTAGCTAAGGAAAGCATAGAAAAATGGCTAAGGAAAAAGAATGACAGAGAAAAAACAACTGCGGAGGCTCCTGGGTTTGATTGAGTTCGCGGGAAGTGACGGCAGCGGCGCAACATCGAACCACAGGATGGTAACACGAGCTGGAGGAAAGAGGGAATAGCAAGGACGAAGAAGCTGGGGGAGATATTACTAACCCGCTACTCGGAATGTGCATTCAGAGATCGCAGACGGCCGCTTTGAAAAAGAAAAGAAAGCTTAATACATGATATTGGGACTAGTGAACCCACTCTTGCATGAAATCAAAGCGAAATGCTCAACAGTTAGAGATGGGGGGGGGAAGTATTGGCGTCGAAGGCCCTTCTCAAAGCCGGGGAAATCTTGAGAATTAACTCGGGTACCCGTTCGAGCTCTCTGATCCAGGGAGCAAGCAAAGCAGAGCAAGCAAGGAATAAAGCAATCATCCAAATATCCGCTTTGAAGTCGAGTGCAAGGGGTATATTGTATTCGAATCTCGACATTTGCCAACCGAAACAATAATACCCCCCCCCCCCCGACCTCAAACCAGTCTCCCATCCTGCGGCATGGGGAAAACTATACAATCCATATGTCTGAAAGCAAACAAAACACTTTTCGCACCCTCCATTACTTACCGGAAAACTATTCGAACTTCGGACGATATGCGGTTGCCTTCGGAGATGATGGTTTAAGGCGGCAGTTCTCTTTCGAGAGGAATAAGGGTCGAGAGCGCTCGATGACTGGATAAAATGTTGCTGACGAAGCCACAGACAATTCGAGAATAGCTGCCACCGGCGTCGACCGAAGTATCTATGACTACTAGCTTTCGCTAACCACCTGAATCCTACTTGTTTTCGTTTCTGTGAGATATTCTGGGGAGGTTTTCCAAAAGCTCACAAGCTTCTAGTCTGATTGAACGTCCGAGAAAGACCAAATCAATTGTCACAGCCAGGGGGTGGGATTGAGATAGTCAAGCCTGCAGCTAGCTGCGGGGAAAACTTCAAAAAGCCCAGAAAGAAAGAAAAAAAAGAACCAGGAAAAAAAATATGTACAAGTTGAAGGAAGATGATAACGAGATGATGTTGATGGGAGGATGAATGAAAAACAAAGATACTCTTCGATCGAGTGCTCTGGAATGGATTATTATTGATTATTACCTATTACCCAGAGCACAGATGTTTTGGGGGGGCGCACGCAGGCAAGTATGTGGCCAGGCTGCCTGAATGAACATACGCTGGTGTATCAGAGGTTGAAAGCGGTGAGCATGAGGACACCCCGGGCAATCTATGCTTGAAACATGCACAGGCGGAATGGCCAGCTATATTTTACTCCATTTTAGCACCCAGAAGGGGCACATTAGCTGTCAGATACGATCTCTGGCCTCGGCCCTCCACAGCGTGGCCCAATTTAACAACTATCTATGGACTCTGGCTCTGGGTCCGGATATCAATTGATGCCAACTGGCCTGCTCCTAGCAGCTTAGGCTACCTAGCACAGCTCCACGAGGCACAAGACCAAAAAATTTTAAACCGTCGATTTGCAATTGTAATTGCGTGATGATAAGTGTAATACTCATATTTAAATTAAACTCGGGGTTCTCGCTCTTTAGCTCATTGCATTGCAAGCGCACACTGCACCGTCTATCCTATACCGTACTGGTCGATTCATGACAGCACTGCCGGCAAAATATAATAATATCACAAGGGCACCTGTTGTGCTCCGTGGACGGATTTATCTGTGGTCAACGGTTCCCGTACCGTGACGTTTCTGCCGACGAGGAGGTTAGCGACGGGACCGGTAGAAGTCCTGATAGGGTGCCGTGCCCTGATATCACGATAAACTATAGTGCTATGGATGCAAAACTCTAGGTGGATAGCCTGAGTGAGACACCCTTGAAGGGTAGCATGTTGAGGCCCTGTCGGTATACCATCCGAATTTGCCATCTCGGTATTTAACAGTTGTTTAGCTGTTAGCTTGGACCCCGTCGGTAACAATATCAATACGACCTTTTTTCTTATTTTCACTCTCACATGGCGGTACAAAACGAATATTTGTACAACTCCGTCTAGTTATCCCAGTTCCTCCCAATTGGTCATGGAGAAGGGGCAAAAATCGTCAGATGATGTTGACGTTGGATGTCAATATCAATAATCACCAAAATATGAGTATGGAGAGCACGTCCAAAATAACTCCCCCACAAGACCAAATCTTCAGGATTTAAGCCTTTGTCCCTTGAACAAAGCGGAGGTTTGGATGTTTTAAGTCAAAATATCTGAAACTGTTGGTGTGGTGGTCCATGCAGAGTGCAGCTAAAGCTAGAAAGTTACCCGCTTTTTGGAGTATTAGCGAGAGGGGGCGAGTGGTCCCAAGATATCTTCGCTGTCTTCGACTCGCCTTGGGCTGAAAAAAGGATCTCGATCGGCCAGCCTGGATTCTTTGCCGTATCCGCAAACCTTCTTTTGCCGCATGCACATGTATACGTGCCGACACATGTACATAGGAAAATACTTTTCTGGCCTACTTGCCTCTGGCCGGAGTGGAGTACTCTGTACTGGAGGTGTGAAGTATCTGTTCGGATGCATGAAAATGAGCGTGGGCTGCAGTTGGCTTGCAGAGCTCGAGGCCGACCTGTTGGAAAAATGATATCCGATATCCCCATCCTGTTTCAATTGATATTTAGGCGAAGGATGTGTACCTACTTACTTACTTACATACAGGTACAAAGTACTTGCGTTAGGGGGGGGAATGTGGAGCTTACCTGCAGAAAACCAATAATCATACCCTTGGTAGGACAAGACAAGGGCCTTTTTGTTTGTTCCGGTGAACACTCAAGTCATGATATGATCACTGATGCACATATTCATACATAGTACATTATGTGCTTGATGTGTGTGCTGTTCAATTTCAAGTCCAACATCCTGCATGATATATTCACGCTGGCCATTTTTTTAGCCAGGTGGTAGTGGTTTCAATAATCGAAGCTCAGTCCGTAACCAATACTGGAGAAGTATAGTATGCTACACATTGCATACCTCCAACATATATTTCCCGATATTGAAATTGCTAGCTAGCTTATATTGCTAGCTCGCAATCGACTGGCGGTGATCCTGGGTGCCATAGTGAAATGTCCATAACCATTCAGATAAAATGAACATGGGAATGAACATGCAATGAATCCTAGTTGGCGAGTAGCCTTGGTCAAGTTAGTTCGGTAAGGTAGGATTCGGTGGCTGGGATGTCTCGAAGTATCGAAGTTTGTCGGCGAAAGAAACAGAAGGTGCTGGTATCGTCACATTGCATAAGTTGAAGCAACGAAAGTCTCACCAGTTGGCATCCGCCACATATCTATAGCCACATATAGCCACGCACAGCCACACTAAGCCATATCGAGAACGATATCCCCGGATTACTGATGGATCCCTCGAGACAGTTTAGTATCACTCTCCTACATGCCTTTTTTTTTTTTTTTTTTTTTTCCTCGGATGACTGAGCCACCGTAAGTTCATGCCCACGCGGTGTCTGATCTGTATGCAAATGTGCATACTTACGTGCAGAAAATCTAGACGTCCTTCGTATTCTCAGTCGAATCCTAAGCTATGTCATGTCACTGGTTTATTTTACTTTCTCTATTTTTTCCTCTCTATCCCCGACGGACCCTTTGACGTCTCGCCCTGGAATAATTAAAAACTCAGTCCGGCATGTCTCCGGCCACACGTTCCCGATGGCTGTAATGCGAATTCGCGAATCGATTATCTAAGATATTCGATTCTGTGGGGAATGCAATCCACGAATGGGGGGTTAGAATATATTCGCCCTAGCCGACTGTTGTATTACCAAATTTCGCTGTTTTATATATATACATTACCCCGGCCTCCGTAAATTTACTATCGATATTGTTAGTATACTAGTCAATCGTGGTACTTATAATAGATCCAGAGAGCATTCCAATATACTTATTTAGTACTACCGTATACCGACAATACAGTCGGTGCGACCGCCGTGTGGCAGCCGACCCGACGCATGGCTTCGAAGCTTCCCCAAGTTAAGGGCCGTAGCGCTACGAACAAATGCAGTATTAGTTAGCCAGTTTATCGATAGATCACAAAATAGCTGGTGAAATCTAGATCTATCCGAAGTGTCTTGATACCAGAATCAGTTGCAATTTCCCTTTGATTATCGATAGTTGCGCCTTAATGCCCTTTCGGTAGCCCATTTCCACAATTCGGCCCAGTCCACAAAACTAAGACAGTCGAGCAATGGGTGGGAGTCGGCTAGAAGCTGCTATATTTAGGCACAGCGTCAACAGATTCTACAACCACCTCCTCCACCTCCACCTCCACGATCTGGCACATGTGCGTATGTACACCATCGGCGCAGAGGGGAAAAAAGAGGCGAATAGGGCTGTCGACCGAACGGCAGAAGACAATGCAAATGTCACATCGCCTCCCGATTAGATCTCGGAAGCCATCGATGGTGCCGTAGCAGGCGCTCTCTGCGATTTCAACCATCAGACTCGCATGCTATTTTGTTGACCTCCTCTATTTTGGGAGAGACGTGTCTGTGGATGTCCTCGTGTGCAACATACATATAAAAATATACAATTCCAGCTGTTAATTTACGTTTCCCACGGAGGTTCTGTGCACCTCTTTTTCCTCTTTTTGATTCCCAATATCTCGAAGAGCCTCCATTTCCGTTGGATGATGGTGATTTGTCCGAAATATTTCCCCAACACTGCCAGAATATTTTACTAAGGGAGGTGAAACGTTGAAACCAGCTTCAAGGAGAAGACATCCTGCATACATTCCGTATACGTCAAGACGGCTGTACACACGCAAGCGCAGGAATCCAGAGGAGAGAAAGAAAGAAAAAAAGCTTTTGCAAAGCCTGCAGTAGTAGTCTCGCACGATACTGTCTTTGGTCGACACCGATACAACTGAAGCTGCCCCGAACATCGACTAACTAGCTGTCTTGCGCTTTGCACAGGCGAAGCCATTCAAGCACCTTCACCAAACCGCCCAACGGCGCCCATTCCTGGTCGGTGGTGCAAAAGCCTCTGTATCGTCTGATTGGCTCCTGACCCCGCACCCTTGTCCAAGCCAGCTGTGGAGTTCCCAAGATCGGTAAGACGTCCTGCCCGTGAATGTGCGCTGGAGGAAAGTGTGACCCCTGGTGCACGTCCGTTCAACCATGTTCCTTGCATGAAGACGAGAAATTTTTAGCGTCCTTTTTTCCTGACAACCGGCGAGTAAGATTTCCTGGTGGAATGCACCCAAAAAGGAGGAGAGCGCATCGAAGGTCGGTAAGTTTTTATTGCACGCTCATTTCACCATATTATGACCAACCGTTCCCTCCCCTGTCGCTTCGTAATTTTACCCAGGCTCGTTCATTCAGCATCGGTTGCGGCCCCTAATCGTTGACGTTTTCTCATTCCCATTCGTTCCTGGTGCACGAACCCTGTACGGTTCTGTTTTTCTCCCTTTTCCTTCTTTAATATCCGGCCTATTCTCCCTTTTCTTCTCTCTTCCCTTCCCTCTCCGCCTCGTCGACAGTCTACATAGACAGTTAACGGTTTCTTGGTATCATTTTTCTATCGTTTATCACAACTATTCAGCGAACGGTCTGCAGCTTCACTCTTTCAGCTGTACCTCTGTTTGCTAGCCATTCTTTTAAACAATCGTTTTTCACCTGCTGTTTTTCTGCCCTCTTACGCTTCTTTTTTCCGCCGGTTCACCCGTTGCGTCGAAACCTTCATCGATTTAATTCTAATAAATCGTGATTGAATACGAAGTAATTTCACTATTACCTTCGTCGTCTCTCGCTTGCCGTTCAAGTAAGTATATATATATTACCAATCAGATCCAATTCGATGTTGGCGTCGCAGCCTTTGAACAATCCATCATGTATGATGGTGTATTGCGCTTTTGTGTTTCCCAATCCGAACCGCGATGCTCTTTTGACATGTCAAGATAACTAACATACCTCCTACCTCCAGTATCATTACGTATTTGCTCGGTCGCCAATCGTAAATATATTCTGTAGAATATCACCTCGATCTTAATACCAAATATTTGAATCGACAAGTTATCCACTTAAACGGTCCAACAAATTTAATCAACCGCCCCTTTTATCTATTACAACAACCATAAAGTTTGTACAACAGTTATTATTATAAACTCCAACAATGTCAACATCTTTCGTAAACACCCTCTTGCGACGAAGCGAGGACGCTGCCGCCTCCAACTCAACAATCGTTCAGTTGCTTACCGCCCTTGTCGTCCTTGCCGGCTTGGGTTTACTTCTTGGAGGAATCCTGGTAGTTATTCGACGTGTTAAGAGCAAGAGGAGCCCGACTTTGCCGACACACACCAGGAATTTGACAGTTACCCCCATTCCTTATTCGTCTAGCAAGCGCACTTCGTGGTTTGGTAACGAAAAGTCCGACCGACCGGGAACCCCAACATCACCTGTTCCTGAAATCAGAATCACATTCCCAGAAGAAGAGAGCGCCGACGGAAAGAGGAAATCTGGCCGTGTCGTCGTTGTTCAGGTCGGTGAGGCGGGCGCTGCTTTCGTCCGTGACATCGAGCCTGATAACCTCCCTCCTTACCAGAAGGGTGGCTTCTCGTCCGTGGATCTCAACAAAGTTGGTGGTTTGAAGGAGAAGGAATGGGCTTAAATGCTTGGATCGATCTTTCTTTTTCTGTTTCAGCATGTTGCCGGTCTTCTTTTTCTTTTCTATACCTCTTCTAAACTTTTGCGTTCATGTTATCCTAGCTTTAGCTGGAGAACACGCCTGGCCGTTTTTAACCCATTCATCTCTTGGAGATTCTCGAGTTATTGTGTCAGCCTTCTTGAGATCCTGGGTCGGACAGGTATATTACCAATCCTCTCAATCTTATTCTATTTTACCCTTTTTTTGAACAAAAAAACAAAACAAAACAAAACTACAGCATCGGGGTGTGCTAAATCCTCACAAAAATCTTATGTCGGCGTTGAATTAGACCAATGCTTGCGAGAATCCTTCTGATACCCAAACCATTTTTCAGACAACGTCATGTTTACTAGCAGGAGAACTCCTACTCTTCTGACTATATTTTGATAAGTGCTTTGCTCATTTTTATAGCTGGCGAGCCTGAATCTAGAAAAATCTTCTGTACCAATAGATATTTTTTCCTTTTCCTTTTTCCTTTTCCATTTCCTTTCTTCTTTTTTTTTCCTTGACTCTTATTTCCTTATTTTTCCTTTCTCACTATTTCCTTTGTTTATCTCCGTGGGGGTCTTTTTTTTTTATCTTATAAACTCTTTTTAATATCTCATTTTCTTTCCTTGTAATGTAATATAAACTAGTGCTAATTGACAGCTAGACGAACGAAAGCGAAGTTAATGATGACGCGTATTATTTTTAAATCCTTGAGCAATTCTAGCCTATAGATACTGTTGTGTTTTTCACCTACGGTTGTTCGTAATTAATTACCTAAAAATTCATTGGCTCATGATTCTCGAAGCCGAACAGAGGGTGGTTCGGTAACAGTTCGTCGGCACCATAATCGATTAATCTTAATTGACTTTTAACTCCACTCCACGCGGCAGGGCACGATGTGTGGCGGGACAAGAATATGCGTTAACTCCCTCCTCGTTCACGTGGAGTAGATTAATTTGTGTCTCTTGTAGATTAATTACCGCCCATTGCGTCGGTATGCCTCAAACCTATACACATATATGAATAGTGGTTTTACCAATTTGCAATGCAACGCTGTCGGTGTCCCAGGATTGTTTGTGATATTTGCTCATGATCTCGAGTCAAGCGGGGAGATTTCGAGAAGATTTTGTAATGTAATGGCGTGGGGTAGCATACATCAACTACTCATAGATATGGCATGTAGGTCCACGCTTGCTAACTAAACTACAAACGATTACAATTACGTCAAGAAATTTTTGAGTCAGCACATAATAACCTATTCCCATGGTGGTCGATTGACGAAATCATAAGGGTCGACCCTCATAGAGCCTTGTTATTGGGCGAACTAGTCGTATGGTAGATCCATTCTTGGGGCACATTGGCTAGCACCTCATGGGGACTGGGACGGAACACTCACTGTTGCTAATATTGCAATGCGGAAGGCAACGAGCGGCAGTGCCTGGGGCAGTTTAGGAAAGGGTATGGTAGGTTAATTCAGAGGATAGAAAAATGTCCTTTAGACTTGAATGCTTATGAGGCGAGTGGACAGGGAAGAGGAGGAACGGGCGATCCAAAGGACGAGCGAGGTGTCTATATATGGTTACTATCCCGGGGGGCAACTTGCTAGCCTCCGGGCTAAGTTATAAAATACAATATACCGCAGGACAATGGCAGTATCATAATATCATAATTTACTAACCCACGGGGCGGCCCGGGTCCACAAAATATGAAAACTGGCACTCCTCGAGTTTCAAGCTGGAATTTGTAGTGTTGGCTGTTGCATTTCACAAGCCCTCGAACATCCCTGTCCGTACCACCAGGCAGAGGATACCAAAACCCAAAAACACAAATTGAAACCTTTCCCTTCTTCCAAAACCCCAAACTTTTTCTGACTTCGAAATATGAAGATAGCCGGTACCTTCCGACGACGCGACCTGAGCGATTCTACTCTCAAACAGCCTGTACGTATGTTTCTACGCTCGCTTTTGTTTGAAAAAATGGCATAATTGGTAACCAAATTCAGTGAGAGCGTTTGGAATTTCTAGTCGCCAAGGGAAGCGTATCCATATGGAATCGGACAACAAGAACCGTGAAAGACCACAGTAGCAAATTATCGAATATCACGTAATCAACGGTTTTTTTAAAAGAACAGGCAATAGTCTTCCTGCTCTGGTCCGATACAATGGCGGATATAGACGACATATTTGCCCATGTACCGCGGCGGACGGCCGCTAAATGGTCGAAGAATGGACCCGGTGACCTGGAGGACCTAGCGAAGGCTACCGCGGCTGCGAAAGAGGAGGCAGAAGATAGGTTGTTCGCCGCACAAAAGTCGAAAGCATTGATGGACCAGAAGATACGGGAGTTTAAGATTTCCCATAGCTTGGTTGTCTTATTCTTTCTATGGATTGCGTATACACAACTTGTCGGGATATTCTTATTCACAAGAGGGTTTCTTTTGACTCGAAAGGTTCTGGAGGAGAAGTCGGATTGCAAAGTCTCGCCATTGGGTGAAGGAGTATATCTCGGGGAACCAGGAACCGGCTGCTGGCATCCCAAGACGTTCGACAAGGCGGTTATTGTTATCATTGACGCTCTAAGATACGACTTCACAGTACCGCAGGTGGACGCCAATGGTGTGCCGTCGACGGAACACTATCATAATAACTTCAAAACCGCCTATGAGATCGCAATCAACAACCCTGAGAATGCCTTTTTGGTCCCGTTTATTGCGGATCCACCAACGACAACGCTACAGAGGTTGAAGGGATTGACGACTGGAACACTGCCGACTTTCATAGATGCCGGATCGAACTTCGCGGGAACTAATATTGACGAGGACAACTTGATTGACCAACTCAATCGCACGGGGAAAAAGATCGCATTCATGGGGGATGACACATGGACCGCCTTGTTTCCTGGGTACTTTGACATCGAACATCCATACGAATCGCTGAATGTTTGGGATCTTCATACCGTCGACGAAGGTGTCCTAACGCACATGTTTCCATTGCTACACCCAGATAATTCTTCATCATGGGATATTATGATTGGACATTTCCTGGGTGTTGATCACGCCGGCCATCGATATGGACCGGATCACCCGGCTATGGCAGCAAAACAGAAGCAAATGGATGTCTTTGTTCAAGATCTCATCAAGGCTGTAGATGATAATACCTTGGTTGTTATTATGGGCGACCACGGTATGGATCCAAAGGGCGATCATGGTGGCGAATCTCAGCTAGAGTTAGAAGCAGCCCTGTGGATGTATTCTAAGAAGGGAGTCTTTGGAAGACTTCCGGGGTTTGAAACCCCACCGAAGAACGCCGAGGGTAGGAGCGTCGCCCAAATCGACTTGGTCCCTACATTGGCCCTGTTATTAGGTCTTCCGATACCATACAACAACCTTGGAGGCCCGATACCTGAGGCGTTCATCGGTCCTAACGGGGACAAGTGGGATAATCTTGCGCACGTTGCGAGGTTAACTAGTTCACAGATCGAAAATTACCGGAAGAGTTATACTGGTGCTCGAGATGACGACCAGAATATCGAGACCAAGACTACCAAGCTATGGCGAGAGGCAGAAGAGAAACTCAAGGTTGACCCGGTCCAAACGACACAGGAGGCTTGGAGGACAACCTACGAGTCCTTCCTAACCCACCAGAAGGAAACCCTGCACGTTTGCAAAGACTTGTGGGCCCGGTTTGACCTCACAAGTATGCTACTTGGTATCATAACCCTCGTCAGTAGCGTTATCTCGATCTTGATTTTTGGAAGAGGAATATCGGGCGACCTTAAAGAGTTGACTGGGTGGCTAGCTGGAAGGTGTTTCGCCGGTACAGCTGCCGGTGGTCTGGCGGGATACGCTTTCCACTTCTCTGGGATGTCTGAACAAGGTGAATTGAAGCTTGCCCTCTTTGGGTCGGCCGCTGGTGGGCTCCTTGCTTTCTTTGCAAGCACGACCGCCATCTACCGCAGGCTTCAGCATATCTTCCCAACCTCGATTTTCAGCTTCATGGCGTTACTTTTTACGGTACTCCAGGGAGTGATGTTCGCGGCAAACTCTTTCACAATTTGGGAAGACCGCATCTTGACTTTCTTCCTAACAACCTTCGGCGCAGTTGCATTTTGCTATTCCTTCAAACAGGAAGATCCGGCTATGAGAACGCTTGGAGCATCTCAGTCGATTATATTCATGATTTTAACCAGAATAGCCTCCTTCTCGAGATTATGCCGAGAAGAACAAATGCCCTATTGCGAGTCCACATACTATGCATCAGCGACCTCATCTGTTTCTTCCCCCTTCAGTCTTATCCTCTTATATTTCATTGCCCTCGCCTTCCCACCAATAGTCAAGTCATATTATACCGGCACAAAGTCCTACGAAGGACCAGCACAGTTATACATTGGATTCGCCCTGCAATTCGGTCTATTATTCAATGCGTTATACTGGACACTGGACTCCGCAGACAACGGCGAATGGATTGATATTCCTACAGCATCTCTCAAAAAAGCAAAACATACAATTGCGCAGGTAGTCCTCGCCCTCGCCTTCGTCGCAGGAAACGTCTTCTTCGCTTGGGCACAACCATGTCTCAACATCCAAATCGAAGGGGGGGCCGAAGACGAAAAGACTACAGGTAAACCATCATCACCAGCAACAACAGCGGCTGCCGCTACACCCGCACCATCCCGCAGCATGATAATCCTCGGATACGCAAACCTCCACGGTTCTCGCTCTTTCCTCCTCCCAATATCATGGTACCTTGGTCTCGCGCTTCTTCAAAAACCATTAGGCGGCGCATCTATGGCCGCCTTACTCTGGCAAATCCTCGCGCTCTTAGAAATCATCGACTCAAACGGTCTTTCAGACTCCCCAATCGGTCCCGTAATCCTTGCAATGTTAGGATCCTCCTATTTCTTCTCCACAGGCCACCAGGCAACATTAAGCTCCATCCAATGGGAATCAGTATTCATCCCCACAGATGCAATCCGCCAACCATGGTCTGGGCTATTATTCGCAGGTAACGAATGGGGACCTCAAATACTTGCTACAATCGCAGTACCCACTCTAGCGTTATGGAAACAACCAGCGAAGGAGGCGGGGTTGATGGGGAAGGTGGTGAGGGTATGTGCTACTTATGTGGCTTATCATGCTACTATCGCGACTTGTACGGTGCTTTGGGCTGCACATTTGAGGAGACATTTGATGCTCTATAGAGTATTCTCGCCAAGATTTATGTTGGGTGCGTTGGTACTGTTGATTTCGGATGTGGTCATGGTCCTGGTGGGGGTTATGGGTGTGAGATGGAACTTTTTGTCGGTGGGAGAGGTTTTTGGATTGGTTAACTGAGGAAGTAAGGAGGGCCGGGTAGGTGGGTGGATACGGTTAAGTCGGGCTGTCAAAGCTGTGGATGTATATGTTCTTTTGACTTCTTTTTACGTTTCTTTTCTAAGTCGGGATGTGGTCTGGAGAGCCCAGCACGTTCCCTTGCTTTGTGTGCATACTTAGCTATTATAATTCTCTCGTAACTTCACGCATTAGCAAATGAAGTCTGTAGCATAATTACTATAAATTTCGACCCCCTCGCGTGCTGACAAGCCTAGTTAATGCTGGCAGGCAAGTGTCTATATATATCCAGAAGAACATATGTAAGGGTATCTACACTAACCTAGTGTAGTACTAAGGGATTATACCTAGCTAGATATTTGGTCTAAACTCGAAAACTACATTTGAGAATGATTGTATATGAAGATATGTTGACACTAGCCATTACTTCGATCGTATCTAGATCTAACTAGCAAAAAAAAGCACCATGTTCAAAGCGACTTTTTAAAACAGCGAGAGAAAAAAACAGGGGGTTTGTCAATACATTATAAGAATCGCTTTCATTAACGCTGAAAATGATGCCGAATTTTTTATATAAAGCCCAGCTATGTACGGTTTTCAAAACGTAATATGCTGCGAAGCAAAAGAGAATGTATAGAAAGGGTAACGACTTAGAAAGCAAACAAAACAAGCAGGCGAAAACAGAACGAATTTTTCATTGCGATATTTGACGATGTAAGAGAGGAATATAAGTCATCAATAGTGGGTGCAGCGCATAGCGCGCGGGATTAGGCGACGTAAAGGGTGTCAAAAAAGATAGGGCGGCAAGCAGTGTGTATGTAATTGCATAGTATGTAAGAATGAACGTAGATATCGTGAGACCAGTCGATGGCCTGAGGAATTATTGATTCTTCGTCATTTAGATGTATTTGAGCTTCCGGGCGGTGACCAAGCTAGTGACAACGAATGCAATGATAATACCAATGATCCCGAAGAACCAGGCAAGGCTCTCGGTATCTCTACCTGGGACCTTCACGTTCATTCCGAACAGACCACAAATAAGGTTAAGCGGAACGAGGACAGTAGCGATGACTGTAATCTTTCCGAGAACCTCGTTAGTCCTGTTGTTGCTCTCCATGTGGTCCACTGAAAGCTGAGCGAGATAGTTGCTGTGCGATCTAGACAACATTTTTTCGAAATGACTAAGATTGCCCATCATAGTGATGACGTGGTCCTGGATGTCACCAAGGTAGAGACCGATGTCACTACGAGGAGTGACCGAGTATTGCTCGTTGCATCTCTTTGCGAAACCCTTTATGACATCGGCCTTTCCTCCGAGAAGGCGCATCAGAGTCATGACCTTCTTGCGGCAGTCGCCAATACGCTTCAACATGACAGAGAAGTCTGAGGAGCGGGCTACAAATACAGCGTCCTCGATTGCGTCGGTCTCTTTTTCGATCTCGTGAATGATTGGACCGAACGAGTCGGTAATGTCATCGCTACCAAGCTTGTTAGCTCTGTATTTTAGGGGGATCTGTGTTTATAGGGAGACTTACATCATTGCGTAGCAAATCCAATCTGAAGATAGGGCAACGTAGTCTCTTAGCTGCCTGATACGCTTCCTAACGTTAGAAGCGTGAGGGTATGGCGAAAAGTGGAAGCTAAGGACGCCGCCACGGAATACGACGAGATATACATTTGTTGGCTCAAGGAAATCCTCGCTCTCCTCATCGGTTATGAAGGAACGGAATGAAACAAAGTAGTAGCTGCGGAAAAGTTCTACCTTTTCACGGGTTTCCTGGACACGAATATCTTCGTATGTTAAAGGATGGAGGGAAAATGCACGCCAGATCATCTTCATCTCAGCCTCAGTAGGGGACTCAACATCGAGCCACCAAACATTGTCTTCGCCTCCGAAGAGGCCTTCGAAGGTCTCACCATCGCCAATTAGAGATGGGAAGTTTGCAGCATGGACGGTACCCTCAAGTTCTGAGCTAAAAAAGCTGAACCTGTCCGGTTGCTGAATAGTACGCGCCTTCTTCTTTGGGGCGATGCTGCCATTTGGATCCTTCTCGCTGTACACGATGCTCTCGTCATCGTCATCGTCATCTTCGACGGCGCACTCATCTGGGGGTGGGGTACGCTTGAATTTGAACGGGATGGTCTGCCTTGAGTAAGTGTTTTGTACACTGGCAGAGCTCATCTTACGGCGGCGTTGGCATGATCGGACTTTTATTTGGCTTTGTTGAGTAATGAAGTCTTCCATCTCATCGAAGTCAATCTTCCATTGGTTAGGTCCATCGGGCATTGGAAAGCAGACATCATCTTCGGCCTTTTCCGGGGTCTCATCACCAGAGTTTGTGGCATGTAGGACTTCAAAGCTTGGCGCCCTACGAGATGCTGACCTCCTCAGAGACCCCATCTCGGATGGAGCATATTGGCTGCTGATCGTCCCCGAACGGTCTTTGCGGCGGGCAGTTGCAAATGCGTCGATTGAGTTAGGCGGGGATGGTGAACGAGACCTAGCTTCTTCAACCTCGACAGCAAATGTTGGTTGGTTGACCTGTTGGCGACGAATAATGCTTTCCCCCCGGGGTCGATTCTTTGTCGGGCTTGCCGAGGGCTCGAAATCGTAGCGAGCAGGCGAGAGATGATCATCATCGGACGAATCTTCCAAAACAACATTTCCAACGATAACGTCATCTGATGATTGGGAGTTTCTCCGAATAGCCTCGTCCAATTGATATTCGAACTGGGTGGTGAACTCCTGTTCGGCAATCTCTGGCGTGCAGCTTGGGCGTCGGTTGGGAGGAATAGGGATAGTATTGTGCCTTGGCAGCGAATGAGGTTGATGACGATGGTCATTAAGGTCCTCTTGGAAGCTGCGAGCTTCGGCTGGGATGGTTGTTGGCTCTGCCATGTTAAAATATTATGGATTGGACCACCCTTGAATTATATATCGGCGCAGCTGATAGATAACTCAAGCTACCTGACTTGGGGGCGTTAAGTCAAGCAATTGGCGAGGGATCTGCAAGGAGGACCTGAGAATGCACATTGTTAATTCGTCGTCGAGGCAAGAAGAAGAAAAAAAAGGGAAGGAATTTAGACATACAACCAGCAACACTATCGCTTGTGTGCCCTGGAGTTGACCTTTAGCAAGTGAGCCAGCTGGGCAGGCTGCTCATTTCACACGAGCCGTCAATTGGAATGACTATTGACTGAGGGAAGGTGTCCCCTCAAGTTGACGAGCGAGAGCGTGCGCGTGTCCAGGAACTTGAACCGGGAAGAATAGGCCAACTTATCCCATCGAGGCGGCTACCTCGCGAGAACGGATATCGACGGCGGAGAGACCGATACTACGGCAGAACTGTATGGATTAAGGCGATTAAGGTGGATAGGTGTCGGGCAAGTTATGGAGGCTTTTTGATATCTCCGCAGACCATAGGTCGTGGTCCAAGGAGAGGATAGGAGAATGAGAACTTGAGCGAGCTGTTAACCGCCAACTTGGTAACTACGACGTTTGGTAACGCCGCCTAGAAATCTATGGTTGTGAATATGCAGCGTCCCGCACCCGATGCCCTGCGTCTGAACCGTAGAGAAAGGAGATGCCGGCCGGTAGGCTGCAGATAAGTTTTGTCTTGAGGGTGCTAAGAAGCGATTGAGCGAGAGTCGGAACGGGAAGTCTAAAAGGACGACCGGAAATGCAGCGACAGAATGGACTTCTGAATGGGAATTCCAACCGGTTCTGAAACGGTGCAAAGAGAAATGCCTGGGTTAAAATTGAGATTGAAGTCGAAGTCGAAGTCGAAGTCGAAATTGAAGTTGAAGTTGAAGTCGAGATTTGATTTTGACGTTGAAGTTGAAGTTCCAACAGGATACGGCGTATCGACCCCTACCAACCTACAAACAAAAAAAAACCACACCAACAACTGCTTCTTCTTCTACCTGAGACTGGATCCTCGAAGACACGCCGAAGTTATCGACAAATCGGGTTCCGAATCAAATATGGACCTTTGGTTTGGTTAATTATGAATTTCTGGGAGTACAGAACAAGTCTGCAAGCGGTTTGGCACTGATATGAGAAAAATGAACAGATGAAGTGAGGGAAACGGAGGAAGCGAGAGGATTGGAATGTTCCCAGAATTATATTCCCAGCGTGGACGGCCAGAAACCCACAGCAGAAAAGGGAAAGTCGGGTCAGCTCCCACTGCACACCAACCAACCAACCCCCATGCATGCCCATGGCAAGCAAGCAGGCAAGATGGATGGCAAGGACCTGGCAATGGCCAGGCCGGGATTCGGACTATTTTTTCTTAGTTCTTGCATGCAGGGAAGAATTTTAAGACAAGAGCCACCGCAAGGTCCTTTTCTTCTTATTCGGCCGCTTCGATGGTGTCGCTTTCGGCGGCATACATGCATCGGCATACATGAATTGTGCGTCCATCGTATGTACGTTGCAATGCAATATTATGCAGACAGGAAGGTATCATTGCTAATATCAAGATTACACAGTATCACTACATTCGCCAGCTCATCGTCGAGGATAAGGCGATTTGGTTTCCGGAGATGCATTGATATCACATTGATTGATATTAGTCCCTACCTCCCTCACAGTCACGGAACGGTGGGAATCACTCCTTTCGCGAACGAGTGTGATATTGAGTCGGATAGGGAAAACCTGCTCACCCAACCCTGATTATTATTATTCTTTTTGATCCTTATCTCTCTCATACCACTTGCCTGGACCACATTTCAAGGCTCTGGGAAATGATTGAACGGATTGCCTCCGTAGCACGAAGGAAGGAGCACGGCCCAGAAAGAGGAGGAGGAGGCAGAGGACGATGAAGTTTCAAACGGGCCCATTTATCATTCATCCAATATTAAACGGTGAGCACACCTTGCATTGGCCCAACCTTCGAGCTCCAGCGTTTTTCTCTATTTGATTTTTGGCACGTTGGTATTACCTATTATCACTCCAACCTGAGAAAGATAGCAAAACCGGCCGAAAAATCCCTCGCCGTTTTTAGAGACGGCCTTTCTTTCTTTCTTCGGCCCCTCATCGGCCTCTAACAGTCTACCAGCCGTCGTTTCTCGATTCATTGTTGTAAGAGAAACTGTTCCCCAGTTTCTTATCTCGTAATTCTTTTGTCAACTGTCATCTCTCAAGCCGTTTTTTTCGGCAAACAAAAAAATTTTTCCTAACAGAAAAAAAAAAAACTTATTATTTTTTTTTGGTCCTTACGATGCGCTCCTCCTAACTTTCGCAGGAACTGGGTGGAGGTTGTTTCGCTCAGCTCCGCACTGATATCAACCGCCAGTGAAGTTGTCGGCCTGCTTTCTTTGACCATACTCACTTTCTTGAACATGTGCATGTGGCCAGACTTATGACGAAACGGCAACCTCTTCGTCCGAAGACTTGCCGCTGACATAAAGGGGCCCCCTTGATTGGGTGCCTGTGTGGAGATATGCTCAGCTCAGAGAAAGAAAAAAAAGCTTTTCTGGGCTCTCTGGGCCGTGTCTAAGATCTTCGAGAAGCATGTTCCTTCCACAGAAATTCTTTGCCCCCCGTGGCCAAGGGCTCCAGAAAATGTACGCCAAGTATTAGTCAAAGCCCTGGTTGCAACCTGGTTCTTGTATGGTATCTAACTGCCTAGTGGGAGTTTGCCGTTTGTCGTAGAGATAGCTCTGTATCGTCTATAATACCAGACTGAGGCTACTATAATACAAGGATTACTGATAAGTTTGTACCTTCATGCAAATGGTACCGTATACACAAGTGGGGTTTAGAGAACAGTCATTCAGTGCAGACTGCAAGAACCGCATCAGCCGTTTGGTCGTGTTTTGACTTTTCCGGCCAGCTCGTCGACAAGAACTGACTATGGCTCTTCGATTTGAAACCATGCTAATCTGTCAGCGCAATCTCGTGTTTTGGTGGCTCATAACTCGACCATCTCAAGTTACTGTAGATTTCGCTGACATCGGAACAATCCTCCAGTTTTTCCACGAAATTTCTAAAAGCATCCCCCGCTTCGCTGTCATCATCGACCTGAACATGGTCCGAAGGATAATATTTTAAGCCTGTTTTTGTGATAGACCAGCCTTCTGGGAGTATTTTTTGCATATCTTCCACAAGTTGCATTGGTGGCTCCGAGTATTCGACTCGGGCTTCCCATGTCGATGTTTCACCAGGTAGAAGGCCAACATACTCAATCGGCAATGCTAGGACTGGGTCTTCTAGTGCCGCCGTTTGGCTTTCTGGTGACAAGTCCTCGGGCCCAGTCAAATGCATATAAGGATGTTTCACAAACAAATATGATACTGGTGTTAGCTTTCCTCCAGCTTTGTTAATAATCAACCGGACATCTTGAAGTGTCCTGCCGTTATCGTTAGGTCAGAAAAATTCTGCTCAATATTTTCTTCCTGGGACGTACCTTAGCTTGTTATCCGTTATACACTCGCTAGTTTTTTCTTTATTAGTCTCAGATTCGTCACGGAAAAAATCGGCGGGCTGAAGGCCTCACACTATGAAAGAGACACCTTCCTGTGTCATTCCTTCGATGTTGACCGTCTCGAGTGGTTTCCCCGATATCGATAAGCCCTGCCCCCGTTTAATGGCATTTTCCAGACTCGTTCCGCTCATGCCAGCTGGGCGCCACAAAAGTTAACTTCGAATCCTCATTTAGACATATTATTTTTAAAATTTTCATCTGTACTGCAAGGTCGGGCGCTGGGTTCAAGAAGTCTCACACATTTTTTGGCTTGTTCGAGCAGAAGCTTCAATCGACCATTCGTCTTTGGATCAGACCCATAACCTGCGTAGACATACGTCATTTAGCATATGTTCTCATGATACAAACCGGTCGATTGTGTATTTCCATTGACATACGCTTCGTATATTCTGTGATCTGTTCAGAAATCTTTGAAAACGAATTTGCCTTGTTTGCATCCTTCTTCCCTTTATCATGGCGAATTTTACTCCATTTGTTATGGCCTGTTGTGCATGATTGGGTCTCTATTAGCATCTATAGCCCCCCAAACCGCAGTAAACTTGGTACATGCCTCCACTAACCAGATTGACAATGAGGGGATACGCAAAAGGTCCTGATTGTATATGTGATATCGTGATCAAAGAGCCGGGTCGATATTCCAGGCCTACTGCGAATTGCGCCTGCTAAAAGTCCATTGGCAGGATAGGCCGGGACCACCCGCCGTAGGATTCGAATGGGTCGATAGACATGCACCGACATCCTGCATTTAACTTAAGTACTAAGAGTCCGGGTCCTTTGCAAATCGGTCATATGCATAGAAGCCGGATGGGTGCAGATATCAAATATTCGGAACCGAAGTCTTGAAGTTTTATAGTCGCCAAGCCGAGCCCAAACCACACAACGCAAGCGCCATTCGAGCTGGAGATAGCAATTAGCTGCTTTCGGAGCTGCTCTGACGAACCACACCGCTGGCCTCCTCCCCATTCAAGCTCCCCCATACGGCTATTATTACCTAACTGACCATCAATCCAAACTCCCGATACTTACGATTCCGAGCTAGCTTGGAGCCTTAATTGAACGTATGGCCTTATACTGCGACTCTGTCCCATGATAACTGTAACGCGACATTGACGAGACTTGTAGACACGCGAGAGAGGAGTACGTCCCCTATAAGACGAATCACCCACGCTCAAGATGGCCTCCAACGGTGGGGCGGACAGCACCGCAGATACCGATACCTATCGACCTTTACAGACTTCTACCGTCTCGCTGGATGTCAATAAGCTCCAATCCCTCCCGAACGAGCAAAAGGAGTTATATCTCCTCTCTTACCTCGCCGACCTCAAGAGGCTTGTTCTCTCCTTCGATAAGGATGGAGCTACGTCACATCAGTTCTTTGTTAAGAAGGAAATATTTAAAATCTTAAATTTAAGCTCCCCGGCCCCGGCGAAGGTTGCACGAGACATTACTGGGGTGTGTTTGGCTGAGACGTTTGGGCGCGGAGACCGCAAGTTGCTCTTTGAGAGCATTAATGAGTTGAATGCGATGCTATCGGGGGGTGGGAAAGGGGATAAGGACTTCAAAATTCGACAGTGGGTCCCCTTAGACGAATCTTAAAATATGGAGGCGCTATTAAGGCTGCGCTGCTGACCGAAATGCTGTCACTAGTGCGGCGGCTCATTGTCTAGGCGAAGTCTTTAGGACTGCTGGTGATAGTGTAAGTTCCGGACCGTGGAGGTATTCCACTTCAAAACAACCAAAGTTTTGACCCGTATCTCACATAGACTTATTGTGACAGGCATTGTCACTTTCGTCACTGTCGTGTAGCTCCCTATTGAAGCAATACAAGCTTGCCCAAACTGTAGGTTGCCTTCACTCAACGAATTACTAGGCATACTCGATTATTTACTCACAGCTATTGTATATAGCATGCGGGGCTACGAGCGTCATGTTTCGTAGCGCTTTCGAAGATTGTGAAGATGCTTGGTCCTTCGATGGACGAGACTATCGCTCGGGATATTTGGAAACAGGCCCGAAGTGCGATTTCGTCAGAAAAATCGCATGTTGTGCTTATAGGGGCTCTAAAGGTTGGTTTATCGACCCCGCCTTTGGAAAAACAGTCATATCTAATGTGGTTATATTATAGTGCCTTGAACACTGCTCAAGGGAAACGGGATATTTCGATTCACCTAGTGACGTCGAACACGTCAAGACGGCGGTATTGAAAGTTTCTGAAGCGTCCAGTGCATCCACACGCAAAGCAGCAGCTTCATGTTTAGCTGCGGCTTTGGTTCGAGCGTTCGGGACTGTCGATGAAGTCATGGCCATGAAAGCTCCCAAGAAGACTAGCAAAAAGCTCAAGAGGACATCAACAATGCCCCAAGATGAGGATGAAATCGAACGCCCAGAGACGCCCTCTCAAGGGCTCTCCAAAAAATCCAACAAGTTAAAACTTACTTTGGAGGACATGCTTCGCCAGTTGTCTCTAATATACGTGAAACCATCCACAAACTCGAAGGTTCGGACTACTCTAGCTCTTACATATGAGGATATATTCCTTAGACTTGGATCCCCAATCGTCGAAGCCAATTATGGTCGTATCGCCCATCATTTCTTTACGGAAATACTGTCGCACACGGGGCTAGTCATGAATAGATTCAGACTACTGGCCGCAAAACGCCATGTTAGGTTCCTACTCGAACGAGTCGTCGGCGAGCAATTGCTCGGCGAGAGCGGTCAGTTGGCTGCCATACGGTACCTATGTAACGATGTACTCAAGAATTACCCACAAGTCATCAAGGAAAGACCGGAGCCGACGAAATACGCTCTGGGCGCTGCCCTAACGGCTCTTACATCGTTAATACGGACTCTGGAATCAACAGTTTCGAGCCTTCAGGACATAATACGTGAGGGGCTTCTACAGACTTTGCAACATCCTAGTTATACGGTTCAAGTTAATGCTGCCTGGTGCCTCCGGTCCTTTGTCACAACTGTCCCTTCCCAACTTCTTCCCATCATTACTATCTGCATGAACAACGTCAACAGGGAACTCGGGCTATTGGCTTCGAAACGGGCAACAGCAGAATCCTTCAGGAAAAGCATAAGTTTCGCAAACGCTATGGCGGCTATTATCAGCACGACTCCACTCCAACCGTTGTACGGCTCAATTGATGTTACCTCCCGAATTTTGAACCTAGCTACCTCACTTTTGAAGAGTAGCGGGGACTCGGATTTGAGAACCTCGAGCACGCAAATTCAAGTTGCGTGGATCTTAATCGGTGGCCTCATGTCTCTTGGACCGAATTTTGTGAAGATCCATTTATCACAACTACTTCTATTATGGAAGAATGCCCTACCAAAGCCGCTTGCCAAAGACTCGTTACATGATAGAGGACTCCTAGAACTCAGCTTTTTGGCCCATGTTCGGGAATGTGCCCTAGGTTCTATCCTCTGTTTCTTACAGTTCAATGCGAGATTAGTTACAACAGATGTTGGAAAGCGGATAGCTGCAATGCTACAAAACTCGTCACATTTCCTGAATACATTGCCGGAAAGGAAGCAAACAGACGATATTTCTCAAAAGCTCACGCCCTCACTCAATCTCCTTGATTTAGATCTTATGGTCCGTCGGCGTATATTTCAATGCTATATCCGACTCGTCAAAGTTGCACAGGGTGAAGCCCTCCAAGGCAATCTTATGACAGTTGTTGCTAGCTTTTTTGCGGATCCTGATAAATACACACCAAGTAGTTTGAGTACTCAGATCCAGAATGCAAGTGGTGCGTTCGATGGGTTATGGGATGTGTCCGATGGCTACGCATATGGTGTGTGTAGTTTGATACACGGTCTAGATGTGGATAGTTATGCTTGGGAGAGACTGGGGAAGGATTCGAGCGAAGCATCTGGGTATAAACATTGGACATCTCGGAGTTCGGTCTCATCCCAGATCGACAGGATGGTAAGTTTCTATCGATGATAAGGCCACGAATATTACTAACTCCTAGTAGCTTAATGAACCTGTTCCTGGGGGGCTTGAGCACGATTCTGTCTGTTTATATACAGTTCCCTTAGGAGATCTGCCTAACCCGGCTCCTCCTGCAACGGAAGTTGTTAATACTGCGATAGATCTCTTTATACTTTTGCTGCCCTTCCAGCCGCCAAAGGTTCAGGAGAGTATATTAGAGCAAACGACGAATTTCCTTGCCTCTGGCAACCTGGCTCGTGACCCTGGTCGGAAAGCTGCAATCACGGTCAACATTGTCGTTGCCCTTCTTGGAGTACTAAAGCTCGTCCAAATGGAGAATCAGCAGGCACAAATCAGTTTCCGTCAATCCAACGTTCTAAAAATCATTCAGGACCTACTCAATATATTTTTACTCGACTCGGACCCATTTGTTCGAAATATCGCAGCAGAAGCAATAGGTCGATTATGCAACATTGGTGGTAACATCTTCACGGGTACTCAAATAAAGCATCTAATTGACACTGTAGTGTCTAATCGGGATCCTAATGCTCGTGCTGGGTGTGCCGTTGCTATGGGCTGCGTTCAAACCCATGTTGGGGGTATGGCTGCAAACCTTCATCTGAAAACCATCCTAGGTATTCTAATGTCACTTGCGAACGACCCTCATCCAATTGTGCATTTCTGGTCCCTGGATGGTATGGCAAGGACAATAGATGCGGGGGGTTTGACGTTTTCCGGATATGTGGGAAGTACACTTGGGATGATTGCACAGGTCTACGTCTCGGATACCCATAACGAGGAAGTTGGTGCGATTGTTAACGGCAACCTCGAGGATGAATTGTACACAACGGCAGTTCTTGCACGATGCTGCGACTCGCTCGTGGGGGTTCTTGGTCCGGACCTTATGGAGCTCACCAAACCTCGGGAACTTATGCTTACGCTTCTAGGCCAGTTCTACTCTGATACTAGCGTAACGGTAAAGATCGGGGCGCTTAGGGCGTATGAACAGTTCGCTATATATGCCACCTCTGCGTTAGATCTGAAAGAGTACACGACCCGGCTACAGAGTCTTTTGCAGAGCCCTGACTTGGAACTTCAGGAGGTTGCCATTGATGGGTTATATCAACTGATGAAATCCGATGCTCAAAGGATTGTTGAGATCGCAGATTCTGGGTTAACAGAGAGGCTATGGGAGCTGATTGATGACCGCCCGCATTATGAGCAAGTAAAGAACTTGTTCAAAAATTGGGTGGCACAGTTGACTACCCTAACGGCTGGAGATTGGGTCACCAGGTGCCAAAATGTGATGGTTACTATGAGGAGCAGGGTGGCTGTAGACCTTGATGCGCAGAAATCGCAAGGTGGAGGTGGTATCGACCTTGGAGATGAGGAAGTAGCTGGGTTCGCTGCTGCTGCACAGAATGAGGACAATTCTAATGGTGGCAATGTTGCCGGCTCAGGCCAGGAGCTCCTAAGATGGCAGGTTAGGACATTTGCAATAGAATGCTTACTTGATATACTTGACATCCTCGGGAAACAAGGGGAGGCTGGCACGGCGACTTTGCTGAGGTATATCGCAGATATCATCAAGATGGCGTTTACGGCTAGCACTGCCAATGTCATCGCGCTTCGAATAGAAGGGTTGAAAGTTATCAATCAGATACTGAAGGTGTTTGGTCGGACGCCTGACCCTGATTTCCCAGAGGCCATGTTACTTGAGCAGTATCAAGCGCAGATCGCGTCTGCTTTGACACCAGCCTTTGCTGTTGATTCGAGCCCGGAGTTAGCATCAGAGGCGTTGAACGTCTGTGCCGCATTTATTTCGACAGGTATTGTTCAGGACATTGATCGTATGGGTCGTATTCTGAAACTTTTGACCACAGCATTGGAGGCATTTTCTAGTAAGTCATAGATAACACTGAACTAACTATCCTTGGCCCCAATTGTTGACTAAACGTCATTACAGACGATACCGAAAATGCATCCATCGGTGACCTCCGCGGCCTCTCTTATAATGCCCAGGTCATGGTTAAAATGTCCTTACTTTCAGCATGGGCAGAACTTCAAGTCGCTAGTCTACAACAAGAATACCTTGTTGATGTTGTAAAACCACATATCGTCGTGTTGGCACCTTTGTGGCTTGCTTCTTTGAGGGAGTTTGCAAGACTTAGATTTGAACCGGATATTTCTATGAATGCTGGTGGATCCGGTAGTATTACGGGGTCGTTGGATGTGGTTTATTCGTCGTTGAATAGGGATGTTCTGCTCAAGGTTAGTCGATTGATGGAGTTATTGATATCTTCCCTAAGATGGTGGCTAACACATAAATTTTACAGTTCTACCAAGATTCATGGCTTGACCTCGTAGATGCCATTGCAAGCCTTATTGAACAAGACAGTGAATTTGTCTTCGATGCTTTGGACGGTAAATCTGCATCAGCACCACAAAGCCATATTGATAAAAATGGGATAAACTACAGAGATGAACCCGTTGCCTTCTTTTTCGTCCTTTTCGGCATCGCATTCGAAGCTCTCGTAGGGCGCCCAGGCGGCTCTGAAATCCTTGCTACCAAGGAACAAATCTTAGAAGTTCTTCAAGCCCTGAAGAAAATCTTGCACCCCGCTGTCTCCGGACATGCTATCTACCAAGAAGCAATATTTACGGAAACGATTGATCTTTTAGATAGGCTTGTTCTTACTGAGGGTCTTGCGATCCAATTAGCAGTTGTGGAGATTGCTCGGGGGCTTTGCATTTCACATCCATCGGCTAGACAAAATAGTAATGCAAAGGGGGAGAGTCTTTCTGATGATATCAATCAAATGTTCGAGCTTACTAGGCTTGTTACGCTTGTTATTGCTAATCAGCTCCCGAACTTAAATGACCATTCGAAGACAGGTACGTTTCTACCCAAAGGAGAAGAAATATATTGACATGATTGTATTTGAGCTTTTGAGGCTAAACAAAATGATAAAATAGTCCGAGGCCCGCTATCAGATGAAGCCGTCAATGTAATCAAAGCCTCCCTAGACGCATTGGTCGATACAGCAGAAGTATTCCCTGCGGTCATAAGAATGGACTTGTACGCTTGCATACTCCATATCTTCTCAAGTAAGGAACCTATCTACCTCCGCTATGCGCTAATGACAAGCTAACTTCCACCCACTAGCCGTCTTTGCAACTGGCGCCTGCCAAATCGCCGTCGTACCGAAGGCCCTCCCAATATTCAAACGCTTCATCCAACTCATAGCCCGCAAATCCTCCACAGCCAGCCCGGAGGACGCAACCCTAGTAACCCAACTCCGTGTGGCTCTCTCCCAACTAGCCCACGTAGCGGAAACCGCAAGCCGTAGGGACACCGAAGCTTCAATGATATGTCTCCGCAACTGTCTCCTCGCTTTCGTAATCCTGATACACTCAGGAGTCAACATGATTCCCTCGAACGACGAATTATTGACCCGTGTCTGTGACGCCTTTATAGACGGCCTTCGCGACACAATTACCGTTAAGACAGCAATCTCATGCTGTAGGAGTATACTCATGTATCAGCCGAAGAATGGGAGTGATATGGAGCTTGTGAAGATTTTATTACCTAGATTATTGAGCTATGTGGGTAGTGATGCGAAGGAAGTCGAGGGAAGTAAGAATGCGATTATGGTGGTTATCAATGGGTTTGTGAATACTTTGGATGAAGGGCAGAGTAAGTCAAACCCCCACTCTCCAACCTCTAGGTGATATATATAATCCAAAGATCCAGTAAGACTAACCCCAAACTCCCTTCAAAAATCTAGAGCAAACCCTTCTCCCACTTTTAATCCAAACCCTCCTCCGCCGTCTAGCACTGGGTTCCAAACGAGACCCAGATAACATCGACGTATTACAACGAGACACAGCAGCCCGGCTGATGGAATTGATCTCAATGAACCAGCTATTGTTCAAAGAAATACTGTTGAGGTTGAATCAAGAGCAGAAGCAATTACTCGAAGATACCTTGAGAGCAGGAGTTAGAGCCGGCCAAGAAGGGAATAGAAGCACGGCGGCCCATGCAGCACCACAGATTGCGCTTAAGATGAACTTTTAGGAGGGGAGGGTTATTTGGGGGCGGTTTTTTTAATGGACTAGGGGATTCAGGTTATTTTTTAGCCATTGGGGTAACTATTGGTAATTTTCAAGGGAATTTAAGTAGGTAGGTAGTGTATATAACATCTTTCCAGTCTTACATGAAATCATCGAGCTAGCTTTAGAAGGATTTAAAGTATTTATGCATTCAGAGCCAATGAGCGTCGACCGGTTCACCGAGTAGTATATAAAACAAGGAAGAAATGGGAACAATCGACACAGTAGTTTATCAAACTAGAGAAAAGAAACGAAAATGGTTTAAATTACAAGGTAAATAGGTAGATATGGTAATTACCATACATATCACCGATATGGAATCGACCCTCGGGGATATATATAGTAATTGCAGATGAAGTTGTAGAATCGGGGAAAGGAAAGAAGAAGAGGAGGAGAGAAAGAAAGGAAGAGGGATGCTTGAAGCCCGAAATATGACATTCTGAATACCGAGAATATGCAGCTAACTATCAACAAAGAAGGAAACGGGAAAGTAAAAATGGGGTAAGATGGAGAAAGGGTTAGACGGTTAGAAGGATGACCTAGACGTAACCGCATTTCTCATGAAGAAATGAAGGAAACAAAAAGATGAATAACAAACTAGAACGCCCGTCGCCAGAGGATGTCACAGCAAGAAAACAGATTGCCTGTGACGAAATTAAGTGGTTGGGTAAAGGTCATTCATGAATACCAGGAGTCATTATGAATGCCGCGGGGTTAAAAGGAAAAAACAACATGCAGGGCATAAAACAGGTAAAAGCAAACAGGCTTAAGATATCTACAATCCAAGAAAGTCGTGAACCCATTTCCATTTCCCAGAAAAAAAGTTTTTAAAAAAAGAAAGACGACCACGACTTCTCGAGCCAACATACGCCACCTAGAGCGAAAGGACCAGGAAGGTTTGGAAGCCCCCAAAGTAAAAAAAAAAAGGGAAGGGAAACAATATTTACGAGAAGCGAAGAAAGTTAGAAAAATGAAGTTATTAAAAAACTGTTATCGTTGTCGTTTCCCCTTCATTCATTCACGCATCCTCTGGTGGTGGTGATATTATCGTTGTTGGCGTTGGGACTCGGTCAGCCACGACTGCCTCCTCACTTGATGGCTCATCAGCGGCGGCGGCTTTCATGCCTGCTAGCATCGCCCGTGGATCCAAAGTACCCATGGGTGATGTATTACTTCCACCATCAGTATCTCCACCCCCTGTTGAGCTCTTCGTAGCCCGAGCTCTTCGTTCCCTTCTAGAACGCCTGTCCGTCTCTGCTGTACTTGCCCTCCTGACCCGTGCCGCAGCAGGTTCACCGTCTGCATCAACATCACTACCAGCAGCGTCTGGACGCAATGCGCGAAGCATAGCTGCAGCCTTAGAACCTGCATCCTCGTCAACTGGGGGGGATACTGTTGGTGGTTGTGGTGTTGGAGTGCTGTTTTCGGTGTTCTCTGGTGCGGGGGGCTTGGTTTCATTGATCACCTTCAAAGAGGCCATCGGGTCTGCCTTCTCGCCGGTAGGGGTAATGGCGCCTTCGGAGGCTTCACCATCCGTCACACCACTAAGCGAATTGTTTGATGCCATGCGTCGGATTGCATGATTCGAGCGTAAGCGTGCCCGTCGGCGTGCTTCCTTCTGGTTCTTCACATCGGGGGCGGCCGCGCGTAGCCGTTCTAGCAGCGAATCCATAGCACCATTGGCGGTAGGCGACGGAGGTGGCCCAGTGGCAGCGGCCAATTTGTCCTTGGCAGCTTTGGCGCTCTTCTGCTTGAAGCGTTTCTCATAGTCCGCTTTCTTCTTCTCGATATCCATGTTGTTCTTACGTGCTTGCTAAAATTCGGGAAAACGGTTGGTCAGCCACTGGTTACCAAGTGTTGATGAGAAGGAAGATACGTACCTCGTATTCATTAAGGAAGTTAACAATCTTGGGGAAGAATGTAGTCTTGGACTGTTCATCCTTGGGGTCTTCTCCGAACACCCTCAAGAGCTTATCGTATGTTTCACCCATGTTGTCTAACTGGGCTTTGAGATAGACAGCTTTATCACGAGCGTCCGGCATAATTGGGTGAACAATGCGTAGGACTCGGTCGTCAGGGTGGAACTTCTTAGGCTCACTGAGTTTGCCGCTATCTATCTGCCGCTGGACAATCTCAATCTCCTTCATAAAGCTGTTACAGTCGGTTTGAATTTGGTCAATATTAACTAAGGCATATTTGTTAGTACGTTATAAAGTTTCAATATAGAAACGAAAGTATTCACCTCTAGTAACTTTACGACAAGGCGCAAGGTCATCAACAATCGTATCGAATTGTGGGAAGTGTTTCCGCACAGTATTTTCGACTAAATCCAAGAACGTTGTTTGATTGGTTGCGTCCTTAGTCATCGACAAACGAGCAAGTGAGCCAAGCTTGAAGCCGTTCGTGAATTTTGTGGAAGGATTCATGTAGTTCATCAACTCCAGAATGAGCTATTACAAATGTTAGAATCTACCCTGGCGAGAACCTATTCATTTATTTATTTTTTTCCTTTTAGAATTCACTTACCTCCAAGATACTCTTGAAGCTGTTGCAATTCTTAACCGCATCGGCGGCCTCAAGTACCTGATCGAGTTTCCCAACAAGATCGTTGTAGTCGTTCTCCAAATTGCGCGTGAGGTTCAGGGCCTTCATTCTGTACAACCAGTAGTGATTGCAGTTGTAGAATGTCTCCAGGTAAATCTGATCTTCTCGAGTGAGCTCATTAGGATCGCTGTCACGATTCTGCGGGTCGACATCCGGTCTCTTCCAATCAGTGGAGTATGGTAGCAGTTGCTTGAGAACAAGTGTTGGAACAGTGCAGAGATCCTCGATTTGGAAGAACTCCATGACGGCGTCATCGCTAATTATTTGTTTATCGCACTGCATAATCCTCTTGACCAACTCCTCCACAGAATTCGAGTTGTATTTGCTCAGTGCAATTTCTATTATCAGAGTTAGAAATCTTGGTGGGACTAAACCGGGAGATATGGTACTCACGAAGTTTCTTTGTAATATCACTGCCAATGAATGACTTCTTCTCCTTCTTCTTAGCTCCACCACCACCACCCAAGATCTTGGCTTCCTTTAGATAGAAATTCTTTTCAAGAACATCCCAAATACCCTTTTCACCAAGTTCGACATAGAGACCTTCTCTTTCAGCCTTCGCATCAGCCCAGAACGTGTAGTCGATACCGTCGAGTTTCTCAGAATGAATTGGCTTGAGCTTCTTACGAGGCCGGGCAGCGGTAACGACAAGTTGGGGTGCAGCCATTGCACCTGGAGGACCCTTAGCACCCGGAGGCGGGGGGATACCTGGGAAAGGTGGAGGAGGTGGAGGAGTAGGCCCAGCACCAGCCCAGCCAGGTGGTGGTGGAGGAGGAGGGGGACCACCACCAAATCCGGGTAAGCCCCCTGGGGGCGGGGGAGGGGGAGGGGGACCACCACCAAAGCCAGGTAGACCGGGAGGTGGAGGTGGAGGTGGGCCGCCCCCAAAGCCAGGCAAACCAGGAGGAGGTGGAGGTGGGGGACCGCCTCCAAAACCGGGCAACCCAGGTGGTGGTGGCGGTGGTGGGCCGCCTCCGAATCCAGGCAGACCTGGCGGTGGCGGTGGCGGTGGACCTCCGAACCCGGGTAGACCTGGAGGCGGTGGCGGCGGAGGGCCTCCGAATCCTGGCATCGGTGGTGGTGGAGGTGGTGGACCCCCCCCAAACCCAGGCAATGCTGGAGGTGGAGGCGGTGGGGGGCCTCCAAATCCGGGTAGAGCTGGTGCAGCAGGAGCATTGGTGAATCCAAGCATACCAGGTGGTGGAGGGGGTGCGGGAGGCGGGGGAGGCCCACCAGATGGGAATCCAAGACCACCACCGGGAGGTGGGGGAGGAGGGGGCGGGGGAGGGCCGCCAAAACCGCCCGCCGGCTTATTAGCCGTCTTCTCATCCTTATTAGTGCCGTCGACAGCTGCCTCGCCACCCGCAGGTACTTCACCCTTCCCTTCCTTTGCAATCGGACGCTTCCCAACTTGGACAAGCTTAGGCATCTCATAAATAACTGGTGAGCCATCTTCGGTGTCGCTCGCCGGTTCGCCGTTAGCATCGGTAGGACTGAGTAATGGCCTGTTCTTCTTGCCACCCCGTCC
This sequence comes from Orbilia javanica, assembly GCA_036872735.1. Classification (NCBI taxonomy): domain Eukaryota; kingdom Fungi; phylum Ascomycota; class Orbiliomycetes; order Orbiliales; family Orbiliaceae; genus Orbilia; species Orbilia javanica. The sequence continues at coordinate 1,160,351 of JAVHNR010000008.1, forward strand.
GACGACACTACCGCGCTTGAGAGGCCGACTAACAGCACCAAATCCTACACTATCTTCATTGAGACTCGAGAGATGTCGAAGTTCAACCTCCTTGGCCTCACGCTGCAATTGGTCCATACGTTCACGCACACGCCTAAGGTCATCGCTTGGCTCAACTTCCTTCCATGCCTTGCCCTCGAGTTTGAATTCTGTCTTTTTGCGTTCTAACTGTTGCTCGAGTCTCTGCATAAGAGCCTCGCGGTCCAGGATTCCTTGCTTCTTGGCAGATTCAATGTCCTCGCTAACTCGTGACGAAACCTTTCTCTGGCCGCCGCCGAAAGCTTCACCGCCTTGAAGACCAGCTGTACCTTGAGAAATATTCCTCTTAGCTGTCCGCGAGTTCTCGCGGTCATTAGCATCCCGGAGCATAAGGTACAGTTCCCTAGTTTCCAACTCATTGCGCTGCAGTTGCTGCATGTGGGCTCGTTGTAGATCTTCAAATTCCGCTTTGAGACTGTCATTCTGCCTCTGCGTGATAAGAATAATCTTCTCCTGCTCTTTGATCTTTTTCTGTAGTTTGGCAATAAGACCGTCTGACCCAGCTTCAAGCTTTTGTGCCATATCATCGCGTTCAGCGATAGCACTCTCAGCAAGCTGCTTGGCATCAGACGCCGCCTCTTGGGCTAAACGAGCTTCTTGGTCGGTGTGTAACCTATCAAGGAGAGCTTGCACCGAGAAGTTGAGGGACGACTTTAGATCCATATCAGGGGATCGCCGATCCATGACAACATATGACAGCATAGAATTAATAAGCTGAAATATCCTCTGCGTGTCGCCGGGGTCATTATCCTTCGCGAGCAGCATGTTTTGCATGGCACTGACAAAAAAGTCATGAGCTTCTCCTTCTCCACCGATCCGTTTCTGAATAGCCTCCGCAATTTGAACCGGGTCGTTCATATCCTTCACTGTGGCAGGTGCAAAGGATTCTTCATCATCACCTCCCAATGCACCATCAGCGGGTCGTATACTATCCCGGTCGAGGTAGTCTTCCATATCAATGGCGGCATCCTCTTCGTATTTCTCGATTTGTTTGTCGATGAGCTCGTAGCTGAAGCCTCGCATTTTCTTCATCACACGCCCGAACCCACATGCTTTGAATTGAGATCTCGTATGGATTCTCGCGGCGATATCCTCCGCTCCACTGGCTAAAACGTTGATGAGGAACAGCGTACTTAGGGCGTATTCCATCAACAAGTTCTCCATGCCGACTCCACCACTCCGAACTTCCTCAGATGCGCCAACCATGCTACCCATTTTGCCTCGTCCATCGATCGTGACCTCTACGATTCTCATCCATTCATCGAATCTTCCCATTTCCGCGGGCTTCGACGCCTTGATCTGGTCCATCGCCTGTAGCACTCGCGTGTGTCCATTTGGCTTATCCCAATGGCACAGGAAAGTGAGAACTTCGGAGACAAGTTTTCGAGTCGGTAGTCGTGGAGATATTAACGAGGCCGTGACCGCCAAGATACAAGATTGATGTCGGAGAGCGTCGTCTGCGCCATACTTGTTGTTCATTAAAGATTTTAAACATTTCACGAGGTCGTATTCCTTATCTAGGTCCACCTTCTTGTCGTGATTGATTCTGGAGAGCACTTCGGTCAAAGCAACTTGACCTTGCGCCTCTAAAAAGTCCTTGACCCATCTGTAGATTTCGTTAGAAGCTGTATATTCTAGCATAGTATGTCCCGTGCACGGGAAGGGGACTTACAAAAGTGGTTGGGTACGCAAACTAACAGCTAAGCTCTGCAGCTGCTGAGGAGTGATTGGAGGTCCACCCTGGCAATCGCTGTAGAGTTTCCGTACGTACCATTGGGGGCTTCCTTCATCGACGGCATCGTGCCACCGTAAGCCACCGACTCCAGCTGCAACCCCTACAACACCGGCGGCTGAAAGAGCCATACTGTTGGCCTTATCTCTGGCGGCATCTCTCCGTCTATCAGCTTCCCATTCGGACAGGCGATCCTGGTAGATCAAGGTCCACTTCTTGGATGCTGGGTATGCCTGCATCTGTCGTTTTGCTTGCTCGGGAAGATTCTTGAAGTCCCGCCTATTCATCAAATCGAAGAACATCTGCTCGATAACCCTCTCATCCTTCGGCTTCTCGAGATAGAAAGACTTTGAATTGGCGACATCCTGATCCTTAGCAGTCTTATGGTGGTAAGAATGTGATTTATTGGCATGGGGGCTGGCTTGAAATGAGAAATTCGACGGGGCAGTTCCAGGAGGCATAGATGCGGTTTGAGTCGGACCCATGATGTTGGAAAAATTGTAGGAGCCAGGCTTGGGCATGTCCTCCATACTGGCGAAGATGCTGTTTCTATAGGATCCTCCAGAGCTGTGTATGCTAGACAGGTCAGTAGAGTGTCTAGGATCGGTAGAGACACCCGAAGAGTTTACGGAAGATATGGAAGCATTTGGCGACCCGGAAGCTCTATGACCCTGGTGGAATTGTTGGTGGTGGCTGCTGGAGCTGGGTGGAGGCATGCCGGGCGACGGTTGGGGCCGGGGACCGCCTGGCAGGCCGGACATCCTCGAGTACGTGCTATCTCTATCGTGACCTTCATAGCCCGACCTCGAGGGAGGTACCGACCGTCTATCCATGCCCTCAGATATGCTCTTCCTCGGTTCCATGTGTGGAGGGTCGTAACCACCAGCAACAGCAGCAAGACTAGGATCGTAAGCTGGTATTGTGGTGATATTGGAGCTCACCAAGGGTGCATTGGGAGGGGGACTGGCAGCTCTAGGAAGAGTGCTATCTCGCAAATGAACTCCATGTTTAATCGGTACTGGAGGAGGAGAGGTAGCTTGCATAGCAAGCCCTATCTCGGGCGGAGGAGTCTGTTTTACGAAGTTTGTGGGGGCCCCTATGCTTATCGAGGGAGCAGCCTGCTGTTGCGAATGCTGCTTGCTGCCCTTGCTCCGGCCGAACAGCCTGGAGCTGGACATGGCGACAAGTCAGAAGCGAAAGTTATCCGCCGAGGGAGGAGGAGGGAGGAGGGGAGGAGATAGGTAGGTGGTGGTTGTCGAGGGTGTGGTTGATGGCGGAGGTTGGTGTGTAGATGGAGGAGAGAGATGGGGGCGAGAAGGATACTAAGAAGAGGAAAGGTCGATGGGGTGGACTTGACTCCGGAGGGTGCTGCTCTGTTGTTGCCGACGTCGTTAGGACGACCACCACACCACATCCACAAACACACGCACACTTTCCCGGCTACTGGTGTATCTCTAATGGATATATATAATCTCTGAGACTGGTATTGTATAAGCAGGTACGTATACTATTGTATCGACGACAGGTTGGCGGACCAGGAGTAGTATAAGGAGAAGAAGGAAAAGAAGAGGGAGGAGGAAGAATAAGAGGAGAAAGAGTAGGAGGGAGGGAATACGATCGAGAGGAGGCCGAACGAGGGCTCTTGCTTGCAAATATTGCTGGGCGGCTGGGTCAATTGCAACGATGAAACAAGATCCGTTATGGCCTTAAAACGTCAAAACCTGTCACTGTCACAGGTACATACACTCGATAGGATCTTGATCTGATCTGTGTGAGTATGGTGTATATCACATCCAAGACATGCAATCCAAGATTATCCACTTCTTACTCATCCAGACCAAAGCGAAGCCCGGGCGAGGTAAGTAGGTTATCTCTCTATATCTGACGATATACCAAGGGAGATAGGCTGGTGGGTCGGGATATCTCTAAAATGACGACGACAACGACGATATATCAACCAAAAAGAGGGGATCCAAAAGGATCGATGTTCCTGCTCCGACGAAAATGTTCCGAATCTAGAATCGCGGCGCCTGCAGGTGTCGGTGTTATTCCTGCCTGATGCTGGCTACTCATTGACTTATTCAGAAGAAACTTCCGTCGCCCGCAGGACCAATAGGTACCTATACGTATATACTTCTAGAATCCCCAAAAAGAATCAAACTCAAAAAAATTAAAATGAAGGTAAGAAGAAGGATAGTATGCAAGGGAAAGAAGAGATAAGAACGAAGTAGGTAAGTTCGTTAGAACCGGGTAGAACAGGATAGGATAAGAATTAGAAATAGGAATAGAAAGGGGATTTGATAGTTTATAAGACCTGTCAAGTGACCCCCTATGCTCTCACTTTTCTCTGTTTAGTTATGTTTCAATGAATTCTGGTCTGCTTCACCTGCTAAAAAGGCATCCTCCCTGACAGGCCCATGGACCATGTCCATGCCGGAGAGGTTGTCCTCCTCAATCGAAATCCCCCCCAAATTACTCCACATGCGGCATGTTATAATTACAGAGCACAATCAGGTCAAGGTACCTCTTCTTGTGTGCCTGTCCCATCCATACATCCCAAGGGCAAACCATTAAATGATCATTTCAATGACCCTCGAATTGCGACCACACCCGCCCCTGGTAGACCCTGCCCTTTTTGCCTTTTGCCTAGCACCTAGCACCTAGCAGGCCTCAGGCAAAAACAAAATAAAAAAAAAAAAAAGCTGGGCGATTAATTGAGATTAACCACAACCACACCAGGCCGGAGCACGAGCGATTGGTTGCCGCTCGCCTAGACCGAAACGGGCGACCAGCGATTAGATGCAATTCGTTGGATGACAGCCACTGTCGCTGTTCGCATCCCCTTTCATGCCTGTGTACATACGTAAGTAAGGAAGTGACTGAGCCGTCAGATATGGAGTTGGGTACCAAAGGTATGTTCCTGAGTACTTGCATAATGTAACATGTAGGTCTAGAAATCCAAGGAAGGAATCTGCAGGAACGCGAACGGGGGGAGACGAGACATGTCTGTCTGCTTGCGAGGAATTGGCAGCAGCAGTGCGGAATTTAGCAGTTCAAGCGGCCCCTGCACACCAAGGCACCCGGCCTAGTTCATCCATGGAGCTTAGCTCGAACGTTAAAAACTCGATAGTAGATAAACATGATGCATGCATGCGCAATACAATATATAAAGTTATATATATTATATATTATCGATAGCGGCAGCTACTTATCAAGTCGTGACTAAGGAGTCCTCGGCGAACAAGTGGTTAGCCTCCCCCCGTGGACCTCTTAGGTAAGTCAGATATAAGATATAAACGGTACCTTGATGATATCAGACGGCAGCTGTGCCACTGCACGCGCAGTAATTGTAATTGTAATTGGGCCGCGCCAGAGCGGACTGAAATGGGTGTCGTTGGATGGAAATAGTAATACGAAATTACGTGTGTCAACAAAAATGAAACCCGCCCAACGTTAACCTCACCTCAACTTGAACCTTCAAGCGACATCTCATCATCCTCCCCTTCAACTTCAACTTCAACTTCACCGGCTCCGTCTCCGTCTCCCTTTCCTATTCTTCAAGTTATAGTATTCGCCCAAGATGCCGTCCACAACCTCCAACATCATCACCGTAAGCTCCTTCCCTTTTTCCTTGTTTCCACCATCTCGTTTAAAGGCTAACAGGACAGATCAGACCACCCTCCTAACCCTCATCTGCGCCGCCGTCCTCTTCCTCAGTTACCGCCACGCCATCCGCCCAATCCTCTCCCGCTACAATATTCCCCTGCAATCCCTCCCTTCTATTCTCACAAATCGTTCTAGAGGTTGGATGGAATCTTCCTACCAACGTCTGGACCCCGATAACATCTCATATGACTCCGACAACGAGGATATCGACGTATCTACCGCTAGAAACGGGAGAAGATTAAGCCGAGATCTTGAAGAAGGATTCCGAGATAGCGATTCCGACGACGAAGAAAGGGACGAGAGGCTGGGTGGGAATGCCAGAAGGAATAATGGCAACCTAAGAGAACTGCCGCCGACACCAGTAGACGACGAACCTCGGGACAGGTTTCCCGCTACGAGGATATAACCTACCAATCTATCCGACAACTTTCATTCAATCACATTCACACACGAACCATCCCTTTCTTGCATTCGACTTTTCTCAAACAAAGGAGGGACACCAAGGAAATCATTGTAATAGTCTTTGCTTCGTCTTTCGATTATCGGAAACTTTTTGGGGTGTTACTTTTCTGTCCTTTTTCTTTTCTTTTTTCTTTTTCTTTTTCTTTTTCGGGCACTTAGCCGCTTCAGGAGTCTCACGTATGGAACGATCGGTATACACGAAAGCACCTTTTTCTTTAGCATGGAACATGTATGATGATGAAGGCGATGCGGTCTTTTTCTGTTTCTTCCTTTTTCTTTTCTTTAAAAAGACAAACGCTGTTAATGGAGTAACATGGCATTAAGTTATTTGTTATACCTTGTAATCGGGTTGTTCATTCGAATTGGATCATATTACCATTACCAAACTTAAGGACATCATAGTCTGAAGATTAAACCACCATCGAACTGACGTAGTACTATACAAGAGAAGACAAGGAAAGTCAGCCTGTAAGCTCTGGGTATAGTGGTTTGGAAGACTCACGTTTATAGTAGCTTGATTATCCCCTTCCTCGTCCAAGAACACATAAACCACCAGTGAATGGCTATCGCACAGCCCTACCTTCAGTCAGCATCTTACTAAGCCCCCCAAAACTAGGAATAGGACCGCGAACGAGCTAGTAGAGGAGTAGAGAAGAAAAACTCACAGGCGATAACTCTCTTCCCAGCAGCACTAACCCTCACTACTTTCGCCCAATCCCTGCTATCCACCATAACCTTCGAAAACCGTTCCTTCTCTTGCGTATTCAGTTCTTCTTCCTCGTCTCCCTCATTATCCTCCCATTCCATTCCTCCGTCCTCTCCAACAACCGGATTCATAAGCCCTCTCCATTCACTCTCAACTTTCACAGCCTCAGCATCCAACTTCATCTTCAAGGTTCCATTATTGTTCCCTTCAACCACAATTCTCCCATTCGCACCAACCATCTTAACATACCTATCCGTAATCCCCTTCAACTGGTTCAACGGCGGCAAAATCACAGCGCAGCCCGGTCTGGGAACAACAGGTTTACACAAATGCGCCACAGATTGAGGACTCAAGACTCTAACCGGAATATCCTGTACAATCTTTGCATGATTCATACTCGCTGCCGTTTCTGTTGTAATTATGACGCTTAAACGCGGGATTCCTTCCTTTTTTGTAAGTTTTATACTGGCAGAGGTGTAGGAGTTCGCAGCGGATTTGAGAGAACGGTGGAGGGTGTCCAGCGGCACTTCGAGATTTATAATGTTATCATGAGCGGATGATATTTTAGGATCTGTGAAGATTGAGGATGAGGAGATCGTGGCCCAGACTTGGGATTGACTGTTGTCGGAGGTCGAGAGGACGCGCAGTTGGAGGTGGGAGGGGGTTAGTTGGAGCCAGCCGATTTTCCCGACGACGGAGAGGGTCCCGGCTACCTCTGTACAGTCCATCAGTACCTCCCTTAGAGTATAGATGTTTACTACTTATATACAGCCAGAATAGGGGAAGCGAACATACTGGAGAGGAGGGTGATATTGTGGATATCTGAACGGAACTTCATCGTGACGACACTCTCTCTTCTGCCCGAGGAGATATGCTAAGCAGTGGAAATAGTAGCATCAGATGTCATGAGGTTCTCGATGCCATTCGATTGATGCATCAACTACCGGCTACTTAAGCTTGTCTGGCTGCTGATGACGATGACATATACGTGACGAGGCTTATGAGTCGAATCCAAAGTCGCGTGGCCGTCAAACCGGCCAAGGGTTGTTGTTTTTGTGACATTTTAACCCTTCCTTTCCTTCTAACTTCATCTGTCCTAGCCATCGTAAACTCCCAGACCAATCCATTACCCATCGCCAATACCTACTCCTCGTACACCACCATCATCCTTCCAATATCTACATTTATCCGCCACCCCACGGGCTTCAAATGATCCAGCGGTAATAGCTACTTTACGTAAAGGTAAAGTGCTAGAAGTAAATGTCGACCAGCCCGGCCACGGAGACTTGGGCCTTTCCGTCTTCGTCCCAGCCTCGACAGCATATTGCTAGTATTGCTCCTACGGCCACGGCTACGGCCACCACAACCAACATGGCTTCATCGCAAAATCCACCTGTCGTCGCGGCGAATGTGGATGCTCAATCTTCTCCACACTCACAGTCACCACAATTACCGCCTCTGGTACCGAGGTCGTCTTCAAAGTCAGCTCTGCCTTATTCTTGAAACTAGGTTATTTCTCTTCTATTTCATTCATTCTTTTTACATATACCATCATTATCATCATCTACTACCCACCTACTGCCACTGTCTTTACCACTACCACCGTTATCAAACTACTCTCATCATCTGGAAGACAAAGATCATGAAATTAACTTGAATACAATGGACAACTACAGCTGGTCCTTCCTCCAAGGATTCCTCATCGGCCAACTCAGCGTCATCATAATGATCTGTGCATTCATAAAATATTTCATCTTCAGCGACCCATCCACCGACTCTTCCTCCTCTCGTTCCAAACGTAGTAACAGCAGCAGTCGGAAACTTCACAAGAAGAAATCCACTAGCGTCCTCCGAAATCCTCCACCGTTAACTACCGCCACGATCCTCTCGAAAACGTATTATAACGTCCACTCCCACCAACCGGAGTCTCTGGACTGGTTTAACGTCTTAATCGCCCAGGCGATTGCTCAATTCCGTGATGATGCTCGAACGGATGGTGCTATCCTTGATAGCTTGAATAAAGTTATCAACGGTCCGAATAAGCCGGATTTCTTGGATACAATCAAAATAACGGAAATTAGCTTGGGAGAGGATTTTCCGATATTTAGTAATTGTAGGATTACACCGAGTCTCGAGGAGCCCGGGAAGTTGCAGGCTAAGATGGATGTCGATTTGTCGGATGTTATTACGTTGGGGGTGGAGACGAGGCTGCTGTTAAATTATCCGAAGCCGTTGGTGGCGGTATTGCCTGTTGGGCTGTCGGTGTCTATTTTGCGATTTTCGGGGACTGTAAGTCTTTGCCTTTCCATTACCCAAGAGGTGGAAGTACTAATGGGTGTAAAAAAGCTATCGATCTCCTTCATACCATCACAAGAGAACACCTCGAATTCCACCACACTAACATTCTCCCTCCTGGACGACTATCGCCTCGAACTTTCAGTAAGATCACTGGTCGGTTCAAGGTCGCGCCTTCAAGACGTCCCTAAAATCGCACAATTGATCGAATCTAGAATTCATGCCTGGATCGACGAACGAGTTGTGGAACCAAAGTTTCAACAAATAGTCCTACCCAGCTTGTGGCCTAGAAAACGAACAACCCGGGAACACGCACCGGATACGTCAACTGATAGTGATAGTATCGACAAAGGTAGCAACTATAGGGATGGAGGGGTGGTTGGTGGAGGAGGGGTGGGGGCGGGGGCAGGGGAGGGCAGCACGAGGTCTGGTGGGTCGCATCGAAGCAATTCGATGAGACAGCGGCGGGCGCCATTGATGACAGCGATGCATCATGACTATCCTACCCCGTAGGGTTTTCCACCACTTTCCATCCTCTCTCCTCTACTGCGGCCCCCCATACCTTATATCTCATCTCATCTTTGTACATACTATGATATAATAGAATATCACACAAGGATACCGCACAATATGTCATTTGCCATATCTATATATATATATATATACTCTATCAGATATCTAGATAGTGTATGGTATAGGATGTATCCACTAGAAATACTGCAAGCGTCCATGTAGATGCTTTATTCAAGCCTTAGGGAACTTCAAGGCCCCCTTCTCGACCAAATAATCCACAATCTTCTTAACCCCATCCTCCACCGTCCCACTAGAATTATCAATATAAACCTCAGGCTCCTCAGGCTTCTCATACGGCGCACCCTCACTAACCCCCGTAAAATCCTTAATTATCCCCTCCCTGGCCTTCTTATAAAGCCCCTTAGGATCCCTCTCCTCCGCAACAGCAATAGGAACATCAACATGAACCTCCACAAATCCCAACCCAGCCTCCTGGTGTAACTTCCTCGCCAGCTCTCTATCCGCCTTATACGGACTTATAAAGCTGGTGATGGCGATTGTCCCGCTATCGGCGAATAACTTCGAAACCTCGCCTATCCTTCTGATGTTCTCCACCCGGTCGGCGGGGGAGAAACCCAGGTCTTTGTTTAGACCGAAGCGGATGTTGTCGCCGTCTAGACGGTAGGAGACGTAGGAGTTGTGCAGGAGGTGTTGTTCTAGTGCTATTGCGATCGTGGATTTGCCTGAGGCGGAGAGACCGGTCAGCCAGATTGTCAGGCCGGGTTGGTGGAGGTAGCTGGTGCGCTCGGCGTGGGTGAGGCCTTGGTGCCATGTTATATTGCTGGGTTTGCAGTGTAATGTTAGTATTTAGTACCTATGCTATAGATGGTTTTGAGGTTGGTTATAATTTCATATATGAGGGGGACATACGTCGCCATCTTGAGGTAGTAGTGGTCGCTATACTACGTCTTATGTAGTAGTCTATTGTGGTTCCAGGTGTAGATGTATATAATGTAAAGAGCAATTGTAGTAAAAAAAGAAGAACAGAAGAAAAAAAAATAGTATCTCGAACCCGCCGTCTTTCTAATTTATAAAATCCAAAGACCGACAACCAAGAATATTATTTTAGTAGTTCGCATTAGATAATCCCCAAGACGCTAGTCGATGTCGCCATCGATGGGCTGCATACAATCCGAAATCGGGACCGTTTCAATCAACCAACCAGAACAAACATGCCATTGGAATCAAGAGAATCGAAACAGTACAATACAGTACAATCACCGCAATTCAAAAAACTATACGAGTGCTGATATATAGACCAGAGGAGAAACAGAATTCGAGCAGAGCAGAGCAAAATAAACCAGTTACTTGAGTAGTATGTAATAAGAACCCCCATGCATGCAATGTCTCATTCCCCGTATGTCCGTCCCGTGTCGACATGTTCCCCCTTCCCCCTCCCGCTCTATTACGTCGGCTATCCCCGGAGACCCCTGTGTAAGAGACCAAGAACCCATCTTGAACCATTTGAAATAGCGATGGCGATGATGATGACGATGATGATGATGATGATGATGACGGCGATGACGAGAATCGATCATAATCGGTGTTTAACTATTGAGATAAAAAAAACCGGGGGAAACATATAAGCATATATTCCCTCCTTGTTTCTATTCCCTCCTCTCATTCTTTTTTTTTTTCCCACCTCGTTTACAGGGCTAAGTTGTAGTTATACTCGTCCTCGAAGTTCTGGGAAACCCATAACACCACCGTGCTGCATTCATATCAAATCATTAGCTTCCATCTATATATTTGTGTGGTGCACCAAGGGTAGGTGGTTATTATACCTCAGCATGATCAAGGAATTCGCAACGACGTTCGCAATTCCAAAGTAGAGCGTCGGGAAAGGATACTCCGGTACCACATATTTGAGCACCAGGACACACTATATTAAACCCCATTTAGTCGCTCTCGCCATACACCGTATCCATGATTTCATGACCATGGTTATGTTAAACCGGCAGATACATACCACAGAACCGGCAAGTCCACCAGCCATCAGTGCAAATCCAAGGAACAGAACCAATCGTGCCTTCCATGCATCATTACTTCCAGAGAACGAGAACGATTCAGCCGACAGCCGTGCCTTTTCGATAGAGTTGATCCTATTGACCCATATTTAGTATTCCTTCTTTCCACTATCCCCTCTAGTAATTTTGTGGTAGGAGGCGAGCAGCGGAGGGAGCGAGAGACGTACACAATCATCCCCAAAACGCTACAGATCGATGGAATCCAGTCCACGAACTGAACATGTACCGTCCCGGGATTGGCATATTTGCTGAAAATAGCGGCGTCGAGGAAGAACCAGAGTCCTAATGCGAACTATTTTAAACCTGAGTATTAATTTCTATATCCCAGACCAATATCCTATTTCATGTCGGGCAGTAAAAAGTAGGAGGGAGGGAGGGGTGTTCTGTCGCATCAAGAAATCCGGAGGGGAAGTGGAAGTAACGTACTAATCCGCCGGAGGAGTAGACACCGAATACTCGTAGGTTCTGAGCAGAAGGGAGTGGTGGGAGTGGGAACCGGAATAACCGCGACTCCATGATGATGATAGTGTGCTAAAAGAGGCTGGTGATGACGACGAGGCTCGGGTTGTATGGAAGTATGTCCGTATGTGTATGTACCGGTCGGAAACCGTAGACTCGGGGTGAACAGTTCCTGTTGTCTGAAGGATACTTTACGAAGCCGGAGATATCTAGGTCAGCTGTAGTAATAGCGATGGCGATGCAGCGGAAGGGGAGGTTCCTTACGGTGGTTTTCTTGCGGGGAGGACGATGTCGGAGAATAAGGACAAGATGGAGGATGGAGGTGGGCGGCGGCGCATTTGGAGCAACCACAGCCGCATTTTTGGTTTCATCTCATCTTCAATCTTGTGACTGTACCTCGACACCATCCCGACACCACTCCAACTTCAGGCTTCAACATTAAACTACACCTATAACACCCTTCGCAGCCCAGGGCTATACATAACCACTAGTTATCACTCTTGCAATAATTCACACGAAACCATTCGCGACTCGTCAAGGCCATCTGCGACCGGCCGACCGACCACGCGACTCACACATACACATCCACCAACCATGGACCGGAGGAAACGAGACAACAGAAGAGGCCCAGGAGGTGGAGGTGGAGGCGGAGGAGGTGGAGGCGGAGGTAATCGCGACTACTATTCCGACAGAAGAGATGACCGTCATAGAGCACAAGACTCTCCACACTATTCCCATCGCCGAAGTCGCTCCCCTGTCGACAACTCTAAGAGAGATAGAGACCAGCGCGACGGGGACCGAAGGAGACGCTCAAGAAGTCCTGATGGTATGTACATTTCTTCCCCTTCACACCTTTACACTTTCACCTTTCATTACAATACTAATTGAAGGTTAAACGATATGATTAGACTATCGTAAACGACCAGACCGCTCCCACCGCTACCAAGACACCGACTCAAAACGCCGTTATCGCTCTCGCTCCCCTCCCACTAAAGATCGAGAACGAGAGAGAGAAAGAGAAAGAGAGAGGGATAGGGATAGAGACCGAAGTCGTTCCCGCGACCGCTATCGAAAACGTCGTGACTCCCGTTCCCGTTCTCGCTCTCGATCCCGGTCACACTCCCCGCGTGCTTCTAAACGCCATCGATCCCCTCCACACCGTAATGGCCATAACAACAACAATAAAAACAACAGATCGAAGCGTGAAGATGACGTGGAGATGAATGGTGGAGATGACGATGGAGAAGATGACATGATGGCAATGATGGGGTTCGGAGGGTTCGGAACCACAAAGGGGAAGAAGGTGGAAGGGAATAATGCTGGTGGCGTCAAGATTGAGAGGAAGGCAGAGTATAGACAGTATATGTTCGTATCCCCTCCCCTTCTCCCTTCTTTTCTCTGTTCAATTTATGCCTCTATGACACTTCCTCGGGTAGTGATTAAGTACTAACATGTTTTATAGGAACCGTGCTGGAGGATTCAACAGGGCGTTATCGCCCATTCCATGATTTACAGGTGGAGTGTATGAATAACTGGAAGAGAAGGAGCCCAAAGACAGGGACCCTATCTTCAGGATTAACAGTCCGGGGAAACTATGGGCAGTGTAATATATATTCGAGGGAGACAGGGTGTCGTACGTTGTTTTTAATACATGATGAATCTCTTAGCGGAAAAGTCCAAATGGTAACCAGTCATATTGTTAAATATAAATAGCATGATATCATGATACCTACTACATATACAATCTACCAGTCCACCAATCCACCTCCGTCATCTACGATATCACACACGATATCATACATGACCCTGTGAACGAACCCACACTGACATACGCTACTGTTGTCAAAAGTGCGTTGTGGCTGCTCCCGAAACCTCAAAGCAGCCAAACGAACAAGGATGCCAGCCATAAAGCTCCAAAGTCGTCTACCTGTCCAAACCCATATCAAAAAGCCCCCCCAAATCCAATTGACGTCCGCGAGGACAATTGCCCATTCGAAAATTAACCGACGCTAACTGGCAGGTCCAAACACACATCTTCTTCAAACCCCCCCTCCCAGAGAGAAGGAGAGTAAAAGAAGTAATTCTAAAAATAAGAAAATAAAATAAAACAAGATGCATATACCTTTCAAACCGGGCTTACTGCCACTGATACCGCTTCTGTGGACGTCCACCGGCGCGACTACCGTTGCCGCAGAAGGCGATCCAACAATCCTCGCGAACGAGATCCAACGCGTGTCGAATCAGTCGTTACTATGGGGTCCTTACAATCCCAGTTTGTACTTTGGCATGAGGCCGAGGATTCCTAAGAGTTTGAGCGTGGGACTTATCTGGGGCAATTTGGATAATTATGCTCAAGCGCAGAAGTGTACGTTCTATCTCCCCTCGCTTTCTCTGTCCCTTTCTGTCTTTGTTTTATACCATTGGTGTATGTTTCTCTATGGATGGAAATTTGGAGAGATATTTTTATACTGACTTTGGATTGTTGAGGAAATGAAGCTATTAGACATACATGCGAGCAAGGCGATGATATGAAAGGTTATGGATGGGTAGAGTATGATGTCAGAACCGGCGGGAGACAGGTCATTCATGATCAAGCCAATTTCATTGATATAGAGATTGAATTGGTTAAGGTTCCTGGTGGGAGAAATGGTATTTCCTCCTTTTGATAACTCTCAATTATATACATGCATGCATGCAGATACTAACATATGGTTTACTTATTTATAGGCGGCAGCTGGGGCGCCAGAGTTAAGGGCAAGCCAATGGATAATGGTATATCTGCACATTCTACATGCTGTTTCTAAAGTGATGGATGGTGTTGATCGAAACCAATAGCACCGGGTCCTCTTAAATCGACTGTCTTCTTCTGGGCTACAAATGAAGATGTGGATGGCGAATTACTGTTGGAAAGTGAGCCGGATAGTTTGGTATGTACACTATACACCCATATCTACACATCTATAATGTGCGGAACACCGAAAAGAACGAAACTAATGCAAGGGCAATAATAGGGACTTACAGGACCTGTAATCCTCAAAGGCAACGTTGAGGGCCTCGATGAGTTCCACATTGAGGTGACTGAAGGCCCTACTACCAATACCGCACCATCGGAATTGGATTCTAGATTGTTGGAAATGGAGGGCGAGCATGATATTTCCAGAAGTTTGTACCGGGTCGGGTCATATCCCCTTGAACATATCTGGCGGGTTAAGAGTAGGTCCTAACAACCCTCCTTTAAATATATATTCCTTCTAGTGGCTGTTCTTAGAGATGGGGAAGGGAAAGAAAACTAATCATGGGGGCTAGATATCCTCTTCGCCGAACTAAAGGGCCGGTTCGATAAGCTCTTAGAGAAATTCGGAGCCGAGAATTTACCACCACCATGGCAGGCCTTTACTCTTTCTCCAAAATATGGGGGAGATGGGAATGTTCATTTTGTGCAGAGGGTTTATGAGGGTGCATTCGAGGTATTTTTTTTTTTTTTTTTAAACCTTTGGATCTTCAGAAGTTATACGGCTGATGCTCGATATTGGTATAGTTTGATATATTGTTCTCCTCGGATTCTGCTCCTAAACCGATGACATGTAAGGCCTCATCCTCATTAGACACCAATACCCCGATTTTGTATACTTACAAAGGGGCATAATAGCGAAACTCCTCACGGAAAAGATCCAGGAAAACACCGAATCATTCAACACCCGCTTCTCCAAGACCTTCAAACGCTATGCCCCCTTCGATTCCGAAAAATACGCCGATTTCGCCAAAGATTTGTTTTCCAACCTTCTTGGTGGCATTGGGTACTTCCATGGAACCTCGATCGTCGACCGTTCCGAGTACCCCGAGGACGATGAAGGGTTTTGGGAATCCGCAAAGGCTAACCGCGAGAAAGGATTGGGGGTATTCGAAGGCCCAACGACACTCTTCACTTCCGTTCCCAGTCGACAATTCTTCCCTCGTGGGTTTTTATGGGATGAGGGTTTCCATCTACTGCCAGTTATTGAATGGGATATTGATGTTGCGTATGTTCACACTCTTTATCCAAACGATATAACTCCGAAGCATAGGATATAATCTAACAAGATGGGACATTGATCCTATGTAGCATGGAAATTGTCCGCAGCTGGTTCAACCTAATGGACGCCGACGGCTGGATAGCCCGCGAACAAATCCTGGGCGAAGAAGCCCGTTCCAAGGTCCCCAAGGAATTCCAAACCCAATACCCACACTACGCCAACCCTCCAACCCTCCTCCTAGTCCTCACTAGGTTCATCGAAAAATGGGCGTCGACAACAGATTATCCAAATCTTACGGGTTCACTCGCACAGATCATGGAACAAATGTCTGGATTTGGAGGCGATGGGATATCTCATGCCATCTTGGCTTCTGCGGAAAGTTATCTAAAGAATATCTATCCGTTGTTGAGAAGACAGTATTACTGGTTTAGGGATACCCAGGCTGGGGATATTAGAGGGTACGATAGAAATGCATTTTCGATGAAAGAAGGGTATAGATGGAGAGGAAGGGCTCCCGGGTACTGCCTCACCAGTGGAATAGACGACTACCCTCGTGCTGAGCCTCCACACCCTGGCGAACTCCATGTTGATCTCATAAGCTGGATGGGATTCTCTGCCCGTCTTATGAAAAATATCGCCATCGCCCTCTCCGAAACTGATGATGCCCGCGAATATGGAAAACATGAAGAGGCCATTCTCCGCAACATCGACGATCTCCATTGGAACAAAGAGGCGGGATGTTATTGCGACGCTACAGTCGATGAGTATGAGGAGAGCATCCACGTCTGCCATGTTGGATATGTTTCCATTTTCCCGTTCTTGTTAGGATTGGTGAATGATGATGATAAGTTGAAGAGCATTTTGGATATCATTGGGGACGAGGAACAGATGTGGAGTCCATTTGGATTGAGGAGTTTGAGTCGGAAGGATGAGTTTTATAGTCAGGGGGAGAATTATTGGAGAGGGCCTATTTGGATTAATATGAACTATTTGGCGATTTTGAGGTTGAAGGTAGGTTATTTATTATACGACACAATACTTTGAATACCTACTAATATGGGATTTTTGATGCTTAGGAATACGGATCGGTCAAGGGACCAAATCAGCAAAAGGCCGCGAAGCTATATACAGAGCTTAGGAAGAACGTGGTCAACAATGTGTTTAAGGTCTGGAAAGAGACAGGGTTTGCTTGGGAACAATACGAGCAGGAGAAAGGAAACGGGAAGGGAGTACAGCACTTCCTGGGGTGGACTTCTTTGGTGGTTAATATTATGGCTTTGCCGGAGACGGTGGAGATTACCCCGGTACCAGGTCATGATGAGTTATAAATCATATACAGGCGAAGCGAGCGAGCGAGCGAGCGAGCATAGTGGTATTGTTTGAAAATCATTGTGTTAGAAGAAATAATATACAATTTCCTGGAAGAAATGGAAAGGGAGCTCCTGGACGCCGGCGTAAATGCTAAATATCATGGGATGAAGGAATATACCGTAGGGAGTTCGACGGGTTTTCCAGGACACTTTCGGGTCTTAAAGACTTCTTTAAAACGGCTTTATCATCTTAAGCCTGATTCATGTCCGCTTTTTTTGCTAAAGACGACCGAAAAGACCCACCCATTTCCCCTACGGTAGGCAGTATGTGCATGTGCATGATGCTGATATCAGTCATTGCGACGTCGGCGGTCGTCTCGGTCCCGATCTCTGTCTCGATCTCGCCTGTCATGTCTTTTCTCCCCGCGGTCGTCGTGTCTGCGCGGAGACCTAGATTGATCCCGTCGTCGCCGGTCACTCTCGTGTTTTCTCTCACGGTCTCTTGATCTCGATCTTGAACGGTGCCGTCGATGCCTCGTCCTGTCTCTGTCCCCGTCCCTATCACCACCCCTGTCCCCACCCCTGTTTCTATCCCTTGACCTAGATCGGTGGCGATGCCTCGACGATTTCTCGCGGTCGTCCCTCCTCCGCCTGTCGTCTCTGCTATCTCTCTTGTCGGACTCCCTCGATGATACAGGTGCAGGCGCAGGTCTCCACTTGACCCCATCATCATTTCTCGCATTGTCATCCCCAGCCATAACCTCCCTATCCCCTCCATTACCACCCCTCAAATTCGCCGCCAATCCAATCCTTCCAAACCCAACTCCCTTCTCATTCCCTTCCTCCCGTTCATCAGCCCCAGCACCGGCCTCTTTAATAGCCCTATCAACTTCGCCCTGACTTAACCCACCACCATCATCGACCCTTCTAGCGACTTTAAACCCCAGAGCAGCACTCAAAGCATCATTTTCTGCTTCCTTTATCTTTCTAATTTCTTCCAATCTTTGTTCACGTCGGAGGGCTTCTTCTTCTGCTTTCGATGTTGATGATTGGTCGCGGGAGTACCATTGGATATCACGGTTTTGTTGCCATCGCCCCGTTGGCGCTTTTACGGAGACGCCGAGGTAGTATTCCCGGTCCTTGGAGTCTTTGACATCGGACCATTTGAAGTCGCGGCCGCCGCTGTGCATTGATAAGTAACAGTAAGGTGTTAGTAAATGGTGCTACTGCCAGGTATATATATAATGTAGAGAAGGAAAGTGGGGGTAGATTATACCGGCTGCCTTCGCGAATGGGGCCCTTGAGAAGATCCATGGTAGCTTAGCTGTATATATATCCCAAGCTATCAGACAAATTAAAAGTTAAAAGGTAGTCTCGAGGACGGGAAGCGTCCGGTCTGCAGCCGTTACACGATGTTCCCCATACAAATGCCAAGAGTCACCGGCCAGGGTGCGTTGACGTGTTGACGCGTTGGAATGGAGTTGTTTGACCGGGTAATACCTTCCGAAAGCGGTAATCACGCGACAGAGATGGCCAGGAATGTGTTGCCCCTCACCGCGCGTGGGCAGAGAACAACGCGTCCCAGCCATTCCAATATTGGCACGCTGATTGGGGTTCCCCTTTGATAGAACAGGTGACTTGACTTATAACTTCTGGCTGGGGCTCTTCTTTCTTTTCTTTCTCTCTCCCTGCTCTCTTCTTTCCATACTATATGCTATATATTTTGTATGCAACTTCATCATTCGAGATTTTGGATTTTTTTGGATTTCTTGCGGAGGTAACCAGGAGACCGGGGAAGCATCACGACCATTGTTTGTCCCCGTTGTCAAGGGAGAGCATACCAGTTAGGCAGTCTGCATACATCACAACCTCTTCCTCTTCCTCTGCCCTCAAAGCTGCAATTCCACCCCATCTCTTACCGGGGACCCGAAAGCCGGCCTCCTATCGGATTCATTCTCGAATCGCAGTAAGCTTGCCATTGTAGCTTGTACTTTGTTTTATTTTTATCATTGCGATACCTCGAAGCAAGTTGAAGAAGGAGGAGGGGAACTACACGAAAGGAGTAGAAAGGGAATCGGATTCCATCGCCCACCATCTGCCTATCTCGACCACATCCTATCATACAATACATTCTTCCGACCCTCAATCTCTTCAACATGGCCCCTACGAAGATGGCCGTGAAGAGGCCATCGATAGGTAGCAAGACTACCGTTGGCGGTAAACGTCGGTCGTCCGGTGTTCAACGTAAGTTCTACGCAATTCAAAACATACCTATGCATACATATCATACCACATCGATGCTAACAACTATATAACACACAAAACCAGCCGGCGACCCCCTCCCACCCCGCAAATCCCACAAATTCAAACCAGGAACCGTCGCCTTGCGCGAAATCCGCAAATACCAAAAATCCACCGACCTCTTGCTTCGCAAGCTACCGTTCTCCCGTCTGGTCCGAGAGATCTGTACGGACCAGATTGATATCGTCAATTCGCAGTTCTCGAGGTCGAATGAATCGATGAGGTGGCAAAGTCAAGCTCTGTTGGCTCTTCAGGAGGCGGCGGAGGCGTTCATGGTGCATTTGTTCGAGGATGCGAATTTATGTGCCATCCATGCTAAGAGGGTTACGATCATGCAGAAGGATATTCAGTTGGCTAGGAGGATTAGAGGGGCTTTTGGGGGGTTGGGTTAAATAAGGGATCTTCTTTTTTATTTTTGGTCCTCTTTTTGCTCCCTCTTCGGCTTTCTGTATAAAATGGCTAGAGGTGTTACCGTTCTCTTCTGTATCCGGAATGTCGCCCTCGAGTTATCTGATAATCCGGACTGGAGACACTCAAGTTCACAACGAACGATATCAGCTTTGAAAGTAACACCTATCCCACCTCAGTCCACCACTTCCTCCATTTGCATGTCGATTTATCTTTTTTTTTTTTTTTTTTTTTTTTTTTTTTTTTTTTTACTTTTTTTCCTTTCTTCAGGCGTCAAATCAAACATAACTGGTGGAGTTCTTATTTATACTCTTTTTTCTTCCTTCCCTTCTCTTTCTCTGTTCATGGCGTCTATGTCCTCCATTTGCAATTGTACTTTTCACACTGGGATCGCTGTCATAACTATCCTTCCCCACCCACTTTTGCTCCTCTTTCCAAAGTTTTTAACCGATGCCTTTCTCTTTTTATGTCCCCTGCTTTGAATTATGGCATTCATGTAAAGTGGAGTAAAAAGACAGAGAATTCTTGTATCCAACGTTCTTCCTCTTCCGGTTAATTACGTTGATTGTATCCATTCTTCCTGTTGAGAGATAGCTTAGTTGCATGTATAGTAAGTAAGTAGTAAAATGAATCGGAGGGACTTTTCCTCCTCTCGGATCAATTAATTCCATAAACTCGATCGATGGTATTGTATCCATAGTTCTTTTTAAGTCCAAAATGAATTGGAATATCAATGGTCTAATTACATATCGCACGTTCGTTAGCTCATAGTTGACTTTATGATTGATCGTCTTTGCCCTGCATGTGAGCTTATAAGCATAAGCAACCAATTTATAAGAAAGGAAAGAAAGAAAGAAAGAAAGAAAAATGTAAAAAAGATAAAGGACGATGACTAAAATTACAAATCTCGAGTCCTCAATGGATATTCAAAACTACCGCCTGGATGAACCCTCTACGCCTCCTCTTCCATAGCATTCTCATCCCCCTCTTCTTTCCCCTCATCGCCATCCTCCTCCATAGCTCCCGCCCCAGAACTAGCACTAACCCTCATCGCCTCCTCCGCTTCCTCAATATCCCTCTGCCTCTTCAAAGCCCTCAACCAACTAGCAGCCCACCACTTCAATAGCTCCACGTCTTCCCCGCTAGTACCTTCCTTCCCAACCGCAATAGCTCCATCTTCGTACCTCCCAAGCCCCTCCATAACAACCTTGAACAACTCCGCCTGTTCCGCCTTCGCAACCTCATGCTGTTGGTCCGCAATCGCAACCTGTTCCTCCGGTAGATCCTCCCCTCTTGCACTTGCCAAATTCCTGGTTCTCAAAACAACCTTTCGAGTAGTGGTGTTCACCATCTCCCATGCGTGTCCCCTCGGCAATGCCTCCCCGCCGGCGTCGAGGATAACCCATTCGATAACTGATAAGGGCGTCAATATCGAGTAATTCAAAAGCTTGTCAATAACATTAGCTCCGATACCCGGTTGTTCAGCCCAATATCTCATCACGGTTCCTACGATCTGCCGTTGGGCTTGTGAGGATTCTTGACCCAATTGTGTTAGTTTATCCTTGCATCTTTCGATACAACTTAACACATGGCTCAAACTCTTGGCTCCGATGTGACAGATGCAGGTCATATACATATCCCTAGCATATTTGGAAGGATCGGGTAATCCCTTGTTGTTCGCTGCATCAGTAATCGCGTTCATAAGGGTATCGACTTCCTCGTTTGGTGCCTTTTGACGAATGAGGTTTAGGAGCTGCTTCCCTTCCTCTGGGAAAGCAATGTCGTCGGACTCGAACTTGAAGTCGGGAAGTTCCTTTTCCTTGTCTTCGGGTACTAGGTCGGCGTATTGTTCTGGAAGGGTGGACTTGACGCGATTGGCGAAACTTAGGCGGATTTCCTTTTCGACGGCTTCTTGGATGAAAGAACGGCGTGGGTGGACTTTAGATAATTCGAGGTCGGGGATCCTGATAAAGCACCGATATTAATACCCTTTTCTGTTATGATATCCTACTCTTAGTAATAGCGTCGAGAATAAAGACTTACCATTCTGTCCACTTCCAAGTATATCCAAAGTTACTCAAATGATGAGCAAACCAATCGATAAATCTGTACCTCAACTCCACATCCATACTCTCCAGGTTCCTATACAGATATCGGATAGCTCTTCCGAGCGATGGCGCAACCGCCTGAGGCGCCAACTTGCACACTTCCGTCAAAGTAGCATGGTAATAAACCAATTTGTGCTCTGGCTGAGGCAATTGGAAAATATTTGTGAAAATGGCGTCAACACAGACGTCTTCAGGCTTCCATGTTGACTTCCCTTCAGATACCTCCGGAATCTTGTCGAATGGGGTGGCACGTTTAAGGAATGCGTTCGGTGAGAAATAACAATCAACATCGATCAGGAATCTAGCGCATGCGATGCGGTTAAAGTCGAGCAAACCTATTGTGTCGCCAATTGAATCGCGGAGGATGGACGAAGTGATTGATGTTGGCGGTGGGACGGTTTCATGGACGGCGCCCTGGAAGACCGAAAAGTAGATTTTAGGGAATATAGTGCCACCTTCGAGAGATGTTGGCATGGAAATCGCGGGGAAATAGTGCTTAGTAGCAGCTTCCAACTCGGCGAGGAATGGCTCCCAAGGACGGGCAAGGATCTCGAATTTGAAACCGGAGGCTGCCTCCTCCTTCAGGGCGTTCAGTAGAAGGGTCGTATTCTAAGCTAGAAGTCAGCAGGGTTACTCGGCACCAAGTGGTGACTAAATGTATACTAACATTCATTGGAGGATACGGTGCGTTCGGGCCAGCGTATGGTGAGAGGAGAGGCTCGACAGCAGATTGGACCTGCATGCCCTCCAAGCGCTCAACCAAGGTCGTCAAAAACTCCTCTGTGATACCACCAGGCGCAGCAGTTATAATGTACGGGATCGTGATAAGGATGACAAATGATAGTTCTTCGGAAAGACCGCTACTCCCTCCCTCAGCAGCCAGATCGCCAGTAAGGTTGGCCAAGTCGTTAAGCAAGGTCGCAACCCCCTCGCCATCCAGCATGCAAGAAAGAGATCCCATAAATCTCAGAGTAAGCTTGAAGTTCCGCCATTCGCATTTGTCGAGGTATTCCTGTAGCTGGACAGCGAATTCATCGAGGACCAGTTTTCCGATTTCGTGCTTTTGGGCATTGGCGCAGAGGACGATAGCGGCAACGAAGGGGATTTTAAAGGGTTGTTCCACGACACTAGAGATGATGGTTTTAGCTTCGTTATTGCTTTCCCAGAAGTCGCCTGTAGCGGCTTTGGTCGTGATGGTATTGCATACAGTGTTTTGATCAAAGTGACAAATCCTTTGCGGATAGCCTCGTGGTCCCAATGGGCCGACAGCGACTTAGCGATCGATCGGATCGAGTCCTCCACCTTAATGAGAGGCTGCGAAAGATGTTAGATTCTCGTAACAAACCAAGAGCAGCGGGAAGGTAAACATACAGACTCCGCGATAGCTAGGACCTCCTTCCTAAGTCTGACCATTGGATCCTCGTAACGAGGCCTCTGCTGACGATAGTCGCGCTCATCGTCATCTACAGGATCAAGACACCACCCGTTAGCCTTTCCGGTCGTCCCACGCAGGGATACACACCCGATTTCGAACAGAATCTGGGTACGAAGTGTAGACGGGAAGCTAGACCCTATGACGCACCTTGGTAACGTCTTTTCTTAAAATGCTGTGGCCGTCCCTGGTCACGATACCCGCCCCTGTCTCGCTCTCGATTGTCTCGATTGTCCCGGTTGTCTCGTTCGTACCTGCCACCACGGTCCACCATCTTGGTCGGGTTTGTTGTAGCGAATGTTGATGACCCGTAGAAAGGATATGGAGTCGAAACGATAGATAAAGGTTTGGACTCGAATGGGTGTCGTCGATGGGTGCGTGAATGCGTATGTGGACTGAAGTCCGTGTGTGGAGATGGGAGTTGAAGAAGGTTAGGTTGGTTCGGGGTGGAAGGAGAAGATGAGACGCGTTTGGCTGCAATGTTCGTCGCCGCCGAAAAATTCGGGGCGGGAGATGTGCTCCCCCTGCAATGCAGCACGTCTGGCTGTGGGGAACCAGACTCCGTCAACCACAACCATTCGTTCGTTCGTGATATAAGCAGCGGCAGCAACAGCGGCTCGACATTACAATATGACTACGGATACCATCCCGATAACGGTCGAGCTAGCGTAGGTTTGAGATATCCCAAGTCGGTTGGTTTTGGAATTCAAGCTAATGTGTTATACGTTATATCGGATTGATTAGCGGCGGCCTCGAACTTCTCTTTGATAATGAAAAGAAGCTGAGGATAAACATCCCTGCGAAGACAGAAGATGGCGATGCTACCAATATCAATTATCTGGTTAATTATCTCTGCGTCCACCATATGAAGGATACACGGAGGGAGATGTTTGAAGTCGACGGCACTGTGTACGCAATTCAACCATCCAACCACAGCTGCAGCCATGTTACGTTATGAGAGACCGAGAGCTAACATGATTGGATGGCAGACGGGCCGGGATTCTAGTTCTTATCAACGATGCGGATTGGGAGCTGGAAGGCGAGGGGGAATATGAACTTCAACCCAAGGATACGATATTATTTGTATCTACTCTACACGGCGGCTGAGTGGGCCTCAAAATACCACAAATCAAGACATACAAACAGAAAGACGGAAAGACGGAAAGACAGACAGTGATTTACTTCATGAACATCATGACCGGCCGCAGTTTTACTTGGAATCGTCATCGTCCTCCCGTGTGGACATTACTACATCTTCCATCTCACCGCCATCATCCTGTCCGTCGTTTTGGTTCTGGACGTCAGAATCATCCAGGTTATACAAGTGTTTCCAATCCTCAATTTCCTCCAGTGTGAACCGAAGCCTATCACGCATCGATTCGACGGCATGTTGGCCGAGAAGCAACCTAAGCGGTGGATTTTGACAGTGTGCGAGCTTGTCTTTTGGTTAGTGACAGAAGGGTATATCATACCCGAGGGATATACAGCAAGGTCTAGCTTACCTCCCAGACCATCTCCGCGACTTTTAGTCCGCTGGTTATCTGTTTATCCTGTATCCACTGCACCATTCTCCGGGCATGATTCGCCGGCGAGGTTACGCCCGAGTACGCCGGCGAAGGGGTCGTTATAAGAAAGTGAGCCCAGTTAGGTATCTGACCATGAGTATCTTGAGTCGGCCTTGCGAATATTTGTCAGCAATATTCCTACTTGTCCACTTCCCGAGTGGCTTGCATACTCATCACGTTTCGCTAATCCTGTAATAATAAGCGAGACCTTGATATTCGAAGATTCCAGTTCATACATCAACGATTCAACAAACCCTTCAACCGCCCATTTCGATCCGCAGTATCCTAAACATGTCCCATTAGAAATTCAAGCCCTAGCCTTCAGGTTGCATGTGTGCAAGATGGAAATTCCGGGATAAAACGTAGATACCATACCTCCCAGCCCCGGTAAGCCTAAGAACCCAGATGTTGAAGAAAATATGATATACCTCCCTTCCTTTCGTTTCCGAAAGTACGGGATCGTCAGATGCATGATATTGAACAGGCCCATGAAATTGGTATCCATCTGATTACGAATCTCGTATTCATCCTGGTCCTCGCATGCACCGATGATCCCGTAACCGGCACAGCTATAAATAATAACCCAATGTCAATCGGTATGCCGCTACATTCGCTTTGAATATCCCTCAACCTCAACCCCCCCTCCCAACAAAAGAATATTCGAACAAGCCAAGGGGACGTTTAATTATCGTACTTTACCACGACATCTATTCTACCCCAGACCTTTAGGGCCGTATCGATCGCTTTGGAAACACTTTCTCGATCCCTAACATCACAGAGTGTGAAGAAACTGTTGGGGTTTGAAGGCGGCGGGTTTTGCTCGTCGGTGCCGGTTTTGCCCACGTGAATGACAAGATCATTTTTGGCTAGAGCGATGCCGGAGACTGAGCGGCCGAGGTGGCCGGTGGCGCCGAATATCTAATCGTATCATCTGAGATTAGAGACCGGAGTTTAGAGATTGGAATGGTAGCATGATGTGTATATCGCGCAATCGGTGCAGGTAACATTTGTTCATATGATCAAGATTAGGATGCAAGATACCACAGAGCCGACACAAAACTATTTCCAATCCGATATCCGACACCCGGCATCCCGTCTGGGCTTCTTTTTTCTCTTCTCCCTTCTTCCCCCTTTTTTCTTTTTTCCTGCATATATATGTAGAAAGAGATGGTGGTAACATAACAACGACTATCAGCCCATAGTGGAGTACAGTACATCGTGACATGACAAAGTACATGGGTAGGCCTAGAAAGGCGACGCGATGGGCAATGCATTGTATATGTTGTATCGTATCGTATTGGCATCGAGACTTACCAACCAAACAAGCTGCGGAACGGGTTCCTCTTTGTTGACTGGGCCAGCGGAAGCGGGCAAACCAGCCGTTGTGACTGTAGAAGTGGCATGATCTGAGGCGGAAGAGTTATTACCAATTGGCTGTGGAGACGTGCTCTGACTGCTGACATCCATGTTGACGGGTTCGGCTGGACTATAGCTATAACTATAAGTCTAGATCTCGAGCTGGGCCATGCTCGTATGCTTGTGGCAATCGGGAAATGGGGTAGCGTAGTATATATAATTATAACCGTGTAGCTGTGCTGATGCCGTATATTATACTGTCACAGATTATATATACTATATAAGTATATAATAGATGATATGAAGAGATACCCCGGGATCAGATATCAGATGCCACAGATCGAGGGAGCCAGACAGCCTGGCCGTCGCCTCACAACTGCTTGTCCTCGAGGCCCAGCCGCAGGCCCATACACACTATACTCTCCAGTATATATACTGAGCGAGCTGAGGTTAATATTAATAATCGTGGCCGTTATCGATAGAGCGTCGGGTTAACCGCGATAGCCGCGGGTGGCAGGGACCGATGTTGGTGACGTTGCTTGGCAGCCGACATGGTTGTTTGTTCTGCTGCGAAAAATTTCAAGCCCAAAATTTCTTGCTTGACGCTCCGACATATCGACCTCACCAGTCCATCATCCATCAACCACCATTGGCTTCACCGCCTCCAACATTCTTGCTGAACCCATCGCCTGCTTTGTATCCTTCTCTGCAGTGGTTAGCAGCATCTCCAGGCTTCATTCTCCACGCCTTTACCTCTCCACGCCTTCCCCTCCAAACCCCTCCACCCGGCCCGAATCCGAACCCCCACCTTTCTCTCGTCGGTAGCCGACAGGTCATCTTTTCACAATGGACAAAGTCGCCGAAGACCAACTTAACTGGCTAGGCCAGAATCCTCTCGTTTCGCTGCTCAATGACGGTCTTTCTTCTCTGTCTGCCAAACGAGACGCTCTCGAATTACCTAATCCCGGGACGTTCGAGAATGTTTCGTCCGAGCTTACCAAGGGTGTCTTCTTGACCAACCTGCAGTTCACCGGATTAAGAGCAGATACTGCAAAGATATTCGGCATTGCTCCGCTGTTCCAAGTTTCACATTCGTTTTCCATGGGTGCTGGTGGGCCAGGATCCTTACCACCATACACACTCGCTGCTCTCTTCGGCACAAGCAAGGTGCGTATCATTCTATTTGGATGGATTCAATTAAATTGTCACAATAGGCGATTGGCTAATGTTTTACTTTTTAATTATTATTATTTTTTCCTTTTAGACTTTCCTACAAGCAAACCTCGACAATGAAGGACAACTTTCCGCTAGATTCAATTACAGATGGTCACAAAAATCGGTCACGCGATCGAACGTTCAAGTAGCGCCCGGATCCTCGCAGGCCATGTTGCAGCTCGACCAAGACTATATCGGAAAGGATTTCTCGGCTTCCATCAAGGCTTTTAATCCAAGCGTCCTTGATGGAGGACTAACTGGAATTGTCATCGGTCAATATCTTCAATCCATCACAAAATCCCTCTCCCTCGGTTTAGAAGCTGTCTGGCAGAGACAATCGATGGCTGCATCTCCCGAGGCCCTGGTTTCATATGTTGCTAGGTACCAAGGCTCGGGATGGGTTGCCAGTGCCGGTCTGCAGGCTGCTGGTGCACTCCAGATGACATACTGGAGAAAGCTGGCTGAACGGGTTGAGGCTGGTGTCGAGAGCGTTCTTAAGGTCGCTCCGGTCAGACCTGGTGTCTTCGCTGGAGAAGGAATCACCACAATTGGCGCCAAGTACGACTTCAGACAATCTAGTTTGAGGGCACAGGTCGACACGAGCGGCAAGTTGGGGGTTCATCTAGAACGAAGAGTCGCACCCATGGTCACATTAGCGTTTTCCGGAGAGATGGATCACTATAAGGTTCGTACTACTGTTCCGCCGTTTCATTTTGCGGGATCCTGCAGAGGGTATCACCAATAACTAGACAAAAACATGGTTGACTAACTTTTGAGAAACTTGTTTACAGAGCGTTGCCAAGGTCGGACTATCGGTATCAATCGAGAATGCTTCGGAAGAAGTTATGGAGCAACAGCAGAACGCTCCCTCGATATCGATTCCGTTCTAGAATTGCGGAATATGACATATATTCCCTATAATTCTCCTTTTGAGTAACAGAAGACATTTCCCCCCGCCGCCGCTGGTAGTTACTTGTACAACCCTCTCCTGTGATCAGGTACATACAACTTCGCATCTGCACCCTCAAATCTATAAATACCATCAACGTTTGTACATAATTCCCTCTTGATTTCTTTCTTTTTCTTTTCTTTTTAATCCCTTTGGATTCACCACGACATACATCTTATTGTATGGTAGATTATTCTATATTTGGGTTGAGTGTGTGTCTACATATGCGATGCGACTGATGTTAATCCTTCATATTGTCAAAAGCTGGTTATCAGGGCGAGGGGAATGTTACCACGAAATGGGACGGGCCGGGGTTGGTCAGGAGGACTCTTTTGTGCATGGCTCTTTGCGGTTATCTCCCTCATGTATTATAGTGCACGGCTACCATTTCAACTCTTTCTACGACAAGACATTTGTCTTCTTAGGTTTCCCTTTTTTTTTTTTTTTTTTTTTCTCTCGTGGGACGTGCGTCAAAGTATTACACTACACATACATGAAGTATGCAAAGGAAACGGTCTTAAGATTCCGAGACAACTTCGAGGCGACGGGTATTGCTTTGCGCGGCGGCGCCACCAGAACGATCAGAATTACATCTGACCTGTGTCTTTTTTTTTTTTTTTTTTTTTTTTTTTTTTTTTTTTTTTTTCTCATTTTGCTTTCGAGGCGAAACAGCTATTATGTAGCTAACTGGACCTTGTCTTTCTTCAGCCTCGCCAACATTTACCTCACGATAGCCTTCCCACACCACCACTTGGATCTTTTTTTCACCTCAGAATATCTTTCCAAATGCTTGGTGATTGGATACCCAGAGATCCGGTACCCCCCTCCCTTTTTTCTCATTGTGTCTAATCTGCGGATTATCCAACCCCGGAAGATAACCGAATCTTAGACATGGAGATGGGCCGGTTGGTGTCCCCACAAGTTAAACACCGAAGCTGCTTTCAAAGCCCCAATTGGATGTCAGCTGATAAACCGATTTGTTCTACGCTTAATCTTCTTATTTTTATTTTTTATTGCCGACTTTGGTTCGATAGGTTTCCCGGAAATGGTTAATAACGCGCGCCAACAGGTGGGTTTAAATTTGGGATGGGAGGCAAAAAGGTTTTAAGAAGTCATAAGGTTGTCTGTGTATATGTCGATGCAATGGCGGGTGGTTTCATTATACCACATAGCTGGTGCATACATACTTACTCAACAGCCGTTGACTATGTAACCCCCAAGGAATTGATTAGGCTACCTATAGAGCTCTCTACTATACTCTGTAGTATAATTGATTGATTGATCAGTTGGAACCGCTGATAGGCATGGGCGATTCGACCAAGTAATTAATGACGGAAAGGTGGGAAAACCCAGGCCTAGCCAATTGAATCAAGGTCCGCCTTCAGATTTAGTGGCTTCCCCTTCGGAAAATTATGCGAAACTCGTTTATTTGCTGGAGGTCGTGTAAGTAAGCTTAAAGGCATGTTCTGCTGCCATTCCAGCCGAAAATCAAGCGGGTCACATGGTCGCACACACCTTTCCTTATTCCCTTCTCTCTCTGTTCCCTTTTTTTTTTTTTTTTTTTTTTTTGTGAAGGAATCGACGAATCCAGAACGGACCGACTACTAAAGACGGCCTGCAGTTGGTGGATGATGCATTGTGATTCGAGAAAGAAAAAAACTGATATGATATGATATGATATCGATTCTATGACTTTCCGAAGGGGGCATATCGGTTCTCTTTTAATGGTCACGTCTCCTTTTAATATTCTATTTTATTAACTTTCATAAGCGGCAATGTACATACATACAAATAAGTAGTGAAGGAACTATGCTTATGACGAAGTCGCAGCACGTTTTATGCACTCATATCAGTTAGTTCCTTCCCAGCCCAAAAAAAAAAAAAAGGGAAGAGACCTTTGGCTCTCCAAAGGGAAAAATGGATAGACCAGGGAGCGGGTCGTTCAGCAGACCAATTCACTCTTCTTTCACGCTTTTTTCTCTCTTTCTTCCGGAGGGGTTGGTTTGGTTTTTTTTTTGTTTTTGGTTCGGTGCACCGAATCAGAATCGATCACGAGGTCCATCTGTGAACAGAAAAAGTAAAAAACTTTACTTTTTTTCCCTTCATTTGCTGTCTTTTCTTTTTCTTTACCTTACGCCAAAGCTGGGTTCATGGGTTTGAAGGAAGTCTAGCGAGGGAAGGGGGCATCAAAGCTTTCTATACCCAGGTTTTTTTTTTTTTTGCCCGAGGAGGTTTTTGCTTTGATGATGAGGACGGAAATATCTGAGACCTTTGGATGGAAATCACCTGAGTTGAATATGACCACCCCCTCCAATAGACGCATACATAAAAGTAATATTTTAGATTTCTTCATGAATAAACAAAAATTACTATACACTGAAATCCTTCTGGAAGCGCGAAGGAAGCCTTGGGAGGGGCTCGACTCGCATCATTTATTCATCTATCAAATTTTCATCATGACCTTTTTTTGAGGCGGTATTCTTTAGATTTGCCCTCCAAGTACTCCCCGTAAGAGCACTTGCATGGTGCATTCATTCAAAAGGAAAGAAAGAAAGAAGAAGAGAGGCCCCAAAGCTGGGCCCTTACCCTTGTCTATTTGTTTTCCTGAACAGAGTCTGCTTTTCGGTTTTCATTCCGTCGACAAGGACCCCTTCTGGGAAACAGCTCTCTAGTCTTATTTTTTTTTTCTTTTCTGCTGGTTCCGCCGAAAAATAAAAAATAAAATAAAAACAACATGAACCTTCTTATGAAATGGAAAGGGCACACGATGCAAGCGCGGCACGGGAAAGAAGTGACCAATTGGGATATTTGACGTGGAGAGAGAGAGTTAAGTTGGTAACATTTTGAGGACCCAGTGGAAGAATGCTGGCAATAGCCTGGTGGCCTTATTCCTATTCTACTACTACCTTTTTTTTTTATAACTTTTTTGATAAGAAATGGATCTACGAGGGTTTAGCTAGCTTATAGTTTCTACTTCGAGCTCAGCTTTGATATTAGTTATAGAGGATTAAGCGCTTGTTTCATGGTAATTGGTATGGAATATCCTTTTACGAGCTTTTGCGAGTACCAAAAAAAATATGACCGCGTTCTTTCGTCATGGGGTATGATAGTCTGAACTACCTATGGGGGATCAAGGAGTATACTAAGAATATTGACAAAGGAAATACATACAGGCTTGACTAGCGACTACATACTATGTACTAGCGGGCACGTTTTTTTCCCAATGGTGTCAATTTTTTTCGGTCTAACGATTTCAGAACGGGCCACCTGACCCATTCTATATTCGTATTGTATGTATGTATTTATGTATGTATGTACCCAACAGATGGCAGGAAGGCAAGAAGGAATTATGTGCATAAGCAAAACGTCATAGGCTCGGTACGAATGGGGAGCTTGGATCTTTCTTTCTTTCTTTCTCCCCTTAGCTTGGGCCATGGGTTAGTAGTTACATACTAAAACGTCACTACACTATTCACTTTTTGAAACGGCTTGGGAAAGAAAAAAAAGTTTTCCCTAGCCCTGACTGAAAGTTTTTTTTGTTTTTGGTAGATGGTGAATGCAGGTTTTTAGAATGGTGAAATGTAGAAATAGATATCCTTGCATGTTCTTTACATTTTTGTTTCTGAAGACACGGGTTCAGGTGTTTTTATTACGTTTCATGTGGTTTGTGGAGCTTCGATATCTGGAAGTTGAGGAACGTTCGAGGTTGGTGCTTATCGATAACACCGAGAACTTCAATGTGCGCTCACCAGCGCCGCCTCGATTAACATTATTCGCTCGGGTGATTTCTGGACAACTTGCCTTACTCCATCGCGAGTTCGAAATCTTGCCGTTGGGTCCGGATCGTTGGAGTATTCCAATTCCGTCCACTGGATTCATTACATACTCGGTCTTTCGGGGCTAACTCTTAGCTGTTTACTAGCTACTAACTATGACAAGGAGAAAACTCGAAAAAAAGTTGAACTCTTTTTGTGCGTGATACAAAGGTCACCCGAGCGTGTCTAAGACGGAACCCATCACGTGGGCGTCATCTGGCAACCGTTTTAACCCAAAGCCGGAAGTAAGAATTAGCTTTGGGTTCAGCCCAGCGGTTCGCATGAAGTTTCTCAATTGATTGAGGACCGAGCTAGATCGTGGGAGTTCAGATCAATGCAATTGCAATCTGTGCCCCGTTTTTTTCGAATTTCACCTCCACGATATCGATTGCCATTGGGGGATTCCCTTTTGCTAGTGGGAATCTACGATCGTGGTCTAACCGGTAAGCATGCTAGTATACTAGTGATGCACGCAGTCCTATGTACATACATATATCTGATCGTGGGGTCCTCTTTTTATCTTTAAACGTCCCATCCCGTAAAATCCTCAGATCATGCTGGCATGCCCGGCCCCTTGTCTGGGCGGCAGGTGGCATTTTTGCCCTTTCTGCCAGCGAATAGACCCCCTCTTTCGATGCCAATGGTCGAAGTCTCCACTGGATGACAACAGCCAACCAAACATGGCTTTTGGGCCCTTTCCTCCCCCCCTTCGCTTGAACCCGCGAATTCCTTACATTTTGCATGCTGCGTGACCAGCCATCGAGACAAGCAAGCTTAAGCTATGTGCATCCGTCTGTTCTGTTTGACTGGTTGAGGGACATGGGCCGGCTGCCCACCTGGGTACCTACCTAGGAAGTTAGCTAGGTAAACCCGTGAATATCAGAAGAAACTCGTATGTCGAGGGAAGAAAGACGAGGTATCTGTTGATATGATTAAAAATAGCAGAAGGACATGGGAGGAAGAAGAAAATATACCAATCTGCTAGAATTAAATAAATATAATCTATGCCGGTGTACTCTTTTTCCCGGGTCAGCTCAGCTACTTTACCTAGATTTAGTTATCTTAAACGGCCAAACTCTGGATCTATCCGATATCGAACTCTTTTTTTTTTTTTTTTTTTTTTTTTTTTCTTCTCCCCTTTCCCTTTTCTCTCATCCTGCATTTTCCTCTTTCTTTTATTTCCTTCTTTTTTTTAGTATAGTATATTTTATTTTTTTATATCACCTTTGTTTTGCCTCTCCGTCAACCCAATTGAGGCCCGTCATTGGTGCGACGTTTGAGCGACCAAGTTGGTTTCTCTACCATACTACATACCATACCTCTCCGGTCCCGCTGTAAGGTACAAGATCGTTCCCATCAAAGATATATCGTCTCCCGTCGGGTCCCTCTTTAAATTTCCCGCACTTTCTCGAAATCCGAGCCTTCCTATCTTTTCGACAAGCTAGGTCACGCACGTTTCCCACCCCTGCGGCCCTCGTTTTTATATACATCTTTTTTTTTTTTTTTTTTTTTTTTCTTTACTCCCTTCGATTGTGAAACCAAGACCTGAATGAACAAGAGTATAACGAGTAAGTGACATCAGCTTTCGCAATTTACTGTTATCTTTATTGTTACTTTTTCTTCTTCTCCAGACTTTCGCATTTATTGTCCCTGGTTCACTTGCATTTAGCTACCGTTTTGTTGGTGTGTGAGAGATTCTCTTGGTGATATGGAGGTATACTATATCCTGCCTGCAAGTTGCGGTTCGGGACGATGATCTTGAATCTTGGAATGTAAACCTTTTAATTATAAAGGTGTCACCAGAAATTCAGGAGATCTTGAGCGGCCGTGATTCTCCATATCGTCCCTGCGTGACAAAGGGAAGGACGATATCTCCATATCTGCTTTTGTGGAATGGCCCACCCCTCTTTTTACCCCGTTTTAGCCATCGGATCACCGTTGTCCCCGCCTGGCGGCGAGCCCTTTGCATGCTGGTGTTGGAGTCCCACCCTTTAGAGTGCGAGCACATCAATCGCACCGCAGGTTTTGCTAGCTACATAGCTAGGCTTTTGAGGGCGGCTGGGAGGTATGAAGTTGTGCGACCATGCATCGAGGGTGCAGGACATACGGCGTACAAATCCTGTCGCTAGAATAATCCTTATTCCAAGGTTTTTTTTTTTTTTGTTTAATTTTTGTTATCTGCTTTTTTTGACCGAGATATCAGAATATCGAGGTTTGAGCGAAACGGTCCCTTCATTCTGTGTAGCCTGAGCTTGGGGTTATTCCTTTCCCGTGGTTCGCCAGGGTGCTAGTCAGAATTTGAGCTCACCTGGCCTGTCTGCCCTGCCCCTCCGACTACTCCTCACTTCTCCAACCGTTGACCCCAGACCATGGGTGGTGTATGGGATGGATGGATGGGGTATGGAGGAAAGGTCGATACTACGGGTTTTGCTGGTACCCATGAGCATAGCAATTGCTGTGAGTGACCTCTGCCACCACCATCACCGCTGGAATCCCGCTAGTCTAAAGCCTGCCGCTGCTCGCCATTCCACGGGCCTTGTCTTGTCTCGTCCACAAACTAGTTTTTTTTTTTTTTTTTTTTTTTATCCATTTTTTTATTTTTTCTTCTATTTTCTCCCTTTCCTACATATATACATGCAGGAAGACGGGCAAAAAAGAAAGAAGAGAAAGGACCGTCTTTAATTTCAAGATCCCCAGTGCCACTATCCCCAAGGTTCATTTAAACTCATTGTCACCCAACTTTTTTCTCAACACCCTTTTTAACCCTCTTGATTTCCCTCATTTTCCTGATCTTTTATTTTATTTTTTATTTTTTATTTTATTTTTTATTCTTTCACACGTTTTTATTTATTTCTTTTATTTCTTTTCCCACTTGGAACTACCGTCGTCGGTTTCTTTCCCTTCGGTCTGATCTCTTATACTTTGGGTGGGAAAGAATCAAAAGGGCCTTTCGATATCGTTGCTGTTCCGCCTTATATCATCCATCCAATAACCACTGCACCAATTACCACCACCACTACTGCCACACAACCGCGTATACTCACGTTTACACATCTATAAATACTGTTAGTGCTTTGTTTATCTGGTGTTATAGCAATCCAATGGGTGGATATTGATCGTTATCCTTCTTTCTGTATCTTCCCTTCTCACAATCGTTATCATCCTTTCGTGTTATTTTCTCCCTCCCCTCTCCCCATTCCCTTGCTGCTTGCTGGGGGAAGCTTGACTACTGTTTACCCCTCTTCTCGAGCCGTGGCCCGGACCCTCATTCTTGGCTTTTTAAGTTTTTTTGGAATTTGGGGAAAAACCACGCCTGTTTTTTTCCTGGCTGGCTGGGAGAAGCTATTCTAGCTTTTTACTATTATTTTTCTTTTCTTTTACTATCCTTTCCATATCGGAAACAGGTAAAGCTACTAGCTGTTATTGCGTGTATTCCGGCACTTTGCATGATGGATTGTTTAAAAAAAACACCCGGGACTCGTTAGTTCGAAAGCGGTGGATAATAGATCAGCAGACCATTTTATACTCTGGGAGCTCTATTCTTTCGATGTTGCTTCGAATTGGGCGATTTGAGGTTTTCATTAGCTTGGTCCGGTCCAGTCCCGGGTCTGCTATTACAATGTCATACGCGGAGACGTATATGTAGCAGCTAGCTAAGCAGCTAGCTAGGTTAACTGGCTATTGAGGATTCCTTTCTCGCAAGAGTTCTTCTTTTTCTTCTTCTTCTTCTTCTTTTTTCTTTCTTGTTTCTTGCTTTGCAGGTTGGAAGAATAGAGAGCTAGGAGCTAACCCGAGCAACTAACCCCAGCACCTGTTTTTTGCCGTTCAACAGGACCCACCTTCTCCATTTCCTCCTCCCGGTCACCACATCTACAGCAGTGAAGGAAGAACGAAAGAAAGGAGGATACTAGATATAAGGTCCAACGGGAAGAGCAAGAAGTACGTATAAAACGAAGTAGAAAGAAATACAATAAAAGAAGAAAAGAAAAGAAAGGAGAGGGGAGAAAGAGGGAGAGAATCCAACCAACCAACCGCATGAACCCTTTCGCTGTTATAACCACCGTCCGCTGATATAAGACATACATACATTACTTACATACACATACCCTACTCTTTACTCCACTTTTTTCCTTTTTTCCTTTTTCCTTTTTTTGCAAACTAGCCCGAGCCTCAAAGTCTTGAATTCTGCAGATACTTTAAATATCCGGCATTTTGATGTTTTTTTTTTTTTTTTTTCGGCTTGCGGGACCTGATTGATAATTTGAGAAGACTGTTGTGAAGTTTGAAGACTTCGAGACGGACTTTATATACATCAATCACACACACACACGCACATATCCTCTTGCTTCTCATCCTCCTTGCACTGCTCTTTCTATTGTTCGCATTGGACTTGCTGCTGCTGCTGCGACGTCATCGGACGAATTGAAAAGTGGTGATTTGATAGATATTATCGGATCGTGTGGTTATCTTCTATCCTCTCTCTTTCTCTCTCTCTTTCCCCTCTTTCCTCCCTCTCTCCCTCTCTCTCTCTCCCCTTTAGTTACCTTTTCTTTCTTTCCTTTTTTTTCTATAGCTATTTTGAGGTTTTGCTTTGATTTATTTTATCTATATTTTGATTTTATTGTCGTGTTCTTTTGCTGAGGGGACCCTGCAGACAGACAGAAATCCGGACCGGTACCAGGCAAGACAGGACAGACAGCCCGGCTTGGACCCGCTCCGCGATCTTTAAATAGTAGAAGAAGAAGATCCATTTTTTTCGACGGTTGGAAGGACAAGAAAGACAGAAAGAAAGAGGAGAATTTCAGGCGGTGCCCCTTGTCCGTGTTCTTTGCTTTTCCTGGCCCATTCCAGGTGACGGTTTGTGAATCCAAAGCAGTTCGATTGAATTCGATTCGATCCAATTCGACGGGACTCGACCTGACCTGACCTGACCTGACCTTGCCGTGGACCTGACCTGGACCGACCCAACAGCCAGCCCAGTCAACCAGCCCAGTCAACCAACCCAACTCAACTCAACTCAACCCAGCCAGCCAGCCAGCCCGCTTCCTCTTATTCTCCTGCTCCCGCTCCTCTCTTTTCCCTCTTTTTCTCTTCCACTTCACTGGACTTCCTCCTCCCCCGACAACAGACACTCCACCTAGTCGTCAACCATCACCAGCAACACCAGCAACACCACCATCAACACCATCATCAACACCATCATTATCATCATTATCATCAACACCATCACCACCATCACCACTTCCACCATCTCCACCTCCACCTCCTCCACCACAATCATCGACGTCACGACTCCACTCGCCCCTTGCGTCTCTCCTCCCCATTGTTCCATAACCGAGCAGCGTGTATAAAAAACCTCAACTCACTTCCACTCTACTCTGCTCTGCTTGCTCTACCTCTGCTCTGCTCCTCTTCCTCCTCCTCCAAAACCCAGTCAAACCAAGCGACCGACCCACCTTTTTTTTTCATTGAGCGGGAATTTCGCTGCTGCTGGGCATCATCCTCTCGGCAACCGTCCACACCACACTTTTACCCCTCCTACTATTTTTGCTCCTTCTCCGCCTGTCGCCAACACAAGCTGCTTCCTTCCACCAACAAACAACCCTCCTCCCATTCTTCTCCCGTCGTCGACATCACCAGCTTCTCATCCTTGCATCCATCCTATTCCCCGTCCTATCCCATCCACCCATCCCGAATCTCCATCCCGTCCATCCTCTCGCCATCTCGAGGGTTCTTTCTTCTGACCGTCCGACCTTCAATTTCAACTCCTAGAGAAAAAAAAAGTCGCCAAGGTGGCTCTTCTTGTAGCTTTTAGTTGATATCAGAAACACCACCAAGCAACATGTCTCAGAATCGGCCATCAGGATTCCCAGGCCTGCGGATGGGAGGTGAGCTAACCTTTAAATCCCACCCTCTCTTTGTCTCCCTTCATTCCCTTCCACTCCGTATTGTCCCACTGCCAGAATCATCCAAAAACTAATCCTTTTTCGTCCTTTTTTTTTTCTCGTGAAATTCCAGAAACCGTCAAGGAAAAGGTCCAAGATGGCCTTACCGGCGAGATACGAGAGATGCAATACACACAATGCAAGATTGTCGGCAACGGATCC
The DNA here is from genome assembly GCA_036872735.1 of Orbilia javanica. Classification (NCBI taxonomy): domain Eukaryota; kingdom Fungi; phylum Ascomycota; class Orbiliomycetes; order Orbiliales; family Orbiliaceae; genus Orbilia; species Orbilia javanica. The sequence continues at coordinate 1,198,928 of JAVHNR010000008.1, forward strand.
TTCGGTGTCGTATTCCAGACAAAGCTATCGCCCAACGGCGAAGATGCGGCTATCAAGCGAGTTCTACAGGATAAGCGTTTTAAGGTATCTCCCTCTCCCTCTCTATTCTAGCACATTTCCAACATCCACCGACGCGACTTTTTATCTCTTTTTATCGTCTTTTTTGAGATGCTAATTGAATTCGCTTATTATAGAATCGAGAGCTTCAAATCATGAGGATCGTTCGACACCCAAATATCGTTGAGCTTAAGGCTTTCTACTACTCTAACGGAGACCGCGTATGCACCCTCTTTTTTTTATATATATATTTTCCTCTTCCATTTACCCTCCTCTACACCCACACATCTGGTTTTTCAACTCCTTCATAAATTTCCGCAGAAATACATCAAAGCTAACATTCCCGGGACCTATAGAAGGAGGAAGTCTACCTCAATCTTGTCTTAGAATTCGTCCCAGAAACAGTCTACCGAGCCTCCCGCTACTTCAACAAGCTGAAGACGACTATGCCAATCCTGGAAGTCAAGCTTTACATTTACCAGCTTTTCCGATCCCTTGCCTACATCCACTCCCAGGGAATCTGTCACAGAGACATCAAGCCACAGAATCTTTTGCTCGATCCAAGCACTGGAATTCTTAAGCTCTGCGACTTCGGTAGCGCGAAGATCCTCGTTGAGAACGAACCCAACGTATCATACATATGCTCCAGATACTACCGTGCGCCGGAATTGATCTTCGGTGCCACCAACTACACAACGAAGATTGGTATGTCATACACAACCTTTCTTTTTGGTTTTATTCGGAAAAAAAAAAAAAAGAAAAGAAAAGAAAAGAAATTTTCTATTTACTGTTAAATGTTTGGAATCTCTTGCTAACACTGTATCTTACTATTTAGACGTATGGTCGACAGGCTGTGTTATGGCAGAGTTGATGCTCGGCCAACCTCTTTTCCCCGGCGAGTCAGGAATCGACCAGTTAGTGGAGATCATCAAGGTGCTAGGCACGCCTACCCGAGAACAGATTCGTACAATGAATCCAAACTATATGGAACACAAGTTCCCTCAGATCAAGCCACATCCGTTTGCTAAGGTATTACTCTCCATAGACACCTTGATATTTGTTTCTTTAACTCTGGAGCTAAACCATCTGTTTCCCCAAATTGTAGGTCTTCAGGAAAGCGCCACCAGAAGCTATCGACCTTATTTCCCGCCTGCTAGAATACACACCCACCCAACGTCTCTCAGCTATCGATGCCATGTGCCACCCATTCTTCGATGAGCTCAGAGACCCTAACACCAGACTTCCCGATTCACGAGGCACAAATGGAGGACTACGAGACCTTCCCGAACTCTTCAACTTCACCAAGCATGGTATGTTGAGTGTTTTTCTTTCAGAACCGGAAAAAAAAAAATCTACTGGGAGATTTGATTGTTAACCAACCTTTTTTCTTCTTTCTTTAGAACTATCCATTGCTCCAGAGTTAAACCACCGTCTCGTTCCACCACATGCTCGCCCCGCACTCCTCGCCAAGGGCCTAGACATCGACCACTTTACACCGCTTTCGAAGGATGAGATGATTGCTAGGCTAGATTGATACTAATCAACTAAGCTAGCTTCCTTTTTCTTATTTTTTTCTCACATACCCGATTAATTTCGACGGTAGCCTTCTTGCAACTATTGCCGACCCTGGAAAAGCAGGTCTCTTTTTCCGCCCTCCAAAACCTACACCATTATCCTTTACCGTGTCTAAACAACAAAAGCTTCCCCTGGCGTATCTTTTCCACGTCTTTAGGACGACCCAAGGCAACAAAGAACCATATACTGGAGAAACCACGTTCCTGCAGTCTGCACTTTTTTCTCTTGCCCTGTCAGCTATCTCTTTTTATTCTTTTAAATTTGTGTTTCTTTTTGCGTGGGCACATTATGAGAAACATCAGATCACCTTCGTTTCGTTGTCTTGTTTCCCTCTTCTTGATGAAGCTGGCATCTGAAAATATTGCGCGAACTTGTTAGACTTATTCTCGGTGTTCATGCTCTGGGCCAGGATATCAGCAATTGTACCTTTTCCTTTATTATCTCCCCCCTTTTCTTCTTCTCTCAACTTCTCCTCCTCTTTGCTTTAATAGCTCACTCTTTCCTTTTTTCCTTTTTTTTATACTTTTTTTTAACTTTCTTTTCAACATGGGACCGGTTGGGAAAATATCTTTAAGAATTTTCAATGACCTGAGGTCGACAGAAAACCAAAAGAGACGTCTATAACACGAAATCGCATCCTTTCGCAGAGATAGCTCCTCCATTTTTTTATTTTATCTTTCCCTCTTCCCCGTACTCCCCTTCCCCCTCAGAATATATAGACAGACACTACTATTACTACTATTACGAACTCCGGAAAATTGCCATTGAATTCTTTTAAAAGAGCCACCTTTCCCCACAAGTCTTTTTTTTTTCTTTCTTTTCTTTATTATTATACCGCAGAGGAGGGAGGTCCACTTAGGTTACCAAATGTGTTCTTACTTTAACTCTTCAACCCAAAAAAGTTGATATCCCCCAGAACCTCTGTTTTTTCCTTTTTTTTTTTTTTTTTTTTTTTTTTTATAGTTTTATACCAAGCAGCTGGGTTAATGAAAACAAAAAATTATTACTACTATTACTACTACTACAATCAGTTGTTCTCTTTGAGACCTTGTTTCCCGTTTTCCTCTCTATACTCTCCCACGAAATATATGTTCCCCCATATGATGAATAACGTGTCTCTTCATACTATATACCTCAGCCAATATACTATAGTTGCTGTATACACCCTAACGACCATGTCTATTTGCCTGTTGTATTATTTACGCCTGATTTTCTTTCTTTTCTTATGTGGATGTATACCTTTTCCTCTGTTTCCGTTTTCTTTTGGATTCACTTCTGCTTTCTTGCTTGACTTGGTCTCGATGAAGGGGCTATGATGCTGACTAGGTGCTTACTTGCTCCGCTTAAACTACAACATTCCTCGCTTTTGCCTTACGACGACTAGGTATACAATGCGGCGGAAGACGAATCTCATATGGATTTGAAAAAATTTTTTCTCTCTTTCTTCGGTATTGCCGTATTTCTCCTTGATTCTTTTGATTTCTTCTTCTTCTTTTTTCTTCATTTTCTTCCTTGATCCCATGATCAACTGCTTTTTTTTTTTTTTTTTTTTTTTTGCCTCTCTTCATCCTTCCTTTTTTTCTCCCAATCGATGACGAGTCTCCTTATTATGCTTGGGTTCATGATGAAGTGAAGTGTATTATTTTTCCCTAAGCTTCCCTTCCCTTTCATTCCCTTTCCTTTTCTTGAAGTGTTTAAACAGGAAACTTAGGCCGGGACGTGACGATGATCGATGATGTAACCATATTACATATTCTTATTTACAGTTTCGAGTTCACTTTTATATATATATATCTTAAACTTCGATACCCTTGACACATACTACTCTAAAGTAGAACAACATTTGAAGATATCATAAGGAAATTCTCGGTCCGCGAGGGAGAGGGGGGGAGAGAACATTCCCTGGGTTTCGAAGTCCAGGGGGTGTGTACATGTAATGTACCCTTGTTTGATCTTGAAGCTTGTGTTATATTATATCATAGCGTCTACGTAGATGATATATACGATGCAGGTTATAGTGTAATTTTTTTTATTTAAAGTTTGGAGATACACCCCTACACCAACGTTTACTCGGACGGTTACGGTAGGGAATAAAATGGATTTGTGAGTATTCGCTACGGAGCGGATTGTGGAGACTTCCTTTTTTTTTTTTTTTTTTTTTTTTTCTGGGAGGAGGAGGAGGGTGATATGTATGTGCATATGGCTTTTATGCATGCATGCATGATGTATTTATTTTCGATTCGATGGGCATAGTGAGTCATGGTATATACGGTTGAGGACTTGGGTGATGAAAGGTCCGACTTTCGCGGTTAGATGCAGGATTTCTTTCTTTCTTTCTTTTTTTTTTTTTTTTTTCTTTTCTTTTCTTTTCTTTCTTTTTTTCTTTTCTTTCGTTCCTTCCTTCCTTCTTTCCCTTTTTCTTTTTTTCCCCTTCTCTATAGATCTAGTTGATCAACTGTCGTTGTAGAATTTGAAGAATTGAGGAAGGCTAGGCCGAGTGGTCTGGGGTTAAGATAGGATGGAGAAGCTTTAAGTGGTATTCTTTTTTCTCACTAGCTTTCCTTCCTTTTTTCTTTTTTTCTCATCTTTCAACTGTACCGAGATCGAAATGAAATATCCATTTAATAACTTTCGAAATTTCAATTTCCCATCCAGAATCCGGTTCTGTGGGGAAATAGTTAATTCAAAAAAGGAACTAGATCTTGAGTGCAAAAAAAAAAAGTCTTAGATCCTCGGATTCCCGAGGAATCTAGAAAACAGAAAAGAAAAGAAAAAAAAAAATCCACTTCTTAAATCGATTCGGTTTAATCGATTTCCTATGAGTGCCCTACTAGGCTCGAGCCCAAGCTCGATAACGCATAACTAAGACGGACAAGGGGGGAGGGAATGCTAAATTAGCTAGTTGGATTCTTTTTTTTTTTGGTTTAATTTGACCTCTCCCGTTTTACCGTGAGCGAAGAGAGTGGGTTTCTATATATATCCCCGATGTGTTCTGTTCTATATACCGGTCTGTATGCTTGTTGCTAGCACATATCTTGGGCTTGGACTATATATACCATCAGGCGGATCCTAATCTTGCCAGTGCTTTAAGAATTCGAAAGAGAAAAAAGGTACGGGTTGGTAAAATTGGGTTTGAGGTGCATTGACTACTATACTTGCTAATTAGATTTGTCTAATTCATTTTGTAGTTAATTACCTACTATACTTGCTTTTACCTATTCGTTGAAATGGAGGTTGTTGGATGTAGTAATATATCGTTTAGGATGCATACCTTGTATAGGGAAATAAAAAATAGAGGAGTTCTATATATATCTTTTTTGTTTTTTCCTCTTCCGCCCTCCAAGTCGACTCGGCAGGCTGGCCCCCTCCCTTCTCCCCAAAATAGAAGCATCGGCGGATTTTTCTTTTTAAGAGCTTGGGCGATGGGGGTGGATGTAAATATATATTTTATGTTTTTGTGAAGGAATTTAGGGTTGTGACACATACATGCGTGTATACACACATATGATCTATGTATACACACGGACGTCACCGCGTAGAGTAAGGCTGGGATGCATGATTTTGTCTTTTGTAAGCAGAGGTTTAAATTGGTTTTTTATTTTGGAAGATTACTGGTGATGAGTTGGGTTTATTGTTTAAACTGGGGGTTTCCTTTTTTTTATATTACTTTTCAGGGATTTGGGGTTATATATCGTCGCGAGGATATATGAGGGTTCATATATACCACTTGTGATGGGTTCTTGATATTTTTTTCCCCCTTTGACTTCATTGCCACCTTCACCCCCCTTCTTTAGATTTCACGGTCAAGAGAAAAAGTTAGAGTATCCATACAGGCTACGAGACATACGACTCCAGATACTCCCCTCCAGAATCCCAAAACCACTCTACGATCTACGGACAGTCTTCACAAATGTCAAACCCACCTTCACCCCCACCGCCACCACAATCAAAATTCCTATCCCTCCCTCGCGAACTCAGAGATCAAATATACTCCTACCTTCTCACCACCCCTCTTCGAAGAATTCCCAACCCGGGACATCCGCCGGGTCACCGAGCGTCAGAGGTTTATATACCGTATAGGGTTCGGTGTAGGAACCTTGGGTTGTTCCGGGTCAGTCGGCAAATACACGATGAAGCTTCTGAGGCGTTTTATAAACGGAATGTTTGGCCGATAAGGATTGTTATTGCGAGGGAGTGCGCGCAGTCGCCGGATTGTCTGTATAGATTGCATGCTACTTATGAGGCTCCGTGGGAGGAGGTGGCGTATGGGATGCGGGCTGATGGGAAGTATGTTGGTTTTATTGCTGTGATTTTTATTCTTACTCTTCTTATTCTTCTCTTCTCCCCAATTAGTATGTATGGCTTGCTGACGAAAGGGAATATAAATATATAGGGTTGGGAAGTTTTATGATGTAGAGAGGTTTTATCGTCGAGCGCGCGTTGGACGGTTTGAGCCTCACAGGATTATTGTGGGTTTGAGTACGGATTCATACCCGGCAACTAAGTATAGAAGTTTGCTGCGGAAGGTTAGAGTGGAAGTTATTGATTTCAGATTCCATAGAGCGGTGGGGGAACCCTCTACCAGGAGTTTTGACCTGGCTGGGAGGTCTATACTGTTACCGTTCATGGGGAGATTGAAATCATTATTAGGACCCGCGGGTAAAAATGTTACGCTGACCGTAAAGCTTCTGAGTGATTGGGTACCCGGACCGACTCGTTCCAAGGGATCATCGAATGATGTTATATCGTTGGAGACACTTTGGCCGTTGACGAGGGGTGAATGGAAGTGTTATATTCGAACGGAGTTTGACGATGACGTCAAGGGAAGGGAATTTAGAGCTCGGGTCCTTTCGAGATGTGGCCGTGATAGTTGGTTAGGAGAGGATAAAATGCTAAAGTTTGGGGGGGCTACTGTGACCGGTGATTGTTATTTTGCGACTGTGGGTGGCAGGTTGAGATTGGTGGCGAATGGGTCGAGGTATAACTGCTGTTATTGGTGTGATAGGAGGGAATTTGACCAACGAAGGCTTCGGCTTATGTTTAATTCGTAGAAGAATAAAATAAAAATAAAAATAAAAGGGAAGGGAAGGGAACAATCCGTTATGTTGGTGATCGACAGTATGAAGCCTCCTTGGTATATATTCGAGGAATGCCATTTTTGAAAGGGTTGGATGATTCACTTCGGCGGTAGCGGTGTCGAGTCATGCATGGTTGATATCGTCAGTAGACGAGACGAGATGAACGCTAGGGCACACCGAAGGCTCGAGCTAACCTCTAATGGATGATATGAAAAGGTTTAGCGTATGGCACCTGCGGGACTGAAGCGACGGCTTCCTCACTTCCCGCTCATGCACCATATACTTTCTGCAGTGTATGTCTCTCTCCTCCACATACGGTATCCTCCACGACATTTTCTGTCGAAGCAATTGGCTAAGACCTTTTCTCAGCTCGCCGATTTTGCTAGTTTTCAGGGAACCTCTGCGGGGTTTTGATTTGTATCAATTTGGTAATGATAAGACAGTGCCACGGCGTTTAGATCCGATATCAAAAGTTTAAAAAAGTGACAACAGGGAAGCGTGAGGTGGTTAGTATGTCATTTTCCTTTTTATCTTTTACTCTCTTTTTCGCCCTATGTTTTAGATAGTAGGTACGATAACGGGCTAGCCGCTCGATATCGTTCGAGATCGCACAAGACGGTTTTTGAGAAGGTGCAATTGGATCGTGACCAGCGCAAATCTTCGATCTCGGGGATATATTTGCAGAGGATCTCTGCAGGTTGGTCAGTGCTGGCAGGTGTATGTGTATGTTGTGTGTGTGATTTTCAGGATAGCTTATCCGAAAAAGCTGGGATTGGGGATGTTCTCCAGCGTCGAGTTTTCCTGCAAGTATTGGTTTTTTCCCCATGTTCGAATTCGGAGAACCCGACCTTCTTTGACAGTTCCGTCCTGAAAATGCCGGTAGAAATATCTCCCACCATCCTTCCCTCACTCACACGCCCCCTTGCACCCTTGTAAAACATGTGAGCTAGCCGTGGTCTGCTGGTCCTTGTCGAAAGAGAAACCTTAGTCTTAGGCTATCGTATGTATGTTTCTCCGGCGCATCGAAATCGATTTTGCATGGAGGGGGAAAGTCTTTCTTTGTACGCTTGCTGGGCACAGCGGCCCCTCCCTTGCGTCACTATATTTTCAAGGAAAGAACAAAAAAAAAAAAAAAAAAAAAAGGACTCTCCAACTTTGCCAACTGTTATTTAGTTTTTCTTTTAAAAAAAGTTCCTTGTCAAAGGTTAGCTACGTTAGAGGCCATCAATGGCGGCTATCCACATACGTGGCGTGATAGGGCCTCAGTCTCATCGAGTGGAAAAGGCGGCCTTGGGCTCGATGTGATGCACCCGCCTGTTTTTTATGCAGTTCTGAGCTCTTGATTCGAGGTATATAAGAGGGAAGAAGGACAAGAGGAGGGGCGTATTGTTCTGCTGGTTCGTTTGACAAGACCTAAATGCGGCCGACAGATATATGCATGATCGAAAAAGAAAGAATAGAACGTAAGAAGTCTTGTTGGGCTGCCCGCTGCAAGAAGACAAGTCGGAATAAAGGGAAGCTGTCACAAGGTTGGGTTTCGACCTCATTCTGAGAAGCGTAAGGCTTGGAGCCTTGATTATATGAGAGACCCCGAGTGGCTCCATTCATTTTCTTTCTGTTCATATATCCCTCGTCGTTGTCTGTTTTTTTAAGCTCTTCTGGAGAGCTTGAGCTACCATCGGCTCTTTCGTTCGTTTAAACGACCCTTTTAAATCCATTTGTCGTCTGTCGTTATCACTCGTTTCCCTTTTATCCTTCTGCTTCGCTTCTTTTTGCTGGCGGTTGCAAAATCCGGTATGCAAAGATGGAGATCAATGGGAGCGAAAACGGCATGGATGGGCTCGACTGTTTCCCACCTGAGGTTCTAACCTTGATACTTAAGCTGCTGGACCTCGAGTCTCTGTTAAAGTGCCACGACGTTTGCCATTCCTGGAGAGAGCACTCGTTTTACGAGTCGAACTACTTGCCCCACGTTCTCGATGCCTATAATCAACTCACCCACGGAACACGACCACTCCCTGCAGGCCTTCGAGGGCAAGAGAAAACAAAGTGCCTCAAGGAATTGTTCAGAACCTCGATTTCAGCGTTGCCGGTTTTTGCGGAATGCGAGACGTTAAGGGATATTGCGGTTGTGCTGCACAGGTTGGACAAGTCTTGGCTTTCTGGAAGCAACACAAGCCTTGTATCTTTGAACCGCGGCGATGTTCATGATGCACCTATCTTGGCTGTTGCAGTCGATGCGAGGACCGGATCGATCGTGACCGGAGATAACGGAGGAGTTGTGGCCTTTTGGAATGCTTCTACCGGAGACTGTTATCACCGATGTCAGTTTCCGATAAATGGATTACAGTGGAGTTCGGCCGTACCATATCGTATTGCAATCGAGGGTGATATTATGATTATTGGAACATCGGTTCGTAATGTTCCTTTTTTTTTTTTTCCCTCCCCCATTCGTTTTAGTACGAAAGACTAACAGCGTTGTTGGGGACAGTCCGGTGGAGTAGTTGTTACAATCCGTAGCCCGTCCGGTGGACCCGAGCCGTTTCTCAAAGTCGCGGAAATATTGACCGGCGGTGGGCATATCGCAAGCATTCGTATTGAAGGCACCATATGCATTCTTGGTGAGGTCGGGCAGGTTAGCTTTTGGGACCTATCAAGGCTCGTAGACAATAACGATCAAGCCAACACCAATCCACAAGTGCCAAATATCATGACCATTAGGATCCAAAATGGCCTTTCTCCGGTTTATAGTCTTTTTTATAGGGAGGGCTCCTTGTTTGTTGGGCTAGGAGGTAGTATGGTCTTGCGGATTGTTTCCCAATCTAGGCAGACCGAATCTACCGAGAAACAACTATGGGAGCTTCCGCCGTCTCATTATATTCTGTTGGTTTCCGGGCCAGATCTCCTTGGCATTGGGGATGTAGGGTTTTCCCAATTATGCCCTGTCGGCGACGATGGGGATATGCTCGTTTCGTGGGCAGATTCTTCCATTTGCCGGATGAGCTCGAAGATGGAGGAGGACCTAGTGTGGGAGCCGCGGTCTCAGTTTCTCATCCCGGTTGTCGACGGCCCATATAAGAGAACAATTGCGGTCCATGCTCGTGGGGAAAAAGAGATATGCCGTATCAAGCCCAACGTACGTTTTCGGTTTGAGGGACGAACGATATTGGTATTCTAACTGGATTCTTTAGGCCATCGAAACGTTTCTAGAGGACGGGACTCTGATCAATCGTATACCCTGTAATTATGGCGCAATCAGTTGCGTAGCTGTAAGCAACTCCCCGCTATCCAAACTCTGGGTACAATATATATATCTCTGACACATCCTCGTTTAGGTTGATCCCGCTTTCATCGTAGTGGGGACGAGGGAAGCTGCGGTTTGCGTCTACTACTTTGCAACAGGGCAGCAAATACCCGCGTATGGACAAGGTCCGTCCTCTTCTGCCGCCACCAGTACTTTGCGGTCGCCTTCATTGGAGAGAAAGCATACTTACAAAAGGAAGTACCACGAGGCAATGGGCATGGATCTTGAAACTCCAATTGTTGTTGGTGGGACAGTCATTGACTCCGACAGGGCCCGTACAACAACGAAAGATATTTCTAAGAGCAGATCCGTTAAGCTCGCAGCGGGACCAAAGGGTAATACCCAAATTCCGGTTCCTACACCATGATTAGGAAGGCAGTCCTAGCGGATGGATATCAGGTTGCAGCCAGGGCCTTTGTGAGGCACCGGCTCGGCAATCGAGCCGTCCGTTAGGAGTCTGTGCAATCACCGTATTAGCGTATGTCTAAGGCACTTGATCTAGCATCAGTGGTAACTAGTTAGCTACTAGCATAGGAGGGATGCCCGAGACTACCTAACTGAATCTTTATTGAGGTTCGACTAAATGACTGGTACATCGATGCCAGGGACACTCATCGAATGTCTCCAGAGGCATTCATGAAAGTGGATAACGTTATAAGCCGTTTCTGGCTTGGAGGCGGCAGGGATGACGTCCGGTGGGGGTGATGGCGTATCCTGCGATGTTTGATCGGTACATTGCTAGTTTGCTATTTCCAATGCTACCTCGCAATGCATCAAGTGGCTATGATAGCACCAATTACAGCGAGGATTACGTAGTCCTCTAGGCGGACTATAGTATCATGTGGGCGTATTGATAGTGGAGGAAGGCTTTGCTGTTTCGTCGAAGGTGGGGGTGCGCATGGTTGGCTCGGGTGGTTTCCCGAGGGAAAACTCTGAACGTAGTTCAGCTTTGTATTATCGGACTCAAACAACAGTGATCTCTAGTAATGTTTAATTAGAACCCTCACCTCTTTGTACAAGAAAATTGGCCTAGCTTCTTCCCCGAAATGGTGCCTTGCGCACGGCAGAGGAACTTAGCTTTCTCGTTAGCCACGGGCCAAAGCTCATGAGAATTGAAGTTGTAGGCTGGCCACAATACTGCCTCTAAATTATAAATGCACTTCATAGTCAGCGACCCCAGAAGAATGTGCACAAGGAGATCTCTAAAAGAATGGTATACCCGTAGAATTGTGCCCTTAAGGGGGACTGGACCACAAACTTCGAAGGGACTGATGCATCGATGTTGAAGAACCGAGGATGTGGAAGTGTGTTGTTTTTGTGGTAAAATTGGACGCCTCATCGCCATGCCATCGGCTGTAAGTCGCGTGAAGTTGTCGCCCAAGAAAGACATTCAATCCCAGTCAAACAGCAGTGCACCCGCCTCGACACCCGCCGGAATAACCTCCCCTCTCACCACAGCTCGGATGGTTCATCGCGGCTCTACGTTTACATCCTCAAAAGATGGGTGATCGCGTGGCCCCGGATTCTTCCACAAGCGCAAGCTCCTCATCTTCGTCGACAATAACAGAACCGCATCTCCTGTTCCTAGCATTAGCCGATTCGTATCTCAACACCGCGCATAGCACCGGTATCAAAGAGTCTTTTGATCCAGAGCTCTACCAGACCCTCGTAGCTGCTGCTCTACGATGTTTCGAAGCCGCCCTCTCTGTACGCCTGACCTCGATTGTGTGTGTTTGCTATGAGTGGAGGAAATCTGATTCTTGGAGTATATAGGAATTCAAGCTACAACCAAAGTTCGAAGCGGCACTACGGTTACGCTATGCCAGTGTGCTAGAAGAAGAGACGGAAAATGTGACAGATGCGGAGCAGATCCTGCATAAGGGCGTGCGTAAATATCCTTCTACCGACACGTTCCCTTTCGAGTCATCTCCGGGTTCCGGAAAACTGAGGCTGACATGTTTATTTTTGGGAACACAGATTCTTATTGCCGGAAAGGTGGAACATACCCAATGAACTACCCAGTTTCCCGGGACCCATGATGTTGACAATGTCATTGTGGATACATAGAACAATTTCCAAGACCTCAAGTTCGCTATGCAGCACCTGCTCGTCAGGATCATGTTTCGAATGAAGCCGAAAGCAGCGTTCCTCCTCCTCAGCCAGCAAATAAAGGAAACAGAAGTGTACGTTCCGATGATGGACCCGCCCTTGTAGAACTATCTCCCATGATATATAATTGCACAGACTATTGACGCAGAGTTGTTGCAGCCTGTCTATAGCGTACTGGTCTTACTCTTTCCGATTTCTACTTTCGTCGCTACGAATACTACGGACGGACGAGCAGGACGACAATGCAGCTGTATCGTCACTTAGGTCAGCGGCTGAACTGGCAAAACGGCGAGAAGACCACCATGTATACGCCCTAGCAAACTTAATGGAAGCGTCGATACTGCTGGGACAAGGAATTTCGGGCGTGGATGGCGCAAAGAAGGCATTGTCTAAGTCACAAAGTGTCCCTTTGCAGGATGCGCCGCAGCTGGCTTTCCTTTTCCAAATGTTGGATATCGTGTCGGCGACAATACAGGGGTCCATGGCAGAAACTGATACCAAGATGAAAGTACTGCAAGAAAACATGGATGGGAACATTCCCTGGAAACTGTGGCCTGCAGACGGTACTTTCGTGGTCCCGGTCAAACCAGTATACGATAGAGGCCGAGTAGAAGAACTTAGGTTCAAATGGCTCCCTAAGGCCGATCTTTGGGCGCTTGTTTGGTTCCTTAGCGGGTCCATTAGAACGCACTCTAATGGTTTTGATAAGAAGGCCGAGGTATGCTTACTCCGTGGCCAGGAGATGATAGATGGGTTGTTATCCGGGAACGGAGACCCCGGGCTTTACTCGGTAGAAACGGCTGCCGCTAGAGTAACATGGAGGAGACTCCTGAAATTATCGATAACCCTGCAGCTGATCTATTGTTACGCTGGGCGAAGCGCCTGGGAAGAGGCTATAAATGTAAGTTTACAAATAGTGCCTGATCTTCAACTACCCCTCGCTAATCCTTCTTAGGCACTACGGCAGGCAGAATCCCAATTCGCGAATATCGCTGATGAGTCTGAGCAACGGTTTATTAAGCCCTGGTTAACCTATACCACGGCTGTTGTTCGGCAGGGCACCGGCAACCTTACCCGAGCATTAGCTACATATCAAGGTCTTCTTGTCGACCGAACATCTGAACTAGGGATTCTTGCAGCGCTAAACTCGGCATTGATTTTGTCTGGGCCCCGAACAAGGAATCCCAGACAAGCACAGAACATGCTCGCTGGTGTTGCCGACTTCGCGTCGACACATAGGAACCCACTGATACAAGGTGCATACAACATCGTGACAGTTTCTCTCGAAAGTAAAGGCGAAAATCTCAATGTAGTGCGGTAGGTACCCCGCTTTCTAGGTTAAAGCCCTGTTTCGGTGGACGAATCTAACTTTCCGACAGGAGTCTACTTAGCACTTCAAACAGAATTTTTAGGCAATCAGGGGTTCATCATATGCTGACGATCACATTGGCCTTGGTCTGCGCCAAGGTTTTCAATCCCGACCCGCATCACCACGCCAATATGTCCAGAGCAACATTAGACTGTGCTGTAAAATCGGGTGACCGGCTTTGGCAAGCAACAACTAGGAGTATGCTTGCTGGTTAGTTTCCCCCCTCTTGAGGATTTTATGACAAATACAATCACTAACATGCCACCTATAGACGCCCTCGTAAGAGCCAACCGAGAATCCGAAGCTAAGAACTTGCGGACAGCCAGCGAACAAGACAAAAGCGTCGTCGAACAATACCTCAACTTAGGAAACAATGTATAAACTTTCCTCCAGTTTCGGGTTCACCTGAGCTACCCCATGTGCTGAACACATCATCCAATCCGTTTATCGTCGGTCCAAGCATTCCATCACATATACTATATCTCGTTACTTCCATCGGATATTCTCGGCTAATACCCTAGCGTTGCGATTTTTCACTGCTTTTTGTACCTTATGCAGGTTACTTTTGTACCTAGTGCGTTTTGTCAGCGGCAAGGAGTTCGGGGCGGGAAAATCGATTCATATCCTAATTTACATTCCTACAGTGGCAAGTCCTGGGCCAGAGGCTGGAAGGGTAAATCCGAACAGATACCTACTTCCATATAGAAGAGTCATGTGCCTAAATACAGGTGTTTCTAAAGCTAATAGCATCACGACCCTCGCATGCACAGAAGCGTCTAGATATCGAGATCACAGCTTTTGTAAACATAAAAGTTTCCGTATACGAGCCCCATGAATCAGATGAACACTGCTAAACTCCGGGACTATACGGCTGTTCCTTCCTTATTGGCCATAGCGCGTCGCGCAATATCAAGAGCAGCTTCGTCCCTATCCTATCCCCAGTGCCGCCACTACATGCTACAGACATGCCACAGAGGATCGTCGATTGTGTTATTTTGAAGAAACAAGCTCTGGAATGTGTTGATACCTTCCCCTTTTGTCTGTGTGCTTGTGTGACCGTTTGCAACCTCTTCCAACAAATTCCACTCTCAGCAACGTTCCATCCAAGTCTTATCTCACCTCAGCGCAACCCACGCGGAGTCCCAAGCTTTCGACCAGCTGCAAAAATACAATACTACAGAAGTCCGTTCGGAGATACTCCCGATAGGTAGGGGAGCTGGTGGGCCCCCATGTCAGCCTCCTCCAGACATGATGCTTCAACGGCGGCTGTGTCCGAAATCGTCGCTGGTGTTTCGGCGGGATTCATCTCAACTATCGTCTGCCACCCACTTGATTTAATAAAAACAAGGCTACAAGGTGAGCTTAAACCCCTCTGCAGCAACTATTTAGGTCATACCCGCCTCGAGTTTTGTGTATTGTGGGGGAATATTTGTGTAGCATTTCTAAAACTTTTACAACTAAAGTTGGGAGGTTTTTCGACTGCATGGTTGGTTTTAAAAATTTTTTGGCACAAAGCATCGGCGACTAGCTCACGTCATTTTCGAAGTGCATCTTGGTGCCCGCCGACAGCGAGTCGAAGCATTTCTTGGCCGAAGATATTAGCTGATATTATTGCATGCGACTCACGGGGTGGTGTTGTCTCTTTGATAATGACTGGTATCTGACATTTTCGCAATCTCTTTCCGGACTTCGCAGTACACCGACATGACACAGGCCGAGCGTGGGGTGGTTCCGTTGCTGTGGCTCGAAGTATACTCGACGAAGCCCGCGCCACAGGGAGACATCCTGTCAAAGCATTCTATCGCGGAATAAGCCCCAATATTATCGGGAACACGGCAAGTTGGGGCTTATACTTTCTATGGTATTTCTAACATCATTTTTTATTGAAATGGAAAATGCCGCTTTGCCTTGATATCAACCCTGCAGGGGAGCACATTTTTCTCTCTTGTGGTTGCTTATGCATGACCAAGAGAATTGCGATTCTGATGCACGTGAGGTGATGTTTCGCAGGTACGACCAGATAAAGTTCCGGGTTGCGGAATATCGCGGAAAACAGGGCCAAGATCTAAGCTCCATCGATTATCTATTGTCATCAGGCGCAGCAGGTTGGTAAACATTGACTGCAGATATTATGATGACGGTGATGGATCAACAACGCTCATTGTCCTTATTTTTGATCATAGGTGTCGCAAGTGCGGCCCTGACAAACCCGCTGTGGGTTGTCAAAACCCGGATGTTAACATCGGGATACCAGGGCCCCGGAGCATATCGGGGAGTCGCCCAGGGTCTATTTGACCTCGCCAAGAAAGAAGGTGTTCGGGGATATTTCCGGGGCTTCTTGCCATCATTGTTCGGAGTCCTCCAAGCCGCGATTCAGTTCATGACCTATGAGAAGCTTAAAATTTGGCGACGTTCGAACCGTCTCGAGTCGTCAATTTCAGACGATCACAGGCAGCAGCTACAGTCAGGTTCGAAACAGCAAGGTATGTGTACCCAGCATACCCACAATCAAAATTTCTCTCTCGTTTGTCCTTTCAGCGATCAGCCCACGCTAGGAACCTGCATAGCATATGCTGGTTGGTTTGGCTGCAATCATCTTATAAAATATATACTATAATACTATACGGCGGACATAAAACGTCCTATCCCTCTTGCACGCTGCCCGTGGGTTTGGATGCTTATAAGATCACCTAATAGTTTATGCTCCTTCCTATTCCATGTCGTTGGAACAAGGGTTCCGTCATGTCCTGCAGGCGACGTCGCTTCCCAGTCTCGCAGCTGACCGCAAAAACCATTACTAACGTCTTGTCGCGAATCCCATGGTGCAGGAGTTCTAACCACGAAAATAGAGCATAAAAATGCAGCTTACAATGGAAGTTCTAACAGAGAGGCAATTGGTCATAGGCGAAATCATGACATCTCTGGAGCTCGTCAAGTAGCGCACCAGCCGCCAGCGCTCTCGAACTCGGACTACATGGCCTTATCTGCGCTGTCAAAAGTATTTGCAGGTGCATTGACGTATCCGTATCAGGTGATACGTTCGAGGCTACAAACACACGATGCGGCTACGGTCTACTCTTCGGCACGGAACGCTGTTTTTCAAACATGGCAATCTCAAGGTATTGCTGGGTTTTATCGAGGGTGAGTGGAAATCTTCGTTTTATCCATTTCGTTCATGGTATACCTAGAATGTCATGATGCGTACCCACCTTGACGATTGGTACCTGAACAGCCAAAAACACCCCCCCGCCCTCGCTCCTCCCCCTTCATTAAGGTCATCGGCTCCGTCGGCTGACGGTGGGAAATGTCTTAATATTTCTCTCTATTATCTAATAAATCGACGATGTCTGAAATGTCTGGGGTTCTTGGTTGAAGGGTTGAAGGGTTGAAGGGTAGGCTGTGCCTTTGAATATTGGTGCCTGACTTTCCTCATTGTTTCTCTCGAAACCCTGGTACCCTGCTCCTTCCCTCGCATGCGATCCCACAGGCTCGCTTTCTTTTTCCTTTTTTTCCTTCTCCCCGCTGTCGTCGTCGCCTTTGCTTGAAAATGCAGGTGTGGATGGATGCCCCACAGATGTTTTCTAGAAGAAAGGTGTGGACCAGGAAACAAAGTCATAGGAAGAAGAAAACTCTTCGTTTTTTTTTTTTTTTCGTCCCGCTCCAACAGAAGAGACGAAGAGGGAAAAAAAGGAAGTTACTGTGACCAGGCCGGTTCCGAGAAATGGGTCGGTCCTTCTACACACCCTTTCCTTTCCTTTTTTTTTTTTTTTTGTTTTCTTCCACGCTCCCCTTCACTGCTTTCTGCTGTACAATCCTTAACCCAACTCTCTCTTCTCCTCCCATATCGCAAACTTTTGCTTCTTGCAGATGGTCCCGGCGAGCAAGGATGATGGATCTATTATCAGTCATACACATATACGCAAGCACGCTAAAATCAGAGGAAGAAGAAATTTTTTCCTCTCCCGTTGACCTGTCAAAAAAAGACGAAAAAATAAAATAATATATAATAAAAATAAAAAAATAAACTTAAGGTAAAAAGACGGGGGATCAATGAGAAAAATCCCGAATCCCAGGCCTGTCGCCGGGACCCACAGACAAAGAAGAATCATCATCATATACAGGGCATTACCTACAGAGCATACCACACATATCTGTACAACCAACCCCAAGAAACCCCATGCATCATCACCTGCAAGAAATGTCAACGCAATCAATCCAGCACCAGTGATTTGACCTGGTCTCGCGTATTTAACCCCCACATTCCTTCAAACAAAAAAAAAAAAACTGTCCAGAAGGCAGCTACTTTTTCTGTTTTCTCCGTTTTCTCCGTTTTTTTTTTCCTTTCTGATCTCTACTCTCTCTCTCGTTTCGTATTACCAAGCTTTTCTCGCTAAGTATTGCAATTTTTTCTAATTGACACTTGCGTCCCGTCGCTTTTTGTTTTGGGGAGTATAATAGGCTTGGACCGAATCTTATAAGGGTACTTCCGGCCACCTGTATTACCTTCGTCGTCTACGAGAATGTTAGACGTATTGTCTAATGGTATGGAAATGAGGGAGGGAGGGAGGAAGGCAGGGGAATAAGAAGGGGAGGAAGAAGGATGTTGATATATCCGAATAATCATTGGAGGAACCGACGAACTAACCGACACCTTTAAATTTATACCGACTTATACATACGAAAAATCACGGGCCTGGAAGGCATCTAGAATAGATTATACATATTTTTAAAAAAAGACCAATCAAGTTCATTCATGATACACTTTAGCATGAATAAGTAGTAGTAGTATACGTAATCAAAAATAACACACATACACAAAATGACTGTTGCTAACAGTTTCAAAAAAAATAAAAAAAATAATAGTATAACATAAACCACGATGATAATAATAATAAAAGGAAAGATTGTGCCAAAATATGGTAATCAAAAAAGAAGATATTTTCGGAATATAAATAATTTTTGTAGCTCTTTGTGAAATAAAAAGTGTAAATGATCCTCCTGCCTGGCCTGGCCTGATTTTTTTGGTCGAAAATCTAACAAGAATATTTGGAAGGGAACTATGTGTGTATGGAGAAATAAGGGAATAGGAGACGACAAAGGGCAAGGATCACGCAGGAAAATCGATGCTCAGGAAGTATATATAATAGAGAAGTGTCATAATAAGAAGCAGAGGAGAAGGGGAAAGGGAAAGGTAATTCCAGAAGTAAACGAGCCGATTGGTATAGAAACAAGGATAAGTCCGAACCCAGCTATAGAGTGCGCGATGTGCAGGAAACAAAGGGGGAGGAAGGTATCAAAACTTCATGCAGGGAAAAGAAAAGAAAGAAAAAAAAAGAGAGTTAAACAAAAATCATTAAATTCAAGCTGCCGCTGAGAAACGCCGGGACTATGACTTTAGTAGCATATAGAAATATTACGTTATCCAGGAAAAGAAAGTAAGAACGAAAGGAAGAATAGAGAAAGGTATGTTGAAAGTAGAGAAATCAAATATAGTCCTTTGGCATGTTGTATTTGAGGTGGTCAAAACCAATGTTGTATTGGGGAACGTTGATATGCTGGGGACGCATTGGGGGCAGCTGACTAGGAATTTGCTGCGTATTCATAGTAACTCCGTCATATGAATTCTGTCCTTCGTCGGTATCGGAGCCGAAATCCCCCCAGCCCTCGCCGCCATTACTGTTCCCTGCTGAACTCTCAGGACTATTGGCTGCAGCATCATTACTGTTGCTGCCATTATTGTTCGAGTCTGCTGCACCAGAGGCATTCTTGGCTGCCTCGGCCCTTGCTTTTCGTGTGCTTGAAATCTTCCGATCCTTGCCTCGGCCCTTAATTCCCTTGTTGGAGTTCTTGTATAGCTCCGCAAAGTACTCGAAAAGCTCTCTATCCGCTGGCGATATAGTTGTCGGGTCGAAGTTCAAAGCGAATTTGTCGGTGAGATTCTTAATAGCTGAGGCGTGGAATTTGTTTTGATGCGACTACAGCATAGAAGTTAGTAAGGGGTCCGAAATTTGCAGCACATTAGGATACTTGCCTTAAGGTTTCCGAGCTGAGTAAATTTCTTTAGACAGTTTTCTAGTCGGCAGATAAACGGCTTGGTACCCTCGTGGACCACACGATGTGCACGAACGTTGCCTCTCTGGGCAAACCGTTTCCCACATTTCTCACAGGAAAACGGCTTCTCTCCAGTGTGCCGTCGTTCGTGCGTCTTCAGATTCCCAAGCTGAGAGAAACGTTGCCCACAACCAGGCTCCTTGCATGTCTAAATTCCACGTTTGTTAGAACCAGTTGGGTTGGCTGCTGCAGATGTTAAACGATGTTACTTACGAATGGTTTATCTCCAGTGTGCGCTCTGGAGTGGAT
The DNA here is from genome assembly GCA_036872735.1 of Orbilia javanica. Classification (NCBI taxonomy): domain Eukaryota; kingdom Fungi; phylum Ascomycota; class Orbiliomycetes; order Orbiliales; family Orbiliaceae; genus Orbilia; species Orbilia javanica. Next base: position 1,218,780 of record JAVHNR010000008.1, read on the forward strand.
TTCGAGGTGTGTCTTTTGGAAGAAAGACTTGTTGCACCCTGGAATTTCGCACTCGTACCTCTTACGAGCCTTTGGTCCCTTCTTCTCAGAGGCAGGACTAGCAGATTGAGCGGGCTCGGCCAAGAGCTTATCTACGCCGAGAGGCTGAGCTCCAAAATTTCCACCATTCACATAGGGTTGGTTGAAATTCTGTCCTCGATTTGGTGCAAAATTGGGGGTTTGAATTGGAATTGGAATTGGAATTGGGGCCTGGAAGGCGGGCGGGGCAGGCGGGGCGGGCGGGGCTGCTGGAGTTGGTTCGGTTTCTTTGTTAGGGCCGTCAGTTTGCTTGCTTTGGATGGCCCTCATCAACTGATCAACCTCGGTCTTGAAGATCGAACTGGGATCGGTGATAGGAGCAGTCTGCGAGTTCTTGCTGGGTGCAGGGGCCGTGAACTTCAATGGCGTAGCGGGTGTCTGATGTGGATGTGGATGTGGATGTGGATGTGGTTGAGAATGTGGTTGTGGAGCTGGCGCTGGAACCGGCGTTTGGATTGGGATTGTCACTTTGGTAGGCACTGGGGTTGGGACTGGCACTTGCATCGGAGTTGGAGGCTTGTGATGCTGCATTTGCGGCTGCATTTGCGGTTGCATTTGCGGCTGCATTTGCGGCTGCGGCTGCGGCTGCGGCTGAACATGCTTCGGCTGTGGGGGGGTTGGGAGAGGTTGTGGCACTGGGGCCTGTGCTGGAGCGGGGCGGGCGTTTTGCAACGGTGCTGGAGGAGGGGGTTGGGCCTTCGCTTTGGGGTGTCTTGCCGCTGCCGTGCCACGAACAGCGGCCTTGGCTGGCTTCTGGGTTGGTGTCTTTGCCTCAGGAAGAAGTGGCAAGTGCAAAGATTGATGAAGCTGCTGGGATTTAGGTTGGGACTGTTGCTGGGGAATGTTCGGGTGGTGTGGTTGCGGTTGCGGCTGCTGTGGCTGCTGTGGCTGCTGCTGCTGTTGGGGTTGCGGAGGAGTTTGTTTTTGGAGGTTATTGTGAAGATTCTGAATATTCTGGAGGCTATTTTGTAGGTTGTTGGGGAGGTTTGCCTGAAGGTTGTTCTGAAGGCTGTTTTGCAGATTGTTTGGAAGGTTATTCTGGAGATTATTGGGTATATTGTTCTGCAGGTTGTTCTGCAGGTTGTTCTGCAGATTGTTCGGCAGATTTCCCTGAAGGTTGTTCTGCAAACTATTCTGCAGATTGTTGTTTTGAAGGCTGTTTTGAATGGAATTCTGGAGCTGGAGGGAATTTTGTAGGTTATTTGGGATAGCATTATGGGCCAGCTGAGGCAACGGGCTGTGCTGATGAGGATGCTGATGCTGGTGCTGTGGCGGGTGAGGCTGCTGATGAAGACCTGGGTGATGGTGTGCCCTTTGCTGAGGAGGAGGCTGGTGGGGAGGTTGCTGCTGTTGCTGCTGCTGCTGCTGCTGTTGGTGCTGTTGGTGCTGTTGGTGCTGCTGGTGCTGCGGCTGCGGCTGCTGGTGCTGTTGATGCAGGGACTGGCTGGGCATCATATTGGAAGGATGATGCAGACCGGGTGGGGCATAGGTGGCATTGTAGTTGATGTTTTGGTATCCGAACATGTAGGGATCCTGGAATGCATCGAATTCCGGCATGTGTTCTTGGTGATACTGGTGTCCATTGACGTCCATATGTGTCGCCATGAGACTTCGGGACTGTGTTGTGGATGACTGCCGACCAGCCAAGTCTGGCGGCGGGAACACCAGTCCCGATATCTGCATGTTACTCGACGACGATGTTGCCGGAGGCCGAGCGGCACGCTTCTGCTCAGGCGGCGGTGGTCGAAACCACCCGGCCGACTGAGGGCCTATTGTGGCCGCCAGGTTTGCGGATGGGCCGGCCGGGGCCTGTCGGTTGGGGAGAGGCTGTATGGTGGGGAGGTGAGGAGGTTGGAAGGGGGAGGAGAGGTGGTCGCGGGTAGCCTTTGACGACGACGTCTTGCTTGCTGTTAAAGGGACCGGACTAAGGATGGTTTTTGGCGGCTAGAAGCCGGTTTAAAAATGGTTGGTGATAATGGTGAAGGTGGTGACGGTGATGACGATGCTGGTGAGAATGGCGGCGGTGGTGGGAAGTAGGTACGAGTCGGATGGGTGGCGTATCTCTACCGACCCAACAGAGTCTGTGGTATGCAAGGCACTCTCGAGTAACTCCCAAGGAGAGTAGTACTTAAAGTAACAGAGACACCGCTTCGGAAAGGAGTATTTGTTTTTATCCAGCAACGTCACTGTTCGCGATGTTAGAAACGGTCGATACAAGCCTGGGCCTCAAGTTAAATGGCGACGCGTGCATTAAACAGAAGCGTACGCAAAGACCGGATTAAGATAAACGACGAAGATGATGAAGACAGATATTCTTGCGAAAGGTTGAGCGGAGGGAAGGGAGACAGCCGACGTAAGAATGTGAGAAATGCAAGAAGGAATGGGAAGGGAAAAGTAGGACTGGGACTGGGACTGGGACTGCAATAAGTCCGGCTGGCTATCCTCCGACAGTGACTAATCCCAGACGGACTCTTTGGTCCGGAACTCAGGCACGAAGGCGCTTTGAGAACATGAACATCGACCAAGAAGGGATTCTATATCCGCCTGCGAAAACGCTGAAGGTCGGTATTGTGATATTCGAGGTCGATGAGGTTGAGAGATGGTATTCGAGAAAAATAAGAAAAAAAGAAAAAGAAAACCACAGTATGGATGGATGGATGGATATAGTAACAAAATAAAAGAAAAGGTTAAAGAGGAACAAAAAAAAAAAAAAAAAAAAAGTGAGAGATCCGCCCACGAGACAGACGGTAGTGGAGACCGGACGGATATGGGTGTAGTGCCAAAGAGGGCAGGAAAAAGTAAGAAACAGAGCCTGTACGTAGGGTTCGAGATCAAAGCAAGATCAAGATCGGGAACTGTTCCTGCGCAATAATACAATCGCACAATCGCCTTTGCGGTAACTTCAGACAGGAGCAAGTAATAACGTCTTCTCCAAGTGTGGTTGGTCTTGGGTCTCTTTGCGAGGGTGAAGGAAAGGGGAGAAGGTGGTGTTCACGAGCAAAAGGGAAAAAAGAAATACGAGGAGGGAAGGAAAAATAAAAAAATAAAGAAGGAACCAAAAAGGCTCTGGAAGGGAAAAAAAAAAAAAAAAAAAAAAAAAAAAAGGAAGAAAAACTCTTGGGGGGGCACGGCCGATAGTATTATTAAGGGAAACGTACCGACAAAAACCATACACCTGGGAAGGCGTGGGACGTCAAGGGGGGCAAAAAAATCTGCCTGTTGGGTTTGGATTATTGTTCCCGGTCTACACCAGGAATACAGTTAGGTTAGCTCGCGAGTCGGTATCACGGGAACATAAAACTCGCCCCTTCGAAGACGAGGAGATACGCCAGGGCAGCAGTAGTGGACGGAGGGTGGAAAAGGGAAGCCTCGACGTTGTAAGTCAAGATACAGCGACTGAAGGCAAAGAAGGTCAAGAGCGGAGGGAATACATGGTATATAGCTTGAGGCTGGTGAGGTTGAAGGACAGTGGCAGGCATGCAGCGTGACGATAATGTGTTCGGCCAAGCGTTTTTTTGGAGAGGAAAAAGCAAAGCAGAATGGGGCAGGGCTGGGATGCTGGTGATGGTGCGGGAGCCAGGAAAAAAAAAAAAAAAACGAGATGGCAGACCAACCCACCGCCGAATTGAAACCACGACGGAGTAATATCAAGCTGCACTCTACATACGTGATGGGTGGATGGGTGGGTGGATTAATACAGAATGTAGGATGTCGACACTTGCCTTAACGTGACACTGCGAGCGATGCGTGGTCGGCCATCAGAGAATCTGGGTGGTTTGGAGGGGATGAAGTGGGGGAAAAAAGAAAAGGGAGAAAGCAGAAACAGAAAAAAGAAATAAGCGCGTGGGAGGCAGTCGGTTTTAAATACTACTCAGCGGCCACCGGCGAACAGGATCATACAGCAGTCCATGCGGACGCATTATGTATGAGATGCACAGGATCCAGAAACAAAGGACGAAAAAAAACTTTACCTACCCGCAGCTCTCAACTAGCTCTGTGCAACCTCAAGTATCTCGAGATTCGCAGTTTTTTGATTATTCTGATGGGAGGTGATGTGTGCCTAAATCCTCTTTCTAAGGTCGCTTCACCGGAATATCAGTCGTCAGCCACTTCAAGCTATGTACTCGAACTTGTCAAGCAAAATGCTTTCTCCATAATCCCACCCTCCCTCGCTCGCTCGTGCTCATGCGACCTTATATCCGACAGAACTTATACTCACAGGCTGAGGATCACTATGCAGATGTTTGCTTCGGTTTCCCTCCCTATAGACGTAGCGTATATAGCTCACGTATACGTGCGTATCTTCGAACGTCTGACGGTTGTCAACCCAGACAGACACCGGATAAAATAACGGGGATGTGAGTATGACGTGAGTCAGCTCTCCGAGGCCTAACTTTCTCCGTACCGAGGCGGTCCCGTGTCAGAAAGTCGGTCAAGATATATAACTAGGGCTCACAAAAGGCACCCTCGTGTTAGCTTCTCGAATTGATTTTGGTGAGACTTTGAGGAGAGATCGATTCCCTCCCATCCATTGGCTTGCAGCTGAAACATATCCAGCGACCAAAATATCTTTGGTAAGTGTCACAGCAAATCTTGGGCGACTGCCTGGATCTGGTCCCCGGACAGCAAGTGGAGCCCGGAGATGACGGCAGGGATAGACTGGCCCAACCAATAGGATCTCGTCCTGGAGCACAACGAAGAATTCGTCCAAATCCACAACAAAAGTTCCCAGCCGGAAAACTTTAGTCAGGGAAACCAGTGCAGTGAGCGAGAACTCCCCCAGGACGGCAATAGCTTGGTGCAATGTTGGGGATTGGGGGTGATATGCAGCTACATATGCGTAAAGCCCACCAATTTCTTGTCCCTTACCTGTAACGCAACTTCCTAAGGCTGTGCCACTCGTGTCTTTCTTTCGTTCGTTTGCGTGTTTGATCGTAGTGTAGTGTAGGTGGCAGGTAGCTTCAGATGGCTAGATAGCTGGGGATAGGTACATGTCTGTTAGCTTGACACCCTGATAGCACTCTACAGGGGAAAGATAAAGCAGTAAAAATATAAAATAAAATAAAAATGAATAAAAAAATAAAATAAGATAAAAAATAAAAAATAAAAAATAAAAAAAATCCCATATCACGAAAGATCCCTCCCTTCACGAATCGAACACCCCCTCCTCGCAAGGACGGCTAGAGGGATATAACAATGCACGGATATAAACATATTTGTAAATGCACATGCAACAGCATTCAATAGCGGACACAGGGGAGGGATCTTGATGTTCGTGTTGGGTTTTTGTTAGCTACAATGGTAGCTGATCTCATCCATCTGAGGATAAGGATATGGATGAACGAGCAAGCCAACTAACACTTCGGGACGATAAGGTGGAATATCTGTGTGGGCCGCTGAGAGTCCAAGGGACCGACAGTACCTACCGGCCTAGTAAAGCCACCAGAGTCCCATGCTCCTAGGGATAACGGTATCTACCACTATCATTCAGGTGAGACTGGTCGATACAGTCTTTGGGGGTGGCCGTGGTGTGAGGGTCGGAGGGGTGAACGATGAGGTTGACGTAATAGGTGCGATGGTGTGCACTTATGTATGTGTGAGAGAGAGAGAGAGAGAGAGAGAGAGAGAGAGAGAGAGAGAGAGAGAGAGAGAGGGAGGGAGGGAGAGAGGGAGAGAGAGAGATGGGGAAGTGGTGTATGTGTGTAGGTACGTGTGATGTATAGATGCAGGTGTGTGTATGTGCGTGTGTGCAAAGGGAAAGATGGAGAGACGCGAAAGGACCTGGTCCGGTATTCGATGCAAAACACCCAGATAGGAAGCCTCGACTTACTTACGAAAATTAAGTTGCTTTTGGAGGGGAAGTAGAGATACGGCACGTGAATATAAGGGTATCGCAAGGTTCGTTGGTTTTGGAGAATTGGCGTTATGTATAAGTGTAGTTTGATGTTGGCCGTTGGATGTTGGATGTTGGATTGGATGCGAGCGAATGGGCAATTAAACTGATAACCAATGGTTTATATATAAACCCCTACCAATATCAAAGAGGTGAATGTGTTAGATATTTACATATCCCCCCCACGTTCAATATCCCATCTCGGGAATATAGAACCCGTCAAGCCTTGGGGACCGGAGATATAATACCTTGTTCGTCTGATCACGCTGCAGCCACGCTTAGAAGGTTGATTCCTCGGATAAGAAACAGAAGCTTGTATTTGAGAATTCACCTTTGGCCTTGTCACAATTGTTACTTGGGAGGGTTATCAAGCTCAATGGAGACTAATGGAGACCAAGAAATGGCGATGATACAAATGTAGCTTAACAGGGAATAGGAATAGTGTGAGGCGATATGGCGATAATGCAACGATATATCGATAAGACTTTAAAGCTTAGTATGAAAAGGAAGACGAAGTTTAAGACAGCAGACGGAAGGCGGGAGGCGGATATGTGAGCACGTCGGTAAACTGGAGCAGACAAGACAGTCGTCCGCAATGCGTCTTTCACACGCGCACGGCTGCATGAAAAGAAGGAAAGGATAGTAAAGTTAAGTAAAAGAAAGAACGTGGGAAAAATAAAATAAGTTAAAAAAGTAAAATAAAATCGGTCAGAGATGGGAATTGGCCCTTTTCATACACCCGAATTTGATGATTCCCAGTAAAATGGACAGCTGTAGGGTTTAGCACGGTACCCGGTTTGTGACTGGTGCCAGACCGCAAATGCTCTCGGCTCACCAATCGTACAGAGGCGTATTTGGCCTAAGTATGAAAAAAGAAGGAAACCAGAGAAACGGAGCTTGCTAAGATCCTGAGAACAAAGCAAATAGGCCGTTGAGTGTAAAGGTGCGTCTCGACCCTTGATATAGGACTGTACACGCTGGGAGAGGAGGGGGGGAAGAACCAAACCAGAGGATTAGACGATGCGGGTCTAGGACTAAGCAGTAATAGCGTCACCCACGATTGTTACTTAAAGTTTCAATGAAGGAAGAGGCTCGAGGTGGTTGTTTTTCTTGTTTCCTTTTTTTTTTTGTTCTTGGGAAGTCCAAGCTGCAGAGGCTAACGGTTGATCGTACTAGCGCCAGTGATGGCCGTTAATGAGATTAGAGATGATGGGCTAGGTTAAGCACGGGTAAGATTATGGGAGTGCGGGGAGTCGTTTCGACTCGGGTAGCCTATATCCGTGGTGCATAGGTAATAATCCTTGGGCCAGTTCGAGATACACAGAGAGTACATAAGCCCTTACCGATGCGAAAGGGTGGGTGGTTGGCCGGTGGTTGACGGTCTTTGGGTGCTCGAAAAGGGTTATAGGCTATCTTGGCTCGGTTCGGGTGGTCTTCAGGCTCAGGTTTCAAAAAGCAAACCGAAATCCAGGTGTACATGCCTCTACATGATATTAGCGAGGGCATGCACAGTACATACACATCCTCCTAAAATTACTTGTATGTACATGGAAGTACATATAAGTAGCTCTAACCCTGTGCACGATTGGCAATTTAGTCGATTTAGTGCTTGACGGTACCCTGCTCTACCACTGGCGCTGTGGGATCTGGTGGAAGCTGAAGGCGAGTCTGGGAAAGGCGGTTTCCTCGGAATGCATTGCATTACCCATCAAAGTTATTGGGAAACCGGTGCTTACCTGTTATCTCCTTGGCGAATAGGAGGAGAAGAAGAAAATATGTAGATACACATCTGTATCGTCCGCGGGCATGGAACTATAAGAGAGACAGGCGGGGACCTTCAAAGGTGCTTTGTTTTCTTTGATGTCGATGTAAAGTCTGTCACAAGATATTACATTCGTGAAGGTTTCCAGAGGTACCCGAATCTTTCAGGCCCACAGCTTATTTCGCCGGTGGTTGACTATGGCCCACACACACCAAGTCGTCCCTCAGCAGGCCGCGTTCCTGAAAAAAAAAAAAAAAAAAAAAAAAAAAAAGTTGCCGCATCCCCAGGAAATAATGTGGCCGAATATACGAGGTTGAAGAGAGGGGGTTAGGAGGAAGGATCCTACGGAATACACTTACCGCACACTATAACTAACTAGGATCAATGTGTGCTGCACTAGCCACCATTCCGAATCAGGTCCTTGTATCACATAGGACCCTTGGTGATGGACACGAACTTGCCCGACTAGAAATGGTAAGGATATAAAACCGTTGATATAGGTGGAGAGAAAGGCCACATGAAGCGTGGGTTCTGGAGAGAGCGCTGTGAGATCCCATGCTGAAGAGCCCTGGAAGCCCCGGATAGCCTGACCTTTTCGAATCTAAACCTTTGGTCGGCTCCCCCAATGCAATGCGGTTGATATGGGTTATGCATTCTTTCGGTCAGGGACCTATGCGAAAACGACGCAATGTCACATACAACTACCAGGCATATCCACATGGCCACAACCATACCTACGTTCGATCAGGCCAGCTATGCGTAAATAGCACATGCTTGGAACGAGGTCCTAGTACGGTGTATGCTAGTAAGGATCAATCCCAACTTGTTGATTTTTGTGGCCATGAAGCGGGACGCACCTCAGATCATTTTCAAATTTTGAGCCGAGGGCTTGAGGCAATCCTAGATGCGTACGAGCCCGCGTCTCTACGCAGAATAGTCGTGCCTATCGTGCCATCTGCAATTTGCGCAATTACACTGATTGGCTTGAGATTGCGCCTGCAAGCCCTTCGGTAGAATGTGGCCTGACAAACTTTAGAGCCTGGTTTGCAGCGTCCGGGTCTGAGGTTCGAGGCTTTCTTGGCTTCGAAGACAGTTCACGCTAACCCAGGGACGAATCGATGATATGATATTGGTGGAACCGACAGCCGAACCGGCGCCGTTGGGACATGATATCCGATCCATATTGGTTGTATCTCATTAGGTCGTAGAGGCTTCGTGGCCTGCATTGGCTGGATCCGACGGGGGGATGTGCATACCCACTTTCCGATGCGACGATGCAATGTCGAATCCGAATTCAACCAGCAGACTGAATTGCATTGTACTGCCAAAGCAGAGCACGGTGTCAGCCGATGGGTCGACAGACAGGGACGGTTTCTAAATATTGATCTAGCTGAAGCATAAGGAGGATGCTATAGCGAGGCTAGCGACGCCATCAAGAAACCAAGTCCTAAACCGTATTTCAATTTTCAATCACAACCCTCGACATCAAGCCCGAACCAGAGTCCTAGTTTCCTGCGAGGGAAGGAGGTCGGCGAAAATGAAGAATTTTCTGCCCGAATTGGCTAGGTGTATTTGTTAGCGTCGCTTGTGGGAAGTAGCTAGGATCTCTAGCGATAAAAGTGCGAAAGATTAGCCCGGGGTCCATGGTCACAATTTGTTACAGAAGCCCGTGAAGATGTGGGTGGCTTCCGGCCTCACTTCCTTACCATCCTGACGCACTACTCATACCCTTGGCATGTTTGCACAGCCTTACCGCACAGCCAGAACAATGTCACCTCATCCACTTTTTTACGGCAGCTAGTCCATTGGCAGTTTAGTCTCGCAATTTGGACCCAGAATCTGGGATCGGATGGAAAAATTTTTTTTCTTCCCCTCGTCACTTCGGATAGACTTTTGGACATCCCTTCATACGCGCGCGTCCTGTAAACTTTATCATGCATATCGATTCTAGCGTCGATGCCAAAGTCTCACCGAGTCGGATAATTCTCACCTAGTTCGTATATCGTTGCGAGAGCTCAAGAAGAAAAACCGTTTGAACAATCAACGAGACGAACTCGGTTGAGCCAGGGAGATTGGATCGGTGACGAGTGAGAACTTTCTTCTTTGACGACTAGCAGCAAGCGAGTGAGATAGAGCTAATGCATCCTCGCCAATGGTGTGGCTCCTCCACGAATTAATGTTTCGCATGGTTCAATGCTCAGTCGCGGCTCTCCACCCCGTCACTTTTCTCCGGGTTATTACCTGACATTCACACCATGGTACCAGCTTCGAATCAAAAGCCAAGGAAGGAAATTTGATGTGCGAAGTCCGGTACCTGCATACGAGAGACATGTCTCATGTCACTCTTCTACAATCTGGGACAAAAACGGGTGGAGATTGGAGATAGCTCCACCTATTGTTCCTTGCTCGAACAAGCTATTGTGCATGGAAGTGGTATGTATGTACGTAGTGCACTACGTAGGAGGAGGCATGCTGGTAATGAAGAGAATTCACCCTCTGACTTGAGCTCTCTTCAGTGCCGGTGATCGGGTTCATGGGAAGGAGGATGGACATTTCGCAGCCAGCATGAAGACTTTCACCTACTTAGCCACCCTCTCATAAGTCGCGAAAGCGCCCAATCACGAAGGCCGCTCACTTTCGGAACCAGTAACGAATACCCGGATCCGCATAACTAATTCTATAATGCGAACATGCAGGTTATATTATACCGATGCGATTCCTATCTCGACACGTTGGCGCATTGGTTTTTGATCGATTGAGAAAAGATGCGAGCTATGGCCACTGTACACACATGCACGTGGAATACAGCACAGACGCCGAGCCACTCAGGCTATGACATCTTAGGAAACCTTGCTGTTGGATACTCGGAGTATTTTTTATGTCCCAAAACGTCAAAGTGGGTATCTGTGTACATGTATGTGCATATACGCACAGATATGATATAATGCATGTGGACAATATACGGTGGTTGAACAAAACTCTCGGTATCATCATGGAGTCGAATCCCATGACCTCGCACTTCGTGACAAGGCAATTGATTGTTACATTGTCAAGCGAATCGATGGCAGCCTAGCAGAAACTATTATCAAATCGGATTGACAAAATAAGTCGGGCTCATGGTTCTATGCAATGAAGCTCAACTATGGTATCAAATTGGTCGCCGTATCGTCTGGGTGAATTAATCCTAGCTATAGTTAGGAATCGGAGATGTCTGGACATATTTGCTTTTGAAGCGCCGTCACAAGCCTCAAAGCGCAAGCCATACATTGGGCGAGAGTTTCATGTCATTTCTGTGGCTTGATCACGGCCACTAAATCGGCCACTGGACCCGGTCGTTTCATCTTGACAAGAACACTAGCGTCCAATGTGGTAATTTACGCCAACGCAGCTCCCAGAATAGATACTGTTGCAAATTTTCTGAAACGACCAGCTGCACGCTTTCCCCTTCACAGTAAGTTTCCTCTTTTCAGACTCCTTGCATATCCGCGGCACCACCAAAAAAAGGTAACACCACCCCAACCCATCCGTTAGCTTTAGTGGCTTTGATGTCACAATTCGATATAAAATTTTTTTGCGAAGGAGTTCTCCATCTGGCCGTGCATCCCAAGAGACGAGAATATTTGTCCGAAGCAGCATGCATATGATGCAGGTTATCGAGCATGGAATTTAGCTTGGGCAATTTTGAGCCGAATCTCCCAGGTCCCAAGCCAGGGCTCAAGCCACCTGCATATCGTTCCGCCTGCACAAATCGCAAAATGGCTCGTTGAAGAGAGTTGACTATGATCATATGAACACCCCGGAATGGATACATCCATGTCGGATAGTTAATCTTCTCATACACTTGCTTCTTCTTCTTGGTTCGCTTCTGCTTGCTATAGCTCAATCTATTGGTGCTTTTCATGTGCGCCTTCGCCAAACCAACCGTGTCGGGACGAAGCTATGATATATGATAAAGTTTATGATGCATGACAATTGCATCACCAATACACGTAAGTTGAATCTGTACACCAACCCTCAAGCCTCTTTCAGTACTTGGTCTTCCGGATCTGTATGTCCGTCGCATCCATACCATGCATGCTATTGCAGCACGCACTAAAGTCACCGTCTGTAGTTGCATCCTTTCCTCTCAGCGGTCCCCCTTGGTCTATACTATTGGACCATCTGAGTGGGGACTTGATTCACATTTCGATGACCCGCTCACAGACCATGGTCTGCAATCTCACAGTCCTTCGGGGAAATTTGACCTATCCTCTTCGGAATTGCTTTCTCAATGGCGCTAACATTTGCTGCCCGTCCTTATCGAACAGGCACATGTGCTCAGAGAAACACTCGGTTTGTGACACCCCCTCCCTTATCCCTCTCCTTGAGGCCAAACTTTCCCCCAAATGCGTGAATTGGCGATTCAGTCAGCTCCAGTCTGAGTTAGACATCTCCGTCGCTTTCTCCTGGCTAGAACCTAATTTCTCGTGCCGAATTCTGATGGTTGGGCCCATCCTTCCTTCTACCCCCCCTGCTTTATGTATCTATACGTAGCTACCAACCCTCGGCCCTTATATCTTCGGAAATTCTAAGACATACTGTGTGCACATGCTGCATGTTTAATAGCTTCTACCGTCCAAGATACTGGCTCTGGGTGTTATATTTCCCCTTGGCTTTGAATAATCCTTGTGTCGATCTCGGTGATATAACGTCGTTGGATATCACAAGATCCACTCTCGCTACCCCAGCCTGTTTTTATCGAAGAGACCCTGGTTGAATAAACGCTCGTCTCATACTTTAGCCTCTCCGAGCCGTACGCATAAGCGGCATTTCTGCGCCGGTGCCCTGGTAGCCAGCCACACCCTACGTCTACCCAACCATCCTATCACACATGTCCTATACCTACCTAGGTACAAGAAGGTAAAGGCGTCCCTAAGCCGGCTTCTTTCCCGATAAAGGCAATACCATGAGAACATTTTTCATCTTGATCTTCTATCACAAAATTCCAAGGGTTTGTTGTCGATTGCTTTTCTTTTTCGCCGATATGCACTTACCATATTCAAGCTACGGCGAGCCACGAATGTCGAGCATTTCCTTGGGCTTCTTACCCAATACTGCGGCACACAAGCAAGTGCTTCCTTTTTTTCCTTTCTCTATCGTCGTAATCACTATACTTTTGATTCACTATTCTGACAGCGAAAACCTTATCGAATGGAAATAATTTGATAGACGTCAGATTAGTGATACAAAGCCCGACCCGAGACAAGCTCCGACACATGTTGTAAATTTCTTCTTTAAAGATCTCTCGGGGTGTATATCGTGCATTTAGCTTTCAAATTAACCCTAGTAGAGCATAGTCTCTTGTTGGAAAACTTCTACGGCCCTGGGCAGAGGGAAATATACTTCGGTGCCCGGGAATATGGATGCTCCCCATCCACCTTGCCCGTGAATACCTCCGAGTGTCTCCACAGCTTTCCCTCCAGGAGGCATTCTTGAAACTATTACCGTTGTCTACATGCCGGTGGGTACCCACAAGTATTCCAAAAGGTGGCAATTGATATTGTGGTTTTCCCGAGGCCGCTTTGCGCCGTCGATCTATACCCCCATATGTGTCTACTGGCCTATTCCTCATCCATAGATGCATCCAGTCATGTTTCAAATACCCACAGGGTTTCCTTCCGCCCCCCTCACTGGGCCACCAGTTGCATCCAGCTCCGATGATTTTCGAGCTCTTCAACCAGCCCTTAGTCTAATGTTTTCCGATTCCGAACCACCCCACCAATAATAATGTCCCAACAACAATCAGACTTGCCCTTCTTGTACCCTCTTACCCGTCTAGACGTATTCCATTCACCCTGTTTAGCTTATTGCATGCCGTCGGAATCGCGCTATATCTGTTGTTGCTATATGGTTGTAACCAACGAGCTATATGAAATAAAAGGATGGTGACTACCCAGAAGTTTTCCGAACAGCCAGCCCACCAAGCTACAGGGCAGAGCACCCACCATCCGGCTCCGTCAACGGTCTAGACTTACCCGTGTGTATACGTTCCGTTAATAACGGGACAGTTTTACTCGATAGTTCGACCCGTATAAGCACACTTATAAGCTTTTTGAGATATTTTGCCGTAGTCGTGGCATGGGGGTACAATGAGTCTAAGATATTCACCGCATGATGCATGTACAAAGCTTTCGAGGAACGCTTCTAGCCCTGTTTTAAATCTGAGGGGTATGGACGGTTATCTCGCCTTCTCAGATAATTCAAAAAGCTATCTAGACAGGGTATTGCGATAAAGAGTTTGGTCCGTGGGACACACATCGATTCGACCGAATGCAAGATTTAGCCAGCTCGCACGCGAAAGTGCCTAAAGCTAGACGCCAAAGCAGATGAGGCTGGCGATCTGCAATGGTTTCTGAAGGATTGTGCTCGCAGGTGCAGAAATATTACATACTGCGTATATCCCATGCGTGTGCCCTTGGGGTGTGAACGGAAATTAATTTCGACCAAAGCGGTTTTGTCTTGGTCCAGAGAAAACTTGGTTGTGGTGCATTTTGTTTTTGCAGGCTGGTTGGCTGTCCAGATTAGACAACATCGCAGCCGGACGCTTGTGTGGTCACAAAATGGTCAAAGCTAGTGCCAGCAATGGTCCCTATAAAATCTAAATAATCGATACAATCGTTGTAGAACCCGCCTCCCCGGGTCGAAATATTACCAGCGGGCTATAATACCCCCAAGGTGCCGCAGTGCTCAACGGGTTCGCGCCGGAAGGACAGCGGCATCGCGACAGGAATCCCTCACATGGCCTCGGGACTTAGCAAGAGCCCTAAAGGGTCTAGATCCACTGGAAGACGGACAAGTCACCCGGAACCGTTCTAAAGCTCACTAAGAACTAACCCATGTTATGATAGCAAGCCAATGGTTACATTCTTTTCAGCCAAATCCCGCACTTCTGGGCTAGGTGTGATATTTGGATCTAAAGAGGACTCGAGGGAGCTATCAAGGTGAAGAAAACCACTCTCAGCCCACGCCATTTGTACATGACGCCCTTCTCGTACTACGATGCCATTGCCCCCCTTGGCCCGACTAAACATTCGTTCTGTGTAGAATAGTTTGTGTCATTTTTATCTCTGTTTCTCACTATGCCTATTTGCGCAATCGTACGAATAACGAAATATTTGAAATTTCCACTTCAAAGCTGAAATGGATGTTGCTAGCGAAGAATATGCTAGATGTCATGAGATGGATCCGAACATTCCTATCTGCAGATGCAAGAGTGAAACGGAGAGCCGGAAGTAGGCAAGGCCGGGTAGACCAGAAGAATTTCCAAAAGTGAAAGAGGCTTTTACGTCGGACATCCTTCTTAATTTACAGCAATATTTACAAACCAGACAACTAGTTCCGATCTAGCTATCAATCAGGTGCATACCGGGGAAAATTTAGCTACTGGAGCCCTTTCCTCGTTCTCTTATCGATATTAGCGCCAATGGTCTAAGCTTAAGTCAATTAAACATTAACGTCGATGCATCGCTCGCACATTTTTCGTGTAGTTTTTTTCCCTGAGCTTCCTCCGTCTGCTATATTATACAAATTGGTCTATAGTTTGCCCGGCCTAAAATCAGACGAGGGGTTTTTTATAAGAAAAAAAGATTGTTGAATTCCTTGTCTAACTATACCAGTTTCTCCTAGCTATGCTTACCCCGCTAAGGCTGGCAAAATGCACAGAATTATAGAGTAATTCAAATGGCAAGGGAGGATAAAGTATAGTCTCGTGGGAAATGATCATGTCGCCTCCAACCCCATGGCCCAGCGAAACACTAAAAATACCCGTGCCATGTCGTGCGGTATGAACCACAGCACTGGATGAACAAAAAGGGATTAGTTGATGGCCATGACTTTCGGTTGTTGGGTCTTGCAAGGTTTTGACAAAACTGTCCTTATGCATGGGAAATAACCTTCAATTTTGTGTCGGCTCGCGGGATTTGGAGACTAGTACAGGATTATAGTACCGCCTAGTTTATGCGGCTGCCACAGGCCATTGGGCCTTTTAATTTTTAGGTTTTAGTTTTTTACTTGGTTTCTAGGCTTTTTTTTTTGTTTGCTCTTTCTTTGGTGATAGAGTATTCCGAATAGCCGATCTGATTTAAAACCCAAATACTCGTATTTAACCCTAGCACGGAATACGGAATAAGGTGGATATATGAATTAGGTACCTAGGCTTGGTAGCTGATAGGGCAGCTTGGAGGTTGAATATTTAAGATATCTTCACGATGCATAGATATATGAACGGCTATATATAGCGTTGGATACTCTTTTTCCCTTCTGCTTAAGTAGCTATATCCAACTAACTGCTGTTTCACGCAGCCGCTGTTCACCAGGACGCACGCACCAGTTATGGGGTTAGCTGGTCATCTTCCCCTAACATATTTTCCGGATTCCCCTGATAATTTCATTCACCTCAATTCTGTAGTTATAATTACAATTCTGAGTTATATAATTCATAAAATTATATTTAATACCATGGTGCCAACATCCCGAACTCTGGTGTACGGCAATATATATAACTATAAAATCCATTATAAAACCTAACGTTGTTAGCCGTGGCTTAGCTACTATGTTGGACAAACGGGGTAGTTTCAATACCGTCAGAATCGAAATAATTTGCGAAATATTTTTCCGAATACCGTCCCACCACGAATCAAGTGCCAAATACCGTAGTAATATCACCCCGTTTGCTGGCACACGATGTAGCCACGTCTGTTGTCCTAATGTTATACTGTTAGCAATTTACAATGGTTTCTTATGTGGGCTAGACAATGCAAAGTTACTGCCATAGCCTTCGTACCAGTGTTCGTACACAGAAGAGCCAACTATATGACATGGATATCATGGATGCAGGTATGTGCCTACAGATTAGCACGACTGAATACGTCGAGGAAGTACAGAACAAAAAGAAGCTATCTTCATGAAACATCTTTTTTTCTTTGTCGTATTAATATTTTATTTTAGTTTCGAGCCAAAGACTCTTGGGACAGTGAGACTAGAACGCAAGACTAGGCTAGCTCAGAGGCACAAGACCAGCCAGAGGCAAAATACAACATAGAACAACACAACTGCAACATGTCGTTTGATGTGGGTTCTCCGAGACTAGGTCCTCCCATACCCAAGACGAAGGTTTAACTTTTGGCCATATAATAGAATTGCCCTGTTAGAGATCTGGGGCAAGGTAAATTTAGACACACGTGCTTAAAGCGCTGAAGAAACTGGATGATGTAGCCTATTCCGCACGCAGAACCCAAGGTTCTCCGAGACTATAGCTGAGTAGCATAACCCCACCATATATATACCGTACGCCTGCCGACCTGGACATATCTCCAGTTCGATTTTGACTCCATTTCCCTTTCTATTCCTTGCGGAGTTCTATCCCTCTTAATACCCTATTATATTATTATTATTATTATTGTTACTTTGCTCCTCTGCACATCCACTCTCTAAATCGGAATTTAATATTAGGCCCCTTGTAGTAGGAGAAACCTTCAATCCAAAGAACTTCCACCAATAAAGTCTAAATCTTCGTCTCATTCAATGGTTTCGATTAAGCTACCCTATACTAGTTATATGTATGCATAGTCGCCAAATTATACAATGATTCCTTTCAAACCAATGCCACAATACCTATTGACGCAGTATTTTTACGTTTTCGTCATCATTGCTTCGACCGCTGTGTGCCTACCCCATACTACCAGTCCCGGGGAACTGACAGAGCTCACTGCTCAACCTACAAGCTCAGGGTTTGTTTTTGATAACACTACTATTCCTTCTCTCTGCCCAAGCGAGGATGGTGAGGGCTGCATAGTTTTTACAAGCAAACCCCCATCTCCATTGACACAAACGACCACCATCAATGCTACGACTAATGCGATCCCAAGTACGGCGGATTCTAGCAAGGCTACAGCGGCTACTGTCTATCCACCGGTAATTCCTACAGACCTTGGAAGCCTAAAAAACATTACCTTTACCAATACAACAGATATTGGGAGGGCTACGCCCCATGGGTCGACGCCCACGGATCCCCAAGAACAAACGCCTACTAGGCCCCACCAACGGACAGCCCCGGCTATCGGACCTGGGTTTTTCTATGTCGGTAGGGGGATGTCTATTCGTTGCAGGAATCGCCATCATGTTATGCAGAACATTATATCGATGTTTAAGAATAATGAGTTACCAGCGCCTAATCCGTTCATTTGGACGGTATCTAGGGAACTTTGGGCTCAGAAAATGAACAGTGCAAGAAAAACCCTACAAATAGACAAGCCGATGGACGGTAGAATTTATAGCCGTGGCGTCTCGTACGTCGGTTTGTACCAGAGGAGATGCACGGAACAATGTCTATGTTCACAAAGAGGCCATATCGGGCGTTTTCGTGAGGACCGCGAGTTTAATTGGAATAACCCCGGCTGGACTAATTTCGGCCTTCGCTGGAATCCCTTAGAAGGCCCGCAAGCACGTGATTGCCGAGAGGATTACCAGGCTGCTAGGTGTTTCTATCTATGGGGTGAGATTCTTTCCCCAAAATCTACAAATGTACTAACAGAACATTCTAATCCTAATTATAACTTTTTGTAATCTCATGGTTACGTGTTAAATAGGCTGTTTCTGTCACGCCGTTTTGTCGGAAAGAACAAGGCCAGGGCCTGAGCTAAATGGCCTGAGCTTAGAGGACTTTGCAAACGCCATTGATAGGATACCCCCTATAGTCCGAAATTTCGAGCAGAACCAGGATTGGGCGGGCTGGTTTCCAGACGATAGTCGGGCGCAATTTCCCGGGCAGAGAATAGGGTTTAGCCGCGATCACTCGGTGTATCCGTCCAGGCCTCTGGATAATGGTATCCTGACACCCGAACAACTTGCTCAGTTACAAAGAGAACAGTTGCCTGCTATGTACGAGGGCGATGGCCGACGAGTATTCACCCCAGAGGGAGGGCCCCTAGCTGAAGACCCGTTCGTAGACATGGAAGAGTATTATGCGTCTTTTGCCCGGCTGCCCAATGCCCGGGGTAATGGTGGTGGTAGTCGTCGTGATGGTGGCTTCTTTGAAAGGCCTGATGGTCCGCCGCCTCCCTTTTCGGGGTCGGGAGGGGTATAGTCTTCCCCGGGTCGGGTTCGATTGTATACTGCAAACAAATTGGGAATATTGAGAGCCCAGGCATGAATGGCCTAGTGTTCTGAATGTCGTTCTTATTTTTTGGATTTTCGATTAAGCAGTAAGTCATTCTACACTGGTTTCTACAAATTCAATTTACTGGGTGCGCATTGTTTATGTACATCTACAATATATAGTTAGAATTCATCTTGAAGTTCGTCAGTATAGTCTAGTTTTATCATGTGCGTATTTTATTTTATTTTCCTTTATGTTGTTTTTTTATTTTTTTATTTTTTTATTTAAAAAAAAAAATGAAAAGGAACCCATCCGCAATTGTACATGACCTTCAACTATCTGTTCTCATGCATGGATCATTCCAATATGAAAATTTCCTACCTAGGTAGTTACTGAATTCTAAGTCGATTAATCAAATATCAGACAGAATAAAGTCTATCTTTGATACACTTCTTTCGTACATCCTGGAAACAAACCTATATAGTTATGAAATTATGACAGATAGAACATAGTTGTATAAGTAGAAATCATTAGCACGGATCATGGTACCATGGGGAAAGTTTTCCAACCTCTATGCAGTACTGACAATCAGGTACGTTATATTATTGCCGGGCCTCCAGCCCGGCTTGGTCTCGATGCCCCATGGGACAGGGTGGGATTGGTAACTAAATTCAAAAGAAAAACAGGAAGAAGAAAAAGAGCTCGTCCGGGCACAGTTGATTCGCTAGTGGTCTAAGAAGTCTAGTAAGAAGCCATGATATCATGATTCCGCAAAGACCAAATGCATGTGCCTAAACTTCCAATTCCAAACCAGCCGTATACGTGTGCGAGTGTCGCTCCCCACACCGATCGCAGTGATTGTTCTCTGTGGGCTCCTAAATTCCCCGCTATAGAACTATCCATAATTAACATTGCATTATTAATAGAATATATCTATATGTTAACAAAGGTGGTGGTTTCGGTTTCAGACAAGTACTTTCCGGGTTGAGTCTCGTCTAGGCGTCCGCTCCCATGCATGTGAACTCGCTCTAAATCACGTACGATATCAATTGAGTGTTTAGTATACATTAGTGTAGGCCGGAACTATTGACCTAATACAGCATGCAGTCAGTAAGAACAATAATAAGGGGGGTAGCTAGAACTATAGCGCTAGAGTTTGAGCATGATTGTACTAAATGTTTTCACGTAGAGGTATCTCTATTTATCGTAATATACATATACAACTAGTAGCTAAAAAGGCCCCGACACTTTTTCTGACCGCGTCATTAGGTAATTGAATCTAGCTAGCTTTGGCTAGTATAATAATTTGTATATATCTAACTATAATTTAGCTTAAGTGGCGGTTCTGCGATGTCCTTTCGATCCTTAGACTTAGCTTTAAGCTACCCTCTAGACTAAATCGATAGGCAACCTACATACGTATACTCGGGGACTTAATTTAGCTATTTAGCCAACCATATAACTAGTCATATTAATATCATAATATCACAATACACAAATAAACACGTACATATATCACATCATTACTAAAATCGTTAGGACATTATCGAATTGATGTTTCACGGAGATAAGAGATATACTGTCTTCTATTCCGCGTAAGGGCATGCGCCAATATTGCAAAATAGGCAAGTTCATGAACGGAAGCGAAGGGAGCGGAAGGGAAGTATATCTTGGTCCAGGTGAAATAGAAATGCAGGACACTGGCATAACCGGTTGACATGCAAAGTCCCGCCTAGCCTAAGAGCAACGGAGGGATCCTAACGTAATTAACGGGAGATTCGGCTACAAATTCAGCCATTGGCGTCCGTAGTCCATGCGTAGGGACTAATACTAGCAATACAAGTAAGCCGGTTCGACTAGCCTTGCATCGAGGGTGGCGTTCGGGCTACAGTCGAAGAATGCAAATCTTTGAAATTTCAATCCTATTCTGATGCATGCATATCGGATTTGCGTATGTGGACATGTCGATGCTAGCAAAGGGGAAAAGCCATGCAGATGGGAATTGACATTGGTCACGACGGGCATAAAAGCCAGGAAAGCAACAACTGCATACTATCTGCCAGGTCAAAGCATGTGGCGCTTGATCAGACCGTGCGTACCGAGCTACAGATGGAAGAAGAAAGTACATATAGAAGAAGAAATTTCATACCAAAAGAAAATATTCGCATCGTGAGTTTGGTCGGTCAAACCGCCGGTGCGGGACGCAGTGGATTCATAAAGGGTAAAATGTTTCGGAGAATAATATAACTGAGAAATAGGATGTAATATTGCTTGGATCAAATTCGTAATCATTGAACACCTCCCATTTCCACCTCGTCTACCCTAGCTACCAACCAATCCTCTTCCCGCCGCAGCCTTTTTTTAGAAAAAAAAAAAAAATTCCCTCCGGCATCACTGACAGGCTTTTCTTTTTCGGGAGTTAAAAAAAAAAAAGAATATGAATAATAATACGGTAGTGGAAGAAAGAAAAGAAAAGAAAATACAGCCAATATGGAAATGGGTTGCGGCGGCTCTAAAAAAAAAGAAAAGGAAGAAAAACAGGGGAAGTGATATCTCTGCCTACAAAACGCAAAAACGGTCGCCTGGTCCAACAATAAGAATAATAATAAAAGGTTCGAGTGTTTGAGAAAACACCTACTAGTCTGGTCTCTAGATAGCGGAGCTGTTCGAATAACACAACTGTCTGTATATTTATACTCTGTCATAGCTACAGCAAAGAAAGAAAGAAAGAAAGTTAGAGCAAACTTCAAACCTGTGTTTACAAATTGGAATTAGGGCTAACATACCTCCAGATTCTAGCCTTATAATCACCGCTACCGGTTGCAAACAACTTGCCAGCGGGACTAGGGGCAACAGAGATAACTATAAAGTGCGCATCGTGTTAGCTGGGATTGGGTCAAGCGGATAAGGCAAACGCATAACTAACCGGAATTCTTATGTCCTTGAAGCATGAGCTGAGTTTGATTTGTTCTAGGATCCCAGAATTGCACTCTTCGGTCTTTGGAGCCCGACATGACCCACGGACCATATGCATCTGGGGTTTGCGCGACACTCAGAACGAAATCCTATGGCGGAGCCTGATGTTAGAACGCTACGACGAAGGAATTCACATCACAACAGTGGCTTAAGGAAGGGAATCGTACCTCATGGCCCTCGAATGTCTTGACGCGAGGCTCCAATTTCTGGCCGACGCCCTGGGAGCTCGCAGACGAAAGAGTCCACATCTTGACAGTCTTATCGAGAGACCCAGAAATGAGACCGGTGCCGTTAGCAGTAAAGGCGACACTGTAAACGCTATCTCGGTGTCCCTCGTTGTGGTCGTGTGGTGGTTCTGCTTCTGGAACAACATCGGGACCTTCAGGTTGTGGGGGTCTATCGGATCCCTCGAGTCTTTCGACGAATTTACCGGTAGCAATTTCCCAGATACGAATGCACTTGTCGAGACTACCGGCGGCAACGAATCTGCTGTCGGGAGAAATGGCGACGGTTGTGACACCGTCTTCGATGGTGAAAGCAAGGGGTGCCCGATCAGGGTTTTCCATATCCCAAATCCTAACCGTCTTGTCTCCACTACCGGAAGCAATGTATCTGCCATTCTTAGAGAAGTCCAAACTGTAAATATCTTGTTCGTGGCCGCGGAAGTTGTGCTTGATTCTCTTGTTTTTGATGTCCCAGACCTGGCAGCAAGGTGCGTTAGTACGAGGGTACTAGGCCTACTTTATCTGATATTAGTTTGGGTAATACATACTCTAATCTGTCTGTCCTCAGCTCCAGTAGCAAGATAATATCCGTCAGGGCTGAAGCAAACGCTTCGAATGTAAAGATCACCACCCCGGTCAACGGTCTCATCTTGGAGCAGGGTCACTCTATGACCAGTCTGAACATCGAAGATTTGGGCGCTTCTGTTGCAGCCTGTGGCGAGGTACTTGCCATCATGGCTGAATCTAACACAACAGACAACGCTGTTGTGTTCCAGGGTGTGGACAAGGTCGACATCGAGCACACGGGGTACACGGGGGTTGAAGTAAGCAAACCAATCTGCGCCCTCTTTCTTGTGTGTTTGTGGGATTCGGGAAATATCTAGGTCTTTATGGTCCTTTATGTAAGCGTTTCCAGCCACAAGGCGGTACTTCATCGTCTTGAAAGGGGTAGGAGAGGCAAATACCCTTATTAGGTCTCGGTGTGAGGGACTGTGCGGGAGGAGCAGGTTGCTGTGGGTGTTGTTGGGAACTAGGCCCCGAGAACCCTGTAGACACATTCAGGTTAGTTACATTCCACCCTTCCGGGAAACAAAGCTAGGTTTACCATTCTGACCAAAGCCTGATGACTGGGAAGGAGGATAGTTGCTGGGTGGTTGCTGGGGTGGCTGTGCAGGCTGCTGTGGTCCAACTTGAGGGGTTGAGATTGGCTGTGGTGCATGAATGGGGTGATTGTGTGGCCCGGGGGGTGGGTGGCTGCCACTTTGGGACGGTCCACCGGGCTGCTGCTGTGACGGCTGCTGGCCCTGTTGGGCGGATGGATCTGCCAACGTCATGTTAGGGCCACCAACTTGCTGAGACATAATGTCACCAAAGAGACCACCTCGTCCTTGATGCAGCACAGGTGGCACTGGCTGCGCAGTCGATGGACCAGCGCTTTGGCTCTGCCCAGGGTGTGGAGCTTGGCCAGTATATTTCTCGAGCTCACGAGTTAAATTGGCAATTTGCTCCTCATATCTAAAAGAAGGACAATGTTAGCAGTAGGTCCTATGTGGAGCTATGGAGGTTATATGTAAAAATCATACTGTTTCTTCATTTGCGAGTAGTTACTTTCCAGATTGAAGACTGCCCTCTGGATCATTTCCATTTCCTGCATCTGGCTATTCACTACAAAGAAAGTTAACCAACTGTATCCCTGAAGCTAGTGCCCCAGCCGCATCCAATTCTGTGATAGCTTACCCTTGTGGTCAGATTCAGCGCCTCTTTGAATCTGAGCGTCAAATTCGGCACGCAGCTGGTCGATAATTTCATTGAAACGGTTCGGAGCCGCGCCCGGCACATGACCGCGATGGGCATTAAACATTTTGATTCGTGTATGGCTAGTAAGCCGGGGTATCGATGTAGGTTTTCAGTAATGGCCCGGGTAGATGATATCGGAGGTAGCGGTCCCGAATGACACAATGACCTGCCGAAGCTAATCAACGCTATCGATGGTGGATGCACTGGTTTCTGGGTCGTTATTGCGGAGGTTAGACGAGGTATCAAAAGGGCAAAGCGATGAGCAAGTAGCGGCGATGGATGCAGGACACAGAAGCACGGTGTGGCTAATCGGGGTAATAAAGAGGCGGGGGGGCAAAGAGGGGGGGTGTGGAGGTTGTCTGGAAGGGGTCTCGAGGCTGTTCGCCACAACGTCGTCGAGGGGCGGTTGCTAGGCACGTCTGCACTGTAGCCATAGAAACAAATTTTATATGCAGTCTGGGTCCCTTCCCATCTCCAGTTTCCGAGACCAACATCCACATCCAATTGACCTCGCCCGAAAGACAAGATACGAAAAAGGTAAATCCGTACGATCACGCATGCCAGGACCATGGGGACCCGAAGCTGACATCTATGCGCATAACACCGAATAGGAAATTGCAGGTATGGAGGAGGGAGAAAAAAAAGAAAGAAAGAAAGAAAGAAAGAAACTCGAAATCACCGTGGAAGGAGAGCCTTCCAAGCCACATCTGTCCACTTACATGACGTCTAACTTATCTACGATTGATTCGGCGATGGGAAAAGAGCTGAAGCAAGGCTTATGCGAAAAGCGTCGTGTCCGGGTCCGATGTGTAGGGCGTTGTAGGACGGCAATGTCTTCACTGCCCTGAGAAGGTTGTCTTCGACGTGGTGGATTGTCTGCTACGCGATGTGAATGGGTCGGCCTGTTGATAAAAGATCGCGGGTTCAGAAAAGGGTTGATGTCCTTCGGAACAACACAGTGGACCGGCGACGGGGCGATGCGGATGTTTGGCGGGTAAGGCTGTGGTCCCTTTCGCCGCGACGTTCGATTGGAACAGCTCAGGTTCAGACGACCGGGGAAGATTTCTATCCAAACGACTTCGTGATGACGTGACCTGGCTCACCAACGCGAAATCTCGAGCGGTATTTCGCGATAGTTTGAGGGTATAGGTGAGTGGCCAGCAGGTAAAGTACGAGGCGAAGGAAGACTCAGGTCCTCTGGAGGGAAGAAGTTGGAATAAGAGTTATGCGCTAGAAATGGGAGGGGGGGAAGGGGCAAGAGGAGGAGGAAGAGGAGGGAATGCAAAGAAGAAGAAAGGAAGATAGATGGCAGGCAGGAAAAGAAAGCAAAATTATATAAAATGCACCAGAGGAGGGAGGGAAAAAAATAAAAAATAAAACGACAAGCAAAAATACCCAGCCTGGCCCCAGACGACGGGGCCTCTGGAAGAATTGCAACGGATCCACCCAAAGGCGAGTAAGTGCAAGCAAGACAGCCTTCAAGCCAATCTGCGTTCGTTCGAGGAGGCCCGGGCGAATCACCTTCTTCCGAGCAAGGGAAGCGAGAAAAAGTAAAAAAGGTGGGGACAGACCTTGAGGCTTCACACTCCACCGCCTTGTAGTGTGTGAACGGTTTTTGGTAAGACTGCAGGAAAAGGAAGGACAGCTTGGCCGATGGGGTCCTCGAATACGATTTATTCTTATAAATCCAATCCTTTAGGGACGACTACCTTCGACATATATGTGCAGTGTCTAGATACCGGTGGAAAGGTATACGTATCGATACAACTTTCCAAAACGCCTGCTCACATCCTGAGATGAGATACATGAAACGGGTAAGCCCAAATTAACCTATTTTTTTTATTTTTATTCTTTTTTATTTTTTGTGCGTGTATATTAGATCGCTCACCTCCGCTTCAGTCACCAGGAAACTTCCCCCAAAAAAAAGAAATAGCATGTAGGCTACGGACGCTGGCAGAATCACGCTGCTACTCTGAGGATACTAAACTGTCCACGCTTCGATCCGCTGTTGCGCAAGTAGTAAAAAGTCCCCAGACGCCCTAGCATTTCAATGTACAGATCTTTCGTAACATACATACAGCTGGAACGGCATCGCCCAAGGGCAATCAAGACAGGTCACAAACAAGTATCTCTGTCATGTATTTCTGCGTTCATAGAACCATGACGGTACATCACACACAATCTTTTACCGATACAGACCAATGCATTTCGGTACTCGAAAAGAAGCAAATATCGAAGACAGAAAAACAAAACATGCGGGTTTGGGCATGAGCGTCGGGAAAAAAAGCAATGATACCAACAGAGTCTTGGCACGTTTGATGCCATGATGCTCCAAAGCAAAGGGTCCTGGCGAGCTGATGCATGGAAACTGGCATACTAGACGGCTGTGTGTCAGGATCGAGGTGAGAGACTTGAGAACTACATACACAAGACCATGTGCATATACACGCCCGTCCAGAGACGGTTGAAGGACATATACCAAGCCGACGACATGACATCACAGGCTTGGGGATACGAAGCCATCATTTCAGGCACTACTGGACTGCAAGTGATCAACCTAGTTCGTTCGATGGGAAGACGGGTACGGGAATGACCAGAAGGGAATTTCCGGTACCACGCAACGGAAACACAAGGCTACGACCACCGTTGTAAGTGGCAATCACAGGCACCAAAATTTCCCCCTTGAGAGCAAACGCTGATGGAGAAGAAACGAAGTTGTCACTATAATTATCAGAATGTTGGAATGGATGATGACAGGTACCTAATTGCAGGCATATGCGGAGGGAGTCGAGGCTGGAAGACACTCCTGGTAAACTCGCTGATTGCCTGGGCAAGGAGAGGGAAATGATCCCAGAAGCAGACACGTGCTTCTTCGTCAAAGGCCATTCCCTTTTGACATAAAGGCCTGGATCCTTTTGGGGAGGCAGGGTTTTTGCTTTTACTGGAGAAGAGCCGGTTATCTTATCTCATCAGTTAGATCTTGATCTCTCACCACGATCCTGATCTTACTCAGCCAAAGCCCAGCCCCCACGTCTCGTTTTGCCCACTCCTTCCGCCGGCTCCCCCACCTCACGAACCAGGAAAAACTATTCGGTCGTTGTGTCATATGACGGATTGGTTGGCTGTCCATCAACCACCATCTCTCCAAACACCGCACAGCAAGTCCTGCTTTGCTCGCATTGACGGTGCTCCTCCCTCGTATACAGCGCCCGCCAACAGTCTCTTAAGTAGCTTATAGCTGGCAGCTGGTAACATACCCACCAGCCTGTACATCTAGAAGGCCAGAAGGCCGTCAGAGGCTCTTCCCCCCGTGATTTCCGTACGACCGTGAGAAGTCCCCCAAATTCGGCACGGTCCCGGGAGGCTCGGAATTTTTCGGTGACCCGAACAGCCGCAACCTCGACGTCAAAGCTTGTGAGGTATTATAAAACAAAATACGTACTACAGCTTTTGACATCTACAGTACCACATTCGAGAATCGCACAAGAACCGCAACCTTAGCTCGCTCCCGACGGGAATACAAAGAACCACCCTTAGAGTGACGGCAAGATTACACCAATACGTTGTTCAGACTTTTTGAAGGGTTGCTTGGTCCTTCCTTCTGGGGACTCCAACCACAGCAACACAAGCCAGAGGCCAAAATGACTAGGGACAACCAGTAAGTCCGCAGCCACGGATCTGAATCCTCCCCAGTTTCAGATATCTCGAGCTTCAGCATGCAGTGCCGTTTTGTAATATACAGATAGTGTATTACTCGGCAGCGGAATTGCTGGGTACCAGCCACTCGGTTGTGTGCCAGGGCACCCCAATTTTTATTGCTGGCGGGTTCTATATCTGGGCCTGGATCTTGATCCAATGTCTGACAAACTACCCTCTGATATCATTTAGGGCCCGGGAGACCCCACCAGCCTCCACGGCGTTTCGAAGAAGGTCAAGTGTGGATGTAGATGGAGGTAAGCTAAGCCAATCACCGATACATATCCCCTTACGTGCTATCATCATATGCAAATGCACCTTATCTTGATTTCGCCCAGACTTGATATATAAGAGTGAACATGCCCTGCCTCTTTTTTCCCACAAACCATTGCATGTAATGACTTGACCCGCATAACTTCCATTCCATTCCTTCGATTGCACCTTCCACCGCATCTATTTGTTTTGTTTTATTCTATTCTATTCTATTCTATTTCACCTTTTCTCTTATGCAAGAACCCTGAGAGCTGGATAGAGCTAGTTTTTCACTTGCATTTCCCATCTGTTGTATTCAACACATATTCCCGATGAACTCCACTACGACAACCACCACTTCCTCGCGGAATCCTTATTTTCAGTTAGTTGAGGAAAGGGCAATGGCTAAACAAATCGCGACCGTGTTTGATGCCTCAAAAGTGCATGAAAAATGGCCGTTCATCAAGGGCGAGATGGCTCCGGCCCAGCTGTACAGTACTACATCTGGTAGACTGTTCCACTCCGGAAAGATCGCAATCATCACAGTTGGCCTACCTGCGCGTGGGAAGACGTACGTTTCCTTGCATATACCTAGAGCTTTCAAATCCGGTTACCCTATACTAAGCCATGAACTTTAGCCACTTATCGGTCGCCTTAACTCGATATCTTCGATGGTAACTTTGGTTTCATTCAGTTATACGTCCGACATCACGACTGACTGACTACACCAGGCTCGGTGTGATAACGCACACTTTCCACTTGGGTGATTATCGGAGAGCACATTGCGCGCCCGGGCAGGATGTTCCAGAAGATTATTTCTTTGTGAATGGTAGGCGGTTTCTTTTACGTAAGAAGATAAACGCGTTTACTAAGATATATTCCCCACGAACTAGCATCACCATCATCTGTTCTCCTACGCCAAAAAATACTGAGACAGTGTCGAACGGATATATACGAGTTTTTCGACCAACATGGTGGGCAGGTTGCGATATACGACGCTGTTAACCCCACAGCTGCGGGAAGACGATTGCTAGCGAAAGAGTTCTTGAAGAAAGATATTCATGTGGGGACTATACTACTCCATTCTTAGACATCATGCTGACAATCCATAGCCCATCTTTATCGAATCCACCTGCGACGATATGAAAATCATCGAGGAGAATGTTCGAAACGTCAAGATCAGTTCCCCAGACGTAAGAAATGAACAGTCAAAAACTATCCTACTGTACGGTTGAGGCTAAATATAGATCTAGTACGCCGGTTGGAAGCCAGAGGATGCCGTTCAACATTATCTCCGTAGGATAACCGTAAAAATCCCCCACTTTGAAACCATGGAGGAAACAGAGCTCGATTATATCAAGGTACGTCTCACTGTGAAACTCGGATTCATTCCCTTTGCTCATGATGTAAAATTTATAGATGATCAATGCCGGAGAGAGAATCGTTGTGAACAACTGCCGTTTCGGATACTTGCCAAATCGGATCGTTTTCTATCTAATGAACTTGCATATCAAAACCCGAAGAACGTATTTCGCGAGGGTGGGTTTACTCTCCAAATTAACTTCTTCTTCTTCTTCTTCTTCATCTCCTTCTGTACTAAATCCATACCATATATTAGTCCGGTATAGCAAATCATGATTCCTACAAAGCCGACGCACCACTTTCTGAGCAAGGACTTGATTACGCTCGTCGCCTGGCCGATACGATCACTAAATTCCGCGTCGAAGAACTCCGCGCTCATGTTGCCGCTGGTGGCTCTAAGGAAGACCGACCTTTAGTTGTCTGGACCTCCACCCGCATTCGCACCGTCCAGACTGCCGACCAGCTTGCCGCGAAAGGTATCAAGGTCCGCCAGCGCCAACAACTTTCCCAGCTCAATCCGGGCGCTGTCGAAGGCCTCAGCGAGGATGAGATTCGTGGATTATATCCCGAGGAACTCGAGAAACATAACCAAGATCCCTACCACCACAGATATCCTAGATCAGAAAGCTACCACGATCTAGCAGTACGGCTCGAACCCATTATCTTGGAACTGGAGAGAGAACACAACGACCTACTCATTATCGCCCACGAGAGTGTTCTAAGAGTGCTTTACGCGTACTTGATGGCCTGTTCGACAGCCGACATCCCAACTATGAAATTTGGAAGGGATGAGATTGTGGAGGTAAGGGGCTGTGCGGGCTGACTTTAGTGAAGGGGCAGGCTCGCTAACATTATTTACTAATAGATTGTGCCTGCGAGCTACAATAACGTCGCAAGAAGAATCCCAATCCCACCGGGCATCCACCAGGAAGTTCCAAACACACCATTCGGATTCCCACCAGTGTTTACTGGGATTTAAAGGATCTTCTTCGAAACCGCAATATTCTTTGACCTCTACAAATCAAGCCCCTTGCTTCGAATAGTCTGTTTTTTTCATGTCTATGTTATTTTTTTTTGTATTTTTAGAGCTCGTTCGGCTGCTTTGCAAAGATTCCCATGCTTGGATCAATCACTTCAGTCTTTGGCGTTATGTTTCTTTCCTTTTCCTCTGTTTTTTGTACTATTTTCTTTTAGGGTGAGTCAATTTGGGCAGAGAAGGGCGGAAATATGGATTTCTCAAGGATCGAGCTATTCCGTACATAGAGGTGCTCTTGAAATGTATACTCGCTATGATTACTAGAAAGAAAACCCTCAATATATAGCAACCAATAAAGCTTTGTAGATTTATAATAAAGATGGCTGTTTCCTTGCTAAGGCCCGAAATTTGAGCTTAGGCTCCAGACATACATACTAAAGTCGAGAGACAAAGGCGGCTTGGGAATTAAGCCTGTGCCCAGCCAACAACGAAATTTCTACCACACTTGAACTTTTCGCTAACTTCGCTAGCTTCCCCAGAAAAACCTCTGATTTTATATTTCAGCCAAAATAACCCCCACCATGACAGATACTCGCGGTAGAATACACCCTCGGTTCATTTCCATCGGCGCAAACCGCATTCCGGCTGCCTCTGACTGGGATATCAACTCCGGGCTCATAGCATACGGCGCTGGGAATGTAATCGCATTATGGAGGATCGATGAGGTAGCGACTGCCCCGCCATACCCCTCACTGCGCCCAAGGCTCTGTATTTCTGACTAAGTACTCAAATATGTAGACCGAGACATCCCCTTCCGGTGTATTTGCGACTCTAAAGGGACATACGGATAAAGTGTCTGCTGTCCGATTCGTAGATGACACACAGGACTCATCATCGGTATTGTTATCTGGAGGGGTAGATAAGGTACTTCGGGTGTGGAAGCTTGTTCAGCCATCTGATGCGTCGGATGTGCCCCGCTACGAGCTACTTGCCCAGTCGCCACCGCATGACGGGTCGATTGTAGATATTGCGGTTGAGAGGGTGGGAAGTAAGCACAACAGCTCCATTTTAGAAGGGGCGGGGCGAAAAGGCAATGGCACAATCATTGCTTCGGCATCTGCGGATGGCAGCGTTAAGATCTGGAGACTTGACACATCGGGGAACGGAGCGGATGCTCTAACACACCTACAGACGCTCACCACAAAGCCAAAATATTTCCCACTTAGCATTGCAATCGCAAAACTTTCTTCGGCGAAAAATGGAGACGGGATCGAAGTAGGAGAAAATGAAGACGACGTCTGGATCCTCGCTGTCTCTGGTTCTTCGAATTCTATTCAGGTATTCGTTGGTAGCACCCGAGAGGGCGAATCAGACTTCACACCATCAGCCACCCTAACCGGTCACGAAAATTGGATTCGATCTCTTTCTTTTGTTCGGGAGGCTAGCTCAGACGACCTCCTCCTCGCAACAGGTAGCCAGGATCGCTATATCCGCCTCTGGCGTGTACACCGTGGCAGTGCATTACCCGCGCAATCTGCTGGCTCGAAGATGATGATTATGGGGCAAGCCTTGTCGAATAAAGCTCATCGATTCTCCGCTGGAAGTAGCAAACAGGATTACTCGATTACTTTCGAAGCGTTGTTGGTGGGACATGAAGATTGGGTATACTCTGCATCGTTTAGAAAAGATACAGCCGATGGGAATATCAAATTACTGAGCGCTTCCGCGGATAATTCCCTATCCATATGGGAAGCTGACGAAACGAGTGGTATATGGGTTTGCACAGCGAGAATGGGTGAAGCAAGCGGTATGAAGGGCTCGAGTACTGCAACTGGTAGTACAGGCGGCTTCTGGGCCGGACTGTGGAGTCCAGATGGGAATAATGTAGTATCTTTCGGCAAGAACGGCGGGTGGAGGAGGTGGAATCACACTGGGGAGGGCGAATGGGTGCAGAAGGGTGCAGTGGCGGGGCATATTAGGGATGTCATGGGGGTTTCGTGGGAGAAAGAGGGGAAGTATCTGCTTTCTACAAGGTAAGAATGAAAGATCGTTCTCTTTTCGGGAGCAAAGCTAATGATGTTAGTTTGGATCAATCAACCCGGCTTTACGCACGGTGGAAGTCTTCGAAACATAAATCGTTCTACGAATTTTCAAGGCCACAGATCCACGGATACGATATCAACTCTATCGTTTCTATCAGCCCTACAAAATTTGTGAGCGGTGCAGATGAAAAGCTTATGCGAGTCTTCGGTGAGCCGAGGGGAATCGCCAAGATGTTGGAAGAAATGTGTGGGATTCAACAGGCAGATATGGAGTCGTTACCTGACGTAGCCAGCCAACCGGTACTGGGGCTGTCGAATAAAGCAGTTAATACCGCTCCTGAAGAAAATGGAGAAGAAGAAAAGGAACAAGGCGTTGAAGGACAGTCGTACCCCCCATTCGAAGACTTGTTGTCGAGACATACGCTTTGGCCCGAAGAAGAGAAGTTATATGGGCATGGATACGAGATTTCAACAATTGGCTGTAGCAACGCTGGGGATGTTATTGCGACGGCATGCAAAGCATCATCGGTGTCTCATGCGGTTATTAGAATGTTCGAGACAAAGACATGGAGACAGCTCAAACCAGCATTGGAAGCGCATTCACTGACTGTGAACAGAATTTCGTTTTCAAAGGATGACATTTACATGTTGAGTGTGGGGAGAGATAGGCAGTGGACAGTGTTTGAAAGGGCGACGGAAGGGCTGGAAGAATATGGTGCCCCATATAAAATTATGCAGGTGATGGCTAAGGCCCAAACGAGAATCATCTTCGATGGGAAGTGGGTGCCTCTAGAGGCTGGAAGGGCCTTTGTAACAGCGGCGAGAGATAAGACGGTAAAGGTTTGGGAGCTGCAGGATAAAGAGTGGGGTTGTATTGAGACAGTTAAGTTTGAAGAGCCGATTACTGCTATTGATATTCTAGACCGAGTGGTTGACTTGGACGGGGGGCGGTTTGTGGCACTGGCAGTGGGTCTGGAGAGCGGGGCTTGGAGTGTGTATAGAGCAAAAGTGAAAGAGAGTGGTGGAACTGAGGGGTGGGAGCGGTGGATAGAGGTTGACGGATACATTACACCAGCCCAGGCGATTACACAAATTGCCTGGAGGCCTACCGGGGAGGACAAGAGTTTTGAAGTCGCAATCTCGAGCGAGGACTCTTCAGTTCGGATATATGACATACAGACATAAGTGTATTGGGTATCGTTGAGATATGTTACAAATAATATATGTCCCACAGACGGGGGGTAAACATCATGGACGTTGAAGTCCCGCTAAACAACATCCAAGCAAAATATAATTCGCAGCATTAAGATTAGTGCTAGAGACTAAGACTGGGACTTCTGCAATTTCTTTGCGGAAGGCCGTGGCCCTCTTTCAACGAGATCTTCTGCTTGCCAGCGCATGACAAGTTCGAGGAGGGAGGAGTTTCTCCCAATAACCGCGTCTTCAACGTGAGAAACTTCAGTCCTAGATTGCGGTGGGAAGAACTCAGCAATCGGGCCGCATTGGCGAGCCTCTCCGAGAGTCATGCGGACAAGGTGTGTAGGCCAGTTCGCCAAGCCATCTGTGATATGCGTAGCATACAGCTAGAAAAAAACAATCAGTGAACATATCCGCTTTAAAGATGAGAGATACTGTAACTTACGATTGTGCACCCCCGCTTCTCAGTCTCCTGCTTCAACCAATCCAGGAACCTCCACCTAGCCAAGCAATCCAAGTCTACTGTCACTTCATCTAGCAACAGGATACTCCAAGGACGGACCAATCCCATGGCCAACTGGACTCTTCGTCTCTCGCCATCGGAGACCGCATGCATGCGCCAGTCAACGTCAATGTCTAAGATTGATATTAACTCATCCCGTCGTTCAGTGTAATATGAGCCACCGACCGAGTGGAGTAACTCAGTAACCGATATGTCGGTACGGACGATAGGGTTTAAGACCCATTCTATGCATAATATTTAGTATATCTTCGTCGGCTTTAAGTGGGTAATACGGGATTAAATTCGTACCAACGCCAAGGTAGGTTACGCCCTCGAGACCCTGCTTAAATGGGTCAACGCCCCCGACGAGAATTTTTCCATCCCGAGCGAGTGTTTTTCCTATAGTACGGGGGTTAATAGAGGATATATGTAAATTGATTAGTCAGATGAGATACATACCGGCAAGAAGTCTCAGTAAAGTGGACTTTCCGGCTCCATTTGAGCCGATAAGAAGCGTACGGGATGAGGACGGAACATGGAAAGAGACATTCGAGAGGCCCTTCTTACCGTTTGGGTAAGTATAAGAGAGGTCGGAGACGGAAATATCGGGGGTCGGAAGGTCGGACATTGTGTACGATAGTCCCTGAGAATGATGTTATTGTCTTGGTTCGAAAGAGGTCAAAATACCACATCGAAGAGTGTTGCACCAGCTGCCACTTTTGTATCTTTTGGAGCCGGGAATAAGCGGCTATGTCGGCGTCAACTATGACTTCATTATTGGGGAGCAGGTTAAGCCCTAAAGGCCCTTTGAAATTTGGTGTAATTCTGCCTAGGATATAGGTTTATCATGTATATGAAAGCTCGTTCTAAATAGGATCGGGTTTAAGATCAAAGTGGTGCGAAAAGTATATTTTAAATAGAATACCACGAGGTTCCTAGTGACATATACATATCGGTACCTGCGTCGTCGGCCGGACCCAACGTGCATAAAAATGATAAGTTAAAATTGACCTTGGCACTGGGGAACCAGTGCTATTCAATTCAGTATATCAAGCTTAAATTCTCTTAATCCGACTACATTGACAAGCAAGCAGGTGGTTTGTGTTTTTCTGCCCTGAGTCCTATAGTATAGACTTAGTAGACGCCTATGCGATACAATGCATCTCCAAATCATCACTTAACATAATAGTCTGTAAAATACAACGCCGGCAACACGGGACGCCTAGGAGTGCAGTCGACTCTGCTACAGGGAGAAATTTGATGTTTTATTCAATATTAATAATTTATTTCAGGCTTTCAAATATTCACAACTGACTTGGCTTAGCGTGTGTAGTCTTCGGAAACGAAGGGAGCAATTTCGAAACAGAGATAACTGCGGGGCGGATGAATACATACCAACACTCAAGGGTTTGGGACTAGCATGCTAACCCCCCCTTCATTCAATATACCGGTATGTCTGCTGATTGTGGAAGTGTGTTTCCTATAGACAGCGTCCCTAGACAAGAGAACGAACTTGAGAAACATTATATAGGTGTTCGCTAAAACATTGATCAAATGAGGTCGGGTTTCGAGCTGAGGGGCGACATTCACTTTAGCTAGATAGCTATAATATATCTATACGTTTAGAACCGATAGAATTCATGTATAGGTAGTATGCGTATGGGAGTATGTCCCGCTGGGAGATTCTGTCCATTAAACATATTACTTCGCTACTATGCACTGGGCCCGTGTCTCGGGTTTCCTCGGGCAGTAGGGTTAACTAGTAAACTGGTAAGAGTCTCGTAAATCATTACTAGATTATAAAATAGTCAAGGCAGGCAAGATCAAAATAAAGCTGGTGTTAAGACCAGACTTCAGAACAGAACCGAATGAAAGCAAGCTCAATAACTTCAACTTTTATTCCTCGCAGGTAAATTCATCCCAATTATTTATATTTAGCCGCGTAGCTGCAGGCTTGGTTCTGCTTGGGCGCGGCATTGACCACAACTAGTTGCCTAAATTTTTGGGAACTTTGTTGCTCATGTCGCATGTCGCCGATAGCTGTGTATTCCGAAGAGAGCCCTACCCCGCAGCAGTGCAGGAACAGCTGTACAGCTAACTTCTCGAGGAGCCAGCGGCCTGTCTCTCGGTTTACAATTGCTAAGAGTTCAGTCTTCTAACACGAAACAGATTCAGCCTCAACGAAAACATATCCCTTCGCGCGCCGTCTATGCCACGAATGCAAACCAAAGACCTTCTAAAAAACTTGCATAACTTTATGTAATTCGTGAATTAAATTTCGCGACCCTGAGCTCTTGGCAGGGGTGCACGGATGAAATGTGAGAATTACTGGAGCTAAGAATTCAAGCTCATAACTTCACTTGCGACTTGACCCAAATCGCGACATTTGCGAGCAGGCTATAGCTGGATGAGCTTTAAGATGTCAACGGTACTTCGTGATGAAAGAGATAACCCCGAAATTAGTAACCAGGACAGGTACCAATTGCAATTGTGACCTGAGATCTCACGCGCGGAGGACAAAGAAAAAAGCCCGATGGGGGAAGTCGGGAAAAGGAGGACAAAAAGCCCACTAACAGACCACGATGATCTTATCACCGGCCAATGGAACGCGCACGCCGGCTGCATGATGCCTGATTGAGCCTAGCGACTGGATATGCCAATTTCAACGGCAGCCACAGCCATCCATTGAAGTTGCAGACAGGGGTAAAATGCGAGAGTTTTGTGTGCGCCGGAAGCATGTCGGCTATGACGGTGCCAGAACAGAGAAAATTTGTTCGGATTGTGGGAAGGCGAGAGCCCGAATTGTTAGTAATTGGCATTTTACTTAACTCGCAGCTGGTGCTGGTCGCCAATTGAGAAATTTCTCTCTTTTTCCCCCCATCGAACAGCCCGCCGCATCTAGCAATTGACAGTTGAAGTTGCATTTTCGAGTCTGTCGAGTTTGCAGCAGTTTTGGAGTTAGCCACGGTAGATCCTGAGTGCCGACTCTGCAGTCTGTCACTAGGTCAAAGGCGTAGCTGGGCGACCACGACATCCAACGACAGCCAACACAAAACACTCTTTTCGCTGCTTGCTCTTGTCTTTGGTATTGTTCTCTGTGCTTCGTAGCATCATCAGTTGACGGTGAGTTCTGCATCCCTCGAACTGCCCTTTTTTTTTGGTTTGCTTGTTTTCTCGGAACCCCGCGGATGTCGCGAGAGTTAGTTAGTTCCATTGCTCGCAGTAGGTGCGACCGAGGACAATTAGGTAGCACCGTCCTGCGAGAACGGGAAATTATCGAATTGTTGGGATATTATTAATATTGCTCCCTGTTCTCATGCAACATTCAAATAGGCAGCTGACTGACTCCTGTGCCAATTGCAGTTCCCAGACCTTGACTTTCCCCTCATCTTCTTCTCCATCTTCATCCTCTTCTTCAATTACCATCTAGGCATTATCCTAGCATCGAAGCCACAATGGATATCGTCCTATCTCTCAGCGATACGCTGTTCCTGGACCGTTTTTACGCCTCCATCCTCCCGGTCAACAACCTCGCCGCCTCCCCAGATGTATTCGCTGCAAGTGGCAACCATACATCTGCTGTCAAGATCTCCAAGATAGCTCCTTCGATCGTAGGGAGTCCTTTCGAAAGCGCTGTCCAGCTGAGCGAGCTCATTGGGATTCTCCCAGGCAAATATGCCGATCTTTCCATCCTCCCAAGAGACAACGTCTACCGCCAGTTCTTTTCTCTATTTTTGCTCACCTGGTATGGAAACAACGTGGCTTTATTGCACCCCCCGAAATACTACTCAGTGCTAACTGACGATCATAACAGGGTCTTCGGCTGTTTGCTATACTTCGTTTCGTCAACCCTCTCTTATATCTTCGTCTTCGACAAGGACACTTTCAAACACCCCAAGTTCCTTAAGAATCAGATTCGCCAGGAAATATGGGTCTCCATGAAAGCCCACCCAGGGATGTCCCTTCTTACAGCTCCATTTTTCCTTGCTGAAGTCCGTGGCCACACCCTCCTTTTCGATACTGCCAATGACTACGGCCGCGTCTACTTCTATCTTCAATTCCCACTTTTCATCCTCTTCACCGATGCCTTTATTTACCTGATTCACCGTGGACTTCACCACCCATCCATCTACAAATTTTTGCACAAGGCCCACCACAAGTGGATCATGCCAAGCCCATACGCCAGCCACGCCTTCCACCCCGTTGACGGTTGGGCCCAGAGCTTGCCATACCACATCTTCCCATTCATCTTCCCACTCTGGAAGTACGCCTATGTTGGCCTCTTCGTCTTCGTTAACATCTGGACTGTTATGATCCGTAAGTACCTCATTTAATTTTACGATTTCTTGGTATTATCTCGGCGGTGGCAGTGTCGCTAACAAAGAGCCTAAACAGACGACGGAGAATATGTTGCCAACTCCCCAATCATCAATGGCGCTGCTTGCCACACCATGCACCACCTATACTTCAACTACAACTATGGCCAATTTACCACTCTTTGGGACCGCCTCGGTGGTTCTTACAGGCCACCAAATCTGGAGCTCTTCTACAAGGAAACCAAGATGAGCAAGGCCGAGTTGGACAAGCAGGTCAAGGAAATGGAAAAGATGGTCAAGGAAGTTGAGGGCGATGATTCGTTTAGAGAATACTTGCAAGAAGAGCCAAAGAAGTCGAAATAGATTCACAGACTTGGAAGGACGATGAACGGTGAATTATGACGAAGCTAATGAATACCTTTACTGATACTCTTTGGGGAGGAATATTTAATGGAAATGTGGGGTGGACGGGTTTGTTTTTGAGGTAAAATAATTACTGGCACATACAGTATATACGGCGTCAGGTTTCTTTCGATTCTCTTCTATTTCCTAATATCTTAGGAAATAAGACCTCTTCGGTGTATATTCTTCTCCCGTTTTCCTTTCTCACTCTTTTTTTGTTTTATGCAAGCGCTTGTCTTTTCTGTTCTATGACGACGGATGTCGAAGATTAAATACTTAATATTAGTGAAGGGAAGGTGGCACTTTTCCGCAGGAGGATTTTTTTTGGACTTTTGCTTGGAGTGTCATCTTTCTTTCTGTATATACTTTGGGAAGAGGGGGAGGGTGGATAAAAATATTGAATACTGGGTTAAAATTGAAAATCGCTAAATGCTCAGAATAACATGAAACTGTCCAAAGTGATATACACCCCGTAGTCTACCCGGCTAGATAATCAGCTTCATAGTAATTTCCTACGCCGTCGTAGAGTAGAGTACCTCGAGGCTCTGGGATGGATAAATCGAAATCAAACCTGTGTACCTGACCAGGCTGAAGCTCAACGGGTAGTACCGGCTTCTCAAATTCCATTCCACTAAGCTTCTGGGCACAATCCTGTGTAAATTTCTCCGATATCATGCCTATGTCCAAGCTCTCTAGCTCTCCGGACTCCGCCAAGGCGAGGACGTACTCGGAAGCTTCTTTTCCCGTGAATTCGTTTACTTGGCCGTTAATTCCACCACGAATCTCCCACATAGTGAGATTAGCTTGAGGCTGGGCAGCTTGCCACGAGGGGTGGCTGTCGAAATTATCCAGCATCCACCGTAAACACTCCTTCGCTGCTTTGTCGATGTCACCGGGTTTTTCTTCTATCCCGTTAAGATATCTTTGGGTGTACTCCATGGTAAGTATTGTTTTGGATCTTTCTAACAACGATTTTATTTTTTCTTCACATTGATTTGCGAAGGGTACTGCAGAAAGTTTTATGGATTTCAGTGCCTCGAAGTTGCCGACTGCGTTCGGAAGCATTTTTAAGCATTGGTTTCCGGCTGCCATCATGCCGTCTTGTTGGGAAAATGAAGGGTCGTTGGGTTTTGGATACAGTGGGTTATCTCCCTCCATTGTTCTTATATAATCCAGTGTGTTTGAGCAGGAAGGTAATAGAATGCGGTTGGCAGCTTGCTGTAGTTTTCGTGATATTCCCCTTAGAATCTGTTGTTTTGAAGCATTGTTGAGGTTTTTGTTCCTGCGGATGATGCACTGGCTTAGGTCTGGTGCAAGATTCAGAGCGTCCTGGATTTCACATTCTATAAGGCCGGTGACAGCTACATCCCCCAATGGCTGTTTTTCAAAATCGGTTCGGCACCAGAGGCCCTCACCGTGGAAAGCCTTGAGAATTTTGATGCTCAATCGTTTCACGTTTGTAAATGGACATTTTTTGAATGATTGCAGCCATCGACTGGAGAAGTACCCAGAATAACTGACTGTTCTCGCACTTTCCGGAGGGGCGATGAAGTAGGATGGGTGGAAGAATTTGTCACTAATGCTTAGCTCCCGGAGTTTCGGAAGTGTGTAGAAGGCGCTTTGGAGATCTCGTAGTGGTTTTGATAATTTTAAGTCTACGTATCGGGGACTACCTCCCGAGCGCGAAGACTTGCAGATTGTTAAGGAGACTAGATTCACAGCTCGTAGTAACAGTGCTGTGAAACGTTCCGTCAGTTGCGTATTGAATTGGGCCCTATCTCTATAAGACATCCGACGGCGAGACTCGGAACCGGAATCGCTGTCGTCTGATGCGTATGCATCGCTGGTATCTTCTTCCACTGGGATGAAGATCTGGTCTGGGCGGTTTATGTTCCCACTGCTGTTTTCCCAGTCGATGCTTAAGGTGAGCTTGCTGACTTTTTCGATGTCTATCATGCGGGCTACTACCACGTCGAGGGGGGCGGTAAGGATGATGGAGAATTCGTCTGGGCTTTTGGATTTTGAGTATTCTCTTAGGTGGGTTAGGAACCAGGATACTGCTTCCTTTTGCCCTTCGCTGTCGACGGATACTATATCGTTGCATGCCTCAAATTAGATCTATATAGATTTACAAAAAAAAGAAAGATAAAATTCGATCAAGAGGGAAACACAGTTGGGGGGAGGGGTCTGGGTACGAGACAAGGAAATAGTTAGTCCCGAAGGAAATTGTCGTCTTATACATACTACTAAAATTCAACTCGATGCAATTGAGATCCAGCTCTCGCCTCTGCAAAAGGGCACCCACACGCACCATCAAGTGGCTCCTTAAAAACCCACTGCTAAAATGTAGTGAATTCTCATGGAATACAAGTTTTCTGGTAAGTGATAGCCCTGTATTCTGTGGGCCCAGTGTATTGAGGATGTCCGCGAGTTTGTAGCACATTTCGTCTGAGGAGGAGGGTCGCATGAATCCGGGATGTTGCAACATCATCATAACGCTCCTATGCGTCCTGGTACGGCTGTAGAGACGGATGGTTTTCCATAGGTGTCGATAAGCTGTAGGGTAGACGGTTCGGCAGGTTAACAGGAGGGAGTAGACTTCGCCCTGTTCGAGGTATTCTAGGACGCCATCTAAGAGCTCGGGGATTGCGCCGATGGTCAAGAGGTTCGCCATTCCTTGTCGGATTTTTGTTTGCAATATTTGAGCGCGGTATAGATTACTGTGCCTGGGGCTGGATGTCTTGTTCAAGTCCTTATATTAATATATTCCAATTGAACAGTTTATATAAGGTCATATGTCATTTGGATTTGATGAAGACTCATAAGGATATCGCGAGCCAACATGCGTGGTGTTTCTTGTACGAATTGGTGGATATGATAGGCTGCTTTGGCGTGACTAGGACATGCACGCCAAACGGCTAAGGATTGCTTGCAGGGCGGCAACTACGAGACCCAATTGTTAAATGTCCCAAAAAGGTAGCTAAGTAGGTGAAAGCATAGTTTGATAAATAAAATTCATGTAGATTATGACTGAAATAACCCGGATTTCCAATGTACCATTCTCTAAATATTCTCCGGAACGCCCCGTTGCTGTCGCTATGTTATGCTAGTGAAAAATGAACGGCCGTGTAAATGCAAGGGGTAACAAAAAAAGGTACCGAAGTATGTATACGTAGACGAAGTTTGTGTATGTTTAAATAGGAAGATGTGGCGCACAGAAAATTGTCGGCTTCTTAGTTCAACTTCCTCTTCCTCTTCTTATTTCCTCTCCGTGCCGAAGTTCCTGCCCCTTCGACACTTATCTGCTCCCGCGATGTGTCAATTTCATTGTCGTTTGATGGCTGCTCTTGGTGTTCCTCGACCTCGACCTCCGTCACTGGACTAACTTCACGATTAACCTGTTTTCCTTTCTGGCGATTGGACCTTTCCATCCGTTGTTTCATAATCAGTAAGTTGCGTTTTAGCCATGCTCCGTATGGTAGCTGTGTCGTCGCGTGGGTGATGCCAGCTTCACGCATACGCTTTTGCTTCCTGACCTTGGCGCGCATGCATAGCATGACGACATTATCCGATGTCAGGGTTCTGTGGTGAGTAGGGGTTTGCACAGAAAATGAAAGGTTGTGAACACGGTTCTGCCTAGCTATATGTGGCGGGATTGGCTTTGGGAAAACAGTGAAGAAAAAGAGAGTCGAGGGTTTAGTATGCTTAGTCGTTGGTTGTTTTCTAGTTTTTCGAGGTTCGGAGGGGGCCTCAATCTCGGTTTCGGGGTCCAGTTCGACATCTAGCTTAGGCTCGGCTGTTGGTTCAGTCGTCGGCTCTGAGTCGTTTGGTTGGTTGGGTATCTTGCGATCGGACGAACTCTCCACCACCATGTAATTCGTTCGCCGTCGAACAGACCTTGTCGAGCGTCTCAAAGTTTGTGTATTGCTTTCATCTTGGCTGGCTGGTCCGGCCGAAGATTCAGTAGCTATTTCCGGTTCCTTGTGGCCCCACTGGTGATCAGAGACCTTGGATATCTGTCGTAGATTCTTCTTTGCTGCGACTATCGCTGGCGGAATTGACTTCTTGGACCGGCCTGGCGGGCGACCCCGGCGGCGTTTGACCTGAGTGCCATTATTGCTGCTGGCGCTTTCGAAGCTTCCAAAGGATATAGGCGCCACCGGTGGTACTGCAGAAAAATCCTGTGGGCTTTCTGTAGCTGCAGTGCCAGCGGTGGCCGGTGTTCCCGCGCCGATTATGCCCTTATCGCGACAACGCTGGCTCCAGCGAACGTTAGTGGCGACAGGGGTATCTTGTGGAAGTTGAGAAAGACGGTCGGAGAATGCTTGTGCGACAGAGATGATGTGCTTCCAGCCGTCAGACGAAGGCGAGGAGAGGTGGATGGGAGAGGCCGATGGGAGAGAAGAGCGCGGAGACGGATGGGGGATGTTGATTTGGGGCATGGTTTATATCATGGCCGGGAGACATTGCATGGTGGGATGAAGTTGGGATGGTTTGACTTCGGGGCGCCGGCAAGTTCCATTTATTCCAACCTCATCCACATTGATGCCAACATCACCACGAAGATGCAATAAACCCATGTGAGTATCCTCAGGATATATCCCAATCAATTGGCCGTTTGCTTACAACCAATCACACAGGCTATCGGTGTCTGCCGGTTCAGTTTATCGACGGGAATCATATCC
This sequence comes from Orbilia javanica, assembly GCA_036872735.1. NCBI lineage: Eukaryota > Fungi > Ascomycota > Orbiliomycetes > Orbiliales > Orbiliaceae > Orbilia > Orbilia javanica. Next base: position 1,262,074 of record JAVHNR010000008.1, read on the forward strand.
TTCTGCCCAGAGCTCTTTCGAAGTCGGAGCTTTGTGGTTGCATGTTGGATCGATGTCCCATGCACATGGCCCCAACAGGGGTAATCGTCTGCAGCAGTGGGCCGGTCAGCCCAGCTGAAACGGGAGGGATGTAGGGCTGGCTGGCTGGATGGCTTAAAAGTCGCATCACCGTCAGCACGACTTCAACTTTTAAATTTTATTTCTCTTCAGCGATTCCGACGTTATCACCTCCTTGGCCATGATACCCAAATGCCTTTTTGTCCCTGCGGTTCAATAGCTGCGGCGTAGCGATACCGAAGCCTCAGCTTGCATTGCGTGAATTGCCTTGCGATCGCGCTCAGGGCTCAAAGTACTTGCGGCTGACTGGTCCAATTATGCATTATTGTCTACCCATCTGGATAAAACATGATCTTGGCCCTCTTCCTCCTCTATAGTCTGAACCGTGCTTTCGCCGCTCCAGTAACATCACCAAGTAATGCCGACATCGACCTCAGCGATCCTAACATCATAATCCTTCCAGCAACCGTCGGCTGGGTTGGCGATCCCGATGGCAGGGGCACGTTTAGTCTTGTCAGCAGCTGTGTTATCACGTTGACACTCTGTGTCTGGTCGGCATTACATCTAAATGTCCCACCCGAAGGGACATCGATACAAAAGGCGGCGTATACGCGGGTAAAATGGGTTGTGGTTGGGATATTTGCACCGGAATTGCTAGTGGCTACTGCTTCAGCGCAGTACCTTACGGCACGGTGGTTGTATAAGGAGATTAGGAAGGATGCGAGACACCGTGAGCAACTTGTAGGCCGACGTATCCCGACTTTTGATATTATATGCATTTGTTGACAAGTTGGTATCGATAGCTGGATATGGCCAACCCGCCCCGCGAACCTACCTGGACGATGATGCAGTGTTTCTTCGCAACAATGGGCGGCGTAGCTGTCCAAACCCGTGCCAGTACCTTCAATGGTTCACCACGTATCACACTTTCCGCCGAAGGTGTCCGTATGCTTTCCTTTCTCAACCGCCTCCCTATAACCGACGATCGAGAAATTCGTGACAAAAGTAAAGGCGACTGGCTAGCGAAATCACTCGTGTGCATTCAGGCATGCTATATAATCGTGCAAGCTATTTCACGACTTGCCGCACGCATGCCGATATCTTTGCTCGAGGTTAATACGATCGGACACGTTATTTGTGCCTTGACATTGTACCTGTTGTGGTGGAATAAACCACTAGAGTTAGATCATCCACAGGTTCTGCCCTACGAACAGCCCCTGGAACCGGTTATTTCGTTGATGTATATGTGCTCACCGATAAGTGAGACAATGGGGGTGTCGGAGGTACGGTGCATGGCATACAAAGACCCTGCTAGGATCCCGGCGGTGGATAGCAAGGGAGAGCCTTGCGAGGGTGTGGTGCCGCAGTACACCAACTTCTCAGTAGGCTCGAGGGCAAGATCTGACCCGAAGTCGTGTACGTTATCGCTCCACAGTATTTATTCTACGCAAATTGAGACGCTAACGTAGTGTATAATAGTTATCGGTGTCGCTCCAGCAAAGCGTGGTATAACCCGCTCCGCCACCAGGTTCGACTACCAGATTTCAGAAAAACACACTGACGTCTCGCCGGCACACCAATGCTTCATGGAGTTACAAACGCCGACGACGGTGCTACAGCATGCTCCGCGCTACTGTCGTTGGGCGCAGTCGGATATTCACCACTCGCACCAACCGCCCGTCACATCCTTTGAACTCGAACGATGGCGTCTGGCGGGTACCGCCGCCCAAGAACTCCACGAAGAGTGTAAACTCCGTGACGGGTACCTGAATTATTACTTTACCACTTCATCACTTGGTGTCTTTCTCGGAGAAACATACTACCTCGATACACACATTAGAAACTTCTCGGGATTGTCATATCTGGGGCATGTGAACGTCCATAGAGATCATTTAAAGAGCATACTGGCGTTTACCGCAGCTGCATACGGTGGACTCCACGTCGCAGCATGGAAGGAACATTTCCCGACAAGAATTGAGAGGGTACTGTGGCTAATTAGTGCCGTATTCATAAGTTGCTCTGGAGTCCTATCCTTTTTGGTATTTCTTGCAAAGCAGAAGAGCAAAGCGTTTGATAGGTGGATTAGCGGCTTCACAGTACAGGATAGCTGGATGTTCTGGAGGAGGAAAGAGGATATAATGAAGGGTAAGAAGCAAAGCATGGGGAAGTGGTTGGTGCAGATTGTATTGGGAGCGTTAGTAGGGATGGTAGTAATGGCTTTTGCATGTGCGAGGGTGTATTTGGTGATCGAGGCGTTTGTGAGCTTGAGGGATGTGCCGAAGGAGGTTTATGATACGCCTAATTGGACGAATTTCTTCCCGCATTTTTGAAGTTGAGGCTAGGTTTTGGGTTTTTACCTGGCATTCTGAATATACTTTGAAGCGTTTAGCGGTATACATATATTGGGAATCAAAAGTTGAAGTTCATATATCACATTCTATATGGATCATGAGGTATGCATGAGGAGTAAACGGCAGATATCGCTCGGCGCTTGTATTTTACGTATCATCAATATTGTTCAACAGTTACAAGCCCCAAAAAGAAACAAGGGGGGGGAAAAGGACCCCATGCCCTTCCGGCAACCATTATTGTATCGCCTCGGGCCATCCCCGCTAGTACTATAGTTTGCGACGCATAGTTACCCAAAATGGTCCCAATACACATAGACGCAAGATAATGTTATTAGATCCGCATATGGATAACTAGAGTGCTGCAAGCTGCACGCCACCAACCCAACGCTACAACCCCAAAATAGGATATATATTCCCTTCCATGCCCGTAGCTACGTAGGTAAAATCTACAATCCAAAGGAAGCAAAAAGTTATAGGATGGTCACGTCCGGTGTCGAACCGGCTTCCCCACAATAGCAGTAAGGCGTGCACCGCTTGCACCTCAAGACCTGTTAATTTTTACAAACCCGTGGGGTGTCTGTTGGGATAGGCTACATATAGGGATTGCAGTTTGGTGTTTGGCTTCCACAAGACGCGGGTGTGTAATTATAAAGCATAATAGTACTGGTTCAGCTCTGGTGAGACTGTCCCAGACTAGTGAGTAAGTGAGGCTGCAAAAAGGACGAGTTCGGACTGTGCTGTTGCATGTTGGAATGTTAATGTTAATCATGGCTGTGTAACGTTCGAAAATCCGACAATTTCAACGCAAAAGACGTCATTTATTTGAAAAAAAATGATTTAAACCACGTGTGCCACCAACGTCGGCTTTGATAATAACAGTGTTAGTAGTTTACCTTCCTGGCGGTATCCGGATAGTGAAAGTTGAGCATTGAGCCGGACTATATCATGTAGGCTCATTCATCGAACTTCTTCTTCTCAGTTACGCCAGGTCGACTCTGGGAGCACCCTCTTTGGGTGTTGAGTTGTCAGGGACCAAAAAACCTACCCGAATCGGACCAAAAAAAATAGCAAAAAAGAAGATTGAATCCAATGCTCCCATACGGATTTGAACCGTAGACCTCGACATTACTAGTGTCGCGCTCTACCAACTGAGCTATAGGAGCTTGTTTACTGCCATTCCACTTAGACATTATAACAGCAAGCACACCAGCCGTCAACGCATCAACACAGCCAACATGCCACGTTTTGGTCGGAACGTAGGGCTGCCATCCCGCGTCGCTTTATAATACTCCCGTCAAGCCATACACACTCCAGCTCTAGCTCGGGAACTGTCGTCCATCCCATCTTGACTTCGGCTCTCCACCCATCGCCATCGATGACCAACCGCTGGAACTATTGAACAGCAGACTGATCAATCCGTTATCACAGTCTCCCCTTCTGCTATCACCGTTATCGACATCAAAGACATAGATAAACATAGACACACTCACACACACACACCCCACCATGGCCGCCGTACCGATCGAAGAATGGTTCTACGAAATCCCAGTATGCACCCGCATCTGGGCATCCGCAGCTGTCGCCACAGCTCTTGCCTGCCAATGTCATCTTGTCTCGCCCTTCCAGCTCTTCTTCTCCCTTCAAGCCGTCCTTTCCAAACGGCAGTACTGGCGATTGATCACCACGTTCCTCTATTTCGGTCCTTTGAGCGTGGACTTTATGTTCCACATGTTCTTTTTGGCACGGTACAGTCGGATGTTGGAGGAGACGTATTTTAGAGGGAAGACGGCGGATTTTGCGTGGTTGCTTTTGTACAGCTGCACTTGTTTACTGGTGAGTTTCTTTTGGTTGATGGGTTGATAGCTACATTATATCTGCTGTTATAGAAGGAGTTTGAAGGGATTGGGAAGAAAGCTAATGCGAAGGGAATTAATAATAGTTCTGCTCTGCAACATTCGTACAAATGCCATTCCTTGGATCTCCGCTCGCCTTCTCGATCGTTTACATCTGGGCACGAAGGAATCCATCGGTCAGGCTTAGTTTCTTGGGATTGTTCGTTTTTAACGCCCCGTATCTCCCCTTCGTCCTCCTAGGGTTCAGCATGTTGATCAATGGTAACGTGCCCAAGGATGATGCTCTTGGGATTGCTATTGGACACAGTAAGTATACCATCCAAAGCCAGGAACCGAACGTCCCATGGCTAGCTATTTGGGTATAATAATGATATGCTAATTGTCGACGTACTCTAGTCTACTTTTTCTTCATGGATATCTACCCAACTGTTAGAAACGGCTCCAGACCTTTGGACCCACCGGAGATCTGGAGGAGGTTGTTTGAGCCACGTACCGAGAATGCGAGACCACAGATCCAACAGGAGCAGTAATTTGTGCCTGCGGATATTTAGCTGCATAGCTAACTTTTCTCTTTCTCTCTCTTTTCTCTCTCAAAAAGCTCTTTCTCAAAAAGCTCTTTCTCCTTGGTGTGATGGGGGTAAATACACATCATGAGTTTTACATTTCGACCTCTTTGCCACTATAGACGACTTTAGAAAGGCAAAGAGGCTGCTGCCACCCCCACATTACTGGGGTGGGTATTTTGCTCTTTTCGTTTTAATTCAGCGTTATCATTCACAGGTGTTCAGTGGGTGTTTTTCTTTCTTTCTTTCTTTAGTTTGGTTTTGTTTCCTTCCATTTACCATTCTCGTCACCGCCTGTATGATACTGTCATTTGGATCCTGGTGGTTTAACCAAGGGAAATACCAAGTCTCGGAGACTCGGAAATGCCCTCTACTACTCAATAAATGGTCTTGTGAACATTACATGCTTGCAGCTCAGATCCGAAATGAGGTTCGTGAATGAATGAATGATTCTAAACTCTATGTATAAATACACCGTAAAGCGCCATGCGAAATAGCCCACCCAAATATGTCATCATATACCAGAAGTATAATCTTACACACATGCCCACAATCTACCTACTCCTCGTTCGCCTCAAAAAAAGAGTCGCTGTCGTCATCGTCATCGTCATCATCATTTTTATCGTCTTCTTCTTTCTTCCCAAGATACTCCCTGCTCGCGAGAACCTCTTTGAACCGCGGCAACAGCAACTCCACCGTTTTATTCACATCCGGCATCTCCACGATTTCCTTCACACCGTCTCCATTCACAATCTCACCGATCCCGGCGATAATCTTCCCTGTTCTTCTCTCACCATCCAAACCTACCCCGCTAGCGGCTCTAACTGTAGGATCCTTCCCGTATCTAACTTTCCCACCGGTGGCTTCGGCGGGTGTAATCTCCGTCGAATCGAGCAATTCCTGCCATTTGAACAAAAAGTTCCCAGGTCCCTTTTTCAATGGCTTCCTCGCCTCGCCGGCGTTCAACGAAACGATGGATTCCATCCTTCGTTTTGTCTTTTGATTCAGTTTTTGGAGGTATTCCTCGTACTCATCCATCTGCTCCAAGACGATCTTTCTATCTTCTTCGTTTAGCTCGTTCACGAGTTTATTCAATGTGGCCGTAAACCCCCCAGCACCTTCGCCTGTAACGCCCTCCGGACGTCTAAATTGCTTTACCGCATACTTTGCATACTCCAACCATAACTCTTTCGCCTTGTCTCCCTTTTTACAGAACTGGTGGAGGAAAACGTGACAGCTCTTTTGGTGTCTTTCGAATAGTTTTACGAATTCTTCGACGCCCGGTGGTTTCTTTGGTCCGTTTTCATCAGTACCAGTGCCGCTACTCTCGGCCGATGGGACCTTGGCTGTTTTTATCATATCGTTCACAAAACGTTCAAAATCCGCGATTGTGCCGCTGAGATCGACCGCATTATGGATGTCTCGTAAGATAGGCTCGTATATTTGGACGATATCCCGGATTGCGGCGGTTAATACGTCTGGGTTTGACTTGCATAAAACGAGGATTAGATGCTCTCTGTCGCGGATTGATAACTGGATCGAGAGGTATTCGAGGAGGAGCTTGTGCCCCTCTGATGTGAAGTCCGTGGAAGGGGACGAGGGAGCGAGTGAGATGATTGCGTGAACGATGGAGGTAGATGAAGCTTTGCTGATCACGCGGTAGTCCTCTTGATCGACCTGTGTGAGTTTAGTGTAGGCGGTGATGGCGGCAAGATGCTGTTTTGAAGGGCAATCTTTGGACTTTTCTAGTTTTGAAACTCGGGATTCGAGTTCTTTGATTTCCCAGGATAGGACGGTGTATATGATACTAGAAGCCTGTTAGGAGAATACTATCATTTTTTAGACGCAAGGGTGGAGTTTTAACATACGTTTGTAGTAGGTTCATACCCTCATCTGCCCCGCTGCTCCATCCGATCCAGTTTGTGAGGGTCCCAATACTCATCTTTGCCAGCACCAGCTTGGTCATCCCACTAATCATGGTCGCAGCATTTCCAACCCTCAAAGTCTGTCGAACGATTCGATAAGGAATCAATTTATTCGTCCTTTCGACCAACGACAGTAGTGTCTGTCCCTTGGGAGAGGTGACTAGCACATAATGTGCCAAAGACGCCAGGCTTGCAATCATCAATAACTACGAATTAGCTTTGATACCTTCAATTTGGTTTGTTTTTTTTCTTTGGTTTCGTTTGTCAATAAAACGTACTTGACGACGATATGCTGATGCGCCGCAATAACCAAATCACTATGAGCCTGCAAATCATCACTCTGGGCTACTTGTTCGAATAACTGGTCCAACAGGTCTCCATACACAACCTGTCTTAGAAACTCCCTCCACGCATCTACCAGGTCCTGCTGATGTTTGACATCGTACACTCGGTCCGGGTCGGGTTTGATCTCTCGTCCGGGCATGCCGCCTAGCACTCCTCGAGCAGGGTACTCTATCAAGGCCGAGACAGCGGTAGCAAGGGTTTTACGGATACCCATAGATCCCTTGTCGTAGGATTCCGAGAGGTTTGCTTTAGCGAGGTCATCGATGAGAGGTTGTACGCGTTTGGACCAGAAGTCTTGAGAGATGTCGCGGAGGCCCGGGATGGGGACTACGAAGGTCGAGAAGAGAAGTTGGAGGATTGGGGATTTCGAAGTGACTTTGCCTTGTTCCTCGACACCATCGCCACCACCGTCTTTGAGACCGTCAGTACCGTCATTTTTAGAATTATTATGATTATTATTAATATTATTATTATTAATATTACGGGTGGGTGGATCGGGTTGGAAAGGTGGACCGTATGAAGTGATTATGCCAGGGGTCTTGAATAGCTCGATTTCAGCTGTGTAGGTCTCGCGGTGGGTGAGGATGTCAAGGAGGGCGTGGGATTGGGCGGGCGAGAGGGATATGGGAGACATCGTGATGTCTGTTACGGGAGGAGGGCGACGGTGATTGAAGCTGAGGAGGGGCAGTCATGATGAAGAGAGAAGAAGGAGAAGAGGGAGGAAGAGAGCGATGGGATGGGATGGATGGGATGGATGATTAGAGCGAAGCAGGAAGGACTTTCCATTCGCACCAACGTCATATGCAACACACCGCCAGCTCCAGCTTGAGCTCCACAGCTGCTATAATCAACATCACATGTACACCTCTGGTAAGTACATCGCGAAGACAAAATTAAATATTTAAATGTGCATATGGACAAGCTAACACGGCCAATGCGATACAGTATATACAGGCACGTAACATGTTCCAGGCGGGAGGCCTCGAAGCCTGGCCAAGGCATTGCTGTTGCACCAATGGTCAAAGCTACCTATGCCCCTTACAGCCAGCCGCATGCATTCCATTCCAGAGCCAACCTCTCAGATGCTTCAAAAGACTCCCAATCCAGCTCGAAAAAAGGCCAAAAAATACAGGAAAAATGCAAAAAGAATATGGTTGATCAAGGGCTGTAGTCGGATTTGAACCGACATCTCTCCTTTAAAGAGAAAATTCAATGGAGCGTGCTATTCATTACACTATACAGCCTTTTTTGCTGTTGAAAGCTATGTTTTCGACACAGCTTATATACCCCAAAACGGTAACATCTTGGCACCCACCAAACACACTTCGGGATACCACCAGAGAATGGAGCAATTGCTCAAGTCTTGGGAGACTAACATTACAGAATACTGGTTAATGGAACGGGTCGCGGGGCTTGGGGGTCCTTGGTCCCGCCATCTCGGACAGCCTAAGTTCCGTGGGTTCCCTCATCAAAAAAGCTTACCAGGTTTCCTAAGGCTCCCCATGACGTTAAGACTGATTGGCCCGAGCTTGTGCCTCGGCTCGTCCGTTTTTGTCAAAATTCTATGCAGTGACCCGCTGTCGCCAAAAATTCTGATAAGGTGCTTCTTCTGAAAGTGGCATATAAAAAGGTCTTAGATCTTCGAAGCTAAGGCATCCCTTAAAGTATTTTTCTATATATAAAAAAAAGGGTGCATCTTACCATACTTTCACACCTTTGGTCATAGATTATATTTTATATAAGGACGACCATTTGATACATTCTATTCACCATGTTTGCTGCCTCACAAACATACTATCACCATCCTTCCCCCGTCCTCCTCAAATCCAAGGATTCTGATATCACCGAATCCCTAGTATCAGTCTGTAAATCTGCCATCCCACCATTTTACCCGCACCCCCTCCTCCTAAGCGGTCATCTGCAAACATGTGCTATCTTATTCGCTTCAGATCATGTTCCTATACACTACAAACGACACCTACTAAAATCCGAAACTCCAAACGATCCGGGAACATTCAGCATCGACGTTGTAATCCCCGCACCTGAACAATCCGTAGAAGATACTCAAAAATCAACTCCCAAAAAGGTACTATCGGAAAGTGATCCGGATTATTTCCCCCCACGTACAACTTTCTTTACCGAAGATGAATTCGAAGAATGGAAATCCGACGACGAAACGAATCCGTTGATTATAGCCCTTCACGGCCTTAGCGGCGGATCGCACGAGACCTATGTCCGATTATCGCTTGAGCCGCTTGTTCGGCCCAAAAAGGATGGAGGATTGGGATTCGATGCATTGGTTGTGAATGCAAGAGGGTGCGGGTGGACGAAATTAACCGGTATGGAATTTTACGAAGCAAAAATTATACGTATATCTTACAAGACCCTATGCTAATCTCGAATATAGACAATAAGATGTTTAACGCAATGTTCACCAGAGATATCAAACACGTCGTCAACCTTATGCGCCGGAAGTTTCCGAAGCGGCCACTTATGGCAGTTGGATTCTCTCTCGGCGCGAATATCCTTGCAAGTCTGTATCTTCTATCCCTTTCCCAAGATAAACACTCCTGTGCTAACATAAACCTCCCCCCCTCCAGACTACCTTGGTGAGGCTGGTACCTCAACCCCACTTCACGCCGCCGTCCTGCTCTCCTCCCCGCACAACATGGATGTCTGTGCCAAAATCATGTTCATGACTTTCACCGGCCGACTATACTCCAAATTCATGGCCGGAAACCTGAAAAAGTTATTCGAAAGGAATTTTGAAATGCTCTCCAAGAATCCGGCTATCAACATCGAAGGAGCCCGTAAAGCAACATATCTCTACGATTGGGATACCGCAGTGACTGCACCAGTATTCGGATTTAGGACTGGGGGAGAATATTATCGTGCATCGAGTTCGGTGGATAAATTGATTGACGTGAAAATCCCAACGTTGATTATTAATGCTGATGAGGACCCAATTTCGCTTCAAAACGCTTTTCCAAGGCAGGAGGCGGAGGCTAATCCTTATATTTTCTTTGTGACGACGGGGTATGGCGGACACCTGGGTTGGTTCGAATGGGGGATGCATAGATGGTTTCCCAAGCCGATTATGGGGTTCTTGGAAAGGATGGCGGGGTTGGAGGTAGTAGAAAAAGAAGGGGGGGGCTTGTAGACGTCGGTAGAGCGTAGGCGGGGATTTCGTAGACCTGGCTTTTTTTTTTTTTCTTTTTTTTTTGTATAGATATAGAGTACCGTGTAAATGGTATAAACGGAGTCATCATGGGCGTGGTGTTTGTACGATAGATTGTAGAAAAGAAAAAGGAAAAACTTTGCTTTCGATAAATGATCGTTGACTTTTGCTGATAAATTTCCGATTCGAGAAACTCCAATAACGCCAGTCGCTGTTTTGTTTTTGAACCATGGAATTTCTTAGGCAAAGGATACACTCTTCCTCTTTCCACTGGACTTTGTCGGCTTGTCATCGACGTCGTCGTCGTCTTTGGTCGTATTTCCACCCTTTCGCTTTCTCTTCTTCTTCAATGAGTCCTTGACGTCCTCCTATCAGGCGCGCAAGCCGTTAGCATCTACTCGGCTAACTACCAAGTATCCAGACTACACAAACGTACCAATTTGGCCTCCTTCTCCTTCTCTCTCCTCTCCTGCTCCTTTCGTTTCTGCTCTCTTATAACCTCTAGTCGTCTATTCTTCTCGACTTTACCCTGAATAACCCCATCCACACTATTATTCACCAACTCCAGAATATCCATCATAGTCTCCTTATCCTCCACAAACACCTTTCCCTTCTTCTTCCCGCGCGGCTTTGTAACACCAGCGGGGACAATGCCGTTGAGGGTTGGGAGTTTAAGTTGAGCATCTGTGTAACGGTCCTTCAATGGCTTCTTATGAGGTTTGCGAATCTTCGTAGGAGCAGATTTTGAACCTGGCAAAGTGGTTGATGAAGTCGTAGTCGGTTTCTTGTGACGTTTGGAAGAGGTGAGTTTTCCGGGCGTGAAGGGTTTGGGGTCTGTGGTTGTGGATGAGGATGAGGAGTTTAGTTTTCGTTTTTTAGAGGATGAGAGGGAGTTCTTTGATGCTGAAGACGCGCGGGGGCGTTTTACGGGCGCCATTGTGTCCTTTTTTTCACCTGCGCGGGGGTTGGAGATTGTTGGTGATGAGGTTGGTTGGAGGATGTGAAGATTGAAGATTTGGTTTAGGCTTTTTTTTTTTTTTTGTCGCAAGATTTTTGGATTCCCCGAGACGAAGATGGAAAGTTTTGCCGATGCCGAAAAGGGACAGTTGGTTCGGAATACAACACCCTCAACACATCTATAGATATGAAGGCTTTGCTTGGTGACCACACTTCGGAAGAAAAGAAATCACGGAACGCCACAAAGAATGAGGATACAAGATAGATGAATAAGCAATAAATAATCTCTCAAGGATATAGAAACGGGAGGCTATCGTGGCAAAACACAGGCGTTTTTAGGGACCTGGGGTTTCTTCTTTCGGCCACCAACATCGTTGGTTCGGGAATGCTACAGAACTGGCACGCCATGGGGGATAGTTACATGACTCGAGACCCAAGTTAATTGAATATTTGAAGTTAAGCTATCCATCCCTGGCGTCGAAATGCTTTACCATTTATCAATTTATCCCTAAATTCGATTGGCTAGAAAAGCCTATATCCCGTTACCAAATCATACCACGGTATAAGATTAGACCAAACCCCCGAGATGAAACCCTTTTGAGGTTATCTATTACAACTATGCTCACTAGAATGGAAAATGACTTTCAGGTGGATGGATATGCTTTTGGATTTTGTAGAACCCTTCAAAATTGAATGGCGGCTAATTGCCCCACATTTCAAAATCTGTTGACGTAATAAGATGTCAAACGGGCAGGTATTGCGTCTTAGGTATTATTCCGGTAGAGAATGTAACGTTGTTACGTATTCTAGTCGAAATCCATCGAATTTCTACGATATAAATACAATACTGCAGGCTTAATCTGTAGTAAAAGGGTATTCGGGGCCCAAATATTCCTCCTACTAGCACGGGGGGCACAGGGAGTCTTGCGATTTTCAGAGACTATAGGCCTCGAAGGAAGACACTCTAGCGCTAAGTAATACAGTAGCCGGCAGCGGAGCACCGTAGTGAGAATGGATGTGTCTTTCGGGCAGACCCTATCAAAATAGCCGTCTTAAAATAGCATTTTCAATAATAAAGACGTTTTAAATGACCATTAAAGCGTCTTTTAATATGCCAAAAGTTCCGGTAAACCTTAGCCTTGAATCCAGGCTACGGTAAACCTATCAAACTCCGCATACTATACATTTTTCTTGCAATATCCTAATGTTGAAATCAGCAAAAAACGTGGTCAGAAAATTTAAAATCTGCCAGTCTTTTAGGCCATAAACTCCATTTTTTAGTTTGGAATACATGCAATCCCCTACTATGCCAGGGCCGATGGAATTTTTATCCTTTTCTTAAATCTGGCCCTATTTTATTCCCTATACACCTGAACACACCAATACCAAACTTCACCGAACTTTATCCCACCCCATGGGCCTATTGTTGCCAAACAACCCATTGAAACATCCAAAGAAACATTGAAACATTTCTCCCAAAGCCACCATAAGCAGCCACCGACCCTCCAAGCGAAACTCGGTACCCCGAAAAAGATTTTTTGACATTCATAACCTCATGCATCTATAGAATCCTATAGTCCTCCCTGCATAGCCGTTATTATATAAGTGGCGTTATATATACAGCTAACCATTAATGCACCGCTCGACTACGGGTCTTTGCAAGGATACGGCCCCCATTTCCAGGTCATGGCTGGTGCACGATAGGGAGAATTTCCAGAGTCCGGCTCCGGCTTCCTTTATAGGGAAATTTAACATGCTTGACGAGCTGGATGCACGGCGGCTATAGCGTGCGTAAATGCAACAGTGTGGATTCCTAAACTGCCAAGGGAATTGGGAGTTATAAAAAACTAACTGTGTGTGCAAGGTCTTTTTGGCATTTCGTAGCAAAATCGGTCGTTAAGATATACATATATATAGAAAAGGGAGATTAAGATTTATAAGTTTTGCTTTGCGGATTCCAACGTTGCAACCTATATGGGTTATAGTTATAATGAAGAAAAACATGCAGAGGATAAATTTAAAAAAATGAACACCTTCAACCCCTCAACCTTCCTTTCCTATGCAATGCCCCTGGTTATATCCTCCTCTCCCTCCTTGAAAATTCCAATTTAAAGTACGTGCGCAATATACAGCGTTTCGAACAGACGCTAGAAATAGTGCACCTAATTGTTTTTCTTTTTTTTTTTTCGTTGTGAACAAAAGGACGCCGTCTCCATGCATATGCTGGGGTACAAAAAGTGATCATACTGTTTTGTGGACAAAAGAAAACTAACCTCTTCCAGAAAGAGCTCGGAAGAAGAACGGTACCGGTCTAAAACATAGTTTTTTTTTTCGCAACAGGGTATTTGGAAAGAAAGCGTAAGGAAGTAATCCGAGGGAGAAGGAAAGCGTGATGAAAATGGAAGGAAAAAGTAGCAGTAAGAAAACTCAACCACACACCATCTTCATGCATTTACAAGCCTAAAATCAAGCAACCCCTGGTATAAAAATGGATAAAAAAAGAAAGGGAAAGGGAATATAGATATATATAAGGGAATTGAACCAATGATGCACACTGAGACGCCGGATTTGTATAGGGTAGGAAAGGATGATGTAGGTGTGCTTCATCGTAATTATACTTTACGCCACGCCATATTGTGATATTTGCCGTGGGTCTCAAAACCTGCAAAAGATATTAGCTTCAGAGCCGTGGTGCTATATATATATAAAGGGGCGTTTACCTAATTCCTCGTAAACCTGTCTATCGGTTGACCAGTCTACAAAGCAGCCAGTAAGTCCTCTGCTTTGCAACTCCAATATGGCGGCGCAAACTAGTCCAACGCCGACACCACGGCCACGAAATTCCGCTATGGTAAATTAGCTACGGCTTCCCATGAGCACAGATGTAGAGATGTTGGCAACTTACGACCCATCCCTACACAAGCAAGGCCGCCGACTCGATCACCAATTGCTTTGGGCCACGGCACCTCCTTAGAGATTTTATTGCTGCCGGCACCAGAGAATACCAGGGCCGCGCCAACAATACCGGTTCCACCTTCGGTAAGAGGACCGAAAGCGAGGACTGCATCCGCATAGTCTGCATATCGCATTAGTAATTGTTGAATCGTAGCTAGAAGCTATGATGAATAAATACCATTTGTATCCCTCAAAGCACGATACTTTTCGACCCACCCGGGGTAGCTAGAGAAGTGCTTGTCCTCAAACTGTATCAGATTGTCGAAAACGCTAGGATTACAAACGCTAAAAGTGATCCCCGCACGACCGAGGTCGGCGAAGACGTTTTGTTGTGGTGGTCGCCAATCGCTGATATTTTGGTACAGGTCAAAAATATAGTTATCTTCAATCTTCCACCCTATTTGAAAACAGTCAGTATCACTTATCGCAAACAATTTAGGTTGGCTATATTCTACCTCGACGTTTAAACCATTCTTTCTGCTCTTTTGGTAGTAACTCGGGCAACCCCGGGAAAAAACGAGGGAAGATGCTCCCGAGTTGCACACTATCGATTTCAGGATTTGCTCTCATAAATTGGAATGCCTCATCGTGTAGTGCGGTACCAATACCGCTGTTTCTAAAATCAGGGTCTACCATCAATAGAGCCATGCTTCCCACTAAACTCTTGCCGGCGTGTATCGTATATGTCGCGCACAATCCTAGAATTTTCCCATGGCTTCTCGGGTCTTTAACAACGTAGTGTTTGGCATTGCCAGGTCGGTCAAGTAAGTCGCTGAGAATGCTTGAGTTCAGATTCCAGTGAGGATTCCAACCGAAACATTTCTTCCATAAGTCAGCGCTAGCATACAAGTCCCGGCGCTTCTCCCACTCGTGGACCTCCCATCGCTGAAAATTATCGATTAGAACCCCACTATTGAGAGGAAGCAACTTGCGGAGAGGTAAAACACCAGTCGGCTTGACTTCTCCGAAGACAACAGAGACAGCGGATTCGAGTGCCTCCCTAGAGTACTCGTAGCACGAAACGACGGTTTCTAGAACTTTTGTGGGAAAGAATTGTCAGCTTGGCACCTCCAGCCTTTAAAAGCCCCTCAAATAAGTATAGGCTCAACTTACAAGGAACCTCTGCCAGCATATCACGCGGACTGCATGCTGTAATAACGATTATGGGAGGTTCGAAAACTAGCCGCTGCCGGGCTAGTGACCTCATTGTTTCAATTTGGGACCGGTACTCTGGGTCCGTGTCGAGGGAAAGAACAAATATTATAAAATTCGCTTTTTTGAGAAGGCTCGTGTGCGTCTCTTGTAGGCCTTCATGGGTGTATGGTGCGTGGCTAACGGCAATACCCCGAGCATTGATTGCCCTTCCGAGGTATTCGAATGGGTCAACGCCAGCTGGTCCTGGGAAGCGCGGCGGCGCAACAGCAGTCAGGAGGACGCATGTCCCATTTTGCCTTAGAACACTTTGTCGTTGGGATTTGGTCAATGGTAGGAGATTCCTGGCATCCTTAATAACGGTCGTTGCCATTTCATATGATTTGAATGAGAGCTCTCTGTTCCGTCGCATTAAAGATGGGAGAGTGAGATGGATCGGCGGCGGGTCGACAGCTTCTTCCCATCTGAGATATCGTTCTTTGACCCTCTTAACCCTCTCCCATGATTGCTCTAACGACGCTCGTGTGATGTTCCCTGTTTCTACTGCAGTATAAATCTCCTCTAATGCGTCGGTGACATCATGAGGGTGTTCACACAGGATCAACATATCGCAACCATTGACGAGCCCCCGAATTGACAATTGCCCTCCAGTCACACATCGCCCTGCAGCGTTCTCCGACATCCTGTCGACCGAGCCAATTAGAACCCCTTCGTATTGTAGGTGTTTTCGGATCAAATTCTTTGGGAGCGAATCCTTGCCACCAAACGTCGTGTCAGTCGAAGCCGCCCACATTGTCGGCTCAAGTAGTACCCCATCGACCCCATTTTCGAATGCTTTCCGGAATGGTGCATATCGAGGTTCGGACGCAATATTTCGGGTATCCAAGATTCCACCACTGCCTTGGCGGGGTGCTGGGAAATGCTTGACGATGCTAACAAGATTTGTGCTTCTGTGGGCGTCCAGAATTGCGCTAGTACATCTCCATACGTTGGCGGGGTCGTCTCCGAACATTCTCGAGCTGAGCCCTTCTGGGTTTTGTTCCTCAATGTTTAACATTGGGGCTAGGTTCGTGTTAACAGAGAGGCTTTGTAGCTCTTGGGCCGATGCGCGAGCAATATCGTATAGAATCTCAGATGATCTAAAAGCCCCAACAGCGAGAGCTCCTGGAAACTGTGTTCCTAGGTGGCCATTTCCAAATGGGGCGAACTATGCATGGTAAGCTGTTGAAACAGTCTCCTCAAAGGGACACCACAGGTTTCGTCCTTACCATTCCATTCTCTTGTTCAATCATAATGAACAAGGGGTGGGTATGGCCCGCTTTACGAGCAGCGCTTTGCAAATCTCGTACAATCCGACTGATTTCCACAGAGTCTGAGAGCAGGGCCGTTAGCACAATACAAGTTGTATACCTCCTAGTAGGTGTATATTGAAACCGTCTTACGTCTAATGCTACGTCGGCAAAGCAGAACACCTCCAATATGGTATCTTTCGATCATATCAGTCACGTATTGAGCTGACTCCGGCGTGTCCATCGGAATAATAATTAGCTTCCCAACCTGCCTAAAGCGAGGGCCAGCATTAGCATTGATCCCATAGAGCGAGAGTTACCACGAAGCTCTAGTACCTTCGTACGATCTCACGATTCTCCTCTCTGCTATAGGGGGTATCTTGTGACCAAGCACGCTTCTGACCCGTACTTTCTGGCCCTTCATAGTAGGGATGTGAGTTTTTGTATGGTGTCTTTCGGGTTAGATTGTTAGCCAATGATAAGAACGGGTACCAAGGAACCGGGTAGAAGAGGCTGCATACGTTCGACATCATGATTGAATCCTAGCTGATAGTCTTTTGAAAAGACTATCTTTACCTTTACCTTTGCTCGTCTCGGCCTTATAACCGAATATCTGCCGTGACGTGATGTGGAGATCATCGGAATCCCATCCGTGGCGAGTATCGACAGTGGAAGAGAGAAAAAGGTTGAGCTCAGAGGAGGGAGAAAAGATAGGGTGGAAGGGAAGGGAAGGGAAGGGAAAAACAAAAACCAAGTAAGAAAAAAAAAAAAAAAAAAAAAAAAAAAAAGAAGTCTAGACGTCGGGTAAAACGCTGGATTGAAAGTCGTGACGTTGTTAGGGTTCGGCTGTGTGCGACTGTGAGAATGAACTGAGGATTCCCGGACTGGAATCTTGCAGCAGCGATGATGCTAAAGACCAGACCTGCAAAGAGGTATGAAACTCCACGCCTAGCCCGTAAAAGACTTTTTGTCTCAGCCTAGGCAAAGGGATAAGGATATTTTATTTTTACTGGTGGTGATCAGGCTTATCCAGTATTGGAACTGTGGCTGCTGCACACTTTCATGAAGCTCTCAGCTTTGACTTGTCATCAAGGAAAAAAAAAAAAAGGAAAAAGAAAGGGAAAAGATGGGGTGGTCTTTATGCAGCAGCATGATATAATATGGTAAGTTAGCGCGAGCTCCCCAGGTTAAACTAAGTAAGTGTAATAATAAATGCACAGTGCCAGCAATGCGGCATGCATGACAACGACATTCCAAGCCCGCAACAAAAAAAAGGCGCGACGGGAGGGGCATTTACCTTTTTAATATATGCGACGATCGGATTGAAATCAGGATTAGCTAGCGGTTGTGCTCTCGATAAGGTGGTAGCCGAAAACCCTCCACGAACGCACCGTCCAGGCAAGGATTCTTTTTTTTGGGAAAGAAAAAAAAAACCCAAGAGGCAGGTTATCCGGTGAGAAACAGCGGATCAGATTTGATATGTAGCACCGCCTTGACTCAGTGGACTGATTTGACTGGCTCGGCCCCGGTCTGGCCTGTGTGGACCGACGCTAGCGATAGTGGATCTAGGAAAGCCCCTCCACTACCAAAAAATTGCACGGCAGATACGGGTTCCCAAGAAAGGAACAGCACCAAGCTCTGAAAATCAGCGCGAGGTTCCGAACGTGGACGCCGAGATACAACCTCTTGCGTGGTCTAACCCTGGTTAGTCGATGCTGTCTCTGATATATTTAATTTCATTGTTTGGAAAATATGCGACGGACTTAAAGTGAGAATACGGAGCAAAGAGAAAAGGATAGATATAACTTTGGGGAATGGTAGGATCTCGGGTTTGAGGGGATGGTTCGAACATGCACGCAAGCCGAGTAGCCGGAGCAATCAATCTAACAGCCTTATGGGAGGACGCAATCATTCCGGTGAGGAAAGTATAGTAAACTTACTTATAATTATAGTAAAAACGGGCTGACGGGATGCCAGCTGAGAGGGAGGGATGGAGCACACCACGAAGACTTCAAGCGAAACAAAGATGATTCGCACAACATCAAATGGGTGCAACGGTGAGAGAAGGCGGACAGATGATTGTTAAATGACTATAGGTGAGGCAGCGCCTGTAGACAAAGTTTTTTTTCTTCTTCTCTTCCGTGTTAGCAAAATGGACAAAATGTTTAAATGGATGATGTCCTTGGAGGATGGAGAAGGGTTTGAGGTGATCGCGATCCCACGGTGGGGCGATTCCCACACAGACCTCGTACAAGAAAGCTCTGTCCTACAAGATGAAATAGGAGGACGGATGACTTCGAGGTCAGAAAGAACGACCACAATAAATTGTGATTTTCTATTGTGTATTGTGTACAGAGTATTGTGTGCCCCCTAGCTACACACGACTTGATCGAAATGCAAAAGAAATCATTCGTACGAACCTTACTCTGGTGGGACAAGCCACTACTGCCTTAACTACAGTTAGGCGCAGGATTTTTTTCTCTTTCTTTCTAGTAATTTCTTAGACCATGAAGGCTTTAAAATCCAAACAGGCCTAATTGACCACCACCTATATAGTTACTTAGTTAAGCGTTAGTCTCTCTGTACTACCAAGCCAGCAGTTCCATCGAGTTATGCAAGATGTAAAAGTAGGACAGGCGAGAAGTAAGCGGTACCGACGAAGGGTTTCAGCCAAAGTTAAAATTTTCTGTGCGCCTCGGAGCTAGTGACACGAATACCTAGCAGCTCGAGAACTAACTAGCAAGGAAGGCATAGGCACATGTTTTGGGCATGTATGAGGAAGCGGTCGTTCTGTCGAGAGAGGAGGGAAAAAAAACAAATATTGAGTTTTGTGCGATGTGAAGGGAAGAGAGGAAGAGGGAAAAAAAAGAAAAAGAAAATGGCCGATAAAGTCAAATAAAACGAGCTCGAATGTAACACCAAGGAAGAGAACCTACCTGGGAAGACGATGATTCCCTGCAAGCAGCGTCTAACGGGGTCCTGCTATCTGGGCATGCTCAGTCAGCGACCCCCATCTATTGATTTTTTGCGATGAAATCTCACCAAGCGGCGGACCAGTGATACGTCGTCTCGGAATGTCTGAAATCGCACGATGGCGAAAGATTGGAACTCGGGGTAAATAGATAGGGAGGGCCGGATGTGCATAATTACGTTACCGGGCAGGAAAAAAACCATCAAACTCGAGCGGATGTCTGGGGTACGCCACTAGGACGGGCAGGGTCTTGCCTAGGTCTGCTTGGACTGACGTTCACCAAGTCCGGAATACGAGGCTCATGTCATCCCGACCTTATAAATAGCGAGGCAAATTGGCTCGAGGCTCTGTCTAACCGTATTGGCTAATATGGCAGATGGAAAGAGCCGATTTCAGGATGCGAGTGGCGGGGAGCTAGTTAGAGGAAATAAAAGTCAGGATTCGATGCAAAGAAGCCTCGAAGCTCGAGATACGTACTTGGTTTAGCGAGAAGTGTTCTAGATGTAATCAAAGGGATAGGGAGGGAGAGGATAGGAAATAGGACATAAGGACGTCGTCGATGAATGTGAATGTGAATTTAGTCTGCCATTAATTGTGAGCGCGTCTTTTTTTTTTTTTTTTTTTTTTTTTTTTTTTGTTTGCTGGGAGCAGGTTTGACTGTCGTACAACTGTAACCTCGTGGAACGGGCGCTAAAATTAAAATATCGATGCCAAAAGGAAAGAAAAGAACAATTTTGGGCGTCCTTTTCGTCCGATACAGACTTTTCCATGCAAGCAATCACAGCATTCCAGATAGACTATGTTCTCGCTCTTTGTCTCGCGCGCTCTCTCTCTCTCTCTCTCTTTTTTTTTTTCCTTTCCTCCTTCCGCTAGCACGCACTGAGATGTTGGCTCCTATCGATCGAACATGTACCTGGTCTGGTGTACATATGTAGGTATATTAATTATCGCTTATGATATCCCCACGCTACTATCCTGAGCTCAGCTCAATCGTTACCGATGACGGGACAATCCGCCAATATATGTCTGATTCTGCAAGAACAATCCTCCATACGTCCAGACACATTCGCAAAAGACAATTTAGGTAATTCTCAGACATTTACGATTGCACGAACACGTTGGTATCAACATAGCTAGGTGTGGGTGAATCCACGAATGTGTGTGAGCACACTAGGTGAGAGGAGGAAAGATGGGAATCTTTTACTCGAGGTCTTCAAGGCAAGTCATGCCATGCAAGGAATCTCGAGGAAATTAGTGTCCGCAATGACGATATAGAGCAGATTTTAGTGTTCAGGTGTGCCACTAGACGTGCCTTTGAACAGGGTTAAACGGCCTAACAGACGAGTTTAAAGTTTCTCCTCCGTACCATTCAGTTCTGGCGAGGGATTCCGGAAGGACTCAAGCAAGGAGGAGAAGAAGAAGAAACATCTCCACATAGCACATTTCGTACCTATCACTAACCCCTACTCATCCGCCAGCACCGTAAGTGTTTTCTTTTATTTTTTTTTATTTTTTTAATCCAACTATCCGGTTTCCGGGTTTTTGGGCAATCGATTCAAATTGACGAGTCTTTGGACTCCGACGAATGAAGAAAAAAAAAAAAAAAAAAAAAAAGGAAAGGAAAGGAAGAGAGAAAATACACCCCAGTCTACCTTGCCTTCCCGTAAACAGTTTACCCTTGACTGTTGACCAATCCCCGATACCCTCTCGTTATCACTGGTTGTCGACTGGAATTATTTTCTTTTTCAGGCAGTGCCCTCCCACCACTTTTGGCACCCAAGCACGGCGTTTGGGCCAATAAATTGACCCATCTTCTGTAATTAAGTTGTGTAACACAAGGAAACCCTTCGGAAGTCGGCTCCATATGGCAGATAGCGTGATTAGGGGGGAAGAAGAAGGTGTGGGAGCAAGAAAAAGGAATTCGAGAACTATGGGTGTCGAAGCAGGAGGGCAAACTGCTAGCTGGACGGGGAGCACAGGAAAGGCGGAACGAGTCGTGCAACTAGTCCTTGGGAACACAAAAATTGTCGAAGTGTCTCGCCTACCTTTCCAGAGGCGGTCTTCTCCCATTGGAAAGGTCAGCAGACATTTCACCGAAGAGGCTAAGAATAGGCAGATGTGAAACCCCGATCCCACAGTGCGAAAGCCTTTGCAGGGGCTCTGGCTCTCCACATCGGTGAAATGATGTCGCATTGTTTGGGGTGACAAGGGCAACTGTGATGGACCGGTAAATGAGCTGATGTATGCATAAGAGCTGTCACATAACGCTATATATTCGAGTAGTTATAAGCTATAAGACGGGGGGTGGGAATTCGACTTCGAATCCAGTTACCACTTTTCATACATATACATATGTATGTACACACGTATCGCAATTATCACTCACTCCCAGCGATAATTCCCGGACCCTTTCCTGATTTTGATTGCCGCATGGACACGAGCGTTGGAAATGTATACTGACATAACCTTGGAACCGATGTCGCCTTGACACCCCTCCCCGTAAAAGAAAAAAAAAAAAAAAAAAGAGACGAATGATCCCGGAAATAGTCAAAGTTTGGAACGGCTCTTTCAAGTGAAAGGGCAAATTCCAAAAGCAAACTTAAAAGGCCACATACTTACTCCTTAGTTACCTAACGGGCATTCGGCAATCTGCGAGTACTCATATGCACATCTGATCAGCTTCCAAGCTTACAAGCTTACAAGCTCGGACTTCTAAAGCTCTCCCGCAGCACCTCGCCCAGCCTTTGCCGTAGCCACTTACTATCTTGGTTTATATACTCCGGCTCCTCTATTGCCTTACGATACGATATCTAAAGGAGAGTATTTGTTATTTTGGCGAGTTTTCTCGGGTATGTACGAGACATTGATTCAACGGTACCATAGACTTGGATGCTTGTCTGAGTGAGGTTACGTACATACACATCCAAGCCATTTACGAACGGGTGGCTGTTCGCATTTTCATTGTCTGGCCATACCCAATGGTTCGCAATGCACCTGGGTTGGTGTTTAAGTGACTTAGACAGAAGTAATACTGCCCAATGCAACGGAGGGCAAGCGCGAGAGGTTGCACAGAATTTTCGTATCATGCGACACAACCTTTTTTCGTGTCACCCCAGCTCGCATCCTCGAATATAGCGCCCGTAGGAAAACTCGAAGAAAAGGGCGAATTGTAATCGTCCATTTTTATGCACCTCTTTCCTAATGATTGCATTAGGCGTAAATACTGAACCATTTCTGAACCATTCCGCCCACTCGCACTCTCCGTAGAGCCGGGGCACGTACGCCATGTACCGCAGTACGGACATCCCTCGATCAAGACATATACTGCAGCACCCAGGCTGTACTTTGTACATGTACTGTTACACGGGAAATCCCTACTCCCACACAGCCAAGCTGCTTCATTCACTGGTCGAACCAGCAGTCTTACGTATCACTCTCTCCAGGGATCTTCGAACACAGGTGCAGGTTTTCCTTTAAACGTTTGTGTAACGGCAAATGTTAAAATAAATGCGATATCAGATTTTCTGTCCAACTTTTGGGGGTACATAAGGCTTGCAGCAAAACGAACTGGCACCTATTGGCTAGCTATCGCATTCTGGGTCCCGTGTTCCGACGCATATTAATATACAATATCAACACCTTTGGCACAGGTGTCTTCAGAACTGTCGTCAAAGGGGAGTGTCGATGCCGATAGACTTCCAGGATTCAATAAAGAATGCCCAAGATGGCGACTAAGGTGGGTTTCATCCCTGGATCAGCTCCTCAGAACGCCTCATTTTCCGAATCCCGCGGAAGATATATTATCCATACCCGTGAGGGATTGCTTTTCGAAATCAAATGTAATACATATCCGAAACCCCAATCGGCGTGCTCAATTGCCGAGTGCACAGCAAACTTTGTTTTTGGGACAAGAAACAGGAACAGAATCGATTTTACAAGAACGGTCAACGAGACGAATATACGAGACGAACACCGAACCTAGACTTCAGCAAGCCACCCACGTTTACACTTTGACACTATTTCCATTCTTCCTCGCTCGCATTCCGCATAAAGTTACATGCGCCGGAAAACCGACGCGATTCGTATATCTCCTGCTCCTTCTCTTTTATCCTTTTAACTTTGCTTTGTCTTCCTGGAGCAAATTAGGACCGTTGTTTTCCGCCAGGCCTGTAAGCCAAGCGAACTCCGAATTGCCAAGCATGTATAAATGTATAAAACATAGGTTCCGACTGGCATACCAACGCTATCTCAATGAGAATGCAGAAAGAATATGTGATGAACTTAATGTCTCTTGTGCTAACATGCCTCCTTTGATGTTGATATGCATATCCAAGCGAATCCTGGTACTCCTGGCCAGCTCCTCCAGTTTTCCCCAGTTCCCATCTAATATACAAGAGCAAGAGGTAGAAGTGAGGGGAAAGGAGAGAATTCTCGGAAGCTAACGGCCGAACAAGCTTACAGTTTTGGTGACCGCCCGAAGAGCTCCATGGTATATACACGCACATGCAGTAGACCTGAGAAATCAGGTAGGTCGACGAGGTGAACGAGGTGTTCTTTGGAGGGGGGGAGCATGGTTGCTTGTTTGTCCCTTGCTCGCATGCACTTGAACGGGAGCTGCGGGACATCACCATCTTGGAGTGAAATGATGAATCATAGATCCACCCGGTTTGGCAGCACTACGTAGCCGGTCACTAGTTTATGTTAATAATATGTGTGTAATATGCTTTTGCTGAAAGAGCGGTAAAGGGGGCTTTGAGGATGGCCCTTACTGCAATCAATTGTTGGCGTATTATCCGATTCATCCCATTGCATGGAACCTCCCGCATGAGCAGGTATTCTGCATCATATGTCATATGATGAAGTAGAGTGGTATGGAGGATATCCAAAGAATCTTTCAGCCTCGTATGTCCCAATTGTCCTAAGAATCAGTCGAATGAGGTTGAACGAAGCCGTCCGTTACACAAAAGGCCGAGCCGAGTCGCAGCACCGCCCGTTCACGTTCGCTGTGCCGCACGTTTACCAAAATGCGACAAAACAACACTCTCGACGACGACACTTCGTCCGGCCAACAACAACATCCCGTTCGCTCGAATTCAAATTCGGTGAACCATGGCAAGCTCTCCGCTGCGAGATCGTGGACCCGGCAAGCCCAAAACGGCTGCTGCACCCCGTCAGATAACCGCTGATGATCTCCCCGACAAGTTCGACGAGCTATTGAGAGGTATGCCTTCCATAATAAGAAAGAAGTAGTGGCCCCTTGCGTTTTTCGCTGATGGCACGTGTTTGGCAGCGGCAACAACGACGCGAAAGGAGACCCCGAAGGAGGAGTTTGAGAAGCTCGTCGGGGAGCTTTCTGGCTATGCAAATACCAATGGTCTGACGCACGGGTATCTGGAGACCTTACTCCGCATTCTTACCCTTCCAAAAACGTCGATTGACGCATCAAAAACGAGAACGCTTGTAAAGTCACTCGTGCCGCTAGAAAGGGTAAAGCCGTCAACGGTCATACATCTGATAAGCTCACTGGGTGAGGGCGAACAAAGAGCAGAATACGCGACCCAGGCCTTGCTGCTGAAATGGCTGGTTATGGTGTATGATTTTCTTGACAGCTATGCCGTGTTGCATCAATTGTATGGTGTGCTGTTTAATTTCCTGCATACGGCGAACCTAAGGGCGTCGGTGTGCCACCTATTGGCTTTGTGCACGAGGAGGAAAGATGTGAAGCCGTTTCGGATTCAGACTTTGTAAGGTCTCCACCGAAATTTATTCGGGGTAATTCCGTTTTTTGCTAATTTTTTTTTTTTTTGGGCAAAAGGATGAAGCTGTATGAGGATCACAGTGATGAATCAGGGGTCGTGGGGCTGCTCCAGGTTTACCAAAGCTTCTATCCGGATGTCATCTTGAATGGCTCTCGGAAACGCTCTGTATTTAAAACCTGGGACCCGATCTGGGTACAGAATGCCGCTTTGATCCAGTCGAGGAGAGAGGAAACTCCGGATCTCGAAGATGCAGACCGCGAGTTGCATCGCCGGAGGAGTACTAGAATCCTCGCCAAGTCGAAGAAAGCTATTGTTCCCGTCCTTCGTACTCTCAATGCCTCGGAAAATTCAGTTACACTTGAAGAGATTGACAGTGCGCGAGGTCTTGTTGACAATCTTCAGAAACTTGAGCTACCCAGCCAAATTGGTGCAGTGTTTCAAGATGACATGTTCCGGAACTTTGTCCTTCTGAGAGGATCGGAGGATATCACTTTAAGATTGGATGATTGGACTTACGCGGCGTTATTTGATGAATATGATGTTGAGGTTACTGCCAAATCGGCGTCAGAGCGCCTGGAGGTGTTTCTGAAGCAGATATTGGATTATACCACGATGAGAAAGGTATAGTCTCATCCTTCAACCAATCTTCTCGTTTCATGGTGAAATTGTCACAAATTTAGAATATCGCTAATTGTATTCTAGATTCTTCTACCATCCGTGGAAGACTTCTTGAAAGAGTATGTGAAGACGTGGAACGGGAAGTGGCATAGAGAGGCTATCCTCGGCCTTCTCTCATTCATCCCGTTTTCAAGCCATCAAGGTATTCCCGCCTTGAAAACAATACAACGTTATGGGGTGCTAAAAACTATTTTCTAGACTCGAAGGAAGTGTACTTTGACAAATTAGAATCACTTCTTCAGAATGATTCGCCTGAAGATACAACTGCCTTGATCCGGTTCCACACATCCCTCGCCCGCAACTTGATAGTTCAACGCTCTGTTTCTCCGTACGAACCACTGGATCCCGAAATCCGCATATCAATCCGCCAATACTTCAATTATGTTGACCAGCTCAATTCCCAAGCCATCGTGAACCACCGATTGCAAGCCTCTATTGTCACAATTATCCATGTGGCTCTCGATTTCTACGAATCAATCGTAAAAATCCCACTCGCAAATCCCATGTTTGAGGTCGTTTACCCGGCCGACATAGTAGTGTATAGTAGCGTCTTCGCCGCAGACGCCGTTGGCTTCTCTCGTACATGCGGAATTCTTGCGGATTACAAAAAGGCGTTTTTGGGTCATGCTGAACTTCGGTCCAAAAACCCAGATGCTGGATACATTGAACCTGAAAGGGTATATGTAGATCACTTCAATGGGTTTTTGATGGATATTAGCAATTTCTTCTGGAGATTCAGGTGTTTTTATCACGATCCTGCTAAAGATACGAATGCACTGGGATGTTTGATGAAGGAGTAGGTCCCCCCATCTGGGATTTCAGAACGAGATTTATTGAGCTAATCTTTATTATTTTATTACCAAGTGATTTTGTCGAATGCATGAACGCTGCCGCTAATTCCCGTCAATTCACGCTGAACGGCCTCTTCACCTTAACCCATAACCCCACATTCTCACGTTTCAACACCGATTGTCTCCGTTTCCTCGAAGATCGCTACGAAGATACTCACAATGTTGTCTTACAGACCCGCCATGCGGGTCCAGTGACGTCAAAGTCTTTGATGGGACTTAGTGGAGACGGAGGATACCCCCTTGAGTACAGAGTATTCAAGGTTGCGAGTTTGGAATACTTGAAGCGTAAGGGTTTCGAAGGGACGCATAGATTGATATATTCGACTATGAAAAAGTTGAAGGATGAAGCACGGGGTTATAATGTTGAGGGGATGTTCGAAGGGTTGGAGGATTGGAGATTTGAAGGGAGTGATGGGGTCGAAGGGCTTTAGGAAACCCCGCGGCGTAACCGCTCACCCCAAAGTCAAGTGGAGATTGATGAAGAAAGGGAAGAAGGAGAAGATGGCTATGATGGAATGGACGTTGATGAAGAGGGATATGATGCTGGTGACGAAGAGAGAGGATCAAGCGAAACCGAAGGAAACGAGGGAGTCGGTCTCAGAAATGGTGAATATAACTGTTGAAGGGAAAATAGAGCAGGGGCCTAATTGAAAACCACGCGGAAGCTTCCACGCCTCGAGATAATAACCCAAACAAGCGGTTTTTATAAATCATTATACATTATTCTAGAAGATATATTCTCTATCTATGTAAATAGACGTAAATGCAGTCGTCTATGCATATACCATGCTTGTCGTTCAGTAAAATATAGAATAAAAGAGAAAAGAAAGGCGAGCCATGCAAAATAGAACAGGGCTTAACCCGAGGCCGTCCATCAAAGTCGCTATCAGCTGAGTCCCCGACGGCCCAGAATTTCGATTCCAATAAAATCCTGCTACGACCGTCCCAAATAACTCCTTCCTGTAGAACCTTTCCCAAAGCATTTTTGCAATCATTCTTCAACCCTGATGGGTTTCGGCCAGGTCATCATAACCCGACTGATGCTTTCATGTCGAATAATCTAGCACGTCCTCCTGCCGGATCACACTCTCGTCTCCCACAATGTAAAAGTATGCCCGTCTGGTGATTGTCTGCACATGCTGTGGTAGATAAAGGGTAATCGCCGCCGTCAAGAAGCCGAGGAAGAGGAAGATGAACGTATCTAAGTCACATCAGTCAGTTTTACTGCCGGACGCCTCGGAAGTGGGGAAGACCTCCAAAGGAAGAATAAACGAGGGGTAGACCGACTGAATACAATCTTCTCGGTAGAGGTAAGCATGTAAGAGGTAAACGTGACCTCGAACTGGT
Source organism: Orbilia javanica (assembly GCA_036872735.1). NCBI lineage: Eukaryota > Fungi > Ascomycota > Orbiliomycetes > Orbiliales > Orbiliaceae > Orbilia > Orbilia javanica. The sequence goes on from JAVHNR010000008.1 coordinate 1,290,305, forward strand.
AGTGTTTTCGGCGAACGAAGTTGTAGATCGCTGACATCTTGGCGGTGATTTATTTCTTCGATTCAAATCGCTCTTGATTGAACGTGGAACGAATGAATGGGACTCGAGTGGTGAGTGTTTCGACTTGGATATCTGAGCTGAGTGACGGACGGAGGTTGAGTGTTCGGTGAGGATGGCAATCGCAAGCGCTGGACTTGAACAGATTTCGGGATCAAAGGAGGTGGAAGGTTGAGAGCTGCTGAAAAGGGAATTTGGTCCCTGAACAAGCATGTCGGCCCACGCGACAGCCGATGCCGACTGGCCAACCACATCCAACACCCAACACCACCGTTTGTGTGGTCCAAATGGTATCTCGCGATTTCAATGCGCTGGCTGTGATTGGTAGGGGGTATATAATTGTATAATATAATAGGAAACAAGAAAAAAAAGACCAATTCTTTGCATTTTTATATGAAGAGACAAGCATATTGCAAAAACCATGGTATCGTTTCCCCCCCGTCATATGTGTACTTCTGGGATAGATTTATAGGAAACCATGCCAAACCCATATACGTATATGCATATTCAAAGCGCCAAAAGGAAGAAAGGGAGAAAGACAGGAAGAAACATGCAATGTTGGACCGTATGATCCTACCAAAGGGTATTGATGTTAAGATTCCTCCCGGGCCGCTTTTTTCTCATAATATCCCTGCCGGATTGTGAATACGCTCCCTAGGAACTCATCGTTCCTTCTTACTGTAAACTGCTTCCATGCATTCCCATTGGGGTATTGTTTCGCATATTTTATAGGGTCGGATGCTTTGACTGTCCCATCCTCGTCCAAGATGGCAACCTCAAGTTGTGCAAGACTATTGACTTGGATCGTGATGTCCCTTTCGATTTTCTCCGCAGCTCTTGACGAGGTTCCTTCACCCAGGTCATCGTCTCTGCCACCGACCAAAAACTTTTTTGTCCCGCTTGGGTATCGAAACGTCAGTATGCAGGCATCCTTCTTCTTCTTTACCCCTGGGGCAGCCTCTGCGAGCTGTACGCTATCCAACTCGCAGACCTTCTCTACCAACAGGCCGCCTTGAAACGACCGTTTATACTCAAACACGTCACCCGACCTTAACATCTTCTGCTGGCAAAGTTCGTACAGCGTAATACCCGCCGATAGCCCAGCGTCCCCGAAAAAGACAGCTTGTTTCTGTCCCCAATATTCTTCAAACTCTTTGTTTTTCACATCATCAACTTTATCCGCCATCGGACCTAGTCTAAGGTTCAGTGCTTCCTCAGCCTTTTTCACATAAGTTGGTTCGTAAGACCCTGATGCAAGATCCTCCTGCAGTTCAGCGAAGGCTGAGCGAAACGCATCGTTGTTGAGGTTTTGGAAGAGCTCTGGAGTTGGAATTCGTGGTGGAGGCAAGGCAGGGTCTTGATCTGGAAATGTTATTTCCGTGTCAATGGGGTGCAGCAGAGATAGAAGCTCGGTTTTCTCTTCTTCAGTAAAGAGGCCCCATGTGTTCTCGTTGAATATCATCTATGCGATGGATTAATCAAATGCCAAATTGCATTCACCAAATGATTAAATGTACGTATGCATACATTACATTCTGCTGTGATGATTTTACTTCTCTTGCTGGTGAGAAGATGGTTGGCGCTCCAGACGCCACCCTTGAGGGCCTTCCCTGATATTTTGGTCTTTGGCGATGGTTGTTCTAGTTGCCTTTCTGCAGCATCCAGGTATTTGTCCTCATCATATTCTGGTTTTGCCTTTCTGGCCCTGCCCGATCTCCGAGGGGATTCTGATGTAGCAACGTTTGCCAACTCATCAACCATGTCGGCATCTCCTAGTTTATTTCCCTTTGATCTTGTCGATCTCGTAGACCTTGTAGTCTTTGTGGTAGGTGCCGAGTCGGATTTCTTCTGCTTCCTTGGTGTTTCAATATCCACATCCTCGAGCTGCTGGGAGACTTCAGCAAGGGGACTCCCAGCTTCCATATCCGTATCTACTAGTCCCCCGCCCTTTGTTTCTTTGAGGTATTGATGAGACTGCGATTTGGATTGCGACGAGGCTTGTGTACCCCCAGCAATGTCGCCTTCTTGCAATTGATTTGCATCGCCGCTGCTTGTCGCAAGTGGCGCAGATGATCCGACATCATGCATAGGTTCCTCCCTTCCAGCTTCATCTTCTACCAAAGGCAGCCTTTCAGTTTTCGCCTTTTTGCGGGGCGAAGGCGCCGGATTCTCCGTTTGCGGGTCCACTCCTATATCATCAGCATCATGAACATGCAATTCTGAGTCCAGCTCCTTTGTGTTTCTAGTAGTCTTCCGTTTCGAGGCTGAGCCGGTTCCCCGCTTTTTCTGGACCATTTTCAATAGTGCTGAGGAGGCGATGGTGGTTGAAGATGTTTTCACGACGTTGGTTGCATCTGAGAGGTCGAAGGGCGCCGGGGCAGACGTGTTGGGGCGTGTTTGGCAGCTGAGACGTTAAACGGCTTTCGTCACCGCGCAGCCGACCAGGCCACACCAGACATTTACAAGGCCCTTTTGACCAACGTGGACCCTCGAAAGTCCCTCCACCAACCAGCGCTCGAACTTCATCTCATCGCATCGACAGCTTCACAGCATCCACGTGCCGCCATATTCCGTTACAAGAGTCGCATTCGTTAGGCAAGGACAGGAGTATTCGCCCACCATGGTCCAGTCGACCATCATCACCCGGCTTGATGGTAAGCTTCGCTGTGGACCTTGACGGTGTCGAATGGTTTCGAAGAACGACGGATCTGACAGATTATATCTCCAGGCATGCCGCTGGCAGCTACCGTCGATGATGCTCAGGTTCGCCCATGCATTATACTTTTCGGTCCTCCAACGAAGAACCGTATGTGTTAACGATGTCGCTGTAGGTGGAAGAGAATCTCCAGCAATACAAAGAGCAGGCGAAGATGATATTTCGTCGCCTGACCTCGAACTCCGAACCCCAAGCATCCATTGAATCCGGTCCTTACACTTTACAGTACGCCTTTTACCCATACTACCTAGGCTTTAAATCGTTTCTCTTCCAGGTCTCACCCGAAAGTGTCCTAGCTATCTGATCCAAGACGGTGTCTGCTACCTCTGCATCTGCGAACGGTCCTATCCTCGTAAACTCGCATTCACATACTTATCCGACATCGCCACTGAGTTCACCTCTTCATACCCTCAACGTGAAGTCCACTCTCCCTCCGTCCGTCCCTACCAATTCGTCGATTTCGATACCTTCATGCAGCGTACAAAGCGTACATACCAAGATACTCGTGCCGCTCAGAACCTCGACAAGCTGAATGACGACTTGAAGGACGTAACGAGGGTCATGACGAAGAATATTGAGGATCTGCTGTATCGAGGCGACAGTTTGGATAAGATGGGAGATATGAGTAGTCGGCTGAAACAAGATTCGGCGAAGTACAAGAAGGCGGCCAGACGGATAAATTGGGATTTACTGATTAGACAATATGCACCATTTGGGCTGCTAGGATTTATTGTGATTGTATTCATATGGTGGAGATTCTTTTAGGTGGGATTGGATTTTGGGTATTGTTTTTTATGTGCTAGCGGGTATGGGCTTTAATCAAGTACTTATATGAAAGAACATCATTTGGTCAAGTTGTATCTGCAAAAGTATGATATTCGCATCTTTAAGTTTTAGTTCGGGCATGCATGATACCTGCATATCTAGTAGAAGATATGGGGCTAGTATAATTGAAGATACGAGCCTGGCTCATGGAAATGGAATATTATTTCATGTCTAGATTTTTGATTCCCAAAACGCCGCAAGATGCATCCTACACACCGCCCGGGTTATACACCTAGGAAAGTGTACACCATAATGATTTGGGGTATCATAGACCTTTCTTCCCTTCCATAGCCTTCTTCTTCTGCACTCTCGCCGCCCACCAACCATCCCAGTCCCTTTTGTGCAAATCCACAGTTGTGCACTCGTCCTTTACATAAAGCAACTTTGCGACCTCATTCTCCAAAATGAAATCCCACAATTTACCCCCAGCGATAATCCTCATTAATGCTGTAGCTACGAACCAACCAAGTCCGATAACCACTCCAGCCCCAGAACCGACTAGCACCTGCTTCACAGTGTGGTAGTGGAGGTATACCCTTGATCCTGCTACTCCGACGGCGAGTGCCGATAGTGAGAGTAGTAGGAATGTTTTTATCGGCTTTGGAATGAATTTATTCCTAAGAGCGATCCAGAGGGATATGTATGTGGCGAAGAAAAACATAAACTGCGTATGCGAAGAGGGCATACCATAACCTTTCCCTTTCAAGTCTAAACGGAATATTAACGTTAGTAAAGTTCTTTTATCTTATCCCTCGCTTTCGCGTTCGGTCTCTCTTTGGATTTATTTTTTCGACCTGGAGGCGGATTAACATACTGCTGGGCCTCGCCTCCTTGATAACACGTTTTAGCACGTAGTTTATAGCCTCACATCCTAGCTGTCCCGCGCAAGCCAAAATAATTTCTAGTTCTCTATGCGAAAAGATCAGAACAGCATAAACTATCATCAATGCCTGTGGGACTAAGGAGAGGTAGGCGGCCACGAGCGATATAGGGTCTGAAGGATCATATGAGACGTGGGTGATTGAGAGAGAGGCCAGCGGGGAGGCATCCTGGCCGGTGAGGTGTGGGGCAGCGTAAGACATGGCTGAAGAGTGATGTATACAGAAGGAAGAAGAAGGGGAAGAATGCGATAGTGGAGGGGGTCTTCAGTTGGTGGTTGTGGTACAGAGCGTGGCCTTGGGATTCCTGAATGGTTAGGTGGCGGCAACGCACAAAATGCCACGGGGCGGAAGACCGTGGCGGACAGCTAGCAACTATGCAATTGCGCATATTGAAATAAAATATTGCGCGTTCGGGAATGAAGATGTGGCGGGTCTTGGACCGGCTTGGAGAAAACCGGATTATCTTGATAGGTATTAGCTGGTTTTTCGGGAGCTGTTAAGGCTTGGGAGTGTGATGCAATGCATGTACTAGGTAGTTGTTCCGGAAGCTGGTGCAACTTCGTGCTTGAGTCGCAAATGGTCTTAGGGAGTACTTCCAAACTCCACTTTGCGATGTCTCGGTGCGCTCCTTTCAAGAACTATTTACAAAATAGTACACAGCGGGGGTATTAGTGTAAGGTAGAGAATCACCTGCAGGCTTCAGGTCCTGTCGGTATTAGTTATAGATAGACATGATGTGATTTCCAATAAACAACATGTAGGTTACATCACTTGCTCCAAATGCGCATTTCAGCAACTGAACTTCAATTGTCATTACGGGCTCAGATAGATATCATTTTTCGTATTGTGCACGTGACGACCATCGGCAAATAATTTTTCCGTTCGTGATATGATTAAGTTGTCATATCTGGATCTAAGTTTCAAAGGCGTATTCGTCCTACTATAAACCCGCAAGCCTCAAGGTTTCAATGTTGTGGATGACATTGCATGACGATGTGACAATAGTTATGTAAAACACCCGTACGGGTTTCGCATATATCTACGGTCCGGATACTGCGGATGTATCCGGGTGCACGTCCCATACCCTGAAGAGGCTTCCAGATCCCTGGAAAAAGCTTTGTTTCTGTGGACCGGGGTGAATTTGCGAAGCTTTGTTTCCAATCCCACCTGACACGGTCTCTAAAGTGTCGGGAAAAATTTAAATTTTTTTTTTTTTTGTAAGCTAGTTTAAGGGTTACAATAGCTTTTTAATTGGCCGTTCGCACTAGAATCTTCAGTGTTAATGCCAATTGGGAAATTCTATTTAGACTATTTACTTACTTAAATTTTTTACGAGTTCTATCGTAAATTGAATTTTCGCGTCCCTTTAGTGCTCTATGAACATATTCGGGAACGCAATTTGTGTACCGAAAGTTTGGCGACCCAAGCGCTTTTCTCGAGCTCCGCCTGGGCATTTAAGTTTAAGCATTCCAAGCCCGCAGATACCCCTGCTCGGGTGCATTATAATTATAATTATATAACGTGCACATAGAATAAATCGATGCCTTGTATTTAAATGTTTACTGATCAGAGAAAAATCGAGTCCCCCTCTAAATTTCTCGGTTCGCGTACCTGGTTTTCGCAATTCGAAGTTACAACCGCGGGAAACTTTTGCACGGTTAGCCGCCCCGACACTATACTAAGCCACGTTTTTCGACAAAAATCGTGACAAGAGACCTTGACGAGCTCTAACGAGCCCCCATATTGCCCTTGAACGATGGATTGATCAGTAAACTTGGACCCCTGATATTCTTCGAGTGTAGTTCACCGATTGCAACCAAGTAAACACAAAAACAACTCCTTCGATATATTGCACCCCACTACAGTGCTGCCTATAGGCTTGTTTGGGATCAACGACCGAAAAGTCTTAGACTTCAACGAGGGTATCGTGGATTTGTTTGGTTTGGAGAGAGGTTGGAGGATACCCTATCACGTCTACCATATGTGAATTTTTCAAAGGATTTTTTTTTTTAAAAAAAAAAAAATTAATTCAATTTTTGACTGGATTGATTTTCTTTGTATATAAAGACGAAGTAACGGCCTCAAAATCGAGTCATTCAATTGCAAATCATTCTACAGATAATTGCTTAGCTATCTATTCTACAATCGAACACCTCTAGAATTCCGCTATTAGCTACTATAGATATTCAGCTACTATAAACAGCCATGCGTCCATCTACTCTTCTCCCTTCCCTCCTCCTCCTTGTCGCTCCTGCTCTTTCTAGCACAACTTATGGCTGCTGGTCAGATAAGTCCCAGAAGTTCCATAAAGATTGCATGATCGCTGCTTCTGGGATAATTTTGCAACAAACGGGAACTGACGATAACGCCTGGGTTCCACCATACATCATCAGCCAATCCTGGGGTACATGCACTGCTAAGATTCGTGGAAGCGGTAGCGGTAACGTCGTACCAGCGATTGCCTTGATTTCTTCCTTCGAACAACTGGGTTCCAGATGCCAGAACGGATACTTTTACTACGATTCAGGCTACATCAATGCTGAGCTGAATGGTAAATCCGGGTGGAAGAGAGATGCACCTGCTGAAGTCAAACGCGAAATTACATGGAATACAACCGAGTCAATTCCTCACTACGAATCGAAGGAGCCGGAATGGCTTGCCTCGCGTCGTCAAGGAAAAGTCGACGAGGAAGAGGAGCCATCGGCCAGGAATAAGCTCGCGAAGCGTGCAAGCGGGACATACATCATTGCTTTGACAGGCCGTGCAGGTACTTTCACACTGTACCGTGGAGCACAAACTATTATCGGCCCTCACCCAGGAGCTGACGTTCTTGTCGCGGATATGTACAATGCTGTTTTCGACTTGGTTGAGGGTGGTTTGTCGAACACTGGCAACTTCCTCTTGCGCACAGGTATCGATGTTACCTCTGGTTCCACTGTTAATGTTCTCGCCCTGGCAACCCAGTTGGGGAAATACTCTACCTGGGACCAGATGTTCACCTCCTTTGGAGATAGGGGAGATATCGTTAGACGGTTGATCAATGCAGCTGTCGTTAACTGGGATAGTGAACAGTTGACCGCTGGTGTTTATCACGTCTATGACAAGTTCAATGATGTTGTGTTCTCTGTCGTTTTGAACGGTATTACTGGGACTACTACGAACCTGCCATAAATTACAGACATTACTAGGGTGGCTCGCGTACAATATGTTATAGCCAGTTATACGGGGGTGTCGGATATATACACGTTTGGATAATTTTGGGGGGTATGGATTTGATTTTTGCTTTATCACAGATACTAGTATGCATATATGTATAGACCGTTTGTTTATAGAAGGATCCTAAAATGGAATAGAATACTTTTACATTTTAATATCGGAGACCAAAATGCATTTGATATCGCATCGAGATAATTCAAAACTTAACTTCATAGATTTCTAGTGTGTGGTATATAGAAAATTTCGAAAAATCGAGGCTAGTGTAACGCAAAAGATACGGAACTAGTGCCGATGTATAATATTACTGGCTCCTAGGGTGTCAGGCGGGTCGAGTCGCATTCGCAGAAAGAGTCACATGGCCATCCATCCAGGCTAATGCCAATCGATATCAGAGACAGATCTAAGGTTCTGAGATCTAAAATGCACAGGTCACCTGGCTACTATTTGGTTAGCCCCAAAATCATCCCCATTCGTCGATGTCCGTCCCGCCCAAACAAGCTTGTACAAGTCCCCGAATATTCTCCCGAATAGTCCAAATTTCGGAACCCCGTTTTAAAACTCTACCGTAGTTATTCCTTGAATTCCGCCAGGACCGCTTTTAGGGCATACACTAGTCGGCCCATCTGCGGGTCAAATCTGGGGAAATTCTGGGATTTAATCAACTATAAAAAAATGGCGTTATTCCGGTGACGTCGATGGCGCCGGTTGACCCACGGAGCCAATAAGGCACCGCATTGAATTGTTGGATTTTTGGAGGGGAAAGTGGACGAAAATGCTTGATTCGACGGGCGGTAGCACAGATGACTTAACGCTTTCGGGATGGGGCCGATGATAACTGTCTCGTCTCCAAACTTTGAATCTGCACTTGGTGCGACCGTTGATTTTCCGATGTTTCCATGATGTTCCGAATTTGCGGCTCAACCTCTTAATTTAAGATCGCATCTATAGATTTGGATCTGCCTTTTCCACTTAATCCCCCCCGAACTGTCCCCCGAAGCCCTAGTCGATCTCACTTTTTATTGATGCTCATCACTAAACTGGGGTTTAAAATCTTTTTATAGCGCAGTAGGAATGCAAAATTATGGTATTGTGTGTAGGACGAGTATTTGAACTTTAAATTTACATATTTGTGGAATATAAAAGACCACGTTTTCTGCCACGAGAGGATGAGCAGTTAGAGAGTATTTTAACATCACGGTCAAGATAAGATTCTTTCTACACTATAGACCGAGGATTTCCCTAAGCGCCTTCCTTCACGATGCTAGCCACACGTACACCTATGATTCGGAGCTTCGGTAGGTCCGCAATCAGGACATCTATATTTACAAGAAATGTAGGAGCGATGCCTCAGATGGTGAAGGCCGAGGGTGATATTTCTTCAGTATTCGCATCGCTTTCGGGGGAGACAGAGCAGCAGCTCCCAGTACGCTATCGAGAACTCAAGAAGCAACTCATTGCGGAAAATGCCGATAAGGTCCAAGCGAGTTGGAATAGACTGATCGAGTCTTTGAAAGATGGCGTCGAGATGGCGAAAGTGATGAGGGAACAGGTATACACTACGGCCTTTGTCAGAGTTTCTTGAATAGTGACAACTAATGCCATTACTAGATGATCCCCTCGGTCACATATACCGACCTCGCTGCTGGTAAACTTAGCCCGAAGGCTGTCGACACTATCAAAAACCGCGGAACGGTGGTCGTCAGAAGTGTCTTCTCACCTTCGGAGGCGCTTGAATTAAAAGCACAAACTAGGGCATATATAGAAGCCAACTTGAAAACCACAAAACACTTTAAGGGCCAAGTTTTCGAGATATATTGGTCCCCAAGTCAGATCAAAGCTCGAGGCGACCCTCGGATGGTGAACACACAAAGGGCACTACAAAGACTGTGGAGCGGGCTATCGGAACAACAGACGAACACACCATTGGCATATGCTGATCGTTTGAGGATGCGGACTCCGGGTGATAAGTCGTTCGCTCTAGGGCCTCATGTTGATGGCGGGTCATTGGAACGATGGGAAGATCCTACATATGCATCTTGTTATACCGAAATATTAAAGGGAAATTGGGAGAATTATAATCCGTTTGACGCGCAATACCGAGAAAATGCGGTGATGGATTTGTATAATTGCTCTGGTGGATGTGCTGCATTTCGGGAATTCCAGGGTTGGTTGAGTCTTTCCTCTTGCGGACCCGGGGAAGGAACATTGAGGGTCAATCCGTTGTTAAAACAGGCAACCGCGTACTGGATCCTGAGGCCCTTCTTTTCACCGCCGAAACACGACTCATTATCGCTTGAAGGGTGGAAGCTCGACCTTTCGACGTCCAGATTCCCGGGATCGGCGCAGGGTAGAGGTCAGGAAATGTCTGACGCGACGCACCCGCATTTGCAACTACAGCACTCGATGGTATCTGCGCCACGGGTTGAGCCTGGGGATTTCCTGGTATGGCATTGCGATACCATTCATGCTGTTGATCCGGTTCACAATGGAAAGGAGGATGCAAGCGTCTTTTATATCCCGGTAGTCCCAAAATGTCGACTTAACGAAGAATACATCCAAAAACAGAAGGAGACATTCCTGGTAGGATATCCTCCCCCGGACTTCCCTGGGGGGAACGGAGAAGAGCACCATCAAGGGCGGGCAGGCGTGGATGCTATAAAAAAGGCTGGAGGTCAAGCCGCCTTGACGGCGATGGGATTTTGAAGTAGAATTTCTAAGTAGATTCTTCGTTAAAGAGAGAGATATCCAGTTCCTTATCTTCAGGTGGAGGTGAGCTGCCCGAGCTTGCAGCTTTGAGGACTTTGACGAGTTGTATTTGTTCCTTTTTTAGTTTCCTCCCGACCACCCGCCTATGGGCCCGCCCATTTACATGATTTTCCCAGAGTTTTTGAGTCACAGAAGTGAAGTGACAGTGCTCGCAGGTCTTATTGACCCATAGAGAGCGATTCATTGATAAGTCTTCTTTGTACGGCCTGAGGAGGTCTGAGGGGAGGGTTGCAATCTCCGTTGGCTTTGGGAGGGTTTCATTTGGGATTTGGGGGTTTAGGAAGTCTGTTATGTTACTTAGTCAAAGATATCCTTATAAATTTGAGAAATAAATAGCGTTTCCACGTACCTTGGGCAATCTTTACAGCCGGATCTCTTACCATTTCATTCCATTTCCCGAGATCAGACGTATCAAGAAGATACATTCCACCCTCCGGGAGTGACGCTTTGTCGGACAGTAGCCTGTTTAGTAGTTTTATCCTTATCCACCTTAGTTGTGCTTTGCCATAGGCTCTTGTTGCAGTATTCATCTTCCCAATATTTTCATTTTTTAGTCTTTCGGCTTCCGCTGCCAACTCCTTCTTACTTTCTAGATCGTCTTCTGGCCAGCTGTCAAGATCGTCCCTTGCTGTTAGGTAAGGCAAAAACTCCTTCCATCCGATGCTCTGCCATACCCCGGAAGTCGTATCTATCTCTTTATTCTCCTTGTACAATTTATGTAACCCATCGATCTCCGAAAACAAGCCTTGTTCAATCATTTTATCCACTCTTCCTTTCAGCCTCTCCGACCAAACATCATCATTCGCATGCACCCAAAACAAGAGATTTGAAAATCTCGCAGTAGATTTGTCCGCATTCTTCTTCTGTTCTTCAGCGTATAGATCTGATGCTTTCCTGTTTGTGGTTAAACAGATCTCTAAAGACCTCGATATCTTTCTCCGGTCGTTCGGGTGCCATCTGTTCGCCATTACCGGGTCTCTCCGCCTTAATTCTTCCAAAATCTCCGATGTTGGACCGTTTAAAACAGGATATTTTGAAACCATGGCTTCCCGGTGGTTAGTGTATTCACCGTTTTCTAACTTTTCTTCGAAGTCCTGTAATTGCTCTTGAAAAAGTAGTGACTGGACATAGTAGTGTGTCCCACCAACCACGATTGGTACTTTTCCTCGGTTTCTGATATCCTCGATAGTGGTCAGTGCAACTGACAGCCATTGTCCGATCCGCCAGGCTTCCTCGGGGTTCAGGAAGTCCATGAGGTGATGCGGGATCCCCATTCGCTCTTCGAACGGGTGCTTGTTGGTGATAACATCAAGCCCACGGTACATCTGCATTGCATCGCTATTGATTATTTCGCCATTAAGAGCGAGGGCGAGATCGACGGCGAGCTGTAGTCAATGTTTTAGTTTTTATTCGATTAATTATTTGGCTCGCAGGTGGACTTACTTTTGACTTGCCGGTGCCCGTGGCACCAATCACAGTGATAAGGGGTCTGAGAGCCTGCTGCATCCTCGGAGAGTAGAGAGCCTCGGGGGCAGGTTCAAGCAGTCGTGAAATTAGATATTACTTGAACTGCAGTTTTGAGCTTCAAAATGTGTGGGCTAGCTTGTGACTAAATGCATAAAACCACACTGGCACCACTGCTGGCTAATTCGAACCGAGGCTTGAATTGGATCTTAATCTTAGGTAGGCAGTTTAATATCTCCTCGATGGCCCCTGAATTCCGATAGCGACATCTTTTTCAGAAACCGGCCGCCCTCTTAATCCACCCTATTCACTATCATCGAAGATATATACTGTTTGACGTTGGAAGACTTCTGAGAAATCGGCGTCGAAGAGGTAAAATACTAAAATCTCAAGACCAAGAAAGTTTGCCCACACAAAAAATAACCACAAAATCAACGCAAGTCAATTCCAGTTCCTAAAACGGAAACGAGCGAGATAACGAGACGATGCTATCCCGGCTTCTTATTCTTTCTCGGAGGGACGAGCATGTCCACCTCAACTTCCACCCAACAGCTCTGACGCTGCTCGAAATTGCAATTTTAATATTTGTTTTCATTTTCAAATCAATTTTGACTGGCCTAATGATCCTGATCGCCGGCACAGGCCACCGCCAAAAACTTACAACTATAATGCCAAAACTATCGGTTTCAATGCCATTCAAGGTCACCGAAAAAGATATAGACCTCTATACTAAAGCTACATCTTCCACACGCGAAAGTTTGGACGCCGATGAAGCTTCAAAAGCGTTATTTCTGTCGGCAGTTACGGAACCGTGTATGCTACTCCTAGTTGCAAAGCGAAAATGTCCGATTCAACCACTCGGCGCAGTTAACGTCAGGAATTCATTCAAACTTTACCGGCCGGAATTATGTAGCCTTTCGGATCTGCAGTCTGCGGAAGGGGCTATGGTAGTGGCAACCCTGGGCTCAGAGGCAAGGATCGTAAAAAGAGGTGTAGAATTCGACCTAATTGTTGAATTGGGGCTCAAGGTCCTTGACGGGGACACTACTGAGATGAAAACCGTTTTTCGTCAAGTGTTTACGATGCTTCAGTTTGCCAGGATACCAAAGAATGTCAAACTTTCGGAAGTATCACGAAAGCCTGAGTTCGAATTTAAACTGGATTCTGAAAAAACACCGGAAGGACAAGTGCAATTGGCGTGGAGTGGTCCGAGGGATTGGGCGAGAGTTTGTAAAGATTATAACCCGATTCATATTTGGTCGCTTGCGGCCGAATTGTATGGGCTCCCGGGAAAGATTGCGCATGGGAATCACATGGCTGCTTTGGCCTTAGCGAAAGTCGAGCGAAAGTCTGTAAAGCCTGATGGAGGGTTTGCATTGGATGTCAAGTTTAAACGACCAGTGATTGTCCCGGCGAAGTTGGATGTCCGGGTGGAGTATGAACAACCAGAGGCTTCTCAAGAGACAGTTACCCATTTCGCTCTTACAAGCGGGGAGAAGGTGTATGTTCAAGGAGAATATAGGGAATTGTGAACTTTGCGTGGGTGGCTCTCGTTTTCTTCTCTTTACTTCTTAGGGTATTCATATATTTCTTAGGTATTTTGTATTTAACGCTATCTTAATATTTCATACACGATTTACCAAAGCAATTAGCGGATGATATCAACATCACGGGCTAATTTCCAGGAGTAAGTTAAAATCCCCAGCCTGAAATATGACATAACGCGCCGCGCCATCTGTGTAAGAATCCGGATGGAACCATTTGAGCAAGAGTAAGGGACTAATCCGTTTTGTCCGACTCAAACCCGAAATCAACGTCTTCAACAGTAGTGTAAGACCCAGCAAAATTTGAGCGGTGGTGATTCTGCGGGAATATTTGGAAATTAGTCTTAAAATATGATGTAGGGCATGAGGCCAGCTGGCGGTCCCAGCGTTTGAGAATATCCATTTTCATGTCCTGAGCCAGCTGTTCGGGCCCCGTTTCCGGTTGAGGGATTGAACCCATCTAAAAGACCAATGTAAATGGTTAGCTTTATCGTCTGGACATTACGGATAAGCTATTCATCAACGTGGAGGACTTACTGCGACTAAATACGACGAGATGTGAAACAGCAACATCTGGAGCCATCCCACAATCCTTGCTTCGGGGACCTCAGGTGTCCTTTCAATTGCTCTAATTTTCAGTTGTAGAGCTATATTCAACAAATCCTCTAATTTCGGGTACCGCCATTGCGTGTAAAATTTTCTGAAATGTTCGGCATAAAACATATCGACGACGATGACCCTGAACATTCTCGTAGTGTGGAAAAGGTGGATCAATGTCGTTATTGATGCGTGACCAACGATTTTGGAGACTATCTTAGCCGGAAGTTTAAGAACCGGAAATACCCCTTCCCTAGGATATTTATCTAAGAATTGGTGGTCGGGCAAGTGCAAATAATTTCTCCAAATTCGATCAATCGATCGAGTTGCCGTGGGAATACCTAAGTCCGGAGTGGAAAAGGCGTGAGGGTGTCTGTATGCCCAGTTTATTTGGCCTAAAGTGGACTTCCTTTTACCTGCGTTCAGTACAGGGGTCTTATGACGCCATGTATAAAATGCTAAACTGATAGTACCATGTGAGGTATCTGTAGAGGAGATATGGTCGTCTGATGAAGGGCATTCGGTTCCAGTTATACATTCTTCTGACCAGGGGAAAGTTTCGTCCTCGAGTAGATGCGGAGGAACAAATGACGATCTTTGTCTCTTGCGAGGCGGCAGAGACTTTGGTTGCCCGACTAGGTGGATCTTCGTCACCACTTTCTTAATCCCTTTTTTCAGGGAGCTTCCTATGGAGTTTCTGCGTTTCGCTGATGGAAGTGATGTGCTTTTTTCTAAGGGCTCTAGTGGCCACTGAATTCCGGATACCAGTATCATTGATCGATATCTTGGCCCTTGGGCGGAATATGGTTGCAGGAGGCTTGTTGTATCTATTGATTGCATCAATATTCGGGATAGCAAATTATAATTAATTATTACTTTAACTGTAAGAATCAATCGAATCTTGGTGAAAGTCACCACAATAGAGAATCATCCTCTACGGCGCTAGGGAATAAATCCTATTTAATCCCGCGAATTCAGCAAAGGGTACTGCTTTCCCTCGAAAGACAGTCCGTGTCGACGAGACCAGTCCATACCAATAAATTGAAATTTACCCGCAGTTGGTGTCCAGCTGCACTCAGTTCGGGTACTAAGTCGGCAACGCAAAATAGTGCACAGAATACAACAATTCGCGGATCGTTATATTCTGGGGAAGGTGCTTGTGATACCATGCACATGCGGGGCAACTGCCTAGGTTACGAATAGCTAACCATAGGCGAGGCTTCCCTGTCGCTAAATACCTAGGTACAGATAACCAGGGTTAAAGCTGCATTTAAATTTAGCGGTCCTAGCAACTGCATAACATGGCTATAGACGGCCCAAAAAATAACTATCCGGAGGGACGGCGAATCGAGTTCGAATTTGATTGTACACGAGCCTAGTGTCCTAGCCCGCATTAATTTTAAAATCGATAAGTTATTCTTTGATAATCGCAAATATTAATAGTTGCCAAATTTACAAACCTTTTCTAGCTGATCAATTAAAATTTTGATATATACATATCGATATCATAATTTTCTTTGAGGTCCAAGAGTCGTGAGAGATGTTGCTTCTATAGTGTCGATTACAGGATGGTGAGATACCATTCATCCTAACTCTTTATCTGCCGTTGATGCATGTATGGCGGTTAGAGTGTATTACCTAATTTACAGGTTGCACGGACTGCTCAACACCACATTGCCAAATCATAGCTCAGAAGCTTACGGAGGCCCACGCGTTATTATTTGTACCAATTTGTTTTAGATATCTCGGAGGCCCGAGGTGGGGGACCGAGCTTTTTGTGCTGATCGTGACCCTTGTGAGTCAATGTTGGTTCTCGGTTCATTTGGAATCATGGAACTGGGACTTTGACCTTGACGTACGGAAACATGGTAAACTAACGTGTGCATATGCGGAGTGCCCTGATCTCAAATTGGGCTAGCTGCACCTGTTGACCGATCCCGTCTCCGAGATGCCTACTGACCTAATGCCTGCTCCGATCCTTTAAGCCCCTTAGTAAACGTTAAACTCCGACTATCGATTGACCAATTTCGGTCTGCATGATACTCTCACGTTCTATTGAAGGGTACCGGGTATTTAGGGCCCTTTTTGAAAATTCAACGCGCATACGAAATAGTTGGCTGATTAGCCCTTGTATATTTTTGTAAGGAGGTTAAGTCCCTTCTACGAAATCTAATATCTGGTACCATAGTGCGCATACTTCAGGAATTAGCACCAGCTTAACTTGTAGTGCAACGTACTCGGATCTATAGCTCTATCGAAGTCTTGGTTTCTTCCCATTTGTTTTCCACAAAAAAGAAAGGAAGAAAAGACCAAAAGAATGCACACACGGTACAAATATGGGAAAATCTAATCTCTGGCAAAAAATTCCGGGTCGTTCCGGTAATGCTGATGTTGAATTAAGTGATAACCGAGATCTTGTTCCACGGAACCTATACCAACACGTGTGGAGTTGTACGACGTCGACCACATTTTGCAACAAAGCGGGTGTCTGCCGGCTAAATTGGCCTAAATTATCCATGTATACGAGCAGGAATTCGCAGTTACATGAAAATTTACGGGCCTAGGCCCCCCTTGCGAAGGCATTTTCCCCACTTTGCAGGCTAAAGACTGGATAAATGGCAAATATCATCTCGCATGGGTGGAGGAGCTTGTTTGAAACTTGGAGGGTCGGCCGGAGTTCCCCCAACTTTCCCCCACCCCCTCGAAAGTTTTGTTCTCCATATACCCACATGTCTACACTTTCGGCCCCGTACTCTCCACAATGGAATCGGGTTCTCCGCAGTTCAAAATACAACTAGCGTTTCCCCAGAAGTAGTGTTGGAGTTAGTACCTCAGATAGTTTCGTTGAAGCGCTCTGACCTCAGCGCTAAACCGAATTTCTAGCAATATGGGGGCAAAAACTTCGGAGAAACCTTCTGCGCTTTGATGCCTCGAATATGCACAAATATGTGGTGTTACCGTGGTTTTTTCTGGTCATCGATCGTGCTTATTCTAAGGCTGGTTGACCTGCCGGCGCTGGTATTTTTCAAACAACATGCAACAACCTCAGGCGGGGATGAATACGTACATGTATAGAACCCTTGTAAATAGCCTGTAACAGGCTAAATGAAATTTCCGCTTTAACGTCTATCTGTCCCATGGAATTTGTTACAGGATAATCGGCTGTGGCGCTCGTTCGGTCATACAAAAAAAGGACGACGTTCTTTTTCACTTAATCATTAGTATAATAGGATGCCTGATATAGCGGCGCGGAAGCAATCCACGGTAACGATACAACTTTACTCTAGAAATATTTGGTACCCTTTCGAATTTTGGCCCCAAAAGTTCGAAGAAACCGGATGGGCAGATGACTACCCCAATTTTGCGTGGAAGAGTAATCATACTTTTTGGGGGGCGGTGGAACCTTTATTCCAACGCCTAGGCGCCCAGGCTGGTACTTGAGTCCCAATAGAGCTTCTATTCCGATAAGCATTGAGGCAAGCCGGTTTCGGTTAATGTGGTGGTAGCCATGGTACATCTTACGGCTGCCAGTACATGGGCCTATGTTCTGCGCAAGAAGTACTTTCGCAATACCTGGTACCATGGACAGACCCGAACTAAGATGTCTTAGGCTAGTTTTTCCCCATAGCCAATTGTTCCGCCAATGGTAGGAGTGGAGCCACAACCATTACATGGGCTTTGGTTATGGATTGTGCTACTTGTTGATCTTGACCGCGAAACTTCATACATGCAATTTTTCGGAGCCATTGGCCCCTTCGAGCCTTTAACATGGTATCACTTGATATGAAATCTTTCCGGGGTTACGAAGCTGGGGCTATTAGCAAAATAGCCAGGACACTGTCTACTACCAATTCGGCTGCAGATACTGTCCAGAAAAAAATTATAAAATGATGAGAGACACCCTGCTTATCGAAGCTCTAGGACTCGGTTTTTCCCCAGAGCATCTCATAATCCAGCTTCGTAGCTGTCTGCCTCTTATAATTTGAGTAGAGAATCCAATAGCCAGGTTTTCTCAGCTGTGTTCGTCTCTCCCACGATGGCGGAACCCACAAAGGCCCAACCGGCAGCTACCCAGGTCGACGAGAAGGGCGATATCTCAGTCCAGCACTATGATAATGTCGATCTCTCAAATAAGGCTCTCAATGAGGGGGCGAAGCAGGCTACCGCTGCTGAGCACAACCTCACCTTCCTCCAGGCTATCAAGACATATAGGCGAGCTGCTATCTGGTCCGTCTTGATCTCCACTACCGTTATTATGGAGGGTTATGATGTTACCCTTCTCGGTTCTTTCTTTGGTTATCCTGGTATGTCTATAATCGATTGTGAAGCCGTCTAAGTGCAACTATATAGAACTTGCGAGGTTCATTAACTAATCGAGTTAATTAGAATTCCAAAAGAAATACGGTTATTTGACCGAGAATGACGGGTACCAGATCAGCGCAACTTGGATGTCAAATTTGAACGTTATCGCCGCTGTCGGTAACATCATCGGTGCTTTGCTCAACGGTTACCTCACTGCGAAGTTCGGACATAGAATTGTTTTGATTGGCAGCTTGGCTCTTTTGACTGGTTTCATCTTCATTGTCTTCTTCGCACAAAGCATCGAGATTATGTTCGTCGGTACACTTTTCTGCAACATCCCATGGGGTGTGTTCGCAACGTCAGGTCCCGCGTACGCAGCTGAGGTTGCTCCATTGGCACTTCGTGGCTATTTGACTGCCTATGTCAATCTCTGCTGGTGCATTGGTCAATTCATTTCCGCTGGTGTTCTTAAGGGTCTAGTAAACGTCCCTAATAAGTGGAGTTATAAGGTTCCATTTGCCATTCAGGTGAGATTTGCCCGCGAAACATCTTCCTTCACCCACGGCCGCTTGGTCTTCTTTGTATTTTGGGGTTTTCTTTACTAATTTATGATACGTAGTGGGTTTGGCCCATCCCTCTCGCCATTTTCGCGTACATGGCCCCAGAATCCCCATGGTTTTTGGTTCGAGTTGGAAAACTCGATGAAGCCAAGAAGTCCCTCATGAGACTGTCTCAGCCCGAGCACGATATCGACTACGATGCCCACATTGCTCTCATGGTTCATACCAACAAGCTCGAGAAAGAGGAGCGCAAGGGTGTGAACTACTACGATGCTTTCCGTGGCACCAATCGTCGTCGTACCGAAATTGCCTGCATGGCTTTCATGTCCCAGATCACTAACGGTGGTGCTCTCTGCTACTCTGGATCTTTCTTCTTCCAGCAGACCGGTATTAGCCCATCAACTTCTTACGGAATTGCCCTTGGTGGTACTGGAATTGCATTTGTTGGAACTGTTCTCTCCTGGTTCTACCTTAGCAGATGGGGTCGCCGGACAATCTGGTTTACTGGCTTCTCATTCTTGGTCGTTATCCTTTTCCTCATCGGTGTCCTCGCTAGCGTTCCAAACCAGACCAAGTCTCTTGCCTGGGGCCAATCTCTACTTACTGTAGTCTGGCTTGGAGCTTATTCTATGTCTGTTGGCCCAATTGTCTACACTATCGTCGCTGAAATCGGCTCCACTCGTCTCAGAACCCAAACTGTTGTGTTGGCCCGTAGCACATACTACGTTGGTAACATCATTTGCGGTGGTCTCATCCAGCCTAGATTGTTGTCCCCGACTGCCTGGAACGCAAAGGGCAAGACTGCATGGTTCTGGTTCGTACTTGCGTTCTTCACAAACGTATGGGGATACTTCAGACTTCCAGAAACCAAGGACCGTACCTTCGAGGAATTGGACATCTTGTTCCAGAAGGGTGTTCCAGCCAGGGAGTTTGCTGACTACCAGATTGATCGCGAAGAGGAGTTCTCTCAACACTAATTATATATAATGAGCTACTTTGTTTGAATGGTTGTTTTCTATAGCGATAGTTTACGATTTTCGATATGTGTGATTTTTCTTTTTAGCTTAACTAGCGCTAGTTGCTGTTGATCGGAGTTTCAACTTTTGTATAGTTTTAAGCAGATGTGAAAAACTCTTCATAACGAATTCTACATTTGTGAAACTTACGTCGAAATTTCTTTAACGTTCAATGTGTTCAACGAAAAAACAACGTGCATGGGATGGTGTGATTTTACGAATCCTCGCGGAATGGAATCTCGGAATCACCCAGCTTGCCCTAGTTGACAGGCCAGGTCGCGGGAGAAAAAAACTCTGCTCTCCCTGGCATTTGCGCAAGCTCCCTGGTCATAACTTGCAGATATCCATGTCGTATCGTGTGATATGTGATAATGCTACCCCGGGCTTAAATTCCCGCACTATGTAGCTACCTAAAACCTTGCGTAGCGCTGTAGTGCTGATCTCGTAAACTTATCAGACGACTCCCGAGGGTTGAAACTAAGACGGCCTGCTTTTTAGTCGGGGGCATATGTTCCGAAGGTTATAAATTAACGGTTGAATCTTTTGGCAAAGGTGGAGCTGTCATTTGCTTGGCCAAGGAGTGAGTAGTAAAAATGTTTCTGTGGAAGCGAGATCTCGAGACGTACATCTCATGCAGGTGATCGTAACCAGAAATTTGAACTGTGCTTGTTTGATTATGGTGCCTGGAGAAAAATAGAATAAAATAAATAGTTTTTTTGATCAGTCTTGACCGGTAGACACTATCTCTGTTTTTTGTAAAGCAACATATCATTAAAGACATAGAAGTACTATGTTACGACAATATTAGTGTGTCGGAAGCGCAATCAAGGACCAAAGTCTACTAGGATAATCAATACGATATATACATTAGTTTATAGTTTAGCGTCAATACCAGATTTACATGGCAGATGTCGAGGGGTCCACAAACCAGGACACTAAAGAACAAAGCGAGATGCATATGCAACAAGGTGGTACGGGATGGTGCTATCCGGCTAAATGGGGTTGTTCAAGCTACCTTAAGCATTCCGGCTACTGGGTAAATTGATTTGGCGAGATGCAGACCCATGGTTAGGCTATGAGGTATGTGTATCAGGTAGCTTTGTCAGCTCCGAGATGCGGCGGTCTATGGTGTATTTTGAGTATGTTACCAGCGGTACAGATAAAGTAGCCTCGAATCAATGAAGGACATAATCGAGTACCTAATTAAATGCCTGGAACAAATATAGGATCAGTGTGTTACATTGTTTCAGCCTCGTGATAATTAGTAGGTATAGGTATCTTCGTTTTGGAGGTGTCCCTATGGTATGTAGGCGTACGAGGTTGGTTGTGATATTTTAGAAGGAGAGAGATGTTATAGACGTCTCCTGCTATTTGTAACACTCTATGTAGTACAGATTTGGCAAATGGGTACTTATCCATATTAATTTCGAATCCCATGAACCCATGATACCCCGGCATGATACTACAATGAGGCCTGGTGACACGAGCATCGTTTAAAGTGTGTTGGATTTTGTGACAATCTGCGAATTTGATACCCATTTAGACTAATACCTATTTTGGGGAATGTAGGTACCTCTGGGAGTAGTCAGGGCGATGCGGTGAATACCTCGAGCCTAGGCACTTTTTCAGCACATCGGAGAGCTCATCCTGCTATAAACATGCTGAGAGGCCATATATTCCAGTATTACCTGGGTCGACCTAGCAACACCTAGCCTGGAGCCAGACGACAACGCAGTGTGCCTGGCGTGATTAACGAGACCAGCGTGAGCCCGAATGGTGCCAAGACCTCAACAACACAAAACTGGGCCGAACACAACGCAACGCAACACGACCTTGAAGCTTACTTGACATCTTTCTGGCAACGGAGCTGGACCCTCCCTTGCAACAACCAGACGGCCGAACAGAGCTACCCACCGAGCCACATGAGTGGCTATTTCAGACCTCTAATCTCTTCAACCTCAACATCCACCGCCTCCCAAAGATACCATCGAAAATGACCTCGATACCCGACGGAGAAGAGAAAGAGACCTCCAAGGAGGCCTCTGGGGCTCCTCCAGCTGCCGTAGACGAACCTTTCCCCGATTCATCCGCCATTGACGACGAAGTTATCGACCTCTCCTCCGGCATCGATATCGAACCCGATGCTGAACCTCGCTTGGGCGCCAAACGAGGCGCAAAGCTGTCAATACCTTTTGGACCGCCGCAAACACCGTCTCAACCACAGTCGCAACCACAGTCGCAACCTCAAAATCAAAGACCGAAGTCAGGTCTCGAGATGGCTTTTGAGAAGGGCTTACGTATCGATACGGCGATTACCGATAGAGAAGGCGACAATGGTTTCGCACCCGACTCACTTAGCTTATCGCAGCTCAAGAAGCTGGTCACAGAAATGCCAAAACAGAAAGTACGAGCTTTTGAATACCAAACTCCTAATTGGAACAGTGGCTGATAAAAAACCATAAATAGCAAATCGAATATGCTTTCAAATATTCCGATACCGATACTCTACAGAACGAAATCGAGGAGTGGTTCCCGTACACAGAACCCGAAAGACAGCTAGTCCTCGCGTGCAAACGCCAATTCCAGCGAATATACACAGAAAGTTCGTTGCTAGGAAACCCTTACAGATAGCTGGTACCTTATATGTATGCTGACTGGTGTTAGTACCCTGGACAAAATCTTCTCTGGCTCGCAAAAAGAAAACTTTGAACCGCCTTGTTGAATACATCGAGTCATCATCCCAGGATCAACGAATAGAGGCTCTCTTATCGATAGCTTACGTAGCCCAGGGAGTGTACGGCGAAACACGATCAATCGATAATCAGCTACATTGGATAAAGGAGAATTGCAAGCTTATTCGACAAACATCAATATTAGACCCCTTATGGAGTCTGATCAGGATGAGAATATCGAAGGAGTGGGAAGACCGAGAACCGGCTGATGATGATATGCCTCGACAAGTCGACCGTAGAGAGTTAAGACTTTGTCTGACAATATTGTATTTGATGCTGGAGACTGGTCGTGATGATGAAAGGTTTTGCGAGGAAGTTGGTATGTTTGGTCTGACCCTCACCAGTATGGTAGTGATGCTAATAGGTGGTGACTATTAGCTGGCCTTGAGCCTAATATCACCTTATTTATTGTCGAGAATGTAGCAAAACTCCGCTGGGAAGATGCACCCGGCGTACCTTTGCAATCTGTAAGTCGTTTCATTGATGTCACCGCGGAAAAAATTTGCTAATTTGCTGTCAGTTCCTCCTACTACTTTGGAAGATCCTTCTCTGTATCCTAGGGACTGCAGAACAGCTTAAGAAAACAAAGATGCTACGAATTCTGCTGACCGAGGGGGCAAACGACAATGGCCCACCAACTACGAAAGGGCAACCTGCCTTTTTACCAAAGAAAATGATGCAAAGCAAACGGGAGATCCACCCAAATGATATCGATGAGATCACCAGATCTATCAACATTAATTTACCTGCTGATATGACAATATCATCGTACTCCAAAATTACGGCTTCGCCTCTAGATTACCATAATTTCCGACAGGAACTTCTCCACAAGTACCCAGCGTATAACGCTCCGGCAGTTCCTAACTTTGTCACAAAATCCCTTGTTGCGAGCCCGAACGGAGAATTTGGTCCTCCAACTGCCCTGACATCAGCGTCTACAACCCCATCGATTTTAAACCAACCCGTCCACATTGCTACTCCAGCACCGTCCCCTCCACCGTCGCCTGTTGTTGGCAAGGGTGGGAAAAAACATAATTACCAAACGAACAATAACTTCCCCTTTCTATATCCACCAACTGCCCTTGGAGGCTGGAAGGACGGTTGGGCAAACATGAACTCTAGCGATGTTGGTGTTCCAACTAGCATTCGGGAAGGTGGCGATCTATTCAGATCGAGAGTCAGAGTCAGCCCTGCACTGCAACAGCTTGCCGAGGAAAAGGAACGTTTCCTCAAGTCAGAGAGAGGGTGGTCCGTAGCGGATTCTGAGCTGAAGAGCGACCCAGAGAAAATCCGAGCCGCACCGGACGTTTGTCGAGATAAACAGAAAGAAATCCAAGTCCTGGAACGAGTAGACGCTCTCTATGTAAGTACTCTCACGTCAAGAAACAATCGGGCCCTGCTAACTATAAAAGCGTGACATTCTTCCATTCCTTCAATCATTCGTCATTGTCTTGCTGAAGATCACCCTCTCAAATATGTCTATTGTCAACCCACCGGTCCCCCAGAATGGTAGCAATATTAGCGACAAGAAAGATGAAGACCCTAACAACGTTGGAATCCTGGGTGATGCGCTCGAGCTCGACGGTGTTGCCTTTATGAGTATGGAAGAGCTAGACAAGCTTCGTAACAAAGAAATCATGAGCAAAGTTACCGGCACTTTGTTTTTGTGCTTGCTGAAGTGGTTTCGCGTTTCTCGTAAGGCCCTTGCACCCCCCTGGAAAAGTGATTACAACTAATCTTTGAGATAGACGTCTTGAAATTCGAATACTTGTCACAGCTTTTGCTAGATTCCAATTTCCTACCTCTGATGCTGAAGATTTACAGCCAACAAGAAGTGACCGCTGCAGTCGCGCTGATATCTGACAAAAAGGATTTCTCGTAGGTGGGATTCTATCTAACCTGTATCGGGCATAACTAATTTGCTATTTAGGTATTTTCAATTCTGCTCGAAGAACTCTGCAAGGCAGTACACGGCTCCGGTCCCGCCTCCAAGACCCAGAGGGCAATCCGATTCCTCGGATGACGCAGTTCCCCCACCTATAATGAGGATCCGCCGCATTAATACCGAGCCCGAGCCTCCGATTTTGGTGAAGCCTGATAGTAATGGTGAAGAGCCTACGGTCATTACGGAATTTTCGTGGAGGAATTTCTTCACTACTGTCAACTTCCTTCGAGTGATGCAGAAAGTCTGCAAGGGTAAACCACATCGAAATCTTATGTTGGTACAATATAAGAGTAGTACCATCCTAAGAAAGCCACTCAAAGTTCCACAAGATGAGATGAGGTTGTACACTTTAAAGCTATTCAAAGGGCAGGTCCCCTTCTGTGGAAGGAAATGGAGGCAAAGTATGATCTACGCGTCCCTGGACAATTGTTGCCGTGTGCTAATGATCTCTAAAGGCAACATGCGTGTTATCACATCGATATATCTGTATTGTCGACCGGAGCTTAGAGACGACTGGCTCGCAGCCTCAGATATCGATATTGAAGTAGAAGAAGCGATGGTAGGTTCCCCAACACCTGGTGCCTTTGGGAAAGACAACTAACATTTTTCAAGCCACAAGAACAAGCCCTCCGAGGGCTAATTCACTTCTACAATCTCCAACACTATCCTCAGCCAATGACATTGATGGGATTCGACCCCAACCTACTTGCCGAAGAACGGAACTTCTTCACTCGGGAACTGGAGAAAATAGACTGGGGGCCGTCATCCTTAGAACCTGACGCAGAGGGAGAGGAAATGGTCTGGGATGGGCCGCCACTCTTCCAGCCCTCCTAGAACGAGGGCCGGAAGGTGGCGACCCTAAGAGCATCCACTCCCTCCGAAACCTTACGTGACAGGCCCGAGGGCCGGGGTAAGGTCGCTCAAGTAGAACAAGCCCCAGAAGCCCAAGCCCGAGCTTTTGCGAGGAAGAAGGCGGAGGAGTTCAAGCGGTTGCCGACGATCGGCGACTACTTGACGGCGCGTCGTTCTGACCCAGAGCAGGTCAGAGCGCGCGAGAAGGAGGAGGAGGATGTGAGGAGGGCGAAGGAGGATGTTGAAAGGGCGAAGGGGGAGTGGGAATCCCAATTCTTGAGGGATTTCCCTGGCAACTGGCAGGGAGTAGACTGAGGTGGGGGGAAGGGGTGTACGGGGAATAATGTATGTTCTACCCCGTGGGGAGAGACCCCCTGGAGGTTAGAGAGGAAGGGGGGGGAAGGGGGGTTGGCATTAAATACAATCCCTATCTGTGCCGCCTCAATATGTGCAAGCCTTATCGTGAACTCGTAAACGCCCGACTTCTTGGGTATGTGATATCTTGTTGTAGTGCTGTGAATATGAGAATTGTGTTGAGTGTGTGGTATTATGGGTCCATAATTTCTTTTTTGACGTCGCACAAAAGCCGGCCGACCTCGCAGCACAAAGTTGGCTCCTTCTAGTTCCAGCCAATCCTTCTTGCCCAATTTCTCATCCCCGTAGAGTATCACAGAACGGCAGGTCTGAAATCATGGCAACGGTCAGTCAAATGTGCTTTCTGATTTTTATAGTCAATTGGTCCAATAGTTCGTCAAATTAACGCTTCTGAAAGCTATCAAGGCTGCGATCATGCACGCGATCGATATCGATACAACCCCATCTGTTGGGTGCTCGGAACCACAACCTCGGCCACCGTAGATGTCTAGCGACAGCGGCCAATAACCAAAATCTTACGGAACGTATTGTTCAGAAGTATGCCGTCGGCCTGGCACCTGATAAATTGGTTAAATCTGGCGATTATGTTACAATTACCCCTAGGTATGTTTATCGATAGCCAAAGAGGAACCTTAGGTTGGCGTGAGAAAACTAACTAGACAATTCTTATTTGAAACAAAAAGTCATTGTATGACCCACGACAACTCGTGGCCTGTAGCCACAAAGTTTATGGACATCGGCGCATCTAGAATTAAGGACAATAGGCAGGTTGTCATGACCCTTGACCACGATGTCCAGAATACCTCGGAAGCAAACTTGAGGAAGTACGCAAATATCGAAAACTTTGCGAAAAAGAATGGTGTCAACTTTTATGGTGCGGGTAGAGGGATCGGGCATCAGATCATGGTCGAAGAAGGTTATGCTTGGCCGGGGACTATGATGGTTGCTTCGGACTCTCATACAAATATGTATGGTGGGATTGGATGTCTGGGGACACCGATTGTCAGAACGGATGCAGCAGCTATTTGGGCGACCGGGCAAACTTGGTGGCAGATCCCACCTGTTGCGAAGGTCCTGTTGACAGGAAAACTGCCCAAAGGCGTCACAGGGAAGGATGTCATCGTTGCATTGTGTGGTATTTTCAATAAGGATCAGGTCCTGAATCACGCAATTGAGTTTATGGGAAGCCCAGAAACGATTGCTTCGATACCGGTTGATGACCGATTAGCCATCGCAAATATGACAACAGAATGGGGCGCTTTGACTGGGTTGTTCCCCGTCGACGGCTTGACTAAGGAGTGGCTGGAGAAGAAGGCGCAGGATAAGAATCTTGATGTATCGAGCCACATCAACGACAGGAAGCTCCAGGCACTCGCTGAAACCAGCTCTTTTGAATCTCCGCAAGATGCAGCGTATGCTAAGGTATTGACGCTTGACCTCGAAAGTCTATCGCCTTACGTCGCTGGTCCAAACTCCGTCAAGATTGCTACACCGTTGGCAGAATTGGAACAGAAGGACATAAGCATCCAAAAGGCCTACTTGGTATCTTGCACCAACTCTCGAAGTTCAGATCTTGGGGCTGCGGCATCCGTCATTCGATCGGTCGGCGGGGATAAAAAAGTCCATTCGGACGTTGAGTTCTACATCGCGGCGGCCTCAATGCCAGAACAAAAGATCGCAGAGGCGAATGGTGACTGGCAGACCCTTCTCGATGCGGGCGCTCGTCCCCTCCCAGCTGGTTGCGGACCATGCATTGGACTTGGTACTGGTTTGCTCAAGGCTGGAGAGACGGGTATTTCCGCAAGTAATAGAAATTTCAAGGGCCGTATGGGTGACCCATCCGCACTTGCTTACCTCGCTTCGCCTGAAGTTGTCGTCGCGAGCGCCCTAGCCGGCAAAATTGTGGGACCTGGATTTTTCGACAAGCCAGCGCCTGCGGTCATCGCCAGCGATTCCTCGGCCTCCAGCGATGCAGCTTCATCATCCGCTAGTACCGCGACAGATGCTCCTTCAGAGTCTCTCACAGCGATCCTACCTGGATTCCCTACCAAGATCTCCGGCGAGATTGTTTTCTGTGACGCAGATAATATCAACACCGATGGTATATACCCTGGAAAATACACCTACCAAGACGGCTTAACCCGTGATGACATGTCAAAGGTCTGCATGGAAAACTACGACCCAACTTTCAAGGAGATTGCAAAGCCTGGAGATATCCTTGTGTCAGGCTTCAACTTTGGCTGTGGTTCGAGCCGTGAACAGGCCGCCACGTCTATTCTGGCAAAGGATATTGCGTTGGTTGTTGCTGGAAGTTTCGGGAATATCTTTAGCAGGAATAGTATCAATAATGCGCTATTGACAGTGGAGGTGCCAAAGCTGATTGAGAGGTTGAGGGAAGTGTTTAAGAATGAGAAACCATTGGCGACGAGGAGGACGGGGTGGACTTTGGAGTGGGATATTGAGAGGAGTTGGGTTAGTGTGACGGAGAGGGTGGACGGCAAGGAGGATACTTGGGGTAAGAGAGTAGGAGATTTACCACCAAATGTGCAGGATATTATCTCGAAGGGAGGGTTAGAAAGCTGGGTTAAGGCGGAATTGAAGAAGGAGGGCGAAGCATAAACAGTGTTAAGTAGAAGTTTATAGTTAGTTTATTTATTGAGTGCGTGTTTAAATTCTTCAGGGCCTCTTGTATCTAGATAGTTTACTTTGGTCGGTCTGTACAAAAAACCATATATTAGCATTATTGACGATTGGAACTCGTAATCATTTGCTAGATCCACGCAAGCATACTATATTTTTCCACCTCTATTGAGAGCTTGGTGGGAGTCGACTATGGGCTATGTTTCTTAGTTTGTCTTGGCGGTAAAACATTCCTTGTCACAGAAAGCGAATCCTGAGAGTGAATACTCCCCTCACTACCCCCGCGGCCCCAATATCGACCATCGATGCATTATGAAGTCCCATGTAGCTTCGGGTGCCTTTGAATCTCAAGTTTCCTTGATATATTCTAAATGTTGGTCTTGGGGATATTCCGAAGCTTTCTTGGTGTAGTTGGTTATCACGTCAGTCTCATATCTCGGTATGAAGGCCTTAAACAGGCAGAAATCTGAAGGTCAGCAGTTCGATCCTGCTAGAGAGCATTAGCGTATGTCCATCACGTTCCGAATATGTTTGGGACAGTGTAGGGATACATTTTTTTTTTTTGTCTTGGTTTAGTCTTGGGACATGGGTATGGTTTGCCCGGGTACCCGGGTCAAAGAAAACGTCTTTTTGCAGGAAGGACAAACAAAGGAAAAATTCTAGGATTGGCGGGTCAATTGATGGTCTACGACTGTGTTATTTCTCTCTGTATCCATGAATACCATCGCCACCTTCGGATTTCTCGTATCTCGTCGAGAACTCCAGAATTTTCTTTCACTGTTGTATTTTTGAGAGTTCGAGTGTTGAAGCCTTGGCACGCGCGCATTTCTCTTTCTGGCTTGGCAGCAATTAATATTCGAGTCCTCGAACTCCGACGCGAAGCAGCGTTAACTTAGCTTAGCTCGAAGTAGCAGCTCAATATCCCGTCCTCCATCTACAACCACAGGAAGAAGTCAACAGCGTATCCCGTCCGCTCTGCGCTACTTAAGCTTCTTACCGGCCAGCTAGTAGTGCCGTCGGAGACGAGGTGCGAATATTGGCTGTTGTAGGCTATATCTTTTTGCTCATCTGGCGATTCATTTTATACTTTTTTTGCAAATTTTCGACTTGAAAATTCCCAACCGGGTACCTGGGGAAGCTGGGGAGAAAAAGAAAGAAAAAGAAAAAGAAACCTTCGTAGGTTAACTTGCTGGCAGGTAGGTCTGCTTTCCTAATCTACCCTAGCTTCGTGTGCTTTGTGTAATGTAGCTCGATTTTGCTTCAGGGCAGAAGTAGTACTCGGCGTGCATTCATAGGACCGTTGATATGTGCATGTCCCGTTGCTTTTTCAATTGCATTGCTGGCTTCGATGCAATGCCGTGTACCAGATTTGAATCCTCCCCGCACAGAAAATAAATATTCTGCGCGTGCATCGAAGCTTCATATTTTTTTCGACTATATTCTCACAGGCGCCACTACTTTTGACGAATCACGGGAAGGGTATATAGAACATCAGAACCTATCAACAGAAAGAAAAATCTAAAAAAGTTCGAAAAAAAAAAAAAAAAAAAAAAAAAAAAAAGGCAATGGACAGGCAAACTCCATATACACAGGGAATAAACAAACTCCCCACAGAGCTCCATTTCGAGATCCTCTCATACCTTACCGATAACATTGAATCTCAAATCTCTGCCAGTGAAGTATGCCATCTCTGGAAATCCATCATCCTGACCGACCCATACTTCCAACTCCTTCGATATGTGCCGCTTCAAACCATCCACGCCGAAATGATAGCTGTGCACCAGATATTCGGCCTAGCCGAATTATGGATGTGCGGACCAGACGCCCCAAAAACACCCATGAAAACCAAATCCCTTACGGAAATAAGGTGTAAAGTAGTAGGCGAGGAAATCGTATCATACCACTGCGTCTTAGACAAGGACTACCATGCATACGGGAAAGAATACAACTTTGGACCCCCACCCGAAGACGAGCCCGGCGTCTTGGATATCTCCCACAGCAGCATTCTCGACGAACAATGCATCCGGAATAAATCAACCCTCCCCATGGAGGAACGAGAACCGAACGACGACACCCCGCGGTTAACCGCCCCATTGGAGGAACTTGACATCCTAAGCGCCATCCATTACCGTGGAGGCTACTACCCAGATGTCATATTCGCCGAACCCGCCAATTTCCTAGTCGAAGGCGGCTTCACGATCCGACAGTTCCTCGAAGACATAGTCAAGACTATGATCGTAGCCATGGATTGGACTTCGGATCTCGACACGAAGAAGGAACATTACGTATACCTCGCGATGCGGTACGTCCGGGACGGCCGTGATAACGAATGTTGGTTCCGGATTTTCCTTTGTCATCCGGACGTTAGGATGTCAGACGATGGGAAGCTTTTGAATGTTGTCAAAGGTGCATGCATGATAAGGAAGAAGAATTAACTGCGGTCGAATGCGATTTTGGTTGTGGAACGGAATATATATACCCCCTGGTTCCCTTGGAAAAGCTTCGTTCGAGGTACCCTTCGAGTCCTGCCAAAGGCGCAGCAAAAGTGCGTTGGAATTTACCCGTCTATGGGTCTATGGACCGTTACACGGTTCAAAATACAACATCTGAGGCTGACATCGAAGGCCGAAAGCTCAGGTGGGCATATATGCTTCCCATCTGCGCCACTGCAGCGCCGCGTATACGGCCACTCGATCGCCTTGTACCTAATATAATTATAATCCGACCTAACGTTATAGCGCATGTATAAGAAGTCGCTACCAAGAGGATATTGGGAAAGAACCAATACATGCAAAAGAGGAACAATAGAAACAAGAACATACCCTCTAAAACTCCATCCTCGAAAATCTCAAAAAGAATCTCCCTAAAAGAAGATCAAAAGACTCAAAAATCTCAAAATCTTCCAATAAAAAATATCAGAAATGACCTCCCACCCCCTCCTCTCCCTCCCCGCAGAACTCCATCTAGAAATCCTCTCCCACCTCCCCTCCCTCTCCGACCAAATCTCAGCAAGCCAAGCCTACCCCCCCTGGAAAACCCTCATCTCCAAAACCGAATCTCTAAAAAGACACAGATACCACTACCGTCGACCCTGGAAACAAGAGGGCCTTCACAACCTCCTCGCTCCGGCGCATTACCACACCTTCCTCGGCCTAACCACCAAATCCGGGGTCATAACCTCCTACAGCCTCTACACCTTCGACCGCCTACACGACGACTGGCACGAAAAGCTAGCGCAGGTAGTCCACTATAGGAAAAGATTCCCACACCGTTACGGGCCCGGGAAGAGGATGTTCGAAGATGATGACGAAGACTTAGGCGTCAACCGCAGGGATTATACCGATTTTTCAAAGTTATTGAAAACATTAGATATCTCGGAGTTGGGATTTCTAGACGAACCGCTGTTTTCACCGTACCTACCAAAAGATGTGATAGAAGAAGATTGGGCACATCCGCTGGACTTCTCATATAAAAACGCAGATAGATACGAATGGGCCGTCCTCGGAAAAATGTTCTTCGAAGGTTTCCCCATAACCCTTCGATCCACAGAGTGTCCCTTACTCAAACACCCAACCCCGCGAGACTTCTACACCTTCTACCAACGACCCACAGAATTCCCATCGGCAGAAATCACCCTTCGACAGGTAGCGGAGAAAGTGGTATCAGCGCTGCAAAAGAAAATCCCAGAACCAATCCCAGAACCCGTACAACTTTACGGATACAGATCTATCACCCCGAAGGTACCCGATCGTTCCGCCGGCGTGATGAGGAGCGAGGGTATGGATCCTGAGAAGGAACATATTGTTCTGTTGGACGAGAATTGGTATAAAACCGCCTGGACTGTTGGAGAAGTCGGTATTGCTGCTTTTGTTATTCCGTGCGATGATGATGAGAGGGAGATTGTTGTTAAGAGGATTAAATCTAGAGAGGCGGAGGCCCAGAGGCTGGTTGAGTATACGTTTTAAGTAGCGGATGTTTTCTCTATATATCATATAGCGACTTTCTTATGAGCTTGGTTCAGGTTTATATAGTATTACGGACACTTGCCATTAATCGCAATTTTACAAGCCGTCGATCGAAGGCGGTGTAAATGTATACTAAGTCTAAACAAAAAACGCAAGCAGAGTATCTATTATAAGGAGTTCATGCATTTTTGTTTTCATTCTCGGCCGCCACCTCCCTCCTATGTTCTAAAACGCCATAATCAGATCCTGCGCTAAGTATACATGATAGAAAAATAAATATTCCCCCCCTTGTAAACTCCATAAAACGATGCAGGTGGGAAAAAAAGAGCAGAGGATCATAGAGTAATACAAAAATCTGTTTGTGAAAAAAAAGAAGAAGGCAAGAAAGGAAAATGAAAAGGAAAAGGAGGATAAAAGCACAGTCTTTCAGAACACCCCATATTGTATACAATCTTTTTATTCGTTTTTTTTTCTTTGGCCATAAAAGCGAATGTTTGCCTTCCACTACCTCCTCTTTCTCTTCTCACCAGTCGTAGCCTTGTCATCATCAAAAGCGCCATCAAATCGCGAATCAGGGCGCGCCTAGAACCACCCCGTGATGCCTCCTCCCTGCGCACTTGTCGTTGGCCCGTTACTGCCGGCGCCACCATGATGAACATTGACCGGAATCCTGTTCGGCCCCGGCGCAATCCGCTCCGCCTTCTTTTCGCCCGGCTTCTCCACACCTTTCCTCATAGTACTGATGTATCTGCGCATGTAGTGCGTCACGAAACTCTCAGTATAGTACGAGTGGGCTGCACTATGGTCCGGTACCAGGTTATGTGCTATTTCATGGCACATAACCACATACCAGTAAGTTATCGTGTCCGCCTCGGCAGTGCTTGACCCGGATTTCATCGGCCCCGCGTGTAATTGCATAAAGTAGGAGTAATTGCAGAACAAACTACCGCTGGTGTTGAATGCGATGGTTCTGGAGTTTTCGTAGTAGAGTTGAATCTTTTTGAGCGGGATTTCGAAAACTTTTTGCGCGAGGGTGGCGATTACTGAACCGAACAAGGTGAGATCTTGCAGATGGTTGTTCACGAAATCTTGCTTGTCTTTCTCTGGAGTCGCGCTGGTCATGAAAAAGTCAACGCTGTTGGGGAGTTGACAGACTCTCACAAGATCCGTACTAGGACGTGCGTCGCAGTAGGTGTTTTGTTCTTTGACTTCGTTGGTCTGGGGCGGTGAGAAGATGTTGCTACTCCCGAACGGCTTCAAGGCACCGATAGCGTCCTTGAGGGTTCGATCAAGTGTTTCCGGGGAAGTTGCCTTAACATCACCTCCATCACCTTCCCAGCCGCTGCCTTGCTGAATAGTCGAAGTTGGCCTTCCGAGTGGCCCTCCGAGCGGTCCCCCGAGTACATCTGGACTACCGGACCTACCGTCCTCACGATCGAACCCAAGCCCACTCCGGAGTCTATTGAACAATCCTCCTCTCTTCCCTTCAGGTCTGGTTTCCAACGGCGGAGGGACCCGGCCATTGTCTTCAGGAGAATCGAAGAAAGCACCCGGCATTTTATGGCGGGTCGGAGTCGTAGACAATCCTGGAATAGGCTCGTTGTCGTTTGTATATGGAGGTGGTTTATCGCCATCGTTTATGGGGATAGCATGCGAATTCTGTTGCTGTAACTTCTCCGCTTCCTCTTGAGCTTTCCTCTGCGCCTCCAACCTCCTCTTTTGTTCCTCCGCAACCCTCATCTCGTTCTCCTTCTTCAACCTCAAAATACGATCAACATTATACCCACGGCTCTTGAGCGTATAGAGATCAGTACTGAGCAAGCTCTCCAACAAAAGCGCAGAATGTGGCTTCGGCTTCACAAGAATGAGCTTCAAAAGCTGTGCTGCAACGTCAAATACCTTGTAGTCCTGTGTGACATGGAGAATAGCGTTCGTCTTATCCTTGGAATTAACAATAGCGGCGGTTGTTTTCTCCACATGGCTCTTGCTTCCCGGGGCGTTGAGGGTCCTACGAAGTCGGATGGAATTAACGATCCACACTTCGAGGTTCGACTCAAGCCACTTGATATCGTGTTTAACGAGGGAATGGTTGTTGTGGAAGAAGAGTCGGCATCTTTCCAAGCAAAGCTCGCGAATCTGTTTGCTTTTCGATGGGTCCTGTAGTATCCTACCAATCGTCCACTCTAGAGCGATCTGCTTGGATATCTGCGTTGATCCTAGTCCGGTATAGAAACCTTCGAGTACCTCCTCCTGTGGACAAGTGAGAACGTCACCCTTGAAGATGTTGAACAAGATGAAATCGTCAACAATGGCAATCTCGTCGGCGCTAGCAAGCTGGTATTCCTTGATGTTTTTCTCATCATCGTCCACGTCAACAAGCTCATTGGCACTTTCCGTCTTTTCAATCGTCGCTAAGAGGAATCTGCTGTTCTTCATCGCCTTATGCAGAACTCTATCCTGCTTCAATTCCTGATATGATTCCGCCACCCTTCTGAGAATATTAAGATATTTAATAGACGTCTCACAGGACGCAAGCAATCTCTCAGAATCCCGAGTAAGCATATATGCGATTTCAGAAATCGTAGGCTCCAGCTTGGTACCGCATTTCATCAAGAATGGGTTGGCATCGGCCCCGAAATCGACAAAGTCAAATACATCCTTGAACTGACTGCTCTCGTCACCCAAGAAGCAGTTTCTCGGAGTCGTATGCTTCAAACGCCCATTGCTCATCATAGGAACGATTGGTGATTTCCCAAGCTTTTCGATGTGGGTCGGGTGGATCTCAGATAAACGGGAGGCGAAATAGCTAAATGTAGTTTTTGCGTCTGCGGGCGTTGTCGGCGGGCGTTCTACCAGTTTTCGGACGGCAAAGTCCATGGAAGGATCGGCTTTCACACCGAACTTCGCAGCATGTTCCCGGAGGTCTTCTCTAAGAATCGAAACTCCCAAAACGGCGGCGCGAGGGTTAGTAAAACATTGATTTGGTGCCGCAAGCCTTGGGATACCAGCTCGTGCATTAGGACCATCTAATGGTAGGAACGGAGTATTCTGCTCCCCGATCTGGTAGTAGTTGTAATTGTTGAGCACGTAGTTGGTAGTATAGTACTTGAGTGCCTTCTCGCGTCTCGCGTGCGCCTTGACGACATCTCGCTCCTGGCTGGCGATGAACACCTGCAGCAAATAATTAGAGCTAGGGAATTGGTTAAGCCCAAGCTTCAAAACAAACTTCTCTTCTGCAGTCTGACCGCCACGCCAGTTTTGGGCACCGCCAGGCCATTGAATGATAGGGCATTCGAGATCACGAAGCTCCGGCTTTGGTAC
This sequence comes from Orbilia javanica, assembly GCA_036872735.1. Taxonomy (NCBI): domain Eukaryota; kingdom Fungi; phylum Ascomycota; class Orbiliomycetes; order Orbiliales; family Orbiliaceae; genus Orbilia; species Orbilia javanica. Next base: position 1,326,079 of record JAVHNR010000008.1, read on the forward strand.
AAACAAGTCCATTGCGCGGTAAATCTTCTTATCATCACCCTCTGCTTTGCAGAAAGGTGTTTGCTTCAACTTCAAGATATCTTCTGGCGGGATGTCCTGGCTGACACTCGTAAAGTATTTGATGAGATCGTAAGCGCTCCAGGTGGCCGCAGTATCGTCACCCTTGGCCTGCAATCGTTCCAAGACTAGGGAGAGCTCAAGAGTTTTCCGAACTCCCAATGCCATAAGATAATCCTCTTTGACACCGTTCATACTTTGGATAATAGGAAGGTCCTTGAATATCTTGACAGTTGGGAAATACGCTTCACCGGGTTTTTTCATACCCTTGGATGAAGGCACACAAGATATCGGCTTGAGTACAGCTGCAATAGCAGATTTATCGGTTGGAACGAGTTTCTTCCATGGTTTGGCGAGTATAGCATGGAAATGAGCGGCAAATTGTGGAGAAAGAGTGATGTTATGCTCAATCCCGATTTGCGATAAAGTTTCTGGTGAAGCCAGATAAACGGCCCATTCGACTAGATCTAACTCCCTCCACCCCAAGGCTTGAAGCTCCTCGCGTTTCATAGTCTTGGTCAAGGAGAAAGGTATACAAGTTGGCGGTACTGGCATCTCAGGTGGAAGAACAGCCGGAGTCACAAAGCTCGTGATGCCCGCAAGCGCTATCGGGGCACCCGCGGCTTCTTGCTTCTCAGTTTCTTCTGGGTTAGTCGACGAAGCCACGGCGACCCTCAGCAGTTCTTGCACAAACTCCTGGCTTACATCTCCAGACATCACCTTCTTAGCCAGCCACTTCAGGAAGACAACCATCTGTGCCCCAGTCAGGGCCCTGTTTTCCAATTCGGTCCTCATATCACTAAGGGAAAACTCATGAATGAAGCCATACATCCTCAAAGCCCTGACGAATCCAGGAGCGTCAGTTTGAACCGTAGGAGGAAGCAAAGGAATACCCGACAGGAAACCGCTGATTTCTTCCGCCCCCTTTGGAATAATCCGAACGCTGTTGCTGGGCAAGATTCCCTTCGTACTGATGACCTCAACAACATTCGAACATTGCCAAAAGGCTTCCTCGATAATCTGACCGACAACAGGACTTGGTGTGCTCTCCACAAAAGTAAACATGTTCATGATATGCAACACCGACGGAGCAACTTTATTCCATGCGTCAATAGTCGCAGTGTATTTTCCTTCTCCAGGTTGGATTCGACCACGCAAGCCCGACATTTCGTAGAAGTACACGATACGAGCGAGAATACCGGCCATGCGAAGCATTTCTGCATTCCATTCTTTCACATAACGAGCGTTGAAATCAATGCTCTCACGCTCTACGGTTGGGATGACGCTGTGTGCTGCGAAATGTGCCCGTATCGCAGTGGTTTGGTGGGTCGCGAATCCAATAAAGATTTTTCCAAGCTTCGTGGGTAAGACATTCGCGAAAATGAATGTATCAGATTTCGAATCCGCAGACTCAGAGGCATCCAACTCGTCTTTCGACATCGTCAAGATAGCACATTTTGTCCTACGTGGAGGAGGCTTTTTGGTAGCTCTCTCCAGATTAGCAGCAAACGTCGAACTGACGTTTGACTGAAGATTCGCAGTAGCTATCCTAATAAAGATAGTGCTACTTGTAACCTTTGAAAGGTCAACCGTGTCCACCAGGTTTGCGGAAGAGCCGTTGCGGGAGATGTCCTTCAAGTTACTGCTTACAGCTGGCTGTGCAAGTCTTTGCCAGAACCCTCTAAACCCGCTCGCGACCGTATCAGCAACGGCTTGCCCCAACTTTGGTTTTTCCTTGTAGGTCACGAGTCCCATAACATCTGCTGTGAGCTGGACGCTTTCAGAATCCACACCAACAATCCTCAGCATTGCGCCAGTTCCCTTTTGGGCTGTCGAAATGCTGTTCGGGAGGCTGAGCGGGTTCGCCGGGGACTTTTTCTTTTTGATTGAGGTAACGCAATAATTGTCGATATAGAGATCGACCCTTTCTAGCGAAACGAAGGTAAGGGAGGTCGCCAGGAACTGAGATAGCGAAACTAACGGTGGTGGATCGGCCGGTTGTCGGTATTCGAGTAGGAAGGTAGTCATAGGATCATGCTGTGGTAATTTCGCCCGTCTTGTGAATAACTGGTTCCCCTTCCAATAAAATGCCATAGCTTGGGAGCCAGAGGAAACGAAAGGCTCTTCGCACTCGTCGAAGACACTGTAGAAACCAACGCCAAAGGCACCTATACATCCCGCCATATTAGTCTTTCTGCCCGAACAAAAAAAAACCCCCAGTTCTACTACAAACTTCCAACATACCAATTTTGGTCTCATCAGGATTTCCCTCGGCGATTCTCTTCAACCTCTGCCAATCTTCTTCGCGAAACGGAACACCGTCATTTTTAACCAACATCCTCTTGCATTTACTTTTCAACAGCCGTTTAAGTTCCTCATTCTTCCTCTGCGTCGGCGTCATAGAACTCAAATCGACCGAAGAATCGGCCGGTGCCAGGCCAGCAGTTTCATATCGTATCTCAACACGTGTGGCGCTTGCGTCGGCTGCGTTTTGTAGTAATTCTCGTAGGGTAGTGTGTTCGCCGGAGTACCGCGCTAGGACTTTGTCAATCTAGAACCGAGGATGGACACCGATTAGCAGGAATTCAGGCGACCATGGGAATTTTGTATTCCAATGGAAGAATGCAGACATACCAAAGCTCTTGTATTGACAGTGACAGCTTCCTCATCAACTCCGGAGCCGAGCGTTGTCTGCCGGAGCGAGTTGTAATCTATCACGGACATCTCTGAGAAGGTAATCTGGAAGCCACCAGATGCTTGGTATGGTAATTTTATGAAGTAGGAGGAAGCAGGATGAGGAGAGAGAGGTAGAGACAGAGATAGAGATAGAGAGAGCGTTTATTCGGGAAGGAGGATATATCGAATTGCTAGGAATAATATCGCGACGCTATGGAGAGAGTATCTGTCGCAGAGACGAAGCAATGTATGGATGTAATTCGATGGAGCTGGGTAGCGAGTTAGGCGATGAGGAAGAAAGAAGGAAGAGAGATGTGAAGTGTGAAGTGTGAAATGTGAAAGGACCCAGCTCGGGAAAAGGCTTGTCACTGTGACCCCCAAGCACAAGTCCCACAGCTGAGCCGTGAGCTAACCAACCAACCAGCTGTCAGCCAGCAGCAGCAGAAGCAGCCAGCAGCACTACACAGACAAGCTGGAGTATATTAATAATATCCACCTGTTTTTCCCAGGCTCTCTTCACAGTCTTGCGCTTTGGTTCAACGGATCATGACGCGGCCTCGGTCTCGGTAGTATCGATCGTAGGATGGAGATAGGAGATATATAGTAAGTATGGATATATGTATATCTCAGCGTCCAAACGAGTGGCTTCTTTGCCCCCCTGTTACGAAGCGAGGGACGAATCTTCGGGAAGGGCCTCGAGGTTCGGCTGGCCAGGTGGGTTTCGCCAGTTCGTCAGCTGCAGGACAGATATGCAGCGCCGGAATGAGCTGGTATCGATCTTTGCCTTTCCCCCCTCTTATAGGAATCCAGGGCTGTAAAGGACCCTGTGGTGAAACGTGGGGAGATGACAAATGCAAGGTCGAAGGTAGGAGAAGGAATCGATGCCTTTTGACTCAAAGCCCTGAGATAGTATTGGCTGCTGCGGGTTCCAACTCGAGGGAGGTTTTATGTTCATGCAGACATCGAAGACCATGTTTCGAACCGCAAGCGAGACAGACCGGCGTTTAGACGGGCTTAACTCCGACCGCATCTCCAACACCCGCAACACATTCTCACTTATAACGCTACTCCGAGTCCACGAGACTACACGGTACCACGAGACTATCCACGAGACCAAGACTATCCGTGTAGAGGATATCGGTATCTGCTTCCAAAATAGAAAATCACCATTACTACTTCAAAAGCACACTTCCTATATACTATACACAACCCCATTCCCCTCAAACAAAAGAAAAAATTTCAGGAAAACGCCTAATGCTTCTCGAAAGAAACCACTATCAAACCAATCAATCAATCAATCAATCACTAGCAACAACATTGCACACATCCCTCGCATACCACACCTTCCTCTCCCCTCTAATCATCTCCTCCAAAAGCCTCTGCTCGACCTCCAACGGCTCTCTACTCTTCTTCGTCCCATCTCCAACATCCTCTTCGTCATAATCATCCCCCTTGACTTCCTCCACACACCCTAGTATCTCATACTCCCCGCTAGCAATAACCACCATCCCCATCTCGATCGTCCTTTCCTCCCCTCCTCTAATCCACCCTAGTGACTTCTGCAAAGTCCCATTGAACCCTGCCCTCCTCGTCATTTCCAGCCCCGCATTACTGTTACTACCCCCCACAAATCTCAAACAAGGTAACAGCCGACTGATCAACCTCACTTTCTTCGCTCCTCTGTTCCTCACCGCAACCTTCACCTTGAAAAAGTCATCCGTCTTAACACTCCACCTTCCCCTCCCAGTGCTCTTAACCTGGGCTCCAGCCCCCGCTTCGCTATCATCTTCCAATGTAACTGTAATTTCCACTTCCTCAGCTTTGACAACATCGACCCCCCTACTCGCCCCCATCCTAAAATTCCTACACTCCACAACTCCCTGTCTCTCGGTCCCAACTTCCTCCCAAATCCCACTGATTCTTTTCAAAACCGCCTCCTTGTACCAAAACCCTTCTCTAGTAACCCTCTCCAACTCTGGCGAAACCTTCGTTAAAGAAACCACATACTGTCGCTGTGTTTTACTCAAACTCGGTATCGGCGCTGTCGGATTGGACACATAAACCCTCTTCAGTGGTAGTATCAACCGTGTCGAATGTCCCGCAGGGATAGTATCCGACGCCGTAAACCGCATATCGTCTCCCGTGCCAGCATCCTCATCCGTCGGGTTGAAACCCATAGAAACCCTCAAAGGGTGCGGCCATGAATTTCGAATATCAATAAGAACCAGAGCGTAAGTGCTCGGATGATCAACATTCGATAGTCGTGTAAAAAGCTCCCTAACCTGCTCGTTTCTTGTTGGGAATTTCGACCTGCTAAACTCGCCGTTCCCGTTTTGTAACTGTTGCGTCTCCGGGTGCTCCGCCAGTAGCGAAGAACTTACTCCGCTCCACGGTAAAAAGTCCATCCGGACGAGTTCAACCGCAGCATTCACTGTAACTGTAACATCCGTCTCCGTTCTTCTAGTATACCACCCACCACTTCCTTCACCCTCCTTCGCTTTTGCCCCATCCCTATCAACGAACCCATAATCAACCACGACTTTCCCACTGGTCAGTCCAGGTTTCCCGAGCACCTGCACCTTAAAAACACCAGTACCACCAGGTTGAATAGTCACTTTCTCTTCCGGCCTTATCCACTCAAATGCCTTTTTCTTGTAAAGAATAACTTCCAACTCATAAACTTCCGCCGGCAGCCCTTGCTTTTGCGAAATTGCATTCGTCACGGGTTCGGTAGTACTGTCGACAAAACTGATAGCCACAAAGTCTACAGCAACAGATGTGCTCTCATTCTTGACGTGGACCGTGAAAATCTGTTTTTCGCCCTCTAGTACCATGATTGCATTTTGAGGGAGGCTGGTATGTGTAATAATGAGTTTCGGTTGTGCAGGTATAACATTGATTGATAGCTGTTTAAGATCCGGTCCGAAGGTTGGTTGCGGTATCTGGCTTGCTCGGATATTGTTCGAAGTAGATGATATGTGTGATTTCGGTCGAGGATGTTCGAGTTTCATCGCCCCAATCCCTACTCTTTTAATTTTGTCCTCCCCATCCACTGGTACCATCCGAACATCTGGTATGATAGGGAAGAACTTCTCCTTGCAACCATAGACCTTAATCTTTGCGCCAAGAAGCTTCATTGTACCGGAACTCTGTGGGATACCCGTTATGATATAAGTATGCTGTCGGTAGGCGCCAATCACCACGCTCGCAGGCAAAGTCTCAAACTTGACGCCTGTAACATCCAATGTTACGCTGTCAATCTGAATCTCAAAGTCAAAGGGATTCTGCAACGTTATCAAAAAGTCAACAGGTTCCGACTCAACAAGCAACGTCTTGATCGTTGTCGATGATTGTGAGGTGACGGTTGTATGCTTAGAAGCAAATGGATTGTAGATGAAGGGATTCTTTGCGGCTTCAGTGACTGCGGAGAGTTCGGCGGCAGCATGAGGAATAGGAGGCTTCCAGATTTGAGACCTATCAAAAAAGTCGTTAGCACAAGAAGTATAACTCCAAGCCAATAAAGAGAATCACAGAACATACTCCACCAGCTCGATATCTCTGAGCAAGTAATCATCCCAATACTCAGCCACACCGCCCATATCCTCATCCAACCCACTCTTCCTCGCAAGCCCCACTGTCCTAGTAAAACTTTCCGCCAGCTTCCCTTGCTCCCCTTTACTCAACTCCGTCCCTGCAATCTCCAGAAGCTTCGTCGTATACCGTAATATGGCTTCATAATCCGGAATAGCCTCTGTTAGAAGAATGCAGGACCTCAAAACTCCAACCTTTAGCGATAGCCAACCAAAACTTCTAAAGTGGTTGGCATCAGCAAGATTTTTGCGCAGTAATGTGTTCTTTTCTTCATCCGTGGATTTTTCAATTGCTTGTGATAAGGTGTCATGCGTCACACCGTAAGCAGCGCACAGATCATCCAAGAGGCGACTTGTTCGAACAATATCCGCTTCATCGCCATCAAGCCCTCCCTCGCCTTCCTGAGGTTGAGGAGTCCCCGGTCTCGATGGTCCATTCCTGCTAGCCGGCCTGAATTCTTCCCCGCCTGATGCTGTAGGGTGTAATCCTGTCTCCGCCGCTCCCACGACCCTTGCTTGTATCAAACTTGGTACCAGCAGTTTTAGCAGCTCCCTCGTCACCAGCGCCTTCTTCCTCTTGAATTCTATTTTACCAAGCACCGAAGCCATACCACCAAGGATACTCGCGGCGTCAACAACCGTGAGACTATGAAGGTTATTAGGATAAGCTTTCATCACCAAAGATGCAATATCCCCCCTCGAGAGATTCTTCAGCTGCGGCTTTCCTAGGTTGGGTGGGAGAGGTGTTCCCACAACAATATTCCCTAAGGAATTAGCATTCAACCCATGACACTGCTGAGCAACGACCATTAACTTGCAGAACCGAATGATAGTCTCGGATTGCACGAGAGCAGGTACTGGCTCGCCGTTGAATGTACCGGCTCTGCTATAAAGACCTAAGATCGTATTGAGAAGCTCGGGCATCATCGAAAACAAAGTTTCAAGGCTTTCCGTAACAGCCCCATTCAACTTCCACTTCGTTTCCGATAATGGAGTTGTCGCAGGGAATACCACAGTAGGTATCTGAAGGTCGAGACCCATGTATGCCATAATCACTAAGCACACACCAAGACCTTCTAAAGCCTTCCCATGCCACAAGAAATCGCCATTATTCTTCGCAGCGAGAGCACCTTCCGTAAATCTAAATCAAAATTAGAACCCATCGTAAACATTAGAAGCAAACGCTCTACTCACTCTCGAAACGCATCCGTGACAAAACCCGTCATAAGATGTAAATTAGCAATAGCAATATTGATCCTCGCCTTCCCCCTCGACCGTTCCTTTTCCGAAATAGTCGCATTTCCAAACCCAGTCATAGTAGTCAACCGGGAGCCCACACCCAAATTCGAAAGCGCCGGATTTGGAAGCGTCCCAGGAACCGGCAAAGACATCCTAGTATTAGGCCTTGGTCGATCATTATCACCAGAAGCCGGAGCTTCAATCGTCGGAAGCGTTTGTAAATCCTTCGATAGCCGTGCGAACCCAGCAAGTAGCAGACTTGTCAGGTCAGACATGACCGACTTGATCGATGCGACTGACGACTCATACTTCGAGGGTATTGGTATGGTGAGTTTAGGGTATTCGGCGACGTTGGAAGATAACTCGCCGTCTTCCCTCCATAGGTGAGTATCTCTCGAGAATAGGTCGTCACCTATGGGGGTATCGAACATGACCAGTGGGAACAACAAAGCTTTGGGGTACTATCAAACGTCAGCACCCCCATTCTAAACCCATTGGATCGGTGATAAACATCAGAAATACCTGGAAATTCAAATCCTGAATGCCTGCTCGAAGGTCCGCGACAGAATTCTTCTCATGGTAGTCGGCGATAGCAATGACCTGGTATCGTCGAAGACCTGCTTAGTTTAAGCGACTTTGAAAGCGCCTCCATGATAGGTAGCACCAAGGTAAACGATGGATGCATACCATATAGGTCCTCCTATGCATCTCCAATCCATCCAGATATTCATGTTCCGTATTATAAGAAGTCGTCAAAGTGTATATTATCTGACCATTCGGGAATGACAGCGGCGAAAAGGTAGCTATAAAGATTCACACTCCGTCAGTCGGAATCAAACCTAGTAATAAATAGAAAAATAAAATACCAAACTACAATATCAATTGTCAAAAAAAAAAAAAAAAAGGAAAAAGAAAGAAAAGAAGAGAAGAGAAAAAAAGGAGAAAAGAATATATATATATAGAGAGAGAGAGGAACATGGGAAGACCCACGAGATCGGACGTACTCTTTGTCCCTCTCGAATCGAGACTGACATCTTCCAACCGAACACTATTAACCACCTGCAATCTTTCCACAAACTCATAAAACTTCGCTCTCTTTATACGACCAACGGGGGCGAGAAGGACCCGTATATGCGAAGGTGCAGTGAAAGAAAGCGGATCAGGCGTCGGCATCCTGCAGGTCCAACTGGGGTTCGGAATCGAATGGGGAGGACAAGGCGCGCAACCAGCTTGGCTCTATCTGTCGTAGCTCTCTCTCTCTCTCTCTTTCCTTCGAGCTCAAGAGGACTTGTGTCGCGTTTACGGAATCAGGTACTCGGGAGAAGGTCCAAAGATGGGTATCGCATATCTATTCCCGGCGAGGATGTTGGTAATACGGCGGGTCCGAATCCCGGGGAGTTCGAGATGGGTAGATGAGCTGGAGGAATGGTGGTGATGCCGTCGACGGGAAGCTCTGGAGCTAACGAAAGTCTAGTTGGCGAGTTCGAAAGCTCGATTTAATTGCTTGACTGCGGCGGCCGTTGGAACGACGGCTCAACGCAAAGGGACAGCGCATTGAGAGGCAGCTCCACTTGCCTATATCACGGGCTATAATATATGTAAGGGGAGGGAGAAAGTGCGATTCACGGCTATTTTTGGGGATACGATTTTATAACTTGTAGAATCGCTATTTATACATCAGGGCGTTTATTAGTTACATTGTGGTAACTATCTTCGTGGTTAATCGTGTGAGGGGTATTGCATATCCCTGTCTTACAAGATGCTATGGGAAAGACGCGGACGGATCATGTGGACGTATTTTGATATCGAGCCAGGCAATTCATGCCATATAAAATTGCATGGCCAGTACTTAAGTAAGTAAGTAAGTAAGTAGTAGTAATAATAATAAGAAAGCATCAATCGTGCTATCTCTATCGGCTCAAAGACCGGTCTTCAATCGACTAAGATGCCATACATATCAAACTCTACTCGGTAGTATCCATAGCACTAGTCCCCTCCCCCGGCCCAAGCAACCCCGCCAGCTCGTCGTCGTCGTCATCCGCATCCCCACCGACGTCCATGGCAGTGTCAAGTCTTGCTGCCCTTTGACTCCTGGTTCCGTCCTCACCCAACAGGTCCAAAAACCTCTTAACCCTCGGGCCATCGTATTGCTTCAAATCCTCACCAATCCCCACGATCGCAATACTAGTGTTATCTGTAGTCAACTCTCTGTCCTGCTGTAATGTATCCCTCAGAGCCTTGAGCCCGTGCAGCACCAACTCATCCCGGGAAACATCAGGGAAGGACTCAAAGGTTCTTTCCAAATACGTTCGAGCCGACTGGCTACGGGCTCCAATCGCGGCACCAAAGTACTCCAGTATCTGCCCGCTTGGCTGGAACTCCCACAGGTGGGGTCCGGTCTCGTCGACACCGGCGATGAGGAGACCAACACCGTATGGACGTTTACCATAGTGCTGGGTGTTGACCTGAGCTTTATCCGCAATGGCGTTTACGACGCGAGCAACCGGGACGGGGCGTTTGTAGAGAAGACGGGAAGCCATGGATTGCTGGCGCATAAAGTTGGATAGGACACGAGCATCCGGAGAGAGACCGGCGAGGGCGACACCTAGATGCTTGTCGATTGGGATGATCTTCTTCTGGTAGGAACCTAGTTCTTCGGCATTTCTCTATATATCCAATAGCATTCCAACCGTCAACCCACGTTCGAAAACAACAGGAAGCTTAGTTTAATGTAGGAAGGCAGGTATATCGTACCTTCAAAGCTACCAGAGCAACGTGGGTTTTCGACCTCAGACCGACAGCAGCAGAACCTTGCTTGATGGCTTCGAGAGCATATTCGACCTGGAATATCCGACCCTGCGGGGAGCTATAATCCAATCAGAACCACAAATCCAAATACCAACACCACCGGACAAAAACCAGAAGCTCTTACAATGTAACAGAGTCGTTATCGTAGTTATTTCGAAACATCCTGTCTTTTAGAAAACCGACGACGACGACGGCAAGGAAAAGAGGTCAGAAGAGCAGAGAACCGCGATCCAAGCTGTAGATGGCCCAGCAGAAGCTCCAACAATGGTACCGGGATGTCCTGGGGGAATCGAAGAGCTGGTGGTGATGCCGATGACAAGCAGCGATTAATGCGGAGGGAGGAGGGATGGAAGGTGTCTACGCGGCCGTTGGAATGGGAGCTTTGGTGGGACGTGCCTGAGCCTCTGCGTTGGAGAGCACCTGTGGCGGTGCACCTTCCCTCTCCAGCTGAGTCAGCAACTGTGGCTGGTGCGCCCAGAAGAGGCGCGTCATCTCGCAACACAGCGGCTCCGGCGAACAGCCTGTCGGGAAACACACCCAGCCTCATCCTCCTCCACATCCTCCATCGTCCGCTCTCGATCGCATTCCCACCGCCATCTCTCGACGACCTCTGAGCCTCCAGTCGGACATTCGAGACGAGGCGACTGCTGTAGACGTATCCTCCCGTATATGGTTTCACTAATATAGCCCTCGAAGACCACCTTATCCTTCTTACCAAGCCGATTTGACCATCCCTCCACCCATCCCACTTCGGCCCTTCGAATATCCCCCCCAGAACTCCACCACCGACCCGCCCACCATGCCGCACGCCGGTCTAAAAACCATCATCGCTCTTTCCTTCGTATGTAGCACCCTTCTCCAAACCCCTCCAAACCACCACTAACACAGCCATGCACACCCCTCACAGGTCCTCGCCATCGGTTTCCTCCTCGTAATCCTCTCCTCCGCTCTCTACGGCCAATACTCCCCTCTCTTCGTAGTAGCAACCTACCTCCTAGCACCGATCCCAAATGCCATCTGCGGTCGCTATGCCTCCTCCTATAACGACGACTTCATGGACTCCGGCTCTTCCGCTTCTTCGATCCTCGACCTTGGTCGCTTCTTGACTGGATTCTTGGTTTTGATGGGTATGGCGCTTCCGGCCGTTCTTGCTCATGCTGGCATAATAAAGTTGGGCGCTATGGTGATGAGTATCATTGGTGGATTGTTGATTTATGGAACGATCATTGCGTTCACCATGTTCTTCCAGGAGGAGAGTGATTTTTAAAAAACAAGCTGTCGGGAAGGATTCATGGGGAGAGAGCTGGATGCTTAACCTGATTATAGGGGTTATCAGGCCCTGTGGAAGTCCGTTACCATCTACGAGGCCCCGCCGGTGGACCGGTAATACAAAACGAAAGAAACAAAAGAACAAAAAAAATGAACATCCAAAACGTGCTCGAAATGGTGGACACAACTTTCGACACGGCTGGATACTATATAAGAAGAGGGAGAAGAGGAACAACAATCAGGACAAGGAAAAGAAGTCCGAGTAGCAAAAAATACCAGGTTTCAAGTTCTCACTATCCCTGGCGGATGACGGTCATAACAAAGGGATAACTTTTTTTTTTTTGTTTGGATTTTTCTTGTTTTTCCATTATCAATCTCAGTTTGATGTACATTCTATCGTCCTTTTGGTTATGCCTCATGTCCTTTCCCAGCACTTCAGTCCTGCATGATATCGGTTCTTTTTTTCCCCCCTTCTTCCTTTTTTATTTCCTCATTCCAGGCGTTGGTTCAGTACTTCTTTATTCTTGAATTCAATCGTATCTTTTTGATATACTTATTTCTTCTGATTCGATCTTTGGAGCTATATACCTCGTTTCTGCTTCTTCTGATCTTTCTTCTACTCGCTTGGTATACAGCGTCACCGTTTTATAAAAGATGCGATGCTTAAGCGCTTATGCATATATGGTATCTATAATTAATATATTTTCGATATTGTTTGTAGAGTGAAGTTGAATTCAAGAGCGGCGTTTATTCTACCTCCTTCCCACCCAAAAACGCCGTTTTTTTTCTGCTATATACAACGTCGCCATCGAGGGGGGTATCTCGAAGGAGAAAGAACAAAAAGAATAAACAAGAGAAGTCGAGTAATGTTAAAAGGTTCTAGAGGTATAATCAAAGAAAAAAAAAGGAAAAAGGAAAAACGCCACCTACTACTGGAAATACTCACTGAAACACCGCCAACGTACTATTCAACTTCGTCAACATCTCCTCCCACTCCCCTTCAGGATCGCTCAAGGCCGTTACCGCCCCACCAGCTCCGATCCTCCACCTCTCCCTCTTTGACATCCCTTCCTCCCTTCTATGGCCATTCTCGTTCTCAAACTCTTCATCGAATCTGTACATACTCCTAATGACCACGCTCCAATCCCCACCTCCACATACACTCCAGTATCCGAACACACCGCTATAAACCCCTCTTTCACCACAGTTATCCCCTTCATCCGCACCCCTCTCGATGTCCTGAAGGATCTCCACGCTTCGTTTCTTGGGTGCTCCTGTCATACTTCCTGGTGGTAGACTTCTGTGTAACACATCTAGACCGGTGAACCCTTCTTCTCTCATGCGATCCCCCATTCTTCCTTCGATCACACTGACCAGCTGGAACACCGTTTCATACTCTTCAATCCCCATCAACTTCGAAACTTTAACCCCTCCATCCTCATCTTCCTGCCCATCGAGAACCCCATGTAGGTCATGTCGTATCAAATCCACAATCATAAGGTTCTCTGCCCTTTCCTTGGGGGTGTTAAGAATCTCTTCGGCCTCGCGTCTGGTAGCTATAGTTCCATCCGCCTTAGCCTTTCGAACGGTTCCCTTGATAGGCCGTAATTGGAAGTTTCCGTCTTTATTCCAACTTAAGAATCTCTCCGGGCTGCTGGATATCAAGGTGGTGCCGGCGGCTCTATAATACCCTGCAAATGGTGCAGGATTCCTTTTTCGTAGATGTTTATAAATCTTCCAGGAAGAATCCTCTTCTCCCGCATTTGCAAAGGGTACCTCGACGTCAACCGATGTTTGTGCCGTCAAGCATAGTTCGTAAGACTCTCCCTTTGCAAGCTCTCGCTGACAATTCCTCACATTTGCCATATATTTCTCCATTTCTGGTTGTGTAACTTTAACTTCCGACGCCGAGAATAATGGTTCGGCGACAGCGGTTGTTGTGGCAAGTCTTGCGCTGGAGGAGACAGTTGACCTAGGCTGAGTAACCATGCCGTTTCCAGCAACCTCATTAGGCGGCGTAGTGGTAGGCGTGATGCTCATAGCAGCCAGTAGCTTGATCTTCTCGGTCATTTCAAGAACCCACTCGTCGTCGCGGAGCTCGAATGATTGTACCCAGACCTTCCCGCTGATGTTATCCACCACGATACTCCTATGGAAGAAACTAACGTTTACATCAGGTATCTGCACCCTTCCTTCCCTCTCATCCCCTCTCGGAGAAGCGAGATCAACGCCTAGAGTAGAAACCCCGGCTTCATAGTTGAAATACCCAATAAACCCACCCCAAAATGGACATTCGTCGTCTCCCCCAGTAGCAGCAAACGCAGCCATCTGATTTGCGAGATCGGACCAGATTCCATATGGTGACGGTTCAACATTGATGCGTGCTTCCTGTCTACCAGGTTTCCCGAAGGTTTCGGAGTACAAGCAATCATCACCAACTCTCCAGGTATATGTGTCCGTCGTTCCTGGTATAAACACCCCAAGAATTGTATATCGTCCTGTATGTTTCGCCGAGGAATCTAGCATTGCGAACTTTTGTTGCGTTCGAACCTCCAATAGGTCACAGAGTTCCACGATGTCTAGACATGGCGCATGGAAAGACTGATAGCAGAGTTCGCGTTTGGGTGGTATCGGCGGCATCCCCAACAAAGTCTGTTTTTCTAACGGCACCACCCATCCCTCGGGTAGTGGTTGACTGGTACGCCCCTTCTCGCTCAGCCAGCGAGTCGCCATCTTCCACCAGTTCGCCACAACTTTGGCGCCATCCAAGTTCGTACAACAACTCTCGGGGTGGTACTGGACTCCCCAGAATGGCAGTTCCTTGTGTTTAACAGCCATTATGACCTCTCCATTCTCTTCAGGCCCGTCGTCTGCGACAGCAAGGACTTCTAGCTTCTTCAATGCCTCTTCGTTCATCTCGGCTTGTAGAGAGTGATACCGAATAGCATCCACCTCTCCACAATTCTGGAACAAATCATTCCCATTGTGTCGAATGATAGAGCTCTGACCATGTTTCACAACCTTCAATCGAGATATGGTAGCCCCAAACTCAAGGCAAAGACTTTGGAAACCCAGACAAACCCCAAAGACTGGTACTATCTCTTCCTCTGGTAGCTTATAGATTCGAGGAATGATACCGACGTCCTCATCGTTTGTTGGTGTTCCCGGTCCAGGGCCGATAACGATCGCATCGAAGGATTTTAGAAAGCCCTGGAATTCTCGGTGGTTGTAGGCATCGATTTTGATAGTGTGAACCTCGGCATGGGTAACGAGACGGATAAGGGCAGCGAGATTGTTGGAAAACGAATCGTAGGCATCCACGAGGAGGATTCGGCGAACCGGAGTCATGGTGGGAGCGAATTGTAAAAAAAAAATATCGCGCAGGCGAATTTTTAAGATTTATTGGGGTGGCCTTTGCCAGGTGGAAAATATTCGCAAGGTAGATAGTATGGGAGGTTCCGGAATAGCAACAATAGCGAGAAGCGTTCCTGATAACCGTACGGAGAAAGAGAGGGACCTGTTATGATAGCTCGGCTGCTGGAAGGTTAGTCTGATGTTCGCGATAGCGGGCCTATGGGAGGTGGGATAGGTGGGTCGTTCCGGGCTGGTGGCACAGACCCACTTTGGAGATGCTCATCGACCAACGCTCATTGAAGCATGATCGAGGGTTATAATTGGCGGTGGAGATTATCGTGTAGCCGGAGCCGTGGGGCGACGAGGTACTACGAACTAGCTGAGCAAGCGAAGCAGAAATTGGCAAAAAGACGAAAGCAGTTGAGCAACAGTGAAGAGGCGAGTGCAAAAGGTATAAGGAGGTATGTAAATGATTATGATTATTGGAATTAAGTAATAAGTGTGAAAAAAGTCTAGAAGCAGAAGATTCGGAAGCGGTGATGCCGTTGAGCTCAGATGCAAATTAGATGTCGAGACTCGGCTCGGTGTAGTCCGCGGTGTGTTGCAGCAAAGAATTTTTGGCAACCAATGGGGCGGTCCACGGACGAAAAGAAGGTTCGAACTGGCTCGATGCGTCCGGGCTGGTTGGTTGGTCCCTGTACGCTGAGACTAACCGGCCGGCGATTCTTAGTCGCCCGGCAGGCAACGGCTGTCTAACGCAAGTAGGTGACTGCAAGAATTTTGAGATGAGGCAGGTGAGTTGGGATGGAATCGGCTATGAATGGCAAGATATAGCTAGGGTGTACTAGACGAGGATACGCCTTCGAACAGGGTCAGTTAAGTGGATAGATCATGCGGATTCGCATCTTGAATCGGGGGGAACTTACGGAAAAACAATCGGGGGCAACATGCATATTATATATTATTAAGCGGCGGCGTCTCGAAGTTGGTTCGTCTTCAATGAACCAGATTATCCCGCAAATCGCGCCGTCGCGGTGAAGCCTTTGACCTGGCTGTCATCTAGAGTTTAGTAGACCCGCGGGCTTGTTCGGGTCAATGATGATCAATCATCAGATGTTGGGCCCTCTCCGAGTAGACCCTCTCCTATACAACCGCTCGCCAGCATGCTGTCTTTTTCATCGGGTGTACCCTCGCGACTAAGAGTAGCACCTTGGCTGAGAGTAGCACCTTGACTAAGAGTAGCGCCTTGACTAAGAGTGGCGTCATAACTAAGGGTGGCAGTCCTCTTGCTCCCGATCGCAGTAATTCTGAACGGATTATCTTCCTTCCTCCCTTTGAGGCCGTCATCCTCCCTATCGCTACTCCCATGCACGACTCCGGATCCCCCAACGAATGCCTTCATAAGGTGCTCCGTGGTTTCCTTGAGTCTCGAAATCCCAATAATCTCCGAATTCCATGACTTCCTCATGGCGCAAGTCAATGATCGCAATGTAGTATGGAACACCAATTTGTACTCCTCCTCTTCGCTTTCGATTTTCACTTCCCCAGCTTTCGCACGCGTAAATCCATAAAGTCGCATGGACGCTAAAATAAGCTTTTGCGCAGACGTTTTGTTGCGTTCAGCGAATACACTCGTCGTTGGCGCAGCAGCTGTGCTACCCACGAGAGTCACACCATTACTGGTACTTGGCCTGGTCCCGGGCTGTTGCTTTATTTCGGGCGTCTGGTTTCGTGTTCGCTGCCCGGCAAAAGTTTCGGATCTTCGTAAGGAACTGTAATCACCGCTAGGGCGTAAAGGCCTGAAATTTGATTCTCGACGTGGCGGATCTGGTCGCTCAGCAGCTTCTCGCAGTCGTGCCTGGAAGACCGATGTGCTTCTCTCCCTTTTAAACACCGGATCATCATTGGTGGTTTTCCTAAAATCAGTCGCAGCTATCGGTTGGCTTGAAGCGCTTGGACCGATTGATCTCGAAAATAGATTGTCCTTCTGTGAATCCCCATTTACCACGCCGGAACCATTCCCGTTCTTTTCGATTTTAAGAGATGCAAGACTATTGCTTCTCTGGTGCCAGGAACGACGAAGGCCAGGGGGCAGAGTGGCATAATACGCTTGTTTCTTGTCGTATTCATTAAACACGGCGTGAGACTTGCGCTTGCGACCAATTATCGGGGCTAAGAACTTTGCTTTGCCGGGCTCAAGAGATTCGGATTTAACGGAAGTGTGAAGCTTCTTTTCCTTGAGTAGGCGAGAGGAAAGTGGGAGAGCGTATACAGATAAAGATGGGTGAATGGGGTGTGCTTGAGAGTCGCCACTGTTAGGCGGGGCAATTTCGGAACGGGAGAGGTCTGGAAGTAAGGTGCCATAGAGGACGAGCTCGGTGATGATGGGCTTTTCGATTTCTTCCGGCGTAGTTTCGTATTTGACTCTGATGACAAGTGCTCTATTCGTCACTTCGTACCCAGTAGGTTCAGGAGGATCCTGATGTTCTTCTTGTTCTTGTTCTTCTCTTTCCTTTTCTCCTTGGTCATCGTCCCGGCCTTGGCCTTTCTCCTGCCCTCCCTTTCTCTCTCCAGAACCAGACAGACTTCCTTTGTTGGTAGTCTGTTGAACAAATATGTTTATCAAAAAGTTCGCCGTCGCTTCACTCTCGGTCTGGACATCGAAGCTAGGTCCACAGGACAGCCACAGCGGCACCTTGGAGGCCTCAACGACAGCTTGAAGCCGTAATTCAGCGCCATTGAATATCGTCCCATCGGCTTCAGGCTTTGGATTGTAGCTATTTCCGGCATCCGGAGTATTCGACAGAAATTCAATGCCTAGAAAGGTCATGGTCAGCCTTTGTTCTCGGTCTCGGCCGACAGTTACACAAGAAAAATACGGACGAACAGGGTTGCTAGCTTGCGTACTTTCAAGGCAGGGTTCGGGAAGACCATCGGGCAGAGCAATCGAGCCCTTCCAAAGAGTAGTCATGATGAAGATGTGGGCGAAGTTATCGTGGTATCATTATTTGTGGGGGAGGAAGCGTTTGTGAGATAGCTGATGGGGGGTTTTCAGCCTGCGGTGGTGGTGGGTCGTGAGATGGAATGTTGACGTTGGTTGGCTGGCTGGCTGTCGCGGGTGGCCGTGTTTTGGCAGCTTTGTTTGGCGACGGCTGCTGGATTGGTGCAGGCGGCCTGCAGTCGACCAACACAAGCACAAGCACAAGCACAAGCGCGGACTGGTTCTATCTTTATCTTGTTGTGAAACCGCCCTTGATGGCTGTCTCTATTGGAGTCCCTAGATGTGCACCCGGTTCACCTGGGAGCTTGTAATGTATTGGGGTCCTTACTAGTTGCTCGGTAGCTATAGTTACTACTATAGATATTCTCAATTGCATAGCACCGAATTGATCCAGCAACTGAGAGACTACTCTGTACCAAAAATTCCAACACCAAACCCGCGTTGCCTAACAAAAATCCCTTCCCATTGAACACAACCACCTCAAACGGGTACAATCCTGCGCCCGATTGAATTGAACTCGGCCCCGGGGAGACCTCGTAATAGAAATCTATGAGCATGTTCCAGCGGCCAATCTTTCTTTCCGCGCGCTCACATCTGGCCCGGAGATGTAGCCCTCTCCCCGGTTTCTCACCAGTCGCCCGGAATCCAATAGCAACCGCCCGCCTATCAACAAGACCCAGACCGACGACCATACACCCACAGCAGCCACCACAACCGCAGTCAAGACCCCGTCCCTTCTACACCACCCCATTCTTCACCATCCCCACTGCCTTCATCCTCGGCTATGTGACCTACACTTTCACAACCACTTCCACAATCCCCTATCCAATAAACCCCTACAGCTTCACACCTCACGTCATAACCTCAACCACTCCTCTCTCACCGACTTCGTCGCTAATAACATTATCTCCAAAACAACCATCTACTCCACCGCCTTCATTTTGGGCTATAATAAACTCTGAGGGGTTGTGGTCGGTGCAGATTAAACAGCCCCAACTTCAGATACAACGGGAGTATACGCCGTTACCTGAGACGTTGGTGAATGGCGGCGCTGGGGATGATCAAGCAGCGAAGGGTAAAGGGAGGAGGGATAGGGATGTTAATCCTGATAATCAACTAACCATCTTTGTGAGAGCTGTCGATGGTGGTGAAGTTTCACCGTATCTGCTATCCAGAAAACCGGGGGATGTAGTCGAAGTCCGTGGCCCAGTTGTCACGTACACTTTTAGACCAGAGGAAGTCTCGAGCGAACAAGAGAAGGATATAAGAAACGTGGTATTCATAGCCGGAGGTACAGGAGTCTCCCCGGCCATACAATTAACCACATATCTACTTTCTCAGTATACAAAAGACGGGAAGAAACGCCAGGTAAAAATCTTATTTGCTTCCAAAACGGCAGGTGAGAAGGTACTGCCGCAGATACAAGAATTACAGAGACTTGGAGATGGTTCTAGAGGTGTTCAAGTCAGTATCGAATACTTTTACGACGATAAGGATACCTTTATAAAGAAACCGGATATTGAAACCGCGGTTCTCGGGTTAGATATGGGGAATGGTGGTGGTAATGGAAGAGATGTTATTATGGTTTCGGGGCCTGAAGGGTTCGTGAACCATTTCGCTGGGAAGAAAGGATGGAAGGATGGTTTAGAGACACAGGGTGTCCTTGGCGGGGTCGTAGGGGAGATATTAAAGAGTAGGAAACAAGGCGGGAAGATTGAAGTTATGAAGCTTTGATTTGACAATTTTAGTAGTCCCTGCTATCTAGGGACATGCAGTAATGGATAGTTTCCATAAGTTGTGAAGGTACCTGTACCTATCTCGATACGGCGAACCCAAGACTCCTCGAGTCTTATTCCGCGATCGAGAAATTATGCTTCATGCAAAACCGAAGAATTGTACATTCTAGGAAGAACGCTGTTCTAGTGTGTCAGGACGCCAAAGGTATGCATGCCATCAGCAAAGCAAAGAAAACGAAGAAGAAAATGAAAAATCGCACAATAGACGAACCACCGAAAACGCCACAGTCTGAACGAATGCATGGTATCAAGTTTTCTACAACCGCATCAAAACAATAACCCATTCTCATGCGCAGGTATACCTCCGGAGACCGTATAACAAATGACTTCCCCACGGGAATAGAGTAAAAATATCCTCCACCTACCACCGATCCCACCGCTACTATACAACCACCTCCCCTGACCTTTTCCTTGCCCCAGCCCGCTCGTAACATGGCGATCTTCCCAGCCTTGAATGGGAGCAACACAGACGCCCACCAAAGGGAAGGGAATTGCGATATCTTGTTTCGGGATAATATGCTCCAAGCTCATGAAATGTTGATGCTCATCCGCCCTTTGACCTTCGTCTTGTACATCGCCCTCCGTGTTGGATGGTCCCTCTAGCCGCGATCTGATCATCCTCACAAGCGCAACCCTTCCGTCCTGTCTCCCAATAAGATACAAGGATAAGGCGGGTATGTAGGCCTGCATATTCATCCTTAGCGGATAATGGCTTGACTGCGCTGCTACCGTGATGCCGTCTGCCGGAATCAGATTTCTAAGCGTAACGATGCTACTAAGGTGGACAGATCGAGGTTCGTAAATGAATGTCGGCGATCTCGGAGGGTCCTTCGGTACAATGAGTTTGAGGTCGAACTCTTTGGAGTGGATGATGAACGATGGGGGTGGGTATTCCCAGGGGACCTCTTCTTCTTCTTCCATATTGTCCGGAGTGGGTAGCGATACTAGGCCCTCGAGGTGCGAACCCGGACTCGAGGAAACGGATCTGTCGACAGGGCCATATGCTGCTGATTGCATCTCCTCCGTAACATCGAGTTCCTCTGACTCTTCGTTTGCGTCTGCTCCATCCACGCTTTCGCCCCCACCCTGTTCTTCCAAAAGACTCTGGGCATCATGGGATTGAATAGCTTCTTCTAGCGCTGTGAAGTTCATCTCGATATCTGGATCATCGTCGCTCATATCTTCGTCGTCATCATCGTCCACGTCCTCATCATCGTTATCACTATATATTAATTCATCGCTGCCTTCGTCTTGATATTCATCCTCTTCTGAGCCCCCACCATACAATGTCATTTGCACATCGCTTGCCCAATCATCGTCATCTCGATCACTGCCAAACCGTCGGTTGGCAAAGCTTAACAGCCCTCTCCTAACCGTCTTTTGAGCCTCTTCCCTGGCCTTATCAATTAACCCTTGGTATTCTTCCTGCTTCACTAACAAGAAATTACTTTCGCCCACAAAAGTCACAGTCCATCCCTGTCCATTAAATGCCGTCATAGTGCTCGTTCCACGCAGCAGATCGTATAGGATTACGGATCCTGTGATATCTGTAGTAGCCAACCATCTCCCAGTGTCATCGTCGAGAAACGCCACACAAGGCAAGTTTTGTTGGTTGGCCGACAGTATGATTGGATTCTGCGCTCCTCTAGGCGGCCGACTCGGATCTACTGCCTCGCTTCCCATTTCATAGACGAATATTTTTGTCGTGTTTGATGATATCGCTATTAACCTCTTTGTCTTGTGCACAGCGAGTCCCCAGGCCGTCTTTTGAACATCGAACCAAATATCCATATTCCCATTCCTTTGGATTAAGTGTTTCGTATACCATAATGTGACATAGCCACAATCATTAGCAGCAAGGAGGACCTCTTCCGTCCCTAGATCGGCGACTATCATGTTGTTGATGGTATGTGATTCATTCTGGTCAATGTAGCCCTCGTTTCGAAGTTGGGGAAGCTCTTCGGGTCCATGGAGTGTCAAGAGAGGTTTAGATATGGTCTGGGAAGGATATGTCGGAACTAGGACCTTGACTTTGGAGGATTTTGCGATGAATAGAAGGTTGTATCGCTTGGAGCATGCAACCTAGAAGGAGTTTAACAATTGTCGAGGCTTCTACAACGGATATTAAAATCAATATACCAAATTGTTTCTATACAATGCAATTGAATGAGCATGGTGAGCCTATACAATCGCCATATATCATCAACATCAAGCGTTCCAATCTAGTATCGAAGCAATCGGTCCGGAACAGGCATACGTCTAGCAAGATAGCCGGTTAGCATTCCCCGGTCTAACCAATTCTGTCATTCGAAGCCGGCCACATACTGACTTCGTCCTCCTTGAACAACGATCTCCCAGCGAACTCGATCTTGACATGGTGGTACTCCGAATCATCCTTGAGCGTGGGCTGACCCATCCGATGCGTCGTTGATTGCCAAGGTGTGTACCCACGACCGCCGCCAGTCCCTGGTTGGGCCGCCATTTTCGGCCAGGGAAGGAAAGGTAGCACTGCAGGGCCTGCGCAGCAAATCAAAGGATCGATTCGGGAACGGGTGGTTATGGGTGTCTGTACGCAGGATTTCGGCGGGTGAGCCTTCGGTGGTGATAAAAAGTGGAGGTCATGTCACTTGCATCGGAGAGCGAGGGCGATACCGCACGTGGGGTTGGGTGCGTTTGAATGTTTTTGGGGGGATTGATGTGATGTGTTGAGGGACCGCAGCCCATGACGTTCGGCGTCGACGTCCATGCGCGAACATGCAGCTGGCAGCTGGCTCCGGTATAGATACCAGACATTATACATTATCGGGGCTGCATCTCTGCCTGGCAAGTACAGGCTACAAGCTGCGTCCAGACAAGGGCTCCCTTCCAAGGCTGCGAAGACCCTGACGTCTTCCATACGGCATCCATCGACCGATAAACGGGTTATTCCATCGTCCAGGGGCAAAATTTAAAAACGGCGAGGGCATATGTATTCGATACATGTGCTCTGCAAGGGAGGTGCCTAAACCGACTGTCTTCGACATAATCTAATCGCATAATCAAATCAATCACATCAAATCAGCGGATCTGATAAATTCCTCATCACGAAGAACTCGCAGAATGGAATATACCGAGGTGGTGGTGGTGTCCTCTGCGTATTACGGCGGTCATAGCCATGGCCATATGCATATCTTAATATTGCATGGTGAGAGCTCCGTCCAAGACTTTCGTCCAAGAAATTGCTCTATTGACGACCTTCCTTGCCTTTACGTCTGGAGATTATCTGATCCGTGTTCGATTTCAAGGGCTATCGTTGATGTCAAAAGATCATCTTGACACATTTTTTGTCGCCTTGGCCGCGGATGCCTTGAGCAAAAAGAACCTTGATTTTTCAATCAATCATCCGGCCAGTTGCTTTGAGCTGCTGCTTCCGCTGGATTAGCAATCGAATTGGATCTCGTCACATCCAACCATGCATGTGCATCATGCACCTCGCCCGTCTTTGACTTGATGTCCGTCCTCTACGTACGTACGTGCGTACTTGGTGATAGTTTCCCCTCTCCGAGTTCGGAATACAAGGTCTAGGCCAATGCTCTTTTTTTTTCAGGGCAGATTAAGTCAAGGAAATCGCGGGGGGCTTGAGGTTTAATTTTGCATATGCATGCGGTTCATCGTTACTCAAGCCTCAAGCGAATGCCGCCACCACGCTAGAAAACACACCAAGATCTCAACAGAAAAAAAAGGCGTACAGATTTGTGCACATGAGTTTTGAGGCTAAGGAACGTGTACTTTCCATTCCATGCAAGTGAATCTCGATACAACGCCAGGTTGCATCTGCCCATTGCCAGGACTTCGGGAAGTTATAAAATTCAGGTCCCAATTTTCCAACCATCCATCCGCAGCGAACGGAAGGGAAGGGGAAATAAAAGACAAAAAAAAAAAAAAAACTTGCCGAACATAACATCCAGAAATCAAACTCGACGACAGGTCTCAAATACCACTTGCCTAAATGGTATAATCTACCTCCCACCCTCCGAAAAATCTAATCAGATCCTTGAAATGGTCCAAGCATCCCTACGATTGACCCATGTTCAGGACTAAGACTATTTCTCTTACGAGAAAGAATCCCATCTAGAAACCTTCTCATTATGACCGAAAGACGTTTCAATGGAAATTGGCCAAGTCAACAGGACCGTACTATTTGCTAGTCGAATGTTCGGCACACAGAACAAGCATATGCATATGCATGGCTTGCAGCCTTCGCCCGCTTCCCACTATTGCATGACCGGTACCGTCCCCTTCTTGAACGCCCACATCCAATAATTTCCCCGATCCCTCGAAACATGTTCGAAAAGACGTCAGTCAGGGTTCAGATCTAAACCCACCCCCAAAAAGCTAACCAACTGTCAAATGTCGCCAGGGCAAAAAAAAAAAAACCTTAAGCCATGTTGGGTCAGAAAACAGCAACAAAAAGAAAACCTCCAACTACTCACCAACTTGACTGCCCAGTATTTTCCGCAGCAGGGGCCTTTCCCCCATGATGTCGACATCAAAAAGCGTAAAAGAAGAAAATTTTTCTTTCCTTCTTAAAACTCTTGACTCCTCCCGCTCCTGTCGAATTAACTAATAAGAAATATAATACCTAGGTACTTATGCAGTAAAGCTCTGGAACATCTTGGGTTGAGGGATCTCCCCTTCTTGTCATTTCTTTTGTTAAGACTTTAGCTTGCGGGGCTTGGTGGGCAATCTTGCAAGGAACATTTTGTATATATCCCACTCAAAAGATCCATGGATAGTGAAAGAAAATACAAAAAGATCCCTTTTGGTTTTATCTGATCTTTTGATCTGTGATTCCATCGTTATTCGTCCGGTCGAGTGAATACGTGCGACAAGGCGACAAGGCCGGTATATACTAACCATGGCAGCACACACGGAACCGACGACACCTGAAAAGCCCACCACGCAAAGCTTTGGGCGGAAGGTACAGGAGTTTGTTACTAAGAAGCTTTTACCTGATAGCGACTATTACAAGATCTTTAAGTTCTTGAAAAGAAATAATGAGACAACGTTTTCGGGTCGGAATAAAGATACTTTGGTATTATGGATAGCTATATCGTTAGCCAGTTTGTCTGGTGTACCGTTGCCGATTATTGGTGTCATCTTTGGGTATGTTTCTTACGTAGAAGTATGAAAAGAAGCTTTGATATGCTTATTATCCTTTTTTTAAAATAGTAAAATCATCAATGAATTCCCTCCGGAAGATCATAGTTTGCGTTTGAAGCTCATCCAACTGATAGTTGTCGGTACGTCTTCATAAACACAAAATCCAACATTTCTCCCCAAAGCTAATATGTTGCTATCTGATTAACTAGCAACCGTCAACTTCTTTGTAATATGGGGTTACACATACTGCTGGGGCTATGTGGGCACAAGAATAAGCCAGAGGATCCGAGAGGTTGTTTTGGATAAAACATTACATATGGATATCGCATACCACGAAACAAGAAGAGTCGATGTAAGTTTCCGAGTTTCTAAAAACACGTCAAGATTCTCAAGAACTAAGCTTTTGATATTCGAATTCATAGCTCGCTGGATACCTCATGGTCGACGTCCAAACAATCCAAACCGGTACAGGTGAAAAAGTTGGAATCTTCATCCAATCGATTTCATACTTCGTCACCGCAATCCTCGTCGGTTTGATCCTCAACGTCAAGTTCACGGCTATTCTTATGGCCGCCGTCATACCCTCCATACTTCTCATTACGGTCATTTGCGAACGTCTTAATAGACGGTTTACAAAACACCTTGCGGAGACTACTACCCGTGCATCGGAAATGTTGTCTGATGTGGTTAGGATGATCACCGTAATTCAATCTTTTGGACTTTCCGGGCTTTTCCGTGAGAGGAATAGGGAGGTTTTGGAGTCTGGAAGGTATTATGGTGTTAGGAGGTCTTTTATTATTGCGGCGAGATTGGGGTTTTTGTTCTTCCTGGCGTAAGTACTTCAATTCATAAACATGAATTTTTGGGTATCGTGGGATAATGCTAATATGAACGAATGCATAGTTATGGTGTCAACTCCCTAGCCTTCTGGTACGGAATCCGTCAAGTAAAATCTAATTCCACAGATGCCGGAACGATCTATACCATTATTTTCCTTATGTTGGATGCTTCGTTCATTATCAGCCAGTTCGGACCCTTTTTACACACATTCTCACTTGCCGCCGCCGCAGGACGCCGCATCGATAACCTCCTCCAAGACGCAGAAGAAAATTCCGAAAAATTAGAACCCACCGATAGCGAGACCGATGGTGATTTCAACTGGTCTACTCCTTATGAAATCGAATTCAAAAACCTAAGATTCGCATACCCAAGCGCTCCGGAGCTTGATGTTATAAAGGATGTCAATCTTAGAATGCCAGCTGGGTCGTTCACTGCCATTGTAGGAAAAAGCGGAAGCGGGAAGTCCTCTTTAACCTCCCTTTTACTACGATTCTACAAACCCAAATCCGGTCAGATCCTACTCAACGGTCGTAACGTTTTAACGCTGCCGGTAAAGACTTATAGAACACATATTTCGTTCGTTGAGCAAGACCCGGTGTTGTTTAGTGGAACTATTAAGGAAAATATTCTGCACGGTCTTCCCGGGTCTCATGAACTTTCTGATATGGAAAGGGCAAACCTTTGTATCGAGGCCGCGGGGTTGGCGAACGCCAAAGAGTTTATTGAGGCTCAGCCGAATGGGTATGATACGCTCGTTGGACCGGATGGTGCTAGTCAATTGTCCGGAGGGCAGGTTGCAAGAATTGCGCTTGCTCGAGCTTTAGTGTCGAGGCCCAGATTGTTGATTCTTGATGAAGTTACAGCGTCTTTGGTATGATATGATATTCCTTCTATTCCGCCGACAAGAACTGGGTTTTTAATATTAACATCTCGTTATAGGACATCCACTCCGAAAATGTCGTAATGAGGGCAATCAGACAACTCCACAAAGAAACTTCAATGACAATAGTCATGATCACTCATCGTCTATCCTCCGTCCAGACCGCAGATAACATTGTGGTAATGTCCACCGGAGACCTAGTCGAACAAGGAAACCACGATGCTCTCGTCTTAATAGACGGTGCTTATAACAAGCTTCTTGAAACCCAGAAAAAGTCAAGTGATGCGAGCAAAGAGGCTAGTGCGGAAAGAATTGCTATGATCTCTGAGAAGATGGAGATCACGGAAGTGGTTGAGGACTGTGCCAGCTCTATCGTTAAGAAGAATTCGATATGTTTGCCGTGTACTCCTGTGAAGTCTCAATCGTCTGTTAAGAGGACGATGTCGATGTGCAAGCCTGATATTCCGATTATCCTTACTGGAATATTTGGTATGATCATGAATTCCACGCTTCGATATTATAGTGAAGGAAAAGATATGCTAACTTTGGTCCCGCAGCATCAATGCTAACCGGCAGTCTCGTCGTCGCCGAATCCGTCCTCTTTGGTTTCATCATCTCCTCCCTCCGCGGTGAACTCCCCGCCTACGGCCCACAAGACCCCAACTTCTACTGCCTCATGTTCTTCGTCGTCGGTACCGTCGCTCTTTTCGCCTACGCAACCTCAGGTTTCTGCTTCGGCGTAGTCTCCGAAAGACTCGTCAAACGTCTACGCGATCTATGTTTCCAAAAGATCATGGAACAAGATCTTTCCTTCTTCGTTGATCCGGAACATACTGAAACCGCCTTGGTAGCTAGTATTCAGTCAGACACTGCTGCTTTGACATCCCTTTCAGGTGTTATGATTGGAACTGTAGTTTCTGTCACTACTACTCTCGTGGGTGGTGTCGTTATCGCTCATGTGGTGGCCTGGAAAATTGCTGTTGTCCTTCTTCCCGCTCTCCCAGTTATCGTCCTAGCTGGATACCTCCGTCTACGTGTGCTCATGAAAGCTCAGGTAAAACAAGAAACTACATATGTCAAAGCCGCCAGTATGGCAACAGAAGCCACGAACGCAATGCGCACCGTCGCAAGTTTAGTCCGCGAAGATGGCGTGATGCGAGAATACAAGAAAGAGCTACTGAAAGCAGAGAAAGGACATACTAAGTTTATCCTTCAGGGAAGTGCTATAATGGCACTTGCACTCTCCATTGGGTTCTTTGTTTATGCTCTTGCGTACTGGTGGGGTTCTAAACAAGTTAGGAAGGGAGATTATACTATCCTCGAGTTCTTCATTGTCCTCCCGGCTTTATTGTTCTCCGCCCAAACGGCAGGACAAGTTTTCTCCCTTGCACCAGAGTTTACAAAGGCCGCCGCCGCATCGAGAAGAATCTTTCAATTACTCGATACTCAACCAATCATCTCTTCAAACTCAGACGACGATACACCAAAACCATCAAACACAACCAAAGACCAAAAATCACCAGAACAGTCCGACAAGGGCGCAATCGACTTCAAATCCGTCACCTTCTCCTACCCAAGCAGGCCCTCTGCCGTCGTAATCCGCGACCTATCACTCTCCATCCGTCCCGGTGAATTCGTCGCTATAGTAGGCGACTCCGGATCCGGAAAATCCTCACTCCTCTCACTCCTCCAACGGTTCTACGACCCAACTCACGGAACAGTCCTAGTCGACAACGAAGATATTTCCAAACTCCCCATCTCGAGACATAGGAATAGAATCTCCATCCTGTCGCAAGACCTAACACTATTCTCAGACAGCATATTCTTCAACGTCTCCATCGGAGCCGGTGAAGATGTTTCGAAAGTCACAAGAGCCCAAATCGAAGCCGTCTGTAGAAAAGTTGGAATTCATGAGTTCATCATGGGTCTTCCTGAGGGATATTCCACACATTGTGGAAGAAATGGATCGGGTCTTTCGGGTGGTCAGATCCAAAGAATCGCACTCGCCAGAGCGTTGATTAGGAATCCAGAGATTTTGATCTTGGATGAACCTACCTCCGCTTTAGATGTTTACAACGAGAGCACAGTTATGAATGCAATTTTGGAAAGTTGTGAGAGTACGGAGTCGAAGAGGACGGTGGTTATGGTGGCGCATAGACTTCCAACTGTAGTTGGGGCGGATAGAATCGTGGTGATGAGGAAGGGTAGGATCGTTGAGATGGGAAATCATAAGGATTTGATGGAACTTGGGGGTATCTACGCTGGCATGGCGATGCAGCAGGGACTTTAGACATTGAGAGTTCCTGTGAAGGTGGGATATATTTGGTTATACGTATGAAGTTTACTAATCATTTCAGTTGTTCGTTTTGATATCTGGACATTTTTGCACTGGTTCTGCATGAACGCATTTACCATTATCCTTTCTTGGTCATTAAAATCTGTGGAGGAAAAAAAGCTATCTTTATATTTTTGATCTATCGATACCATAATACCTTTTCATATTTGTATATATTTTACATTACTTTATATTACTTTACCTATAGCCTAGCTTGAGATTATTTGAATAGTTGGAATTATATGACCAATAGATACATGATTCACCTAGAAAGTCTAGCTAATATATCCATCAAAGTTTCCGAACTACTCCGAAACCCCCAATAAACCCGTACACATGAGTCATAAACAAGTACCCGGTATCCTTCAATGGCGCAATCAATTGCTTAAGGAAGTCGGGAACATGCCGGGTCCCCATTCCTGGAACCTACAACTTAGCCCGCGGCTGGGAGCCCCGAAGGACAGCTGCTCAAGTCAGCCAAACGTAACAAAAATTTTATGAAAGAAAATACAGTGTAAAATGGAACTTAATAGATAAATAGTAATAGTGAAAAGTGAAATAATAATAATAATGATAAAACAGAAATGTTGAATTAGTCTCTCTAACTGATGATGCTCTTCAAAACAAGCATAATGGCACCCGCTTTTTTGTAGTGATAGTCTATGTACAGTTGATGTTGATATTAAATGTAGTGTTAAAAAAGTTTCTTAAATACCTTTTGCGTACTCCTCGAGGTACTGCGCTAGCTTTGTGACGCTCTCGACGCTGACTGCGTTATCTATTTGGGGGACAGGGTTAGCATGTGTGATCATTCAGCTTGAAGGGTGGGGATAGGAAACTTACAATTCGAGATTCTGATACCCCCAACGCTCCTATGGCCCTTCAATCCCAACAGTCCAATTTCCTCACCTCCCTTGATGAACTTAGCCTCATCACCCGGCGCCTTAATTCTGAAGCAGATATTCATTCTGCTCCTAACACTCTTGGCGGGGACAACATGGTAAATATTCTCATATTTATCCAAAACATCGTAAAGAAGTTTAGCTTTGAGATCACTTTCAGCTTCCTGCTGCGCGAGTGCCGTATTTCCAGACTCATCGCGTTGGAGAAGCTTGGTTAGTGTCAATCCAGCGATGTAGACATCAAAGACTGGAAGTGTGTTGTAAAGCGACCCGGCCTTGGAAATGGTGGGATAATGCATCATGACTGGTGTGACAGGGATTAGAGGGGTCAACTTTGGAGGGAGGGAGCCACCGGACGCTAGGAGGCTGAGGATGTCGTTTCGGAGGAGAACGATGGTTACACCGGTGGATCCGACGTTCTTTTGGGCTCCGGCCTACATTTGGGGGGGATGTTAGTATGGCTGCTGAGTGCATGACTTCGAGCTTTGATATGGGTGGACATACGAAGACGACGCCGAATTTGCTGGCATCGAATGTCCTGCTAAGGATGTTCGAGCTCATGTCCGCAACGATGATTCTATCGGGATCCTGTCCCAGAACATCGACGGGAGAACCCTTGGGGAATTCGACCCCATCGACAGTTTCATTATCGCAGAAGTAGACAAAAGCACTATCTTTGCCAGCCTTCAAGTTGCCCTTCCACTCGCTAGAATCAGGAATATTTCCAAACTTCTTGGCCTCACCAGCATGATGATAATTCCTGGAATCAAACACAACATTCACATTCTCCTCCCCCACCAACCTCTTAGCCTCTTCAGCGGCCTTAGATGACCACCCACCGGTAACGAGGTACTCGCAAACACCGCGTTCTCCACCCTGTGCCCTTTCGGGGTTCTTAAGCGCCCAAGCTGTGAATAAATTGTAAACCACAGCAGAAAACTGTAGAGTTCCACCACCGGCCATGAACAACACGGTGTGAGTATCTGCCGTAGCATTGATGATTTTTAGAAACGAATCCTTAGCGTTTTGCAGGATTTGGCCGGACAGGGCAGAACGGTGGGATTGTTCGACCAGCGAAAGGCCCGAGCCATTGTGGTTCAGAAGAGAAGCAGCGGCGGTTTCGAGAACAGAGGTTGGGAGGGCCGATGGGCCGGCACCGAAGTAGGCGACTGAAGCGCGGTCTGGCATTGTGAATGGGGAAGTTGGGTGATGGTGATGATGTAATTTTAGTCGACGCGGACGAGGCTTAAAAGGTTACTGATCTAGCTTGATACACCACGACGAACAATTGCAACAATGTTGGTTGGCAGGATTAGTTTTAATCAATTCGAGCTCGATGAAGTCTTGATTTTGACCGGAGGCCAGCCAGTCTGGAACGAAGTAAGGGGCGGGAGGGGAAGAGTCCAGAGTATTAATAATTGCGGGAGCATTCAGCATTGAGCATTCGAATTTGATAATTGTAATGAGTCAAGGACAGACACGAACACCGTCGTCGGCCGCCATTTGCGGCGAACCTGTTGGATGGGATCGTTCCCGTTGTTAGCGAAGAGGGCAAAATCCAGCGAGGCCGCCGAATGCGGGGCATCGCGGCTTCTGATTGGCTCGTGCTCCCGTGCCGGTCCTGTTTCGGAAATGCAACAGGGCGCTGTGTTGGCAGTGCTTGGGGTTAGTAGCGAGACCCTGGCTTGTAGTCGGGAATACGTGGATCAATGCACATGCATGTGCAGATATTTTGTAGTTATAGTCTTAATTACATGTTTTTTATAAATATTTTATAAGTATATACTGAATACCTAGGTATCTATAGTTATTTAGCCTGTAGTTAGGCACGTAGGTAGGCCTGGAGTTAGTTAGGCTTGCTACCTAGCTAGCTATGAAGCCTGCCTGTGGGCCTATAGTAATAGCTAGCTAGCTACGAGCTTAACAGCTAGAAAAAAAAAAAAAAAAAAAAAAAGAATCATATCATTGATTGCTTAAAACCCGGCTAGCTGCATACAATTGCATGAGATTCTATGAAATTTATATGCCTCCGGGGAGGAAAACGGTAGGTATAATAAGACCCCGACTTGCAGTCGGGCAACCACCGTATACATGTATGGTACTAATAATGTTCCCCCTGCTTCCCGCAATCTGTGGGGAGTTTAGGGAACCTTATTTCCGAAAAGTGTAGAAAGTATGGATCCCCGCTCTCCAACAAGAATACAATCATAGACTCGGAAGACCCAATGATGTAGCAGCGAGCGAGTTCCTGAGGAAGCCGAAGAACTGAGGCCCCTTTAACCTCCAACCATCCAGAAACTAAGTCTACGGGTCTAGGAGTCGTAGATATTTTAAACCCCTGTTGTGGATCCGAAGCAGCTATACTGATGCGTTTATGGCCAATGTTGACATCGTTAATTTTAAGATGGTATCCAACGATCGTGGAGGGTAGGGACCTGATGATACTATCTTCCGAGCGCGTATTCGAATTTTTTTCAAACCCCCCAATTAGTTCGCCGGCACTAAAATCATAAATCAAGGCAGAATCATTGACCATCTCTATTACCAATATTCTCCCGTCTGCTGAAAGTACTGCTGATTGACAACAAAGTGGAGGAACCTTTGACTGGGTTAGCCCATGCGGAAATTTTCCATCTCTTGACCATCCGAATCTTCTAGTGATAGAGCCTGTAGATATATCTAGTAGGTTTACGGAGAGCTCTGGATCCTCTGATCTTATCAACACTATAGATAGCCCGTCCGGTGTTGGCGACGCCAACCACAAGTCATCACGACCGCCTGGTTCAGTATAAATCGTAGTCCCCTTATTTGTGGCCCAATCCCAGGCTTCTATTGATTTGGTGCCGATCATATAGAATGACCTTTCATTATCGACTGAGAAGGAGAGAGAATGAAAACTTGGTCGCGTCCAACGTCCATCCACACTTCTATCAGGCAACTTGTACTCCCCCACCCATTGATGGAACTCCACTTTAATAGGATCTCTAGATATTTTCCATCGACCTAACCTTCCTCTTGAATTGGGCCCGTTGGGTTCTCGCTCCGCGTATATCGTCTGGAGAACCACCAGCGACTCAGAATCAGGAGAGAATTCCAAACAGTGAACCTTAGAGCGCATGCCATTTTGGGGGGGCTTCAGCCCCATTGAATACACAATTTTTGTTGATATGAGGTCCCAGAGATTGAGGTTTTGATTGCGTATTAATGCTAGCCATTTTCTATCCGGAGAAAACAAGGACCATCCCGGGGTGTGAGATCGGGGATTCGTCATGCTTCGGTAAGTATTTTGGTGTTTAAATTTGCGGATTTGGTCAGGAGGATGGTCTTGGGTGGCTTCGAGTCCAGGCGCTAGAGGTAGGGGGGTTGAGTCTTGGGAAGGGCCGCCGGATCCCAAAGTGCCCAGGCACCACGCCTGCACACCCGCGTGATAGGAGAAGAAGAGAAAGGTGTTGTCTGGGGAAAAGATCATACACTTTATCTCTCCCCGCATACCTGGCAATAGGCCGAGTCTGTCGGTGTAGGTATTAGCTCTAAGGTCTAGTATCCGTATCGTTCCGATAGCGTATCCAACGGCTAAGTAAGTTCCATCTGGTGAAAATTTCAAAGATGAAACACAGCCTTCATCACCTTGAGAGCCCTCGAAGCTTTGGATAATAGAATGTGAAGACGCATCTCGAATCTGGATATCTGAATTCGGCAGTGCGGCAGCAACGATGTTGCGAGCTACCGACAGGTCGCAAAAGATCGGTGCTTCTTTTCCATAATACTGATATTCACTGACAACTTTCCCAGTCTGTAAGTCCCACGTAATGTAGACGCAAATGGCATCAGCTGCTGACTGGATCTCTTCTATGATAGCGGAGACGCTTCCATCTGCACGATCAAGCTGGTTAGGTTTGACAATGCAGGTAAGCGTATTACTAGTGGGCCCGAATTTAATTGTTAGAAACTTATGTATATAGGCCCCGTCGGTTGGCCGTGGATGAAACGTATATAATGGCTGAAACTCGGACTCAAAGCTCAGGCGTTCCCATACTGAGACTGTCCCGTCCGGGTACCCGAATGCTAGAAACATGCCGTCAGACGACAGTCCTGAGGACTTCGTAACATTAAGTGATCCACCGTAAAAGTATCTCCTTAGAAGGGCAGTTTCCGTTTGTGAGTTAATCTGTGCGCCCGGGCCCAAACTAATGGACTTAAATGATTTTCCAGCTGCTAAGTCCCAAAGCAATACCTGTTCTTCCACCTCCGTTTTCAAAACAATGACCAAATACTTACTATCCGGCGTAAAATTTAAAGACAAGATAGGTGATCCCCGGGGATTCACAATCTGCTTACGTGGGAACAATACGATCTTGTGTGAGGTGATCTGAACAACGGTGTTTTGCACAACTACAAAATATTCAGTGTCCATGTGGAGGGGGCGGGATGTCGGCTTATGATGGTATTCGGCAAAAGCGAGATATTTCCCATCTGGGGAAATAGCAAATGCTGCGTCGTCGCATAAATCATGACTATCAACTATTTTTTGAACAAAGTAGCCCCAGTCAGGGTGCCAACCTGGCGCTCTGAAGGGTGAGTTGGTTGAATGGGGTAAAAACAGTCGCTTCACGACACTGTTATTCGGCGTAAAAATCAAAGCGGAGCAATAAAGTTGCAAGGGCGCCTCATTCACGGTGGGGGCGTGAATGTTTATAAAGAGGATGGTATCCTGTAGCAATTTCGAAAGCCTCTCGTCCTACATTTACGTTACCCGACTCTTTTGTTAGCTGTTATTTAGTAGAGTTTCGTATGACCATAATATCAAATGTAGCGAATTGAATGAAATTATTGGGTTTATAACGTTTAATTGAACGTACCGACGACTTTAACTTGGTGATGATATCTAGAGCTTTGTCCAAGGCACCCAAAATTGATAATACCTCTAGCCAATGTAATAAGTGATGCTCCAGAAAATATAAAACGGTTTCGCTCTTCTGAGCATCAAGGTCCAGCCCATTCGTACTGCACATCACATGATACACCCAGTATTGGCAAGAATATGAAACCTCTGGCTTAATATATCTTTCACGAACGCTTGAGTCGATTGACTGAACTTTAGTCCCTGGGTGTACAAGATTGCAAATATCCGGCTTAAGGGCGTTTGATAGAACCTGAAGACAGCCAACCCCAACTTCCCAGTCGCCTTTGGGAGCGTCGATGTGGAACCAACGCCCCTTGTTATTGCTGTCCAGCAAATAGTCGCGAAAGGAGAGATGGTATATTTGCACTGGAGTAGCAGGGTCGTCGGGAATTTTGATTACTGAGTGGAACTGATCCAATAGGCACCGGAGCTGGTCCACATCTCGTTTCAGGAAGACAGAAAGAGAATCTAAGCCGAGAGGGGATTCCAACAAAACAATAGTACCGATGATTTCCTGGAATCCTTGGATCAGTTCTGCCCTTTCCGTTTCGTCCGCATCTGCAAGAATTTGCTTGAATATGGGACGGTAAGTTTGGTCTAGCTTTGACGCAAATGAAGAATTTCGTAACCGCAGGACGTTTTCTAGTCGTTCATGAACAGAAAATTTTCGGTCACCGATGAAGCGGCACAAGGTAGCTGCTGAGATGAACAGCGGGACTGTCATATCAGTCAAAGTAACTATTGTACTATCTCCTGGCCAACTACCCCCTAGCTTTCGATTCTTCCTTATCTTGTCGAATTCAGACCGAATGAATGCTAAGATATCATCTCTGATTGTAGATTCCTGGATATCATGCAATGAAATATCCTTATGGATATCTTTCAGGTCGTTAAACCCCGCTTTTATTGGAGCTTCTGGTCGGCTAGTAATGAATATACGTATATTCAAGTCGACCTCTGCTAGTCGGCCGAGGAAGTCAATTAATCGTCCCACAATTTCGCCGTCCCCACATTCGTCAAGGGCATCGATCACGAGCACAAGTGCTTTTTTTGGATCAGGAACATCTGTTTGTTGGACTTTGCTAAGGGGGCCCAAAAGAAGTTTTTGAAACTGTTCTGATAGCGCTTTTTGGCAAACATTTGGATCATTTGCCACAGCTTCACTAATGTGAGGTCCGAGTAGTGGTATTATTGCCTTCAAATCCATCGCCAGTGTACTAAAGAATCTCGATGCATCTCCGCGGTGCGCTTTGCCGCGCTTAAAGAAGAAGCTGGCACCTAGTTGTCCATTCTCGCTCAAGGTCCGAGCCAAAGTTCTGGAAATCGTCGACTTTCCTGTTCCTGCCATTCCACAAAGCCAAAATATTCTCGTCTCTTTCGGCTCTGCTATCCATATATTAAGGTCGTTTAATAGATCAGTTCTGGTACCAGGTAAACATTCCGGTTCCCCTTCGTCTTCGAACGAGTTAAAAACCGCGCCCTCGGCGATTGGGAGCTTATCAAGGTACGCTTGCTGCTCCACACTCAAGACGACGTTTATTTGATCGACTTGGAGCGCGCCATTGATAAGCTCTTGTGCAAGCATGAGCCGATTGATGATTTCTTCAGCCTCGCTTTTAGTGAACGGCCATTTGAAATCATGCGCACTGACTCCAAAGCGGCGAAAGATTTTGTCCCGACGCCTACCACCTTTTCCACCCGTAGCCTTAGAGAATTCCACTTCGAGTTTCTGGGCCAAATAACTGAGACTGTCCCTGCAGTCTGAGAGTGACGATTCCAAGTCCCTAGAAGCCGATAGTTTTTTTCTGTATGGCCCTTCGAGGAGCTTTTGCGTATGGAATAGTAGCTTCGTAGTTGCATCTACTTGCTCCTTGACTCTCTCTATATCCTTGGGTGCATTTTTGACTTCTCGTAAATACTGGTAGCAAATCTTTCCAAGCTCTGCCGCGACTTGTACGACAGCTATAACATTGGCGGCTACCGATAGCCCATCCATTTTTGGGGGCGTTTGTCTTCTGTATTGTTACTTTGTCTTTTTTATTTTGTCCCGTTATTTTGCAGCGGGGTAGACCGATATATATGTGCGAATGTATGGTTTGGTCCATAGACCGGCCGCTAATCCGTGAGGCGTATAGCTATAGTGGGAAGGAGTATTGGGTTATGGTGAGGAGTTTTGTTAACAATTGTTATTGTGAGGCTGCGAGTCCTGCGCGGCGGCGGGGCTATTAGGTATTATATACACTATGGTACCAACGATTTAACCCCACCTTATCCATCACGATCAGACTGAGCTATATAAAAGATTTTGTTTCAGCTTCATGCAATTGCGCGGCACGGATCCTGAGTTGTCTACGCAATGAGCGACCGTTTGGAATCTTTATGTGCCGAACAGTGCATATTTGTAACTACAAATAGAAAACGACCCCAGTGGACCCTATCCCGAGCTCTTAGATTCAAGGCTACCTGGTGGATAAAACAGTGATCAATGCTTCTTCAATTGGTGGGTGTCCTCTTCCATAAAAGTAAATTTCGCATAATTATAAACGCTATGCAAAATAGTCATTCCTCGCAAGTAAGCCTAGGTACTCTCCCCCTTCAGAAAACCCGTTTAAGATATAAAGATATAAAGATATAATTAAATGTATATTAAATGAATACTCCGTTCATTAGGTTCAGTATACATCCAGCCTATACCGAAAAATCTCGATGGTAAGGCTTAAGTGTATATTCCTTGCGCTGGTGGGAGTCCAGCTCCCAACCGCCCTCGAACTCAAGCCCTCTTCTAACATTTACTATCAACATTTCATCATTTCGTCCATTCGAAGGAAAATACTCTTTCGCAAATATAACTCTTTCCAAGTTTGATGACCCAGCCTTTACCCACTGACCGACCAGGCCCTCCAACCTCTCGAGGTCAAAATAGACCTTCCGCCAGTGGTTGAGGCTATGGATGCCAAAAGAGTGGTTATCCTCGTACGTATAGGGACAAGTGAGTCTGATTTTCTCTAGGGCCTTCAGCTTCCCAATGGCTTTAGCTAGGATCTGCTCTTGCACTGATAATAGCGCTAATACATTCGGGTCCCGGCCACGATATGGGTCTGGGGGCCCGTTTGATAATGCTAAAAACCGTATATTTGGGAGCCAATCTCCGATGTCCGTTAGATAATTTAAATAGTACCCATCAATTATCATCGTGAGTTTCGTCAGGGACGAAAATTTTGACCATATATCCTTAGCTAGCGTTGGGCGTGATGTATAGACAAATTTATCGGCCATGATTCGTAGCTCTTTGAGGTTTCCGGATAAGGAATGAACTAGAGTATTGAAGTCTAAAGGGCCATCTGGACTTGACTCTAGTCTAAACTGCTTCAACGAAACACCTAGCTTAGTTAATCCTTTTGGCAGGGGTGTCTCCAACTTGTTATCTAGTGGACCCAAGAACTCCAGTAGTTTTGGTGATAAAATCTCGTAGTATTCTCGAATACCAAGAAGTAAACCGTCATAAATTCCGAAAGTTGAAATGAAATTTGATCTATGCGGACGAGGGAGATCGTGAATGTTTCCCCTTCCAATTAATAGGCGCTCTATATTTAGAGTGTGCAGGGTTTCGAAAGCAGGGTTTGTTGAAATTTTAGTTAAAATTGCCCGAATCATATTGCTTTCTAGTTCATTTATGACGTGAAGGTCCACTTGGAGCTTTTTGACGTTGGGGAGGAGACTAAAAATTTCCATCCAGATGCGATAGGTCTCGATTGTACTGATTAAGTCCTCAGGAGGGCGAGCGAAACGCATTGAAACT
This sequence comes from Orbilia javanica, assembly GCA_036872735.1. Classification (NCBI taxonomy): domain Eukaryota; kingdom Fungi; phylum Ascomycota; class Orbiliomycetes; order Orbiliales; family Orbiliaceae; genus Orbilia; species Orbilia javanica. The sequence continues at coordinate 1,364,670 of JAVHNR010000008.1, forward strand.
TGACTATAGAAACGTTAGATCCTTGGATCAGATAAATGACCACTATAAGGAGTATTATCAACATACCGAACTACTGGTCGCACATATTCGAGTATTCCTCCATCACTAAAAAGGTTGGCATCATTGATGCCTTTCCAAGATATACGGTGAAAAATCGTAGGAAGTGTGCGACTCCTCCAATGTTTTGAACATAAAGATAATCGATGGACGTCTTTTTTTTCGATATGAGAAAGTATTTCGTCTATGAGTTCTTGTGGGAACGATGAGAAGATAACCGGCGAGGCATCCGTATGAGGATTTCCCCCTTGCGGCACGCTCGCGCTCAGCGCAGTTGCATCTCTTGGTTTGGTAATCTTATTCAACGATTTCTCGGGTTTTGGGTATGGGTCTGGGGATAGTCTCCGGTTCGGCATGCGTGGCCCGCAGAGGCTCGGGTCGAACATTGGGGGCAAGGCTGGGGATAATATGAGGGTACAGTTGAGGGGATCCTTGGCGTATACGATTGATCTGTCTATCCAGGCGTATAGCAGGGCCCCAGTTTGAAATCCCCCTGCGCAATTGCGGTTTGATAACTATCGATAGTTGTAAGGCAAATAAAAGATATTACAGGAACATGTACGCGAAACTTTAGGAGGTTTAACAATATTTCGTAGATTGAATTTTCCTCGAGTATTGGTTAAGGATCCGGGGTTCCACAGGTACGACCTTGGATATACCTATTTGGTTGGTCTCGCGTCTCTTTCAAGACGGCCAAAAGTACCCGCCTCAATTTAACGCCATACTTATTGACGCACCGCCACACATCATTATCCAACAAGCAACACAGAAATATCGATGCCCAAGCCTAGCGTGCTACGAGCTAGACTGGTCTCGCGGTGAACTTGGGTGCGGCTGGTGTCAACAAGACCAAGCTAGACCCACTCAATCATATTGGGTCTTTTGACTCTGGCTTGCGCAATGAGCCTATTAACATTTTTTCATTTGAACTTGCTGCCTAGATGTGGGCTCCTATCAAACAGTTGCGGAGGCATATAAAACTATATAGGCATGTACATGCATATCACCTGCACGACCTAATGAAATACTAGGATCCATGCTATATTCGGGGAGATACCGAGTTCTACAGGTATCTAGACGTCCGATGACTATCGATTCTTTGAAGTAACTTGTCTCATACCTAACCTCCTAATGACGTTGGGGGCTTGAGAAGATATCAACAATTGGCCTCAGACTTAGTCGCGGATGGATTGTCTCCTCGTCTTTTACGATTTATCGCCCCCTTCAAACTTGCAGTGCCACACTATACCCTGCAATTCTGCAAAGTCTCAATTATAAGAATTAGCTAACTAGTGGAGCTAGATAGATAGATGGAATCACGACTTCGACTAGCGTAGACCCAACCGGGTAATTCCGCCGTCGAGCCGTATAGTAAACGTGTACTTGCATCGATCTTATCAGTCAAGGGGTAATCAACGGTAGAACTACCGTTGAGGGTAGAAAGCTAGGTGTGAACCTGGGAACAACTTGAAAATCGGCCAATCAGTCCCGTAATGAGGTTATTAATCGATCGGCCAAATGACGGATGTGGAAGTCCACCAGTGCCGAGCTCACGGACTTCGTTTAAGCTTTTTCTTGAGAAAAAGATAAAACCGAGGGCAAAGAGAGCCGAATAGTCAGCCTCGTAAGTAACATGACGGAACGAACTTTCGAAACAGCCGCCGGAATCCCAGGAAATGTCGCTTATATAACAAAGGGCCCTAGTTGAGCCTCTTCCAGAATGATTCTTCGGAGCTCGGTGTGCATGAATTTCCCCGCTTCTCGGTCGGGAGGAGGGATCCCATTGACTATTTACCTAAGATCCGTTGTATGTTGTATTGGACACGCCCCGGTTTTGAGGGCGTGACATCCAAACCGGGTATATCGCCAACTGCACAACGCCGCTCCATGGATCCACGTTGCTCTTAAAGTGTTGATATTATTATGAAACCTTCAGAAACTAAACCCTTTTACATCATCAATTTATTCACCTCGTGTCCCCACCTAGGCCATGTGGCCCAAATCACAGTTATGCGTGGTTAATATCGACCTCGTATGATCATACTGGTGGGTTTGGTGGGTTTGGTGGGCTTAGTACATTCACAGAAACTAGGTCAATTCGAGGTTGGGCGGGGATAATATAACAACGCAAGCCCCGGACAAAATGCAACATTCATCACGATCTCTACCCATTTCGACGGATGCACGCAAAATTTCGGAGGCCGGCAGATGTTCTGATACCACTTCTTCAAAGAAATCTGAGGCGGGGTCTCGTATTCGTTTCCTAAGGCACCCCAAAGGTGCACTAGGTGATTTGCGAGGCACACTGAGTTCGCCCAATACGGTTCGTTCCGACAATGCTATTGATGAAGATATATAGCCAAAAGCTATTCCCCTGCAGCTACCCGGCCCAGGATCCCTGTAGCTACCCCTGGCGTTCAACGTTTATCCGAACGTAAACCCAAAATGAAACAGACTATGGAGTATAGTTGCTAGTTAACGAGTCGGCGTGTTGCAATTGACTAGCTTTGAAGCGTCTATACGAGTAGAATGATCTTGGGATACCGATGGAGACAATTCGATGTCTATATAACTTCAAAGAATTCTCGGCTTTGAAGTTATGGAAATCGTTTTCATTCTGCAGGATAGTGTGCAATATGAAGAGCATTACTAAAGAAATACTTTTTCTGGGAACTTTCGGTCTTGCCCTTGCGGCGCCCAACCCTTCGTCCCTTGGAACGGCATTGACAATTCTCAAGGACAATGATTTCTATGGTAAGTTACAATGTACAGTTCGAATACAAATTCTTTTGAATATACTCACAATCGACTTGTAGCCCAATATTCTAATAGGACGTCATCTGCTATCCTCATTGAACAACCAAAAACATTCACCGCGGCAAAGTCAATTTGTTCATCTCTTTCTGAGGGCCTTTGGTCTCCAGAGCTCGAAAACTTCGCTGCGGGTGTAAACAACTCTCTCTCATACCAAGCGTACCTCCGCAAGTTCTCCTACAGCCAACAATTCTGGGTCGCGGATGCCGAACCTGCCTCAAAGCCAAAAGATACATGCAGAGCCATCGATCTTGCTGGAAAAGTCAGGCCACTCGACTGCAACCGTCTCCTTCCGGCGCTTTGCTCACACAGTGCGCCACTAAGTAACAGCACCTTTTCGGACACGTCCGCAAAGTACAGAGTTACAGTGTCCGCTGGCAAGCAAAAAATCACTGGGTTCAGAGATGGATTCGGCTTCAGGTTCAAGAGCATTCGATACGGTTCATCTCCTGGAAGATTTCAACATTCATCTGTCTACGACGGCCCAAGCGATGTCGAAGCTTTGGACTACAAGGATGTATGCAGACAATGGCACGACGGAGAAGACATCGGTGCTGAAGATTGCTTCTTTTTGAACATCGCTACCCCATATCTCCCTGGACCTACAACTCCGAAATGTGATCTCAAGCCTGTTTTCTTTTGGATCCACGGAGGTAGCAATGTGGAAGTCAATGGAAACCGTGGTATCTCTGACGGCGTCAACATTGCCACTCGTGGTGATGTCGTTGTTGTCAAGATCAACTATAGACTCGGACATTTTGGATGGTTGGCAATTGATGGAACTCCTATCACTGGCAACTATGGACTTGGAGATGCGATTACTGGTCTCAAGTGGGTGCGCAAGTATATCAAAGCTTTCGGTGGTGACCCAGACCGCATCACCGTTGGTGGAGATTCTGCTGGAGCGTCCAATGTCAGAGCTTTAATGGCATCCGAAGCCGCAAAGGGTCTGTTCAGCGCAGCGATCATGGAATCGCTACCAATTGGCTGGTTCCCTGTCAATTTGTTTTCCCACTGGCTTTCAATCCCAGAGTCAACTGGTATCTTCGCACCAATGGTTCTTCAAGGTACCGGTTGTGGTGCTGCAACTGACGTAGTAGCATGCTTGGCCAATGTTGACCCAGCTATCCTGACCCCTATTACCTCCCCAATCGGAAAGTAAGTTTTCAATAGTCCCAATACCGATAGTAGGCGATACTAACATACTAACCCCATAGTCTCGCTTTCCCCGTTCTTGACAACATCATTTTGAAAACCTCAGACCTACAAGTAACAGGAAAAAAATACACCGCCCAGGTTCCACTCCTCATGGGAGTAAACCGTGACGAGAGTTCTATACAGCTCTCTCCATTCTTCGGTATCCCCGATGCCTACACTTACCTCGAGTATATCTCCCAAAGCATCATCTTCCAGGACATTACCGGATTCGCCAACCACCCAGCATTCCCCTTGCCCGCCGGAGACCCAGCTTGGGCGGCGTTCAACCTCACCCAGAGAATCGTGAGCGATGGTGCCTATAGGTGTCTCAATTGGGCGACCGCGTACTCTGCTGTCAAGCATAAGGTCCTACCAAAGGTTTTCACATACGAATTCAACCGTACATATGCCCCAGCGGAATACACAAACCCATTGTGCGAACCACCTATCACCCCTGAACATCCATTCGGAGATCCAGACGCAGAGTACTTCAAGTGCCACAGCGGTGAGGTAAATATCGTCCATGCTGAACTCCTTTACGGCGGTAGGAATATCAGAGACGAGCACGACATCCCATTCCAGCAGTTGATCGTAGATTACTGGACTGCATTCGTGTGGAACCAAGATCCCAATCCAAAATCCGGATACCTCAAGGCGAGGGGATATTGGGGAACGTTGAACCAATTGGCTAATACCGGAAAGTGGGAGAGCGTCAACACGCGAACACCAAAGATGATGAGACTGCAGTGGAATGGTGGGCTGGTTGACTTTAGCGAGAAGGATCAATGCAAAGCTTTGGGATTCCCCTTCGATCATTTCGAAACAGCGCTCTAAAGTACCAAAAAGCAGGAGCATCATTAGACAACCGTTCCGTATCGACTATATATTATACACAATCCTCATTTCGTTTCTAAACTTTTATATTACTATAGTTCTTTTAACTTTTAAACACGATCCTTAAGCCTTAGACATCATGTATCTATCTTCATTGCCTATAGCCCCTAAGATTAGACTTTGAGCCATTTACAATTTGATACATGACCACCCCAAACCTCAAAACACCATAACCTTTTGTTATGTCCGCCAAAATGCAACATCTCCATCTTAAATCCGAGTCTCCTATCACCGATCCCGACACCACCTGCCGCCGGGGTTTGATTCATAAGCCAATGAATTTCTTTATAATAGAAAAAATTTTTTGTTTCCCGAGTAACTTAGCGAACTGAAATTTCATAATTTACAAAAAAAAGCATGAATTCAAATTCAAGCATCAAGATAATACCTCGCCGGATGCAATGCCTCCGCAGTTTTGGAGGATGTCGACAGCCACAACCTCGGTTCCAATTGCCGTCCTCAAGATTCATAAATCCAACAATCAACACATTATCGATTCGAGGGTACTCTTCGACGCAAACTGTCCCCTCGGTCGAAAGTTGTCCTTGTGGGTCGGACTTGAGTATCCCTGATTTAGGGGGCGATGAACTCGATACGAAGTCTCCTTTGTCGGGTGTTATTACTCGCCACTACCGTCATGTTGTAATTCATACTGGCACCATCGACTGGCCGAGTAGGATTGAAGACGGTCCTTCGACGCCTCCGAAGGGGAGGTCAAGAGTTTCTGGCAGTGCAATACAAGAAGAAAATTCCTCCATTACTGCAAAACTCAAAGCCTTGGTCTCCAGAGGAAGCATATACGTTGATGTATTTTTGACCTACGACATGATATCTTTCCTTTCCGGACCTCGCTAACAATTTCTTAGCCATTTTATCCAATCCTGGTCACCAACACTTCTCTTCCAACGGATCCGGCCGCAAAAGAAGGCCATGGGACGATAACAATCTTCCCGGACGCTGTAGAGATAACATCAATACCAAATTCCACAGGGAGTCTACAAAATCTTGTGACTTCGTTTCTACTCCCACCCTCCAACCATTTATCCACTCAAAAAGAAAGTCATGAGCCTTTTGCAATAAAAAAGATATCAAAGCCTGTGATTTTGACCTGCTCACACGGAAATCGTGATAAACGATGCGGAATCCTTGGGCCCGCAATAACAAAGGCGTTCGAAGAAACTTTGGCGAAGGATACCCCTAATGACAGAATCGACTGTATTGTTGGAGATATTTCGCACATCGGCGGGCATAAGTTTGCAGGAAATGTAATAATACATCTTCCTGGCGACCACCCGCTATCCCGGGCCATAAATAACGCCCCAGCGTCTACACTTCCAGTTTCTGAACCAGAGGAAGTTAAAGATACGGCGGAATCAAGTCGCAGCGTATCGATCTGGTATGGCCGTGTTATGCCGTATCACGCGGGTAAGTCGATCTGGCTATCTTCGTTATTGGTGTGCTTTCTAACGCATGATCTATAGAGGGAATAATCCAGACGACTTTGAAAGAAGGCAGAATTGTGAAGGAACTGCTGAGGGGTATTGTTAATTCTGATGGAGACTTGGTAGACTTACAGAGCCTTGGGTTTAAATAATGTGATCTCGTCAAGAGAAAGGCGGAGAATATTAGACCGAGGAGAACTATCGCCAACCTCCAACCACCAAGATACCAGCTAGAGGCCAGATCTATAGAATATAGAAGAAAGCACAACATACTCTACCCGATAAACACTAATAAGATAGATACATAGTAGATACGCACCGGTGGGCCCGGACCAACACGGGGCCTCGTTGCATTTTGGTGGGCGCGCATGGAAGGGCATGATAGACGTTCATGTATCAGCAGGGAGACGTAGACAGAAATCCCAATGTAAATAAAGCAGTCGCATTTAGTCAGGGCCCTACTCCACTTCCGCAGGGGCGCTGCTGTTGCTCTCTGTGAGGACTAATTCCACATCACCAACTTCAAACCTCCTGGAAAATCCATCTCCTTCTGTCATCAAACTACCTTACCAAGTACCTACCTATATATACCAGTGTCCCTTACCACGCCCCTTTCCTGAGAATCTGTTATCTGCAAGAAATGTCTTCTGAAAACAAGAAAAAGGGTAAAGAACCCGCCGCCAAAATCCCCGAGGAAGAATTCTGTACCGACTACACTATGCCCGGAGTATTTCCCACATTCCTTGAAGATTCGATTGCCGGCCGTATCAAGTTCGGAGCCTTCTTGCCTCTATCTCCGACCTCTCCTGGAAGGAATCTAGCACCACCGTCTAGTATCATTGCTTCGCCAGAGAAGTCGGAAGTTGGTAAGGATATTCCAAGCGTGCCAGCCAACTCGTCACCGACTTCTCCCGCTCATTCTTCTGCCGGGTCTCCTACTCCTTCCTCCTCTCTATCTTCTGCCAAGAAGGACGCAGATCACGGCATCGAGACGTCGGATTGGTATTGTCCAGAATTGTGGTCTCGTCAGAAAGCCTTAGATCAGGAGACTAAAGCTTCTAAGTTGATTGTATGTCCGATTCTTGATTTCTATCGTCATATTTGATCAGCCAACTAATATCTTAAAAAAATAACAGGGTGATTTCAACCGAATCAAAGCCACTTTGGAATACTATTGTGCCAACGACCTTCAATACCATTCCAAATGGGTTCGCATCCTAGCAGACCATATCCTCCTGGTCGCGGAAGCTAAGGGACAACATTTGAACATTGCTGTTGCATATCATGTCTCGCAGTTGAAGGCGTCTAAATACCGTCAACACCTCGAGGTTAGTTATTGATAGCCGAGAAATGAAGAAGTTGTTCACCCATGCTAAAGTTCAAATGGAAATTTAGGCATCTCTTTGGGAGAGTGAATGTAAAAGAGCTTACGAGGAAGAATTGGAGAAGAATAGGCAGGGAAGTTTAAGGGGAAAGAGTAAGGTCCCAAGGACCGACGACGCATCTATTTCTAAGGGAACACACCCCATGAGCAAGAAAGGATCCGCCAGGAATAGCTTACCCGAAGATATGGCCCAAGAAAAGAGCAAAGATAAGGAGATCAACTTCAAACTGGTCGGGCCAGATGACTTTATCAAAACGCTGAAGATGCCCAAAGCAACTGAAGTAGAATATGTCGAGTCTTTTCGTCAACTTCGCGGCGATATCTTCCAAAGTAAGCCTCCGCATTAACCAAAAACTTCTTGGGAAATGAGTGTATGCCTTACCATGTGTATAACCATCGGATTTTATAGGTCTTCGAAGCCCCGGCAAACCGTATGATCCTCTTTTCTTTATGCGTAAGTTCGATGACGAAGTCGATACTGACCTAAGGACAGTGGTTCCATTCGATGGCCAGAAGATCCAACTGCCAGCCCAACCGCCCCCCGCGGAACCCATTGAAAATATAGAAGCCGAAGGGGTGATTGAAGATTATGACCTGATGGAGATCGATACGCCCAAAATTCCCGGGTATTTGAACACCAATGAAAAGTGCACAATGCAATGAATTTTCTTATGCATACGAACCACTATACCAAGCCTCATATAGAGGGATATTACACCCTCTTTTCCATGGTGGCTCTTTTTTTTTTTTTTTTTTTCTCTCCCTCGAAAACTTCAGTCTTCCTTTTTTTTTTTAACCCCCAAGAATATATATATTTCGTCCGTGGTTTCTTATCGAGGGCTTTGTTCCCCGAATCACTCGATGCCGGCCTCGAATCGAGAATGCGGACATATCTTTTCTCGGGTTCATTATGCTGGGCTGCTGAGGGTGTCTATAATGGTTGCTATACCATGGTCTGTGGTTGTCAGTGTGAGTAGAGACGATTACCTAACCTCCCTCCCCTGCCCAAGAGGACGCTGACTAACCGTGGATCTTGACATAGGTTTCATTTCTAGAGATCGAAGGCCCTGTTGTCCTTAGCATGTATGGTCCGTCTAGTCTATCATCGTGCCGTCCATACAAATGCAATATAAATACTGTCACATCAGCCCAAGAAGTGCAGGGCAAACAGCAAGTCCCGTAGACGTCATTGATGCAAAGGCCCCCAACGAAGTCGACAGTCCGTTGTATATGAACGGCGTGCGTTTCAACTCCGTCCGCCCACATAAATCCTCCTTTCCCCATCTCACCTTCTCACCTTCTTCCATCAGAAACAACCATCGCCATCAACCTGCACCAGACCCCATCATCAGTTCGAAACCATTGCTACCCATTGCTTCTGGTAAGGCATTCCTAGATGCTCTAGGCTTGACGGATATGAATCTGAGAATTGATTATCTAGAGACCTGCATCGAACAGCTGCTCTTCCAACCAAAAGCTTCTTCATCTACCTCTCATCACTTAACTACTAGTAAGCGTATAATCCCATTCCTACCCCCATCCCATCCACATCCACATCCACATCCACATCATCCGAATCCGATTTATCTCCCCTCTAACCTCCCCTCCATCCCTACAGTCAAAACCTGCATCAAAGCCTTCAAAATGTGTAGTATTTGGATCCACTTCAAGACTTGTGGTCATAATGATACTGAGTATCATCATCACATCCACTCGTGCCAGCGAAAGGGGTGTGAGAATCAACACGTCACGAAGAGGAATGTCCCTTGCCACGACTGCATCCGCACCGGCAAGTGGCGTATCGTTGACACCGGTACCCAGAGGTACGCCCTCGAGCGTGGGAAGGAAATGTTGCCAGTTATGATTGATTGAATCATTTTTTGGCTTTGCTTTTTCTCCTGCTTTCATGCGTGCATCATGGTAAGTTTAAAAATCATCATAAATTGGCGAGTTGTTTTTATAACTAACATATATCCTAATAATTACGACAGGGCGTTCAAACTTTCTGATATTCCTTTTAATGTGGCTTATACTGGGCCGCTCTGTCTTCTGTTTTTTCTATTCTTCTCTCGGTCATTATGGGGTTTTCTTTATACTAGAGATCAGTTAATGGTCTTTTCTTTATCCTAGAGATCAGTTAATGGTCTTTTTCTTCTTCTTCTGACAATATGGATTCAAGCATGGCGAAGGAGGTTATAGTAAGGATATCAATCCCGAAATAACGTCTCATACTTGTTCATTAAGAAGATATTTCCTATAGCAATACAAGGCCTTCAATCGAAGGCAAAATAACAGGGGATCAAGGTTCATCCAGTAAAACATGAGTTGATTGAACTCGAAACGTAATTAAGCTTCTAGATTGTAGTTGAATTGAAGTAAGATGCTACATATCATCCAGAAGCTTGTTTTCCAAGGTACACAGCTAGAATACTACACTTGAAAGACTACACCAGAGCAGAATTGAAAATCCTCATGCACGAATTAGGATTATAATATATACCTCTAGAGGCTCACATTAAACGCACCCAAATCGTACAAACGCTATCATACACCTTAAAAGGCCACGATAAAATATAATACACAAGATCAAAACATTTACAACATGCCCCTCCCACATACCTACAGCTCCGGAAACCCAGGATAAGCCGCGACACTATCCGAAATAACCACACACCCAAGCACACGCACCATTGGCTTGTACGTCGCCGACACAGCCGGCCAAATACACTCACGCTCAGTCCTATACTCGGAGGTATTCCACCAAAAGGTATAATTCATGTAATAATCAATGTAATCCGCCCCTGGCTGTTTAATTGCAAAATCCCTACAGGTGAATATCACCGGTTCCGACTCGGCGGGAGTGATATATCCGTCCTGCGCCATCACAAATTTTGCCTTTCGGGTTTCGTTTGGAAACAATTGGTCGGCGACCGTCTCTTCTAGAAACATGGGGCGCACGGTGTCCATTGTATTGCGGGTGGTGTGGTATGATAACCAAAGATACTCGACGGTCGCGGTCCAGCCATCGGAGAATACTTTACCGGACATCCAGCAGACGTAGTAGACTTGTCGCTTGTGGTCCCAAACCATTTCGAATCTTTGGTAGGGGTGTTCCGTTAGGGTTAAATATCCACCCAGGGTACTATTGCTAGGATCTATCAAGTCTATACTGAGGTATCTGCCGTGAAGATCTACCAAGGACTCGTTGAATATCTTCCAATAACCCTTCGTTGGGTGTATGACGGTCAGTGTTTGGCTTACTGTTGTCGGCGTGGCTGTCGATATAATCAGTCTAGTCGTCGACACCGCTAGATCTATCGATTCGTAGGGAACGGTTACAGTGACTATGTTGTAGGCCGTGGAGGTTTCTCGGGCTGGTACGGCGACTAAGCAGCCGGCGCTGAGATCGGCCAAGTCGAATGTGGCTAGGAGGAGTGGGGTTTTCGTCGGTACATCTCGATGCGTGTAAGTAAACTTTGTTGGCGGCATTCTGGTCCTCCGACGGCTACTAGAGCTTGCCTCGATAGTATAGGTTTTTGTCGAGGCGTATACTGTCGACGTACATGTGTAGACAACCTTCGTGGTGACATCTATAAAAGTCAAACTAAGAGTTCCAGTGGCAGTGGAAAACTCAAAAGTCGATGCTATCGAGACGGTCCCCGTGTACCCCAGCAGACTTGAGCAGAAAGGCTCATAGGCGAAGTTGGTCACTATGGCGTGGACGAGAGTTACGGCGGTTAGGTTGAGTGAAGGCGGGTACGAGGATTGTGAAATGTAGTCAGAGGTTGGCTTTGGATCTGGGGATGTATTGTAGTCGGCGGGGAGTGCGGCTGTTGTAGTTATGTTGATATCGCTACTGCTGATGCTGGAAGTGGCGATATGTGTTAATGTTGACGTTTCGCTTCCGAGGGTGGAAGATAAAATGCATCTGGTGAATTGAAGGGCTGATAGAACTACCTTCGGCTTGAAATACTGGAGGAAGGACATGATTGTATTATTCTGGAGGTTGATGTGAGAACTCGGGGATAGTGTCGGCTAGCTGGCCTTTTACACTTCAGTAGATATTATAATATATCAATTCAGGGGATAGATCTCCTGTACATGATGTCCGAGATATATATCGGTATGGTTTCATAGATGTATGTAGTCATAGTGACAATAAATATAGCGGTCGTTGTGACGTCGCGTGTGCATACGATCATAGAGAGATGTGAACTGATATCCCCTCATACGCTCATACACAGATTAGACCTACGAAAAACAACCCCTTGATTAATATCCACAATGAATTAATATCCTATATCGATACTTATAAGTAAGTTTCTCCCAGGCTGTGTGTGAGAACCTCGACGGACCTATCGAATCACCTAGTCGTATCATATCTTCTCCGCCAACCTCCCCGCCCAAGCCTTATAATACCCACTATCGGTCCACTCCTTAGTCACAAGCTGTCTCAAAGCAACCAGCGGCGCCTTCGGAACCCCAATTTCAATCAACCTTCTCGCCACCTTCACCGACCCGCAGATGCAAACATACTGGAGCGGCGTCCACTTCGTCTTATCGTCTGGATCCGTGCTCGCCCCACTTTCCACCAAAAAATCGATTATTTTGAGATAAGCAGCTATTTGGCTGTCCCTTAAATTACTAAATATGGGGAAACTGTGTACGGCGCCGGGTCTTTTGCATGTAAGGTCGGGGTCTGCGCCGGCTCCTATGAGGATTTTGACGGCTTTGATATTCCCGGATGCTACCGCGACGTGCAGAGCCGTGAGTCCGCGTTCGTTCATTGAGTTAGGATCCGCGCCGGCGGATAGTAAAATTTCTAGAGTATCCTCGTTTCCTAACCACGTAGCTGCGTGCAATAACGGTGGCCCTCTTCCCCCGACTGAATGGTTGACATCAGCACCTTCGTGGATTAAAACGGCCACCAGTTCTGATTTTCCTAATGTCGTGAAGACGCTTATGGGACTTAATCCCTTGGAAGTTTCCGCCAGAAGTTTCCCATCTGGGACGGATAGGTTCTCTTTGATACCGTCGTCAAAAGAGGGAGTATCAAGTCTCCAGACGTTGTCGTAGGCTTCAGTGTATGAATTCATGTAATCCAGGCCGATGACCAACATCTGGGCTTTGGAACGTGCAGCCTTCATCGCAGCGATTGTACTTCTCAACCGTTGCGCTTCTCTTGAGCCTCCGTTCATAACGCAGGACGTTACGAGACATATTTTACACACCGAGGGTGGTGGTGGTGGCGGCGGCGGCGCCTGTTGTGGCCGCGGTGGAGATGTAACTTCATACCTCCCAGGCGTCTGTCGTGAATTGAAACGGTAAAAATCGGCAGCATCGATATGTTCAGGTCCACAGAGACGTGGATCAATCGTCAAATTTTCCAATCCAGGGACCGTTGGCGCCGAATTCTCAACCCTGTCGCTTCTCCCGCCATATGTTGTAATAGAGGTTTCGGAGGGGTTCACGGGTGCACCTCTGGCTGAGTTATCATAGCCGCGAATGGGTTTACCTTCTACCCTTTGGGATTCAACTGAGAATGGATGGGTATAGGGGGTATTGCGTTCTGCCATCGCGGTTACTTTGAAGTTGAAGGGGTTATGGAGATATAATGTTATCAGGTGTCGTTAATCATGCGAAGGTGGAGAGAGGCTGAGATAATTGGAACGCGGCTCCGTTAGGTTGAATCGAGGATCTAGCCTAACCGATTGGGTATCCCTGCTCGAGGCTTCCTTCCCCCTTGTTAGTTCCATCCAGTAGATAGAGCTGAGGTTTGGGGTATCCCTGCTCGTCTGTGCGATGGGATGGTGAACAAACGTTGCATATTGGCAGCTGGGAGTGTTGTCTTTAGTGGTGTAGTCAGTAGATGTGAGGTATCGTATGCATGTCGATAGTTCTGTATAGTAGGGATGGCTTCACAAAGCAAACCGTATTGCTGAGCTTCTGATTTGATTCCCTTCTACTTCTCAACCTCCTTTCCCTTCACTCATTTTATCATTTCCGTCTTATCCAACCAACGACACCGCCTTCGCATTGTATCCACTCGTCCCACCTTCGTCGTCGAACCGGATCCATAGATCTTTACATGAATTGCCCATCTTGAAGCTCCAAAGAAAACAAAAAACAATCCTCCTAAACCCACTCATCACAATGGAAACCACAATCATCGCCAACGCTATCAGGCCAAAGGCCGGCAGTTCTCCCAAGAAGGGAACAAAGTTCCATGACCACACCCTTCACGTCAGTATCAATCCCACCTGGCACAAGGCTCAATTCCTATGAAACTTCCAACTGATGATCTCATTTATTACTCCAGTTTGCTCATGAGATCATCAAGGGGTCTCAATACCGCCAGATCCTGAGTCGATGGCACTGGGCCATCCTCGAGAAGGTCGAGCGTTACTACAATCCGAGGGATGGTATGGCTGATGATGAAGCCAAAGCCATCGAGAAGAATGCGATTAAACTCGCTGAAGGGGTTTGGGTCTGCATGGCCTTGTTCTTTGTCTACTGCAATCGTTGATTAATGCATGAACTAATATAAACTCTTTAATGAAAAGATCAAATACTATACCGGAAATGAAGACCCAAGCCGTAACAAGAAACGTACCCTTGGTGATGTCGAAGAGTCTGAGGAGTTTGGGGACGATGGCTTCGCTAAGAGGCCTTGTACTGTAAGTCGATATACCTAGCTGCCAGGGGATGTGGTCACTAACCTATCTCCTCGTATCAAGAAGAAACCCGTCTCTATCAAAGAGATGGCTGATGCCGGATTGGGCTTCAAGCTCGACTGGAACAGCCAGGACAAAGACGTTGCCGTCTTGGAACGTCCAGAAGACGGCGACGTAGTGATGACCGGACTCGAAGCCCTCCCTTCCGGGTCGAAGGATGGGGAGGCTGATGATGAAGAAGATGGAGATGGGGGTCTAGATTTAGATCTGGAGAAAAGCGACTGTTTTGGGTATAGGAAGGAGACCCGGCGCCTGACGAGGTCTCCTCACAGCCTTCGCAAGAAGCTTCTCCGGAAGCTCTTGATGTCTGCCAGACCCGGTGCTGTCTAGATTTAGTGTATTAACTTAGCATCTCTCGGAGCGTGCAGTGTAGCTCCTTCACGCTCTATCTTTTATCCCACTGTTATCAAGATAAAGATCCAAAGGGATATCATCTAAAACATTCCCATTCTGACTCTCTAATTTACAGAAACAAGTACTTATACACAATATGTACCCTCCACCTGAGTAAGTAGTAAATAACCATCAATCACAGGCAAAGTAACTCGGATACCCCCTCCTCGGCGGCCTCCCATCATCATCATAATACCCAAAGTTGTAATCATCCGCATCTTCGTCCTCCTCCTTCAAATCCGGGTTTATCTTCCTAGGCTTCACGCCAGAATACCTATTCGCCCCTCCCAGCACAAGATAAACCGCATCTTCAGCCCTCCTCCCAACCTCCAAAATATCTTCCTTGTTATCCAAAAACGAAATCTTCCCATCTGGTGCAGCAAACTCCCAAACCCTCCCGGCCCCCCTCTTCTCCTTCCTCTCCTTCTCCTTCTCCTTCTCCTCACCATGAGCACCATCACCACCAGTACTCTCACCCCGGCGAGCAGCATCCATCCAACACCTACAACTAGTATCCCTATCCCCTCCACACCCCCCAAACCCACGCCCCATAACCTCCCTAATATGCTCCCTAATCCTCACCACCTCGTCCGACAACTGACAGTACATATGCATCAACTCCGTCTCCCTCGCAATCAAGATCTTTTCCTCCTGGTAAGTATTCCAACTACTAAGCCTTATCAACTCCCGACAGATCTTCTGAGTATGAGCGCAGTAAGTCCGAAACCTTTCAGCATATCTGTTACAGTCCTCCTGTGCCTTTTGGAGGAAGTTTATATGCTCCGTGCGGGGGTCTATTGAAGTCACCGCGGCCAGGCTGGTGGGGGGTTCTGTGGCTTCTACGGACGGGTTGGGGTTATGCAGGAGAAGCATCTTTTTGGTTCTTTCGAGGATGGTGGATTTGGTGGCTTTGAGGTGGGATCGGATGGTGAACATTTGGAGATGCTTTTGAAGCGGAGATTTAAGGTCTTGCTTGCCCTCGAGGTGGACCTCTGCTGCGAGACAACTTGTTTCCTCTTTACGGGTATCCTTAAGTGGTATATTGAGAATCCACAATAGGAGATCTGGTGTCGGAAGCAATCGTAACAATGGTTTAAGCCTCGTAATTCGATACAGTTGTAACTTCCACCAAACTACCTACATCCAGCTCAAATTTAAATAACCACTCTATAAACAGCGTCCCGTTCCACACCCGGCTTACACATCTGCATAATCGTACAGGCTTTACCCGTGCTAATATAACCTAATTACCTAATTATCTATAATAGAACTACCCAAATCCAAACTAACACATGCATATAATATACAGCGAATAACAAAAAAGGATATCCTAAAATAATAGAATTCCAGAATCTTATATATATATTCCTAAAGCTTATAGCTAACTAGCTAAATCTCCCTATCTACACGAGAAAGAAAAAACCACGAAACAAATTACCTTTAAATCTAATTAAAAAGGGTTTGATACATATGGTCGCGTTCACAAGTTTGATATATCAATAGCGTTGAATTCATACGATATATATAGCGTTAAGTCTCGTGCGCAGGTAATCACCAACTTTGTTGACTTCGGAGATAAAGCTAGAAGCCCTTTTATCTAGATTCAACCTGTCATATTGCTTCATATTGCTATTTTGACCACAACAGTCATAGATTCAACTAAAATACATGCTCTCTCAGTAATAACTACCCAAAGAATATACACCCAACACTAGAATCGCGAATATACCAGTGCTCGCAAACAAAAGATGCCATTTCAGAAAAGAAAAAAACGCCCTCCAACCTCACATAGTGAATGATAGTGTCCAAAAAGATGATAAAAAGCAGTACCCATGTGCCATAATAAAGAGAGCCAGAGCGAAGCGGGGAAATAATGCGCGACCATTCAGCTATAGCTCCCATAAAAACCCCACAACCCAATCGAATTGAATCGTCCCAATTTATAACAATAACAGAATATATACCACGATTCCCCTTTACTCTCTAACTGGTGTCTTCCCCTTCCCCACCTCGCCTTCTGCAGGCTCCTTCTTCTCAACCCTCACGATGTCTCTGCTTAATAAAGCTCTCAGCGACTCTGTGATCTCGGGCCCATCTTTGTCGGCTGCCTTCCCCTTAGCAGCGGCTGTGGAGTTTTCCGATGAAGCAGACGGAGCTAAACTAGTGGTCCTCCGATGTGTCAACTTGATCATCGGGGTCGCAGTCCCAGGACTTGGGAACCCGTTCCTCCGATCCGAGGCCTCGACTGTTCTTTGGAATTTATAGAACAGGGCTTCGGCCCGTATGAGTGTCGAATTCAACTCAATTGTTCCCGAAAGTTCGTTAATGTATTTCAGGACCTCGTCAAAATGTTGCAAGTCTATTTAACATCAACGTGTTAGCTCATCCAACTCTCACACCAATGCAGAAGAAACATAGAAACTTACGATCCATAATAACCGCTCGATGCCTCTCCAACACCGCCAACGTAACGAACAGGTGAAACTGTCCGCTTAAGTAATTCGTCCACATGCTTTCCCACAACCTTAACACATCATTCCATTCGAACTCTCTCTTGTACCACACCAGAATCATCCTAAAGAAGAAGAAGAAATTTGTGCTCTCGGCTTTCTCCAAGTGTTTCCATAACACGGGGTCCATGAGCATAACTAGTTGATCAAGTGTTACTAGCTGCGCCCTCATGCCGCTCTGGTCGCGTAAGAAGTTTCGTTCCATTCTCTCCATGAAACCGACGAAGGCCCAGAATGCAACTGCGTCATCTTGGAAGACGGCGTAGATTGGGGCGAGAAGGTCGGACATTCCCTGGACGTAGCCGAGGGTAGTGTTGTATTCGTTGTAAGTGAGAAGCATGTCCTTCATCTGCTCGAGATGGACGTTGGTGCCAATAGTTGAGTACTGGGAATCCGGATCCGGGTGAGGGGTATCCTCGCCAGCGAATATGGGAATATTGCGGTCGGTCCGATGAACGTCCTTTTCTGTAATGTCCGTTCCAGTTATTAGCATGTGGTCGTATAGAATTGTATCCAAGACTAGAGGTAATTACCTATCCGGTTCTTTTGATCCCTCCAATACTCGCCGGCTTCACCCTGCCCTTCCCGCCTAGAGAGGTCGTCCCACCACTTCCCTTTCAGTCTTACGTACTCGTCCCTCCGACTGTTCATCAAGGCTGCTCTCTCGTCCTTCGTACTATCCCAGGGGTACACCTCTAGCAGGAACAACCATGCCTCCTTTCTGACTGCTGGGTCGCACCCACCGTGGAATATCCTCTCTTTTACTTCATCCACAGTGATTTCAAGTCTTCCCGTAGTCTTGTTCCACCAAGAGCTCCACTCCTTCATATCCACAACCCGTCTCCTATCGCTGTCTGCTCTGATATTACCAGCCTCTATATCTAATATTTCGAATTCCCCAACCGCACTATCCTCCATTTCCATCATATCTTCTCTCTTCCACACGATCTTTGCGCGTTCCTTCTCGCTCTGCTCAGCTATACCCATCGCCCATCGCGCCAGGTATAACCTCGCAGAGTCAAAGTCGTCTTGTAGGCTGATAACATCGGGATTCTTTAGCAACTTCCTAACTTGCGGCGGTAAACTCGGGTTATCGAGGATGTTGCTCGCTGTTTGTCTGGAGAATTGCGTGACTTTGGCGAACTTTTCTAATAGAGTCCATCGCGCAGATTTTATTGCTTTTGTGAACGGGTCCATCACCGCAGCCGTGATATCGTTGCTTCCGCTGGCAGTCGCGACCTCCCTGTCTCTTCCCGCTGTAGAATCTATGACGGGTTTCTGACCGAACGACAGCAAGTCGTCCTTGGTAGGGTCGACAAGGTATACAGTCCTTTCCACCTGGCTTCGTTCGACCGTGACATATCGCTTCAACCATCGTAAAACCTCATCTCCACCCCAGAACAACTCGCCATTCTCACCAAACGGGTCGAAGTTCTTTTGAGTCCTAGCTTTCGATTGGGCGATTGTGGACGCGCATTCCGAATCGTGAAAGAACAACGCAGGGAAGGAATCGCCACTTCTCGAATTGATAACAATACTGCCCCACCACCAACCAAGGCTCGGAGGTCTAACGAGTAGAGAGTAAATTTGGGAGACGGGGACGGAGAAAGAGTATGATCCTAACGGTGAGCTACCGGTGGAGATTGGAGGAGGTGGGACGAGGTATGTTTGTTTCGGCGGGACGGAGGTATCAAGTAAATCGACCTTGACGTAGGTATCGTAGGCCGAACCTAGGGCTGATTCGGGCAGCCAGGCTAGAAGGAGGTTTGATGGGTTTACGACTGGAGATGATGCTGTGGACCGGGGTTCGCTGGTAGGCGGTTTTTGTTGGATGAGGGCTATGAAGCCGGGGATATTATCTTTAGCTGATGGCGTGGGATGCACGTAAACCTGCATGCACTAGTTAGTATTTAAAGTATTTTTTTTTAAATGTTTTAAAATATGTATTTAAGAAAATGGAGGTTATCGTACTTTACTTTTAGTGTATAGCAGCTTCACGCCTCTACCGGTGGAGGTATGGGTAATTGTGCTGTAATCCTCGTCATCTTCGGATAAATCGTAGAAGGAGGCCGTGGGAGAGGCCGGCGGAGTAAATTCTTCAGGCATGGCGAAAACGAGTGTAATCCGTAGAACCTCCGGATTTCAGATCAACGGAGTCTTTGGGAGTAATATGAAATTGGGGGAGTTTGGAGAGATTGAGGAGGTTTGAGGGTTGAAGTTGAGGTTGAAGGTGACGTTTGGCGATGAGCTTCGGCCGGGATGTGGCGGGGCAGCAAGCAGAAGTCGGAGCTTCACAACGCCGTTTGAAGGGTGCTTGTTTATAACTATAACCTTTACAGTAGAATCAACGGGGACAGAACATGGACAGTAAGTAAGTAATTATAATACACAAGAAAGACACCGCTGAGTAAAACCAGTTTGGAGGCTCCGAGATAGTATAATGTGATATCAAAGCGCAGATGGGGTGATCGTGCCAATTAGCGTGGTGGCTCAGAAGGGCAGCTTGCGTAAGTCAGCTGCGACGGCAGAGTGGCACTCGCGCAGAAGTGACGAATGAATCCCACCCCCAATTCGATCAGGCGGAGGGCAAGACGGATAATAATATTTTCAAGATGGTTCAAGGGTCGAGAGACAATACGAAGGGACTGGCCTGAGCTAATACTGTGTATGTACATACATACATACACACATGTATTGGAGGTAGTAGCTTGGGTTAGCGGGCTTGAACAAGCATCCGGTGCCGTGGGGCGCGCGTCGGCTCGAATGGACGAATTCCAGGCATCTTGCATGTACACGCACTAGCCAGTTCAGTTGGCTGGTTCTGGTTAGCTTCGTAGCATGCATACCACGATGAAAGTAGTGATAGTAGCACTAATAGTAATAGGAATAGTAATAATAGTAATAACGGTAGAAGGGCATAGGGTAGTGTACAAGTGTGTGTGAATGTGAACAGTATCGCTAGAAACGACAATAAAGCGTATATCGTACAGTAAATCACTTTTATGCGTACGCCCGACCCTGGGGCAGCAGTTCGTGCTCCTCTTCGATCTCGATAGTCTGGTGCGAGCCTGTCATGGAGAACAAAAAAGTAGTTAGCATTAGCATTAGCATTGGCATTGGCACTGGCATTGCCGTTAATGTCGGGATGATTATTATAACTAGCGTCTCGCGATATAAAACCACGGTCGGCTAGTCGGCGCCACTCACGTTTCTTGGTTTTCCGCTTGACATCTGCCTCCGATCTCTTTCTCTTGAGGTCCTTCGCGGACGGTTTGACAACCTTGGCTGGCGGTCGCTCGGAATCGTCGCTTTCGGATTCGCTGTCAGAGGCTCCTTCCGAGTCATCTTCGCTGTCGAATTCGCCGTCGTCTTCCTCTTCAAAGTCCGATGCTCCACTTTCTTCCCCTTCCTCATCGTCGTCGTCTTCTTCGTCGCTGGCTTCTTCGTTGTTATCTCCCTTGAGCCAGTCATTGAAGTCTTCCATGTCTTCGATATCGCTCTCCCCCTCGTCACCACTAACGTACTCCACCATTCCATCTTCCAAATCGGCGCCCTCGCCTTCTTCCTCAAGCTCCTCCTCCTCCTCTCCATCAAAGTCATCGTCTCTTTCTGCCTCTCCACCTTTTTCCAAGGCTCTGAGGACCTTCTTCCAGACACCTTCCTCCACGTTCAATGGCTTGTCGCCGTAAGCACCACTCCTCAGCCTCTCCACCAACTCTTTCTCAATCTGTCTCTCGAGTCTGGCAGCAGCCAATGCCTTCCTTTCTCTTGTCGCTTCACGTCTTCGGATCTTGGGAGCTCGAACGGGCACCATCTTCTCACCCAACATAGCTGCCTCCTCCTTCTCGACCCTTCTGGCCTTGATCGCCACCTGCACCAACCTGGTAAGCCTCTGCTTGCATTTGTGCACCAAGAACTTTGGCCAGTAGATCAGTCTCTCGTCGAGCTGTTCCAGCGCCTTGACATAGTTCTCGCTGAGTAGGATCCTTTCCCATGTTTTGCTCGGTAGGTGGGCTCGTTCGATGGTCTTCATGTAGAGGTACAGCCGTCCATTGGCAGGGTCAGCGCGAACGGTGGCATACCGAGAATTCGCCAACGGACAGGACTGGCGGTTGCAAAGACCGGTGACATTGTATTCGTTCCTGCAGAAGGTGGCAGTCTTGAGCGGCGTGGTGAGTTTGAAGGCGCAGAACTGGTGGGAGATGATCTGCCAGACGATTTCGTCGGACGCCATGACGGTAGGTTTTCTTTAAAGACGATGCAATCGAATGTAATGACGATGCCGACTGTGCTATCGTGACCCTCCAATACCTGGAGAAGAAAAAAAAAAAAAAAAAGAAGATAGTGGTGATAGTGGTTGATAGAAACCAGCTGATTGGACGGAGCAGCTGTCGCAGAAAAAAAAAGTCGAGCCCAAAAAAAGCCCCGTCGAAAAAATTGTCTGTGGCCCAAAACGGAAGGCCGCGCCAAGACTTGGGCGTGTGGAGCCGCTTACGATGTCCGTTCTGGAACATCTCCTCTCCGAAAGAACAGCTTCTTTGGCCTCAGCCAACCTCCCTTCTCATCGACACCCCTCTTCAACAGAGCTTCCCACCGACCCCTGAAAAGTACTAGGTACTTGGTATCCTTAATAAACCCCCAGCCCGCTCGCTATCGTGTCCTCGCTCGACCCAAGCAGACAGAAAATTCGAATTCTACGGTGTCCACGATGTCCTACTGGTCCAAATTCACTCAGGCGGCTTCCACCAAGGTTGCCAACTTCAAGCCCCCAAGCTTTACTGTCATCAGCAGTGATGCCGACCACGCTGAACAGGAGGACGAATCCGCCGTTTCCAGGGCCCTCCGTACGTACTACAAGGAGAAGGATGGCTTCGTTCCGGACTGGCTCGCCCCTGCTGCCGTCTCTCCCATGATCCCGCAGAATCCGCAGATGGGGGCTCCCCAGCGTCAGGCAGCTCCGGCACAGATGGCAACTGGTGGTTCACCGGCCATGTTGGGTGATATTTTCGGAGATGGTCCTGCTAAGGCTGCTCCACAGCCGTTGCCAATGCGTAGCGGAATGCAGTCTGCACCACCTGTCCAACACCAACAGCACCAACCCCCACCGCCTCCTCAACCTCAACAGCCTCAACAACCTCAGCAAGCACCTCCCTCGCAACGCCAACCGATGGGTCTCCCCGGCGGCCCGAGAGGTGGAGTGAAGCCTTTCATGGCCTTGAAGAGGGAACAGCAACAGAGACAACAAACCCAAACTGCTCCACCGCAACAGCATCATCAGCCGCCGCCACCGGCTGCCGCTCCCCGTCAACAATCTTATGGACCTGGACCCCCTCAGCCTAGCGGGGGACGAGCACAACCACCACCGTCGGGGTATGGTAATCCGGCGGGAGGAAGAAGGGGATTCGCTGCTGCAGCGGGAGAAACTGGTGGTAGGTCTTCGGCCCCTTCCGGACAGTCGGGAGGTAGGGCCCCACCAGCTAACGACAAGCCTGTTATGTCAGCAACAGCACCGTGGAGCGGAGGTGGTGATGACTTCTCAGGATACGGAGGTACTCCAGGTTACTATGGCAGATAAGGTATCAGAGGTTCTGTGTTCTTGTATGTATATTGGGGGGTTTTCTTGGGAGGATCGAAACAGGTTTCTTCTTCTTCTTCTTCCTTTTCCTTTTTTCGATTGTGATGGACCTTTTTATTTTTATTTTTTTGATTTAGATCTCTGTTACAAAGCGAGTGCATTTCTCAGGCGTTTGATTTATTGTAGCCTCAATGACAGCAATTTATCAGTCATGAATCCCCCCCCTCTCCGGAAACTTGTTGATTACATACGCATTTCCGTAGGACTGCACGGCGTTTGAATTCCTCCTGGATCTATGACCACGCTGCCGCACCGGATTTGTGATCCGTATCGCCCACCAAGAGTACAAAACCTTGCGTCTATTACGGTCGGTCGGCAACCCACGTCTACACCCATGGACCAGAAACGTCTAGAGGACACTGCACTATCCCCAACTATAATGTATTCTAAGCTGAATTTTGCAAAGTACTAGTCTGATTTGGAATAGAAGGCCCAAGAAATATAGTTCCCAGTTCAAATCCTAAGCCCCTTGGCATCGTGTAAGTTCATGCATGATACCAAATCCGATTAGAATCATAAGTCCAGACTTCGATAGCCATCAGTGGAGTGGCCAAGGTACATACGGTCAACCTCAGCCGGTCAGCCACAATAATATAGTCTTATCTGTAGTTAGCCACACATCACATTCATGCCCTAGGCATCCCCCTTACATGAAACCAACCTGCTAGAGGGACTAATTATACGTATATGTTTAACTAGTAGATAGGTATCCCTTGCTTCAGTCACGTACTGCAATGCAACTCAATCTGAACTTCCTCACTCCCCTGTAACCTAAAAGTGGCGAGGCTATGAAGAAAAAAAACAGATATCTAGTAAGATTAAGGCAAATTTTAACTGCGAGGGCTAGTTATGATCCGAAAAAAATCCTGCAATTGAGGCTATTGCCAGGGATCTTCGCTACATAGGATCACAGAATAATATTGATAAATGATGATATCATGATGTTCATTTTTGTGAGAGTGGATCGGGTAGAGGTTCCCCAACCGTTGTCGAGAAGGAAATCCCAAAGCTGAACTGCTATTTATAATTATAAGTTTGGGGATTCCCCAGCTGAGGCAAAGTCAAAGAAATTTGTCTGTCTCAGGGGATCCTGAGGGGCCGAAATGACCTGTGCTTGGCGAGTTCATGCAGGTTGTCTTCCTTCGAAATTCCCTCGTGATTTTGAGATTGGTCCTGCAAGCACCACAGAGCAGGTGCCTTACCTAGGCTACAATATGCTGCCACTGAGATACCTGAGGTACAAGGTGAATGCACGAGAACCACGATTTGATGCCCTGCTAGCATGCTTTGCTAGGCGCGGGGTAGGGTTCGAGAAGGTGTTGATGATGTTGTATTTTATGAGTATACCCGGTGTTTCATCGGACTTAGGGTAAAATTCCCAGTTCTCCGAGTTCATGAATCCAAGGTGGAGAAGACGTTGAAACATGTTACAAGTGATCCCGGGAGAAGGGTATCTCCCGTCTTCGTGTTTCGAGATTTTTTATTGAAGATTCCAGGATATAATTCTTAAAATGCCATCCTGGGATCCTGGTACACCGTTGCTTAAGGAGACTTCTTTTTGAGAAAGAAGCTCCGAGCCCGCGCTCGTGCTCAATTGCAAGGCAAGATATCACAATCAGTTCACAAACAGTTCTGAAGCACCCTCCTGTGAAAGGCTTCAAAACCGGGAAATTCGGTAAATATAGTTGTCTCCTTTCTCGAAGCGCCTTATAAAATTGAAAGGAGATGTAGATATGGCCCCTGAGCTTCCCGCTTATCAGAAACGTGGGAGTTCGTGCGCGTGCATTGTCGCGCAAGATTGCCGAAAAGGAGATATACGAGAGGCCCTCCTCGAGGCTTTTGCGTTGTCGTGAGGTTGTGCGTATGCGTGTGTCCTCCAGGCAGACATCCACACTTTCAACTTCACCGTCCGGCTGTTGGTGTCGGATGCATCAAGACCGTTTCACAGACCTGTCGAAACAGCCGAAGGAGGCCGTGTTCTCCATATCATCATCACCTGGCCATTGCAGAAATAGCATGCGACATCGATTAAGGTGCATTCTCGGCTCCACTCCCCGCACGCGCGGTAGGGGGCCATCGCAAACGTAAGATAAGGAATACACACACCCACGAGCTAACTAACGACGTCTTTTAGAGCAATGGGGGGTTTTCGCAAGAGATGAGAGAATCCTCTCATGCAACGTCGTGTTCGATCACATTGCCCTGTACCCATTTTTGGGTGCGGGTGGTGGAAACGTCTATCTGAAACCTGCAGGTACGGCTCAGATTGAACAAGGAGCTGCTATTCGTACCTTGCATAAGCTGCCGGCCTCCCCCAGTGAGCAGCTCTTTTGCTAGTACGCTCACTCGCTGGGCAAGAGCTAAAGGCATCCAACGAGAGATCGAGTACGGATTACCATGGGCAGCGGGTAGGAAAATCCAGGCTATGGTCGATTATTTGGCAGATTCTAAAACATGCGACAGCGACCGACTGAACCTGGCGGCTCCGCATGTCGAGACAACTGATTCCTACGCTTGACGGTTTTTTTTTTGACATCACCGCGTGGCCATGCATCCTCAAACAGACGCTGGACAGCTATTCTGTTACTTGAAGAATCTGCAGAGGGGGGAAAAAAAAAATGCAGCAGATTGTCGAAATAGGGAAGGTCAAAGATCAAAAATTCCTGAAGCAGACCCGAAACTGCCCTTCTGGGGCGAAGGCCGAAGTTTCAGGACCAAAAGTTGCATACAACATCATTTCCGCCAACATTCGCACAGAGAAATGTCCGCATTCTTCCCAGGATGGGCAATCCCTTGCAGGGCAAAAGTGAAGTGTGGCTCAAAAACGCTAACTTCCGGCGATGGCACAGCAGCTTGCCCACGGAGTGCTTAAGGGAACGGATGATTGGACGAGAAACTGCGAACGGCTGAAGGAACGTCCAACCATTTCCTTTCCACCTCGGCCATGAGCCAGGGTACGTTCACGTGGAGCCCACCGAGACGAGAGTAACTGGTTTCAAGCAAAGAGCGGGAGCCAGTCACTGGCCAGTTTTGCATTGAGACGATAGCTTGCTGAGTTGTCACCATTTGTTAGGCGAAAGCTCATTCCGCGACTGTGGTTGGTCAGAATGATTCCTTGACGGCCCTGGCATTGGCAGGGGAGGCGGCCATAACCAGCCTAGTCGAAGGCTTGTTCCTGCAAAAGAACTGTTCTGTCAAGCAGACAATCTGGGAACACCCCCGGCCCTGTTGCACCCGCAATTCGCCCAATGACAGGCCTTAATTCTCCCTTTTCTCTTCATCCATGTTTCCTTCTTCTCAAACTGCTCTTTTTTTTTTTCTCCTCCGCATCATTGCGTCGATACACATCTTTTCCCTTCCCCTTCCGTCTCGTCTTTTGATTTGCCAGTCCTTTTCTTTTCTTTGCGCGTGCTCGTTGGCCAGTTACTTTTAATTCTCCCCCCGTGCCCGTTCTGCTTCTTGCTTAAGTTCCCCGAAGTTCACAAAGACGTGTAAAACATTGTCAGCCAGTCATTCCTTACCACCAGCCCAGTACAAATCACTTTGCTATCATCTGAACCTTGATTCGATTCGGTGCAGATACTATTTTACCACTCGTTTCCCCATCGTCACTTTGCCTTCTCTTCTCTCTTTTCTTCTTCTTTTTTTCCCTCGGGCTTTTCTTATTTCTTTTCTCGGTGTAGTCTTGTAGTTTGGTTCGACATTCTGTATATCATTCGCGGCACTTGTCTTCTACCGTCGCAGTCGGCCATTCATACGTATTGTAACTTTCTTTGGCTTATTTTTTCTTCTTATCTTATTTCTTTATATATTCCCACATCGACACCCTCTCGAGCTCTAACGGCAGCCGGTTTCAAGTCGTCTCACGCCTCTAATCTGCATTATAGCTTATCAACATACTTAGGTATTAGATCTTTGGGTTCCCTTGACTTTGAGGGCATACTCATTATCGAATAAACCTAATCATCCCATAAACTTACAACCATACACATACATTGAACAACCATGTCGAATTCTACTTTCACAATGAACACACAATACACTCCACAATTGCCACCTACAGTATGGCAACCAAGGCCCCGCTCTCAGATCACACCACCAGTCGAGGTTCTCTATCATTACGTCCGACTTTTCGCTTCCCAGAACAAGCTGACACAGGCATGGCACATCCTCCGATGGCTCCACTCTGCATACTCAGTCGCCGCTACTAGAGACTCGAGTAGAAAGATCACTACCAACGTTCAAATGCTCCAACAATGCATCGAGAAGGGGTGGCTTTTCGCCAGCAGCGGACCAGCTCCTAAATTCGAAGGTCTCCGAAGTATCATCGTTCCAGCCTTGCCTGCCACACCCGAGTCTTTTGTCCCACCAATCGACCTCTTGTATAACTACGTCGATGAATTGAACAAGATGGGACTCACTAAGACTTGCTGGCACCTCTTCGAGTGGCTGCAGACTGCTTTCAACCAAGCTTGCAAACGTGATATGAACCCTTACTCTACTGGACCAGTCGCCACTGCTCTCAAGAATGCGCTCGCCACCAACCGCATTGTTGCTAGCCCAAGAGATGTTCCTTACATGCAAGACTTCTGCCGTCAACGCAGCGCTATCGATTTCACTTCACAATATGTTACTTGGTTTGTGAATGATTCGATGTGGGACAGAATTCCACCCCGCTTCCAGCTCGATATGCTCGAGGTTGGACGGTTCCCGGAAACCCCACGAAATCGATACGGGCAATGCATGACCCCACCATGCCCCCACAAGGCTTATAAGAAGGCCTTGTTGGCTGAAGGTGGTTGTGAATGCGCTGACCGCGAAGACGTTGCATGGGATGAGCTACCTGCCTTTGAAGCTGCCCTTGTCGAGGAGCACAAGCAGGAAGCTGCCAGCAACAGCGATGACGAGGCCTCTGTTACTGATGCCAGCACCGTTGTTGGTGAGGAAATTGATCCTCGCGATGCGGACGCTGACAGTGCCTACGGTTCTGATAGCGAACACTCTGCTACTTCTGACGAAGCTCCAAAGACGCTTGGTGTCAAGGGATCCGCTGTATATACCCCACCATCTCTTTCTTTGGTCGTCTCTCAAGCTCGGGCCACCCGCAACCAAAAGCACACAGCTTCTGAGCGTCAGCGAATTCACCAGGAGGTCCTTGAACAGTGGATCATGAAAACTAACCTTGCTACCGGACAAAAGCGAGGCCGAATTCCTTCTCTTGTTTCTTCATCCGACTGTCGTCGCCACAGCACTGCTTCTGAAGAAGATGATACAAGGTCTCCAAAAAGACTCAGGAAGCATTAAACATCCCTCTTCTTCTTCTCTCTCTCTCTCATATACCACAATCAAGGGTCCCATCTTCTCCTTGACAAAAGTACTTATGTCTATTTTCCAAATACCTCGGAGGCGTTTTCCGTTTTACATTCCTTTACATTCCCGGTTCGCAATTCTTCGGCATAGTTGGTTCATTCACCCTTTTCAAACTACTTTTGGCGTTATTTTGTAATAGACTTGGCGGATATCCGTTGCTTTCTTACATTCCTTTGGTGCACCTCGTTTCACTTTTCGTTCTCCCTCTTCGAATCTTTGCTTCGGGCAGTTTTTTTTTTCAATTTTTCAATTTTTCTTGCTTCTGCTTCGTTTTATACCACTTCTAACGACCCTTTGATATCCTTTTTTTTTGTTTCTTCACATTCTGCAAAGTTTTCCTCTCTCTACCTTCCAGGATCACTCCGGTTATTTTTGGAGTCTGGATTGGACGAATTTTCTTTATATACCAGTGGCGGTTTTTGTTCACAATTTTACTCTTCCTGCCTTCCTCGCAAACTGCATCTTTTTCTTCGTCCTCGCATTACTATTTTTCCGCGCTGCTGTCCTCTGCTTTGGTTGCGAGAACTGTCGATATCATGATGACCTCCCCAATAACCGTGCATTTCTGGGATCTGTCCAGATGCATTGATGACCACCACAAGATACAAAAATTAGCTAGTTCCCATCCTGTGATATTTTCCAGGATGCCAAAAACAGAAATAAAACCCGAATTATACATACTCCCGCCTTCCAATAGAAACGAACCCCCGTGATATGTCGAGATATAAAATAGCAGCAATGACTTGCATGCGACCAGCTTCAGCATCCGTGCGTGTGCGTGTGCGTGCGCGTGCGTTGGATGATGTCGAGGCTGCAGGGTGTTATCGATAAAAAGGCAGCTCAAACCCTGCGATTTCGTTGGTTGACTTCAACCTCACTAAATCTCCAACCAACCACCGTCCGCACAGCTCCATTGGTCCCTGACTCAGCTCCTTTTTCCGTATCTCTAACCGGTGCTTACTCGCAACTTGACGGAATGGACGATACGATTCGGTGATTGACCCAGGGAAAACATGATACTTCAAACACGGTGTCTCCGCAGAGGACCTTCCTCGCCCAGAATCGCTCTCCCATTCCTTCGAGTTCGACTGCCCCTCGTCCTTCTCCGCAAAGCGCACACGTCGAACGCGGCGACGAAAAGGCAGTATGGAGAAATTCCCATATCTGAAATCGATGCGAAATGGCTGGCGCGGTGGGAGGAGACACCCCGCACCTTCCAATCACCTTCGACTTCTACCAAACCACCATACTACGTGCTCTCGATGTTCCCTTACCCATCTGGAACACTACACATGGGACACCTTCGAGTCTACACCATCTCAGATGTCGTGGCCCGGTACAAGCACATGAAAGGCTTCAACGTTCTTCATCCAATGGGATGGGATTCTTTTGGCCTCCCCGCCGAAAACGCAGCCATCGAGCGAGGGGTGGACCCTGCTGAGTGGACGGACCAGAATATTGAGACGATGAAAGCTCAGTTGAAGCGTATGGGGGCCCGGTTTGATTGGAGCAGAGTACGTCAGCTAGTCCATTGCCCCGTTCTTCCCCGGTGATAGTGTGGCACTATTTACGCCCCTGGGCTCGCCTTTCCCTCCCACCCTCTCCCTGGTTGTCTTAGAAGCCGCTGATGGAGCAACGACAGCCAATCAATCCACTTTTTCCATGTTCCTCTGATCTTGCTTTTATTTATGTTGGATTCCGCATTCAGGAAAACTGATTATCTGACGGCACAGAAATGACCTTGTCTTCGAACATGGTCTTTTTTATTTATTTTTCACCAAATAGGAGCTGCGCACGTCATCACCGGATTTCTACTCGGGAACGCAGAAGCTTTTCTTAGAGCTCTACAAAGAAGGATTGGCGTATCGCGCACCTGCGCTCGTCAACTGGGATCCTGTGGACCAGACCGTCCTAGCAAACGAGCAGGTAGCAAAGGATGGAACGTCTTGGCGGTCCGGAGCTAAGGTTGAGCAGAAATATCTGGAACAATGGTTTTTCAAGATCACTAGGAATGCACCCTTCTTGAGACATAGTCTTGAGAGCCTGCGAGGGCAGTGGCCGGACCATGTTATTCGTCAGCAGGAAAACTGGATCGGGGAAAGTAGTGGGTCGCGAGTCAAGTTCCCTATCAGGATAGCGGACGCAGACGGCAGCTCGCATGAAGACGTTTTGAAGATATACACCACTCGATTGGATACCATCTTTGGGGTCCAATTTTTAGCTTTATCGGTTACTCACCCGTTAGTTCAAAAACTGTCGGCAACAGACCCAGCGTTGAAAGCATTCGTTGACGACATTCCGAATCTACCAGTTGGAACGAAGGCTGGGTATTTACTAAGCAATGTTAAAGGTTTTAATCCAATCCTTCAGGAGACGGCAGAAGACGGGACGTTATTACCTCCTGGAACCTTCGAATTGCCTGTCTTCGTGGCACCATATGTGCTCGGAGGAATGGGGACCAGTGCGGTTATGGGTGTTCCCGCACACGATCAACGTGATTTTGACTTCTGGCAGGAGAATTGTCCTGAGCAGCCAGTTAGGTTCGTGATCGTGCAGCAGGGCGCGCATGATAGAATGGTTGAACCGCGAGTGATCACTTCAACTACGAGCAAGATATTCACGCCAGGTCTTACTAGAGGCATACTAAACGAGAACTGCCGGGAATATGCAGGGTTGAACTGTGTTATTGCACATCAACAATTATTTGCTACGCTGAAGGAACGAGGCATGGCACTGCCGTCTAAGAGGTTTAAGATTCGGGATTGGTTAATATCACGGCAGAGGTTCTGGGGAACTCCGATTCCAATTGTGCATTGCGGTTCTTGTGGCTCTGTACCAGTCAAAGACGAGGACCTGCCGGTATTACTACCGAAGATTAAGCTGACGGGAAAAGGAGGAAGTCCGTTGAAGCAAGCGGAGGAATGGGTGAAGACTACGTGTCCAAAGTTAGTTGATACGATACCTTTTGAAGAGCGAAGCTTCTGGTTTTGTTTTTTGCTGACGAAGAAATCTTCTATGCAGCTGCGGAGGTCCTGCGGAGAGGGATACGGACACGATGGATACATTCGTTGATTCGTCGTGGTATTTTATCCGGTTCGGAATGGATCCAGACCCAAAGCATAACCTCATGCCGGTAGACATTTACATTGGCGGGGTTGAACACGCCATTCTACATTTACTGTATGCACGGTTTATTTCGAACTTTCTAGAGAAGAGGACGGGTGATAAGCGGTACCTTGAGCCGTTTAGGCGACTTATCACGCAGGGAATGGTCCACGGGAAGACCTATCAGGACCCACAGAGTGGAAAGTTCTTGAAGCCTGATGAAGTGGATGCTATCGACGGCGGGCCAGCTTTCGACAAGAACACTTTCGTGGAAGTCAATGTCACCTACGAGAAGATGTCGAAGAGTAAGTATAATGGCGTGGATCCAACCGAATGCTTGAACAAACACGGTTTGGATGCTACGAGGGCGCATATGCTCTTCCAGGCGCCCGTTGCGGATGTTCTCGATTGGGACGAGACGAAGATCGTGGGCATGCAGAGATGGTTGGCCAAAGTTCGAACTGTGGCAGCGAAAGCGGAGGTTGAGGTGGAATTCCACCGAACGACGGGGTCTTACTCGAAGCATGTGATTTCCGACGACACAAAGGAAGCTGCTTCGCAGTTGATGGCGGAAGTTAAATCTGCAGTTGCAGGTGTCACTTCCTCAATGGAGGATATCTACAGTTTGAACACTGCGATCAGTGACTTGAACATCCTGACGAATCATATCCACGGTATCACACCGGAGTCCGTGGGGCCTGAGACTTATGTTCTGGCGGTGGAGACGCTGTTGAAGCTTATGTCGCCAGTGTGTCCTGCGATTTCGGCGGAGTGCTGGGAGTACATGCACGGACCCCGAAATCTGTTAGAAGAACAGCAGTGGCCCGAGGAGAAGCAGTTTGAGGTCAAGGATGTGAAAGATACTGTGGATATTATTGTGCAGGTTAATGGGAAGTACAAGTTGACGTTGAGAGATCAGGCAATGGGGTGGGCGAACGAGTACGATGTTCAGGAATGGGTATACGATAAAGTACTTGAGACGGAGGAAGGAGATAGGGTGTTAAGCGGCCGGGAGGTGAAAAATGTGATTGTGGTGAGAGCGAAGAACCTTGTAAATATATTGACAAAGTAGTGGTGGAGGGGTTGTATGTACATAGCTCGACTCTGGATGAGGAAAAGTCATTGCATTTCCATATATATGCATATTCTGTTGTAGGATCCCAAAATCAAAGATCGATATCTATATATATCGATATCGTGGTCATATGATGCAAGGTTATGAACGAAATGATATCATGGTGCTGTCGAATATTATGCACGCTAGATCTATCAATCATAGCTCATCCCATTTTTCGATGGTAAAAGCAACCAGTTCCAGCCTGTTTCCTTCCTCCAACCTACGACGTTTCGATTAATCCCTCTAAAATCTTTCCAAGTCCCCGTTTCCCAACCTCTGCTTTCCAACATTGCTTTAACACGGGCAGATTGCTTATCGCCGCCGGTTTCGAAGATGATAGCCTTCGATTTAAAGTACGCCGCAAACTCCTCGACAGCCGGGTAGAAAATATCCTCCCTAGGAATATCATCCGGTATATTCGCCGGTCTCTTTTCGGGGGGCACCAATGCGATTTCTGGCTCGTATAATCTTACACTTCTTTCCGTATCTTCCCAATACCCATCCGCGGAAATGTATGGTGGGTTCGCGATGACGATGTCCATCAGTGAGCCGTAGTCTACTTGGTCTTCGTTCACGAAGAAGACTTTTATTTCATCGTGAACTTCGGATTTTCCCAGGTATTGCATCCCCTGATCCACGCCGCCTCCATACATTGATGGCTTCGGATTTAACACATCGCCTTGGTAGAACCCGACGTCCTTCCTGGCTTGTTTGGGCAATGTACCTTTCCTGATGTTATACTCCAACGATCGTTTTGCCAATTTCAATGCCGGTTCGGAGACATCGATTCCAAGGATACGAAATCCATAGGGGAGATCTAAATCGTACAGCTGTTTCGCCATGAGCAAAGATATCGGACCGGCACCGGTGCACAAATCCAATATCCTAAAATTATTCCCCAAATTCCTCCTCCTTTTATCGTTCACGAAATAATAATCCTTCAAACTATCGCACAGCCTCATCACCATCGATTCCGTCTCCGATCGAGGTATCAACGCCCCCCTGCCGGATAATATCTCAACATCGTAGAATTGTGTGGTCCCTATGATGTGATCCAGCGGCTCCGCCCTTGCCCTACGTTCGCACAGGGATCTTAGGTATTTATACTGACGGATCGGGTGGTTTTTCAGATCCGGGTATTGCTCTTTGATATGGTCTTTTAGACTGCGGAGGTCGAATTCGGCGAGGTCCGGGACGCGGTTGTCGCGGTAGAGGAGGGGGAGGAGGGGGCTTTTTTTGCGGAGGTAGCTGGTTGTCCAGCGGCAGACGCGGGGCATCTTTTGATTCAGCCAAGGGAATGTGGGCAGTTAACGAGGGGGGGTGAGGGGGAGGTTTGTTGGAATTTGCAGACTTTTTGCAGGAGAAAAGTGGGTTTCAACGCAGAATTCGCTGTGGGCGTGGAATGTGTTGGGGGTGAGGTCAGGTTGCTAGGGAAGTGTGGTAGACTGCGAGACTAAGGCGAGGGTCTTTTGCTATGGGGATGCGGTCTTGTAGCATTTGGGGTGGTATGTCATGGTATTGGACATTGCTTGTATATGTCAGGTTAATTTTTATACTCAGATGGTAATCATAAACACTCTATCGGTGCTTCTGCATTTTAAAATTTTTTACCTACTACTTTCGAACTATCGAATTCGGTGTACACGAGCTCTATAAAAATGAGGTAGGCACATCGGCAGGTACAAAGCTGCCATGTACTTCCTCTCAAATCTCAAAACCATTCGTTCACCCGCCGTCAAAAACGTCGTCACATCACTCATTATCATCTACGTCCTTCGTAACTTCTGTTCGCGCATGAGCGGGGAGCATAAGGCTCGAATCTCTGACAGTATTCTCGAGAGGATGGAGAGGTTGTTAACGAGAGTGCGTAGTGGTTCGTTGAAGAAGAAGGGATCGAATGTTAGTCGGAAAGGCAAGGAGGAGGAGGAGGGTTTTGGTGATTTGAAGAGTTTGGATTCGATTGGTATACAGCCTCTGGAAGAGGGGGATGATGGATCGGGGATTTTGAAACGGGGGTCTCGGGATTTTTCGATATCTGCGACTCCGCCTGGGGTTTATGGGTCAGCGGTTTCTCTTATGGAGGACTCCGTACGGTCTGCTGCAGAGCCACTGCCAAAGAATCCGAGTCGAAGGTCATCGCTGTCCAAGCCCGGGAAGAAGCCATCACTTCAACATGTGGGCTTCCAATCACCTGAATTGGAACCAAAGCGCGAGGACGATCCTACACCTATCCCAACCCCTACGCCCACTCCAGGACCCTCGAGGGCAAATTCCACCAAAAAGTCCAAAAAGGATAAACATCCCCATATGTCATCATTGATCTCCCTTATTTCTAACGCCACACATGGGACTTCAAAGTCGGGTCAGTCGTTGAAGAGAAGTAGATCAGCTACTACGATCCGTAGGTTGGCAGCTTTCAAAGCCGTTAGCGATAATTTCCCAACCACTCGTCCTGCATATATTGCGATCGGATCTGGCGCTTTGATGCTTCAAGTCGTGGAGCGGATATCACAGTATTCGTATAACCAACTCGCGGATATTACTTTCGTCTCAACAGGTGTAGCATCAGAACACATCATGGCATCTTACAAACTCCGACCAATAACGTCTCTAAACCTACTCTCGCCGGAAACAAGAATCGATGTGTATTTCGATACCGCCGATAAAGTCGACGATAATCTGAATTGCATTAGAGGGGGTAGATCGGGGAGTTTACATTCAGAGAGAATGGTTGCTTTGAGATCTGAATGTTTTGTTTGCATTATCGACCATCGTAAACGGGTTCCTACGCTGTTTACGACGGGGAGGGGTATGCCGGTGGAAATCACCCCGGAGTCGTATTTTCATGTGATTGAGTCGCTGAGAGCGAATGGAGCTACGGCTGCATTGAGGAGTGCGGATCCGGTGGTTTCTGGGCCTTGTGTTACGCAGAAAGGAAATTATATTATTGATGCTATTTGGCCGGCTTTGGAGGATACTGAAGGTGAGGTGGAGGCTTTGGCGGATGTGGTGAAGGGGGTTTATGGGGTTGTGGATCATGGGTTGTTTTATGCTGGGGAAAGTGGGTGGTGTGGACGGCCGAAGAGGGTTTATGTGGGATTGAAGGATGGGGCGGTTGATGTTCTAGGTGATGGGTCATGACGTTGGCGTTCTTTCTAATACAGTGGGGAGTAATGTTGGACTTTTGTGGGTCTTATAAATCATGCTTTCTTGGGTTACTAAAGCTGGGATTGTGCAAACAATATCCGGTCGTTTTCTTACGACAGTATCTTTTTCAGGAGGGGTTTTATAGATAGGTTGGTAGCCCTCGTTCTTGAAGATTATTTGGTAAAGCTTCAAAGTGGGTCGAGTACACCGTTTACTTCGGTGCTATTGAATATATAGTGCCTAGTGTAGTATACTGGTGAGTCCCTAGTGTCCTATATATGTCTTTTCGTTAAAAATTGGAAAAACGCTGAACATACCTTTCCATAAGTCTTACTCCAAAAGCATCTTCATAAGGCGACATGAGATCTGGGTGCTTCCTCACCAAATCCTTCATACCAATTCTCCTCCAAGCGATGGCATTGTCCGCTTTTCCTTCTTTAACACGTTCATACAACCTCTCAGTATACATAGAATTGTCAATAGATCGAATATTTGCCTTGGTTTCTAAGTTTATAACTCTGTTACAGTGACCTATTGCGATTGCTTTTAGGTTTTTTGGGATTGTGAGGTTTGGGTGGGTGGTGAGGTCTCGTTCTAAGGTTAAGTTATCTGTTTGTGTCCATTGTGGAAATGATTTGAGGTTGTCGTTACGTGGGGGAAGCCATGGGTATTCTGGTGTGAAGTTCGTGGAAGAGGGGTTTGGATTGTTATTGTAGAGCCAAAGGAGAGTTAGGGATTGGAATTGATTGGGTTCGAAGGGGTCGTGCTGTGTGTTTAAGGTGGGTTGGGTTAGTAGGCTTTGAGTTTGCTGGTTCAAGATTGAGGGGGGTGTATATGGAAAACTAACTTCTCTGGGAAGCGTAGCGCAAAATTCTTCTAGTACAGGGAGCCCATCTCCTAATGACTTCATCAACGGTGCGGGGATGGGTATCATTGTCGGAGCTCGATTGTTTAGTTGTACGACTTTCCATAATGCTAGTCGTTTTAATGTTGCGGCGTGGTGTAATATTGGGGTAGGGTCTAAATAGTCTTCCTCCGGAAGGGCTAGTATATCTAGATTTTTGAGGCCTTGAAATGCTAGTAGGAATTTTGAGAGTATTTCGATTTTGCAGCCTTGTACTTCTAGTGTTTTTAATAAGATCGGAACCTTTGGGTTGAAATTGGAGAGAAGATGGGGGGTTAGAGAGCACCTAGAGTGGAAGGATCGGAGATTTGGGAGTTGGGAGATACTGTCGAGGTTTAGTTGTGTGGATAAGATTGATCCGAGGATGTTATCGTCGGAAGCGAAGGTTTCTAGGAGTGGATATGTGATTAATTCACGAGGTTTTTTGGTCTTTTTATGTTTATTCGACTCGGCTGTATGCCGTTGTAATTGCCAAAAATGGTGGATTGTGGATAGCTCGGCTATCACGAATGTTTTGAGGTTTTTTAGTATGGTATTGATGTGGGTTACTAGTTTTTCTTTTTCTGCTTTTGGGATGGAACCGTATATGCATAGATGTTGAAGGTTTTGGAAAGGCGGGAGGTTGAAGGTGAAACTAGGGTGTTTCGATACTAGGCCTTTGAGTTTGCGGGTTAGTGTGTTAGTAGTGCTACTACTGCCGCTGCTACTACCGGGGCTCTCGGGATTGAGGCTGAAGGATGGGTAGTGGATTATGATGGTTTCGAGGTTTTGCTGGCGGGTGTGGAGGGTTGTTAGGATTGCTTTGGGACATTTGGTGCGGATGTCCCAGCTGGGGATCGATTTGGAAACGTTACTTGGTTAGCTGGTGTGCGAACAGTGTATACAAGACCAATATACTGATAATGTAAATGTAAATGTATACACATACCGAAAAGAACGTAACTGCCCCTCCGGTATCTTCTCTAATATCGATACTACCTCTTCCGCAATTCTGGCCTTCTCGCTATCTTCCTTAATCTCAATCGCCGGCTCCGCCTGACATAATCCAAAATGCTGGATATACCCGCCGGTAGAATCTATACTCGCGGAAAGAGACTTAATCTTCTCACGCACGTCTTTTTATTCGTATATCGTCCATCCTGTACAAGCTGGGAGTAGGATGGTGGTATAAACCAGGGGTTTGGATAGTTTGTATAGTTTTTTGGAGGTGGTTAGGAGTGGGAGGGTGGTATTTGGGGAGGTTTGGAGGACCTAGGGTCGGGGTTTGGGGTTAGTTGGATGGGTTTGTGTTGTTTTTGGTGGATTTTTGAGGAGGGTTTATAGTTACATAGGTTAGGATTTGGAGGAGAATGGGGTCGGGGAGGGTGGTTAGGGTGGGGCTCATTATTGGTTTTATGGGTTGAAAGTTGGGGGTCTAGAGATAGTTCTTATTTTATGTATGCCGTTGGTGGAAGTGAGGCTCTCTCGGTGCACGCTGTGCTTTGGTTCTCCAATATACATAGACAATCTTAAACTTCAATCGATAGTTGATCGGATGGCTATGTATATTCAACAGAAACTTTGGGAAAGATTGTTCAGAATACTGGGGGTGTCGAAAGGGGAAGCTCTGAACATGATTATATTTATATTCACAGCTTATGCATTGGCAATGGTGCTGGATGTTATGCACTTTGGGCAGAGCAGCCTGCTGGCATCACTTGGCGATTATACCTCAATCGCCTCAGGACAAGGAGGATGTTCTATAGGACCAAACAGGTTACGATATAATAATGAAATCTAAGATCATGAGTATAAAGCCACATGCCACTTAGGCCCAGTAATTACCATTTCGGTATAATCATATAATACATACATCCCAGTAATCCAAGATATCAAGAAAGCCCCGTGAGAAGCCAATGCACAGTGCCAAGCATTCCTTCCACTACCAAAACCCGAAAGAAAGAGAAGAAAAAAAGACAGAAAGGAACCCTAATTCAAAAGAGAAAAGAAAAAGGAGCGTAAATAGTATTTACAACTTGCTCTTCGGAGCAGTGATCTTAACCAATGCTCTTCCATTAGTCAAGCAAACCTTACCACCCTTAACCTTAGTCAAAAACCTAATCTCCTCCCATCCCTCGGGGGTACCCTCCGTCCTTCCAAGCTTCCACATATCGGTGACCAATGTATCACCTGGCTTGACCGGGCTGGCAAACCTGGCTTGGAATTCTTTGATGTTTGCTGGATCGCTTCCGCCGAACGTTTGGAGGATACCGTGGGCGGTGGTGTTCCATGAGTACAGGCCGTGCATGATTGCTCCTCCGAATCCCATCTTGGCACCTGGTTCTGGGGTCGCGTGGAGGGGGTTGTAGTCTCCGTTGAGT
Organism: Orbilia javanica; assembly: GCA_036872735.1. NCBI lineage: Eukaryota > Fungi > Ascomycota > Orbiliomycetes > Orbiliales > Orbiliaceae > Orbilia > Orbilia javanica. Next base: position 1,403,733 of record JAVHNR010000008.1, read on the forward strand.
CTGTAGAGGAGGGCGGATTCTGCGTTTGTTGCGTGGACGTATGTGGCATCTGGGGTGCGGCCCTCTGGAGGGGGGAAGTTGACAGCCTTTGGACCTGTTACACAAAACGTTGATTTTAAGGTTAGCAAACTGAAAAAAAAAGTAAAGTTTCGTTCTTTTAATCACGAAAGCTTCATGAAGTTTTAAAGCAATCACATCGAGCAAGATATGAAATCGAACATACCTTTAGGACCACCCCATCCACCCTGTCCAACATAGAATCCACTACCAACAGCTCTGGTGAAGATAACATCTTTGCTTCCAACCCTCTCAACAAGCAACAACTCCGTTTCAACGACGGTACCTGGCTTTCCCTTGTCGTAAACACCGAGAACCTTGCTCTTGATGAAGAATTGCCTGCCGACGCTGTCGAGTGGGAGTTTTCGACGGAACTCTATTTTCCTCTCACCGTCGACGACGCGCTTGGCGTCCAACTTTGGGATGCCGGGGATGGGAATGGCATTTGAGCGGGCGTAGAAGTCGATGACGTCTTTATCGGTGTGCTTGAAGGGGAGGATGATGGGGTATGTGGGGAAGGCGGCGAAGTTTGGGTGAAGTTCCTGGATTGAAGAGGTTAGTCCAGGTGGGCTTTGTAAAGTACTACCTAGGTAGATACTATATATACGGAGTAGGAAAGGGGTAGACGGGACATACGTAAAGGAAGTGAAGCTCGTCGGCTTTACATCCGATGCTGTTCGCGAACAGTAAAAGGTCTCGCTTCAACCAGCTAACTTCGACCTCTGGATATTCGAACCCGACACCTGGTGCGGACATTTTGATTGGGTGGAAGATTTATGTATATGACACTTAAAAAAAAAAAAAAGATTTATAGAAAACCAATAAAGCTATAAAGCGCAGAGTACCAATCTACAATAATTAATAACTTTTAAATTCTCAAAAGAAGGGAACAGCGGTCCTCGAACGCCATATATATTTAAAGTCTCGAATCCGGGGTTGCGACAGCTACCGAAGGCTTAAGCCGCGGGTAATTAAATTGCCATCAGCTGGAGCTGGGAAATCGCTGCTTAGGGTTCGCCTGGTTCCGGTTGTGCAAGCCGCGGCTGGGCCGGCCGGCTTTCCTGAAACGGTTCGTCGGTAGCCAAGTTGGTCAACATTCCCAAGGTATGGACTTTGCGAATTTGTGCCCACATTGATATCTTAAACTGCCGAATTGGATGTAGTGGTATACATCGAATTCCAGGGGCTGTTCGGGTTTACTTTTATCCCCGGGCTGTCGGGATTTGAATGTTCACGGTAGTCGATAGTCTCGAGTGTCCTTGTATTGGCAGCAACACGGGTCGAACCGATGTAACGAGGTCCAGCGTTGACGTGACGTCCTGGGTCACCGTGTCCATTGCCTAGGTAATCTTAACATACTACCCAATATACCCTATTTAGTGTATTTAATATACTAATCCAATGTACTGGATGAGGATGGCATCGATGGCTCGGGTCGATACCCGGTACCTAGGTTAGAACCTTCATCCGGCCAATTTAAACCCCAGCTCCTTTGTACGTATATACCTCCTGGATACGGCCCTCCAACCCACCGCCAATGATAAACAAATAAAACTAGACGCCTTCAATGGCGGGGTCGATTGAGGGCCAGACTCCTGCATACCATATCATCCCGTATCATATCATACCATATCATACCATAACATACCATACTGTATCATATCGTATCGTATCAGACCCAGAGAGAAGAAGCTTCGAAGGTGGCCACTGCAGTGTTGCGCCAAGCATCAACTCTTGGGACCTCAGCTTCCCCTCAGTATCACCGCTCTTGCTTATCGATTACATGTCAACTTCGCGATAACCACTTGAGCAGCTATAGTAGCTACTTCAGAAGCGGTTACGAAGTGTCTATATATATTCGAACAAACTCGACCCGATATTCCGCATTTGTAATGGCCTGGGGCTAGAACTTGCGTTATACGGGCAAGGGGCGATTTTACCACGTCTAGCCGGTTCTCTTTCTTTCTTTCTTTTTTTTTTTTTGGCATGGGAAGGCTAGCTCAAGATGTAGGTACTTTCTTGGTCGGTGCTGGTTGGTTGGCACACGGATGTACCCAGATCTGGCCCAGCCGTGTCTGAGATTATACACTCCATGATTCGAAGGATTTGATCGATCAATCAATCAATCCACCGAAGATTTCGCTGTCGATGGATTTCATCTGGTGTATCTGATTGTCTGGATTACTACGTAACGTAACCAATGCATTTTTTATTTATTTTTTTTTTTTTGTTGAAATCCCTGTGGCTGTTGGGGACCGAACGGTTACACTGTGGCTGTCACCTTAATTACTCCACCCATGGAAGAAGCATATTCGATGCAAAAAAAACGACTATAGCCCCGAGAATGCATTGTCAGGTTTGCTTGTGATTTTTCCTCTCTCTCTCTCTCGGTCGTCGCATGTACGCACCAATGCATTTTGCTGCAGGCAAGGCGCGTGGGAATCTTGATTCGGAATTTATATCATCCTCGACAGCTCAGTTGCAGTTCCTTCCAGCCGAAAAAACATAATTGGTTCGCATCGATATCTGTGATATCTTTCAAACGTAAAACGCCACATTTTGCCAACGTTGCTTTGTAGTTATACCCCGCCTCCCGCTTCCCCCAAATTCCCACGAGAGGAGTCAACCCACGATGGCGACATTTCAGCAACTTCCTTGCGAATTAATATCTCATATACTGTCTTATGTAGGTAATGTGGTATTCGCATCACCACCTTTTTTTTTATCTTCATGTTCTCTTAATTCGAAGTTTTTTCTTTGTTTCTTTCTTCTGGCTTTTTATTCTTTTTTTGTTGTCTTTTTTTGTCGCTGACCCGTGGTGATATGGTTCTGATTGGTAGATTGAAATAGCATCGGATTTCATCAATGTCGCACTCACTTGTAAATGGTTGTATGCTATCACCGCTCCACTGTTCTATGAGAAACTCATCCTCGCAATCCGAGTTGGCTTGCCTCCCATTGTCTGGGACCCGGACTCCATCTTTGCGAAGCTGAAGCCGCAATGGATCCAATACGTCCGACAGATCGAAGTCGATTATTACTACCGGCAAGATCGCGAAGATTACGTCGGGCCGTGGTACCTGAATGTTCCGGACGTCGAACTCGAGACCGGCTGGGCGATCGATGAGTTTGAAGCGAAGGAGTCAAAACAGATCGGACAAAACTTATTCAACGAGCTGCTGGTCGAAAAGTTGATCACGCGACTGTCACCCGGTCAATTGAAGGCGTTTTGTTTCGATACCAGGTATGCGATGGATGTGTGTTCGATCGATATATGCATCGCCAGCGTTCGGGCGTTATGTCAATGTCAGAATACGATTTCCAAGTTGAAGATTACGTTGAGAGAGGATCTGGCGGATGATTGTACTGTTTATGATTTCCCTTGTCTTAAGTATTTCAAGTTTGAGATTCAGGATAAGACTTCGGTAGAGCTGTATCATTGTGTTTGGGCGCTTTTGGGCAGTTGTCAGAATACCCTTGAGGAGTTACATTGTCATACGGATATGTTCGATAACCCGTTCGTCGAAGCTGGGCTGTCGACGATGTTCGAGGATGCTTATAACGACTGGAGGAATTGCGAGAAATGCAGCCAGCAGCAGGTTGTAAGGGATGAGGGGAAGCAGTTCGGGCTTCCTAGGTTGAAAGTATGGAATTGCAAGGAAATGGACCAGCCTTTCTTCGAGTTCTGTTTCAAAAGCGGGATCGTTCGGCATTCTCCTCTAAAGAATTTCCTGACGCAGGACGCGGCGGGTAACGCCCTGGGATTATTTTCCGATGCCTCGAAGTTGAATATTAGTGAGCTTTTCCCGTCGTTGGAGAAGCATCCTAATAATGGATTGGGGTTGCAGAGGTATCTGGAGACGTTTGAGGGGTTGTCGAAGATTATTGTGTCTAGTTTCCATGGGAGGGAGTTTGGGATCGAGTGGACGGCGGGGTTGAAGCACCATGCCGATTCGTTGAAACAGGTGCACGTGAAACTTATGGGGATGAGGTTTCCGGTGAAGGTTTTGGAGGAGTTGGGGAGGAATTGTAGGGGTCTTGAGGTTTTTTCCTCAGAGATGGAAGATGGATTGGTAAGTATTTTTATCTTCTTTCCATACCTCAACGCTACAATATATTTTGAGATGTATAATCTGATGCTAAAGTTTTATGTACGTTGGACATCCTTTTAGCCAGCATGCATCTTCAACAAAGAAGCCTTTCCGAAGTTAAAGTACTTCCACGATACAACCTACATCGGAAGCCCCGGGTGGCTGGATATCCCGCTTCACAGCGAGCAGTGCCTCAGCCTGGTATTTAAAGCTCTGCGGGGTGAAATCCGGGAAGGAGACTTATCGGATACATTGAAAATCGTTTGTTTCGGGATACGCACCGAGTCCTCGACGCAGAAGATAGTCCAGGGTCATGCATTTTTGATCCAGCGTAGTGTCGTTGAGGAAGGGGAAAAAGAAATAGAAGAGGAAGAAAAAGAAGGAGAAGGAGAAGGAGAAGAAGCTGATGGTGAAAGCGGGTGGAAAACGGCGGATGGGTGTTTATATCACAAAAATGTGAAGATGAGCATCAGAAGGCTAGAGGCTCTGGAGTATCCAGAGGTTATGGACCGTCTTGGAGGTCACACTGACCTGTATGGATGAATACTAAGTATAAGTAGTACTAATCGAACAATGCTATTTTATTTCCCCTCAATTGCATGTAAAAGAATTCTACGTGGCCAGGTTTGCAAGCAAGCAAGATGCATGTATTACCCCCTAAACCCGGCCTTATCACATTTTCCCATCCATACCGTGCTATACATCATTGCGTACCCCGAGTTACAAAAAGAAAAATTTTATGACTCTAGAACCTCATTGGAGCGTAGCCGGCACCCGGTCTGTACATAGTACTTCTGCTTCCACTGTGCATGCATGATGCGCTGCAGGCAGGAGAACAAGCATAAGCGTGTTGCCTCCCGTTGGATTGTCAGTTTTGGGCCGAATGTAGCATAATGTAGCACCAAATTAAAGCCCAGAACAAGGCCCAAAGCTTGGGCGCGGGTTCCCCTGAGGCCAAACCATCCCGTAATTCCCCAGCAACGACGCGGGCTCTCAACCGTCGCCCTGACTTCATATTCCGCTGATTGTCTTCCATAAAACCTCCCACACCCCCATTCTCCCTTCCACCTGGCATGTTATCTTCTTCTGCTATTGTCTTGTCCTGTCGACTCTTCGAACACTAGGGATCGGTCTTCCCATTTGTTTACCCAGCCATACCAAGAAGCTTGACTCCGATTTCACCTGCAGCCAGTTCCTGCTTTCGCGAAACGACAAAAAAAACAAAAAGGAAAGGGGGGAAGCCAACACTTAAAACGGTTAACGAGACGATTTGCCCGAAATGGCGATGCCGTCGATTGAGGAAGATGAGATGGAGGATAAGGTCCCATTGATGTCGGGACATCCTACGCCGGTTAGGAGTGATATTAAAGAGGCGGCATTCGAAAACCATCCGGATCCTTGGGGGAAAGGGTATAAGGAGTTATATTGCATTTGTTTGCTGTTGTATTTGAGTATGCATACTATATATTCAAATTTTTTTTGTTGTGTCAGTGAATGGAGGACGTGAATGGCTAATCTCCTTCTTTTCTTTTATGGGAACGTAGATTCGACAATGGCTGGTTTCGATGGGAGCTTGCTGGGGAATATCAATGCTTTGCCGGAGTTTCATAAGTTCTTTGGGTTGGATAAACCAGGCATGGAGACTGGTTTGATGTTTTCTTCGGTTCAGGTATATAAATCTTGGGTACCTGGAAGAATTCGTTGGTGGAATGGTATACTGATATCTGTGGGATCTATAGATGGGTGGTATGATCGGAGCATTGTTCCTTTGGCTTGCCGACTGGAAAGGACGGATATTTTGTATCAAAACCGGTAGTATCGGTGTGATACTGTCTGTCTTCCTACAGGCGAATGCTTATAACGGTATATACCCATGCATCCTAACCGAAATTATTGATTTTATAGACGACTAACGGGTAACATAGTGCACTCCTTCATCATGGGTCGTTTCGCTCTCGGGTTCTTCTCCACAATCGCATGCAAGGGCTCCACCATGTTCCTCATCGAAATCTCCCCTCCAAAATACCGTGGTACCATAGCTGGAATGTATAACACCTTATACTACTTTGGCTCGCTCCTCGCTACAACATCGGTGGTAATATCCCAAAAGAACCATCCGGACACAAACCTCGCCTGGCAGCTTCCGATTTGGTATCAAATGATCTGTCCGATCCTCGTAACGATCGGTATCATGTTCGTTCCGGAATCACCAAGGTGGTTGATGGCGAACAACCGGATTGAGGAAGCCAGGGAGATCATTATCAGGTTCCATGCTAACGGCGATCCTACGCACCCAATTGTTGATTTGGAGGTTTCTGAGATGGTGGAGGATCTTAAGAGCTCGGGCGGATTGATGACGGCGGCTAGTTATTTCGATATTAGCACGTTGTTCAGGACCAAGGGGAGGAGGTACAGAGTCTTTGTGCTGGTCTGCATGAGTTGGTTTGGACAGTTTTCTGGGAATAACGTGGGTTTTACTCTTTAGCGGTTGTATGGTTTGGCCGATCTTGCTAACGGGGCACATTATAGATTATGTCATACTACCTTCCTCAAATGGTCACGGACGTCGGAATCACTTCTACGCATACCAAACTCATCTTGAACGGCATATACGCTATCGTCGGATGGATCGCAGCTGCAAGCGGCGCCCGTCTCCATGATGTCTTCGGCCGTCGTAAGATGTTGTTTGGGTGTACCTGCGGACTTGTCGTTTGTCTCACGGTTATAACTGCCGCAGCCGGTGCGTACGCTCACACCGAGAGCAAGATAATGTCCGGCACCTTGGTGATTTGGATATACATTTTTGGCATCGTTTTCGCACTGGGATATACGAGCATGCAACCGTAAGTGTGATCTGACTCTATTTGGTTATGTACATTGGTGGGGTTTGCTATTTGTGAGGAGTCTATCTAGCTAACAACTGAGATGTTTTTTTTCTTCTATGTACAGGATATACCCGGCCGAGGTGATGACGAACGATATGAGAGCAAAGGGAATGGCGCTATCGTCTTTCACGTCCGGAACTGCTGGCTTTGTAAGTTATCTCCACGGTTTCCTTTTGTTCCCTCTCTTTCTTTTGAGGCTAACAATGTTTCAAACAGGTCAATACAGCTATCGCCCCAGTTGCTATGGCGACATACGGGTATTGGTTCTACGGATTCTTCGTCGTATGGGATGTTCTGGAGGCGACGGTCATCTACAAGTACTTCGTTGAGACCAAAGGACGGACGCTGGAGGAGTTGGATGAGGTGTTCGAGAGCCCGAATCCGGCACTAGCCAGTATTACGAGGAGGAAGACCAGAGGTGCGTGAAGATCGAGACTTCTTTTTCTTTTGACCTTCCCACCCTGGAGAAAGTAAAAGAGATATTGATATCTTGAGAAGGGGGCGATAGAAATGTGGTTTGAATTCTTTTATCGTTTTCTCTCGCTTTTTTCTTTGCGCGGAGTTTTTTTTTTTTTTTTTTGGGCGTTGGGATTTCGTAGTTTTGTTCGTTTTGGTTCATGGTTTTTGTTCGTCGGGCTTTATGGGTTCGGTTTTCGGGATTCCTTTTGCTATTGCATTGTTGGTGCTGTGAGAGCGGAGGGGTATTTGTCGTCATTCGACGTCATGATTCATTGGTACTGGTGCGGCTGTTGCTTCGATATTCGCTGTACTGAATGTTGCATTTCGAGAGAGGGGAGTTCTTCTTCTACTTCTTTCCATCTCGCCGTATTCATATCCGTCCATCCTTCCCTTATCAACCAAGACCATAGTCGCATTATAAGAAGTATAAGACGCCAAAAAAAAAAAAAAAAAAAAAAAAAAAAAGGTCGTATCGTATAATCGAAGTTATGTGCAAGTTTCCCCGCCATCCCCCATAGCTCTTACGACGAAGCCGCCAAGACACCCTGAAGGATCCCACCAACCCCACCGGCCAACTCCACAGCTCCCTTTACGAAGACATTGACGACCCCCTCCAAATCAAAATCGTCCGGGTTCCCACTGACGAAAGCCTGGCTGGACGAACTCACAACCGGCGTACTGAAGAACATCCTTTCGGCATGCCAGGGCCAACCGCCATAACTAAGCCCAGCCCAAAGCCCTATTAACGCCGTCAAAGCGTTCACACCGATAACGACACCCATCTTGGTCACCCGTTCCGTCTCCTCCAACCACGCCTTGCGTAGGATATCATTTGTGAAAACGGGACGGAGGAGGTAAGCGTGTCCGGCGGCGACACCCAGCGAGACGGTGCTCAGCAGGAGGAAGGACGAAGGGTGGTGGTTCCTGGTTGCGAAGAGACCGAGGGAGGTGGTCAGGAGGAAGATACCGGAGGTTTGGATGGTGGAGTTCAGGACTTCTTGCGTGGAGTTGGTGAACTGCGTGGAGATGAAGAGGTCGGTTGTGGTGGGGTTCGTGGAGCGTAGGATGTGCTTGTGGTAGAGCTGTGGGTTGGTGAGCATCAGGGCGCTGAGGCCGGTGATGGAGAGGGTGCTGAGGGTGTACGAGGCGGTGAAGAGGAACGGGGGGGTGTAGGTCGTTGGCATCGTGGGGGGAGCTCCGAGGCAGTTGGGGTGTGGTTGTTGTTTGATGTGGTGATGGAGACGGCGTGTTGATGTTGATGTGCAGATCGATGGCTGTGTTTGTTAGTGCCTCGGTTCTGCTGTGCCTCAGACTGCGTGACTTGTAACTTTGAAACTGTTGATATAAGATACAAAGGTAATGACCTTTTATTGTATTTTGATTTTTTAGATAAAAAAGTTTTTAACTCTTGTTTAAATGAAATTTTTTTTAGGAATGTGGATGTCTGTTTTAAATGGCTTATTATAAATATTTGTAATAAAAATAATATATGCGGCCGAGGGTTGGCTTGTATAATTATTAGGTATATTAAAGATAATAATTTTGAAAGATGTGGAAAAAGGATTTGCCTGTTAGAAAATATTATTAATGGGTTATTTTGATTTTTATGTTACTACTGGCTGTACAATAAATGTAGGAATAAAAACAATTGCAAAAGAGAAAATAAAGACTGAAATGATTACAGTGACTGGGCCAGGTGGTAAACTCCAAAGGATACCAAAAAAATAATAAAAAATTATAGGGTCGGGTATTAGGTTCGGTTTAGTTTAGAAGTTTGCTTGAGGTAGGTTAGTTAGAGTTAGTTGGGCTTAGTTAGGCTTGGATTAATTTGAGTTAGATTGAATTGGATACATAGATCTGATCGGATTCCGGTTAGGTTGGCCTTTTGTAGGATGCGGGAGCCATCGTTGTCATTTAAGTGACATAAGGTCTTTCGGATTGGGGGTATTTTCCATGGGTTCTCTTTATTGCTTTGGGGAATTTAAATAAAAATGCCCTATATTGCCATACAAGCAAATATCCATCCAATGCTCCTGCGAGATAGTGACTCTCGGTCGCAACGAAAATGAACATTCTACAGAGCTCAAGTATGAGTTGTCGGAATAGCTAGGACTTTGAACCATTTAGCTTTTGCTCTTACCCTTTTGGGTAAAGATATAGTTCTTTTAACTCTGGTGCTCCTACACTTGTTATATTCGCCGCTGCTGGATTTTGGGCTCATGCTATCGCGCGTTAGGCTTTGCCTTGTTGCATTTTACACCCAGCGGCATGTCAAACCACCCGACGCGACCAATCCAGCAGTAGGATTTATGCAAGCGCAATAATGCCACCAACCGAGCAACGAAACAGCCTGACACCACCCCATCAACAGACTCCGATATATATCTAGGTAGGCACCTCCTATATATACAATAATACCCGCATGCTACTGCTAGCTGCTTGTCATCAAGGGATAAAGTTATCGACACTCTCCGATGGTTTGATTTTTCGTCCCACTACTATTCTTCTAGAACTTTCATCTGTCGCCCGGTCATTATATCCTACAGCCTCGCTGTTCTGTCAAGCGACCCCGACGCTAACCTTTCACCGTCTGTGGAGAAAGTAACTTCGCGAATAACACCGTCGTGCTCTTTTAAGTATTCCACCCGTCGTTTTGTCAATGCGCATATGTGCGCCAGATTTTAATAGCCCCATCGCATAATGCTAGCTCCCACAAACCTTGAGCCCCCTACTAGAAGGGAGGGGCAGGGGGGTATCCACTTGCTGATCGATCATGCAAATTCCAGCCGTGCCACCGTGCGACACCGATGCCAGCACTTTACCGTCAAAGAAAACGCCACTAAATTAACACATCTCCATGTCTAAAGCAAGGCCTTTAATTTTTGCCCTGTTTCTGCGTTCGGCTGATGCCAATGCTAGCTTCCCACTGCCAGAGAAAATACAATTGCTTGGCATCCTCGATCGTTCTGGAGAACAGTTAGACTTGCTGCCCTCCAGAGCGTAACTGGGCCTTGAGATGCCGACGCTAGTAGTAAATTCAATTAAGGGGCCTAGAATAAACTCGAGCATGAATTCTAGTACAATTATAAAAGCCTGCTAGGTAAGTATACCGAAAACTGGTATAAATCTCAACCACTCCTTGGATTTTTAAACCAGAGTTCCGTAACTTAAACGTTTTCTCTCTCTCTCTCCGGAACCGCTATTGGATGCACTGATGCATTTCGTTAGGCGCAGTTGAAAGATAAGGCTGTTAAATTTGCGGCCGGGAAAAACAAGCCAACACCAGGCTGTGCACATGTATATAAATGCATGTACAATGACTTGTCTCTTATGCAGTCCTAATGCACGCCGACTTATCTCCGATGCACTCCTAATGTGTCCAAAGAGCAATTCGGATCCTGCCAGCTCAGAGGTGAAATATGGTGTGATGCGGCGGGGAAAAAACGCCCTGATATAATAGGACCCCTCAGTTCCCTAGTTTGCCCGAGCAATTATTGTTATAGAGTCTAGATACTAGTTCTCACCAGCCCTTGCGACGTCTGGGTACAAGACCAGTTAGTTCCATAAAAACCGTTGTCTACGATACAAAGATTACAATAAAACATTTCTGACAGAGCCTCCAAAAGAATGTACAACATCACAAGAGAAAGAGTAGGGACTGACCTAGGACAAAACATTGGTGGATACCCAATATTCGAACGGCCTCTGGGACCTGACCAATCCTCCGGCCTTGAGGTTGCCCAATTTTTCCGCCCTCAAGCTAGCCAAACCTCTGGTCCCGAGATTAGCCAATCCTCAAGCGCCGCGCACCAACCCCCCAGGCGCCCGAGGTCTCACAATGACTACGGTATAGGGTGGATTTGTGCACTTCCCGATGAACGAGTAGTGGCTATAGCGATGCTAGACGAGGAACACCCTAGTCTCCCAGCCCCGCCAGACTACAGAGACGACAACTCTTACGCCTTAGGATCGATCGGGTTTTATAATATTATTATTGCTTGCCTGCCTATAAAGGTTAACAACATTTCCACAGTTAGTGTTGTTATAAATATGATTTGCATTTTTTTGAATATTAAGTTTGGCTTGATGGTGGGTATAGATGGCGGTATTTCGAATAAAGGTAAAATTAAACTGGGTGATGTAGTAATCGGCATATCCAAAGGTTAATCTCCGGGTGTGGTTTAATGGGATTTCGGAAAGGTGATCTAAGGTGGTGGTTTCGAAAGATTAGGGACTTTTAATAATCCTCTAAACTTAATCTTGTCAGTTATAAAAAAATTGCAGATGGAATACAAGTTAAGAAAATCCAAAATACTTAAATATTTGGATTAAATGGTTTTAAAATTCTTAATATTTAAAAATTATTTAAGGTCCTTATTCTTGAAAGATATTTTATTCAAATTAAGTTATCGCCATGAAGACAGACCCCCGCCAGGCCCTAAAAAAGAGGTGGAGGTGGATGATGATGAAGAAGATAGTGAAGAAGAAAGTGAAGAGGAGGAGGAAGTAGAAAGCTGTCAGTATTACAATAAGACTAAGGTCGTAAAGAAAAAGCCCAGAGAAAACATACTGGTCCATTACAGCCTAATCGCATCGGGAAACAGAGTCATCAAAGATGCTAACTTTCGAAATGAACTAAATAAGACCCTTGGTGGGAACTTACTCTGCGTGGAAATGGAGGCAGCAAGGCTTTTGCACAACTTTCTTTACATCGTTATTCAAGATATCTGCAACTATACAGATTTGCACAAGAATAACAACTGACAAAAACATACCACAGCTGTAACTGCTGCATCTGCAAAGGAGCTTTTGGAGTACATACCAGCAAGTGATATCGATAGAACAGACCCAGCGAAGGATGTCATTAATACCGGTATGCTTTCGATCAGATGTTATTAAAATATGTTTATTAACTTCTAATACTATATTAATGACTAAAATTGAAGCAAAGATCGAAAGAATAAACTCCAGATTACATAAGGAAGATGATCTTAAAATTCTTGAATGGCTTACATCAACTGATTATAGCAATCAACAAACTGATTATTTAAATTAATGACAGCAAGGGATTGGCGAATGGCTTCTACAATCTATTGAATATCAAAATTGGTTAAATGTAAATAAACAAATATTATTTTGCCTGGGAATTTCTGGAGCAAGGAAAACAATTTTTATATCAATCATTATCGATCATTTAACTGACCAGTTTTCTGGTTCAAAAGTTGGTATCGCATACATTTATTGCAGTTTTAAACTGTAGGAAAAACAAAAAATTCAAGATTTATTGATTAGTTTATTAAAACAACTAACATTGACCCAATTTACTCTTTCGGCAACTGTGAAAGAAATATATAATAATCACATTATAAAAAGAAAACAACTATCGATCAATAATATCATCAAAGCCCTTGAGTCCATATATAAAAAATATGAAAAAGTATTCATTATTATTGATGTGTTTGATGAATGTTAGACGTTAAATAATTGTAGGGAAATCTTTCTTTTAAAGCTCTTTCAACTTCACGCCAACTATGATACAAATATGTTTATCACTTCCAGGGTCCTTCCGGAAATTACCAAAAAGTTTGAAAATAACAGAAAACTCGAGGTCCGTGCACATGACGAAGATGTGAGAAAGTATTTAGACAGCCAGATATCAAACTCTGGGGAGGAAATGCTGAAAGATCACAGTGAAGAGATCATAACCAGGATAACCAGAATCGTTGATGGCATGTAAGTTTCTTTTTAAGGTGAGAGAAAAAGTCCACAAAGATATCGTTTTATTTATAAAAGGAAGTACCTCATTCAGAGCCGTACCGTATTGTATATCTGAACGAAGAAAACAACTATGACGCATATTCCGTGCAGATGGCACCGCAGCTAACCGGCAGCACATAGTTTAGGCACTACGCCGCCTAGCTATATTACTATTCAACCGTCTACTTAAATATGTACTCGGCTGTTTATCTAATTGCCTGCCTGCCTGCCTGCCTGCCTACCCGACAGGTCGCTGGTGTTTCCATGTACAAATCGTAAGTCATCAAAAGCTTTTTTGCTTAGATATGTGATGCTGTACACTATGAATGAAACGCTACCTTTTGCAAACAAAATGATATGATTTGTGGAACGTCTCGTGCCTTCTGTATACTTGCGTTTCCTGTTTTATCATCAATCAACTAAACTAATTGACGTCTGAGTAGGTTTCTTCTTGCACGACTTCATTTTGAAATGATCAAAACCAAAACGTCACTCAAAAAGATGAGAGTAGCGTTGGAAATCCTTCCGACAGGGGAGAAAGCATACGATCAGGCTTATGAAGATGCTATGGTGAGAATAGAGGGCCAAAATAAGGACTTTAAAGATCTAGCACACCAAGTTCTTTCATGGATCACTCGCGCAAGGAGACCAGTCACTACGTTGGAACTACAGCATGCACTTGCAGTGGAAACCGGACTGGGTCAACTTGAACTTGACCAAGATAATTGCCCTGAAAAAACAAAAATGGTATCTGTATGCGCTGGTTTAGTGATGATTGATGAAGAAAGTCAAATCATTCGACTAGTCCATTATACAACACAGGAATATTTTGACCGAACGTGGCAAAAGTGGTTTCGTAATGCTGAAAAGAATATTGCAGAAGCATGCGTTACCTATTTGTCATATGGCATTTTTAAAGGCCCTAGTATAACTAAAGAAGATTTGGAAGCAAGGTTACGGTTGAATGCTTTATATAACTACGCAGCAAACTACTGGGGATATCATACTAATATATCTTCAATTGGGAGTGCCCTGTTAGTAATTACTTTCCTTGGAAATCGAGACGCGGTGCTTGCTTGCAGTCAGGTTCTGGAGCCATTTAGATACGACTATCACGCTGAGAGTTTCGGAGGATGGACAGCAGTACACCTTGCAGCATACGCGGGGGCGTACGGATCTATAGAAGACATGCTCGACAAAGACGCGGATCTGGAGGCCAAGGATAATAAATGGAGACGAACACCGTTATCGTGGGCTGCAAAGAAGGGACATGAGTCGATAGTGAAGCTGCTGGTGGATAGAAGAGCGGATTTGGAGGCTAAGGATAGACGGGGCCAAACACCGCTATCTTTGGCTGTAGAACATGGGCATGAAGCGGTAGTGAGGCTGCTGGTGGACAGAGGAGCGGATTTGGAGGCTCAGGATAGTAAATGGGACCGAACACCACTATCTTGGGCCGCGGGACATGGGCATGAGGCGATAGTGAGGCTATTGGTGGATCGAGGAGTGGATCTGGAGGCTCAGGATAGTAAATGGGGCCGAACACCGCTATTTTTTGCCTTGGTACGTGGTCATGAGGCGGTAGTAAAGCTGCTGATGGATAGAGGAGCAAACCTGGAGGCTGAGAGCACTGGATTGGGCCAAACACCGCTATCTTGGGCTGTAGAAAATGGGCATGAGGCGGTAGTAAAGCTGCTGGTGGATGGAGGAGCAAACCTGGAGGCTGAGAGCACTGGATTTGGCCAAACACCGCTATCTTGGGCCGCGGAACATGGGCGTGAGGCGGTAGTAAAGCTGCTGGTGGATGGGGGAGCAAACCTGGAGGCTAAAGATAGACAGGGCCGAGTACCGCTATTCTGGGCCGCGAAAAATGAGCATGAGGCAGTAGTGAGGTTGCTGGTAGATAGAATAACGGACTTGGAGGCTAAGAAAGAACAAGGCCGAATACCGCTATTGTGGGCTGCGAATGGTAAGTATGATTTGGCAGTAAAACTGCGGTTGGGCAGAGACGCCATCTCAGGCCGCACAGAAGGCAAACAAAGGGTTTCGTTCAATCAGTCTTGGAAATAGCTTTTACCTCCCTGCCTAACTTGTGAAGCCGCACGGGGGTTATGGTGAGCAAAATTATAACGACACCCGGGCCACTTTATCTGAGATGATAAATCAGAATATAAAATTCGATATTTCCGAGAGTGTTACACGTAGATGTGTCTTACTACAAAATTCGGAAAAACCTCGTATCTGTTGCCCCGAACTAAAATGTAAAATTTGGTGTCGACGCTTTCAAATTCACGTGAATGCAGCCTTTCTACCACCATGCCTGCACGGTTACACCATGCCGGGGTACCCCAGCCATATCTCTCAACCAATTAGTTTAAGTACCCAAGACCCGGCCGCGAAGCTCTATATATCCAGAATGGTAACTCGTTTTTGATTACTATACACCTGGATTCTTTGCTTTTCTTTTTCTAACTCAGACTCTGTTATCCTTTACACAGGCATCATCAGTAGACAAAAACCAGCAAAGTGAATAGGCCTGGTTGATTGGGGTATTCTATAACCAATCTGGCCCATATGACTAACCATTGTTGAACTATTAATATATTAGGCCCTGCGAAAGGAGGATTTTTTGAAAAGTCTACGCCCTTGAGTCCTAATCTTTTTGAGAGAGGTAGTAGGCGCTCGAGTGAAAAATCTATAGGAAACTGGACAGTTTCTCAACCTAGTCCTAGTAATGGGGGTAAAATTGTCTCGTAAACCAGCCTGGGCACAAGGTGCAGGTGATCGATAGCGGCGACGAGGGTGACGGGAGCAGAAAGAAACGAGATAAGAGATACGACCCGCGCGACGGGTTCCGTCTAGGTTGCCCGTTACAGCAGATCGGATTACCAGGGCTCCCGTGCGCGGGGTGTGGCCCCGGGAGAAAGTTTCAGGTAATTTCCAAATTAGGTTATCTTCGGTAAGAATCCCCTGGCACCACACGCCGCTATTGAGCCACCAGATATACTAGCATTATTATATCAGACGGGTACTTAGAACTAACTTGTTTTGATATCGCACATCAAATCAAGCCATGGCGATATTTGGACCGCCATTCAGATAGGCTCGATCGGCTCCTGTTACACGAAAACGTGGGAACAAATATTCCAGTAACTATTCCCTAATTGGCCGCATTCTTTACGGTTCCCACCAAAATGTAAAATTCAGAAAACCTTCTATTGTACCTCTCTTATTTTTAGGCCGTTGATCGTAGATTAACGCAATTTCTTGACAATATAGGGTTCAATTCTGGACACCCGGCGTCGACGTCAACGGTATATCAAATATTAAAGGATTCGCCTGATTTTGAAGCGAAACTTAACGAATCGTATACAGCAGTTCAGCGCGATACTCCCTGGGGAGGCCCAACCCTTCCAGGCCAGCAATATGCGCCTGTAGGTATGGATGTTGGTATGGACGCGGGTGCGGATATTCATTTCGATCAGGGGCTTGGTTTAAGTTTAGGTTTAAGTCCTACGCCTGATCGCCAAAACTGCGAAAGCTGCTCCTCACTTGCTATGCCAGAGTTTGCTCGCCGTGGTATGATATCACCATGTTTCTAATCTTTGCGATTCCTTCGTACTGTAGACTAACGCTACGTGAGATACACTAGGAAGCAACTTGATGTCCGGGGCTTCCCTTGAACCTGGGCAAAACAACTTTAGACCAGATGCTCTTCCCTGGGGCCAAATCACCCCCTTCGTAGACGCTCAGAATTTTAACATCGCCGATTATCAATCAGAGCCTGATGAGGGAAGCGCTGGGCCTCGGGATGCAAATTTGACACCGCAACGACCTTTCTCTCAAAGCTACCACCAGGCTTTGGGACAGTCCATTAGACAACCATTTCCAAACCCTCCATCGACACCATATTCACCACCCGGAGCAGATACTTCTTGGAGACCGCAGTTACAACCGCCCCAACAACACCAAGTTTTGCAGGACCAGTTTACTCAAGGGCACTGGTATTTAGGCCCTGGCAGCCCTTCCCACAGTGGATTTTTTACGCCTAACGGGGGTTTTCTGCAGCATGGCAATCTTCTCCCTAACTTCGAGCAACTTCAATCCGGGTTTCTAGATTATTATCACCCATTCCCTCACAATTCAGCCAACGTTGAGGCCTTAACACCGGTTCTTGGGGAACAGAACGACCCAAGACAGACATTTAATAGATCTTGGCCTCCTCATCAATAGCTCGGCCTTAGTAAGATCATCGCTTTTGTACCTTTTTTGGGGGGCGGTAGCCCTAGAGGTTCTTGAATTAAACACTCCACTCAGATTTCGACATCCGAAAATCCGCACATATCCGGTGTTTGCTGCTAAATTGGGACTATTGCTCTTTGCTGGCGTTAAAATTTATTCCCCTTACATTCTCTTTCCCCTTTTTCTTTTCTTTTCTATTTTCGGTTTTAGTTTCAAAAATTTGTGGTTTCGTTTATAGACACCCTCGATAACTTTTCACAACAGCGTTCGGACGCAGGAGTTTTCTTTTTCAACACGATATTTTTCATGCTTGAGAGATATTACGGTGCTTCGAAAGATATTACACGCCCCCTGTCAATGGGGTGGGCGCTTCATTGCCTGTTTATTGATAATAATCATGGCTTCCCTACATTTCACCTCAACACTAGGTAAAACTACGGTCCTAGTAATTGTATTTTTGAGCCTTGAAGCAAAGGGATATTGATGCGAGCTCGGCCCCAATTAATATCAGTACTCGCTGTCCCTACGAGGAAGGCCCCTAGACCTGAACTGAACTTTCCCTTTTGAAAATTGTGTTTCCTGATCAAGCAAGATATAAGGTTGCACAAATATCCGCCCAATGAAGCGGGCCTTCAGTCGGGGCACGCTCAAGTCCTTTCGAGCACGTCTCCGGTGCGATGTAGGTACTTATAAATATGAGGGGTAATGCGAGGGGTGATAGGGACACTTTTTGTGCCACGTGCTATTTTGAGGTTTTCATGGGTTCAACATAAAATGAATTTGTTGAAAATATAAGTACTTTGGCCGCCCGACTGTAAGTCGGGATCTTGTGATACCTAGCTATCTTCTCTCCCTAAGAAGAGTCTAAATTTTATAGAATCTTATGGAATTATATGCAACTAGCCGGGTGTTAAGCAATTGCGCAATCAACTATATAGTTTTTCTTTTTTCTTTTAGTTTCTAGCTTTAGGAGCTAGTTAGTGCTATATGCAAAGATAAACTAGTAGCTTAGCCTTAATATTAGCATTAGTATTGGTATTAGTAGTAGCAGCAGCAACAAGTTAATAATAAGATTTTGAATTCATGAGATTGAAAATAAAATAATTGATTTTGATCGAGTTGAAAGTGCTTGCCCGACTGAAAGTCGGGGGTTGTATGTAACTACCTTTACCTTACTATAAGGAGGGGGGGGAGAGGTATTCTAGAAAGCCCTGGAAATGCATAGAATTAAATGTAAATAGCTAGTTAATTAAGTAACTAGTAGTCTAAAAAGCTAGCAACTAAACTAATAGCTAGCCCAGCAGCCGGTTTAATAGTAATAGTAGAAGTGGCCCGACTTTCAGGCGACGACCGGTGTGGACGGGCGAGCTTTGGAAGACGTAGTCTTGCCAAAGCGGGGGCAGTTGTCGCCTGCAGTCGGGTTTGAGTGCTGCCACGGGCAGCCGACAAGTGAATGTACTTCTGGTTTGCGTCCAGGTTGGTGGCAACTTTGGTTTGCGTGTTGTAGCTTGGTTGCCCCCCTTGCAATTCTGGGAATGAGGTTAGTTGATCAGCTATCTAGTCAGTCCGTTGCACAATTACAGTTTGGTTCCGAGAATAGTCAGCATGCTTGCTTATTCATTGCGCACTAGTCACCCTGCCTGTTTACTATGTACCATCTAGCTAACTATTCCACAAATTATCACAGCTGCTTGTAAGCAGACATTTTAATAATCGATAAGTACTTACTTAATAGGCTGGCTTGCCGATCGGCCGGCTGTAGCTTGCGGGCTGGTAGTTAGACCATGCTGCTTGCTTGATGAAGAAATTACATATATTGGAAACCTTAAATACAACGTGGCACAAAAAGCCCTTCTTGTCCGAACAGAGCGCGGATATTGTCTAAGTCTCAAAGGCCACTGGGGCCTATGGATACCAACAGCGGCGGACGAGTCCGTAGGAAAGGTGATACATGTCATCGGCTCACCTATACATGGATACAGTCATGAATTTAAATCAAATTATAGTTAAGTTAGGCCAAGCCGATGATAAACATATAGTTGATGTCCCCGCATATGACGGTAAATCATCCGTTGTACAACCAACAATGTACTAAGATGATTTCGAGAAAATCGCCCTTCAAGTGGCCGCTCCAGAGCGGTTGAGAGGATACAACCCCCTTACTCCCCCTACTCCCGGTGTACGTGAGAAAATCGCCCTTGACTCTAAACGACCTAGCTGCTAATTTATTTTCGATAGAATGGAGACTGCCAGTACTG
The DNA here is from genome assembly GCA_036872735.1 of Orbilia javanica. NCBI lineage: Eukaryota > Fungi > Ascomycota > Orbiliomycetes > Orbiliales > Orbiliaceae > Orbilia > Orbilia javanica. Next base: position 1,423,482 of record JAVHNR010000008.1, read on the forward strand.
GCTGGAACAGTACATTAATACTCTTATCACGGAAGGGGTGTTGGATTCTTCTGCTTTGGCTGTCTTAAACTCCGCACCTCGCAGAGTCACGAGATCAAAATGAAAGTCCACTATCTCGCGTCTTGTCCCCAGGCCGAAAGAACAGCAGGCGGAAGGTACCTTTGGAAATCAGGCTCATGCCAGGGCCGTCGCCGTATCCTGGTTATCTGTTATTTATTTCGCCTTGTTTAGTGTTTGATCTGATATCGGGATAGTTGATCGTACCTTTTATTGTCTTTCCTTCCTTGGTGTAAGTGTACTTGCTATAACGTTATCGCCACTGAAGCTTACGGCGAAGTGTATTTTCGGGCCATATTATCACAATTATGTACTGAACCGAGCTCCGCAAAACTCTTTCGGTAACGAATCAAACCAAAAAGCTGCTGTTGGACTCTAAAAATAGAGCAGTATATTGAGTACTTGATCAAAATAAAATTAGACGCTATCATAAAAGTTACATGGAGTGTGTGTTTATTCGCAAGTGTGGGGTGGCTACCTCATAACACACCAAGCAACTGGGTATACATGCAAAAAGCATTATACAACTCGTCGGAGTGCTCGCTGTAGCTGCTGTCCAAGGCTTCTGGTAGATATTTACTAGCCCAGTCACCGAGGTTACCCCACTCAGCTTTACACCGCTCCCAGTAAGAAGGATACCATCCGCTTTGATGCCAATCGACAATTGCCACTATCTTTGATAGCTTTGTCGGCGATAGTAAGATATTCTTAGGATGGAGGTCGCCATGTGAAAACACAATTGATGCATTATCTGGTAATATCTTCCTAAGAGGAATCATGGCCTCTGGATCAGGAAAACGTCTGAGAACTCGATTATTAAGCCAGTCGTGAAAGGCTGCAATAGTGATGAAAGGCCCTGCCAAATTGTTGTCATCCTCACAGATTACATCGAGCAAAGGTTGGCGGCCAATACTACCTATTAAGGGTGTTAGATCTCGGGATTTACTCATTTTTATAGTCAAATGACCTTCCTCACCAAGGAATTTTCCATCAGGCTCTTGACGTAGTCGACCAAGAGCAACCTTAGCCATCTTGATCTGGCCACATATTTCCAATTTATCTTCGTGGCTAAGTTCGTTGTATTTTTCTTCCAATTGAAGTCCTATGATACATTCAAGATAAAGAAATACCTGATTTCCTTCTGTTCTCCAACCATAAATCTCCGGTGCAGGTATTTCTTTTAAACGATTTTGTATCATCCAGTATACTTGACCTTCGGCTATAGTGACATACTCTCCCCATTTAACTACCAGCTTGTCCTCAGCAAACCAAACTGGATCTGGTCTTCGTGTTTGAGAGCGATTGTGAACCACTTTGCTGCGAACCTCTGAGGGGGTTGGGAGCTTTCTAGACTTATCGACCCGGAAAAATGACGTCTCGAGGAAGTCAACGTTTTCCTCGGCAGGAAGTTCTGAGATGGGAAGAATGATTTGTTCCCCCGGGGTTGCTGGCCGAGTGCTTTCTGTATTTTTACCATACCCTTGCTCCATGGTATGAATACTCTGCTGTCTGTGATAATTCAGCAATGAAGTGGTGTTTGGATAACGTAGATAAACCGGTGTGATTCGATTGTTGGGTTTGGTTGGATTTTGGACTAACTTGCAAGACTGGAGCAAACTATCGGGGGGAGTTTAATCAACGCATGCATCAATTTAGCCTCGAACCGGAACTAAGAATCGAAGCGCAGTTGGTGCTTTAGAAGGATTTCCGAGCAACAATTTGGTTACCACGGACATTACACGCTGTTTAGGATTTTGCTAACCATCCTACTACTATCGCTCTAGTTTGGAGACATGCAGAAATGTACATATGCAATTATCGAAACATGATGGAAGCACTTTCGGGTTCACCGGTATATAGATGCTGTAATGTATCGAGTTTTTTTCTGTATCTCCAACCGAAGCCATAAGTTTCTAGTTAAAGATAGATCTTGAGATTCCTTTCGAAACAAACACCGCTGTGTACAAGGGCGTACTGAACTGTTGTCCAACTATCTTCGAATAGAGGGCCTCCTTCAAGCTCTAACTTTGTGTTTCGTTCTCACTTAATAAATTCGCTACATTTACTTTTAGTTACTAACTAGCTGGGGATTAATTATTTTAGTCCCTGTTATAAATTTTTAAATTGATTAAATAATGTTATAACGTTAACATGTTGGCGAGGAGCTTGAGCTTAAATTCCCCCGAACCAAAGGCTTTTCTTAGGCGAAAAGGCATACTCCAATCTTCCTCTCAGCTTTGAAGTTATCAATCTGACATGCTAAGCAACTCGATACGTTGAGGAAGGGGCCGCGATCGAGGGCCAATAATAGATAATGGATACGTGCATTGCTAGCATGTTAGGAATTTTTTAAAATAATTAAAAAAAAGGTTCTTTTAAGGCATACTAAATGCCCAGGCGCGCTCTTCCGCCCCGTCTCCAGGATAATGGATGAGTCGAGATAACTAAATGGCGGCACTAAGTGGGCACTCGTTTTCCATAGCTTCGATTGGTCAAGTCGCCAGGCCTAGATGCCTCAGACTTCCAGTGCCTAGCCGATTACTATAGGGGTGCCTTTGGCTGATTTGTGCGAACTATGATGGAAACTCCAATATTTATTAATGCCCGACACCGCCGATGTCATCAATCCTCAATTCTAAGGGATATAAAAGCATTGCTGAGAAACGCCAATCCGTTTCCCCAGCAAAACGACAATTCTGTTACAGTTTGAAAGATCACAAGTTTCGCCAGCCTCGAAGAAACATGGAATACCAAATTGCGTATTTCGCTGAGAGAGTAGAAATTAATCCTAAGGAGTCAGTAACCGGGTACAACTATGTGCAAGGATTTTGGGCGGAATGCTATACAAAATGCACTGCTCATGTTGGAATCGTACAAAATATATGATATCCGGAGCCACTACTGCGCTCCGCGCTGGATCATACCCGGAAGCCAAACCGAAACCTTATATGTGAATAGGGTGTCCAGGAACCGCAGAATTGAATACGTTCCAGTAAATTGTCGGCTGTCTCCGATAAAGAAGGGCCCAAGAACCTTGCGAGATTCTTGGTTGGGATCTTTCTTCGGACTGGCTAGGACGATACTGTAAAACCAGGAAAATGAAACAACTTGTAGGGCAATGACGTGATCTACGCCAAAGAGCTCCGCGTCGCCAATCGTCGGATATCTTAACTGTTCGGTATTCGGCTTCTGCGCAGGCGGGGTATATGTCGTAGGTGCGCCTAGCTGCCGCCACGACTCCAGGATTGCATTGGCACAGACAACAGCTTGAAATTCCGCCTCGAGTGCACTGCCATCATGGGACTTTGCTTCCACCGCCAGAAGTGGGGAGGTAGCGATCGTTTTGAATGGGGTAGGGAATTCACCAAAATTTCTTTGGACGGTAGAGACAATATCTGTCGTCTGCTTTCCTTTGCATCGTAAGTTTACTGCGATATCCGCTCTAGCTGCCAGAGTTTCCTTTATTGGTTCGCGTTTGGTAGTGCTGCCTCTCTGTCTCTTAGTAGGAGGTATAGAGTGGGATCGTGTGCGTCTTCGCACTGTTGGAAATAGGTCGGGGTAAATGTCGACCGTTGTCCTAAAGCTTGAATTAGCTCGAGCGGCTGTTGTCCTTCAGTTTATTACTTACACACTAGATATATTGACTGGATGAAACGACTCTATGACTCCAGCCACGAACCGTAAAACCTCAGTGGCATGTCCAGCCCAGTCGGCTTCTTCAGACACGCTGAGCTGTAAGACTTCTGCGCGAGTTGCCGACTGGATGACAAAGTTGGCTTCATTGGAATGCCTCTCATGATTGCTACCACAGCTTGAGAATGTATTCTGTTCCCACCATTCGAACTTTCGGCGCCCACGGATTTTTTCCTGAGATAACCATGCTAGGTCAGCCGATGATTCCAAGATAGAGTATGTAAAATCTGTACCATACTTCAACGCAAGTGCATATGTTTCCTCTAAGGACCATTGCCGCTCTGAAAGCGTGAACTAGTGTTTCGAATCCAGACGGAACTGTCGATTCGTCCTCTTCATCACCCGGGTTCAAGCCACCTTGGCCCGAAACCCCTAAGAATTCAAATTTCGGTAAACACTGATCCAGAAGCTCCGGCCTCTTTTTTCGTGTGATAGTAGTATTAATACTTTTTGAAAGACTGGACGACCCCACGGATTGGGCGACATCTCTCCCGGACTGCGAAATACTATCGGTTGGGCGTACGGCTTCCTGAGTCTCAAGATCCAGGCCTTCGTATGGTGTCGCCGGTGGGTATTGTGGATAGTAGTAGTTTTGCTTAGCCTCAAACCTGCAGTCCTCGTCTACATCAGAAACGATGTCTCCTTCCAATCGCTTTCTTTTTTTAGCATTTGAAGGAGATAGGCCGCTTTCCAGCCCCGCGACTTGACCAACAACTGAAGCTGTCGTCTCTGGTGGTGTCACAGGTCGTGGTGAAACTAAGCTGGTGGATATATTGCGCTTAACAGGATTAGCCGTGCTAATATTTTTCAACCAGGCTATGATACGTCCGTGCGAGGAGTTTGGGGATTGATTTGTCTCGTTGAGAGAAGCCATAAATAATACTATTTTACGTACTGCTGCGTAAAGGTGATGGAAAGGAGGGCGTTTGTAGAAGGTTCTGCGAGAGCCGACACAAACACCCCGAACCAGAGGTCCCCTTGCGGACGCCGAGATGCAATGTTTGCCGACGTGCACCGGGAACGTTGGCCTGGGGCCCCGGGAGTTATTTTCGGGCGTCCTGCACCCTCCCCGTTAACTTCAATTCTCGGGCTGCAATGAAGTTATTTGGTGGTGTATTATTCAAAAGATTCCCCCTTTCTTTAGGATATTTTGGACAGAAGATTATATTGCTGGTTTCATTGACACCGTCTACCCTCTATTTTCTCTTCTTTTTTTAATAGATTTACACGACTACCCTATAGAGTTGAGAACATCGGAATCGATATCTATGGATTTCTGCGCCCTATCGACATTGTCCTACAAGAACTGTCACAGTAATCTTTTTTTCTTCTAACAAAAAAAAAAGAACAAGGAACATGTTCCGCTTGACTCATTGTAGGTTACCATATATACAAACATGGCTGCGATACAAAGAGACTGGTCAACAGGAAAACGAATGGCGCGTGTAGTATCATCACCAGCCTCCGGGTACAAACCAGTCAAGGTCCGATTCTCGGTTGGGCCGCTGATGCGCTGGTTTTTTGGTGTTTTCGATAGTCGTCAAGTCGGGAGGACCCCAGCGCGAAGCTCGCTCGGTTTGTTTTCTCCTGCGAGATCTTCTTTGGATGTTTTTCGGTTGACGGGATGTTTCTTCGTCTTCTTTGGGAGTTTTGGTTGAGGTGGTGAGTTGTGGTGCTATGTTTTCGATCACATATATTAGTCTTCTTGGTAGTTCGTTGGAGCGGCCTGAGAGAGGGGGTTTATGTGGTTGTCAACTTACCTATTGTGGAGTATCCAAGTCTTCTGATGCTTTCGACCCAACAAGTTTTCCATGATTCTATCATATTATCTACTCTTTCCTTGAGGGTTTTGTTTTCGGTAAATTTCCTTCTAGGTAGGATCATTGAAGCGAGTTCAATTCTTAGGTGAGCTTGGGGAGTTATGGGAGCCTTGACGTCTGTAAGGTCGCCAAGGTAGGAAGCAACGACGAGGTCATCTTCCGCATCATTTTGCGTTAACCCTAGTGTTTCGTTCAAATCACAGGCTTTGGACATGAAGTCATAGGAACCGCAGATGGTATTGACTAATCCGATTACTTCGTCGACAAATACTCGACATCTTATTTCTTGGTCCTGATCGTTTCGTTGCGGGGAAGGGAAGTTCAGGAGCCAGAGGTTTGGAGTGAAGGTCTCTGGGAGTATTTGGGGGTGTCTATTCGGGTTTTGTTCCCATTCTGGAGTGCGGAGGGAGGTGATGAAGTGGAGTGTGTCTTTGAGGATTGGTTGGATGTATTTGAGCCAGACGGTGTCGAGGGGTTTTGGTTCGAGTGTTTTAAGGAGGTGGTCTGAGTAGCTGAATTTTAGGTCTTTGGATTCTTTCCAGAGTGTGGTTTCGTAGATCTTGAGGAACTGTTCTCGGATTGAGGCGTTGATGTCTTCGTCTTCTAATAGTTCTATTCTTTCTTGGATGGAAGATATTAGGTTGATTTCGTCCGAGATTGCGGTGCCTTGGTTGTATGACTGCGACCAGTTTTTGGATGAACATAATTCTGAGAATTTTTTGTCGTCCTTGCATTTTTTGTTTAGAGGCTCGAGGATTTCTGGTGGGTTGATGTTGAAGATTGCAGTGGAGACGTAGTCGTGTATCAATGGTATTATTCCCGGTCCAATACCGTTTTCAATCACGGTTTCGAGAATTCCAATGGTTTTTGAGGCTGGCGGGAGTTTGAAAGATTCTTGTTCGGCCTTGGTGATGCCGTTTTGCTGAAGGAAGATGGAGAAGTACCTGGATGTTTGGAAGTTGAGCTCCTGAATGATGGGGATCATGATTCTTTCTGTGAAAGCGATATTCAAGCTTGGGGTTTCTAGAATTTCGTTGTAGAACTCGAGGAGCCTTAGTAGGATTGGATTATTTTTGTAGTCGGTTGTTCTCTGGAGGTCGTAGTCCGGTAGCTCTGTGGTTTCTTCGAAGACTTTCCATTGGTCTTCTGTGACCGGCTCGGATTCGTTGATATTGCCACAGCTGGAAACGAGGTCTCTGAGAACGGCTAAGATTTGGTCGTAGCCTTTGGGCGCAGAGCTTTCTAGTACGCGAAGGAGGTATTCTACTAGTGAATTTTGGAGTTTGACATTCAAATTCCCCTTAGAAATCTTCACCACCATGGAGAGTAACAAAGATTGGTTTTCGTTGTCGAGTTTTGATAGCTTGAGGGCGAGGTTGAAGAGGTCGAGGATCAGTTTATAGAGGTCAACGTCTGAGTTCTTTTCAACAAGGGTAGAGATGATTGAGAAGAATTCTGCCTCGAGAGGGCGAGGAGATCTTAGGCCTCGGATTAGATAGTACACCACTGTTTTGTGGACGTCGATGTTTGAAGTTGATTTGCACAGGGTGTGGATATTCGATAGTGATGATGACTTGGGTATGAAGTCCGCATCTTCGAAGAGCTCGATTAGCAATTTTATGGTGGAGACTTTGACGAAGCTGGGTTCGTTGTCGACGTCCGCTGGCTTGGGTTTTGCTTCCTCTGCTGGGGGGTCGGGGGTAGCATCCCAAGAGGCTCCTGCCCAATCGTTTTGGTCCCAAGAGGTCGCATTTGCTGAAACTACTTGTCCTACAGGATCGGTAACTGCATCCCAAGAGGTAGCATTTGTTGAAAGATACTGTTGCGAGGGGGTTTGAATATCGTCCCAGGAGGTAGCTTCTGTCGAAGGTTTCTGCTCCACAGGATCTTTGATATCATCTCCAGAGGTAGTATCAGTTGAAGGCTTTTCTTCCACAGGTTTCGAATCTTTAGACGCCTTTGGCTCCCCCATCTGGCTTAATAACTTGAAGACTGTTTCTGCGAATGTTGACATCCCTTCGCTTGCGTCCTTCGGAGTGAGGTCGCGGAAAAACCCCAATGTAATAACAGACTTGAACCAGAACGGAGCAGCAGGATATTTCGAAATAACTTTGATCGCAAGCTGTAATGCCAGTTTAGGCCTATCGCTTCTTGCCAGAAGCCTTAAAAGATTGAACGCCAAAGATTCTAGGGCCGGATAACCCCCGTCTGGGTCGTCTGGGTCCGTCGAATCAAGGCTAGAGAAGGCATTTTCAACTAGCTTGAGGACCAGTACGGGGGGTACAAAGCTGATCTGGGCTTCAAGGGCTTTGAATGCCGCCTTGGTATTAGGGCTCAGGTCTTTTGATGTCTTTGGGAAGATCTTTACATATCCTCTGCGCCTTCGTTTCCGCGAAGGTGCTACTGCCTCTTGAACACCTGTTTCTACTGTGCTTAATATTGATAGGCATCCCGTGCTCAAGCTGATTGATGGGTATCGCACATCGTCAGTCGATGGGAATGGGGAGGCAAGGAGCTGCTCTGGAGACTGCGTTTTGGTCTGTAGGTATAATAGGGCCGATAGGATTTGGGCCTCTTGTTGCTGAAAGGCGGATTTGACTTTGTTATTCCCGGCTCGAGTCCAGGTTGTATTATACCAAAAGATCTTCCCTGTTGTTTTTGGGACTGGAAGTTCGATGGGTTCATCTTCGTTACAGGAGCCGGAGATACGTCCAAGTACAGACTGGGTTCGAGGATTGATGGAAACATCAATGTAAGTTAACTCGCCAAGCTCATAAACCTCGATATCTTCTTTGTACTCTGGGCTGGCATCCCATTCTTGAATACTAGCAGAATCATCTTGACTCGGGATTTTGAGAGGCTCGGGTTCGGGTTCGGGAGAAAGGTTCTTGAGCCATTCTAAGTCTGCTTCAGGGATCTTTTCCTGCTTTTCACTATACACTGGTAAAAATACTTTTTTAACTTTGGGGTATAGAGCTCGGTTGAAGCAGCCCCTCCAGTAGCGGATTGCTTGTTGGGTGTCCAATCGTCCCTCGCTCAAAGGGCCGACGGCATAGGCCCATGCGGAATCAAGTCTGTCCTTTCTTTCTTTCTCTGGGGCGGCTCTTGTTAGGTATAGTTCTAATGCATATCGGTAATCTTCAAAGAAAAGACCCAAAGGATCCCGTAATAGATCAACTCTTGCCGAAACGAGTTCTCGGCTTTGATCTGGCGTGGGGAAGACGGCGGATTTCACCCGTGATGCGATGTACGGGGCTACGTCATCTAGTAGAGGGGCAAGGTCTAGGTCGAAAGCTCCGATAAGGTATTGTATAGGAAGGCCCTGGGGATATGGTTCAGGTAGATTTGCGACTTCAGGGCATTTTGATATTCGACGTTTTCGCCATAGCTCATTCCGTTCTTTTGCTAGATTATCGAGAAAACGATAGGCCGAGACATGCGCCTTTCTGCTGTCAACTCTCAGAGGTTGCCCTACCCTGCCCGCAATATGACAGACCCCCCATGCGCAGCCTGAATTCTGTAGTTGCTTATCGTCGATTACTTTTTGCTCGAGGTCTAGGATCATCCGTAGAGTGTCCTCCCACAAAATGCTGTAAACATCTTCGTCGGAAAAGTGTTCTTTCAAGAGGGCTGAGCGGTTGATGCGTTCCGAAATGACAAAATGGGGGATTCTAAAAACTCCTCTCCAGTTACTGGCGGTGAAAGCTGGATCTTTTGATCCCGAACAAATGATGTCGATTATAGTGCTTATAATCTGGTTGGCATGCTCGACTCCTTTACGAAGCACCGAAGCATCGGTTCCAATCGGTAGCAGTAAACCGGTTAACAATTTGTGCATTTCTGGGGGCTCATTGAGATATGGCGCGACGTGAGGGTCTCGAGTCAAGCGCCTTGTCCAATTGACGACATCACCTAGGAGTGATAGGGAACCACTGGCGGCTGCATAAAGCAAAACGCCCCTTGAATGGAGAGAGCGAAGTTGTCCATCTGGGGTCGAGTGTGCCTTTTTCCGCTCTTCAATGCGTAGTTTTGCTAGTTCCTCTGCTTCCTCTTGTCGGGAAGCTTTTTGAAGAAAATGGACTTGCCATAAATCCAAATCGATAGGTAGATACTGGTCGCCTTCAATGTCATTCTCCTTTCCAAGTGTGAAAAAGTTGCAGTGAGCCCCGACATAGTGCGTACCGGCAATTCCATCGCCTCTTGCTTTGCGCAGCCGCAGGAATAGGTCAAGTGTTTCTTCAGCGTTCAAAGCTGGAAGCAGTTCGGAATCCAAGAAACCGACCGTCCGCACGAGGGCTTCGTCGAAAGTGATCTCGGGTTCATCCTCCCTTAGAACCGAAGATTGGATACAAAATTTGAGAAGCCCATACCGGTGCTTTGAAGTGAAATTCTTGATCAAAGGGTCGAATACACGAATGTTGACTTTTTGCCCAGAGGGACCTGGGTTTACCCTGACCAAGAGTAACTGGAACAACTCTTCAAAGGTTTCGGGCATTTGCAACCACCAACCCGCAATTTTTTCGAAAACTTTATCCTTCTTAGGCTTTCTGGAGGTATTGTAATAGTCGGGTTGAAAGTTCCAAATAGTGTTTGCTACTGATGGGTGAAGCTTGATATATTGAACGATCAAAGCGACGGCTTCCTTGAGGATCTCGGTGTCCGTGTGTTTTTTGACACATCGCGTAAGCAGAGGATCCGAAATTTCGTAGACGAAAGCTTCGTCGGAGATCTGAGAGACCTGGCCACTGTGTACTAATTTTCTGAGTACCTCTAGGGAAAACTCCATTGACGAAGATAAATTTGGCTTGGCCCCGGGAACAGCTGGATACTCCCGCATCAACGCGAAGAGCCAAGGACTGTTGAGCCCTTCATAGTCAAGGACCATTTCAACAAAATTACCCCTTAGGATGTCGCTGTGATTCCGTAAGAGAAGATCCTGTTGACGATGGTTGCCCTCTGGTAAATCCGAATTCACCACCCTAGCAACACGATCTTTCGTGCATGCGGGTAGGAGATATTGATAACAGTTGGCGAGCGGACGCGTATCCGAAGTCTGAGTTTTAAGGGCTAGGAAAAGGTCTGTGATTGCCTCCCTCTTCTCTAAATCTGCCCCCTTTGTGCTGGAACCAATTGCGCGGCATGCGTCTTGAACATCAGAAGCTGAGAGGCTTCGCAAAAGACCTGTGAGCCCTTCTACAGCCCCGAGGCTATCCCAAGTTTCTTTCCACTTGCGGGACCTAAGTAGTTTTTCAAATTGCTCGATGGCAATTTTGCGGATACGGACCGAGATATCCTGTTCCAGTGCCCTTTTTAATACGGCCGGTGTATGCGATATGCTCAACCATATCTTCAGAGTCGAAGGCGGGATGGAGGACCTCTCAACGGCATCGATGAGTTGTTGTGTGGTATTTTCAACATCCCCTTCACCAGCGAGTTGTCGAAGGTATTGGGCGACCCCGTGTTCATTGCTCGACCGAATGGACGCGGTGTCAAGCATAGCTGCGGTATAAATCGAAGTGAAAAATGTAGGTAACAAGAATTTATCTCATGCCCTTATGAAATGAAAAGAAGACAGCCAGGTTTAACTGGGTTAACCGGTGCGTATATGTACGTTGACAGTATCCTGACAGCTGTCAACAGTCATGTCAATTTAAAGCTGAACGGATGGCACTAATCAAGCAGAAATTTATAACCCCTCCTCACAACCCCTCATAGACTTCCCTTATTGAATCATTTCTGATGTCCACTAGGCATGCCTGAGTTCCTGATGAAATCGACTCTACCCATGCCGATTTTCTGGCGTGAATTCCTAGTCCGGGTGGGGCACTGCCGGATTAGGTAGCAATTCCACTTTATAGCGGACTAGACAGTGAACATATCGTCAGTCAGCCAGGACCCGTAGTGTAATTGGATGCACTTCCCATATAACTCTATCCACCCTCGAGCGGGACGGTATAGGTTCGAGTCCTATCGGGGCCGTGCGAGTAGCTAAGGTTACTCCTAACTTTTTATTCCCTGTATTTTGGGGCTTTTTTTTTTGTCTTTATGTTTTTGGGCCAGTGTGCAGGTGTATACATAGGCATTTATTTGTATGGTTTCTTCAGATATGTTGCTCCTAGTGGCATGCGCAGGCCGTCGTGTTCATGCTTAAGTATGCTATGTTGATGCTCGTCCTATCGACGAGTTAACTAGCTAATATCAAAATACTAAAATAAAACTTGGAGAAAAAATTTAAATATATATTTCCACGCACATACTGTAACGTTGTGCCACTTTAATTCAGATTTTTGGGGATCCGTGATCCTTGTTTTCAGCTCGGTCAAAGCAACTACCTCCAAATCTGCTTCTGTAGCCAACTTTTGATATATATATAGTGCAGGAGCCTAGAAATTCACGGAAGCAAATATATTTTATTCTGCTCTACTCTTAAGATCATGATTTGTAACTATGCAGGTATAAGTTTGATGAAAAGTCTGGTAGAACGAAGGTTTGATACATCTGGTCGATTCTTTAAATTTTTGTTGTAAGCTTGCAAGAATGGTCTCGTAGTATTGTAAAGCGGGTGAGGATTCAGAATTTAGAGAGCAATATGGATAGATATTAAACCCAAGAATAGATGCCCGATGAGTTCTACATTAAAAAGAACAGCACTCATATGCCTTAAAAAGCCGGCAATAACGTCTCGTCAATGATCTCGTGGAGCGAAACAGAAAAACAATAAGAAAAAGCGAGAAGACAAGTATCATAGTACAACACCCACCGTCCCATATCCCGACTTCCAAAAGCTCAGGAGAGGGCAAAAAATAGCAAAATAGCAAAATCTAACGTATCTACAAAACCTCTACATATCTCTTCCTGCCTTTCGCTTTCGCCGCCGGTTTCCGTGCACCTCCGCCGCCGCTTAGCAGTTCCTCCATATCGTCTACTTTACCAGTGGTAGCCGGCCTTGGAGGGGGCCGACTGGGGCTTGGGTCCCTGCTACCCGCGAGACCACTGGGAGTTGGTGGGGCAAGCCCGCCAGATGGTGCACTTGTCGGTGCACTTGTTGGTGCGCTCGTAGGCGGTGCGGAGGGTGGTGGCCGTGGTACACTCAAGCCTCCACTGTCAATGCTGCTACTTGTTCCGGGCCGCGGAGTGCCGAGGCCTGAAGGTGGCCCGCTGGGAGGCCTGCTAGGGGGGCCTCCAATTATTGCGGGGGATCCGAGTCTCTTTGGTGGCGGCGGCGTTCCGCTCGGCGTGATTCCAGCAGAATCAGTTGTTGATCCCCCCTTTTTGTTGACCCATCTCTTCGTTTCGGGGTCAAAGTAGAAAGAACTCTCCTCTCCTAGTTTTGCCTTATGGACTACAGGACCATTAGGGTCTTTCTTGCCACCGAACCAGCCTCCAAACCAGCCGCCAGACTTCGCTTCTTCTGTTATAAGATGTTAGTTTGAAATTCGGATATTTATAGATAGTCGAAACTAGTAACTTACTCTTGCGTTTCTCTTCCTCCTCCTTTTCTTTCTGAGCGATTGCGGCAACCATTTTCCTGTTTTCTTCTTCCTCTTCCTCCTTCTTCTTTTTCGCGGCGGCAGATGAATCTTTTGCCGAGCTTGCCCCAGCTGCAAACCCATCGTCGTCATCAAGGTCTATGACTCCCTTTTTCTTTGGCTTCTTACTCTCGCCTTCGTCATCCGAGTTATCGGGCGATGGGACGTAGGGCTGGAAGTCCGTGGGGGGCTCATAACCGTATCCTGATGGCTCGTACCCACTTGTGTTAGTAGAAGCCGAGGTATCATTAGTTGCTGATGCGACTTGGGGACTGAAAGCACTCGGCTCAGAGTCAAATGAAGGAGGTGACATTGGCACTGCAGTTTGTGGCATTGGTGATGGTTGGTAACCAATATACCCGTTTGTCGCTTCAACTGGTTTTTCCGTATGTTGTTGGGGTGTCTGCTGCGGTGTAGGCTGTGGGCTTGGCTCATAACCATATCCTCCATAGTTGGCTGTAGTTTCATATCCACCGTATCCCGCGTATCCAGGTGTTGCGGGTTCCGTGGGTTGAGGCACCGAGGTAGGGGCTTGGGGTGTATAAGGTCCAGCACTCGACGCTTTTGGCGCGTATCTACTAGCGGCAGCAGATGTGGGCTTCATCGCTCCGATGGGGGTAGTACCTAGAGGCGGCTGGGCGGGATTATAAGGTGTGTAACCTCCAGAGCTAATGCCGTATAGATCTGGCCCACTATGTACTCTATCCAAGCCTGACGTAGAAGGTGGACTCGAGAATTGGCCCTCCGGTATGGGTACGTGCGCAGACACTCCGTTGCCACCATTTACACTAGTAGGAGCAGGTGTATCTTGCTGATCCCCACCATTGACGAGGGCATCGAGCATTCCTTGCATGCCAGCGAGGACGCCACCTCTTGAGACCCCAAGGCCGGGTAAATTGCTTAGGAGGGATCCACCGCTGCTATCTCTAGGCGCTTGGCTAAGTTGCTGAGTGAGCTCATTGATGCCCTCTAGTAGTAAGACATGGAGGTAGGGTTGCGGTCGACCACTAATCTTGAAGGATGCCGAAATGGCTTCTGTGTATTTCTGCGCCTCGTTCTTGAAGCCGTATTGTGCGAGGACTTGCGCATGATATAATTTGAACGGTAATAGATGAGGGAAATTAGTTAGTGTGGGGGCTCCAGGCATGAGTGAAAGGGCGTATTCGTAGATTTGAGATAAGATTATAGCATCGAGATCCCGACCGTAGTGGAAAGGGTTGTTGGCGTGGTTAGCGCCTAGTAGAGAGAAGATAATCTTGCTTGAATCCTCTGCTCCAGAGAAAATAGCAGCTGGCATCGAGAATAGATAGCTTTGCAGCCTATTAGTTAAGAAACCGAAGATGTGGAAGGCATATTGACGTACCAAATGTGAGCAGCCTCGATACGGTTATAGCTCTCAAGTAGTGACCCAAGCTTCGCGATAGCCTGGATATCGTTATTGCTCCGATTGCCTAGCATTAGGCCCAGAGTTTCCCTCCACTTCTCCAAGCCCTCCAGGGGGTTTGCGCTTTGGCTACCCGTTTTGTTAATCATTGTCATGCCCATCCTCGTGCTGGCAGGCACAAGATCATCGATAGACTCCTCCCAATTCCCTGCAAAGACTTCGTATAAAACAGCTAAGCTTTGCATCCCTGGCTGTTCGGTGCCGTCGCTGCTCTTAACTTCCTGTTTCACAAACTCTTGAACAGTACGCTTATACAATTCTGGAGATGTGGTCGAGGATATCAAAATCGCGTGAGCCCATTGTCTGTTCTCAATTGCGAACCATACTGCAGCGTCTCTGTCTCCTTTCATAAGATGCGTCCGAATTGCCTCTAAGGCATTGCTATCGAAAACGGTTGACTGCTGGAGCGCGTTTTTCGGGCGAGGAAGTTCCAGCGTTTCGCTTTCTGGGCTAATAATTTGCCGAACTGCGTCTTGGACTTCCTTTTTACCCACCAACATCCCATCATTTTCTAAGCATAACTTCACTATTTTCCACAGGATAACCTTTTCCATGCTCCTTGGATCTCTAAATTTAGTATACTCGCTCTCAAGTTTCAAGATTTTGGTCTCCATCCATGCTGAGATTTCTTTCTTTCTTCCCTTGCCTCCAGTTCTACCACCGAATACCGGACCGGGAAACTTCGCAATATCATCAAAGAAATCATCTTCCTTCAGAACGTCCTTTGCCTGACGGTTTTTAACCTCGCCTAATGAAGTTTTGATCATCTGCTGGCCTGTTTCTGCATTCCATCTACTTGTATGAACTGGGAACATTGTAACAATATTTCCGCCGAAACCCCAACAGAATAAGGGTGCGCCTTTCCACCGTTCTAGTGGATCACTAGCTTCGATGCTTCCAGGCGGCGGTGCCATAAAGTTCTGTGGCGGTGGCGGGGGTGCTGCCGCTGGGTGTGATTGGATAGGGAAAGAAGGGCGACGGGCATCAATTGGGGAATAAGTATTCGTATAGTTGGTGGCATGCGCAGCGGCGGAACTAGGACGTTGAATTCCATGTGTATTTTGAGACCTGAAGGCGGCGAATCCTGGTGACTGCGTAGCTGAACGCTTTGGGGGCGCAAAACCATTTGGCAGGTCCGTTGGAGAGAGTACTGACGAACTGAGTGACGATGTAGCGGTATGGGTTTGATACCCAGCCGGCGTGTATTTCCCAGGGGACTGAGACCTTTGGGGAGGTGATGTGAGGTGTGACAAAGCTGGGTTGGTTGGGGGAGGGGGTGTCTGCCTATTGCTAGGATTATATCGGTTCAAGCTGGAGACTGGCGGAGGCGGGCCTTTGTCGAATGACGAGCGTGCAGGCGCATTCCCTTCCTCGTCTTCCTCTGCCACACCACCAAGCGCGTGAGCTTTCATACTCTCCATTGTTCCTGGTCTGTCCCTTGAAGGTGGTCTCGCAGATGGTTGATATCCGTTTGCTAAGCTTTCGGGAGCGGACAATCCTAGCCCAACATTCTCATGTCCATGGGTTGGGGCGTACCGCCCTTCGCTTGACATGCTAGATGTCCTTACTGGAGCCGCAGGAGGTGCATTTGGGCGTTGGGCATATGGGGATGTTCCGCGAACCGCACTAGGTGGAGATGCGTACAGTCCTGCACTACTTGGTGGTTTTGGTGGATAGCCAGGGGTCGTTGGTCCGGGTGGAGCAGCATAGGCGGAGGCGGCATGGGCTAATGGAGAATGAGCTAAGGCTGGAGACGACCCGTAGGGCTGCTTTGCTCCTAGCGAGCCAACAGGTGGTGAGCCATAGGCAGGCTCTACAGATGTGGGGCGTGATGGAAGGCCGGTATAACTTGGACTACGGCCCATTCCAGGAGCCAGAGGGGGGGGAGGTCCCATTGGCGCCCCGGTACTTGGAGCGCGTCCACCAGGCGTATACCTGCTCGTCGATGCTCCGCTCGTGGGTCGCTTGGGTAAACTGATAGGCAACTCTTCGAAGAAATCGCTAGACTGTGGTTTCGCCGGTTTTTGAGGTGGGGCATTGGGAGTAGCAAAGGTGCCTGGCCGTCCAGGGGGGGCAGCTGGCCCAGGCGGTGGGACTGCATGGCTGGGATAGCCAGATCTGCCCCTGATATCAGCTGGGGATCCTAGACCACTTGGTGGGCCGGGACTAAACATAGATTGGCCGGAATGCATAGAGCTGGCCGAACCTGGCGGCCCATAGTATTGACCTGTCCCATAGCCTGGAGGTTGCTGCACCGGTGCTGGTTTTTTCTTGATAGGCTTCACAATGTCATCCGGGAGATCATAGGGTGAGGCATAACTACTAGTTTTGTCCACGAATGATTCAACCTTCGGAGTCTCTATTTGCCTTTGGGGCGCCGAAAACGCAGCAGCATATGGGGAGGGCGCATGAGTTGGTCTTGAAGCCTGGAAACTGCTCACAGGCGATGGTGTAAACGCAGCAGGTTGTTGATGTGGTGCAACTGTTGACGGCAGGTATCTAGATGATGCAGGTTGTACAGCGGGCTGCACAGCAGGTTGGGACAATTGAGCTGGGTTTTGTGTAGGTACAGAAGTCTTATCTTCTTCGTCTATTAAAAAGTCCTCACTATCGTCAAACCAAGCGGGCTGTGAGCTTTGCTGCTGTGTCGTCAGAGTTTCTGCTTCTTCCTCTTCTTCTTCTTCAGCGAACAAGTCGTCGTCGTCGTCGCCGAGAGCTGCCTTCCATTTCGATGCCAGATCATCTTTCGGTTTCTCCGTCGGGGCTTCTGCTTCTGGAGCAACGGGCTCTTCTGGCAAACCAGAAACAAATGCTGTACTCTTTCGCTTCAAGGAATTCGGATTATCGAAGAATGCTGCTTCGTCGTCATCGGTACTCGAATCAATCGGAGTTTTAGACCTCGAGAAAAAGTCCTCATCATTAACAGGTTGTCCACTAAAGAGTGGCATCCCTTCTGTGAATCTATTATCCTCATCCTCAAGACTCGTTCCCATTGCTAGGTCCTCCGTCGCCGTCCTTTCAAGCACTGGGGGTGCCGGGACCCCACCCGCATTAACGTTGGAAAAGAAGTCGTCCCCGGAGGTTCCCTCATCGCCGAAGAAGTTTGAATCAGAAGCTTGCACTGGTTTCTCTTCTTTCCCCACAGATCCAAAGAACGAATCATCGGCAGCACTATCCGTTCCAAACGGGTTTGACGGAGAGTCGAAAACAGCCGTTTGAGGTTCCGGGACTATCGGAAAGGAGGCAGTATGTGCTACAGAGTCTCGTTTTAATGTTTCAAAGGGGTCCTCTGCCACCCCAAGCTTTTCGAAGGGCTCCGGTGTAAACCCAATATCCTTAGTATCCGGTACATTATCGTCGTGCCCGTTCGATTGGGCGCCATCCAGACCATCGGAGTTTCCTTCAAGTACTGCCACTGGCTGACTAGGGCGACTAGCCGCCATTTCCAGGCCGCCTTCGCTGCCATCTTCGCTCGTCTCGTGTAAATGTTGTTGGTGTATAGTCTCCCAGCTTGTAACCTCCCCTGCAGCCAACCGTTCGGCACTCTTCTTTTGGCATTTAAGACAGCCAACCGTGATGTCTTCAACGTGACAAGTTGTAATTACATTATCGGAATCGAGACTAGGTATATTCTCGGACTGTGGTGTGTGCTCCGGGTCAGGGATTTCCGGTTGCTGGGACGATGTGTCAGCGGTAGGGTGATGGATGTGTGCAACGGGTTCCTCTTCAATGGTAGGCTCCACTATTGATGGGGGTATCGGATTGGGAGTGGTAGTGTCTGTTTTCGGCGCGAATTCATCGACTGTCGGTATGCCTAGCTGCTCAAAGAACGAGGTTCCATCAAGTGTGCTCGTGCTGTGCGACCTTGGTTTGGATGCTGCAGCACCCTGCGAAGAATCCATCTTAGACCCGGTGGTAATGGAGTGAACGGCGCTTCGGGTGGGCGTAATGATAACGATACGAGGGTGTGTCTATCCTATAGATGTGCCTGCGATGTGACAATTGAAGTTAGACCCTCGAAGGTGAGAAATGGTGTGCGAAGAGCAGGGGTGCAATGATGCTCATCGCCGTCGACCCAGGTAGCCAAATGAAGCGAAACTTACCATTCCCGTACGCCTCGCCTTCTTCGATATGTATAAGCAAGCAATTTCTAGGTACTGATGCCCGGAGTATGAGAGACAGCTGGTAGGTTCCTAGGTAGATAGACAGGTCGAGATCGCGGAGGTCGGATGTAAGGTCGTGGTATCTCCACGGTGCCCAAATAAATCTGTCAGCGGGCGGGCGAATTTGGCTGGTCAACACAAGATGCCGGCGGCCGTTGATAAAATGGCGGCCGAAAACCAGCTTCGTAGCTCGAGCAAGAAAACCCCCTCGACAGCAAAAATTAGGATATCGAAAAGAACAGGACCGAGGACTCTCTGGGTTTGAGTAAAGATGGAGTCCGTTTCTGAGCACTGAAGTTGGAGCACAACATCGAATCTAGAATCTTTGGGGTTAGCGGCGGAAGGACTCCAAGGTGGCCACAGTAGCCAGTTGATTCTGATTCTTCCCAAAGCAGTCTGTGAACCGAGACAAGGAAGCCCCCTGCACAGCCTGGATCTTATGTGCCTGTCTGCTCCCAGAAGAAGGATTGGAAGGCTTCGTTTTCTATCGAATATAATCTTGCATGGCATCGAATGTAGAATCTAGGAACAAGCACGACAGATGTTACTTGCCAGGTCTTTGGGCATCCGGCAGCCCATACGCACATAGGCCTCTCCCCCCTCACCGATCCCGGCAAATACCTCACTGTTTACCCACGGTTTTCTAGTTTCTGTTAAACTTTCACGCCACTCTGGTAGAATATCAACATCTGCTATGCCTGTGACCGTTGCCCTAGTTCGAAACGGGTAGACGTTGGCCGTTGACCGGACTCGAAACGGTATGCTCCACGCTAGAACCCGCAATTGTTGGGCAACTTGTGGGATTTTGGTTCCAAATTGCGTTGCCGAACAATGGCCGTCTACCAGCTTCTTACAATGCATTTGCAATGGCCGTCTACGCAGAACATATGCATGTATACGCTATATATTATTATATGGCGAGGGAACCCGGAACCACATGGACGTCTATTCTTAGGGTTTACTGTACCGTAATATCAATTAATTCTATCATATAGTGCTTCAGAGGAAACGAATCTATATACTGAGGCGTCCGGGACTGAGACTACACCCGCCGTCTCAACTTCACCTTGACGTCGCCCTTCGCGGGTAGACCTCCCGCCCCAAAGAAATCACGATCGACCCCAGGAATCTCCCCGCCAGCCGTATCCCACTCGAAGGCAGTAATTAGAACAGCCACCATTGCCTGGATCTCTTGTACCGCAAAATGTCTTCCAGGACATATAGTGGTACCTCCACCGAACGGCCTGAGCTTGGACTGCAGTTCTCGGATTCTCTTAGCAGCCACGGTTGCATCTTCACCAGGGTAAGGCAACCATCGGTCTGGGTTGAATTCGTTGACATCTTTACCCCAATACTCTTCTTCCAGTTGGGCTAGTGGAGAGAGGCCCTGGATCATGCCACCCTTCTTGTAAATGTAACCGTCAATTTCAGTATCCTCAAGAACCATACGTGGTGAAAGAGCAGAGACTCCGATTCTACGCCTGAGAGTTAGCCTTAACTATACCTTTCGAATTGCCTGACATGAGAGGGATCGTATTTTATAATTTACCTTAGGGCCTCTTGCCAAACAGCATTAAACAGAGTAAGTTTGGTCAACTTTTCAACGTTAAAGGTTGGCAAAGAAGAGCCTTCGACTGAATCTTCGACACACGATGCGATCTCACTCCTGAGTCTTTCAAGCAACCCGGGTGTGAAAAGTACATACGCGACCAACCAACAGGCCGCGGGTATGGCATTTGCCTCGAGGCTATATTTAGGCAAAGTCAACAGTTAATATATTACCTCAGAATACTAAAAGGGTGAGACACAACCCTATACGTACCCCCAAAACAGAGACATGTGGATTGAAGCATGTGCAATATGATCATCTTCCGCGAAGACTTTTCTATTCAGCTTGACACGATTGCGAATCAACCGAGCTCCAGTATTTTCGTCCCAAAACACATCTTCATCGATACCTTCCGCCGCATCCTGAACCTCGAGACGCCATCTAACGAATTCATCAAGAACTTTAGATCTCGCGGTCCGAACTCCTGGAATAAGGAAATCAGGCAATGCTTTGCTCAGACCTAGGAAGCCGCTATCCCACTTCCAGAAGTTATGGAAGAATTCATCGTCAATTCGAAGCTTATGACCATAAAGCGCACGCCCAGACGCTGGAAACATCATCT
Organism: Orbilia javanica; assembly: GCA_036872735.1. Lineage (NCBI taxonomy): Eukaryota > Fungi > Ascomycota > Orbiliomycetes > Orbiliales > Orbiliaceae > Orbilia > Orbilia javanica. The sequence continues at coordinate 1,444,359 of JAVHNR010000008.1, forward strand.
TTTTAACCCACGCGAAGAGATCGACTTGCTCAAAATCATTCCCAGTGTTTTTGTCCAACTGAATATTCAATTCCCGAATAAATTCCCTTGTCAGACTTTCTAGTCCAGGAGTTCCAAGGTTCAACTCCTGAAGATACCATTTATGGATGATCTTAGTCCATTCAATCTGGCCTTCCAGACCTGTTTGGTCAATACCTGGTTGTCCAACGGACAATACTTTGATACAGCTATCCGGAGAACCGAAGAGGTTTTTCATCACAAACCCAAGCATTGGCTCGAACACAACCGTCTTGCCTTTGCGCCACATCATGAGGATGGAGTTTGGATTTGTGATGAAATATATCTTTTGGCCAAACACGACGAGGGTACGAGGTTTCCCTAGTCGACCGTCGGCCTTCCTATTGCCACGGAGAGAAACAAAATCGTCAGTATAACGATTTACAGAAGCAGCTGAGACTTTTAAACTCGATTCATAGCCATAGCAATAGCAATAGCAACTCGACTCTTTGGTAAATTAAACGAGTAAATGCTGGCCTGGAGGTCGCGAAGCAGAAGGGTGTCAACACACCGATATCCATTATGCAGCTTGTTCAAGCTTCCCATTAAACTAAATGCATGTCCCACGAATGGTATCCAGTATGGTGGCATCGGCGGCTCGCCATCCTTCGTCGGTTTTCCCGCATTCAAGCTCGTCGTAGTGAACGTATACACCAGAGGCAATGCTGCGGCCAAAGCGGCATACAACGCAATACTACCAGGAGTAAGATTCGTAAGCGAAAGTGACTCGCGGATCGAGTCGGTGATCGGAACGGAAGAGTTCATTGTGTAACCTCGTCAAGTTCGAAGCGTGCCCAGCCTATCTGTCGACGAAAAAAAAGATAGCATTGAGGAAGAGAAGAGAGAGAAGGTATACTAGCCCAAGAAAAGTGTGGAATGTGACCCCCCTTTCCATTTTCAATAAATTTTCAGTCTCTCCTGCCATCCTATTTGGCCCAAGGTTCAACAGGAAGGTTGGAACTGCCGTGCTTGCTGGGGACTAGCAGTCGCACGAGGCGAATATGCTGACACACCCCAATTTCTCCACAACAAATGGACTTAAGTAATCAGCCGTTGGTACGCACGGGAACCGCGAAGGACGTTGCCCAGCTGTTCGTTTCAAATTCGAGCGGAAGCTTGGAGTTTCATTGCTCGGCATTACTATGAGAACAGTGTGATTGGCTGTCGATACATCGATGAGGCGTATTATCCCAGGTCTGCCGGTAGCTCCCTAGCCACATTATCCAGAAATGCGCCATAAAGCACCACGTATCGAGGATTCAACCGGACTCGAGGCTAGATTCGAGGCTACTTGCATCGCACATAGCGAGATTGGAGTGCTTCAGGCAATGTCCTTTGACAATGAGTTCGTCGGTGCTGCGCGACATTTATCCTTCGCGCTTCGCTCAGCAGAAGGATTCTCGACCCCAGAGTCCCTGAAAGGTAAGGCTGGCCAAGCACTTAGCAAATGCTTCGGTCTAGGGGCAGCGCGGCTTAGTAGAATCGATCCAGGACATAGTAGTCGCACTCACGTGACAACATCCACCAATATAATACCCCCATAGCCCTGGTGATGCGGAAATGGCTCTTCTAAAAGAAAGTGGCAAAGCATCCTACCTTTTGGTCGTCGAATGAGTATCCTTCGAGAATTCAACGCTCCTGTGGCTGGCGTTGGATAGACGAGTCGGCCTGGTGTGCTTACAGGACAAAAGGCAACGCAGGACTGATAATCTGCGTCACACCGATGAGTACTGAAGTGAATACCACTGGCTGACAGGGCGTATAATATTTATTAGGTACTTACCTACCTACGACTAGATTAATCGACCTTGGTCGCTGTGTGTTTGGCCATTTTTGATAATTTTTCTTCATCACCAATCTTCTCATCACCTTCTCAAATGGACGTTTTTGAACGTGTGCTGCGACCCTTTTTCGCCCCCCAGCGAACTGCTCGGGCCGCCCCTCGTCCCACGCCCCGCCCTGCTGCCCCTTCACATCAGAGGCAAACAGCCGCAGGGGAGACACTATATTTCGCGTATGGCAGCAACCTCTCCTTCGAACAGATGGCCAGGCGTTGCCCACAAAGCCGCTATATTGGCCGTGCTCGACTTCATGGATACAAGTTCCAGATCAACGAGCGCGGTTATGCTAATGTAGTGAAGGTGAGGCACCAGCAGCCTGAGTCGTTCGTCGAAGGTCTCTGCTACCGTCTCCACCCCGAGGATGAAGCTCGGCTGGACCGTGCTGAGGGAGTACCAACTGCGTATAGCAAAAAGACGAAGCGTATTAAGTTTTTCCCAGCGCAAGCATCGCTTTTAGGAAGAACAGTAGCAGACTTGGTTCAAAACCCTGCCCAAACCAGCCCAACTGCACAAGAAGACCGAGATAACAGAGGCGAAACGACCATCGCGCTAGTCTACCTAAGCACCAAATACGTCAAACCTAGCCTCCCTTGGCATGAATACATTCTTCGCATAGAAGAAGGAATACACCAAGCACTACAACTGGGAATTTCGCCTGATTATATCAAGAACGACGTTCGGCCTTGTTTAAAGACTGGAAGGGGGGATAGAGAGAACACAGGCCCAAATAGGGACGCGGGCGCATCTTCCCCAAACAGAAGGTCACGGAGGGATTCAAGGCCACATGGAGGGTCGGCGCAGCGGAGAGCACCGAGACGACCTAGAGAGGTGCGACCTTAGGTAATTATGGAGAACTTGCACGTTTTGTGAGGGTGAGATGGAGAGCCTTGATAAGATACATTTATTTTTATTTTTTTATTTTTTTTTATTGTACGACGAACCATTTGTTTCAAAAGAATAAACGGTGCGAATTAAATAATACAAGTAACAGAATTGATAATAATCCAGTCTCTTAAGCGAGAACTTGGCGACTTAAACAGGTGAAATTCACACTGTTAAGTCCAAAATCCCAAATTCCGTGCCGACTAGCCTGGCCGGGTGATTAAAACCAGCCTGACTGGCCCCAACCAGCCTACTGACCAGCCTACCGACCGGCCTACGTCGACGCGTACAACCTACGTGCCTACGTGCCTAGGCACCTATTAATTAATTAGAGAATTAGGAAATTCTAATAGTTCTAGGCACTTAGGTAGTTAAAAAGCTAGTTTACAAGTAGACCTACGGCGCTGGTATAGCTGCAGCGCTGGTTCGTAAGCGTCGACATAGGCTGGTGGCACGCATCGACATAGGCTGGTCGGTGGGCTGGTCGGTAGGCTGGTTGGGGCCAGTCGGGCTGGTTTTAGTTACCTGGTTGGGCTAGTTGGCATGGAATTTGGGATTTTGGACTTAACAGTGTGAATTTCACTTGTTTAAGTCGCCAAGTTCTCGCTTAAGAGACTGGATTATTATTTAATTTAAGTCTGTATTATTTTTAGGGAAATGCTATTTCCGGCCGCCATTTTTGCTAGAGCCGGCCCCCTGTCGTAAAAAACAAACAACAACACATATTTATTATACTTTAAAAATTAAAAAAGCGTCTTTATCTTAGAAAATATCTAATAAAAATTTATTATTTATAATATAATAAATAAATAAATTCTGTTATTATTAATATATTAAAAAGATTTAAGTTTTTTGTCACGGCCTCATCATATGCGCTAACCAGATTAGGCAATATGGCTTGGCGTGTTAAACACTATTCTTTCTTGGTATATTTTACCTTATAGAATTATTTAAGGTATAATATTTTGGATTGAGAGAATATGCTTGCATTTTTTACTGCATTTGCTCTCTGTGTTGACTGAGCGTGTGGCGCATGTTCTCAGCAATATATCCTGTTTCTGCACAACTTATGTTTGTCTGAACGACGGAAATCCATGGTAATGGACCATCTTATGCATGGTTTGATATAATGTATTTGCGTGTTCGTATTGCTTGTATGATTAAGGTGCGAGCACAAGTGAGCGATGCGAGCACTTTATTATGCCAAGATATCTACAGTTTGTATGGAAGAATTTTATGTATATAAGGACCTTTGATTGATGGTAGTTTATGGTTTCCTTTTGAACTCCATCGGTCAACTTCTAAAGCAACTCCAATAGTATACTGTTCACTATCCAATCTATTACCAGTTACTGTTACACTTTCTACATACAACTTTATTTGTTCAACGACATACATAGATCCCCTTTGAGAGACCCGAGCAATAGAGTTGAGAAACAAGCATAAGTGCTAGAGCTGTTCTTGGCATTTCCTATTTGGGAAATACCGGGCCCAGGTGTAACATTTTTATAATATGAATTATATTTTTATATTGAAATTAAAGCTATTTTTATAATTTTCAGTTAAAAAAAAAAAAAAAAAAATCTATTTAATATTAATAATAAAGTCTTTTTAGCTTTTTATAAAGATAAAAAAATAATTTAATAAGTTAATAAATCTTTAAAGATTTTTTTTAATTAATTTTATAATTTTTTAATATAAAAAGTTTTTGTTACTTCTACAGATATGTGTTGTTGTTTGTTTTTTACGACAGGGGGCCGGCTCTAGCAAAAATGGGGGGCCGGAAATAGCATTTCCCTATTTTTATATCATTCGAATCACTTATTCTTTTGAAACAAACGGTCCGCCATATATTGGATTTTTGGATTTTTGAAAAAGACCGTGGGTGGTATTAATACTTAATAAAATTGCACCTGTATTCCAATCCCGATACCCGCATGAATAGAACAAAATTTTGGCTGGAAAACAGGTTTGCAGCGTTTGCATGTATTATCGAGTGAACATGGAACTGAAGCAACGGTTTTTTGAGAGGTATATTTAACGACTTCAACCGATCATATGAAGTCAGACAAATTTTAAAATGTGAGAACATATAGATGCATATATTCCAAAACCCATAGAAATTTGTATTCAAAACTAATCGAAGCTATAACGCTTTAAACTTCTTTCGCAAATCGGTTAGCCTCAAAGCTTGTAAGTCAAGTCGATGCTGTCGGGGTCCGGCGAGAGACAACAACTCGAGCTTCAGCGCAAATACGTCACAGATACCCCACTTTCTCAGATTGACGACAATTGACTGCAGAATCTATGGGGCCATGTATCAACTCCAGTACAGAGGATCCGCGGAAAATTTTTTTTTTTTTTTAGAATGTCTAGCGGTGGACTCATGGATAAGAGTTGGTTTTATTTTTCGGGTTATGTGTGCCCGTTTTACCCCACATGCGGGCTGCCTTCGGGACAGAAGAAACTATCTCTATAGGCTAGCCAGGAGGGATTTTCTTGCCTCTAACTGTTATGCGCGATGCGAGGTGTGTTCGCTACGTAGCGCTAACGGCGTTGATGTTAATTTTGAAACGGAGAACCTAGTCAAGTCTAGTCGGTTGGGTGGGTCTACGGCTCTTGGTAATCGAGTTTAGAGGCACAAAATCGCTTAAACAGAGGGAAATATATTCAACTACGCTGCCCTATAGCCGTAGCTTAAACTTTTCGAAGTCCTCGCGTCAAGACCTTTATTTCCGATAACATAAAACAAAAGCCGCCGGTCTCCTTACCCCGCACTGCTATAAGCTAACCCTAGATACGAACAAGGTCTTATATCACCCCATCGATTTGATAATTATATAACGCTTATTTTGTTCAAAATCTTTCTAGCTAAGGAGTAAAAATGCTCGTGACCACGTCTCAAGTCGAAACAAACCTCAGTTTCGCTATTGAGATCGAAGCGGAAATACTGCCAAAACAACCTCTAGGTGATAGAAACAGCCAATATTCTAGTTTTGCAGCATCACTACGTAGCAGGAATTTGCCGGCAGCTACGGATTCGGATGATCATCCGGCATCTGACTATGGTGGATGTGGATGGTGGATCACAAATGATAGCTTGATAGAGAGTTTCCCTGGTTCCAGTATGTTATATCCTAGTTAACGTAGAGTATTGATCGATCGAAAGATCTACCCATGGTGTTGGTTCCTTTATACTAATTAAACGTTTGACACAGCTCCCATGAAGTCCATATCCCCTGTTAGAAATTTTAATGATGGATCATGGAGAAGGGAGATAAATGTATTCTGGTCAGCAATGAGTTCGATGTTCGAGGTGAAGAAAAGCACTACCTGCGGATCACACATTCATATTGCGCCTTGGGGAGAAGGGTTCACTCTACAGCAAACAAAAACCATTGCTTTCGCATGCTGCTATTATGAACCATACGTGATATCCCTCATGCCGCAAGAACGACGCGATCATCCATCTTGCAAACGGAACAGTAGGGCATCAATGAGGATATCATCCTTGTTCCAGGCGGGGCAAATGAGCACAATCGCGAGAGTGATTAGAGGGCAAACTTCAACACAATCTTTAATTGAATGTATGCAAGGTGATACGAGATACGTTTTATGGAACTTCAAGCCTTTGTTAGGGTCCGGCACTATCGAGTTTCGCGGGGGAAGGCACTTGCGAGGACCAAACCGGACTACCGCTTGGATAACATTCGTGGTACTCTTCGTCATGTTGGCTTTGAAAGAGGTAGGTATTGTTGGGGCACTGATTCCTGTACTAATCCACCCCGAGGAAATGATATAATTCTTCTAACTATTGCGGAATTTTCTCAGGATCTCCTTTATAAACAGAGCACCTACAGGACTGTCAACAACGACAATGCAATGGAGGTCCAAGCTTTTTGGGAAGAGTTCCTCTCATATGCGGATGAGTTGGGGGTTAGAGATGACCTCCCAAGAGAATTTAAAATGATGAGTGAAAAGAAAGCTTGGTCGAGTATGAGTGAACTCCGCTTTATGTCAATTAACACGTTGGGCCTTTATGCTGACCCGTACATCTATTGGATCTAGTATAAGGGTGCGCGCTTGGGGCGACTCGGAGGGTAACTACCTATCCGGCGACTCGATCGACCGCAGTCTCGAACAATCAACTGCCCTCTCTGTCAGTGCGTATGGTATAATCCTCGTCGCCATTGGTGTAATTAATTTCTACCGTTGCTGCGCTTTTGCCATTAATGCATTGCGGTTTTCGGCTGCTTTATAAATTTCCCAGCTCTTGAAAATTTGCAAACTGCGGTTCCAAGATATTATGACTTAGTAGACTCGATGCTAATAGCTCAGAGACAGTAGTTCCCAAGTATCAGGTGTAGTAATAAGAACACTAGTTTAGATGATATGCCCGACTGAAAGGGAGGGTTACTAAGAACCCCCCTGTGTCCGCGGCACCAACCCCACAGCAAATTTGGCGGTGGGGGGGTGAAAATGAAATGTGTTGTTTTTTGTTCCTGGCACGTTTATGTGTTGGCACTGGCGGTTTTCTATTGCTATGATGCTGTAATTGAGGGGGTTTATTTTGCGTTTAAATATGTTGTATTTTTTTAGAGTTAAGGAGAATCGAAGAAATTACTTAGAAAGTATTATATTGCTCAAGAAAGTTTGATTGTTTTGGGGGGGTTTTGGGGCTGATCGGGACGGCCGGTTGTACCTTGAAGTTCTGCTTCAGTCGGGCGTAACGGCTGCGCAGCGGCCTCAAGTTCTAGATTACTACGAGACATACTACGAGACCAGCTCTAGATATGAGACGAGGATAAGATGTGTTTTGATGGTTGGGTATCATCATAACTGCGCCACGTGTGGCTGGTCGCGATGTTCGCCCTGCTGTTGCATTTTGGGTGTCTAGAACTATAGTGCTCAAGCGGATATGTTGCAAACCGGTAAACTTAAGTCTAAGCTATGAGTACAGTCTAGTTGTGCAAGCGTTTGAGCTTCCCCCGTCTATCTTCTCAATATACATAGTACTTGTGCTTAATCAGAATTGTTCCTTCCCGATTTTCTTATTCTCCGTCTTCGTCGAAATCGCCCCACCGACACTTCAACTCGGCCCATTCTTTCCTCTCGCGGAACTCCAGTATCCCATCTGTATCTGCCGCACGTCTTCCCAAAATAATTTTATTTTCTGGCCGTTTCCCACCGCACTCTGCTGGTAGCCTAAACTCGTAGCGTAGCAAACAGTAAATCAGAAGCATTTTGAGCTGATAGATAGCAAAGAATCGGCCGGTGCAGGCATGTTTGCCATGACTAAAAGCCAGATACTCTTTACTTGTGGCAGTTGCTTGGAGTCTGGCAGACTCTTCTGCACTCTCCATTTTTTCGCGCACATCGGAGAAGCGGAACCCCTTCCAAATTGCAGCATCAGATCCGTAAATATCTTCGGAGAAGTGAGTGGCCGTGGCGGGAGCAGTGACGAATGTGCCCTTTGGAATATGGAAAGGAGCTTTTCCTGACTTGAAAGTGTAGTCGCAGAGCGTGACTTTCGAAATTACGACGGAGACAACGTTGTTCCAGCGCTGGGACTCTCTAAGGCAAGAGTCAAGTTTTACCATGTTGTTGAGGGCCTCTTTGTTGTAGCCACCGTATTTATCCATGACGGATATCATCTCCTGACGAATTGGTTCAATATATTCTGGGTTGGCTCCCAAATCATAAAGAATATATAAAGTGGACTGTCCAGCGGGTTTTATATTAGCGGACATACGATGAAGTATAATCCGGGGAGATAGCCACGTAGTAACATACCATGGATGTCGTATGAATTGCTGCGAAATTTATCCACATCAATCTCCACACCATTTGCTCAATAGTTTGTTGGCTCTTGTCCTTTTTCGCCGCGGCATCGATAATCCACGTTATGGCATCGTTAGGCTTTTCCGTTTCCCAACGGGTGGGCCCGAGTTCTTCCCGCATGCGTAGTCGTGCCGTGAATGCTGGCTCCATTATTTTTGTCGCCCGTTGTGGGAGTTTATGCCGCGACATAAGGAGCCATCCCAAGAAAGGTTCGAGGATTTTTGGCGATATATCCATTATGTACACGACTTCGGCCGCCCTGATCGCGTACTCCTGGAAGATACTCAGTAATTCTTGATTTCTGCAAAGAGGAAGTCCGACTGGTAATAGCATAGAATTAGTATTGTCCCCTAAAAAAATGAGCTGGAAACGAAAATATAAAAAACTGGCTAGCATACTAAAACAACGATTGGCAGATCTAAATAGCGCTTTATATTAGCCCAGGTTTACGAAGGAAGGATACGTGACACTATAAATTTAACAATCGGGCTATATATACCTCGCAACGACCTGTAATGCAATATCCCAAACAACACCTCTTGTCCAAGTATCTATACGTTTTTCCAATTAGTACATATTCCTCTAGTATATGCAGAACTTTAAGTGAAGAAAAATGTTACCATACCAGTACTAGCTTTCAAAGAATCATTCCAAGCTGCAGCGCCTTCTTTTCGGATATCCGGCAATATGCTTGCCATTCGGGGGGTGAGTTGCGCTTTGATGACATCTACGTGATAGGTGTTGATATAATCTCCTAGGGTCGGTTCAGAGATCGTGCCATGTTTGTTTCTCTGATATCCACATTAGAATAATTGTAAGAGGACCGTGGACGGGGTAGGTCTGAATCCTTCAGTTGTAACTATAGGAGCTTCGACAAAACATACCTCAGTTAGCGCTTCGTAGAATCCAATCTTTTGGTCTGAAGACATAGCAAGCTCGGCAATTTGGTCCGGGTCGGTAAGAAAAACCATCCATCGCCCTGGTGTCGATACTACAAAGGCTTTTCCTTCGCGAGCATACTGAGAGTCCTGGAGTCAGCCTCAATTTGATTCCTCGGAAATTTCGAATATTTCTATTATACCTTTTTATAGCCGTCCCAAATGACATCTGCTGAGCTATGGAGGTATGTATATGCAGCTCTCCAGGAGCCAAAGGGGCCAGAAGGGATTCCAACATATGGGAGATCGATCTATGAGGTTTCATGAGCTTTAAATTTATATTCCAAGTAGCCGAAAAAAAAGGGCGTCATGTATGCAAAACCTACGTATGATTTACGGTACTTATAGACTCCGTATGCTCCGTAGACCGGGATAAATAACAGCATCAGATAGAGCAGGGTTACATTATTCAGTTTCCCCTCAAGTATCTGCATCGTTTGGGTGTAAACGAGGCCCACGAGGTGGTTCGAATAACCCGAGGCCTCGTTAGGCGCTATGGACGCCTTCGGAAGCTGATCCATCCTCGAATTGACGGTTTTCGTGTTGTGATATAGGGATGTAATTATATCTCAACGACCCAAGTAATCTCGGAGAATCCAGCTATTGTACTGCAACTCAAGGGGTAAGGAAATCGAAACCGGTGAAACTTTGTAGTGGTTCTGAGACTGACGTACTTTAAGAAGTAGCGGCAGTAGGTTATGACATATACGTTTTTTTATATCATGAGGAATGAAACAACCAGGCCCAGGCTTGTGATCGAAATCTAGAGGCCCCACGATCTACCACAGCCGTGTAATCGATTGCAATCTCCGACTTCGAATAGCGTAACACCACATAGCTTCGCAGCAAGGGGGCGTTGGCAATTAGGAACAAAACGTCATATTGAGCCAACTTCGGGATTGATCAACAGTGCATAAATCTATATGCAGTTGCATTAAAAAAAGACCACTAACGCCCTCCATATTGCTGGAATGGAACTTCTCTACCCATTGATATCGAGATCGTGGCTTTCGTCAACCTTATCGACTAGTAAATCTAAAGCCACGGAAGGAAAGGGTCTGGAGTATGTCCCAAGGCAGCTAATCTAGCTTTCGTTTATGCAACACCCAACTTCTTGCCGTCTTGGGAGTGCCCGATTGAATTTTGGCGCTAGCTCACCAGCAGTTTATGCTTAAATGTGGAGAACGTTTGGCCTAGAACGTTCGAACCTCTTGGAAATGCCTCGAACCATGAATGCATATCAAAGATCTATGATTGGCCAATCGGCGGCCTGTAGATCGAATTAACCAAACCTCGTTACGAGGTTATCACCAATTTTATGCGGGGGGAATAAGCAAGGTCGCTAGTAGCTGACAATAGTACTTAGTAGTGATAATAGCGGTAGCGCCCGACTTCTAATCGGGTAGACACATCAAGCTTGCGGGCGAGCGTCGACGAAAATCAAGTTTTCGTGATACTATAAGTTACGCGTATACCTACAGTTAGATACAGGGTTCTGAGGAGCCATACTGCAGCACGTATGCACACTTCCTGTCTCCAAACTAGGGCCAACGCCGAGTCCGACATCATTATAATTTACCCCGCTCGAGAACATCAGAAATTTGTGCATATGCGACATTTGTTCTAATCCTCGTTTCGGCGTACAAAACCCCCAAAAAAATGATACTAGAAAATCATTCGTCGGCGTGACTATGTATGTGGTATCAGGATCCTACCAGTCGGAACTTTGAGCGAGCTCCGGAGTAGGGGACTAGACTGACATTGTACTACTGTATACATGTATAAGTACGTACACACAAATCAATTGGTGGGGTTTTTGTTGCCTCGCGCACAGATAGACTATCTATGCCGTGCCAAACGTACGCCATCGTGCCGATGATAATTGATAAGAATTGATTGGTAGAAATATCACATTCCTAGGCTTGCATGCATTTGCAATGCATCGCATTGTCGCTAAAGCTCTCCTCAATTGTCCTTGTTCTACAAACTCTGTGGTCCGATATCCCATCAATTGACCAAATTCGTATTAACCTTCCCAAAATCATTGCATTGATTTTTGATGGGTCCCTTGGAAAGTTTGAACATCTAGACCGCGCTTACCTGCAGATATCCTAAGAGCTAGCCGGAAAACACGTACGGGACACTGCGGTAATTAAACCTCATTCCCAAAATAGCTGTCGGTGCGAACACCGCTGACCCGCGTCCGAGTGCGAAAAATGACCCCGTTAGCCGGTTGAGTGCTCGAATTCGCGAATTTACCAATACCGTCTGTCACAAACACGGCGTTCCGTCTGAGACATACGTATGCCATTGCCATTGCCATGAGGAAATTATTTTGACACCATGTTCAAGACGGGACTAACGCATGACGTTCTCGGGATGCATTCAAGTTCTCTAGTTTAATATCAATCCGTAATAATTGCGTTGCGCCGCAATACAACGCCGACGTAATGAGGCTTTTCGCGTAATTAAAGCGGGTCGTTGGTTAGGCTAATTGATGCTCGGGCCGGGCGACGGGCTACACGTCGTCTTCGCGGCCCGTGGATCACACTACCAGGTTAGCTTTCTGAACTATTTTTGAGCGCAGTTTGGGGTGGTGTCGGCGACTAGGCCGGCGAGTTTAAATGTCTATCTGCAAGGTACTAACGACATATCGAAAATACAGATGCCTGGATCGCACAGATACACTTTTTCTAACAAACCAGCCGCTCTAACAGTTGCGGTACACAGAAAAGAACTTGTGGGACTAAAATCAAAGAATAACAGAAACGAGATTGCGTTTTAACAGGAAAGGAAAAATAATATCTTGATTTTTGTTTTTTGATGCGTAATTCGAGGCTTCGGGCTTTGGGAGCCTCTTCACTAAGCCCGTCATCCGTAATCCTAGAACCAAGCTGCGAGCGCAGATAGCTTTTAATTATATAGGCCACCGATTAGCTTCTCAAATAAAGCACCTGTCAATTTCTGCTCGCCCTAGATGATAGCCACGCCAGAAATCCAGAAACCGAGGAGGTGTGGTTTCGAGGTCCCTAAGACAAAGATCCAAATTTTCTCTCTCCCGTTTTGCAATATCGTGTAATATGCGACGGCTTTTTGCGGGGAGTAGGGTAGGCGATAATGCCACGGCATCGTGTAGATCTACGAATGCCATAGCAAGTCCCAGCAAGAGACCAGTGTTCTCAACTGGACGTTTACATAAGTGGAGCATCAAGAGTCCGAAGTCCGACCTCCAAGTCTCCAAAACATCTTTAAGACATGTTGGTTCAATGAATCCGGCAGCCTTGATCATTTCGAGGCCGAGTTCGACAAGACCAGTGCTTTCCTTCCTGCGGACTTCGTCCATACCGGCGACCACGGCATCCTCTGGAGCGAAGCCTGACTGGGCACGCAGCAAACGTATAACTGAACATGCCATCGGGGTAGTTGTTTGAGCCGGGACGCAAATGAAATGTTCGAGAAGGCAAGGATGCGTGAACCAAAGCGGAAACAGCATTTCCAAGCTTGTTGGAGCCTTTATATCAATCTCTGGTGCCCTTGATAGATGAGTAGTTGAGGGCAATGGTTGAGATAAAATGCTATCAACTGGGAGCTGTGCGAAGACTGGGTGGTGAACCCTGATATCAAGACGGTTGAAAGCCTTATTGGATGATATCTCGGGTTCGTTTATAAAACTCCAGTAGAACTTTGGATTTGGAACAGTTTTACTTGCCCCCAACGAATCAATCCATTGCTTTAATGCCAAAGTTTCAGATTGAGTGAAAGAGCCAAACATTCTCCCTTGCCAGGCAAGCTCTTTCATGAGTCTGCTTTTGCCACTGTCTCCTTTGAATACCCATGGTTCAGCGTTACCTAGCGCGTCTAGAAATTCCATTTGTTGTTGCTGTGACTCTAGTCCGTTCGGTGCCAACCATTCCGCAATTGTCTGACCGCCAAATTTAATCCGGCTATTGCAGTGTATCTTCTGCGAAACTGCAGCCTTGGCCTTGAATATTCGGATTAATTCTGCCTCTAGCAAACTGCGAGGAAAAATCTCTTTCTCAACTGGTGGAGCAGCGGCAGGCTTCTTAAATCTCGGGCAGACTGGTGCTGTGGGAAGACCTTTTGAGAGGATATACCCAGCTTGAATACGCTTCCAAGTGTGCTCCACGGCAGCGTCGCCATCCCGTTTCCGTATTAAATCAAGGTACTCGACAGCGGTCTCGAGCGCAATGGCAGTATGTCCAGAGTCCGCGTTGTCAATCGAAATATGGAGGACGAAGTAGTACGGGTCGTATCCCAATTCTTTGAGCTCTTTGGAAACTTTCAATGTCTCCAATGCCATGGCCTCATAGTGCATATTGAATCCGATGATTTCTGGCAGGAACTGGGTTGGAAATAGTGATATGAGCAGTTGTCCAAGTGCGGCTTTCCAAACTCCGTGCTCGTTGAGTCCATGTCGAGGGTGTATATAATCAATATTATCGCCAGTCGGGAATCCGGGTTCAACTGTTTCCATTAGCCGATGGTAGAGATAAACATGATTCTTCTCAAGATCGCCATCCCCTAGCTCTTCTGAAAGTACCTGCCATGCGTGTTTAGCCACCCGACGGAGTTCAAACGGAGTGGTTATTTTATTTATATGACCCAACCAAGCCCCGTCGACGTATTTGACGGGGGAGCTTTGTAAAATCCACCATTTAGCTTCTTCTCGAGTCGCAAACATTTCTCTTGGCCCCTTAGCCTTCCTCCTAGCTAGGTATTTTTCCCACATATCCATAATCTTATTATCCTCCTGTTGTTGAAATTTGAACAGTGCATCTCGTGAATAATGCTCAATTGATAATATTCCCGCGTCTGGGGTTTTGCATGCTTGCTCAAGGGTCTCCGAAAGCAGCGAGATCAAGACATCTCTCGCTTGCGGTAATATGTTGTGGTGTTCTTCAAGGTGTTGAAGCTTGTAGTAGAGCTCCTTGTGAAGCTGCATGGAATTTTGTGTCTTGACATCATGTTGAGATTGCCGAGATGGGACATTAATTTCTTTCTTATGGCTTACAATTCTCTGGAATTGTGGCTTTCTCTCCTTCCCCCGGATATAGAAAGATATCTTAACTCTTTGGCGAGCTACAAATGTAAAAATAGTAAACAAGAGGACAAATGTGGCCGTTGAAGAGGTGAATGCTGAGCCCACCCACTCCATGTTGATATTGCACAGCAACTTGGGCAGTTTATGTCGAGAAGAAGAGAACTTTTCTGGGGCGGGTTTTAGGTGAATATTTCTGCAGAACGGGAAATTAAACCTGCGGAAGGGAGGAAGAGAAGGCGGGAGGGGCTGGATTTATAGCCGAAACAGTTTTCGCATTTCCTTATCACGCATGGGGCTATCGGTATTTGCTAGTGCTTGCAATCGGGGTATACTTTCTTTGAAGAATCCTTTTATGCACGCTGGGCTCTAGCGCTCTAAGTTCCTTCCAGAAGGTGTAGTTGTAAAATATTTTAATGTTACACGGAAAACTTCGAAACAGTTCCTGCTAATTTCTAGTACTAGTTCACGGGCCGCCTCATGCTACAACATATCCCTCCTCGCGTCCACACCCGAGGGAGTATTTCTAGATTTACATGGAATATTTTCTCGGAAACGAGGGGTCAGGGGATGATCTTAACGAGGAGTAAGTGCTGTCGGCTCGAGCCCTGTGATAATTTCCGGATACAGCCTCCATGATATCAATATCTACTCCTTTCAGTATTTTTATCATTTTTCCGAGACCTTTTAGTAGCAAAGGCCTAGGTTGAGAAAAGGTTATTCTACAAACCGCGTGAGCGTAGATTGTGTTAGCAATTGATAGCCTTTCCGTAATAATCCGTTCGCTCTGCTACTCACCGGAACCATCCAGGTTTTTCGGCCTGGTAGCCCAAACCTGCAGCCAGATGCACTCCGCCTTGAATGAGTTTCTGGTCCAGCTTCATGTCTTCTGCCAGTCCTGGCTCACTGCCATCCGCTGGTCTCTCTAATGCGAAGCTTAGATCTGCCCAGACGAAGAAACCTGCATTACTCCCTCTCGTGTAATCGATACCTAAATTATCTAAAATTCCTGCTAAGAATTCGTACCCTTCTGCTAGCCTCCTTTGATGCTCTGATATATAATATTCGAGGAAGGCACTGTCTTCAAGCATAAGGCACCAAGCTAGATCTGCTGGTGCAGATGGCCAGGAAAATATCGTAATACTAGACATCGCTTCCACAAGCTGTGAGTTGCGAGATACGACAATTCCCAGGCGCAATCCATTTGACGAGAAATCCTTAGACATCCCGTAGCTTTGTCGCGAGAATTCTGTTAGTTTTAGGGTTTTACGATTGGTTAAAGATTTGCTGGAAACTCACAGGACATGAACGCGGCGTGGGTCAACCACGTCTTCCATATCTATCGACAGGACGCTATGAAACCCTACTGCGTCTTGGTTGGAGCTCGTTTTGAAGATGGACAATGCATAGATTTCGTCGGCGATAAGATGAATGTCGTGTTTCTCGCAGAATTTCATATATTCGAGAAGGGTTTCCCGTGGCTTTTGCGCAAATTAATATTTGTATTAACTCCAGAAATGGATGTCAAGGAAACTTACGTAGCACTTTCCTAAAGGGTTATGCGGATTTGCTAGAAGGATGGCCCGTATTTGGGCACCGGGTTTTTCTTTATTGAACTTCACTAGTTCGTCCTCATAGCACTGTAGTGCTTCGATGGAGAATGGATCTATATCTCCAAACGAAACTGGGATGGCATTGGCCCTATTAATTGTTAGTGAACCTAAATTCGCTTATTTTTATTTTTCGGGACATACCTAGATCTTGCGTAGAAATCTTCTCCCATTCTCTTCTTAGTCCAGCGCTCCCGCGATTTAGGGTTGTGCTCCAATATCTATTTACCTTTGATGAATCCTGAATATACTGGTTTCCCTACCAATATTCCATCTCCTTCATTGCAGAGAGTCCAAACCAATTGATCCATGGTTCCACTAACCCCGGAGCTCACAATGATTTCCGTCGATTTCACATCCTGTACAGGATGGAAATAATTGTTTAAGAAGTTCGCTAGATTAGCTTTGAGACGGTAAGAACCAGTAGTTCCATCGCCATAGGTGAGTTGTTTGGTGTGTAACCGCAGCTATATGTCGTAGGTGGAGAGAAATTAGTTTTCTCATATCTCTACTGGAATAATACGGTTCAATTACATTCTCATTCAAATAGTCAGCGACCGTCCTTTGCATAAGGCTATTCTCTGCAATTGCCAAGTTTATTCTAACAACCACTTCTATTAGTACCGATATATCTAGAAATGAGGCGGACGCAATTTTCAATGAACAATATTAGGCCTTACATACATTCCATCGGGGTTTGTCTCCTCATTGTACGTATTTCCCATCAACTAGATGGTAACATCTACGTTAGCTCCAAATATCCCGGGATATAATCTAGGGGCTTTCTCTAGGGTAGAAAGGTATTGAAAAGCCGAACCCTAGCAGGTAGTAAACCGTGGGTGGATAGCCACGAACCTCGATCAACGACTCGAAATACTCATTACGGTTTGTCACGTTATGTAGCGCTCGACCGGATAGCATCGGCATTGCTAAAGTAGTATTTTTGCCCGTTCGAGTAGATCGATTGTGCAATTGTCTGGGTGGTATATCTGGCGGGATTTTTAAATTTTGATCTAAGCGAGGAATCGCGTAAAGATTACCAAGACACCGTAGTAACGATATATCATTCCCATGGACTTTTATAATTTCATCTTGCGGTTTCTCTTGTGCCTATAGCTCTCCGGCGGCTTCTTCCCTATACTCTGCTGTCGTATTTCAAATTTGATTTAATCGAGGAATCAAGCTAGGATCGGATATCTGATCTACAGAAAGAGCTGCTCCCGTAACGCCTGAAGGTCCGATTCAAAATCTGCATGCAGGGGACTCTAGAAACATCTATGCGCAAGTATCAGCAGCCGAAGCTCCGAACTCGCAATTAATTTTATTCGCCTTCCCTGCTTCGTACCTAGGAACAAAACTTAAATCTACTCCCTGACAATCTTCTACAATCAATCAGAAAACTTTTTCGACTACAGGGTTTGGACCTCCTGCCGTAATGCAGAGCAACCGATCATTGGCTTCTCGTAACGAGAACATAAATGGCCTATACGTGGCAAATATGTACCCATGTGAAGCCTCTCAGCTAGGGTATTGATATTTGATTGGCCTTCAATGCAAAGGTTTTCGTGAGTACTTAGTAGCGTCGCTGGGGCTACTGCATGGAACGGCAAAGATCTATTCCTACTTTTCTGCATAGTTATGCAAGATCTAAGATGTGATAATGCAATGCACAATAACTACCCGAGTGCTCGGTTCCATAAAAATTAGTTCCCGTATCCATACGTTACATCCGTAGGTTGGTCCGTTCTGCGTCATTCCAGGGCCACTATGTGTACATGTAGGCCAAAAATGCAACAACGAGCGCTGCAACCCGAATCACGCAAATCGGAATTAATCTTGAAAATACTAAATTTGATGAATTGAAGTACAGGGAACCAATAATCTAATGCAAACCAGTCCAATTCGCATCAACACTGCCTAGTTGGACAAATGCATCCTTGAAGGCTGTTCTAGTAATCTATTCTGATTAAGACAAAATGGGCTGCTGCATTCATTCAGCTCGTCATCTCTGCCCGAAATGTCGCGGAACTCGCGATCTCATCCCGTGTCACAAACTACCCTGGTTTCTAAAGAGGAACTAACGAAACATTATTTTCCGGTCTGAAAAAATACGTCACTGCCCATCGCTCTTCGAACCCATCTACTGGCTGTGAGACCCGATGGGGGCAGGAATATAGACGACCACCCGATAGAGCCTGTAATGTATCTCCAACAGTAACAATTGCATGTCCTGGCTTTGCTTCTACCCATGCCCATTCTTTACTCCATGGCAGCTCAATCTGCGTACCCCACTTGTCCGTGTAGAGTAACGTTAGGCTGCCGCCGTCTGTATGGGTGTTATCCCCAACATCAGCTCGACGCTCGAGTGACGGCCCACGATAAACCTTCAAACTGCTATTGTTTCGTTCCGTGGCACGATGCTTATCTTGGAGATGTTTTTCTGAATTTGGCCAGAGCGACTTTGATAGTTGCGCCAACAGTAGGTGGACTATTTCGTGTGAAGTAGATATGAAACTCTCCACAGTTGCAGAGTCTGCTTGGATAATTGGAGGCAGCAGTTCTTCAGAGAAATTAACATCATCACGGAGAATCTTTGATTGAGGGGTATCAATTAGTATTGAAGGGGAAATTTGAAATGTAGTGGGTGTGCAACATATGTGTATTCGGGTGTCATACCTCTAGGGAACCCCAGTTTTTCCCTCCCTTGTACCTATAGGCCCGTACCAATTAGTACCCTACCATTTGATATCACATAAAGCTAGGCTAGGGATGTAAAAATGCTTTTCGTACCCACGGAATTCATCATTCTCTCGGATGTCTTTCAGCAATTCTTGCTCGGGTTGAGTGAAATAATTCTCGGTTATGGAATAGAGCCGCTCCACATCTGTAAGATGCTTCTCAGAGTCTGATACATCAAGGTAGAAAAACCCTAGCGATCCGGCCGCGGCGTAGAGCTTCATGCGTTCGCGTTCGTCACCTCGAAGCAAAAGCTCAAGGCTAATAGTTTCCAAAGGGGCAACATCAATTGTGACGTTACCAACCACTGCCTTTTTGCATATAGGGGCCATGACTCGTAGGAGAAGCGGAAATTTAGGTGGCTTGTTTATCTTCGATCCGAATGCGATAGTATACAGCTGAGCTATACTGCGAGAGGAATATCGTTACCGCGGTCTCCACGAAAAACATGCTATCATCACTTATTTTATAGTATAGCTACGAGAAACTATCGGCGGGAAAGCTTGTTTCTTCTAGAGAGAAGTTACGTAATTATACCTGAACTGGACAAGTATTCAGAAACATAAAAGGTTAGACTTCGATACCAGAGTTCAAGGTCCGTCCCTAGAATTCGCGGTCGGGGTAACCTTGATATTCTATCGCACAGCCCATTGTGATCGGTGTAGTTCTAGCCTTCACAGCTGCACAAGCATGATAGGCGCCCAGGATGTAGGATCCTGCACAGGAGGAGCAAGCCAACTGCATGCACAACTGAGCGATTTAAATTTCTTGACTTCAATGGTTGACGGTTCACGTGGAGACTTCCGAAGATTTTAGGCCGGCCAACGAATGAGGCCCTCAGAGGCCGCATTAGCCATGTTAACCAATGATACAATCTGTACGATGATCGTGCAGACATTTACATCTCGTAGCGGGATTTTCATCGGCGCGTTATCCCACATATGTGCATTCCTAATATAGCGTGCGGATGCATGGGCATTCGTCGACTCTGCAAGAGCGGATCGGTTAGCTCTGGAATGGAGGCTGGTTCCCGTCTCGGTCCTCGACGCGACACATGGCAAGGCCTTATGCATACTCCTCATTCTTCCAATGCAGTTTGCATCAATATTCAATGCGGATTGGATCGTATTGTGCTAGCTGCATATATATGCATCTGGCTGAGGCGTCCGATCGACGGACGGGATCCCGATCTGGCTAGTCGCAATGCATCCAACACGAGCACTTTGTGCAACCCCCAAATTCTCACGTTGCGCAGGAACAACCTGGCGTCTTGGCCGAATCATAGCGGGCGGGCGGGCAAGCAAGGGCAGCCCCACAGGAGCTCTGGTGGAATCTGGCTGATATTCGTGCGCTCGTCAAGTGAGTCGACTCTGGCGATCTTGATCGATAGGAAATTTCGTTAACCGGCCCATACCCTACAATTTCCTGCTTGGAGCGTGGAATATTTCGAAACCGGGTCAGCTACGGCGCCGTTCTTACCTGGTGAATCAATTGAGGTATGCATCTATCAGAAGTCATTTATTTCAGGAACTTTATATGATATCAGAGGTTTGTTTGCTGACTCGTCTCTCATTGCGGACTATCCCAGACAACCCAACTCTCCATCATCGGTACCGAAAATAAGCGAAGTTTCAAAAAAATGGCTGAAACTGGATCCAGATCTAGCTACGATCTCAGTCGTCGCCTCGATCTCATAATACGTGGATTAGAACGTGCTGATGACGCGGATGTCGAATTGATCAAAGATGTTTTGCAGAAGAAAGAGAATCCTGACATCTTTTGGGGTGCGTTTTCGTGATCTCTTCGGCTTCAGCTGCTTAAATTTGGCCTTTGATACTAACCTAGACCCTAGGCGTCGCCCCGACCGGCAGGCGTGAGTACCCTCGATCCTCATGTGGAAAAATAAAGACATTGAAAACTAACGCCCCAGTTTTTCAGCCCATATTGGATATTTGGTTCCGTTTGTGAAGATTGCAGAGCTTGTAGAGGCGGGCGTAAAGGTAGGCTGATCATCCCATACGACTGGAAACTGGAATTTTTGAGGGCTAAAGCGAATCTGTTGTAGGTAAAAGTACTACTCGCAGGTCAGGAAGCATAACGCCCCGTCTATATCGTGGAAATTATGAAACCACAAGATATACACCGTTTTATCGAGTTCCGCTAACATCCCTGGTCTAGATCTCTACGCCTTTCTTGTAAATTATAGGCATTCTCGTCCTCTAGTCACCCATCGTCGAGAATATTATCGATTTGCGCTTAGCGCAGTTTTTGAAGCCATCTCCGGCCTTCCAGCTTCCACCATAGAGTTCCACCAAGAAACTTCGTATTCCGCTACACCGAATTTCATAAACGATGCCTATGAGCTTCTGAGTTTCACTTCGTTGGCGACCGCTCGGTCGCCAAACGATGAACTCGGAGGCACAACGATGCTAAGTCCCTTGATGGTACCTATTGTACAAGCCTTGGACGAAAGGTATATGGATTGCGATTTCCAGCTAGGTGGTCTGGACCAAGTGAGTTCGCAATTGTTCAAGACTCCGAAGAACATATCTAACCGAAGAGTATTCTTTTATAGGCACAATATTATGTTTATGGGGATGAATACCTCCCTAAAATCGGCCACAAGAAGCAACATGCGCACATCATGAACAAAATGCTTCCCGGATTAACCGGCACTAAGATGTCGGCTTCAAACCCCAAATCTAAAATCGATCTATTGGATCCTCCTGAAGTAGTCCATCAAAAGATTATGGATGCTAGCTGCAGCCTAGATTCGGTACAGAATAATCCGATACTAGCCCTTCTCAAAATAATCTTGGTACCTATTAGCAAGCTACGACTAGAGCAATTCGCTAAGGCAGGCTCGAAGTCGGAGCCTGCTCTTCCGTTCGTTGAACCAGACGCGCCGGAGGGATCCGTATTCTCTGTCGCGTCAGAAGGCGGAAAGCCATCCCACTATAGCTCTTATGAGGCTATCGAGAAGGATTTCCTAGCTGGTACACTATCCCCGAGTAGCTTGAAGGCTAGCGTTTCAAAAGCCATGAACCAAATTCTTGGGCCTATCCGCAAATCGTACGAAACCAATAGCCAATGGCAAGAAGTGTTGAAAATTGCGTACCCAGAGTCAGAGCGAGAGTAAGTAGGAACCGTTCCCGCGAAAGACCTGGTATTCATAGCTGGTGGTTAATTGCTAAAGCACTTAAACAAATAGTGTATCAAATGCCCCCGCAGTAACCCAAGATGCTAGCGAAAATTTTTGCATACCGTCTGTACTACGCGAAATCTCCAATGAGAGAGTAAAATTGATCCCCTTCAATGTAGGTAACGTATTCACCCCAGTGCTCGTAAGGGATTACGCTAAGAAACTTAGTCGACATTACATGCAGCAGACTTCATCAAAGCGTCCAAAGAGTCCCCTGGGATTTGGACACACGGGCCAGTTGGACCCTTTGAATCTGTTGAACATTTTAACACCGAATTTATTGACAAGTTCGTGCGACCTAAGACGGACATGGTTCTATATGCCGTCATCGATAAAACTAAGCCGCCTAGCACAGCTGACAAAGACGGTGCTTTTGCCGGCCTTATTGGGTACATCAGTACCTCCCCAATAAATCTATGCACTGAGATCGCGTTTGTAATTACACTTCCGCAGTTTCAGCGAACTCATGTAACATCAAACTCTGTTGGTTTGCTATTAAAACTTGCCCTAGATTCGCCGGCAGAGGGGGGGTTGGGGTTCCGTCGGGTGCAGTGGATGACAAGCTCAAAGAACCTCGCATCAATCAATACTGCCGAAAAGATGGGATTCACAAAGGAAGGGATAATCAGGTGGGACCGCCTCTACCCTGGCGGTGGAAGCCTTAACAAGGAATCGAGCGGCAAGCCTCTGCGAGTGGAAGGTAAGGTAACTCATATGAACGAGAATGATTTAGGGCGGGATTCAGTGATGCTTAGCATGTGCTGGGATGACTGGCACCTTGATGGCATGCGAGAGCACGCAATGCAAAGAATGGAGAGGAAGTAATGTTACTTTCTAGTGTATTTTAGTCTCAAATAATTCACGCTCAAATTGCAATATTGACTGAAATTGCTGTTGAACACCTGTATTTTGGGAAACTTATGAAAAACTTTTCTCAGCTAGCGGGAATATAGGCCACTCCCACGGAGAAGTTGGCAATCAACATGAGATAATCTACCATTAATCTAGAATTCCGATACTTTTATACTAGGTTTGTAATAACTGCTACTGAAATATCATAAGAGATATTATGTATAGTTGAAGCGGATTCCAAAGGTACTCCATCTCAATCCAGTAACTAAGTCTCACTACATACCATCGCCCACGAACTAGTTCCTCACTATTTTGTTATAGCCTACGAAAAGAATTTTAGCCCTCGATCTGTTGGGGTATACCAAAGAGATTATCATGTTAATTAACATACCTGGTCTAAATTTCCACTTTTCATTACAGCGTCAATTTGGGCAAAGTCTCCAGACTCAAGGGCAATCTTCTCCGCGTCTTTAAGGCCTGGCTCTAAGCTAGCTGTGAATGAAGCTGGCGACGTAAGATAATCGGCCCGGGCTTTTTCTTTGAGATATATATCTTCGATCGCTGTTTGCATAGTAGAAGAGGCTCGGTAAACCGGATAACGAGGCGAAACTTTTCTCCCGGGCAAAGCAGAAATAGCCTTTTGTGCACGCTCAGAGTAGGCTTCAGGGGGCAAAGTCTGCCCGACGAGTTGGTAGAGTGGGCGCCCCGGGAAAATAGCGTGCTGGAATTGCTCATTGGTTGTTATCCCTTCGTCCAAAATTTGAGTGGCAAACTTGTTCAGTGGAAGTATGTCTTTGGGTGGGAAGTACAGTGTAGATGCGGATGTTATCCGCTTTCGAACTTCTGGTGTACGAAGACCGCCTATAGTAAGACGGTCTATAACTGGCTGCGTCAATGGCGAAATCGCTGCCGTATAATTTACCAGCGAATGTGAGTTCCCGTATGTTTCTTCTAGTTTGTTGACGAAATACTCAAAGTAATCCGTCTAAAAGTCAAATGAGATAACGGTTTTGAATACAGTCGAGAAGAGCTTCAAACTTACCTTGCTATCATCGCCGTAGAACCCCAAATAGCCAACTTCAAACATTATGACATGACGAGATGTTAATCCGAGATGGTCGTGGATAAGAAAATCGCGGGCTTCACAGGTCAGGCAACCAATGAATGAAGGGTCAATGCCGAGATCAGCCAGCAAACAGTCGTCGACGGAAACTCCAGGTAGCATTTTAGTCGTATACCCCTCAGCCTGCGCGATTGCCAATGCTCGTCTGTTAGGACTCATGAAAAGTCCTGGATGTCCGAAGAATACTCCGACTACCCGTTGACCTTTTCTTGTATCTGCTAACATCACCTAAATGTTTGCAGTTTTGCGAAGTCAGCAAATCCAAGACCTTATATATTGGATCTCGACTATATTTTGTGCTTACTTCAGCGATTTGAATGTAAATATCGGCTTCGGAAATATCCTCGTCATTGATAAAATATTGGTATAAGTCGACTGCCTTTTTATTTTTCTTCTTGATAAATCCTTCCGTAGCTGCATCGCGCACTGCGTAGTATATGACATCGGCTTGTTCGATTTCTTGAATTGCCTCTAAGGTCAACTGGCATAGAGATCTAACTCCAGTCCCTACAAGTGTCAAGCTCCCTGACTGAGGCATTATAAATTTAAAATACCTAGAACTAGCACGCGTGCTATCCAAGAAGGAGAAAAAAAGGAAAGGAAAGCTTGGACCGCTCAGTGGCAATGGTTTCCTATCTTTGCGGTTTGGCCTGCAACGTTTGGGCGCTTTGGGCTCAGGGGAAAAAGATTCGTTTAATGGCCACTTAGCAAAGCTTTGGGCAGGTGCTATCCAACGGTTCTTATCATTTCGTTAAACGAGCACTCGTACACGTGCAACCATGAAGCTTAGCAATGTTCTAGGGCTTGAGAGAACACGCATTTGCATTCCTAAGCACGCCCCACCCTGTTATCATCGCTAATCCCTTTGGATAACGTAACAAAAAATCATGGAGCCCTGGCCTGTGCCTCCTAGGTTGGCTAGCCAGCGGCATCTAAAATTATACCGTTCTCTCTGCCGCTTCCAGGGTAATCCGAAAATTATGACAATACAAGGGTTGGCTTCCCGGTGTTCCGATACCTACTTACGTACGTATCGATACCCGGAAACCGGACAGGATGTTTTTAGTCGTTGACGCAGCCAGTTGCCTGGATCTTTAAAGAGGGATAGGTTGATTCTATCACAAAAACTAGAGCTATGAAATGTAAGAGCTTGTACATGTAAAAATTCGTACTGGTGCAATATAGGTCCATTAAAAATTGCGTAAAAAACCCCCCAGTTTAAGACCCCCAAAAACCAAGCAATTTAACTGGGGAAGCTCAATGACCCGCGACAGAAAAGCAGTACACCCAATAAGAAGTACTTCCAACTAGCTACAACCGTTGAGATCGACCCAATTTTACAAACACAAAGTCCTGGGCAACTGGGAGGCGGGAACCTCCACTGTTTACAAACTCTTCCTTGGTGATATTTGAGCATTCTTGGAAAACTTCTTCGCAGAGTCCTTCCTCGAGACCCTTTCCGATCCACCACGATTTCATGAAAGGTTTGAAGACTGCCAACATCCAATCCACCACAATGCTTGCGTAGGCCTTTTCGAAATTTTCAAGCGCTTGGGGATCCTTTGTCTGCTTCCGCGACTCCAACATAGTTTGATACGCAGAATGGGGGACAATCTGGTTGTAAACATCCTCTACCAACCATTCTGAGTTTGTTTCCTTGACGGCCGCACGGAATGTCTGCTCCGTATGGACGTGGCTTGGCGGGTAGATTCCATCCGCGGAATTGGGTGGCAATTTACCTGCGTCCATAAGAATATCAATGGCTTCAAACAAAGCGAGACGCAACTTCTCGTTGCCGGAGATTCTCCCATCGGTATCGTCCGCGCACGGGGATGGGGCGGCAACAATTAGTTTTCCGCCGGGCTTTACTTCGCGACCTCGCAACCTCAGGAATTCAATGAGGTCCTTGTGAGCAGCAATAGTGTTTTCGGCGCTACGTCGATGGAGATATTCCTTGAAACTCTCTGAGGCTGTTTTTGGGAGCGGCATCTGGCGCAACCAGTGAATGCTTGACATAGCATAGGCTATATCGACTGTGCCATTTGGCATGACCGGGTTGTAGAATGAGTTAGGAACGATATGTGGGTAAATAACTTTTGTTGAATCGGCAGGGGCGATGCTGGGTAGAAGTTTGATAAGGCTGTTGAAATCGTTCGAGGGGAGGTCGTTAAAAGCCACGGTTACAGTGGAATGCGGGGGAAGTTGTGAAACTAGTTTTTGCATAACCACCATGCTAAATTGTAAAATCTACGAGTTAGCATTAAACCTAGCATCCTGTATTCTTTGTGCTGAGGAATATCCGATTGCCCCTACCTGGCAGCTCCTTGCGAACAACCGTAGTCTACAAAAGTCGCATTGGGTCCTATAATTTTGTAACGTCAGCTATTCTCGATACTATGCAAAACAATAAGATAGAAGTAATGCAGATTCATTTAATATCTTAATCATTGTCTATTTTTACAACAACAAAACCTACCAAATGTCAGACCTTCGAACAAAGGAAGGCAAGCCTTCATGGCAAGATACTGCTGATCACTGTTCTCGTTGTACTCGTTGTCCCCAGCCATAGCTATGGTGTTAGTTGGCTGGGATGGAGTCTTTTCCTTTGTCATCTTGGGCGGTAATATGGTCTTCGTTCGTAGTAATTGAAAGAGCAAAAGTTCAGTGCACTCGCACTATAATCTAGAAATTGCAGTATTGGTTACTAGAAGTTTTCCAAATATGCTCTATACTTAGATATCTATTTAGCAAAGTTCGACCAGTCTATTGGGGATTATGTGGCTTTATACCGAAATATTCCCGGCTATCTCATCTAGTCGCAGCTAAATGTGCTATGATAGTGAACTAGCAGCGTCCAATCAGGGCAATCGAATGTCTTGTGTTGCGTCAATTCATGAAGTCTAGACCTAATCGACCTTGCTTAAGTTTGAAATTAGCCTCGACCGAGTCGAACTCGGGGAGTAAAGTGGCAGGATACCCACATTCTTGTACAATTGTACAACCGCAAGCTGTTGTATGCTGTGGTTCCAACATTATTGATTGACCTTCCATAAACTGGACCCTGTTATCAAACTAGAATCGCCCCGATCGACTGGTGGTAGCACAAAGTTCCCTCTCCTGATGTCCCCCAAGTTATCGTAATTCGAATTGCAGCTGGAAAATGATTCGCGGGGGCACTCCCAGGTCAAAATGAAGCGTCCTTAACCTTGCTTCGGAGATATGCATAAGAGCCCAGCTGATATACCCTCGACCCAAATGCTATTGGACCAACCACCTAAATACCCTGCTGTTTAGGCGAGTTGTTCTCTTTCCAGATTGGCGAGATTGAGAAACAGATCCGAGGGCAACAAATGACGATAAACTTACATCCTGCGGGTGGACCCGCAGGAGAAACTTCCTGGGAATGGATATGCACCTTGCATCGAATTCCTCGCGTCGGTGTGACATTTTGTGTGCCGCTTCCTTGAAATTAACCCAAAGGCCACGGTGATCCAAAGCCTAGGCTTTGTGCATATCACATTTAGCGCATATAGTTCTCGTCCCGATATCCTGATGCCATTGTCGCTAATAAAGTCGATACTGTGTTTCGGAATTCCAGTGGGCTCAGGATAAAAAAGCGGGAAGAAAAAAGGTGTGGGAATCCCTGAGCGGGCTAGGTAGCCAAAGCACTACGCTGTGGCCTCACAATGCAGCTCCAGTCACAGGGTTCTGCAGAAACCATTTGCTCAAAGTCCTCTGGAAGTTCGGTATGAGAAAATTATTCGTGGTCCATCCTGCATAAAAGTATGCAGGGAGACCTCGAGTCGACCGATTGGTGTGCCGTCTACTATCTTTTTGCAAATCCAATTCCGATGCCCACTCGTTTAATGGAAATATCCATAAGTTTTCCATGGCCTCACTCTCCTAGTGGGCTGAAGATGTCTTGTTTGGGATTTCTATCCCCCATACCTGCTGCCTAGACACCTTACTAATAGTATATGGGTTACGCACTTCGCCTAAATATCGCCATGATGGTAAGGCACTGTATACATGAATGCTCATAGGGTACATGTACTTCTTATCGGGGGGGTTTGGGTATTTTTGCCGGTGCATGATCGAAATGTGTGTCAGCTACAAATTTTCGTCAGAAATAATTACTAAAGCGCGTTTTTCAAAAGCTGGTTGCTTGGTTCAAGGAGATATCATATTGTGATTTTAGACTATGTAGCTCATATGAAAGAATAGAGAGAGAAAGAGAGAGAGAGAGAGAAAATATGATACAGAACGCTAAATTTTACATTAAAAGACGAAATCGAAGGGAAAACACTTGACAAAGGCGCTTCATGGAAGGATTGACGAGGCAAGGTTGAACAAAAATCCATTTTGAGACCATCCCTGCAGCCTATGATTGTCTAGATTGCCATAATCTTCGTAAATTTTCCATTTTACCATAATGGGCTTGCACCTGACCCTGCATCTAGCTGTCGGCGGCGTCCCCGCCCCCTGTCTGATTCGACTCTCTTGGCTTTACCTTCGGGATCCAAATCCACATTGCCGATGCTACAAGGGTTAATCCAACCCAAGGGATAGTACTCCACTCAGACTCTTGTCCAACAGTATACAGCCATCCAAAAGCACTAGGGCCAATTGCTACGCCCAAGGAGACAACACTAGTAGCGAACCCGTTTAAAGTAGCGAGTGCCCTTGGGGAACTAGCACTGTCCGTCACCAAAATGACGACACTGTTGAGTCCTAGGACGCTGTTCACTGAACAGAGCATCAATATTATAGCGACGGTCGAATAGCATAGGATATTACCCTCAAAGCCAGCGCCCTTATTGTATAGAGCGAGAGTGTATGGGATAATGAAATAGAGTATCGGGTCTGCGGCTCCAGCCACACACATTAGAGCTCGGTTGCCATACTTCCGCGCCGCCGGCGCAAATATTAATAGCTGCGTAAGGATCTCGACTACGCCAAGTCCGGCGAAAATAAGACCTAGCTGAGAGCTATCGAGCCCGAACCCTCCTGGCAGATGGAATGGAAGTCGTATCGGATTCTCTTTAGAATGAATACGGGTAGCGAAGAATAGGGAGAAAAGCTGTTCTGCTGTAACACGGTGGATCGCTGATATGAAAAAAAGAATGACGAGGTAGGTTGATTGTGGCGTCAAAACTTCGGACCAACTAAGAGGTGTATCAGGTGCATCGGCGTAGCTATCAGCTGCATGCTTAGGGTTGCTCTCGACGTCGGTTGGCAGCCTAGTAGTAGCCCTTTGTTCTGAAAAGTTGATACCAAGGAATGATTCGATTTTTTTCCCTAGCTCCCGACCTGGGTCGCGTTTTCCTTGCAGACTTTCGAGCGTTTCGTCCAGGAACAAAAGTGCCAGGACGCCTCCAGAAGCAATCATCAGTGCTATGATAAGATTTGGGAGCAACCATGGATTTCTGTCGAAAAAACCGCCTGGTGGGAAAAAAGCCGGGTACTTCTGTGCGGGTTCGCTCAAAAAGCCGCCGATGGCAGGACCGCTTATTGTGCCAATATTCCACGCCAAAGGAAGGATACCTAGGGCCTGGAGCTTCATGTCCGGATGGGGGGCAATTTCGGCAGCCACAGTTCGTAAGATACCGACGTTTCCAGCGAGACCGATGCAGCACCGAGAGATTATCGCCATCGCCACGCTTTGAGAAAACCCAAAAGCTATGGTGCTGACCATCATCACGATGAGGCCAATGATGATAGATGGTTTTCCTATGACTTCATTAGTCCAGGCTGCAGGGGCCGGGTTCAACTTATGTCGTGTCCGGAATTCCGGAAGCAAGGCGGGTTACACAATACGTACTACCAATCCTGTCACTCAGTTGACCCCATGCTATCGCTGTCACGCACTGGCAAAATGCAAGAGACGCAGAGATGATCCCTATAAACCATGAAGTCATTAGTATGCTCTGGTGGGAAACTTCGATTAACAGGATCTTTTCTTACCTGCCCAAGCCCCAATCTCGTTCTCCTTCACTCCAAAGCCTCTCAGCATTTGAGGAAGGTAGGAAAAAACGCTTGTCATGCATATTGGGTCGGCCAAACGACATAATGCTGGATTATAATGCGAGTAGAATTAGTTCGGGGTTTTAAAGGGCAGTAAAATCGCCGGGGAAAAGATGTAGCGGTTGGACGGGAGCGACATTACCTAATATGCACAACTGCTTGAGTGGTAAACGAGGTTTCTCTTCGCCCAGCTCTTCCTTTCGGAGCAGTGGCGAAGTTTCGTCTACGGTTCTTTGGGCGTTTTTCGGCATTTTATCCAATCCCTATTTACAAGCTGAGTGTTTAGATGACCAGAGGTGAGGAACTTTTGGTAAAGCTTCTTGGTCAAAAGAGCTATAGCGATGGAATTTAAAGAATTCGAATCTGTGGAAGCTTTGTTTTGACGGTCCACGTAAACGCAGCTTGGAAGAATTTTTCGAACCGCAAGGGGTGGGAGCAAATAACTTCGCAGCAGGCCAGGCAGTCGATCTAAGGGGCGGCCGGCACTGCGATTGTCCCAAAGCAGTCGATATAATTGATGTGATTGGGCCGTTCTAGGCCTACTGCGTGTGCATGTCCCAGTATATTCAGCTCCCCACCAAGATCTTTGGCATCATGTGTAACATCATTGCTGCTGGTTAGCCTATGCAGTACCCAATTGCAATACATTCCAACCTCCATGATCACCGAAAAATCTTGGGAAGATTCACAAAATAAGGCACCCGCAGTCAGGATAGTTCCCAGAAGCCCCCACAATATTGCCTGTAGCTGGTTAGAGGGAAATGTTTCCGGGCTATTACAGCCCATTATTATCTATAGCTGCAGTCCGCTATAGCTGCAGAATGGTCTTACAGGGGTATGTACACCACCTTGCCCGCTTGATATAAGCTTCTTCTTCTTCTTCTCTACCTTTTATTTATTTTCTTCGAAAAGGCTTTTTTGAAAATATCAGAACCTGGTAGAGGGAAGCCTCCAACCGAAGGGCGCTTGAAAATGCATATTCCCTCCATTTCCGGCCCCCCAAGTGGTACAAATTGTTGGAGAGAGAAATATACTTCAACCACGCGTAGGTGATGACAGAGTACGGACAACCCGAGCCGTCAAGTTACCGCTCATTCGGCTGCCGTAAATTCTTCTGCTCGATTGTTTTCTCGGTAATTTCGAGTCTAGAGCCTGGTACTGTACATCCAATGTGAGCGAAATGAGCCGAAGTTTGTCATGCATAAATCCTCCGCCAGCCCTTAAGTAAACACTAATTGGTAAAGGTGGGTCTAAAACCAGCCAGGGATCTCCAAATCCATGATCCGAGTATCCTTGCTGAGAATCTCGTCCAAACCGGACAGCTAAGACATCACGGTTCGTCGATACGACGTATTTATGATACATAGGCCAATAACCTAATTTTGAACTCGTTCTGCGATGATATATGATACCGACGGACGCAGGCAATCATTTGAGGGCGCAAGGAGACCAAAGCGAAAGTCCTTTCCCCTGCTCCCCTACCGCTGGGCGCCCCCCTTCCCGTAACACTTCGCATGCGCACTTAATCCCTTCCTCAGGCTCCCCTAGCCAAGTACTCGTTGGTAATTGTTAACTATAGTCTCGGTCCAAAAAAAAAAAAAAACAGGGAAGGGTGTATGCATGCATGTACAAGTACGTCACCACGGTTAGAAACCCTGGATTCAACACATCTAAATATCTTCAGCTCAGCCGCCCTGGAAGTCTAATTAAGCATTGAATTTCGCGAATCTCACTCGGGCCGCTTGAGACCCAGGGACTGTGCCGAAGGTAGTCTAAGATAAGATGGTATTCTCCTTATTATTATTTTTTATGTATTTGAGGACGACCCATAAGATCGAGAGCGAGCTTTCTTACTTCATCGTGCTAGCGGGTTGGCATGTGCTGTAATGCGCATTGACATTTCTAGCCTCCCCATTGGTCAGTGCAGTATTACATATAGTATACACAAGTATGTACTCTGTATTCGAGCCAGCCGAAGGCCATTCAAACCGAATGTTTGAATATTACCCGAAGAGTACCACACTATACGTCAGTAGCCATGGTTATCACGGATATGGAAGCATACAAGAATGCATAAACCAATATTTGAATACATACCACGAGTTGCTACGATGGTGGGACCAGCGACTACAAATTTGCAAAAGTCTATTCGATCTAAGTACCTGCCCCTGTGTGCTGGGATTTTTGTTGGGCGTACGGCGATTGCCCTAATTAAATTATAGGGGTCGCATTGGGAGCAAAATGCATTTTGTATATGTATACATATGAAGCCTTTCTAAGACAGGGTGTATCTCTGTGTACTCAAGCTCACATGTGACGAAATACATATTTCTCCTCAAACAAGCCGTTTTGTTTGGGGTACGGAAACCCGACTAGTAATATATATCCTCCAATCTAGCATACCAACGCCTGCCGGCTGGTCGGGTGACCACCGACGTGGCCAACACTAGTTATACGTTAGGCTAATCGGCTTTCAGTCGGTGTAAAAGAATGCCGACGATCCAAGACTAACGAAGTATGCAGAACTCCCTAGATAATACAATTGCGAAATCGGGGCTCACAGTTTCGCTCTTCTTTTGTGTTAAATGATCATGTATACTCTAATAGCCCAAAACCACTTCCCATTGTATGACCATATGGCCTTCATGGACAGGCAAGCGTCGTTTGTGCCTCTGTGTAAAATATATAAAGGTTTGGATTATCAGATCGTCCGAGCGTCCTGGGCGGATAAGCTGATAAGGGAATTAATCGCTGGGAACATTTAGCCCGGTTTCACCATACCACTCACCTTCGAAGATTCAATTCTTTCGGGCACTAGCAAGCATGCCGAACCGGAATATTACCGCCGCTTCCACATTGTCATCTCATAGACATAAAGTTAACGAACTTGTATCCGTTCTCAAACTTTTCCCCGAAGCCCTAAAAAAGCTACTATAGTATACTAGTACATGTACAACTACCTAAGTGTATCTTTTAGGTTTCACAGGACCACAGTAACGGCAAAAACGCCGCAAGTTTAGTATAGACCAATGAAATAATCTAGTTCCCGATTTCGACATACAGTTGAAGCGTCTTCTCGCATGATCAGATGAAAGAAAAAAGAAAAAAGACGGCAGGAGTCACCCGAGTTAAGTGCGCATCAAGCAGAGTTAAGAAATGTATACACACAATTCCACAAGCAGAGTATCTCAATGAGCTCCTCCCCGTTAAAAAAGAGCTTGTATCCCATGATCAGGGACCAGTCTAGCTTTGCGATATGGATCGGCTTTAACCGCAAAACAATCACTCTTGGTTCAAAAGTTTATGATTCTATGGAGCCTAAGTAGATACTCTTTTTCAACGCAAAACGAGATATCATTTTGTGAGAATGGAACCGCCAATGTCCTAATGCGTAGGAAAACGGAATATCAGCGCTAGAAGAAGGTTTCGCTCGCATAATCTACTTAGGAATGATATTGTTGCTGGGGCAGACGTTATTTTGCAATTTTGATGGCACCAATATCTACTCTGTAGCAGCACTGTATTGGGGCACGAGGAGTTACAAGCCCTTCACATGCACCGTTCGCTAGTTCAGCGAGCGATAGGGACTTGGATCACAATTCGGCTCGAAGCCACTAAACGAGGAATCCTGACACAATCCACGGTTATTATCGGCGGTCTCGAGAATATTGCAACTGCAAGGAGAATATTTGATTCTTAAAATATGCTCTGGTACATATAGTACATCAATCGACATTGGTGTATGTATGTACCAGAAAATTTGGCCGGGGAATTTCACCGCCCACTGAAGAAAGTTAGCAGCCCATTGTGTATACCAAGCAACGCGCCCTGGAGTCATGTCAGGCACGGGGAGAAGCCTTGCATGCAGCCAGTCTCGGGCCAGGCCCGTCGGCGTGTTGTGTCGGTGCCTTGTCGTTGCTCGGCCCGTATGTTCGGTGGTAGCTATTATAATTTAACTTCATTTGCATTCCTGGGCATGGTTTTTCTTGCGGATAAACAGCTACTAACCATATTGTATCTCCCGAGCATACCGTCTCAACCAGACGGGTAGATAATATATCTAGTTGTGGTAACATACCTGCCGGCCTCTTTGGTATTGTTGGCTAACATTCTTTACTAATTTTGGTTTTGCGTAATCGCGCAATTGCACCTGCAGATTTGCAGGCCCAAGCTTTCGACTCAGCTCATTCTTATTTTTGCACTGTAGAAATTCTTCAGCCCGCTACAAGTCCAATTTGGCAACGGGTCGGATCCAATTCTGACATGCAAGGTTCTTCATGCATGCACAGTGCCGATGCTATTTGCATAGAAACATTTACCCGCCTCGGATTTTTATATGTAAGGTCGAATTCTAAGCTACGCCTTAGTTAACTCGACCGCGCCACGTCCCCCGGTCTATGTAAGGTCCCAGGCTTCAAAGTTGCCGGGAACTAACTGCAGCACTGCCAATTTGAGATATCTGTCGAAGGAATTCGACACTATGCATACGCGACATTGGTCTGTAGTTTGAATAATGGTATTCAATGTCGTTCAGCCGTGGGCTTGCGCGTGCTTGAGGATTATAGCATTAATATATATTATCATTATTCGGTACTCAGCGATACTCACATAGACTCTACCTACTTAATTGGCTATAATGTAGGTCCTATCCTGTAAAACGAACAATAGGGTAGTAGGCGAGACGATCGTCGATCAGTGAGTCTTTGGGGAGCCTGCCTCTATACTAATTAGAAAAAAATTGACAAGGGCCAAGCAGGAGTTCCATAGACTAATTTAGTTACTTAGGTTGACCAAAAAATATTCAGTTTGGCAACAGGCTAATAAGCTTTAACATTTTATAGGTTCAAGAAGCTGAGGTTGCGGTAGAATACTTTTAAGGCCGTAACAATTAATCGTTTCGTTATATCACATATCCTCAAGGTTTCCGGAGCCGTCAATGCGGTAGCTAGCCGAACCACCCCCCTTTGGTTGCCCAAAAGTGTAAGTTATCATCCTCCACTTTTCGCTCGAACCCTCAGTGTTGCCCTCAGCGCTAGGTTGTGGTACTGTGGCTGACTCTCCATCTCCGTCTTGGTGACGGTCGCCCATTCCAAATTCTCCTTGCTGCTCATAACCTTTCCTTTCTTTTGCTTCAGATATCTTTCTCATAATAGCCTCCTGCCTTAGGAACGATATCCCAGAATCATTCTCCTCACTATGTTCCTCGCCGACTTTGTGGACTTTCTGTTCCTTACCGTATGTAAATAGAGCGATTCTTTGGACTAGCCTATCCCCCGTAACGAAGATGCCCTTGACATCTTTGACGTAGCCGAGCTTCTTTGCCGCAACTTCCAATACCTCTCTAGAGTCCTGTGGCATTGCAAGTTCACCTGCATCTAAGATATGCTTTTCAGTGACATCCCAGACCCAAACGGCCCCGTCATCTGTCCAACCCACAATACGTGTTAGAATCTCAGCGTCTAATAGCTCACTGTTAATCATCGCTCCAGTTCTAATAAACAACTGCTCGGCTTCTATCCCACCCTCCCAATTATTCTTCTTGGAGTCCCAGTTGTAGTCCAAAAAGCCTTCGTCGGCCCAAGGAATCTGGGGATCCCGCATTCCCCTCCTTCTAAAATATGCAGCAGGAGCCGCGGTAGCGAGAACCAACCGGCCGCGTCGATCCCCTGCTGCAACGGGAGGCAATACTAGTGGTATTTCAATCTGAAGCCAATCATCGGGGTTCATAATCTTTGAGTTCGCAAGCAAGAACCTCTTTTTAGGCTCCGGTCTGACAAGATTCTTGGAAATCGTGGCGAGAAGCCTAAGAACCGCCCCCTTTTCACCTTCACCTCGCTCGAACTCGATTGAAACATCCCTCCAGATTCCCAATCTCGAGACGTCTTCTTTGAGCCTCCTCGGCTCGAATACCTTCCACTTCCAATACGGGCCGCTATCTAATCCTGCGGCATACCCTTTCGAATCACATTTACCATTCT
Organism: Orbilia javanica; assembly: GCA_036872735.1. Classification (NCBI taxonomy): domain Eukaryota; kingdom Fungi; phylum Ascomycota; class Orbiliomycetes; order Orbiliales; family Orbiliaceae; genus Orbilia; species Orbilia javanica. The sequence continues at coordinate 1,480,502 of JAVHNR010000008.1, forward strand.
TTCCCAAAAAGAGCTTTATTGTTTCTCCGGAGTGATCGGGAATCATTACATTAGGTATGTTTGAGATGCTTATCGCTGGAACTCTCCAGTCTTTCCTTAGGCTCGAACTCAACTCGTAAGCTAAGTCGACAGGCCCTTCTTCCTCATACTTCCCGGTGTATCCCCCTTGGAACTTCGCACGAAGAAATGTTGATAATGGTTCTCTTGAGTTTACATAACGATACCATTCAGATATGTAGTAGTTCGGGTCTCGGGCGTTTGGGTCGCGTACGTACGATCCTTCATTAATGGATATGTCGAACTCGTTGTCAATTTTGAGGGTCAACGCCTGGGGTTTTTTCTTGTTGATGCTCTTTGTGCTGAATTTTGTGGATCGATATGCATTGTCTTCAGCAGAAAATTCATGACGAATGGTTGTCCCTTGAGGCCCGTTGATTTTGCGCAAGCCGTAGCTCTTTGAGTTGGTGAAGTGGTAGGCGCGCAAATGGGTCTGCTTGGTATCACCCCATAATAGAGCGAATGTATCTGCACGGACGGTACCGGGGACTACCTGAAGGGTGCCGTCGAACCACGGTCCATCTAAAGCAGTAGTTTCCTCCTGTTCGTTTTCGTTTTCAGGAAAGACGTCCAGTTCGACTACGACCTTCTTATACTCCCCGATTCTCCAAGAACTTTGCATTCGCAGAAACTCTTGAAGGAGAAGGCCGCGTAGTCTCCAAAGATTTCCATGAGAATTGTCAAGGGTATCAAACTTGCTGTCCATATGTATGACATCGAAATAGAATCTTGATATTCTGCCGGAAATTATTTCGTGTTGGCGATGGACGATTGTTTTGAGGTGGTGTTCCAAGAGGTCTGGGTCGAGCGACATGGAGTACACAGCCTTGCAAGTGTACCGGAGTGCATCAAATGTCGTGGGGGTACAGTAGTACATTATATCAGTAAGTACATGGGGGTGTGTTTCGTAGAGGGAGGCTATGGGGTACGTCTTTGTGCCGGATTCCGCCATTATGCGTGCACTGGTGGATATCGATCGTGTGCTCCAGTTTCAAACTTGTGTTGTCTTGTTGTATTTTTTGAAGGAGTGCGTGGAGCTTCAATGATGCGCGCAGGTATCAATTTAGTGACGATAACTGAAGGGAATTCATCAATCGGGGAGGCGACACCGGGTAGAGATTTATAGATGATTGTATTTAGTTTGGATAAAGACGGTTAAGTTGAAATCTTTCGAGGCTAGCTATACAAGGAGAATCTGTAGCTTAGGCAGCTCATGACTCTACGCGGCAAGTTGCAGGCTACAAACCTCCACGACATCAGGAGCGCTAGAGCCCCACAAACTGCTTTGTGACTCTTCGGAGGGTGCCTCGCGACGTCTTGGCATACATGTAGCACAGACCATATCTTCAATTGCGCAGGGGGCCGTGTGGAGAGACAAACAAAGAGTCTTGATTACACGGCTGTTGCATGTCGCTCAGACAAGGCTTACGAGGCCGTTGTCTCCCTCGTGTTCGGTTCCTAATATATATTCCATCCCCTTATACACCTTAGATATATAAGTACGTATCAGGACCGACGGTCAGTAGATTCTTCTTGTGCGAACGTGTGGTCTCGCATACGTCTAGACAATGCAGCCTGGCATACAATGCAATGACGAACAGAGAGATACATGCAATACACCCGGGCTAACAATATGATACCGCTCGCTTCGACGGTTAGTGTCCTGGGGTATACTAATCATATTCCCTCCTAAATTTAACCTCCCCCTAGCGCGCTTTAGCCTCCACAAGACACATCTCGAGGCAGCATCCTGTCTCGGCGAGAGTCACTGGCGACAAGGGCCAGGTTTTGACGGTTGGCAAAATATCACGACAACACTTTTAGCACGCCAGTCCGCATAATCGGGGTTACATTTATCCCGCGATCAGGTTACATACAGATATATCGACCTCGCGATATTTCTAGCCATGAATTCGAATACGGAATTCGGACCAGGTTCAATCTGAGGGGGAAAAAAAAAAAAGGCAGGCATCTTGCTCCATGTATAGTTTGGTCATAGAAAGGGAAACCCAACGCCGTTGGCGGGTCTGGTTGTGAGACAAGGTAAAGCCTTCGATATAAATAAATTATCGTGTGAACCGCAATCAAATTTGCCACAATCCAAAGCCAAACTCTGACCGACAGATTAAACCGGTCGGTAACTCAAATCGTGCGAAAAACCGGGAACATCTACGGCCATAATAATTTTGATATTTCGATGCCTCACACCCCGCTAAGTCGAAGAGCGCTAGAGCGCGGCCAAATTTGAATTTCAGTTATCAGCGGGAAATACATTAGATATCTAAGATACCACGCGCTCAGAGAATACGGACGTTTAATTAAGTGTAGTAAATTAAAACGTTGGGGACGGGGTTTGAGTTCATCCGATGGTGCGAATCTAAGCGTCGAGGCGCTCAACGGGGCTAAATCCAAATTATGGTGGGTGATATATAGCACCCAAATCTCAACAATCAGAAGAGCCGACCTATAAATTTAAATTGCAACTTACCGTGGTATCCACTGAATCTAGGAAAATAAACAGAGAATTCTGGCACGTTCTATTGACGAGCAGCTTTCAAGCATGTTGTTGCTCGCGAAGTCGACCAAGATGCGAGTCACGATGAATTCGAAAATTAAAATTTTAAAAAAGCCGAAAAATAGCAATCTTTGTTGATACTCTACCCACAGTTCGAACTAATTTTAATTAGTACTCTACAGATCTAGGTTTCCGCGATATCCAGCCCATGAAAGTGAACTCTACTAACTTATCGGCGCGTGAATTGAGATAATTTCGTCCCAAAACGTCTGAAGATCCGCGATTTATCTTCTCGCAACTATGCAGCTAACTTTATAGTAACGACAAACTTACTTAAACTATTAACAACCGTTCGCCCCAGGTTTAGAGCAAGACGTCCTCTTCGTCATAATGGTATGAAGTTGCATATGGCTGGTCCACCAACTCTTGTACAATGGTCTGTGTACCCCCCGATATCCCGGAGCGGCACAAGAAACAAATATACCAAATACTCGAGTCATCTCCTAGCGCTAGCACGGTAGACACACTTTTTGCCAGTGGCAGAACATCCTGGCCCTCCGGCCACTACAGAAAATGCACTTCGGACCTTTCTGAGGGTACCTTCCGCGCCCTGATCGCGACAGCGATCTCGCAAATCACCGACTTCCATATCGAAGATACAAGTTTCGATGACGATTTTACTCATGTCTATTATCAGTTTGATACGAGGCCGAGACATGATAAAGACGATGGCAGCGAAGTACGCGGAGTTGACTGGGGGGAGAGTGGCGTTCATATCTACGAGTGCAAGGATACTGAAATGGCAGAGGTTTTGTTCAAAAGGTGGTTAAGGATTCTTTTCCCTGGATGGATACCTTTCCCAGTCAACATTAAAGAATGTGGTGTCGGTCAGTACGCTCTAGAACAGAATTACGGCTTGGTATACTGGATTCGCGACAATATATTTGTTAAAATAGATATTGATGACAGCGATATTTCTTGTAAGACGGTCTACCGCCTTGCTAGGGCTATAGACGCGCACTTAATTGCGGGCTCTATATTGATTGGGAATAACGAGTGACATATATATGTCCAGGGGGGGCTATGAATGCTACACTACAATCTGCAATGCCATGTTACTTTATAGCCGTGCACACATTGCATACAAGCAGCCGGCCTTCCACATTGAACGCGTACCTACATCTACCCGAGCTCTCACATCTATACATATTCACATAGAATCATTTTGATCGCCCCAAAGTTAGAGTGTAAATCTAAATAAGTTTAAAAGAACTAAATTTAATATCGGATAGTATTGTATTGAACTGGTGGCCAGGATGTCTAACATCTAGCAGCTTTAGAGTGATTCGGCCAGTAACAGACTGACAGTGGCTGCCACCAAAACTGAGAAAAGGCCTATATCAATCCGAGGGCCTTTGCTTGGCTGGCTTTCAGTGGGGGTCAAGCTTCCGGTTTCTGTAGGACTTGGTGGAGTCGTCGGCACGTCAACAATTGTTGGATTGGTTGGAATATCGTCTGTCACGTTGGTGCCGTTCTTGTTCGCGGCTTCGAGTAATATGGTGCTAATCTGGTTCCAAAATCCACAAATGCTGTAATCAGAGTTCAAGGAACTTATTTCAGTTGAATTTCGGCCGATATATAACCCTTCGTAGCTTTCACTTGTGAAAGTCGGCCAGTCAAACCCATTTGTCGAAGCGTTCCCAGTAGCTGCAAGAGAAGTCCAGGCATCCACTATTATATTGCTAGTCCGTTTTTCTTCTTCGTTAAGGGAACAATTGCCACCAGGGATCGGTAGGCCATCAGTTCGCGCAAAGGAATACGGAATGTCGAATCCATGTGCTGACCCCATGATGTCTAGAACGAAAGACGGTATCCCTGGCGTAAACGGGCATGTCGACACATGGTCAAATATGTATGACCATGTTGGGACCCCGTTTTCTGCTGTTTTGGTGAGACCACGGTACGCTGGACACTTCCAGCCATAGTCGGTAATAATTTGAGCTGCGCGGGAGAATCCTGGCATCGGGAAATTTTGGAAGTTTGAAATAGGGTATCTGGAATTGATTTCATCCACAAGTGGGCCGAACTCGGTGCGCAAAAAGATATTGAACCCCTCTTCATTAACTTTTGTAGGGTCTGGATTCGATAGGATCAAGAAGAAGGCACCTTCTTCCGAAGTGCTACTGAATACGGCAGGGACTCGTGAGCCAACTTGAGATGGCTGCACGGGGATGATGTTCCCATCGACAAAAGGCTGGATACTCGGGCGGATCATCGTAAACCCGGACAAAGCAGGACTCCCGGGCAAATACAAAATGCCCCTGAGTTCTTCTGGGGTAAGACTTCTCAAACATGCGGCCTGTAAAGCCGTTAGTCATGTCAGTAAGCCAATCAGAACTGCAAAATATCAAATTCAATCAATAGACTCACATCTGTAGTGCTACAGTTAGCATTTTTCGCAAAAGCAGCACCACCCAATTGGGCGGAGAAGCTCGATTGAAAATCTACACCTCCACCGCTTTCTATGGCAACGGCGCGCATAAGATTCGGTGCACTTGGTAGAGAGCTGATTATCCAAGTATTCCAAGCACCAGCAGACTGCCCAAATAGCAATACTTTGTCTTTATCTCCACCAAAACTTCCAATGTTATCTTGGACCCATTGTAAACCGAGGAGAATATCTTGAATGCCAAAGTTTCCAGCTATTCCAGCACTTTCAAGCGCCAGAAAGCCTAGAGGCCCTAACCTATAAGCAATATTCACCACGATAGATCCTTCTTCGGCAAGCTTGCAACCGTTGTATAGAGGGTTCATTATACCGCCGCCAGTGTTTGCGCCTCCATGGACCCAAACCTTCACTGGCAGACCAGACGAGGCCGTATCTTCCACATTGCTTGGAACCCAAACACTCAGGAATAAACTATCAAGAGCCAAAGAAAAAAAAGTTAGAAAGTAGCCATAGGAGGAAGCATGTTTCCCTCGTATTAGCGGTGCGTTAAATAATCTTACCAATCCTCGTCATAAGGTCCAGCATCCGCACCGACATCACTTGTCCCAAACTGGTAGCAAACTGATGGCCGACGTGTCGCATTGAATACTCCATTTTCTAATTCAAGTGCGCCGTTAAATGGTAAAGGGGCCTCCCAACGGAGTCGGCCGACTGGTGGGGCAGCGTACGGGATCCCTAGGAATTGTGTGCTAGAATTGGGGCCGTTACAAAAGCCCCCTCTAACAGTACTGTTGTGAAGTTGGGTCTCGAGGATACTCGCACAGCTGCGGGAAATAATTGGGAGAAGATAAAGGAAGAAATGTGGTGGCTTCATGGTCAGGGTCGAGGTCCGGAAGGACAACAATATAATACAGAACAACAACAAAGTTTGATTTGCCTTGAGTTCGAACTCTAAAAGAGAAATTCTTTCAGATTTATAGACCCTTCTGTACCCTTACAGGTGTACTAAGAAATATTTCTACCACGAGGCGAGCCTTCGCAAAGGCTGGGATATTGGTGATCCAGGCTGTGTATATACCAATGTGTTGTGCTAGACGCCTACGAAGTCGTATAACGTTTCTGTGATGTCATGTGGCAGTGGCCATAGCATAGCATTAAAAAGCCTGGTTCTTGCTAATGTACTTATATATACGAAAGGCTCAAATACCTTTTCTTTCGGTTAAATTTGTGTCGGCTATTGGTGAGGTATGCATATTCACAAGTAGCAGTTGGGTGCATCCGTGTGCATGGAAGGCGGCTAGTCCTTGTGCTGAGCCTCCAGATTCTATATAATCTCTTGGAATACCATCTTCTGGGCCCACAAACTTAAGAGTTAGGCGTGAGTACCAAAAAAATGGGGCGTAGCTATGAATCAAGTCCATTTTTACCCGTTCCGCTTTTGAATTTTAAACATTAATTGCCACTTTGTGGGGAATTGATCTACTACACCGACTCTAGATCGAGATACCCGAGTTGAGATTCCTAACGTTATACCCACTTTTTAGGGTCCACAGCGATCCAAAAAAAAGGTCCAGGATTCCTAGACGGTCGGCAAAAGGCACAAGGCTTAGCTTGTAACGACTGGTATGCCGACCTCCGATCGTGGAAATTGCTAGTAGCTACCCCATATTATTGAACCCCATGCAAGTATCGTCAGTACCGCGGTAAACATGCACGGAGCGGTCGAATTTTTAAAACGACTACCAATCTTCAATCCAGCTGCCTTGGTTGGCAATTAAACCAAGCTGTCTGAGGCATTTAGCTTCTATATTAATACGATGGTAGATATATAGTCTAACCTGCTATATCTAATGGGCGCCCCAAAGACTTCTGGAGTCGTACTTGAATCTCTTTCCTAATAGAGGTTTCTTTGCATGCATGATAGTGTAAAGTGGGCCCATGGGGCTTCGAACTTCAGGGGTAATATCTTATGGGATTTCTAACTGGACGGAACAAACCGATGGTTCCTAATCTAGACTTTCTTATAGCTACAAAGGGCTTTGTTTCACACAGAGGCTTTGGTACTCAATGCTGCATGTTTTGTGCTAACAGATTTCTCGAGTCTCTAGGGTGGACCTTCGAAACACGAACTTAATGCGCAACGTGGATATCCATGGGACCGTCGGCGCTACGAAATTTGGGTCCAGACTCCCTTGGGACCGATGCCTCGAGGGCATCGCCAAAGGTGTACAGGGCCTAGGGTCCCGGGGCGCATTTATGAACACCCAGGGAATATCTACATGCACCATCGACACCGCCCCGTTGTTTACCCCGTTGTAATACCGGCTCCCAGACATCGTATAGCGCCCTTGCTTCATATTCTGCGCTGCGCTGTGGGGAGGGACGTTTACCCAATGACATTCCCACTTTCTGCTTTAGGTTCATGGATAAATACCGTTCATATGATCGAAAGAAGCAAGGAGCCGAAACCAAGAATTATGCGTGGCGTTTTTTGCGGGGTATGCCGACGCGTGTTTGAGATTTCGGAACGATACTTGCATTATGATACCCAGGCCTGATCAGGCCGGATAGACGACGAGTTACCGAGGTATGGAAACTATCCTCGCCGGGCCGTCTATGAAAACTCCTTCCCTTTACGGATACCCATCCAATAGACGTTCATGTTCCCCTTGCATGAAGCAAGTTGCCTAGGCTTTGCTCCATCTTTCTCCATTTCTCCATATGGCCATGTGCCCTCATGCATAACATACTGGTATTTGATCCGAAACAAGCATAGACCAACGGACTGTTAGTCACGCTAGTCTGTCTACGGCCGTTACCGAGTGTGGCCGTGCGTATTGTTTCGATGGCTCGATTTGAGCCTCATAGTCAGACTAGGTTGCCGGGACTCCCGATATACAAATACGTCTAAGATATTTGTATCGTGGCGTGATATAATGACCATTTTGCGGTGTTGCCGTGATTAAAATCCAACAAAGTCTGTGATTGGACACAAATGACAAGTTGGGAGCTGGAATTGGCTACTGGTCGTACGCTCGTCCCAAACCCCATAGCATATTCCGGTTTAATCTAGAGTTTCATTTTGGATTCCCTGATTCTATCAAGGGGTTACCGAAGCAAGCCTAGGCAGCGTGACGCCGTATTCAAGTTTATATTTGAAGATAACCCTATCCAGACCCACTATTTTTTGACCGAAGATATATTACGGTACTATACCCTTATTATTACACCCAGGAACCGAACCTCAAACGTCAAATAAACCCTAGAAAAGCCAAGTCCTCGAATGCAACCTTTTTAGGCTATCGTTCCCGTGCTTCCATAATACTGGTCATAAAGAATCGAAACGGTTTGAATGAGATTTGCGTTGACCCCACCAAATGACACGATCATTCCAAGCCTCTGATTGGTCGGCTGAGATTATTCGGTCTCCTAAAATGGCAACTACCTCGGCTTTTATGCAGCCACCCCTCCCCACACCCCGGAACTCCAACCCCTCAAAGTCTTATCCCGCAAAACTATACAAGATGCCTCGGTAACTCTCGGTGGGCGCGAAAGCCAAGACCTGTTTGAGAGTGGGACCAAATTAATTTCTATGAGAAATACCCGAAGCCGTCAGTGCAGGCGTGTATCGTGCGAGTTGCATCATGCATTGTCCACTATTGCAGGAGAGTGGGAGCTTGGGCGCAGGATGACTTCGAGGTGGGGAACAATCTCTAAGGCATTCAAAATTGGAACTGGGATTGGTCCTCGATGGGGTAGCAGTTGGACTCCCCGGTCTTATTATTTCACGCGGCAACCTAGGGTATTTGGAAATACGCGTATATACGCATATGAGTTTTGAGGGCAGGTGTATGCAAGTGCAACTATGTACATGAGCATGTACATATGCGCTAACTGTCGTATGCCCAAGATTCAAAAAATAGGTTTATACGAGACTTCACTTCAAGAGGCCGGAAAAGAAGTCCCAACAAAATCCGGCCCCGATAATATCGATATCGCTGAAACGGAGCACTTTGTGCCCCGTCGGTCCTACGACTTACCGGAATGCAAAGCTGATCCTTGCTATCTCCATTTGACATTTCGGGGCCCACTAACTAAAACAATCTAACTATTCTGCAGAAATGGAACCGAGAAATGGGTTAGCGGTCGTCTGATGGTGTAAACGTGGCAAGGGATCCTGCCGTTGATGCAAGTCTGGGGCGGTTGGATCTTACTATGGGGTAGAGGTGGGTAACCCCAGCCGTCCTCGATAATTTACCGGGTAGAGCACAGATCACATTTTGAAGCTAAAGCGGCTTAAAAATTCGGTTATGGATCTTCAAAGATGGGAAAGAAGAGACTGGGGTAGTTAAGAGTAGATTTCTTTTTTTGTATTGCATTTGAGTTCATTAATAACGCCCTGTAAACATGAAGCTGCAGCTCGGAGCTTAATCAAGCTGTAAAACCTATCAAAATGACAAATGCTTTTCTGTGCCCAAGCATGGGTATCATAAATACGTGAAATATAGCAAACAAGGTAAATGTGAGAATGCTGCTTTGATGGGCGCGCTAAAACTTAACGAGTTTGCGACGAAGCCGAAATAGAAGATTTTGGCAGGATTAAAAAAAGAAAGAAGGAAACAAAGAAAGGGTGTGAATAAAACCCTAGGAAATCGTAACGGAAAATAACTCGTGTACCCTGCATGATGCATATCCCGAGGCAAAAATTTCCAGGTTACAAGCCTTCCATTACCTTGTCGAAATCGAATTCGACACTATCCATTAATTTAGCGGTGCCTTCCGCAGAAGTTTCACCTACAGTGTCGAGATCGGTGGCCAACAGGTCCATGCCACCCTCGCTCACGACACCGTTCATGAGACTTAGCTCTAATGTGAAGTCGGTGCCTTCACCCATACCCTGGTGACCGTCGTATGATCCGAGGAATGGGTCATTGTTGTCATCCACGAAGAGGCTATCGATGTTGTCCAAAATGTTTTCGCTGAGTTCGCTTCCAGAGAATTGTTTGTGGGACTCAGTGGAGGACCGTGGAGAAAGGTCCTCAAGCCCCAGTTCAGTATCTGGATCTTTGAGGAGTAGCTGGTTGAGGTCAATGTTCATTGGATGAGCATCCGCGATAGCCTTGTCTGGTACTTGGCCGGTGACAATAGTATTCTCCTCTCGGGCAATATCGGCTTCCTCGTTCAAGAATGCCGCAATCCTTTCCCTCAAATGGTTATGGTCGAGACGTTCTTCCGGTTCGGCCATGTCCACATCTTCCCTCGGTGTTTCAGGCCCCACACTAACTGCCACACCCATGTCGACATGACCAAGAATGCCTTCGCTTCTTGGCACATATAGATTATCCTGCATGATCTGAACGCCCCTCTTAATTAAGAGTGCCCGCTGTCGATTCAGGGCCCTCATCGCGTCGTCTGCAGTGGGGAATCGTTGCCGGGTTGGAACAACGATCTGGATGTTGGCCTTCTTGACCGCGGCTTCCAGGAAGTGTGTTGCAAAGTCCGCGGCAGCATAGTTTTCGCGGAGACCCTGCATGACTTGCATGCAAAGACCGAACCCTTGAAGGGAGAGTTCACGTGTTACAGCTGATGATGACTTGACGTCGAGGAGATGAATTATAACAGCTGGAAGCATAACAGTAACTCCAACTGTTGGGAGATACCTGACGAGATCATATTCGATAAGCTCTTCCGCGAGGCGTGTGATTTCGTGAGCGGCGTGTCGGACTTTCTTTCGAGAAATTTCTTGGAGCTCAGGTGCACGGTTTCTCGCAGGCCAAGGAGCTGGAGCAGATGGGAGAACCTGTGGTCGGTGAAGAGCGCTCACAGTGGTACTAAGAAAATATTAGTTATGAGTTATGCGGAATCAATGACTCCAAAACTTACAAGTAAACCATGTGCAGTAGATTACGGTGAAGCAGGATACAAGGGTCCATGTCGTCGAGTAAACTGCTGGCGGGCCTCCAATAAGCTTCGCTGGCGAGTTTGCGTTGCCAGTCATTAAGCTGTTCATCGCAAAGCTTAACTTCACAGACTTCCACATCGGTTTTCTTGGGGTGCAAAAGCATAAGATTTTTCGTTGTATCGATGATACCGTCCTTCGATGCTGGTTTATTTAGTACCGAGTACTGGACTGTAAGAACGTTTCCGATAAGTGCACAAAGCTTCGCCTTCTCGATGCATAGAAGGGCGAGTGTCCTCTGCCTGCGTCGTTTCCTGAGGTCTTCACCGTCCGCGCCAAACAAAACCTCAGAAAGCTCGTCTCGGTCGGTGGAAAATCCAAAGTCCTCGAGTGTCAACATTGGGACATCACAGTCCTCGTCCTTGATTCTAGTGGGTCTTCGCATTCCGAGGGCAACGAGTCTGTCTCGCATGAAACAGCTCCACCAAATTCTTTTCCATAGTTTTTGACGGCGGGGGCTAAGGCTTGAGTTGACAGGATTTCGGTGAAGGCCGACGGTATGTGAAAGGGAAATTGCAACTCCCATCCAGTGCCAAGTGTCTTTCTGGTCATCTGGAGTCTCATACCAGTAAGTCATAAGAAGCAGAGCTTGGATCAAAGAAATTCTGTCTTGTTCCCAATCGAAATCGTAGAGCATTCTCGTCCTTTGGAAGAAGGCTTTTCTTGCACTTTTTCTTGAGGTGTAGCCAGCGGCCCGAAGGCTCTCCATCTTGACAAACGCAGAACCAGCAAAAAGGACAGCTTGAAATAGCAAAAGACTGATTCGCTCATCTTTGTGTCTTGTAGGGTCAAATCCTTCCCAGCTCCGTGTAGTTGTTTTTCTCCAGTCTGATTCTTCGATTAGTGGCATAAAAGGATGAACATAGTGAAAGTAGCAGTCCACCAGTTCCTGGCGGAAAGGCTCGAGTGGAATCGAGGTGGCACCCTTTCGTACGAGGTAATCAACATCGTCAGGGCTAATTCTGGTGGGGGTCGGCTTGATGTATGAAGGCAAATCTTTTGTGAGAATTTCATAACTAGGAATTCTGATTGGGCGGGAAGTCGATGATGTTGTGGTTGAAGGCGATGGTTGTTGTGAGACCATTCGATTGTAGGTAGCCTGGCTGGCAAATTGGGCTACCGAAGACTTACGTCTTTCCCTGCCATTCTCATCAATGGTCTCTAGAGTCTGGGTCGGGTCTAGATGCGAGGTTAACTACAGGCTCTACCAAAGTCATACGAGGGACACGCCACACATACATGTGAAGGTCGGAACATGCTCTTCCCTGTCTTCACAGAGATCCTCGTGGGAACTGGAGCTCGGTGAAACAGGCTGGACAACAACCTGTGCCTTTTTCTTTGCCTTTCCGGGCTTGTCCGCTGCAGCATTTCTTTTGAAATAGGTTAGCTGGATCTGATGGAAGAAAAAATCTTAAACCAAGATAGAATCTGGAGAAAAATCTGGAGTAGTCTGGGGAAGGCTGATAGTGCTAGGTTTCGGAGAGGGGAAAAAAACTTACGATCTTCTCTTGCTTTCTGTGATAATGCAGTCGACATTGTCGAGTCTGCAATTAGTGCAAGGGGCGCCATGCTCCACAACATTGCACCGGACCTTTCTAGCACGGCAGCACTGGCAGGCCTTGGATGCGCGACGTTTGATCGGACGACCATTCGCGTTCATTCCAGCGGCGGGAGCAGACCTCTTTACGCCAGCGACAACTGGAGCGCTGGTCTCCTTCGAAGTCGTATCAGACTTCTCGATAACAGCTGCTTCCCCAGCCATTTTTTCTAAACAAATCTATCAATCCGAGGTAAGAAACAGGTTGTGTTTGTGTTGTTGGGAGGTCGGACGAAGGGGAATGGATATAAACAAGCGAGGTCGTTCTAACTCAAGAACGACGGTGGCGAGCAGATTGAATTATCATAAACGTTAGATTTGAGATGAAGGGTAATAAAGAGGAAGACGTGAGGTTAGTATATTGAGTAACACCAGAGCGAGATATCCCAGATAGTACACATTCCCCAGATTCTGTAGAGGAAATAGAGAAGGAAGGTTCGAACAGCTGGAGAAAAAAATCCGGGGAGCAGGTTGATAATAAAAGCAGCCGACCAAACTTTAAAGGCGACTCAGAACAGATCCACTTTTGGCAGACTTCGCCCTTGGAATGTCAACCTAAGATGACCTAAGCTGGACCCTCCAACAGTACGCACGCCTTCTCCGTTCAGGGAAAGTATCCGAGGGCAGGCACGAGCTAGCAGAGTTCCCAGACGTCCAAGCCAAAAACCAAACCTGCCGCTAAATAGAATGTGAAAACTGCTCCATTTTAATTTGCTGCATGGGACACCTTCAGTGCGAAACTCCGACAGGGGTCTCGGGAAGGAAACATGGAGCCAGATTATGGGGAAATAGCGCACCAATGGACTGCACCAACAGTCGAGCTGTCGTTGCTTCTTTTTCATGGATGACCCAAGAAAACCGTCGACATGGCTTATGCGTAATGGAGAATAGCTCTTGCCGTGGGTGGCCACGAGGTAGCTTTCCATTCGCAATCAGTGACCATTATTTACAGGATCCTGTTCTCCATGGGTCGACAAAGGTACTAGGCCGTTCTCACATTCCATGTCTAGACCAGGCCATAATCTGATATGTGGCTACAAGTACATGTGTGTACAGGGCCCTGGGCTCAGATCACAGCCTCCCCTTGATGCGGCAGCTTTTTTTTTTTTTTTTTTTTTTTTTTTTTTTTTTTCAAGTTTCATACGACTCGCCATGGCTATGGGGTACAGTATACATTTGACAGCTTTGTGACTTGCATCACCACCCATCCTTTCTGAATTCGACCTGCGCCAAGCTCTTGAAGGCGAGAACCAGAATCTTCGGCCGAATAAATACCTATAAACCTGTGCGGTGTGAACTCCTGGACTTGGACGAGGTCGAAAATACGACAATACGAACGGCTCGCAATGAACAGTCTGCAGGTCGAACTCGAAGCTATATTAACATCAAACATCTTTTAATAATGCATCAAACCCGCCAGTATTCCCACCTGCATCCGAGCTGGCTCCCCATACTCCATGCTCCAAGATTAAATTTGGGGTTGTTTGAGAAATCCGAATTGTTCTGGCGGCTAACTGGGAGCCCTCGCTAATATTTAGCTTATCAGGAAACATCTGCAACCCCCTTCAACTCTCGTCGCGTGGGCTATGATTCCAGGACTGAAAACCTCGTAAATGTAGGCACATCTGCATATACGCTCATCCCTTTACGTGATGAGTGGGCAGTTCAAATTATTTTCATATGAATTTTGAATCCTGTCACGCAGATACACATATGATATCAACGTAATCAGTCACTCAACTGCCCTTTTCTCTTCTTCTGCACCATGACGGTATGCATGTGAAATTGAAGGGGGGATTCGATGTTGAAGGGCAAATGATAGGGTGGGCATCGGTAATCCAAGTCGGGATACCGGAACTTGCCCCACTCCAGCAGGCCGAAGCTGGGAGGCCCTCCCAAATACATCCCCTTGGCCCAGGTGAAGGTACCACCTTTCCTTTTTCAGTTAGCTATGAACGAATGGAAGTGTCGGGAAGTATCTTGTACTTTTTTTATAGCATTCAAGACAGACCAGCCCTGGGCTTCCTGGCGGTGCCTCACGTGGGCATGGGGACAAGCCAACTTGTGAGACCTACCGCCTATAAAACCCAATCCACCTAGGATCTCGAACAAGAGCTCGGAGATGGGATTGGATTGGGAGGCAATGTCCGAATTCGACCAAGAGCTTCCACACTCTAGTCACATTGCCATCTTGCTGAGGGTTTGGCAGTTGATCCAACAATGCAAACGGTTTCCCTGAACGTCATGAACAAACTGACGTCTGCATTCCACTCCATTCCAACAGCGCCCATGATGTCAGCTCGTCCTGTGCACCCCGCCCCATCGCAAAGCCTTTAAAACTTCTCAGTTATATGCCCCAATACTATAAATACCAAGCTAGCTGAAGACTTTTCGATGGTGTAATTGGCAAGATACACAAACATCCGAGGCGGGGCCGACAGTTCCTATCAACACATCCGGCCATTTTCGGTATGCCGAACAATGACCGATAATCTGAATAAACCTCATACATTTTGGACCACAAATCGGCCACAGACCGTGGGCTTGATAAAGACCTGAGGGATTTCCTGGCCTCCAACAAGAAAATTTTTCCTTCATGCACAGAACGAATGTCGAAGCGATCTAGTTCTATAATGTGGACTCTTGCATTTTCGTTTCAAAAATTCTTTCCCGTCTGCAATCAGCCTAGCCAGCCCAAGACCTGCAGACGTTTTACTCCCTTGACATCTTCGAACTCTTCTTAGACGTCTTTCCAATTGCGACTCCGGAGTACAAAAAACGGCCCTGATCTTCAATTATTAGCGTCACTAAGATCGTTAGAGTAAAATAGGAGGCACTCCACACCTCTCCACAATCGATTTCGTTTAAGCTTCGACTCTCCATAAATACCTGCTAAAGTCCCAACTGGCGGCTAGATGCATCCTCGATCAACTTGATCGGTCCACCCTGGTTCAAGTCGTGATTCTTGGCAAGCTACGGAGAGGCCGACACTTCCAAGAGTTTTAATCTCCCTAATGATGCTAGCAACGTAGTATGGTTGGTGGGGCTAAGCTAAAAGAGGTAATTTTCAACAGTTTTAATGGTTAGCTCGGTCACCTAGCCACGGAGATGGCGAAATTCCCCACCTTGGATTGCCCCTCATTTTTTATGGATTTTCCTTTCCAAGAAGCCCCGAGACGAATTTGCTTTCCGAAGGCTACCGAGTTTTAAGACTTCATGTTAGAGTTTGGGGAACAACTCAAAAAGAAGCTCGAAACCCCGCCATTATCTGGGGAATCACGAGAGCCTTCGTTCTAATAACTTTTTAAGACGTTGGGGAAATACTCTTGCTTGCAGTTTGCCGCTCAGAAGATAGACATTTGTAATTCCAGGCTGGTATTAGTTTGGGAAGCTCGGAGCTAATAGCTACCCCTGGTCTGAGCCCAATGCGAAGAGGTCGACTCCAGCGCCACGCGAAATATGTTATTCCCCTAATGCTGTAACAATCTAGATTTGAAATCAAAGCTTCTCCACAGGCCATAACTATTCATTTCTTATTGTGAACCGGCGGATAGTTCGGCTACGACGGAGAGCCTGTGTCTTCTTTTGAATGTCTAAGCAAATAAGGTCGTAATCTTGCATTTTTTTGTTGGGAATAATTAAACTCGAGTATTGTTGCCCTACAGGGTACCCTCTTCGAAAATAAATCAAAGATGTCAAAGCTTTATTTTGTTAGCTAATTTATCGCCGATATCGATACCCGTAAAAGATATCGCCAAGATGTAAGATAGGTCTCGGGCGTAGACCGTCGTTGCATTATCATCTCGGCAAATCCCTTCACATATCCTACCAGGGGCAGGTATCAAACTGAACTGCTTCTATCGATGGCTTTCTTACGATCGCTTCATCAGCACAGACTTAAAGATGAGGGAAATAGGCATGATCGTATGATCTCCAGGCCTTCTCATGCAGTGCTTGCCGTCTTCTACTTTGCATAAAGGACAAGCGAGTTTTTGTTGGAAGGGCCCACTCAGTAGCCCATGGGGTTGATGTGGCGATGCTTGATATGAGTTTTGCATCCTCCAAACTCCACATTAAGGTCGCAAGCCAGGATCATTTTAGGTTTAGCTCCGTCAGATCCTCCTTTCAGCTGGGAATGTATATCGCGGTACATGAGGACATATAACTAAAGATTACTTCCTACATAGGACTTAAACTGGTTACTGCAACTCTACCCCTCGATTGCTGGGGTCAATCCCATCAATCCATGCATTGTGCATGCTGTTATTTCTAAACAGAGCCAAGGCTGCATCAGTATAATACTACCGAAAGGCCTTTGCGAATCGAGAATTGCTTGCATATCTTGTTCAAATATATCGCACGGGACTCTGCGCTTTTGGAGTGCAAATAAGCGGAGCGTACACAGTATGACTTGAAGCCGACTTCGGTGTACGTAAAAATATTCTATCTCCGATTCTTTCCCCTCCAACTCGCGAGTTCGTCCAATATTAATTGCCTCTGCAGTTGCGTACGGGCGCTAATCCCCCCGCCTTCGATTAAGGCTTAAGCCCCCGTGCTATGCAATCTCCGTCTTGCAGCGAGGCATCGTTGGCTCGCCGTCGAGTTTTTCCGAGCTCCACAGCACAGCTTTTAGCTAACTTGTTCGGGATGGGTTTGCGAGTGGATTCCTAGAGTGGGCTTCTGTCAGCATGGACACGTTAACGTTGAAGATAACTGGGCAGGCTGGGTAGCCACTGGGCTCAAAACCTAATAGTAATCTGGGTGCCCGAATTCGCTGCGAACACGCGGCATGCGATATCGAGGCCGTCCTGTAATGGGTCCTTTCCCCACCGTTCATTCATGTGCTTGAGGAGGATTAAGTATCTCGTGATCCGGAAATGTGGACCCATGGAGCAAGCGGACGCCGTGGGCAACGCAAAACTTGCAACAGCTAGCCGACATATTCGTGTGTCCCCGTCGGAGTTATAACCTAGCACCAAGTGCTTAATGATGCGTGCGGGGAGGTCGGTACCATATGTAGGACCGTCCCTTCTATCCCCAATTGGAAGTCCTTAAATCGAACCTTGAACCCGAAGTCCGATGGTCGGGCTTAACGACCCCGCAGCCACTTCAGGACTCGCTTTGAACATGAGCGCCCATTATATCTGGGGCACCAGCCTCATGAAATGGAATCTTCCAATTCCAGAAGGCCAGATATCTCTAATGGTCGGCAGGGCACAAAACTGAAGGCCATCGTAAATGCTCTGGGGCCCTCCACCAACGGCTGTGTTGATCTTGTTGCATTCCGCATCTGCACCTTCGTCAACCCGTAGGTTCCGAAGCGCGATCGGGAACTTCCGGAGCGTTTGTCCCCATGTATGATATCGAGGTGGGAGTATGGCCAATGAAAGTTTAGCGGATATCTGGAGTGATTGGTCCAGCCTATTGGGATTGATTTCCACGATGCAAGTATTCGTTGCATTGTTGCCTCAGTCAAAGCTAGGTTGGAACTATATTAGCGTGTGCGTGGACTAGGTACCTCCAACGCGTGTCGTCATTGAAATCGTGTGCTCAAGTACTTCGTACGTATATTTGATAAGGATGAACACATACCTTAGAGTAAAAACGTCAGAAGGTCAAACGGCCTTCTATAATCCTACCTACTTGGTTGATGGTTAATTAAAATTTGATACCGTGGCTAACTCCTTGATATTGATATAACTCTTTCATAAAACAATTTTAGACACTGCTCATTTATTCTAGGCTTGTGGCGCCTCTGCCATAAAACATTTTATTTGTTTGTGATACCATGTTGTAAACAGAGGCCATGAAGGGGTATGCTGCCTCAGGTTCCTATATATACAGCGGGATTGCGTCAATAGAAAACATAGAAGGAATTTATATGTTTGGTGTCCTCCGGAGCTGGGTAGCGTAGTCGCGTATTCACTACGCATATATGGTATTAAATCCATGAAGAATAAATACAATGGGTTAAAGCACTTTGCTACCGAAGCGCCGTATACTACCAGACTAGGGTTGGAGGTGCATTAGTATTCGGAGAAGTTCTAGAACTAGCTTTTATCAAGTTTTGACTGCTTATTCTTGTTTCCAGCGAATATT
Source organism: Orbilia javanica (assembly GCA_036872735.1). Lineage (NCBI taxonomy): Eukaryota > Fungi > Ascomycota > Orbiliomycetes > Orbiliales > Orbiliaceae > Orbilia > Orbilia javanica. The sequence continues at coordinate 1,499,178 of JAVHNR010000008.1, forward strand.
GTTTGTACGGCCTGAAGTGAAGGTCGGGTTCGGTTTATGGGACAAGGCTTGAATATAAAACATTTATTGTGACCGCGCCTACACAAGAACTTAGCCTTGTCAAACTCAATACACCATCCTTAGAATATTCATAGTTGATTAGAAATCTATGCATCATCCGGATTCATTAGACTTACATGTGCCACTTGGATTTGATGTTCAGGCTACTCTTGAATTCCACGTTATGTGCAGAGTGTGCCATTGATCGAGCTTTTCTATTCCTTGGAGCTTCACTACGATTATATAGCTGTATATAGATAGCCTTATATTACGACAAAGCCCTAGGATATTGTCAGCAGCAAGTGATATGCGGCTGTAATACGGATTCGAGGCTACTGTAATACACAAATTATCCAACCGTTAAAACTAGAAAAAACTTAAAAGGTAGTTGCCCTAGCTAATCGCAATATAAATTAATACATTATTATCGTCAAGAATAATTGATCAATCAACTGAATTTCTAGTGAGCGCCTGGTTAACAATGTCCCTCCAGTGATCTACTTAATCGTATAGCCGTCTAATCAGCTGAAACGATTGCAAAAGGTTTGATTAGCGCTGTTGTGATGTTACGATTAGAAAGATTTATATTGTTCGGGTTGTAGATCGAGATGATTGTGTCGACGCGACGTCGAAACATCATTAATTTGATGCGACATTCTATACGCTATAAAACCATTCACCCACTCTTAGTTTTGGAATTCGTTTCCTCCTCCAACCCCCCATTCTCTACAAAAATCCAACCAACGTTGAACCACACTACACAGCTCATCACAAGTTGCGAATCATCACTCCTCTATCAAGACTTATCTCCTTGATATACAAAGCTTTCACCAGTCGAACTCACGATCAAGAATCCACTTCCTCTTCCACAAGTTCGTGGAAGCTATCTAAGACTGTTCGCAAGCCTTCGACGCTAAATCACACTGTGAAGCTCGAAGCTCAGCTTTATCTCAACAATATTATCTCCTGTAAGTGTAGCCCATGTTATACAAGGATTCCGCAATTAGGTACATAAGCCTACGAAACGAACTATCTCATAGACTTATACATATACCTAGTTGCATCACTGTGTTTTTGTTGGCTTGTTCTTCGTGTTATTTTGAACGCACTCTTTGGTTCTGGTCATTACGGTCTGGCTTTGTACAATTGTGCAGGGTGAGTTCTCAAGTCTGTGAACGACAGACGAGTTGTCGGGTCACTTGCATGTCGGTATACCTAGGAGGCCTCTGGTATATCCTCTGAAAATATTGATTTTATCAATATAACTTTGCTACGCAGCTTCAAGAAAGGTCTTTAAAGACAAGGGACTAACCGATATTCGTGTCGACCATCAATCGGTGATTTAGAGACAACACAACACAGACTAGCTGTTGTAATTTTTGGCGATCGGCAATGGCACCTCCATCGACGTCCTCGTCGGCGGACCAGGACCTTCGCGTCGCTCTACTGGCGGCCATTTATCGTAGCCAACGCCAAAAGGCGGCTCAGGCGCTCGGGCCACCAGTTTTTAGATGGGCTGAGGATCCACAACCTCGCGACCCATTTGGCCCTGATATCAGGGACCTAGTTCGAGGCTCCGAGCCAATCGACCCGAAGGAGGAACTCCGAAACGACTATGGAGTCATTGGCCAAAAGGGTGAAAAGAAACCTGGATATCCATTCCGAACGGTTTCTAGGTTCCAGGCCTTTTTTGACTCGATGGTTCGAAAATCTAAGTAAGCCTATGAGGCCGGGTTTTGTGACTGTGTTGGAGAGGAGGATCCACCGTATGGAATAGGTCTTCGGAAGGGGCACTTATGCTGGAGGGTCTGCACAGGCGGTTTGGGTTTGTTGAGCATTCGGCGGGTCATGTTATGAACAACAAGGGAAGCACGCTCTTGCGCGTGCGACTTGATTTTTAGGGTCTACACATGTGCATTAAATAATTAAAAGAAATTGAAAAAAAAGGACTATTAGAAATATAAGTAGGTACGTAGACCAAAGCTATCCTCGAGTCCAGGACCAAAGCTGAAACCTACAAAGCGGTAGCTATGGTAATGTGAAACATCGACCTTCTCAGCCTATGAGTGGGAGACTTAATGGTCGCTGTAACTCGTTTGGCGAGGTCGTTTTCCTTGTTACAGGGTTCTGGACGGGTTCCAGATGCATTTGGCTCAGTGTGACGTTGTAAGCCGCTGATTATATATGCGGCATTGGGATAACAAGCTGGCCTAGTATTTGTAATTATTTTAGATTTCGCACGATATCAATCTCCTGGCTAGCTTCGAATCCAAACGCTCGCGTATTAAAATGATATATAAAATACATTAGGTATAGGAGAGACATGAACTTTGTCAAGGTTTTTCCAAATACTCCTGTCTCATAAAATAGACCCAGCCTTGACTTGCGGGACGGCGAGTGCAGCTGCTGAGGTCTGCTGCTATGCATGGAGCTGCACCTGTTTCTAGACCTATAAGCTTGGGATGTAATGAATCCATTAATTTTCTCTCCGCCAACCTTGCTTTATATATCTTCGATCACCTTTTTTGAGGTCTTATCAAGGGTTTCCCGGAGAATCTCACTGCATTGTTCTAAAAGGAGCTTCCAACTGTCTAACTCTCTCCAAAGGGCACAAACCGACGTGACCCAGTCCATCAACTCGAGGAAACTGTCAGCTCTGTGGCTAAGGTCTTCGCGAATATTCCGGAATAACTTTTCGACTTCCTCTCGGTCTTCGCTAGTGAGAAGCTTCGCTGAGTTGCTTGCAAGGTATTGTGATACCATTTTGTTGTCGCCTTCAAAGAAATCGCCAAGCTCACCGGATACCTCTGAGAATTCGTTACCCATACGTTTCATCTTGAGAAATGTGTTCACGTTGGTTCTTTGGAAATGCCGCAGCTCCGAGATGCCCTCTAAGATTAAATTATATGTAATTGTATCCGCGAAAGGAACTACCGAACACACTTCCTCTTTGAAGAAATGTCTTTTCAGGAAGTCCTCGTGATAGGCGGTTGCTCTGACAATCATCTGGAGTAGCCCGGTCTGTAGATTCTCGTAAAGCTTTCCGTTTTCTGACGCGTTCATTATTTTATCGTATCTCTTGTAGCGGAAAGAAACCGCCTTTACAATATCTTGGATAGCTGGGTCGTTATGTATCCAAGAAGCGTCAGGGTCCGATGGCATCGGGTCTAATCCCAGAGTGATCAGAAAAATGTCTGGGAGATCATCTGCTGAAATGTCACAATCGACGGCTACATCAATAGTAACTGGATCCCATGAAGTGCCTGTGGGTTCTGCTTTCAGGGCTCCTGAGGCTGGTGAGCCAGATGTAAGGCAGGAGGAACGCATGGCGTGTGTAAGCTTGCTTGCGAGATATTGTGGGTGCTTCGGAAGTTATGATACTGTTTTGATAGGCTGCTACGCTGTAAGCTACCTCTAAGAGCCTTCTGATATTGGAGTAAGCTGTAGATTGTAAATACCACGACTGACGAGGCGGAAATATATTAATAGAAATTTTGGTTTGGAATGGCGAATGTGTACGTATTACCGGTTATGTGGTGCAATGGTGCGATGATGGCCACTTATAGCTTCCGGATGATAAATATATGTTAAGGTTGTTCTGTTCGAAGTGAGGCAGATGAGGTAAATGGGGAACCGATTTTCGTTTGGGAAGGGTAAGTTATATGTATGTGGTGACGATCGTAGATGCATCAACAGCTAGATCGCGTGTTATCCCACGAAGGCTGTATTTAGCGAACAGTCGATCACTCCCACGCTCAAACAATAAGATTGCTGCCGTCGCTATATCAGGTAGAAAATCGCTAATGGGAAACCTGATGAATAATCGGAAAAGAAATACGAATACAGGTACACTTTGTGTAGGACCGAGGTGGGAAAGAACAACAGTAATAGTACCAGTACATCTATAGGAACTCATAGAAGCAGTAGGAAACTAGGAGCATTGAATTCAAAATACTGATAGTTAGCCTAATGGGATTTGTTTGTGTCGAACCGTGCAAAATGATTCCCAGAGGCGCATGTAATACACAGGTGGCGAGGCTGGCGCCGCGAGACAAGTAATAATCCTAGGTCGGAAAGAAGCATCCAAGTTAATTCATATTCTACGCTCCAGTCTTCAATTAGGCAGTAAATTTCAGAATTTTATGACCTCACCATTTATAAAAGAGATCCTAAGTTATTGACCCGTTGAGAACGTGAAGTCTTAGAGTATGGGGCGGACTTGTGACTATATGAGCGAGTCAAATTTGCGAATACGTTGTCTGCATGCCTTTTGTTGACTTGGATTATACTTCGAGGAATGTTCAGAGAATCACGACAGAGCCGGGTTATGATTTCGGGCCCGAGATGTGGGGCTTGTTTAGTTCTTTAAAATCTGGGATCGTGAAGACTTTAGACGGGTCGGTATTCATATGGTCGTCCTCCGCAATCTTCTGTTGGAAGATTCAATTCGTTTAATTGACTGTTCGGCTTCTCGGGCCAGGCGTTTGATTGATCATATTGATTTGATTGGTGACGGTTGCTCGAGTGGCATTGTCGGATCGTTCCCTCAGACCCCCCTGATGCTGGTGTGCTGTCCATGTTTGCTATCAATACCACGCCATAGTTCTCGCTTAGGTCGAGCCGCGGGAGCAAGGGGATTGAATAGACGCAGGCTTCTCGGTTTATTATTTTGAGAATGCTCTCTGCTGCCGTAAGAAGCATGGGGATCTCATACTCCAGATATTTCAAACAAATGTTCCTGTGGCGTAGAACATCGAGAGTTTCGTAGAGCCCATGATTAGCTTCCTCAATCAATGCAAGGCGCCCAGATGGCGGCTCTCCCCGCAACCATTCACCAAACCGTTCCATATGGCCTACGGAGGATTTAAACGTGTGCAACCAAGCTCTTCGGCGGATGTTGTTACCTCGCAAGTTGCCCCTAACTGTTTGAAGGGTCGGCTCGACCAAGAATCGCGCCTGCGTGGGATCGTAGGTTGGAGTGCATGACGCATATTCGAGGGTCACCAGGAGGTCTGCAATCACTGCGTATACCACATCGCGGCTAAGCGTTATCTTTACCGAAAGCTCATCCATTAAGAATATGACTTGCTTAAGGTTCGACTTTAGCTCATCGCAATATGCTTGGGGGGGAGGATTTGTCGCTTTGATAGTCATTATCAATCGATCAAGCGGGAATATAATGTAAGTTCCGATGTGTATAGGCGGATGGTTGCACGTTGTCTCGTGGTGAAGAGATTCTGTAAAATACAACAGTTATATTAACATTATAATGCTATAATTTACCTCAGTTCTGGCTAGATAACTGGGTGAGGGCTCGAAAGTAAACCAAACCTATGGTCACGCGCTCATCTTTCTACAAACAGTTTATTTAAATATATTCCAGTTGTCTTCCCCTGGATACTTAAGTACTTACCACGTAGGTACCTATATATATATATACATCTCAGAAATCCAACACCTATGACACCCCTTTAACTCGATCGTTTTCCGGAATTCCGGAACAGGAAATATTCTTAAAGAGGTTTAGGGTTTGTGCAACGTTGAAAAGGAGGCTCTAATCCGGGTCGACTGATAAAGGTTTCGGAAGCTGGGCGAATATATATAGCATGCTCATGCATCGCTCACGATATTGTATTCGAAGTTGGCGGGCCTGCCTCATTTTCATTCGAATATTCTTGTGATGTGTTATACCGATTTTATGTCCGAGCGTATTAAACTTGGGGTTTCCACGGATATATCAGCATTAGGCCGAGTATGGAAGTCTAGCAAAACATTCCAGATTGTTGCATGCGCTGCCTTGGCCATTGCAAGTTAAATGTTTAGTGTCACACATCAACAAGCACACGGGTTTAGCGGAAGTTTTTAACAAGCACAAGACTTAAGATTTAACAATATATTAGGTAGTTTGTCGCAGTTCTTAAAAACCAGGAAGCATCGCCAAAGATCTATGTCAAAAATCATAAGTGCGGGGTTAGCTGATGAACACCCACCGACCCGATATATACAACCACCGACCGTACAATACAACTGCGTTAAAAACTTATTGGTTAGGTACGATAGTACATTCCAGCTACGTAATAATATTGGGGGCTGCATATAGTGCTGAAGGTGTTTGTTGCCAGTTGCAATACAATCAGCGAAATATTTTGTCTATCGACGCAGTACACCAGTACCGTGGGAAAGCGCAGGAGGCCTGGGGCATCTCCCATCGGAAATTTTGCGAAAATGTCGCCCACCCATATTCAACTTCAGAAGGAGGGCGAGCGCCTGCGAACATCGCTAGAAGGCCTTTTAGAAAGAGTGACACGTAACGAACTAATTATATCCAAGGACTGGTATGCCCGAGATATTCAACTACTCTATGATATATGTTCTAAAAACCCAAGGGGGCCCCGCTGTCGGGAAGACAAGATGAAGCGTTGGTGGCTGAGTTGTAGTCACGAATTGGAGGAAATAGCAATAAAATGTGCAGAATATAAATTTCAGCTCGCGAGTTGTGTGCATGCATTATTGGTATTTCAACGTGACTGTCGACTTACGAGGTATTCGGCGGAGGAGACCTATAAAGCGCAAGAAGAACTGATTCTCGAATTGTGGAAAAAAACTAAAACAAAGATTGGTGCTTTTAAAGTTATTATGATAGAAGCGCAGGGGAAAATTCAGGAGGCGGGCTCTTGGATATTCGGCCAGGACTAGTAGGCTTCTTATGGTCAGCCATCTGGCGGAATATCCCTAATTGCGGCTTCACTTCGTCCCGGGTGTGCCGGACTCAAGAGGGATGAACACTATGAGAAAGGGTTACTACGTACTACTTGTTTGTTATTTAGATGGGTTTTAAACGTTTTAAATAATGCCGCAGCGTTAGAACAATGGAGTGAAGGAACCCAAACTATTCAAGATCCCCTGAATATGTCTCTATTATGTTTTTCGAGCGCCTCAGCTGCTTCTCAACTGGGATAGGTTGTGAGACATATGTTGAGGTTAGTCTTGACAAATCGAGTGCACCTTTGCTTGCGCCTGGACCGCCCTCTCGAGTGAGCAACATCGGCGGATTGTTAACTTCTATATCTTCATCTTCTCCAATATCTTCAGAGATTGTAATGCTCAGTGAGCTTGTATCCTCTTCCTTCTCTTCTTCGTCAATTTCATCCTCGTCCTCTTCGTCTTCCTCCTCCTCTGGGTTTTCAGCGATCTCTGGGTTCTTTGGCGACACCAAGACCTCAGAGCCAAAATGGCCGTGTGTGTCTGGCCTGCTAGTGGTCATAGTATTGAGAATTGGGCGGGTATCCACAAGACCCGGTGTCCTAATCTCGGCATGTGTGTCGATCCCAGTACCTTCTGTGCCTTCTGTAATTCTGGGTAGCTCGCTATTACCAGCAAACCTTAACAGCCGTTGAAGACCTAAAGGGCCTAGGTTTAATAGCCTTGGCAACGCTGGCAAGGTACCTTCTTCATCGGCCGCTGTTAGTGACTCAAAGGCCTCCCCACGGTTGCTCTGGCGCCGGGGATTAGCCGAACGTGCGCTTGGTTCTGAATTTTGCGTCTGTTGACGGCTAAGAGAATCACGTAGACGCATGCTGCCGGTTCCCGAGCGATCATTATCAGCAAATGTAAGATCATCTAGGAATCGTCTCGGATCTTGGGATCGTGACTTTGATGCCCGATGTGAGCTGGGGGCACCAGAGTTGGAGAATATGTTTCTTGCGCCTTGTAATAAATTGCTTATTCCAGTGGCAGTGGCTTTGCATACCCGGCTTAGGCATCCCGGTTTCTTGTTTTTACGAGGAGATAAGGATGTTGAACGATTAACCGGGGACTGTCCTGACAGGCGTTCTCTTTCTGATCGGGACCCATTTTTAGTATTGCTAGAGCTAGCGACGCGTACCCGAAGCTCTACTTCGAGATCTAAGGGTACAGCTGGGTCATCTGAGTATGGTACTCTCCGTATGCCAAATGAATCCGGTCCGAAAGCGGTTACTATAAAGTTTGTGGCGAAATATATTAATACACTGTTAGCTATTTGTGATAACCAGTTCGTCAGGAGCGGCGAGGTATGCGATTATGTTTCCAGATCGTGATATGTATATATATTCGATAGGATGCTCCATGATCAAGGGTCAGCAAAGGTGACGTACAAAACAACTTTTTACTCCCCGAGCCCGCAGGCCCCCAGAATTCTAGAACATCGCCAGCTTTCAGGTCGTCTTCATCATTTAGGTGGAGATATCGGCCCTCTCTTTTGATTTTAAACCTGTATTTACCGGATTAAGACGATATTAGGACAACGGCACTGACTATCACAACATAAAATAGGGAATGTTGGCCCGATGTTTGAAGATAACTGTCCGGGGGCAGAAGGATAAAACCTACAAGCTTCGGAAGATAGAATCGCGGTTTAGTGTGCCATAAAAAAGATTGTCACGCTCCTCCAACGAGTTCGTAATCCCAGGGTCTGAATCCGTATCTGGGCCTCCCGTGATTTGAATAAGAGTGTGGTATTCAGTCCCATCTTTGATCTCGTTCATTTCTAGACTTCCAAAGTCCCAATACCAGATTGGAGTGCCACTAAGGCATGGTCTCTGAGCCTTGGGGCTCACAACAGTTACCGCTTCGTAAGCGTTTTTCGTAAACGGCTTGCACACTGCAGTGGAAGAAGAGCAAATATTTTGGTCAGTTGAGGTGAGATCTTTTGGTTCTTTAGTCGCTAAGGGCTAAATATAGGTTTTGGTTTTCGGCAAGAGTCGCAAGTACTAACGTCGTAAAGGCTCACTCTCTCCATACCTATCCCCCTTCAGTATCGCATCGATTATAAGCCCCCCAGTCGGCGCCAAAAGTAAGACCACAAAATTGAACAAGAACACAACCAGCTTCCAGGACTTCATCGCGGTTGCCGGCCTAATATCATTGTCTCTGCGAAAGAAAAAGAATTAGTTGAGTTTGGCCACTTATTTTCAAGTAGGGCTCTGTTGATTAAACCATCAAATTTGAGGGGAGTAATGCCGGAATTTAACTGTACCTAAGGCACTTGCCTATTATTTTGTGTATTGAGTGAAGAAAAACTTGGTTTAAAAAACTTAAATCGTACACCGATATAGTAGAGATACAATAGCCTCGTAAAACCCTAGTACTGGCGGCCGGGTGTAGAGAATGTGAACTGTGCACTCTATGTTTTAACTACACATGTGTCGAAATTAAGCATTGATGACTTTGTGGTCCAATATGTTGCCGCCCCCGCGTATGCAATTGGTCCGGTCTACCGATCCAGGCCCATAACCTCCGCCAAAACTTTCGTTTAGTCTTCAAGTATCCCCTCAAAGTTATCACTCGCAAACTAGCTTGAATCCTTCCGAGGAAAATGAGCGTATCTATAGAGTTCGGATTGAATATTTGGTGGAGTCTGTTCAATTTTTTTTTTTAAAAAAAACCTTCGAAGCGCAGTTTTGTCCAATCTCTAATGTATTAATACTAATTTGAGACCTGTGTCTGTATATTTAGTCTCTATATTAGCGAATGCAACGTATCACCTACTATAACTCAATTGAGAAAATATAAATTTTAAGAGATTAATAGATTCACAGATTAATTCTTCGGTATGTTACTGCGCGCGCCCAGTATCGCGATGTCTCGGTATTACATAAACTGTCATGAACAATTAAATTTGCGGTAAAATATAATATAATGTGTGCATGGGAAGAGTGCACATCAGCAGAAAGATCCGGCTGCTATTGAGTATTATCTAGGTCTCCAATTCGTCCATGGAGATTAGCATTCTGAGAGCCTTGCGCTCTTCTCCCAGATCTGATATAGGAAGGCTGGTTTCTGGCGTTGTTAGATCTTTGTACTTCCTCGATTTCTGAAAGAGATATTCCACCCATTCCAAAGTCACTGTAGCGAGGGCTATCAACTTCGTCCTCTTCAAGGACGAGATCTTCTATCTCTTCCTCATCTCCATACCACTGTGGCCCGCGATTCCTCTGGTTACTTTCATTTACATCGATCTTTTCCTCCTCTTTATTATCCTCTTGTGCTCCCACTCCCTGTGGTTCTGGGCCCGGTTGGTTTGTATCCGACGTTATCCCCTTTTTCTTGAATATACCCTTCCCGATTTTCCCAAAGAAGCGACGGAAAGACCCTGACTTCTTCTGTTCGGCAGCCAATTCATCAGGATTTGGGGCACGCTGCTGATCGACTTGAGACTGGTCTAAAGAGATAGACTGTGAGCCCCCATGAGCAGCAATGACATCTGCTATGTGTTCATGCCGCTTTTCATCTGGTAAAGGTTCAACGTTATCCCATACTGAACCATCCGAAGCAACAAATTGGACTTGAGGGTGCTCTGGTGTGATTCGTGCTATTGAAAATCTTGTCAAGGTGTACCCCAATCTTAAGGTTGGTCCGACCTTACGATATGCCAAGAACACTAATTTATTTTTCTTGTTAGTAGCTTCCATATGACTGGATCAATATCTGCTTCATACTAACTTCGAAAGTCTGGGTTTCCGCCATGAGGTAAATTTTCGGATAGTGGCGGCCAGTAGAAATACAGTCGATCTTTCGGTTTTACATAGAGTTCCGTAAAGTGCATCCCGTTGACAAAGTGGTTTGCCCTCTGTACATGAAATCTGTCGTTCGTGTTGGGTAAGTAAATTTTCGTCTCATAATTAAATAATCATAACTTAACGTCCGCAGGAGGCAGAAGTTCATTCAGTTATAGGTATACGCTGTTACTTACTGGGCCGGGGTGTTTTCCCACGCTGCTACTTCCATGGTTATTGCTTCCCCGGGAGGATCTTCAGTGTACATTACGGGAGTTTTAGTTGAGGAGCCTTCCTCAGGAGGTGGTGCTCCGATATAAACTGCAAAAAAGCTCGTAGGGTTCACGTTCTCTGGAATAGGTCTGTCGAACCACTCAGAGTCGGCATTCTCTCTTTCACAGGTTGTTATTTGACGATCGATCGCAAACACCTGGTCTCCGATTCCTTTCCCTTTGTACCCGTGCCCGCGGCATACTATGTCGGGTTGGTATAATTAGTACCTACTTTTCAATATGAATCCTTGTTACTTTCTAAGAGAAGACAAGGTTTTTGCAACCAAACCATAGCTATTACCAATAAAATAAATGTGCTACTTACATTGCCATGGGTATTTTCTTGGGGGTTGAGGGTTTGCATCGTGAACCTCTATAAGGAACCCCGAAATAATTCTAGAGTTCAAAAGGCCAATAGTGGATATTAGTAGAACGACCGGGTTCCGTCCTATCAATGTAGAGCTCCACATTTTTAATCGGCTGCCACTTTCGGTGCTAGCCGGGTGGGTCTTATTGTGAGGTTCTCTTCCAGAGTATCGTTTCCTCGCCCCTCTCAATTGGGTGGTCGAAGTTTGGGCATATAGTTGTAAATTTCGTGTGCCAATACTATATCGTTGACGTCGACTCTCGTGGTACTACCTACGGCGCGTGGCACTAAAGAGCACGGCAACCCCCCCTGGGATTTTCTGCTCTCTTAGGCTCAAGTTTGAGCAAAAGCCTAAAATAAAACCTCTCGCTTTGAAAGTAATGTTGCTCTATCACTCTCATTTTAAGTAAGTGGTTCTTCAAAGTACTAGAGTATTGTGTACCATCGATTAGACCAACCTTAGTCGACCTTCTATTGTTTATCTGGAAATTTAATTACTCTTAAGAAGTAAACTAAAAGTTATTACATTTTGGCATTGTGTTATATTGTCAACCACTGTTGTGTGTGTACACGTATAGTAAAATGAAGGTCTCGGTCTACAGATGGATTAGCAGGACCTGGGCTCGAGGCTAAATTAGCACTAGGGTTTATCCAACCCGAAGAATAAAACCCCTATTTTATGTTAAGGTCATATATGTAAGAGCCCGAATAGCCCTCGAGGTTAACGGTAATTGTCATAAGAGCGATCGGAAGGCCCTCGAAAGGCATTGTTCATCTGCTCATCGTTCATGGACCCCGGATGTCCTTCCAAATCTTCAGCATCCTCCTGGGCGTGGTTCTCAATAGGTATGAGCTCAATCCCACCCCGATTCTGGTTTTGGGAATTGGCGGAGTTGGGGGGATACTCATCAATGTTTGGGAATGGTATCAACTCCGCCATGCTATTTACCTCTCCTGGAGCCTCAGAATATCGAATCTCCACCTGTCCCTGGGGTCTTTCGGGGCTATCTCCCAGCATATTATCCCAGAACTGGAAGTCCTGCTCAGATTCGTCTCTCTCACGGACCGATACTCTGGTAATATTATCCACAGGTGGTTCAATTTGCACCTCGGCCCCTTCAATTTCAGCGGCTAGTTGTTCAAGTCGGTCGGCAAGTGCCAATAGATCCGCAGCGCCCCGAAAACCTCCATTGATCTGCTCTTCTCCTTCCGGAGCAATAGTCCTTCGTCTCCATTGTGCCCACATGGCGTTTTCATCTCTCCACTGTCTCCCAAATAGATCTCGGACGCACTGAAAGAATTTTGTGCAGCATTTCAGGAAGCAGTTGTTTGCATATCGTAGTTCTATCCGCGGGTTGTCGTCTGCTGGGGCGCCTCTGTTGATTTGATAACCGGTTGCAGGTCCGTAGTTGCGTACTATATTTCGTACATCCACGTGAAACATGATTAGACCAGCTAAAAACGCAGATAATATGGTACTCGACGGTTATCTATGGGTAACGGGATTCCTTCTTACATCTAAGTGTATGATCCTCTTCCATTGAAGACCCTACAAACTCTAGCGTATCGCCTTCTTGGAAGAAGTTTATGGCAGGGTCTATCCTTCGACCGCCCCTTTTAACGATCCAGCTAGAATAATAGGATTCTAGTTAGCACATTTCTCAAGCCAACTATTTGTATCATTGATAGTTTGCAAAGTAGACGATCTCGTGAAGTTAGGGTAGTTACTGGTTCCACAAAGAGCAGCTAGTTGAGGATAATACAACTTACTAAGCTGGTCGATAGCCCTCGGTGTCACTTGCCATAATGAAAGGAAGCTCGCGGCCGATGACTGGATATTGAATTTGAGCCCCGGCATCGTAACCGTCTAGATAAATCGCTGGTATATTTGTTGCATCGGGCAGGTCTAAGTATAAAGGGTAGAACCAGAATCCTGATTCATATCTCCCGCGTCGCCGCGTATCGCAGTTTTCCACAGCAGGGTTAACTACAAATAAGGCGGTTCCAATATCATTGAAATCTTCCATATTCCGGACCGTCGGTTGACAAACTATATCAAAAATCTATTAGAGACTATATATTGGTTTCTATGTTTACCTCAACACGGAGGAATTGCTGCTTACGCCGCCATGGCCTCCTATTTGGGAAGTCTGGGAAGTAAACCGAAATTGCGGGTACATATGCAATTGCGAGATTGGTAAAAAGGAGGATCCAAGCAACCGAGGAAACTCCGTACCAGCCACAGGTGGAAGATCTCATGTTGTATTTTAATCGTGGGCCGCTGTCTCAGTTAGCAACGAATTTCGCCTATAGACTAGACGGTGATAAACTAGTTAGCGCCGATATATCATATCGTGAAACATTGCGCTTACAGCTGCCGAATCTCTCACAGATAGGAGATTTCAGGCCTAGCACAATGGCCATTATGTACGTTCGCAGCCTCAATAAGCTTTATTCCCGTTTTACGAGCATAATGGAGAGGGTTCCGTGCCATGCTTGCAGTGGCTCACGAATTTTCCTTTCAGGGCCTCACTTCGTGGGTTATGTTGCGTTTATTGTCGCAAACTAGCTAAAGCTACTGGAATTGTGTTTCGTATGCGTGAAAATGCACGATACTCGTAACTTAGGGCTTCTTGTAGCTCAACATCTTAATATTTTGAAGGTAATTTTACATGGGATTTACAATATCTTCAGATATATAGAATACATGGAAGGTGGAAACGAAAAAGATCTTTTGTGAAAAATCCGGATGCACGGCTATGGTTTAGAAGTACTGTTATATTTTATTCTCGAGCTTTGAAGGTTAATATAAGTTCTTTATAATTTAGGGTCACACTTGTGTAACCTCGTGATTTGTTCTGGCAGCAGTGAGGTATAGGGTTGCTTGCTGAAACTGTCACTTAGATCTAGATATCCAGGGCCACTATAGCTTCGATTCCTAGATATTTACTTAATTCGCGTCTCATTTGCAAGGTTAACGTGCACTAGCTGGTATCACCAGTGTACTCGTATCTCTGAAACCTCAATATGGAGGCATCCGTGAGGGTTCGAGCCGGGTATTACGACACCGAGAAACATAGCGTAGTCTCGAGGTTGTCGGAAATAAACGTGTGCAAATGTCGGTTTCGATTCAGACCTTCTTGGGCGTGCTGGTAGCTTCGCTGGGTGGCTTCGCTGAGATTGTTGCATTTATCCAAATTCGTTTTGCAGTTGTATCGAGATGGGGGTGCATAGTCGGTTACCTGGTAGACACGTTCTTAACGTCATATCCACATCGTGACCGACAATCGCATGGCAACGCCGTGAGTAGGATCTTCCTCCACAACGAAATCGATCTCCACGGCTCTCCCACCGCCCATCTTCCTCACCACCTCTGTCAACCTCATCACCAACCTCTGCCGTCCTCTCATTCACCAACGCCCCCGCCATTCCCATCGGCTGCCAGCATATCTACAATCTTCATCAGTTGTCGACATCTCTGCAACAATGGAGCCCCCAAAGAGTCCTAAAGCCACTACTCCGCCTGTCGTCATTGGGCCCTCTTCAATGCAACTCATGCGCACCGGAACTGCGACGGCTAAGGGCTGCAACGAGCGAGGCTCGATGTCAAAGAGGTCATTTCTCCGATCAAAATGTTCATCGGGAAATGCAGGGTTTATTGGGTTTAAGAAAACCCATAAGAATAAGGATTGCCCACCCGGTCTTGGGCGAGATCTTGTCTTCCGTGATGACCATATTATCTACCACAATGAATTCTACACCGGCCATATTCGATCAATCAACAATATCAGCCAAAGAATCAGTCGTATAGACAATTGGATTGAAGCAACTCAAGGACTTCGATCCCAATCAAGAGATGCTCTCGAAACTATTAACAAAGACATCATGAAGTCGATCAACGATCCAACTCCGGCCAATATCAGCAACTATGTCAAAGGGTGGGAGGTCCAGGTTCGAACCATCGAATTTGAGTACCAAGGAAACCGCCTGGAAGACAGTGTGAAATATTGTGAGGGGAAATCAATCAGAGTCACGATAAGTGCAGCTAAGAGAGTGCAGGAGAATATGATGGGATCCGTCATAGAGAATATGCCTAAGCTTTTCTGGAAGTCGAGTTCGCCACTCAGACGAATGCTCGAGCTAGGCAAGCAAATTTCACACATCGAATCCCATCATTCACACATGATGTCCCGCCTTAAGAAAATTATTTCGACCGACCAACAGATTAAGGAGCTACTTGCGGAATGTCATCGAGATCTCATTAGAATCATCAATATGTATGTCCACATAATCTCATTAAATATCTATCTCGGCAGCTATCCTAACTGACATATATAGAATGCTTCAAAAGATTGAGGGCCCAGATTCGGAGCAAACGACTGGGGTCCCTCAGGTGGATGGCGTTGGAGCCCTGGGAAACTCTTCTATGCAGGAGCCCTTGACTATATTGAGCGAAGAAGCTCTCAACAAGACCACTACGCCACCACAATCTAAGGATTGAGTTTGGGCGGCCGTTCAGCGGGCGTGCCTATCGTTTGTTTTAACTGCTTTGATACGATTTCTGTTTCGAGAGTGCTCCTTTGAGCGACCGCTTCTGACCTATTAATAAACCCCCCCCCACCCAGCGTTCCAATAATTACATTCTGTACATTAAAATTACACCCTCCATCAAAATAATATTTTACTTATCCCATCTACCGAGAATACTGGCTATCAAAATCAGCCTGCCCTAGGATCCGAGAATCTAGAAGGCCCCCTAAATGTGTTGATGTAAATCCCTGGCCCTTTCTTCTCATCTTTGTGGTTCCTTTTAGGAAAGGTATTGGGCTCCGCAAGAATGGGAGTGCATCACCCTCGAGGTTTGTTCTTGGTACCCATCCGTCAGTTGCTGTATCTCCCGAGCCGGCCCTTGAATCATAGTTAAGACTAAGATATGCGCAAAGATCGCGGTAATACTGCTCATGTTCGAAAAATAGTTGTCCTGCGAACAGATTTAACCGAATTCTTGAATGCAAACCAAGCTGGGGCCTTGGGTGAGTATACGAGGGCTGTTCGACAGGGCAGACATCGAAGTATTCGAAAGTAGGCATACCCCGAGATATCTTGGGGGCGTAGCAGTGGAGTTTCACGAAGCTAGAAGCTTTGATATCGAGCATCAATTCATTAGCTTCGTAAGGGCTGATGAATACTAGATGAGGTTCCTCATCTCTGTAGAACTCAAGAATCCATCGGACAGGTCGCAGGTAGTCGTCCATGTTAGTAACACCTGCTCTTTCGACGGTTTCTGAGAAGTCCTTTGTGACAAACTGAGATGACTGGTAACCCCATGCATCCATCTCGAGATCATCGCGACATGAAGTCTCCCCAAAGATAGTGAAAGGCATTTGAAAAATTGTTGAAGCCACGTCAAACCACCCCTCTCTTACCAACCTGATAAGTTCTCTCGCGAGCTTGTGCTTCATCGGCTCAGCAGGCTTAGGACGCTCAATATTCCTTTCTTTTTCTTTTTCAAGGTCGACTTCTCGCTCCTGTTCCTCCTGTATCCGAACGCTGTTAGTTACAGTAGCTCGAAACACATCGAGCCGCCTTATGATTTCATTTCCGGCTGCTGTGTTCCGAACTTCATTGTCCAATTTCGGTGACCCGTCAGAGACCCCATACATTTCGAAAAGCGTACGGCTCTCCGGTTCCTCCACGGCACTTCTGAGGGCTCCAATATCGCCACGAGATTTGAACGCTTTCCAACCTAGATCTCTCTTTAGGTACTGTAGGCCTTGGTCTGCCCAAATCGCGAACCCGTGGTGTATTTGGTGGCAGCTTTCTTGCATCGTCCACGAAAGTACATCCGAAACTCCGATTGCATTTTTCCCGCTTTGTTTTTGAATATGGGAGTAGATGTCTGGTGGAGCAAGAAAGGTCAGGGAATGCCCGTTACCGAGTTTCCTCATTCTCATACAACCTAGAAATAAATCTTTTAGCTTCACAGATCTTTGAACTAGCTTATATGAAGTGGCACCGTCTAACCCTGAACAAATTTGTCCTTTGCAAGACTTGGACCTAATGTCACAGCAGCACGGGTGTTTATGGGCAATTTCAGATCGGTACCCCTAGAGAGAGTGATCAGGAAGATTAGCGTAGACGCTAAGCATTGGCCTCGAGATAGTAACGAGGCTGGAAGGCTGGGTTCTCACCGAGTATGGGCTTCATCAAGATATACTAAAGCTTGGTCAAGCTGTTTGGCAAGATTCGAAGAGACAAACGGCTCCACAGTCTCATCCCTTTTCATTACCAAAATCTCATCATCATCGCCAAAGAAAACAGCTCCGTGGATGTCCTCGGATTTATCCTGTCTCAACCATTCTCGTGCAACTTCAAAATTAGTCAGCTCTAAAATTTGGGCTCCGACATCGAGCAAGACTCGAACTTTGGGTTGTAGTCCAGCAATTTCTTCCAGCATTCCAACAGCGTGTAATCTTTTCCCGTCTTTATGGAGTTGGATAACACTGTTATTTTCCTCCTGTAGAATGTTCATAAGAACGAGAGAGTTTGTGTGGAGTTGCTGTGGAAGACTGAGCTGCTTTATGCTTGTAGGGAGGAGATACTGGTTGTCGTTTGTTCCGCTGAAACCTGTTGTATTGTGGCGCTTTTCTTGGGCTATGTCCCATCCACTAGTTGAGAGCTTGTGTGGGAAGCCTTTTGCCTCGCGCGGGAAGATAAGCTCCGAAAGAAAGAAATCAACGACGTGTTTGTTGTATTTGAAGGATGGGTATATATCTTTTGTTAGTTGGTCCTGGTCCAACAGATTTAAGCCTTGTAGCTTGGAAAGAGTATCTGAGACCTCTGCGTCTCGTCTATTCCAAAGGGTCCATTCTTCGTAGGTTAGGTCTGGATCATCTGTTTTCAAGAGTAGTTCAAAACAGCTTTTTAGATTAGAATTATCAAGCCCTCCATAGTAATATGACAAGCATGTCAAAGTTAATACAACTTCTGGGTGGCCAAACTCTGCTTTGACGGCAGGCCGATCCTTCGCTCGGTATGGAACTGCTAGGTTAGAACGCTTGATGTCCAAACCGTAATCGACTCGATATCTTTTTTCTCGTAAGATGAAGAGAAGAACGCCATTTGCAATGAGGCCTCGCAACACTAGCAGCTGAATCTCCAGATGCTTGCACTTGTCTAAGACGGTCTGCTGCAGATCTAGGGGTATCATAGGTTCTGAGATGAACTGGAAAACCTTGCTCCGAATGTCGTCATTCATGAGACGTAATTTGGATGAAATCGTGGGCATCTTGTCGGTATTGTTGGAGCAGATGTTTTTGGCCATATCTTTCAGCATCTCCCTGCCGGTTTCTTGATCGATTACCCTTATGACAGGGTACCTCGCCTCTCCAGGTACTAGGACTTCAATAGCTGATGGGTTTCTTCCGCCCCATACCTTTGCCTGTTCTTGAAGGTAGTCAAGAAAATCTTGTATCAGAGTCCAGCGGTCTCGGTCACCATCTAGCGAATGCTGTTGGCCCATTGTGTATATTAGTTGATAGCGGATGTGAAGTATCTCATCGCTTTCATCGAGGACATCTCTGGTCTCTTGATCCAGCCATTCCTGAGTCTCTATTAAGACGTCCGCAAAAGAGTGATCTCCACGCAGTAACTTTTCCAGTCCCATAAGTTTGAATGAGAGTTGGTGTTCGGGAAGGGTCAAGAGAATATCCCCATTCAGTTTGCATCTTTCGTATAATTTTCTTATTTTTTGGATGTGCTCAGGTGTTATTTTTAATCCTCGGTGAAAGGGGAGGAAATATATTCTCCGATCGCATAAACCACTAAGTCTCTGTGCAAGAATTTGGAACATCTGTGTTGACAAGGGCTTCAAGACTACCGGCCTCACAAGTTTGGTGGTATCTGCTAAGGCCGCGATAACTATTGGCATGATGACCTATCGCGACCACAGGTGTATCGGTTATTAGCTGAACACTAATCACTAGAAACTTAATTTAGACTTACTGCTGACTTCCCCTCCCCCATGTTCAATTGCATCACCGCATTACTATTTCCCCCTTCTCTCATCATCTCTAGGCCGATTTTAGCTTGGATTGGTCTAATAAGCATTTCAGAATCAATCTCAAAAAGCAACCAATCAACGTAGTCCTCGGCATTCCAACGTTCTTTTTCAAAGGCATTGACCTCTGTTTCGATCTCTTGGGTTGCTCCCTTGGATGCAAAGTGGCATAGCCTGTTGGATCTTTGTAGCCAAGTGATTGCTTCTCCAAACAAGATGATACGTCTTTTCCATTCTACGGAGAGCTCCCTTCTCTCTTTCAAGCGAAGCTGCTGAAGAAAATCTAATTTTGTTGAAGTTGGCCATAAACCAGCCATTGCAAACAGGTGGTCAACGTTTGTTCGGGCGGACAGAGCCCCATTCAGGGTTTTAAGAAGACCCCGCAGGTATCTAGTAACTTGCTCGTTATTGCGGAGCATTTCTTCCCCTAAGTCGCCGGGAGATTCGAAACACCCCAGGGGCCTCGACTGTTCCAGGGCTTTAATACTTTCCAACAAATCATTCCCATACTTCTGAGCAAAAGGTTCCGTGGAAGATTTGAGATTCTGGGCAATTGGTATGACGCTGCTTCCAGTGTAATTTGGCTTTGTCACCACTTTCCCTTGTAGGCCCGCAAAGAATTCATTTGTTGTTTGGTCTCTTCTAATATCTGGAGCCTTTCTTCCTTGCAATAGGTCCTCTAGGGTTACGGAATACGACCCCTTCATTTCGGATTGCTCTGTGTCTGTAGACTGTTTGATAGTTGAAATATCAAAGCGGCTGGTTGGAATCTCAGTCTTCCAGAAACCGCACAGTCGCTGTCTTAGAAGTTTACAATATTCGAAGAGCTCGCGGTTCTCGAAGCAGATCTGAAATCTGCTACGGATAGATTCCATAGCAGTAGTAATCCGGAGTAAGTTGCATGGCCCTGAAGGGTTTTTTGGGAAATGAACTTTGTACTGGTCCATTATACTGTCAGTAGCTCTTGATTTCTGCTGAGCCAACTCCCATTCATAAGCTTGCTTTCGCCGACATTTATAGCCATAGTCGCTTTCATCGTAACTCCTGGAGACTGCGCTGCAATAACTTGACGAATAGTCAGAATTCTCAAAAGGAACAGACGAAGAGTCGAAAACGTCTTCTACAAACGACCTTTCCACATACAGCCCTATATAAGGCTTAAAGCGACAATGTGCGGGGATTTCGATATCTTTGAACGCCCTGCTGGCCGCAATCGACACCAATGACTTCAAAATCTTCTTGTCTGCGGTTCCTCTGTACAACCAAGAACAGAAAATAAGTAGTAAAGAAAACCGATCCTCTTTCCTGCAATCCTGACACCATCTGTAAAGATCGGACCATTTTTTAATTGCGTTGTAATCATAGGTTTCTAGAGTGTAGGTAGGAGTGAAGCCGCCATCTATACCGGCCAGCTCTGCGAGGTTCTTGAAAGATTCCCATAAATCTATTTGTAACTCATTAGAGTTGCTCCATCTAAAAATGGTTGCGGACATATCGCAAGTGTCTGCTTCTATGTTGTTTGGGGTGTGCCGTAGCCGGTAGGGAGAGGAGTGGCGGGTCCTGTCGTTTGCATGCATGTCTCCTTGCTCGAATATACTATTGTGATACTTCGCTCGATCCAAGAGGTCAACGGAGCCATGATCTAGCTGATACCCCGTTGACCCTTCGAATAGGAACTGTCTACCAGACCAGTCATCAAGGATATCCAGGACTAGCGGGTAGAAGCTGTCATTCTGGACCCAAGGAGGTAATGACTGCCAGTGAATCTGCTGCGAGACTTTGAGGTGGCTGGGATAAAAGGTACGTTTGGGTGTGAGACCCGCAATTAGTTTCAAAATATCGGCGTCTGTCTCTTGGAGTGTTTGGAAGGAAAAAGATGCCGAATTTCGTAATCCATCCAATGCCTCAGCTACACCAGTTCGCCCTGTGAGAGGATCGGGTAGAAGTCCGCTACATAAGCCATGCAGGTACAGACGTGTAAATTGCGCCTTAAGTGTTCCATCATCTACCAGTCTATTCAGAACTCGATCAATCTGGTAGACTGTGTAAGTGCGGCTACTCTTTGGCATTTTGATGCACACAGAAGTATGCCCACTTTTTGCTTGCCCTGCGACAATATTTCCGTATGGGACCAATATACACTCCTGAGCTGAGGGCTTATCATCTAGCTGAAGTTTCAAGTAGCTTTTAAGGCCGAAGAAAGTTCCGATATCCTGATTCTGGTGGATGGTCCATCCACGAAGGGTCCGACATTCTATTAAATTGGATCTATTGATGTAGAACTGGAGCTTATACCTCGGGAGAGAGAAATTGATGACTGAATCTTTGGATATTGTCGATATAATATAATCCCTCTCTTCAATTGTGCCCAGTAAATTGGTGATTAGCGTATGGATATCGCGGTCAAGATCCAGAAGGCGATCCGCGTTCCGAGACATAACTTGGCGCTGGCGGTCTCCGTGTGATACTTGTAAAATCCAATCCTCTCCGCCGTCCGGGGCTTGCCACCATTTTGGTCCCTGGTAAAATGTTACTTTTTGATTTGCTAGATCGAGCCATTGGGTACCGTTCTCTAGTATCGGCGTAGGGATATCACCCCGAAATCTTTCTAACGGGATAAACTCTGCAAGCTGGGACTGATCTAGATTATCTTTGCGGATTATTAGGTTTCCCTCCTTCAACTGGAAATATAACTTCAAGTCGTGATATTGGTTTTTAGTCTCGTAGGCTATTCCAGGTTTTTCCGAACATATGACGTCCAATATCATCTATAAATAGTTCCACAGTTAGTCAGCAAAGTATAACTGATGATATTGGTGGCTGTTAGTAAAGACTTGGTTGCTTACATTTCCGAGAAGCGCCTTATACGTAGGGTGTGTAAAGTATTCCACAGGGAGCCTTCCGTTAGGTTTCCCGTTTACCAAAAGCGTCCCCTCTAGTACGTTCAAATGCACAACCACTACCGCCCTTTCCGCAGACCCAACGGACCGGAAGACCCACCACCTATCAGCTGGAGAAGGAAGCTGTTTCCAAGTGCCGCGATCGCTCGTTTTTCCCGGTAAGATCCTCTCAACAGTTGATGTAAGCACCCCTTTCCCGTCACCATTTTGGAGCCTTTTTTGTATAAATGGCTCTACTACCACTGAAAACCGCCTATTTCTTTCCAAGAGGAGCTCGAGGTCGTGAGGTAGACCCCTAAAGATACCAAGCGAATTATCGTAAATAATATTCTGAGATACTAAATACTCAGCAAGGTCGATCGAAGCTTCGAATATCTCTGGAAAAAAGTTTTCGTCGACATCGAAAGTGCTGCACTGGATACCAGCTATCCTGAGCAACCAAAAGCGTAAATCTTTGAGTTGTTTTTCGTTCTCAGTTGTCCGAATCTTCTCTTGAATCGATGCAACCCATGGATCACAGACCCTCCTCGCGTCTTTTAAAAATAACAAGGTCCCCAATGTTACAGATGGGTGACCACAGCTGACTAGTCTCTGAGCCAATAGTACTAATGATTTGAGAGCTATGGCTTGCTCCCAGTTATCTTTCAAGATTGACAAAGATTTCCTGAGAGCGTCGAGTAGCTTTTTGGAAAAAGCTTCTTCAGCCAAAGTACTATGGGAGTCTCTTTGCCAGTTGCCGGTAGTCTTCACCTTCCCAACGTGGCATGTGGCATGCAGTATAAGAAGATATACTGGGTCTTTGTTAAATGTAAGATCTCTCCTGTGCAACTCTGTTAATATATTGTGCCATTGGAGAAAACGGCCTGATCGGAGAGTCGTAAATGCGTCATACTCGCGAAGAGTTAGTGAGGCAGGGCATTCGAACTGACGGGCAATTGTTTCATTATGTGTATGAATGACATCGTTGACGGCGTAGCCTAATTTGTCGTACGGAGCACCGGCGATGGTTGAAGTGCAGAGCGGTTTGATAGTGCATGTTGTATGTCGGGATTGGATCCATTCCGAGTTTTCAGAATCATACAACCGGAACTTGCCGGAATTTTTGAGAATAACATCTGTTTCGACCGCGGGGAATTTACGTTTCTTGTAGTGAGATCGAGAACCTATGGGTTTTGTGATAGACGCCCACGTAACTTGAAGAGGTCTTTCTGGATAGTGTTGCAAATTTTGTCGTAAATCCTTCCACTCATCAAGCCTGTATGCTTCTTTTGCTTCACACTTCTCGGACGCGGTAGTCGCACAGACATTTGTAATTATGTAATAGGTCGTATCCCGCCATAGCACAAAGCTTCGAGGAGGTCGCAACTCGAAGATGGTGCAATGCGCTTTAGTTGTATTTTTTGGAAGCGGCCATTCATGGACATCAATTGACATGCTCTCCGCTTCCCGCTTCCAGGTGCATTTTTTACAGTACGAATAGTGATAAGGGGGCCCACCATCGGAAGGGTAGGAATATTCGCATGACGCTTGTTTGTTAGACTTTTCCATAAGTTCACTGTATCTAGCATTGCTAGCCTGAAGCTCTTTAATTTTAGCATCCCTATCGCGAGTAGCCTGAGCCTCTATATCTCGTTTCAAGGTCTGAAGACCTTCATCTGCGTTGTAATGCTGACACGCGAAAGACTCCAGTCGCGCTTCTGCATCAAAGATTGACGGTCGAGATCGCAGCTGTGCTTTAGAGTGGCGGTTGGCCAGGTACTGTTCAACCTGGTTTATACGTTTCATTTCTGACTTCCTTACGAAGAGAAGTGGTTCGAGGAGGTCTTGGGGTATCTCCGGCAGGTAATCCTTGAGCAGTGGGAGCTCCAAACAAGTGGATTTATCCAAACACACCCACATCTCGATAATTGTAAGCACCATTATCGAGGTATCAAAAATATTGTGACCATTATATGCTTGTGCAGCTTGGACGTAGTATTCCGGTATTTTGGAAGACAATGTTTTGATAACTATAGCACACGTGTTTTCCGGTCTCCCGCACCATTCGTCAAGGTAATTTTTGATCCAGATCTCAAAATCGACCAGACTAATAGCCTTAGCTGCCTCGGGGCCTCCTCGTAGGTCGGGGAACCGGTGTGATGAAAGGCAGCGTCCGATCTCGCTGGGGTCAGTTACCTCACTGCTCACTGGCGATGGATTTTTATACTCATCGAGTCTATTTTTGATCCATGGCATCGAATTTGGAAGAGATATGTCGGTATTCTTGTCGAGATTAGCCGCCGTGCCAAGCTCACGGTCCCAGGTAACCTCGCGAGTTGAGTCCTTCCTGATCGCACTCCACCGCTCCTGCAACAATATCGATGCCCTCTCGATGGTTGAAGTGATGCGCCCTAATAATCGTGGCGGCAACTCTAGGTGCTCTACCTTTCGGCATCGCCTTGCAAGTTTTTTGCTTGCGCAAGAAATCCCATAGCTTTCATAATCTCGGTCAACTGCTCGCTTAAGGAGGGCGCGAACTATTTCCAAAATGAGAAATTTGTATTGTGTCTCGCTCAAGGTTGTTTGTAGCACCACACGAATGACTAGCCACATGCCACTTCGTCTCCACGGAATTTCAGCATTATTCCAGTTGCATTCATCCCGAATGCTTTTGGTAATGCTCCGAGGGGTTACTTCCTTCCCTAATCCTCGCATAATGCCGGTGAAAAGCTCAACTATAAAGCGGGGATCGAAGGAGCTTCGAGTTTCGGAAACCTCATTGCTACCGTTGCTACTCTTTGACAAAGTCTCCGCCCCAGACTGTTCGAACGTCATATGTTGAAGGAACTGGCTCAGTTCTCTCAAGAAAAACGTGTTACTTGCGATTTCCCAGGGGATGGCGGTCGCTGGCCCTGGGTAGGTACATTTCAAGCGGCCTTTGCAGCCTAATGGGGCCTCTGGAAGCGGAGTCACTTCAAATGTCTCTAGCTGCAGAGAGGATCCAAGTCGCCGGAAGGTTATACCTGCATTTTGGCCGGTGACATATAATCCAAACGCTTCTTTATATATACAGTGCATTTTTAGCCTCCATATAAACCATATAAGATAGACTTCCTCTAACAGCAAAGTGACGGATGTACATACCCCCGGGCTCCAAGTTGAGGATTGCAGCTTGAATTTGAGTTCTAAAGTTATGATGCGGATTATGAATATCCACCATGCGCTTCAAGATCCCATGCGCATTATCAAGGAATTCGATGTTGCTTTCGTCGGAGTAGAGGCTGGCGTGATCGCGGACTACCTTATCGACAAACTTGAGAAGTTGGAAATTCTTTGCCTGGAGATCATTAGGCTCTTCCTGAGGCACATTTGGTGGCAGAACGATGTTCTCAATAAGGAATGTAAGGTCGTAGTCCTCGGCCATGATGGAGTGAGGTCGTTATCTCTATCTTGACGACCTGAGTAAGTACGAATTATTAGTTTATCAATAATAGATATCTTTTTGGGTCGGACTCCTGGTTAGGACGTTCAGGATCGGTATAATTATGGCCTCCCGCTAATCAAAACAAATTCGGTAGGTATACTACTCACGAAGGGCGCTTGCCAGTTGCAAAGGGTCTTTTTTTTAGAGGATTTTTTAAATAAACACAGAAACGTTTGATTGTAAGCGTCAGCCTCCTGGCTGGATCGTGGTTGTACCAACGTGGAAGAAGAATTTAGGATAAAAATAGTGAAGTTGGCGTTGAGGTGTACTAGATTCGGTAGGAGCAACTTGACAAGATCTTTAAGTCTTTTAAGCTTAAGGTTGTGAGATTGGTGAAAGTGGTGGAATAACTCTTTTAAAGTGAGGCCAGCGGAACTGCAAGCAACCGCCTGGAAGGTTCTTGACTTTAAAAATTACTATCGATTACATTAGTCTTAGAGAGTTAATTAATTAGGTACCAGGGAATCTCCGCCGTCTAGCTTCCATTCCAAAGATCACAGGATTGCAAGCACTCATAGATCCATGAGTGGCACAGTAACAAGTGCCTCATAGGCAGAAATTCAAGGAAGCTCATGGCAAACCAATCCGCTACCCATGCATCCATTGTTCTGCATGCAACCAATCTAGCCGTCATGATATGATATCACACAAACACTTAGCAGTTATCTATAATTATTCATTCCCTTTGAGCCTACCTGATAGTCTAGGGACCCTTACGTGCCTTACGTATACCGGCCGGACTGGGATAATACGCCGGACTAACGCATCTATCCGTAGGCCTTCAGACACTTGAAACGGGCTGGAGGTGAATCCTTTATTAAAAAAAGTCAGTGGGGGCACCGAAGCTGGCGGCTCGGGGACGCCAGACCTGCAGGTAGATCGCGATCCTGCAGCAAATTCAGGACCCAATCAATCGTCATACAGTTATTCATTGTCACCGAAATACCTAGGCGCTCGTCCTTGGTACAAAACAGCTAGCGGGAATCTTAGACTCGTAATCATAATCTTTGAGTAATATTTCGATGTTGAATCCCCAATATCCCAAACCCAGACCAGCAACCCCCAATTAACGTACGTTTCCCATAAAGTCTGTGCCGTAGAATGTGCAAATGTTGCCTGAAAGATCGAAGGCCTTTGGTTTGTGAGCTGATTGCCCTTTCTTTGTGACAGGGATACCCCTGCATATTACACCAAATATGCATAGTCTAGCTTCTTTTGGAGGTAATCATAATGCAACATGTGCAACAACTGTAGAACTTATTGGTAATAACAAGGCTGTTGAAGATATCGATACATCAAAACCCAGATCCTTGAGGAATTTAACTCCTGAGGCTGCTAATAAGGTGGTTCTCATTATCTCCAAGAGAAGTCCTCCAAATATTCCGGAATTCCGGATCCGAAAATTCGATTATACTGCCTAGCTGTTCTCTCAACACAACTGGGAGCGATGAAGCGAGTCAGGACAGTCTCGGAGGACCTGTTTTTGTATTGAACCTATAGGCCTAATAGAGACATTGTCTTAGATTTGCCTTTACTAGCCTGTTGTTTGGACTTGCCAGCAACATCCTAAGCTAGAGTGGTGTTTACATTCGAAGGTAATAGCCCATTATTGATAAGTATGCCCACAGTTTGCGCTTAAGTATCCCCACATCACTGTAGGGTTGAATTGATATTCTAGGCCTCGAGTCCTTGCTATTCAACTAAAACGGTTGTCTTATTATTAACCTCCAAAACCTTTCGAACGATCTGCGCATGGATTGTTTGGCGTAGCCTTGAAACTGTGTTTTGTAAATCCAGGCATATATCCTCTAGAGCCCCCGCGCTCAATGCTATAGCCCTCTCGACTGGTCCATTCCCACAGCCTTCGCAACAAATCTTAACATCGCGTATCAGATTTTCGATGTACTTCTCCACACCAGCCAAACGAAAGTCGACACCGTAGAAGTCCAGACCAAGCATTATTTTCCTGTCCTTTTTGTGAGACCTGGTGAGATAACTGGAAGCGGCGTAGACATATCTAATAGCAGCTTTGTATGCCGAGATTTCGACTCTCATCATCTCGATCGCAGGCGGTTCGTACCATTTGGCCTCTCGGTCTGTCATATTGGCATAGGCGTAGAGGGCCTCGGGGCTAAGGATTTGTGGTGGAACGCCTAAGTTTATCGTTGCTTTCACAAGGTCCCTCCATATATTAAATGGCGGGTATATAATATCTGATGGTCGATTAATCCCAGCCAATGTCATCAGTGATGACTTTGCCCTCAGCTCGTCCGGTAGAGCCAAATAGTCAGCAAAGGTTCCAGGTGTAGCAATAGTTTGAGTATCCTCCGTAAATGGCGCGTCTGGGTCTCTAATAATTGGCGTGTACGGCCTTGGTAATGGCAGGTTTTCCAGAGCTGCAACTATGATCTCGGCCGTCATATCCCCATCCGTATTTGGGAAGCCTTCAGTATCTGGCGCGGGTATGGAGGAGGGCTTCTTGTTCACGGGCTGCAGTTTCCATGGTTCTATTGCAGCCCTGACCGGTGGGACATCGGGTACAATGGTTGGACTCGGTTGGTTGGACATGGCGCCTTGTGGTTTGGATCGAGAACGACCGAGCTTGAAGAAGGATGTAAAGACCCCTTTTATGGCATCGCGAGGCCCGTATTTCTTTTTTGGGCTTTCTGAAGAGGAGGTTCGGTCCGCCATTGTGAGCGCCGCCAGACGATCCCTTGGGGTTCTGAGGGATATTCTATCGATATCTATGAATCTAAGCAAGTTTTAGGTCTTATCATGAGCTAGGTCAAACGTGTTTGTAGACTAACCTTTCTAAGGGAGTATTTTATGTCCAAAAGCGTAATATTAGGAGCTTTGGTAGAGATGGTTAGGTCTCAGTGCTAAAATGTTTTATCCCTATCAGTGCATATATTACATTACGTTTCCTAGATTATTGTATTGGATTTATGGCCCAGTGCGAGATTTGCACCGACGGCTCATGTTGATCTGTCTCGAAATGTAGCTCGAAGTATTAATTTTTATGGTCTAATCGAATATCCAAGCATAAACCTCGTGCCTATGCATCTAGTTGGGTGGCATTACTACGACCTAGGCTCACATTCGGCACGTTCTGCCTGTGAAAAATAGCTAAGTTGTCTTGTATGCAGATTTGAGGCTTACTGAATACCACTACAGCTCTCTCGAAAAACAATTTTTCGTGGTAGATACTTTTATGGTACCACCCAGCTAAGAAGTATAGGCTATGCGGGCTATAACGTATGCCAGGCCGCGAATTCAGAAATTATAGACATCCCTCCTGATCAGGGAGAGATCCGCAGGTTGTCGTACAAAGCAGTATCAAAAGCATTTACAGCGAGCGCCCTTTCTCTTACCCATGAAAAGGGATCGATTATGACATCATGCTTGAAAGGCCGGACTGGCCTCGAGATCGCAGGGGATTTACTCTCTCGGTGCCAGCGGGAGATCCCACTACCACGTGGCTCCGTATGGGCTTCGAGACTATCACAGCTGGGCTATCGTAGACAAATGATGGGCATGCATTTTCACAGGCATTTTTTGTTAGCCAACCGTGTGCCAGATGTGTAGGCAGAAAGCCAGGTGGTCCCCGCAAATCTAAAGTCCATTATAGCAAAATCCAAGGATGTAGAGGTGAGATAAGGGGTGAACCACTGAAGAGATATGCCTCAGCGTTCAAGAGGGAAGAATTGAAGTGATGAGGATTCTGGATGACTGGTAGTAGCACTGCGACGGAGATGGCTCTCCGTTATCAAGGGAGGGGATGGACCCAGTTGCCCTGAGAGACAGACCGTCTACCGGCCTCCCAGTTGGCTGTGCAATCAGCAACAGCTCACAGGCTGCGCCCACCCCAACTTCAATCACGCTTCGCACCCATCAACATCTCATCCATCCATTGACAGACGCATCTCCAATTCAGAGCGAAGTCAACATGGCGGAGTCGAACCCCCTCCAGCTGGTCTCAGACCGTATTCCTCTCGCTGGGAGATCACCAGACGCACCGTTGCCAGCAGCCGTTGCGACCTGCAATCCTCTCGCTGGAAAATCACCGGATGCGCCATCGCCACGAGTAGTCCTGGCTCACGATCTCCTTGAGATAGCACCAAAAGCACCTTTGCCGGTCCCAGTACAAAGCCATAGTCTCCCCGCTGAGAAGTCGGCAGACGCACCATTTCTCCTACTAAAGACACCACTATTGGCACCAGTCTCGGTCGGTAACACCCATAACGGAGAGTCGTCGGAAACACCGTCGCTGCTACTAGCCTCAGCCTATCGCCACATTACTGTTAAATCACCAGAGACGTCGCCAGCAACGGTACCGATGCGTGGTCCCCTCCCTAAGAAATCGCCAGAGGCGCCATCGCTAGTATTAGGACCAGGGCATCGTTCCGTCGGTGGTAAGTCGCTCCCCGGGTCCCAATCTTCCACCGGAAGACCCATCCAAAGGCCTTTGTCGAAAACACCGCGAAATGTTATAGTCAGTGATCGCGTGCTGTCCGGCCGAGTCCAAAAGCCAAGCCGGAGGGCTGGTAAACCTCCAGCCCGCAAAAGGCCTCAAGAAATCATCAAAGTCACCTCCAATACCCCCTCGGTCTTTAACAAAACTCGAACGTTTCCGTGGGGCGCCACCCAATTTACCTATCCCAATGGCTCTATTGGTGGTGCAGAATTGGCGGATGAGCCACTTGAAACAGAATCCTATTGTGACATCTTCGTCGAAGCTGTCACAATAGAACAGTTTAAGATAGTTGCACTTGTCGGCAACGATATCAAAAACCTTTTCCCTGGCGCGAATGAGGGCTACTGGAGGGGTATCCTTAAATGGTTTCAGATTTTCGAGCAGACAGCAGGTCTAGATCGTACCAATGAAAAGGCCAACGCTGAGTACTACAACGCCCAGTTGAATCTTATCCGAGGGATATACCCAACTCTTGAAAAGTCAATTACCGGGTACAAATTCATCCACAAAAGGCTTGGGAATAACAGGTTCGAAAACAAAGAGTTCAGTTCTCTTCACGGTCAGATGTGGGCCTTATCTTACCATACCGAGAACTTATCTTCTCTCCGACTTCAATACTTACGCAGATCTAGCACTTTGAGACGTTTTCATTTCGCTCTCAGCCAAACTGCGCTTCCTTTGGTCAAATGTTCAATCCCCGGGCTTCTCAAAATGTCCCAGCTTGCATACTGTACCGCGGCAGACCTCCAACGTTTAATTGACATGATCCTCGAAGTCAGGAAGTTCATAGTTGAAAATCTTGTCGCACCATCAGAGGAACAACGAAAGTTTTTTGCCGGTATGGCAAAGTACAAAATGATGGCACGTAAAGGGTTGATGGCCATGTTCGAACCGGACGCCTCGATAAGCGATCCTGAAAAACCACAGATCGTCGTATCTCCAGTCAAGGTCATGACGCTCCCGACATAAACAGCGAGGCCTAGCTTTTGTTTAGGAAGAGTTGGAAACGGTGAACCCCCGTTTTTGGGGCTTTCGACCTAAGTGATAGTCGTCGACGGTTAGGTCAGTCAATATTACATGGAAGAAGCCGTCATACGGCTGCAATGCTTAGACCTACCTATGAACCTATCTTGCTGTTTTTCCGTTTTAATTAGCTTCTGTTCCTGTACTTAGCTAAGCATAGCGCTGTCTTAATGACAGGCCATTATGCCTTTTATGCAGCGGCCCTGGGATAGTGTGATTTTTATGACAGACTTTAGAAACCTTGAGTTTCGAGAAAAGAAAAAAATAAAGCCGAAATAAACAATAAAATACAGGAGGTTCAGGATCCCTACCAGAACATAGCATAAGTGCGAGACTATAAACATAAGTAGGGGAATACATACCTAAGCAGCCGACAGAGAACGCGTTACCAAGCCGGATTAGATATTTCTCCCATTCTCATACCATGCCACGCTACTATCGAGGTTTACCACGAAGGGAGACTCCCAGGCTATATCGGAACTTAATTATAGGTATATAAATGTGGCGTTCCACGCTTCCATACTATGGCTCTCTAATTGCCGGCTATAGACTACGTCATACCTTATGGCGCCCATTCTAATCAAAAAAGTGTATGGCAATGCGGTTATAGTACAGCCTCAAGCCCTGTTACTTAAAAGCGAATCCCCATTTAGAATGCAATAACTTGATCGAGCGCAAAAGCTAGGGGCTCCTCTCTTGGACCCGTGAAAAAGGGCCTAAAGCTCCGTGGAGGTTAGTAGACAAGGCCAAGAATTAAGCATTGTCATGTAGAATGCGAGTTTCCTGCTTGATGTTGTATATTCGTAGAGGAGATTAATTCTATGGAGTACGAAAATTCTAGAACCTAAAATTTTCAGATAACTCCCAGTTAGCGTCAGTTCAACGCCGTCGGATCTATGAAACAAAGTCAATTCAAGGTTGTGACTTCGCGACTTGCCACCAACGATTTGCTATATCATTGAACTTGACAAATATGACAAAAACAGCTTTCGAAATTTTTTGGGGGGTTCTTTTGTTTAACGATGAAACTTCAAATTGGTTGCATTTTATACGTTGCGCACGTTGGCTTCATGCGCTAGTACTGGGATACTCCTCAAACCAAAAGTTGGTTGCATGCTGCGCGCTGTATGGCGGCACTCCAAACAATGTGTTATATCAGTTGGACCCGCGGTACCTGGTAAAACATACGTCGTAAGCATTAAGCTTAGGTAGATTAACCCTGCCGAAGCGATAACATTTCAGAAAGGTTTAAGGACCCCGGCTATTTCGAACCATTGTGGTAATTTGCAAATTCGGTGAAGTGCGTTTAAAGTAGCAACCCCAATATGTTTCAATGCCCGAATAGACAGGCCTAGGTAACCCCAACAGATCAATGCGGGATGGACGTCCGAAGGCATATTAATGCAATAGAGCTCCCAGGAAATGTCTAGACCCTTGATCAGACCCAGGAAGTTGATTATGTGATATAGTTTCATAGTATCGAGGGGAACTATGTGGCTACCCCATGCATGAAATTTCACACCGCAGAATGTATCGTTGGTAAATAATATATATATAGTGCCTTTTGTGGACACGTCTTTGGACTCTCAAATCCAACAGTGTAGTATTACCGTGGTACGTAGATCTAGATATATATGACCGCCACTGGTTAAATTATACCAGTACACTGACTATATAACCCAACAACAAACGGGGTTGAAAATTTAAGGCCTGGCAAATTTGCAAAGCTTAAAGCTTCACATCTCCGACGGGTGTTTGATCTACCACTGGATGTCGCCTTCACAAAGCCTTTATTATCTTATTAATGCTTGACCCAAATGCTGTGCCACAATATGTAGTTAAAACAAATAAGGAGCTTACCTCGCGGGATTTATCAATCAACTATCAATATGGAAGACCCTGGCGATCATATAAATGCGCCGCCCATCTATTGCGCTTCTGGTGCCTAAATCCTCGTATTGCTATAGTGCTACTAGCCTTACGCCCACGCCTAGAATTAACTAGAGGCGCCGGAATATACCAATACATGTGAGTAGGATACATTATCACAGGTTTTTGTGCTCTTGCTATAGAGTATAACTTGGAAAGCTGGCAATCCAGCTTGTCCAGTATTGAGACTGAACTTGGAATTCGGAGAGTCTTGCTAGGCCTGAAATTAATAATATATTCCTTTAGATATACTTAGCTTCGCGGCTGTATGCATAGACCGCTTTTCACACTACCGAATTTCGATAAGGCCACCCATCTGGGGGCAAATCTGGAATATATATAAAGATGGTTCTCCTTCGAGCTATTTTGGTATTATTGGGCACACGATGCCTCTGGACAGTCGATTCCGCACCTGTGGGAGATACCAAGAATGAGGTGACGGTATCAGGCAGTGAAAATCAATTATATATTTCTCAAACCGGCGTTCAATGCCGGACACCACTCGAAATTCAAGATGAAATTTCCTTACAAAATGGATTAGAGCTCCCATTCGAACCCCCAAAGCAAGATATTGCAACAAACAGGGATCTTATCCTGGAAGATATCTTAAGACGTTTAACGGAAAGGTATTGTGAATCTGGTGAGTAATTTCTTTTCCAGAAGCTAGAAGTTCCGAGAGGGCCTAAGATATATTTGATTAAACTGGATAGGTACAGGTTACCCCGTAGAAGACAGAGGAGCCATCCTCCAACCACATAAATTGAATCATAAATATGGTAATATATCCCTTTTTCGTAAGCTTACTATAGTGGTGAATGCTGAAATGTTTGATCAGGTTGCCTGTGTTTCAAACCAAAGATACAAAAAGATGAAGTTGAATTCCCTAGCCTCAGGGTTCAGATCGACTTGGATGGGAACCGTCCGAAATTAGATACGAGACTTTGTGGCCGTCGAATCGATGAAGAATTTCCAGAGACTAGGGCCTCCAAGGCCGATTCTGTTTGTCAATGGTATTTAATGTACACCGGTGACACGACGCCTGAGGCTGTGGAGAAGGACGCAGGGGTATCTAAAACACCCATATCCCAATTGCAAAATACTTCGGAAGCGGCAGAGAAGCCCCCAGAGCCATCGGCTTCGTCAGGGACCTCCAGTTCGAAGGTAAAACGGAACAATATTTCCCTTCCTGCAAGCTCGAATACCACAGCTATCACCCCCGAGACGCCGCAACCGGCCCCTCCCACTGTATTAGCAGCGGATACTTTTCAAAATCGAACAATCTTGAACCCTTCGTCCGAAATCTCGAATAAGTCTTCCGTTTTGGAGTCTAGAGTAGATAGACCCCGTACGCCCGGGAGCGCGCCCGGTGGTATCGAAACCTTTTTTGCTAGTACTGTAAGGGTAAAATGCGAAGACCCGGATACTATTTTGGAATTTTTCACACCTTCATATTACAAGGGGGCAAAGGAATTGAGTAACTACCCCAACTGGGATGTGGAAGTTGCGGGAAGCAGTCGTGAAGACGTAATTTCCCTCATCGAAAAGCAGATATTCGATTGTAGTGCCTGCCACTGTGAGACTGTACAGGATGATTTGGGCCGACAATCTTTGAAAATGGTTCAAGGTACAGCCGGCGTTCTCGCAAACATAACTCCCGAGAATTGTGGAACAGCACAGCAAGTAGAGTGGTGTAAAAACATACTAGGTATGTAATAATCCAAATCAATCTTTTTGCTGAAACAAAACTTGTAGGGTTCTAGGGAATAACTAACGTGGTTGCCGGCCACGGCGCCGGGGGTCGGATTATTTAGGATGCTACTGCCAGGAAGATGCAGACGTGGTCAGGACCGCTCCGATATCCCACGTTAACACACTACCACCCCCTCCAAGGCCCCCGGTCGATGTTAGCGAATATGTCGGGCTCACCGCAACCAATATCATTAACGGGGCCGCTGCGGCCCCGCCTCTTCCACCCCGAAGGCTTGGAAATGACTTGTTGTCCGCGGAACCTGGCGATTCAGATCTCCCTCCATACGCACTATTCGATCCTTTCCCTGAAGAAGACACACCAGACGATCCTCCCCCTAGCTACTTCCCAATCAACGCTCTCATCCCCCCGGCGCCGGGAACCATCGCTATCCCCGACCCTCAAGAGCCTCAAAATCCTGTGTTACTCGAAGGACCAGGACCTGGCGATGAGGGTGTCCCTGTATACTCACTAAACGATCCTCTCGTCCCCCAACCGCTCCCACTTCCTCCACCTGACTATACACGTCGGGATCCAAGAGCGGCAGGCAGGCGCGCTCGTTTCTGGAACGGCGTGGTGGCAGGCGCGGGATTCTTGATCGATAGATTTCCCGGGGGTCGGGGGCGAAATCGATTCCGTGGAGGAGGGGGAAGTGGACACAGAAACTTGGAAAAGAGAGATATAGAGGTGGAATATAACGGCGACCGATTCAAGAAAGATAATGGGCTTAACGCTCCCCTATGATAATAGTATAATATCGCTGGAGTCTAATCTAAAGGACGAAATATATAGATTCAATGCCCTCAAAAATGTGAAAAAAAAAAAAAAAAAAAAAAACTATTTTGGTATCCTCAAAGGCTTATGCGAGGATTAAAATCTTTAGTTTGTTCGTATTCGCCTAGGCGTGGACTTGGGCCAATGCGATGAGAAATTTAATTTCGATACATGTATTTTAGAAGGTGGCCAATCTTGAACTAACTATACGTCTATAGGTCTAGCGAGGCCGAAAGTTACGCTAAAGAGCTTGCCGCGGAGTCCGGCTCGTGTGAACTTAAGCGCTTAGAGATTATCTTCAAGACAAATATCGTTAATCAAACATTCAGCCTCAACGTCAAGGTTCGAATTTTCCGCCTGTAAAGCGCGGGCAGGTATTTCGTCTTCAAGTTCCATAGATGCCTGGCGGGGCCTTCCACTTCCTTCGCTACCAGGCACCCCGCTGTCGGATCGTGCATATCGTCCATTGCCTAAGATGTTACTTTCGTAGTCAGCGCTCTGAGGGGCAGATAGCCGTGATTCTGCAACTGAGTGGTTTATTTCCGATATTTCCGCGTTTTGGTTCCTTGCTGCTGGGATATCTGCCAAAGCCTGGTTCCAGATCCCGCGATTCTCTCCGGTAAATATTTGGTATACCAAAGGAATCATAGACTGGTACATAGCGGGGTTTTCTTCTCTTGAAGCTGCTAAGGCTCTGAGCGACTCTGCTTCACGTCCTCGGTCTATCGCTAGCCCTAGCGCTTCAAGCTCCTCGTTGGTGTACCTATTTCGTAATCCTTGGGGTATAGGAACGTATGACCCAGTTGCAATCACATCGTCTCGGAGCTCTGCCAATTGCTGCACGAGATATACCCAGGCATTTGGATATGTGCGTTCAAAGAGATACATTTCTTCAAACGGGTCTAGTTCACTGTCTCCTTGTGAGTCGAGGTTATCGCTTCGAGCTCGCTCTATTTCCACTTCCTCGTTTATAGATTCCAACATCGGCTGGTTGTTGATCCTCAAAGGACCAATAGACTCCGAGTGCAGCCTTCGAGGAGCGCCTGGCTCTCCCATAGACCCGGCTTCCATAGACGCCAGCGACTGGGACCCAGAGTTATATTCCGCCTCTTCGCTTCCAAGGGGTATATAAGGGATCGAGAATTCAAGATCGTCCCTAAGCATCTCCCATTCTTGCATTGCGTCAAAGTATCGACGAACCAACACATCGCCTTCATGGAGTACACCATACGCTCCCTCCAAGTTTTCAACAAATCGTGCCAACTGTGTCCCATAACGGACCTCCGAAAAGTGTGTAATCCTACCATTGATAGTATAGTACATCTGTTGCGAATCCGGGAGCTCATACCAATGAGCAATAAAGACAATGTCCGCAACGTTGCACGGAGAATGCCCAGGACTTCCCGGTGAAGCTCCGTTATCGAAAAAAGCCATCAATTCTGGTGGATTAGTGTCGTCTGGCGGTACGCGCACAATAACTTCTTCAACATAGTCGCTAGGGTTCGGTGGGATCGCTGTACAGCCTCCGCCGGGGTTATATCGGTTCCAGATCATATTATCAGGGTTGAAGTTGTCTATGTCCGGGTCTAATCGTTCAGCGAACGCCATTTCGTAGGCAGACGCCGCTGAGGCGATGAATAGGAGGTGAACTATCGTGTTATACATCCTTTTATGCCTCGTAACTGGGGGACATCCAACTAAAGTTTCAATGTTGAGCTTGTGATGCCTCTTGATATCAATTGAGATAGTGATAAAGATCTTATAAATTTGTAAGATATAGCTCCGTGACGTTGTAACCCGTAGCGCTGTTTAAAATTAAAGTATTGACCTATTATTAGGTAACTATATACGTATAGGCAGAATAGTCAAAATATCCCTACTACAACGTTGTTTTTGTGTAGAGGTCCCATAAGGAGCACACGAGTATATTGCACCCGCATGCAGAGGTACGTAGATTCGCCAATGCTCCGTGTTCGGGGCTTCCCACATGCCCACAATCCCAGCAATAAGATGATGATCCTACTGACAAGCATGACTAAATTTATAAAGTTCATACCGCGCAGTATTGATCGGTTTAAATAAACAGAACCAACGATACAGCACCGCTGCCGGCATTCATGGCCTGTTTGTATCGTTTATTGAGCAATTGAGCTCTTTAAATTTTATTACACAATTCTATGACCCTTCTTGGCCACTACTGGCCTGTCACGCTAGCTTAGTCAACCTTGTAATATTTTGACATTAATATAAACTTCAAAGCTAAACTTAAATTGTAAAATATGGAACAATGTTACACAGAAATCCTATCGCCAGTCAGGTGTGAGAAACAAAAAAGATAAATTAACTTTGCTATGATTTTCGGACCGGCGTAAAGACCTAAGTTGGGCACGCAGACTGAACTTGACTGGCATGTCAGCTATGCGAACCTCAAACAATAAACTAGATTCAACCGCTCCCAGAGCCCCAAACATGCCCACAATCGCCGTGTTAGCTATCTGGTAGTTTTAGGGAGTCTTTTAAGTTGAAAAAAGGTAGCCAAAGGGCCTAGCTATATCAGACAGCAGGACCCACACTTCTTAGGAAAGCCGCCAACCAACCAACTACCACACTTGGCCTCAGATTTCAAACAATCCCATCTAGGTGTGACGAATATTCTACGCTAGCAGCCTTTTCCTAGAAAAACTTGATCTCCCTAATCAACGGTGGGCCCAAACTTTTCCTTGAGCCTTTGAAACTTCGTCTCGGCTTTCCAAACAGCTCCTCTAAAAGCTGTGACCATGTTCTCCAATCTCCTAACATTAATCAAATCATCTTCAATGCCCTTATACACTCTTTGTATCTCACGGTTGAACTTGTGATACTCCTTCATCGCCTCCAATTCTTCTTCAGATGCTTCCCAATAGTCCTCCTGACAATTGCTGAAAAGGTAGTTTGCCCAATTATCCCTATAAGCAACCAGCGCTTGCCAAACCACATCGACTTTGGATTTGTTCATGACAGGAACATAAGCCAATTTATTCAACCTCTCGAGGTGGATCTGGCATTCTCGGATTTCTAGTTCCCAATCAAAAAACAACGTGCTGCAAGGGGTGACTTTGAAACCCTCGATCACGAAACTCTGTCCTGGTTCGTCATTTGGCCCACGGAGAGGTTTGCCGCTATACGCCTCACACATTTGGAAGATGGCGTCGTCAAGGCTACAGAAAATAACCTCTGTTTCCCGCAGGTTATCCTCAATCCAATCCTTTCGATTTCCAGAAAGTGCAGCAGCCGCACATATCGAATTGAAGTATACCAAGACGTCGGATGGCCGGCTGGGTAGGTGTAGGATATCAGGGTAATACCCCATATCGAATGTTGGAATGATTTCATCCTTGAATACAGGCATGCGGTTGGTAGTGCCCTCGACTGGATTGAAGGGTGGTAAACAGTGTGCTAGTTGGGGTTGGGAGTATGATACTACGTGTACTGGAGACCCATGCACAGGATCGTAGTAAATGATTGGTGGTGGAAATGGGTGATGAGTACCAAAATACGATTGTTTTTGGGCTTTATAGAGTGGTCGCATCTCCCCATTGGGCGTGAATAGTATTTTGGAATCGCTACCATTATGCTGTAAGATGTCTGCATCCAGATTTGAGGACGAGCAATGACTCGTGAACCCTTTTGGCAGTCGCTGCTGAGGGATACTGTTTTCATAAGACTGTGTGGAGCTTGGGTAGGTACTGGAATCTTCGCGGATATGATATTCAGACTGCGCTCTTGGGGGGACAATCTCGACTGGCGATGAGGTAGAGTAATCTAAATATGAAGCTGTAGAATCGGAAGATGGCCTGAAGGTGCGATTTTTAGGTTCGCCGAATCTGCTGTACCCAGTCCTGTAGACACCCTGAGTACTAGGTGAAATTGGAACGGTGAATGCTGTTGTTGCTATTCTAGGGATGTTCTCCCATGTGGCCGGGTGTTCTTGAATAAATGCTTGGCCAACAGCGGCTGCCATGAAGGGATTCTGTTGGAGGGCCTCTTCGATCATGATATTCGGGGGAAGGGGATATTCCGGGTCGAAGACCCTGCTGTATGGTCCAACGGCTGCCATAGTAGTTTCGAGGGCTGTGAACATCCGTGATTTCAGGGCCGGGATAACGATGATGTATAAAATATAAAAGGAGCTTTGGGCGCTCTAGTGGCTGCTAGTAATCGATCAGAGACAACCCTACCGGCGTACCAGTCCATGATTTATGCTCAATAGATGGTTGATTGAGGCCGGGTTATCACCCCCAAATCCCGCCGATCCTCAGCAGATTGGGGGTTTTCCTCTTTAGGAGGCATAAATACCACGCTTGTTGGTTTAATTAACTCTCTACCACTGTCTAATGTTCATATGCGAGATACGCAAGCAAGAAAGTGCAATGGCAGCAAGAGGGGAGATTTTATTTACGACTAATACTAGGTAAGCAGTAATCGAGCATCAATGCTAAAGCGACCAACATTACTAGCCTCGAATCCAGGTTACAACATTACATGCATAGAAGGAGAACAGTGTGCAGAGTTACAAGTTAGAAATGAAAAACAAACAAGTTTTGTGCGCACTAACAACTAGTCTGTGGAGAAGAAACACTGGCGGTACGGTTCGAATTGCAAGAAACAAATGAGATTTCGAATATTTAAAAAAAAAAGCGTCTGAGAACGAGGGTAAAAGGGATGCAAACATATTTCGCAATAGTAGAGGTAAGTTGAAAATTATAAAGTAAAAATGAAGAAAGGAAAGGGAAAAAGGGGGCTGTGTTCTGATCATATTGGTGCACACGGAAGGTGTTCAACAATAGTATAATATAGATATCATAGTTCGATTGCAAATGGCGCGGTCCGTTCTTCGAGAACGAAAAGCGCATAAACGAACCGGACTATATTCGTTTATCACTGGCTCAACTTTTTTGTATTCCTAACCAGTCCAATATAGACAATGGAAACCCAAATCTCGCTACCAAGGTCATAATCAATTAGCCTAGAATCCAAATGGACTTTATGCTTTGTTACAGGCCCATTGTCCGATTTCGAAACACGAAGTTCAAGATAATGGTCCCGCTCGTTACTGACAAGTGATAGTAGGTGGTCGTCCTTGAAGTGTTTCGTGTATAGGACTGCGAGCTTTCTGATTGCGGTTGATTCGACGATAGATACCTTGTTACTAGTGGGTAGATTGGCTGCTGCACGATTTGGTGGCGGGACGAAGTAGATGTACACGCAAGGAGCGGCGCCTCGCTTCTGGCCAGGATTCACAACCTTGTGCGCGGAACCGGGTCTCGGAGGAAATTTCATTGGCGAGCCTACTGGTTGGGGAGCAGTAGCTATCTTCTTGACAGGGGGTGCTTCAGTAGGCCTTGGTGAATTGACAAAAGCAGAAGTTGTGCCAGAGTCTGCGATAGTTTGCTTGGCCGGCGCTGCCGCAATCATGGCCCAGACCGGTTTTGTTGGTTTAGGCGTATCGACATATTCTGGTTGTTTAGGCTTTGGTGGGCCCCATTCTAATACAATGTTAGCCCAGGTGCCTACTATTTGGGGATTGGGCTAAGATTGCTCACCATCATCCCCTTCAATATCTCGAGCGACATGCCCTCGGTCATCCCACTGGTTGTCTACACCAGACGGCTGGTTAGTTGACCAATCATCCCACCCAGCCCCATTCGAGGCAGCTTGAGGATCCTCTTCCGGAGAGGTAGTACCCCAGCAGTCTCCTTCCGGTTTGAAGTTTCCACCCCCACTAGCTTCCTCCGTCATGGGAACCGCTGTTTCTTCATCCCACTTAAAGTCGTCGTGAGGCGGTTTTCGGAAGCTTGTGTCGCTGGCTGGTTGAAATTCCACACCTGACATGAGCACAGCTAGCATTTCGGCTGAAGATGTGTTTGCACTAGTAGCTACTTCCTGTATCTCCTCTCCGACTATCCCAATACTCCCGCCATTGCCTTGGTCTCCCAGCCCTTCCATTCCTACGATCGGCGTTTCAATATATTCTCTTTCCACGATTGGAGGTCCGGGTGGTTCTAAAGCCTCTTCCTTGAGTTCTAGAATCTCGCTTTTTAATAAGTTACTCTCATTGTCTATGTCGTCATCGGAGAGAATCGAGAGCGCACGGGGACTTGTATCCGCACGCTGGATATCGCTGACAGCTGGGATTGGAGTACTTGTTTCGCTTACGGGGAGGCTAGCTCTCCTATACGGTGTCGATTCCTCGTGCTTCAACTCAGGTTGGGGACGAGACCATTCAGGCCCTACGACCACATCCGAGGCCGAGACATTTTCGACGTCTTGATGGGATGGGGATTGTTGAAGTGCCTGTCCCTCCGTTTGGGTAATTTCTTCGGGTGCTTCATAGTATATACGATTATCTACTTCCTCCTCCTCCTCTCGATGCCTTTGGATTTCCTTGCTCTCAGGTACGGACATTTCCTCCCTATCCGGGATCTCTTCAACCTCCCCTGTCGCTCCCGCCACGCCACCTCCCCACCCGCCGCCGGTACCCTCGTCTTCATGTGAAGACATTGGTTTATCGGGCTTTGGAGCAGCGATCATATCTAGTTCCCGTGGTGGAGGCTTAATGATTGGTATAGCCATAGATCGTTTACCGCTAACATAAGGTGGCTGGAAAATAGGATCTTTTGTCTCTCTTGACGGTGTTAAAGGTTGGGTCATGCCGCCAGGCCTGAACTCTGTCGCCGATGCACTCATGCCGCTATTTTTGAATTTCTCGTGCCATAATCGGAACTTCGTGGGCAGCCTAGAGGTACTAGAAGGTGGTGTTTGCGGCCGTGGGTTTTCTTCGCCTTCGAATCCTGTATTCGCTTTCATATTACTCTCGAGGGAAGAGGCAAACGGACTAGCCGGGATATATTTAGCTATTGGGGCGTCAGAACGAGAATGGGAATGCTCTCTCGACTCGAAGCCGAAATGCTGTTGAACCATTGGCTCCTTTACTTGCATGTCCAATAGATCGCCAGCGACTTCATCCTGGTCAACCTGGGACCTGCTCGCACCGACTGAGT
The DNA here is from genome assembly GCA_036872735.1 of Orbilia javanica. Classification (NCBI taxonomy): domain Eukaryota; kingdom Fungi; phylum Ascomycota; class Orbiliomycetes; order Orbiliales; family Orbiliaceae; genus Orbilia; species Orbilia javanica. The sequence continues at coordinate 1,541,800 of JAVHNR010000008.1, forward strand.
TTCCGCCGCTGACTCCCATCGGCCGGAGCAAGGGAACAGGCTCGTCTTGTTGTCCATCCGGCAGAGTGTCGACTGTGATTTCCATGCCTTCATGTATGAGGTCCTCATAGTCGTCTGGGCGGATGATGCAACCCGAAACATCGACTAACTGCCACTGACCCAAGAGTAACAGCTCCTCAAACACTTGAAACGGTGGTCTCGTAGGGTTGGCATTTATCACAAATCTAATTTGTGGATGCGGCAAGGACGCAATATATTCCAACAGTCGCTGCATAAGCATAATGGTTAGTAAGGTTTGATAGGGCATAAGTCCAACAGATTTACCAAATTTAACAATTTATGGCATATATAGAAAACATACGCTTAGCGTTTGAACTCGCCGGAACGGCGTTACATATGCTCTTGTGGAAGGGTTAATAAAAACCGTGATTTTTCTTGGGCCGTCACTATAAAAATTATATTGACCCCTGTCCCTTTCATGGACATGGCCACGGCCACGCGAGATGCCCTATTACAATGTCAGTTTGCTGGATTTTTGCATTTTCAAACAACAATTGATTAGCAAGATTGCGACGAACCCGACCGAATGCCATGCTACATCTTGAACAAATATGTCCCGCTGACGGGATATCTTGGCCCAGATGAGACATTGAACCTAATTTTCGAAGCCTGTCTACTCGTGTAGGAGGCGTTTCCCGGCGGTTGTCGGGGATTCGAAGTAGGTCTTAATTTTTCGCGAACTGAGTTACCGATTAGAACGAATCGAACTGGCTGGCAACGGAACAGGCTAAAGCGGCATCATTGTAGAAAACACGTCGAAGGACAGGAAAGACGGCGAAGATTATATAGTCGTATATAAAGTATCGCAATGAAGAAACCAAGTATAGCGGCCCAAAAGTACGAGAAGGAAGTATCTATCCTTCGTAAAGAAATTTCAAATATTCTAAAGGTTTCCAGCAGGCGCTATCAAGCTTTAGAGCGCGCAAGACAGGATTAATTTATTTGGAGGCACAAGTGGGGCGTTTTTTTCAGGCAAGTTAACAAGCATCCCCGCAACAGCTAAGCCTCTTCTGATTGGATAACCCGGCAACAACACACGGTAGTGTGGTATTATGAAGACCAGTCAACAATATTACAATAAGCATATGAGCATTCTATTAAGATTGGGATATCATATGATGACTCCATTTAGAAAAGCCTGAGGATGCTGCTCTGAAAGTGAATGGAAAAAGGCAAACACTGCCTCCTACAAAAATAACCTGAAGACAGACGCATCGGCAAGAGTTCTGAAAAGCCAGAACTTCCATAGCATGGCTGCTAGCTATACTTTAGCTATAGCGCTAGCTGTTGCGTTGGGCTACAGCTGCATATCTGTCTACGGTGGTAGTTGATGCCACCACGGCAACTTATAATAAAATCAAGAACAAGTGCGAGCGAACTTCAGTCAGTGTATGATGGATCAAGTGCTTCGATATCGACGAGCGAAGAAGAAGATATAGGTGAGAGAATAAGAGCCCTGGGCGTGCCATGGCGCGAGATTGGTGAGGCAGTGTACGGAAGGGCGGCGGCGGCAGACTCAAGGCTTTCATCAAGCTCAGCGACTGAGAAACTCCTCTTCTTGAGCAGTGGCGTACTAGGGGAGTTTTTATGTGCTGGTTTCGAGCCCCCTTTCCTTCTACTGGATCTTTTAACGAGAAGTTTCCCGAAAGCTGCCTCCGCAAGGGCTTCGGTGACGATATCCAAAGTGACAGCTTTGCTGCTAGGGTTTGCTCCCGTGATCCCTGATGTAGATTCATTCGCAGGCCCGAGATACTTGTTAAGGATTTTTAGACCCCTGCGTTTAGGAACACTTGGGTTCTCAAGGGATGCGGAACCTGGGATCTTGTTAGTGGTGCCCTTGACATTGAGCCTCTCCAGCTCGTTTACCCAGTCTTCATTCAACCTGCGATTAAAGGATATTCATGAGGCTTAGTTTAAATATAACTATGCCTGCGAGAGTAATTGATTCATACCTGATCATAATGCTCCATGTCAGTCCACTAGTCCCATCCTTCAACACTTTGTATTTCCAGCTTTCAGGCAATCCATGTATCGTCCACATTAGTTCCTTCGCTTTTGATGCGACGCGACGTAGACTCGCATATCTCTTGAGAAAGGGTGCCATCTCTTCGTCGAGGCGAACCATGGCTACTTTGCTCAGATGAAGAACGTTTAGCATACTAGCATCCAGGAGATGCGAATCGGCAGCGATTTTGCCGGCCCTTTCTGCCGCTTTAGCGACTCGTTCTCGGTAGCTTTCTAAGTCTTTCGCTTTCTTTTCGCACACCTCGCGGATGGTCTCAAACTCTCGTTGAAGTGTGCAGAATTTGCCCCAGAACTCGGATGTCCAAGAATTCAAGAGGGTTTGTCTAGTGTTTAGGAGTGCGTTTCGTTTGCTTGCTGGTACTTCGAATACCATTTTTATGGGATATCCGCGGTCATCGGGGGCTTCAATTCCATTCTTGAGCTCCTGGATATAGTCGCCGAAGAAGGCAAAGATCTTGGTTCTTATTTTCGTGGCGCTGTCTTCTAATGGTTCCAGGCGGGCGGAGAATTCAAAGAGTTCGGCTTGCATCTGAGTGGAGAAATCTTCGAATGATTTCTGGATTGTGATAGGCATTTTGACTTGCTGCTGCTGAGAATTTGTGCATGTAGTAGGAGCTACTTTGATGCCGAGAAAGTTTAGGGCGAGAAAGAGTGATCAATTGTTCGTTTTGAGTGAATAAGGATCGAGATTTCGGGGCAATTGGCCAAATGAGTAGTGTCGGTGATGATTACGGTATTCGAAAATGTGGCAGGTGATGCCAGCGATGGATTAAGGATGTTGACAGGGCTTGTGAAAATGCCTAGTTACTGCTGTGAGGTAATGGTTGATGGAGACCCAGTTAGCTAGCTCTGGCGTAGAGGTTGATAGGTTGCCAAAAGAAGTAATTCCGCACGACCTAACGCTCCTATGAACACGGCCTAGATACCGTGGGGGTTTTGGGTACTTTTCTGGGACTACTTTCGAATATTAAAACATTTCAAAAAGAAATGTTTGGCTAAACCGTCTTATTGCGTTCCAAATTGTTATTTCTATAGATCTAGTGTTTTAGATTCCTTTCTTGCTATAAACTGTGATGATAAAGCCCAGTACTATTTACAATCCCACTAACTAGGTAAGACTATTGAACTAATGATCCGATATAAAAATCTTCCCAATCCATTGCGTCTTCGATATCATAATACCCAAAGTTCAAATTCATGGAATGTATCCATGACTCCTCATAGACTGTACAGCTCAAGTGGTATCCACATCCAACATTAATGAATTAGGATATCCTAGATTGGTAGATACCTATATACGCAAAGATGCATATACTGCTTAGTGAGACGCAACAACACAGGTTTGGCCTCACAACTTAGAATAGATCAAAATATCTAGTAGTGTACGGGGGCGAAACCGAAAAATGATCGATATCAATATATCGGGTAGGCCTTCCCAAGTATAGCAGTGTTTAGCGCGGAGGTGGATTGGGTTAATGCACTGCACCCCTTAATTGATCGGTATCGATTGCAATCTTTGGGCTTGTAAGCTTGCGACTTTGCTTCATTTTACCGCCCCAGTAGAACATGGAGACAAAAAGCATTCATGGCATGTTAACATATGTTTGGCGACCTTCGCGTCAACATCACAAGTTCAAGGCCGCCCAGCCCTGAATCGCGTCTTAGGCAATGACAAGGTTGCATTTCGTGCTGTTGTGATATTTTGTGTTTCCTGTCCGTTTCTTGTCCTTAGGCTTTTGTAAGAGGGATTCGCTTCCTGAATTTAGTTGTGATGCATATACAAACATGACCAACAGGCTAGCCCTGGAGCCGTTTTGTTCCTGCGAGAGTTATTCCCTAGAGACACCCAGTTAGGCTTTATAGCTTTGATCGCCAGTTAGCGTGTCTCATGCAAGCTTGTCTGGTCGCATCTTCTAAATCTAACTTACATTAGTACTGCATTGACATATATGCATAGACCCACTACAGCGAAAACGTCTATAGATCTGCTCCAAATATCGTTGCGATTTCGTTGTCCCATACTAAAACCGCCCTGCCAGCTTCCCATATTTGGTAATTTCGATGACCCAAATACGTCTAACCGAAAAACTTTTAATGAACAATATATCTTACGTAACGCCGATGGCGTCCGAAATGCGTCGTGACTGTTACCTCGAAAATAGAGACCCCGAGGCCTTTTACAGCCTTAATTGGACCAACATCGAAGCTTACTTTTGTGGAGAGGCAGATCAACTACTACTGGTGGGCGGAGACCCTATTAAGTATCACGATCAGCCCTTCGTGCTTTGTACCGAGCATGAGGCAGACAAAGCATTCGAAAGACTATTAGAAAGTTTTGAAAGGGATATCCAAAAAAAACTTAAAGTTCGTACATGCCGCCGCGTTATTGGTTTTAACACTAGAGCGAATGGCCTAGCACCAACCTTGAGTCGCCGAAGGCCAATTATAAGTGGATATGTTGCACCCGTACCGAAAGAGTGGCGATACGGGCGCATATTAACCCCTGAAGAATGCGACCAGCTTTCCAAATTAATACAGGGTATTCCTGACAGCCCAAATGGCACCCATCCATATATAGTTGCAGAATCAGTTGTTACTAAGAGTCCACCTCAGAGTAGACCCGTGCCAGCTCCACTGGTGGGAGTGGCTTCGAGTCAAGTTGTAGCCCGTTCAAAGCTGCCGCTCAGAAAGTCGTTTTACATGTACACTCAGCTGAAATTCAAGCGAGTAAAGCTAAACTTGCAACAACTAAAGTACTCTATTCGAAAACGAAGGTTTCGCACATAGCCACACTATCGCATCCATTTGGATATGCACGAAGTTCGTTAACTGGCACGCGGGGAATATAGGCGCCCTTAAATATAATTCTGGGCCAGCTTCTGACTACCATGGCGGGCTATGTTCAGTTCATAATATCAATATTTCTAATTAGTTAACCTTCATGTTTCTGAAGCCACACTATTGGTAGGTACCTACAAGCAGTCTGTTGTATGCGTATATACATGGCTAAAATCTGATGTCACGTTGGCCGGTGGTCGGTTATTACACCCCCAAATGCTTTAGGAAATTTAGAATGTTTAAGCTATAACTTCGCTTTCTTATATAATATTCAAACCGAAGACAAAGCATCCGCTACAACCCGACAGTCCGCCCGGCCACATGGGTCACCAGACCAGCCGGGGCTGGTCTCGTTGGCACCAGCCGCACCCAAGTTCAGCCGGGGCCGGAATCATTCGAGCCCCGGAACCCGCGTGTGTGGTATTGTGGCCGATTTGTGTGTTGTTGCGCAAGCGCCTACGTAAGGCAGAGTAGCCAAGCAGCAAACCCAAACGGGAACATCCCCTGCGGCCACTTTATTGAGAAACCATGTGTCAGCCAAACCTCATCACTACGTAGACCTCTTTCTTCCCACGACTTTTACGACATCACGACTTCTCTCCCTACCATGATTACTCGCATACACCACATAATTTTCATCCTCTAGTCCGTCATGTCGTCCCGCTTGCTACCTCCCGACTCTCCGGCTTCGTATACCGACGACTCGGACGACGACTTTCCGCTCGAAGAGCTCGATCCCACATCCCACCGGTTCAATCCTTCGACGTCAGCATCTCATGAACACTCATACAGACTCCCACGGCTGAGTCGGGAATCTCGAAGATCCTCTGAGCGCCGGCGCTCACCGTCATTTAGTTCTCGGATCGGACTGAAAAACCTTCGCCGGACACTTGGAGGCAGTCGATTCGACCCTAAAGACGAAGAAGAGGATTTGGAAGCGCTGATAGCTGGGCGTCGAAAATCTCTGGAGCCGGGAAAGCAGAGTGATGAAAGCCTACGGGCAGAAGATGTCGATACACCCCTCCTTCGGCCTGAATCTTCAAGCTCGACATCTCGCTTAAAGGCGCTTGGTGCTCCGACGAGCGGCCAGAGGGCAACAAAGAGCAAGGCAGCAGCTAGCTCGGATTCGAATAGAACGGTCGAATTGTCGTCGCCATCCTCTGCCTACCCACCGAATGTCATCTCCAACGCCAAGTACACGCCGGTGACCTTCCTGCCACTCACTCTCTACAATGAGTTCAAATATTTCTTCAACTTATATTTCCTGCTCGTCGCGCTCTCCCAAATCATTCCAAAGCTCAGAATCGGGTACATCAGCACGTATATTGTACCCTTGGCATTTGTTTTGATGGTTACGCTCGGAAAAGAAGCATACGACGATATCGCAAGGCGGAGAAGAGATGCAGAGGCAAATAGTGAGGAAGTTGAGTGTATGGTATTTACGGATATCTTGGCGGCGAACAAGAAGGGGAAGAAAAGGGCGCGGAGAGGTTCGTCAGGCAGTGGCCATGCCATCGCCATCGATGGAGATGATTCCGGAATTGTCAGCAGTATTGTTACCAAGAAGTCACGTGATCTGAAAGTCGGCGATATTCTCCACCTCAAAAAGGATCAGAGGGTTCCAGCCGACGTAGTTCTTTTGAAAACGGTGCCCGATATGTCATCGTCTGGTTTGGATGCATTGTCGGAGGACGATGGCCCAACAGGGGAAGCTTTCATCCGAACCGACCAGCTGGATGGCGAGACAGATTGGAAACTACGGCTGGCATCCCCATTGACGCAGAGCCTTTATGCGACACAACTTCAAAACATTACGATCACAGCCTCGCCACCTTCTAAGGCCGTCAATACTTTCGTCGGAACAATAGAGTACGCCGACCCGTCCGACCCCCACAACTTAAAATCCCTCCCTCTTTCAATTGATCACACTGCTTGGGCCAATACGGTCTTGGCGTCTTCCACCCCTACCCTCGCTGCTGTGATATATACTGGCACACAAACCCGGCAAGCTTTATCTACCTCAAAGTCGAGATCTAAAACAGGTCTCCTGGAAATCGAAATCAACACATTGACCAAGATTCTTTGCGCACTTACACTCACGATTTCAATACTGCTCGTTGTCCTTCATTATACATCCCCAAAAGACCCCACGAACAGTGAAAAACATAAAAAACTCAACAATATGCCCTGGTACATTGCTATCCTACGATTTTTGATCCTCTTCAGTACGATTATACCCATTAGTTTGCGTGTGAATTTAGACATGGGAAAGAGTGTTTATGCATGGTTTATCGAGCGAGATAAGGGGATCGAAGGAACCGTTGTCCGGACGAGTACGATCCCTGAGGAGTTAGGGAGGGTAGAGTACTTGCTGACTGACAAGACTGGTACTCTGACACAAAACGGTAAGTCTAACGTGATCGCAATACAATAACCGTTGCTCATACTGGGGTACAGATATGGAATTGAAGAAGGTTCATGTCGGCACAGTTTCATATGCTGGTGAGGCCATGGACGAAGTCGCTAGCTACATACGCCATGCATTCCTTGAGCAACAGCAAAATACCCCCATCGACCCATTCGCAGATCCCACCGAATCCGCCTCCCTCCAAACAGCACAAAGCCGTTCGCGACGAGAAATTGGCTCAAGAGTCCGAGATGTGGTTGTCGCACTAGCCTTGGCGCACAATGTCACGCCGACAACAGATGACGCAGGTGAAACAAGCTACCAAGCAGCATCGCCCGATGAGATCGCTATAGTTAAGTGGTGTGAAAGCGTTGGGCTTAAGCTCGTTCAGCGAGACAGGAAAAGTATCCAGCTTGCCGGTGAGACGGGGAAGATCGTGGTACGGGTCAAGATTTTGGATATTTTCCCTTTTACCTCAGAAGGGAAGAGAATGGGCGTCGTGGTGCGATTCTTAAACCCAGAAGACACATTCGATACCCCAAGTGGAGATATTTGGTTCTTCCAGAAAGGCGCGGATACAATAATGGCGAGGATCGTCGCGGCAAATGACTGGCTAGAGGAAGAATGCGGAAATATGGCTAGAGAAGGGTTGAGAACATTAGTCGTGGGGCGAAAGAAGCTTAGTGTTCAGCAATATGATGACTTTGCGAGCAAGTATAAAGCAGCAAGTTTAAACCTCAGCTCTAATCGAGATGCTGAGATGGGGAAGGTTGTCAGCGATATTTTGGAACAAGAGTTGGAGCTCTTAGGTGTAACTGGCGTAGAAGATAGGCTTCAATTGGATGTTAAGCCGAGTCTAGAGCTTCTTCGAAACGCAGGAATCAAGATCTGGATGCTGACTGGCGACAAGGTCGAGACTGCACGATGTGTCGGGGTGAGCGCCAAGCTAGTTGCAAGAGGGCAGTTCATTTACACCATTGAGAAACGTAGGTTGACCTTACCCCGATTAATAAATGGCCAGACTAACGATAAAATTAGTTAAACAAAAGGACTCTGCTTACGACTCTCTCGAGTTCTTAAAGAGCAAACCTGACAGTGCATTAATCATTGATGGAGAATCGCTGTCGCTGTTTCTTGATCACTACAAAGACCAATTCATTTCTGTCGCCACTCGTCTCCCAGCCGTTATTGCCTGTCGATGTTCCCCAACCCAAAAGGCTGATGTTGCAACCTTGATTCGTACTTATACGAAAAAGAGGATTTGCTGTATTGGAGACGGTGGCAACGATGTTAGTATGATCCAAGCAGCGGACGTCGGTGTCGGCATCGTGGGGAAAGAAGGCCGGCAAGCTAGCTTAGCTGCTGACTTCAGCATCCTTCAATTCAAAAACCTCGTTAAATTGTTGGTATGGCACGGAAGATGCAGCTACAAAAGAAGCGCCAAGCTAGCACAGTTCGTCATGCACAGAGGATTAGTTATCAGCGTCTGCCAGACTTTGTTCAGTATTGCCAGTCGATTCGAGCCAATCGCACTCTACCAGGTTTGTTTGCACCATTCTAGCGACTAAAAACTACATACTGATATCCGTGCAGGGCTATTTACTCGTTGGCTACGCCACTATTTATACTATGTTTCCGGTTTTCTCCCTCGTTTTGGACCGTGATATCGATGAATCGCTTGCCAATCTCTACCCAGAGCTCTATAAAGAACTCACCTCGGGCCAATCACTCAGTTACAAAACTTTCTTTATTTGGGTCCTTGTATCAGTCTACCAAGGCAGTGTGATCCAGGGCATCAGTCAGCTCCTTGTTCACTTCAACTCCACCGACGCAGAAGACGTCTTGCAAGCCAAATTTTTGAGAATGGTTACAATAAGCTTCACAGCGTTAGTATTGAACGAACTGATTATGGTAGCGTTGGAGATTACCACCTGGTGTGTTTGGATGATTGTGGCAGAAGTCGGAACATTGATCGTTTTCTTTGCCAGTTGGCCTCTTATTCGAGATTTGTTAGATTTGGAGAGTGTTAAGAGTATTTGGTATTGGATTGAGGTTGCAGCGATTGTTGCGGTTGCTATCGGACCTGTGGCCGTAGGGAAAGCCGTGAGAGGTTGGTGGCGGCCGGAAAACTACCAGAAAGTTCAAGCCGTGTAAATATTTTGTTTTGCATTGCAGGTGTTTGGGTTCTGCTTTGTTTCCTTTCTGTTACTGGACTTTGAAAAGAGTTGATGGGGTGCCGAGTAGAAATCTAAAATCGATGCATAGGTGGTGAACGAGACATGCATCTATACCCTATAAATCCTGACCCTGTAGCGGGCTAGTCAAGCTCTGAGTTATATTACGAGGTAAACCCTGCTATTAAAAACTACTTAGGCACCCAGCTACCATGGCTTTCCGGAGAGATAAATCGTTATAGAAACATAAAATCATCATTTAAAAATTAGAAAAGATGCCTCGGGTGTGGGCAGTGCATAAGTGTGATAAATTACAACATGTGTGCAGCACAAGTGCGATAAATTAACACAATTGTGCTGGCCGTCCGCGCCAGAGGCACGATTCGACCAAGGTATACATCTCTGCCAAAAAAGGAAAGGAAAAAGAAAAAGGAAAGAGCTGTTTCAACTTGATTTGGCTGAAGACGGCTACAGCTATAAGTGCTGTTGTGCACCCCCAAGATACTCAATTAGTATACAGTCGTATTTTTGAGTGGCCTTCATATTGTAAACCGCTGATGATTATGTAAGCGAGACTCTAAATGGGTGAAATTCACAGGCTAAGATCCAAAACTTAGTTCGTTGGGTCCCCAGGCTACATATATATGCGAGCGACCGTGAGACCGAATTGACTAGTAGGCTCGATTAGTTAGTTGGTTGGCGTTAGCGACTGAAACCCAGTCGATTGACTATCGTGCACCTGGTTAACCCAGAAATTCAAGTATGCGACTTTTAATCGAAAATATATATCTGAATTGGGCCTTTGGACAGAGTTTTATACATATAAAATAAATGGTTTTAGATTTTTAGGGCAAAAGTTTAAATATAGAGACCCGAATGGCCCCAAAAAGAACTAGTTCTATTATAGATACATCTACAACGGCCCATGTCCACGCTTAGACTTCCTCTCCGACACAATAGTGGCCCAATCGACCACCAACCTCGATAGGGCATAATGTTTCATCTGATTAGCCCAGTCGTTCGCTAGCATCCTGTATTGTTTCCTCGAGGTCATGGTTATCGGGGCCCCGACGTTTGTTCTCGCCCAGGGAATGATATCGAACATTAATTTCCTTTCCTCAGTAACGAAGTTAGAGAACTCACACCATGATGGGTCAGATTTATGCATCGCCCTAGTGTGGTATAGCCAGTACTCTTTCGCATACACTAAAAATGGGTTCTTTTTAGATAGGCGTTCGATGATCGCTGTTTGGTGGTTCGAGTCGTCGATTAAATCTCTCAGGGTTTCAATATCTGTTGGTGGAGAGGAAACTCTAAGAGCTGAGACTATATCTGAGATATCTTCGATGCCGTCGGGATCGTCAGAGTCAGGGAATTCGATCTCTTGGTATTCTGACTTCTCTCGTTTTTTCTTCTCTTCTGTTGGGCGGGGTTTCTTCTCAGATTTTCCTTTCGCTACCTCGTTCTCCTCGGGTATGAATCGAAATTTATTTCGATGGAGATAGTCAATACAGCCACGGCCAATTTCGGGATGAGCCCGAGCCTCATCTAATATCCTATTTCCCATGAGGTACTCTTTGAAACTAGGGTGAACGAAGTAAATGCACGTCTTGCCTTTAACTTCTCTAGCAACAACAAGACCTCTGCAGACATCCAAAATTGATGTCGGGCTATAGGCTGGTAAATCATCTTCGGTTTCGATGTTCCATTCCAAATAATTTGAAAGTTCCTCCAGGGTAAGAGGTCGGGCGGCCACGCCAACAATGTTGAAAATTCTCTTGGCTTGTATTTTGTCACCTTGAGATTTTATGGTGTTGAGGATGAGATTGTAGGTGGGGATGATGTCTATAGGAAGGGTTTCGAGGAGAGTTAGAAGGTTGTCTTCATTTGTTGCGTAGCGGACTAAACTCAGATGAAGAGTGGCTAGAAGGAAACTTTGGAGGTTGTTAGTTTACCAAGTAGCGTGTGTAATATCCAATCGGAATCCAAGAGTGGCCACTCACTTTCCCCTAGCCTTGTCCGTTATAGCGGCTTTGATAATCGGAATCAAGTCCATTTTTTTCTCGAAGTTAAACAGCCCGCTAACTAGATTAATGTTAAGTTCATTCTCAATATACAACACCACATCTGTTTCCAACTGAGCAATCCCGTCCAATAAAACTCCTGGTCGGTGTAATGGCGGCCCATGTTTATTTGTCATTATAACCTTCAGCTGGATTTGCCACGACCACTTCTCGAACTTTTTGACCAACTCTTCTTCAGCAGCTGGTGACAGATTATCCGTTCCGTCAATGATGATGTACATACGATTATCACCATGACGAACCAATTGCTGCCGAAAGTTGATGATTGTTTTTATCACGGCGGCAATTTCTTCCGTGTTTAGGGGGTACTCGAAGTTGTAATATACGTGTCGGATGTGGTCGGTTGTGCGTAGGAGTTGTGATAGTAGTGATCTGAAAATGGTTTCGAGTTGCATGGACTCTGGGATTTCGGGCGTGCAGAAGAAATAGAAGACATGCTCTCTGCTGACATTTTGAAGCATTTTTATGAGGTAGGCGCTGAGAGAGGACTTCCCGCAACCAGCTGGTTGGTTAATTGTGCTTTAGTTTTAACTTCTATTCTATTTAGTTGATAGTAATAATGCGTGGTAACTTACGTGAGCCGTACAACCAAAGAAGGGGTTTCTTGGAGCCGTGTTTAGTTCGATCAAGGAAGGCAGGTAGTCCTGTTATAAAATCCATTGCCCTGGAGGGTCCCCCTTGGGAGTATCGTTGAAGCGAGGCCTCATGGTCGTATCCCGATATCCGGGTACAGAGGGAATCCACTATCTTAGCTGCAGGGTAAAACAAAACCGTAAGCGACTATATTCGAGCCGAAGCTGAAGTTTGAGGGCAGGGTATCGATCGTATCATACATACCTTGAAGGCTAGGGTCCGATTTCGAGCTGTCCAAAACCGTTTTCCAGTTCTTCGACACGCTATCGAGGTAGTACACAACAGGCTCTTGTCGGTACAGTGCTATCCGTTGTCGTTCCTGGTCATTGAAATTTCCGGATATCAAATGCGCCTCCGCGTCAAGATAAACCTTGAAGCTCTCTAAACCCTTCTTATTCTTGTCTATATCTACCTTTAATTTCTTCCAGAGATTCTTTAACGTTTTGGAATCTTTTTCGCTAAGGATTCTAAGGAGATCATGGCAGATCTCTAGCAAAACAAGGTGATAGTAGCAAACTATCTTCTGGATTCTTATGGACGCAGGAAATCTGTTGAGAATTGCATCTGTTTCTTCATACCCTGCGCCAAGCTCTTCCAATATCTCAACTATTTTTTTGAGGTGCTCAGTTGACGAAAGCGCCCTCTATAATTATAATACCAGAGCTTAGTAAACTTCTTGACATCCGCGCGAATTCATTCAATATTAGAAAGACTTGAGTCTCAGCCAGATCATACCGTAACCACAAGTTTGGTCGTCCCCCAAACAGCTTCCTCATGTTCTGGCGGGGCCATAATCGCAAACCGTGCCATGGTCAACACAAACGACTTTATGCGAGTGCCATATGCATATTTCGATCTCCCAACCGAAGTTCCGGCTGCTGCATTTGCCCTAGTTATTATTTCAGACGCTCCCGAAATCGTTGGCCTTGAATTAAAAAATCTTGCTTCTTGTGGTGTTATTAGAGCTGTGATATCGGCGAGTAGTGTCCATGGTGGATTGTCGCTGCGTGTGTTGATCTGGGGTTAGCGAGTGGCTATGCAATCTTCGGCAACTCTTCCGAGTCGGCCATGGGTGGGCTGACCTCACGTACAAGTTATCATGTAGGTATTGGGCCATTTTTAGATTTATACGTAGAAGATTGGTTTGCCGCTGACGTCACCTCCTCATGAAGGGATCAACTGCTACTTAAATTGTACTTGAAATGAAAAGAACCGCGATTTGAGTGTCGTGCGTTAACAAGCGTTCGAGTTCTGGGTGAAGACAACGGAATCGTAAGTGTTGCGTATGTTGTAAAATGGGAAGTAAAGACAAGCAGATGGCGCGATCTTGATCTCGACGGGAGCACCTGGAAATGCCGCTGCCTTTATATAACTCGAACTCTATTTAGATCTACGAAAGTGCAGCTGTGAAAGTGTCGGTGGCTATGACGGAGGTTTGAAGTTCCAAGAAATGCAATTGTCTAGGCTTTTTCTGGGCAGGCTGAATCATGGCCCTCGAATGTTGGACCAACACATTTTATCGTGTTGGATTTTGTATGCTGCGTTTTATTGCCTAAACGGGATGAATGACCGCAAGTGTCATAGGCCGAATTTGGTTCCACCACTGCACTGTGATGTATCTACAGGGAACGAGACGTATACTCACGGTTTTCTCAGGAGGGTGTCTCCCTAGTAGCAATAAGAGGGTCTTGGAGTAAAGATTTCGCATTTTCAAGTACAGTTATGTATCATACGAGGCTAGGCTATTATTTGTATGCTAAAGAATTACTTATTATACAAATGCTAGCTTCGAGGACATTGTGCAACCAGATTATAGGAAGTGGGGGGCCTGTTGTCTTCAGGATAATAAGAATAGAGCCTACAGAATGTGATAGCCAATTATTTGATAGTTAAATTTGAAGTAGATGCTATTTAGAAGGCTATTCCTTGGTTTGGTGGGTTGAGTTGAGCTGAGAAGCTGGGCTCCTGGCCATGCAAGGTCAACAGATAATACTTTACATCCTCAGCAACGGTCAACCCTCATCGTCACCGACATCATCACTTTCTCAGAATTCTTGACGCGTCACACTGCGCTTCCCCTTCCTCTTCACCCCGTCTCCGTCTCCGCAGCCATCAATCAACCCCTCCATCGCCTCGACAGGGCCCCACGCGTCTATCGGATTCCAAAATGGCTTCGGCCCGTATCACATCAGGCTTGGACATCTCAGATGCCGGTACCACCTCGATTCCAGCTTCAGATTATAGGCCCACGTTGGAAACCATCCCTATTGAGCTCCTAACTGAGATTCTCGGGTACCTGGTATGTAATAGCTCCATACAAACACTCTAAATTTGGCTCCTGTTTAGCCTCGAATCTAGTCTACTACCTCGAATCAAGCTCCTGCTAATCAATATAATTGCATCCGTAGAAGCACAACAAAAACCATCTCTGTGCTACTTCTTTAGTCTCAAAGAAGCTTCATGTGGCGTCGACGCCTCTGCTCTATGAAACTGTTATCCTGAAATTCTCTGAATTGACTCGTGAATCTTCGCCTCAGTATGACTCCCTGACTTGCCAACAGCATCGGGCCGTCCATCACGTCAGAGTTTTCGGACTGAAGGGATACTATCGTGAATCACGTTCCAACATGCACGAAGCCGACCTGCAGAAACGAGACTACAATTTCCGAATTGTTAGCTGGTTGATGCTAGGCGTCCTACGTCAATTCAAATTCAACCAGTTGAGAGAATTTGTGTACGTACTCCCTAATAAACTTTGATTGTGAAAAGACTACTGAAAAGCGGCTTTAGTTGGCACACTGACGTACACCTTATGGATCTCATCGCCCGTGACCTTAAAGCTTTTCAAAAGTCGCTGAAAGGTCTTTGGATTGCGAGACCTGGCCCACAGCCGGATGGTGCCCTTCATAATTGTCTCTTTGAGATGCTCGAACAGGATGCCTTTGAGCTCAATTCGTTCCAGCTCGTTGGCTTCGACAGGCCGGGAGAGTTCCCACGAGGCCTCAGGTTCTTTGTCAGCTTGAAGGATCAACTCACAACATTCATATTTCATCCAACAGACAGATCTTTCACCCGTAGCTTGAAGGCTCGTGCGCATCTCTGGGAATACCAGTACCCTGGCAAGACGATGAAATTCTCGAATGTGAAGTTTCTATCGCTCAATATTATCGACGATGATTTCTTCTCCAAGGTCCAAAGTATCAGCAAATTCTTCGATATTAACAAACTTCGGACCCTTCACCTCGGCCAAGTCAGAAAAATCACCAGGACCCTAGGAATTCTCCGAAAAGCGAAAATTCAGCTAAAAGAATTTCATCTCACCGGAATTGTTGATCCAGATGTATTGGATGATTTTCTCGCCTCATTTTCCGGTCTACAGGAGTTGCGACTTGATGTCGAATGTGATGGTGACCGCTTTAAAGAAATCGTTGAGTTGAAAACCCATTCCGCTACCCTTCTAAGACTTTTCACAAGGATCCAGGATAAGCGTTTTTATTCACCAGGTGGCCAATGGTTTATCCGTCTTCTGCAAGAAAACTACGTTTTCCCACAGCTCATGGAGATTGGGCTGTCCGGTAGTTTCGATTACGTACGTCCCTCCACCAATTGAGTATTACCAACGCTAAACTACTAACACGGAAGATAGCTAGATGAAATCCGCGCAGGAGGCAAAGGCATGCCAAAACTACAACTTCTCTGGATCATGGCTCACCCCAGAAACTGGATGGATGGTGGACTTGAGTTTAGTGAGCTCCACGCTTTCCTTCGCCCTCTATTCCGAAAGACCAGTGACATCGGGCCTCGATGGCCATTCGTTGCCATTGGCACCGGTACCGGATCGCTTCGTGACTGGCCAAAGATCTTCGAACTTTGCGAGTCGGTCACTATCTCTGGGGAGATTGCTACTACTCTTTCCTATGTCACTCATCGTGATTTATTTGATCACAATCCTGATCTGACACTCCTACAATCTGCGAGTCACCGGCTTCCGTGGCAAGAAGAGTAAGTTCATCGCACCCAAAGCTCGTCCGAACTATGATTTATCCCATCTGTATCAGTGTTACTAATAATCTCATTCAAAAGGCGCGAGTTTACTAAATCGCAACCTAAGAGTGATTTCGATAGCAAATATTATTTTTGAGAAGGACAAAGAGATGGCTGTTTTATGCTATGATCGATCATGAATATCAAAATTATGCAGGGGGCTTGTTTCATTGAGAGAGTATAGCCCGCGTGATTCTACGGCTATACTCTCCAATTGTACACAGCAATGTTTTGTTAGAGCTGCATATGTTCTATTATTTGTACTCTAATGTTCCTAGGACCACCTAAATAATACAAGCCTTACTATCTCCATATCCTGAAGCCGAACGTAGTACTAGTGCCACAGTATACTATAGTGCAGCCAGAAGAAGAAAAGGTTTCATCGCCTTCTGCCTAGAACCAAGCAATAGTAGTAGTTGTTGACGTCTTCGTGTACGAGAGCCGCTTGCCAACAACCAGACACAGCCACCTCCAAGACCCCTTCACAACACCGGATTTCTTCCTCCCTCGTCCCAACGACCTTTCACCAACTTTCCCTCAAAACAGATGAGACGGCCATAAGTACCATCCCATCGAACAATCTCATCAATTCTTCACCATCCATCCACCGTCCCTTCAACGTTCCTTACCATAGCCCGCCACGATATCGCGCGTGTTCCAGACATGTCGGGTAAGGCTAACTTGCAGGGGCTCTCTTCAGAGATGATAACTGAGATTTCCAAATATTTAGTAGGTACAATCCCTTCGTTGATAGGTACTCCATCAATAGCTAACAAGATAATCTCTGAAAGCATCAAAAAAAGACTCTCGCGAGCTTGTCTCTTGTCTCAAAGAAACTAAACTCCATAGTTTCGCCTCTCCTTTATGAGACAGTGATTATCAACCTAAATGACTTCCAAGATTCTAAGGCATACAAATACGCATCGCTCCTAGTCTATGAGCATCGATACGTTCATCTGATCAAGAACTTCGGAGTTAGAGGAATGAAGCCTAAGCTTGAACCATGGAAGAGGATAATTTTCCACACCCTCAATTGTATGACACTCGGCCTTCTGAAACTTTTCGAAAGCGATCAGCTTCGCAATTTCGTGTATCCCCCCCCCTCCCCTCTTCCCATTTTCAAAATCAGACGTTGCGATGCTAACTTTACACAGCTGGTCGACGGACATGGCTCTCACATCAGTAATAGTCAAAGAGCTACAGAATCGACAAAAGCTTCTCCAAGGCATCTGGGTGTCTAGCAGCGACGCTGTAGGATCTGGTTTCACCGACGACTCACTATTCAAAATCTTTAATGATCTAGGCTCTATTCGGGATCTCCACTTCAGCGGAATCTTAGATCTGCAATCCCTTTTTGAATTTCTCAGAAACCCGGAAACTATGCCGCAAAATCTTCACCGTCTTACAATCGGGGCTTCCGGGGGGGTTTTCGGACAATGGTCAAGGTCTATAAATCTTACCACCCCCGATGATTCGGCAGATATCAACCTGGGACCCGCTTCGCAATCCTTCCCCAAATTCCCCGATTTGAAGTATCTATCCTTGACCGGGATCGACTTAGGGCTTTTGACTGAATTCGACAGCAGCTTCAGAATCGATAGGATTTTCGATGTCAAAAATCTACAGACACTAAAACTCATCGATATTAATGAGATATCGGTCACGCTAAATTACCTACAGGTGCTACCGATGAACCTAAAGACGTTCCACATCCGCGGGAAAGAACCCGGCATAGCGATAGAAAACATACTTGGCTCTTTTACAGGACTAGAAGAGCTGTACCTTGACCTTGAATCCTACGAATCGTCAAGATGGAACAACATGTGCCAAAACATAAGAAACCACAAAGCCACTCTTGTTAGATTGTATGCACGGCTAAGTTCCGACGGCTACGGTGGGGAATTTGGGGACACCTTCTTAAGGTCTTTGAGGGGCGAGAACAAATTCCCTAAACTTTTAGAGCTCTGTTGTCCTCTTAAAGATGTAAGTTTGCCTTCACATGAGCCTAGTCAATGCTATACCTGGATTAACACTTCTGAAAAAAAATAACTAGTTTTATGAATTTAGGTCCTTCTCTCGCGATTACTTACCAAAGCTACAGCTTCTATGGCTCCTAGCAGACCCTAGAACTTGGGAGAAGAAGGATTTGAAGCCAAACGATACCACTACAATACTCCGGCCTTTCTTTCGGCCTAATGCCCATAACCATAACAGATTGCCATTCCTGGCTATCGGAGAGCGCTCAGAAAAGGGGCTTCTGCTCATATTCGAACTCTGCGAAAGCGTTTCCATCACGGGTGCTATAACCACGAGCCTGAGTTTTATAACTCACCACAGTCTGTTTGATTACAACCCCGAATTAACTCTCTTGAATATCGATACTAGTTGGGTTCCGTGGGAAGAGGAGTAAGTATTAAGGAAAAAAAAAAAGGTTTCGTCCGGTAGTTGGATAACTTTACTGACTATAAATCTATAATCCTAGGCGTGAGTTCTACAACTCGCGAGAGGCGTCTTATATCGGCGATGAGTATTCCGCGTGAGTATATTTTGGCTCTTCATATCCGTAGCCTCTAGTACATAATAAGAGACTAACTATCTATTACGATACAGACGTGACCGCGCAGCCCCAACACCCTACCGGCCGTAAAAGAAAAAAAAAACCCCCCGTATCTTGGGCTATTTCCAATGCAATCCATCTTATGCCCCCTCCCACCCTCTACCAAACCATCTTTCCCTACAATCAAACCACAAAAGCCAGACAGGTCTTTCACTTCTCCCAAGAACTTCGAACCTTTACCCGCACTATCGAGTCCGGCCCCCCTCCTCTATATGTATCTAGATCAATAGCTACCCAATATCTTCATGATACCGAGATCATCCTGTATTATAAGCCCCAAATCGTATTCAGGTGATCTCTAATTAATTAGAGAAATCATCTTGGCGCAACTGACTTTATGATCTATAAAATTCCTCAGCGCATCGCCTCCACGTCATCTTAGGGAAAAAAAAAAAAAAAAAAAAAAAAAAAAAAACTCTGATGTATGAGAAAACTGTATTTATGATCGATACCTTTAATTGCGAGACTTTGACGGTATTATCTACGTGTGGATCCGTAAACGCTAGCGACGTAGAGTTCCTTGGTAAATTAAATTTCGGGCTTTTGGCATCGGCCCTATTCCTTCCTTCCCTTCTTCCTTTCCTTTCATTAATTATTTTTCTTCTTTTAAAAAGAGGGAATTCGATATTCCACAGAATAGCATATCTGACGCCCGACTCGACTTATAAAAAAACAAAAGGATATAGGTATCACAAACTTAAGAAGCATGCAGGAAACAAAATAACCGCTAACAAAAAAAACGAGATAGAAAAAAAGGGAAAAAAGCCACAACGTCGAACTTCGAACTTCGAACTTCGAAACCAACGAAACCAACAATCTCGAAAAAAAAAAAAAAAAAATCCGCTTCCCAAAAGCGAATTTAACAACCATAAGAAGAAGAAGCATTAAAATAATAAAAAAAAAGAAGTCGACTACCCAGAGCAAGGTCAACCGAGCTCCATAGCCATAGCCATATCCAATGCAATCGCTAACAAAACCGATTGAGAAAACACAAAAAAAAAGACAAAGACGGATAAAAACAACTAAAAACAAACGGAAATAAAAAAAAAAAAGATTACTTCCCACCACTCTGCTTCACCCCCGTATCTCCATCCCTCCCAGATTCAGACTGCCTAAGACTACTACTAGACCCCTTCCCCCCCTTCTGCATCCCCAAGTACCCCGCAGGTTTAGTAGTATTAGTAGCATACATCCTTCTCGTCCCCCCAACTCTCCCCATATCAGTCAACCTAGGACCACCACCCACACTTCCAATCCCACTACCACTGCTAACACTAGCATTATCATCATCAACTTGTCCGCCTCCTCCGCTCTGCAAGCTATTCGCCGATCCCATCCTGGGGAACCCAAGTCTAACATTCCTCTCCGCGCTCGCCTTACGAACTTGTCCCAACATCCCATCAACCCACGCTTGTTTCTCCGCCGATATCTCCAAATTCCTACTCTTGGGTCCAGCTAGCCCCAAAGGAACAGAAGGTATCGAGGGCATAACAGACGGTAACTCGTTAGCATCCGGGAAATCTCCAAAGCTAAGTCGTGACGTGGGTCGTCGGAAGTTATTTGCTGATAGTAGTCTATCCGCGTTGGCGCTGTTGGGGGAGATGTACGCATCGCGGGTCCCCGCTGATCCAGGTGTTACCGGTCTGTCGTATTTCGGAGTGATAGGTGAGCCTCTGGTTTGATTCCGCTCATTGTTGTTGTAAGAATATCTCGGACTCTCCTGCGGTTGTTGTTTCCTGCTGGAGTAAGGCGACTCCGCCCTGCCCGGTGTACCCCTCACAGCCAACGGCGAGCTAGGCCTACTATTCCCAAATGTTGGCGTAGGACTACCCCTATAACTGCTCCTCAATGAACTATTCGATCCACTAGCCCTCAATGACCTCGAATCGTCCCCAAACTCCACAACGCTGTCATTTGGTGTCTTCCTTTGTCCCTGAATACCATGATGAGACGCATATTCGATCAAATACTCCTTAAGATCCGCCCAGCCGCCACCGACTCTAACCATGACCCTTTCACCTTTATCGCCAACCAGCCGGACGAATAGCTTGACGGGGGACTCCTCATCAGATTTATGAAGGTGATACATCTTAACTTCACCTGGCTGGGAGATAGTCCTCTTCGATGATACCGTCAAATTCGGTGCCTGTCCGATAGTAGGCGTAGAAGGTGTTCTTGCAATCGGGAGCTTCGATTCTCCACTCCCTCGTGGTCTGGCAGGTGGTTCAACAGCAGTATTGATCGGAGGCGGAACAGGTTTCTTCATCGGAGAAGGTGTCATAGTCAACGTAGGCAACTCGATCAAGATCTTATGAATCTTCCTCTCGAGTCTATCTTCCAATTCCTTCCCCTTCATAGGCGTACTAGGCGGGTTAAGCACATGCCTCAAGCTTGGGAAATCGGGTGTCGTCCCTTCCGGTGATTTTGCGCCATCTTCTCTCGCCTTCTCATCTACAGGGGGCCGATGCTGTGATGCCGCTTTCATACCAAGGTTATTTTTGCGCTTAACAACTTTGATCGCTTGGCCGGACTCATAGGTCGGTGAGTTCGCATGATGATTTGAAGCCTGATATTTCGGTAATCCAGACGGTGGCTGCGGAGTCTGCGTAGGTAACTGAACTCCTCGAAGGGAACTTTTACTACCCTGGCCTTTAAGCCCGGTATCCGGTATCTGGGGCACTGGATCTCGTGCCAAAGTAGGCGAAGGAACATTTTTCAACGACTGAGCGCTATTTTGTCCTCGCAACGACGCTCTAGAACCAATCCTCGAAGACGTCCTGCTCGGGATATTCCTAAGCTCCTGGGCCGACGTCTTTGCCACGATCTCCCGCGAAGAAAGGCCACTGATGCTACCCTTCTTCTTAGTCAAGGTAGGCTCGGTCTTATTCGCACTTGAAGTTCGCTTTGGTACTGCAGCAGTAGGCAGGTGACTTGAGGATGGTTTCTTAAGTATCCCCCTTCCGCCGTCGGCCGTAAGGTTACTCGAAGATACCTTCTTAGGTATCCCCGTAGTAGCGCTATCTTCGGCAAGATGACTAGACGACGTCTTCTTCGGAATTCCAGAAAGTCTAGACTCCGGCCTAAGGTTCTGACGAGAGGATCTTCCAGATGGTATCTGAGAAGGCCGTTGTAACTGCGGCGTACTCCGGCCGTCTTGTGTATTCACCTCCTTCGGCACCTGCACTCTAGGTGGTGCGATAGTAGGAATACTCGAGACGCGCCTGATACCCTGAGGTCGAGCAGCGGGTTTGGCAGGCTGGGCAGCAACTTCAGATACCCTCGAACTCGAGCTGCTCGTACTACTAACACTCGATTGGCGGGTTTTTGGCTTCAAATCCAACGTCAGTAAAACAAAACTCTGCACAACTATTAAAAACTGGACAACTTACCGGAGTCGGGAAATTATAAACCATCTTGCGCTCCTGGGCCTTCGAACCCCTCCTGGGCAGAGTGTTCCCCTTCTTCTTCTCATCAACGGCAAATTCCGACGTCTGCTGTTTGAAATCCGTATTTCCTTCCTCCTCTCCGAATCTAATATCCTCAAACTCCTCTTTAATCGGCGAAACCTCTTCCTCCTCGATCGTCGGCGTCTGCGGCAGCGGATCAGCCACAGCTGGAACAATGGGTTCGAAGACGGGTTCGAAAACGGGTTTAATAACAGATTCAACCACAGGTTCGGCGACGGGTTCAGTAACGGGTTTAGTAACGGGTTCAACAACGGGTTCAACCACAAGCTCGACAACGGGTTCGACAACGGGTTCGACAATAGGCTCGACATCAGCTTCCTCAATTGTAATCTCCGGCCCAATCGCATCAGGAATAGTATCTTCAGACCGTACGCTATTAAAGCTCTGACCAGGCGAATCATCAAACTGATGATGAATAACACTTCCAGTCGGACTAAGACTAGCCTGGCTTGCTTCCTCCTTCGCCACATCCAAAGACTGCACGCTGCTAAAGCTATCCGTGGTGATAATCTTCTTCTTCTTAGGCTTATAGAATCCGCTAAGCTGGAACCTCCCACCCTGTGTACCCACAACATCTTTGACATTGTTATGTTGAACCTGAACGACCGGGTCCACTGACTTCTTGGGACTTTCGGGAGTATGTGCCACTTCCTCTCCGTTAACTTTAACCGTCACAGGCGCGGTATCAGAAACTTTAGCACCATCGACCTCCTTCTCCGTTGTATCTCTCCGGGATGGCTTTTGAGGCGAGCCAAACTTCGGAGTAGGTGGCAAAGCCGGTGACCTATTCGTAACCGGAGTCTCCGTGAACAAAGAACCTTCGCCAATCCGTTCCTTCCTAAGTTCTTCTTGGAATTCTTCGTCATCGGCCTCGGTTGCCACATCGCTGTCGTCAATGTCGGATACGTAATCGTCAGCCTGTAAAGTAGCGGGAGCTAGCAGTGGTGACGGTTTTGGAACGGGTTCAACGGCCTTTGGCACCGGTTTGGTCGTTTCGATCGATTTGGCCAAAGCTGCTACTTTGTTATCTTCAACAACCTTGGTTTCAGGGAGTGTCTTTGGCGGGCTCGGAAATTCCATCTTCTGAACTTCTGAAATATCATGATCCATAAGCTGGATTTCAATAACTTCCGTAGGCTGTTCGGTCGGGCTGATTACAGCCGGGTCGCTCGCGCCCTGACCATCTTCAACAACAGCCATCAAAACTTCCCCGCCCTCCTCAGAAACAATAAACCTAACATCAGATTCCATAAACCCATCATCCTCCTCTTCGTAATCACCAACAGGAAATTCTCCTAGCTGATCCACAAAATCTACCATATCTAGCGCCACGCTAGCATGTCTACCTTCGATCGGCGTAGCAGCCTGAATCTTCACAACGGGAACTGACACCGGAAGATTCAACACCGGAGATATCGGTCTCGACAGATCAGTCACAATGTCGAGTTTTTCGGTAGGCTTGCTCCTCGGTCGTGGAGGGGTCTGTAGCGGTGAAACTGTCACAGAAGCCTCGTCAGTGTTCTCATTTACCGCCCCTTGAGGCGTGAAGCCCGGCGATGATATTACGCTGTCATCACAATAGATTAAGACGGTATCATCGCCAGTTTCCTCTTCTTCAACAGCCTTCGGGGTTGGCGTTGACACCGGTGACAGCGCTCGTGCTTCGGGTCTTATGGAAGGCTCTTCCACTTTCGCAAGCTCCGGGGCCGCCTGAATGGCTTGCGGCTCTGGGAGCGGGCTGACAGTCATGGAATCGACCGGTGAAACGCTGCGATCCTCTTCGTCGTCTAGTTCTTTGCTGTCAGGGGAAGAAACCTGTGTTTGGCTAAGTGAAGTAGGAAGAACATCCGTAGGCAGCTCCTTTCCCTCATCAAGACCGCGGTCTTTTAACAGGGTAAGGGCAACGTCAGCTGTTTGCCTTAGGGATGCGGGTTCTGCGGGCTGTTGTTGCACATCCTTCACCCGGGCCTCTCCAAGAGGTTCAGCTTTAACCTCTCGTCCAGGCTGAATGAAGGCAGCAGGCACAACCGCCTTCTTAGAATCTTTAACTGGATGCACAGCCATGGGTGCAAGTTGCTCCTCAACAACCGGGGTAGAATTTAGCGTCTGCGCCTGAACTGATGGCGATGGTGGTGATGGTGGCGTATCCAACTTCAAAACTTCGTTGGATCCCAGAGACACCTCATTCGTTTCAAGCTGGGCGGGAACATTCTTAACAACTATTTCAGACTCCCTCCCAGCTTCGGATTCATTATCCTTGGGTTCCAGGGGTAGCACATCGACTACACCGTTATCGCTATCAACTTCCGTTTCCCGTATCGGGGACTCGGAAGGAGTTTCCGTTTGTGGTTCCGGCGCCGGTGGTGGTGCATCCTTGGGATTTATCTTGGTTTCTGATGTCAGTGGTTGTTCTTCCCGGTCTGTCGTCGTCGCGCTAACGATCTCATCTGCGTCCGCAGGGGTTTGTGCATCATCAGGCGTGTCTGTGACGGCGGCAGCCTTAGAGGCCTCTTCGGCTTTCCTTCTTTCTTCTTCCTCTGCCGCCCTCTCCATTTCCTCATATTTCTTCATCATGCGTTCTTCGATTTCCCTGACACGCTGTTCCTCTGCCTTCCGCCTTTCAGCCTCCTCGTCCGCGAGCTTTCGACTGAACTCCTCTTCGGCCTCTCTCTTCCGTTTCTCCTCTTCATCTTTTTTAACTTGTTCTAGATAAGCAAGTCTTAACCGCTCATCCTCTTCTTCCCGCCGCCGTTTTGCCTCGGCTTCCTTTCGTATCCTTTCCTCTTCTTCGGCTTTTTGTCTAAGTTCTTCTTCGATTTTTAACAATCGCTGTTCTTCTTCGAGGCGTAAACGTTCGACTTCGAGCTTTTCCAGACGTTCGGCTTCTTCGCGTTGTTGGCGTTCTTCCTGTTCTCTTTTTGATCTTTCTTCTGCTTCTTGTTGGAGTCGTTCTTCTTCGATTTTCTGTAGTCGTTCCTCCTCTTCCTTTTTTATTCTCTCCTGCTCGGCTAGGGCTTTTAGTCGCTCTTCCTCTTCTTTTTTCAGTCTTTCCATCTCAACCCTTTCTTCTTCTTCCCTTCTAATCCTCTGTATCTCTTCGGCCCGCCGCCTCTCAATCTCCTCTTCATAAGCCTTTTCATCTTCCTCCCTCCTCCTAACCACAATCCCCTTCCATTTCATCTTCAGTTCTTCAGCCCTCCCTTCCTCTCCAAACGCCCAATCCTCCAAAGCCGCCTCCACGGCTTCCAACCTATCAATCCAATCCTCAGGAACAGTTTCCTCCCTCCCTTCCAACAAATCCAACATCCCATCGATAATCTTCCCGCACATCCCTACTATTTCGGCAACCTCCGTTCTTCTTTTCTCCCAAACGACGTCGACGCCTCTTTCCAACGTCCAAAGAGTGGATTCTTGTACCGAATCTTCGGGAACGCCTTCGGAGATTTCTTCGAGCCATCTTTTGTTTTCGTCTTCCAGTGTTTTTTTCCTTTTCTCGAGGTTTTCGAGAGCTTTGGAGGAGATGGAGGAGGAGAATGGGAGGATTATCCCTTCCGCTTTTCGTAGGTTTCCTAGGAAGGTGGGGACGACTCTGCAAACTTCTACTCTGACGCCCCAGATGTCGAGGAGGCCCCAAAGACGATGTAAAGGTGGTAATAACTGTAAAGTTGTGGCGGTGATGACGGCGAGACTATCGCTCATTCGGCCGTTGCCCAATTCATCGATCTGTTGGGATTTGAAATGTAGGACACGGGATTTTAGACCTTCGATGTCGAGTTCTGAGAGTGAAGTTGAGATTGTGGTTATTCGGGTTGAGATGTAGGTTAGTGTCTTGTGGGTCAGAGATCCGAGGAATTTTAGGGATTCCTCGGTGTTTTCGGCGTCTTCTTCATCTTCTTCCTTATCGTCGTCTTCGTCGTTTTCCTCACCTTCGGAGCTTGATTCTGTTGATGAGAAGATTGGAGATGATGGAGAGGAGTGGATTAGGTCTGTTTCTGAATCAGTCGCTGGGTCTAGTTTTGGTGAAGAAGTTATTGGATGACTTGTTGGTGGTAGAGCTCCTAGGAATGGGTTCCCGTCCAAGGGTGCGGATTTTGTGGGACTGGAGCTGGGTCTGTAGCTACCCCCGCTGATGGACCTGATACTATCCTTGTCGTCTCTAGGGGTGAAATCGAAGGTTTGACGTTTTAGGACGGTGGGCGTTCCGGGGCCCGTTGATATTCCCAGTCCAAAGGCACCGACTATGCCGTGTGAAACTTGTAAAGATCTTCGTTTTTGGAGTTTATCGTATGGGGAGAACGGGGACAGTGGACGGTTTGTGAGGGGATTGTTGTTGTTGTTACTGGAAGACCATAGACGTCCCGGGGTCATTGGAGAACTTGAGCCGTTATGATGGATGGAATCCAGGTCCAGACGTTTTGCGAGGAGAGGGGTGGCGGTTGGAGAGAGGAGTTCGTCGATTTGAGACATTGAGATTGAATCTTTTGTCTTTTGGGAGAGTTTGAGGGAGGGGATTCGGATTCCATTGTTGGTTTTTGTGGCGTTAGAGGAGGAGGAAGAGGTGGATTTGGCGGGTTTGTCGAGGGTTGGAGATGTTTCGTCGGTGAATAGTCTTCTTGCTACTGGGAGTTTTGTAGATTTCCCAGCGGGAGCGGTGCCATTGGTTGATTCGACATTGTGACCCGCTCTTGATATGGAAGATGATGATAATAGTAATACACCATTCCTAGTATCAACCTCCAAATCCACCTTCCTCCTTTTCGTCCTACCACCATCTTTTCTGGAGGGTATCCTAAACCCACCTCCATCGACTCTATTCCAAAAAGTAACAGCCTCCCAAGCCTCCACCTCATCCAACCAACCTTCAATCTTCTCAGCAGCAGAAGCAGCCCAAACACCGACTTCCTTCTCACCGGGTAAGAAATCCTGATCGGACATTTTAGTGATCGTAGTGGGAGTTAGACGGGACAGCAAGGGGTCGGAAGGTTGCAAGGTAGCTGATAAATTTGGAGATTTCGTGGCACCATTGTGATGGTGGTGGTGGTTGAAGTAGAAACGGGCGCTGTGAGGACTTGTCTTTGGAGTTGAATGGGTGGATGGAGGGTTTGAAAGGTGAGGTGGACGGGGACGGTCGAGGGTGGGGAGGGAGAGAGGGGAGGAGAAGGTTGTTTGGATTGGTGGGGGACGCGAGGATTGTGATTGTGATGGCGGCGGCGATGGCGATGACATTGTGAGTTATCGATAGCGATAGTTTTATAGTTAAGACAGAGAGACTGGGGGGGAAGCGGTTAGCTCAGTTCATGGTATATAGGAGGTAGGTAGGTAGTCTAGCAGACGGAGAGGTGAAGATGTGAGTGTGAAGTTAAGAAAGGAGAGAGAGAAGGGGAAGGGGTTACATCTCGGGAGGTGCAAAAGAGAGAGAGAAACAAAGAGCAAGGAGGGTGTGTATAGTATAGTAGAAGTAACAAAGTGATATCAGTCGAAGCAGCAGCAGCAGCTACTAGTGGTGATGGTTCTGGCGATGGACCGGCTTGACGTCAGTCAGTCTGCTGCTCCAGCTTCTTCCTCCTCGATGCTGTTTCTGGCGAATAGCGGGATTGCTAGTCCCGTTGCAGAGCTCGAACTTGAGATCAAAGTCGACGAAGCATGTGACAGCATCCTTTGCAGAGAGTGTCGATGTGGTCGTTAACTTGCGAGATCCAAAGCAGCAGGTCGTAGCCGGTGTATTCCAGAGCAGAGTAAAGGAGCAAGAACCAAAAAAATAAAAAAAATAATTAACATCCGCGATGAATCACAAATCATAAAAAAAATACTACTGAGAAAAGAAGCAATTTAAAATGAAGTCACACCCAAAATTAAATTACCATACATCCGACCTCAATCAGGCCAACAGAAAACCCACCCAGGCGCACGGATGGCCCGCTTCCTGGTGGGAAACAAATCCATGAAGTTAAACATCACCAAACCGTTTTTTCCCCCCCCAGTTCGCGTAAAGGAGGGAAAGGAGGGGGGCAGAGAGGAATAAAGACAGGGGGGGGCGAATCTAAACTTTCGCGCCGGCCAATGGGCTTTTACGCGTTCCAACG
Source organism: Orbilia javanica (assembly GCA_036872735.1). Classification (NCBI taxonomy): domain Eukaryota; kingdom Fungi; phylum Ascomycota; class Orbiliomycetes; order Orbiliales; family Orbiliaceae; genus Orbilia; species Orbilia javanica. The sequence continues at coordinate 1,570,232 of JAVHNR010000008.1, forward strand.
GGGCTTCTCGTTTAATTTTCACCCTCCCTTACTTTCCCACGGCCTGGCGGGGGAGAACTCCAGATCTTCTATATAATACTTCTGATATTGTGGATTGCATCATACCTCCGATCACAATATAATCCAGACCATACAATACAAGACAATCTAGACTCATCTTGTAGTTTAGTCTCGTAGTTCAGCCCCGCAGCACTCGTTGTGATAGTTAATACATCGTAGATTAAAAGATTTAAAAAAGTGTTGATAACGTTACACAAAAAGAGCTAAAAAGCCCGCCTCCTTTCCCACGCTGTTCTTCCCCTCCTCGTCTGCATGCTGCTGCTCGCAATGATGGCATGACACGACACCCGTCCACGCATACATACGGCCATGCATGTGCGCCTCGGTTCTCGAAAAAGCAAGAAAGCCAATTTTACAACATCTTGTATTGTCAATTTGGTTGGCATCTACGATAGACAGATAGACAGCGTTACATGGCATTGAAACGTATGCATACGTTGGCGGGCTATATACAAACTACACTTGCTATGCAATAGCCGTATGCAGGAATGCGTGGATTTTTTAAAAGAAAAAAAACTGCGAATATGCATCAAATGTATTTCATCATATGGTATATATTACAATTACTTATAGAAGTATATATATATAAATCCGCTAATCTAGAAATCCCCTCCACCTCTAATGCCATATGAACCCACCCCAATAGATATCGTCTTGTAAGATTCGTAACAGCTTGAAAAAAAAGATAAATGGAATGAAGAAAGAAAGAAAGAAAGAGAACTACTCGGCGACAACCGGCCGGGCCTCCCCGACAGCACTCCATCCTTCCTCCTTCCTCCCCTTCTTCCAAAACCTCAACTTCCCGAACACCCTCTTCAACGCCTTGGGCGGGCCCACCCTCACCCAGAACACCACCACCCCGATCATCACAAATATGATCACCCCCGCCGTCTGTATCGGTGCCCCGAACACCCCCCTGCTGACCAAAAACAAACTCACGCAGCAGAAAACGATCGGTGTGACAATCCAACATTTGTACGGCCTCTCCAACCCCGGTTCTCTGTACCTCAGTATTATCAACCCCAACACCGTCAGGAAATAGAAACTATATCCAGCAACCCCGTAGAATGCTATCAATGCTTCGAATGACCCGATTATCACAAAGAAACTCGTCAGGAATCCGTTCAACAACATCGCGTATATAGGTGTTCGGGTGTACGACGTTCCGAATATCGGCACTCGAAATGTCGTCGTCGTCGGCGTGGACACCGAGTTCGTAACCGCTCTGATCCCCAATCTGCCGAATACTTTGGGGAGGTACCCTTGCTTTCCCGCGACATAGACCAGTCGTCCGGAGGTAAACGTAGTAGCGTTTAACGCCCCGAGACAGCTGATCGAAACCGCTAGAGCGAACAATATACCGCCGACGGATCCGAACACGGTCGTACCGAACCGGACGGCAACGGTGGTCGACGAGGCGATGACGGAAGACGGGAGCACGAAAAAGTAGGAGATGTTCGCGAGCATATAACAGGAGATGACCAGTGGCATGGCCGAGTGGATGACTCGAGGCAGGTCACGTGCCGGGTTCTTCATCTCGCCTGTAATATAGTTCACCTGTTTTTCGTTTTCAACAATGTATTAGTCAAAGAAGCCACTTTTTTTAACAATATGAATTGTCTCTTAAACCAGAATGGGAACCAATATGAAGGAAGGAAGAATAAAAATGACGTACGTTATCCCAGCCGTCAAAGGCCCAGAGCCCGGCGTAGAGTGCGACGGCGTAGGCTCCGGGATCTTTGCTACTTCCCCCGAACCAGTTACCCATTTTCCACTCCATTGAGGGACCACCTGGCTTGACGCTGAAGCCGGTGATGGCGACGACGATACCGATGACGGTGATGGCCATGAGACTGATCAATTTGATCAACAAAAAGACATCACCCATCCTGGTTCCGGCTTTGGTGCTCAGGCAATTGAGGAAGGTGATCATCCACATGCCCATGAGGGCTATGGCTTTGACGGCAAGTTGCGGGGGAGGGTCGGTGTCTTCTGTGAGGGAACCCCAGAAGACTGAGCCTAGGTATTCACCGGCGATGATGGAGATGATGGCGGCGGATCCGGGTCTCATGACGACGACGGCGACCCAGGCGAACAAAAAGGCGGGTAGGTCACCGAAGATATGCTGTAGATAAGCCTGGGCGCCTCCGCTCAAGGGGATGGCACCTCCCAGTTCGGCATAGGAGGAAGCACCGGTCCAAGCGAGGATGCCGGATAACAGCCATATCAAGAGCGCAGCGCCTGGAGATCCGGCGTTGGAGTTGACCTGGGCGGGAGAACTGAAGATACCGGAGCCTATCTGCAGGCCGACGACCAAGGATAGACCGTTGAGGTAAGTTATGGATTTCTGTTTCTCCAGGTTCTGGGAGGAGCTACGGTTGGTGGCAGTGGGGTCGAGGGAGAGGTAGAGAGGGTCGGAGGCGGAAGCGCTGAGAGGGAAGAGGTGGGCGTTGAAGTCGAAGGTGGATCCGACGGAGTAGGAACGTTGACGGATGGGACGAGGATTGTGGTGGTGGTGGTCATCTATGTCGAGGGTGAGAGGGTCATCGTGGGTGGCTAATTCGGCGGAGAGGCGACGGGAGGAAGAGAGCGAAGGAGAGGAAGAGGAAGAATGACGGGGGGAGGGCGATGAGGAGGCGAGGGAGGCTAATTCGAGGGAGTCGCGACCGTCATCGTTGGCGGAGAGGGGGATGTTTGTGTAGGACATTGTCTAGTATTGAGTGGGTGTATGCATGTGGATGGTATTGTGCTAGTCTCGGTCCCAGGTATTGTGTGTGGTGTGCGGTTGAGGTGGAGGGTCATGAAGTCATGTCGTATAGAATAGATAGAATAGATAGAATAGATAGAATAGATAGAGTGGATAGAGTGGATAGAGTGGATAGAAGGGATAGAATGGAGATGGGATGGGGATGGGATTGATCAGGAGACCTGTCCTGGATGGAGTTGTCGTGGTTATGATGGATGCGAGTCTGTTGTGTGCGAGGGAAGGACCTGCTGTTGCTGGCAGCATTCCATTCCTGGCAACGGGGAAGCTTGAGCTTGTCCAGTTTGTAGTAGTTACTGGGTATGTACCAGCCACAGCAAACACAGCACAGCCACAGATATGCATCCATATTTCTGAAACCGGCGGGGGAATCTGATTGGCCGGCTTCCGGAACGCGTGTTGTTCCGACTGTCGACATTCTTCTATAAATATTATTTTAATCTGTATACACTTTATATTTCATGTATACACTTAGTCTCTGTATACATATAAATATATACGTATATAAGTGTATAGGTATATATAAATATAAAAATATATATTTATAGCAGTGTATATGTACAGCAGAGAGCGAACGAGTGTCGGTGGGTCCTCTCCGCCCCCTTCTGCTGCCTCCACACTAATCCAAATACTCCCGGCTAGCGTCTGCCGTAGATATCTTGACATCCCATACCAAGTCAAAGATAAATGGTCGTGGATAAAATGCATCCAATCAACGGACCTGTCACGCTTTGATTGCGGTCGGTCGCCAGTTCCGCCACTCAAACAGACAGGGTTTTTCTTTATAATTAATTGCTGCTGCCCATCCCATCTTTTTTTCTGTTCGGTCCTTCCCTTCTCTTTTTTTTCCCTTCTTCCTCTTAATTTTCCCTCATTGTCTTTCCCCACGCGTCAATCAAAACCCATCCTTCTTCTCCCCTCTTAACATCTTCTCTACCACAATCAATTATCAATTATCAATCCTCTCCACACGGATTAAAAAATTAAAAAATAATAATACAAAATGATCCCATTCACCCTCCTCGCCGTCGCCTCTTTGGCCTCCCTCGTCGCCGCCCAAGAAGGCGTCGGAATCGGAAACCAGACAATCATCCCAACCTCCGTCGACATCAACACCCGCAACGGCTGGTGTCGCTCCGAGAAGGACACCTGCACCACCCTCTGCTCCAAGAACTGGTCCACCAACGACTGCGACCAGACCACCTTGGAGGTCTCCTGCATCTGCGCCGACGGTTCCAAGCCCGAACTCGTCAACTACAGGAACACCATGCCTTTCTTCATCTGCCTGGAATACATCGCCCAGTGCGTCGCTGGTACGTTTTTTTTTTTTTTTTTTTTTTTCTTCTCTCTTAATAATTGGGACTAACCTCGTCGCAGGAAACACTACCGAACCAACCCTCCAAAACATCTGCAGAAACACAAACACCTGCGGTAACCTCGATCCCGCCGACTTCGTCCCCACCACCACCATCAGAACCACCGCTGCCGCCCCTTCCACAACCGGCTCTTCCTCCGGAAACACTGACGCCGCCACCACAACATCCGGCAGCACCGATGCTCCTGCCACCACCTCTCCCAATGCCGCCGCTTCCCTCGATCCACCATCCTTCGGCTTCCTGCGCATGGCCGCTCTCCTCACAGCCTTGGGAGTCGCCGGTGCCGGTTTCATCCTGTAAAGATTCTTACCTTTTTCAAAACAGTCCCTTTGAAGGATTAAAACATACAGCACACATTGTCGGTTTTTTTTAAAGACACTTTTTTTTTACCCAACCCACCAACCCCCCCTTCCCCTTTACTATTATTATTTTTTTTTTTTTTTACACCAACTTCGTAATGTCACCGAAAGACGGAATTCTTTCGGTTTAATGCTTTTTTTTTCTTTTATAACTATTCATGTGGTGATGATTGCTGCTTGGGGATGACTTCTTTTTTTTATTCACTCCTCCCTTTTTCTGAGCGCCTCTTCTTTTATTGTTTTACTATGATACCACCATTCTCGTTCTCCAGTACCTTAAGCAAATGACGATTCATAATGAGAAAGAGGGCATTTTAACAAACAAACCAAAAATCACTCTCCACGTAAAACATTAAATAATAAAAATAACAATGACGTAGTCCCGTAAACAAACCAGCCGGTTCCTCCAGCCGGATTTTAACCTAGACAGACGTCTATACTATAAAACCACGCTATTACCATAAAAGTCAAACCTGGCCAAAGATATGCACTGTTCGGACCGATCGAGAAAAAAGTGTGGTTCTTTGATCTTTTTTTTACTTTTTGGGCCAATCGGGTTTGTTCCGGGCTCTTGTTTTTTTTTTGGTCGATCGGTGGGAAGGAAAGACGTGATCGGTGGTATGCATGCGGGTTACCTTGTTCGGACCTTTGATTCTTTGGCGGGGTTGGTGCTGTGTTACGTGGTGTGTGTTTGGGTGTACACACTCTCTATGTTGATATTGATATTAATTTCGATGGTTACTGGTTTTTTAGTAGAGGGTATTAAATTACTGTCGGTGGGATCTATGAGTACTCTAGCTGGCGGTGCAAAGTATTGATATCTACTAGAATATAGCCATAGAACCTCCCCACTCCTTCCACCAAAACCACTCCTTCCCCAGAGCATTAGAAACTTCCACCTCCACATCCAGAAAAATATAGAACCCCAGTAACACCAAAGAAACTTCTCCCACCGGCCATAACCATGGCCCAGAAGTACTATATATACCACCTCACCCCAAACTCCACCCAGAAAACCAAACCCAAACCATCCTTCCTCACAAATCTCCTAGATTAACCCCAGGTACTCCCCCACAAACCACGTTGCATATGAAACTAGAGTAATATATATACATACATAAAAATCTTACCTACGAGATACTACCGAAATGCCTAGCCACGAGGAGTTTATTGCCGTCGCGATGTTTACTAGTAATGTTGTGGTGATACCTGGTTATAAAGTCCAGCGGTAGTCAACCATTTAAATGGCTGAGTATACGCAAGCGTATCACCCAAGCACAGGGTATGCATACTATAACCTAGAGCCAGGTCCCGACTATGTAATATATAACCAACCCAGCCGGCTCTGGAAATTTGTATTATACTAAAACGCCGGTGTACATGACTCCAGACACATGTGAGAAGGGAAAAAACCCAGAGAAGGAACACGATGGCTATACCTGCAGTAACTTCCCATGCAATACACGATAATATATATAAATATTCTAACAATTATTTACATTATAATCTAAAACTAAACCATGAATATATATATAAAACAAAACCAACCCAGCCGGCTCTGCCGGAAACTTGTATTATATTATAAGACGCAGGTGTCCATGATGTTCGATATATGTCAAAGAAGAATTTTTAAAAAAAAACTTCAGAGGAAGAACAGTCACATGCAATAGTTATTATGCTCGGATCCAAGCGGTAAATGCAGGGAATAGTGAGATTCGGGACGAGTTTTCATGTGGTGCACCATAATACAGATATTCTAATGGCTGTTTTTATGGAAGCGTATAGACCAGGCACCAGCGCATGCATGTTATAACCTAGAACTTGACGATATATAATGCCTAACCTAGCTGGCTCTGAAAACTTGTATTCTATTAAAACACCGGAGTTCATGACTACCGACATATGTAAGAAGAAAAAGGACTTCGAAAGAGACTATGGTTACATCCGCGATGGCTTCTTATGTGGTGCACAACAATATAGATATTCTAACTACAACCCGGAACCAAATCATCCATGTATAAAACATAACCAATCCGGCCAGCTAGCTCTGAAAACCGAAATCATACTAAGACGCAGGCATCCACGACTGGAGGCATATATGAGAAGAAGAAAGTCTCCAGAAAAGGCACACGATGGCTATATTTGCAATAACTTCCCATGTGGTGCACGACGATATATATATAGATATTCTAAAGGTTGTTTACACTATAACCTAGAACTAAACCATATATAAAACAAAACCAACCCAGCCAGCTCCGGAAACTTGTATTATATTAAAACACCGGAATTCATGACTGGCGACACATGTGAGAAGGGAAAAGACCCCAGAGAAGGAACTTAATAGTTATATCCCTTGTCTCGCTCCCAGATACATCCCCAATGAGATGGGTATTATATGTATTTTGTTCATCTATTCCCGTCTTTTATAACCCGTTCGCACCCGCTTTGAGCTCATGGGTTTGCAGAGAAACTGGTTTATATGAATAAGCTCTTTGCCTTATCGTACCACATCATGATATCACAACGATGATCAGAGTCAAGCCCATGGTGGGACCTGAAGCAATAGGCCACTTACCGTTTTACACTAACCCTCACCCTAATAAGATTTATCAAACACCATACATGCAGCTGCGAGGCTACCAAACACTATGGCTTTGGACACCGGATGGTAGCTAGACATGGCATTAGGATTTTAACCGCCTCATCTGCTATAATTATATACATATATATGTCCTAGTGCAAAGGGGCCTGAGACAAGAAGATCTAATCGAACGATTAGATTTCGAAATAACATGTCTCAGCACCCCCATACTCCCCACTTCACATAGGTAATAGTTAAAAATTGCCCAATCTGGTTTATGAGACAAAATTATAAAGGTCATGACGAAAAATTGACATAAAGAAAGGAACTCTATACGGATCCAAAAACGGAGCCGGTACATGTCAAACACCGCTCGACGCTTTTCGTACGAGCGTATGATGAAGGTTTATACATATACCCATTACATATTCGTATACATACTATAAATACGAACCGTCGACCGATGCGGCATACATAGATTTTACACCGACAATCCAGATGGCTTTTATTTCTCCTTCTGGCTAGATATAGCGTATATACATGGTCCACACATGAAGTGGCATGAGAAGTAAAAGCTGCACATACGTGTGGATAAATTTCTAAAAGCATATACGACTGCATAAATGTGCGTCTGTCCGGCTGTAACCAAAAGACAGAACTGTAGCATTTATCTGTGGACATTACAGCGTTATCACGTTAAGATTATTCTATATATCGTGCGCCTGTAACCAAAAAACAGAAATGTGGGATTTATTTAGCTAGGGACATTACAGCGTTAAGATTATTCTATATATTTAAATCTACTCGAAACAACACCTGCACCTCTCATCATACGTGGTCTCCCAGTTTTTCTAGAAATCACCATATATTAGCATGCGTTAATGTCGCGGGCCGCCTATATCCTGGCTACATCTGAATGTATCAATGCTAGATAGTTATATTGGCAAGGGGACTCAAAAAGACCGATGATATAAGACCGGTATATAGATATGGATGCTAGTGGATCTATCATAATATACAGATAGTCCATACAGGTGGTGGAATATTTCAACACCAACGATGATGTAAAACGAGTAGATATCGATGCTGGTGAATCTATGCTGGTGTATATATATATATGGTTCGAGCTGGATAGACAACAACGATGGCAATAGCGCCAATGGATACTCCGGAGCTATGTACACCCCAATCTATATGACAGCCGGCCAACCAGCCGGCTGTCGTCGAGTATCAGAAATGTACCGAATATATACCTACCTACTGATAGGACTACACCAGGGACTTGAAATGGGAAATATCGATTACCCAGATGGTTATACATAGGAATTTAGGAGGTATTTCGAGGTGTTTAGTATATTTTGTGTTTTCGATTGCGATATATTCTGCATTCTGCTGATCTGGAAAGGCTTCGTTGGTCCAATGCAGTGATAGGTATAAATAGTATTAGGGGTAGGCTCTTGATGGCACGTTTGGACGTTCTAGAATTCTAGATTATGGAATGGAGGATATGATGGTTTTATATATATACCAAATATCCAGACGCAGATGTATCCACAGATGTGAAGTTGTTTGGTTCATGCTCATGTTGGATCGGTTGAGTATGAAGGGTTGCATAGAAAGTTTAACCTTTTCATAAATAACAAAAGAATTGGTCCTATCGTTATTTACACCGGGTATTCCGAGAGAAGTACGAAGGCTTTCTCCCACACAATTTCCTGGAACTCTGTCTCCCCATCGACTTTGAGGTACCGAAGAAACCCGGGGGATATTACAGCCAGTATACCATATGTTTTTCCTTCTTCAATTTTTCGGTTCGGGGGAAATGGCGTAACGTACTTTGCCGTTTCCTCTGAGTAAACATCAATCCTCATGTAGTATAGCCACTCAAAACTTATGACCACGAAATGGAACTCCCGAGCATGCCAATTAGTGGCAAGCGTAATTGAAGATTGAACTAAATCCGCGATCTTGTTAAAGAGATCATCCACCTTGTTTTCTTCGAGCGGATTGTTGGTTTGTATTAGTCGTAAAATGCTGTTGAAAATTCTCTTGATAACAATATCAGAAGCGATGGTATCCACCATATTTCTGTCGTAAACAAGCTCGTTTAGCAGATTGTTCGTTTTCGCCCTCCAAACGATTGCAGTTTGGGGTGAATTTGACAATGCTTTGGTGTAAATATCGTCTAAGATATTTCGTGCTTCGCCTGCGCGAAAAAATGGATTTTGGAAAAAAAACTTCGATATCGTGGACGATAGGAGCGCAATAACTAGGACTTGTGTCGTCATGGATGGGTGGTCTCGAACTAAGGGCCAATTGTCGGGATGCCAGGCTGATGTAAAGACTTGCCCGAGCTCGTTTTTCAGCTCCTGCTCATCATTCGATGCTAGAACATTATTCCACTGCACACTCTTGAGGTACACTCGGCCGATAGCCTTTATCTTTGTTCGCAAAATATCGAGTATCTTGATTTTGGCCTCTTCATCCATTAGAACGTCCCCTTGTCTTCTCAGTGCTGATTCCGTTTGCTGTAGTTTTTTGATTTCAGCCTCGTTTCTTTGATAGTCCGCCTTTGTCCTTTCGTAGTCCATTTCTAGCGACCCTAGTTCTCGGGTTTGGGCCTGAACTCTTTCTTTTAGCATGGCTACTTCGCCTTCTTTACTTTTTAAGGCCATCTGCAACTTTTCAACGATTATTTTGTTTTCCTTTACTGTGTTATTGAGACGAGTAATATCTGTTTCGTGTTTCTTCGCTATCTTCGATAATTTTTGCATCTCTGCATTCTTATGACAGAAGTAACAGCTTTTCATCTTGTTAGATTCAACAATTTCCAATTTTTTTGGGTCTGTAGTCGGCAAAATTAAAAGTTAGCATCATAAACAAAGCAAGGTAATGCCGGCCTATAAGTGTATTAGAATTAGCAGCAGTGGTTTACCTCGCTCGCAAGAAGCGCAAATATATTTTCGCTTTTTCTGAACAATCTCCTCCTTCAGAGCTTTTACCTGCTGCTGAAACTTCGCCTCTGTTTCTTGTGTGGTATTGGTAATGAGCGGTGTAAGAGCATCAAGGTCTTTCATCTTTAGTCGTATTTGGTTTGTGATCTGATACGATGGGGAGGATTGTTTTTTCCCTAATATATATAAGATCAATAAGTATCCTTGGTGAACTTTAATAGCCTGAGAATGACGATTATAGATTTTACCCTTATTATCTAATCCGATACCGCGGCCCTTAGGCGTGCTGGAGCCTAGGCCTGGAGATTCTGGTAGACATTCTCCTACATGATTGACATGGCTGGTGCCCACCGCGTCACTAGAAGTTGGTATCGTCACCAATACACCGGATTCATCGAACCGCTCTCGAGGATGTGAATGGGTATTGTGAATTTGGACGCTGTTTCCGTGTGGGCCGCCTAAAAAATTTGAAACCCCTTGATATAGATAACTCCTCAAGCCCATTGCGCATATGGATATGTGGTAATTATTCCTATGCAAAATATGATATTGGAGTATATGAAGATAGATCGATTCTTGATGCCGAGAGCAAAATTAAAACCAGACATTTTCGAATAAACGGTTCCCCAATTATCAGTCAGTGAGCCTATAAATTGAAATTATATCGGCCAAAAAAGCTAAACCCACCTACTTGGGCGGTTCTGCTATGTCTAAATGTTCTGTATAATGAGGATCGAAGATCCATCGCCAAAACCCCCCTCAAAAATCAAGTCTTCGGAACCCTCGGGTTGATCGTGTTTCGAGAAAGTTATGATATCATGGTATGACCAAATTGAAGACGCTATTTCAATTAATAATCTGAATCGAGGATTTGTCATCGCATGTGATGTTCGATTGTACGTGGTGAATTTTTCTAGTTTGAGGAGCTATCTATCTTTTAGGGTCGCATTGGAAGGAAATGTTGTTGAACTAGTTAAATGTTGCCTGAAAGTTGTTAGATGGACCAAATCACCACAATTCTTTTTCTCTGAGAGTAGCCTGCCGCGTAATCTTTGTCAAGAAGATTTGCCTCAGTTTATAGATGTAGCCCTCTTTTCTCGAAAGGTTATAAATATAACTGTTTGGGTTAGGATTAACTGCGATTGATACGTCTTGCATGCAGGATATCTAAGAGGTCAAATCCCTTCGCCGCGTGGCACCTCTCCCTATAGCCTAGTACTATAGTCCAAACACAATATATACCTAATCAATTATACAACTACCACACCATTGCAACTGTAAAGGAGAAGCTGCCAATAGTTACCGAGCGCTTTTTCGACCAGGGTTATATCGCATTGCATATTAGGGGAGGATGGAACGAGAGAGATTAATTGTTGCAGTTGATTTTGGGACTACCTACTCCGGTCCGTGATTACAGCCCTAGTTTATAACGTCTATAATTGGAGAGGTTTAAAAATTCCGTATCTTGTAGACGACTTTCTAACCCCACTAGGTGTTGCATTTTGTCATTCGACACAGGATGGGCTTCGTGGGAGCGAGGTGGTCACCACATGGCCGAACAATGGAGTAGCTCCCAAAACTCCAACGGAGATCCGTTATTTTGATAACAAAAAGTCATTATGGGGTGCCGAAGCCTCGATACCTTGCGAACGCCGACAGGCAAAAGATACAACACCTATTTACAGTCGTTTCAAGTTATTACTCGACCCGACAATATATACAAATGTTTATGCAAGCCGGCCAAAACTTTTGGGTCTCCTCCAACGTCGTTTAGAAAATCTTCGTATCGAAGATTCTGCTTCTATTAAACTTCCACAGGCCAAGACTGCCATTGACGTTTCGAGCGACTATCTCAAGTTGCTTTACAACGATTTGATGAATAACCGGTTGCGGAAACGGTATCCAGACACTCTGGATTTCACCCCGATTGAGTTTGTATTCACTATCCCGGCTATTTGGAGCCATAAAGCGCAGGAGGCCACGCGCTATGCCGCCAAAACTGCGGGTTTTTGCAGTCGGGGGTCGGATAGTTTATCATTGGTTTCGGAACCCGAGGCAGCGGCCATGTACGTCTTACACGCTATGCGGGAGAAAAGCTTTAGTCGGATATCGGCGCAGAAAATGAGTTTGGAGTGCGGTGAGAATTTTGTGATTTGCGATTGCGGTGGTGGGACTGTCGATTTAATCAGTTATGAAGTGGAGGAAGAATATCCCAGGTTCAGTTTAAAGGAGGCGGCGGTTGGGACCGGCGCTAAATGTGGTTCATCGTATATTGATGCTGCATTTAAGAATTTTCTTCTGGAAAAGCTCGGAGCTGACCTCATCGATGAAGCCGGTTATCAGAAACTCGTCGAGGATGGGAGTCCCTTGATGAAAACATTTGACCAAGTTAAGCGGAGCTTTGGTCAAAGCTCCAATGATATTTGGTTTTTGGACCTAGGTACCGAAGTTCCGGATAACGAGGACGTTGGGATCGTGGATAATGAGCTCGAGCTTACTGCGTATGTGCCTTTCCCCTTGGGAGTTTTGTTTTTCTTTTTCTTGCTTCTTCTCTCTCCCCATATTCCAGCTTGCTAATCTATAATAATCCCACCATAAAGAAACGATCTCAAAGCTTTATTCGATCCAGTAGTCGACAATGTGATCCAATTAATACGAGACCAGATTAAAGTCATCCAGTCGAAGCGGGGGAGCGAAATTGCCCCAGTAAGTTTTTCCTCCGGGTATCTCGCCAGCCTGAATCAAAACTCAAATTAACATCCGCGATATTTTTAGACGATATTTCTAGTCGGGGGGTTCGGAGAATCACAATACTTATACAGACGTGTAGTCGAATGGGCAGCAAACCAAAGCCCTCCACTGGTAGTTGTCAACCCGACAGAATCGTAAGTCAACTCCCTCCAACCAACTGATTATAATAATATATATTGTGGGGTATATAATGAAGTACTAATACGAGGAATCCAACAGTTGGTCAGCGATCATGAGGGGCGCAATAATCCAGACCCTCAAGCCAGCAGTACGGTCAAGACGCCTAAGGCAGCACTATGGGTTTAGGTGCTGCCTACCATTTGATTCCGCTAAACACGATATCTCTGATGCCTATGAATGCCCATTTGGTGGCTGGTACCTTCGGGATAGCGTGCAATGGACTGCCAATATGGTATACATATATATCCCTGAACTGAAAACGCCAGCTTTAAACAAAGAAAAATTTAAACAAAAAGTGTATTAATTTTATGCTAATTTGAACTAGGGAGATGAATGCGACAACGACAAAACAGTAGACTTCCCTGTATATCGAGTTATCTCCGGAGCCAGAGACCCGACAATGTCAAATGCGATGCCACTATTTGGCTGCAAAAGCTCCAATCAACCCATATTCTATCGAGAGAAAGGTAGGAGGTCCATCCAACTATCAACAAATAAGAAAGTCCCTCATTAATATAAACGCCTAGATGTGTATACTCTAGGCACCGTATTTGCCGACTTTCCACATATTAAGCTTAAAAAATTGCAATCTACTATACAAACCGACTCCTTTGGAAACGAAAAGACAGTATATAAATTGGATTATGTGGTTAAGATGAAAGTCGGCTCTGCTGATGCAACTTTTTCTATCTGGTTGAACGGGGAATGCCTTGGGAGAACCCGGATATCTCATGAAAGTGAGGATGCCTACGAGTATGGACTTGTTCCATCACAAAGGGCCAGCTGGAAAAATAAATAGGCATTCGGGTGAGTTTTTGGGGCCTTCGCTATTTGGTAAAATTAATCGCTGTTTAGGTAGTCCTAAATCAGTGTTGAAGGTGTTTGGTTGTTCTAATGTTTGATGATTTAATGAGTGAACAGTTCCGCCAACGGCTTTGTATCAAACTTACGGTGATCTAAATTGTATATAGCCATCGAGTACTTGAGCTTTTAGGAATATCCGTGTAATCTAGTCTAATCCTGGAGGAATCAACATATCGCATGAGCTCTTTTGTCACGCACTCGTGCAAAAGTCTAAACAAACAACCAGTCCCACAGGCGACGCCATCCCCTTCGCATTATATCTTATCTTCATCAGAATCCTGTTCTGCTACCTGATCTCCTAAAGAAATTTTCAGAGCTTTCATTTGTATATTTATTCAGTCAACTAGCGCGAAAGCTCACTCCGTCATGCTGCTAGGCTAGTGGGTAGCTGCTAGCTGGTAGAATAAGGGTTGTGTTGCTTTTGTTGTTTTTCATCACACGCTGTACCTTTTTGGCGATTCAGATGTTGGACTTTTGGGCTGGCAAAACCAATTCGACTCAAATACGGCCCTCTACCCTCTTCGATATGACCCTACTCCCTCCGGACGCCATGTACTACTTGTCTAAGTCTTCCCGCAATTTTATCCAACGGGTTTCTACTATGCTCGCGGCTAGATCCTCATCATACCTCTCACGCGAGGCCGCTCTACGCATACAAGCCCGGCAATTTTCAAGTAGACGTCCACCCGCCTCGCAAACTCCAAAGAACGGAAACGAGTCAAAGCTAGACCCAGATAAAATCAAAGGACCTGGAGGCCTTACGTTGACGCAAATCGGGAAGTTGGTTCAGAATAGCGCCGCCAGAGACCGAGCGCATGAAGCGGCAAGCAAGACGTCTGGAGCAACTGGGAACCAAACCCCGAAAAAATAACATTTGAGCATCTGCATTGAATTGAAAAGAGAATAGTATTACAGTATTAATATTGGGGTATCATATAAGTAATTATTTACACGAAAAACAGTCATGTTCCAGACTATGGGAAGACGGTCCAAACGCCATCAACACCACCGGGAAGCTTCCAAAGCTGGTTCTTCTGCTTATTGCCGCAGGTGTAAGCCAATAGCTTTGTGCCATCCTTGTAGTTCGATGCACTGATGTCGACGCAGAAACCCGAGTCAACATGGACAATGTTACCAGTTGGGGTTGTCTTCCACTGCTGGGAAGCTTTGCCCGCTTGACAGGGGTTCAAAACAACGTTGAGGAATAGCCCACGAGGATGGCCAGGTTGCGTGTCGAGGCAGTATTTTCCAGAGGCGTTGTCTTTATCAAAGGCAAGTTGGATGGTGCCATCCCTGAACTTCCACACCTGGTTCCAGTCTGGACCTGTGCATTTGAAGAGGATGACTGGATTGTTCTGTTGGTAGTCAAGCCTGGTTAGTCATACGGAAAATATGAAATAAAAAATTAAAGGATGTTTAAGGGGTTTTGTGGCAGTAACTTACGGGAAGAACAGTGGCGTTAAAAACATCTATGCACTTGCCGCCAGATTCAGCATTGGTGATAGGGCCGGTTGGGAAGAATGGCTGAAGGCTTGCTTTAATTTCTTGCCCATTCACTGCCTTGTCGGTGTAGTGAATTTGGATGACATTCTCGTTCTCTGATTTCCAGCTGATCACATTTGGAGGTTGTGTGATTATTCTAAATCCATCCGGATAATACGACTTTGGCACAATGCGAATCAACCCAGGCGCCTTGATAGCGGTATTAGCGGTCCAAGAAACCCAGTACTTTCCAGTCGAATCGTCGAAATAGGTGGCTTTTGTTGTGCCGGCTGTAGCTTCAACGAATGTACGAGCATAAACTCGAGCCAAGTGTGGATATGGTACTGAAGTCATATTCGAACGATCGAAAAGCTCCTCGTACGACCATGCAGTCCACGATTGGAGATACTTGTCTGCTACACGAACCGCCTCGAGCGGACCAGCGGTATTAGAACCCCACATTTCAAACTCTGTCATGATGCCACCCGTCTTGAGACGAGTAGCATCTTTGATACGGTTCTTAATAGTGGTTTCGATGCTGCCGATTTGTGGTGGTTTGTAGTAGTGGTACGAATGAGCGGTCTTGGATCCGTCACCGCCTGGGACGTTGTTGAATCCAGCAAGGATATCCCATGTCGAGCCCTCAAACATAACGATCGTAGTATTATCGACTTGACGGATCGCATCGTTGCCTTTGTTCCAGAGGGGTTCCATGTTCTCGCGGTCGCCGACACCGGGGATCAAAAGAAGGGGGTTTGCGTGGTGGTCGCCAACCCAGGGTTCTAGATTGCCGTCAGATATCAATCCAATACTTAGAAGATTGTTCGAGTATCATACCATTCATAAGATCATACCCCATAACACCGGTGTAAGAACCATATTCCTTTGCCAGGACTTTCCAATACGCAGCCCAAGCGTCACCCAGCCCATCATAATTATTGTAAAGGCGGCCAAAGGCATTTGCGGGAGCAAAGTCCAAATATGAAGTAGCCCAGTCGATCGAGTTACAATCCTCTTCGGATGGGACACCATTGGCATCAACCTTAAAAGGCGCCTTTTGAGGATATGGCATTCTGTGCGCAGGTTTTACCCAATCCTTTTTGACGAACCACTTCGGAGATTATCAGATTCTGCTGTTTCCACCACACAAGAATACTAGGACTTACAAGTGGGGCTCCATGACCACAGGTTTGCGCAGACCAAACATCTTGATGCTGATCGATCATGGTATAGATTCCATTTTCTTCGAACTTCTTGATGATGTGGGTAGTGACGTCCAGGTATGTTTGGTTGTACTTTCCGCGGACAGGCTCCACACCAGCCCAATGGACACCTAAATGATAAATTAACTAGTTAGAAAGCTGGAAGCTGGTAGAATAAATGAAATAGGCAAAGCGCACCTACCAAGACGAACACAGTTGACATTAAGATCTTTCAAAAATTGGATATCCCGATCAACGACAGAGTAACCCGGCACGAAGTTTTCGATATCTTCGTGAAATGGGAACCTCTTCTTGACCATATTAGTGCCATGGAAATGGCGAGACCGTCCTTCCGCATCGATGAACTGCTGGCTAGCTACATCGACTTTGATGATCTTAGATAGCTCGGCTTGTACGACTGCCGCAAAACAAGCGGCGGCTCCAATTGAAGCTGCCTTCATCGTTAATTTTTATTTTTAAAACCTCAGAATGGCAATAATTTGAAAAGGCCCGCACGTGGCTCGAGCTAAATTAAAGGTTGATGGGAAGCGAAAGCAATCCTCGGAAATCCTTCTATTCGTCATCATTGAACCCCAGACCTTTTTATACTGCTTCTTGAAATTCGAGGATTGCGATCCTGATGTTTCTGGGGAAGCAAGACACCCAGAAGTCAACTGCCCTAATAGTGAATGCGAAGATACACAACCCCAGTTAGGCAACACTTTGCGGTGAGGCCAATTCCCGTACCCTGGAACCCGGGTTAGGTAATTACACCACGTATTCGCACATGCCATCAAAAGTTAGGAAAGGTTAGATATTCGTTCATTTATATAGTTTAAGACATACATACACTTCGCAGCTGTCAAATTGACGAGGCGGATGCTTATTTTCGCAGGTTCGAGTCCCACGTTTCGGACCCGATTCTGGATGTCACACTAGCACTGTCGGAGTTTCACAGCCTCAATGCTCTCGAAACCCGCCGATGCCTTTCAATACGTTGCTCAGTGTATGATATATTTTAGAGCGGGATCCTTTTTTTTTCTTAATGCCTTTTTCCTTCTCGTATTCTTTGAGAAAATAATTAATTAAATGAAAATTGTTTAGTCCAGAAATTTAAGAACTCTGAGCTTCGAATCAGGAACTCTCCCCATGTGAAACCAGCCTACCGATGACGGTCAATTCCGGCCTAGCCCCGCACCAAGTGCTCACAAAGAGAATACAAAGCTAGAACCCGAGGGGCTGGAAATTTTCCTTGATAAATTCACTATAGCAAAAGAAACAGAATACCCTCCGAAAGGACATTTTATTTTTCGAAGGGCAATTCCCAGCCTTGAACCTTCCAGAGCTCGGGTTACAGTGTGTTGACCTCGGTGTGTTGATGTTGTAGTTTGCGAAGTGATTTCAGCCAATCAGAAGGCTCCATTTGCCAACAGGACAACGCGGGATTGTGCAAGGCACTCGCTTTTGGCCTGGCCGTAATAGTCTCGTAGTATGCCTGGTCAAGCGTTTCGGTGTAAACTTCGATACGTGCGCATAGATGCTATATAGAAGCCAATTACCTAGTGAAATCAAAGGCTCTCTCTAACCATCAACTCCACCACATAGCTTGCTCCTTCGTCTGTATGCGAGCAATTACTGTTTTCGCCTTTTGTCTCCCTACCAGCTCAGTCGATTTGGTTAATTGATCACTGAGTTTGAAGATTGGTTGCGGGTAAATGCTCCTCAGTTGTCGTTGTTAGTTTAGATAGCCTCCTCAGTTTACTGACAGGGTCCCATATTTTAAGAACTCTAGATTTCTCAATTTCTGTTTCCTGGATGCAAACCAACCTCACCTTGTTCATCTATCATCAAATCCCCTTCAAGCCCTGCATTGTCCACCAGCATAACACTGCCTATTCTACGTCACAAAGATCTTTTCAGCTAAGTAGCCCATAACGTCTACACGACTGCTAACTCCAGCCGCAGCTTTAACAAAAGCCTAACAGATACAAAACAGCCGCGAATTACAATCCTCTCTTCCATTTACTTTGAAGGTGTTCCTACCACACCGTCCAGCTTACATCCTGTCAATCCTACTCCCTTACATCCACTCGTTTCGTCGGTAAGATGGAGGCCGCTCCCGGAAAACCGTCTCTCGCATCGATCCCTCCAGAGCTCATCCACGAGACCATCTCTTACGTAGGTCCACTTTTCTCCCGTTAATGTTACTGGAAAGTATACTGATCTGACATAGTTTGGATGTACCTCGGATGTTGCACACCTCGCCCTCGTTTGCAGCTCTTTAAACACGATCGTTAGCCCTATTCTATACCGAACTGTCATTGTTGGGATTGAACCTGTCCAGGGTGTCACAAGGAAGTACTCGAATTCACTATTGCGCTTGAGGAGCCCAAGACAGCAAAAAAACATGACGTTCGTTCGAACCTTCGGGGTCATCGGAAAGCTTCGATCTGGCAAGAATCCAATCGTTAGAGCCATCGTTGAATACACCCTTCTCTACATCCGATCGATCCTCGACACCATTGACAAAGATCTCTTGACGAGTTTCATGTAGGTTTAGGATGCTCCGAGGTTCAGGATCCTGTCACTGACGCCGAACCCCTTCTACCTTAGCTGGGACACGGATATGATTCTTAGTAATGAGACACAACGCAGCCTACTTGCGAAGCAGAGGAATATCACATCTCTCACAATTTGTCAATATAAACAATCTGCATCACATGAGCCTACTTTTGGTCCCCCGGACCCATTTTCTTTGGATCGTCCTATTAATTGGGATATCTTTGGTATCGGACCACTCAACAAGTTACATGTCGAAGGCATTGGAACGCCTGCCATGCTACAAGCAATTATTTCTGCCATCGAAAAGAATTCCAAAACACTCGTCCATCTCGGATTGGGCTTTCACTACCGAAGAGATAATTCCTTCAACGATGTCAATAATGTTAGTGATGCCGGTACCATCACGGGCACCGGAGTAGCACAATTCCCAGCGTTGTCTAGCCTTCAGATCAGAGGTGTTGGACCTTGGGATAATTTCATCTCTCAGCTCAAGCTAGATGTCTTGGGCTGTGAGAGTTGGCAAGGAGTTGAGAGACTAGTCTTGGAGCATAATGGGCCCGTCGGATGTTACCTTGAAGCACTGAAAGCCCATACGATGCGACCTGCGTCGTTGAATCTCACTTTGGCAGATACGGCATCTTTGCCAAAACTTCGCGACTATTTCGACAATTGCGACGGCTTGGTTGAAGTCTGTATCCGGTTGAAAGGTCCTTTAGCTGAAGATGGGTCATTTGGGATGAAATTCGCAAAGACCTCGAAGACCTTGAAGCGATTGTTTTTAGGGTGGACCAACGGGGGTACCTATTTTCACTCCTCCCAGGAAGATCTAAAGGCTTTATCAGAGCTCGAGGCGCTTGAAGAGCTTGCAATTGCCTACGAGGGACCAGTGGTAAGTATATGCCACGCAACCACTTACCCGAAATAGAATTCTTAATTAATTAAAACAGTTGTTCCATGAGACCAAGTTTCCGGCCTTGAAGCTTCTCTGGCTGCTCGACATCAATCAAACGCTAGCATGTCAAATACCCACCCGTGCTAGCAGGCTCACCAGTGACACTGGGATGATCAATGTCACCCAAATCCGTGATAGATATTTCCCGCGATCTATCCTTCCACCAAACCTCCGCATCATTGCATTTGGACAGTACTTCCTCGATTTCAATTCTGCCAGGCCAGCCGTTATTACAGCAGTTTATAACTGTGCGGCGCCATGGCCATTGTTTTGGCCTAGTGTCACAATGGAAAGGCTTGACCGACCTACGTTCGAACGCTACTATAAAGGATTCCAACTCTTTCAAATGCGCGAAGGCCGTTACTTTCGTGACCTACAGTACGTTTGCTTAAAAACCCCACCTGATATCAAATTCCTGGACTCGCTAATGTCTGAATAACAAAAAACATAGATTCCGCCCCAAAATTAAAGAAGGTCCTAGAGATGAAGGCGCGGTCCTATAGCATGTAGAGTTGTGTTGGTTGCGGGATCGCGCAGGTTAACCACTTCACCACTATAGATATACAACCGTCGCACCCACAATTCCTATCGTCACAACCTTTGCAAAATAACATCAAGGAGGGGAGCAGATAATTTTCCCTTCATTATTATCATCACTTTCCTCTTCTTTTTTTTTCTTTCTTTTTTCTTTTTTTTTCTTTAAAACTACCGCCCTCTTGCCTTTTCCTGCCTCTTTCTTCCTTTCTCCAAGCTGCACCCATTATCGCCCTTTGCGAGAGAGACGATTTCCTTGTTTTCTAGAGCCTATGCCTGCAATGGATATCTACTATTAACAAGAACTAATACCAAAATCGAATTATGACCCTGAAAAACACTGTGGACAAAACTGCAAGTGCCAAAGAACTATGGACCCTCTTTAGCCCCACCATTCTTACATGTAAAAGTGGCGGCGTCGGTTAAAATTGTATGTATAGTCACCAATCCACATTGGTACCCGGCATGCCCGCCCCGGTTAACCTTGTTGGCCAAGGCCCTGTCAAACGTCCGTTCTATATTAGGCTTTCCAACGACAACCTCTGCATAAGACTAAGTCGGCCTCGAGCTACGAGGCTGAGCTTATGCAGCAAGAGATAGCTCCCTCTGAACAGGGGTGAGATTTGGGGGGAAAGATATTCAGCCCTACCCACTAACCCCGGAGCTTACTTGCTTTCGTGCAGGTTGGTGGCATTTCTAAAAATGCCCTCCAGTCTTCCGCTCAAGTTTTTGTCAGTATCCTTTGATTGTATGCCTTCCTTTGTTTCTGTACCTCTCATCTTTCCAGCGTTCACGAATTTCTACTCCTCTTTTCATCCTTGTTTTTTGTGTTAGCGGAGTTCATGGCTTTTTGTTATTTTTCTTCTTCTGCCTGATACAACCGTAGTAATTGCGGTTTAATGCCCAAAAGTTAACGATACCGAAACCGAAACCGCGACAACAGTGCTCGGCTGGTGTAAGCCGGATTGTGCACCAGTGTAACGATCGTACAGCACGTTACGGAGGGGCTTCTGCCAATTCGAACCACAGGCAAAGAGTTTACCTGATACCGATACAATACCGATACATATCCTTCCCCGGCTGCTGCGACGAGAATGGCTCCCAGCTGTAGCAGGTCATGGGAGCTTTTTGCGGGATTGGCCACACTTTTTATCGGGGCCGAAGCTCAGTTAACTGCGAGTGATGGGCTATGTCAAAGATACGGACATCAGAGTGCGTTCACACATACCTAATTTGAGGGACCTTCATTCTAATTGCTTCATTCGGTAGGCGCTTTGGTCGGGGACAAGCTCGTTCTCGCCGGTGGGTTTCGGTTGGTTCGAGATCCCAGGACCGGTGTCGTTACAGAACAATCAAGTATGCCGCAACGCAATTTCCCCGCTATACCATTGCCCCGCTTTACTACAGCAAGGTCCTAATGTTATGCAGCAAATGATTTTCAGTCGCTCGACCTCGGACCAAACGGGACATCCTTTCGATTAGGAACGGGTATTTCGCAGGGTGGTCCGCAATGGCAAAATATAAACTACACAGTCAAAGGGGCCGCTGGGCTTCCCAAAGTTGTCAATGGAGCTATGTGGAGGGACAAGGAAGACTTGTATATTTATGAGGGACGGTTACCTGGGTTAGGGCCGGAAGCATCCTCCTCGCTGTGGAAGTACACAGCTAATGCTAGTGTGTGGGGACAAGAATTGACCTGGACACATCCCGACTCCAATTTACCAAATCGCGTTTCGAGGGGCGGATCGGTGTCAATTGGCGATTATGGTATGGGGGTATACATCGGCGGTGCTAGGATATTCATCAATGACACAGACACGCCGAAAAGTGGGAATTGGTACTATCCGAGTGAAGAACAGCTTACGACATTCAATCTACGGAATTTGAACAGAACAACCACAGGCTTGCCGGATTCTCAGAAACGAATGGGAGCAGCATTGGGATACCTGCCGATTGGAACTGGGGGGGCAATAATTGGAATCGGAGGGACACTTGAAAACGACGAAGTTCGGGTATATATAATATTTCGTTTTACCAAGATGGCTCTGAGTCGCGTTCTAATATCAGTGGTAACTAGGAAACTGGAGACATTGAAGATATCGCACGCGAAAATTTCGACCCAGACGATATCAGTTTTACTCCAATGCAGAGAGTCTGGATCATGGACCTTGATACCCGAAAATGGTATTCTCAGTCAACATTCGGAACCTACATCCCAGAATCCCGAATGGAACATTGTATCGCCGTGGTCTCGGCACCCGATTTTTCGTCTCACAACATTTATATGTTCGGTGGAAGCACAGCTACCTCATTTCTAAATCGAACAGGCGAGAAATATTTCAATGAGCTTTATATCCTATCAGTCCCAAGTTTTCGGTGGATCCGAAAAACATTTGATGTTTCCGATAACGTGCCGGTTGGGAGAGTCCAGCATACTTGCCACGTGCATGGCAAAAACTTAGTTGTCCTAGGTGGTTCTACGCAAAACAGTACAGAGTGCACATGGGACGAGGTCAACATTCTGGATATGTCGACCCTAAAATGGATTACGAATTACCAATACACAACAGACAAGTTCACCGTACCGGATGTCGTTACTGGCAGTATTTCGAACAATGGAAAGATTCAGACTGATCCCGTCAATGGATGGGATGACCATAATCTTGAAGCTCTCTTCAAGGTAAATAGTGGTGGAAATACAATGGTTAGGATCGCAGCAGTTGCAGGCGGAGTAGCAGGAGGCTTGATTATATCATTTATCCTAGTTGCCGGCTTTTGGCACTACAAGAAACAGCGCGAGCATAAGAAGGAACAACAGACACTTAAAGCCCAACTTGCCTATGAACCCTCGAGGGCCGACCGCGAATCTAGATACGATCACGATCCTAGCAGGGATATCAATGCGATGGAACTTCATTCGTCTCCATCAAGCGTGACATCAACTTTCGATGAAGCTTCTGGATACGCACACCCAGGGAAACTATGGAGGGGCAGTTACCACAGTTATGAGATTTCAGAAGGCGATCCTGATTATCCGGATCCAGATGCCGACAACGACCGAACACGGTTGATACTAGATACAAAAGTTCCCACAGGGTACTTTGAGATTGGGAATCCGAGCACCCCAACTGCTATGGAAAGACATGAGCTCGGCGGCGGAGGTAAGGCAACTTTTATCCTAAATATTAGTGAAAAATGAAGGTCTAATCATACTTTTGTTTATAGACCTTGGTGATCAACGACTGCAGACTGCAGATAATGACCCACCGTCACCAATAAGTTCGCGCGGGACTCGATGGAGATAGATAGGTAAGTATTTAAGTCGGTGAAGTTTGCGACTGTCTAGAGTTGTGGCCAGCCGGCCCCCTGCGCATCTCCCTTAAACTCGGGGCTATACATCATCAGTTTGTGAATTTAAATTTAGCGAGCGTTGTTTATACACAATAGTCTGCATTTCATGTCGTCTTGAGCATTTGTAATTATTTACCTATCGGGATATACACGGACGATTAAAATTCACAACCTATGACGTTTCTAGACATAGTCATTTTTAAGATAAAAATTACAAAGCCAATTGTTAAAGGTCAGAATGATCTCCACCGTCTGACAACTAATCTCTATAATGCCAAATCCGTTTCGCAATTTCAAAAATTTTCACCCAGGAATATTCTTCGTCACTTAGAGAGTCAGGCAACAAAGCAGTTACCGCCTTACGAACGCGGTTGAAGTCCTGGATTTCAGTCTCCGGTCTTGATATGTAGCCAGGAGGCAGTGTTTTTGAGATCAGTAATATATCTTCCGGATCCTCATCATTGGACTTGAGACCCATTCCAATGATTTCAAGTTTGTTCGGATAATAACTTGACTTTCCAAATATCTTCTCAAGGTAACCTTTCCGCTTTATCGCTATATCAGGGAGCGTAAGTGGCAACAGGTTGGAGGATCGTCTATTATTTTGTAGAGATCGAGGTATAATAAGGTCAAGTGCACTTAGAATCCACAAAACGCGAAGGGAAGGGAATGCCTTCTCATCAAGGTTTACTGGCTGCAGGATAAATATATATTTAAATCAGCAAGTAGTCTGATAGCTAGCTAGAATGCGTAAAAAAAGAGTATAGGGTATCAGCTTACCGAGAAACTCGGGTCTGGAAATGGGATTGCCAGCTCCTCCAGTCGTGGAAGAGACATGAGTTGATACATTGCACTCATGGGGGTGGGGTAGATTATAAATTTATTATTTAGGAGGTAAGACGCGCACCAATTGGTAGGCAAACTGATCATGTACACGTAAAGGATCCGAAGGGTTTTGGAATGGCGTCTGAAATCCGGAAGCTGATGTGGTTGCCGAGTTTGAATGACCAGACGAAGTTCAGTAAGTGTGTGGCTAATATCTTGCCTCTGGAGAAACTCGTAAACCGCTTCACGCGTGTAGTCTAGATGGGTAGTCAGATGTAAGACTGATACTTGAAAATGGGGCAGCTTTAACGATGGCCATAATATTAGGTCCATGTAGCCACAGTCCCTAAGTTTTAGCGATCGCAATTGGCTGAATTGGAGAACAGCGTTTAAATCGTATGCAGTCCTTTCAACTTGTCGTTGTAAAACTCGAAAGTTGGAGATCTCTAGGCTTTCCAATGCGGGAAATGTGATCTGGGGAGCCGGAGTGCGCTTTAAATCGATATGACATGCTGCAATGATCTTTTGTGTGATCCGTTTATCCCAATTAGTCACCCCCAAATGGTCTCGCCTGCCCCAGTGTCTATATTGTGTAGAGAACCCAAACCGAAGATGCTTTAGAGTTTGCCGGTTTTTGATAACGGCTTTCATCAAGCCGCCGTAAAATTCAGTAAAATTGCGTATTCCATTTACATCTAGTGACACCAACCCTTGTCGGTTTAAAAGACTAGTGCCGATGTTAATGAGTTCAGCAAAAATCTCGTCCCAATGCCAGACATGAGTATAGTTAGCGCGATTTTTAGGACTCAAGCGATTTAACTTTAGGACTTGAATCGAACCCCCTTGGCATTTTAAAAGCCTGTCGGTTGTGCTTTTCTCCAAAGGCATATCTGTATGCCAGCTTTGCGTTCGATACTTGATTAGCCTAGTAATCTCACCAAATCCTACCCGAAAATGATAGACCTACACAAATTCCCTAATAGTACCCTCCCCGAGACGGTTGAGGAACTTGTTGAGCGAGGAGCTTGTTGAGAGGCTTTCCGTGGAACGCGATTTCCACGCAACAGAATCATCAAGTGGCCCTACGGGTTCCTCCATCCTGCCGACGACTTGTACTGCCCTTACATGTTTAAAGTTGACACTCCCACTTATCAGAAACGCACTAATATTTGGAGACTGAAGATTGGTAGGGCTGAGTTTGATAGTTTCATAAAGTCGTGGGATGTATATTTCGTAAGCCCTCTTACAGACCCGCACTATACTTGCAAGGTCGTGAAGGTTTATCTAAGGAATGTCTGTTAGAATTCGGACCGATAGGATCATTGCTTTGTTTCTCTCATACACGTGAAGCTATATCCCAAGAAATCTCCGGCGGGAGGTGCATAAGACTTGTTTGGGCGTCGGCATTCTGATCATGGGCCCCGACCAATACCTCGGAGCTCGATACTGTGTCCATAATATATTGATTGTATATGGGTCGCTATTACAACAGCACCATGGCCTCTGAAGGATCGGTCCCACTCTGCGCCGCCTTTGCTAAATTTATAGATGGAACCTGCAGCTAAAATGTACATGGATCCATATGGATGACACGATATTGCGGCACTGACGTACAAAACCGCACATTCCACTCTCAGCCCCGCAAAATATGCAACATCAGAGAGTGTGTTGCCATTCGACAAGACGCCCGAAAACACAGGCTGTTGGCTGCACAGCGGCAGTTTGATTCTGGGTCGCAGGCTAAGATCTTAACCTACCGGCTTCGAGCTTCCGAAGGCAGAAAGTTCTATACCATTACCTACAATTTCAAGAAAGCACGGACCTAGCTTACTTGCAACCATTTCTGTATCGTGACCTCATACTTGGGTAGCGTTTGCCGCACTGCAGTGATAGAATAGATTTTCTTTGAGATGTTGTACAATTATTAATTCATGTGCTCCCTATGATACTTTTCACTCGAGCCTGGGGCCGACCTCCCGTCCATTTACTGATCCGTCTTGACTATAGTACTAAGAAAAATCAACTTTTCAATATATATCCCGAATCTGCATGCAACAAATAAAGATATTATTTACAGAGAAGTTTCAAAACTATAAAGTTGTTAAAAAGGGGTAAGGAAATTTATAATTTATCCATATGCATCCGTGAGTTTATACATGAGCCGTAAATAAAATCCCAATCAGCGCCGTATACACATTAACTACCCAAAAGACGCCCATCCGAGATGCTGTTTAAAACCGAAAGTAAAACACTTGACTCCTCCAATGAGAGTTCGCCTCTAGCAATCGTGCATGATCATGTGGCAGCCCGTTTAGGATTCCGGGGGCCCCGATGATTCAAACAATAAGAAAAATTTGCAACTCTCTGCATAAATATTCCCAAAAAGAAAACTGACACGGGAAATACAGCCACCAGAAAAAATTTGCTGCCGATATCACTCCTTCTTGGTTTCACTCTCAGCAAGCAGTTTTCGTAATCTGTCTGCAAGCAAGCCAAGCCTGGCCACGACTGCTCCGCTACCCATTCGCTCCTTGGGCCTCTCTGTGAACATTCCTCGGCAGCATAGAGCGATGAGTTCCCTAACCACGGCGTCCCCCGTGCCGTCAACATCCTTATCTTCAGCTGTTTCGACAAGTGTGTCACACCAGCTTCTTACTGATGCGATGTTCCCCCGAAATGATATATCTGCTTTTTTGAAGTTGGGCCTGTTAGCAGACTTGGCGTCCGACTCTCGGCGAGTCACCGGACGACCAGATCCATGGCTGTGAGGCCTCTCCATGACTGTAGCCGTAGACCGATTGAAAACGTTGCTGGGGAAGATCGTCCTAGTGCTCTTTCCGCTAGCCGAAGACCCGAGCGACGAGCTGGAAGTAAGGCTATTTCGTGCCACGCTATCTGTTTTGCGACGATGGTTCTTGTATACAGACATCTTCAACTTTGATACGAAAGTCAAGATATCGACCATGACGCAAGCCAGGCTGAAGACATCAGACTTGCATAGTATTACTGGATCGGTTGCAAGATATGGCTGCTCCCCTAGAAGCGCTACCAACCCAGCAGCATCGGCGTAGTCTTCCGGTGCACCATACTCGTCACGGATATCGGCTCGTCCCTGTCTGTCGAAAACGTCCAGAGTCCCGAAAACTGGACCGGCGTCGCAGAGCATCAACTTCGCACCATCGTCCATGACACAGATGCTAAAGGGGTTGATATCTCCATGTCGTATATTTTTCGCATGTAAAAACGCGACAGCACTGACAAGGCCAGTAATCCAGTTGAATGCCAGTACCCGTCTTTCGGTCATCGATAGCGCAGAGTAGCAATAAGCAGGTGAGCGGAAAAACGAGTCCAAGGTAATTGAAGGTGCAGGGCGATAGAGAAGGTAGCTCATGTCTTCGTATGTATATGACGCGAAGAGCTCCACGATATTTGCATGGCGTATATTCCGCGAACGAATAGTCTCCACATGTAACATGAGGTCATCTTTCGACGGGACTGTTATCCTGGTGATGTAGTCGTTGTTTCGCTTCCCGTACGGTCGTACAACTTTTTCCGCAACAAAATCGCCAGCAGTAGGTAGCTTCTCGACCACTTCGAGTGGAACCACCTCCTGCTCTTCATAGTCGATGTGTTCTCTAGAATTTATATTCTTCAAAAGAAAGATAAACTGAGCTCTCCAGAACCGCTCGTCCATTTCTTCGTCGGGTTTCGATGAGAGGGCTAGTCTCGGTATCGTCTTCCTAGCTATCGGTAAATCGGCGTCGTCCCAAGCGTCGTCGATAATCCAGAATATTTGCTCCGGGACCCCGAGATGTAGTAGGACCAAAAATAGCCTCCTTGCTTTATGGACAATCCAGTCCAAGTATGTCTCGTCGGTTAGGCCAGCACCAAATGCCACGGGTTGGTTTAGCCGCTCTTTCAGTGGCGGCTTCAAGCCAGGTACATATGGCATGTTTGCGATCACAAAAGTCTCTGTGACGGTATATTTGATTCGCAGATCGTCCCACCAGACTTTCGCGGCCTCAAAGTCCAGCTTTTCCTGCGTACCAAAGCCAAACAATATGGCGTTCATGGTTAGGAACTGACTCCCAACCGCCATAGCTTTTTGTTTCAGCTGTTTCCTCCTCCGCTGTGTTGCCGACATATTTGCAAATTCATCTTTCTGTCGGTGGATATCAAGGTAGAGCCGCGACGGGTCGATGCTGGGTTTGATATCCGGTAGGGCGGAGAAATGTGAGTCCACTGTTGAAACGGCTGAGCAAAGAGATGCCAAATCTGGGTCATGGATAGAATCGTCGGAGTATCCGATATCATCAAAAAATGTAGGATTCACAGCCACTTTCCGGTTCGCTTGCCTTGAAGCTTCGGAATCGTAGCCATAGGGTTTCGCAAATATGCTCGGGCTTAGATATTGAGACCGCGAGCTTTCGCCACCGGATGGGTAAGATGAAGGATAGTATGACATAATTTCGGTCATTTTCGCGTGCTGTACGGTATGATCGGTTTATAGGTTATATCGTTCTATAAGAGACAGCGGTACCGGTTTGAGGGTATGCCTTTGGCATTATAGCGAACCCGCCGGCTCCATAGTCGTCTCAAAAATATTGTGAACTTCCTCTGTCGTAATGTGAACGCTCTTTGTGTTGGATTCGCTGCGTTGCGCTGGTCGTCGTGTAACCAAAGGTGAAGTGAATATTATAGGCACGAGACCAAAAGGATTAATTCTGTAAGAGTATTCCAGGGGTTCCGACGCTTTATATACGAAAGCTAAAGTTAGAACAAGCCTCTCATCGCATCGAGGCAAAAGGTTTTACTTTACTTATTCTGTTGTCTCAAAGGAGGGACGAATCGAAGTGGAGGCAATTCGGAGTATATGTAAAGTTTGAAGGCGAACTGTGTCACACCGAAAGGTGTGGGCGGCAGCGAAAAACAGCCTTCTGGAAGCAGACGGCACCCAAGCATGCGGGCCCCGGCCAAGGTAAATTATTTCAAAAGGCATCCAAACAGGGTATGGAGATACTACTAGGTAGCTGCTTTGTCACATAGCGTGCATCCACACAAGCTGCGGGTGGTGGTGGGCTGCGACATCCTGCGAAGGAAGAAAAAAAAAAAAAAAAAATCAAGACCACCGTCATGCATTGCATGAATAAACGAGGTATGCAGTACTTCTTAGTCAAAGTTTTCAGACGCCGATTTCAAGAGGGCATCTACTGGCGAATGTAGGTCTACTTGCACTTGCACCCATCCAAGAACTCGGGATGTCGGATGAGCATATGAGTTGATTGCGACGCCCGAAAAACTATTTTGGGCGGCGCAGTCGCTGCATGCGCCTAAAGCTCGTCCTTGTTTGAGAATTGGTTTTTTTCTGGGCAATGACGGTGAAGGTTCTTTATTTTTCAGCTTTCAGCTCTCTGATCACAAGTCAAACTCCCAGCACAATGATGACTATCAAGAGACGGGCGTTGTCTGTGCTGGATCTGACGATTCTTCCTGCTGAATTCATTCGCGGCTCGGTTAGCCAGCCCGGTGCTTTTTCCGAATAGGCAACTACGATCTATTCCTCCGGAATAAATTAGGCGTTTGAGGCAGGGACGAGATTTGGAGCCTGCAGGGCGAAATCCCACCGTCATATCTGATTTGATAAGTCGAAAATCATTCGAAAAGACTCGGTCCCCTTGCGACTGCCTGGACAGGATGGTATAAGTAACTCGCCCCCAAGATACTTACGTACCAATATCTTGGAATGTTTGGCAAACAGAAACGAGGGGCTAGAAACCTCAGCGCTGATCCGATCAGCCCGTGAGATGTTAAGCCTGCAGCGAGGAATCATCCTGATCGACCTTCGTGGCCGGTGATAGGTTAGTTGGATACCTCCACCTTTTAATGAGCTGGAAGCAACCTTCAATACGGGATGTCGTGATTTTAGGATTAACGTCTGGGACGTTTCCTACTATGAAACCGAATATCTCCACCCGCTTGACCGTTTGCAGTGGAGGCCTGAAGCCCCTTCAGCGCCACGGTAAAGCCAAAAAGCCAGCATTAGTTGGCTAACCCGAGAGATCACCAACGTAGATTTTGATAACGAATCGTATGCAATTCCATGTATGTGCGTCTCAAGCACTTACTCTAAGGATGCATATGCATTATCTGGGCATTAAAACAGCAGCGAATATCGGCCACGTGTGCGCCGAGTCTGTCTCACTCCAAAATGGACAGGAGCCAGCCGAACTACCCACTAAAAAAGGTAAAATGGTACTTTTGAACTCGGTGTGAATAATTCCGCCATACACCCAACCCAACCTCAAACCTTGAGGATAATTCAAATGAAATTCAGCGTCGGAGATGAGTTGATCAGGAAGCCCATAGTTTATACAGGGAACAGGTGGGAATGGTGCCGGTCCAGGGGAAGGGGTCCTCGGAGCATGCCTATCTTGTTATCGTGATATCAGGTCAGTGCGGTCAAAAGTGGGGCCCTAGGAACTATTGTTGAACAAATGAGTGTGATTTGATTCGACCCTCAGATAACAAACTAATCATGCTTCACTCGTTTCATGCCAGGCTTCGAAAGTTAACGAAGTTACTGTGCAGTCTGGGTTCGATTCGGTGTTGCTTGTTTCAATAGTTAGAGTTCAGAACAAAAGCATGCAGGTTCTTGAAGCTTAGCACCAGCACACCCCGGCCACTGGCTTTAAGCGGTTACACATGGAATTTACCGTGTGTCGCGAGACCACTTGAGATCTGTATCGTTTGCGGTAATAAAACTTTCCCCGTCGATTTCTGCTATGTGATCGGAATCTGGCTGTGGCAATTACATACCTATATACGACCATCGAGATCTCGAGATCGCCGACTTTGATTATAAAATGCAATAGTGCCGTCCAGAAACCTTATTAGTATACGCCTACGAACCGAGTCAGTTTTCTGGCGGCCTAAGCAGCTATTGGTCCGGTTAGCACGGCCTGAGCTACACCAATGCAAAACATGACCTGATATTACAGCTTGTCAACGGTTTGCCCGAGCCGCTACGACGCCTCTTCACTTTAGCTTCAGCCATTTGTTAACCGACAACTCCACGAGCTTCATGTCATGAACTGATATCATGATTATGGTCATACATGTATACACACGAGGTAGCCAACTTCGCTTTTATGCAAGATTGAACAACGGGAGTCGATAATCTCTCGGTATGCGATAGGCAACCCCTCGAAATTTCCGAGATAAGCTTCGATTCCTAGGGTTAGTACTTAATGTCAAGCACAAGGCTACACTGCACTCCGGGTTCCAGTCCTACCTAAACCTGGTGCGGCATGCGCATGTGGGGGTACAACACATCCACCATACGCCCCATATCAGATGATCGTACGATGTGGATATCCTTTGCTTTAGACTCGTAGTTTAAAATCAAATTCGGCCAAGAAAGTTTTTGATGACATCATTATTTCGACGGAAAGTTCGGTTGGGTTTTGATGGAATGGGTTGCCTGAACTAGTAGTAAGTACGGCTAGCTATGCTAGCTATGGCTAGTTGCATTCCTCTTGGTCCTGCCCTCCGGTGCTTGCATATGCGCATGCACTGCCGAATTTTGCTAGAAGATGGGTTAAATCCTTCTAGCAGCTTTCCTTTGTTAGATCTACGTTTCTCTCAGTACCATGAGGTGTTAGAAATCGACCGTGTCGGCCATTGATATATCGATATAGCATCGTGGTCACCCGCTTCTGTATGAACGCCACGACCAAATTACATGAACTTTATATCAACTGAGCCCAAAAGTCAGGTGGATATAAGGCTCCGCAGGACACTCTAATCATAGTAAAACCAGGTATCTTTTTTATAGCACCAATCAATTAATTTTGGCAACATCTGAAATATTCCACTTGCGGGACGTCGAGACTGCAACTGGTTCCAAGCCCCTGACGGGCAGCCTGTTCAACCGCGATAGCAATGTCACTATATGCACCGATGCCCCAATACAGTCGGGGGCACCATGCAGCCGCCCGAGCTCTGGCCTAGTGAATCTTCTAGAATAAAAGGACTATGCTTAGTGGTTTCGCAGAAGGGAAGCATTGCTTAAGAGGGTGTACGTGATGGACGCTCAAAGGTAGATCTCAGTAACGTTACGCTTCTTAGCTTGAACTAGTCCCGCA
The DNA here is from genome assembly GCA_036872735.1 of Orbilia javanica. Taxonomy (NCBI): domain Eukaryota; kingdom Fungi; phylum Ascomycota; class Orbiliomycetes; order Orbiliales; family Orbiliaceae; genus Orbilia; species Orbilia javanica. Next base: position 1,603,173 of record JAVHNR010000008.1, read on the forward strand.
CTATCTCGAGTCAGTCATGAATATTAATCGAAGAGGGAGCTCCTGTCTAACTTATTTCCCCTTAGACTTGCACAATCTCGTGCTCGAGCGCTCAAGGAGTACTAGCTAGTCCTGGTAGCCCGACTCGAAGACTGTGTTGCGTTGTGGTATAAGCTCCGAGACTGTCTGTGCCACGGTCTGGCCTGGTCTGGCCTGGATTGGGCTCGAGGCTATGGGTCTTAGAACCATCGACCGGACCAGCCTGTACCCTAAATTAGAAACCAAAACCTATCGAATATTAACCGTCGATTGGATGGGATTTATCAAATCCGCCTTTTTAAGCTAGTACTAGCTCCATATCTTTTCCTCAATTAATTGATCAGGCCAATCGCTCTTAATTTCTTGTCTCATGAGCTCAGCCCACGATTCGATCTGTGCCATATGGTATCGTATTTCTTAGAATAACTTGTCTCTCTAGGCTCCTGATCGGCTGGGCACTAACTATGACCAAGTTCTCGTTTGTGTGATCAACTATTGAGTGCAATTTCTTGTCTCGTAAACCGGTGCAATTTCTAATTACTAAATTTCAATATCTTGAACATCGACCACTTCAACCGTCAGATATCCCGCCAGGAAGGTAGAAGATAGCCGTATCCCCACAGTATTGAAGCTACGTGTGATGCAGCTGTGGAGACCTCAAAGCATTAATATCCGAACCTGCAAATGAAATTTAAGCCCCAATACATGAGGGCGTGCATGCGACAGACGCAGGGGCTATGGGGGTGGGCCTTTAATATTCCGAAAACACTAGGACTTTGTGCCTCGTGATCGGATTGCTCCTTTTGCGGGATCCGACATGACGGTAGGCCGCCACGGCGCAGGCCCACCGCTCTGAAAGGGTATATGCACCCGCGTGTCCCCTCTTAGCAGCATTAAATAGGGATGGCGGCTGAAGAATAGCTCGTGGAAGGAACGTCAACGGTCAATTCACAGCATGTGGCATACGTAAACGGCATTTGATCACCCTCGTTCTAGCACCTCACAAGATATAAGGTATATTGAAATTAGCGTGCTACGTACATCGACCCTTTTAACAACATCCACGACCAACAATTGATTATGTCTCTTTGATTTATGGCTTGCGTACTCGTTACCTACTACGCATCGAGTAGGTCAAAGGTAGCCTTGACCTCCGGAACCTTATCCTCGAGGACCTCTCGGATCTCCTGCCAAACGATTTTTTGTGCCGCTTGGCCACTCTTTCTTTCCATGAAAGGGGGATACCTAGGATTTAGTTCAATATTAGCTCCCCTTGTTCTCCTACCTTCTATTTTCGAATTTTGATAACTTACGGTGCGGTGGTGAAATCCATCATAATTTTCCCATGAGCGTCTTCCGCAGATGAGGCTCCATTGACCAAAGCGGTGGCACAAATTTGTGGGTCTCTTGCTCCCAAGTTCATGATCAATCTAGGGATAAGCTTTTCTTTATTGGGATTCGTGAGGCCAGTCCACGCAGAACCTGGGTCAGCGCTGTTAATCGTCACTTTTCGCATGCCCTTGCTTTTGGCCGCGGCGGAAGCTCGAGCGGCTAGTTCGCGGGTAAAGTAGAGAAGCAAAGCCTTGGAACGACCATATTGATGCCCTTGTTCAAGTCCATCCTTGTTGGTGCTCATCTTCTTCAAGTACGAGCCAGTCTTAGGAACTCCCATAGTGAATGAAGATGGGTAAATGCCAAATGTCGTGACGAAGGTCAGAACTGGGGGGTTCGGATTCCCAGGCGATGATTTGAGGACAGGAAGAAGAAGTAGTCCGAGAAGCGCATTTGAGATGTAGTTGACGTGTATGGCTATGACGACAGAACGATTAATATAATGACTCTCGAACGGAGGAGATGGAGTGAAGCCTACTAGTTTCCCAGCCTTCTGGAGACTCGCGACGATTGAAAGACAGTATACCAGCAGTACTCAGGACATGGTCTAGGTTCTTGAGTTCCTTTGCTTTTCTTCCTAATTCCTGGCAGTCTGCATAGGACATCAAATCGACTTGCCAAACTAGAATATTAGGGGGAGTCTTTTGCAATGCTCGGGCTTCCTCCTCGATTTCTTTCTTGAGCGGTGAGCAATCCCTAACATCAACTAGAACCAAAGTCTCAATATCGCGACTGGCAAAAATTTTGGCAGCTCGAGAACCAAATGCGCCATTGGCACCAGTGACCAAAGCTGTCCGTCCCTTGTATGATTCCGTTTTCACGGTGGGTTTGGCATCGCGCTGCTCTCGAAGGCTCCAGTAAGGGAAGTACTCTTTGAAAAAGAGCGGTAATCCATAATAAACGACGGCGATGAGAGCTGCAGCTACAGCTGCGACAATTGGCCCGTAACCAGCCATTTTTGAGGTACTAAAGAAGCGGGGTGAGCTGTAGTTGTCGAGAATTGGACACCCTGGATCGTGGCACGCGCGTGGCAGACCACTTTCGTGGGAAGCTCGTATGGTCACGTGATATATGTCACGTGTAACCATTGGTGCTGAGGTTGCACAACTGGTCGTCTCGAAGGTGACGACGGCTCCGATGGCATTAGCGAGTTTGCCTGAGCATGCAGAGTCTCGAATTACATAACTCATGCATGTACATGCTACAGCTCTGATACTTGAAACAGATGCCTACCGCCGGCAAGACGGAGAAGTATCGACACCATTTGGATTTCAATACCTTTATCAACGCTGATTACATTCTTCATATTATCAGCCGGCCTTGATTAAATTCAATTAATTATATTAATTTAGCATACTAGGATATCCGGATATATGTATACCAAATGTTGCTGGAAAAATCCAACATGGCCCTGCGGCCCTTCAATATTAGTAGTTTTTAATCGCTCTCGAGCTACTATGGCGGCATTCGAATATCGAATGTTCCCCGTAATTCTAGACTAGGTTTCCTCAAATATATTCGAATCACTTACCCCAGATTTTCGTCAAATTGCAAACCCTGCATTTGAGTGGCCGCACAATCAATCGATTTTCTTCAAGGACCCATGAACATCAGAGGCCAGGGCCCTGAAAATATCTCAGTTCGAGCGTTTGCATAGACTTTGTATCAACCCATTGGAACCCTGCAAAGATCGTTGCATTAATTACTAGCAACCCCATGTTAACTTCCAAAAAAAAAAAAAAAAAGAGAGAGACTGAAGTTGCACCTATCTGTCTCAGAATATTGATGGGTTTCGTGAAGATGTATTGGCTGTAACACAACAAGAGAGCGTAAGGGAGTGTAATAGCTCAAGCGGATGGTAGCATTCAAGACAAATTGATTACATGTGATAAAATATTGGCAAGATCTTGGTCGCGTCCTCGGAGGAATCAGATTAAGTATTTTCCCGATAAATTTCATGATGCACATGGGTCAGTGCTCGATTTTCGCCACATGATGCTGGTGGTATAGAGCTCTGACCCATCTTCTAAACAGAAGTCAGACATGTTCAGTTAGCGCTGCATATAAATTCCTGAAATCCGAGCTCACTAGTTAACAGGCTCGCGTGGAAGCCGGACTATGGTCAGGTATGATTTTCTTCCAATCCAGTATCAAATTTTGTGTCTTGAACCTCGGTACTAACACAGCCTAGGAGTTGAATATTGCGCGGCCCGTCTATAGCCAGTAAAGATTAGGAAGGGAAGAAGAATAACCATGAGACGGTGGCTTGCGCACCGCCGCGGTTAGATCGACCAGCCGTTCCCTGAGGTCAGCCCCGGTTCATGCAACAACATAACCAGAGCAGGCCGGTCCCGAACTCAGTGCTCAAATATTCAATTCATAGCGTGCATCGATCCTTAATCATGCAGTCGAATGAATTCTTCATGGGCTATCCTTCGGGATTGGAGTTGCAGAAGACGACTGGCTAAACAAACAGGGCCAAATAGGGTCAAACCTTGCGCTCGAAAGGGTAGTTCGCAGTCCACCAATACAATGGATCCAATGGCTAAGTGTTGTTCTCGTATACCCCATGAGTTCATACGGCATCCGCATATGCGGATGCCCCCACAGTTAGTATCCCCCACATCGTGTCCTCTGGGCTGCGCTGAAGGCGACCTCTAGCAAAATTTAGGTTACCATTTCCCGCAAATATTTCGTCCTAGGATGCCTGCTACAAAGAAAAGGGGTTTGAAGACATATGCATGCAACGTACTAGGTGCGCCAGTCCATGCACAGATACAAACATCACCCCGTGTTGCATTCGTTGGACTCAGTAGTTGACCGTTGAAAGATATTAAACTAGAGAATATTAATAAACCACGGAGAGTTCGAGACAAAAACGTTCAAAGGTTGGCTGTTGGATGTTGTTTGGCAGGCTACTACAGGTCCGGCTTTGGTCGACTTGGTAATATCCGCTGAAGGGCGCGATGGGGCGTAAGCGTGAAAGCCATTCCGTCTTGAAGGGGCACTTATTTATCTAATTAGTGCTAATGTATGCACATATACGTACATATAGATACATGCAGGTAACTGTACCTACATGTGTAAGAATCATTTTGAGATCCCTGAGCATTGCATTGTAAAATTGCAAGCTAGGGAGCTAAAAGCCTAACTGCACCAGCGCGCGATCGCATCGATTGCTCGATTGGCATGAAATTTATAGATTTAGGGACTATGGGGTGTTTCGATAAGTTATTGGGGAGGGTTGATACACGCCCTCTAAATTGTTAGTAGATGCCTATGCAGCTATCCCTAGTCTAAGTGTATAGTACATATACAAAGAAAATATTTGGTGCTTTGGTCTTGTAAGATATTTCTACCCTCTCAGGGGCCAACATCGCCATATCAGGATGCATTGGTGCATCATCATGGAAAGTATAATGAAAATCAACGCTAAAGGAACGATACAATCAATCAAGTATAGATTCCCTCAAAACTTCGGCGTTGGCATTTGTTACAAAAAGCTAAAACGAAAAAGAACCTCCCTTAGCACCATGTTTCATACGCTGAAAAAGCCTCCCTTCTAAACTTTTGGGTATTTTTTGGTGGTATATAGCTTCCCATGTCAGTGATCTCCAGGATATGAGGTGAAAGCTTCAACTGGTCTGAAGCGAGGGTTTCAAAGTAAAGAAAGGGGAAAAGACAAAAAAAAGACAAAAAAAAAAAAAAGGAGATTCAACCATAAACGCCTGCCGAAGTTAATCAAGTGAGGTAAAAGAGCTAGAACAAAACATACTTCATGTATGCAATCAAAAGGGTGTTGGTTTAGTTTCTGGAGTTAGAGTGGTGATGATGTGGAGTGTGGCCGACAGGAGCAGCAGCGATGCTAACTGTATACCCAGCGCTGCGTCCGTAGTTCTCGCTCCTGCCTGACCCATTATCCTCATTGATGCTTGCAGGTGCACTTTTAACTTCGTAGGTAACGTCGGCCTTGATGCCCTCGTTAACCTTGGAGGCCATGATGCGCTCTTCGCTCTCGGTGGCGTTGAGGATGGTTCTTCCAACGCTGTATTGCCCCTTCTTGTTCTTGCTCGAATTGTTGTATCGTGGTAGTTCCATGGCGGTTCCATTCGACTTGTTGCTTCCGTACGTTCTTGCAGTACCAGTCGCGTACATGCTTCGTACGGAAGAAACACCGCGCATGAATAAAGGGTAGATCATTGGAATATTGCCAATGATAACGGAGACAAAAGTTTCTCTGCACGCCCAAGAACCAGCTGCGAGGGCGCCTCCTACTGGGTCGGCAAGGATGAAACCCACACGTAGGATACCTGCTGTAATAATGAAGCATCCACCAGAGAACATTGCAATTAAGAGAAACTTGCGCTTGAGTGGGATCTGTGCCTTCCAGAGAAGTGGGAGTGGAATGTACATGAGGTACATATCCGTGATAACGTTGAGAATCACAGTGACATAGCAATCGATTTTGGAAATGGCTGGCTGGCAAGCATTTGGAGGCTCCGGGTTGATCTGGAAATTCTGGCGATAAGGATGACAACCAAGGTGGATTGAGAGGATAACTGCAATATAAGTCGTGATGAGCATGACAGCACCGATTCGGATTTTCATGGTTTGTTGACCGAGACCGTCCCTGTACACGTAGAGGCAACATGTTAATATATGTCGCACTCAAAACTATATTAGGTAATAGGAAACTTACGTCAAACGGCTGTAGAATATCAGAAGGCACCCTTTGAGCAGCCATAATAGGAGAGTGTACAAACTCCACCCGATCAATTGAATCTTGACACCAGTAATCCGTATATTCCACTCTTCACTTCCAGGTTCTAACGCTTGACGTTGCTCAGGTGTCATGCCATTATTAGCAAGGCCCCTAGCTAGGAATCCCACACAATATGCCGCTGTCGTTTCCATTGAATACACCACCTAGTAAAAGTGTTAGTACAGGTCTGGATCAACATCAATGCTTGCATCTGCCGGAAGTTATAGCTTACACCTGCGAATACCATCAAGTAGTCATCGGCTTTGAATGCGTGAAACCCTCCAGATAGAGTAAATCGAGCGTATAATCTGCCAATGATAAACAAAAGTGCGATTGCCAACAAGGTCCACGCTTCCTTATAGAAAGCTTCAACGGCCGCCTTCTGCGCTGCCTGCATCGCAGCAACCTCCTCTGGGGTCATCGTTGACGGATCCATCTTTTGAAGATCGATCGTGCGACCAAGAGGCCAAGATTTCGTAAGACGTTTTTTTTGGCCTGTTGGATATAGTAAAGGTTGTACGGTCCGATCCTCGTGACTTCGAATGGTGAGAGACGACTGTTTGAACTTCGTGATATAAGACTCCAGTCGATTAGGTAAATGTCGATGCGGGCTCCAAGAGAAACATGGAAGCGAGAACGGATGGGCGGGAGTCTATATATCTTAGTTTCGTTTCTTCCTTAAAGTTATGGGGGCTTATGGCCCAAAAACAGCACACTACACGTTTTCTTCAATAAATTTTCATATCCCAAAGGGCCGTGGCCTAGCTGCCGGACACTTCTGGGACTTTTCGCTGGCCTACGAATCAAATAACGGTTTACCCTGACGACCATTCGTTTTTCTAGATTTTGCTTTTTTTCTATGCGGCCGTTGACTCGTTGTGTTAGGATGCCGGATACCTGCCAGGGTGTGTGGGTGGCACATCCTGGACATCCTGAACCTCCCAAACAAGGCCCCGGCACCTTACCCAGAGCCGGATCAGGAGAAGTTTAGCTTGAACGTACTATAGACAGGGGCCCCTCCAATATTTCGCTCTCTCTTGTTCACCGAAGTCTCTAACCGGACTCCGCGTTTGAGAAGAAAGGCGTTTTGTTGGATCTTCGCTTGTAGTTATAGTCTGTGGATAAGGTTCAAAAAGGTTTAACTACAAGATTGTTGGTCTTAACAGACCTTAATGGCTCAATATACCGCTAAATCCACCAAACGAAATTGCTTTATTTATCAAGCCTTCAATGAGACGTGTACCGTCGTCGATTCTTCAAGATGTATACAACACTGCTCAAAACTACCGCCGACAACTTCGACCGAGACTAGATCTGTCAGATATTAGAAATTGACTGAGAGATCCTGCCAAGAAAGGGCTATAAGACAAAATACTATTAGGTTCAAGGGTCCAGTCTGAGAGCCAGTGTGAGGCACGTTCAGTGGCCATGAGGAGATCTTAGCCAACCCCCATGGAGAAATAAATGGTGTGATTGGTATCGCGACATCATATATCCCTCCCCAAAGGCTTGATATTCCATGGCATTTTGTTCTTTTCCCGTGCTAGGCTGCATGCAATTCGATAGGAGCACAAATATATTACTACGCTGCCTTCCCAGTATCTCAGGAACATAGCCAATCATCGAAGTCAACGTGCCGTTTTTGTTTCCGGATCTCTCATAAATCTAGTGAAATTTTGGAAAGAGGCGTAAGCCTTCAGTGTTTCTTGAGAGTTTAGAAAGCAAATCTAAAGTGTTTCTTCTTTAGCCATCTTCGATAGGCGTTTACGGGGCCGCTGAACTAAGGAGTCTTGTCACCAGCCAAAGGATCAGCGAGAATAGATTGTGTCGATTGAGAGGTTGCACAACGATTATCATTATCAATAGGCGGCAGAGTTCGAGGATTCAAGGCGATGAATTGTCGTAGCGTCGGAAACATGGGACATGATACGCGAGGTCTTGGAGAAACCTAGATTCATAAAACATCAAAGAGTACGATCTCATGACGATTGAATATGTCTGAGCGGCCTCGCTTTTGCGATATACGACACTTAAGCCCTCAAGACATAAGATCTTCAGCAGAGAAATATCGCCGTTTTTGTCCTCCTGAAAATCAAGGCATCCTTTTGTTAGTGAGGCAAGCTCAATCCATAAAGATTCCCTTTCAACTTTCAATTTTAGGTAAATATTCCTGAGGGAGAAGGTTTGCCTAGTAAACGTTTATTATGGCGATCTCTCAGAAGATAAACTTAATAGCCAGCAGCCTACATTTTTGTGTCTGGAAATTTTTCCCACAACGTTGGTGGTCAAGTTGGCCGATAGGGGTAGTCAGGACAAGGGAGGAACGTGGGGCGACCATGAAAAAATTCTGAGTTTCTGAGAAATCTGCAACGCCAAGGACCGAAAGGGCTTTAACGAAAGAGGTTCCAATCTGTCGGGCACAGTTAGCGCATGCAAATCCAATGATACAAGTCTACAAGTGGGGCCCGGTGGGGCGACATCGCCCAGAAAGCCAATTCCGCTCAGGACGGCACGCTTCCCCTGAGGTTTCTTCGGGATAATACTTGTATCTACCATCTGGAAGAGGATGTCTTGTGCGAAACACTTGCTACCCAATAGCCGTTTGAAATTTTCGGCATTCTTGGATTAGTTGATGATGACTGAGGTCTAGAGCTATGTTCTAGGGTCAGAAATATGTTGTCTTCGCGCTTAAGCCTATATACTTGTACGAAGTACCAGTTTGGGCTCTGACAAAATCGAAACCCTCGAGAACTACAAAATAAATTCCGTCCATTTGGGCTAAAGGCTCCCACACACACCATCTAGAATCGATTGGCTCTGCCAGCATCGCAACCCGCTCGAATAGCCGAAGGAGGACCCTTTTCTAGAATTTGGGTTCGAAAAACGGCACACGACTGACTCGGCTCGGCTCTATCATGCACTGATATGCAGGATAGACGAGTTGGTTTTCCATGGATAAAGCTACCCGTTATCACTTTGAAACCCTCCACGTCTTGATATCGAGTTGCAATATCGATCAAGCCGGCACATGCCCAACTGCAGCTTGAATGAAAAGCAGAGGTAGGAAGACCAATCGCCGGAGAGAACACAAGACAGGAAATATCTTAGTCATTGGTTTTTCAGCTTGTCCAAGCTTGTCTAAAACCAAAATATGAGCTCCCCCAAGCTCTGTCTACCATGGCGCCCCAATATGTGCACATGTATAGCCCACACTATAGTTCTAATGCTGCAATGCTGACTTATAATATTGATACCGAAGCTATATGAGAATCAGCGCTCTAGCTAGGCCCATAGCAGTCTACACCCCTCGAAGTGCTCCATATTACTAGCGGATTCCCAGTCGCAAATCTAGCTGGCTAACCCATGCTTGAAAATGGTAGGGATTCACGACGGTGTGTTGTGCAGAGAGAACTAGTTGGCTCGACCGTTTTTTAACCGGCCTCGAACCACCGTTTTCAACACAGTTGGTCAACGTTCCTCAAGGAAAAAACCGTCGCCTAACCATATGTCGTAATTGATAGGACCCTAAGCCTCTGGCTTTTTGCCTGGGGACCTAGTTTCAGAGATCGACCATTTAGAATCATGGCCAGCCCTGAATTTTCAAGTTGAGGTATAAACCTCGCTATATTCAATTCAATTCGAGTTTTTAGACCGAGGCCTCCTTATTCCCATACGGTATGTAGAACCGCAGTTGATCAGATTTTCGCCAAAAAAAATAAAAAATAAATAAATGTATCAGAGTTCAGGCTCCGTCAGGTCCGTGAGGTATTTTCTCAATGTTTGATGGCTGATTTTCGTCGAATCGATTGGAAATTCGGCAAAATATGGACACTGGGTCAGATGCAATTAACTGAGTGTGGGCCGGCAGCATACGAATATCTCTTCAAGAAGATAAGCAGGTCTCCCTTCATTGCTTGTTTGAACATCGGATTCATGCACACTGCACTCTAAACCGGGGCCTCACTGAGCCGAAATCCCACAGATGTTGTGGGCTTCATACGCGTCCGCAGAAACATTGAGAACAAAAAAAAAAGCCCCCCCCCCCCAATTGCACCTTAAAATCGACCTCGGTGGAGGGGATAGATACGCATTGCACCGACAATTAGGCACAGGACGGTTAACGGCCAGGTCTTGAACCTCGGTGTTGAGAGTTTCTTAATTTCCAAAAAAATTTCGTCTTGCAGAAATTGCAAGGTTCATGAATGCATCGACAGTTTCGGCTGGGATCCAGGACGTAAATACCCGCAGGACTCAAGCTTCTCCCACAAAAATTGCTACTCAAGTGGCCAGTCATGATAGCAGTCCAGCGAGTTGATCCTCGCCGTCAGTTCGGAAAGGAAGGTGCATAAATTTATATACCGAGGAAGCTTAGCCCCTTTTTGAAATATCTTGAAGAGGTCTTCAACTGAATTCGAAATTTCGGGTCATGCGGTATCGTCGTATTCCGACGATGGTTAAGCGAAGGTCGGGGGGGTGGATTCAAAAAACCCCTTCCAAAGCACATATCTATACAATTTACCATGCCGTCTCGCATACAGTCGATAACAAGGCAAAGATAACAGTACACGGCGGGCGCTTTTGATAAATGAATTTTCCAGACCAACGGCGACCAAATTTGGCGATGCAAGGTGAGACGGCATTTGTATGTACCTGCATCGTGCTACCAGCTATAGCGCTATGCAGCCACTGTCAAAAACCCACCAGAATCGAGTCTGAACCCCGAGAAGCGAAAGAAAGAAAGAAAAAAGGTGCATCTTCCGGTACCGGATTATTGTTGATGCAGACCCGGTATGAGGGAGAGGGGGAAGTTTGGTAGCTAGCGGGTATAGGACTCCGGTACCAGAAAGAGTGTGTGGTCCATGCGTATGCATATTTTGCCCTGGTACTTTACAGGCTGATTTCTCTGTCAAAACTCCTTAACATGCAGCCACCTATCACGTCTCGTCTTAATATGCCGCATCATATGGATTTCTTGTCCATTCACAAAGTTCGGGAATGGAGAGCCGTCTTTCTCTTAAATTGCCAATCTGCCAGGCTTGATGGAAGAGCGAAGGCTTTCCTTTGGACCATTTCGAAGAGACGCGGCTGTGATCCACGGTTGAATTTCATGCACAATTTAACCTTTGCGATGTGAAAGTCATCCACTATTTGGTCCACTATTTGGCCCACCATTCAGTCTACAGCTACTACAATATGCCCCATAAATTGGTGATCTTACTTTCTAGTTGTTTCAGTATGTTCGCGATCTGTTTGCGCAGAATAGCTAGTTTACCATTTTGCCAGCGAAAGGGTTCCACTTCTCACTGAGAGGCGTCGCGGCACACGGCGCCCATTGCCGGATCCAATTGAAGGTCAGCCAACCGCAAAAGCTAAGACTCCGCAACCTGCTTATCAGGAACGCCCTCTCGAAATTAAAGTTTCCCCCACAGCCTCTACAACACACACTGAAAGCAGAGTCTGAGCAATGTTTGGGAACGGTCCTATTGCGGAGCAAATTGCGAGAAACCCCACGCTGTTTCGGTTGATTTCACCACATCCCGTGACTCCTGAAGTACTTGTCAACGACAAAGAGAGATATTTCTTTTACATATTGGGCGCTTCGAGGGTCCTCGTACTCGTCAAGCCACGAGGTGTGCACGTTTCCATTCTTTTTTTTTATGAGCCAGGAACCAATATTACGGCGGCACAAGGCTTATATTCCTCATATTCTGAGCATTTTCGTCAATTCCATGTAGAGAAGAGTCGCGTATTGTAGAAAAAGAGAGGGAAACAATAAAACCCCATTGATCCCACTCCCATTTTTAAATTGACAAAAGCCAAAACGTGGCTGCTTACCCGTTCTAACTTTTGATGCCCAAAATAAAAGGTACCAAGGTGCAGAATATTTGCCTCCAAAAGGCAATTATGAGGAATCTTTCTCCAGACACTGTCTCATCGACCCGTCCACGGATCCAAAATGTCCTCAACATAGCTTCGCGCCTTTCTCCCCTCCCGTGCCATCGATCCCATAGCAAATAACTGGTCGGCCTAAGCTCCCCCTAGTGTTCGAATCTGATACAATTGGGATAGCGTTTAGCCCCTGGAATTTGGATTCTTCGTAGACTTGCCTCATGTGACTAACTTTGGAAACCAATATCCACCGTCAGAGTGGATCGAAAGCGGCATTATAACGTTATACGCAGTCGAGAAAACGCACAGGTCTCGTTCCCAAATTCTTTTGATTCTTAAAATGATATGTGTCGGGATCTCGATCGAATTTTATTTTTCTTCGTACTAAAATTATTCTCCACTCAATAATTGACCTTACATGTATACACGGAAGCAATTAACTTGTCGTGTGAGGCTAAAGGCATTGTCAGGTTGAATACCGTCTACATCTAGGCTTCGATCGAAACGTTCCTATACTGATCTCGTAGGGAGAGGCTCTGATTCTCTGAATTTTAACGAGCGGTCGCCAATGAGTAGAAATCGCTCACTTAAAAACTCGTTTTGTTAGGTGATTTAATATTTGCGCAATTGCATATTGCCCGTGCGACTTGAAAATAAACCTCGTAGATCATCGACGGTTTGTGTTGTAGATAGTCAATTCTACCGACGATGTCACTTCCCGATTTAGTCTGATTACTATATTCGGAAGAAGGCTGATTGAAATCGGTCTTTGGCAGTTGGATACCGACATGCGGACCAGATCCCTCCTCGAATGCTGTGTAACGTCACGATATGCTGGGTAAAATCATTGGCTATCGACCCCCGTGTGCACGTGTGCAGTATTCGCAATATGAAAAGAGAAGTGTGCTACAAATAGAACAGGCTATTGGATGTTGCCGAATTTATGGGGACGATCGACATGCGTGGGAATGACGTTTCTAGATAGATAGATACTTACCTAGGTACTTCCTGGGCCGGAAAACGGGATAATTTCACTACCGTTCGAAGCAAAATAATGAAACACCTTCCTGAATACCGTTCTACTTCAAATTGGGCATTTGATACCGTATCACTATGGTAATAATTCGACAAGTTTTGATTATCACCGTAATATTGCCCCGTTTGCCGTATAGTACTTAGTCGGCCGGTCCCAACCACATTCCGAACTATGTATTAAATCCGCGTAAAACTTAACTCCCAGGATTATCTCCCATAACTACTAGGAAGTCGGCAATCAGACCTATCTCGTCCCCAGACTCCGCAAAGGAACAGTCAGGCTATATTCTGTATATCAAAGTTAGCTAGGTAGGCCTGGGCCTGTTCAACTTCCAGGTTTTTGCTCTAGTATTGGGCCTTGTCTCGTAAACCAGCCTGCGACCTTGAGCCCGAAATAATTTAGATTTTTTGACACGAGTCTCGCTTGCATGGGTCCAGGTGCAACTTGGTGCAGACATACCCCATGATGGTGAATGGGGAAAGTATATATAACGTTATAAAAGAACTGCGCTCAGCTGTGCTTTCGCGTGTCTTCGGAGTTTTGCGTAGTAAATTATATTCCGTAAATTCGGCCCTGCCGAATAATCAGTCTTTTACCTCGGTTCCCCAGAATCTTGGCAAACTTGGATACCACCTTCAGCTCTATCCAGAGGGGTGAAGCTATTGATAACTCTTGCTTACGTTACCGACTTCTGTCACAAGCAACTTCGAGACTGAAGCAATCTAGACACCTAGGGAAACTAGCTTAGCGGGCCCTGCTATTTATACAGTCTGTCGCCATCAATCGATCGCACCATACTTGCAGCTGGAACCCTGGTTTGGCTTCCCCAGATTTCGCCAAACTGCCACAACGACAACGCACGGTCGTACAGTTTATCGGGATAGTGAGCCTCGATCGAATCTAGCCGGCGGCGGAAGGACAGAGCAAAAAATGGCGGACAAAAATAATTCTCAATACTTTGTGATCGGGGCGGATCAGTCTATGTTCACCCAAAAGTAATGCTCGGAGCTAACAAATGTCATATATGCCGGGTCCTTCTAATATTGTTTTCCAACTAGAGTTCGCGCCTATCTACGCAACAACTCCATTCCATTCCAGGATGTTGCCTCAGATGTCAAGATTTTTAGAGGCTTGATCGTACCGAATACGCCCTACCCTCTAATCCCAGATCTTATGGTTGTTGATAAGAATACCAAGAACTACCAAATCATCCAAGACAGCAAGAGCATTATCCAACATATTCAACAAACCCATGGACTCGCAACGGTGAAGGGAACGAAGAGGGCATTTGTGGATATGATCCTTGAGATGGTTTTGGATGATTTCGTCTTTCTACATGTGGTTAATTGGAGGTAATGTTAAATTTCCCTTGCCTGCAGAAGCTGGCGGAATGTGAATATTATAGGTTTTCGTGCTGACTGAATGATTCGAAATATATTTCGTAGATGGGCTCATCCTTCCCAACAAAAATATCTGGAATATACATTCGGTGACGGAAGTCTGCCATCTGAAGCCTCCATGAAAATCGGCGCAAAGCTATCGAACTTAATCAAAGGCCCAACACCGAGACTAGGATTGACTGAGAAGACAGCAACAGCCTTTCGTGACCAACTAACTGAATTCCTTGAACTTCTGACGGCCCACCTGGATACATACCAGTTCCTACTAGGAAATGAACTTACTGCTGCTGATTACTCCTTGTACGGCCATTTTGCCGCGGGCCTACTCCGAGATCCGGCACCGTACGAATGGTTGACGAGTAACTATCCCGTCGTTCATGCTTACGCCCAACGTGTAGGGGGGACTTCTATTAGATGGGGTAGTCAGAACTTGGTTACTTTGCAAGTGGAGGGAGGTAAATTGGTATCGTGTGAAAACACGATGGGAAAGAATCACGGTGGAAGGGAAGTGGAAAAGTATGATGAGATCCCTGAAACGACGACAAGTTTTGCAGCACTATTGTTGAAGGATTACGTTACCATCCTGGTACCAACTATCAAGGCAACCCTTGAATTTTTGAGGAACAGCGGAAGTGATGAGGTATTAATTCCAAGAACATTGAAACCGGAGTATTCGATCGAATTCACCATCCACGATAAGAACGGAGCCCCTTTGAAAGAAAAGAAAGTAGCGTCTACGCACTGTGTGTGGATGCTTCAGAGGATTTTAGATTCTACATACAAAACGGAGCAAAGATCCGAAGTAGACAAGTGGCTGAATGAAGCGGAGTGTTTGAAAGAATGGAAAGGCGCTGTGATGATGTGGGAGGGAAGTGGCTGGAGAGTAGACATGACTAAAAAGGGCACTCTGGCTAAGAGGGAGATTGTTTCGTCTAAGCTCTAGTCTATATCTGAGTCTGACTAATGCCTTGTTTAGAAGGCTATACCGCCATTACTATGAGACTATACCGCCATAGCGTTTTTTTCTTCTTTTATATCCAGAACTCGTGAGCGAAACCAAAGTGTCATCGTGAATCTCCTCTTGAGCTCTCAGATATACATTGTTTGCTGGGCCTTGTCTAGCATATAATCTGAGGCCCGACTTAGTTAAGCAGTAGCAATCCAACTTATTAAACAAGTATCATTTCGTAATATAAGTTGCGAGTCTCCTAATAGGCTGCCGTGGAGGCTTGAAGCTATAGCGCTGGCTTGCATGTGCGTTGCGAACTGGTGCCTCGATATGACGTCATGACTTTGTCACCTTTGAAACACAGGTACCAAATCTTGACAGACCTAAAATTCGCATAGGGTGGCTTCGGTTTCTGCTTATCATAGCATTTCTTTTGGCAAACGCCCGGTTCGTACTATACCTAGTCGCAGTGTTTTTCTTGTATGATTATTCTGGTCCTTAGTGTATACTGTTTCTTCTAAACAAACCAGCAGCATCCCATTTATATGGCTCAAAGCGACATGATAAAAATTGATTTCGTATTGGCACTCAATTGCCGTGGCCGCATACCACCCCCAAAATCTATACTCTCAGCTGATTAAGTGTCAATTATTAGGCTAGTCTTTGTATCTTGTCGGTTTACTACCGAATCAGCATGGGGAATGCTGCTGCTCGCGATCCAAGTCCGAGCCGGAGGAGTATCATCGGCTCAAATGCACATGATATTGCGGGAAGGCCCGGCAGCCGGTTGATGGAAGAATTATCCTCAAATTCAGAACATAGTCTTCTATCATCTAAACTATCCAACCCGACATCTGGACAGTCAACTGCTGCGCTCGGTTCGAGTTATCACCATGACCATGTCAAAAACTTCTTCGGTCTATCAACTCCAGCTTTCTCCCTTGCGTTTTCGATTTACGCTATCCTAGCCTTCCCGGAGTGGTCAATAAGACTCTGGACATCCGGAGTGCCCCTTCTCTGCTTCTTGATATTCTACGGAGGGACCGTGTCTCAACTCCCAAATACTCATCCTAACCAAAGGCTACCTCTCGTTGTTGGAATATTGCTCCTATATATTATCTTCTCAACATCATGGCTAGCTCACTATATTCTCATACTGATAACCTGGCCCTTCGTTGCCCTCCTGGCAACGGCAAACTTCACGTTTCTGCAAACCATTGTTCGTCGCTCCATACGCCGCCTCGGACGAGACCTGCACTACTTTCAGAACAAAATTGCTTGTTTTGACATTCCTGCCCTCGACATCGATGTCCTAGCCAATGGGATGATGGTGATTGAAGGTCTAACATTCACGCTTAGTGCCTTTACTCTTGAGGCTCATAGCATCGAAGTTGTCCTGAAAGTCGACGATGGCCTTGAAGTCTGTTTACGCACCGAAAAGGTCATATCAAGGCTGGGACGTTGCGTTGAGGTTGGTGACGTTTATGTCACTCTTAAAACCGAGATGGATACCGGACCTGGTAGCGTATTTGCTATAAGGCGGGCGAATACGTTCGATATGATGAAAGAATTTGAGCGCCCTGAACAATTGCTGCCTGACTCCCTGGGAGATACTATCGAAATGGTCAAAGATGTCACCGATACCCAATATCTTGATGAGGACGAGTCACACGTCATTCAAACGTACGCCAAACGTCTTCAATATATCCACGAGAATACTGCCATAAACGCGGCACGGCGCCGTCTGCTAGCCCTCGCAGACGACAAATATTCTCGTTTAACTGTTAAACAGAAAAAGGCTATGATTGCGTCGGAACTTCAAACAGCAGCCTCAATCACGCACCCACCAACGTGGTCTATCGCTGTTTCTCAGTTGGCGGCTCACATCCCGGCCTGGGTACACAAATTTAACAATCGATTTCCGGTCATCCTACGTACTGTTCTCAATATAATTGCCCATCTACACCCGGTTAAATGTAATGGTGTGATTGGAAATGTGACTGGTCTATTCGCTTCTGGGATGCTAGAGCAAGTCGTCTTCAAACACTACAAGAACGAAAACAAAGAAATATCGAAGCTGGCATCTCGGGTCCAGACATGGCTTGAGACAGGCAATTTTGTGGTCCAGGTTAGCAAGATCAACGGAGTGGCTCAGGTGCCTACCATTGTCAGCTACAACATCCTGGCATCAATTAAGACAAGTACTGTCCAGGTATTTAAAGTGCTTGTTGCACCGGAGATACCAGATTCATTACTTGATATCGACGACACTGTCAGTATTGAGTCAGTGGCGAGTAATATTTCCAATATCTCTGAGAAGTCTGGGGTATCTTTTACAATCAAGGATAAAGTCGGAATCAAGAAAGAAGAGGATAAGGGTATTAGTGAAGTGGTGAGGATTAATGGGGTATCAGGAACCGTTGAAGTTCCAACCATGTTACTCCCACATCACGAGTATCTCTTCCCTCCCCCACTAGCATCTAAAGGCAGCAGTGCGGGTATATTAGCGAAAGTTGAAGAGGATGTTACGGTTTTTGGGGAGGAGGATGACCGTTTGGAGGAAGATGTTCTCGTCGACGCTTTTGATGGCAGGGAAACCGCGGCAGGTGCGACAGACACTGAAAGCAAGGATGAAGTTTTTGTCATAGCAACAATTTTGGCAAGTCTTCCAGCACAGTTTAATAGTACGACATTACATTTTGTGACGGCCTTATTGAAGGCGAGCAAACTAATTGAGATTGAGAGGAGAAGTCTATTTGGGAGAGAAAATTGTAATGGAACGTATGGGAGTGAAGAGGAAGAGGGAGGTAGTGGCGCGGCAACCCCAACAAGGTCGAGAAGTCTTTCGAGAGTAGGCACAAGGAGGAGGATGGGGAACAAAGTTAGTAAGGTAATGAAGAGGAAGCTCGCCGGGGCATTGGATGACGCTTGGATTGCCCGGTTACTAGGGAAGTTAGTGGGGAGGGCGGAAGGTTTGAAAGGTGAGGTGGGATATAAGATGCCTATTCCAGTTGATTTGGGACCGAGGAGGCTGCAAGGGCTGGGGCCGCAGGGGACAGCAGTGGACTACAGGTCGTTTGGAAAGTAGTTAGGGATTTTGGATTGCTTAGCCGACTGGCAATTTGTCCAGAGAGAAGTAATATATAATACTTGAGGGCTAGGCCAGGTGGGATAGAATTTAGAGATAATATTGGAACTCTTCGATTTGTTAAAGGCCCCCTGCTCTAGCTTCTTGTAATTCAATTTCGCCATATATTTTTGCATTATATCATTATGCATCAGTGCATTAATTCCGAAAAGTCTTGTTTCGCTATTTGGTTAGCCTCGAATCCGTCCAGGTGTTTGGTCGGGTTACCTAGTTGGGGATACTTAAAGTCACAAGCATCTAGCCCAGGAGTTCAATCTCGTTATATTGAAATCTAGGCTGGGTACGAGACCAAGTAGCCTCTTTATAATTATGCTGTTTTAGAGAGGTCTAGAAATGACGTACGATATGACATGTATGGAACCCCGTTGTGGAAGCTCAAAATCCAACGAACCTATGTGTTGGTTAGAGTTCGCTCCTCGCAATCTAAATCCATGAACCTCTGAGTGAAAGCCATCGTGTGCTAAACCAGACTATGTTTATATGGTCTCATTTTCTGTGCCTGCTGACTAAAGTGAATAATTTTAGTATCTCGCCTCCCCATTCTTTGGTTCAGTTAAATTACAGGGGTCCACGTGCGATATACACACAATGTACCAGTTACCAGGACAGATATATATGGCATCACCCTTAAGGGTAGATTCGTATCGATGTATCTTTAGCCGGCATCGTTGGATTTCGAAATTTGAAGTGAAAGCTTAAAGTTGTCGGGGTATCTGGCTAAGTTACCCCTAGGCCCAAAACATAGTGCCCAAGAGCTTCCCAAATCCGTCCGATAGAAGGTATCTAGACTCCACAATTCTTTCGTCTCGAGCTGAACTTCTGTGCCCGACCTAAGTGGCCTAAATTAAGGCCAGGTTCGTATTTCGTTTTGCTCGGATAATCAATCAACTGGGGTGTTCTCAACCAAAGCGTACCCCTCTTTTCGGCCGTACCTGGTCGCACGTTGCCAGCTACTCAGCACCAAAATGTTGTAGATGTCAGTGCGCAACTAGCATGGGGAAAATCGAATCAAGGCTTCGGAGCCGCAACACTCCGGCATGTAGTATTTCCCTGTCCCAAAAATGACAAGGCGAGCCACGGTTAGCCAAGACGGCGTGGCATTTAAGCGGACCATGTTTGGTGGTTCTTGTCAATTGCTTGTTTGCTCTTGACACTAACGCCGAGGTCCATGCCGAGTTACCGTATTGTGGGTCTTTGAACTGTTCTCCCCAAAGCTCCCCACAAAAACACCTTCTCCAAAAACAATCTATGCTGTAAACTGCATGGTAGCTGTTAAAGCTTGGGCTTCCCCTAAAGGAAACGTGGAGAAACGGTGTTTCTTCCATTACTAAATCAATTGTGGGGGATTGATCGCGGAGAAATTTATTCCGTTTCTTTGCTTCGCTTTGTAGAACTTCCTTTGGAATATTGATTTTCCGACTCCCAGGCTTCCTGGAAAATAGTGTGATTTGTGAAATTTGGATTCCGGCGATATGGTTGACTGGGGCGCTGCGCGCATGGACATACCGTTGAGCGCAAAACATATAAATGCAGATGTTTCTAACAAGCTTACAGTTTCCTATCCCATGACCATGGAATTCCATGCAATAGTTACAATATAATATTGCATAACAAGCCGCTGAATTCCATTAACCAGCCATGTATATCTCGTCATCTATTGCGCTTCTGACTGCCTCTTTGGCAGTACTTGCGCCAACCGCGCATGCTAGTAGACTCTATGGAAGAGCATGTGCGCACGACAATTGCTTACGAGCATTCCTCGGGGCAGGGGCTAGTGCTTACAATCCCTTCTGCGCAACAATGACGTTAGGGGATGTTCCAAATTTCGCGACGAATTGCCATGCAGATGCGACGAGGATTGCGAGCGCCTGTGCATGTCTTTATACAGCACCACCTACTACGACTACGACCACAACCACGACCACGACTACGACGACCACAACGACTACGACTACGACTACCCCTTCTTCAAGTTAGTTAATCTGCTTTCAATCAAAATAATAATCATATCTAACTAAATAACACTGCATCATAGCCACAACGACAGCAGATACCACAACTAGTAGTTCGATGACAACAACATCTGCCCCCTGCCACTGCACAGAATATTCTCAAATTGCTCCCGCAGTATCTTCCTGCAAGGATATTACTTTGGAAAATATCCACGCCCCAAGGAGTAGCGCAATTATTCTTACGAAGCTCCAGCAAGGGTCCACGGTTACCTTTGCCGGCCTCACGAGCTTTGAATTTACGAATAGCTCTCAATTCCGCCCTATTCAGATTGCTGGGAATAATGTTACTATCAAGGGTGCGCCGGGTTCCATTATCGATGGAGGTGGCCAGATGTATTGGGATGGGCTTGGGAATAATGGTGGTGTTCCGAAGTATGTTTGATCCTTCAAACCTTGCGGTTTTTCTAGAATAGTTAAGTACGTATATACGAGGTATATCGGGTTAGACTAACGCTCTTTGACTTTTCAAGACCTGGACAATTCATGAAAGTCCAGATAACGAACCACTCCCTCTTCACAGACCTTTACATTCAAAACATCCCCACCCATGGCATCAACGTCGCCGGCGTCTTAGACTCCACCATTCAAAACATCTTCATCAACAACTCCCTCGGTGATGCACCGAACGAACGTAGTAATGGCCTTTCGGCTGCACATAACTCGGATGGGTTTAACGTTGGGAACTCCGTGAACCTGTTAATACAGAACTGTACAGTGTGGAACCAGGACGATTGTGTCGTTGTATCCGACTCGACGAATATTACTGTTAGCAATGTATTTTGCTCGGGAAGCCATGGGCTGTCGATTGCGGGAGGAGGATCGGGTAATGGACATAATATTGCCAATGTTCTGTAAGTTTTCGAAATTCCTTGTTTTTTTTTAAAAACTTTCGTTACGCATTTCCAATCGGAGGAATAGCTAACAAGGTTTGATACCACAGATTCACGGACTCATACGTCACAAACTCCACCAACGGCCTTCGTATAAAAACCGACTTTAATGCAACAGGCAGCGTTGTCAACGTTACGTTCCAAAACATCCAAGTCTCAAATATTAAGGATTACGGCATAGTTATCAACCAGGACTACCTCAACGGCGGGCCGAGTGGTATTCCGACAAATGGTGTGTTGGTGAAAAATATTCAATTTAAGAATATTTCGGGATGGGCGGTGCCTAAAGCGAGGGATTACTATATATTATGCGGTGATGGAAGTTGTCAAGGTATTACCTATGAGGATGTTAATATTACGGGAGGCGAGAAGTTGAGTACTTGTAATTATCCCTGGAGTGGGTGTCCGGGACCATAGGTGGGTAGGCGGGCAGAGACATTTTGGCGGCAACTATATGCACAATATGAGCTATGACAAGTGTTTTCAAGTTAAACTGAAAACGGTCTGGAATATAGATACGTAGACGAAATACAAATTCATTAATTAATAAATACAAAAATGAATCGATTAATCAATTAGAGTAATCAGAAAAAGGTATCATAAAGAAAGACTTGAATTTGGTATCATGTGTATTTTCCCCTTTCGCGCCAGGATATCATGCATGTAATGAAAGAAAAGTAAAGAACACAGCCATAAAACAAATAGGGTAGTCGTGCAATGCTCATAATCACATTAAACCTCTTGCTGGACGAATCGCCTCCTCAGTTCGTTCAGTACATTCTCACTTTTGGCAATCTCCTCGACGAGAGAACATCAAATTCTCGACTGATACCTGTAAATCCACTAATCTTCCCGGTTACTGGCGCCTTCGAATCTCCATAGTACTTGATCCTGTATTTTCCTGGTTGAACGCTCTTGGGCCCATTTCCAACAACCCACTGGATTATCGCGCTACTGGTCCCCCAGAAGCCGTCATCCCTTCGCCAATTGTAAATCAAATCCCAGTCTTCGTCGTTGCGGACTTCGGCCCAAGTTCCATCTGGTTTCTTGAATTCGACTGCAGCAAATGTGCCTTCTAGTCGAAGGTTGTTTCGAGGGTTGGCACCGATGAAGACAACTGTGACAGTATCACCGATTCGGTACGCGGCTGCGGCATCTGTGGTGATCTGGCCAAAGGATTTGAAGATGGGAGGGTTGTCATATACAACACCAGTAATGAAGTTAAGACTGCTATCGGAGTTATCTGGTGGCGACGGGCCAGGGTCGATTGTTTGAGTGTTTGCTGGGGAAAGGAATGGTAGGTACTTCAAAGTCAGAGAGATATACGCATTCAGTGTGTGGGGGCCATATAATGTCGATGCACCCTCATATCGCTGCACGCCATATTCTTCCTCGGTGGTGATGTAGTGAGTGTACGTGTTCGCTGGACCACCGAGGACAACAATCGGGCTGCTACCACTGGGAATGATACTAGCGGATGCCTTGGCTACAGCTTCCTTCCATCTTCGACCACCCATGGTGGTAGCCTCCCCTGGCGATATAATGGCGATAAACTGTCCAACACGGAGCATCTGGATATCTGCGATATTGGGAGTCCAATCATAAGGGAAATGCATCTCGCCAACGTCAAGAAGGATCGGCTTGGGCCATTGGCAAGCCTTTTGTTCCGGCCCAGGAGCTTTGAGTAGGCCGGATACGACTTTCCACACGGGGTTCGCATCAGGTTCCCCAGAATCGCTTTGTGTGAAGTCGAACGCCCCTGGTCCGTCTGAAGTCCCTGCTGCAAATGAGTAGCCTAGAGCTGCAGGGCATGTTCTGACAGTGGTGCCATTTGGGTGTTGGAATGAATACTTAGAGAAGTCAACAAATGTGTGGAATGATTTGACCGAGCTTCCCGTAATCGCAATTCCTGACGTGTCGAGCGAGTGATAAAGATCGAGAGCGCCTTGCGCTTGTCGTCGCCCGATTTCGTAACAGCTTGATGCGCCGTTGTCTTTTACCCTGAACATCGGGCCTCGACCATGACATGGCTGGCTCTTACCCCCACAGGTGCTCTTATCGAACGTGCACAGCTGACCCTCATTCTCAGGGTTCTCACAATACGCACCCTCTGTATTCGGAGTGGTATCACCGACGCTAGCCTGAGAAAACCCTGCGACGAATCCGGAGTTGCCAGCATCGAGACCCTTGATGCTTGTCTCGAAAAGGTAGGCGGCTACACCCTTGTTGTCACCAGAAACGATCGTGTTGTTCCCAAGCATCGACGTTCCATGGACAGAATACCATGTTAAGACCCCGATGTGCTTCCTGTCCGATGCCCTAGTGAAACGTAGCATGGCAAGGGTCCTGTCCACGTCGGAGTTGTATTTTGCTCGTTCCTGGGCAGAATTGGCAAGGTAGGCAGAAGGGCTTCGATTGATAGCCGCATTCTGGAGCTCTGTGGTCCCTGCAGTCAAGTAACCTTCTGCGAGTGATTCATGGGCCCTCTTGATAGAAAGAATAGTACCATCTACTATTGCTCGATAGCTTTGTTTGTCGAAACCTTTGCTGGTAACCTGTGGGAGAAGGTAGTTCATGAAGGCTCCAGGTCCAGCATGGGAATGTGTGCCCGTCAAAGCGACATTTCCTTGCTTATACACAGAATATCCACCTCCAAGAGCGGCTAGGCCCTTCAATACACCATATCGAAGGGCAGTATCGCCGCAAGCAGTATCGATAACCAGATATACAAATCGGTCCGCTGGGTTGTCAACACTTCCAACGATGAAAGCGCGGGAGTAGAGTCTTTGTCGAAGGCCGGTGCCAATTTGACTTCCATTTGCATATCCCATAAAATTGATTTCGACAACGGGGCTAGAGAAAACAAAAAAAGGAGGGATTAGTTTATTAACTCTCAAGCTCAGACATAGACCACCTGCCCATGATATCATATGATACCGTCCGAGAGTTTGTAGAAGAGTTGAGGATCGTGAGACATACCCAGTTATATCCGCCTTTCCAACACCGAGGAGATACTTTTGTCCGGAAACCTGTCGTTTATTAATCTGAGCAGCTGGTACATTATGAAAGATATCTTGAAGAATAGAGCTAACAGGTGAATCCGAAGTCTTGAACCTCAAGACATCCGGTTCGAATATGTGTTGGTCGAGGCGAGACAGGTGCCACAGAAGGACCGTACCCAGCAAGACCAAACACCCGGCGACCACAGTCCGCAGATTTAATGAAGTTGTAGGCTTCATATTGAATAATCTTTAGCTCGCACGAAGCTACTGAACTATGGGGCAAAAAGTTCAAAGCTTCAAAGCAGTCGGACTTGGTGGCGTATCTCTAGAAAGAGAGCAAGAACCATCAGCATATCTGGCGAGCGTCTGCCTTATTTATGTCGACATCTCACAGACTCGATTTGCATGTAAAGCCAAATTTTTTACAGCAAATCCAAGGGGCCCCTCACATCGTAACTGTAGCGATCTGCGCTCTCCACGTCTGAACGGGGAAGCCAGGGTCGAGGTTAACTTTGCTTGGATTATCCAATCAGCGTGGAGGAAGAGTGGAACGGCGATGTGTTTAAGCCTGTCTATCAACGAAACTTGTTATCGACTTCGACCGAGCCTTGGGTCAAATCTCCGCCCAGATTAGGGACCCACCGTTTTCGTAACGCTGCATGGACCAGGCCGGTCGATAAATCTTCAAGCGAGTCGATAGCTTCCCGTGATCAAACTAGCTGTTGACCCCAGCCTGTTTTGACCAGTTGCATCGTGCAGTTGATTGGGTTCTGTCGACGACTGTGGTATAATGATATGCATGTTGTGGCGCTAACTCCGCGAGCAAACTGGGCTCCTAATTTCAATTACCAACAGAATTCGAACCAACAGAACGACAGGATTAACAAACGCCTCTATAGCTCTACTACGCTTCGTGACATCAGGATTGCGGGCCGGCTACCCAAGGTCCCGAGGTTTAGACATTTCAAGACATGTGCTTTAGCTCTCTGTCTACTGCAGGAACAGCCCCCACCTTTCTTGTTCTTGTTCTTGTTCCTGTTCTTGTTCTCCTTTGTCGACCTGTCATGCCATTTTATGTAGGGGCGCTGAAGGTTATGACGTGCATATTAGGTATGTGGCCTTGGAACTACCTGGTAGGAGTCTAAAGGAAGATACGAATGTTTATCAGCCTCGATGTCCCAACCAGCTCGGTATAGTTGCAATTTAGCTGCCTTACAGGCCCGTTATTAATTATCTTCGCTACTTCAAATTCGCGAGAGACATTTCTCTCAAAATTGAACGAGAAACGAGACATTCCGACAAGGCAGCTGTTCTATATTGCACAACAATGTTGTTCTTGACCCCTTGTCTTGACCAGCCCTCAATTGCTTGGAATATATTGTCTTCCCCCGCAACAAAACGAACCGGCTACCCTTGTTTCCCGCTATCGATACCCAAAGTGACCCAAGGTAGCCACCTGCCAAATAGGGTCAGGGATTATACTCATGGGGCCACGAGGATACTTGGTAGGCCCACCTGCTCGACAGGGAATACGAGTGACAGCTCGCGTGACGTCCCTCGGAAGGTAGCGAGGGATCTTGAGGACAGTGCTTAATCTGCACGTTTTTTTTTTTTTTTGCTATCATCTAAAGACTGTCGGACTGCGGGGTTTCGATATTCAAATCCGAGCTCCTCGCTTGCAGAATGTCATGGAATCCGAGTTTTGGGTGGAGATGGCGGTTTAAAAAACGGTTGAAACCTCTAGATTTGATACCAGACGCCTGGATTGCAATATCAAGTGAGATGTATTCACCACTAAACCAACCGGGTTTATATTCAATAGCCATGAATGGACTTGAATGCGTCGAGTCTGTTGCATTCGCGCACTCCGCGGGTTGTGTTGTACGCTGTACATCTGGGCCTCGACGTCGATATCAAGACGACCAATTCGACTCGACGCCCTCAAAAGGAGGAAAAAAAGAAAGAAAGAAGAAGAATAAGACAGTTACAGCTGCCAATACGAAATATAGACCGACTTTCCGGTATCGGAAAACGTAACCCTTTCGAACTGACAGGCTCTCATAAATAGCGATGCACCTTCCCCAAGAATTCAACCCCTCGTGCAATTGTGTATCTGCGGGGAGATGGTATCGATATCGGTATGTCATAGTTTACTCCTCCCCACTTTGCTCCTACAGTCAAGCCTTCTAACCCTTGCGCACAGCGAACTTGCGCATTTTTCAGGGATCAATTGATATATTTATCAAGCACCTACCTCGGATCAATCTAGTAGATGGCGAAACTGTTTTCAAACCATGGTAGGATTGAACTAATCTTATGGTAACTTTCCAGTGCTTGTTTGGAACAGGAAGATTCTTGAACTCCGCTCGACCAGCTTCACGTGCTTTTGTGACATTCGTCATTGAATTTTTTAAGATTATCGATCTTAATTAACTTTGTCAGAGAAGAAGTTGTGTACGTTAAAGTTACATGCTATAAAAGTCGCCGCTCCAAATGCTTGTCGCTAAAGATCCAGACTTTTAACCTAACGCCCAACTAAATATGCTTCATCCGGAGCCGAAGACCAATATATATACGAGGGCTGGGTTGATCCATTGTCAAGTGTTCTCGATGTATCTCGGATTCCATAAGGTTCTTTGACCAAATTCGTCTAATTCGCTAACCAGGTCGTATTTTAGTGGGTCACTCCACTACCATGACACCGAGAGATTTACTATGCGACCGGATTTCTCGCGGGCTCTACGGTCCACTTGAGAGTGTCATTATACTCGGCTAGTTTGAAAGCGCGATCGGGTCCACTTGGATATGATCAATCCGGCGAAACCCCACGAGGAAGCGTGAGATCGTATAACTGCTGGATCTCCTCGTCTAGCACCTTTTTCGCTAAACGGAATACCTGGTTATTCGATAATGTAGCTCGCAGCACATGGTCATCCCTTCCCAAGCTACTTTCAATATCTGCCTGTCCTACGAGCCTTAGCCGTAGGAATCTTCCACTTGGAGAGTCCAAAAAAGCCCAGGCTTTCCTTTCCCGGTCTAAGAATATCCGGCCGCGCGATTTAGCAAAGTCTGCCTCCATTCCGTATTGCGCTCCAGGTCCCATAGTCATAAGGGTATTGCATTTCGCTGTAGGGATGTGGACGACATTTCTTAGGGTTAATATGCCGACACCCTTATTCGTTTCGACGGGCAGTTCTACGGTCCCAGCGCCGATTATCTCCACACCTTCCTCTGTTCGGCTTTCGAACGACGTATACGTCTTGAACCACGATTGGTGGTTCGCAACATGAACATTAGACATGGTTGACCAGATCCAATCTGTATTGTAGGCACCGCCGCTTGGGAGTTTGTGGCAAATGATAGGGTTTCGGGTGGTTCTAAAAGGAATAGTGGCAAGACATAGTTAGTGCAGGTTTTGGGAATGCCATGAGGGATTCTAGGGGCATGTGCGCTCACTTACAATACATAATCATCTGCCTCGTGCCTGTCGTTATCTGTCACTGTCGACTCCGTTTCAGTCGTAGTTTCGGTATCGGACCCTGTACTAGTCTCTGAACTATCGTCCTCAGTGCTGGAACTAGTCCCTCGCCAAAGTACAATTAGCTTTATCTTAATATTAATTTTCTTGGATAGAGAAAAACGATATAAAACCCAACTGGTACCTACCCACTATAACTAGCCTCACTTTCAAAGATATCAAGTGATAGCTCTCCGTTTCTGATTTTCCTCAAAAATCGCCTCCCAGCGTATCGGTCATCCGTACGGCGTATGTCGAGCCCAACGAATCTTAGAAAGTGATATTCGTCACCGAATTTGTTCTTGAGCCACCGTTCCTCATCCTCGGTGTATGGAGGTACCGTTGTGGTCAACTGCCGCTCACGCTCCCGCGGGCTTCTACTACTGTAATAGGGTGATGTAGCCATTTCCTCTCCGACCAGTGAAAAGGATATAAATAAGCCCTGCGAGTACTAGCTCAGGATATCCCTAGTCCCTGAATACGGAGGCGAAGACGGTGACAACGGCATCGAAGGTCGAGGTCCTTGGACGGTTGAGATTCGAACGCGATCCATCTTATTTTCCCAGGTTGCAAAGGAGCTGACCTTGTGCAGCGCCACAGCTAAGCCAGTTTGAGTTGTCATGTGGGATGTCGCATATGTGCACGCCTGTGGCGTTTTGTAGACGGTGTAGACGGTGGGCTGTTCTGGAACACTTGATTGGTTTGCCAACGTTAAAGAATCATAAGGCTGTAAATAGCATGTGAATTTTAATATTCTCCTGCTGAACTACGCCGATTTGATAGGTCAAAAGAAGGATTTGAGGGAGCAGTTAGAACATTCTATTCTATTTCCATGTTCTAAGTTAGGATACGCCCCTTAGTTTTATAGTGTTGCACATAGACGTAGTTCGTTGGACGGGATTGACTTCAGGACATATATACCCAAATGCAACGTAGAAGTCTCGGGAAATACGCTTAGTTCTTTGAGAACCTCAAAAATTCTTTATCAAGACATATAATATTCATAATCATTGCTAACAAAATATAACACCGACCCGACCCGCCATGCATGTGTCATCAAAAGAATCAGAGAACAATCTGATTTACACAAAATGATATACATGAAGAAAATAGAAGAGAAAAATTTTTTAAAAAACCTTCGACCGTTTTCATATTTGGATTTGGTCGCATCGAGTTCGATAGTTACCTAGGTATTTATGAGCTCGAATCATCAATAGACGTATATTGTGAAACTTAGTAGGTCCAGGCTTTTGGAACGCAGAGGCCACCGCAGTCAGCACCACCTTTCTTTGGATCGCAGCTGTCCCTTGGGTCATCGATGCACACATCGGTCTTGTTCTTGCATTGGATTCCAGCGAAGCCACCGCAGAATTGTTCGACAATGCAAATACCAAGACAGTCAACAGCAATACCGCAAGGGCTCTTTGGATCATCGATACAGGTTTCGCCTTTGTTGCATTGGTAGCCAAGGAGGCCACCACACTTTCTTGGGCCAGCAGGAGTTGGGGATGGCTTTGCGGTGGTCTTGGTTGTTGATGGGCATGGTGGTTTGGGGTATGGGAAAGGTTCCTCGCTGCAATAGCAGCCGCCATATTTAATACCGCACTCGTTGACGGCGTCGACACAAATTGTTTGACAAGGTTTCTTACTTGTCGTCTTGGTAGGCTTCTTTGTGGTTGTTGGGCATGGGGGTGGGGTGAATGTTGGGGTTGGGAGGCCAGGACAGGCGGGATAGCATCCACCATAGCCCATACTGCAGGAGTTGATATAGTCGGCACAAATTGTAATGCTACAACTAGTGCTGGTTGGCCTAGGGGTTGGGGACTAAATGGCACGGCGGTTAGTTGTGGTACTCCTATGCAAGGGGCTGTGTGGAATCTCATCTTATAACTTACAACTTTGGAGGTCACTCTCGTGACATACCCGTAGCCGTAGCCATCCTGAGGGAGAGCGGCAGCTAGAACTGCGAAAGAAACAGCAATCAATGTGCTCTTCATTTTGTCAAGGAGACTGCGGTTCGTCGAAGATAAACTTTTAGAGAAAGAACAGATATAATAGTATTGAGAAAGGTTTTTAAAGAACGCAGCTTATAAAGCTTTTGAACGATTGGCTTGCTCCACAGAGTCAAATATATATTAGATATTGGGAATGTGGAACTATTCCGTTGGGACTGGTATGTATAAGTAATCTTATACTGGCCGGCTGAGCAACTTCGGTATTTGCCTGTCTGCTGGTGATCGGGAACCGGTAGAACATTCGGATCCAGCGTGGAAAGATCGTCAATTATATACCGTCTGCCAAGTCATTGCAATACTACCTCATGTGTGCAGGGCGCACAGCTGCACAGCTCAGAGGGACAACGTATGAGATCCGATCTCCAAGCTAAGGTTGACTGTCCCCTTAGCTTCGCAGATCTAAGGCCAAGCTGAAGAACGAATTATTTTCCCCATTGTGGTGTAAGAAGTAAAATTTCGTTGTCAGAACACTTGCCGTTCGAAGTTGCATTCTGCTATTTTTGACCTTTTGGGTCAAGGTCCCCTTCGTTGTAATTTCGTCTAATTAGCCTGATGATGTCGTCGAACCGGCCATATCAGAAGCTCATTCGTTAGAAACACTTCCAGGGAGCTTCTGGGCAGACAACCGTGGTTGGTCGCACAGGTTACTTCCAACACAATGAGGTATACACATGCGGACATGGCACTGAAATCCTGTCAACCGAACTATTCCTTATGCGATTCAGCAGGTCGGCTCTCCAGGTAAACTCCAAGCAGAAAAAAAATTCGTGAAGCGAGGGCCAGGGACCAATGCGAACGTTCGAACAGGATCTGATAGCTGCTTCTTGACCCCTCGTCAAGAACAAGGGATAAGCTTCTTTTAGTCTACGCCTCTTCCGTTCTCTTAATCAGGCGAATTATTCCTGCGATGCAGAGCCAAGTTACCTCGAGGGCTGCATCAAGTATCCTGTACAACCGACGGACCGACAAGGCCGCCGGGTTTATAACGTTAGCATGTCGAAGCTAGAGTCAGATTGCCTATCTCTGACCTATGCCCAGGTGTAATTCATACCATCCACACTTCGAAGTCGACGATTCCTATGACGGACATGCACTTTGATAAGACTGTTTCATATGGAGGGACCGAGTGGTTGACCTAAGCATCTTGCAAGATTGCAATTGCGGTATTGTAATCAAATCCTTCGCAGTCAGTTTAAGCTGAAGTTCTAGAGAATTCTAACTGGAGCATGAGGTTCTGTGTACACATCTTACCCCGGATCTTGGCCGACATTGTTGACCCACCCTCCCGAAAACGCGCTGACATTTGGTTGGTTGGTTATTTCTAGTTCCTTGAGCCTGCAGAATTGATGATACTCAGGCCATCGAAAATTAACAGCAAGGAACCTTTGATAACCGCCTTTCATAAAAAAGAAAACCCTTCATAGCCCGCAAACGAAGCTTGATAATAATGCAGTTACACATGATAGCGAGCTGCATACCTAGTAGTCAGTGGTCAAGCTTAGGATGGACTGGCCAAGACGCATCGATGCATCCTAAAATTTTCAAAAAAAAAAAAAAAAAAAAAAAAAAAATCCTTAGATGGTTCGGATTTTTTTTTTTTTTTTTTTTTTTTTTGCCTCTCAAACATGCATGTCTATAAAACCAATCAATGGGTGCAGCATTCGGTCAAAGCCCGCGGATTTTCGCCTCTGATGTCAGCTTATTCAGTTGCGCGGAACTACTCGGAAATTTCTAAAGAGCATTCAAACGCGAATGAAATGTGGCACCGACTTGCCAAAGAAGCGAACGGCTGAAAACGGCCACAATAGGTCAGAGAAAGAACAGGTTAAAACCGAGCTGTCAATTTAATTTCAGGATTCTCCATGTTGGGTCCAATGTTGGGCAAGCATCAGAATGGTTGGTGTCAACATGAATAGGTTGTTGTTCAAAGCTGGAGTATCCAAGCGTGATTTATTTCAGCCGCCCCAAGTTTCTTTTCGCATATTGAAACACACCGTTGTATTCAACTTCAGTGTATTTTTGTGTAACAAGGGCAATACTACATGGTAATAGGGCTGTAAAGTATCATATCCTCCCTTTAAAGGGTATATGGCTGAGCTCTGATCCTAATTTCTCACGGCCTAGATCAAAACCGACATGTGAAGCTCCAACTCGACTAAAGTGCAGAAATACTACCCAAGACATACATATCCATGCAAGAAGCTTACCCCTAGGGACAATCCTTCCCGTCCCCACAATAGTTTATAAAAATTCCCGGGCGGACGAATACGTTGATGTTTAGCTTAGCAGGGTTTATTGTTGGCCATTGCTCTCTTTTTTTTTTTTTTTTCCTTCCAGAATTTGCGGCTTAAGTCCACAACCCATGCAATCTTGCGTGCATGCATAATACCTACATATGTCCCGAGCTCGGTACTTCTCGCCAATGTATCTATACGTCGGGACATATTCCTCCGGTGCGGCGAGTGAGGATGACATATAAGATCTAATCCAGATATCCCTGAAGGTCATTTCAGCAATTGCGGGGACGCCGGTGTCGCTCTATAACTGCAAGTATTCATAAATGTTCTCTGACGGCTCTCTCGGATCATGGCTTCAATGCAATGCCATTTGATAGAAAATTCTCGAGATTCTACCGGAACAGGGACGGAAAACGTATGTGCCGTCAACTCGAATCTTCTTAGCTTCCATGCTATTCAAGGACATGGTTTAGGATCGACAGTCTCCCTTGCAAATAGGCTATGCCATTCTGATCATTTTATTCAAACATACTTTGACTAATCCGCCCGTTTTAAGGCAGAAAATCCTGGGTGAGGTTACGCTGCATCCAACCACGATAAGTGCTAAGTTATTGGACAGTGGTTCCGAGCTCTGTGCATTTTGGATTCCAATGTGCCCCATGTCGCTACTTTTTTCTGCAAGGGCAGGATAGGAGGTCTGAATGCGAGAGAGCCGTATCAGCTAGCACTATAGTTTCCTATGCGGAGTTTATGATAAGAATCAATTGTTATATACACTATTTCAAATATTAGGTGGTATCGGGTAGAGATATCGGACTCGGAGGCTGGACGCTTTATTATTATTATTTTTTTATTACGCTTTCGTCAATGAGAACGATATTAAAGAGTCTTGAAAAATCAGTTTTTTTTTTTTTTTAGGCAGAATTTCTCATTTAACTAGTTAACCATATCCGATAGATTACTCAGGTGGATTAAGTACTTCATTATCAGTCTGCCATGCTACCCCATCAGTGCACCCACGGTCCTTCCGCGCTTGGGTGTCTATCCAGGTGATTGGATACACGTGGGAAGTTTGTGCAACCGTAAGGCCATTTAATATTTGCGTTTTCTAAATTTTCTGTAACGTTAGCCGACCTAAACCCTACACAGAATTCAGGTCTGGCTTGAAACATCTGTAATCACCGCGGTGCCGGCGAGGTTATTCACGGTGGAAACCAGACAAGGTCTGGTCTAGTTTATGAGACAAGGTGGAAGCGAGTGGGAAAAAGACTTGATGAGGCTATTAGCAACAACCTAGAATTTTTTGGGCTGCAATAACATCTCGTAAATGGTTGAAAAACGACCTTTCTGCAGATCTGTGGATGACATCCGGTCCGCCTCGCCCAGTCGCTTTGATTAGTCGCTTCTATACCACAAGAACTACACACCTTAGCTTATACTTCTTATGGCCGTTCAAACCCGGACCATAGCTAAAAAATCGAATACTAACTTTATATTTATAAATTTGAGAATTCGATCGCATAAGACATACTCAGTATGAAGAACTCCCTATCCGAATATCTGCCCCGTGCGGTTCCCATGGGGTACTGACGCGTCAGCGCTGCAAGGAGCTAGCTTTATACTCATATGTAGGTGTAATAAATAGATCCGTTAAGATTTCTTGACTTTTAGTTCCGGAGCCTAAATGATCGAAAGTGGTTTCAATGCTTTATACGCTGACCCCCTTAGTGCTCCAAGATGTCGGATCCGAAAATATAAACCTCACCTTGAATCATTGATAGCTTGCTTGCCAACTATGTCAACATGGGTAGGCTAAACCTGCTGTCCAAAAATATCCCAGTACAAAAAAAAGTTTTACCAGATAAGAAAGTTAATGCAAGTCGTGGCGAAATTAACCAGCCGGCTTCCCGGACCACGCGATTAGCTTAGATGTTTTTTGTTTTAATTTTCGCTGCCATGAAATCCGCCTGAGGTAGGTAGCACATGGATACGAGACATTTTGGTGTAATGATAGCTTACATTTCCAGAACACCGACGTTTGGCGGAGAACATGCAGGGTGGCCGGCCAAGGTAGGCAATATAGCATGACAGTGGTGACTTTGTAAAATTAAAGAGTTTCTATTAATATTTTGACTACCTATAGGTTTGGACGTTTGATAGTCAATTCAGCTTGGATTCGACGCTACCCACTGCTGCATCCTTTCACCAGAACTCTCGGGATCCGCTGAATGACAACCAAGTTTCGAAACCATGGAATGTATTACCTACAGAGTGCCATACAAAGGACGACGTATATGGTTGCCCACATTGCAGTATGCAGTAGATGCAGGAACGGTGCAGATTTTAGGACAGGAATAGCCGATACTTTACTCCCGAACTCGCAATAGCTACCCAAGGTACGATAGACCGGTTGAATAACTGGATATAGGCATTTAGGCTAATTCACGTCGTACTCCGCAGCTACACATTCACCTCGACGTCGTCCCGTCTGCGTTCTCGACGTTGGAGACGAGATTTTGTGTTGTGGCCGGAACAGGGCATCCTGGACTCGCCTAATTTGCCGTTTTGAGAAGTTTCCGACAAGCTGCGTTGCGAAATCAAAACACCACAAGTCGCATTGCCATGTTTCAAAACCTCTTGCGCAGCTCCGCCTCTTAACCTGACACGCCAACGAGCTCTTATGGCTAGGTCGACATGATTTTTTTTACCGCTAAGCATGGCGAATCGCCCAGGAGAAAGGCATCGAAACGATGTTTCTCCCTCAGTGGTTAGCTTCTGTACCTGACATGCTACTCTTACGCTTTACCCTCTTCAACTGTTTAAAATTTTTGCCAATAGTAGTCCCACACCCTTCCTGTTCAGGTCACCGTGCAGAACGTCACCGAACCTTCCTCGTACGCCCGATGTTTGAGCCTTCTCCGACTCGGCCAGGATCAGTAGAGCTATCCAGAGCAATCAAGGTGCTATCTGTTACTATTCTGAGGAAAGCCCAGAGCGGAAGAGGGGGCGCTGCGGGTCCTATAGATTTTGACAGCCAGCTAATGGCCATAGTACGCTAGTGAAATCCGTTATGAAGACTCTTTTCTGCCCTCTTCTTCTTTTTCTCTTACTCTGCCGTGCTTGTCGATAACCTTCAGGTGCTCTGACGGTTTTCGTTCTTTTACCACCATTTTTGCTTTCCTTTGTCTTCATTTATGCTTCTTTGAAAGAAGCTTACTTTCTTTACGACATTCTTTTTATTTTTCATTCTCACGACAGGCCTCGTTTGACAATTCTGGGAATTGCCTTTTTATCTTTTCTTTCTTCTTCCTTAATATCTTAATATCAACACATCCTCCTGGACGAGGATAATTGTTTCGGCACTGGAATTTTGGGAAATAGAAGAGAATGAACGGAGTCTTTGATACGATACTTTCCTCAATCAGACGCCCCTCAGCAGTAGAAATCGACCGTAGTGAATCAGCCCTGTCACAGTATGCTCAACCTGGATCATCAAGAAGCGCAGTTGTAGGAACACCTTCCAATATACATTTTATCAGAATGCCTACCCCAGAGCCAAGAAGCTCGAGTACCCAGAGCCAAAGTAGCCTGCGGCCTTTGACTCTCTCCAACATCGATTTTGTCAACAAAAAATTGCCGACGCCGCCAGGAAGCGAAGCATCGTCAATCATACAAGTTCAAGAATCAGTATGGCGTAAGGTTTTCAGACTTGGAATTCCATTGGATTTTTGGGCGCGGTTTATTATCATTCTTTCTTTTTGCGAAGCTGTTATGGCGTTTTGGGGAGGAATTCAAATCGTTATTTGTAAGTCCCGTGTTCAAAATCAGACTTAGTAGTGATCATTAACTAACATATTACATTTTCTAGCTGGAAAACTTGACTATGGCAAGATATGGCTCGTTATGACCGTTGTTCTACTATGCTGGAGCGTCTTATTCAGTGGAATCAGCTATTGTGGGTTTTCGGTTCTTTGGGGACGCTTCTCTTGCTCCCCTACTGCCATCCGCATTGTCCGTCTCGTCGCTATGCTTTTGATGATCTTATACGGAATCGCTTCTGGACTCTGGTTTTTTTATGGATTTCAATCGGCTACCAAAACCCGCGAAATGTGCGTTACGACTTTGGTTTTCTGGGATGGGGAAACTCTTCCAGCACCGAAACCTTGGGTGGACCTTTGCCTCAGCACCGCCGAGAGTTTTGAGAGACTCCAAGTTGGCTGGGGCTTCATGAATGCCCTTCAAGTTTATTTCATGTTGATCCTCATACAATGGGCCGGACAACATGAGCAGGAACTTCAGCAACAGAAACGTTGGAGCCGCAACAGTGGCCTTACCTACTCCGACTCTGATAACTCCTTCGAAAGAATGAGTGATGTTGAAGCCAATGAAAACAACTTCGAGAAAGCGCTGGCGGAACACGTTGAGGAATTCGCTCGACAGGAGAAGATGGATAGACAATCTACGAGTACAATCCAAGTTGGCATGAGTATTCCAAACTTCCCGATGCCAAGCGACAATAGGATTCGACGCCCGACCCTTGTACCAGGTTCAAGCCCAATTCCTGAGAATACTGAAGATACTACAAAGCTCACCTCTGGCCTGAGGAAGGGTTCTCTCGCTAGTCTTAATGGGCGCTTCAGTAGCACTAGCGGAGCTATCCCCATTGCTTTGGATTTGAGGAATCTTAATTCCCCAAGCTTCTACGGCCGTGCTTTCTAAAAGCCCGGATTTACAAATTAATGACTTTCTGTTTTTTGTGACTGCAGCAGTCGTTTTGAAGCCATTCAAGGCATCCATTCTGCGCACTGAGTTATTGATCGCTTTTCTACATTCCAATTATTTTATGATACCCCACTAGCTAGCCCATCCATGTATTCCCCAAAAATTATAAAATCTTAATGACTGGTTCTCCTACCTTGCGAATCTCAATCCGAAATATCGTAGATTGCTTGATGTGTAGTGTTATTTAAAAGATACGTACAGATGTGATTCCAAAAAAAACTATGTCGTTAAATGTAGGAAGGTAGAGGCTAACAAATGCTCATTTCTCCTCTGAGATTACTGCGTTCTGATATTATATACATGGAGGGCATTCCTACCCCAGACTCCATCCCAATCCTCTGGCCCACCTGATATCCCTTCCTCCTCTTGCAGTTGTTTTATGACGGCGGTGCAGATCCTATACCATTCAGGCCATGATCCTGACTGCGCACCTCGACCCATGACCCTTTCGTATCCGATTCCGCACATAGGCCAGTCGCTACCGAATATTACCCGGTCGGCTCCGAATATTTGGAATAGAGGTCGCGCGTAATCCAGGACCATGTCAATCATCTTTGGCTCAGGGAATATGTCCCCGTGGCCTGCCAAGGTTGGCGGTACCTCTGAAAACCCACCGGATAACTTCACGGCAGCCTGGGTCTCAGCGAGTTCAGCCATCAATTCTTTCCACCTTTCTATTCCTCCTTCTGGCTCTCTTCCAAGTGGCGGCTTTGAAAGATGATTGATAACTATTTTTAATCCCTCTACACTCTTCAAAACTGGAACAGCCTCCTCAATCTGCCAGAGGGTGTGTCGATTACAGTCGACACCAACGTCAAATGTCTTTCCTGTATCTCTTATAAACTCCAACCCTTCTCGGAAGTGTGGGGGAGTAATTGTCCCTTGCGGCTTGTCCTGGATCAGAAATCGATACCCAACCAGTAGCCCATGATCTTCGTCCCCGTATATCTCTTTATCTACGGCCTCTAGGCACTTTTGGTATCGCTCCATAGCATCCCGGCCTAGATGGACTGGTGCCCATTGGACAATGCCTCTCACTAGATGCCCATACTCTGGGTTCTTAGAGAGACCGAGCACATAACGGTATTCTTCGAGAACCCATTTCCAGCATTCCAGATCTTCAGATGGGTCTTTTGGATTTTCGTATTTTCTATCCACTTCGACAAATACGAAGCCGGAGTAGCTTGAAGGAACACCAGAAATACACTTCAAGTATTTGGGGACATCGTATGCGCTGCCGTAAACAGGGTTTTGCGGGGTTAGCCAGCCGAATGTGGGGATGTCCTCTTCCCGCCAGAGATGGATATGGCTGTCAATGATCATAGGATGGGGTGTTGATTCCATTTTGGTTTAAAAAAGCTGATCCTTCGCTACTAAGACAATGAGAGTAGGGGCCGAGATTAATTGAGGGGTAGCGACGAGTACAGGACCTTCTACTAGCTTTCTCGAGCGTGTTTAAATACAAGCTCTGCTAGCATGGCGCCGTGGAGGTCTTACATCAGCATTCCAATCCTCGTAACGAAGCCCTGTTGTAGTTTCGCAGAAGTGTGCGGGAAGACGCGTTGCGGGATTTGGGTTTCGGCTATCTTACCAGATCGGTCATCCCCGTCGATCACACTTTTTCGGACCCAATGATTCCACTCCAAGTACTTCATTGCATTCCAATGCAAAGATCCTGCAGCAAACCACATCAACTGCTGAGCTATAACTACCAAGAAACATACTCTGTAAATTTGCTTTTTAGTATTCCGCAAAATGCCCCGCGATCCGTTAATCGCACTCGTTGGGAAACCCTCGTCTGGCAAATCTTCAACCTTGAACTCATTGACCGATGCCTCGAGTAAAGTCGGTACGGCTAGATCCTAACCCGCGGGTTTCCGTCATACATTGTCGAAGGGACCACGGGCTGATTCTAGCTTCTTAGGGAATTATCCGTATGACTTCCATGCCGTGTTTCTTTAAAAGGAAGTGCCAGCCCGCTGATAGTGTATATGTAGCTTTACGACGATCGATCCGCAACGTAAGACTAGTTGCCGTCCTGCAGGTTCGCCATGCAAGACAGCGCCGTGATGCTAATCTAAATGTCTTTCGACCAACCAGGTGCCATAGGATACCTACAAATAGACTGCGCGTGCTCCCGTTACGAAGTTTCTGAACGATGTAAGCCGAACTACGGTTGGTGCACGAACGGCAAAAGATCTGTTCCAATCGAACTGCTTGACGTAGCTGGGTTGGTCCCTGGTGCACATCAGGGTAGAGGATTAGGGTAGGATTTTCATCTAAGGCCTAGAATAAATCGAAAAGCAGGGTTTTATTTTGGGGTTTTTGGGTTTTTGGATTAACAGGACATAGGAATAAGTTTTTGGACGATTTGCGACATGCGGATTGCTTGGTGCATGTCGTTGACGTCAGCGGTACTACCGACGCCGAGGGGAAGAACACGAGGGGTTATGATCCCAGTTACGACATTATCTGGCTTCGAGAGGAAATCATGAGGTGGATCTTGGGAAACCTCATGGAAAAATGGTAAGACTTGGAAGGAATCCTATCAGTTGGTGCTATGTCTAAGATAAGCATCTTTTAGGGAGAGCATAAAACGACGTCATATTGCAACCAGTGGGTTATTTTTCCTTTTTCATGATATCTGTTCCAGCTCATTAGGTATATTGCATAGAATCGACTGCGGTTTCGACTCTCCAGAACCAATTCTCGGGTTACAGCAGTAACGCAACTATCGTGCAAAGGACGCTAGACCGTCTATCACTAAAAACCCCGCTCGAAACGTGGGACAATGCGACAGTCGAGGCGGTCGTGAACGCTTTTATAGACGAAAAGTTTCCAACCGTGCTTGCGCTTAATAAGATTGATCACTCGGATTCTGATAAGGTGCAATCATCAGCACACGAACTATGGCACTCATGACGCTAACTTACGTCGATGTAGAATATCGCCAAGATAGCGAAGAAATACCCGCACAGCCCTATGGTATTAACATCCGCAATATCAGAGATATTTCTCCGTCGGCTGGCAAAACAAAACTACATCAGATACACGCCTGGAGCAGAGTACATAGACACCCGGCAAGACCTTATCGATGACGGGGACCCCGAAGGAGGAGGCCTAAAAGAAATGGACGAGAAGCTCGCTAATCGCATTGAAAACCTGAAAGACTTAGTATTGTATCGACATGGAAGTACCGGAGTAGTAGATGTATTGAAACGAGCAGCGGGCGTTTTGGGGTTAATCCCTGTATGGCCCGTAAGAAATATTAATACGTTTGGTAATGCAGATGGCAACGAAGTGTTTAAGGACTGTGTTTTAATGAACCGGTAAGTGTTAGAAAGTTCTGCGAATCTAAAAATGGCTAGGTTGTTGACGTTCGACAATTTTTAGGGGCTCGACAGTTGCAGATGTTGCGAAGAAAATCATGGGTGATGCACCGATAGCATATGCAGAGACTGCTGGTGGGCTAAAAGTGTCGGAAGAAGATATAATAGAATCAGGAAAGAATGACGTGAGTTTTACAAATTCTTGATTCCCCGGTCCGCAGAGCCTAATACGTTTTTAATCATCAGATCTTATCATTCAAAGTCGGGCGAGCTTGAGTAAAGGCCGGTAATTTATGCCTTTTGGCGACATCTCGCCACTTTACGGATTCAACCGAATATTTCTAGCGATTGTATACTCGTATTAGCATTATAGATAGCTCTGACCTAAATATTAAAACCCACAACCAAGAGAGAATAAAAGTACTGGGGTACGCTGAAATCGTCTAGACACGTAGCAAAAATACTTACCATGTTGCATTTTGCACGGGAGTGCGTTGGCGCAATGGCCTCAGTGTCGCGCCGGGCGGGCGGCTCCCGTCATGATATCATAATTCGAATTGTGATATGACTGGAACGAGCAGTAATTCGAATATGGTACCTTCGTACCTAGTTGATATATTGGTGGTCAATGATGACTCGTGTTAACATAAAGGGTACTTAATTCTGATATTCATTTTACCACATGCAACATCGCGTTAGTGTAAACGCGAGTACTCAGATCAGAATTCGTTGACGGTATATGTAGAATACGGAACGAGGTCTCTCTAAATTTTGCAAGGGCATGTATACTATTACATATACATCGCCTTTTCTATCTAACGTGTACCTTTCAGCTTCTGTAGAAGCATTGGAGAAAGTAATCTTTTATAAATTCATTTGAGACTTAATCTCACACATCATGTTGTCAATACCAAAGTATTTTCCGCCACGAGGCCGTTGTACCCCTAACGGCCTTGTACACGATCTACAACCTGCCCGTGTGCCTGCAGAGATACCCGGGACACTCGAGTGCCCACCCCTATTTTAAATGATTTCTTGAAAGTGGTGGAAAGACAACGGTATTTTTTCAACGCCCTGGTTTTACAAAAGCAATATCGAGGGCAAAGCTTGGGGGGGGCTCAGTGCTGGGTTACTCAATATGCAATGCATATGCAGGTGTTTGTGAAAGAATGTTTCTAGAAAAGGATTCTAGGGGGTTAGAACAGAACGTTTCACGTGCTCAGTGGCATGTAAAGAATGATATTCGACAAAAAAGTTGATGTATCCAATTACATCGGCACCGGGTCATGGGCAGGATGATTATTTGGTCAGACAGCACGCACACGAGGGCTATAAGAATATGTGCAT
Source organism: Orbilia javanica (assembly GCA_036872735.1). Classification (NCBI taxonomy): domain Eukaryota; kingdom Fungi; phylum Ascomycota; class Orbiliomycetes; order Orbiliales; family Orbiliaceae; genus Orbilia; species Orbilia javanica. Next base: position 1,644,898 of record JAVHNR010000008.1, read on the forward strand.
TGAGATCAGAACCTTGGATATCTGTGCTGAACAGTCAACGAAGCAAACCAAAAAAGACCTAAAGAATAGAACATGGCCCTGATACACTGAATGTAAGGGTACGGTATTACAAGACCGCACGGGCACTTTGACACAGTACTATGAACGTATTACAACAAGGAAATTTAATGGATGTGTCTCGTTTGCGTACATGGAAACACATCTAGCTCCGCATAGAATATTGGAACCAACATCAGGGATGATACGGAACCCTTCATTCGCCCGGCCGTGGGTGCCCAAACCCCTCCACAGACCTCAAGGTTGACGAATAAGCATGCTTCATTGGAACGCATGCTGCATAAACCTTGCATATGCATTAGCTTAACATTCCCATGTATAGTTTTGGTTTTGATATAAGTATGTACTATCGAACGGGAGGCCTAAATTGTGGGTCTCTCACGCATGCATGATCGATCACAGTTTGGGTATTAATAAGCGAATTTCGATCGATAAGCTTATAGTTAAGACCTTTGTGGTTGCGCAAAGGGTTTTCCATCAGCTGTCGAATGAAATTTGTTGCAATTGGCGGGTCGGGATAAACAAGTGGCGGTTTCGAAATGAAGCATTCGTTGATTTGGAAGGTAGTCGCGTTTTTCGTGGAGCGAATTTCTGGTTTTCTTAGGTGGGTATGCTCCATAGAAAGGGAGCCGTAAAACCAATTCCGGATCCATTCAAGCGGCTTTATCGATATGGAAAGAAGCTAGGCGGTGTACATAAGTTTAACGGTTATAAACTCTAGTTTGGTCGAAATTCGCAGAGTTCTTGCACCTGGACGAAAGAATTCAAGAAATGGCGCTTGGTAGCTAGTATTTTAGTGTTACCAGCAGCTAGTGTTGAGTACAAGTCCGGTCATATAGACCTCAAACTGTGTGGTAGAATGGACCTTCATGACTTTCGAGTTGAATCGCACAAGTAGCCGTGCCTTGATCAAGTTCACTTCATATTTTAAGACAGTTGTTTCATGCTCAAATTTAAGCCGTGTACCAAGATTTGAGAAGAAATATGTAAACGGGGGCTATATAACCGAGATTTCTTGACTATTTAGCTAGTTTCAACCGAATGATGCATCGGCGCGGCCCTGAGCCGAGAAGTACATACAACTCTATCAACTTTACAACCTGATCGCCACGAGAAGGCTGCTACAGTTATAACTTGGAGTACACGAGTAGCTGCAAAGGGTGAATTTGATCCAGTGTGGATCACCATGGTGCATTTCTCCATTGCCATTGCCTTCATACGTAATGCGTCAGTCGACTCGGCTTAGAGGTTTGGCTAATTACCGTCGTCCAATATTACAATCAGAGTCAACCTTTCTTGATTATTCCAGCAAGTGGGCTTACGTATTAATGTTGCGACAGCGTGGTCTCATGTTGATATTTTTATACATGGCATCGGAATTTTAGATCGGCCTGTCTGCTCGTCCGACATAGAGGCGGCCCACTCGCCAAAAAGCAAGGGAGTAAAAGCCAAGGATTTAGCACCCCAGGCTAGATCGTGCCTTTACTCGCTTCTCTGATTCGTGCGCATCTTTAAAGTTTCTACCCGGATTATTTACGCACGACAGTTGCAACTGCCTAGAGTGAAACCTCCACATTCCGTTAGGCAGGAACATTAACCTGATCCAGAAATCTGGGATCTTGACATTAGCGGTACATGGTTGCATAAAACGGCCTCGGGATTTTGGCACCAAGTTTGCGGTTCCAGTCATGAGACTGATAAAGTCAAATATTTCGGTTGATGGATGCTATCCCATGGCATCATGCACGAGTTTAGATAAAGTCTTGAATTTAGCGAGTGTCAACTCTGGACAGAGCCCTTCCGTGAGACAAGGCTCTATAGAGAAACATTCAACAAAGAAGAAAAGAATGACGGAATGGATGGAAAAAGAAACCACAATACTGTCTACCCTAATGACATTACATGAGTCGGAATATGTTGCCAAAGTGCCGGGACGATTACGATTGGTGAATTTTGAATATCAGTCACTCGATTAGGGTCAAAAGGGAAAATACATCGGTAATCGGTCATGAGGTTGATATAAGCAACACTCACGATTTTGCGGATCAGTGTCCTAGGCACAAAGTTATCGATAGAATGTTCGCCTTACTCTGACTTTCATAGCTACAGGCATTTGCGGATAAAAATAGTACTTTAAAATTTGCCTAAAGGTGTTCAACTCACAATCATCTAGGCATCTCTATGCCATCTGCCATATATGCACTCAAGCGTAGATGTTCGGGCCCAAGTATTGAGAGCTAGAGGGATTTCCTAGCCTGTTGCGTAGTTTGAAGGTTAGAAATCCGGATTTTTGTTAAATATCGCACATATTCACTTTCGGACGATAGTTGACATGGTCCACATACTACTATATATATGTAGCTCGTAGCATTGACTATAATAATGCTAGGCATCGCACAGCCTCGGGCTAATTGTAGATCGATGTGCCTATGAAAGGTAGGGCCACTTAAGCGGGCTGTAACTTTTAGCCCTAGACGCTAGACAGTTCAAACAATAGGCGCAGGGTCTATTTTCATTTTTAGTTCCATTGGGTAGATTGACTTAACCGGAACAAAAAACGAGGCGGTTGCACTAATCGTGTTTTTAGGGTCGCTCGAGATCTGGAAGTTCCTGGATCACCGGCATGACAATGCCATCTTCAATGCAATGAGCCAACTCAACTTGGAGGCGAAGATGCAATACAACCAAGTATCAATGGAATATTTTTCAGTAGCGAAAATTGCCAAAACTTTTGTGCTATATTAATTGGCGTCCCTATTTTTTTTTTCTTGGGGGGGTATAGAAAGTATCGAGCACTAGCTCAATTATGCACAGAGCGAATATCGGCCAATTCCCTAAAAATTCTTGCATGAGACATCTACATGGAATTCGATCCTACCCGTCTGCGATATTGTATTGTGTAATGGGATCATGCACCACCTCGTCTAGTGAATTTCTTGGACCAGAATTTTTAATTCTCATTGGCAAAAGAAAGGCGTACAATGGAAATAAAATGATAGGCGTGCGGGGGGATCCACCAGAGTATCAGCAAGTATCATGAGATAATGGAGACTCGCTTGGATTTTGGATTTGAAGTTTTGTGTGACAGTTTTGGGGCCAGCCGCGAGCCCTTCCCGTGGCACGTTGTCTTGGATTGCGCTTTAATTGGTTCCCCCAACGACAGCCAAGAACGCCCAGCCAGAGATTATAAGGGAAGCACTCGCTGCCCCCAAATTATCACAAACGTAAACCAGACCCATAATTCTGTAACCAAGCTTGCTACACACAGCTGATTCTTGTCAAGATTGCTCGGTGCATGTACTGGCCAACCCGCAATGCTCACATCTCGCTCGCAGCTGCGGCTCAATAGCCTGGCTGACTGGACGGCCCTTTCGAGTTTTCCGTTGTTCTGCCTTGATAGCAGTCGCAGACGACTGCCTGTTTCTTGCAGCCTGCCCATGCAGCAGTGTTTTGTTTCTTTTTTGGCTCCCTGATCATGATCCTAACCCTGAATCACCGTACCATAACAGCGACAGATTACAATACGGAGCAGGTTTTCCCCTCGGACGCCACCAGAGCACCATTTTGCGGATCGAGTTTGTCAATGAGTTTTCTTTATGAGCAATTCCAATCCCAAATGTCTAGCGTGTATGGTTCTTGGCCTGTCCGATGGTCCCACACGTGCGAGGGAGGGGATGTCGCGATAGGACGAGACAAGGGTTTTTTTGGTGCATTTGGGGGTTCCCGAACATAAGCCAAGAGGCCGGTGCCTGGAAACCTCATTGCATATATAATAAACTCCTTCTTCGGTCTCAACCTACAGGAGTTTTCTTCCCTATCGTATCGTTACCGAGTAGAACAAAATAACTACTCTCCTCAAGGTCGTCTGATATATTTTTATATACTCGGGCGCCGATCGGTCTCCTCTCCACTGCCCTCTCATACTCCCAACAAAGGATACAATTATCAGGGATAGAGCCACTGGGTATCAGTTCACAACCTCATCATGTCGGAGGAAAAGCAGAAATGGAGCGTCCTCGAAAGTTGGCGTTTCTTTACCAGGGAAGAAAAGCGCAATATCGCCTTTTACATTGCAGGAATCATGTTGTACAAGTTCGGTTTGGAGGCTTATAACGGCTCGGTCATCGCTCTAGCCACTAACAGATACGACTATGACGCCTCTGTTGGCGGATACCAAAGAAAGACATTCGAAAGAGTCGGTCTATTGCAGGGTCTCAATCAGGCCTTCCAATGTTTGGGCTCCATTCTCATTGCTCCCCTGATCAAGAGGTTCAAGACAAGAACTGTCCTCGCGATCGCTGTTATTGTCTTTGCTCTCTTCGCTTCTCTTTTGCTCATTATCGACCGTGCTACTGGTGGTTATCTCAAACCTAAGGGATGGGATCAGAAGTTCGACAAAAACAACTTTGCCTACTATGGCGATTACAACACCGATGCCATGATACCAATATACTGTCTTTCTGGTATTTCGTATGGTATGGTTGAATTGATCCGACGAGTTATTCCTCGAGATATTGTCGGTGGCAACATGCAGAAGCTAAAGAGAATGGACTCACTCGTTCACATTTTCTACGAAAGTATGTCCTCCTCCCAACTAGTGCGCTGCTATGTTATCGGACTCAATTTCTAACTATCGATTCAATTGTAGTTACTGGTACTACCGGCGCTCTTTGCACCGCCCTTGCCTTAATCCCCGCCTGCGGAAACAATCAGTCATTCATTATTACCCCGCTCCTCTACTTTTGCGCCGCCTCCATGTGGTTTATGATCAGACTACCACATTCTTACCAAGTTGAAGTTGGCAATGAGAAAAACTATCTCCTTCAGGTGGCTGATGGATGTGTTCTATTCGTGATGTCTGCCGTAAAGGGCGCCACGATCGTCATGTCCTCTCGTCGGTTCATCTGGCTTCTACCAGGTTACACTTTCGCCTTGTTTGGTCACCGTTTCCTCGAAAACAATATTGGATCATATGTTGCGAAGCGTTACCTTGGACAATCCGCTTGGGCGCAAATCATCATTGCCGGTTCCAACTTCGGCGAATTGTTGGGCGCGCTCTTTGTGTTCCTATTCACCAACCTTGTTCACACGCCAATCCCATGGCTCCGATCCGACGCTATCCTCCTCCTTATTGTTTGGTATCTGCCATACTGGAATCCACCAAGTGGTCAGGTTAACCAAGCCTGGATTGGAGCCGCTACATTCATCCCAATCTCCTTTGGTTGGGCGGCTGGTGATGTCTCGCTTGCCGCTTACATCCAAGCTTCGTTGGCTCGTCTCGAATCCCAAGAAAACTCCATCTCACCATTAGGTGCGGTCATGGGTTTCCTCTACTCCAGTTACATCATTATCTACGCTATCGTTTCTCCTCTCGTCGGAAGGTATATCGATAGAGTTAGCGAGCAGAACGACGAGAAGATTCAATCCGGTATCTTCTATATTGCTGGTGTTCACTTTAGCATTTTGTCAGGGATCATGCTCCTATCGACGTTCATTCCAAGAGGGGCGTTTGCATTCAACCCCAAGTTACTCGACGATGTCGAACTTAACCATGACGAGGAGTCTTCGGGTGCCGAAGAAGAACAAGAAGATCACCTGGAGAAGATCCCCGTGGTTAAAGCCGACGGGCTCCACTAGATCTTCTATCTGCTTTTGTCAACTTTAGCCTTTTTAATTTCTGATTTTACACGGGTTGTTTTATATCTGGGTTTTGGAGCCTTATTTTTGATTTATGGTTGGGATTCCTGCAGAAGGCCTTTTATATATAGCGGTTCCCTGGCAAGAAAGCTTGTCTTAGGTTGTAGCCATGTTTTTTGACTTTGAAAGTTCACTTTTACCAATATACTAATGGAGAATCACCTACTTCCTCGATTCTTAGCTTAGTGTTACTATTTTGGCAGTCTTTTGTAAGAAGAGTACCATAGCATGCCAGGCACTTCCTTTTTGATAACGATTAATGATAATAAAAGTTACTGTCAAAGAAAATGCTCCTTTTCAATGTAAAAAATTAAATTGCGCAGCTTCAATGGTGTGCCTAAATTTCAAACTGCGCTTTTGCGACCGCCCATTGCCGCCCATTATGACCGATATAGATTTCGCGTGCATTTTTTAATAGGCGCTGCGATTGATGCGGTGCATGAAATAAAATGTTTAGGGCCCGGCTTTACTGAGGTATTTTCTTCAGAATTGAATTTGGTGTAACTGGCTGTTGAGAAATCTGGATATCTCAGCGCAAGTTAATTGTAAGGTTCCGAGGGAGTTAATATAAATACAAGCTCCATGCATATACACTAATTTCTACTGGCTCTACAATGGGATACTGCATGCAGATGGATGGATATGCGGATATATGCATTAGAGTTTTCTCGCTCCTCATATTGTAAATCTATATAAAAAAAAGGTCCAATACTATGTGTTACAAATCGATGGCTAGCCTAGCTATCTCTTTCAAAGTCTGGTAAACAAAATTTGATACGATTATCAATTATCAACTTATTGAAACCAGTAGCGTTATACGCTAATAAACACAATGCGAGTTAAATGGAACGGGTGTTTTATAGCCACTGGGATATTGTTATCAGGTTTTGGGTAAGTAAGCTACTGTAGGTTCTGGACCTCAAACCGTCTTAACCCAAAGTACTCAGGTCTATAGACCTACCTGCTTGCTCGCGCCCGGTGGTAGGCGAATTCGACATCTTTGCTTGGGAAAGAGTGCTTCCTTCATTGAAACTAATTGTTACGGTTCCTTACCATATTAGAACTAAAATCTCTGTCGGGGCGGTCCCGGATCAAGATGGGTATGATACTGTCCTATGGCAGGCAATTGACGATTATGAAAGAGCATACCTAGTACCAATCAAACATGCGGTACTCGAGCTGTTCAGGTTAGAAGATGGCTACAAAAAGCGGTATCGCTTTGGGTTGAGTAGGGATGAATTTGAGAGGGAAAACCAGGTCCAGCAGAAGCAGAACACATGGGAAGAGAAAAATCTCCCCCGGACGGAGCCGTGGCTCGAGCCCTTCGAGGTTCTACAGCCATACAGTTTTACGGAACTGTCTACTACCCTATTATATGAGTTGGCCATATTACTTACCAAAGTCAAAAACACAAAGAATTTACAGCCCTCGGACCCATCGATATCAATAGAGACGCCCGACCCTTACGAAGATCCTATTTCTCAACGCCTTTCATATCTCACAGAGCCAAAAAATATTCCGCTATCTGGGACCTTGCCATTGTATACAGAGAGTGGCAGGAATGAAACGTTTAACACCCTCGTGGAGTTCGTGAATTTTGTAGACGGGCTTCCAGGGATGAAAGCGGACCTGGCCCCGATGTTCTATTCTTATCAACGTCGATCAGTCGAGATTAGAAATGTGTCCGTTATCGGGGTACTAGCTAGTTTCATGGAGGCACAGGCTGGGGGGAGGGATACCATGCTTGATACCCACAGCGGCTATCCAATCGACAAAGATGAAAGTGGGGGTGTTAGAATATTCATCGAGCATCTCTACGCTATCCCAGATGATCCCGAGTACACAGACAGATCGGTGTCGGAAGATTTAGATCAAGAATATATCCAAGTTTTACCGGCAAGATATGAGTTTAAGCCCGCCGGAAAGGCGGATCTGGAACTAGGGTTATCATTGTTGGCTGATGCTGTCACAAGTCTTACCGACAGTTTTGGCGATATAATCGGACGGACTTTTCAAAGGGGTATCCCACGAGACCATCCAGCTGTCATTAACGCTTGGGAGGCCTCGAAAGAGCTCTACCAATTCCTTAAGTTCTATGCGGATGGCTTGTCAGCCTTTTCAGAAGCAATGCAGCAATTCCCCGCGCTCACAACAAACTGGGTAGAACCGAACCATGAGCAAGTCAAATGGTTGAGGAAGCAGCCGTGGTATCTCAAATTAGTTCGGCAGGGAAAAAATGATGACTATTTTGAGCAAAACCCCGAATTTTTCAAAGATTTTAAGGTACCCTCCATAGAGCTTGAGGACGAGGGTCAAAGCAATATACTCGAGGAAGAAGAGGAGTCCGAATACCCTTCGCAGTCAGAGCCTCGGTCTGGCACCGAGGATGATGAACAGGACGATATGCTTGAGGAAGAAGAAGATTCTGAAAACGGTTCTGAGGATGGGTCTCAAGGCGGCATGTCTGAGGAAGAATTAGAATTTGGCAATATCCAAAATCCCTCTCAATCAAGATATCAGTCTAGGATCGGGATTGATGACGAGCTTATGTTCGATGAGCTACCTGTCATAGACCCATCCCAAAAACAACAGGTTAATGAAATAGACCCCCTGACTTTTAACCCTACCGACCTGGATCTGCTACAATTCGGGAACCCAGATGCAAACGAAGACACATATTTAGAGGACCCGTTTGCGCATCATCTCGGTTTTGGTAACAGGTACGGTAACATGGGCGGGAATTTGGAGTCGGACCTATTTACAGATCTTGATTTAGGGAACGGGCCTCAGAATATAGGTGGGGGGTTTGAGTGGGATCCAACTCTACCTGAACCGGATTTCGGGAACCCGCCGCCTGGTTGGAATTCTGAGAACTTCGATCAATACTAACCACACAACCTTAAGATTATTTCTGACCAGCATTATTTTGCGGCTTTAGTCCATAGTTAGCCGTGGTATCAATATCTGGGGCAGAGCTTCGCACTTGTGACATCCATGGATTTAAGATTGAGCATACACCGAAAGAACTGAACAGTAACATATACAAATACGTCCTACCTTAATATTATCTTTAAGCTTTTAAGATCGACTTGAAATCTGAAATTTATGTTCCAAGGAATAGATATCGATGAGGAACGGAGAAACAAAGGATAGTGGTACACCCGAAGGAAACTCTAGACTCGGTATTGGCTCTCAGGATATGCGAGATACGGCCCCCTTCAGGAAGCACTGTTTTAGAATGTTATATAGTAATTTATGTTATCTAACGGACTCCCAATAAAGACAATAATATTGGCTTTTGAGCACTAGCTTATTGTAATTCCAATGGTTGAGTATGAACGCTGTAGAAATAGATGAGAGGAATCCTGCCCCCTATTTGTGTCGAGGCGGTCCCATATACCAGCCGCTACAAAACTATATGTATCACCCTGAACGTACGGCTGGCCCATGGGATCACAATACTATCACCTCCACTAGGATTTAGAGCTCTAGAACCCCAATCAAGCCAGACGGCTTTTAATTCGGTCGCAAATCCAGTCTTGTTGCCATACATTTTAATAAGAAGTTGGCAGAGCCAATCCCAATATGTGGCGTTAGCTTGATCGCAGCTTATAACAAAATGACACAATTAAATAGAGATTCGGAGGGACGTATGAAGAAAACTAAAAACGCTCACTAAAGTGCTACCTAGCCTCAAAGGCGATCAAAAATGACCATTTTTGATCCCGTGCTAAGACCGCGCTACCAAGAAGTAGGAAAATAGGGTTGGTTGAAATTGGAATATCAAAGTTTCGAAGGACGCCAAACAGGTTTTCTTTTTTGAGCGAAAGCCGTTAGCCCCTCGACTCTATTTTCACCATCCATTAACTTCTTGTTGTACAGGTCATCAATTAACTTCGTAGCCGCCTCAACGTCGCCAGTCTTCCAGGCCTCTCTCAACCCCGCCCTTGTGACAATCACAGCATCTGGCGATAAATCTTCAATTTTCTTAGCCAATGCGATAGCCTCTTCTATGAGTGTATCAGCTGATGAGGAGATTTTATTGATAATCCTATAGTCTAAGGCTTCTTTCGCAGTCAAAACCCTGCCAGTGAGGGCAATTTCGGTGGCGAGAGGGAGGCCAACAAGGCTAGCAAGACGTGGGAGGCCACCAGCAGCCGCGTATATTCCACGAAGGGCCTCCGGCAGAGAAAAGCTAGCCGAGGGAGATGCAACAATCATATCGCTAGACAATGTAGTTAGTACGTGATCATCTGGCGGTGAATTGGGGGCCCACGCCCATACCAGTTCAGAACAATCTCAAATCCTCCCCCAAAAGCAAATCCATTCACAGCTCCGATAATCGGTTTCTTCCCAAGTCTACCACTGACGCCGCCGAAGCGACCTGGGGGGTGCCTGAGTTCCCAAGCCCGGGATTTATGGTCTTCTTCCGTGAGAGATCCTAGCTCTATTAGGTCCTGGCCAGCACAGAAGGCTTTATCCCCGGATCCAGTGATAAGAGCGCATCTTAGGGATGGTTCCGCGTCGTACCACGTCCAAATACGATAGAGCTCCCATTGGGCAGCGAAGGGAAGCGAGTTGCGCTGCTTGGGGCGGTTAATCGTGACGAGGAGGATGTGAGGAGTTGGGAAAGTAATCAGAGTGTACTTGGTGTCTGGAGGGGGTGTTTGGAATTGGGTTGAGGAGGCCATGGTGATATTGATTCGATTGGATGGACTTCGGAATTCGCGTCTCAGCTGTGCGTCGATGTTGCTGTTTCTAGGCGCAGGCTGCAGGTTTGGGGAAGATAAATAGTTCCCTCCCTGCCATCGGCTGAAGATATATCCAACGTCCAGCGACGCCAGTTACCTGTCGTTAGGAAGCTTGTACCCACCTATCCGCTTTTCCCGGCACCGGCGTGCCTCGGCTCCTTGACCAGGCCATCGCAGGGATATCTGTCGCACCCTGTGGATTGCCTGAAAAGGGAATTGCCGTGGCAGAAATCGGATTTCCAACACAAATTTGGTCGTTGCATTTTGTCAAATAGGTACTGAAAACGGCTGCGTGTCTAAGCGGCGCACAGAGCTGTTGCCTTTCGGTCAGGCCGCTGACATCTGGTACCGAGCCTAGGGGTATCGCTATTGCGTCTTAATCATAGTGTGTACAGTGAGACTTGGCGGACTGCGGCGCGCATTGGATTTTCGAATGCAGCATCTCATCCTTGACGGGCCCACGAGCAATATGCATATGCGCACTGAGAAAGCTCAAACAGATAATGTAACAGTACTTACACTGCCCGGGATGTAGTCGTGGTTAACGTCAGTCACAATGGGTACATCGGGAAGGCGGCTAGACGTTCCTTTGTGGCGTCTGGGTAAGAGACCAGGTTAGACATCGGTCACTGTAACGGAACGTTCAAATTCGAAACTAACGGTTGAACAATTTGAAGGCCTTTGAATCATGAACTACTGAACGTCGGTAGTGTTTTCATACGGAAACCTCCCCAACATTCGAAAAACGATTTAAGCTTCCAAAGCCACCTCTTTAAAAAAAAAAAAGAGAATTCTAGTAGAGTATTTGTGCATCAGACTGACCGTGAATTTACCGCTCATTGCCAACATAACCTGAGGTACGAATATCACCCGAGTATATATACTTAGTCATAGGATTCCCACCCAAAGGACCTTTCTCGAAAACTCGCCGATTTCGTTAAAGGGTATTGATTTGTAATTATATCAACCAAATTGCAAATTCGTTGAAGTGCCATGAAGGCACAGTGTTTTGAACAGATGTCATAATTACCAGATATTCAGGGATGTCTTGAATGCTATGTAAAAAAAAATAATAAGCAGAAGACTCGGACAGCCTGGTCTCGTTCCCAGACGTCACAAAGGGAGGGTCTTTGTTTGAGGGCAGCCCATGAAAACAAATTTCCATGATACCATGATATCACAGTCGGGTGGGTCTGGGTACGAGACAACCATGATATCATCTGATTCGAATTCCACAAATTGGTCGCCAACTAACAAGCTAGCCAGATAGTAGACAAATAGGTAGTTATTACCTCTTACCATTCTAGTTTAGAGACTCTAAAAGCCTCCATATTGCACATATATATAATATCGATAGGCGGCCATTGGTTCCGAGACTGAATCTTGCGCTATGGGAATCGATTGAATAATATCGAGGATAAATGGCTGTACCAACAACACATTCCCAGGGCTATTTCTTCTCCAGTGCCCTAGTTCAACTGACAGAACTAATGAACAGACGATGTAGTTTGGGGTGTAATTAAGATTATTACACAGTATGCCCTTAACCGTTATACGCCGGCCAAGAATTTGGATTACATCCCATATCATGGCCGTTCATAAAATTTAATTTACGGACCCACTGGCCCCAACTTGCATAGGGATGCATGTTAGCCCTCGAACTGACGTTGCCTTGCGTTGGTGGCGCCCTCCATGGCGTCTGAGATTCGATTGTAAGTGATGGGGGATTTGCGAATTGAACATGGCGCTAGGACTAAATTGAATACATCTTTTCATGAGAATGCACCCAATGGGCATCAATTTCCAAGCCAAAGCTATGTCCAGCACCATAACATGTCTCTCGGCTACGTAACTCGTATATCGATACGCATCACAAACTATAAGTCGAGGGTATCTCCGGGAACAAAGGAAATCGGGAATCGAGCCAAAATGGTTAGAGGGGCCAAAATCGGCTTTGACGGCATGGAAGAGCTCTTTAGTGGCCAACATGACAGATTTATAGTCAGAGAAACGCGTGGCAGCTACATGGGAGGTAGCTGATGCTTGGTTGTGACGTAGCTACCGGTCTACAAAGTAGCTCTTCCCGGTAGTAGCAAGCCCACTGAAGGATGTTGCATCTAGGTTTGAACATCCTTCGAAGCTTGTTTTATGGGATTATAGGCTATTAGACCGATGTCAAGGATCTCAAATCTACGCGCAGGGCTAGGGCTATGGTTGTGGGACCTAGAGTTCTCAGGGTTTAGATAGCTTATATCCCGCTTCGCATATACGCATAGCTATATATGTGACGATTTGTTTTTTACCATAGCGCATTGACGAAATATACGATCCCGTTGTTTCCTTGTGTTCTGGATGTCGAGGCTGGAGCTGCCTTCGCCTGAGTGACCCTCACGAATTGGCTATCTCGCTAGCCATAGCTTGCATGTAGTATGTACAGCCAGTGTATCGGCTATTCCCTTTTCTTTTCGTTTCTTTTTTTCTTTAAACAAAAAATTAAAACTCGCCCCAGTGGTTTTATACTTTTATGCCGTCTCCATGCCATGATCGTATTGAGAGAGAAATTCCATTGACGTCCTGCAGTGTATGAAAAGAGGCTAAACCTTCCATTACCAATATTTGTTATTAAACGCTAGTTCTTAGGCCGTAGCGAAAGTATTTCAGCAACTGTATACATGTACTGGCCGGATGACGACGCCGGTGAAAATATACACAAGTTGACAGGGAGGGAGGTGTATCATTGAACGAAGCAAATCCGCAAATCTTTAACCGATTACAATAGAAGCTGAGAAAATAAAATAAAATAAGAAAAACAAACCAAGCCATTAATCATAAATTGATAGCAGAAGTTTTTGAAAGCAGCAAGCAGTGTTTGAAAGCGCTACTTCTCAGGGTCTGAAGTGACCCTAGCTTGAGCTCCAGTTTTTGAGGAGCCAGTGGTGCTCCCGATGCTACCTTTCTTTCCTGTTGCAGACTGTGATGTGAATGCCACTGTCCCCAGGCTGTTGAGAATCTTCGGGGCGTAGTGAATAGCCAAAGCTCGGACGGCTGGCGCAGACGAACATATCAGAGCAAGATTTAGTTCAATGCTAAATTAAAGAGATAGGTTAGCAAAAGCCTCGTCTTCATTTAGTGCGATCGCAGACTCACATTGTCCAAGCATCGATAATCAAGGTACTAGAACTTTGGGAGCTGTAATTTGAGAACTGATCGATCATTGCAAGGCGATAGCAGCTAGCAACACAAGCACTATACCGAAGATGTTAGCAGAGATAAAATATTGAATGCTCTCGGTATACAACTTACATTGCGCCCAATGAGAATGTAATAAGGGCTAAAAGTCTCTCTCTTGGATAGAGTTTCAATTGGAAGACCAAAGGCATTGGTAAAATCCAGATCACAATATCCGTGAAGATATATAATGACGCAATTACCATTTCTGCCTTTTTACGATTGATTCGGCACATTTCCCATGGGTATTCCCAGTACCGAACGTGGGGACATTGAAGCAGCCACACCATAGTTGCGGATATTGTGGTTCCGACAACCACGAAAGTAGTGGCATAGACAGACCAGCGGATGTAGTTCCAATTTGTCATGCGATAGTAAAATAAAAGCAGTGAAAGTTTTATCGCCATCATAACCCATGAGTAGAAGACAGTTAAAGCGTAATAAGTCTGTTCTCAGGACCAATGAATTAGTACTTTGGTGTGTGAGTAAATTCAGTATGGACCATACCTCGAGACCGCCTGCCAAATTGTACCAAGATTTGTCGTAAAATGCTTGCCATTGTGTATCTAAGGGTAGAATAGTTAGAGGTGAAAATTGCTGAATTAAATTGGTAAAAAATAGTAGACATACTGATGTGATCGTGGTAGACAGCAATACCTCCCCAAGCTATTGTCAAAGCCTATGCAAAAAGCCATCGGGTTAGCTTCAAAATAACTCTACTAAAGCGGTTGGACTCAAGTCTTACAAATCCTACTACGGCTAGCCAATCAAATGGCTGGATTCCGCCAGCCACTTTGTACCTCGACCACAGACGTAATGCCATGATGAAAGTAGTGATTATTGTGAAAGATATAAAGAGCGGAACGACGACGTTGGGGTTGGTCGGGTGCGGCAAGTATGGATAAAGATCGTAGGCAATCGCCACCATCATTTCACCGAAAGATTTTGGTCCACCGAATATCTCTAGAAGCCACTCCGCCTCGCCTTCTGATGGTCCAAATAACCTTGAGATATCCGGTGCTGTGACTTTACCACGAACTGCCCATGCGTACCTAGCGTACTTTTTGATAACCTCGCCCGTTGTCTCATATTTGAAGTTTGGTGATGAACCGCCTATCCACATAGCAGTGCTGAGGATCCGCAACATATCGTGTGGTGAAACCTGAAAACCCTCAGGAATCTGAGGATTAGGGCCCAGTTGCGGGTCGTCTGTTAGGTTTATGTCCATGTTGTCTCCGTTGTTTCTTTTTGGATTTTCGTTCTTTGTGGTGTATGTACTTCGAAGCTTCGTGTGGAGGGAAATCGTATCGTCGAAAGTTTCGAAATTCCACGATCGAGTTTTTCTAGAGAGGGGGAAACAAGAAGCAGACTTGCATCAAACAAGCAGCAAGATGCTAATATATCAATCATATACTGGGAGTGGTCCAGACCCCAGCAAGGTTGTCAACCTATTCCAAGATGGTTTCGTCAAGGCACTGCAGCCAATTGGAACGCCATAGATCCTTTTTTTGGGGACAGAAACAAAAAAAAAAAATTCGAACTCGCCGCCACTGACTAACGATAACATCTTATGTAGGAGACTCATGCCCGCATCAATCCGCTAAGGCACGCTATCTTGTTTGGTGATCGTAATCTTTGAAGGTCATGTTGTGTTATTTTGTGCGTACGAGGATATGCTCTACTCCAAACTTGGCATAGTGTGCCCGTCCATCCGCGGATGGTTACCAAATACAGAACACACCCACAAGATTTTTGCAAGCAGCCAGGTTCCCAATGAAGCAGAGCCGTTGTTAGATCTATGCTTTGTCAGGCATGCCCAAGCGACCAAGCCTTGTTTTAAAACGATAGAGTCGGCTAAGCGTTTCGTAAGGTGATTACTGGCGACAAAAGGCCACGGATACCGGCGAGCGCAACAACCCTCACCTTTTCTTTTAAATTTCCATCCCACCCATGGTTCTTGAGGCCAAATCGTACGATAGAACTCGTGCCATTCTATGCGGGACCCGAAAGTAGCTGCAAAGTCTTAAAGGAAAAAACAAAAACTTGGCTGGAAGATACATGCCAAGTGACGCGGCGCTCTACCGCTTCTAGAGCCTCGAACTTCGTGAATTTTTGCCATTTCGCATGGACTCCATTCCTTCATAGCATATTTCCTATACCGAGTAGTCCAAGGCGGGGTGTAATTGATCCCAATTCAACAATAATCCTTCGGGCATGTAGACCAGGCTTTACAAGGCCACCCGAATAGTCTTGAACATGCTCAAGGAACGAGCCATCCAATACGGCAACGACCAGTCTTGGCCGGCGTGGTAGTCTGGGTCGTAACCAGCATTCGCGGCAGAACCTGCAGTTTACTACTTCGTCTTCTTTTACAACGCCTATAGCCAAGTATTTGTGTAGACAGAATGAAAAGATTCGGAAGATTGGCCGCAATCCGTTCAATCGCATATGCGCATTGCGTGTCCCCACAGCTCTGATTGTGGATTGACACTACGTAGATGGGCCGTCGTCCAATCTGAAATTTCCCTATAGATTAATCCTAACTACGCCCAATTGTTTCTTATATGAGCCATATAAGAACATGGACATTCCGGATAGGAACTTTGCTTTGGCTTCCCCCCTTCTTGACGATGATCAGCTTCTGTAAGTAAGAAACATTTCATAACGAGGAATCATCCGTTGTCACTACGCAGAACACCCGTGCTCCAGCTTCAGATCTGGCCCCTGCCACCATCAAAGATGCGGTTCATTCGTCCAACATCGGCCTTACTGTTCACAGTATGCCTCCTAGACACCACTGATGCCTGGAGGACTGGTACCAAAATAAGCTTCAATCTGCTTGGTTTCTTTCCTCGGACCTACTTTGGAAACACAAAGAGAGACCTTGAGTCACTTCCAGGCGGGTTTAATGGTCTCGAAGCAAGGGATATGAGCCCTGTTGAAAAGGTTCCTCTACAAAAGAGAGCGGGGAAAGCATGCGACTGCGTGGAATCGACAACGGCAAGCTACGGTCTCACCTCCCTCGAGCCCTATATGGCGACTCCGTTTGGAAAATGCGATGTTTCTGCCAAAACATCGAATCTCTGCCCAACCGACTACCTTTGTGTCTGTGAAAACAGCAGTCTTAGCCGATGCCTGCCTACGAGCACTGTTTCTAATACCGAATGCACAACATATACCGGCCCGTCCGTTGTACCAAAAGTTACGTTTTGGTGGCTTAGTACAACACTCGAGTATGGCGCTGACCCGTCTGGCCAATGCGGTGGATCTAACCAACCATCTCCAACCACCAGTAAGTGTGAGAAGAAGATATTTATCATGGAGTAATTCGCTAACTCATTTTTTCAAAGGCTGGGATCCTCAGAAGACTGAATGCCCGCGCTACCAAGCTTGCGCTTGCCAGAAGTCGGGCTACTCCGTCTGCGTAGATACAACAGTGTCTGACTTCACTGGCACTAGCTGTCCTAACTCATGCAAGTACCAATTCAATGTTTCTCTGCCCCCTCCATCGGCGACTGCAAAAGTTGGAGGACAATGCGGTGGTACATGCTGGACCGGGCCGACCAACTGTCCTTCTGGCGCAACTTGCTTTACCGAGACTAGCCCGTCTCCGGGAGCTTATGCTATGTGTCATACTACTAAGCCTTCAACTGTGAGGAAGCTGAGGTTAAAAGAAAGAGGTGAAGAAGGGATTAATGTTCCTGCGAGAGTACAGGCAAGGGCTACGCCAATCTACTTCTAAGCATCTTCAGAGGCTTTACGGCCTTTTCACTTTTGTACATGTATCCCTAGCTCCGATTTCTTTTTCAAGATTTCGTGACGCTCCCTTATACATCCGAATCTGTTCGCTATTTCCTTTTAACTATTTATATTTCTCTGGGAGATCGTACACTGCATTTTATTGGGAGTTATGATGCGCTTTTTGTATATCAATGTACCTACTTAGCTGCAGGTTTTCTCGTGGCAGTTTTAAAAATATACCCTCATGCCTCAATACGTTGCGAGATAAGGGACAGATTGTGAGTTTTCCATCATATTTACCCTTCCCCTATTTGGAACTTCTTTCTGTCCAGAGATTCGAGATGTAGCTTTAGTCTATAGACTGTCATGACATTATAGCTAAAAGTTTTTCCTTCGAAATGGTGTTGTTTTTGTGGTTGAAAATGCGTTGGATTTTAGTTTCAACGTTGGTTTCAAGCACCTCTCCCACCTTCACCCTGCAAGCATGATTTTCGCACCATGGTACCAGACTATGTATGCGCAAAGGAAAGGCTTGCATCTGCAGAATTTTAGTCGGCCCGCGGTAATACGGAGAGTTTTGCATTCGAAACATGACTAGGCAACGAAGTATCGATAGAACGCCCGCCATTCATAGATATTACAAGGGTTTTTCACTTATCGTGGTTTTTGCATGTCTCTTGTTCCCCATCAAGACATTGTTCTAGAGGAATGTGGGGCTCGGTATGGGTCATTCGTTATTTTGGGTCCGGAGCTCTAGATCTTGCCTGCGAGGCAGCTCTCCATGGCTCTCCTGAAGAAAAACAGTCTCAACTTGGTTCTATATATGGAGCGACTGTTCTATTTGATTGGCTCTTGCGTCCCAGCGGTTTTGTCTGGAAACCAGCACAGCTGAGGCAGATGCTATAATCCACCACTTCCTGAAAAATGCAGAAAAGAGTATGTATATATAGAAGTAAAAAAGAGTGACATATGGTCATTTTGTAATTTATATTGATATTTTAAGGATAGACATAAGTTGACATCATAGCTAAACTAAAGGAAAATGGTTATTTGCCCCGGAACTTTTTGAGAAACAATTGTACACCGGCCTGATGCTTTCATTCCATTGAAACATACCCCAAAAGGGAAACTCCGCTAAAAATGAGTGTCATGAAAAAAAAAAAAAGGATACCTTGTACCTGTATATGCTGGAAATGTAGACGTATAAATGTATATATATGCTAAGGTCGTAATAACATCAAGTGATTAAAATTTATCAATGAGGCGTGACTATGTCACTGTATACGTATCGAAAATGCAAGATTTGGACAACAATATCGCGGGTAGACGAGATAAGACGGGTTAAAACCCGAAAACAGCAGCTAACCCGGCAGCACCAAACAAGACTTGAGCTTGAACAAAGAAGCTTTGCCCAGCACCAGAGCCACCATCGGAACTGGTTGGAGTAGGAATTGATCTTGTCGCTGTCGCTACTGGGCTTGTAATAAATCTTGTGCTTCCCCCACTGACTTCAGCAATCGTGGTGAATGCAGTTGTAACTTCTGGTTTTCCGGTTTCATCGAGACCTGTAGGTGCGGATTTCGAGGACTCCTGACCACTCGTTTGAGTGGTCGAGTCGTCCGTCGGAGTATCATTAGAATCTGTTGTAGATGTAGGTGTTTCTTCTGCGGATGTGGAGGTAGAATCTATAGGTAGAGGGGTAGAGGGATCTGTGATGGGGAGACTAGAGTCAGAGGAGGGTATTTCTTCGCTCGCACTGGTACTACTGCTGCTACTAGGAACAGGAATAGTAGTGGGAGCGTCGGGGGTGGTAGTGGTTGTCGGTATGAGCGTACCAGTTGGGTTCTCAGTTTCCTGGGGGGTGTCTTCACTAGAAGTTGGGTCCGTACCAGTTGGTTCTTCAGTTGGCCCTTCGGTAGGTCCCTCAGTGGGTCCTTCAGTAGGTCCTTCAGTAGGTCCTTCAGTGGGATCCTCAGTTGGCTGTGGATTGTTTTCCGTCGTTGGAGCACCACCATCCGTTGGAGCAGGTTCGGTGGGCGTGTCATCAGTGGGCGCGGGCGCTGGGTCACTGGTGACGACAGGCAAATTTCCATCCGTAGTGCTTCCGGGCGCCGGCGTCGGACTAGTCGGTCCGCCATCAATGGTGCTAGTGTCAGACCCTTTACCCTGTGTGTCATCCTGTCGGGCTTTTCTCAGAACACGGGTTTTTGTGACCTGGTCTGGGGGTGTGAAAAACGGAGCCGACGCCCTGACACACTCGTCACCATCGATAGCGGTGTACGTAGACGTGATTGTGGCGGGATCACAGGTGGTTCCCGTCGACTCGCTGTAGTAGATGCCCAAGAGCGCAGTAGTAGGCACTCTTACTGAATCGCCTTCACTAACAATATTTTCTGTTTGCGTGAGGATTGGGTCGCCAGATGTGATTGGCTCCGAATCAGCTATAGTAACTGACTCATCCACAGTCAAAATGACATAGACCGTAGGCGTCAAGACGTCGATGGTTACATAACAACTCTCGAACCCAGCGCTGGAGCATGACGCTGGCGGTAGGGTGACAAGAGACTCCGGCGCGTCCGTCGTCGATGTCGACGTCGTTTCGTCGGTCGACGTCGTTGTCAGGTCATCACCCTCTTGTGCCAAAACGGTCACTAGCAATGAAGCCGCGGAGAACAAAGTCGACAGTTTCATCTTGACTTTGAATAGAAAATCCTACTGTTCGAGATATTAGGATCCGGTCGAACTATAGTGGTACCGATCTTCGATATTGGCAAGGGCTTGGAGACCCACTGTGGAATTCGGAAGGCTGCAACCTTGCAGTAGATACAAGGCTTTGAAATTGTGGATTAACTTACAGAGCAATATTTTCGTTCAATCAGCGTCGTCTTGAACCTTTAAATGTATTCCGAAATCCGAGAGTCTTTGGGAAGGCTGAAAGATTTTTTCCTCTTTTGCATCACAGCCGCCATCTTTATTTCTTGCCATACCATCTTCATCTGGCATGAAAACAGACCCCTTTCAATGTTTGCGTCTCTGTTGAGTACAACATCCAGTTCAGCCGCACTGGCGTTTTTGCCAACATTAAAATTCGCTTGAGCCTGCGTGCATGCGACTAGTGCAATACTGAATCCCGCCATTCTATATGCTTGGTACTCTTGGCTGTCCTGTGATCAAAACCCACGATGGTGAGGCCTTTCGGACGCTGCCATTTTCAGCGCCGTGATTGAGTAAAAGTCGCCTTGCGACATACACCCTCTGCATGAGGTCGCTGCACGGCAGCCGCCCGGCTTTTTCCAGCCTTTCGCTCGATTTCTCGAAATACCTCTCTCTCTCCTCTTTTTTCTATCCTTACTCAGCTAATTGAAGGGCCGAATTTTTAGATATTTATATCTGAATAGCAGAGAAACCCGTAGATAGATGACTGCAAGTCTGGTAGGAAGCCTCTGAGCTCATACGTGCATAGTATATGCATAACATAAAAATCCAATTTGTGAAGGGCCTTGCATTCGAAGGATCAAACCCAGCGCCACCAAAAAAAAAAAATGGCTGTTTAAGCAACCAAAGATTTGATTTTGCGCCCGACCAGGCTGCAGGTCGGAAACAATGTGACTTGGACCCTTCGGGTTTCTCTCCGAGGTTCGGCTTGG
This sequence comes from Orbilia javanica, assembly GCA_036872735.1. NCBI lineage: Eukaryota > Fungi > Ascomycota > Orbiliomycetes > Orbiliales > Orbiliaceae > Orbilia > Orbilia javanica. The sequence goes on from JAVHNR010000008.1 coordinate 1,666,019, forward strand.
AGCGTTGCCAAACCAGACGAGTCAATTACCTAACTAGTCAACCACTTTGGAGGAGTAGGCAAGGCTTTTTTTTCCCTATGGCTACAGTCACTTAGCTAACCCATCCTAACATGGGCGTCGAGCAGTACTTACATTTCGGCAATAATATCAGAGCTGACATGAGTTCAATGGAGAGGATTGCTGGTGCGGATTGATCGAGGCACAGTCTTGACGTCGACACCGATGAGCGTGTTGCATGTTGCAAAAAGGCACAAGGTTTTCCCCGCTCTTGGTGTCACCGCTGGGCGGTGGGGCTATGCTTAGAAATCATGGCATATGGCTGGCACAGTTGGTGTATCAGAAACACCACCCAAAGGACCCATTCAGAACCTGCACACACTGTACAATTTCGGTCATGATGATGACTGTTCGAAATTTTGAAATATTCACTGCACGCTGTAGAGCTGCAGCATGCAAAGCGTCCTGTTGGGCCCATGGGACGAATCAAATCTGCTCTGTGCACCTCCGAGAGCCGTGGTTCTAGAATTTGGCATTCAAAAGACAAATTTTTGCCTCAAATCGGCTAGTTTCCCCTTCGCTTCAACCAAATTTGGTACCGAAACTCAAATTCGTTTGTCCGCGCAGACGAAAGCGGCGAAGCCCGTCAACATCAATGGCAGCTGCAACGCAGTAATATCTCCATTGGTGTTTGGGCAAGGTCTCCAGATATGTCTAGATACAATGCACATGTAGAGTTCGATCGGGTTTTTGGTAATAGATAACTCTCTCGTATTTGGTTCGGCTTCGCTTCGCATTTGTAGATATATCGCATCGGATAGCCGGTTTGAAAATCGGTCACCGAAACCCTTGGCACACGTATACCCCATTCCATCACTCCAAATTCCATGTTTGCAGTATCCAGATCTGCCCATTGCTGAACTTTTGTTCCATACAGGGTTGGGACCGACCAAGCCAGGGCACCCAGGAGAAAACAGCGACAGGTATCTGAAGAACGTTAGTTTTATGCAGGACCTGTATACTATGGGATTGCATTCAAGCACTTAAAGTTCTTCCGGACCCCTGGCTAACCACATATCCTAATATACAAAGTACGACGTCCGATCTGCGATATCTTGACAAGCTTATATGAAACAGAGTCCCTAGTCCAAACAGCCGACTCTGCTATTCACTAATCCGAATCTGTTGCGAAGCCGAGGACTATATATAATAGTTGCTAGCAATTAGACTTATAAACTCATAAACTACCGCATCAACGGCTTTAGAAACATGCATACAAAAGCTTCAGTGCTTTCTTTGGCATGGGCATCGCTATTCCTTCAGGCATTATCCATCCCTACCGACCCATTGGACTTCCTCAAGTCTTTTGCAGAGAAGAGACCATGTCCGATTCTTGAAAACTCTCTCCCAGCCGCAGAAGTAGCACCCGGATACCAAGCCAAATTAGCAATTACTGGCCTGAACGACCCCCGCCAAATCCTTTTTGATAAACAAGGTAGACTTCTTGTAGTTGATAGAGGCGTCGGGGTTAAGCAGTTCAAGGTCGATGGTTGTGGGCTACTAGTCAATGGTAGAACAATTATAGAGGACACGAGGGTAAATATATTAATACTATCATTTAAAACTGCTATAAACTTCGGGCTAACATCCGTAGCTCAACCATGGCATTACAATCTCTACTGATGGCAAAACGCTCTTCGCATCAACTTCTGATGTGGCTTATGGGTGGAATTATAGTACGGATAGTGGAACTGTCTCCAATAGAAGGCCCTTAGTGACAGGAATGTCATCTGGTGGACATACTACCCGTAGTCTACTCGTTCCAGATGGAAATTCTGAGTTGCTTCTTATCAGCGTGGGCTCCGATGGAAATTTCGATCAAGGTACAAAAGAGTACTCTTCAGGGCGTTCTCAGATTCGTGGATTCAAATGGAGAGATCTATTGTCAAATTCGGTAGTATACAAGGAAGGCGGTATCAACTTCGGCTGGGGCCTTCGGAATAGTGTCGGGTTGCGAGATGATAAGAGGGGGCAGCTTTGGAGTGTAGAGAACTCAGCCGACAATATTGAAAGGCAGGTTCAGTTGTCACCTTTAAACTTCCCGGTATTCAACATACTAGAATTCACTGCTAACATTGTGTATGACTGACTCTAGAGACGGTGTAGACGTTCATACTGATAACCCAGGTGAAGAACTCAACTTCCATGGCTCAGTCCGTGACACTAGTACATCGCGAAGAAACTATGGCTACCCTTCTTGCTTCACGGCTTGGGACCCCTCTGTAATTCCGGATCACGGGAACATTGTCAGAGGGCAGCAGTTCTCCCTCGATGCTAATGTGAACGACGCTACTTGTGCATCGGGATACCAGGCCCCAAGACTAGCATTCCCCGCCCACACCGCACCGTTGGATATTATTTTCGATAAAGCTGGAGATGCGTGGGTTACTCTACACGGTTCATGGAATAGGGACCCTCCAATTGTAAGTTCCTTAAAATGAGGTTTTAAGACAAAAGGGGCCATGCCTATATATACTGCAGAGTAATAAGGCAGATAGTGATGAGAACTCACATCTCTTTCGCGCTCCATCTAGGGATATCAACTCATCACGATACCATTCGATAGTAAGACTAGCGAACCAAGGGCAGGTAGTTCTTCGGACTCAGGATATAAAACAATACTTTGGAATAAGGACGTGATAATCTGTCCTAGCCGTTGCTTTAGGCCAGTAGGTTTGGCTATCGCCAACAACGGGGCGATATTCATGAGCTCTGATGCTACCGGGGAAATATATAGAATCGAGAAGAACCAATTGGGCCAACCTGGTCTTCTCAAGTGGCCAAATGGACAGAAACTTTGAGTTGATTCACAAATGCAAGAGTGTAATAGTTTGGATCCAGGTAGATCGCATCAGAATTTAGTGAGCTCCTTTTTAAAATTTATTTTATTAGTGAATTACTACTCTATGTTCTAGGTATAAATATATATCGAAAAACTCCACCGTGGATTCTTTGTCCCCAAACCAAAACCTAATATAGAATGTGCCCAAAAACACCAGCGCCAACCAAAGCCATAAGTAAAGGAGCAGCGGTTTGTGTAGCCGCTGCATTTTGCGACTGAGTACTAGTACTAGTCGCTTGGCGTATCTCTGTCGTAACAGTGGTCGTAAAGACTCCTCCCCCGGACGTGTACTCCGAGGTTAGAGTAACCAAACTCAGGCCCTCTTTGAACTCAGAAAGCGCTGTGTTGATAACGGTCACTGAGAATGTCGATGTGATAACCGTCTTATTTGTTGTGAGGACCACTATAGTTTCTTTGATCACGGATGAAGGGACTACAGATGTAAAGTCCCGAGAGTAAATCCACCCGTCTGTTGTAGATTCTGTCGCACCCGTAACAGTGAAACCGCCGCCAACAGGGACAAGTGTCTGCGAAGGTATTACGGTCTCAGTACCGTCAACTACTGTTGTTATAAGTATTTCTGAGGGCGTGAAAGAAACAGGGGCATCCGGCAGCGCAACAACAGTAAAAGTTGAAATAAGAGTCTTTTTCCCGCCAATTGTGGTGGTGATATCGATATCAGATGTTGTCATTGTTCTGTATTGTCCCCTCCCCCCGTTTGCAATAGAAAATGCCAAAGGGGCAATATCGGTGTCCTGTGGTCCAGCGGTTGCATCGGCGGGGCTTGGGTCGATTCCAAATCCTCCTTGGTGGTTATAAGTACCACAGATAGGGTCTTTGGCGAGTGGGCAAGCAGTGTTGATACACATTGCTTGTAAGTCCTTGGGGACGTCGGGAATAACGACAGCAGCGGGTGCGCATGCTTGGCCGAAGGTTGTGTTTAACATCGAGGCGACGGCAATAACATCTCCTTCAGCCACGCCAAGGGATATGGCCGCTAAGCTGAGCTCCTGGATAAAGTAGCCTAGTTGAAGTGGCGCGAGATTCATAAATTTGTGGATTTCATACATTCGGCCGCTTCCTTGGTAAACAGGAAACCCATCTTGCCCGTAAAATGAGCATCCAAGCATCCCGCCGAAGTACTGATACATGTGGCTAAATAACTTGCTATTGAAAATTTCACCTGACTTAGCTCTGTCATGTAACTGTTGAAAGGACACGGATTGAAAAGACACTTGGGGAAGGGGGCTAGTCGGGGTTGAGGGTTCCAAACATACTATTGATTCGATCTTGGACCGTATGAAGGTTTACCCTGCGCTAGTGCGAATGCTCCACCATCGTCAAGAAAGTTGATGACAGTTCTGTTACCAGGTCGATAACCCCTATTCGCGCTTGCGAGGCCACCATTGAAGTACGGTAGTAGCGATATCCCTTTCCCATTAAACGTTCCTGGAGATAGAATACCGGTGATTTCGACAGTGCTCGGTCCACTATAGTTCCCAATGAAAGCTGTGTTGATGAGTCTAGTCATAAATGCATATTGATTACTGCCAGTGGCATCCTTAAATAAGACCCGGGTGTACTTGTCGCAGAACGAGTCTTGGGCTGAAACCGCACATCCCAATGAGAATATAATAGCGCAGAGGATCTCGAGTGCCGGGCGCCTCCCTAGATACTTCATGTCGTAAGATGTGTTGGGCTGTTAGATTGCAACAAATCGCTACAAGATGCAGATGGACCTTTGAGAAGGTGGTGTCGAAAGTTTACAGCTACTCCATGAGACTGTCATTTCAATCCTGGGGAAACTGGGATTAAGTAGTCTGGGACTAAGATCGATTGCTTTCTATTACCCCTCGATCCTGAGTATCATCGCGTCGTGTCATTGAGCAAAATTAACTTGTTGCACACATATTGGTACCGTACGTACACTGCACACCATGGGTAACAAGATAACACGGCTTATGGATACGTCCAACCTTGACAGACAGCGGCAGACTACACTGCAGATAACAGGGTCCCTCCCTTGCGGTTCTCTGCCACAATACTGGGTGGGGGTGCTCGCTATAGTAGTGATGTGCAAAACACACCAATGGGCTGGTTCTTGATCAAATCGTGATGCATTAATGTTGCGCCGCGCTATCAGGAAAAAGGTAGACTTCGAACTTTGTTGAGGGTCAGAAGTTTTAGGGACCACAGATTGGACCCCAGCACTAGTCCCAATCGCTGCTCAGGGAGAGCCATTGCATTGCATTGTCAAAAAATAAGCAGAAAACAAAACTATTTTTCTGATTCGTAGTTGATTGATTGTTCATTGAATCAAGATACCAACCTTTTGAGACGGAGTCGAAGCCGAAGTATCTCACTCGAGCGCTTAGGGTTTTGCATTGAGGTGTGATAAGGAACGTCAATATCGTGATGCTGTTTTGTTGGTGTGATACGAAGTTCCGAGCCTGCATATGCATCGCCTTTGCGCGATCGGAACAAAATGACGAGAATTGGTCTTAGTGGCGTTGCATCAAGTGCGAAAGTAAAAATCGAGGATGCATTTCCATTGCCTAGATTGCGGCCGGGAGCCGTGCTACTTAATTTGGATTTCCCAATCAGCGTATGCAGATTTCTAAAGGTTCCTGAACACCATGCACCCCTGTTCTGACCGACGACCAACAGTCTGCACACCACGCTGAGCTCCTCGTCTCTCGGAAAGAGGTTCTAGTTAATCGTATTTCTGTCAAGCTAGGAAGCTTTGAAATGACACCAAGTAAATACCTCCTAAGACCCGCTTCACACTTGCTTCCTCGTCATGGCCTTCTGGCATATTGGGGAAAAAAAAAAAAAAGAGGACAACCAGGGCATTGATTTTGGTAGTAAAGTGAGCATCCAGTCAGCGATACCTGGCGCCTGTCGAATCAGGCACTTTGCAGGGACGGCTGAGTGGGGGGCACTTCGATTGCAATTTGGACGACACCCCAGTAACGTTAGTTCGCGGTTTTGTTACGTCCAAGTGCGTTGATCCGGACGGCGAGATCTAGAGCTATTTAGTTGCATTGCATTGCATTTGCACATTTGCATCTTTGCATTATCAGTCTCCAGCCCGGGCCGAGATATGAAAACATGAAAACATGGCCGGCAAGTAGCGTCGGAGATTCGAAAATTTCCAGCTGCATTTCGTGCCGAGTGAGTTGTCCAAGATATGACGATGTAGCCTCGAATCCATGGTGTTCTTTATCGCTGACGCGAGATCACGGATGCATTGTTACATTGACTGGCTGAATCCAGCTGGATAACAGGGAACAACGCAATTGGTTTCTTCCTTTCTCCAATTATACGGTGCTCCGAATATTGCAAATGGTTTCGTTGTATTTCTGTCGATACACCCAGTAGTTATTGAGAGAGATAAGGTCAAATATCCGGTCCTGGGTATGCTCTGAAAGTGGGTTCGGTGTCTAAATCCATATGCACGTCTTGCCTGGCCGGGAAACACATCGGGGTATATTGCGAACCTTATCAAGGGGGCACATTCGCTTGTAGGCCCCTTGTTTCCCGCCAGGATATTCGTGAAACTCAGATCGCTTGATTCGAAAGCCTTTGCTAGGGTTATTGAACAAGGCACTTGATCAGAGCACTTCCTCCGAATTGCTGGGCCAGTACGTAAAGGGATTGAATACCAGTTTACTAAGTATGCATGATACTTATAAACTTTAAGTTTATGAAATCGGACATGGGGGTAATGATCTAGGGGTTACAATGGAAATTGATCATTCTAAAGATAGTTTGCTCCACAATCATGACAAAAGTAGAGAGGAAGAATCGTCTTTTGGTCAGTCACGCTAATATATATATGCATGTATACGCTCGACGAAGAACGTAATGTACTAAGGGTCTCTGCATACATGTACGTAGTTAGAATGCTTTAAAAATTAGTAGCACGTTAGGCTATGCTTACCTTTCTAACATGAATATAATGATTGATATTTAATGACCATCTCTGGATTAACATACGACCCAGCGAACAGTACCGCTACTGGTCCAGATGATACATATATAGATACGCCCGGAAATTTTGTCGCCATCGAACTTGTTAGCTTGGCCATGAGGCCGCAAACTAGGGACGGGGGATCTGGAGTTATTTCGAATATGGGATAGTACTATAGTGGGTGAATGCACCACATGCACAGACCTACTACTTCAAGATGTGACGTACTGGCCTGGTATGTGGATACCAATACATAATGTGGGGAACATTCCTCTGCGAGCGCCCTTGCAAGTAATCTAATTATTGATTTTTAAGAATTTAGCTCGCAACTACTACATAGATATATCGGTATATACTACGTGCACGCGTGTCTCACAAAACAAGGAGGCATGGTTTTAAATCTTAAGATCTTGATAAGCCTAGTAAGCTTATATATATAAGGTTAGGACGGCGGGGTACGTACTAGTATTTAGCGGTTTACTGCAGACAAATCAGACCAGGCCAGACCGCTTGTAATATCCGCTCTGTAGTTAGAAAGTTAATTGGCTCTAACGAATGTGCGCTCGACTAGAAATCACCATCGGTAACTTACGTCTCAGCCCTGGATGTTTGGGCCCTTCATGTCGCCCAAAAATCCTTACAACTTCAAATCCACATTTTTGGGCGTTCGCACAGCTGCTGGCACTCACCGATCCCCTTGATTTGAGCCCCGGATATAGACTAGAAAGCTTTAGTGTAGGAACTAGTCTGTTAGGAGTTTCAGTGGATTCTGGGCCAGGTCGAAGCCTTTAGCTTCTAAGGCTTTTATTCTGTTAGATAACCTTCGTCCCTTTTGAGTGCTAGAAGCAGGATGGAAGCAAAACTGGAATCTCTGTGTTAGAATCCAAAATCCATGTGGAAGATCGGCGTGGCTGACAATAAACGGTTGCGGACTTATATTATACGCTCATAATACCGGCTGCAGCCAGAAGCTGGTTGTCGCATGTCCAAATCCGGTCAGCATTTTAACCCTTCAGGAGGATGGTTATTTGAGCGCCTTCGTCGGACTTAAATTTTAACGCTTATAACTGGTGATGGAGGAACACGGCAAAGAGTTATTTTAAATATTTGGATAACAATACTGCGCCTTTAGATTCGAATAAGAGCGATAAATCATTATTCTAAAATATTATTTTATTCAGATCGCTGAAGCTTGAACAGAGCTCGACATACCGACGGCCAAAATATGACATAAACAACGCATGAGACCGGTTATTGTGCAGAGGATTGGTTGCACGTTGGCCCACTAGAAAGATACTACGCTGTGACTGGCGGCTTTTGAGGAATTATGTCAGTTCCAAATTCTCCCGGACACTCGAAAACTCCTCCGCCGATTCTCAAACCAGAGATACGGCTGCAGCTCGCCTTAACAGTTACACTCGGGATAATAACTAGTGAGTTTCTGATATTGTATTTACAAAACTTGGCATCTGTATTGTTTTCCATGGGTTTTATACACACTATCAGAGCTCAATATCTAACTCTCCTATCAATCCTCTTTTCTTACACAAAAAGCTATCGTGGTATTCGGGAGGCTCTATATTCGAAGGTTTTATATTGGCAAAGTTGAACTGAATGATTGGATGCTTCTTGCTGCCTGGGTATGTAGAAGCGCTGAACCATCTTAATTATGCGGTTTTGCGTGGCACATATACCGACCAAATATAGTCCTATAATTAGCTAATAAGTCTATTTTCCTAAGGTATTCCTTATGGGATTCACAGGAACACAGATTGCATCAGTTCCTACCGCATACATCCTATCAGACCACCTTGAAATGAATATATTCGACCCGGGGGAAATAATTTTGAAGGTGTGAGCTTTGTACCACGCATCTCCCTGAATTCGGACTTAGATACAGATAGTCCCATGCCTTCGTATAACACCACTATAGCTAAGGCTTCACTAATGTAGATGATCTTGAATTTATCTAGTTGAGATACGATTATACTCTAATCATTTGTTACTACACCTGCGTGTACTTGACAAAACTTTCGATTCTCTGCCTCTATCTTCGGCTATGTAAGTTGCGAAGCACCCCCACCCCCCATGAACATACCAGACCATCAAGGCGTGGTGTTGACGCGCGCTATATATAACATTATAGGCAAACGTGAGAATAAACTTCGATATTTGAGCAGTGGCGGGCTCCTTCGGATCTTAACGTGGCTCACACTCATTTTTATTACACTAATATTTATTCCATGCCTATTGGTGTCAATATGCCGCTGCATACCCCCGTCAAACATGTCCACTTTAGCGGCCCAGATAAATTCTCAGGATATTGGGTGTACAAACCGGGTCGTCTTCTACCTTAGTAAGACTTAATGTCCAAAATATTGCCATAGATACCACATGGTTCCTTGCTAATATCAATACCCCTTAAGGCACAAGTGTTCTCCATATCGTTGCTGATGTCATAATTGCTATCCTTCCGATCCCACTGGTTCTCAAAATTAAAGGACCTTTGATATACCGAATTAGCTTATTGGGTGCCCTAATGCTTGGATTGTTGGCAACTATCGCATGGTAAGACGCACCTGTGCACTCGATTCTTTCCGATTCGTATTTATTTTGCATTTCAATGCAGTGGTTTCTAACGCCTGGGTTGATATTAATAGTGCCGGGAGACTTGTTATCCTCGTGGAAGCCTATCGGAGTAAAGGTTATTTTTATCAATACGCTACTATGATTAACACATGGTCATACACAGAATGTGCCTTAGGTATCATTGGGGCCTCAATTCCAGGTATTATCTGGCTCATTTATTTACCAACTGGCTCTGTGATTACTAATTACTGGCATGGAAATAGCCTTGAAGCCCGTCCTTCGAAAAATATTCCAGGTCCTTGGAGCTGCTGGGTGGACGAATGCCAGTTGCACAGGGCCACAAGACCGCAGCGGCCAGTCAGGAAGCTTGCCATATCATGTTGCTATAGAGGAAAACAAGCGGAGGATAAACGACTTAGATTTAGTGGAAACCGGAGCGACTAAGGATTCGCAATGTTCGATGTCTGATTCCAAACCACGAACAGACAGCTCCGGTAGTAGCTCTGCGCGAACCCAAGCTACATTGACTACACGACCGGAAGTTTCGGTGCCACTGGCTGCGAAACTACGAATGAGCGGGTGCAATAGTACCTGTTAGAAGTTTACATAAGAATTGATAATGTATAATTTTTCTCCCTATAGAGCTCACCAAAACTTAGGTAATTGGGGGTGCTCAACAGTGGGTTCCAACGAACGCAGACCGCATACATACCAGTGTATTCGACCGCTGGAATGCTTTTGAAAGACCAATCCGGTATATGGCTTCTCCTTTTGGCAATTTCAGGGTGTGCCCTTTCACTCCATCCGAAGCCCATAACTTACGGACTAGCTTGCTTCTTGGAATGTCATAGTCGGGGTGTTGGAGCCGAGATTTGCGCGCAATTGCGTTGCCCTGTTGTAACGGCTATATCAGCCTATTTGCCCGACAACAATGCAATGGATAAACCTCAGCTCAGGAACAAGATTACATGCATACCGTTGCATCGTCCATCATCTTGGTTGGGAATGCAGTAAGGAGGTTCTGCGAAGGAGGAATCAAATGGACCACGCCGACGGGGTTTTTCTCCACGGATTCTCATAGATGCTAACTTTGACAACATCATCACCATCAACATGTTCGGCCTCGACCTTATTCGACATCTCGCTGTGCGGTCTCTGACGCTGGTTCGACCCCGGTCGGACCTCGTCAACGAATCCAAGGGGTACTCGTACCTCGAAAACAAAGACTACTTGCTGTCTGTCGGCTCGTACAACGGGGATATCACGATTTTAAAATACAATCCGTTCCAGAAGACTATCTCGAAGGTTTCGACGTATAACCAACCGAGCTTCCAGCCGTCCTGGCAGGCCGTCCACCCAACTCAAAAAATAATTTATTCATCCAACGAAGGGAACCCGGGGGGGCTTGTGTCTCTCCAACTAGATAAAGAAAAAGGCGAGCTGAAGAAGCTAGGGAATTCGGAGGGTATTAATGGAACAGTGAGCATCGCTTTTTATAAGGATCTCGCTATTGTTGCTGCATAGTAAGGCTCGAGCTTCTGTCGCATATTACCCGTTTATTATTACCCATATTTACACTTTAACAGCTCAGGGCACTCTATTCAAACGTTCGACACGACGGAGGCTGGCACAATTTCGCAGGCACGTGATACTTTCACATATTTTCTTCAAGAACCTGGCCCAAATAAAGAACGACAGGAGTCCTCTCATCCGCATCAAGTTGTTGTGGATCCTACTGGACATTATGTTGTGGCACCAGACCTTGGAGCGGATCTTCTACGCCTCTACTGTATCAACGGCACCCGCTTATCTGAATTGCAAACCATCCCGGTTGCCGCTGGCTCCGGCCCACGCCATGTTGCATTTAATGTTATCGACAAGCCCGATGAGATCTTTGAAAGGAATAGGACTATAATATATGTCGTAAATGAACTGAAGAATACGCTTACTGTCTTCAAGACTCGCCAGTATGATAATGGGACGTTCGCATTTCATCAAGTGCAAGACGTTCCTACGCTGCCCCCAACCTCAACAGAACACCTCGCTTCCGTTCCTTCGCCAACGGCAGGAGAAATCGTTATTTCAGTAAGAATTAATTTCTATGTGTTTTTACTCCCATTTTTCTACAGTGCTAACCTCTGCTACAGAAAGACAAGCGTTTCCTCTACGTTTCTAACCGTAACGACTACTCGTTCAAAGATAAAAAATTCGGGTCGTCTGATTCAATTGCGTTGTACAAAATTGACCCTCTCACAGGATTCGTTACCTTTGTAAAGTTGTTACAAGCTGGCGGAATCACCCCTCGCCATTTTTCTTTTGATGAGTCGGGGAAGTTTGTTGCCGTTGCATTGCAAGAAACGGATACTATAGTTATTTACAAAGTTGATCCGGCAACTGGGGAGTTTGTCGATGCCGAGGATCATGATCTTAGCCTTCATGTTTCAGATCGCCCGGTTTGTGTCAATTGGCTATAAAAATAAAATAAAAAAAACATTTGCGCGGTTGGCGTCAGGGTCCTGTTCATAAACTTTTGGTTCAAGTTTTGACTTTGGAAATAAGATACCCCTACTGTTACATTAATTATAGGGCGTGATATGTATCTTCCTTGTTGCTCGCACTATCTCCCTTAGACAGGTCGATCTGCTTCGCTGAGATACCACAGAAGCACAGCGAGAAGCGTATCTCTTCGTGCTGGATGTTTCCGCTAGACCGGAATTCCTGAATATTTAGAAACAAATCCTCCATTGGTCCAATTACATGCAAACTAGAAGCTTTCACAATTGTAATAAAGGGATTTTTGTGCTGTGTGGCCGTCTGGCCTCGTCGCTACTGCAGCTCGATTGACATGTAAGTCGATAGTGCTACATTATCAAGGTACAAGCAGAAAACAATTTGTACCTGTCGATACCATGACAAAGGGAAAAAAAGAAAGAAATAGGACTCCCAAGCTCCTCCAAACCAAACCCAATCACCTGAACCCTTAGCGCCTCGATATGCAAGTGACAAAATTAATTATGAATCCACATGTACAATAAGTGCGGCCAGCGCAAAGTGGCGTTTCCAACATCTATACGTTACAGTCTCTTGAACAGAGCTTTGAGCCCACTAGCAGCTGGTTTTGGGCTCCGCCGACGGTCTATTTCTTCCTCAGAATCGTGGTCTAGATCTCTTGCGCCCATCTCAGATATCACAAATTCTTTATACGAATAACCTCCGTACGACTGGGATGGCCTTCGAACTCGTCCGCAGTTTTCATACCCTCCGAATCCTGATCCTAGCGAGCTTGAATCTCCACTTTTTCGAGTTGAAGAAGTGTTTGTTCTTTTAGGCGGCGTCGGTTTCGTTTCGGTCTTTTTTGGGGGATCAGCTTCTGGTGTACGTAGGCTTCGTCGTGTAGCTTCCTCGTATCTAGCTCTAGGCCCTCGATTTGGCACCGGAACAATCTCGTTACTTTCCGAGTTTAGCTTGTTGTAGGCTTGCCTCCTCTTTCGCGCCTTCCTTCTGCTGTCAATGCTAGAGTCGTCTCGCATTGAAACAGCAATGCATTCCGGGCAGAACCCGGGAACGCTCGCGAAGTTTGGTTTGCAGGAAGGGTCTGTACAAGTTGACTTTGGGACACCTCTTCCATGTCCGTTTTGGTAGCCGTCGCATGCGAGGTATTTGAAAATTACGAAATAGCACTGTTTTTCTGCCGGTGGGGCCTTCTTTGGCTGTGGAGATATTGCCAAAGCATGTTAGTTTTCAAACAATTCACTCAAAATATACCACATTCGAAAGGTCCATACAAGATCCTGTAGCTCATATGAACTAGTGTTTGGGCGCTTGAAGCGTTTTACCGCCATGGGGAGGGCATTATGGCGATTCATTGTTCAACACAATTTCGACACTTAGTCGCAAAAATACAACAAGATCGTAGTGGGGTCGAGATTCGGGTAAATTTCGTTAGAAGCTATTTTGAGATGAATTGAGATTGTAGAACGGGTCTTTAGCCCAATTTTCTTATCCAGTTTGAGAGAGGCGCTTTATTTTAATATTCAAAGTTGAACAGTGATCCGACTGCCATATTATCGCCGGCGGGATTTACATACATGTCGGCCATATCACCCTGCATTGCCAGCGCATCGAATCACATTTGCAAGATTCATATTGCCTTGAACCCCACCAGCAACGGGCCGTTCAAATGGACCCGTATGCACTGAGAGAAAAAATTTCAGAATTTGGGGGTACCCGTTGATCAATGTCCACCGAGGCGGCTGCTGTCAGAGGTAGTATATTGGGACACGTGCGTAGCGCCCTATGGAATGCGGGGGAATGTCTGGTCAGAGGACCATGGACGTTGCTTCGATGTCTTTGGTTTTACCTGACGATTCCCGTCACTGAAACGGGTAAGTGGGTACACTTGTCGCCTGTGTAAAAACAAATTGTCATATGAATATTCGGATGGCCTGCTTCTGACGGTCTTGTTTGGGGGGATTCGTAGTTCAGATTATAAGAAATTGGTCAGGACTTCCAAGAAGGGCCCGCCTGCGAGGTTACTCTATGCTAATATCCATGGTTACATTCGTCAATTGGATGTTTCTATTTTTCTCGGGGCTTCGATTCGATGGCAGGAAACGAATGAATCTGTTCGCTATAGGCCTTGGGATCACTTTAACAGGGTTCGCCTTACTGTTGTTTTGCCTCGTCAACGCATTGAAATGCCCCAGCGTTCCATACCGACTAGTTTATATCAGTGGAGTTTCGGGAATAGGAACATACATTCGGTGGTTTCTCGAACAGTTTTTACCGGAAACAGCATTTACGCTCATAATACTAGCGCTATCGATGATATTGGTTGTGATGGTGGTATACTCAGAATCAACTGTAATGCGAGGAACGCCGGTTATAGCAAGGTCTGGGAGCAACACATCGGATTCGTGTTGGTACGTTGGAATTTGGAGCCAAGGGCAAGGCACGCGCTGATCCACGAACGCGAGCACAGGCACCGCGGTTGCCTCATTGAGTTCCCGACCTGCCTGAAGGGGGTAAACATCGCTTCTTATCGATGGTGATGGGTAGATATCAGGTGCCCTCCCAAGACTAGCCTTTCCCAGTAGGTCCGCATTCCACTACAGTGTCCACGATAGTAGCGGAGAATTGGTCGAGATCAGATCAAGGACAAAACCCCATTGTTGCCCTCCATCTCTCGTCTTCCTTGGCCAACTTTCGGAATTCTATTACAATGGTCAAATTGGCACATAGACAACATTTTTCGGGTGGTTTCGGCTTATGCCAAGGTGCGTAACAGTATATATACATGTCCATTGCATTAGGCCTGCGCGGGTGTAGTAACGTATTTGGGACCTAATTGACGAATGACTAACCCCGATGGAGGACAGTGTCGGCATGGGGTTTAGCATTGCTTCCCATCCTGTCGTTGGGTTTCCAAGCCCCGTACCCCGAACAGCACCAAGTCTCGCCCAGCGTCGACGGGGACTTGACGGAGTTCTTTCAATTGTATAAACCTCCGCTGGCTCCTCTTTCCAATACTGCCAGCCCGCATGACGATTTTACTGGGGAAGCATGTTCATCACTGATTCTACAACATGAGTTTATAAACTCTTACGGGAAACCTGGTGTTGCTCAGTACTCTCCTCCTCCCCCGTCTTGCGAATGGAACACGGTTTATTTCCATCTTTACACTACTAGTAAAGGCCGTCAATATGACCGCCTCGCATTTTTGTTCTTTGATAGCACTGAGCTCTGGCGGACGAGCACTGCTGAGCCAATCCCGAACGGTATATCATTCCAATACACCAAAGATGTAACAGCCTTTACCTCGCTATTGAGGGGGAACGGAACAATCATCTTTGATATGGGAAATATGGTCACCGACGTCCTTACGGGCACATTCTCCGTAACCTTGACAGCTCACTACTTCAAACTAGACCTTCCGCCGCAGCAAAAGGAGGCGGATGTCATCGTACCCTTATCCAGGATGCAAGGATCGAATGGGCAGCCAAGCCACTTCGTCTTGCCGAACGATAATGCAAAAACGAGCATCTCTATTCCCGAGAATGTAAAGACGGCAAAGCTTTCTATTATAGCTAGTGGAAACGCTGAGGAAGAGTTCTGGTACACAAATGTACCAAATGAGCTTGTCAATTCTTTCCCTGACAACACCCTGTTAGGTCATTCGCCTTACCGGGAGGTACAAGTGTATGTAGACGGGGTCATGGTCGATGCTATCGTTCCAGTGCCTACTATTTACACAGGGGGCATCAATCCAGGTCTTTGGAAACCTATTGTGTGCCCCCACGCTTATGATCTATGGGAGGCTGATATCGACATCACTTTGTTCGTTGCTGGGAAGACAAGTGCAGTGATCGAATTCAAGGTTGAAGGACTAACTAGTGCTGGGGGTCGCCCAGAAATCGGCGGAGGAATTGGTCAGGACTGGTATGTCAGTGGGAGAACTTTCTTCTGGACAGACCCTGAAGCACCAAAAATAGATCCTTCCGAGTACTCCGTGGAGGTATCGGCCACGATTAGCGTCGGTTGGGAGATCGATGGAGCTGGTGATGACCAGCTGGTAAACTATCAAACGTCAGTTCACCGGAGAACAGTAATATCCCGAGATGCCCCCGGTGGGCGCGTGTGGTGGGAGCGTTTTCAAAAGTACGAGGTAGACGGGACGCTCTCGGCGAGTGGGAATAATCAGACACTCCAAGCCAATACTCACGCTATCGAAAACTTTCAGATCCAGAAAGGAACAAATGTCCCTCTGGATCCCCGAACAGCGCAAGGAGATGGCTGGACAGCACTCCGAAAATTGGGCTTCTTCTTGCACATGGACCAAGCCTTCGTCCCATACTCTGATAAAAGCTTCTTTTTGTACGGGAAGGTCAACAGCAAATATCTAAACCATGGCCCAGAGTCAGCGCTTCTTACAGACAGATCTGCCTTTTCTCCAAACAGTTTCTCAAAAATGGAACTGGGGCTCAATGACTATAGTGACCGCAGATTTCTCGATGACGAGGCTTCCTATTTCTCGGCAGCAATAGGGAGCAATAAAACTAGTTGGATCAGTGCGGCATCTAATCAAGGTTATGACTATGAGATTAACGATGGCTCATTTACTACAGGTAGAACTGTCAAAAAGTACCACAGGCAAATGCGTAGTGTTTATGCGCGGGTAACCAGCGACATTCAAAGTATAAACGGCATTCCGATAAACCCATCCACTCCTAAGAATATGGACTACAGCAACAGAAAATTGCAAGAGATGGACACTAAGGGAAAGCTCGTTTGCCCTCGCCTACCGCATGGAAAGGGTAAAACCGTCTGCCCCGCCGAAGACTCCGATCCTGTTTTGGATTTGTAGCAAAATCCCATAGAATTACTATGGCGTGTATAATTCCTATTTCGCTCAAAAGAATCTCTTTCACTTTTTATTATGCTTTTTTCTTTTCCTCAAGTGTCACTGTTCAAGCATTAGAGCTTAAATGAACAAGGAAAACGCCACAGAATATATTCCGTATAGCCTGTACTGTCAATTTGTTGGTGCCAGTCGCATATATGGCTCATGCATGATGATGGACTAACATCTACATGGTCTCACGTTGTAGATTGCAGTAGCACCGTCATGCTGTTCAAGGGTATACGGGGAACTGCAGGCAATTTAGCCGTTGCCTCTCACTAGTAGCCCGTGGAGGCCTGCCAAGGCTCGGGGCGAGAATTACTTTCCTTCCCCACCTAGCGAGTGAAGAAATCCCTCTGGGTCTGTTTGATCGTCGCCCACGTTGTTCACGCAGCCGATAGACGAGGGCGGACGAACTAGAATCGAAGCAGAGTCCCACCCAACCCGGTTGGGATTTTAAAATCCGTCGACTGCACGTGGAAAGTCTATTGTAGATATATACGTTTAAAATAAATTGAATGATCAACTCTTCTAATTTTAAAGTCGCCTTTGACGTGTTTTTTTGGTATTTCCAGCGAAGTAATTGTCGACATCGCTCCAATTAGACTTAATGGTGGCTCGGGTATCTATATATTATCTTGATGGTGCCAAACCCACAGCGCGTCTAGGAAATAATAATAAACCTCAAGTCCTCAATACAATAGGCAACGCCGGTTCTTGGTACCATCATTCGGTGGCTTCCTTCTTGGCGTTCAAATATCCTCATTCTCCCCGAGGTTTCTTATTTCACTGCTCCAAATACTACAAGGCCTGCCATTTCCTAGAATATCAACTTAGAACGAATTTTAAGCAGCACATTGGATCTCACGGGTTCGCCCTCCGATATTTAGACCTTTTGCACGCAAATTTCTCGTATAGACGGTACCTGCTTCCGCCGTCCGCATATAACAACCTCTAGATATTTCCACAGTCAATTCACAAGTTATTATGGATGCCTGTCCGCCCGGGATCTGGGGTTCTGTGGATATATTGAGATTGAAAATAGCCGACATTATTCACAACACCCAACAAATCGAACAGGCCTGCTTGCCCGGGTCCCAAGTCGTTTTTTATAACGCTCTCTTCCCTTTCGCTTATGTACCTCCTCTTTCTCCGCTCTTGCCTTCGTTTACTGTTGACGGGTGGAGCCCACTATGTATTTTGCCTGACACCTTTTAAAATTGATAGGGAACTTTTATACATGCCTTCCATGCGTGTTTATTCTGAATTGGCTAAAGTAGTCGGGGTTCCCCACAAACTCTGTTAGCTATAGGGCTTTTTTTAGAGCGAGCTTGACCGACTCTAAACGGCCTTGTGCGACAATTTTGCTTAAAATTTTTCCATTCGCTCACCACCGTGCGAATATCCTATAGAGCCATTTTTGGGAGAAGCGGGGAATAAGGCACACCCATTCAGCCGAAAACCACCAAGTGCTGTTAGACACTATTGACCATAACATTTGGACTTTGGGAGCTTGAAGAATTGCCAACTAGGCTTGAGAGTAAGCGTAGCTTCGGCAATCAATAGAGGGCGCGGCGGGCAATCATGAAAATGTTTCTATGATTTATATGCTATATTATTGCACTAGGAAATAAAGAATTATCCAAATCAAACGCAGACAATCCAAAAATGCATTGTGAGATTCAATCTTATCCAAATGTTTCAAGTTGTTTCTACAGACACGGGAGTAGGCTTACTGGTGTGGCGTACTCGCTATCAGCGGACCACATGGAGACATGACACTGCACCGGAGCACCCCGCACGTTGTCGCCTTTCATACCTCGTGAAGATCCCTGACAAAAAATATTTCCGGTCCCGGTGGAGGGTATGAACTAATCCAAAGCAGGATTTTTGCATCGACTGGGATCGGATTAGCTAGCTGAAGAGGCCGAAGTGTGGACCTTTACCTTAACAACAGACTTTATGACAATTCACACAAATCGAATGTCACGCCAGTATAGCCGCTACATGAATAATGTCACAATGCTCGGAATAATGCCTCTGAGCCACACCACGGAGTAATATCGTGGGCAGTTTGTGCTTCCAGCCACTGAGATGGCGATTTTTATTTTAGCGTTAGAGTAATTGATACCTCTTTATTAACTTAATCCGGGCCGGATTATACTTGGCATAACCAGCACCACACGGTATTTGAGACGGCTATATATGCAAAGAGTTAAAGGCAAATTGCGATCACAGCACAAATTGCATTGACGGACTGTCAAGGCAGAATACCCTTGGCACTAGATGTCTTGTTAATCTATTTTCCAAAGGCATTACATTTGGTGTGCGCACCAGATGTAGACGTCGAAAATCAGAATTGCAACAACCTGCGTGTCTACACAAGTTTTCAGCATATTTTGACTTTTAGAGCCCTTGAGCATTCTTGCAGGATCTTCATAGGTGCATGGTTTTCT
Organism: Orbilia javanica; assembly: GCA_036872735.1. Classification (NCBI taxonomy): domain Eukaryota; kingdom Fungi; phylum Ascomycota; class Orbiliomycetes; order Orbiliales; family Orbiliaceae; genus Orbilia; species Orbilia javanica. Next base: position 1,685,335 of record JAVHNR010000008.1, read on the forward strand.
AAAATCGGAGAGCATAGTCCCGCTAAGCTAAAGAGTGCGGTGGCTCCGTACTGCTGGTGCTCCCATGCTTCGAGAAGGCTGGATTAATGCACGACACAAGGGTGACCCTGCCATAGTCGCTGTCTATAAATCTAAGCTTTAATCTTATCCCTATCGATCTGCCCGATGATCCGCTAACCCTGCGTCATCGTTTGCTAGCGAACGAGGTGAGACTTCGTGAAAGTCAACGTCGCGCGGTGGTTTCTTGGAAATTCCAAGCCCGCACTCGTGCTTAAACTTTCATGCCTAACTTTCAGCTTGATCCACTTTCAGAAGAAGTAATAGCTTGATATGGAAATGGTTCAGTTCGTGAAGGAATTGGAATCCGTCAATGGCACAGGCCTATAGTCGCCATTGAGCCCGTAGGGGCGGGTATATTGAATCTCGCCATCTTTTTTTACCAACATCCCTAGAGAGATGTGCCAATTCTCCTGGCCATAACCGTGATCCTTTCCTAAATTCCCGCAATATGACTTGGAGACCTTGCTTGCCCAGTGCAGTGTCTTAGGGTACTCGACTTGGCCCATGCCAATTTCACGGATAGAATCACGTTGATTGACAATGGAGCAATTCAGACCTCATGTCTTCCCTCCCGCGGTGCAGGCACGAAGATCCGGCACTGCTGCCGTATTCCGGATTTCCAAGGCCCGTCTGTTTCGAAGCATCGACTCTATCCAGGAAAATGTGAACATTTTCAATTTTCGCATCTATGGATATGATAGTTTCAGCAGCAGGCGCCCTTGTCGACCAAGATGCCTCGTGGATGTATATAAAGAGACTCTTCCGTCTTCCCAGGTATCCTTTTCTTCACCATCCTCAAGCGCCATCGCTCACTTGTGGTCTACTCATCTCCGACACACTCAAGTCACTCTCATCCTTCAGGCCTGCTCTTCACGATGAAAACCGATATTGTCCTTCTCGCAGCTCTTGCTGGGCTTACCCAGCGAGTTTCTGCCCAAGCTCAAGGCTACGGACAGTGTGGTGGAGTGTACGTTATCCAATAGCTGCTAGATATATATCAATATTCAAAATTTTAGATTTTACTAACACGTGGGATAGTAACTGGAATGGAGCTACCAGCTGTGTCTCGGGTTGGACTTGTACCTACTCCAACCCCTACTACTCTCAGTGTTTGCCAGGAGGCAATGGTGGTGGTGGTGGCAATACTGTCACAGTCACCAGCACTATTACTCAAGTCTCGACCACTACTGTCCGCCAGACTGTCACCAGCACCAACTGGCAATATGAGACTCTCACCGAAACCCAGACTGTCACTTCGACTGTCACCAGGAACGGTGGACAGTGCACTCCTAACCCCAGCTGCAACAGTGACAGAACCTTCGACCTCTTCGGTGTGAACGAGGTATGCTTTGCTAAAACCCACACTCTGAAGCAGAACATGTATTCCTAGTACGGCAAATACTAACAAAATATATCTCTCCAGGCTGGCGCTGAGTTCGGAACCAAGATTCCCGGAACTTTGGGAACTGACTTCACCTGGCCAACTCAGGACAGCATCCAATACTTCCTCGACAAGGGATTCAATGCTATTCGTATCCCAATCTTGCTCGAGCGGTAAGTTTGACATTTAACTTAATCGATAAGTTCAGAATCCTGACAAGAAATATAGTGTTGCACCACCAGCTACTGGTCTTAAGGATCCCTCCAAGTACAACCAAGGCTACCTCTCTGGTCTTTACGGACTTCTCAGCTACATCACTGCCAACGGCGGCAAGGCTAGTACGTATAAGTGCCATCAATAATCGTTTTCAGGAATATTCACTAACGACAACCAAACCCATAGTCATCGATGTTCACAACTTTGGCCGATACAATGGTCAAATCCTCACCGATGTTGAGGGCTTCGGTAACTTCTGGCAGGCTCTTTCTTCCTGGACCAACTTCAATGACAATATTATCTACGATCTCATGAACGAGTATCATGATATGGAAAACGGCCTTGTCTTCCAGCTCAACCAGGCGGGTATCTCTGCCATCCGTTCCAACAACATTGGCAACTTGATCCTCGTTGAAGGTAATGCATGGAGCGGTGCCTGGCACTGGGTTGAGAACAACGATATGCTCAAGTACCTCACTGATCCCCGCAAGAACATGGTCTACGGTAAGCCGATATCCCCCCAATATCAAACAAGTTAAACTTGGATTCTAACTCTTTTACAAGAAATGCACCAATACCTCGATTCCGATGGTTCTGGCACCAGCGAGGACTGCGTTTCCTCCACCATTGGTGCCGAGAGAGTTGCTTCTGCCACCCAGTGGTGCGAGGAAAACAACGTCAAGTGCTTCCTCGGTGAAGTCGGTGCCGGTCCTAACGATGTCTGCAAGGCTGCCGTTTCCGGTCTTCTCTGCGCCCTTAAGAACAGCGATGCTTGGGTTGGTGCTACTTGGTGGGCTGCTGGTCCATGGTGGCCATCTGACTACTTCCAGAGCATTGAGCCACCAAATGGCCGTGCTGTTGAGATCTACGTCCCACTCCTTGAGTCTTTCTTGTAAATTCTGTCGCCCTTTGGGCCTCTGAATCTATAGGCGGGCGAAGAAGATACCTCTGATACGTATATAGTGAATTTGGAGTACGATAGGATATAACGCTTTTTTTTCTATTCTTGTATTTTCATTATGGTCGATGCTAATTTCCTCTAATCAGCAGCTGCTGGTTATTGGGTATTGGATAAGCCATTTGGATAGTTTGAGGGGGTTTATTAGGGGTTGATTTTGAATGTTTCTGTACATAAAGCAAGATTGTAAATTCTAGATTGTACATATCCATTACCCTTGCGAATTTCAAAGCCTTTCACATATATTTTGCTAGCGATAGTTCCAACGGGTTCGGCGTGATATTTGACAATGGGTTTACTAAAGCACCGTTTCTGGAAACCAGAAGCCTCCCTCAATATATTTGTTTGGTGTATTTGCGTTTAATTTGTGTGCACTTGCATTGAGAGAGGCTGCCTAGGGCCAGGTTGCTTCCTGTGTGTTTGGGATAGTCTCAAAAAACAGAAGTTTACGGGAATATGAGGATCAAAGTGCAGCCAAATCATATTCGTCTACTGCATTCTATTGTGACAAAACTGTGATTTATTATTATATTACACAAGACTCCCTGATAAACCTAACACCCACCTCCGCCTCCTCCACCACCGTCTCCGCCCCCACCTCCACCTCCACCTCCACCTCCACCCCCATCTCCGCCTCCACCTCCGTCTCCACCACCTCCAAATGCGTCAAGAAATCCTCCAATTCCTTCCCCTGCCGCCCCATATTGTTCGCCTCGCCTCTTCTGCTTCTTTCTGTAGGCTTTCTGTGCGGCGCGCTTATCATATTGATATCCACCTGCCGTGCTTCCACTACCGTGATATCGAGCATTTGGGTAGGCTTGCGCCTTTTTAGAGGATCCGAAGCACATTTTTTCTATAGGTTCTGCGTGTGCAAAGCGCAGGAGAATTTTTTGGCGTCTCTTTTCAAGTTTTTATTTATGTTATGAGGAGTTGCGTAGCTGTAGCTTTGGTATTTAGCTGACCTCCAACCCTAATATTTTAGGCCTTCAATCTTGTGTTGAGTGTGGTATTTTTTCTTTGGTCTTATGGAAGTCGAATATCGAATAGAATCGGAGTAGGTAATTAAATAGAAAAGTAGGAACGGTGATGTGATAGAGATGACTATTTTTCGACTTGTATGGGGATATATTATCTGGAGTTATAGAAATATTCTTTGAGGTGGTTTCTAAAATTTGAATTGTAATGGCATAGGAGACAGCTTTGCTTCATTATTTCGTAGCATTTATACTTGATCTAGGGCCATTACTTTGCTCAGAAACCGGAATAATGTAGTACGAACATGATGGAACGATGACCCAGCAGCCGGGCGCTGCTAATTAGGCCACCCATCAGGTGCTTCAAATCTGCGGAACAGTTCCCGAAATCAACGTTATCAAGTACCGAAATTCACATAGCCTCACAAAGATCTAAACGTTCAGTCTCCAGACGCCCAATAAGGGCCATACCTCGATTGTGGAACTGGCGCCAAGACTTAAACGCCAAGAGCCTATTCCGAGAATGATGCAAACTCAAAAAGCTTCGCCCAAGCTTATGGCTCGAGAAGGCAGTATTTTTCTTAGCTTACAAAGATCAACAGACGCACCGCAGCGGGCTTGCGAGGCAAACCTATCAGATGACGTAACCAGGTTTGCTCATCCACCCTTGTTTTCTAACGGGGGACTTTCGTCTGTAGCTCGGCTTTGTGCATCGCATTCACTGGGGCGGATTTGGGGCCTAGAGTTGCCTAGAATTCGAACCCGTTGTATGTGGGTTTAATTGACGCCTTAAAATATTTCAGCGAGGCAAGTTACATAGAAATTTCTTATAGTAAGAAAACTGCTCTGGTTATTAACGGTTATTATACTGCAGTTTGCGGTATTTACGCTACCACCGCCCTGTGATTTGATAGTCAAAGTCGGTCGTATACTACGAGACTCACCAGACCTCAGACTCAAACTCTATCCAAAGATAAAACAATGATATTGTGTTGAAAACGTTGACAAACCGCCCACCACAGACCTCTGACAACGTTCCACAAACACGATTCAAGATCTGAAGTTGTCATAAACCTAGCAAGAAATTCCTGGAGACATTTTATAAAATATCTTGAAACCGCGTCTAAAGACTAATTCGTTGAACTTTGAATTTTAACAAGATATTCCATTGCCCCAAGAAAATTGATTACATAGAAAGCAACCCGTCGTTTCGTATATAGTAGTAGCCAGTCCAAGCTGCTGCCGTCTTTCGAAAGACCGAATGCAGCGTTGGGGTGCGGCTGTCAACTAGCTCGTCTGTTATACATCCGAGCGGCTGTATTTTGTTTCAGCACTTGATGTGGTATTCTCGCAAGCAAGCGGGCAAGATGACGACACTATCAAACGGGAAGACCCGGTGGGTTGGAGATAAATTGATTTAGCTTAGGTGCTTTGTGTAAGGGCTCGGGCCCAGGCGGATCCATGGGTTCAGAATTGTGGCCTTAAGGCCTTGCATAAGGAATATGTAATCGAAGTTCTATCACATCAAAAATATATTGCTTTGGGCCGTCGATTTTATCCCGTCTCTGAATTCGAGACCACGCAGGAACCGGTGATCCCTTCAACCCAGTAAAATTAATGACCATATCCCACGTGGGATAGAATTAGCTGTAGGGATTTTGGCGTTCCCATATTTTTGCCAATTGAAGTGGAGAGCTAGCATTGGCTAACTGCAATATTTAGAAGTCTCGATGTTGCATCGGTTAGACAGAAGGGCATTTGGACGCGCGTTGCATTGACAACTGTTGCATTTATATTTAGCAGCCCATTCGAATTTCATTCACAGGCTCAACGAGAGTGGAAATTTGGACTATCGTTAGCGTGACAGGGCGAGTGCCTTTTAATGGGTTTTTTAATCTTCTTCGGGTGAGCTGGGACTGGTGGCGAAACTTCAAGCAGACTGATTTAGCATTGTTGACCAGTACTTAGGGGTGTGCGACGGAATTGAATTATTGTGAAAGTACATGAACAAGCTATCCAAAGTCCCAATACCCCATGATTATTTCCTCTGTCTCTTTTAGCTTTCGTCCCTTCATTATGTTTCTCGTCTTTGTTATACAGAGGTACCGATCATATAAAAACAATATTAATACCAATTTAGTCGCAGACTTGACTCCTTCGGACGTTACTCCTGTGCAGCTAGGTTGTCCCACGACCATAAGCCCATTAAATGAATTAAATAATATTCTGAAGGACCCATCCACCAACCGCAATGCCAACGGCGCCGGCGGCCACAAATTTAGTTGGTGCAGCATTGGGGCTAGTAGAAGTCTCAGTGGTAGTCGTCTCTACTTGCGTCGGCTCAGTGAAAATCGTCTGGGTGGTAATACTCGAAGAGACAACGGTTGTGATAGTCGAACCATCTCTTGTAAATATGCTTGTGCGTTCGGTTGGGATGATTATAGTCCCAGTTCTAGTACCACTCAGAGTAATAGTCCTCGCACGGGTGAAGACAAAAGTGTTGGATCCACCAGTCTGGGACGTCTGGGAAGTCTCGGAAGTCTGGGAAGTTTCCGAGCTTGTGCTAGAGGCTTCACGGGAAGCTACGCGAGAAGTTAACTCGCTGATGACGCCGGATGCGCTAGAGAGCTCGTTGGAGACGCTAGATACGAGGCTGGAGATTTGGGATCTGATGGTCGTGATGACTTCAGTAGAGAGAATTTCGGTGCGGAGCGTTTGAGTACGGACTGCGGCTGATAATAGATTCGAGTGTCAGTGAACTGAAGATTTAAATTCATATATATCGTAAAAGATGGTATTAGTATCAATCATACTCCCTGTTTCGGTCACGACCTGGGCAGCAGCCAAACCAATGAGGACTGGGAGGACGGAGAAGAACTTCATCTTGATAGCGAGGGTACGTTTTAGATTTTGATAGTTATTATTTGATGTATTGAGAAGACCTGAAAAAGAGTGATTGAATGAAACTCGGAAGTTGATTGATTAAATATTACAGTATCGAACTAGGTAATATCGTGATTGTATTGGTATCACACAAGTGCTATAGCAAATTCTCTCACCGGGGAGGTGGCAGAAATCCAAACTATTTATACTAGATTATGGCTCCCTTACATATATATATATGATACAATGCATCTTACGTAGATCCTACGAAATGAACTAACTCTGAGCACAAAAAAAGCAACATGACCCAATTTACGACCTTCGATATCAAAATGAGTTTTTCGTGTTTATTCACTACACCCTTTTCGAAATCCAACGGGATACATCAATAATATTATTGGCCTAGCTCAATCAATTAAACAAGAAAATATAGTGAGACTGTCAAAGAGTGTGCGTGTGTCTCCATTTCTGTGTATATCCTAGGCATACAACCCCGACGTTGATCGTATCCTACTAGCAGCGAAGGGGAATTTCAGTGGTAAAAACCAATAGAGGAGGGATATTCTGTTTCGAACCCGGCCAGCGTAATGTTGGGGTTTAATATTGCGCTTGGGTCATATTTATACGCCTATACAGCCGCGTAGATGTTTTAAACTACAGAGGACAAGTGGGCCGTTGACTTTTGTAAGTTTAAGTTTATAGGGGCTGGAAGGGCCTAGGGATACCAAGTGTATTCTGAATGTTTCGATTTTTTCCTTACATTATTTCGTCCGAATTTATTTTATTGAAACGAAGTATATAGATCTATAGAAGGTGGGGAATATATATTTCTTCTTTACATCAACTGCAATTGATCTATACAACTGCGCTAGCTGGCGATACACGAAAAAACCTGAAATCTTACCTGACGCATTTGCAATTGGCTAGTTCCTGTGTTAGTCGAGTGTAGTTTCCAATGCTAGGATACCTGGCCGCAAATGGAATCATGACAAACCGGCCGATGTTTAGTATGCAGAGCACTTTCCAAGTAGATACTATGCATGTAAATTTGTCTGTCTACTTAGATACCCTTCTAAATATTTGTTAGAAAATTACCTCAAAATTTTGGGAACCATGAGGGATGATAGCATGGAACCCACTTTCAAAAGCACGTTGGGGTCTTGGGGTGTCCCCACGGTCTCAACATCCGTTCCCGCTATGATCGTCGAGAAACCGAAACCACGTTGGGTTGACGTTATCGTGCGTAGTTACACACGATCGTTGGTTTCTTGGCACACACTTGGCACACAGGCTGGGCATCTTTTCCGCGATTGCTGAGTATGTTTGCTTGTCCTGCGGTGGGTTCGAGGTTCGTGCAGCTACGAACCCCGGTATTATGTTGAGCAATGTTTTGGCTCCAATTGAAATTTGGGAGCGCGAGCAGGTCGGGCCTGGAAGCCGGGTGCTGTTTGATATGTAAACACCCATCAAGTACTGCGGTCACGACGACTTCCGCCGGGTTATAGCGTTCAGTTAGTCACAGATTTGCGACTTCCTGACATCTTCATTGCACTGAAGTCTCGACTGGATCAGCTATAAGCCCCTGGAATCCTAAAGGCCGACTGTTCCTCTAGCGATCTAGCACTCAGATCCTGCGAATCGAATCTTACATTAATTTACATTTATAACCGCCTATACCTGCTTTTGGAGGGTAGGGTATCCATATATATAGGTATACACACATATGAAATCCTGGAAATTCCCGTTACCGATAGATCAATTGATCAAGGGAATATGGATTCGTGCGACCAGAAAACCGCACTGTGCTACATACGCTGCCTATTTACTCGCCTAGCTCATTATTGTTCTGAATAATATATCTACCTCCCGCACCTATATATAGAATATTTTCTTTAGTAAATATAAGTAGCACTCTAGTTTGATCAAAGAGTCAACTTCATGTATTCCAGTATCTTCTACTATTACTTTACTTCTTTGATATCGCGATACCACCAACTCTGCCACGTGCCGTTTACAATATCGTGTGGGGGGATTCCTTCGTCGGTCCGGGCTGTAGTTTCAACATAGGCCGCCAGCCGGCTCTGCCACAGTTCGACTCCTGCCAGATGCATGGATTGGATTGATCAAGACTAGTCAAGACTAGTAAGACCGGGCCAGCTACGATAACCAAGTATCCAAGCCATCGGCTAGTTCCTTCACCGCAACGCAGCTGTGGAGTGCTAGTCTGAGCGGCTTTAATCAGGGGAAAACCACGGAGGGAAGGAAAAGATACTTTACCCACGCGTGCGAGAAACGCTCTTAAAGAAGTACCAGTAAAAAGTAATGCTCTTGAACTCGCATGCATGTTCCATTCCACCTGGAATACTTTCTGCTAACAGATTCGATGTACCAGACCTACCCCTCTTTTAATTTGCCAATGCAATGTTCAACCTTCGCGGATCCGGCCATTTCTGGTCCCCAATCGTCCCAAATCTACGACTCCGATTCCCACGGCCAATAGGAGGCCCAATCACTACTCCCAAAGTTACGATCAGAAACTTTAGAATAGCTACAGCTAAATCTAGCTTTGGTGTCCAGAAACAAGGAACAGGTCTTCTAGCTCCTACTGTTTCAAATTTTCGATTTCACATTCCGAGGAATAATTACATTCCAGGCGCCTGGTGTGGTTATAGTTATATCCCGAATCGATCTCGCGCGCAGAACTCGTACTCGACAATGGCCTCGACTGTACCAACAACTGCTGCAGGGACGCCTGAATCCAGGTTGCGACCCAAACTGTCGGAACTTGCGGCAGCCATATCGGCAAACGCAAAAATCGTTGAAGATTACATTGAGGCTCAGGGACTTCCCTACCCTTCCTTTGCAGCTGACGGGCCTACAAATTTCCCTGTCCCTCAAAATGTCGAAACCGAAAAGATCCATGAAGCGCGGCAGGCGCTATTGACAGCGTCAAAGCAAATATATGATTTGGCCACCGGACCTAATGAATTTTTGAGGTGGCTAGTTTGGAATGTAAGTTTCATCGTTGTTGTGTTTTAATTTAGTTATTTAGAAGCTTCTGCTCGCTCCGAACACGTCCCATTGACATGTAGTTTTTCTACAGTACAACGATGTTTCTACCCTAGATGTCGTCACTGCCTTCAACATACCAGAAATCGTACCCGTCGAGGGTGACATCTCGTTTGCAGACATCGGAGAAAAATGCAATGTCTCCGAACTTAAAATCAGGCAGACACTCCGTCTAGCCATGACCAACAGAGTCTTCTACGAACCACGCCACGGATATGTTGCCCATACAGCACAATCACTGCTGCTTCGCCAGGACCCATTGATGCGAACCTGGGTTACCTACAATACCCAAGATTTAGCTCCTGCATCCTTGAAAGTTGTTGATGCTTTGAAAAAATACCCGGAAAGTGGAGAGACTGGGGAGACGGCTTTTGCACTGGCTCATGAGAACGAGAGCCTGTTCCAATTTTTGGGGGCGAGGCCTGAGAGAGCAAAGAGGTTTGGAACCGCAATGTCTGCTTTCAGCACAGGTCAAGGCTACGCCGTTGAGCATTTGGTAAATGGATACGATTGGAACAAGCTACCTAAAGATGCAACAATTGTTGATGTAAGGCCCCCAATATCTGTTCTCCATGTTTGTTCTGACAGACATTAACTGACAAGCAAATTTTTTACAGGTTGGGGGTGCGACCGGGTTTGTATGTGTCGAACTTGCAAAAGCACACCCGGAATTCAAATTTGTCGTCCAGGATAAAGTGAAACCTCAGCTAGAACTGGGAGAGTCTACATTGGATCTAGCACTAAAACCACGGTTCTCCTATGTCACCCACGATTTTTTCACCGAACAGCCAACTAAAGGAGCCGATGCTTATTTAATCCGCTGGTGTATGCACAATTGGTCAGATAAATATGCTGGGATCGTGATCAAGAGCTTGGTACCTGCTCTCAAGAACGGTGCCAAAGTCATTATCAACGAACTAGCGCTACCCGATCCGAATACAGTAAACCCGTGGGAAGAACGAAGAATCAGGTAAGATGCTCAAACCCTTTCAATTGGGTAGCATAGTGCCAAGCTAAGAATCTATAGGACCCTGGACGTGGTTATGATGATGTGTTTGAATGCTCTCGAGCGTGAGGAGGGGGACTGGAAACGCCTTTTCGCAGAAGCAGACCCAAGATTCAGATTTGAAGGTGTAAAGCAGCCGGCGGGCTGTCTCATGAATATTGTCGAGGCAACTTTTGTCGACGAGTAATATAACGAGCTCGGAATAAGTCAATACCATTCAACCGATTTTTAGGTGTTTTTACCCCTCATGATCAACTGATCTTAGTGCCAACGGATACAGCATAGTCCTTTTCTGGGGGCCTCCTCTTATTTGACACTTAGAAATAGACACGACTTTTTTTTTTTTTAGCTAGATAGTTTCTTTTGGGAACGCAATGTTACGGCGAAGCATGTAGGTCATATTTTATATGCACATCATCCGGGCTGTGCCATAAATTTGCAGCTCAAGCTACCTCCCCATTTGAGACCCTAAACTTCCAAATCTGGTTCCCTTTCCCTTCCAAAGCTCTCTTGGAGCAGGCTAGTGTTATATAGCTTGGTCACGAAGGAGGATATGTGTACCCGATGCTAGTTAGAAGCCCTATCTTTTCAATCAAGAGTGGCTAGCTGTATTAGAAATCCTTATAAATTCGAAGGCAAGTGGCGACATGTGAGCGTGAGGAATGTCGACTGCCGGCTAGTTTGGTTCTTTCGATTGTTGAAACCCGCCATGCAACTAGCCAACTTGGCGCGGGATGGGTCCTCGCCTTGATTTTTTTTTTTCCTGTCGTCAGTCACCCACCATCGTTGCATTACGCCACCTAAGCGGTATTTAATCTAGGCTTGTCTCGGCATTCGAATACGAGGTTCGAAGACCTCCTTTAGCGCAGTAAGCTTGCACACAGAGTGCATTTTATAGCTCTCGATGCTTGATTGAACAGACGGCGGTGAGCACTGATTTTCTGGTGCGGCTAGCGGGGTTTGCGGTCGGATCACAGCGAGAAGCCATTTGCTGCACTGGAAACCACCCTGGCGATAAAACGGCCTTTGCTTTTCATTGTGGGTCCCAGCTACTGGACCGGAACTTGGCCTTGTGGTCTGGGCTTTTCTGTTCTATTGTTCGTCACTTTTTGCCGCTTTTTGACCTGCCGACATTTCATTTTAAGATTGTAATTTAGAGAAGAGGGATTTCAAGTTTCTCCTCCAGTTTTCCGAAGCCTTTGGATCCTAGAGGGGTTTCGTCGCTCTGTATTAATATATTCCCTTGAAGGCTCCTATTATCCAGTTTAATACCGCGGCCTTACTGATCCATATCGATATTCTTTGATGTCAGTCGACACTGGGAATCGAAAACCCCCAAAAAGACTGGACAGAATTTCGTACTACCACGCGGCCACGGGACGCTCGGGCGTGGGACCAAATTCACAAAAAAGAGAGAGGAAGACTGAACCCCTTGTGTTCTGTTGTACCCACATTTTTCTCGCTGGTCAAAACCCCCATTACCCATTTTGATCTGCGCTCCTCGAACCAAGAAATCATATCAGCCCGCCGCCCGTCATATCGGCCACAAGTGTCTTTTTCCAACATCGCGAATCTCTGTACGCCCTTGGCTTTTTGCGCCCGCCCATATTGATCACGAGTTAGCAGACTAGTCGCTCTCCCAGGTGTTTACAGGCGTTTAATTTTTCCGAAATCGATGTCGACCCCTCCAGGGAAGGAAAGGGCATCCCCTAGAGGGTCGCCGAAGGGTTCGCCATCTCATGCGGCCGGCCAGTCCTCAGCCGGGGCAATAGGAGCTGAACAACAGCAACACTATCTTGTCGCTGACACAGCGGATTCGAGTACTGAAGATGATTTTTGGGATTCTGATAATGGAAGGTGAGTTTTCTTTCTCCCATTCTCTTCTAAAAAAAGTCTATTCCCATCCCTGGTCGAGATGGCATGCATGGGTCTTTGCCGTGCGCGAGCTAATTGCCGTCTGGGTTTGACATTGCAACGACTGTTGAACAAACAGCTTTGACTAACCATACTCGATGGATCGACGTAGTTTAATGACGGATACGACCTCCCTGAGGGAACAGATTTATGCACAGATGTAAGGACTTAGATGTACCTTTTTGGTGGCGCTATAGCGCATGTCGGAACTGTTTTATTCGTCCTGGGCGATTTAAATATGGGGAGAGCAGCTAACCGTAAACGTGATCAACCTATAGTGTTGAGAATGGAAGAAGATACAATGTAAGTACAACTACCATGTGCATCCGGATATCGATACAGCAATCGATCGATTTTAAGTTGTCGAATTATTCCCTCTGGTATGAACAATTTGCTAATATACTCAATTCAACAGGCCAATTCCGCCGGAGTATCAGAATACCAGTTTCCCGTCGATGGTATGTCACACATTATCATGCCTCACGCGCGCGACCAATGCAACTATGCCTAGCATACGTATCTAGATATATATATGTCTCGAATATATATATTGGTGTGGGATTTAGCTAACGCGACGACTTACCGGATTGTAGAAATGGAACAGGACCGATTAGACCTTATGCACCATATCTTCAAACTCTTGTTGCATGGTATGAGTCCACCCTATCTCCGCCATTCATCGGGTCCGGAGGCATGAATTGATGGAAGGCCGGATGGAGTTGACCTAATGTTACACAAATAGGAGATCTTTTTATCTCGCCGATCGGCCCCAATCCACAACGCATCCTCGACATCGGCACGGGTACCGGAATCTGGGCCATCGAAATGGCAGAGTTAGTTTCCTTCTCGTCTTTCTAAGGTACAAGGGTTCAGTATTCTAATACTCCCAATAGCCGTTTCCCATCAGCTTCCGTCGTTGGCACAGACCTCGCACCAATCCAGCCAACCTGGGTCCCTCCAAACCTTGAATTCCAAATCGACGATTGCGAAGGCGATTGGACGTTCCCAAAGGACTCATTCGACTTTATCCATATCCGATACCTTCGAGCTGCCATATCCGACTGGCCACGATTGTATAAACAGGCCTACGATGCATTAAGGCCGGGTGGATATTTTGAATTCCAAGATCCCGACCTTGTATTCCTCACAGACGACGGTTCAATGCCGGAAGATGCTTCGCTGAATAAATACATCAACTACTTCCACGCCGCCTGCGAGAAGAATGGAAAACATACTAGAGGACAACCACAGAGTGTCAAGGATGAACTACGAAAACTGGGTTTTACTGACATCGTCGAGGAGGTCAGGAAGTGTCCACAAAATCCTTGGCCAAGGAAGGATGAGCACTTGAAGGCGTTGGGGAGGTATAGTTTGTTGAACTTATTGGATGGACTTGAAGGGTTCGCGATGAAGCTTTTCACGGGGATATTGAAATGGAGAAAAGAAGAAGTCGACATCTTTGTTGCGAAGTTGAAGCAGGAGAGTTGCAATAAGAATTACCATATGTATTTCAACTAGTGAGTTCTCCCTCTCGTTCATTGGTATGAGATAAAATTAGCAAGGACTAACAACATTACTAGCTACTATGTCTCTGGGAGGAAACCATTCGAAGACGAAGATTTATAAATCCTTTTAGTCTTGAGCTACTACATTGTTGTGGAGGATTCTACCTCACTCTTATTCGTATTCTCTTCATATTATGAAGGCGATTTTCATTCTCCTCGTTTCGAATGCATTGGAACTATGGGTATTTGGTAATTTGATGTTATATCATGGAGGAATAGCAACAGCACTTCATTGCTTGTGTACGGCGCCATAGACACGGTCCTTTATTACACTAACTATACGGTGCAAACTTTTCTTTTCTTTCTTTTCTTCCCTCTTCCCTTTTCTCATCTATATGCTCATCACATTTTGAGGCTAAAACTTCCGTCGTTCTTCACTCATTCTTGCGAGCGGGAGTATCTATTATCGGCGCCATGGGAATTCTTCTTTCTTCTTGTTGTTTTTGCTTGATTAACCCCGCTCCAAGTTTACCTTACAAGTTAAATTTGCTTCAATTTTGATTTGACTCTGATTTTGGAGGTTTTGTATTTTTCGTCATTTATTTGGTATTACGTTATATTGTGGTTTTATGCTACGCACGTTGATTCTTGCTATTCTCGCCAAAGCAACTTTTGGGGATATATTCTCAGTCTCGGTGTATATACGTATACAAACCATGCACCAACCAATCACCCCTTCCTCTCGGTGAATTCGCCGTAGGGGCGTTATTTCGTCGCCTCTAGAAAAGCTGTTCTTGATGGTGGAGTGGTTTTATAATTATTGAAGGCTTCACATCAACAAAGACATAACCAACCGTTTGAGAGCTAAAACGCAAAAACAATCGACTTAGGCATATTTCTCAACTTTTAGCGGGTAAAATTCACCCGCTGGGTCCAAATTTCGATCGCCAATTAGCTGTCTCGCGGGAAGTTGGCTTGCTAAGTTGCTGGCCAGCCGGCTTATATCTAGTCTCGGAGACTTATATCATACAATATGGAACCAGGTGGCTGCAGAAGCACATCACGATAGAACTGATCAACTTGTGTCAATTCAAAGCCTAACTTTAACATTGCTTGCTTAACTATACAACTAATTCTCCAGAAGAAACAGAACTGATGAGCTAGAAGAAAACGAATCGAAAATTTACGCCAAAGCCCCGAACCCTCGGACATTTCGACAACTATATATACTACTAAGCTCGGAACCTAGAGCTCAAGCTCTAAATCATCTACCTTTACCAATTCAACGGGATATTCCCAAGAATCTCTGTCGCCAGATTATATATCCTCTCATTCTCATGCCCATCAACCTGCAAGAGCGCACTCGTCCAATTATCTCCAATAGTAATCAGCGGCCAAACAACCCATTCTTTGCGCTGGACCATACTACACAGCACCCTGATATACCTCTTCATTTTCCCACCTGCCAGAAACCAACTATAATTATCGACTTTGCATGCTGTCGCCATATAATGTGCTGCGATAGCGATAGCCCTCTCGTCTTTCTGGGCTAGCAGACTGACGAACGCGCCGGGGCACATTGTAGGAAATGTATTTACACGGCCTGCAAGTTCGCTGATCGTATTTGAGGGGATTAGGAGAGCGGCATGAACCCATTCTATCAAGCTCATTGTGATCCTATACACCTCACGAATTGCTGGGTCGGTAACCTCCTCTTCTATACCGTCTTTTACACGACTTGAGATTAGCATTAGTCGCTCGTTTTTTAAGAAATCCGGCAACTCCTCGTCAAGGACCGTTGCGCCCTCACGAGCTTCGATCAATCGTCTACATCTTGTTCCGTCAAGGACGTTCCAGTAGTTGAAGCCGACAGCCTTGGTGCCCTGGCTCATACGGAAGAACCGTACGAAGTCGTCATAGAATTCTTCTTTATTCGAATGGTGAAACGCGTTCATGCCGTTCCACAGGGCTATAAGCATCGATGCTGCAAAAACGGGCTCGGCATTTTCTGCCACCTTTTCCGGTTCTGCAAGGATCTGTTGAAACGATCGAAGGGCTTTGCTGAAGTACTTTGAGCTAGCAGAACCGACAAGGCTTTGTGGCTCGACGGCGGTACGGTCGATTAAGTGCACTGCTGCACAAGCGAGTAGCGCATCCTGAAGGAAAGGGAACGATGCAGCAAGTTGTGGTATAGCTTCCCGCATAAGCTCTCCAGTCGAAGAGCGGTTAGGGAAACGAACACCACTGCATGTGACGGTTACCCAGTGGTGTAGAAGCTTTGCTTCATTTGTCGGACGGCCAGGACGACCTGGGACAAGTGCGAAGTGTGGAGTTATGTCCACTTTTATCACCCTGTTGGTTGTGTACTCTGGACCGGCGCGAGGAATGATTTCGTCGAACTCGCCATCGTCGTAGACTTCGGGAGGGGTAGCAGGGTGACTGCCTCCGCTATCTGAGGACCGACTGGATGTTTGGAAGGTCACGGGTCTGTGTGGACGGGAGTGGGTAGGAGCTATATAGACACATTTCTCGTTACGGTCCATGCAATTCCCGCAGCGAGGTTTCCCTTCATCGCACTACAAGTAGGCGGCATTTTAGCATAAACTGCATATTCAAAATTTTTTTGAACATAAGGTAAAATAAAATAACGTAACATTCGAACATTGAGATTACATGATGTAAGGTAGCATACCTTCACCTTCCTCGTTTTACACATGCCACATCCCATGCGGCTCTTTCTATGCGTCCTCCGATGCGCTTGCTTGATAGCAGCTTCCCTCCCCCTTGGATGACCCCCGTTCTCGGTTCCATTTTGTTGATTTCCAACCTTCGCAGCGTCTACCAGTTCGATATCGAGCTCGGACTCTGACACACCCCCAGAACGAGACGCTGACGCCGCCGCCGCGTTGTTGTTGTTAGTTGACGAATCGTCGCTGGTAGATAAAGGTGATAGGCCACCGTTAAGATCGAGAGTCTGGACCTGAATTGGGAACTGGATGATATTTCCGGCGGCCAGTTCTGCGCCTGATTTTGGCATGGTCTAGGGAAAATCCTCAAGTATGCGGGGACTACGACCCTTTATATATTTATGTGCAAAGCCCTCAGGTACGGGAGCTTTAACCAATTACAGTACTCTGCAGTACCTGGCCGAAAGCTAGCTAGCTACACAGATCGAGAAAATGGGGGAGAAATGTACTTTTCACAGGGGCGGGCGCGCGCATGCAAGCAACCAAACCCGGAAATGTCCTTTTTGGCCGATAGGGGAGCTTTTGGGGCGGTTTCTGGTGGGTGGATATAAACGCTGTATGACGATGGGGGATGTTGTCTGTATGATGTTTGGGGACCGGACAGTTACCCCTTTCGCTCGTATTCAGAATACCCTTGCGTACCCGTTGCAAAAACGATGTCATAAGCGTAAATGGCCAAGACGCTTGGAAATTAGGAAATAAAGGTGCAGCACACATCGAATCTGGGACCTGGATGGACCTTTGCTTTCGGCGAGAACTTATATTTTCGGTTTGCATTGGGAGTAATTGAAGTTTACGTACGCACGCTCCCGAGGACTCGTAACTACGTAGGCGTATGGACGCCGGTTGCGCCCAATTTCATATGAATTCATATGAACGTAGGGCAGGTAAGGTTCGTTACTCTTGGGTGGTTCAGCCTTACCCGGAGCCTGATCTGGAACCGAACTCCGAGCAAATTTGGGGTTTCCAGAACAAAACGAAGGGTTGCATTAGTTCGCGGCCTATTTAACCTTGCCATGTTATAAAGGCGCCTGATTACGTTAGAACAGACGTACGCTGACCACGAAACTTCAAAGTACAACTAGTTTCCCATGCATGTATTCCTCAATTCAATCTTTCAGTGGTTATTAATCCATCATGAACTGAATCAGTCAGGCGCCATCAAAACAAATAAAACGATTGCGTTAGCAGAATCCAACAACGTGCTCAAAGTCCTTGATTCCCTGTCGGACCCCGTGGCCAAATTCCCAGAGATGCTTCCTTTCAGCAGCTGCACCCTTTTCACGGACTTCTAGAGTCTCATACTCCAGTTCTCTCCGCTTCACCCACAGGTCAAGCATACCAATTTTATCTGCCCCGGTTCTTGTGATCCCACCGCCGACTCGGTTGAGTCTGTAGGTAAAGAATACTAGGGCGTCATTAAACCCGAGTTCCCACCCGTCCTGGAATCGATGGTGCTCAAAATATTGCCCCGGGGAAGCGTGGTTCCAGTAGTTGGTATGCTGAGCTAGTGAGGCGTTTTTAAGGTCTTCTCTAGATTTCGAGGCTTTGTCGATACTATCTTCAACGGTGTGCTTGTCGGCTGCTGCGAGCTGAGGGGCTGGAACCGCGCCATTCGTCGTCTGTTCACTGAAGCCCCATTCTCCACCTGGCATCCATGCCTATATATTTTAATATCGGATTAGCTTCCCATAACATTACCCTAGAACTGTATCGGAAAAATCCCTAGAGGCGCCTCTTAAGTTAGGAGTGGGAAGGTCGGAAACTAGCCATCTTGTATGTCCAAAAGAAACTCCCACCAGATCCCTTCCACCATGTCTCCGTTTGCTTCTTGCCGAATCTTGTCGCCAAATCCTTCCTTTCATTTCCTTGTATATTTCCCCAACTCCTCCCGTCCATCACGCAACTATACTCCCCAATGACGACCGCTGCACCTTGCCCCTTTGTGCCTTCCACTTCAGCCAAATTCACCTTATCGATGATTTGATGTGGATTCAACTTCTTATCTTCCTCAGAAAACGTATAGTACTTGTGAGTATCAACAATAACTCTGCACCCTCCTCTGCTATTCATCTTGACTGAGTACTGCAGCGCGGTGCCGATATCCCACGCATCGGATATGTAAACATTCAAATGCGGATTGATCCTCCCCAATTCATCTATGACCTGATCGTAGAACTGATACATACCCTGGGCTCCATACACTGCCTCATTGACAAGCTGTAACCCGATAACAAAAGGAATGTCCTTTGTTTCATTGGCAATGAATTTTAAGCACTCAACGGATAATTTGAGATTTTTTGAATTGCCCCATAATTCAGCTTGATGGCATGAAGTACCAGAGTGAGAATCGCCATTTGCACCACCAGGAAGAGCATGGAAGTCTATTAGTGTGGCAATGCCGTGGGAAGCAGCGGACACAATGTATTGTTTGATATGGTGCCAGCAGTTGGCATAAACCGGTCCGTACTTTTCGAAGGGCGTTGAGCGACAAAATTCAGGGCCAAGACTAAAGTAACCGATTGGTAGACGGACAGTGGTCACAGAGGCTTTATTGGCGAGGAATTCCCAGTCACCAGACGTCATAGTTGCCGACCAAAACTTCTCAAATAGTTGGCGGGTCGCGTCCAGGCCACACGAATTGACTTGTCTATTGAATATTTCGGTTTGTAAGTAGATAGCCTCGAAGCAATCCCATAATACATGGAGCGTAAGACTGTAGACAGGGAGCGTACGCTTTCACAGCATCCAGTTCGCTATCGCCCGTAGCACCCTCCGGGAATAGGTTCCCAAACAACCACTTCTCGGCCACAAATATGGCCCCGAGGTTTGTCCCATGGTGGTACCTATAAGCCAACACATCTCGTTCGAGAGGTTCGGCAAGAAGAGGTTCATCCGTCTTTAGGATTGTTTGACCATGATTGTGATGATGGCTCCCTGAACCCGGGAAGGAGTCACGGATTGGATTCGTTCGCTGTTTGATAGCTTGTGCTATCTCTTTGAAGGCACTACGCATCCTCTTCAGCACGTTATTGGAACCGAAGCCTACTATTTTTGCGGATTCCAAAGTGCAGGGATACTGAGTGTATGTAGCTTCTAGACTTCGTCGGTGTATATATATAAGTAATTCGAAGGAAGAAAGAATAACCTTCGTAAGCGATAGGATGGCGAAGCCGCAGTGTTTACTCGAAGCTAGCGGATAGTGTTATCCTTGGTACTTCCAGCAAACCGATAGAGGGAATTTTACCTTTGAACGAAGGCCTTCCGAAATAACGCTTGTACTACCGCCTCGATAGCTTAAAGGATTTTAGATATCCAAAGGATGAGGAGGAGAAAGATGAATGTGGCATTTTGTGCGTTGGGTTGACTGTCCGTCTATCAATGCCTATCGATAGTGATCGGGCGGGCTCGGATGACGTATGCAGCATACTATGAGACTAGCATGCAGACACTAAAGACAGTTAGTCGAGCGAGAATACGACACTGGCTGTGGGGCCAGCAGCAGGCTAGGCGCTTGGGCTGGAAGTTGAGGCAAAAAGCAATGTTAACCTGTGCGTCGATGTATTTTATACCATTGGTACTGTCATTGGTGATACTCATGTTATATACATATCAGGAAACTTCCTTGGTGACGAATTTATCTTTTTCAAAAGTCTGAATCAATTGATATTTCTTTAGGATATTCTCCGCTTTCCTGAACACCGGTCGGTCCACCATCTTGCCGTTAAACTCGAATGCGCCATCTGTTTTGTTTTTCTCCACGGCTTCCAGAAGCTCTTTTGCCCATTCCACTTCCTCGCTACTAGGCGAGAACATTTTGTTTATAGTCTCGATTTGGTCCGGGTGGATTGCTTGCTACATTCATTAGTTAGAATGTGATAAAATGTCTACGCACGTGCATCAAAGCTTGGTATTGTAGGTCCTACCTTGCCCTCAAAGCCTAAATGTACCCCTTCTTCACATTCCTTCTTCAGTATTTTGAGGTCCTTGAAGTCCTGACATACCTAGATCCGCGAATGATTCTGGTTAGAACTAACTTTGCTATAATGATTCCTAGGGTAATCTATTATACCATGTCTATTGGAGGAACACCAACTGCCTTGCAAATATTGACTAGCTGACTCCGTGCAAACAGCATATTCGAGTGGTCTTTTGTTCTAGGAATCCCCAGGGATGCGCAGTAGTCTTCGGCCGCGAACTGAACGGCAGTAGTGTATTAGCCTGTATGATCGGTAGCCATTCTAAAATTCTATAGCGGTTTCTTACCACTAACGCCGAAAATTGGTTGGACTGCGACGAGAAAAAGTTAAGGTTCAGGACAGCCAGCGCCGTCTCAATCGTTGGAATTATTTCCAGGCGTCTGATTTGCCAACTGGGCTCCTGTAATCCTCTCTGCTTGTAGAAGACAAGCTTCCTTATATTTCTCATATCAGAAGTGAAGTTGATCTTGGGGGCGACTACAGTTATCCGCAGCTTAAGGGCCTCGGGAAGTGCCTAAGTTCCTCAATACAGTTAACAAACTAGATCGCAGGGACCATAGGGCTGGGTTAATACACACAAGGAGATCTAAATCTTGATCGATTTCTTCTGACGGCGCACACATTTTCTTACTTGAGCCTTCCTGCCAGTGCTTCCGGCCTAGCCATCCTTCGTGGTTGACCCGGAGGCATAATTCCGCTTTTTGGTTCTCCCCAGCCCTATATCCTTCGGTGGCGAGTCTTTTCCACAGATTCTTGAGATTTTCACGTGCTTCCCCCTTCTGTGAAGGCGCGACGCCGTCTTCGAGATCAAATACAATACAATCCGCTGCTGACTTGAGGGCCTTCTCGAGAAACTTTTCTTTGTGCGCTGGTACTGGAATCCGGTTGGTTTGTTAGCATGCACAGGAATGCCCAAGTGCCATACTGGCCATGCACTTGAGAGTGTGCTAGGTGCATAAAATACCATATAAAAAGCTTCGACGCGGCCGTGCCCCTCGGAGCAAAGAATGGCCTTTAATATCCACTTTGCCGGAGGGTAAATCATCGAGTTCGCCTGTGATAGGGTTTCTTTTCCGCAACTTCGAACGTTTCTTCGTCGAGCTCTGGTTCCCCTCGACGTCGTTTTCTGCAGCTGCAGCTGCAGCTGGACTACTGTCAACGTACATCCGCGTGCCTTTTGAGGCATGCTTGATGGCTGCTGTCAGCCTGACTAACGGACGCGCGCACTTATTCATGGTCAAGGATCCCGGCCACAGGTCGTAGGCGTCTACAAGTTACATCGAACTGTCAACGTTGGTTGAGATAAACTGTTTTGGTGTTGAAGTTCCAGAATTTAACACGCCCGCCGTATCCCACTTTCTCACTCCGAACACGA
Organism: Orbilia javanica; assembly: GCA_036872735.1. Classification (NCBI taxonomy): domain Eukaryota; kingdom Fungi; phylum Ascomycota; class Orbiliomycetes; order Orbiliales; family Orbiliaceae; genus Orbilia; species Orbilia javanica. The sequence continues at coordinate 1,707,403 of JAVHNR010000008.1, forward strand.
TGCTGCCAGTGCTCCCCTCCACCGACCCCTCCTCCACTTCCTCACAACCACATCAGTCCCGCATCATCTGCTATCACCAGACCCACTACCATAACGGTAAATTCGTATCGATCCTTCCGCTACTTGCCCCAGAATGCGGCGTAACACACATAATTATCGCCGCGATCCATCTCAACGCCTCCCCAGGCGACGTGACCCTCAACGATGACCCTTACAACGCGCCGAAGAATGAGCCTCTCTGGAAGGAGTGTAGGCAACTACAGGCTTCCGGAGTAAAAATCCTTGGGATGTTGGGAGGTGCCGCCAAGGGGAGCTATGCACGTCTGGACGGACCCACCGACCGGTTTGAAGCCTTCTATGGACCTTTGAAGGAGATGATCAAGTACGCTGAGCTTGACGGGCTGGATCTCGACGTCGAGGAGCAAATGTCGCTGCCGGGAGTCATACGGCTTATCGACCAGCTGAAACAGGATTTTGGAAGGGAATTCATAATCACGCTTGCACCGGTCGCTACAGGTCTTCAGTTATTCCGACCGCACCTCTCCGGTTTCTCATACTTCGAACTGGAGAAGGCGTTCGGGAAGCATATTTCGTGGTACAACACGCAGTTTTACTGTGGATGGGGCAATATGAACAACATTGCAGACTACGAGAAGATCTTGATGTGTGGGTGGGATCCGAAGAAGGTTGTGATCGGGGTAGTCACCAATCCCGGGAATGGGGCTGGTTGGGTGCCAGACGATGTGCTTTGTGATACTCTCTCCGAGATGAGAGACAAGGACCCGGAGAGCTTCGGGGGGGTTATGGGATGGGAATACTTTAATAGTATGACCACTTCGAACCCTGAAGACGGCCCATGGGCTTGGAGTCGGCTTATGACCCTGATTGTACGGCCGCAGGTTTTAGAGGGCCTAGATACTCAGGGGTAACAGACAGACAATATAAGAAATGACGTAGGGTTGCATTCTGAGCGGAGTTGGGCAGTTATATCTCTTTGAGGTCAGATATTTGTGCCTGTTCTAAAAAAAAAAAAAAAAAAAAAAAACTACATCATACTAGCATCTTGACCCAGGCCGAGTCATATTGAGTCAATTGTAGCATTGGCAATATTTTTGTTTTCTTGGCTCGGGTCGAAAGCTTCCTATTTAAAGACGTTATCTTTCTGCTGCTTGGTCCGAGAAAATTCAATTCCAAACCTCCCAAGAACTCTGATACATACAGAATATATTTGGATAGTGTGACCGATTGCTGATATCAACAGCCATGCCGTCTTCGCTCCCCTACCACGAGCCGAATATCAATACGCTCCTGATAACCACGGGCTTCCTTCTTGCCCTCAATCTCGGAAACTGGGCTCTCGATCGCCTCGTCTTCTGCGGCCTCATTGGACAAGTACGTCAATTTTCCAAGTCCCAACACATCTACAATTTGTAATATCTCCCCCCCGTCCGAGTTAAACTAAAACCCTAGATTTTCATAGGCACCATCCTAGGAACCCCATTACTCGCATGGCTCCCTCAAGACCTCGAGGCCTCCGCGGTCTTGTTAGGCTACCTTGGTCTTATCATACTAGTTTACCATGGTGGCCTTGGAACGTCATTTAAGCCCCTATTGAAAAACCTACCGTTGTCTACAGTAGTCGCGATCACGGGGATAGGTGTTCCAATCGGCCTCTCATTCCTCCTAGGACCAATCGCGAATGCGACTAGTTTACAATCATTTACAGCGGGTGCAGCATTGTCTGCAACATCCCTTGGTACGACGTTTACGATCCTATCAACCGCCGGGTTTGCAGGGACGAGACTCGGTGTAGTACTCACATCCGGGGCCATGATGGACGACGTGGTTGGGCTGGTCATGGTGCAGGTGGTTAGTAGCTTAGGAGGAGGAGGAGGAGTAAACATCGCGTCTATTGTCCGGCCGGTCGGCGCCAGTTTGGGGATGATAGTAGGGGCTTTAGTGATGGGATGGGCATCCCGCAAGCTATTTGGGAGTTTAAAACTGTCGGGCCGGTTTGATAACCATGGGGTTGTATGGGGTTTGCAAACCAGTGTATTGGTGGTTTGCGTGGTTGTCGCAGGATATTCGGGTGCATCGGTACTCTTTGGAGCCTTCATCGCTGGCGCTTTGGTTACTTGGTGGGGTGAAACCCGTGATGGTGCTGCCGAAAATGGAGGAAGCGACCAGGAGAGCAGTGGAGCTGCTATCTACGAAAGATACTTCTCACTGCCAATAGAAATGATCTTGATCCCATTCTTTTTCGTAAGTCTGCTTCCCTCGCACGTTTATACTGATTGATACACTGCTAATGCTTTATCGGATGTCTATTTATAGGCTTCTGTTGGGTTTAGTATCCCAATCAAGTCTTTGTTCAGACGAGAGATCATTTGGAGAGGAATCGTGTATTCCATTCTTATGTTCGCCGCCAAGTTAGTGACGGGGGTCTGGATTCTACTCGTCGACCTTCCGTTCAAAACTAGCAAACTATTTTCTTTTTGGACGAGGAAACCCGAAAAGAATGAACCGGGCGAGCAGAAGGCCGCAAAGAAAGAGGCAAAGGAGGAGGAGTCAGAACAAAAAGGAGGGCCCTCTAAGAACGTTGGAGATAGTCCACCAACCCCCCAAGATGCCCAAACAAGTTCGGCTACGCCAAACCAATCCTCGGATGAATGGGAGGATATCGCTCCTGTTACTCAACCCACTATACCCTCCTCGACTGAAGACCCCAAAAAGGGAGATTCCAAAGAGGCAGACCCCTCCACACCTGCGCCTTCAAGTCCTGACTCTCAAACTGAGATTCCACGCCCCCCAATCTCCGTCTATCCGTCTCTCATCCTCGGCTTAGCAATGGTTTCTCGCGGAGAAATAGCATTTCTGATTGCCTCTATAGCTTCTGCGAATGGTATCTTTCAAAACCCTACCCCAATTGGGGGTCTGGAAACTAGAGCAACTGAAATGGGCGAGGAACCTGAGGGAGATATCTTTTTGATTGTGGTTTGGGCTGCCATGTTGTGTACAATTTTGGGACCACTTGGGGTTGGTCTACTTGTCAAGAGGGTCAAGAGGCTTGAAGGGCTTAGGGAAGGAGCTGGGTCTCGTGGCCATGGCGTTTTGGGGGAGTGGAGCGTGGTTAGCAAGGCCAATTGAGAGGGAAATTAAAACAGACTCGGTTCATTTCCAACTGTTAGAAGGTATTGGCAAATGATAAGATACAAATAGAAGCCTAGAATCTCGATAATGTCTCACAATAGTCAACGCAGAAGGACATCAAAATGCAACAGATTGAATTAGAATTTTTGTACAAAATCTAAGGATCAAGAGCCCTGAAAACACAGAATTTCGAAACCTTGTGAAGGGAACTAAGCCTCATGTGCTATGTATCTGTAGTCTAGTCGCGCTGGTTGAAAAAAAAGGCGAGCAAGTACGCCAACTAAGGGTATCAACCAGTTTTCTAATTGATCAATATTGCAATATTAATCGACAATATCTTAATTAATTCTTGCTGATGTATAAACACCAGCTTGATCAATGATCTTGGCCTTGTACTTGTGCGGACATATTTATCGGCAAACTTTGTCTCGTAAACTAGACCCGGCCCGATCTCTTCTGGCGGCAAACCCAAATTTAAAGCAAGTTTATAATCTCGCAGCTATGTTTTTCACATGTTAGCCAGTACTCCGAATTTTCGAGGGGCTTGAGTGCTACGATAGCACCCTTACCCTAGACCATATATTTGCGGAACACGCAAAGGTCAGCATATTGCATGATTAGCTTATCCTTGCGTTCCTGCCTATTTCTTTAGTCAAGAAACCTTTTCCACCACTCCGGACCCCGAAAATGCAAGATACGAGCTTAAATTCGGCTGCCCCTCGCTAACTCCCAACAAACTTTGATAATTGCATGATACGGACCGCATCGACAACTCTAGGACTGCACACGACAGGAAAGGGATCAAAGTGTATATAGAGCAAAAGTGGTTCGCACAGGGTCAAAGATTGCGCGCGTTATGCCATGCTTGTTGTCTACGTTATAGCTAGTGCCAGCCTGGCCTATTTAATCAAGCAATTGGTCGACGGGCGGTCGCACAAGATAACTCGGGACGGGAAGCCGCTACGGTAAGTTCCACATCGTCAACACAAGAAAGTTAGAACGAAAAAAGTGCCATATGTTCTCCCCTTACCGAAATCTTTCTCACAATATCAATTGGCCACAAATAGGAACCCACCTGGAACACTTCCGCTTTTTGGGAATGGCCTCAAATTTCTCTTGTTAGACAGACAGTCGTTATTCGACTGGTTTAGCAAAATTCACAATGATATCTTTGGTTTTGAAACGTATGAGATCAGTGTGCCAACCCTACCGCCGGGGATAGTGGTTAGCAGCCCTGATGTTTTAGAATTTATAATGAAGAAGGAAGGGAGTGAAGGGTTTGGGAAAGGTCCCTTTTTTGAGGAACGAAGCTGGCATTTATTCGGTAGTATGAATTCTTATTCTTTTATTGTGAGAGGATTATGCCTTATACAGAAGGATTCTGATTGAGTTATCTGATACATTCAGGGCATGGGATCATCAATGCGTCGGGTCATTTATGGAAAACCCAGAGGAAGGCGGGAAATAAGTTCTTCGCGGGCTCGAATTTACAAATCCTTGTCGACGAGGTTTTTCCAAAATTCTGGGAGAGGGCGAGAGAAGAGCTAGATGAGGCTGCGGAAACGGGAAAAATAGTTGACATGGAAGAGCTATACTTGGAGTTTACCACACGGGTTATGGGAAGAGTTGCTTTCGGCGTGCGTCCTCTATATATCAAGACGGCAGAAATCATTGCCCCGTCATTGCCTATGTTAACTCGGTGTCTAGATGGATTTGTCAAATTCACACCCATTTTCAGCAGCGTTCGACTATGCCTCGGATCTCACAGGCCTTCGCTTCCAGAATCCACTGTGGAAATTGAATTACTATTTATTCGGCCAGAAGTTCCGGAAGGCGGTTTCTATCGTGAAATCTTTTGGGAACGAAATCGTTCGCCTCGCAGTGTGTCGCCGAGAGAATGACGATCCGTCAGTGAATAAGGGTACCGATTCAACAGATGATGGCGGCGATCTTGTCGACATGCTTCTTGACGCCGTCCCAGAACACCATGTTGTTGCCGACTCTGCTATCAACTTCCTATCCGCTGGGCGGGATACAACTGCGAACTCTATGACCTGGGTACTTCACTTACTATTAGAGCAACCAGAGTTTATACCCTATATTACGGACGAACTACCAGCAAGCGCAGTTCACACGTACGCCAGTTTGAGCACTGCGCTAACACCAAAGAGCCACGCGGTATTCCTCGAAACACTCAGGTTATACCCGCCTGTGCCCTTTGAATTGAAACAGACTCTTAACCCATCAGGAATGACGCTTCCAGATGGGACGGTGCTACCACCAAAAAGTGTGGTTGTATGGTGTCCATACGCATACGGTCGGTCCAAGAGGATATGGGGAGACGACGCCTACGATTTTCGACCTGATAGATGGATTGAAAGTTCTTCTTCAACCGACAAAACCAAAGAAGTGAAGTTAAAAGTTAAAAGTGCATCAGAATATCCCGTTTTCAATGGGGGTGCGAGGAGTTGCTTAGGAAAACGGATGGCCGAAGTTATGGGTGTATGGGTATTAGGAGAGTCACTAAGGAACTGGGAGTTCGAAGAAGTCGATAAAATAGGAAGAAGAAGGAGTCGGAATAGTTTAACCTTACCCATGGAAGGTGGCTTGAAAGTAAGGGTTAGAAAGAGGCAAAACTAGAACATGCCATAAACAAGATATTTCGCTTCGCGGATGAAATTTAGCCAAGATGCAATTTTATTTTATTTTATTTTTTGTAACTCTTCCAAGAAGCACCTTTTCGGAGCTCATACACGGAGTTCAACGCGTTGAAATATCGTTATGAGTTTTAGATATAATTCTCGGGCTCCGATGCTGATTACCTCATATGAGCTCATGAGGATTACGTGGACACGACAACAAAAACAGATAACGTTATAGAGGGTTCCTAGATATCACAGAAGCGGACGTTATAATCGGGGCTCAGCTATGCTGGTTTTTCGGTAGTGGGCCCGAAGCGTTGGGCGGAAAAATTGTCTATAAACGGGCATCGTGGTGGTTATGGTTGGTTGAGTACGTAATGTAGCAGCGGACTTTGAACGTGCTGCATGTTCGGTCGACAGTAAGTTGCGGCTTGGCGGTTAGTTAATTGCTTATGGGTTTTTTTTTTAAAAAAAAAAAAATGCCGTCATGATCTTATGGCTAAGTATAGGGAAGTCGCGCTGATTAGATATGTGCTATATCTAGATACCAGCCGTTCCAGGAGCAAGGTGGTACCTTTGGAAAATTGGATCTGGCACCTATTTGGACACAGTCCTCTAGATCTGACTAGACTCGGGCCGTTCTCCAAAGCCAAGGAAGAACAACACGAAACACCTGAAACCTTCGTGTTATTTTCTTGAATACGAAAGGCTTAGGACGGGCTAAGGCTTCAGTATTCAACTTCGATTCTTGGTGAAAATATATTTTAGTGTTAAAGAGCTTACGACGCTTCCAGGCCTGCGCGGATGCGCTCTTGCATATGTCGGGCCCAAAAAGCAGCCATGCCAATCATTGTTTTCAGAAACATGCATGCCGCGGCGCCAACAATCCACCCCCCCAGCCTCAGGCATGGATGTCTTTTCTAACCACTATAGTATATACACCTCAGGCTTCGAGCTGCGTCTGACTAATTCGATTAAGCTACTAACGGCAGATAATAGCGAGCCAATATTAAGCTTAATTTGTCCATCTTGACCATTCTCGGTTGTCACCCTATGATGGTGTTTTGCGAAACACTTTCAAGCGTGACTGTTCTCCCATGTGGTGGGAGTGGGATATTCAATTGATCTGCCGTTACGCAAGACGGAGGCTTGTATGGGAATATATATCATTTCCGGAGACATTATGTGATATCCTCCGTTTAGTTTCAATTTTCTTTTTTTCCCGCATTGTGGCTAGTTTTGGTGATAGGGCTACCTTTGGTTTGCTATTCGTGAAAACCCGAAGATTAACCATTTTTAGACGCCTCTTCCTGCTTTTACCAAGAGTGGGAGTAGTATTAGGGCCATAGGGGGTATAAAGATGTCCGAAATTCTCTGTTCTCGGGTTCATTTCCACAGAGTAGATATCATTGACAATTTCAACGACTCTCACCTTCATTTCGGCACTCGACTATTTTCATTTCTTTACTATTATTAATTTTGATTTTTTATCCTGAATCAATTCTTTACGTTCTAAGAACGAATTTGTCAACTGAACCAATTCACCATGACGTGGAACGGCGACGAGTCAATTCGACCGAACAGGACAGACCTGTGTACAATTAACACTTGTCCAGTATCAGACAGTGTCTACGGATATGCACCAGAACTCGCCCCCAATGTTGTCCTATTGGTACTATTCGTTCTTTCAACCATCGGGTTTATTGTCGTTGGCATCTGGAAGAAGACGTGGGGATTCTTTGTTGCTATGAGTTTAGGGGGCCTTCGTATGTTAACAATCCGCACCAGTATCGAACGAGTGTTCTACTAGACTCCTGCGGTCGCATACTAATCTCGCTGGGTAATGATTTAGTTGAAGTTATAGGATACATCGGACGAGTTGGCGGTAGCAGTGATCCGTTCAATGGCCTTGGAGGGCAATCCTTCATAATTCAGATTTGTTGTTTGACAGTAGCACCAGCTTGTTATGCGGCCGGCATCTACCTTTGTCTGGCACGAATGTAAAATTTATTCCCAACCCTAGCAACTTTCATGAAAAAATACTTACTAAATATTCCACGAATCTAGTGTCATGGCATTTGGCGAAGATATATCTCGAATCAAACCCCGCTGGTACACCTACATCTTCATTACTTGCGACGTTGTCTCTCTCGTTACACAGTCCGTTGGCGGTGCTATCGCTTCTACTGCGGATGATGAAAAGGGTTCCAAACTCGGCGGCGATATTACCCTTGGAGGTCTTGCCTTCCAAGTCTTCACTATGAGTCTTTTCATGGCCCTTTGTGGAGAGTTCGCTTGGAGATGCTGGAATCGTCGACATCTGTTTGATGAGAGCCAAAGGGGGCTTAGAGAGAGCAACAGGTTCAAATACTTCTTGTATGCTATGGCAGCTGCGACCCTTTTCATTTACATCCGATGCGTTTATCGAGTGGCAGAGCTGGCGAAGGGTTGGGATGGCCCGCTCATGACGAATGAGACTTACTTTATTGTATTGGAGGGAACGTGAGTAATTCTTCTAAACCATTGATAAAATTTCGAGGCCTCCCTGCTAATTAATCTTTCGATCGATTGTAGAATGGTTATTTTGGCCTGCCTCGTCCTCAATGTTTTCCACCCCGGTATCTGCTTCGAAGCCAGCTACGCATCGAGAAACAATGCTTCAAAGGAGTACAGCGGTAGCTCGGACGAAGTTGCGCAGTAGCTTCAATATACTACCACGTATTATCTCGACCTATTAGAAAAATATCCTCAATTTCTCTATAGAATATGCTCTCAATTACGACCGGTCCTCCGATCCCGACATTAACCCCGCTTTTGCTTACTCAAAATTTAGTTGGCTCCTTTTCGTGTAATTCAGTTTCAAGTCACTCATTAAATTCATAATTCCAATAGCTATACGAAAATTTAACATTCACTCATTTCATTAAAACTCCAAACAAACACGTAGAGGCTTAATTGTTGAGGCTAAAACAAAGGAACACTAAGTAGGTACATAAACCGTGAGAGAAATGACTAACACTGTTCAACCTCCGAGCAAATTTAAATCTGGAGCTCTGGGGCTGCCCGCCTCTCTCTTCCGCTAATCAAATAGATTGAAGCCCTCATATCCAACAAAGGATCATCCGAAGACTCAACACCGTCGACTCTTGGGACGGGATCATAGATGATATACTTCTGATCTTGTGAGTTTTTTGGTTCTGTCTCTAGAGCCTCTAACTTCAATGTTCCCAGTTCGACGATCTTTCTGGACTCTGGCCAATGAATTGTGGCATCGTGTGTGGGGTCTCCCTCCTCAGCGATTTGTGCTACCAATTTCAGGTCGACTGGCCCTGAAGCCAAACGCCCGGGAATTTCTTCAAAGAGGAAATTCGGTGATTTTTCTTTCAATGCCTCTTCTGAGAGGACTTCGGTACCGATAGTTGGATGGACCTGGTACCTAATCGTGGTTACAGTACCATCCGTGGCAACAAGCTTGAAGGCATTGACTCCATAATAGCTCAAGCCGACAAAACTCTCAGCCGTAGGCTTCGGAGCCTGAATAAACGCCAATGTTTCAGGATGCGATCCCAAGAAACTTTCTAATGGCGTAGGGCTCTCGCCCTTATATTGCGCATTTGCACCCAACGCACCTAGGAATGCGAGGAAGTCTTCACCGGTCTTCACCGGAAAGAATGGAGTAGAATGGGTGATTATGTCGGTGTGCTTGCGTCCGCCAAGGTTAAATCGGATACCAAGGCCACGGGGGCTAGCGTTTGGGTCTGCATCTGGGATTACGGGGATACCGGTGGAGTTTGAGAAACGGACGGTTATGGGTGTGGGTGAGTTGAAATGTTGGGCTTTGCTGAGTTTAGCAGCTTCTGGGGTTGGTGTAAAGGTGCCGGTTACGAGTGTTCCCTTTGCGTGTGCTATTAAAGCCAAAGTTTAACATGATTAGCTGATATGATTTATATACTCATATACTTGAACTGTATAATACCTGGTCTGTATCCCGGGTGCTTTCCAAAAGCACCTTGAAGGGCGCCGACAAGGGCTCCTGCGGTAGCGTTGGTTTGGTCGGATGTTGAAAGTGGCATTTTAAATTAAGTATTGGAACCAAGGTATATATACGTATTCGATTCCTTTTATATAATTATGGGATGAATTGGAAGCTGTGCAATGGATATATAGATTACGAAGTTGGTGGTGTTTACTCTGGTCTATTCACTTCAAATGACGGATTTCATCGTGGATTTATATATTCTGAACTCAATTGCGAATCAAGCTTTACGAGCAACCTCTTGCCTATCTTATCCGGCCTAGGTGTCACATTGAAACCAGCAAAAAGGATAACTTGACTGCGGGGAACTCTAGCGTATTGTCGCCATCACCTCTTAGTCAGCCAAGTTTGTACTCAATATGCACTTATGTATGCATACTGCCTCTTGCGCGTCGTCTTCAACTACCGTTATCACGACCGAACAAGGCCGAGCAAGGTTCGAACCAGCCTTCTGGCCCGTGTGCTTGCCATAATGGGGAAAGTCTGGATTACAAACCCCGCCCATTTCAAATGAACGAATTCTCATAGGTTAGAAATTGAAGCACGGAATGGTTTAGCAGGGCCATTTCTGCTTAGTGTGCATAATGCCTCGACGGATTCGTATTCTTGGGGGTAAGGCTGGAGGTTTACTAATCACGCTAAACCCCCAGGTCGCTGGTTGTTGGAATTTTTGCGTTGAAAAGTGACAGGAATCAAGAGATTGGACGGCAGAGCCGGAACGTGCAGGATGTTTAGCTCCAGAAAATGCAATTATGTAAGAACGGAGCGCTCTAGCTCGAGAAATGATATCATTCGTTCCGGAGTTAACTAACGTGCTATAAACTGATGGAGTGTTTATTATGCCGCTTGAAATGCCTTTGATCCGGACTTCATATTTGCATATTATATACATTGTATTATACGTATTATCCCCATCGATTCGGTATATATTCCAGCCGTTCCCAAACCTGAATCCTAATCAGCCGACATGACGCTAGTTCTGTGAATTTGGTATTGGCAGTGACCAATTTTACCGGTAGGCAGCACTTGCCATCCTCCACTCCGACGGTACCGCTGTCCAATAAGTCTTTAGATCTCAAAAAATTCGATAGTCTTGTGCCCGACATTACAGCGCTTGTGCTGGCCCTCAATTAAGCTTGAAACCTACGTCGATTTTCCATATCAGCTCCAGACAACAGTTCTTTTGGCCCCCGATCTTGAGGATATTTAAATTTTAGGTTCGGTGAAAACCTTGACTTTGGAGCGTGGCGGGAGAAATAATCTCACCTTCTCGTTTCCAGGCATCTGGAGGGTGTGCTGGCCATGTATCAGGCTTAATTATAGGTTCTGGCTTGGTTGTGCCGTCTACACGCACGTGTAACATCCGATCTGGCGTCCCCCAGCCACGTGAGGGTCTTTTTTGCGCCATGGAGAAGTCGACCTTGGTTTTACCGGCCACGGGCGCAGCTGCTGTGAAAGCGGCACCAAGAAGGGAAACAGAAAAAACTGACACGAATTTCATTTCTGCGTCGAGTTCTTGAAAACGAAAGGGCTAGCCGGGTAAAAGTCGGGCGCTCAAGCATAAGCCGGAATGGAAGAAGATAGTCGAGTCTGAGTGACTACGTAGATATTGCAAATTATGCGTAGCGGGAGAAGGTTACGAGGCCAGATTCATGAAGTATCCATACGGCCACATTTATAGGACACAGAAAATGCCGGTTTTTGACAACATTACACAATGACACCACGATAGCTGCGTGAAGTCTCCATCATTGGCGAGTGAAATTAACATGCAAGGCAGATCGATCTCATGACTAGATAATACTGTAACATATACCAGAGAGCTTATTCAATATTAGAACACCTTAAATGGCCCCGTGAGAGAGTAATTGTTATATTAGGTTACTCTCACTAGTTCTGTGTAACGTGGGATCCACGGCCGGGCTACAAATCAAATCGATAGAAACTAGGATCTTCCTTTCCTCATGGTTAAAATTTTGAAACATCTCGCTAGCATACTTCACAAAACATACATGTCGTTCTTCATTGGACAGTACATGGACACATACAGCTACGGATACCTAACTTCATCTCGGGTATATATTAGACGCTTAGTAGCTAGTGTAGACGTGGCTATAATTTTTTATATCAACATGCAGATATACAGGCAGGTGCCTAGCTAGGCACATACCTGTACTAGAACAATAGCTGTCAACATTATAGACGTTATATTACTCATCAATTGATGGATTATCGAAACACATGTATGGAAATTGATTCGACAATCATCTCTGTTCCAAGTCTTATCTTATTTATGAGTCTGACTCAGCTTGCCCTTTTGGAATTAATATTTAGGAGACCAATCAGAAGCCAAATATGTTGATGCGGTGTTAATTCTTAAGTTAAGCTACCTTAAAATCTTGCCTTTAATATTCACGCAAAGGGTTCGGAATACGCGTATACGTGCTTATATTCACTAGGCTACGGAGTAAAGCATAGCAGGTCCAAATTGGTTATTATTCTACTATGGTAGTACGTGACACCCGCTTTCCAGTATATCCAAACCACTCGACTATATAGCTATACAAATATTACCTCCGAACCCAGAAAAATACAAATGTCAACCATTAGTTTCTTATACAAAGATAATATATAGAAGAAGAAAAAATAAAGAGTCACTAAAGCGAGACAACTGAAAATTCCAACATCAAAAAGTAAATCCATAACACTAACAAAAGCCTAATTGTGCACCCGCAACGAGTTTTTCCGATAATAACTGAATGGATCGAGTCTTATAAACCCGGGGTCTTTCCAGTCTGATTTTCGAGTTAGTGCTTGGCTTCTTTGTTTTTCCTTCTCAGACTCATCCCTCTCCGCCAGATCCTCTCCGATGGTTTGTTTCTCACTCACCTCTTTCTCATCCTGCTCTATTCTCTTTCTAAAGTTGTGAAGTCTCTTCCTGGCATCCGCTACACTTCTCTTGTAACCTCCTGCACAGCCATCAGCAAGCTTAAGTCGGGCACAGCTGTTTGACTTCGCCCAGGGGTTTGGGGTGTATTCCTCTGCGTTATCTTCTGAACTGCCACTCCACCATGGGAATGATTCAGGGTCATATCTTTTCTTGAGTTTATTATTGACCGTTTCATCAACGCCATCGTTTTTACTTTGGGGCTGTCGCTTCTCTAAACTCGTATTGAACAGATTGAGAGACGAGATTTTGCTCCGAATTGCCAACTTGAGAGACGAGATTTTGCTCCGAATTGCCAATTTGACAGAATCAAGAATCCCAGGGGTCCCTTTTGAAGTGGTGTCTCGCTTTGTATGAGGTAGAAAGGCGCCTAGAAGGCTGTGGACTATATCCCAAGCGGCTTGGAATACTACTGAATCGGGAGCGCTGTCGCCGTATATCTCCTTGCGAAGCTTTTGCATCAACTCCATGAAATCAGTACCTTCAAGTTGGGGTCGAATCACATCTTGACCGGGGGAAGCAAGCCTGCGGGTTATGCTGCCCCCAGATGCAGTGCCATCAAGTGGTTTCTCTTGAGGGCCCCCCGAGACGTAGGTGGCGATCGGCTGGCCGTCACTTCCAGGATAACTATACCTGTGCACCTCGAAATATTTGGTGACATTTTCAAGCCATGCGAGGATATCGCTGGCGACATCTCGCTTGACTATTTGGGATTCATATTGGGAGTGTCGGTCGATAGTATCAACGATCCTTCGGACTATGCTTGTTGAGTTCTGAAGTTTTCGGACCTGCCAGGGGAGGAAACAAACCCCCTTCTTGGGGCACAACGACTTTATTTTGTTGACATCGGAAATGCTGATGGGTGCGCGACGTTGAAGGTTCGACTCGGGAGCTTGCGTACTTCGTCTGCCGTAGTGACGCATGTGTTTCCTAATCCACGCCTTTAGTCTCACATCGCGAGTTCTTTGGGCGAAGGCTCCAAGCCAGCCGTAAAGTGCATTGGTTCCACGTGGTTTAATAGAGGTTTCTTTAACCTGTTGTTCGACTTCTATGAGGCTCCGCTTATGTTTGAAGTCTTCCTGCATACGGAAGATAGTGACGATGATACGCTGTGAGACTATATCAGCTTCCCTTGGGAGGGCTTCTCGAACTTTAAGGCTGATATCTGGCCATGCGTAAGAAGAGGGATCCTGGGAGCCTGTATCGTGGATTTCGTCGGTTGAGATAGCACCGCCACTCTTATGGTTGCGTTTCTCGGGGTGTTCCGAAATTTCTTCGATTTCTGGCCATTCTGACCAGCGTTTGCGAGCTGAGACTGGTGCATTCCATTTCCATTCTTCGTCGTCTTCGAAGCGGAAGAGCGTTTGAAGGATCTGTTGTGCAACTTCTTGAGAAGACTGTCGTGAGACGAGATCTCGCTTGAAGCCCTTTTTCTGATACAGTTTGAAGATACGACGGATGACTTCGTCTTGAACTGGCTTCTCGTCTATTGGGCTTGATGTAACATCGAAAGCTGCACGGCGATCGAGCTGTTTCTTATCATCAGCACCAGTTCCGTTTATATCCTCTTGATCACGAAGGGCGTCTAGGATCTCAGCGACGGCTTTGCTCCTTTTCCCAAGGGCAGTAGAGCCGGTAGATTTTAGCGTTAATCCAGTTTCATCTCTTTTAGAATTCGCGTTTGCTGGCGCATAGTCTTCGGTCGGGCCAGACTGCGAAGGATCAAAGAGGAGTCGGAAGTCGTTAGGAGCACCGAAGGAAAACCAAGCGTTAGCCATAGCTTCGGTATATCGTTTCTTAAGATCTCCAGGGGCTGCATTTCCCAAAGACCCTTCGCCGAGAATACTATCAAGTTCGCTCATCCATTGAGTTACCTGCTCCAGGGGGACACCGAGTGTTTCCGGCAAAAGCTCTTTCTTGGATAAAGCCGGAGAACGACGATTTTTTCTATTCTTGCGCGTAGACTCGAGAGCAGGGAAACTCGCAGGGTCGACGATAACAGGGCCGGGACCAAGCACAAAAGGCAAGCTAATAGGTTTATCCCCGTCATGCGGTTTGTTCCTATCTCCATTCAGGCCTTTTGGTGGCCTGTAATGCGCAGCCACTCGTGCTTTCCCCTTGTCACCCAACTTAGCAGCATCTGGGTTCTCAGTTACTCCTCTAGCCTTTGGTCCAGGTACTCCCCATGAATCATCGCGTTTTGCTGGGTTCTGTTGTCCTGCAACTTCTGCGCCGTCTCTTGCGGGGACAGTGAGGGAGGAAATGGAGGAGGTGAGACAGAGGATTGGGAGGAGGGTTTTGAGGTACATGATTAAAATGTATTATATGTATTGGAACCTACGGGTCTTGGAAGGCCCCGCTTTTATAGAGTTATTGTTGTAGAATCAAGGTTATACCATCCGAAGGGTAGGAAGAATATATTAAAACAAATGAAATTTAATGTTTGTTGGTGACAAGTCGATAAAAAGCGAAGAGTTTTGAAATCACGAAATATTAAATGAGTGACAGAACGATTAATAGAATAAACCAAAAGTTATAAGCATAGTACAAAGAAGTCCTGAAGTGATGGTGAAGAATCAAGAGGGAGAGTAGGTAGGATCAGCGGGCAGGCATGATATATAAACATGTCCATTAGCCCTGCGAGATCCCCTATAAGCATTCCTTATTCCTGTAGCCCAGCGATATCGCATCACAGAATCAATATTAAAACCCGAATTCCAGGGATGCCAATATGCAATGAGGCACAGGAGGAACCTGATATCGGGCCACAGCATACGCATTGACCCTTTACCCCTCTTTCTTTCCTACCTACGAAAGGATAAAAAGTAGGTACCTAGATACATACCTATGCTGACTGCTTCATTAGCAATACACGTGGATCCAAATCATCGGTAAACATAACAAGAAAACTCTGATATAACTAGGGGTGGCGCACATCCGGATAGCCCCCAATTCTTCAGGGACTGATGTCTAAGCCTTCACCAAACACGGCCGAAACCTAGCAAAATATACCAGGGGGGGAGGTTTCCTACCTTAGAAGAATAAACATTATTACCCTGCCGATCGTGAAAGTGAACAAATTATCGTGAAAGTGAACAAATTACCGTGAAAGGGAACAAATTATCGTGAAAGTGAACATATTATCGTATAGGCCTGCGGGCTGCATGCATATGCTGTGCGTGGTCGGCCTATCGGCAGCACCTTTCCAACTGTTCCTGCATCTACTGAAACAACGAATCGCGGAAAAAGAGGGTGGGGCGGTTGAAAACACTACTCTTGGTGTGAAGGCAGTGCCACAAGATAGGTTCCCGTTGCCCCTAAAAGGACGCTGTACGAAGTCCGGCGACTTTACCCATGCATAAGAATATCGCGTCGATGAGGAAAGACTGTGTAAGCAGTAGTGTGTTGGAAGTGTGGTCGTTATAAATTTGGGTGTTGAATAATCCTGGCCTGAGCCGTTTATAACATCTGACATGCGGCATGCATACATATGCATAAGCGTCTGCAGGGAGACCTACTCTTAGCAGCAGCTTGGGATATGAATTGGAGCTATTCCATGCAGGTTCAAGTGATCTTGAAACGGAGGACAGGAACGAATTAGGACGTTTTTGTGGAAAGGGGATTTCCAAGTCAGCACGCGCGCAGAAAGGACTAGTTGCGGCAATGGGAGGCATTGGGCCCATTATTTTTTTACAGGTCCTGTGGATATGTCGTCAATGAAGCGCAAGGCTTAAGGTTAGGAGGTGGGTCCGTGGGCCTTAGCCTCAAGAGCGAAAGCGGGGCTACTTGCAAAGTGTATCCATGTATAGTCGCCATGTTCAGCCTTCGATCGGGTTTTTTTAAGTATCATTAATTATGAAGCTCACGGTTATCGGAATATTAAGCTTTTGAAGATGCTAAGTAAAGGAATAACAAGCACATGACGCGCGATCGAAAGGATCATATTGTTAAACGAGTTCGGTTGTTGGGATTTAGGGTCTATCTAAGATCGGGCAGTCTCTAGAATATAAATTTGGCTTGGGTGAGTAATCGACCTACACTTCGTTTGACTGCTTCAAAAATACCACGGCTGTTTTATATCCTATATGAACGGAGCGCAGTGCTCCAATTCTCGTATCTATATCTGTAGACCCTACAATGGAGCAAAGGTCTCAAGTATTCGACCCCATTTTACTAACTCCCCAAGAAAACCCCAAGTCTATCTTTGGAGCCTCAGGCCGCGACACCCGGCTCTTCTGATGCTTGTTTTCCAATTCCATTTGTCCTTCTACGAAGCAATGCAATCCCAATAACAGTTCCGACTGTTAGCAGAATCAAAGCCGGTATTCCTATTCCTAATCCAACCCCAAGAACAACTTTGTCATTTTTACTACCACTTTCAGGCGTGGTGGATACCGTGACTACTGGTAATAGGGTGGTTCTAGCCGTAGTAATCGTTGTCAATACGCCGTCTGATCCCGTTGTGGTGTAAATAGCTGTTTCAGTGTATGGCATCACTATGGTATCAATTGAAGTTAGTTTTCATCTTTGAATGCCGATGCCTAAATACATATCGATATTTGTGTGTGCGTAAAGCAATTGGGACTCCGTACATACCTGATGGAAAATATGTGCTGACTGTATATTCAGTTGAAGGGACCGTCAAGGTCTCAGTGACTGCCCTACTAACTGTCGGCCCTGACGTCTGCGTTTCAATATCCCCAGCGGAAGTCCCAACTCCAGTGGCCTGCGGCTGAACCGCCGTTTTAGACCATTGCTCTTTCGCAGCCTCGATATCAAACCCACCACACAATGGCAATGCTCTATCAACATCCACTCCAGGTCTATAATTAAGCCCAACGACATTGCTAAACAACATCTGCGCATCCCCGTTAACATACATGCAGATCGCCGCTGCAAAATTCGCGTCTTGTATCTGTCGTAGCGCGAAGCAAGAACATTTTGGTTTACCATTGCCGATACGGGCTTCGGATCCCCTTAGAAGAATTCCAGTGCTATCGTAAACGGCGAAACTACTGTCGGTTGCATTTGTAAACTCCTCGGTGGCCGGTTGGCAGAAAGGGGAGTACGAATAGACTTGGCGGTAGTAGTCTGCCGTACCTAGGTTTCCGCAGAGGGGTTCGTAACGGATCGCTTGGTAACTTAGTCCTTCCCATCCCCGGATCAAGGTGTCTCCCTCTCGAGGTAGGAGGATTAGTTCCTCTGCATTGTTGAATTTGAAAAAGAGCAGGAGGGGTAAAAGAAGCCTGGTTCCGAAAGATTCGTGACCCATTACGTCCTTAAGAAATGTGGCCTGCAAGACAATTAAAAGGCACCAAATGTAATCGCGACCGAGTGGGATGAAAGATTTCGAAAATCATCAACGAGGGCCCAAGCCGGGGGGCAAGCTTAAGGCTGCTGTAATTCCATTGTCTAGAAATCCACATCGTTCAATAGAGCTCTAGAGAAGCTATTGCCAAGAGCTGAGATAGTCGAGGGCTTGCAGCAATTACTCCAGCCTGGGTTTATAGCAAGTGCTGTGCGATATCTTGAAACCTAGAGCCCGGTAGTCGGATAGGTCGGAGGATTTGAGATTCTTGAAAAAAGATGAAATATTAAACCCTGTGAATCAAACAGTATATTATCATCCAATCTCAAAATTGCAAAAGTTGAAAGTTCTGTTAGAGAACGGTTGCCGTTCTCGACCTTTGTCAGCGATTCTGGCGCATGCGGCTGAAATAATTGGCAGCCAACGTTTCTAGAATTCTGACTAACGGCTGCCAAAAGCGCGAGCCGGAAATTATAATATACGCACCTCAGGCATTATATCTAAGTGAGCCATTTTCATTTGTCCCGTTTGCTTTCCTTTTTCTTTCGAAAGACTATAGTTAGAATATCTCCCTGGCCTGACCCCTCAAGTTTATTCCATTGCATTGAATCCCTCGAACCGAGTCTCTGTCCGCGTGGACCATGGCGGCCTTGTTGTAGATGTCGGAGACTCCACCTTCGAGACGGCAAGGTGCAGCGACTGATATTGTCCCATGGCATGACTAAATTCGGCACAGTGCATAACAATGAAGGCACTATTCTTGAGTCGGAAAAGCGGGCTAATCGATCAATACTTTACGGGGTATTCTTTTTCCACCTGTTTTTTATTTTATTTTTATTTTGTTCTTATTCTTTGTATCCCCCCCTGCTGGAATGTAGCAGCGCAAAGGGGTGCCTATTAGTCTGGACACAGACAATTGGACGACCATATTGCATCTTTGCACAAGGCGTGATGATGGCGATGACGACGACCGGTAGCGATAGCCACATGGGATTCAACAGATTCCTGGTAAGTGCCAGGAATTACCCAGCGTCGACGCCTTGACTTTCGCCTGAAACTCTCTGTCCCAATTTCATGTTTGGAATCGTAAAAGTAAATTGGGCAGAAACGAATCAGTCCTAGAGCTAGAACCTTGGTGGCAAGACGGAGGTCTTGCGGGCAAAAGCAAAGCTGACCCGGACCAGACCAAACCAGACCGGGGAGAAGTAAGTAAATATGTAGCAGCAGGCTATGTCGATAGCCCCAAAAAACGTGGCAGCAGGCCGGTTGGACAACCGTCAACATGCAATTGCACAGGTCCTCGTTTGATACAAGACAAGACAAGTACAACAAGGGCTGGTCTGAGCTGGCCAATGGCAGGCCAGTCTATTATCGCCAAAAGGGTTAGCTGGCCAGCATGTTGAAGGCGGATGGTATTCCGAGACGGCTATACTCACTCATTCACACACTCACTCGCTTGTATACATACAGGAGTAGCACGTAGTAGAACGATACAGCGGAGCAGGAGAGAAGCTGTCGACTGTCATGAAGCCGCAGCTGAGTTGAGGTGTTGCAATCAATCAATCAACCTCGAACCAACTCATTTGCATCGTCTCCAGCCCCCCCAGCTAACTACCAGCTAAGTACTAAGTACTTAACCAGTAACAAGTACGTACTTAACGAAGTATCTACAATCTACAATCTACCCAGTCCATCATCTCCAACCTGGCTGCATCGTCGTCAACCTTGCTCCCATCGCTCCTGTCCGTCTTCCCGACCGGCCTCCGTCTGCCTGTCTTGGAGGCTCTGGCTTCATTGTCACCTTATCCATCGGGGCTTCAGGCTTCAGGCATCCCAGATAAGGATAGAGACAAAGATAGTTCCGTGGTCCTGTGGTAAGTGATGATTCGCAGTCGCATTCTTTCCGTCGCGCTTGAAGCTGTACCCCTGCTGCGACTGCCGTTACAAGTTGCGATATGCTTACTCCTTCGTGCTCATGCTCCTCCACAGGAATATTGGATTCTTACCCTCGCTCTCACACTCTCTGCCTCTGCCTCTGTCGCCTCTCTCTAGATCTTCTCTCTTGCGACGATTGTTCCAAAAGTTACCGGGGCCCGAGCATCCTCGAAAGCATTTGCTACATTGCACCAAGGCTGGCCGATGGGCTTGAAGTATTCAACTGGTTAGCCCCAGAAGACCAACCCACAGACCAGAATCGTACCAACCCGGCACTCAGCCAGGCTGACAGGGATTTCGCTGCACTTCCACCGCCGCTAGCACAGAAATCAAGTCGTTCTGACCATATTTAACACGCCTGCACCCCACTCTCTCTATCCCCCCCGTTTTACGAATTCACGGCCTCGTCTTCCATCGCAGAAGTATATATCATACTTCTGATAGACTGCCTGCATATCCTTCGTTCTCACTTCCATGGACGGATAGACGAACTGTATATTCCAGTGGCTTATCGTTCCCACCGAAATATACCTCATCACGACGGGACCTTTCGAAATACTCCCAACACCAGAATTCTTACCAGGATTCATCCATTCGCAACCCGACATCGACCTGACGTGACTAGCCAGCCGAACAACAGTCTATACTTAGCAAGGTTTCGACCAAGGAGCCTCGCTCACCTCCCCTCGTCAAGATGGTTAGGCGAACCCGGACACGGAAGGTCATCAACGCTATCGGTTTCTGTATCTTCGTCCCCTTTGGCCTTGTCTGGATTTCCGGCGAGGCACTGTACGAACTTGCAAAGGATGAGACCAAAGTTCAGAAGAAGCTCTATCAGGAAAAAAAAAAATACAAAACTCGAAAGTCGCTCGCTCCCCCAGAACCCAAGAAGCCAAAAATCAACTTCCCTCTTGGTCAAAAGCAGCAAGAAAAGGTCGTCGAGTTCGACACCGTCGACCCTCAATTTCAATCCAGACTCCTCAAACTCCCAGGGGAGATCCGTGACCTCATCTACCAATACACTCTCGGTGGCCACACATTTCACTTGATCAAACCCACACATCGTTTACGCCATGCCCGCTGCTGTCACCCCTTCCTCCCATCCGCCGACAGCAAGCTATGGTCCTCAAAACCAGAGACCACCTCCGACCATAGGCGCAGTTGCATCCCATCTGAATTCAACCATGCTAGCGCATACGAGGATCCAAAATGTGTCGAAAAATTAGGCATGTACATATACAATACTGGAAGCCTGATCCGCAGCTGTCGCCGTATCTACCTGGAAGCTTCCGATTACCTCTACTCAACAAATATGTTTTGCCTCAACACATTGGACATGTTGATACACCTTCGTAACTCGATTGCCCCGCGACACTTCGGGCTTATCAGACATCTCCAGATCACTCACCAAGTTACCCACTTCGAGCAGTTCGTTTCCGAGCGTAAGAGCTCTCGGAAGATCCCGCTGTATCCCCCATACGATAATAAAACGTGGAAGGAAGTTTGGCGAATCATTTCTGAAGAAATGCATGGATTGAAAGACCTACGAGTACGCGCCTATGGGGAGAATATCTCGATTCGAACCACTAGGGTCTGGAGATTGTGCATGCTCGAGGAAATGAGAAAAGTCCGAGGATTGGACTACTTTTCCTTTGACTCGGACAACCTGTTCATGAAAAGAGGCAATCTGGACTATGCCGAGTGGGAAGATGATGTTATTACTGCGAAGGAGCAGTTGAAGACAGAAGTCATGATGCCGAGGGAAGTTGAGACAAGAGAAATCGAGAAGAAAGTTGTCAAAGTCGACCGGTGAGTATGACATAAACGGAAAGACTATTGATCTGAAGTGATTGTACGACCGGGTTTTCTACCAACGACGGGTAGAATAAAGGGTAAACACACTAAACTTATATCAAAAATCCGTTTATACTCTTTTCCCGAGTGACACCCACAAAAAACGCCCACCCCGCATCTGCCGTTTCCCTTTGCAGCGGTATCAATCAATTTTTAGAAGCGTGACTCTTGCTTAGCCAAAATACTTACTTAATCACAGCTGTGGTAAGCCTGCCACGGATTCCTTTTTATATATTTCCTAACCACTCTACTGGCGTTCACAAAAGTTGTTTTCCTCCGTCCTCGCACCAGCGTTAATTATGTGTTCACGTTGCTCTACGCTTCGAGACCTGGCGTTTCAAATCACCCAATGGCTGGTTCTTTCTGTCCCGTGTCTGGCGTTTTAAGGACATCTTGCCCTTTCCCTCACCTTTTCTTTTATTCTCTTGCCTTTTTTTTTTTACACCATCTCCTTATTTTGATACACCTCTCGGTCATGAACTAGCACATCTGTCAGCAGGGTGCGTCTCTTGTTATACTTCTCTGTTCGCTAGCGGCCGTCTACACTTGCACCGCCTTCTTCGTGTTATGCTATTTTAGCGACAATGATTGTCTACGCGGAAGCCTTAATTAGAATCTGAAGAATTCTAGAATACGATTCTGCGACCACTCGTTCGCCCAAGTTGAGCTTTGGAGAGTAGCCTCGAAGCTCGGTTTCCGATTTATATAGTTTTAAGAAGCTCGTATACCGTAATCCGTACTCCGTACGCCGTATATTATACCCTAGAAATTCGAGACACCAACCGCAGCGCCGAACTTAAAACCCAGGCGACTGCACAGCATCGCGCGCTAACGTAACCTGAAAACCCAACCCCCTGGCTACGCCTAGGTTTTCCAACGGGGATTTGGTGGGACTTTCTCCAAATAAGACGGCATCGACTGGGGTAACCTAGGCTGAAGTCGCTGTCGTCACCTCTCAAACCGACTTCCGAAATAGCGAGGCCGGGGTGGTACGATAGATTGGAGATTCCTTCTGTCGACGAGTATATAAAAGACTAAATCTGTCGCAGTCGCCTTGTCTTCGATCTTCAACTCAATCGACGGCCTTGTTCTGCTCTGTGTAACCCCAAGCCGACCTCGCTCAACACTTCGTCCCAACTTCTCCAACGTTGTGCAACCCCGCGGCCCACCGTCCAATTACAATGTCCCGCCGCAATCGCTGGACGTATCTCTCCCCGTCGTCCGCCTCCGTCCCCAATACCACCAATCCCTCCCTTCACCCCTATCAATCTCCCAACGACCCTCGGAGTTCGTCTACGGCCTCGCTGCTACCCCCACCGTCAGCCGTCGAAGCAATCCGATCCGGAGAATCAAGTCTTCGCACACTCCTTTGCGTATTCATCCACGGCTTCGTTGGCGATGAAACTTCGTTTCGCAGCTTTCCAGCACATTTCCACGAGCTACTTACAATACTAGTGCAGGATACCCATGTAGTCCATACTAAGGTGTACCCAAGGTTTAAGACTAGGGATAAAATCTCCATCGCTGTTGATAATTTCTCAAGATGGTATGTCTAGGGGACTCTATTATATATACTTTTGTCGAGCTCGGGCTGACTAGTCACCTTCGTTTTGTTAAACTCAGGCTGTCTCAATTCGCATCCCCAACGACAGATGTCATTCTCCTAGGTCACTCAATGGGTGGTTTACTCGCCGCTGATGTCGTGCTCCTCCAGCCGTTCCCACCAGGCCGGCATAGAATCCTCGGCACAATATCTTTTGACACTCCCTTCATTGGTATCCACCCAGGTGTCATAAAATCCGGCCTGGCCTCCCTCTTCGTCCCAGCCGAAAAACCTCTCCCAGACCCCTCCATCCCCGAAAACCTCTACGGAAGCCCACGAACAAGCCATGATAGCGAAGATAGGGATAGCATTCTCACGGGCAGCTCAGGAACAAATAGTAGTAACGGTATATCCACATTTTTCCGTCCAGCCGTTAAACCCAAAAAAACAGCATGGCAGTCCGGGATGGATTTCTTCAGGAAGCATCAAGGTGGCCTCCGTCGCGCCGCCTTCGCTTATGTCAACGGACATCTGGAATTTTCGGGCGCATTAATGGACTTCGGAATGATGAAACGACGCTACCAGCAGATAAAGGCATTGGATAGGCGGGATATCGAAGATCGAAGACGTTTGTTGTTCGGGGAGGGCGGAAGGGAACACGGGGTTTGGGTTCCTAGAGTGAGATTTGTGAACTACTTCACTGTGAGCACAGGGCGGGTGAAGAAAGAGAGGAGTAAGAGTCAAACTCGAGGGACCCCAGACCACATAGAGGCGACAAATGAGGCGGTCCCGCCTATATCACCGTTGCCAGAGCCAATTATTCCGACTCCGGTAGAAGGAGACGCAGCCCCGCCGCCACCGGCGTATAGTCCAGGACAGAATACCCCACCACAGAATTCAGAGGAAAAGAAGGACACAATAGCCGTCATGGTTAACGGGCTTTCGCCATTGTCAGACCCCTCTACCCAGACCCCGCCCTATGCCGAACAACGAAAGAAAGAAAAAACATTTTGTATCACCCCACGAGAGCAGGAAGACTGCTGGGTCAAAGTCAAAATGGAAAACGTAGACGAAGTCGGTGCCCATTGTGGATTATTCTTTATCAATGGAGTGCCCGGGGTGGAAACACCACCAGACATAGGCCCAGAACAACTGGGGGTTGGGAGTGATGGTGATATCAGCCCAGGCAAAGAGGATATTTCCAGAGAAGAAACATTCGAAGGAGGTGGCGCGTATGAGAAGTTACTTGGGGACGTGGCTCAAAGAGTTGAGTTGTGGGTCAGGGAGTGGATGGACGATCTGACGGTTAATCCATGGATTTTAGATGAAGGACGGCAATAAAGAGGAGGCCAACCTGAGCTGGTACTCGAGGTGAGCCATTCAATAGTTTCGGTTTTGGGCGACCGGATCCTTTCGTAGTCGATAGAAGTGCGTTCTTTACTATTTAATGTATAATCGTAATATAGCGAGCAAAAGGGGGGGTTGGTTACATGTCACTTGGGATTGACGTCAACCGCTTTGAAGTTGGTTTTAGAAAGTGAAGATTCATAAGCATATCATCGCCCCGATTACCCGTTCCTTATATAATCTATAGGATATAATATTAATTCCATTCACGATTCACTTTCACTTCCAGGCGCAACTCCTCGGTCGTAAAGCATTACTCGATCTAGGCATTCGTAAATCCGGGTATTATATCATCTTGTATCAATACTGGAGATAACATCTGGCATCGCAATATAGGTAATTCAGTTTTGCAGGAGGCTTAATAACTTTTCATCTATCTTGATCGTATCCGGCATCGACTGAATTCATGAATCATATCGAGCTAGCCAAGCTAGCTGGGTCGTAAAGCATTTGCATGGGATCAACCACCAAAACCCTCGTTTCATCCCCGCCGGTCGCACGAAAAATACCAGGTAGTAAGCCATTCCCGCAAGGGTATAAACGAGATTCCGGACCCGTTCTTCCCTTGATTGATTGTTAAGCATTTCCACTTTGAATACTACCCAAAAAGAACAAAAAGAAAAGAAAAGAAAGACGTCACAGCGCAAGTGTTATATAATGGTTTATACGCGCGCGGGGTTTAAACTCGATCTTTGGCTCGCCAAAACTGAGTTAACGGGGTTTAGGAAATCTCCGAAGCTAAAAACCTTTTGGAAACACAGTTCGGTGTTCTGGGCTAGACCACGGCTCGAAAGCGTATCCGCGCCCAGCGGGCCTTGTCATGGTTCGGACATCTGAAGGTGGATTATCATGGTCTTTTCTTTATCGAAATAGGCAAGTCGGGAATGTGGCGTGGCTTATTACCCTGGTATATGGGGACGGAAAAGTGAGTACGTAAAGGCTATCGAAAAAAATCGATATACGTAATGTCATGAGGGATCCGATATCTTCGAGAAGGTAAATAGGCCCCCGGCCGGAAAGGGAGAGCTAGGGAAAAAAAAGTATAAAGAGCTTCGACGAAGACCTTCAATCCTCCTGCTTCAATACCCCACCAGGCACGACTTTTTTCGGAATTCCAACAGCAACTCACCTTTCCAAGCTTCATTAATTGAGTATCATAAAAACCTTTTTGAAGAAAACCCCCATCCAATCCTCCAAGTCTATCAAAATGGCCGAAATGCCAGCAGCCCTCAAGGCCTCGGTCGAAGCGACCAAGGCGCACTACAAACGTGTCGGTACCTCTGGTCTCCGAGTCTCAGTCCCAATCCTGGGCGCCATGTCCATTGGCTCTTCCAAATGGCAAAACTGGGTTCTAGATGAGGACAAGGCCCTCCCACTTCTCAAGGCCGCTTATGACAGAGGTATCAATACCTGGGATACCGCAAACACCTACTCCAATGGCCACTCCGAGCTCGTAATAGCCAAGGCCCTAAAGCAGTACGAAATCCCAAGACAAAAAGTCGTTATCCTGACGAAATGCTGGGGTCACGTTTTGGACACACCTGAAGGTCCAGCATGGTTGTTCGGGGATGCCTTGAACAAGTCCAAGGATTTCATTAACCAGGGTGGATCTTCTCGCGCTGCTATCTTCAATCAGGTGGAGAATTCGTTGAAGAGGTTGGAAACGGATTATATCGATCTATTGCAGGTTCATAGATTTGATTATGATACCCCAATTGAAGAGACCATGAAGGCTTTGCATGATTTGGTGCAGAGCGGGAAGGTCAGGTATATCGGCGCTAGTAGTATGTGGGCTACGCAATTCGCTAGGATGCAGTTCGTGGCCGAGAAGAATGGGTGGACGAAGTTTGTCAGTATGCAGAACCAATATAATCTGCTATATAGAGAGGAGGAGAGAGAGATGGTAAGTAACCAGTTTCCCTATTACAACCCTATCCCGAGAGAAGATGCTAATTTTACTTCCAGAACCGCTTCTGCAATGACACCGGTGTCGGCCTGATCCCATGGGCACCTCTCGCTCGTGGTCATCTCGCCCGCCAACCAGAAGACTTCGGCTCCACCGACCGTTCCGCAACAGAGAAGAAACTAAGCTTCCTACCATTCCATAGAGTAGGAGCAGAAGAGGTGGATAAGGAGATAGTCAAGAGAGTCAAGGAGATTGCAGACAAGAAGGGATGGAAAATGAGCCATGTGGCCTTGGCATGGATCAACAAGCGTATTTCGTCACCTATCATTGGGTTCAGCAGCGTCGACAGGATCGATGAGGCCCTTGAAGCTAATGGGAAGGAATTGACGGCCGAGGAGGAGAAGTATTTGGAAGAGTTGTACATGGATAGAGCTGTCAATGGTTTTACTTAGATGCGGGACGGCTGGAGGTGGCTTGTACCTGTAGAGTAGATGTAGCTACTATTGATCGAAAGACGATAGATATCTCTGCTAAATTAAGAATCATACATACTCTTCAAAGAAACGGTTCGGTTGACTCAAAAGAAACACGGTATCAAGAGTGCTTTAATCAATTATGTAAGGGAGCCAAAGGATCGAAACCTTGTGCAGATATATGACGGCATGCGTCCCAACGTTGATTTGTGTGTATAGTCCACCAGAGCCCGTGGCCCGGGCTAAGTTGAAATACTGATATATGTGCCGGTGGTACCGGTATACCGCATTGCGCATCCCTCAGTTCAGCCCTGTTGATAGTATAAACTGCATTTTTGTATCGGCTCCACTTTCCAGTCTCCTAGAACCCTATCGAAGATTTCTTTAGTCTACGAGAGGAAGCGTCGTGTACAAAATACCTTTAAGTTCAGATACGTGACTCGAAAACCTCAGCCTTCTAGTTAGCCCAAAATTTTTAGATCTAACTAAAAAAAAAAAAAAAATTAGAGCTCCCGTCTTTTCTAAAGATAAGAACTCCTCGTGATTCACACTATTTTATGTAGGGGGCAAAGATGCAAGAAACCGATCTTATTTATAGCGGCAACGTATGCCCTCAACAAATACTTCCGAAGAAGTAGACGGTAATTTCCGTGCGCATGCGCCAGAAATTGTAACATCACAATATTTCCGTGTGTATGTTCTGCTCCAAGCAGCCGCTTTGTTTGCAACTTGGTCACACACATTACAGGATTTCTCAGGGTTCGTCAGCCGCTGCACGCCACCACGCCAGTTGGCACACTTCAAAGGCTTGTTTTTTTTTTTTCTCCTCTGTACCTCTTTATCGTTGGCGGATTCGATAGGTTAGATTCCGAGGTGCGTAACTGCAGCCATTTTTCCATAATAAGCCAATGAGAACTTCGAAATGGCCAGATGGTACCTATCGATCCAACACGCAGAGACATACAGATTGCATGAGGAATTTTATTGTTCTGATAAGACGTGACTGTATTGCATATGAGGAGAAAAAAAACTTTATAGAGTAGATACTTAGGGTATTGTACCAACTACTAAAGGAACTTCTAACTTCCTGAGCAATTTTAAAGCCTTGGCTTGTCTATAGGTCTTTGGCACTAGAAGTCGAATTCGCGATGGGAGTCAACTGGCAACCTGGGGATCTGAAACGGCTAGATTCCACGAACTCCAGGGCACCCCAACCACGTGTGTTGTAATTAAGGGGGAAAGTATTTGTCAATCGAACCTTCCTGTTGTCCGACCCAAGACTGAATGCGCATGATTCCATAGAATAGACTCACGATCGTGATTATTAAGAATTCGGTGAGGGGTAGGCTCTTAGTAACGGCCGGATATTTTAGGGTTATTGATTTTATCCAGTGTATGACATCGAATTAATGCACAGTACGTACATGTATATGTACATGTGCATGTTTATGTGTGTATGTCTGGTTCTGTTGCCTACAACGCCATGGCGCATTCGAGATGGTGATGATGACGAAGTACAGTGAGCCACCTTCGAACTTTTCGGGTAGCCCCCGTGGGACCCCGGTGGGCATCTTGGAAAATTGTAATGGAGGATCATGATGGCAAGCGATGTGGGTTGAAAACTTGTCGTGGTTCTAGAGGATGCCGTTTTTATAGCTTCTACAAAATTTGCAGTGTTCACATCGATACAGAGGCCGTATTTCTTGCAGTTAGAGTAATACACTATGCAACAGTAGTCAATACGGTGGTTAGGAAAGTTACGGAGCCTAAAATCTGAAAACCGACCCGATAGAGGCGCCGGCCCTTGTATACCGGTAGTAGAGTCCAATACATCCCACCTTCAAATATATAATATCGACATATCATTACCTTTGTAAATTTGGGGAGAAGTCATCTATGCATGTATAGAATCGTTTTCTCTTTAAGTTAGGTCCCACAAGCAATTGCCCCACTTCGAATAAGGCCCCCCGAATAGCGCTCGCTAGTGCTAGGTTTCTGCCTACTCCAACTATCACGAAGCATTCTCCGCATTCTGCCTGCGGTTAAAGCACTATCTATATATATCTGTAGTGGGGATGGGTAATACAGGTAAAGAGATAATTGAAGCTATATGCATGACTGGATAATCGTCGGTCGAATCTATATACAAGGCGTATAAACACCCACCGAACGCCAGCATATTCACATAAAAAGTTGTCTTCAAGGTCAATCGCAAGGCCTGCAAGGAAACATATATCTCGATACTGTGTTTCCCTGACATGTCATACGTTTTGTATAAATACAAGTTAGATCAGGAACAAAAAACCCCGGGATCAGAAAAATCCCGTGTGCAACCCAGGTGGGGCGATTGATAGCCCAGGGTTAGCGACGCGATACTTTCGAACCCTGACAACCAACCTGCGACCAATAACATTCGAACGATGGGCCCTTCCGTTGGTTCTTCACTCAATAAGGCGTAGCTGCCGGGCTTGTCTGGAACATAATGCTTCCGGGGTGTACAATCTCTTTAACCCTCCCCAATATCTTGTGCCGGTGTTTCCAGAGGCTGAAGAGCAAAACAAAGAGCCCCAACTTTTCGGTCGCAGTTGTCACAAGGGTTAACGTTAGATGAGGGGAGGGAAAAAACTCCTCGGGGCTAAGGGGCGAGGATGAGATATTTCAGTTGGGAATATTTATATACCCCGATGGCCTCCTCGCTCGACACCCTAGTGAATCTCTAAAGATCAGATCCCGTTTAGTCCGTCTGTCCTTCAGTAACGCGCGGCGTCGCTGCTCTGCTCGCTGTTAACTGCGAATCTAATAACCTCATTCCGGCTTTGTTCTATATCGATACTCTTGTATCGATTAGACGTGCAATAGATAGACGAAAATGAAAATTATATCTTTCCTCCTGTTTTTCACCGTCGCTTTCGCCGAGGATCTTCTTTTCCATATCAGTTTTACCGGATATGAAGATATCATCGCTACTGGTCGCAACGGCTTGTTTCCCTATAACTGGACGTATACAACCGTCACTACTTCGGAATGGCAGGCAATGACCACAAATGATTTCAAGAAATTCAAAGCAATTGTCATCGGCGACCCCATTTCCACTGACCCCGACAGATTGGAGCCGTTGATGGAGAATAGGAAGACTTGGGGGAATGCGATTGAGGGAAATGTTATCTTGATCGGTATGTTGGGAGACATTTGCGAGAACGTTGCAACGCGGACAAGTCGAGAATGCCAACAATTCGATTTCGCCCGATATGATTATCTGGTATCACGGATCGGTGGCTAATTAGAAAACTCCAAATTGAAATTTGTTTTATATAGGGACGGATACTTCAAATCACTACAGTGACGCACAGTCTCTCATGTCCAACGGCATTGCCTTCGCTGCTACTGGCAAAGGCACCGGCCTCTACTTCTCGCTGTCAAAATACTACGGCGACAGGAACAAAACAGACGTTCCGATCCTTGATATCTTTGGGAAATTCGAAGTCCGTGGCGACCTCAACTCCGAACAGCTGGAAAATTGTTACGACGAAGTTCACATCGTCGCCAGGAACCAGGTTTTGGACGGTATTACGGATCAAGTGCTCAGTAATTGGTCGTGTTCCGTCCACGAAGCCTTCGTCACCTTCCCTTCGACTGGCACCGAGAGTTTCATCCCGTTGGCTATTGCACAAGGTGTCCCGGGCGAGGGCTCTAGGGATTTCAGTGATGGTACGAGCGGGATCCCTTACATCTTGGTTAGAGGAGCCAGCCCTATCGGATGTGGTAATGGCAAGTTGGATCCTGGCGAGGAATGTGATGATGGTAACACGGTAGATGGAGACGGCTGTAACAGCGCTTGTAGATTTGAGACAGGTGGTAAGGCAGGTGGAGGCGTGATTGCGGGCGGTATCATCGGTTCTGTTCTAGGAGTTGCAGCGTTAGGTGGTCTTGGGTTCCTAGCAATAACGAAGACCGTTTGGGGAGCAAAGGCCGGAGCAGCTATCGGTATCGGAACCTCTTCTGCGGCTGGCGGTGGAGGAGGAGGAGGTGCTGGTGCTGCCGGCGCATCTGGAGCAATGTACGTCCCCACTGGAGTCGAAGGCAAAGCGGCGGCGGCCGTATCTGGATATGTCCCCACCGGTATTGAAGGCAAAGCTGCAGCACAAGTTGGATACGTCCCTGGAATAGGAGAACATGCGGCGAATGCTGCAGCACAAGGTACTGGGCAGGCCGCTCAAGGGGCCGCGCAAGCCGGACAAGGTCTTTCTTCAATGGCTGTTCCTCCTCCTACAGATGCAGGCGCTTCAGCGGCAACCAGCGCTCTTGCTCCACCAGTCGACCCATCCTCCGCAGCAGGAGCTGCTGCAACCAACGCTACAGCTGTTCCACCTGGCTATGTTCCCGGCTCCGAGGGTCTCGCAAGCTCTACTGCAGGCGCCGGCGCAGGTACTGGTGCTGGTGCGGGTACTGGCGTCGGTGCAGGCACTGGAGTTGGCACAGGCGCTGGAGTCGGCACGGGTACAGGTATCGGAGGCACTGCGGCCGGGTCCTCGGCTGCTGGTGGTCTCGCTCCAGGTGTAGCCTCAGCAGCCGGTCCAGCCGGTGCTGGTGGTCTCACATCAGGCGTAGCATCTGCGGCACCAACTGGTGGTCTTGCTTCGGGTCTCACTGGAGGAGCCGTAGGCACTACTGCTACCGGCACAGGAGGGGGTCTTACCACGGCACAGACAGTCGGTACATCCATCGCCGCAGGCTTTGCGGGTTTTGGCGCAGCTCTCCTCGGTCGGAAGAAGCTGAAGGAAGAAGCACCCGGTGCAGAGGCTATGCCCGTCCCTCCGATGGCTCCACCTGTGGACCAACAGCAGTACTACAATTATACTTCTCAGGAACAGCAGCCGTATTATCCTCAGCAGCCCCAGCAGCCCTACTATACTGAACAGCCTCAACAGCCATATTATCCTCAACAACAGCAGCCAATAATATACGCACCTCAACCTATTCCCGCACCGCTCGGGGTCTTCGATGAAAAGGAAATCAAGAGCGGTGAAGGCTCGAACGGCGCAAATCTAAACATTGGTGTTCAAGAAGTGATACCGACTCCCTCGCATGAGGTCGAAGCAGGTCCAATTAGTAGACCAGCAGAAATGCCTATCTCTGAACAGCCGTATATTCCACCACCTCCACCTGCTGCGCAAAGGTAACAGGTTGACCAGAACCATTCTTCCATCGAAGGGATTTCTCTAATTATTTGAATGAGCTATAACGTTATGGAATTGTAATGAACGGGCGTTTCGGGGCTTGATCTTTTTTTGCGTGGTAAAATTAAAGCGCTGGGTAGGACATATATAAATCTCTAGTTTAGTGTTCAGGCATGGATTTCAATATATTCAAATTGGTGGTATAAAACTCTTTTAGGAAATTCGACCGGGGGCTAGGGCAGTGCAAGACCCTCAAACTTCTATAATTCTGGGAATACACAAGTATTTTATAGATCAGATTAATTAGAGGTCTGGTATGACTCTGCCAAGTAAACCTCGCCGGCGCACCGCTATACCACTAAATTGTTAAATCTGGCATAAAATTCACTATACTAAAATACACATATATGCGAACCCCAAATCCCATCATATTAGTATTGAGTATGTTCTGTTGGTTGCTCGGAGTAAATTTCCCAATATGCAAAATTTCGAGGGATTTATATTCAAACGCCGTGCGTCAAGGACTTCGTTGGTTGGGCCCGGATCTCGGCATCATAAAAGCCTTGTCTCGTAAACCAATAAAAGCCCATTAAGTAAACATGGCGGCCCCCTGGTACCATTGTGATATGTGATAACTGCTAACCGTCCCTTACTGATTACAGCGCCCCGCAGCTGACACAAACGTGGCAGAGAACAAAACTTTGTGTAATTAAATCCAAGCCAACCGAGCGAGATATGGGGCGGAGAGGCCTGGAACCAAACCATTAGCCAAAACCCTACCCAATACAGGTATGCAATAAACTGTGCACTGAGGCCTTCAAACAGCCACGCAAAAAAAATGTGGAGCATTATAGTTAGTTTGCACCCATGAAATAGTAAAGTTGTCAAGAAGTGCAGATTTTTTTCCACGCTTTATGCAGGTTCCTACATTAAGTGTGGGGAAAGATAGCTGTGGTATTACAAGAAACCCATGTTCTTTTTCGGGATTTCCTAGGAACAACAGCTCCGTTATCGATTGTCACCAAAAACGGCAAAACTTTGACTTGTTCGATCCAAGAGGAGCCAAAAGATGTGTATTCAAGAATTCAGAAACCTACAGATTCAATCTCTCCGACCTGCAGATGTCTTTAACAAAATCAGCATATGCTCCCCCTTTCCAAGTCATCCGATTTTCGCGGTTCGGAACTACGCTCAGTCGAGGTGCAGAAAGATGTCAATTAGGGGTTTACAGTTAAGAGGCATCTCGCACGTGGTTAAGGAGGCGAATCCAATCGCTTTCGTCCCAAACCCTCCATCCTTGAACGTTTCTGCTTGGCAAGCCACTGCAATGGGTGCCGTGTTTCAACCTTCATGCTTCAACGCCCAAGCCCTTTATCTTGCCCCACTATTGAGGGTTCTGGCCGGCCGTGCGCGAGGTAGACCGAGTTCCCTCCTGAAGATTTTTTTGCGAAGATCATAGCTAAGCAGTCCGCGATCCGTAATAGCGATAGTACAGAATAGTAATATGATGGATTGGTAGTGGAGAAGGCAATTCATAGAAGCGACTTGATAAACTATAAAGAGATAGGTTTCCCAAGATGTATGTTTCCTATACCAACCCTTGCGGGCACTCATTCATTCCCAGAATATACTCGTTCCCTTCCTTCCTTCGTACTCCCCAGCCTGGTGCACCACATTCTTTGCAAGCATTAGCTCATATCGATCTCTCATATCTTGATTTTGCATTTATTCCTATTACAAATTTGGAGATTGTATTTCCAATTCAAAATATCTCTCACTTATTCATTCAAGATGTTTACAAGATCTATTGCTCTTCTCTTCTCCCTCCTGGCTTTGGTTTCTATTGCCACTGCTCTCCCTTGCGACCACTTGGAGAATAACAATGCATTGGAAATCAATAAACGTGCAACCTGCAATGCGGACAATCTTCTCCGCCTTCTGAGGTCTCGAGGAAGCTATGGACAGGCATTCTGCAAGAATTGGTTGGATGAAGGGTCAACTACATCCGAACCAGTAACTGGTGCCACAACGACTGTAACTGTTGCTACTGAGCGCCCTACTATGTATGTCTTAAACCCTCCGGCGACTAGGGACCTCAATAGCTAGAGAGGAACCAAGCTAACCAATTGCCTCCAGTACCGTTACCAAATCTCTTGTCTCCACCAAGGTCGTCTATAGCACCATCACCCTCGCGGCAACCACAGACACAAAGTCATTCACTGTAACCTCAACCACAACTGTCACCGCCACTCAAACAATCGTCCAATTGAAGGCCAAAGTGCGCAAGGATAAGATTGAACAAAGAGCCGTCCTCAACGCGAACTTCTTGGGAATATTCACCGCATACCCTAGCAGAATTTCCTCCGCTTGCTCCTGCATCCTCACTACCGCGAAGCCAGTGGATAAAGTTACGGCAACCGTTTCGGTCACTGCTACCTCCACGGTTAGTGTCGGTACTACGGTTTTCATCGTTAGCACCGTGACATCGACTATTACGCAATCTGCGGCGGTAGCGGAAGTTTCGGTCACTGATACGGTTCTTAAGACGGAAACGACAAAGGTCTATACCCGTGTTTGGATTTCTTAGGTGGAAGTACTCGACGATCTGGGTTTGTTTTAGGGTAGTCAGAATTGCGATTTGCCAACGACATTACGCTTTTGATGAGTTCGTATTCGCGAATTCGTTAGCGTTGCCGTCGAAAGTCTTTCATGAACAAAGCTGGTGTATAAGCGCGTGGAAGCCAGTATCTTTACTTTTTTTTTTTTGTGACAAACCCATCTTATTCAGGGATGAAGAAAATCCCATAATCGATGGGCAGTCTTAGGCAGTGCCACTTATATTCGTAAAACCTAATATTCACGCTACCTAGCTAAAAAGGGAGCGATGATATCATCAAAACCAAATTGAACCGAATCTCGGTCGGCTTCGAGGTTTTAGCCTATTTCGTTTGTGGCCTTTATTTCGTTTCTGGATATTGAGATTCAGACAGATCCATAAATTTCATGAATTTTGGGCTCGCGGATTAAGAAAAAGATCGTCTGCAGGGTCCTTTCGATTCGGGAGACATGGGAAATTTGAGTCAGGGGCTGGCAGTCATAGATCCTACGTAATGACATCTTTGGGTTCGATATAACCCCACTCTCAGGGGGTCTGACCGAAAGCTCTTTGCTTGGATACAAGAACCATCTTTAGCTTTGGCTATTTAGATAGTCGAATGTGGCGAGGATTGGCTGTGGGTATTGGCCGTCTCGTTGTATTTTTCAACTGGAATTGTGTTGCGCTTTCCTCCTGTTTCCTAGTAGCTAAACACAAGAAGGTTCTCCGAGCTCACTAAGGTAGCTACAGTATATGGTGCTTCGATAGTAATAAGATATGATTAGCTCCAAACAATGTCCGCGATTTGGAATAAACACATCGAGATCTAACTTTCAAATTTGTCTCACGAGTTTTTATTTTTTACAGCCAAAATATATATAATACTCAGCAAAGGTATTCATGTGCCGGACCTTGGACTTCATTTCTGTAGTTCTATCTACCCCTATAAAAGGCCATACTCTAGTGCCGGTGGCAGTAACTCTAATAACTAGCAGCTACCTAACCACTAACCGCTATGGATATACATACACATCATAGCGCTTAAATAAGAACCTCAGACACACCAAAAGGCTGAACACACCTCTCAACCGGCAATGGCACAAAGGTATAAAGGGTCGGTACATATCCTCCACAGCAATCTTCCGCACACCTTGGAGTGGCAGTAACAGTAGTCCTTGTTGCACCGCCGCAGTTACATCTATAAGTAACAGTCGGCGTACTCTGCGAACACAGCGACTTCGTCGGGCAAGGAGTACCACCCTTACAGCTAGGGGTGGCAGTAACAACCGCAATGGGCGGGCAAGTTTCAAAAGTCACCTCTTCGTCCTTCGCCGGCTTCACCGGTGTTTCCCCTTCTCCTTCCTCTCCCTTCTCGCCGCCGTCGTTATTTGTGGGACATTTCGTAACAGTTTCTGTGACGGTCACCGGTGGGGGTTTTATGATCTCTTTCTTGACGGTGGTTATGGTGTAGTGTTCCGTTTTTGTGGTCGTCGATAATTCGAGTTTTGTGGTTGTATAGTGTCGGAAGGACCAGGTTTTGGATGTGAGTGTGACGGTTTTGGTGAATGTTTTGGTGATGGTGGTCTTATTTGGGTACGCGTTTTTATTGGGTCTGCCTTGGGCGACGACGGATGGGATGGCGCTGGATATGCATAAAATTAGGTTAGCCTATCATATATCTGGTAGTTCTATCGATCCTCAAGGAACCGTCTTTCGGTATAATAAATATCAAAGCTGAAATTGAATCAAAGAACCCAAACCTACCTAGCTGCCAAAAGAGCGAGAGAAACGATCGAGAAATGCATTGTTTCGATAACGTATCTAATATATCCCAACGAGACCGATGGATTTATAATATATCCCCAAAAGAGTGTTTTTTTTTTTAGAAAAAAATAAATGAACGTGAGAAAAAAAGTGCCTTTCACAGCAATTTTTTTTAAAAAAATATCTTCAAAAAAGAATGGACGTCCAAACTAGTCGGATACCTAGAAACCTTCAACTGACGTTACAAAGCACGGCCTGGAAAAAAAAAGAGGCGTAAACGTGGATGCATATCCCCTCCGGGGGGAGGGAGCACTCTTTATAAATCCCTCCCCCTCATCACAACCACCCAATAATCCAAATGCACAAGAGCAGCAGTTTCTAAACAATCCGCATATCTATCCGCGACGACATCACGAATCCGGCCACACGATGCGATATCCCTGGCTTCGAACAGCCCCAAATTTTGCGTTGTATACGCTGTAACTGGGGGAAAGAAAAAACAAGATTTACTTGGGTGAATGAGAAAGCACAGAAGCCGACCCAGTAAAGCATCGCCATCCGATTTTTAGCCATCCGTACCCAAAAACAATTCGATGCCGGTCGTGAACTGTCCCTTGGCTTTCGTATTATGGGGTGTCATCGTTTGTTTTCGTTTTCTTTTTCCGTCGTTTACAGTCGTCTGTTCACGTTGTAGTGTTACTGCACGGCAGGATGAAGCTTATCTTGGCGTCTAATTCCTATCGTATCGAGCCGGGGATTTCGCTTGGTGGTCGTTAATGCATACCAGTTCTTGACAGGTGGGGTTTGGCGGACTGGTGTCGTGGTTTTCTAAAATGGGTTCGTTTATCCTGATGTTACGTCGGGTTAATGTTTCTTTCTCTTCGGCTTTCTCTCACCTATTCTTACTTATATGGTTTATCATATATCTATGAGAAGGGGCTCTTTTTCAATTGAGAAAGTAGATTCAGAGGTGTCTCTGATGTTCTACTGGAAAAATATCATTATGTTTCTATATACTTTGCGATCAATGTAGGATCGATTTGCAATGCAAAAACAACAGCATAAAAAGACAGAAAAGAAAGAGAGAAATCGAAAGATAACGCCAAGGTCATGAACGCCGCTAATCCAAAACCAGGAAAGGTGGGTAGGTCATGTCATTAAAAATGTCAAGTCAGGAAAAGAAACGTAGAAACACAAGGGTAATAAAACAGAACAAGAAGAGGTACGCCAGCGTATGCCAAGAGGCGTAGTGTATTAAAGAGGAGCAGAATATCGACAAGAAGATAAAAGGCCGTTGTGATAAGGTGTGAGAATACAAACTTTGGCTAAGGAACCTCAGAAGGGGCCAGTCGTTGGTTCCTGGGGAGTTTGCGTTGGTAGGAGAGAGGTTAAGCACTGCCTCTGAGGATATCCTGTATCTTCTTGACTTGGTTTTCCGTCAACGGTGGGATTTTGACCTTTAATGTCACGAACATGTCGCCTTTTGCGCCTGTCTTGCTGTTGGGCATTCCTTCGCCCTTCTTGATGACGACCTGTCCAGGCTGAATGCCCTTGTTGACTTTGACCGGGATTTTTCTTCCATCAAGATGTTCGATTGTTCGGTTGATACCGCCCAAGGCCTCATCCAACGAAACGTCAAGGTCGTATTTGAGGTTATCTCCATCTCTGGTGAACCTTGGATGTTTTGCCTCTTGAATTACAATTTCGACGGTCTGTTTGGTTCCGTCTGCAGTCAAAAGGACGTGGTTGTGCTTGAGTTTGGTTCCAGCTTTGTACCCCGGTTTTATTACGTTCTGGAGTATCAGTGGCTCTGCACCGTTTGGCTGTGAGAATTTCAGCTTTTTTGTCGTCCCTTTGTATAGATCTTCTAAGGTGCATGTGAGATTGTGGGTGAAGACTGTGGGAGCTGAAGAGTGTGTAGGCATTGTGTGACTTCGAGGGATTCCACCAAAGCCGCCAGGCATGCCACCCATTCCGGCAAACCCGTCGTCGTCCATGCCGCCCATGTGCATATCGGTTTCAAAACCGCGGGATTGGCTGAAAGGACTGCCGCCCCCGAAGAATTGTGAGAAGATCTCTTCTGCCGATGAAGGGTTGAATGAGAAGCCCCCTCTACCACCGTGCGGCCCACCGCCACCTTGAGGAAAGCTGAAGGATTCGAACGGCATGCCGTTGAATCCACCCATACCGGGCATCCCGCCCGGCATTCCTCCTGGCATGCCACCAGGCATACCCCCGGGGCCTGGAGGTGGCGGCATACCGCCTTTAAGCCCTTCCTCGCCGACCTGGTCGAAAATGGTTCGCTTCTGAGGGTCTGAAAGGACCTCATAAGCTTCACCGATTTCCTTGAACTTCTTTTCGGAGCCTTCTTTGTTATCGCGATTTCGGTCCGGATGCCTATGAAACAATTATGTTAGCGATTGGGTGTATATGCCAAACCGATTGGGGTATTCAGAGGGAGCTTACCATTTCAAAGCAAGTTTCTTGTACGCCTTCTTTATATCTTCTTCAGTCGCATTCCTAGGAACCCCTAGGATGCTGTAGTAGTCTTTCCCCATCGTGGTTTCAGAGGGTGGTTAATAGAGGTGCAGAGGGGTAGGCAAATAGCACGAGCTAGTGGAGGATGATAATATTGTTCGCAGGGAACCCAGCTGGCTTGTTTGAAAGCGGGTTGATTCGGATATGATCGATCTTTAGTTCTAAGTACTTGGTGTACTTGCGGATCTGTCTGTTCGCATGTGCCTGCTGCTGTTCAGATGAACCTCTGGTGAAGCCGACGATAGTAGTTATGGTCGTGATTGTTGTGAAAGTAGGGGAGAGTAAGTTAAATGAGAGAGAGGAGGAGGAGAACGAGCAGTTATTAAAGGCGCGAAGGCTGAAGGGCGGATCAGGCTAACATAGCGCGCTCACAGGAGCGTCGATGACGGTGGAAGCTTCGGGAACCTTCGATGGCGACGACCACATGGTCAACACATCTCTGACGTCAGGTATATATAGCCTCGCTATAGCCGGTCCAGAAACCCGGCCGGAGCACCCTTCAGAGGGCAAATCTAGCGTGGAAAAAATGGGAGGTAGTCTGGGGGGACTGGAATGTCGTCGTTTTGTCGTTTTAGTTGATCGGGTTCGATCTTTTGGATGCAAGGCGACTGGAGGAGAGCTGCGTCCCCGCAATCTTCGCATATGCAAGTCGGACCGCACAGGGCCAGGGGGTCCTTCGACAGCAATTCAACAGCGGTATCGTCGCCAATTTCTTGATAGGCAATTGAACCTACATTACGCCACCAGGAACATGCGGGATATCGAATGTAGGATATTGTTGGAAGTATCCTCGGTTCGGCATGGAGCCTGCGGTCTTTTCCTTAGCCCCGTAGCTTAGCAAAATGGGGTTTGCTTCCTGAACCTGCCAGGGTTCGATGCCTGCAAGCGGCTTCCTGGCTCTGCCATTTATTCCGTGCTCTGTTTCCAAACTCTCGAACTGGGACCCTAGGATTGATCGAGGTATCTTAGACAAATGCATCTTAATCATGACGATTTCGCCGAAGTCGGGCAAAACCCTTGGGAAAATGCAACACAAACAACGCAGTTCGGACACACTTACAGCCTGTAGAGCCGATTTGATATTTCCCCTAAAGGTTTAATTAGGGGTCTTTAAAGTACCGCAATTTGAAGGATAGAAGTGAATGGGCGGTTCGAGGTGTGTCTGTCATTTATTTGATAGGTATCGTTGGAAGCCCCCCGGCCTACTTTTTTTCCCTTATAATTCTTTGGTTCTCGGATTGATTGTGGTATATGGTGGGCCATGACTTATGCTGGATACGAGGTTAGTGTTGGTATATATTATAGTTGGCAGATTCTGCATTGCCTATTTTCCTCGAATACAAAGTAGGTTAGAGGCTATGGCCTGCGTGGATGGAATCCCCATGGACGTTGTGACTACAGCATACTTGTTAGCCAACACATCCTTTTCCAAAATCCAACGTTCTCAGTATACATACACACGCTCTTTCTGCTTTCTGTGGCACGAACTTTCACTACCCTAATACTTTGAGGGTGGCTTGATGTCTGCGAATTCTAATGGCTCTAAGCGATTCAAACACCGTTCGCCTGGTGCAGTATTGGCTACGCGTCTTAAGGGTTAATTTCCTAGTTAGGCTCAAGCCAATGAATCTAAGCACTCGCTCGTGCGCGAGGGAAAACTCCATCTTCTTTGAATTTCCCTGTTCATGGCATCATATATGCATATGTTCGGATAGTGCTTCTCCCGCCCTAGCGACCGTAATATACCTTGAAATTGTCACGGAATCTCAGATATATGTCACACACCGCCGAGCGCTCTTGCGCTGCTTCCTTCCCTCATTGCCAAATCAAGCCATAGGATCAATCATCACGATGCTTCCCTCACCTCGTAGGCTGAACTATATAAAGCCCTCTCCTCCCTCTGTCTATTCTCATTCTTCTTTTCTTCTGTCCACACACACAATTCAAATCTTGAAAGCATCTGTCCGTTCACACGTGTTCTCAGTTCCCATCAATTAATTCTTCATATCCTATCTCCTGTCTCTATTTCGACATCAGCTTTTTGATCCATCCTGGTCTTCTGCCATCTTCCTCTTGTTAGTATATCAGCTTTCCATCTATTTAACGTTCAAATATCGACTTCTCTTCCATCCATCCTTCTCTCCTCATCTATCCAGCTCAGCTGAGACAGCAGGTATGCCATCCAAAGCTTCCACACCCTCTGCCTCAGGCAGCGCCAGAGCACCGGCTGCCCGTTCAAGAGATCCAAACCCCGAATCGAGCCAAATCAGCAGGGCTCCAAACCCAACTGCTCCGACTAATGGACCCAACGCTAGGGATAGAGGCTCCGTTGCCTCTTCCCGTCCGAACAGCGAGAGGGTTCGAAACACAAATACCCCCAATGGTCGAGGTAGCCGTGGGGATAGCGCCTCTCTTGCTTCTCGCCGGTCAGCCGGCACAAGAGAACGTCGTGATCCCAATGCCTCAAACGGGACAAACGACAATGGTTGGGGCCTTGGTGATGCTGCCAGCGGTGGTGGCGGAGACAATGGATGGGGTGGCGCTGATAATATAGCGACCCCAGCAAGCGATGGGTGGGGTGGCGACGCCAACGCTGGTGGGAGTGTCGCGGGGAGCAACAGCCAACGAAGCAACAGGGGGAACACCGCTCTCTCCACCACCAAGAACAGCGATCGTCGGAATACTGAAAACATTCATAATTCCCGTGGCTCTGCTCTTGGCAGAGCGAGCCAAACTGCTGAAGACACTCGCTCCCGCTCCTCTTCCACTCTCCTTCCTGCACCCTCCCACAACCACCGTCCATCATCATCACCACCATCCCCGCTCCCATCATCCTCACCGCCCCATCGCCAAGCCCAAGAAGAAGACGAAGAAGACGACGACGACGACGACGACGACGACGACGACGACGACGACATGAGTCGTCATAGCAAGACAACCTCCACCACAACCACAACCAGCACCACCAGCAGCCATTCCAGCTCAAGCTGGAGAAGCCGTGATGGCCAATCAAGCCATCAACGGAGCGTGTGGGTCTCCACCCACCGCTCCACCCAGGAGACCCGGTCCGGTGGGTCTGGCCACCATGGCCACCGTCACCACCACCATCATCATCAATCTCACCACCATCATCATCACCCCCGCCGTTGCACTTGCGACGGTTGTGAAGGCAGTGATGATGATGGCGATGAGAGCGATGATGATGACGGCGGTGATGGATGCGGCCGACAAGGGGTCCGCCGCATCACCCACCGGACCCGGCACGTGGTGATCCGGGTCACCCACCGCTCTGGCGGGGGTGGCCCGGACACCAGCGACACCGACAGTGACAGCGAATAGTTTTTTTTTTTTTTTTTTTTTTTTTTTTTCAATTCTTCTTCTTCTCCTCCTACTCCTCCTCATCACCGCCGCCGCCATCATCACGATCACCATAATCACCACCCTCTTCTCCCTCTTCCTCTTTTTCTTTTTTTTTTCTTTTCTTTTCTTTTTTTTTTTTTTTAAAAGCCTTTCAAACACGTGGAGAGGCAATACAATCAATATTTTTTTCCCCCTTTCTCACATATAAATTGTGCCAGTATAGCCTCGTACTAAATTCTGTAGCAATATGTGTGACTATAGATTTTAAACCTCTAACATGATTAGTGCAGA
The DNA here is from genome assembly GCA_036872735.1 of Orbilia javanica. Classification (NCBI taxonomy): domain Eukaryota; kingdom Fungi; phylum Ascomycota; class Orbiliomycetes; order Orbiliales; family Orbiliaceae; genus Orbilia; species Orbilia javanica. The sequence goes on from JAVHNR010000008.1 coordinate 1,750,330, forward strand.
ATCGATTGCTAACGACTTACAAAATAACAGATTCAAACAAGTTTTAGTGAAAATTAGAAGGTAAGTTGTCAATTAGCTAATATTTCAACATTATAGTTCTAACTTCCATTTATATTAGAATTCTAACTACTAGAAATGTGTGGAGTAGTTCCATAGGTAAGGCCAATACCCCCAATTCTTTCGCGAGCAGTTAAATGTCGAAACCACTCTTATCTCATACTTCCAACTATTTAGGTCATTCTCGCTGAAGCCGTAGGGTTGTTCAGTCCCAGCCTTCAGCAGCGTCTCAACAGCCCGCCTGTCCTTAACATCCCATGCTTTCTGTATTTCCTCCTTTGCGATGGTTTCATACCCATCTAATAGGTCCCTTAGTACCTGCAGGCACTTGACACTCCCTCCTTGAGCTGTTTTATATACTAGAGCGTGTTCGTCCCCTCCCTTGAAGACCACCCCGTTCTCCATAACCCATTTGAGATGCTCTGTTCTCCCCTTTCTTCCAGCATCAATGGCCGCTTTCACGACCTTACCGCCGACCCAACCATCTTCGTCGCTATCAATAGGTAGTCCTTTCTTGAAATACATCTTGACCATATCTAGCCCTGCATATCTCATAGCCCATTTGAAAGATAGTAGCATTTCATCCTTTCCCCCTATGCTTTCGATGTCCAATAACCAAGATACTAGCTCCACGTTGCCGCTTTGTGTAGCTAGGCATAAGGGCCTCCCATTTCTTAGAGATTTGGTCTTCTCTCCAGGCTCCGGCTCAAACTCCTCCTCTTCAACAATCCACTTTGCAACCTCCAAATTCCCATGTGTACAAGCCGCAAGGAATATAAACTTCGCCTCCTGTGAAACATCCTCGAACACCATCCACCCATCTCCTACCAACCATTTCAAAAGCTCGACTTGTCCAAAACTAGTCGCCCATCTCGGAGCATCCGTGAACGCGACGTATTTCTCTTCCCTATCCCCCTTCTCTTCCACCAAATGCTTCATGACGCCGATTCTGCCGAATAAAGCGGTGTACCGTATGAATTCCTGTCGGAGCGAACCTCTCGGCTTACAGATTGTGCTATGATCATACGTCCATATCGCCATTTCCTCCGTTCCATACCTTGCTGCAATGATGGGTATGGTCCCGAATACCACACTTTCATAATCAAGATTAACTGAAATCCCACTCGCCTCACCTTTTTCATAAACCCTTTTCAGATTCTCAAAGTCGTGGGTATATGCATAAATCAAGCATAAATACCAATGCAACCACTTCTCTTGCTCATCATCAGTGCTCTTTATCTCCTTTTTTATCTTTTCGTGTTTATTATTAATACTAGCGTAGGCGCCACCTTTCCTCCAGTTGAAGATAGCAACACCACCACATTCTAGTATTGCGGTCCAACAAAGTGCCTGTCTGATCCCATCGACGGGGAGCGACGGTTCGTAATCGTGGATTTTGGTGGTTAGGCTTCGGATCTTGGAAACAAGGAGGGGTGAACGGGTGGCGGTATCGACGACTCGACGGGTTAGAGCGGTATATGCTAGGTCCGGGGTGATGTCTAGATATCCTGTATCTAGATGGGAATCACGATCCGTGTCGAGGACTGAATCTAGGACAATAATATCGAATATCTCTAGCGATTTGTTCGGCTATAATTAGCGACTTTGTGGTAATTTTTGTGTTGTTCGGGGGGTTTGCCAGGCTTACTATTGACCAGACGGAGCTCAAGAGCAGCATAGAAGCCCGTTGAAAGGATGACCTGGTCGAGGATACTCCGTAAGATCTCGACAGGGAGGTTGGAGATCGTGATTGGAGCGTCCGTAAGTCTGAGGGATTCTAGTTCTTCCATCTGTCCCTCTATCCTCTGCCCCTCGCTTTCGATTCTACTTTCTAGTTAACTGGGCCTTGTATGTTGCGATTTAACTGGGGGGTTGTTAATAATGTCGTAGTAGGTTTAAACGGTTCATGTTTGCTCATGCCCGTATTTATAGATGTTTGTGGGTAGGATTCAGGCACGATGGGCCATACGAGCTTGAATCCAAGGCCACCAGGGCTGCGTTTGCGGTGGTCGTCATCGTTTGGTTTTTGGTGAGCCTGGTGGTACCTGTGCTGGAAGATATAACCACTTTGAGCGACTACGGAGGCGATTCGATTCGTTCCACGGTTAAAGAGGCCGTTTAATACATATCTATTTTCACTGCGATTGTTTCCCTCGATCTCGTGCCTTTGAGCTTAGGATCTTGCATTGCAGTTGGTCTGCAGACGAGACGTCTAAAGGATCCAGAACTTGCCGTATTCACAACGCGTCGCTGGAGATGGCAAATAGGGTGCGCAAACAAGGGCTATGTGCTTGTATACATACCCCACGGAATCGCAATATGAGCCCCATGCCAGATTCTATACAGGGATGACCTCGACCTTGTATGTACAGTCCCAGACATGACATCCCTTCTTCCTCTTTTTTTTTTTTTTTGTTTCGTTTCGTTTTCCACTAAACTGGAATCTGCAGTCAACCACAAAAGAACTATATATCTCCGCTGTTAATCCAACACAGTTGCCTCTAAAAGAATACCACACTCCTAGCTAAACATAATTTTCTAGGTTGTTCCCGTTTTCGTTTCGTTCCGTCTCCTTCGTTGATTACCTTAATATTTCTACGCTCATCGGTCTGGTCCGGATGGCCTGATTACTTGTTATTAGGTAATTTACTCAGCTATCTAACTAGTTCTAACTTAGATTAGAGTGCTCTTTGTGGAACCCATCTGCAACGCTAATTGCCACTTGGCAATTAGGTTACCCGAAATCCCTCCAGGATTTCGGCTACATATGGAATATAACTAAAGAGTGAATTGACTGGTATTAAGGATGATGATAAAACTAAACTAAAAGAAGAGCACAATTAAACTAACTATTCTAGCTATAGGAGAGGAACAGAGATACAGGCTGTTTTCGGAGGCTGGGGATCCGTGAAAATCCAGAGTCTTGGCATCAACACTACACCATCACTCATATGTACGGGCACTTAGCTCAGGACCCTTCTTCTCCTCCCAAGCCACAAGACCGAAGAGTTAAAAAGGATGCGAAGGACCGAGAACCGAACACCATACAAATCACAAGTATGATTTTTTTTTTTCTGAGCTTATTCTAAATCTAGAAAAACAACAAAGAATCATTCCGTATATTGGTTGGAATATTTACATGGATTGTTTCGATGTATAAGAAATCGTTTGCTCGAAGTTACGATAAAGAGCATGGGGAACGGTTTAAAAAAAAAAAATAAGAAAGCAAATATTAAAGTATCAACTAGAGAAAAGTGCACGGATCGCGTAGTCTTTCATTTTTTTGACTATCGACGGTATATTCTAACTAAAGATAGCTACCAAACCAACAGAGGCTGATGAATTAACAAAAAGTGGACATATATTCTGTAAAATCCGTCACGAGTCTATCTCGTATTATTCCGGATATGGTGTGGTGATAATGCTACCATCCCAAGAGTTCATTCCTGACCGTCTGTGGGTAAAACTTCTGGGTCCGGCAGTTTCAAAAGTTTAAAGTTTATTTAGCGAGGCTTTTTTTTTACTCGAGACGAAATGAAGAACACCACTTTAAATGCACACACCCCTCGAAAGGGGACTTTGAGTAACGGATTCCGGCGGACGCGGGAACTCTTTTTGGACGGGTATGCGGTTAGGGAAAGTATATTTGTGGGGATTTTGAGTTCATCTATATCTACGCAGGGTATACTAGTATAGTTGATTACCACTTGCAACACTGCAACGCTCCCGCAGGATTACGGGCGAGGGTCTGTGATTCGACCTCGGTGAAGAAGAAAAAAGTTTATTTTGTCGCACTATATCAGGATGTGATAAGCGTGACCTGGAAACTACGATGTGCCATCATATGTAAGGCAACGCCGTCCGGGTACGAGACAAATAAGCATGTATAATTCGGATATTATAGAAGTATAACACGATCTGCTATTTCCTCGTTAAAGGAAGTTTCGTTTATATTTACAGGACGGTTTTGGAAGGGGTGCAGAAAAGTCCACAAGGGTTCCTTGGGAACGAGTAGCGTGGGATTTTTATCGCTGGTTAGCTACTACTCAGGTAGTGGGGACCGATGTGGGTCCCTTTTCCCACCTGCTTAACCCCCAAAGACCCATGACGGCGATCGAACCGAGTTGATTGGATACCCGGGTGAAAATCAAAAAAGGAAAACTGGTGAGCTGGGCCGTTGGTCACTGCGCGTCGTATGCATTGGTTGGATTTTTTTCCAAGTTAGTTGATCGAAGAAACCGGCTTTCACTTTTTTGTGTAAGCCTACCTTCCACTGGCGGGTTATTATCATTATCATCATATTATTATTATTATTCATATTTTTCTTTGCCGGGCCTCATGGCTTATCCATGGGGCCTTGTGGTTCACGGTTGGGTATATGAGGATTGGGTTTACATATGAATCCCTAATGGCTGGAGGTCTATATAAACCTGGCCCTTTGGACAGATACTTCGTGAGAAAAGGGCAGAGATCTACGAAGCGAGACCTCCATTCTCCTCAATTTTATACTCAAGTATCTTTATTACCTAGATAGTAGATATCGAGTAGATATCATATCCAATCCCGCCAAAATGAAATCTACTCTCCTCCTCCCCACTCTCCTCCTCCTCTTAACCTCCTTCGCAACTGCGCAAGAAGACCCCGAAGAAGAAACCTTCTCGGAACGTTGCGAGGGCCTCGTTTCAACCTTCAGCGCCGCTGACACGGATATCCTCCTCGCGAGCTATGTAACCGAAGGCACAACCATGGACTTCCCTCACTCCGTTGGAACTGGCTGCGCGCTGTCTTCCACATCCTTGGCAGATATGTGTCGTCTTAGGCTTAATGTTACTACTAGCACTACTTCTAGTGTTATCGTTGAGGTGTTCATGCCTACGGATTGGAGTTCTAAGGGGGAGAGGTTTTTGATGACGGGGAATGGAGGGTTAGGAGGATGTAAGTTTCGATATATTTATTTATTGTAGTGATTGAGGACCCCCCCGCTAATTTAGTTTTTTTATATAAGGTATTCAATACCCTGACATGACCTATGGCACCAAACTCGGCTTCGCCGTCGTCGGACACGATAACGGCCACGCAGGTCTAAGCGGTCTCCCCTTCCTCAACCGTCCAGAAGTAATCACGGACTACTCCTGGCGAGCCCTCCGCGTCGCCGGCCAAATCGGAAAAAGCGTAGTAAACCACTTCTACCCCTCCACGATAAGCAAGTCCTACTACATGGGATGCTCTGGCGGTGGCCGTTCAGGCTTAAAAGCTGCCCAGGAGTTCCCGGAAGAATACGATGGTATAGTCTCTGCCGCCCCTGCTATAAATTGGCATAGGGTTATGTCAGTTGCTGTACAGATCTTCAAGGCTACTGGTACGCCCGGGTCCCCTACGCATTTGAACCTGGCTCAGTGGAATAAAGTACATCAGATGGTTCTTGACCAGTGTGATGGTATCGACGGCGTGCTGGATAATGTGGTTGAGGATGCTATGAAATGCCAACCCAGACCTGAGGCGCTGCTTTGTGGACCCGGTCAGACTTGGGCTACGGATCAGTGTCTTACTGCCGCGCAGGTTGCGACGGTTAGGACGGTTTATTCACCGGTTTATGGAAATAACGGGAGGCTTGTTAGTCCCAGGTTGAACCCGCTTACGCAGGAGTTTGTGGGGTATCCCTTCATGTATGGTGGTGTTCCGAGCTCCATCACTGAGGAGTGGTATAAGTAAGTCGCAATGCATAGCACCCGCCTTCGTATAGTCTCGTGTGACCTATACCACGAGACTAGTGTAACCCGTAAATATGGAACTCCAGATCTAACATCCGCATTCAAAACCACAGATACGCCCTATACAGCGATCCAAACTGGACCATCGCCAACGACTTCACCCTCGACACCTACGACGACGACTTCCAAACCAACCCTGCAGATGTAAGCACCAGCAAAACCGACCTCACCGACGCCAAAAACAATAACACCAAAATCCTGATGTACCACGGTCTAACCGACTGTCTCATCTCCTCCGAAAACAGTTATCTCTACTATGAAAGTGTATCAAGGGATATGGGTCTGCCTTCTTCCCAGCTCGATCCCTTTTTTAGATTCTTCCCAATCGCTGGTATGGATCATTGCTACTCCGGTCAGGGCGCTTGGTTTATGGGTGGATCTGTGCAGTACGGGCCTGCCGGCGCTTTGGACGTTGATCCATCGGATAGCGTTTTGATGACCATGGTTAAGTGGGTGGAGCAAGGGATTGCGCCTGAGACTTTAACGGGTAGGAAGTTGGTTAATGGTGTCGTTACTGGTGAGAAGGCGCATTGCAAGCACCCATTGAAGACGACGTATAAGGGCACTGGTGATCATAACCTTGCCTCGAGCTGGGAATGTAGGGCTGCTTAACCTATTCCCACTCATCTCATAAACGAATAATAGCTATAATGTAATAAATATAACAAGCAAATGAAATTTCAGAGCCTTCTTTTACCAACTTTTTCGATTGAATCTGGGTATTAGAAATTATGGGTAGTGCTGATGCAAAACAACCTTCAAACTAGCCTTTTATTTTATTCTGTTCTTAATCATGCGTCATGATATCCTCGTAGCCCGCTTTAACACCCTTCTTCCTCTGTCTCTCCTCAAACCTCTCCCTAGCAGCCACAATCCTCTCAACAATAGTTCCCGCATTCACACTCGAGAACTCATGCTCGTCTACTTCAAAAAATATCCCCATCTCCTTCGCATCAGCATATGGATCACCTTCCGATGGCATAAATGCCGTAGGACCGTGATAAACGCCCTGAACCTCCGTATTAATACTCTCGCCGATAGTTTTCAAAAACTCTCTGGAGGGTGAAAACGGAGCATCGAGGATGATGGCATTGATGTACCGACATTGCAGCACACATAGTGAACGTTCTAGAGAGTTCATTATTGGGTAGTTTAACCCTTTCTTCTGGTTGATGGTATAGTCGTCGTGAATGCCCGCGATGACGTATGGTGGCGGCTTTGAGGGGTACTTCTTCTTCTCTGCTTCGACTACTAGTCTCAAAAACTCGATTTGACCGGAAGAAAACAAATCGAATCCTCCGTCGACATAGATTACCCTTTGTTCTTCATCCGGGTCGATACCAGCGATTACTTCCCTAATTCCAGAAGGCGTCGTCGTCGATGGTTCGTACGTCCAGACAACGCTGCCAGGTGCCAGTCCAGTAGAATCCGTAGCGTACATTTCAAACCGCTGCATAGTTTCCGGATCACTTTCTATCAACGAAGTGATGTTTTTGATGTAATGCTGTTTGGTGCATAGCAACATTCGTCCCACTAGATCGGTTGTAGAGATCCCAGGGGTTCGTTTGACGATTTTAAACCGGTCTTCGGCTTTGACGAGACGGTAGCAGTCGTTCCCATCGGCGTCGGTGGTGACATCGTCACCGTGAACGACGAATTGGCAGCCGAAGTGGTTTAACCAGGGGATTTGGGTGACGTATGGGGCGTAGGGAACCGATAGGTCGGACCATTTGCAAGCGTCCACGGCAGAAACTCTGGACTTGCAGGGAGTATTATTAGTAGCCGAAGACTTTTTTTTTCGGGTAATAACGACTCTTCGTTTTTAAATTTTTAAATTTTTAATTCTTTCTTTGAAAAGATCGTTTTTGTGTTTGGTAGTGTTTTTTAGTTTTAAGAGTACCGTTCTTTTAGGTTCATGACCGTTGGACCTTTGTTTGCTGTGATCTCCTCGTCGGAGTGGATTCCGACGACCAGATGCTTCCCGAGCTGTTTTGCTTGTAGCATGGCGCCGGCGTGGCCTGTTCATACGATTTTCGTCCGAGGCATTAGCTAAGCTCCAAACCCCTCCACATGGCAGCTACCCATCCAGAGAGCTATACGAAGACCCAAACTGACCGTGATGGCTAAAGTCGAAACATCCATCGACCCAGATTCGGTCATCGGATACGGGGACCGGAGTGGTATCAGGTAGGTCGGACATGACTGTCAATTGCGATGTTTAATGGCGGGGGAGGGAGGTTGTAATAGCGGTGGGGGTTTTCAGGAACAGGATGCTTTGGGAGCTTTGGACCAGAGGTCTGTCTCAATTGGAGCTACGAATTCGAAACGGTTGGGGATGCTTAGCCGACCGGGTCTGGGCTCCCGATCCCTGTTGCTGGGTTTCCTAATGTGGTGGCGGGAAAATACCACACGACAACGCGAGGACATATGTATAGATAACATGCAAGACCCTGGGGGTTACTACGAGACTAGGGCTTGTTATATCGGCCTGAATACCCTGTATTGAAGAAATAAAGTCAGAGACGAGAGAAAGAAAAGACAAGATTTTATATCAAAGAGTGGAGAGGAAAAAAAAAAAGAACCAAGGGATGTAAGGAGGGTTCGAACTACCAGCACAGCCTGGAGACAACTACGAAGATCCCGCCTTATATAGATATACATGGACAAGAAAGCTGAACCGAAGCGCGCTAGCAGTGAGCCACTAGGTCATCTCTTGGTTATCAGTTACCCGAATTGTTGGTGTCTATAACCCCCAAGGATACACTGGGACGTTCGCGCACACCTGGCTGATTGGCTGATTAGTCTTGCAGACCTTAGAAAGGACTATTTTATATGCCTGGGGTTTTATGGCCAAGGCAGTTACGCGCTTCACCTACTATAATACCCACTCGCTTTGACTGGTTTTCCTTCTGAATACGTATACTGCTAAATGAGATTAACTAGGTAGTATTTAATTTAAAGGGCTACTCGCGTCCGCCAGCTACTAACCTGCAAGTTTACCTATGGCCCGCGGCACCTGTACAGTTGTGAGAGTATCATTCAGCTACCTAGAATTTACCCCTAAGACTACCTATTTTTAAATTCACTGGTCGGTTTCTGGTAAGAAATGGAGCAAACTAGGATGCTATACTAGGATCCTGTACCTGGCCCGTATCAAGTACACTAGCGGGCTGTTCAGGATAATTGAGTATTTTGATGGTTAAAACATGTAATCGGAAAAATAGTTTTTTTAAGGAAAGGTTGCTTGGTAGTCGTTGGTGCTTTCGGAGCAATTTCTATGGTCTTGTTACACAAGTAGTATCCGGGCCTAGGCTCCGAGACTAAACCGGGTCAAAGTGTACGTGAACGAACCAAGCATTAAAAAGCGCACCCAGTGTCTATCCATTCGCTTTCAGGTATGTACTATTAATTACGGCCGAGTAGTAGTAAAAAAAAAAAGGCAACCGAATCCAGCCAGCCCGGTCAGGTCAGAGCGGCGGCATGACAGGGGTCTATCAAATGTTGCCTGAACTCCAGAAACGGTGCAACCGAACATCCAACAAAACCAGCCAATCAATTAAATTAAGCGGGTCAATCGAGCAGGAAAAGCTACCACCCAAAAAAATATTAATCGATAATATTAATCGAAGTTCTTGGTCTTGGTCTTACGAGGGGAAGCTTATCGGGTGTATCCATTGATCAAATACCAAGCGAGAGAAATCCGGGTTCCTACATACATTACATTCTAGCTCTTTTCCCCCGAGGCTCTTTTTTTACTCGAACAATGCGATGAATTAGGACCCTCGATCGATTCTTTGGAGATATTAATATACTCAGATTACTACTTACCTATTATATAATTATTTATTAACTAGTAAAGATACCTAGGCACCTAGGTATTTATATTAAACTCTCATCGCCATTATGGCCACAGCAGGTCCCTCCCGAGTAGCATACGCCCGCGTCCGATTCCCCGCCCCAGTAATCACTCCCACCCCCACAACCACCCACGATGAAGACCTCCTCGTCGCCCTGGCCCTCCAACTGGAAGAACTCGACATCGAATCCCAAAATCGTAAGGGTAAAGAAAGAGCAGGTAAACTAGCCGACCGTCATGTAGCCCTTCAAGAGTACAGGGACATCCTCCTATCCATGTCACAAGTCCACGCCGACCACCGAATGGCACAAAGCATCTCGGAGGCTACCACTCGCGATGCCGCTGTTCTCGACGAGTTCGTGGCTGCCGAAGCTACCGCCGTTAGTGATCGACAGCAGGCGTTACGGTTGTCGGTGGCTCTTAATTCAGCTGCTGCTGCTGAGCCTGCGACACAAAGGACTATTCCTCAATCTAGCCAGCAGCTGGTGAGAACTGGCTATTACTCCCGCCCGACTGTTTCTCTACCGGCGACTACAACGAGACCTTACCAAGGTCTAAGCGTTCGGGGTGGCACTGATTACAGCGACGTGGAATCGGTAGCTGGATCTACGGAGTATGACTATCAATCTACTTACTCGGGTTACAACCGCTACGACGATGACCTCGCAAGTAATGTAGGATCGGCCACAACCTCCAATCGTTCATATATGCATCCAAATAATTCCATCAGCTCAATAATACACACCACCCCGAAGGCAACAATCGGGTGCAGCATCTGTCACGAAATTGTCCTACAAGAGCAATCCGCCAAATGTCCATGCAATCACATCTACTGCCGAAGCTGTCTACGAAACTACGTTTTCAAAGCTATGAAAGACGAATCGCTCTACCCCCTCAAATGCTGCAAACTCGAGGTTCCGGTGACCACCATATTCAAAATTTTAACTAAATCGGAATACGAAAGATACCAGGCAAAGGCGACAGAATATTCTACTTCCAATAGGTTATACTGCCCTAAAAAAGGTTGCTTGCAATTTATTCCGCCCGATTCGGTCGTTAGGGCAGAAGGTTATAGTTATGGGATATGTAAACGCTGTGATGCGGTGGTTTGTGGAGATTGTAGGGAACTTTGGCACCAGGGCCCTTGCAAAGTGGATCATGAGCTTCAAGCTGTGATAAATACTGCAAAGAAACAGGGCTGGAGACAGTGTTCTAAATGTAACAGAATGATAGAGCTAAGGAGTGGATGTCATCATATGACGTAAGTCAATATCCACCGTTTCCCGTCCGATTACACGCTAACATATTACTTGAATAAAAAAAGCTGCTACTGCAAAGCCGAATTCTGCTACGTATGTGGCGTCCAGTGGAAAAAATGTCAATGCCCAACTTTCGAAGAACAAAGATTATACGACGACGCAGCAGCTCGCGTAGACCAAGCCGCACCTCGAGCGCTAGCACCGGGATTTAGAATGAATATGATCAACCAGGTCCAACAGCAGATTGCTAATCACCGCAATTGTAGACACCCTAGAGGGTTTATAAAGGAGATGGAGGGGAAGGTGGACGGCTATCGGTGTGAGACTTGTGATGTTCGGCATTGGAGGTATATCTTGGTTTGTAGGGATTGTGGGATTGAGATTTGTGAGGAGTGTAGAAGGTTTAGAGCGTGATATCATGTATTTTTTTATTTTTTATTTTTTTGTGATATATATCAAGTACTGACCTCACTTTATGATTTGGCTTACAGCGTGTTTTGAATTACTTTGAAGTATTGTACTTTTACGGCAGTCTCACAAGCAAATTTTACGAATGGAAAGAAGAAATTTTTTGAAGGTCTCATTAATATATTAAACACTTTCTAAAAAAAACTACTCAACATACAGGCATCAGGCATCAATCTTCAAAGCATATCTTCTACATAAAAAAAAACTTTCCCAGGACTATCCAAAAAAATCAATCACTTAAAGAGTGGTACCAGGAACGGTTCCAGCTGGAACAGTACCAACTGGAACGGTACCGGCAGGAAGTTGTGGAAGAGCAGCAACAGGAGCAGTGGCAACAGGGGCGACCGGAACGACACCAGCAGGGACATTAGCAACAGGAGTAGTTGGGACAGTTCCTGCAGCGGCGATAGTTGGCATCTGGCCATTGAACAATTGACCCCAGTATTGGTCAAGCTGGGCGGCAATGGCCTGGTTGAATGGCTGACCGTTCTGGCCACCGACCTGGAGTTCAAGAGCCCTGAGAGAGTCAAAGATGGAGTCCGGAACGGTCTGGACGAACTGGATGAGCTGTGGTGGGGCTTGGCCCTGGGTCATGTCCTGGATGGTCAAGGCCTTGAGCTCAGCGCCGGTGGCTGGGAGAGGGGGCATTTGACCCTGTTGGGGGAGCTGGCCGGTGGTTGGGACTTGGCCGGCTGCTGGGAGCTGACCGGTGAGTTGACCGGGCATCTGCTGGACCTGGCGAGCCTTCAAAGAGGCATCTGGTCGGCCGAACTCACGCTTGACCTTTCGGCCGTTGGCGACTGGAGCGAGGTTACCGGCTGGGGCAGTGGCGACAGGGGCAGTACCAATTGGGGCGGTGGCAACTGGCTGGCCGACTTGAGGTGGAGTAACTGGCTGCTGACCAGGTTGACCGGGCTGACCGGGCTGCTGTGGGTTGGTAGGATTGGTTCCGATTGGGGTGCTTGGGTCAACACCGGGGAGACCGTCAGTGACACCGGCGATGTATGGAATCTTGCCGGCCTGGAGGGAGACGATAACGGCATCAAGCTCAGAGAGTGGCAGGTTAGAGATTTTATCGAAGGACTCTTCTGGGAGTTCCCTAATCGTGGCCATGGTCTCCGCTGGGATGTTCTGTGTATCCAAGAAAGAAAGAACCAATTTCTTAGATGAGTAGCCGGGGATGGTAGGGACCCGTCCTGCCTTAAGAGCGCCGACGACTTGTTCCATGTCAGTTGGTGGAAGAGCCATGATATGGGTGATGAGTTCAGGATCGGCAACTTGAACGAATTCGGTGATTCTTGGTGGGGCATCATTTTGGACTAGGTAGTTGGTGACCAAGACCTTGAGTCCCTCGGTGTCTTGACGCTTGTGGAGGTAGGCCACGAGAGGGTCATGGCGGGCCACGAGGATTGCAGACCCAACAGCTCCACCACCGATATTGGCGAGGTCAGCGGTGGTGGCACGGCGGCTGTGGCGGTCGACAGGGGCAGCAGAGGCGACGAAGGCGAGGATGGCGGTAGCGATGACGGCAGAGAACTTCATTTTGAATGATTTGATAAAGAAGGATAGATAGATTTATAAAAAAAAAAAAAGAAAATTGAAGGGAAAGATTAAGAACGTAGAAGAGATACCGTTAAAAAATTAAAAAAAAAAGAAAGATGCCTTGAATCGAAACTGAAAGAGTAGTTCGTGATAGAAAAATGAAAAATAAATGTAATGAGGTTTTTTAATAAAGGACCAGCCTAAATCAACCTACCAGAGGTGATGAAAAGAAGAGAAGAAAAGAGAAATTGTTTTGAATGGTTTTTCGATGCTTGAGTTTGATACTGAAGAGGAAAGGAAAAAAAGTACTCGATCCAGCGGGAACACCGTCTTTATATATTGGAAAATGCATACATTTTTTAGCCACCAAGCTATCTCGATTCCAGATAGGCCAAAAGGGCCTTTCCCAAGAATTCTATTGCCCTTGCCCACTAGCGCGGGGCTCCCACAGCTCAAACCGAACAGTCCTTGCAGAGCTTGCATCGGCAAGCCCTCGAGAAACCGTCGAAAGACGGAGACCAGCTGGGAAAAAGAAACACAACAGCAGAAAGTGTGGCTTTTGCGTTGTGTGTCGTTCCGAAGTAACCTGTTGCGAAACAACAGCCCCCCGTGGCCCGTTTCTAAATGAAGGGCCGCATTGTGAGGCAGGACGAGCCACCCCCCTCCAAGACCGTCCTACCTCCCGGAAGGGACATGGAGGACAGGGTTTTAGCCGAGGAAGCTCGAAGCAGGGCTTGAAACATGATGCAATCAAAATCTGCTTCCCTGCCACAATCTTGGGCGACTAGCGCGGATTGGGACAGCTATGCGATATCGTTTGGCTCGTCTGGGAATGTTAAAGCGGTAGCGTGTATATGGGCTGGTGTGTCATTTCCAGGAGCGTATGGAAATTACCATGCTGCAGCGGAGGGTTTTGGGGTTAACGGCTGGGGTTTTCGTGGTTTTCTATGATGTCAGTTAAGAAAATGGTAGGAAATTTTTCCTAGGGAAGTAATTCCCACGATGAATAAGGCTGGGAAATACTAGGGCTCTCCGATTCACCAGTATATTCGACTGCATTAGAAACTTTTTGCAGCATACAAGTTTAAACGAATCCTGCAACAGAAGAAACTGTTAACTAACTATGCCGTAATAAGCTACGGCCCCGAAGCTGAGGGAACCTAGAAGAAACAAAAATGTTTTTTTCTGAAGCGGCCAAGTGCGGCGTATATTTTTAGCGCTGGACACTATTGTAGAATCGAGTATCTCCACGCATGACCTCCCCTCGCTTTTTTTTTTATTTTGTTTTGTTTGTTGAAAATAACTGTATGTTTGTGTGTATGTGTGTCGTGGCATGAGGTTGAAATGACACGTTCCGATTCTGCGACGGATTTACTGATCGAGGATTCAGAAAAGATTCCCATGGGTTTAAAAAAAAATCGATGTCTAAATATATCGATTGTAGCAATCTAAAACTTGTACCACAAGGTAACCGGATTATGGTCAGATGGTCTATGAACTCGACTTTCTGGACCGATCCGAATTGGTAGGTATGATTAACCAAAAAGCTGGGGAGTCTTAGGCGTGCATATGTTTCTTGGAGACTGGTTTTTCGGAATTGTTATTCCGAGGTCTTGCATAAAAGATTGTCTAGTACCGTACTAGGGCGTATAGCCAAATAAAATATATTCTCGACCAATAACAAAGAAAATAAAACAGAAAACCAAAAAGCAGAAAACACCAAGAAAAGCAAAGCAAAGAAAAGAAGCTCGCTAATAATCCCCAAAAAGTCATAAAATATTTACATCAAGAATGTATCCGAGTCCTTCAAAGGCTGGCATAATACGATCATATGATCATATTCGTGAAAACGTGAATTGAAAGGCGCCTCATCTTGGAGGCGAATAAGTGTGGCAAACCGGAAGATGTGGCTAATATGTGCTCACATCGGGGGAAGCTCCTTGACCCTCTTCAGCTGCGTAGCTACCGTAAGTGTCTTTGTTCTCGTAGCTGCCTTCATCCCCATAGCTACCTTGGCCTTCGTAACTACCTTGGTCTTCGTAACTACCTTGGTCTTCGTAGGTGCCTTCATCTCCATAGCTTCCGGAGCTACCGTAGCTTCCGTAGTCACCGTAGGAATACTCACTAGTGGCGGTAGGGGTGCTTGGCGAGAACTCTTCAGCACTAGTGGTCGTAGGAATGTTCGTCGGCGCAAGTGTACTGGAAGGGATCTCAGAAGATGAGGTTGGAGACGATGTCTCCGATGGAGTGCTTATAGAAGAGGTCGATGTCGATGTGCAGCTCTCTGATGACGACGAAGGGGAGGCTGTAGAAGTGCTGATCACTACTTTTGCACTTATGCTGATAGGTTTTTGCGAGCTAGTACTAGTGGACAAGCCTTCTGTGCAGGAAGTAGTGGTCCTTAGAGCCGTTCGTGTTTTGGTTATGGTCTTTGTAACCGAGGGCCTTTTTGGTGGGACGTAGCCGTCTACAAGTTTTTTTTTTTTGTCAGTCAGCTTGGTAACCATTTTATGATTATTGATCATGAACTTTCTGTTCATATGATCGTTAGAATACTAAAAACTTACCAAGAATAAACAAAGCAACCAAAGAGCAACCTTCTGGAGCCACCGCGTCCCAAAATACATAGATTTGTCCGCTATTCCCACTTTCATCTCTTCGAATGCAAAATTGGCCCAATGCAGTCCCAACGGCAAGTCTTTGGGTACCCCAAACAAGCACGTGTTGGTAGCCATCATAAAACGCAGAAATCGCTGCAACCGCATCTCTAGGTCCCGGGACACTCATCTGCACCGGTACAGATCGGGGACTATATGGCATCGAGATGGCACTTTTATCAATAAGTGCCTTCAAGTATCCACCATTCGATGTGAGCTCGTTGTTCGAGAGGGAAAATGGTAGTGCGTCCCATCCATTTTTGGAGAATGTTAGGTCACCGCCTTCGAAGTGGTTGAAGCGGACGAAGTAGTCTGGGTTTAGCTTGCCGCCTTGCCTGGCGTCTCCGTATGCTCCGATTGAAGGGTTAACAGCTACGGCGAGATAGAACTCGGGGCTGATTTCGGGAGTTGAAGGCTGGGATGGGGTATTTTGGGACTCGAGATTGTAGTTTTTATAGTCACCGAGGTCGTAACTTGTGTCATAGTTGTAACTGGTTGGGGGCGATGGGGGTGAAGTAACTCTTGGGGTTCCAGCCGATGACCGGGCAGCAGTCGTCCTTTCCAACCTTTTTGACGAAATGACTCTATTTGGAGCCTTCGGCGAGGTGCAAGAACTGGAGGCACGAGGGCTGGTTCTGGTGACTGTGCTGGTTCGGATTCTTCGTGTGATGGTGCTAGTCCTCCGGGTTATAGTACTAAAATATGGTTAGCTAAATATCTATAAGTTAAAAATGTTAGACTATCGACGATACTCACCTCGTCACAACATGTGTCCTAGTGATAACAACCTCTTGCGCGAAAAACCGGGTCACCGGTCCCTTAGATTTCACAGAAACAACCGTCTCCGACTTCCCATACCCCGGGATCTGCGCCGCGATCATACAATCCCCAGCCTTTTCACAATATCCTGTATACTCCGCTGTCAAAGATTTAAGCTCTTTCTGGATCTTTCTCTCTTTCTGCCAGGTCTGTATTTCATGCGTGCAGATACCATCGACGCAGCTGACGCTCTTCACGGTTACGGTGACCCCAGAGGTTTTATTATGCAACCAGCGGAAATAAGAATCAACATCACTAATTTGATAAGTATTAACCGTCTCAATTGCATATTGTATATACCTCGGCGCATCATAAACCTGAAAAACCTGTGTCCCAACCGTGTGAACCCCATTTTTCGAGCAGTAATGCGATTTAAACCTATACTTCGGCTTCGCAGTCTCGCAAGCCGCAGGCGGTAAAGTAATAACATCGTCGCCACGGCTAACGAATTGAAGGCCCTGCGGACCAGGTAGCCAGGTCGAATACCAGTTGTAACTCGCGGTGGAGTAGACTTCTTTGCAAGCGCCTGCGGAACATCGTGTGGCTGTTGGGATGTAGGTTGTTACTGGTTGTCCTTGTTTGGTGATTGTGATAGTGGATTTTGTTGGGTTTGGGTAGGGGTGGACGAAACCGAGGGGACGGAATTGGCAGCGGGAAGAGTCTTGGGGTTTGGGACTGGGAGTTGGGTGGTCGGCGTGGGGTAGGGAGAGGGAGGGGACGGCGAGGAGGGAGAGAATGGAGAGCTGTAGCCAGCGACCGGGCGGCGCCATAGTTTCTGTGGGTTAATATCAAATATTCTAAAGTAAAAAAAAAAAAAGTGTAAAATAAGAAGGACAAAAGAGTGTGGTTTTAAAAGAACAAAAGAATAATGAAGGGAAGAAAGAGAAAAAAAAGTTATATAAAAGAATGACTGGAGAAAGGAAGAACTCTGTGAATGAATGACTAGAGTTAAATTGTTTTGAATGATGGTGGATAATAAGAAAGAAGCACCAGAAGAACAGAAAGTATAACGGCATTTTATATAACCAGACCCTAGGAATAAAATAGCATATACTCCTCTGGTACCTGCGTTTTAACAGGTATGCGAAATCGCAGCGCATACCGTCCGATACCATCCCGTTGCAAATTCTGTGTTGCCCATTCCTTCCTATCGATTTCTCGCAGATTCTAACATTCCGCCAAGATTTCGACTGAGTATGGATTAGATCCTGGAGGAGAGTTTGAGGAAAAAGATCGTGGAATGGGATCTAATAGATCGGAGTGCGGCATTCGGAATTTTCAGGGGATAGGAGATCGGTTCTTCCAGAAAATTCGATTACTTCGGTTCAATTACTTCTTGATATAGCTTCGAATCTGACAACATGCAACACGGGGATGTTCAGGAGGGACCGAACACCCAATTGGGGGTCAAACTAGCGACAAAGTGAAGAATGAAGGGAGGTGGGCCATAGATTTCTCAGGATTCCACAAGGCACTCGGGGGTATACCCCGCGTCACAGAAAAACTTAAACGACTATATCCCTGTACCAGTGATAGGGCGCATCCCCCAGGCACTTTCCAACTGTAACCGCTACGTATATACTTGTTTGTTAGGGAATTCTTGGAGTTCAAAAGTTAAATAGGTACTTAATACATATATTTCAACTTACCTTCAAAACCTCTCTCCTTGATAACCTTTAGCATTTCAACCGTTAATCTGCTGACCGATAGTGGATGGATATCGTGAGCAATGGACAAAATACTTGAGGTTTTCGGATCAATCGCCCGGATTGCGTCAGCAGAAATTTTGATAGAGTCTTTAATTTGACCAGAAAGTATGTGAAGATAGTCTTCGGTGTCCAGGTCAAAGTAAATGACGTGGTAGCCGAGGTCTTTCATTGTGGCAAGGCATGAATCGTCGCAGCTGGAGTACGGAGGGCGCATGTATGTAGGAACCTTGCCAAGAATTTTCGAGAATGCATATTCGAGGCGGTAGATTTCTTCACGGCGGCTGGATTCGGAGAGGTTTTCGAGATTGGGATGTGTCCAACTTTTACAACAGGATTATTTTAGGGCTCCTTTTTGAATTGAAGTAAAGACAGAACTTACGTGTGTGCGGCGATTTGGTGGCCTTCGCGATACATCCGGCGGATTAGGGATTTCCATGGGAGGGTTTGATCGTCGATAGGGCCTTTAGCAAGGTTTGAACCGCTTTCAGTATTTCATTAGCATCATATGATAGGCCTAGCCAATCAAAGGAGGGTGGAAGATACGTAATAAAAAAAGTGGCATTGGCCCGAGCGGCCTTGAGAATATCCAAAAGACGCTCGGTATAGTGATAAGGTCCGTCATCGAATGTCAGAGCAATCTGACCGGTTGTGCGACATCCGTAGATTGGCTCTCCATATGGGAGTCTTCCTAGTTTGTATCGCTTCAAATTGATTAATTTTGTGTAATCAAGGTAGCTCAATTCGGTACAGTTCTTTATTGATCTGATGTTAGTTACAATTCAGTCTGAGGCGCTGGAATAGTCCCCATTGGATACATATACCCCGTATTTCGGCTGACAGCCAGCATCTATATTGTACAATCAGCACGTGGACCAGGCCGGGCAATGCGCACATGGACACAGTTTAATATAGAAATTTTATAGAGCAAATCGTGAAAACATGGTACACTTACTGGTAAGGCAGTGGCTTTCGGAGTGCCCACACCAACCGAACTTGCTACAACAAGGGTCGAGAGAATTTGTGGAATTGTTGCAGTGGTATCCATTCTTGAGCCCACAGGTACCGTCCGGGGATATCTAGACCCACCAATAGCACCACAGTTATTAATGGAGCTCTCATACTCAGAAGGGTGTTTAGACTCAACGGTATAAATAGTACCTGTTTAGGCGCCCCAAAGGAGCTGAGCCATAGGATAATGAGGAGAAGTCTTGCAAGGCAGCGCATTGCGTCAGGCATCTTGAAACGGAGTTTTGAAGGTATCAAGAAGAGGGATCGAAATTTAGAGAACAAGTGACAGGGGGTAAGAGTTTACGAGACGGGACTCTCTAGGACGCAACACATCCTCGTGTGTGGTATATTTTGCGTTGCGGCCTGTGTAACTGCCGAAAGCGTGTAACCACGCGATGTCAACATCGACGGTGCCATGGCATGTGGGCCGGGCACCGAGGATCCCAGACCACCATTTGTAAGCCAAGGCGTCAATACAAATCCGAAGCTCTCCGTAGACGCTACATCTTCTCGATTTTCCGTATAGTCTCGTTACTTCAATCCAAAACAGAAGTTATCTCGTTTTAATAGAATTCGTTAGGTTTTAGAATCGAATCGATAGAACGAATATCAACAATGGCCGACGCCGAGAATAAACCAGAATCAACCCCTCTTGCAATCTTCAGACCGAACAATTTGAACAATGACGATGATAGAAGCGACTATGTTCTCCTTGCAGCCTCAGCTGCCTCACCTCCGACCCTTGAAGTCTCCAATCTCCAGCAGCCGATATCAGAATCCTTGTGGTCGCTTATCATCGACCCCGCAAACCCCCCACCCCACCTTAAACTCCCCGCGTCCCAAATCCACATCATCATATCAACCAATTCGGGGCTCAAAACCGCCCAGGAGTACTACGATGGTCTTCTGTCTCCATTACTTAACTACCTAAAAGTCGCACATACCACTCATGTCACGAGTAGCCCTAGTTCGATCTCAGAGTTTACTGCCCAGATTGTCTCCAATGGGCTGGAAAACCTTATTATCCTCCTCAGTGGCGATACTGGAGTGACCGAATACATTAATGCGATTCCAACCACTTCGCAGAAGACTACAGTTTGTGTCCTACCACTAGGCACAGCGAACGCCTTTGCTTCGGCGCATGGGTTGGGGTTGAAGGCCCTCCTTCACGGAAAATCAACTCTCTTCCCGACTTTCACCGCTACATTCTCACCCGGCTCTCGGGAGAACGGAGAGCCGCTTAAAGAATCACTTACCAAGACTTCCTCGGTCCGCGGATGCGTTGTCGCTTCATATGGCTTCCATGCATCTATTGTTGGTGGCTCTGAAACTCCGGAGTATCGAAAGCATGGTATTAGCAAATTCAAGATGGTCGCGGAAGAAGTGATGAAAGGTACTTTCCTGGGCGGGGCGGGTAACGGTTTCCAGCCCTACAATGCGACAGTAAAAGGAGTGGAAGCAGTCAAGGGAGGGACGAAACACTCGTATCTCATGCTGGCTTTGGTCGACAGGATGGAGCCGACATTTGTGATTAGTCCCAAAAGCCGGGATGGGCAGGTTTGGGCATTATATACTGGCGATATCAGTGGAAAGGAACTGATTGATACACTGATTATGGGGGCTTATTCGGGTGGGAAGCATGTGGAGCATGAAATAGTTGGATACGAGGAGAGCAAAGGCTTTAGGATTGAAAATATGGAGGATAAAGAGCCATGGAAGAGATGGGTCTGTATCGACGGAAGATTCTTCGAAGTGCCACAGGAGAATGGATGGGTAGAGGTCAAGGTAGAGGGGGGATTCCAAGTCCTTGCGTAGATACCCAACTATTAAGATACTAAACTAGATCAAATAGCCGGCTTGGACTGTTTTTTTTTTTTTTTTTTTTCCCGAACCGTAGCCAGTGCAGGGCCCAGACTGGAATTTAATCCTTCTGATAAAAATTGACGTTTAACAGTATTGCTGGATAAAATGTATAAAGGCTAAAGTTGTGAGCTAAACAGTTTGGAGAAACGAGGCAAAACTTATTTTTTGTTTTTTTAAGAAAAAAAAGAAGAACGATAAGGATCGAGAATAAAAAGAAGTTACGAATTAATCTGAAAGAAAGCCAACTGCACATTGATACATTTGCATTTCATTGGCAGGTAATAACAATATACGGAGTCCTGTCGGCTAAACCCCGGTCGGCCGGTTGGAGCAGGGATGTCGCTATTTCAGTCAGTTCCGATTGTGCAACCAAAAGTGACGTCCTGACAGTTCTTGCCGCACCGTCCGCATTGAATTATACATCCCCTCCGCAGTATCAGGACTTTCGCTCCTAGGTACTTGACCCAGGTACGTACCAAATTTGCTGTAGCGGATACCCAGATCGAAGTTACTAACCATTCGGCTTATTCTTAGGGCCCTATCTCAACTTCCGTTCAAGAGCGAACCCTTGCCCCTCAAAGACTTCGCAGCCAACCAGCAGTAAAACCTCACCCCGCCGGCCATGAGTGTCGAACAACTTGCAGACGAGGCCGCGGCCCGCAAAACAGCAGTGCATCCTCTTCTCCATTCATACATCGGAGGACATCGTTCAAGTTTGCCAACGCCGTCTCTATGCCTCTCTCTTCCGACTATCCAGCGGAATTGCGATATCTTCCACAGAAGCCTCGAAGGCTTGGATATCGCTTTCAGAGCTCATGTCAAAACTCATAAAGTATGGATTTAAAAAGAAACTGCTTCCGTGTGTTCAAAATCGATATCAGAGGGATTGGCCCTGGGGCTCATGAGTCATTAGACAGTCGAAGTCACAAAGATAGAGCTCGGGCCGAAGCACCATTCTGTTATCACATCGACGATTCGAGAAATTCGCGGGTTGAAGCCGTTGATTGATGATGGCACTGTTACCGATGTACGTTTTCCGAGCTCCTGGATCTAGTTTTTATAGTGCTAACTTGAGAAGGTACTATATGGCCTACCTCCAGCAGCGTCATACGTGGCTACCCTCTCATCTCTATCCAAAAATATCCCGAATCTCCGTCTTCTCGTTGACCATCCAGCCCAAATTGCGAATCTCAATTCCCTCCCACCACTTTGCGGCAGACCCTGGTCTGTTTTTGTAAAACTCGACACGGGATACCATCGTGCTGGCCTAGGACCGTCCTCGGACCCTCTCAGGGAACTTCTAAAATCCGCGATCTTACACCGAAATATTTCCATTTACGGCTTCTACGCCCACGCCGGCAATTCATACTCATCGAAAACTGAGGACGATTCGATATCATACCTCAAAACGGAGCTATCGACTGTTTTAGAAGCGGTTAAGACGCTTAACGATGTCTCACACTCACTCGACATCACAGATGTCAGCAACAGACCATTAGTCCTCTCTATCGGCGCAACGCCCACCGCACATGTAGTTTCGCACCTGAAATCGCTGGGTACGGAATTAGGTTTCGAATTACCAGACAACTGTAGTCTGGAGATCCACGCCGGAAATTTCCCATTTAACGACCTTCAACAACTTGCAACGGGTGTCGTTCCACCTCCTGACCCGGCTTTCCCCGGTAACAGCTCCCTAGCATGTACAGTAAACGTTGAAGTCGTGTCTGTCTACCCTTCACGCAATGAAGCCCTCGTTAACGCGGGAGTCTTAGCGGTCGGCCGAGAGCCCGGGCAACATCCAGGTTTTGGGCGAGTTAGAGGGAAAGAGAAATGGGTTCTTGGAAGAGTGTCACAAGAACACGGGGTTTTGACTCTTGACAGAGGGAATAAAGACCACGTCGGGGAAGACGAGGTTGAGAAGGCGTTTAAGGTTGGAGAGAAGCTCTCGCTGGATATTCAGCATGCATGTGTGGCGGCGGCGAGCCACGATTGGTATTTTGTCCTGGATGGGAAGGATATTGTGGTTGATGTTTGGTATCCCTGGAGGGGGTGGATGTAAAGGTGTCGTTCAGTGAGGCGAAGTAGAATCCGCTTTACACTAATGGATACAATCGAGATAGATTTTTGGTAGACCCCGTATAGCGTCTATTAGGAAAAGCGATAGAAACTACGTGCATGTATGTATTTATGTACATGTATATCTTGTCTCGTAAACCAGACGTGCTAGGGAACGGAATAGTATCCATTCCTGTGTCGTGGCTTCAACATTGAAGACCCAAAACCACAGGTATCGCCTCGCAAAAATCCAACCCCCTTCATTAATACTCTATAAACCTGAGAGAGAATAAAACCAAAAGTCATAGACCAAATAATCCCCAAGATCATAAATAGGCGCCAAGATATCTATAGCTACCGAAACGCCAGCGCCATAAATAATCCAAACCCAACAAATTTCAAAAGGAAAAAACTATCCATCCTCAAGGTGTACTATATACCCTACTAACCGGTCGCGGGCGAACATCAACAACCCCATTCGGTGAGTTACTATCCCCTGCGGTACCGAAACTGCTGCCTTTCGAAATATGCGCCATTTCGGATGCCGTTCTTAATTGTTCTTCTTCTCGGCCAGCCATGCTACCCCCGTCCGCTTTCAAAAACCCGGGCCACCGGCGTTGAATTAGAGCTTTTATTGGAGGGAGGCTGGCGGCTATTGCGCCAAGGTTTTGTTCGAGAACTGAGTAGATTCCGTAGGCCAGTGCGTCGTCTAATAGGCCACTGGGGTCAGCAGTTGGCTCTAGAGTGTAGGTTATAGTGGGGCTTACAAGTTGGGTCAGTGGAGTGGGTGGTCACTAAAGATCTTTGGAGTTCTCGTAATCTCAGGATACTGGCGACGCAAGCTCTGTGATCCCGAGAATTAGAATTTTAGTAATTATGACTATACGAAAGAATCGGAGGTCGAAGCTGTTGACTTACATCGCACCGAGGGATAGCAATATCGCGGTTATAATTTTCTGTCCCAAAGGTAAAGCCAGCCCTTCAAATCAATCAGCCACATTCCAATCCTCCCAAAAAAAAAAAAAAAAAACCCTCCAAAACCCTCCAAAACCTCCCATATCTGAACGCGAATCTGAAGATCTCGAGAAAAACACTTACTCCACAGAGGCTGTATCGGCAAAAAGCACACCCAAAAGTCCATCACAATACTCAATATACTGCTCGCGACCACGAAAGCGATTTCGTCGATGCACTTCGAATAGTCCGTCGGATGTACGTAGGGATCCCATGCATAATACAACGGCCTGCAAGATAGCACAAAGGCAATTATAAATGAAATCGTCATGCAACCGTTGACGACCATTGATATGATAACGATGATTCGGAAAACACGGATGCTGCCGAAAAGTCGAATATAAGATGCGAGTACGGAGAATCGGACCGTGCCTAATATTGCGTAGTAGACTACTGTGATTCCCCATGATATCTAATATTTTAGATGAGTTATAAAACACTGACTTTGGGGGTATGGTTGCAGTCGACAAGGGGTGTCCGCGCGCACCTTGTATATCATATGGACGTTCTGCGGTGTTGTATCCCATATATGATGACCGGCTTGGAAGACACTGTAAACTACCATTTCGATAAAGGTTAGCATGCCCCTCCAATAAGATTATATGATCACCATAGAGCGGGAAGGGTTTAGCGGGGGACATACGTATTACGACGACAATACACATGCCCACGATCATAACCTAAATTTGGAGTGAGAGAGCGTGTAAGATATAGATAGTAGAAATTTAAGATCTATGAAAAACGCGGGGTCATACCAGCACTGCTGCCATCAAATAGTCATCCATTCCAAACGTTCTTGTGACATACTTCCTGGTATACAGCCTTAAAGATACTGTGACGACCGCGATTGTAGCCACGGTGACCTGGACAGCGATAAGAATACCACCTCTTGAATCATGCGGTAAGGCTTCCCAGTCTGAATGTGTAATATTTATAGGGTTCCAAACCCCAACCACCTCAGTCTGTGACTTCACGGTGAAGTTGGTCTGATCTAGGGTGAAATGCATCTTTGGCATGAGTTTGGAGCGTTGCTCGAAGTCTATCTCTCGAGATATCGAGTCGACGGGCGTATTATCTTGCTCTGGCCCGTGCTCTTTTTTATAAACCCAGATGCTGTTCACGGATAGGAAGACCTATCGTGATTTTAGCCCCCCCGCCCCGGAAACCCGAATAGCTTTCGCTTCCAGCTCCAGATCCCTGCCGACCTCCGCACCAACGTTGCAACTATCAGGATTGTGGGTACGTAATGCTAGTCGTCGAAATAAAAACCAAGATGTCGGGACGGATCAAGACTGCCAGTATAATAATTAAGTCGTCAGGCGGTTTACATGGCAGCAGGTGCATTAATCCGGCACAATCGCGATTCGAATCGTAGACTAAGAGAAGCGAGTATGGATACGAGCCAAGGCTGGAGATTTGACGATGACGGCGATCGATGGTGTTTAAACGAAATTCGGATCCACATACGTAGCGTTTTTTTTTTTTTTTGACCCCCGATCTAAGCTACCGGGCCAAAGTGCCACCAAGAAATAACCTTTAACTTTTGACGTCTCCCTACCAATTCCGCGGGGAGGCTTGGTTGCGGCCTAGAATGGGTGGCCTAAGGCATAATCGAACCCCGAGTATCCGAGTTGAAACGAATACCCGCCAACTCAGCCGTTCGTTCCTTGGGGGGGTAGATACGTGCGTGTACATTGAAGGTTCACTAATAATTGGCTAAAACGGCCGCACTTCAGGACTAAAACGGGTGAGAGGAGATTTGATGGCAGATATTGTTGCAAGTTTTGCGTTGCCCACGAGTGCACGGCCGGATTTGGAAAGGAGGGTCGCTAGGGCCCCGTCCGTTAGCCACGAGGGATGGGATCCATGGAATCGAGATTCGGGGGAACCAATTACCTAAAACCTTGCTAAAGGTATATAAGGGAGTACGTAGACGCTGATTAAGAATAATAATACAGCTTGAGAAGTGAAAAGGGAAGAAATCATGATTTCGTCCTATTAGCGGAAAAACTCAACCCTCCCAAACTCCGGAAAACGTTCGAAAAGCGATCTTTATATACAGGTCGGTGCGGTGTGCCATAAGACCGCTACATACCAGCCATGTATCAAGGTTTTAATTTCGCCATGCTATCACATTTCATCTTCGGCATCTTCCCTACCGCATCCCACCAGCCCATCATATTCGGGAAAGTCCGTGGCTCTTCGACCTCTCCATTTTTCACCCTGACATTAAACTGTTCACGACTCCTGATCGCGTAGTGGTGTATTGCGAAGAGGTCAGTCGTAATGGGCTGTCGGAAGATAAATGGTACTTTGTCGCCCTTTTCTCCCACCGTCAATGATTCACTCTTGGTAATAAAATTATGATCCGTCCGGGGTTTCTCGTAGTATTTTGTCTTCACGATACTCTTGATGTGCGCATTTGGCGATTTTTCCATATCTGACGACACACACTCGGTAAAGGATGCTCGAAGGGTTCCCTCGGGCTTAAGGATATGGCTGTTATTGGTATGGAGGAGCATATTAATCCCGAAAGCCCCAACAGTTGCGTTCTTGTCCATCGAATGGAGGAAATTTTGCAACGTAACGTCCTTTTGCTTCTGTTCAATAAATTCGTCGACATCTAGATATGCGATCCAAGCATGCAGACTACCATAGCGGGATTGGCAGGCATTATATGCTGCAAACTGAGCCGTTTCGTTATCCGTGGGAGGTGGTGTCCCGAGCCAAGTTATATACGAGGCATTTAAGGGCAGTTCGTGATAGTGATTGGAAACTCCACCCTCTTCGGATTGATCCACAAGATAGAACCTCTGGATGCCAATATGGGCATAATGGTGCAGTATAAACTCGGGGAGGGTTTCAAGGTCCTTTGACATGGGCACACATGCCGCTAGGTACATCGGATCCGTGGGTTTCAACGAGGGCGCGTTAAGGTTTATAGGTGTCGCGTGGAGGGTCTTCCGGGGAGAGATAAAGGCGAAAGAAAGGAGAGACAGCAGAATCATAACCAGGATGCATAGTAGAACTAGCAGCCGGAAGGCTGTCGAGGCCGTGTTCATCGCGACGAGGCGTGCCTGGTAGTCTATTCGACTACGTATGCTCTGTACCCTTTCAGCTCAGGCCGCTTCCTCGGAACGTAAAAGATTGTCGTGATAGTATGCCAGTAGCCCCCCAGACTTCGCGGTTGGATGGTGTTTTCGTGAAAAAGAACTCTGCGCCCGCGAATTCGAGCCGTAGAAAAGGACTAGTTCCTCATGACGAAGGAAAAGGAGACGTCGAAAACCGGACCAGCCAGGAACGAACAAGAAGCCAAATATCTCATGCTAACTGGTGCCACCGGGAAATCCGCACCGACAAAAGGAGAAAAGAGGCCCCAGTGACAGCTGCACAAAGACCCTTTTTTGCGCCCAGTTTCAAGCGAATTCTGCCATGGATTCTGCCGATTCCTGCGGGGAAATTGGGCTGAAAGACCGGTCGAGAGCCACCGGAACGGGACCCCTGCGCTCCCCGTCAAAAGAGATCTAGCCTCGACTGCTCGTTTAGTCGCGAGGCAAAGCTTGCCCTCTCGGTTCCGGACGCGGCAGCCTCACTATATGCACTCTTGCATATTGACGTTATGCATGGCAGCGCCCGCTAGCGAGATTCTCGAGGCTATGGTGTTTCGAAATTCAAGATCCTAAATTTAAGATCGCATCATCGTGCCGTCGCAGTTGAACCGACCAGACGAGAAGCAAAACGGTGAACACGTTAAACGTTGGGAGCCATTTAACGTTCGAATTTGACTCCAGTCGACTCGAGACCGGCGAATCAGCGCCGTGTTGGAAGCTCCATATCTCGCATGGGACATAACCGTCTCATCTCCAACGTCAACCTCGAACCTCCGATGCCCACCACTTTCACTACTTAAAGCTGAAACTACACCTTTAGTTTCCTCCCATCCTTGATGTTTTTTAACAAACCTGTTGAAGCATGAGTGGACTGGTGAGACCACCGTCTTCAACCGGAGAGGCACTGCCATCCCGTGAGTCACCCAGCTACAGGCCTCTTGATGCCAGCATATATTGTAAGCTTGAGTGGAACGCTAACAAACCGGTGGCAATTACACTATAGGAAAGGTACTGCAGCTGCTGCCTCGTTCCAGTCGCTATGTTAGTATATATCTGGGAGAAATAGATGTCGACTGGCGGCATTATCACGTCCCAAGATGGGTAGTCACTCTACCCAACGGCAGGAAGCAGCCGGTCAACTGGTCCTGTTCCAGCTACCATAAGACTGATATTGACTGGACCGGTCGGCTTATTGGATCCGAGGGATATCTTAACGGGCCTTATGACCAGTATCAGCAACCAGAGGGTAGCCCATTGTACCCAGCACGATTCGAGAAAATGCACCCGAGCTTCAAGCAGTTCGATCCTATGCCTCCGGATCGGCCAAGGGACCCCAAATCAGCACGGGAATGGAAGTTACGATTCTGCAACCCGCACACATTTCTTGGCCAAACGCAGCAGGCAGCAGTTCAGTACTTTTTGAGTGATGAAATGGAAACAAAGCCCCTTAGGCTAATTGATCCGACGGCTAGATGTCGTTTTATGGAAACCATGATGGACCTTTATCCAATATTTTGCAGCTTTATTGAGGTATGCGAGTTGGATTCGTTGCTGCTCTTGATGAGCCTGTGCAAGGATATTAGGCGACGGATCTTAGACTCGCCAATTTTGTGGAGAGAAATAAACATCACCGCCTATGTTGTGGACCGCTCCGACCGAATCCGTCGAGATTATCGGTTCGATACAGTATCTGAGGTTTCCCCTGGGCGGGCTGGAAGGTGGACAGGATCTCCAATACATATCTTATCCGGACTCAAAAAGCACGAGCCAACCGCTCATTGGATTCACCGCTCCGGTGGCATTAACTACGAAGAGAGGGTACTGTCTAGCCTGCCTCTCGCTAGCCTCACAAAACTCACTCTAGACGGAAGCGATATCCGCTGGAACTGTTGGAATCAAGTACTTGGAGTGGTTCTCCACCAGCTCACCTTCTTAAGTGTACGATGGTGCCGAAGCTTATCCCTTGGGATCATAAATTTCGATGTACTGGGCTATTTTGTCGAAGCTGCCCAACAGCGACGGCCCGTCAAACCCCCGCTAAGACTTAATAAACCTTGTAAACTCACAACCCTACTGGTTTGGGGGATCCGTGGGGAGGGTCATCATAATTCGAGACGCTTCAACGAACCACGGGAACGAGATATTCAAGTTCTCTACGACAGTGCCGGGAGCTCACGCTTCCGAACCAACGGCGATGGTGTCAAGTCTTTGTACATCCAGTACTGTAAGGCTCTGGGTATCAAAACTGATTATGGAGCATGCTCGGCGACGGGCGGGTTTTGTTGGAATGAGAAGTACATTAAAGAAGGCAACTTCGACTATGGAATGATCGACGTTGGAGACAATTTTCACGATGATACGGGCGTAGATCCAACGTTCGCTGCGCCGGGTTACTTAGCAGCTCGGATCTGTAGCAAATGCTATGTTTATATGGAATCACACCTATGCCGCGAATGCGAGGAAGCGAGGACATGCTATATCTGCCTTCGTTATGTCTGCATGCATTGTGATCAAAAGATGACATTTGCTACCCGCCCGCTTGATTGGCGAGCCGTCAGGACGAAATCCCCCCTTCCCGACTACATCCCGCAGAGGTACTGCGTCTCCAACTGTTGTACCTACTGCACAAATGCCGGCAGGTACGTTTGCGTAGAATGCAATTTTCAATCCCAGGAGGAGGCGAGGAAGCTGCTCTTAAGCAACTGCACGGGCTGCACTTGTAATCACATGCCCGAGGATTTC
This sequence comes from Orbilia javanica, assembly GCA_036872735.1. Classification (NCBI taxonomy): domain Eukaryota; kingdom Fungi; phylum Ascomycota; class Orbiliomycetes; order Orbiliales; family Orbiliaceae; genus Orbilia; species Orbilia javanica. The sequence continues at coordinate 1,780,260 of JAVHNR010000008.1, forward strand.
TGCCCAATACGAGTTCCCATCGATACTCAAGCGGAACGATATGGCAAAAAGCATCTTACGGTCTGCGGTATGGACGACTGTGACAATCTCATCGTGGCCTGTAAGAATTGTGATAATGGACGCGACGTCATGGATTACGGACAAAGGTGTAGTTCTTGCGCGATCCCCGTTTGTTGGGTAAGCTCCCCTTCTGAACCCCTCTCATCGACTTAAACTAACATACTATAATAGACATGTGCAAGGACGCCTTGTCCCTACTGTCCTACGAGCTACGAACGGCTGTGCCCCAAATGCGTAATCCAACACACCTGCACCTGTTACCATTCTGTCCGCCGGACTTCCAAACGGAGACGGGGAAAGGCAAAGGGTGAATCCGATGAGGCTAGACCTAGCAATAGGAAGACCCATCAACCCGGTTGCCCATTACGCGGAGTTCAAGCTCACGCAGAACTTCCACTAACGACGTCTCTAAGGTACCATGATAGATATGTGCTTCCGGGAGGCGAGGTAAGGTCTGAAAGGGGCCTAACCGATATTATGAATAATGTGGTTAGGTGGTACCCTAAGGTTAAACTAGAGCCCGCATGTGATGACTGCGGGATTGCATGGTGGACACAGCCTAGACATGACGACGTTCCTATCAGGAGGCGTCGAAGGTTCCTGAGATGAGCACGTTCGTTAAGTCTTGTGTTGTTCGTGCTTTGAGCATTACGTTCGTTAAATTATCATTGATTATCAAGGCGTCTTTTCCCGTATCCTTTCGTTTCGTTTCAAGTTATTACTGGATGGAGTTTTTGGAGGAGTTTTTTTTAGGGGGGGCATGGTGGTTATTGCTTTAGAAACTTCTGCGGAGCGGTCGGGTTGAAATGCTAACCCTCAATATTTGCAAACAAGAAGCGCATGGTTTTCTTTCTTTCTTTCTTTTTCCCTTTTTCCTTTTCCCTTTTTCTTTTGCCTTGAGCTAGCTAGTAGTTTTGCTTTCAGTTTAAAAGGTTCCGAAGGTGACTATAGATCTTATAGTCGGGGTTTACTCCGTCCATTCTTACCAATGAAACATCAGTATCACGGCGATAGCAACCTGCTTATTGAAGAACTTTTTTTTTTTTTTTTTTTAAAAAAAAAGGAGTATCATTATAACGTGGCTTCGAAGCATCGCCACCTGTCTCAACTATCATACAGGGTGTACTTATGGTACAAGAAAAGAAATTATTCTACAGAGAATAACCTATCATCTCAACGATCTAAGCATTCAATCCGCTAGTGGAGCAAACCGAGCATGGCTGCTCCAAGATAGCCTCATAGATGGCAGTGTATGCTGGCTTCTTGTTTAATCTGACATCCCATGGGAGAGCAGCACCAGTACCAGCCCAGACACCGGGGATCCACGAGTACTTATCAGTGTATTGCCAAAGAGTCATACCAATGCAGTTTGGCACGTTCAAGCAGGCCTTGGTGACAGAGTAGTAGTCCTTGGCTTGCTGCCCGACTTGCGAGGTGGTGTAGTTGGCAATGTCGTTTCCACGGCCGATTTCGTATCTGATATCGACTTCGGTGAGGTACAACAATAGACCGAATTCAGTGAACTTCTGAAGACCGGCGGTGATACCGGCCTCGTCGACTTGTCCGACAATCAAGTGAGCCTGGGCACCGACGGCACCGAGTGGGTAACCTTCGTTGACGAGGGACTTGAAGAATGCGGCGGCAGCGTTGACCTTTGGTCCGACGTACTCGAAGTTGTAGTCGTTGATGAAGAGGAGGGCATCTGGGTCTTCCTCGTGGGCCCAGGTGAGCGCCCATCTGGCGTAGTCGGAGCCGAAGAGACGGTAGAAGATAGAATCACGGAAGGTACCGTCTTCGTTGAACATCTCGTTGACGACATCCCACTGGTCGATCTTGCCCTTGTAGTGGCGGACGACTGTTCGGACGTGCCTCTCAAGAATTGGCTTGAGGGTGGCTGCGGTCCATGGGACTGCTGGGTTGTTGATCCAGTCGGGAAGCTGGGAGTGCCTATTTTGAGATCCTGTTAGTATTGAATCCCATGGTTTTCCGATCAATTGATTTTATTATTCATACCAGACCAAGGTGTGGCCACGGACGGCCTGGTCGGCAACATCGGCCCAAGCCATAAGCTTGTCACCGAGTGTGAAGTTGAAGACACCGGGCTGTGGCTCGACGGTCTCCCACTTCAAACTGTTCTCATGTGTAACTCTGTTGAACTCAACGCTGCCAGCGATAGCAGCGTATGGAGCATCTTCCAAGGTGTAGGATTCTAAGCATCGCCAATATCTTGGTCAGCGGCACAATTTCGCAATAAAAAAAGCCACGCCGCACATCCCTTGCGAAGCTAAAGGGGGGGCCGTGCGCGCGCGACGATATTGGCATCTTGGTATAATGTGTTTCAGACATACCAGTAGCATGACCGAACCATCTTCTCTGGAGGAGAGCCATCTTTCCGCCAAGGGCTTCATATCGTCGTCCTCGCTTTGCGGAGGAGTGGAAATGTGTCATATCAAGTTGGTACTTGACTTTGTTGGCGGCCGGGACGGTGGCGCGCTTGTCGACTGGCGTAGCAGCGGCGAAGCTGGCGAGGGCGCCAAGAACTGCGAGTGTCGAGACCTTCATGGTGATTGATATGAGATTATCGATATGAATTTTAAAATTATATTATACCCCAGGAATTAATTTTTAAAAGAGAGAGAGCAATGTAGATAAGAGCTGGAGATCTCAGAATCTGGAGTAGAGAAACATGGGGGAATACACCAGGCCTTTTATACTTACATGCTCGCGCAAACCTGTCAACCTGGGTATATTCAATTGAATTCTTACGAAGTTTAGCCAGACTCGAAATGAAAGGGATCAGCGATAGTATCGCGCTCTTCCCGCCGGTTGGGTAAATTGGAACCATGTTCGTTAACCCCCATAGTCATCTTTGTCTAACCATGACCATGATCCGAGTGAAGTTTACGGAGAGTGGTTGGAAGAAGTCTGTGCCACCTGTTGCCAAGACACATGGAAAGGCCCTTGTCGATGCATCGATGCTGCAATATTATCCGGGACTATACTCCAAACTGCGGGTTTCCAGAATCCTTCTCCGGGCGTCAAACCGCAGTGTTGACCGTGCGGTGGAACATTGGATGTGAATCGAATGATCCGGGTGGGGATTGGTAACCTGCTGTGCCATCGAGTTTGCATATCTGAATTGGGAGAGTGGGCAAGGTTATGGCTGGCACGAACCACACTAAGGCCGCGGCTCCCCACAAGAACCGTAGAACCGGAGGGGTATCTTGGTCGATATATCCCCGTTTTGGCTATATTCACAGGAGGTATCCATGGCAGGAGCTGAGCGAAAACTGGGTCTTGGGGTATAGGAAAATGAGCTGGCGAGATGCAACGTTCATAGGAGGTAGGACCAGCTGCATAAGGTTCTTGTTGTTGAAATGATCCGATCCGGTTCTCCACCGCAGATGCTTTGTACTAGCAGCTCGCAGTCGTCGGCAGGGAATATCGGATAAATGCACAATGCACTGGACTCGTGAGAAAACTGGGGAAGGGAAACTAGAGCCATTGTTGATAAGCGCAAATCCCCAGATTTTGGATCCACTCTGGTCGTCAAATTTGCATTTAGGTTTACATGCCGATTCCGTATTTTAGCCTAAACAATCCGATCAGAATTTGGAACCAGAAAATTAGAAGGATAATGGCTTTGATGTTGTTGTTCGGACAAAATTTGTCTGTGAACTTTCGCATCAGACAGCTATGGGCTCGAGGGATTAATCCCATCCTGTGCATTGAAACAGCCGCGACAATATAAAGATTGAGACTTTTTCGCCGCCGCGTGGCTCTTAACCTATAAACCCGCGGCTGTTGTCGAACTCTTTGAAAGGTGCATGGAATTACAAAGTTATCAGACCATGGTGATAATCTGGAGCTTGGAGCTTCGTGCTTCAGGAGCCGGCCAGGCGAGGCTGCATTGTGAAAGTGAATCGGCCATTTTGCCTTTCATGTATTCTCCGTTGTCAATCAACCCCGTGAAGTCTCAGATGTCCATAACTAGCCAGAGTGCTATAACCAATCACCACAGGACAGTGGGGCACGCGGTTTATCAGTTCCACAGCGGCAAGCTGGCACGCATCGACACGAACGATATTGAGATTGCTGCAAGAAGGGAGCCTTGGTTTTAACCAGGAGGTTTCCTATGTCTCGATCTTGAATCAGCCAAGGCTCTGGGACTCTCGAGGGCCCGCGCACCGGGGTTCTGGCATCCTGAACGGGTATCATTGTATAGGTGTGGTAGATATCACTAAGCTAAAGTGGAGAATTGATTTCAATGATACGAAAAAGAAGGTCGAGGTGGGTATCATTAACGTTACTTTGTAAAGCCATGTTGTATATATATAATTGTAATTGTAATTTGCAACTATGAATAGGCGTTGCTCCCAACACAGCTGAGCTCGAGAGGCCTTTACGAACCAGAGACCCGAGTCGTAACTTTCAAATAGGACACATAAGAATCACAGATATATATCTCAGTCACGTAAACATTTAACTTTTAAAACTAATATCTGAATACCCCAGCATCTCAACTTTCACATCTAAGTATGTCACCTCGCTCGAGAGAGCTATTTGCCGAGGGCACGAATATGTTTGCCTTCCAGAGCAAAGCATGAGCTGCACAACAGCTCCGTTCGTGGCGTTAACTTGGGCACTCGCATCGTGCATGCTCCACGGTCAAGCCACCAGCCTAGGGAAGTTATTATTTTATTATTCAAGATTATCCGGCCCCGCAAACTAGGGATTACGAGTCAAGGTCCTCGAATTTTAGGAGGAATCGTGACGAATAAAAATACCAATTTACCCGGAAAGCACGCATTTTAACCAAGATTAGGCGTGCGTAGGCTGGCACCATGCCTGCATCCGAATTTCTAGAATCGAACGGCTTAGGGCGGTTATGCGTCGCAACGTCCAAATTTGCGAACGCGAACCCCTCCGCCTGCATTTCCAGAGCACATGGCTTGGACCCTCAAAACCATATGGACTGCCGGCATACAGAGACAAAGATACATGAACCCATGTTTCTACAGGGTCTTGTAGGGAGTACGGGCCAATAGGCATGCCTGGAACTGACCCGCGAATGGGTCCAGTTTTTAATTTTTAATTTTTTTACGAGGGCTCGAAACTTTTCAAGGTTCTAGTTTTCTCCTATTTGAGATGAAGCTTTGTGACCTAATTGCCAACTTGACAGAACGTGGCTTCGGAAAAGATATCTTCTTGCGGAGACTTGGCCGGGCCACTTCAGAGTTAATGCTAGTTAAGAGTTATAGTAAAGTTTTTGTGACCATGATATTTCGCCATTGCTATCCTTCAGCCATCGAAATGCAAGCCTTTTCGCCAGTAAGCAGCCGCGTGGAAACAGGCAGAAATGGAGAGTTTTTGCTCAAAATTCTGCTAAATAGGTGTTGCTAGGATTCGTTTCCGACAGCCTAAAGTCCTCACCCGCGAGCTAGACGTGCTCGATAGCCGAGTGTTACAAGCCGGTTCTTTTTTTATATATGCTGTATATATCCTATTTGCATAATCGGGACAAAACATCAGCTTTGAGGGTTGAAAATATCTCGAAATAGCTGGGTTAGAAGATTTTGATCAGAAAGTTCTTGTATTGTGAAAGTGTGTGCTCCTCTGATTGTGGGGCCTCGACCTGTTTCAACGCTCAGACGTGGTTGCGCACAGAAGATTCCTTGGTAATATATCCTAGTCGGAGATCATATCAGCCAATTGTAACGTGTACTGCCTTTTAGTCACTCCGCGGGATGGACCGAAAATTGGCTTTGGGTATGGAAGTTTTGATTGTCAAGGAAGTCCAGTGGTACTGCATATAATGATTAAGACTTCGAGTATCAATAGTGAAATATTTCATATCGGTTCTGATAACGTTTATATGTATTATAGTTTGTTCCCTCGTTTAATCTCCTACTACCATAGAAATATTTTATTCGCTGGGAAAATTGTAAAGTAGCATATTAGATACTCAATGCCTCCCGTCGCTCAATCAAATACGTTTCTTCCCCCACACAACTACAGCTAAGGCTGTTTGTATTTGGGTATATTTTATATGCCACCGATGCGACTGCCGATGGTAGAATGTTGCTAACCCCCCATTATTTTTAGTTGCGCGATGCGCGCAGAAAAAATAAGATCAGCCTCTGATATCATGATGGCTTTTAGGCCTCCAATTGTTGGATTCCGTTTTCGGAGATACCGTGCCTTACGATGACGCCCCTTTGTGGAACTTTTATAATTTACCTCATGGCAATGGCACTTATGGTGTAGAGAAGTATGCAAAAGGCGATAAATAGTATGAAAGTTGTCCCCAAGATCTCGCTGAGAAAAGGGTCTTTGTCGGTCTTCAAGCAACCGTGTGTGTAGACAACTAACCCCCAGAAGCAGTTCTTTCCGTCTATTCGAAGTGGGTCTATATTAATTCGTGAAGCTACAAAATGAAACTTCTTATTGTGAGATTAAAGCCCGGATGCTAGCTTGTAGTGCGCACTACAAGAACATCTAGTTCCTGATCTACGGTCGTACACATATATTTAGGAGACATTTTGGGGCCTTTGATGCAATCAGAATGACAACGGATATGATTCTATTATATTATCTTAGACAGGAGATAACGTCGGGTATAGGTGCTGAGGTTAGTGGCCAACCCTAGACTGAGACTAGACCGTGGAATACAGATCCAACTCGAAAAAAGGAGAAACATTCGGAAGCCATAGGCGGCCCGTTCACCTCAGCGGCCACCTGAGTATCAGGCGCTACTACTAATCGGCCTCATTTAACAACACTCTAAATATGAATACCTGATGCAAGCACACAAATATGCACATATCCATATTTCGGGTAGGTTCAAGGTCAATCCCACGTGGAGGGTAAAGAGTGGAGACCTCGAGGGACAGGCCCGGCCGAGCTTTAGCCAAATAGGGATAACAAGCCATACAGTTCCTAGTGGGTGCCGGCATGCCTCCATGGATCTCGCAGATGCTACAGGGTAGTATTAATCCCATAGAACTGGGATGAGGCCAGATATATATCGATAGCGTAAGTTTAGTCGAGTCCGGGAGACGAGCAAGCTGTAGTACTATAGTGCAAAAATCTTAAAATTTTAAAGCTAACCACAGCTTCAGAGCGATCTGTAAGAACACACCCATTAGTTAGTATACAGATCGATAAGGTTGGCTAGCCACCTATATGTAATACTACGAGATTGCTAATGTAACTCTATTCGACCATGCATGCATAATTCTACAAAAACCAATAACAATCGGACTTTTATATTGAGTACTGAAAGCTGCTAGCATGCTGTGATGTCTGGATACGTATACGAGCTAGACCGAGTAGATCTCAGTGCTAAAGCCCTAAATTCATAAGGCTAGATGTTACATCTGGGCAGTTGGTCTGGGGGCATACATGTCCAGGGGCTACTATTTATCGACGCTATACAGGTTTAACTTTGGCAGAGTTTGGTTCGATGCAAGGGTTTTAGGACACTGATGGGTATATTATATCCGGATTTAATTTACGATATCGCAATTACTGCAGCTCTCGCGAACTAAACGCAAGCTAATCTAGACTTTGCTGTGGTGTCCTGAAGGATCGTAGTTCTTGAGACCTTTAGATTCTAAACTCTAACCAGCCTAAAATATTTTGTATGAAAATGCCAGCCAACCGCTCAGGGACATCATATAGAGAGACCGACTCGGGTTCCTAGGATCGATTTTAATCCGTATAAATTTCCAACTCGGCTCCATATCGCGCTGCAACAACCGAATATTGAAAAATATGCACGAGATATCCTTTAATCAACGGCGGAATGTAAAAGTTGTCCAAGTACCCCATTCGGCGGCCGATCCAGTCGAGTTCCTGCACTGAGAAGTAGTGTATCCTGTCCATGGCCCACCCGACACGAATTTGATAGCGGCGCACTTAATAAAGGTATCGAATTATATTAGTACCAATTTTATATATATATATATATATATATATATTATCTCGGAAAGATCGAATGTATACACACCTGATATAGAGTTCCATCAGAAGCATGTTGAATAACCTGCAGAATGGCATCCTCATTAACCCAAGCCGCAATACCTGGAATCTGTGGCTGGCAAAAATATGGATATCCTCCTGCTGTAATATGGCACATTGGTGTGAGTGAGACCCAAGTCGTAGGTGCGCTCACAAGCGCGGCTTTAAATTCGTAATAAACACCCAGGTGTGTACTAGTCACACCAATAGGAAATCCGTTGACAGTGAGGTTCGTGACACCTCCAGAGCGATCGGTTGAAGTAAAGCCGCCGCATGGGGCTGTTGTTTGGGTTGCATCATTGTAACCGATATAAGGAGGGTATCGGAGGAAGAAGTGGGCAGATGCTAGTTGAATAGAGAGGAAGAGAGTAAAAAATATACTTGCAAGTCGGAGATGCATTTTGGCAAGGTGGATTATAAAGGACAAAGAGTTATTCAATTCTTGACAAATATGATCATATGAGATCTATAAAGAAATTAAAATTAAATTAAAGTCAGACTCAATATTTGCAATGTTCCTGGGGATCGAGGTGATTGAAGGATAAAATAACAAATAATTGACAAGACTGGGCCTAACCTTCGTGGTATATATAACCATTGTCGAGTCCACAGTCGGGATCAGCCATTTAACCTTCTCGGACAGGAGCTGCAAAACTGTTTTGGGTCGCCGACCTAGGACTAAGAATGGATCATAGTCTAGTACAAGAGCCGTCTACTAATGGTTATCTATGGTAACACGACTGATGTGGATATTTCGGCTTCGAACCCGGGCCGCGGGCTCACTAGCCATCTCGAGTAAAACATGTGTAGGTATATATTTTACGGTTCCACTGGATACGTGCACATTCATAGTGGGTCTGGGCGGCTAAACTTGTGGTGTTCTAAAACAAATTTTTGGTATAGTGCGTATGCAGCTCAGTGTCATCCTATAATTGAATCCCGTGCGAAAATTAACATCTAAATGAATTGAGATATCTGCTCATGAGTCGAGTCGACAGCACCACGTTCCCCGCATCAACCCTAAGACCCATTGATTCCACATTCACCAACCCGCACCTCGTGTGCTATTCTCCATCATCTGACCATACCATGCAGTCGGTTAGTTTGTGGCGTTTCACGAAGAGCTCGTTACCATAATAGTTAATCGACGATAGGGGACGTTCCGGATCCTCGTTATATCGCTCATGTTAGTTTTATATAGGTTCTAGTTTCACGCAGATTCTGATATACATATCGTGCCGCGATAGACGGCTACCTCGAGGCCTCGCTACAGCCCACATATCAGTATACCAACCAACCGACTGATTGGTTATGGTATGGCCTAAACCCTGTACATATGTCTCATTGAACCGGTTGCCGTGTTCTCCCTGCATAAACGAACTCAAAAGTCCTCATAGCTTTTTTTTAAAAAAAATTCTTCAGATAGCTCGAAAAAAACAATTCATAACCCCGGTCGTAGAACCTGACCCTGCATAATTGTAGAGGCGGGATTCACAAAATATTTCAACGCTACCCCCACATCCCCAGCGAATATCACTATTGGAGAAGACAAACGAAAACACTAGCTTTCCAAAAGGACCATGTTACAGTGCTATGCTAGCCAACGAGAGATTGCTCCGAGGTATCATGATCACGCATGGCCAAAAAAAAAGTCACATAGGATCTAAGTTCTGCGTACGGGAATACTTCTATCCTCGACAGATAGTCAACTATTGGTCGCTGTGGTGATTTTACCCCAACATAAATAATATTGAGCTAATTTTTCTTAGTTCCTGCAGGAACTGACATGGTACAGCTTTTAACTAACTAGGAAGGCCCGTTATTGTAAGGTATGAATCCAGGACCAATGTAGTTCGGGTTGAGATTTTAGATTTTTGTGGAGACGGAGTAGAGTGAGTGAGAGGTTATCTGATGCAGTGATTTGAGACTTCAGCCGAGGCTCGCTATTGGCTTTCTAGGAGTGCTACTTTGTGGAATGTTGAAATCTCAATCGAAGTATTGCCCCTTCGGGGAAGATGCATACGGATATTCTGGGAAGCCGGCGCAAATGGTCTTGTTCTTTTACCTGAGCCTCGGACTCAGAGAATTTTGAAAATACAGATATTAAGGCGTAGAAACTGGCTGATCGTGAGTATATAAGAAGACAGAGATTACTCTACCTTCCTCCTAAAAGAACTATCCTTCGTCTCGCAGAAGAATAGCAATTAAGAATATACATCACGTTTTAATTATCTTCCCATCCTTCAATTATTTTATTAATACATAATATATATTTCAAAATGAATTTGAAGAGTCTCTTCCTCCTCGGCCTTGCGAGCACCACTTGTGCCCACTTCATCCTCGAATTCCCTACATCTATCGGGTTTGATGATGATAATCTCGCCCTTGCGCCTTGTGGCGGAATCGATCATAATAACAGAGCCGGCGTCGAAGAAACAAATTGGCCCAAGAAGGGCGGGCCCATTAGTCTTGTCACCACCCACGCCCACGCTATTTGGGAATTTAGGGCAGCTGTTGTCCCTTTCACCAATCGATGGGTTAACCTTTCCGCCAACATTACTCAAACTGCGGGGCTAGGTAGCCTCTGTCTCCCTAATATCCCTGGGCCGAAGAATCCTCTCTGGTATGGCCGTAAGGGTATAATTCAGGTCATTCAGCACGGTGGCCACGGCGGCTCCCTCTATCAGGTAAGTAACCAATGCTTCACCGCCCTAAATTATCCCTTGTAGAGTAGATCCTTACGAGCTGAGCTACTGTACGTACTGAATATGATTGACGATTATGGCGTACCTAACATTTTTTTTCTTTTTCTTATGCAGTGTGCCTTCGTCAAATTCAAGGCTTTTGTGCCTGCCATTACTGTCGACCCTGTGACCTGTTTTAACGATACCGGGTTTGCTCTTCAATGGGGAAACCCTGCTGAAGAGCATGAGCATGAGCATTAATTTACGGCATGATATTCCTTTTACGATGCTATGGCCTTCTAGAGGTTATGGAGTCAAACAACAAACCGTTGAGTTTAGTGATGGGAAAGAATTGGAACAATGGTTGCTGCTAGGGGCAAATATGCTTCTTTGAAGTATCGTTATACAGGATCTAAATATTTTACTAGTTAATGGGATTTTCATGTTCATAATCAAGTTAATATTTAATACTGTCAAGCATACTATATCGTTAATATTTTGTGCATCGATCTTGGCCTCTTTAACGCGATATAAAGTTGCAATTGCTTTGATAAGAAATGGGAGAAATTTAATTGCTGCATTAGTGCGTTTCCGTAAGCATGGTGGTTGGGGTGAGATTCTGAGCTAGATACCAGCGATCATTCAAATGGAAGGTTAGATGAACGGCGAAGTTTCTTCTACGTTCCCGTGATTATTTTCAAAGAGGCAAGTACACGGTAGTTGATATTTAGCGAAGCAGCCGAACGGGATGAACGAGAAGGCGCAAGCCACCAGAGTTAACTAGTTACCATGCCTGTTCAAGGTTTATCCGGGCTGTATCATCCCGTTCCTAGTTACCCCGCCATTGTGCCACAAACTGACGGCGATCCACTAAATTATGCCTACGCCGAGTCGGTCTCGAATCCGAAAATCTAATGCAATGTAGTCCCACTACCTAAAATGCATTGGTCAGTTTCGAGACTGTGCATTGGTATCATCATGTACACGAAAGCAAAATGCAACACGCAGCCAGAGCTCCGGCGTCCTGGAATCAAACGCTCGGAGTTTGGGAGAGGAAATTATGCGAGGTTTCGAGCGCATATTTTACAGGGGCCATTACCCGGAGGCGATTGGGGAGAGAGGATATTTCATGCGGGGAAAAATTTTAATTCGGCTCTCGACTGGGGCCGACATATCATATTACCGTACATATAGCTAGCTGGCTATAACGTTTTAGATTAATTAATCACGAGAAAGCGAGAGCTCTGAGGCGTGAGGTGTGCATTTCATTAGATATTTTGCCCCATCATTGATAGTTGATGCCGCATTTACCGATAGATACCGAATGTGGGAGTTATGCCATAAGACAGCAGTTTAATTTGTATTATCCTACCGCGTGGGCGAACTTTTGTCTGTCTAAGTTGCGTGCCTCGACGTTTGATTAGGCTTTGAGGAATTATGTAACCTTTCCCAAAATTTGAAACCATAAAAAAATTAACCTTAAATAAACGAGTGTGAAGGTAAATAGGGTGTCGAGTCTAAAAATTACAGATGGTGTTGAATGTGCACTAAACATTTGTACCTAAGAGACAAAATATGTAGAAAAACAAAGAGCTAAAATCCACCCAATAAACCTAAGAGCGAATCAAGTAAGCAAATAACGGTTGCTAGAAGTCCAAGCATCGGAGGGTGCGCCAATCTATTGGCAGTAGATGATCCGGTAGACGTAGAAATAGGAGTGCCAGCTGTGGTCGTGGGTGCTACTCCGGTGCCACCAGTCGGAGCAGTAGCTGGGCCAGTGTATTCGGGGTCAAAGGATGCTACAATGCTGCTTCCGTTCCTACAATTTCCTGGCACCGAAGCTGTTGCGCCCTCCACGAACTTGATCGCCGCGCACTAGAGTTTGAAAATGGGAGGATGAGTATGGAACAACTAATATTATGCTAACTTTGAAACATGGGTATTTCAAACTTACTTGATATAACTCGCCATCGACTGCTTTTTGAACCACTTGTAATACTGCATCCTTTCCGACCCAACTCGCGATCCCTGGAACGCTGGTCAAGCAAAAATTCCCTAATCCATCCTGTAGAATATTCGGAATCAAATCCACAAATTCTTCAGTGTTCTCCAATAATGCTGCCCTTATTTTCCAATGTGCATTTGGGTGCGTCGACACGACGCCAATTGGATAGCCACCGATCGGCCAGTCAGTAACTTTATTCCGACTTGTAATGTCAAATCCACCGCAAGGAGCCTGACTTTCGTTGATATCGCTGAAACCGAGAGATGTTGGTACTTGGAGAACGAAATGCGCATTTGTAAGCGGAATGGCTATAGTAGCGAGCAAACAAATGATTTTAAGACCTCCTAGGGAGTGAGAGTTTTGTCTGGTCATTTTGTTTTTGATCTTTTGCCCAAGGCCGTCAAGTGTTTAAACGATGGGGATAGCTAGAGAGAACAAAATGGGTTTTAGTAGCTTGAGGGCTTTGGCAAACTGGAAAAGGTAAATAATACGCCTTGCAGTGTGAAATGAGTGTTGGGGATCCCAGGGAACTCCTTCCTTTGGAGCCCAAACTACTGATGGGGTGAGATATTGGTTCATGCGGCACATAGCAAAGCAAGTGCAAGCCGGTCGGAACACCCTGTGTAGAATTAGGAGGCCCTACTAAGAGTTTATCCCGAGAAGGATAGGCTATATCACAAGTTAGACACCAAAACCCACTCAAAGACGCCTCGATCCTAGCAAATACGTTTCCTGAAATTAATCCATCTATTGATTGAAATATACGCCCCTTGGCAAAAAAGTAAAAGGAGATACAAAAAGAAGAAGAAGAGTACTTTCAACTGCTTTCCGTTTCGAAACCGTATCAAGATTGACATTGGTATATGGGAATTCAAACATCGGTTGTACTGCAATAATATGCAGCAGCGAGCAGCCTTGCTAACCAGCTGGTACACATTCTGTATTCGGTGCGTTGTTGCTGTTGGCAAAACAATTTCAGCCAATGATACTGCGTCGCCAAGACAGTCCCTGGTCCCTCTACCAATTGCGCCAAGCAAAACGTGAGCAGATATGCGCTAGATACTTCCCGCTTCGACCAAGCCAAAATGCAACATGCAACACGATGCACCTGCATACCGTGCACATGCCTTCCATTCAAGTCCGGCTGTAAACCCTGCATGACAGTTGAGGCAGTTTAGTATTCCTATTGGACTACCAAATTTCGGCAGCTAGCGATTATTAGAGCCCTTGCAGGCCTGGTTGGATGGGAGAACACTATCCGATGTAATTTCTTCAACGGATTAGCCGATCTTGTCTCGGGCGGGCCAGACCCGCTAATGATCCACTTCGGGGTTTCATGCGTAGTTTATCTTTTGTGCGAGGCATCACACTATGTTATCGAAGTAGTTAGCCACTGCAGGCGCCCAGAGTAATTAATTTATCAAAGAGTTCATTCCTGTAAGCCCGCCTTCATGGTTTGCGGCAAACATCAGACATGACATGAAGGGGAAATGTTCTCACCTAAATATCCGTAGTATATTCTCGTGGGCTATCATTACATGCCTGCCTCTTATAAATACCCCCAGTCGTAGAGTGCAGTGGTGCTTGCTTTGCCAGCCTTCGATTTGCATTTGACATTCCTACATAGTCCTATTGGCGTTCTATGATCTTCTAACTTTTTAATTCTTCTAATACCATCCTCTCATTAGATTACACATTACACTCGCTCTTGGGATTCCAATAAATTGCTCGATTTCAATTTCAAAGGCTCCCCGTGGACCTCGAAATTTACTCCCATTTCTACTACCTATTCTATATTCCGTAATTCATAATGCTATCCAAAATCTGCTCTCTCGCTCTTTTTGGCGCCGCCGTAAAGGCTCATTACTTCCTGCAAACACCTCCTTCAATCGGGTTCGACGACAAAACTCTTACCACTGATCCCTGTGGTGGATTCTCTCCCACTGACCGTTCAGGCGGCGTCACTGACTGGCCGGTTTCCGGTTATCCTTTCAGCATAATAACGACGCATTTGGATGTCGTCTGGACCTTCAAAGCGGCGTTAATTGAAAATGGTGCAGTCGGACCATTCCAAGATATCTATCCGAATGTTCACCAGACCGGAATCTCGGAATTTTGCTTGCCAGCGGTACCTGGTATTGCTGCTTGGATTGGAAGGGATGCTGTATTTCAAGTAGTACAGAAGGCACCTGATGGTGATTTGCACCAGGTATATTTACACGAACCTTTTTTACCATCCCCATAGATTCCCGATGTATAGTGTTCTTGCTGGGTAAATAATTATTATGGCTAATAATAATATGTGTTAGTGCGCTGCGATTCGATTCGTATCCAGTGGCTCGGTTCCCCTCGAAGACTGTAGTAACTCTACGAATGTCAGAGCTACAATGGTTCCAGGGACTGGCCCACCACCAGTTACCCTGGATCCATCTTCATCCTCTTCAACTACAACTCCGCCCCAAACCACTAGACCTCCTACTACAACCTCAGAGCCAGAGCCGACTCAGGAGCCTACTCAAGAGCCTACTCAAGAGCCTACTCAAGAGCCTACCCAAGAGCCTACCCAAGAGCCTACTCAGGAACCCACTACGGGCGGGCAAAGCCCAACTACAGATGAGCCTACCCAGGAACCTACAGGCGAACCCACCGCCGAGCCCACCACTGAGCCTACGGTTGGACCTACTGGCGAACCTACTGAAGAACCTACAGTTGAGCCCACAGTTGAGCCTACTAGCACCGTGGACTCGACTCAAGAATCAACGGATCACCACCACCCAACTACAACCGGTGGTCACCACCATGGCACAACTGATACTCCCAGTGATACTCCCGGCTATACAGCCCCAGTTCCAAATCCTACTTTTAGCACTACTACTAGCTCTAATACTACTACTAGTTTACCGGCACCACCATCCTATACTGGTGGAGCGAATACTGTCAAGAGTTTTGGAGTTGGTTTCTTCCTTTTCGTATCGGCTGCAATTTTGGCATTGTAGTTTTTGTTGGCCATTTTACCTTCGATCAGAGAAGGGGTTATTTACATCTAGGTACAAGGCTCAAGACGGGACGCGTTACTGAGTATATACCTAGTATGTATTTTCTATATTTCGTGTGCATTAGTGTATTTACTATACCTACGACCTCTAGTGTCGATAATGTATTAGATTTAGTTGGTTAAATGCTAAAGGAACTCTTTTAGCTTGATTTTTCAGATCTATAAATCTCGTATCCAAAGTACTTAAGTGCTATAGAATCGTGTTTTGCGCTGCCTAAGCCCGTCCTGTGTTAGTGTTTTCAGCCAATACGCAAATTTCCTCCTGAATGATCTCTGAGCCGTCTATTTGATCCATCATAGGGGCAGTGTCTTCACAAAGACCAAGTAATTGCTGCGCATCAGTCGCCGCCCAACGAGGCAAAAAATATTTCGAAACATCTTGCTTCTCCTGACGAGCTTCAATCCCC
This sequence comes from Orbilia javanica, assembly GCA_036872735.1. Classification (NCBI taxonomy): domain Eukaryota; kingdom Fungi; phylum Ascomycota; class Orbiliomycetes; order Orbiliales; family Orbiliaceae; genus Orbilia; species Orbilia javanica. Next base: position 1,796,493 of record JAVHNR010000008.1, read on the forward strand.
CAATCGATACCCACGTTTGTAATAAACCTATCCCTAAGGTCTCTTTCAACCGTTTTCCCGAGCATTACAACACTGAAATCCTCCAATGCCCTCTCAACTTCTTCCGAGCACGCGACCGCAAACTTCATTCCGTAGACCACGCTGTTCATTTTTATACGGCTTACGATGTCCATTCGAAAGTGGACATGAATATGCCGAGGAACGCTTGTGGCACGTAGAAGTTCGAAATAGTCGATTACGTTGATTATGGCTTCCTTCGGGATTTCAGCCCAGACGAGAATGTCATAGTGACCACCGTACCTATGAGCTGCAGGAATCATTGGCTGTCTTTTGCATAGGCCTGAGATGAAATCGCTTGCTCGGTAAGTTTTTTTCAAATACCTAGGATCGATGACAGTAATTTTAGGATGCGTGGCGCCCGTCCAGCGACGGCTCAGGGCAGCCTTTCGCAGAACCCACATCAGGCTGTTTGACGTAGAGATCATTGGCGTTGGGATCTTGTCTCTGTTTAGGTGGTTTGCTGCATGCTTGTCGAACTCTGGGCTGTTCACTTCGAGCGGTTCTGGGACCGGTTGGGAAATGTCCCGAAAGAGACCCGCACGAACCAGTGTATCGGAATTATATCCAAAGGATTCGCCGTCTGAGTAGCGAAATAAAATATCTGTTGGCAATTCGGTTCTTCTGTCGGCTTTGCGAGCTGGGGCTTCCGCTCTGTCATGCAAAGTCATGAATTTGCGTTTCTCTGCTGCTGAGCTGTATTTTGAAGGGATTTTGCATGGCGTATCTGGTACTTCATTTTCGCCATCGCTTGAGCTGGAGTCGTCTGTAAGGAAGAGGGCAGACTTGGCTGGCGTTGTATGCAAGAAAGCCGATAACTTTTCTCTGGCTTCAAGCATTCCCTGTTTCTTCCTGACCTCTCTGTACATTTTTATGACCTGATCATCATCCCTTTCTCGAGAGATCAAGTTGACACCCGCGCTTTCAGCTGCCGCTACTAGTTTCTCCTTTACTTCATTCCATTTGCCTTCAGGGTCTGTAAATGAGGTATCGATAAAGATTTGTTTAAAGGTGTTCAGATTTCTGTCCTTCTCCTTCGCAAAATATTGATTGAACTGCATGCTATAAGCCTGAGAAGATATATTGATACCAAAGCATCTATTTAATGTGTTCCGAACAGCCGCTGGACCGAGTTTCTACCACCGGCGTAGGACGTATAGTGCCACAAGATCCGAATCAGTCCAGGTGTGGCGGTACGGGGTTAGTGCGTCATATATATCTTCGGGCTCTGAATTCTTTTTTGCTTCCAAATCTGAGGAGAATTCGTCTAAGTCGTCGATGCCTTCTACTTGGAGTTATTAAGGATGTGGACATCTATAGAGTTCGTGGACGGCTCGGAAAACTTACTATTGTCTTCTGGTTGTATTTTTTCTTGCTCCTGATAAGTCGTTGTGGGGTTTTTTCTCTTCGTGACTTTTGGGAAAAGCACCCTGTTCACCGGTTTGTCGCTAGGAATGAATATCGTCTTGTAATATTTGCTGGTTGGAGAGATCCTATCGAACACGAGGCGGTCGCCTTCATGGACTTGTAAAGCAGATCTCCGAGATTTATATTTATTGACACTAATTCTTATTCGCTTCCGGCCTGTCCAGTATCCACTGTCGTCATCTTCGTCATCTTCGTCTTTGTCTGAGGGATGGAGAGGGTCTCTGTCCTCCTCCTCTTCTTCTCTTTGTAGCTGGACTGGCGTTTTGGGACGTTCCGGCGTGTTCGGCGCAGAACCCGTTGTATCATATATCAGAACCTCCTCCGCTTCTGTTGTACTCATTTGGACATCATGGTTGTTGATTGTCGTACTCATTTCGTTGTTTATTCTACTCTCCATACCGGTTCCCCAAACCTCCTGCTTAAGTTCTTCGCAAAATATGCTGAAGGGGTGGCCTCCATCATCACCATCCACCTAAGAATGAGCGACGTCGGAAGTGGGATCCTGAAGAGTAACTGGCCGGCCGGCCTGGCTGTTCTCATTTTGAAAACTTGTGCAGAGTGGTATGTTTTCATCCGATTTGGATTGTTCTCCGACGGTTGGATCTTGGATGAAGTCATTGGCACCTTGGGTTTCGAGTAAATGATAGACGGGACATTGAGTCTGAGGGGCAGAAGCGGCTTCTACTTCTGCAATTGAATCTGTTATCGGTGGTGATATTTGTAGCATTGGAGCCCGACGGGGCGTTTCCGTTGGTAGAGATGAGCCGCCGGGTTGGCTCATCTTGGGTATATACTAGCCCTTTGGCAAACGTTGGAAACAAAGAATAGGTTTGAAAAGGATAGCGGTTTTTGATGATAAAGAAGAAAGATCGAAAGCTAGTTCCTGATGGCGAGCATTGACAGAAGGGATGGAGGTTAGACTGATGTTGTATTTAGTCAGCAGCAAATGTCGGAGTGAAACGCCGAGTTGAGTGTTCGGGAAGAATATCTTGGGCAGCCCTTCGAGATCGTGAAAGCGGCCAACGAGGTTCTTATATAGTATCGACGCCAAAGCTCGGCCTTCGTAGATATCATCACGTCCCCTCTCCAAAATAAATTCCGAGACATTTGTCTCACAAATAAAAATTAATTTCAATCGTAGGCCTTTGATTTGGATACCTTCATGCTTGTTCTTGAAACTCACCGAGTCACAAAAGCTACTAGCTGCCCTTCAAGTTTATTAATCATTACAACATAACCTTCAATCCTTTACGAATACGTCCCAATTAACCCCAATCCTTCAGCTAAAAAGAAGTGGATACCGTTTCCTTTCACTATGGCTGATTAGAACTTGTCATATCGGCCGTTTCTTTAAATGATACAGGGGTGGTGGTGTTGATATCGATCTCGAGATACCCGGTACGAATACTACGCCGATGATTCTCTGTATCAGGCACACCGTCGCTGAGCTAGATTTAATATGAAGAAAATGATTCATCACCTACGTTTCAAACATTGTCATGAATACTTTCCCTAGCTTTGATATTGATTTGGGAGGGATCTCGGCGATAGCTGAGAGATATATAAAACGACTGCCCCCTTTCCTTCGATCATGCTTCTGTTGTGCCGGATACTAAATTCCTCGCTCGGCAGTTACATTCTTTTTTAAAAACTCTGTGAGTTAAAACCATTTTCTCTTATCAGACTATTGAATTCTATGATATTAATTGATTTTTAGGTATAATTTATAATTATATATCGTTCTCGAGACTGCTCAAAACCCTAAACAACATATCCAATTAAAATGCCTTTTAATTGGGATGTGAGACAAGGCGACCCAGGTGATATAGGTGTTCCAGATAGCACCTACAAAGTCGAGTCCCCAGATCCTCCCCCAGCGCCCGAGGATTTGGACCCGGAACAAGACCCTGTGGTTGAAGGTGGATACATGATCACTAGTGGAATTTGCCTATATTGTGGGTCACATTTGGAAACACCCGAGGTACTTCTAAAAGCCGTCTCCGCTTTTACTACTCTCTCTGGTTTTTGATTGAAATTTATATGACGTCTTTTTGGAGAGGCAAATGATCAGAAACTAAAAGGGAACTACCGCATAGTCCAACGAAACTCGATCCACCGAGGTGGAAGTTGTTATATATCGAAACAACAGTGATAGTACTGAACAGAGCACCGATACCGCACCAAGTACTAGTCCATCGTCTCCAGAAGTTGCAACCGCCGCGAGGTCGGAATATCCCATAATTATCGATTTAACTTCAGATGACAATGACATCAAAGAAAGCGACTCAGACGGGGCCCGGGTCAATCTTTGCACTGGAAGACGCGTTCGCGGATTTCCTTGGACAGGCGATCAGAAACTCGATTTATACATATTGAAGCTAGGATATGAGGTCAATTACGAGGAAGTTGGCAAAATCTTGACTGAAAAGCATAAGAAACCAAGAAAGAAGACGTCCGTGATTGCACAATTTGCAGAATACAGGTACACACCGCTGAACAAAAGGTTGCACCTCGAAGTCTCCACGGCTATCTGGAACAACGAGCTCAATAAGTATTCAGTTTTCACAACCGGGTTAAAAACCGCTGCCCGAAACGTCGGCATAGAACTGTTTCCGAGGCAAACAGAAGACATTCGTATTCCGGAGAATTTCCCACTAACGGGCCGAAACGGAAGACCCGAAGAAGACGAGGATGATAGTGATTCATCCGTCTCCTCTAGTAAATAGGATTTACCAGACGATGATGACACCGATGATGATCGAAACCCAAGGCAGCGTAGAACCGCCCAAAGGCTGGCCCCAGATATTCTGTATCGGGCCTATACAGGGTTTTCCCACGGGATAAATGGTATCAATGGGTTCCGAGCCGGACGCTTTTCGAGACCTGGGGCCCAAGTGCCGACCCCCAAAGACACAGACATAGAAAAATTCGACGTACTGCTTGCTTCCCACATTGAGGGTGCAAAGGACCGAGGAAGCTATTTCATCAGTGCTACGCCATCCCTATTTTGGGCTCTACATAAAGCTTTTCAAATGGGGGAAAGCTCGAGGATATCTGTGATTGACAGGACAAAGATTCGACGTCCTATCCAACACGTCTCCGCCATACGACCAAGAATGAGGGAGAAGGGATTACTAAACGGTATTCGATACTCCGGGAAACTCGAATACGTCGTATACGGCGCAATCGAAGAAAGTGCCATCATCCACGACTTCACACTCGACGAGTTCATGCAACTCGTTGACACGGATTATCAGATGCAAAAGGTCTTAGGGTCTAGCATCCTTTTTAATAGAGGTTACAGGAAGTCTTTGACCAAGCTTAAAATCATCTGCCAAACGATAATAATTAGACGGTGGAGCTGTGAACACATTGTCAATACGGTGTTTAGGTTTGTTTTTGGCAGGCAAACCGATCACCCTCTTAGTGAAGTGTTCAAGGATAATTTTGCTATAGATTGGGAACTCGACGCGAGGATGGAATAGACTATTGATAGGCGACATTCAACAGAGCATTTTTACGGAATTGGAAAATAGCGTTGAGATTTTAAAAATACCTATCCAGCAATTTACAACTAGTTCTACCGGTTAGTACGCCGACACCTCTACTAGGTGGAACCTATTCCAACTCCACAGGATTATCTATTATCTTGAATTAATCTATATGAAAGCTCGTAGAACGCCTCGAAGAGGAGCCCAACGTACTAGACTTCTTGACCCAAAAACCAACAAATCAGTGCGCTGTTGCTCCTGGCCCAAACCAGCTACTACAGTTACAACGACCAAGGCCATGGATAAAGTGCGGGACATAGTATAGTGCTAGCTAGCAAAGAAATAAAGTAAGGGGAAATGTACCCTACAAGACAAGAAGAAACCCCTCCGCCCCATCTTCCTCGTCCTCACTACTATTTCCCTGCGCGCTAGCCATAACGAACCGAATCTCCTCCTGCAAATCTTGAGCAATCTGGAAAATAGTCCTAGAATGCATAACAACAACATCTCTAAGATGCGTCAACGTCTGCTTCCCATCATTGAACCCAGCGACAGCGTCAACGATATAATCGTCGACATTACTAAACGTGATCTCCTGTGCCAATGGTATCCCCGTAGCCTTTACCTTTGCAATCTCCTCGCGAAAGGAGACTTGCAATCTCAAAAACTCCCCAGTAACGTAACTTTTCAACGAACCTAAAGTACGAAAGGTTTGAAGTTTCTTCCTACTAAGGTCGTTGTATTTGTGGATATTAAAGATGGCTATCTTCGCCATCTTGTGCTCTTTGTATGATGTAGTAGTTGTCGATAGCTTCGATAGTTCTGATAGGACGGGTGAACTACGTTTCCGCTTCGTGGGGGTCGAAGCAGTGATGGCAGACTTGGGCCCCTTCAAGGGGATTAAAGAGGGAGAAGAGGCGATACGAATGGTCAAAGTCGACCTCGGGGTGTCTTCTTTGGATGAATATTCCATGATGACTGACTGAATGACTCTATAGCCCTTGATACTAGTTAACGGGGCTATACAAGATGAAGAGCCACGCTCTGGGTAGGCACTGCAGTAATTTCTACCATGCGGTGGATAGGTACCTAGTTAATAGCTGCAATGGTAATTAAGACGGGTTGGAGAGAACGTATTGGCACTCTCTGCAAGTTGGAATTGTGATGACAACGGGGTTCCTCAAAAGGATGTGTGGTGCGTGAGAATTGGTGGATGTTTCTTGATGGATCGAGATGTGAAATTAAATCAATGGGGCACTCAGAATTAACATAACAGTAGCATTTAAATAGCAGCCGATTTATCACTGAGAGAACAGGATCGATACTGAAAAACACTGATCGGCACACGTGGTGTCTATATACGGATGTAGTCTCGTGGGGCCTATCTACAGATGCTACCTGCACCAGAACAACGTGCTATGCTTCTATCTTATTCCCTGACAAAATTCTTTTAGATTTCTGCGAAGGGACACCAGGTGCATTTATTCTGTCCCCTTGGTTAGGAGCATAACATCTGGTCTCGGTATTGTGGTGCAACTGAGGTGCCATTGTATATATCAGTTGAAATCTTAACAGCCGGCCTAACCAACAACGGCCTCACGTGGCCCTCGAGAAGATTCCAAGTAACCTTTAATCGATAAGTAAATCATTATATATTGCCCTACGAAGGGATCTTCATGACTATCAGTGCATCAAAGACCAGTACTACACATAGCTCCGGTCCATTGATCAAAGAAAATCATAATACCCTATTAAAAAAAACATATCCCTCATACATAATACCTTAACACGAAGAGGCAGAGGGAGAGAATAGGCGATTAAACAAAAAGATAGATAAATGAGAATCTCAAGGCTCAATCAATAAGGATTGTCATCTGGGTCAGAAGTGTAGTCAGACCCTCGACGAGCTCGACGCTCCTTCTGGGCCTGCTCCTTCTCGACCTTGAGGCGTCTTTCATGCTCTTCCTTCAAGATACTGACGATCCGGCGAGGTTTACGCTTCGGAATGATTGTGGATGGTTGGCCATTATCTGGTTCCTCTTCAATTGGCTTGTCTTTGGTTTGGTCTCCTTGAGCATCTGTTCCGTTTCCTTCAAGTCGGCCTCGTTCTTGCCGTTCAATCCCGGCTTCTCTTCCTCTAACCTTGTTTTCGCTAGCATTTCCTTCCTTTTGCTCTTTCTTAGCCTGCTTCAACCCCTCGTCCTTGAAACTCTTAACGACAACTTCGATGCCCTTGAGGTTCTGAGCCATGAACTCGCGAAAAATAGCAATCTTTCTCTCATCGGGGGAGTAAGTTCCGCTATCGTTGTCTAAATAGATTTTCCAGCGTCCTTGAGGTTTAAATCTAACGATATTGTCTCGCCCTCCATTGCGCGCATACATCTTAGCATCTTTGATGTCCTTTCGAGAGGTCTCCTTCTCAAAACGGGCGAAGAATTCACCGCTCCATGCGACCTTTTCTTGGCCATCAGAGTGCATTCCGTGCTTGCTGAGATGATTGATCTTATACTCGTCCCCGGTTTCACAGAAACGCCATTCTCCATTAGTCGTGATGACAAATGTGAAGAGTTTGTTCTCGACCGGTTGGAGGAGATCAACCAGGCCCTGCCCTACGTCATCGGCATCATTCCAGGCGCCATAGATGGTATTATTGTCATGTCCGTAGATGTTCTGATATTGCTTGCGAACAAGGTGTCGGAAGAAGCGGTAATGAAGCTTCGAAGGATCGAAGGCTTTGGAATGAGACCTGTCGGCTTCAAATTGGAGAGTTTTGGAGGGTGGTGGATGGATTAGAGCAATTTTATAGGCTTTAAAAGAGGTGGGAGCGTGTGAGGATGCGTCTGGAGGTACTTCCTGGGGATTAGAAGTTCCTTGCTTTTTTTTGGAGGGCGTAGTAGCAACGAGATTTGCAAGAGAGGAGTAATGAACAGAATATCTCGTAGGACTAATGAGATGGATGAACAATTTCGAGGGGCAGGTAGGAGGAAGGAGTTGCAGCTAGAAGGAGCACCCGTCAGTTTGAATACCACCGAATTAACGAGGGAAGTATTACGGCTATGGTGATGTGCGGTTCTGGTGATTTCGTGTAGGCTTCTGGGTTGCAGAGGTCGAAGAGTGCGGTGAGAACTTGGATGTGCTTCTTTCCCTTGTACCCCCTGATAGGAATATGTCGTATGTGTTCGCACCCATCCAGAAGATTTTCCTATACCACCATCACAACATACACAATCAGCACTAACATCAAAATATATATTTCTGAGTTTTTCATGTCCGACCATACTTCGAAGTCTTGAAGCACAAGTTTGATGCTCCCCAATTTATCGTCAACGGTCTGCTTTCCACCCTCATCGATGAGCTTTAATTTGAGATAACTGCCCTCCCGTAGCCCGCCAAACCTCCACGTTTCCCTCCATTCTGGATCTCTTGTCTTGGCTTTAGTCGACGTTCTGAAGTGAACACGACTTGCTTTCCCGTCTTCTGGAACCAGGCCTTTGACGTTCTTCAACTTCCCTATGATGTAAGGATTCGAGGTCCCACGTAAATCCGTAATTCTAGTTACATATGCGATATTTTTAACTCGTCAGCACTGATATATATTGTAAAACAATCTGTAAATGATAGGTAGTCTAGGGTACATACGCAGTATGAGAAGCACTAATTATCGTTAGGCGGATATCGTATGGCGGCAACGTTGGAAGTTTTTCGCTTAAATCGTTCGCATCATCGACCGACGACGACCTCTGCGGTGTGACGTCATCGTCGCCTCTAACTTGCCTGCGCCTTGAGGCTGCCATTCCGCCGGGCTAATAATTTGGGTTATCGGTATACAGCAACTTTTAAACCCGGGTCGCTTTAGGCAAAATCCGATGTTCGAGATAATATTCTGGTGGGCGTAGTGGTTTCTAGGGAAATGGGTGATAGTGATGAAGAGCGAGGTTTTGGGATTAATTGCATACGTAGCGATGTGCTTTGGGTCCTTTTCTGGGGTGTAGACTAGCAACCGCGCTGCCAGGGACACCGTCGGTGATTTTTGGAGGCCACAAATGGCAGTCGGTTGGCAGTTGCTGGTTGAACAATTAGTGGATGGGTTACCTATTTAGGACATTGATTTGCAATATAGCTGTAGATCTGATCCACCCGATCGGTCTTGCCCCTAGACTACTGACTAGGTTCTCAAATAGGTAATATACGAGAGTCTTTATGAGAGTAGATAGACCTAGGCCATACATGGTCCTCGGAATTGTTCCGGTTGGTTGTGCATTACATGCGAACCAAGTTTCCTAGAGAGATCCGAACCCTGCCTCGAACGCCTGGATTCGAGGCTATCCGAAGTGTATGAAACACTATACATGCACAACAAAGTTTCAATATGAGAATAGCCTACATATTCCCTAGAAGTGAAAAGTGAATGATAGATATCACCATTGAACCAACCGCTAAACCCCAGGTCACGGGATCTCGCGACGCCCCGACGCCGCCCGACGCATTTCACAGCGAGCCCCTCAAGGAAAACAAAAGCTTTAATGCTAATAACACTTGGTTACAAGGCTAAACTCAAGAATCCGACGGGGTAACTATCAACCCGGCTTATAACCAGTCGGTGCAATTAATTGAATTTGGCCTCTACCCCATATAACTTTTCGAACTTCGAATTCTAGATAGAAGAGATGTAATAATCTACACTTGCATTGGGCCGATAAATCCGAGGCATCCGATTGGATTTCAGGAGACGGATTTCGTAAGCGTTTCAGCAGAAGAAAGTATGTAATTATTATGACTCCCAGTGTAGTTAACAGCTACTTAGATCATGATCGATATAATAGTTACCAAAGTCTCAAGAGAGAGACATGATTATGTAATATCTCAGCAATCCTTGCGGCCCGCTAACTATGACTCTAACACGGAGCTCATCCAGCAGGCTAGCATTATCCTTAGACAAAGTGGATATTGAAGTAAAGTTTCAAGGCCAAAAGGTTAGCCGTATTTACGAACAAAGCTCATGTATAAGAAGGTTATCTTGTTACGTAACATTCGACTGCTGAGTCAGCTAAGTTCTTGAAGTGGCACGGTCTTGCCGGCGTAACGTTAGTAGACGGAGAATGACGGAATGCGGGGGGGGTTTAGTTTGTTAGTTATACGATCCCCTCTGACATCTAATCCATAGTCTCCTAAATTATATAAGGAACCAATCTAAGAGCCAAAAGGCCACAGATTCGAATTTGAAACAGCAGTTCCGATTGTCCTGAAACATATCTCGCCCACTGCACTACCGGCTGCCGACATCAAGAAATCTACAAACCTTTAAGCATAATACCACAGTAACAACACAGATTACCAAACCTCTTCTTCACATAAGATAAAATGTCTCGTCTCAACGCTTTGGCCAAAACCCTCAAATCTCTTCATATCTCCGGAAGGCCATTGATCCTTACAAATGTCCATGACGCCCCTACCGCCGCCGCAGTAGCCGCACATGCGTCTACAAAGGCGCTAGCAACGGCATCATGGTCAATTGCTGCTACTCAAGGCCTGCCTGATGCACAACTCTCGCTTTCTGCCAACCTCCTCGGCATTAGGAATGCCGCTCAGGGTCTCAAAAACTCTGGATTTGCGGATACAAAACCACTCTCAGCAGATCTACAAGACGGATACAGCGATATCGCTGAAACCATTAAATCAGCTATCTCTGTTGGTGTTGTTGGCGCCAATATTGAAGATTTAAAGACTGATACGTCGACTGGGCATGAAGAGCTGAGGCCAATTGAAGAAGCAGTTGAAAGGATTAAAACGGCTTTAAACGCTGCTGCGGAGGCTGGTGTTCCGGACTTTGTAATCAATGCCAGGACTGATGTGTTGGGATATGGAGGGTCAATTCAAGACGTAATCGAAAGGGGAAAGAAGTATCTCGATGCGGGCGCCACGACAGTGTTTGTCTGGGGTGTGGGGAAACATGTGATCACTATTGAGGAAGTTAAGGAAATGGTGCAGGCTTTTGGTGGGAAATTAGCGGTGCAAGGAACTGGTCCGACGCCATTGGGGCTGAAGGAGTTGGAAGAAGCGGGTGTCGCGAGAATTAGTTATGGGCCTTGGTTTGCTAGGAGAAGTTGGAAAGCTTTTGAAGAGGATGCTGCGGAGACTTTGGTCGCTTTGGAGAAGTGAGATATCGACCTCTTGTCTTAGTTTCGCGCTCCAACTATATTAGTCCTAGTGGAAATCCATTGTGTAGCGATATCTAGGGATCTATGTACCCACTCAAAGTATTCTGTAGACGACAAAAATGCACAATCGAACATCGAATGTAGTCATCCATCTTGCTCATATATAAAACACTTTCAAGCACGTTTTATAAAAGGCGTGTGATTGGCAATTGAATTCTCCCGCCCGAGACACACATCTGGAGTGCATGCCATAGGCCGAATCCTCAGGCTTGGTAGGCTGTGGCAAACGCAACACGTAGCCGTGCCAATTGCGAGCTGATTCATAAGTTCAGCTGCAGCTGCAGCGCGCTATACCGCACGGGCCGCGATCCTTCATTACGATTGCATCTGCGCCGGCTTCGAAATCTTTGGGTCGTGATCGTATTTAAAGCTACCACGAGGAATGAATGAAAGCTAGTTTAACCGTCATAAATTCACATACCTATAGAGCAAGAGCTACAGAGGTGCAATTACCCCAAGAAAGTCAGAATACTTACGTATACAAGACGCAATGTCGTCCTCCCTAGGTACACAACCCGACTCGCCCGACAATGATCTGGATGTCATGCTCGAATCAGTTCGACTCGGGGAGTCTAGTAATTTTCGCCCTACTTCGAATCCATGGACAGGGGCACCGCCTCCACCTCCACCTCCTCCACTTCCACCGTTAGGTTCGCGGGACTTGATATCACCCAGACCTCCACTTCCTGGGTGGTCTACAGCTGGGCCTCCCCCTCCCCCTCCCCCTCCTGCTCTACCGCCTATCAGCCAAAATGAACAACGCCAAGTGCAGCCCCTGCCCCGACACCCCCCAGTTTATCTGTGTAGTATCGGTGGAGGCTCTACGCCCCCATTGCGACCAATTCGCAGCACCCTACAGCCCAATGATCTAGCTAAGCTTCGGAAGAACGGCTGGGGGTCTATGCCTCCACCGCCACCACCCCCTCCAATACATGGCCTATTTAGCGTGGCACCTCCATTGAGCCAACCTTACACCCCGCTGCGGAGGCTAGTACAGTCTCCCGGTTTCGACGGGCCTCCTCCACCCCAAGCCCCGACATTCCCTGAGAACTACAACGAGTCTATATCTCCGAAACCAAAATGTACCAAAGGAACTTTCAATTTTCTAGGTCTCCCTCGTGAGATCCGAGATGAGATATATAATCTTATTCTCAGCCGCGAACCACCCCCAATAATCACACCAGGACGTCGTAGCTACCCCCAAACATATAAGCAAATATCAATTGCTTCGTCATTATTCCGCGTTAACAGGCAAATACATTATGAGGCAACAGAGTGGTTCTACGGGAAAAATACTTTTGTGATAAGATTATCGACCGATATACACAAGAATAAAATCTCGGTGCAGTATAATACCCCTTGGGAGAGTGTTGCTTACTCTTTCACGGATGGTATATGGTAAGTTAACAGAGCCCTACATCATTCTTATGGTTGTCACGGATGAATAAGCAAACTAATGGGACTTCATGGTAGCCTGACCGCACCTGTCATCGAGAGCGAGTATGACGGCCATTACGACTCACTCCCACAGGACCCTATGTCCCAACGCCTAGGTCTTTCAGACAACTATTGGCCCTTGATCCGTAACATCAGACTCGACATTGAAGATTTTCGCGAACACAGATATTTTGTCTTACCTCCATCCATAATAGGTCTACGGTCTCAGAAGAAAACAAGGAATTCGATACTCTTACCCCTGTTCCATCGTCTCCGACCTTTGTTAGAAGCTGCTGGAAGGGATTTGAGGCTTTACATCAACATTGTGTCCGGTACGGCCTCGGTCGCTAAAAGGGTTGCGGTTGGGTTTAACGGAACAACAGCGGATATGGTCGCCGCCGGAGCTCAGTACACAAGTTCGGAACTGCTACTAAGAACATTTTATGAGGATATGCTTAGGATGGCTTGGCCGTTTACCACCGGACCGTGGCAGCATAGTATTACCGTACCCACACTACTAGGTATATGGAGAGAGGAAATTCAAAATTCTGTACTCGAAGATTGTAACATGAGTCACGGGCTCAGTGAAGCAGAGATTGAGAGGTTTAGGCTCTTTGAAGAAGGGCATATCAGTCAAAACTACCTCTGGGTTAGGAGACAAGGAAGGCTTTTGGTATTGAATCGCTACTTGTATAACGCTTCAGGTAGGGGGAAACGGTCTGCAGCCATACTGGAGAGGGCGGGCTTTATCAGGTCGGGATTGAGCCAGTACTTTGGTGAGGGCACCCTAGATTTGATGCCTGATCGATCGCCTGATCTTGCATTTTTGGATGGGGATATTTATGGTCCCGAGAATATTGAAGAATGGCGGTAGCCTGGCCACCTTGTCTGTATTTTGTATATGTACCTGGTATCTGTTTTAATTTGTATAGTATATAGCACCCATGGCTGGTGCAGCCGGGAATATCAAACATAGCCTTGTCATCTGCATGCGATTAGATATCGGCTTCGAGCCCGAACCCGCCATCAGGCACGATTGAAGCGTGTTTGCGTTGAGCTGTTGCATTATTTCGGTGTTGTCGCGTTGCTGCCCCAACTGATTGTCCTCCCCGACAATTGCAACTTCGAACTTCGAACTCCCCAGCTTTCCTGTCGACACCCTCTCCACCTCTCCTCGCCGTCCGATATTCAGCTTCATCATTGCCGCCACCTCGCTCCCTTCCTGACGAAGTAACGAATTACGACCCACCAGAGCTGGCCTCTTCCCTCCGCCTGTAACATACTCTCTTCGCCCCTCCCGAGCACGCTGGTCCACTCATCCCGACCACGTGAACATCCAGCCATGTCTGCCAACGAGGATAACAAGTGAGCTGGATTCCATCCCACGAGTCCGATCGTCAGATATAGTTCTTATACTGATATCCGTGTGCTTCTCCCTTTATAGATGGCGCCGTCGCCAATCCACTCAGAATAATAGCGCCTCGCCATCTCCTACTCCTTCTCAGAACTACAACCAACCTCGCCGTTCTGATTCACGGTCCTCTTCCTACCAGTCACAGAACAATCGGAACTTCTCCAATAATAACTCTAATAACTCATCTGGATTCTCGGGCGGGATGGTGGACGAACATGCACCAGTGAACGGGTTCAATGCGAAGGAACTTCGGGACCTCCTTAGCAAGGGTTGGTACCCCACAGACCATCGAGTACGAGGATCTCTTGGCTGACAGGTTTTGACAGGATACACGGATGCAGTTGCTGGTTCGCAGGGTGCGGGCGACGACAAGCCTGTTCTTTACAAGAATAACGATAAGGGGTGGACTACCCAGAGCAAATCTTCGCCGTGGGGTCAGAATAGTAAGCGACCAGGCTTCATGTCCATATCCAATAAAGTTCTCTAACAGATTCATTAGAGCATACGATGGCTGGTGGCGTTGACTTTTTAACTCGCCTGAGGAAGGGAGTTACTGCACTGTCTGCAAATGGCGGAGGCAAAGATGGGAAATTTGGAGGCTAGTTCCCTCTACCCGCCTGCCCCTAGACCAGCTGCGGTTGAAGGAAGGCCCGAAGCCGAAGGGTAAGGTGCCATTCCCATCGAGCGGATGGGACATTGAAGGCGCAATCTGGGAACGGGGTGGAAGATACCACTCCATCCCGTCCCAGCCGCCAGGGAGGGGCAGTCGCTTGGACGAGACGAGGTGGGGAATTCAGATTCAGCGACAGATAAGACGAGACGAGACGAGATGAAAGAATGGCGGATATATTCGGAGACGTCGTGAGAAAGAGGTTTACCCAGCCTGCAACCTTGTCGAGGAAGAGGTTGTGTGGATGGATGTCGGACATCTTAGCTTGGTCGGGGCAACCAATGTCAGCTTCCGGCCAATAATCCTGTATATATCTATTATTGGCCTAGCCATGGGCCCTTTCATAATGCCATAAATCATTGCATGAGAGGCTCTTAGCTTAGCTATGGAATGTGTATTTTTCCTAAGGGGGGGTTAACGTTAGTGTGACCTGACACCACTTCCATAGCTATATCAGATGCATCAGATTAGATATCACCAGATTCCTGGGCAAGCCTTCAAACATTTAAGCTTAGATTAGATCCGCATGTACATGACAAGCACCCCTCCTCGAAAGTCGAAATGATTCTCCATGGGGCCCAACCACATGGTTGCCTTGTGGTGGTCATGCATGCACCTCCCGAATAGATAACCCCCACATGCTTAGCTCTGCAAGCACTATTTCGATAATGTAAATGTATCTTTCCATCGCCATTTATTTCATCGTCTTTCTGCCGACAGTACATAATAGTTTGCTCAGGTTTGACAAGTTTCGCAGTCTGGTTTGGCATTCAAACCCACTTCTTAAAGTTCCCTCCACGCGGCTGGCTCTTGGCTCCTCGGAGCTCGGCTCAGGTAAGCTTTTTGATCGCATGATAGGGATGGGGCCGATTCGGACTTGAGAAGTCCCATGCGGGACACTATTCGGACACTATTCTCAAGCAAGCTGCCCCCCTCGGACGTAAGACTTTCAGAATGGCGCCATCGGCAGGAAAGACGCTGGTTGGCTCCGACAAACAGCTCGCCCAGCTGCCTCTTCTTGGCCGTCACTCGCTATTAACGGTACTTGATGGGGGATCCTTTTGGCCTTGAATGATTTAAACTTGGTATATCCGACCTTCAAGACTCCTCGCGCGAGCTTTTTGAACTCCGATGTAGCGGTTATCTATTACGGCCTCTGGGACTACTAACGTTTTACCTAGCTTAGGTACCGCAGTACCGGATTATTTAATGACACTGCTTCCAAGATGTCGCCTCCTTATCCGTACCCCAAACGGTCGTCAGACCTTCGTTTTCCAGACACCGGCGTAATTCTCGCTTCACCATCCAATTCAAATGGGTCGGCTACAAACGACGACAGCAGCGAGAACTTAAATATGTGGTGGCCGTCTTCACATTTTAATCTTCGCCCGGTCCTAAGCGAACGAGTTTCTGAGTTTATCAAACGAAATGCTGTTTCGACGGCCAACGTGGGTGATAGAGGGGACCCGAATGCAGTTGTCAATGCTCTGGAGTATACTAGGTGGCTGGGTATATACTACAACGTTGGCTGTATTTTATTCCCTATTGGTGTTTTTGTGATCAGGAAAACCGTCGGGAGGATAAGAGCATACAGAAAGGCACAAAAGAAAAAGAAAAAGGGGAATTCCACAGGGACGGATAATAGGGGATACGGGACTGGAAATTCAGAGGTTTCTATCGTGGAAATAGCTTCTACGGCCTCGAGCTCTAGCGCCTCTAGTGTTATTATTCCTGCGGAGGTAGACTCGGATGAATCCAAGCCCCTCCTCCAAAACTCCCCACCGAGGCTAACATGGTACACCCGCCTCTACCGCCGCGTCCAAGGTTTTCTGACCTACCAACGTCCAAACGACTCTCGCGGCCGAGTGATACCCCATAATTCCATTCTAATCATCAACCAGCTATTCTTCTGGACATCGGTCTTCTTATCTATATACCAAATATACTACCCGCTCGACACAACCAACAATGCCGATCTTCGGGTTTTCCTGGTGGCTGATAGGGTGGGGATGATATTTACTATGAACCAGCCTTTGAATTTTATTCTGGCCGCAAAGACATCACCGATCAAGTATTTGACAGGGTGGAGTTATGAAGAGCATTTAATCGTTCACCGGATGGTCGCTTCCATGTCGCATTTAATGAGCATCGTACATTTCGTGGGAATGTATGCAGTCTATAGAATTTTTATTGTAGGTCCCTCCTCCATTAACCACCGTTACCATGCTTGTGTCCTTGGAGGCCTTGCTAATTTCGATACCACAGGCTGGCACCGACCGTGGCCTAACTTTCATTGGTATCCTTCTCCGCCCGGATATCTTTTTCGGGCTAATTTCCTTCATTGCCTTCTGGATCTTTGGCATAACCTCCATGGACGAGATCCGCCTCAAAGCCTATGAAATGTTCCTGGCCACCCATATCTCTTTCGCCTCTCTTGCAATGATATTTCTATACCTCCACCACCCCGCCGCTAGGATCTATGTCGTCTTTTCATTCTCCATCTGGGCGATCGATAGAATCGCCTACAGGGCATTTAACAAACGATGGTCAGCCGACGCAGAAGTCGAGGTCCTCGATGAAAGTACCATTAGAGTAACTATCAAGAATTTCGGAAATGGTTCAAAGAAGATGATGAGATGGGAACCTGCCGGACATATTTTCTTGACGGTTCCTGAGTGGAATAGACTTCAGGCTCATCCGTTTACAATACTTACCGCGCCAGCTGGGTATGATTTGGAAGGGAATGATATTGATAGTGGAAAGGAGAAGGAAATGGTGTTGGTTATTAGGAAGTTGAAGGGCTTTACTGATGCGCTCTACGGAATGGGGGGGAATGTCAGAGTCACTGTTGATGGGCCTTATGGGTCCGAACATGCGAGAGGTTCTTTGAAGGAATGTAAGAAGGCATTGTTCATCGCTGGAGGAAGCGGTATCGCAGTTGCCTGGCCCTTAATGTGTGAAATCATAAGAAAGGAAATGGATAAGAACAAGAAAGGAAAAGGAGGGAAACCAAGAAAAATCGTTCTGATATGGATAGTACATCACGAACATCACTTCAAATGGATCGAAGAGGACCTGGAGAGATTGGAGGAAGTCAAGAGGGCTTTGCCTAGAGCATTTGAGATCGAAGTAAGGAAGTTTATAACTAGAGGCGTTAACGGGAAAAGACCCGACCTCAGAAAAGAAGTTGTTCGGATCGTGGATGATGAAGACGGGGCAAGATTGAATGGCAGAACTGGAGTGCTAGTTTGTGGACCTGATGCTATGATGAGGGAAGTTAGAAGCGTGGGGAGGGATCTGTTATACGAAGGTAAGGATGTGGAAATTTTGGCCGAGAAGTTCGGGTGGTGAGCATTCATACATTTTCAGATATATACAAGGCGTATATATATATCTAGGGGCGGCAAATTTGACCTCATGGTGTAGCATAGCACGTTTGGTTTGTGTTCGGTTCGGTTGAAGTATATGATATCCAATGCATTTTACCTATCATTAAAGAGCATTTATATATTGTCTGTTTTGTATACTACCTCTACTAATGAATTTTATTAACTTTATATATAAATACTACGACTAATGCATAACTGGGTCTATCGATCGAAGGGTATATGACCGTGTACAGCTCTATAGATCTATATGTAGAGGTCGATGCCGAATGCCTGTATGATATACGGCCTATGTATATACGCCGCAGAAGGAGGAGGAGGGGATACTCGAGAGAGCTTTCCTTCAAATCACCCAGACTTAACTTAAGAACCACACATAATCCAAAGCAAAGCGGGTCGGGAAAACCAATCTCGACCAACCGGATAAAGTCGCTGCATGCTATACTGGTGTTACATGTAACCCACCCAACCTCGGGCTCTCGTGTTGAATGTTGTATATTGTGAACTACTTCTAGCACCATCCGATATATTTTTAGGCATCGACGCCCGGGCCTTCCATAATCGATATAGTTATTCTACTAAACCATTCCTTATCGATATATCACAAGGGCCGGATCCCGAGAGGCATTAGGTCTAGTGTCGGCGAACCCCTAGCTCCTAGTCGCACAATTCGAGGGCTGATATGCAGGTCACCCAATTCTCTCGGAGGGCGTATGCCTATCATGGCAAACATTCCAATTGCCTTTCGCATTTCGCTCGCACGACGTCACCGTCTTCCCCTCAGCTCAACCCCTGCTAAACCGTGATGTGGGTGGTAAGGTAGCATCCGTACTACTTGGATGAATTTTTTTTTGATTCTATAGATTTTTTTTTTTTCAGCCGTCAGAGGCTAATGGTGTGATCATCTGTTTTTGGCGTTGTGGTGCGGGGAGGCAGTAGACCTGAAGCTCACGATTGTGCAGCGTCCCTTGCCTTGGATTTTGGTAGGGCTGGAATACTGTTGAAATATAAAATGGACCTGATGGACCCACTTGCTTGATTTGCGACAAAGTATAGATATATCGATATCCTATCTAAACCCACTTATATCAATCCTATAGATCTATCATATATTTTTAGAAATATCTTTAGTCTTAGATTTGCGATATGCTTTTCAAACTCATCCTCCCTATCGTCGGTTGTCTTGCCACCTTCTCTTCAGCCAATCCAATCGCCAAACCAGAACCAGTTCGGTATGGTAAACCGACCCCATCCTGCACCACGAACTGGTACGAGGCATTCGTAACAGACACCACAAACCAACGTCCACCAGTCTACCTCCAAGTCCGCGCCAGCAACCCCGAAATCGACGGGCGAAATGTCGTTCTACGTCCGGACGATAAGTCGCCGGGTACACAGCGAGCCGTAATAGACGGAAGTCTCAAATCGCCAACATTGGCTATTCAAATGCGGAAGGGTGTGTTGCATAGCGTTGGGAGAGACTTCTCGAATAATTTGTTTGATTTGGGGCCGATTGGGGGGTATAGGAATATTACCTATAATGCGGCGACTTTGACGGGGATGGCGGAGTTTATATTTCAGAATTTGACGAGGAGATCGAAGCCGGATTTTAGGAGGAGTCGGAATTTGTTCGAGTTAACTGGAGGTGGTGATGTTGCTGAATACGGTATGTTGAACCCTTTTCCAGGGAATACTTGAGAGCATCTTCCTATAGTTAAATTGGGGTTATATTAGTTAGAACAAGTACAATTTATAGAAACAAAAGGCTAACGGGTTGCTATCTACTAGGTTTATACTCGAAGGTCCCAAATTTGGTTGTCAGCGGCTTTATTGCCTGCAAACGAAGAGATAGTAGAGGCAGCTACTGGCAGATGATTTATTACGTCAATGGTGGGAGCACGACGGAGGACCCGAAGAACTGTGAATATATTGGATTAAACGTAAGTGGGCTGATTTGCCTTTCATTTTGCTCGGGACCTGTTGTGCGCATGTACTGACACTACTGTCGACAATAGGTTATATTGGCACCTAGCCTCATAACAAACTAATAAATGATTTGATTGTTGGATGGCTTTGGCTTATTTGGTATACTTGATCTTTTAATTTGAAAATGGGCTGCAGAGGTTTATTATATTTTTCATGATATTGATGGCTGCAATTTAGATTTGCGCGCAATACATTGGGCAATAAAACGCAGGAAAAACTTGTTATTTCACCTGGTTGACCCATAAAAAGTTGGTTTTACAATTCAGTTTCTGGTAGCGCTATAGCACTGGGGTTGTAGTTAATTCGGGGCTATTTTTGATAGTCACCATTAATTGGTGGTGTGATTTTCTGTTCATAGCTTTCATTGTGCATTGTTTATACTTCGGCCTCTGAGCTTGATTGAATGAATTGGTACTGGCTCTGTTTTATTGTAGTGCCCACGAACCCTTGATCACAATTACAAACCAAGCCGATATTGACGGATGTAGCTATATCTTCTTCCAGATCTCGTACTCTGCGTCTAAATGATCCTTCAGCTCCTTGAACCGATTCTTAAAGTTCCTTTTGCACTTCCAACAAACCATATCGCCCTTAAGCATCCCATTCGTCACATGTCCTACACTAGGAATCCTTTCGTCACCCTTATCGAGTGGAAATTCGTCTAGATTTACAAAAAAACCTGAGTTGAAAGAGTTATAGTGTTTTTTAGTCTTCACTCGATCAGAGTGCATGTCCTCTGATATTAAATGGATGTGAAGGTTTGACATTGACGGGCGAGCGTGGACGCCTATTTTTATGCATGAGGTCCAGTCTCGACCGGGGGGTAGCAGTGCCTGGGATTCTTCGGAGTCGGGGTCAAAGCCTGGCTCAGATATTGCTCGTTCTTCGAGACCTTCGAACGCTTTTTGGCGAGTCCTTTCTAGTGCTGAGGTCTTGAGGTGGACTCGGCGAAGTTCTTTGGCTAATAGGTCTCGGGTTTGGAGAGCAATTTCGCGGACGGAGGCCAGTAATTCTGGGTTTGAATTTAACAATTCGAGGGGCTCAAGATGGGTTATTGAGATATCCCGAGGTAGGATTAAAGCGTGGACTGTTGATTTGGGGAAGGCGTCTTTTATTACTACGAAGTCGTCGTTATAGAAGAGCATCGATTTTGAAGGAACAGATGCCGGGTCGGAGAGGTAAACGGCAAGACCCGCACGAGGGTCAGAGTTTAAGAAATACGGGTTCGGACCGGGCCGTTGCACCTTTGGGGCCGGTGCTGGTGGGTTAGGCTTGGGCTTTTTGGACATTAATTCGGTGACTTGGTTTATGTTACATACATTAGCTGCTATAGTACCATACATAGTAGCTTAGCCCGTGGTGCATGATCATGACTTACAGGCATTCTTCCTGACCTCGGTCGCCGTAGACTTCGTCGCCTTTGCACCCTTCGCAGAGGACGACGGTTCGTCCAGCAGGTTGGAAGGGCTCTCCGCACGACTACTAGCGCTGTCTGTTTCATCCTCGTCGGCCGACATATCCTGCCGTCTCCGTTTAGAAGACCGAGGACTGCGGGCGGATTCGTCCATGTCGAGCAGCTGAGGATTCGAATTGGTGTTGTGGGGTTGATGTCGCGACATGACAACGCGACCTGGAGGCCGATCGATGATCCTACGCCGACATCTTCCTAACTGGGTAATTACTTAATGGGGTATTTTTTTTTTTTTTTGAAGGGAAACGGAGGTCCAAGGTGGTACAAGAAACTGTCGACAGCTCGAGTTGAGCCGGAGAGGTATTGACATTCGACTCCATGGACTCATGGTCGAGGTTTTCGATACAGCTGGGTAGGTTCACCTCCAGACTTTTGGTCTTGGGCAGTTGGTTCCGCTGGACTGCGATGCGGCTCTTTTGGCATATCCTCATTGGTTGTCGTAACCAATTAATCTCCCCATCACTTGCCCAAAGCGCCGGGGTCCTGGCATCGTGCATGCAGTAGACCGGCGCATGTGGAACTAGAATCGATTTGTCTAGCTATCGTGTCCAAGTTCCGACCCACGAGGCTATCACAATTCAGCTGTTTCGTTTGTTTTTCTTGACAATTCTCTCCTCTTTCTGAGGGGGAACGAAGCTTAACGGCCTGCAGCCAAGGTTCCATCCCTTCCCCCAAGCAGGTAGTGGCCAATGTTAGCAACAAGAGATGCCTAACGTACGGCCTTCGTGGTGGTTTGATTCCATTTCTATCAGCCGCAAATCCCTAGCTTTTCGCCAAATCCCACGAAGAACGGCACATGGATATAAGGTGCCGTAGCCCTTCGCCGCGCCATCTGGAGAACCCTTTTTTCCTCTTCCGAACGATCTCTTGACGTCGCATTTATTCTTTCTAATTTCTAGTTTACTTTTCTCGACATTCTTTCCTCCATAGCTTTGCCTATATATATAGTCTTGTCCCCCCCGCTTCCGACGTAGATTCAACCATAGCTACCCCCGGAATTAATAGTAACACCTGGACCTTGATAGATTTCGCCCCCAAATAAATTAGTTCCCACTGATATCCGAACCGCGCACAAGCGACGGACGTACGGCGATGTATGCCCCTCAGCAGGCTGGGAATCCAGCTTTCAATCAATACCAGCAACCTCAAAACCAAGCTGCTCCAATAGCACCCCAATGGACCGGCCAGTCACAGCCGGGATATCAACAGCAGCCTGTTAACCCGGGCCCCGCAACTTACGCAAATCCATATGATCAGAAAGTACCGTTCCCTCCCCAACCGCCGAATCTTCAGTTCCAGCAGCAACCGCCCCAGCAGCAATTTCAGAATCCGCAGTTTCAAGCACACCCTCAATTCCAGCCCCAAAATACGGGGTTCCAGCAGCATCAGCAGTTCCAAAATGCTCCGCAGCAGGCAGCCCCCTATACCATGGGGGTGCCGCCGGTACAGCAGTACCACCCCCAGGGGAACCCGGCGTTCATGCAGAACGCAGCACCGCCGGCTGGGCAGGTGCATCAGGTCCAAAACTTCGCGGGGCCGGCACCTGGCGCGCAGTACGGGCGACATAAAATTATAGTGGGCTTGGATTTCGGAACAACATATTCAGGTACATCCTCGTCATATCGATAATATTTGAGAGTTCAACGCCGTAAAGCTGACTGTATGTGTCCTTATCAATCCAGGCCTTGCATTCGCAGATACAACCCCCGGCGAACCACAAATATCTATAATCCAAAACTGGCCCAACTGCGGCACACGTGCTCTATCCCAAGTCCCTACCGAGATCGCCTACCCGCCCACGGGCGGCCAGTTTTCGTGGGGCTACGATATCCAACCCACACTTACAATTCTCAAATGGTTTAAACTGTTCCTGGAATACCCAGACGACGAAATCATGGGATTGTGTGATCTCCCACCTGGGAAGAGTATTGAAGATGTTGTCGCGGACTTTTTGAGCGCAGTGTACCAGCATGCCATTGCACAACTGTACCTGCAGAGAGGCAAGGCGGTTATGGATATTACGCAAGTAGATTTTGTATTGACTATTCCAGCTGTCTGGAATGAACAAGCTTGCGCGAGAACGAAGAGAGCGGCGGTACGTACACACATCCCATACGAGCCCAACACGGGATAGGGTAGGAGCGTTATTAACGGGGAAATGGGGATAGGAACGAGCGGGATTTGCAACAAACCACACATTGAATATGTGCACAGAGCCGGAAGCCGCAGCTTTATATACTCTAAGATCTTCAGAGACATCGGCGAACGTTGGGGATAAAATTATTGTTTGCGATGCAGGTGGCGGTACAGTCGTAAGTAGCACAATAAGTACATCTTTCAATCTTGAGCGCTAACAGATATTCAGGACTTGATATCCTATAATATTCGCCGTATACATCCCCGCCTCGAAGTCGATGAAGCTGTAGTCGGAACTGGTGATACTTGCGGTAGCACCTATATTGACCAAGCTTTCGAGGACTTCTTTAGAACTCGAATGGGTGAGCATTACGACTCTCTACGAGTCGCTCAACGCCAGCGAGTAATGCGAAACTTTGAGGAAGTAAAATGCGGGTTCCGGGATCGAGAAGACCAGGAAACCTACTCGGTTATAGTACCTGGGAAAAACAACATCCCCGAGGCGAGAGTTGTGGACGGTGAATTTGAGATTACAAGACAGGAGATGCGGGCGCTGTTCGATCCGGTGATCGACAAAGTTATTGAGTTGATCGCGGAGCAAGTTCGCCAGATCGCACATGTTGATAGGACGCCGAGCAATAGGGTATGTATATGTTCAAAGTTCCAGAGACTGAAGAAACCAGATAGCTAACTTCGAGTAGCAAATCCTGCTAGTCGGCGGGTTTGGGCAGTCGCCTTACCTTTACAAACGAGTAATCGAGTGGGCCAAACCGCAAGGAATCAACGTTCTACAACCAAAGGACGGGTAAGGACCTAGCAATCGTTTTCTTGACCTTATTTATAAATTTAGCTAATAACATGAATAGTGATGTTGCGGTAGTCAAAGGCGCTGTGATAAGAGGTATTGACCTTGCTGCACCTCAGCAAGTTGGCAGCATTGGTGACCCGAACCGCGCAATGTGGATACGGAAGTGCCGAAAACATTATGGAACCCGTAAGTCTCATCATCTTTCTAAATCTTCGATGAATACCAAAACACTAACCTAAATAGTTATGATTGCCCATTTCATTCCCGGCCAACATCTCGAAGAAGACGCATTCATAGACCCCCTGACCGGCCTGAAAATGGCCCGCAACCAAATCTCCTGGTTCGTCTACAAGGGCGCTGAAATCTCCGATGACAAAAAGATATCACAACAATTCCATCGCACATTCCGGAAAACTACACCGTGGGTAGATACTATAGTCGTTTGCGACGACGACTTCCCACCAATGAGGATGACACCTCGGGTCAAGGTTCTGTGTAAATTGACGGCAGACCTGACAAACCAGAGCAAGAGGATTTTTGACGTAGAGTACGGCTTTATGAAGAAGATATTCACATGTGCATACCGGGTGGATATGACATTAAGAGCTGGGTATATGACTTTCGAGCTAGTGTATAAGGGTATTAGCTATGGCGCGGTGAGCGTCGAGCTGCAGTGACCGTTTTTCTTTGCATGCATATTGTCGATATATATATTGTACGGGATATCCAGTTTAGCATTGTTTCAGAAGACCCTTGAAGCCTGTTTAGCGGTTATGTATATACTATTTTAAATCACGGCCGTCAATCCTATTTCCCCCAGCCCCCTACTCGACATGAAGCACTGCGTGTTGTCTGTGGTATTTCCACCCGCACAACTTCACGAGCCAGCTCCCCAAACGACGGCAATCCACCGTGTAACCTTCCACGACCACGAAATGTCTCAACCAAACCTCCCCGTCCTCCCCGCTGTCGAGTCTGCCTTATCCCCCTTCATCCACTCTCCCTCTGAAGTAACTCTGATCCGCCGACATCTCTCATCTACTCTGACAACTTTAATCGCTTCTTCAACCTCGCCTTCACCCTCACTTACCGCCCAACGCGCCGTGCGCACGTTAACTGGCACACGGAAAGCATACTACAATGCCGCCGTCGAGAACCTGCGATTGCGAAAACAATGGGCCGAGCTAACGGCCGATATCAAGCTCCCCGTCGGCGATCCGGATGCCGCTACAAAACCCACCCATCAACAGCAACCCCAGACACCGACGCATATCCGTTCGCATAGTCGAAAGATTAGTACTATCGTTACACCGTCGCCCACAGATTGGACGCAAACCTACGATCAGGTTTTGGAACTCAGAAGAGTTTTCTCACAATTGACGGTGTTGGGGAAGTATCAGCAGAGGATTACTGCATTGGCACAGGGGAAGAATATATCACTAGCCAATGTGTTTGCAAGGCATAATCAACAATTGCCGCCTGCGCCGCCGGGTGGACCGTTGGCAGGGAAAGATCAAGCTGGTGGAACGGGGGGAGACGAAGAGTCCTTACTACCGCTTGAAAAGGCTGTAGTGGATGCTAAGAGACGCTTAGAAGAAGAGAAAAGGTTGCTGGCAGAGGCGAGGGAGAGGGCCAAAGATATCGATATGGCGAATTTACCTGAGGAAGTGAGGACTGCTGGTATGGTGGCTGCGAAGGAACAGCTAGAGATATGGCTCGATGAGCAGCTAAGATTAGCGGGAGAAGGAAGTGCAACCCCGAGGAAAGGCAAAACTGTGGATATGGTTCATGGAGAGGAGGAATTTGATCTCGACGAAGAGTTGACGGAAATCAAAAAGGTCTATGATGACTATGTGGAAAGCAGAGAAAGGATGCTACATTCGTTCCTACTGGCGAGCCAGCCTGTCAAGAAAGAGGCGATCCCAGCAAAATTCGGCCGGGAAAGGAGCAATACTGCAAATTCAGGGCCCGGTTTGGGCAGAGGTGACTTACCAGAGTTATTGGGTGCACTGGGGGAGCTGGGGTATTGGAAAGAAAAGATGGATGAACTCGGGGAGCTAATGAAGGCCATGAAAGAGGGCAATAACATGGCGGCGGGAGAATTAGAAGGAGTAATGGGGAAACTCAGGAGCGAGAGCCAACTGCTAGACAACTTTGGTGGTGGCGGCGTTAGGATACAGCACAGAGAGGTTCATGATGGGAATTCGAGCCCTTTCCAGGGGAGCCTGGAGCTCGCAAGGGTGTGGGAAGCAGCTGCAGAGGATGCAGAGAGGAGCACAAGAGCTGAAGCCGATAAGGATACAACATTCGCCGAAGCAAAGCTAGAGGAAGTGGATAAACTGCTTGAGCAACTCAAGAACCTCCTACCAGAGGAAGAGACAACAGCCAGGAAAAAGAAGTCCGCCAACTGGAGAGGTCTGAAAGGCAACGTGGGGTTTAGCAACGAGATGTGATACACATTCAACCTGCCAATCTGACCATAGATCTAATTATAAGATATATATGATACTAACTCCGTGTTAAGCGTACTAGCTGAAGGGGGTTGTGGGGTATCAAACCAGGCCCGTCTGTGCTTTTCGGCTCCCCTATATTTGGGCCGATGCATATGCTATCGTAGAAAACAGCGTAATGCCGGCATGCCAGAGAACAGACAGGCCAAATTAATCGCTCCTTCGGGCTATCTTCTAGCCTCGAATACATCTACCTCTATGTTAACTAGCTTAGAGCACACCACACCGCCGCTTATTAATTATCCTTGAAAAATACTCACATTCCGATCCTGACGCACATACAAGCGTGTTACATTCCTCGTCGAGATCGATTTGGCCGGCGACCCTATTGGCCTATCAGCCGGGAAAACCCCAAACAACGGCCCTCCCTTTGTGACGTCTGGGGATGAGACCAGGAAAACCCAACATTACCTTCTGCCTCTCCGCGCCCGACGACCGACTCGGCCGTCAATAAAAGGCTAACTCGTCGGGACCTAAATCATGACCTCGCAGCCGCACATTCCAATGAACTAACCGATCATGTAGGCTCCGACCATTATTGAGAATTATAAAATTCGGGAACTACCCCCCCCAGATAATTATAATCGTGACTTAGCCTAGCCTTGGGTCGGTCTGGACTCGTTCCCAGAGGTCATAATTGCAACGAGAACGGTCGGTCCGAAATACCCCCCAACCCTGGGCCACAAGTACGTCAAATCTCGCATATTTCCATACATGTATGCAGGTATGGAATATGACTACGATCTTCCAGCTATGGTATTCGGACTAGTTTATGGGCGTGACGAAATCTTCATTTTTATAAATTTGTTGAACCTATTGACACTGCTATAACCTGACTCCAGCCGGGTCAAGTCAGGCTGTTCTTTACCCTCCACTTTGTCTCATAAACCAGACCCGACCTTCACTTTGGGGGCGGCGCGTACCCTCCACTGTTTAAAACCACATTTAAAAGCAGCAGGATTGTCTCCGATACTCAAGTAACTCGAGCACCGATTGTTTAAATATGTATGTGCATCCTACTTAGCCAATCTTATAAGGCACTTGATTGATTATTAATGAATTCAAGATACTAGACATAACATCTGCTGTATCGAACGAACAGCTCTTAAATCCAGAATATGGCATCATACGCAAGTAAGTATATACGCTCTCACATGATTACGTGAACCCTAGTCGAAATTAAAGTACTATCACGAAGTAATAGCAAATTTATATTTATCAAATATCCTAATTATATCCATGGAATATAGAATATAGCAAAATCGCTCCCGAGTTCGATCAACTGCTTAAAACCCTTCCAGTGGCTGGCTTCACGGAAGACTCTACTGTCGAGGATTATCGTAAGGTCGTGGATGCGTTAGGGGCATTCCAAGATGCCCTTTACACCGGCCCCAAAGACTGCGACGTAACAGGAACCGCAATCGAAATCAGTAATGGGGTCTCGATTCCAGTAAAAGTGTACGCGCCAAATGAAACTGCAAGAGCCGCGGCAGGGAATCGACCACCCTCCATTTTGTTCCGTAAGTATCCATCCCAAACCCCAACATGCCAGTAGCTGTCATGTTTAATACTAATACTAAGGCTGGGATCAGATGTACATGGTGGCGGTTGGGTTTCCGGGGGGCCCGAGTTCGGACATGCACATTGCCTCTGGTTCTCTAGCCACAATGTTGTCGTCGTAAATGTTGACTACAGGCTCTGTCCCGAAAACCCCTACGACACCCCCTACAATGATTCATATGGCGTCTACCGTGCTATCCACCAGGCAGCTATCAACAGAGAATACCATGAGCTCGAAAACTGGGGAATACCCGAGTTCGATGCCGAAAAGGTTTATTTTTACGGCACTTCTGCAGGCGGACAGATTGTAACCGCATGCGCAATCCTTGATATTGAAAATAACCGGGCTGGTGTAATCAAAGGACTGTTCCTTCACGCGACTACAGCTGTTGATGTCCATCTTTTCCCAACAGAAAAGATTTCAAGTGATGAAGAGCCAAGTATGGTTCAGAACAAAGATGGCCCGATCCTCACTTCTATGGATATGGCCCGATTTACTGCATGGAGGAACTCGCCACCTGATGCGGATAGATATTTTAGTCCACTAGTAGCGTTAAGTGATGAGGTACTCAAACAATTCCCTAAGGTTTACCATGAAGCTTACGGGATGGATCTTTTAAGAGATGGTCATTTGTTGTTCGCGGAGAGGATGAAGGGGCTTGGTGTGGATACTCGTGTTCAGATTCATAGCGGGTATCCACATTCCCTTTTTTCAATGATGTCCGCATGGCATTTAGAGGGCTCTAAGGTGGCCTTGAATAAATTGGAGGAGGCGAGCCGGTGGATGGGGGTATTCTAGAGCCTATAGGAAGTTTAGAGCCCCAGAAGGCGGAAGCCATGGTTGATATATACGGGGTATATAGACTACTAGAACTGCGTATAACGATATATCAATTGAACACCGAATTCGAATGAAATTCAATTCATAATCATAAGATCATCCTTAAGCCTTTAGGTTCTTAGAAACCTAAGGGGATTTGTGCCTGACAGCTTCCAATACGACACGTTTATTTCGAAAGGAACTTGGATGCAAGTCCCAACAAGTCCCCGGCATCGAGTCCACCGCCACTGCTAGTCTTGTTACCAGACGAGCTGCTATCCTTTCCGCTCTTCAAGTACATCTTGAGCGCCATTTCGGCGGCCTGGTTGACAGCGCTTTGCTTCTCTTCTTGGGGCTATATGAAATACAGTAGGTCAGAGTCATATTAGACACGTATGCAAGGCTAAAAAGATATAACGCACCTTTCCAGACATCATCTTCGAGGCCTGGCTCATTGCCAATCCGATAAGTTGGTTCTTGTCTTGCTTTCCACCACCGCTGCTGCTGCCACTGCCGCTGAAGAGTTTCAAAGCCTCCATGGCGGCGGCGGCACCGATTGTACCGGAGTCATTATTGCTGCTACCGCCGCTTCCGTATGTATTCTTGTGGGCCTTGACGACCTTCTCTTCGTCGAAGTCGTCAGTATTGATCTTCTTGTTCTTCTTCTTGTCACTCAAGAAGCTCAAAGCGGTTGAGAAAAGATTGGTCTCTTCATCGTCGTCCTTGCCCTGCTTGCCAGATTGTTTCTTTGCTGTCTTCTTGGCCTGCTCGAAGTCGTCGTCGCTGTCGTCGTCGTATCCGTGGGTGCCACTGCCCTGTGGGCGGCGGTATTCAGAGCTTCCGTAGTTATCTTTACGGTCGTCTCGTCTGTCATCCCTACGGTCGTCTCGTCTGTCATCTCGGCGGTCGTCTCTTCGGTCGTCACGACGGTCGTCTCTACCATAAGAGCCAGAGCTTCCGTGATCCCGACGGTCCGAGTCCCGGTCATCACGGCCGCCGTATCCAGAGTTACCACCGGAGCCATAGGAGCCACCGCCAGAGCCACCATATCCAGAGTTTCCTCCAGAACCGCCATATCCAGAGTTACCACCGGAGCCACCATATCCAGAGTTACCTCCAGAGCCACCATATCCGGAATTGCCTCCAGAATTGCCTCCGGAACCGCCATAACCGGAGTTGCCTCCAGAACCGCCATAGCCAGAATTGCCCCCGGAGCCATATGATCCACTACCGCCACCATAACCGCCATCATTTCGACGGTCATCGCGGCGGTCATCACGACGGTCATCGCGACGGTCATCATCGCGGCGTCCATAGCTATCATTATCACGTCTGTTATAGTCGTCATCTCGACGTCTATCGTCATCCCGTCCACCGTAACCGCCACCACTCCCGCCGTAAGAGTTATCCCGATCGTAAGACATTTTTAATAAAAAGAAGAAGAAATTCAATGGGTACAAATAGGATTCAGAAAAGCTTAGAGGTGGGATCTGGCCGTAATGCAAATGACTTTTGGGAGACAACAGAAAATATACTAAATTAATAGCGGGGTAAAGAGGGGCTTTATATAACTCTGGCGGCCAGGAGCCTGGGCGGTGACGTCAAAGCTGATTGGTTACTTGGCTGCAGAAAACACCACTAAGATCCCGACAAAGACTACGCGGCCTGGCCCCCAAAGAGCTGAAGAACTACATTCCATCGACGGAGCTTTTCCGTGTGGACCTGAGGAATGTGGCTGGCGGTTCGGAGTTAGTGTGTTATTTCTGGTGTTGAAATGGCATGGCATTGTAATGAGATCATGTCAACTGTTACCGAATTCCGAACTAGTCAACTTTCGACCTCTTGAGCCCCACCGGCACGCCGCGTACTCCACGTACACCACGGCTCCATTGGTTTTTAACGTTTTTGATCGATTGGGCCTTGCGGACTTAGAGGTTTAGATAAATTATAGGTTGGCCGCAGTGCTCGTAGACTTGCATCGAATCATCATGTCTGCTTCGACTCAGTCCCTGCGCTCGCTAGTGTTCGCAACATACAAACGGGCGCTCAAAGCTGGGGCATTGACATTCTCCGAGACTGAGGTTCATAACATAGCCCACGACGGAATCAATGTATGAATCGACTTCCCCACATCATCTACGGCCTTCAGAATGCTAATATCAACCTATTTGCCAGTATCAAATCCGATACGCTCCAAATCTTCTCAAAAAACCCACACCTGCGGCCTCCCAGTCACACAATGCATCTCTCCCTGCCCCTCCAAAAGCAAATCCTTTTTTGCCTCCGAACCCTGCTCTTTATATCGCTCCCTTACAAAGTTCGCATTATCTCGTCCTAAATAAATTCCCGGTTATTCCAGGACATTTTATCCTTGCTACGACTGGGTTCGAAAAGCAAGGATGTCCTCTGACAACTGGCGATCTAGAAGCTGCCTTGAGTGTGTTGAGGGACTGGGAGAGTGATATCAGTCATCAAACGGATGAACAAGAAGAACAGGGGGAATATAAATCTTTATACGGGTTCTTCAATAGTGGGAAAGCATCGGGGGCTAGCCAGCCGCATAGGCACTTGCAATTCATACCGTTGACACGGTTAGAAGTAGACGGACTTTGGGCCAAACAGATGTTTGACTCAAATCCTAGCGAGAATGGAGTTGTAGAAGGTAAAGTTGGAGACTTGAAAATCCGATATCAAAGCAAAGTTATGTATAAACATTACTTTGTGAGGATAAATGATGACTGCAAACCCGAAGAGCTGTGGAAAATGTATACAACATTACTATCGTTAGCGGAATACAGTTTATCGCATCCAGCAACGCCTGCGGATGCCGTACTCAAGGAAGCAGACGAACGGTGGGACTCGATTTCGACGACACAAAGGTTGATGGATGTCGATGTTCCATTCAGTTATAACATGGCATTCACGAAAGGGTGGATGGGAATTTTACCACGGACTACAGAAACAGTTTATGTGGTCGATAAAGAAGAGAACAGCGGCGCAGTGGTCGATGGAGTCGCCATCAAATGTCCAGGCTTAAACTTGAATGGAACAGCCTTGGCTGGGATGACACTAATACGAACAAGAAAGGAGATGGACGTGGTATTGGCTGACCCAGGATGCATTGCGAGGACGGTTGGGGGCATTGGAGTGTCGCAACAGGAGACTCATAGGGCTTCACTATGAGATTCGGAATAGAATCATCTAGTCTTCAGATGGAGTTTTTTTATCCTAGACTTCACGCATATATATATACACTCTTGGATACCTCGATGCAGTTTAAGAGGTTTAAATCTTCAATTCGGGCCTTTAAACCCGAGCGATTATATAATTACAATTCAAGGTAGAGTCGAACCAGCGCCCTCTCATGTAGATGGAAATATTTCTGCAGATGTATTCTTGTTGATAGTAAAGCCTTCCCTTCTTGCCTTTCCTTTACTTTTCCTTCTTGTATTATCCCTCTCCTCCCTTAGACATTCTTCAAGACGGCTACATAGCCTCGTAAGTAGCCATTCCGTTTCGCTCTGCGTACTCATCAACGGGCTAGTTTCCCCTAACCAGTCAGCCTCCCGACCTGGCTGACCCCCCTCTGCCCCCTCTTTATTCGCTGCTATTGTTGGCTCGGTCCTCGGCCTCGGGTCCTGCATGTTAATGAGTTTTAGGTAACTCGACCACTCTTCATAACCATACTGTTTGGGCGACCTCGCCGTGAGGTCCGGCATAAGCTTCTGGATCGCAAACGCCAAATCATGAAATAAAAGGCCCTTAATTTCCTCCCCGGTCCTATGAGCCCATCCCTCCTTTTCTTCGTGATTAAGGAGCCCCGTCCCTATACGTTCTAGCTCTCTCTTTTCCATTATATCCTCGTCATCATCTCCCTCTAATTGGCGGCGCCTGTGCTCCTGCTTCTGTCTTTGGGCCTCCTTAAAGTTCTCGGATGTTTTTATTCTCTGTTGTCTTCGTTTTTGTGTTTCTGTCTTGAGCCATCGATTTCGACCCCCTAGCTCTTTTAACTTTTCTTCAGGTAAAACGGTCCATTCTCCTAACCATAATGTCCCATTCTTAACCATCACAATTATCGTATCCCCGAGGTTCGAGACGAGTATTGTCATCATTGGAACTGCAAGAAGGGTCCAGATGACAAAGAATGGTTTTGCAGAGTTCGATGTAGGGTAAAAATCGCCATATCCAATCGTCAAAATCGTGGTATAACAGAAGTATAGCGCTTCGAAATAAGTCCAGTTTTGTTCCGCCTGTGCGTGAGATCATATTAGCTGCCCGGTTCCCAAGAATTCTATCTACCCGGATTGGACCTATAGCTACCTCTGCTCTTGTAAAAACGAAGGCTCCACCAAGCCAAAATACCAAAAAGAAGGTGACAGATACAGACAGACTCATCCACTTTCTTCGTCGGTCCGCTCTATCCTGCACTAGTCTCATAAGTTCGAATCTCTCTTTCTCATTCTCAGCCCTATCCACTGCACCATGCTCCCCGCCGTCGACGATGGCTTCTCTTTGCTTCTCCAATAGCCTTCTCGTTACCTTTCTCTTCCCTCGTTCTAGCACCAACCCCCTAATACTACTCACTATAAGACCTACAATTACAATTCCCACTGTAGCGTATGGGAACAGCAAAGCTCGCCCGGCCTTTGTAGTAAGTGTATAGTCTCCCAATCCAATAACCAAAAGAGTTGTATCACAAAAATAAATTCCATCAAGAAACGCCCACCCCTCTAGTTTTGCAAATACTCCGGCGCCAAGGCAAAGCCATCCCATTAAGCCCATGGTTTGTAGCATCAAAATACGCTGTGCAATTGTTAATGTGAACTGTCTAGCGTACTTCCCAGTCAATACGCCAATGTAATTTCCAATTAGAAGCGTTGCGATGAGGAAGTAAAGAGATGCGGCAATGATACCGTAGTAGAATGCTTGGCTCCACGAGTAATGCTCCCCGGGAATAGAATAAAGGTGTCGGCGGTAGGCAATTAGGAGAGCGATAAGCAAGAATGAAGCTAAATACCACAAAGCAATTGTGATGGGTTGGAGATGTGCTGATTGTATGCGTCGGGATAAATTTAGAAGGAGGATTACGTTGGCCGCAAATCCACAGGCAAGTGAAACAGCATTTAGGGCGAGGGACCAAGGAGGATCTTGGATTTTATAGCTATCATCAAACGGGGGGGACGCGCCTGGAGGTAGGTAGACTCCTATCGATATTTCAGTTAGTCATTTTAGTGGATCTACTTGAATTTCTATAAATGAAAGATATTTCTCACTCACTCCAAGGCACAACTAAAGCACATATCGAAGTTACATTTGCCAAAGGCCCCAATGTTGCCGAAATCAATGGGAAAGCAGTGCTGAGAAAGAAGTACACTCTATAATTTAAGCCTCGCAGAATTAGCGTTCCCTTCTCCTCATGGATTGTGCCCTCAGACCGTTATTCGCAACCGCTGCATCCTTACCCAGGAATTTGTTCGTCCTTTTGCCCCCTCTCCTCCATCTCGTGAAGTTCTCTAATATTTTCTTCTTCATCCCCGAACTCTTCCGGTTCGATCGGATCACCTTCGGCCTCTCGCATAGGCGAACTAGAATTCGTGCCTCCGTTTCTTTCATCAACGCCTTTGGTCTCCGGTCCGTTATCCCCATTCCTACTTTTCCTAACATTTTCGATTTCCTCATCCTCATCTTCCCTCGAATCGTGACTAAATCTCTCCCAAAAACAAGATGTTCTGTGTCTCGATGGCCCTAATCCTACATTATCTTTTTGGGAATTATGCGTCGGGACACTGCTAACAGAGCTCGTCTCGCTGTTATGCCGTGAAGACCTCCTGTTGTTGCTATATATCGGAGAAAGGAACCGGTTCTGATCGGCTTGTCTTGCGTGGGACTCAGTCAAGTCTCTAATGGCCTCATCTGCGCCTGCGTCGTTCATCTTTCCTGGATTTTCGGTATTTTCCCCACTCTTATATTACCGATTCATTTGTGAGATGTAGTTGTCATTAATTAAAAAAAAAGGACTGGAATGTAATGTTTGGCAGCGTTGTCGTGGCTAAAATATCACACGATAAAAATCTAGCGAAGGTGGCTCCCCGCAAAGGAGGGAGAGGAAGGGAGAAAGAAAGAAAAAAAACAACCGAAAGCTGAGAAATCCAAAAAGTCTACGAAATGACGGTATGCGGTTAGAATAAACATGCAACCAGAGTGTACTTAAAGGGAAGTATCTATAGATAGCCTGTCACCAAAACCGCACCCAAGATTAAAAGCGGAGACGTGCAAAAGAGTGGAGCCCCAAACTGCAAAAAAATTACATGGCCCTAATCTTTTTTTCCTGTGTCTGGAACCTTTCGCTACTTCCTTGGAAGACAAAAAATATGGGGTCAGTGTTCTCCACAGGGTTTCTTTCCCACGAATATAGAAAGACCTGCATTCCAACAGCGCGGGTTCATGTACATGTACTGTTCAGCTCACAGGATTTTTGGCCAAAAGACGCAGGATGACGTATGGTGGTGTGGGGCGAAGGAGGAAAGGTCTGGCGCAGGGACCGCCGGAATGAGTTGAGCGTGTGGTTTTTGGTGTAGGTGTTGTAGACGGGATGACGTTCCCGCAGGCCGGTATGAAGGAAGTCAACGGTAGGTGAGAGAGGATGGGGGTGGTCTGTCAGGCGGGCAGCGGCCGTTTTCTGGTATTTGGTGTCCATATTTAGGGCCTGTACGAGTTATGTATCTCCGAGTTTAATTCGCCAACTACCGAGGTGATTAGCTTCAGTTGTGGTTGACGTTTTTGGACTCTGTTCTATCGACAGTTAGTTTACCAACTTGTGTAACATAACGCTCCATAATCGATAATATATAAGGATATACAGCTTTAATTGTCTAAGAGCCCCAGAGCCTAAGCTACTTGAAGAGGGGATGGAGACTCTTAACATTTGAAAGAAGTTGTCACCTGGTTCACAATATCAGCTAGTATGAGGCCGGATTGATAAAATACATCAATATGTATATACTAAACCAATATTTATTCATCATCATCATAGAGTAATTAATAGCTAGCAAAATTTAAAAAGAGAGTTCGAGAATCATCTGATCGTAGTGATAGATATATATACATATACAAAATGTTAAAACAGCAGCCTGGCTAACTAAAAGAAAATCCGCTAATAATTCAGCGCTAATAAATTCACCTCCACACCGTATTTAAAGAAGGCTCAGCGGAGTAATCAACGCTGGCTCGCTTATAAAGTAAGTGTGATATTTACTCCTTCATAGAAACGTGAATCTTTTCGTCATCAATGCTCCTTTCTTCGACATCGCGGCCAGGGGTAGCTGTCTCGAATGCAATATCCATACGGTCTCGCTGGAAGAGGTTGACATAAATTGGGAAAGTAGTCGCCAAAGCAAAGCCGATGAATGGAACCAACATGGCGAAGTGGGTT
The DNA here is from genome assembly GCA_036872735.1 of Orbilia javanica. Lineage (NCBI taxonomy): Eukaryota > Fungi > Ascomycota > Orbiliomycetes > Orbiliales > Orbiliaceae > Orbilia > Orbilia javanica. The sequence goes on from JAVHNR010000008.1 coordinate 1,833,317, forward strand.
GATTTCCGATCTGCGACCTGCGCAAGGATTTGTGGCCAGACAGCTCCACCCGAGATCGAGGAAACAAGGAAAGAAGCACCAAGTTTGGTGTGACGACCAAGCTTCTTGATCGCAAGAGTAAAGATAAGGGGGAAGCAGCATGATTCGAAAAAGAAGACGACGTGGAGGAACGAGAGACCGGCTGTTCCGCTGATGTTCATGGAAAGGATAGAGAAAACGCATGTTCCGATGAGGAAAGTGAGGAGGACAAAGCGGGGCTTGACGAATTTCATCATTGCAGCTCCTGCGAAACGACCAATGGCGAAGAGACCTTGGGCAACGGCGAGAAGGTTCGCGGAGGTTGCATGATCACGGCCAGTTTCGAGTGTGTAGTTGATGAAGAAGCCTGCGACAGCGCATTGTGCACCGACGTAGCAGAATTGGGCTGCAACACCCCAGAAAAGGGTAATCTGTTTCCTCAAAGGTTCGACTTCCTGGGAAAGCTCGTCAGAGGTGGCTTGGAGTTCCATATCTGCATCGGTGATTTCCGGGATTGGGGCGAAGAAGAATGCGAAAGCAAGACAGAAGACAAATACACCAACACCAAGATAGACCCATTGGACGTTCTTGAGGGAGTTAAGATCTTCAGTATTCTTGAAGAAGACATAAGAGCCGAGAACTGGGGCAACGACAGTTCCAGTGGCCTGAACAGCTTGAGCGGTCGACAGTCTGATCTCGGAATATTTTGGAGGCCCGCAGGTTGCAAGATACGGATTCGCTGATACTTCAAGTGTCTACAATAAAATGTTAGCCATATTACTAGAGAATGAGTTTTGTTCATCGCTTGTATATTTGCTTACCGATAGCCCCCACCCAACAATAGCCATGGATCCACAGAACCCGCCAAAGGACGAATAAATACCGGAAGGCCAGAAGCAGAAACATCCAATACCGAAGATGACGAGGCCGGTCATGAAAGTAATTTTATAACCGAATCGTCGCAATATTGGGCCACCAAAACATAGCGGGAACAAGAAGTATGCGCCAAAGTATGCTCCCTGAAGGGCAGAGCTCTGGCTCTTTGTGATTCCTAAGGCGCTCTGGAAGTGGGCATTCAAAACGTCTAAGAGGCCGTATGCGAACCCCCAGAGAAAGAAGAGGGTGGTAACGAGAGCACATGGGAGCAGCGACTGCCTAAGAGTCAATGCTGCTGCGCCAGTTAACTCTCTGTCGCTCGCAGCCGCGCGCGCAACAATTGGGACACCTCCAGCCATTGTTGAATTTGAATATAGATATCTGGTTGAAGATATCTAGTTTGTGTTGAGATGAGGTTGACTGAAGACTGTGCGCGGAATGTCGATCTCGATCGAGGGAGGCGACGGATTGGGAAACAGCACGTCTGCCTGAATTATAACTCGCGAAGTTGTAATATCGAGGGCCTTGAGGGCTCGAGATATAAACTCCTGAAGAAATAAGACTGTGTGATTGAAAGCTTTTTTAGATATAAAGCCTTTAAGTGAGAGCCGTTGCCGCCGATGCTGATGGAGAAAAAAAAGAGAAACCCCAGACGAGAAATTGAGGTTATTTTATACATCGTCATGAATACCAGTACCACCTCCTGGATTGGGGAAATTATCGTCGAGCGGAGAAACTAAAAGTCACCATCCCCAGTGGTGGCGGCCTACGCTACCCTCCGTTCGTCGAAAATCGTATGTATCCCCCGCAACCCCAAAACCCCAAAGTCTCAGGAAAAAGTCTATCACCATCACGAAGATAATGGTGATGGTGCAGGTGGCCATGTGGAAGAGTTCCCCAGATGCAAGATACGGAAACTGGTAGTCAGTTCCTTGGTCCCTGACCCATGCATGCAGCGCACTAAAAGCCCCGAAAACTCTGTCGAAAGGCTTAGCTATCTTCGGTCGACAACCAACAAGTGAACTCTACGCAATGTGTCCAATGGTAACTTTGGCGAACTGTCGCTTAACGGTGGTACTCCCTTCGACCTAACATGAAGTTGTGGAAAGCGCCGAATTAGCTACCGAGACTGAGACCCGATAAAAAGCATCGAAGGAAAAAAAGCATTGGGGGCGCAAATGGGGATGCTTACCAAAAAGTCGTAAGCGCGGAAACATTTTTTTACGATCTTGGCTAGGCTGTTGCATGTTGCCCATCTTTGACAAGTCCGGGTTGGCCTCCGAAGTCTACAGCAAATGGGATCACGGAATTCTCCTCGCGTGCGTGCGTGCTATACTATAGAGCTATAGGATGCGCAATAAGATGTCATAGACCATATCCACTAGGCCGGCTAGGCTGAAGACTTACGATGTTTGTGCCACCGGTGATCTTGAGGCCATACGGTCATGCGGAATGGACATACCATCTCTCTGGGATTTGTGCTGATGTACGCGAAAGCTTGCGGAGTATACACGGACTTGAAGTGAAGACCATGAATTCGAGCCGCAGGATAACTGCGAACAATCAGAAGCCGCGGGAATATAGCATAGCGACGACCTCGCAGTATCAAATTGACAAGACCAACACATCTACAGATGTTGTAGGATCGTTTCGACGTAACACAGGGAATTAGCTTCGTCTCCAACCTCTCGCTTCCCCACTTCTGACAACGTTACTAGACCCCACAGACCCGCGACACTTATGGTTTTGTGGTAAATCCAACCTTCGAGATCCGCTTTTCTCCAGTCGACCGACCAAGTCTCCGTTCCGTCTGATAATGCATACGAGCTCACTATGGCAGCCAAAAACCTTAACCGCCGGAAGGAATGTCGGCCTCGAGGTTTCAGTTGAAGATATCTCGAGAGTCTAGATCCCTGGTCGAGGAAAAACAACAAATGCAGCATCCAATCAAACCCTCCGAAAAATGGAGCTAGAAGGCATGCCCTAGTGAAAATTCTTCTCGAAGCTTTCCACTTTTGGTTAGTACCAAATTTCCGCACAGGCCTCATCCTTCAGCTGCGACTTTAGCTTCAGCAGTTGGAGGAACATCTGCCGAGAGAAAATCCGATGATGGGACGCTAGAGTTTTAAAAGTCGAAGGTTTTCACAATTGTATTATCAAATTTGTCTTGAATGTGGAGATAGCAAAGCATTTGGACTCCTCAGGAGAGTTTAGAATCCGTGGCTGTCCGTGTTCGCCCGTAGATGCCATTAATTGATGCCCATTGTCAGCATAATAGGTCTCCTCGTTATTTGATAAACCCATCAAGTAATTGTAATTCCGCATTTCTGTGTTCTTATCGATCGATTTATAACTTTGTTATTCTTGGCTGACGAAACGTTATAACTTTATTGAAAAATAAGACATAACGGTGGCGATAGATTCGGGAAGCCGATATCGTGCTGAGGTCGGAGCTCCAAACATGAACGTCCTCTGCACGGCCGTCATTCTTGAGCAAAATCGGCTGGACCGCCTTTCGACGTCCAAAGTGCATTACCGCCCAAACAAACAGAACCTATAACAGAACCTATTATTCCGCCCACCCTACAGCGCGCATTGGGGATTTTGGGTCTCAAATTCAACCGTAGTCCCATGGTTGATTGCGTTGCATCCAGACGTAGTTGATTACTGCCCTGGTCCCTGCCTCACTTCAGGTGGTCCCTAATGACGACTTGTGTCTGGTGATAGCAGGCTGCGATATAAGCTGGCTGATGTGTTCCTGGTTTGTCACTTTTGTATTTCCTGGTTTTCCGTCATTGCTGCATCAAGAACCTAGCTTAGGGAACCGGCATTCGAATGGGGGCTGTGCTTGCAAATAGGGTTTAACACTTCTGTTTTCTGAGGGGGTTCTAGGAGAAATTAATCTGAGTGCATCTTACATATGTAGGTTTATCTCCCGACTTCAGGAAGCCAATTGTTCTTTATCCTACGAAGTACATTTTTTTCCCTCTTAACTCCACCATGCTAGATGACTTCTTGCTCTCGTTTAGAGTCCAATTGGGTCGCCTGTCGTTCTATTGTATGGAAATACATATTTTCTTCAAAGAACTAGAGACTAATCCGGATATTCGAGATCCCGGTTGGGGAGTGATGGCGGGGAAGGTTTGCTGCGCTTCGCAATTACTTTTGAATGCACGGTTGTGCGAACTTATAACAATACTCCGCACGAAGAGGAGAAATTACTCAGAGAATTGCAATATGTCAAGCTGTTCCCACCTACGAGGAACTTATGAAAAACGCGACCGCGGAAATCCGTATTTTTTTTGTTGTCGCTCTGCACGGTTTGATCCGAACTTAAGCCCTTGCTGCCCCTGCCCCAATACGTATAAGTGTATATGGTAAGGACATAACAGTTAATAACAGTTAACAGCGGTGACCCACCATCCAGGTCCTTTCGAAAAGACGCTATGACCACCTCCTCCCAATGGCGTGTTCAACGTCCCCTTGCCCAACCTTGATTTTCCTATCACATGAGCTTCAACAAACCTGGACGATCGCACCTTGGATGCACCTTGGGTGTTCTCTCTGGTGTTTCAGCAGGCGTACTACAAAGTAGAATGCAGCACAAAGCCAACAGGATGCCCTTCCCCTCAACAAGTTTATCCGGGCTCTTGGTATTTTATGAGGCGATCATCTTTCGCTTTTCTTCACGGAGACATTTTGATCAATTGATCAATCATTGAGCAGACCTACTTTGAGAAACGAGGTGGATCCATGGACGTGTGGATGAGCATATTATATCGTAAGCAAATTCCTGCATATATTCGAATAAACGGCATTTGTGAGCAAATCACAGGAGAAGGAAGTACGCATCCGGGCTAAAAGGGTTTAGCAATTCCATACGAAAGTATGGATTTTGAGGAGAGCACAAGCCTAAGCCTGGGCAGGTTTTCCTGCTAAATCGTAGGCTTTCATATCTATACCTGATACATTGCGTGTCTTCCTCTATGAACATTAAGATTTTTTTTGGTAGCCCCTCTAGCCTCTAAAATAATAAAGAGAAGCAAAGTAATAATACGTCGCTAAAAATGCCCGAATATGACCCACAAGGAAAAAAAAAAAAAAGAGCGAGAGAGAGAGAAAGAAAAAGAGAAGTCCCTAACCAAATTAAAAGAGTCTATATGCATCTCTTGTCGCATTCAAAAAACTCTTCGTTCGCGTTGCTGCAGGATTTAATGACATCCTGCACATCCTTGGTGTAAGTGGCCATTGCACCGGAGGCGTCAAGATCCCACCATCTTCCACTACCCATGTCGAGCCAGATAATGTCGATTTTTGCCTTATCAAGGACAGTTTTAACGACAACCGGCTTGCCAGTAGCCGGATCTTTGGCTGAGTGGCCGTTGCCCATGATTATTGTCTCCTCGGTTAGGAGCTCGTCAGTAAACCGTGCTCTGTGATTCAAATACATAGATTCCACAATTCGTAGATCCAAGCTGTATAAGCTGGATGGGCTGACAATTCTGTATGCTGGAAATTCAGGAACAGTTACATAGTCGGATGCACCTGTCTGCTCGTTTTTCCTTGCTTGCGTCAATATCGCTGATGATGGGAATATGAGCGTTCGAAAGCTATCCATGGCGACTTTCGCTGCAAATCCGATTATCCTCGAGGCATGAGAAGCGTCGCCTTCCAAACCCTTCACTGCTAAGAACTTGCGCTTCCCGCTGTAGTAACTTTCGACATCATACCAAGCACCGAAGTTCCTCGCTATGTAGCTACGAAGGCTGGGCTCGACGCATGTCATATGGACAACAGATGTTTCGTTTTGTATGACGTTTATCGCATCTTTGTTGTTAAAGTTCTTTGTCTCCCATTCGATCATGTCCCCCCAACCTCTGAACTCTCTAGAACTCAAGATCTTCATTTTCAAAGTACCGTCGCCGCTAAACATTTCAAACGCCACGACGTTCATAAGGCTGTTAAGGTCTTGATCTCCGGTCTCCTTCCAGTTGTTCTTGACTCTTTTAAAGAATTCCTTGGTGGGTTCATTTGGTCGGGCATAGAAGAAACTTGAATCTATCCCCTTAGCGCCTCGAGCAGGGCCTGGGAAAAACTGAATGTCCCAGTCGGGGTCGTCCAACGGCAACATAACGTTCAACGGGTCTACCGATCCCGTAAGATAAACATCAGGGTCTATAAAGACAAAGCTGAACCTTTCCCTGAGCATTTGGATGCTTGCGGCAATCTACTGGAATGATTAATAACGAGGCCTTGTAGTTGTGTTGAGGGTGGGCCGAAGGTTACGCAAGACTAGTCTCGGAGACAGTCTTCGATAGCCTCGGAATTACGGGACCAAACTGTACAGCTGTGGTTCTACAATGGCTTTGGGTCGGAGTGGAGGGTCTTACCTTGACAGAGTTCTTATTCATACCGACAACATCATAAGTGAAAACCTCTGGCGCATTAAGACATGCCTTCTCCAGGCAGAGTACGAAGAAGTTGGTTTCCCTTCCGTACTTTGCCAGTGTCTCGTGCATGTTAAAAGTCAAGGCCATGTCCGCGTTGCTCGCAATCATAAAGATCAAAGGCTGTCCAGGGAAACGGCCAATTGAACGAAGCCACCAAACGAGGTCAAAGTATGGAAGATGTGTCGAACTGGATTCATCTACCCCAACTCCATTCTCTGATGAGGGATCCTGCGCGGGAACTGACGAAGACTCCGGTGTGAGACCCGATGTCGATAATGATGTGATATCGATACTCTGTGTATTTGTCGCGGCCGGATCAACAGAAACGCCTCCTTGGACGCTGTCGTCGACGTCTTCAATGCCATGGAATACCCGAGGAAGAGTGGTTCCATAGTTCCAAAGAAGATACATCGACACGGCAAGTGTCGTCAAGCAAAACGCTAAGAAAGATGTCCGTAGCCGACGCATCGTGTTCGGTGATGAGTTCTTGAATAGATCGGGTAGCTCCTTCACCGAATCCATTTTGAAAGAAGGCGGCGTGGGCCGAGTTCTCGTTTTAAACGTTTTAAAAAAGGATCGAAAGGAGATAAAGGATAGAAGCGAGCGGAAACGCAGCCTACCGCCTCAGAAGCAAGGTCTAGTCACTGCTGCTAAGAAAGGAATACCAGACTTCATCGACAGGTTGACATTTGCGGCGCAAGATAGTTGCAATGGAAAGGTCATACCATGCAAGCCAAGCACTGATTAACCCTCTTTATCTCGGTGGGGCCTGCCTATATTACTTAGAACTGTTGATTTAATATAAGCTATTCCGCCCCTGAAATTTTCTCCACCTGGAATGCTGCCGTTTATACCGATTATACCGGTTTCAAAGGTGCAGAGCAGAACTAGCATTGTCCATGCCCTCTTTCACCAAAGGTCAACTGGTCTCCCCACGCCTTCTGGATGCATGTTATCCCGGTTTTGGGGGCTGTCCTCTGCCCTGGTCAGGCCGGCGGAAAGGGTGGGCAGGAAATCGTTCTCTCTTGACCAAAATCACCTCACTGAACATTGGGTCAACCAAGATCTTAGTGCCATGCCAAGACCTAGGCATCTCCAGCTGAATACACTACCATCTCGATCTCGAATGTTTTTTCTAGCCGTGTAACCTAACGACTCATGGCATCGAAGTTGAGAACCATCAAACGTGTGGGAATTTAAAGTGACCGGTAAAATTGGTAATAGCACCGCATACTATGACCATCCGGGCTCCGAAATCTGGTAACATGCGAGAGATGGTCACGGCAGCGGGAAACCCAGACAATGTGGCGCAAATATCTTCCGACCAGATCAATGCAGATTGTCTATCAATTATGCCGGGGATACAAAAGCCATAACGTATCGACTGATGCGGTGAGGCATATATCGATCGAGACTGTCAGTCCTTGTAAAGTGCTTTATTTCCATTCTTTAGGGCAAAGCCGCGCTACAGAGTATACGAGTAGCTCCGGATACCCTAGTTCCATCCAGCCCCGCGAATCCAGGCACCATGTCAGAGACAGAATTTACATCGCAAAGTGCCCCCACTTTTGGAGAAAAAGACACAGCCTCAACACAAACATTCAATATGATTGCAATCCCGAAACTTAATACCAGCCATAGCTTCGTCGTGCCTACGAGGACAGCTATAATTCTCTTTGTGTAAGATTAAAAGGGGGGGGGGGGAAGGCAGAGAGAAAAAGGGAAAATATTGAAATCAGGAAAATAATGAAATAATAAAATAACGAACAACGAAATGAAAATCGAGAGAAAGAAAGAAAGAAAAATTGCATGAGCAAAGCAGGGTATTTTTTTGGATGGTTGAATAATTAAGGATAAAAAGCCCGAAGTGCCCACCACATCCTTCAAAATTATAGATCCGCAAATGGCCGCTTCATCCCCTATATATATAATCTTTTTTGACACCCAAGGTTCCCCTAGTTTTTAAGCACTTCATAATATTGAATTTGATCTGAAGGAATGCTTACAGCGGCAGTTCTAAGAGTTATAATCGCTTGACTGGTCTCCATTAACCCGGATAGTTATTACTCCAAGAAAGAGAGAAGGCCCCCGTAATACGATCCGGGGTATATATCAGCGTGCGGGCTCAGGGTTTTCGTCTTCCGATTGAGTTTCGACGTTTCTTTTAAGATAACCTGACTTCCTACTCCATCTTGCAAGAGCATTTCTATCTAACAAGTCAGATGGTGAGCCCGGCATAAGGTAATCGTCATAACCGTGTTTTAAAGTGTAGTCGCCGTAGTCATACTTTAAAGGGTTAATGCTAGATTCTGTTGCCGGGCCCTCGAGTATGTAAGGTTCCGCAGTGTCGGGCGCCAATTGCCTATAGGATGATCCCCCCATACCCAGACTGTGCCTTACTAACTTCGCAAGTGATCGAGCCTCTTGTTTGAGATAATCGAACCTGGTGCCTTTGAGGTAAGCGTTTTCGCCAAGTTTTTTTAGGATTACCCCAGATGACGAATCATCTCGATAAAGCGCTGTTTCGACACAATAGCAGCCTAGAAATTAATAATAAAATCAGCAAATTATCTATAGCTACTACATCATTAGCAAATCGAGGTTTCTTGTAATTACGATATACTAATTCGCACCAAAGAGCAATTCGCTCCTCCCAACACTCGCTGGTACCTCTTGGTGCCAATTCCCAAAGTTTCGATCGATATCTGTCTTTTACCCCAATCTTACACTCGCACTCGGTACATCTTTCAATCTCCAATGTAAGGAAATTCCTGAGGGAGCCCATGCCAAGCGCCATTCGCCTATTCGCCCAATTTGGATAGGTCCTTGCGGGGGATCCGTTGGGATCCAACCGCCTGTAAAGATCTGGCGTTATCCGCATGATACTTTCCATCGGAGCGCACTGAACCCACATATCTGCGCGGTAAGGTGCCCTCGGTCGTAGTGAGCCGCGGTCGCTCCCAGCACCTGTCAAATTCAGGGTTTTCTCTGGGGGGCTATCGGACTTTGCACTTGGTAGGGTTGAATTTACTGCCTTGATTTCAGGTATGACTAATGTTGTATTGTTCTCCGTGAAAAATGGAGTGGCTGGGGTTGAAAGCTCTCTTTTTGCAGTTTCTTGCCCTAATGGGATGGCCTGGCAATGCTGTAGGAGCTGACTGGCTACTAAAAGCATTTTAGCTACGCCAGTGTGCATGTGTTTGAAGCGGTAAAACATGGTGGTTGCTGAATATATAATAACTTGTGAAATAGCAAAGAGAACTAATTCTCGTCGATGGTTTGAATTGAAATTTATCTGGTATAGCTCTTCTTTAAGCTTTTGGAAGGCTATGATGTTTTTATGGTGACTAGGTATTCGACGAATATATTTTGCGGGATGTATTAGCGCCGCGAGATCTCGAAGCAAAGGATACGTGTATATCTCTCTACATAATTGTACACGTAACTGCACGGCGCCGCTACCTAAATTATCATCTAACATCAATCTATATTCAGAGACGTCTAGTTTGGTCCATATACAAACTATTAATTAAACCAGACAATGAAACGAGTTAGTTGATGAGGCGTGGTACCGTGGTGGGAGGTCTCGATGAGGGGACGGTGATAAATTTCGACTATCGAGAGCCTCGACAGGATAGCTTTGCCGCCTGGAGAATTAGTTTATGCACTTAAACTACCAACTATTCCCTCTCTTTGCGACGTCTCGGAACAAAACCGGGCTATTTGTCTCGTAAACTAGACCCAACCTGGTGCCAACGAGACCAAACCCAACCTAGTCTCGTACCCAGATCCAGCCTTCACTTTGCCAGGGCACTGGGTTTGGGTTTAGGCTACCATCTACAATAGATCCGAGCATTGCATTGGTTCCCACAGACAAATTACGCGTCCCTAGTTGGCCAAGAGACACCCGAGTTCCGTTCACTGTTCTATATCCTGAACGGAGTAGAGACCTTGCCCTATTGTCGATTGAGTTGAGGCGTATGGCTATATGGAACTGTGATTTAGTGCTCTACTCCGATGTCTGTGATAAATGCTACCAACCAAAGCCCAGTTGACGCTGGCGTAAATTTTGCAATATACAAATATACCTAGTTACATAGTTATAAAAGCATAGGTTATAAATTCCTAGGCCAGTAGGCTAGAGCCCTGTAAATACTATATGCTATCAAAGTTACCTAGCCAATAATTTCAAATTTGACTTTATGATAAAATTTGAGAAGGTCATTCTGTGGATATTCGCTCGGTATCTGGACTATCTACGAGGTGCTGGATCAATGGACCCACAGGGAATTTCAAACCAAAGAACTGTCCCAAATTTAAGTCACCCTCGGAGGCCACATCGACTCTGGCATTTTTTGCCGCCACATTGAAGAAAATGTGAGGCCTTCATACCTTGGCCACATCACTGGGGCCCTCGGGGTGGCACAGTATAAAGATGCTGACATAGCGTCAAATCCCGCCTGGAGGAACATTTACAATCACTTTAATAAGTAGCACGAATATTAGTCCTATTAAAACTCTGCGTGTGTGATATAACTTTTAGTGGCTATACCTGGCGGTATGCACCGAACCGAGCTCTGAAAATACCGTGCTAGCGCTCTAACATGGGCGTAGCTTAGCATGCTGCAATAAAACCTCAAAACCCCTGCCCTAGAATAACCCAACACTAATATATTTAAATGAGGTTGACCCGGATGGGGGCCTTTCCCCCCCATCTGTTTCAACTGCACAACTGTGTTGGCTCGAGCTCAAAGGAATGGCTGGAGGGCGATGGTGGTTCTCTTTGCCGTGCCCATGGCCCAGCCATGGGCAAGACGACGGTTAAGGCTTACCTTTATAACTGTGTAGTTGCTAAATTTTTAACACAGTCCAAAGTTTGTATAAAAGGCGACAGTTAGCAAACCTTGCGGGTGTATACATATGCATGCATTTATATGGTTGGTTTATAATTATATGATTATGGGACTAGTGTGTAAACTAAGTTGGAGGCTTAGCTACTTAGGTAATTAGTCCCTCTTCCCCGTTTTAGCAACAATTTCTTACGGCATTTACAGTTTAGTTGGGTTGGCATATACTTTATGTTACAATGTGTCTACTAATTGTCTATAATTATTTCTCGGATTTATGGGGCTTGGTGTCGGGCGCGCGCCGGGCCCTACGTATACCGGTATACCGTTCCAACATTTATTTGAAGCCCTCCCTTAAACCTTCTGATGCTATCAGCCACGATGATATACGTATCTTAGGTATCCTAACATACTTACTACTGGCATGACTGCACATCTAACGAAACTCAGGGTGTCGAGTTGAGGCAATTTTCATTTGGGTTTGCAATGGTATCGTTGTATATGTGCCTGCCGCACTCAATTTCACTATAAGGTTGAAATATTGGTACGCATACCTATATATAGCTATATACCAACGCACACAATATTGTTGTAAGTTTAGTTCCCATTGAATTTATAAAATTTAAAAATAAAAAGTGGTGGCATTGTACTGTATGGCATTTAGCATGTAGCTGTAGAAGCCGGTAAACGTCGATTGCCAGCAACTAACAGTACTGGACCCCATGCACGCGCGCCGCCCGGGCCATGTATGTGTGTGTTTACATATTGCAATTCCATGCATGGCCATGACTCTGGGGCTACGTAGCATGTAGTACTGTATACATGTACACAATATCGATATTAATAATCACTTAAGTAATTGATCTAACCCTGTATGCATTTATATGTTTGTTTATTTCACTACTTCATTAAGGGATACCCTGAGAACCAAATCAAATTTTATTGAATAACGTAGCCATATGCTCTAGAGGACACCATGCAACGATAATAGGCCTTTAGCTCTATGGGCTCGGCCTGGGCCCTCCCTTCAATCGTGACGTCCTAGCTTATAAGCCAAGGCTCCATAAGCACCACTCTACACTAATCATCTAGTTTATTTGGAGGTATTTAAGTGCAATATTTTACCATGATAACACTAGAACGACATAATTTATACTGAGTAGCTGAGGCTAAGGCAGAATATACTCCTCAAGGCCCTCCTGGTCTCCCACTGTGGAGGGCCACTCACTTTTTTCAACTCCATTAAATGCAATCGGGACGTAGTACCCTTCCGGGTCGTCTACGTTCGATGGCTTTCGGGGGTAAGCGAGCCTGTAAAGGTGTTCAACGACTTCGTCTACCGGAATCCCTTCTGAAACAAAAGCCGCGAGCATTCCAGAGATAGTACCTGTACCTACCCCAACCATTAGTTCTCTATACTAATTATTATCGAAAGACCCATTTAAGAACTAAATTTAGGGCAAAGGTTAGAATTACCAAATGATACACCGTCATCCGGAAGTATGGTATGACTATCGTCAAGATAGTCATGCGATGCTACCATCACATTACTCGAAGGTGCATACACCCTGACTTGATTCCAGTATTGATAAACCACCCGGTCATCTTGCCCTGTGGCCCCGATGGTAATCACGGTTTTGGGGAAGTTTGTCATCTCGTTCGCTGGTAAAATTCCATCCGGGGCCTAGCATTCATACGATAATATAATTAGCTAGCACTATAATGTTGTATCTCCGCTGCGCTATGTATTCTGATATCATGATCAGGCTGACTAAGGTCTTGGTACATACATTTTCATTATTAGATATGCATGTGACGACTTTCACATTCCCCAATTTGTCTATCTCCCCGAAAAGATATCTGGAAATCCTGATAACCACTTCTGGTGTCGTTAATACTCCAGTTGCCTCCTGCTCAGGGCTATCGTCTGGATAATCGTAATCCTTTTTAATCTTTTGGATAATGTCTACGCCTCGTGTATAGGCTCCACTTGTGTCGCCGGTTGCAAGGTATAAGGACATGTTCAAGACGGAGAACTTTGGCTTTTTTTGGACTATGTGATCATACGTCCTAAGGATTGCGTCAAAAATGTGAGCAACAGTCAAGTATCCAAATTTATTGACAAGCTGGACGACAACGACATTGGCGAGAGGGGCCGTCCCGAGGCGCTTGCCAGCAATCCGACTCAAAACCTTGGTCCCGTGGTAGGCCTCCGACCAACTATCAACCCTAGCAGTTCCGGGGTCCTTAGTCGAGTTAGCCTCAAGCCCAGACACAATCAAGATTGAAGATTGAAACCATGATCTAATTTATCAAGATAAATACCTAGGAGTGGATATCCGGATGCTGTTGTATATGGCTGAACACAGGCGATCTATAGCTACAGGCATGAACACACAACAAAGAAGGTATAAATTCCATAGAAACCATGCTGTAGGTTTGAGTGCTGGGACTTACAGGACCGGCGAAAAGATAATCCTTCAGCTTGACCTCGGAAAGCTCCTGTGGCAATTAATAATTCGAGAGTTAACGTTAGCTACGGTACTCAACCATGAGCCATAGCCCAGCGGGCATAGCAATATGAACGACAAACCGACTTTGTGCACATGATCCCCTTCTACCCATGCTCCTGAATCTATCATGTAAACAGTTGAATCTCGTCCCTTTGCCGCCCTACGGTAGTAGTGGCCACGAAGCTCGGAAAGTGGAACACCTTTCGGTTGTGACATTTTTTGCAAATCCTCAAACGGCTCCTCTAATACCTCCACCCGTTTTGTATCGTCGTCTCGTTCAATGATTGGATTCATGGACCTTGCAACGAAAGTTGAATTTTTGGGGGGTTTATTTTCTGGGGGTTGGACGCCAGGTTTGGCCTTGAGTTTGGTTTTCTTGACATCTTGATGTTCCACAATCCTAACGTGCCCAGAGTGTGGGACCTCACCATACGATAAAAACTAGATATATAAGTTCATTGGGGGTCAATGACTCTTCCAGAGCCCTTCAGAAAATTTAGAGGGAGTTCTTACATGGTCTTTATGCGCGTCCCACAATAGATCAGGCTCACGAGTATAGTAAAGCTTGATGGTGAAGAAAATAGTTCCGAGATATTCACTCTGTGATCGATAAACGTGCTCCGGCTTACCATGATTTGCCACCGCAAAATTCTCTAGCTGTTTTTTAAACATCCCTAAAAAATCTTCATCTTTCATATATTCAATCCTCGGAACAAACCACCACATTTTGATATCCCGTCCCAGGTCCTCAACAACATCGTCATTTCCTGAATATTCATCTTTGAGATGTCCGTCCGGGGCTACCACCCACACGACATGAAATACTAGGATATATATGAAAAGCCGAAGCAATATCATGTTGAATTTTTTTTTTTTTTAAAAAAAATAATAATAATAATAATAACCCCCAGTAGAATAAATAGACGCACTAGTCTTTGAATCTGTACCTAGTTTGCACGAAGCAAGCTGAAGGAGAAGATAAAGTGTAAAGATAGGCAATTCAAGCTGACAGAGTATACAGGAAAAGATACAGAAATAGGTATTCCCGGGCTCAGTTTGAATGTTCTTAAGTTCTTTTCTTGAACCCTCCGGAGATTAATTTATAATTTGAATGTTAGCTAAACACCCCAGTTTCGAACCGGTGCACAACGTCGATTAGTTATGGTCTCCACCTACAAGTTGCAATCCGTATAAAATTTACTTTTATTTACTAAGCTCATGTATTTCCTGCCGTCGATTTCCTTACTATTGCTTATTATATGATCTACTAGCACGACTCTCAAACAGCAACAGTTAGGGTAAGGCTATGGCAGGTGCAGAGGCTTATCAATAGAAAAACAAATTTTCAGAATGAACTTATGGTATCACATGGAAACAAGTGATACCGTAGACACCTAGCCGTTTTAAAAATCCCTTCAGGAAATCAGTCACATGGGTGGTACACTGAACTCGTCTCATGGTCAACTGCGCCTACTAGGACGTCTCCTTGAAACCTTTATGCTTGGGTGATATATAGTTGTAAACCGCTATCCAAAGGCAGTTGTGGGCACTCCATAAAGGTCAAGTTGCCCTTTTTTCGAATTTTTATAAATTCAAGTTCTCGATGAGGAGGCGAAGTACGTATATCGTGTGACGCGCCCGGCGCCCACTAATAGTTGGCTGTGTTAGGGATACTATCCCACGTGCTACTGTTGGAAGCAGGACAATTTCATGAGCTTATTACTTTAAACAAACCTGAATTAGAATAGATCTCGAGTGGTCAAATTGCAAACCAACTGTAAATACTAGCCTTGCACAAGGCTTATCATAAAAAAGTTGTTCTGCACATAGCCTCGAACCTGGTTCTACACATGTATTCCAAGCTATAATCCAATATCAAATCTCGGGCTCTGGCTCGCCTAGGTTCGCATTTATGGTACCGTGCGTGCATGCAGGTGAAGTACCTTTTTTCGTCTTCTTCTTCCCGCAACATGTTAGATTAATAGCAATATCGCTAGATCGTGAATTTACAGTTCCTTCTGTTATTTGTTACGTTGGACTTCCATGAAAAATATCCTAAAATCCTATAGCCAATTTCCGTTAGGCACGCCGCTTTAACCATCCTGCCCTTGAGCAGCCAGTACTGCAGTGTGTATTTAATGAACTGATACTATCTATATCAACATATGTATATATACCTCAGATTATTATTGAAAGCTTCGAAGTTTCGATAAGCCAAGTCTTAGTATACGAAATGAACGTGTTAATCTCCCAGAAAATTATTCTCCTTTTACTTCTCGCATTTCCACTCTCCTCAATTTCATGGCTCGATCCATCAAGCCAAAGAGCCGTCAAACTATACACCCGGGGGCCATCAGACGATGGAGGAGGTGAACCAAATCCAAGTGATTCCGGGTCCCAGAAAAATAAGTATTCAGAACCACTCCCTTGGGTGATTCTGCTTAAACTCCCAACTGAACAAAGCACGGGTGTGGACCCTTACGGGGTTCCATGGAGTTCCGAGGCAAAGGCAAAATATTTCCAGGAAATGGTACATGCTGTCAAAAAGATAAAAGCTAAAGACACTAGCCCCGATCCTAAATATTGGGCTAGAGGCCTAAGCGGCAGTGGCGAAGATGATATATGGTATTTCTGCTTGATTACTAGTGTCCAGCAAGTAGAAAGTCTCTATAAGGAGTACCAAGATCTAGTATGTATCATCGAGTTAAAATTACGATGGGCTATATCGATTTGCGTACAATGGATAATCATAGACATTGGACACGCCATATCGAATTCACGATTTTACGTTCGATCAGATCATGAAGAGAATTGATCATACTGAGAGGCCTAGTGATCGAAACTAGATTTATTCACGAATGTAGCTGTGACACTGACAAGCTCTACCTACAAATAGATTGCATCAGTGAGGCCATTGGCGAGTCTCTACCCTGCTAGAATGCGAAAGGCTGCCCCAGTAGGATTTATTCGAAATCGAAAAAGAGTACCGGCCCCCAATAAAAAGAGTAACATAAAAGCAAGAAATATAACTACCGCTGTAAACTCACACTCTACCCATGGTATGGAAAAGAGAATGGTTATGGAGCAGCTTCGTGCCCCACGCGATCTCCGTGCTATCGGGGCACCTCCATGGATTTGGGATCAACGGGATGATTGGGAGAAAGTTCAATATAATTATGACGAAAGAGAAGGACGCGCGACAGAAGCACAAGTAGTGGTCTATGTTATTTGCAAGGGAGTTGACATAAAGCATCCGGCAAGACACCCTAGCTTAGCTAGCCGACGATTTTTCACACAATATTGCTTCGTAAGAATTCTAGAAGGCTACATTACTAACCTCAATATAATATACGCAGGAGTTCAGCGATATTCATCAAAGGGAAATGAAAGATTGGATTTGGTAAGACAGAATATTGATTTCAGAGGAATAGATCACGAAATTTCGAAATGGCAGCTAACTTAAAATATAAATAATCGACAGGGCTGACCCATATCCAGCTCCAAAACTTCACTTTCTAGACTACTCGTGGCAAGTTGAGACACATATTTGTATTAAAAACTATTGTCTCGTAAAACAGCCTGGCTACGGCTGGTTTACGAGACAATAAAACTATTAAATAACAAAATAGTCTTAGAAACGGTCGATCGGCCTATATAAGTTGGTACCCTAGATCGATAGACTAACTTTTATTTTCATTGCATATGCATTAGGGGTGCCGGCACTGCAGTTTTTGGGAAAATCTTCGGCAAGACAGTCGGCACTGCAAGGCAGGCAAAGCCGGTAGTAGTTATGGCTGCGGATGGAACTGGGAGAACATCACGCCTTCACATTCTCGATAGCCTACTGCAAATCCACGCAGATATCATCAAGCGCTTTAAGGGGAGAAAAATTGTTATAAGCATGTCATGGATACTAACAGCTCTCCCCGATCCTGACAGCCCAAAATATAAAATTGATACCTTTGACAGGAACCTTATAAAAAGCATTGGCCATATCCAGGGACTGCTGAGCCAGCTAGGTGTCGCATTCGTTGTGCCAGGGGGCAGTTCTCATTGGGATGATGTAAGTATGATACGCAGCTCGCGTTTCCCAGAGTTCACTCTAGGCCAGCCTAGGGAACTGGGGCCTACGGCCCTTTCTGACACTCGTTCATTACCATTTCTCGATGTTTACTTGCAACAACGGATCCACAATTAAGTCGACTCCTGTATCATACAATGACGAAATATCACCACTAATCTATCCAATCTCTGCGAATATATATATATAGGAAGTCAAAGCTAATAATGCCATTACCAACCCAATCGTTGGGTTTCCGGCAAAATTGGGTCTCAAAAAATGGAAATTAGGAGGCCCTAACCCTTTCATCACTGTTGGGGGTGTCGATATGGTCTCATGGGATACCTACTACCAGTCGCATGGAAGCCTACGGGTATCCGCCCCAGCCGTTGATATCTTGGTACCACTACCCAGCTCCCCCTTTAACAGTAGGGAAATCGGTCCACCTAGAGCCTTTTCGCCTACCCCAGGGGACTATGGAACCGTGAAAGGGACAGCTTATGGTCAGTATATATCTCAGGACCAGTTTCCGTTGGCTCATAATTAACATTCTTTGTAACTCTTCAATACATTTATTGCCCCTTAAAAACACCTACAGTAATTAACATGCTAAAATTATATATGAATTCGAAACTTGTACACAGCGGCCGGTACAGTTGCAGGGCTTCTCGCATACTTTTTGGCGATGGGATTTAACAGAAATGAAGCGAAAACAATCATGTATGCCTATTCGTACGGCCGAGCCGACAGGGGGTTTCAGCATAGTCTAGAACCAGTTCCGGATGTCGTATACAACGGTATTTTGGGTCTTTGCAGAGGGGGAACATCTCACTATGGTCCTCTCACACGGGAACTCGTGGAAACTGAACGAGACGAGTTATTAAGAGAAGCAGAGTTAATGGTAGAAACTAAATGGCCTTCAGAACTTGATTCGGGCTCGGATGGTGGGCATGGCGATGACCCCGCTGATAACCCGAAGCAGCCTACGGATCCAAACGTAGGGGATCCACTACCAGGATGGAGCGAGGGTCCCGATGAAGAAGCACCTCCGGTATACGATCCAGAAGGCTCGTGGAAGCGGGGTAGTGATTCCAATAAGAGTTACTGGCCAAAATGTCCTATAGAAACCAGCTCGTCAAGCAGTTTTTCAAGCACAAGTAGCTCTTTAAGCAGCTCCTTTACTACGTTCACAACCTCCACTATGGCCAAAACCACTGAAACCACATCCGGGCCCACTCATACTAGCCATAGTGTTACTGAGACAGAATATTCCACGGAATCATTTTCAAGTATTAGAGCGACCAGCACCCCAGCGGACAGTGAAGATGAGGAGGAGGATAACACACCCACAAAAGTTACAGAACCCGAGGAACCGGCACCAACTCTAGACTGGGCCGATGAGTCTCTAGTTGGTGAGATGACCTGGGCCGATAGCGCGCTCTTATGGGTGATCCCCGCCGTATCTGCACCCTTTATTATCCTTCATATTCCATTGGCAGGTGGAGGGACTCTAACTTCAACTATCACAAATACAAATTACACGAGTTACACGGTCTATTTAGATAACCCGTCAAGATTTGACTTGAGTAAACTCGGTATCTCCACCGTGCCAGCTTCCACAACAGAAAATAAGTTTCCACCAGTAGTTCCAATCACAACTACGGCATCACAAACAAGTACGGCTGCCACAGGGTCTGTTAAGCCGACAGTAGCGCAGACTACACCACCACCACCTCCTCTAAATACTATGCACTCCTGCAAACAACTATTCTTTACTACGCCAAAACCCACCGCTTCAGCCAGCTCAGCCAAGAGGTGGATCCAAACCCTCCCCGTCACATCATGGTATTATGTAGAACGAAACCTTGTTGCTTCTGTAATTAATAGCAACGAAGTTTGCGGCGAAGATGCTCCAGAGCTAAAGGGTAAGGAAGGCGGACTAGATAAAACATTCTATGAAGGGTCCCCAGAAAACTTCCAGATTAAAATCAGCTGGACATCGAATCCACCAACGAAGCAAGAATGTCGGGAAAATTTACATCATATTCTAGGTAAGCCTAAATATATATGTTTTTTTATCCTACAAGGTATCTTTTCGCGGTTTCCTAACACGCGCTCTAAAACTCAACTATAATACAGATGGATGCCACGGAAACAACCCACTTAATCCCTGGAATTGGAAGGGAGGGGGTACCCGTATCATCGGTGGCACAAAATACTACGAAATCCGGCCGCTAGACCCGTACCGACGGCCCCCGGGGCCAAAGTGGGCCGCATGTCGCTTCTGGCTGTCCAATGGCCAAGCCTATGCTAAGGTCTGGGGGTATGGGTTTCTTGATGCTTTCGATGACGTAAATCATAACCTTGCTCGTCCAAGGAGAATAGGAAGAGGACCACTTCAGTTCTATAACAAGGCTGCCGCATGTCTTGGCTGGGATGGCAATTGGTGGATGGCCCCAACCACACCTATTCCGCATGAATCAGCCCTGTGGGAGTGGGTGCTGTCAATCGGATTCAAAACTAGGTATTTCTCAAATCGGCAAGGCAAAGAATCAAAGAGATGTCTCGAGGGAGCGCTTAGAGAAGCCTCTGGTATACCTACCTTAGAATGCGGAAACAAAGAATGGGACAAAGGCGTTAAGTACTTTTGGGATAGTGTTACCATGCCAGGTAAAAACTCGGGAAATTGAATGTGTATTTTACCGATTTTATTTCACGCGAAGTAGGAGAAGGCCTGTTTTAACTTCCGTCCCAATTTCTTGTAGTTTCCATGGGTTTGAAAGTATGTACACGTTCCAATTTGACTATTTTATCCTTTAGCTGTCATTTATGGAAACGAAAGAATCCGGTATGATTCTAGCAACTAGGTTTTGTCTGTTGGAAGTTATCAATTTTAAAGAGCCAGCCAACAGCTTGAAATGATAGTATTTGTATACCCAATGCAATGGAGCTTAAATACTGATTTCAAATCAAACATCCTACCATTAATTTTTCCGTCGGTTAAGTCGCATCATACAAGCCAACTATAAGTAGTCCAGTATGGTACTAAAACAGACCTCAAACCCTACCTTAGTCTGCATCTACACTGCGCATATTGTCAGACAAGATCAAGAACGGCTGATTGAACTATAGGTCGAAGTGTGTTGTTTATGTTGCAGCTCCACACTGGGAACGAGACGAAGCTTCACATGGTCACGTACTAGCAGAGCGTCCGAGCCCTGAGCGTAGCGTAATTACACACAATCGCTGGAGTCTTTTGAGCTTTCCCAAGGTCGGCCTACTACATATATTTTTTTCCAACTATCATCATAGTGTAGCTACGAGGGGGGGCCCCACTACAACCATAATTGTGCGTAAACCCCACCCCAAGACGAGCCGTTCCGCCCACAAGCAGAGGCCCTAGGATCCTGAAATTGGATTTTGATATTATAACGCTCCACGGGATTAAGATTGCAACATATCCTGTGCCGCACCCCGGTATCAAAAGAATGAGCTCAATTTAAAGAACTAAAATTCCGTAGCAACTATCTTCATTAATTATGTTTGCTAGTATCGAATGAACTTATGTACTAGATAAATCTCCGACGGTCCAGGAAAGGATGCGCGATAAAACGGAAAACCCAGACAACCAGAATCAAGAACGCCAAACTCTTCCCAAGATGCTAATGAGGGGAAACTCGAATAAGAAAAAAAAAAAACAAAAAAGAGATAACATGAGGTAATCGGAAAAAATGAAGAGGAAGACGAGGAATAGAAGCCTCAAAACTGATTTCCCTCCGAACAAAAATGAAATGATAGAATAAAAAAAAGGACTTGGCTCGATTGCGTCGTGGTGTAGTCGTAGATCCATAGCAATGATCCCCTAGGCTTTGGGTATTGTAAAAGAACCAAAATATATCATGAAAAAAAGCGGGGCTCAGTTGGACTTCATGAGTATGTGTATGTATGCGGATGAGATCCTCCACGATACCCTGAGCAAAATATTAAATCTCCAGACTAGGAAGTTCGATCTGGTGAATCGTTTTGGCTTCCCATATTTTGTCGAGCAATCAAGCTTCCCAAGAGGATCATTCCCACAATGATAAATGCTGCAAGAGTGACTGCTCCGTAAAGCCTTCGGCGCTTCGAGGCTTTTATATACGAATCCATAGTAGGGTAATATACCGTAGCCGCAGCATCGCCTGAAGCAGAAGTGTGACTGTAAATCACAACCGCTTGATCTCTGGATGGTGCGGTGTAAGGCGGGGGTGGTACTGCTCGTTCAGGATCGTGATCGTGGTTATTTAAGTCCAAGTCCCCATAATCGTATATCCGTGAAGTTCGACATTCGGGAGGTGGAATGTAGGCAGGAGGAGGAGCGGAAGGTATAGCCTCGACCCGGTTGACTTCGAGATCTGTGTTCGTTTGCTGTATGGCCGGTGCCATATTCACCGGTTCTTGTCCCGTGGACCTGACATCTGGAGTATTAGAGGGGTTCGTTTGAGAAAGTAATGATGGTACGGTTGGCCTAGAATCCACGGGAGAATTTGACATTGTCGCATGGGCAGCAAGAGAGACCTTGCAATGTCGGCAGATGTGCCGTTTCGAAGGAACAACCACGGGCGACTGAATTTGATATACAGTATCAAATCGGGAGCCGGGTATGAAATATAAATATTGAAGAAACAGAACGAGGACCGAAGGTTTGAAACGTAATCCCCATTGTTTGTTCTGAGTGGGCCATCTACGACAGCGGACATAAACTTGATTCAAAACAATAATAAGGCGCTTAGGCAGGAAAGGTGTATGGCCGAAACCAACTTTCAATCCGCACCCCAAAGATGGCGGGGGGTGGGCTAAAAATGGGCGTAGCAATTGACCGCTTTTGAACCAATCACATCGCTTTCTTGACCGGACCCCTGGCATGATGCTTGTCAGACCACTCGTTTCCGTGAGTCTGGGAGCCAACCCCTGGGCATTCTTCCTTTCGCCAAGCTTGACTAAGGCGAATGCTTAGGCCAAAAAAGGCCGAAGCTTCTCTGCAGGGGCCTATCGTTTCACAGGGAAAAATTATGGTAGACATACATACACGTCGACATGCAAGGGCTGTCTTCATCGACGTTCACTGGATCGTTTCGAAAAGCCTCGAACTAAACTATCACGGCAGACGGCTTTACCCATGAACCAAAAGTTAGCTTCGGTTGACGTCAGACCGCGCGGCTGCGGCTTCTCGTTTCCAGCCTATCTGTCGACCATACCTCATCAACCAAATATAGTATATGTGGGGGCGACGGACGACGATTCTTGACAGACATACACATATTCGATCTAACTACTAAATACCTATTAACTAGTTTCTTATGTCCATTATCTCGAAGGCAAACTACGATATGACAAATTTAAACTAAATCATACCTGAACCCAGAATTCCAAGAGGTGGATTGGGAACAGCTAGCCGTATATAGAGATGCCGAAGCGAACAGATATATCCAATTGAAAATGCAACAACCCGAAAGACATTGGAGAGAAATACAACCCTGAAAGACTCCGTAGCTAGTAACTAACATCTACTGAGTTAGTGGGCCAGGCCTTGCTAGAAACCACCGGCACCTTGGACCCGCTCAACAGCACCTTTGATACCTTTCAACCAGCCAAGCTTTATCTTTGCCCCTCCCAAAGCTCCTGGAATTTCACCCCCCAAACTAAGCCCACCTTCTACGTCGTCTCTTCCTTCTTCTTTTGATCTCCAAACACCGTCGTTATCAACTCTGCCCCAAATATGTGTGTTTTGGTTCGAGCGGATACCCCATAGCCATTCTTGGACAACCTCCGCACTATCAACCATTACATTTGTTTCCTGGCTATGATACCAACTCTGCGTGTCTTGGTTTCCACTTCCATGGATACCAATATGTCCGTCGACCACCATGATTTTTATGTGCGATGTCCTTTGTTTCGTTTTGGCATGAACCGGGGCTCGCATATCCTTGGCAGTGTACCAATATACCTTCAGTCTTTCCTTCTCTTCATCCGAAGTTAGGGATCCAAACAATGAACAAACTATTTGCTCATTAGTGCCGTTTTGAAAAGGCAGGAGTTCACCCTGGTTGATATTAGTCCAACGTACGTGCCAGCATGCAACGAAATGCAACAGTATCAATGTTTGGACTCTAAGCCTCAACTTACAGCATCATTATACCCCAGAGTCAGGTATAGTACAACTTCAATACCCCTTCTCACAGCATCTAGAATTTCTTGCACCAAAGGAGGCGCATTTAAGTCCGGCGTTTGGATGAATATATGCGTCTCAGCTAGACGAACGGCAGCTATCCAAGCTTCATTCTGGGGGACCCTAACTGATTGGTGGCCCGGAGCTTTAATGGAAACACCATGTTAGTACTTATAACATCACGACATGCGGAGTATACCTTACATCCAAAAGGCCGCCTATTTACCATGGCAATAGGGAACGGCTTATGGCGCGGGTGAAGGATATAGGGGTTGAAATCTTCGATACGCGCCTCGTTATCAAGACCGGTCACATTCCCTCGAGTGTTTGGTTGGATAGTAGTATCTAATATTTCTTTAGCACATTTACGAAACATTTTCAAGCACCCTGGCCAGCTTTTAACAACTTACTCAAATGTTTTGTTAGATCTTCCAATTTCCCAAGGAACCCCCGCACTCTTTTTGCCTCTGCCGACAAAGTACTATCGTATTCAATTTTAGAAGCATCAGCTATAGAAGCCAACTGTTGCCCCTCTTTAGGTGTAGCGGCTTCAGCTAGCACTTTCGCAACTTCGTCTTGGCCCTCCTCGGTTGCAATTGTTCTCCCAATATGACTTGTATTCGCGGCCGCCTGGCCTTTCAATGGCGGTTCTTCAGTGCCGGCAAGCCCTTCTCGTTGATTAAGATCGGGATCGGGGACTGGTGATCCACCTGTACCCAAAGGCCCACGACTGCCCTTAACCGAACTCTGATGATCTAGTAGTTCGTGGTTTTGGCTAGAATGATGTGTCCCCAATTGAAGGGCAAACGGCAACATATCCCTCCCATCCCTCCCCAAGAGCTCGCTTTCGTAGCCCTTGTGCTTCTTGAGATACTCCATTCTAAACTCTTTCGTTTCCTTGCTTACACTATCCCCAATAGTCTTGGCAATAGTGTGAGAATCCGAGAACCCAAAATGCCGCCTTGTATCATCTTCTTCGAAAAACTTGTGAGCTCCAAGGGATGGTTTAAGTGCGCTGTGCCACGATATCATAGCAGAGTCATAAAAGGAATCGACTATAGCGCCCTCGTATTGGCACATCATTTCCAAGTTTGCAACATCCTAACCGAGCCATCTGTATGTGAGCGCAGTCCCAAACATATATAGCCCCAACTCAAGTAGCTCGCTCTATTACATATGAACTAAATCGAGAGTGACTTACTTGAATATTATTACTATTCAACACCGCAATCTTCCCATCAACAACCATCCATTTCGCATGAAAAGTCCCCACAGGTGGGATATGAAAATTCGAAACCTGCAATGTAATCCCTTGTACCTCTTCTTGCTTCGGAATCTGAACTTTCTCACTATTGTAGTCTTTCTCTTTGCTATTCAAGTGGTTTTTCAACACCTGTTTCAAATTCCCTCTATCATAGAGAATCTTTACGTCAACAGGAGGGAGGTCTGCTTCCAACCTTCGTCTCGAAAGCTCCCTGAGTGCATCGGTAACTATATGAGAGGCATGAGACGCCGCCCAAAAATTTGTGGCTAGTATTATGGATGATTCTGCTTTGACTATTAGGTTTGCGTAATGGCGCATAATATCCGGGATGCTATAAATTCACGAATAATTTTTCCATTTGAAAATTTAGCTATTTGTCTGTCCGTCGAAGTTTAAATGCTCTGGTGGCTTCATCTATGAACCGTAAACCAATCGGAAAGGAGATAAGTCTTACACTGATATAATAGTAAGAGGTAGAACACCCGTGCTCCCCATCAAGCTAGGCGACACTACCCCAGCTTGTGGATCGTTCTCCAGTGTGCGAAGAACATGGTAAAATATCTAGAAAAGAAACCAATCCCAGAACAGTCAACGAATACAATCCATAATATATAAGCTAGAGGTCGTAACAAAACCCCATAACCGCGAAGGTAATCTCGTACTCCATACCTTTAAAAAGAGCTTACTAGGCTCCGTCCCGTCAAAGTTCCCACAGCTCCTCGCAGCCTCCATATCTTCCTCCAACACATTTGCATAATCATCCTCGTTAGATTTTGCTGAGTGTTTCTGTGCAAAAGCACTTAATAGTACCGGCAGTTTTTCAGGTGCGACCTTATCGTAGGCTTTCGATGGTGTGAGATCCGGATCCTCATTCGTCAGCGATGTTACTGACGATTCCGAAGCGCAAAGACGTTGAAGTTTTGGGGATATCATCGTTTAAGGGTGAATAATCCTGTTAACGGTTTGAACTTGACCAACGACTGAATACCTGTAAGATCTAGATATACTCTCTAGAAAGACTTTCAGTAAAAACTACCACAGTTTTCCCACTCCAGATGCCGGTAAGAAATAAGTACTTGACCTAGAGTTCTAGAATATGTGAAGTGTACGCTCGTAGAATTTATAAGATCTCTAGCCCCAGGCCGGATAAGCAATGCCGGAGTTTTGGAGAATAACCCCTTGAGCAATCGAACCTCAGGAATTCTAGCACGTAGAAACCGCAGGGAACTATCCAACGCAATTGGTATGATCACCAATCAATAGTCGCTCTAAACTCAGGTACGGCTCGCACGGCCCTTGTTTTTTTTCGTACGTACTCGTCGCATCGTAGGTAAGGTAACATAAAATCTCTGAGTTTAGATGCGGGATTCGAAATTCGACATCAGATGTCTTAGCTTACGTCGACCCATCGAGAGCTATCGACGCAGGGCTGCCAAGCTAACCGGTGTGGGTGGCCATGGGTATGCGAGGATGTGATGTCATGCATAGTTGAGGAATATCCCGTCCCGGAATTTCGAAAGTTGGGAGCATTTAATGCTAAGTTCCGTTCGTACTTGCCAGCTCATCGATACCCCTCGCTAGAAATAGTAAAAAATACTTATTTCTAGACAACATAGAGATTAAGTACTTACTCAAGTAAGCACAGCTAACTTTGGAAGTTGAGAGAGCAAGTCTTTACTTACACCAGGCCAGTAGACCGCCCTATGCATGCAGCCGTGTCATATTGTCTTGGTTGGCGAGATAGCGCCAAGATCGACCGCAACCTCCAACTTGAGAATTCAAACCGGGTGTACTGTAGCACTAGAAATTTATAAATTTAAATATATAAAAAAAACTTATCAACATAAGTACTGCTACAAAACTTAGTAGATTAGGCTAGTAGAGATGGCAGGCAAGATATTGCCACAAGATCTTTATTTTTAAATTTTTGGCATGATTTTTTTATGAGTATGTACCAATATTCGATCCAGAGCCCAAACCTTCGAAAGAATTCAGCCAATTGATTTGGTTTGACAGCCCCAAATTACAACATGCAACACCAGTCAACACAGTCTTGATATGGTCGTCTCTTAATATGGTTGGCTGAAAAGTGCCCCATAGTTACTACCTAAATCTAGATACATGGGTACAAAAAAAATCATCACCCATAAAGCCGAAACCAAAATCATCAATACTTCCTTTCTTCAAATACTCTTCCCTCGGGATAGCTTTTAACTTAAACTCCCAAAACCGGAATGATAAGCTCTCTCCCAACGGTAATGGTGGGAATGTTCGTCTCCCAAACTCCACCCCTAAAGATCCTCTCAGATAGCACATTCAACTGTGCGGTGCTATAGATTCTGACATCCACCGCCTTGTTATCCCTGGTAAAGCTCGTAGCAGAAAAACCTCCGTCAACAATGGTAATATTATCAATCACCTTCGTTGCCTTCCACCCCTTCCAGTTGACCGCCTCATTGATAGTAGAATCGACAGTGAGCCAATAAACATGGATCTTGGGGAAATCATCCTCAGGTGAGCAGGTAGCTGTGATTGGGGTGAGGAATGGAGCTGAAGGGATGGCGAAATCTCCGAGTTGCCAGTTCGAGTTATGTTCCCAAACCTGTTCGGCGAGACCGCCGCTGGCGGTTTGGAAGTAGCCGCGAATGGATGGTGGGTTCGCATCCCATTTGTTGCGGTTGACGAATGCGAGGGAGGTTCCTGGAAGCGCTTCTCCGGGGAGGGTGGCACCCTTCTTCCAGTTAGAACCGCCGCCAAAGGTGTATTCCTCGATCTTGTTGTTGGCGTCTTGGTAGTAGACACTACACGGTTAAACCGGTTAGTCGGGTTACAAAAGGGCCCTTTGCGGGGAAAAAAAAAAAACAATACGACTATGCCACCAGTGGAAGTAACTTATGCATACCGGAGATTAGCTCCTCCGAAGGAGATAGCAGCAATCTTGCTGTATGGTGCAACCTTGACCTTAGCAGCATTCAAAGCACCGTCGTATTTGTTATCAGTGCCGCCCTTGGTGTCCCAGCACCACTCCTGGAGTTCAAATTGTGGGTTAAGATAGTAGAGGCGGAAGGTATCCTGGGGTCCCCACAATAGGGCAGTGAGTGGGGTATGATGAAGCGCCTTTCCGGATTCAATGATGGTAGTGATAACCCATTCGCCATACCATCTGGCTTGCTTGATAGAACCATCTGCAGCTTGGAACCAAACGAGCTAGATAAAGGACTATTAGATAATTATTCTAAGATCTTAAGAAACTACCTTCGCATAGAATTTTTATCAATACTTACGTTCCATGCGCCAGTTGGGGCAATGTATGAGGCATAGTTGGTTCGGTATAGGAGGTCATATCCATGGACACATTGCTCCTGGGCTGAAAAAATTCAAAAAATAATCAGTATATTGAATACATCGGAAGCGTGGCTGCGCGAGTTGCCGTAGCCATTTTTTCCGGGGTGGATCTATAGAAGCTTTAATCTTACTAGTTCCAGTTGGCCCGCTAGCGGTAGAGACTCTCAAAGACTTTGGGACGAGAACTGGCATTTTTGTTGGTCGTTAAGGCTCACTCAAACTATATCAAGAAACCGTATGTACGTGTGTATATGGCGATAGAGTATATTTTGAAGAAGAGATGATTTCAGTACTGTATTGTAGTGCTGATCGAGAATATACGGGTCTAAGGAGGGAGTGGGCGGTCTTATATAGACCTTTCTCTCAAGCATCGCTGCCGGTATCGCGGTCAACTTTACGACAATTGTTAACTAGAATGATCTGGTCTCGTATGATCTCAACAACCTCCAGGACGAAAATTATCAACGCCTAGCCACAATCCACGGTGTGTTCAAAGAGTAACCCAATTGGCTAATTGAGCAAGATGTGGTCAATTCACATTCTATAGTACGGAGTATACCAGCTCTACAGCTCAAATCCGTCTCATTAAGGGTATCTACAGAGTACAGTACGAATAGCCGACCCCGCAGTATAGACACAAATAAGTACATTGCATATACAAGAATTCAAATATAGGTATGTACATACATGATAGGATCAACAGTTTCTTTGACGCCTGCCCCGTATGCATATATGCGCTCACTCGAGTACCCAATTGAGCCCAATCATATGACCACCAGTTAATTAACCCTTTCCATCTCCGCGAGATCGAGGCGGAGCATCGATTCAAGTTCGATCGAATGTACATCTACAAACTTGGGAATATCTGCACTTGATAGAGCATGAGCATACAGCCCCGCCCCGGCAATCTTCCGCCCAATTATATCGATCTACTCTACCCCTTACTGATCACGATCTATTTAACGCATAGTTTCCAACTTTTGTGTTAATTCCTCAGCTCTGATCGATCGCTGTATATGCAAATGTATCACCAACCAAACCATACATGCAAAGATGCATATATATGCGAATCTTGTTTAGCTGTAAAACCATAGGAGATTAATTCGAATAAGTACGTATACGTATAATATATACTCTCGTATTTATTCTTGGTCTAAAAACTAATCAATCAATAGCCTAGAAAAAAGTTGATAATAGTACTTCTAGCCAGACCAACGGCTACGCCGTCGGGAGCGGGCCGCGGCCGGAAACCATGTTCATTGGGCCATGGGCTGCAGATGATCAAAACGAACACATGTACATTCTGAGCTAGACTCAGGCAATACCCCTGTAGGTAACACGACTCTAGCTCTGTAGATCTGGAATTTTATGCATGCTTGCAAATCAATGGCCTCAGCTCAAATATCTAGCCTCGAATCCAGAATACCAATCCTAATGTCCAGTATTCCTGCATGCATCATGCATCTGCAGCGGTAGCGAGCTAACTCTCGTAACAGAACACCCCCCCGTATTTTGTAACATGACACAAGGAAGGATGAGAAGCTCTTATTCATAATTCGCCATTTTGGTATATACGCACGCGTATATTTATACGCAAAGGCAACTAGATATATTACCGATATAATACATGCTTCATCGTATATGTGTTTATTCGTCGGCACTCTTCGAACCACCAACACTGCAGCTCAAGGTGACACAATTCATACCCAAGAGTGCCCAGCGCTACAGTGAGCGCCCCCTCAGCATGCAGCATACTAGAAGAGAATAATTCATTCTGCAGCTTGCCGTGTTATGTGTCCCACTATACATCTTCTCCATTTTTCTTCTTTCCCGTTTTTTCCCTTTTTGTAAGAAAGCAACAAAAAAAAAGGCGGGAGCTCGAGGCGCAGGGATATATAGTGAGAGAATAAACAGCTTCGCAACCGAAATACAGTCGCAGCCGCACCCAGCCAGCCAGATTCAAGCATCCGATGCGGGGAAACAAATAAAAATTCTGCTCAACAAAACCCAAAGCATTCCAGTATATATATGTCACGCATACATATCTCACGCGAATCCATTGACCCCACTTTCCAACAGAACCACTCCAGGCCGACCATTCCATCAGCTAAGGTACATAATATTAGTTGATAATGAGACCCCCCGCTTCGTGCCACAAACCGGGGGAGCTAAAAATTGAAAAATTCCGACTGCGAACCTATAAGGTGCATAAGCTACCTTCATGAATTCAAGATGCCTATGCGTACGACACGTAGTTATATAAGTCCGAGCAAGATACATGGGGATCGACCCGATCGTGAACGCCAAGGGTTCACTGATCGGCCCGGGTCGATTGTGCATGTGGCCGCGCTTTATGACGTCTAGGTGCGAGACCGGTGCAATGCAGTATGCCATGTAGCTATGTAGACACGCAGTTAAATATCTGTCCTATAGACTAGCCACTGATCATGACCTACGACTGCATGCATGTACATATGTGTAGCCGATAGCATGTTACACTTCTTCCAAAACCAACTGTATACTCGAATCCAGGCGCTCGAGGCAGGGGCTATTGCATGCCCACGACTAGCTATAACTACGGTGCATGTGCAATATCCAACAACATCCAAGCTCCAGCTTGGATCATGCAAAGACCGTGGAGCTAGCTCCTGAATGCATGTATCGAATAACAAAATAACACCCGGCGCACTCCCCTTGCCACTTAATGTACTAACATACCCATAAACCTACGGAGGTCTGTGTATAATAAACAGCTTAGCTACCCAACGACCGCAACTCCGACTGTGTATGTACTTGTGTGTACTTATTTTGTACCTATAGCCCTCAAACCTAACTAGAAGATGTTAAAACCGAATGCGCAGCGTACAAACTAGCCGCTCAAAAGCCAACCTATTCCTAATTGCGTTAAACAATTGATCAATTGAGGCCTCTCGTCGTGCATTGCTACGGGTGCGAACTACTACACTAACACCCGACTGCGCACAAACAGAAAAAGTAAAAGCCCGGTTCACGGAGTGGATTTGACTCCAGCTTCAAGTACATGTACATATGTACAACCAGTTTCAAAACTTGGTAGTTAAATTATATTACACAATTGGAAGCTGTAATTCAGGTCATACGCATAGAGACACTTAGGTATATGTGTGAGTGCCATCCAAGCCACCAGCGCAGTACACCTACGTAACCAGTCCTAAGATTCCGCAACTACCAACTAGTATCCCGCTATACACAGTGCAGCAAAGCTAGAATCTATTAGCTGTAGGATAGCGCCATTATAATACCACTCGACATTATACGAAAGAACACTTCACTAATCATAGTATCGTGAACTAAGCCGAGTTAGTTTGGTGTTATGTCGGGCATCACAACTGTATACGTATACAAGGGAGACAAACTAAGTCGAATCGGATATACATAATCCACTGTCTTCTCGAACTACCTAATTCAACTACCTCGTCTCCAGATACCTCAAACCGCGCTGTATAACAGCATAAAATATACCATCCAAAACTACAACGTATAACACATACACCTGTGACACAAAGCACAGCCATACAAACTCCACCCGTCCCACGAACCAACTGCATGGCCAACGTTACCCATGAAGCATGCCCTCAAACCCCACGTGCACAAAGCTCCCGCCCCAACTAACCTCCATTCAAACCTCCTCTCCAGCCCCCTTCCCTAACACCCCACCCCCCTCTTCCCCTCCGCCCTCTTCCTCCGCCCCCAACTTATCCACCTGCCTCAAACACCACCACCATGCTACCGCCAAAGCCGTCTCAACCACACACATAGCCGGCATCAACACCTTCAAAACCCACATCCTCCACTGCACCGCCTGTCCAACCTCTTCAATACACTCCTTCCAAACGCCCAACTTCTCATACTGCCTATTACTCAAAACCCCAACCCCAGCATTCAAAAAATCATAACACTCCTCGTTGACCTTCACCTTCATGACGGTCCCAGGAGTATTCCCGACTCCCATAAACTGCGGATCATGCGGTAACGGACACGGACAGAATAGATCCGCCGCATCGGGTAAACCCAGTAATTCGTTCTCTTGAACATTGTAGACTAATAATGCGAATAGTGCGGTGTTCAGGAGGAGGAAGAAGAATAGAAACCGGTGGAGGAGGTGGAGCGGACTGTGGATTTTTAGTCTGATGTGGCCTGTTAGGGAGAATAATGGTTGTTTCCTTGATGTCGTGCTTTCATCATCTTCCCCTTCTGGTTGTTGTCCTAATCCGTCGGATGATGAGGAAAGTAAGAGTCTATCGGATCGGTGGGTGGTATATGCTGGTGGGAGTGTAGCAGACGGCGTATACGACGGGAGACGAAGTTCTGGCTCCGGCTCTTGCTCTAGCTCCGGAGGGGTGGTGGGGTCCATAGACGTTGACGGGGTTGGGGCGCTCATGGTGAGTATCGATCTAACTACCCTTTCGCAAATATATAGGATATAATATGAAAAAACCCACTGCTGTCGTAAGTATAAAGATTCGTATGTAATCTAGCAGTTACAGCCAGATTGAAGGGATATGTCGGTATATGTCTACACGATCGTCGTCGACAGTCAAACCCTCTAAATAAAATCCTTCATCACCCCCTCCTCCCTCCTTCTTTTATCAGGGTATATAAACCCCCTCTCCTACCCGTCGTCTCTCTCGACGCGCCGTATACCCAGCCTTGCCAAAGTCGCCTTGAGGTAGTTTAAAAAAAAAAAATCTTTGTTTCAAAAGAGAGTTTTATAAGGTTACCACCGGCCCCCTCGCCGGGTTCAAAACTCCCGAAACCTCTATAGACAAACCCCGACAAAAGAAGTAATACTTCCAAATTCAGATAAAGAGACAAAAAAAAGAGAGAGAGAGCAGGTTTATGATCCAGATCAAAAGGTTATTTTCGCGAGAAAATTCGAGCTCAGATGTCTGAGATTTCTTCTTAATTAATTCTCCTCCAAAGCAAATATGATTACAAGTCTAAATGTATTCCCCCCTTTTCCTCCCAAGAATTTACCTTCTTCCAACAAACAGAAAAGGGCATTTGGTGGTACAAGAGACCAGGATTTGGTAATAATAGCTTGAATCGAATATATTTTGTTCCTCTTAGGTAACAATGTTGGAAATGCTTCGAAATAGGAAGAATCGCAGCCAAAAGTGTGTTGGATCCAACATTGCTTGGGTGTGTTCTTGGCGAGATATATATGGATACCTGGGACATACCAAGGATAGACCATCATATCTACGATCTTATCTGATTCACCCGCGTCGTCTAGTCTGTTCGTACTCAAAATCATAGGTAGGGATAGAACCGTGGTTATTGCATCGCCTGCTGAAGCGAGATCTGTTGAGGACATTATGTACATGAATACACCCATCAAGAAACATGACTAATAAAAAAGACAACCTCATTAACATAACTTCCCTCCATTCCCACATTAATTATCGTAATGATAGGGAAAGGGACCATTAAGCCTTCGTGAATCAAGTACAGCCCAAGCTTCCCTCTCTGAAAAAAAATCTAGTAATCGGCCTGGTATCGAGCCAGACGAACTGGGTGTCGCAATGTTCGGCCGTAGATGTAGGTAAACCGACAAAAAGGAAAAGAAAAAAAAGGAAAAGAAAAGAACCAAAAATGTGAGGTATCATAAAGCATAAAACTGACCCAGATATGACAAATGAAATGGTACGTCGTATATCCACCCACATCAACAGAAAATATGCCGAAGGAGTCGTTTCCCATGGTATCAAGAGAACGTTAAACGTAGGGAGGAAACCACACGCATCGTCTGGTGCCATCTACAAACTCCCCATTCGCACATACAAATCATCCTAGACCGCAAGTTTAGACACGGCTGGTGGATCTTCTCCTATGGCCAGTCTTCTCTTCGTGCTTCTCATCAGCCAACCTCGCCAAGTTAATGCACAACAAAGTCGTAAGAATGTACAAAACCATCAAGGTCGTTGTAAGTCCGACCATGGCCTTGACCAATGGCAAGTTCTTATCGGCATGGTTATCAATTCCGGCTTGTTGTCTAATCCAGGTCAGGCTCTGCCATGTCCAATTCTTTGTACCATCTTGGTGGAAATTGTGACGGTTCAAGACGACGGCAGCAATGTAAGTAACCATGAAGCAGAAGTCGAAGAAAGCGGCGATGTGGAGGAGAAGACGGCCGAGGCAGCAGAGGAGGGTGATGGAGTAGCCTAGAATACAAATTGCGAAGGCAGACTAGAAACGGTATTAGTATTTCCGATTGATATATATATTTACATATAGAACTCAATTGGAGATTGTTGATAGGCAGGTAGTACTTACAGTGACGCAGGGCAGCCAAACCTCAGGTGGGACCCGAGAACCGGCTTTGGCGTACTCGTTAACTAGGTACCCGGAGATACCAAGCAGGGAGACACAGAGACACCATTGTGCGATTCGAAAGAACCAGAGTGTCGCCTTTTCAAAGAACATTTCGACAGAATGTATATCGTGATAATACTATTGGGAATATTCACTGGCTGTTTATGCAAGGCGATGGATTAGGACTCTTTTCCTGTCTTTTTTTGGGGTGGTTGACCTTGTTTGGGTGCAGGTATCCGTACCGGCGCGGGGAGAGAAAGTGGAAGACCTTGTCGGGATCGGGAAAGGTGGGAACGTCTTGCAGCTGCAGGCAAGAGTGACGTCTTCGGGATCCGATGCGATCGATTTTTTTAAAAAAAAAAATTCGAATTCGAAGTCCAAGATTCGAAGTCAAAGTCGTTCGGAGGGAGGAAAAAGAGTATCTGAGGTCGCCAAAGAGCGCGATTTGGGAGGATTTGGTTAGCAACGAGCTCGAATGGCCGAAAGTAGGAAGGCTGGTGAGAGTGTATTGGTCGGTTGCTAGCTGACGTTTCTTTGCAGCTGGCGAATCAACTGCGACTACGACGACATGCCCAAAGTACAGGTACTTACGTGCTGATGCAGAGCCAAGCGGGGCGACAGCGGTGACTAGAAGAACGGTAAGTATGAGATACTTATGTAGTATATATGATGCTATGCAACCAAGCAAGCAATTGCGACAGGAGGGGGAGAGGAAGAGGGATCGATGCGATGAGATGCGGAGGATATAAATTATATATACCGTCGCCGTCACAGACAGCCACTTCCTGATCCTTATAATAGTCCTTTAGCTTGTATGTACCTGTATAAGTACTGCTTAGTACTACTAGTATGTATATATAAGAGCGCAACTGTAGACCAAGACAGTACCAACTATACAATACAGGTACTTTCTAGAAACCGATCTGGTCAAGAGAGAAGAGAGTATAGGAAAAGGTGGAGATATGTATCATGCAGACGGATCGAATGGAGACAAATCCAGGAACGGACTCCGACTTAATATTTCTTTCGTAACCCTTCCCGCTTTCTTCTGACCTCGACAGCTGCCCTCCTGCGTCAGCTGGTTTGTTTTGAACCCCACCGGCAGCGCATACAACAGACACCAGAATCCACCGCATCCTCGCCGTCAGCAGGGCGAAAGAAGCTGTTGCATGTTTGAAGCGCTGGGATTTTTCCCGCGAACAGGGCTACCGGTCGTTGGCCAGGCAATAGTCTCGCTACCCTTCCGAAAGCGGACATCCAGAAGCGTCAAACACGTCGGGCGGATGGTGTTGTGGCCGGACCACATGGATGGGCCTGGGCCTGCCGGGTGGTCAGATGTGTCTGTCCCATGCCTCCGACTTCCCCAGACTTTTGATTTTTTTAATTTTTTTTTACTCAATTTTTGTAAAAACTTCTATCGGAATATTCAGAATATTCGGTAGAAGGCAGAGGAAGGTGTGCCCAGTGATCCATGAAACTGGGCGTTACAAAAAACGTGGTGACTGTCTACATACACATTATTAGTAGATATCAATCTGCCCGGTCACCTGTTGAAAACTGAGAACCTCCAGTAAAGACTCACGAACACTGCACGGTTTAATACCTGTCTGTTCCCTTTTACTCCGCACCGCCAGGGCCATGTATTATGTACTATGCCCGATATCTCTTCTCTGTCCAACATATCGACAGAGTAAATGCAAATGTTGACTGACTTGACCGATAATCGCCATGAATTGTGTTGACCAACAACACAACCCCAGCGACAGACCGTTATCGAAGCTGCGATGGTCGCCACATCGCCCTTCTACGAACCTCATCCCCTGCCATCAATTCTTGACCAAATCGCTTTATTTTAGCACCAATCGATTCCTTGAAAGATTTTATGCATATCTGTTCCCAGGTCTGAAAGCTGATTCCTTTCTTTTCACGAAAAAGGTCACGGGACTAAGCACGGCCAATGAGCTCTGGACCCTCGAGCTCACCGTGCTGTCGAACTCGACACAAGCATTCACAATCAGGACCATGAATAGCGACAGCCCTGGTATTTACAGAACCTCACATCCGAAACGTCTT
Source organism: Orbilia javanica (assembly GCA_036872735.1). NCBI lineage: Eukaryota > Fungi > Ascomycota > Orbiliomycetes > Orbiliales > Orbiliaceae > Orbilia > Orbilia javanica. The sequence continues at coordinate 1,870,325 of JAVHNR010000008.1, forward strand.
TGGTACATGCTGACATAACCAATACCTTACATAAGTTGGGTGGAATAGGTACTGATTCATCTATCCCGCGGAAAATGCTGACAAGAGCTCGCAGACAGCTGTCTCTGCAGGCCAAGCAATTTTTCCCGATTAATAATCTTCGACGGTTCGGTGCAACCGTCTATTTTTGCAACTGGAGCCGAGTCTCCCAAGAAATAATAACACTCGCGAGGCCCAAAAGTCCGTCCAGCTCGAGTTCTTTCGGGCTCGGTATCTCGACTCCCCGTGTCATAAAACCAATAATTACAATATCCAGAGTATGTCAAGAGTCTAGATCTCACGGAATTACTCATCCTCGGCATCTCTATCATCCAGAGCCTCGGAGCCGATAGAAATCTAAGCCTCAATCATGAATTTCCATCCCACGAGTGTATGTGGATGTGTCTGCGCCAGCACCGAAGATGTCCGTGAAGTCAGCAAATCCGAGGAATATGTGTGCATTCGCCAAACAATTCCCCCGTTGAACCCCTGCTAGCGTCTGTAAGCGACGGACTTTACATACGCTTTAACTCACAGAAACGTCATTTTCTTCAGGTTTTCTTCTGGAGTGTGGTGTGAAATCAGAAAAAAACGTTCAAAACGGTCGGGTCGCAAACAATGCAGCAGAATCAGAGGGGAAAACCCACACCGACGGCTCACCCGGAAATGCGGACTTTGTGATGCATATTCTCTCATGGCTGATTACTCCTCCTACTCCTCCTTACTCTCCACTTCCTTCCATCTTCATCTATGCATATGATTGGTTTTTTTTTTGGCTTAGTTAGCACAGATTGCATTATCAACCAGGCCAGGGGTGATTAATGATTGTATGTTGGATGTTCGAATGAAGGGAAGGTGGCTATAAAAATACCAGGATCGAACTTCAATGGGCTCAAATCCTCCCACAATTTTAATAAGGACAGCAATACAATTACCTCCCATCGATCGGTCTTATATCTCGTCTCAAAATCATCAAGACATCTTAAACATTACTTCTACAAATCAATCAACCAACCAGCCAGCCAGTCAACTACTCGAGTGCTTCAAACCTACCTATCTACCTACCTTACCACCCAGTTCACCAATTGATATTATACACCATTACTACCACCAACATCATCACCATGTCGTCCAAACTCTGGGGTTCTGACCCATCCAAAACAGCCGTCATCAGACAAATCACCGATGCAATTACCACAGTTTCCGTCCCCTTCCTCCGTGTCGGTCTCCTCAAATTCGGCGGTAGAGCCACAATTGGTATGTCTCTCCTTTACTTTATACTCATCCCAATAGAAAAATATACTAACACACACCCTCACCAGCCAAACTATCATCCGGCGGCCTCGTTGTCTTCTCCCCCACCGTTCTGACGGAAGAAGTAGCTTCAACCGTCACCTCCCTTGGCGGCCAAGTTTCCTACATCGTCGCCCCAGACATCGAACACCACCTCAACATCGGACCTTGGAAAGCCGCCTACCCATCCGCCCGTGTAATCGGCCCCACAGTCCTCTACCAGAAGCGACAAAAGCAAGGCAATGAAGACGTCCCCTTCGACTTCTCGTACAGCTCCGAGAATAAGAACTCTATAGTTCTACCGGAAGACTTCACCCGAGACTTCGAGCTCGAATATTGGGATGGACATATGAGCCATGAGATCGCTTTATTGCATAAACCGTCCGGAACACTGATCGAAGCGGATTTGATATTCAATCTCCCCGCTCACGAGCAGTTTTCGAAGACTGATGTCGATGCGAATAAGGGGTTTTGGACGAAGATTTCGATGCATCTGTTTACTTCCTTAGCCGGGAAGAGTCAGCAGAGGTTCTTGTGGTACGGAGCTAGTAAAGGAAAAGCTAGCTTTAACAAGAGTGCAAAGATCCTCGACGGATGGGAGTTTGACAGGATTATCCCTTGTCACGGAGATGTGATCGAGAACGGTGGTAAAGCGACATTCAGAAGATTGTTCGCATGGCATCTTGCAGCTGCGGAAGCTGAGGCGAAGAAGTCGACGTAAAAAAAAAATATTAAAAAATGAATAGGATAAAAAAAAGGTCAAAATGGACCTGACCTGGGGGTGCGGCCGGCGTGAAGGGAGTCTTCATCTATAGCTATGAAACTGGATTGTAAGTAAATTGGAGGACTCTGTTATCGGGTGATCTTTTGGAGCTTATGCTGCCTTTTTCTTTTTCTTCTTCTCTTTCTCCTTTCTTTCTGTTTTCATTTCCTTCTTGGAGTTGTCTTTTTGGGGGTAATCGGGAGGTAGTTCATCATCAGGATTGTTTCTTCATAGTAAATAATGTAATTAAGTAATTTGCCTTTTGTCTGTATAGCATTGAAAATGAATTTCCAAATAGAAAAAAAAAAAAAAAATTCTTCTGGTCGTGTGCACATTTCCCCCCTTTGTAACCTAGAATGACAAGAAAATAAAAGAAAGTTCATTCACCGTGACAATGGCGATCCGATATGTATGGCAATCAAATCAATCAGCTCCTCCAAAGCTGACCTGCAGCTATAAGCTACGCCCCATTGCCCAAAACCCATCATATGCTCATACGCCACCACCCCCCAATCCAATCCCAAAAAAACACACACTGATCTATCTTTAATCACATGTAACAGGAAAAGGAAAAGAGTAATTCGCTAGGCCTCACAATCCGGATTCCGGGACCAAAAAAAAAAAAAGAGGTATTAGGTATTAGGTACGTACCCAATATCCATCTCAGTGGAACCACCCGATTAATGCAACCAAGCGGGAGGCCGGGAACGACTCTTGCTCGCGTGCGTGGTTACCCCATCTATCCTCTCTCTCTTTTTTTTTTTTTTTTTTTTGCCACGGGTATGCTTGCCTTTCTAGATGTCGGTGGGATCTGGATCGCACGATATGGTTACCTATTTACTACCTTTCTTTTCTTCTTCTTGCAGATCCGAACGTACCCGCATAGGAGGGTGGAAGATTTGGGGGGTAGGTTCCAAGAATCTTGACACCCACTTGGAAACCATGGGAATGAATGAAATGATAGGTATCGTATCGAATCAATCCAGCTGGCCGGTGCGGTGTCGAAGGTTTACAAGCTGATGAGAGTACTAGCTAGCTGCTCATCCTTCTGTGGCAAAATAACGCATTAAGCTGTTGTAGCTCTCTGCATGCATGATTGTCCCAGGCTGTCAACCATCATATCAATGAGGAAAAGAAAAGAAAAGAAAAGATCAAAGAAGAAAAGAAAGCAGAGATATCAAAAAGCAAGAACTGCAAAAGAAAAACCATCCAAAAGTAAACTCAAGAGAGAAATGGAAATAAAACGTCTACCTACCATCTCCGGTTCTAACCTTAAACCACTACACCTAGCTTTACCCCAGATTCACAATCCTCTCTTAAGAGGCGTCAAAAATATACCACGCACGGGTCCTGTATCAGAAAATAACAAAACGTACAGAAAAGAAAAGAAAATAAAAGGTCTCAAAAGGAAACCTAGAACGTATGCCTAATTTCGATACCTACAATCGAATCAAATCGCCTGCAAAAGCTATGTCCCGTATGACCTGGATTCAGGACCCTCTCCATCCGGAGATCCATGTACGTCGAATTATATTCTACACATGCAGTAACAATTCCGAACAAGGCAACTGATCTCGTGCGCCTGGTTTTCCCCCTTCGTATAACGAAACGAGGACCCCTTCCAACCCCCCTCTAGGCCCTTCTTCTCATGCAATAATAACTAAGCTTAAAAAGAAACAATCTGTGGGCGTTTAGGAAGATGAGGCATACAATCTTGTGGTACACTTGTACCTTCCTAATCGAGGCTTTCGATTTGACTTTTCTGACAGCAGTTACAGGTTCCTTTTTTTTTTTTTTTCTTGGCTTTTTTTCTGGAACCTTGTTGTCGAATTAGATTCTGGAAAAGATAATCTGGACTAAATGGGAGGTTGTAGGCGAGATAGAGGGTTTGAGAAAGAAAGAAAGAAACGAAGAAGAGGCGTCGTAAGGATTCCCCAGATGTCTCGATCGTTACACTCTCGGACTGCCTTACGCTAGTTGGGGTTTCTGCTGAACTGAATTCCAATTATATTGCCAAATCGTGGTGCCTTTGTAACATGTATGTTGGAAGCCTGTGGTGTGCTTGTGTTGTGATCCAGGGAATCCGGTAACCGGTTACGAAATCTTAACGTTAAACTACGGTCGCCTTCGGACCTTTTTTTTCCCTATCCCAAAGTCCTGGATGCGAATATGAAAGAAAAAAAAATTTTATATGAAAAAAACAAAGGAGGCAGTGGAGGATTCCGGGTTCCGAAACCGTTTGGTTGTGACGAATGCGCTTTTCTTTTGCAGAAGTGGGAGGCCTCGAGGGCCTAAGGGAGGCTCGAGGACCTCGTGAATAGATCGGTATGTTGTAACCGACTTCACCCGCAAACCACCGTATTATTGCGTCTCTTGGTATCTAGGTAACCACTTTTTTTTGTCTTTGGCTTTCGAACAGAAGCACCACAAAAAAAAAGTAGCACATTGAGCCCAGCTGATATTATATCAGGTGATATCATGTGAAAACCTACCTACCTGCCACCTCACTAGCACTAAGAAGCCATTCTCCCAAGCCCGAGATGCTTTGGCTTGGTAGAAGTGGCGTTGGGCAGGGTGTGGAGCATGATTGGATGCCTTCATCCAGAGGAAAAAACAAAAAAGACCATCTCGATCTCACTGAATGGCTTCATCAGCAGCCACCGACGGATAGCCCCAAAACAAAACAAAAAAAAAATGCGCATGCTGCATACGTTTCCGGAAACCCCGACGGAAAATTAAACATCGAAGGGTGAGCGGGGGCGGCGGGGAAAGCGAGCTGCGTAAGGCAGAGTTGCCACTGTTGTAACGGTTAGGTAATATCAAGTTCTCATTTGTGGGGTTTGTGCCCAATACAATGGGATCTAATCCCAAATATCGATCTCCACAAAATACTGCAGTAACACGAGGACGTCGTCGAGGTATAACTCGGTTATGAGAGGGAGGCTGGAAACTTAACTGTGAAGCCGAGATGTAATTGCATCGTATCGTATCTTGGATCTTGGGAAACAAGGTATTGTATCAAGTGATAGTCGGTAGTTCCACACAGATACGAACCGAGAGATATGCATCTAACTGTCACCGAAGCAAGTTAATTTAACATTTCGCATATTGTCGTTCTCCACATGTGGATGTACGTGCTACGTTGAATCGTCGCATCTCGCCGGTGCAATGTATTGCTTTGTATCTTCCATGCTGTCATTAAAATTCCGTTGCGTAATGACAATGGATATCGAGATTAGCCATGGTCACCCTCTCTCTCGCTTGGATAACCAAGTCAGTCTTGAAAGTTTAACCACGCGGAAGCCATGATGCTCGTGCATGCGCATATCGACGGGGTCCCGCACGCATCTACACACTCTATCTTTTTTGCCTCAACATTTAATCCACACCTAAGCCGCATTTCTGTCCCATTTAGGAACCCAAGCCCGTTATGATACCAAAACCTGATATGAACGATTATCGAGAGAGACAGCCTACCGCTATCAACATCCTAGCTCTCGCCCGAAGGCTACCCTTGGGGGCGTTGATAAACTGACAACTGGGCGCGCTTGGCGGCTTGGTGCAGCGCGACATACATATGTACGATATCTAATAGTCAGATATCATTCGGTGGTTGCGCATGGCAAAGTGGCTGGACTCGCACCCGAGTCTAACCTCTCTCATGAAATTCAGCTTGTGTCTGGCCTTTCCTTGTTTAGCGTCCGGTGGGGTTTCGTTAGAAGCTTGAAATCCGAACGCACCTTAATTTCTTTGTCGCCTGTATGCCCAGCGATTGTGTTCTGGATGCCTAACAAACTGGTGGGGAGTTGGCGACAGGCGGGTAGTCCGAACCCCACTGAAGATGGGATAATCCATGTCCTTCCTTTGCTCGTGGGATTTTTAGGTTTATTCTGTTTTCGATTTTCCTTTTGCTTTTGCTCCCGTTCTTCCTGTGGAAATACAAAGTGTTATCCTAACGTGACATTGCAGCGTCTGCCTATACTTGGTGGAAGAGTTTTCACGATAATTGGCTGAGGGTTTTTTTCCCTCTCTTCCAACAACACAGATTTCCTTTGAGGCCGCCTTGTTGGATTTTTGAAACGCGTAGCTCCGTTAAAGGAGAATAAAAAAAAAATTTTCCTCAAAAGATATTGCATTGACGGAAGTTTTGTCGGAGAGTCGAGAAGGAACAGTCGCAAGTTCTCAGAGCGGAAAATGGGAGGGAAACTAGTACAGCACCTACATAATCAGGAACACAGGTACATGTACATGTACCTCGTATCGCTCTAGCTGCCTCAGAACTTCCAAGACTTTAGACTTGTACAGTACCAAAGCTTCGATTGCCATGGTTCAGTAATTGCTAACAAAACCACCTACCTGCTTGATCTCTTGGCGCATGCAAGGGAGTCCTGGCATCGCTTCTCGGCACCTCGGCAGACAAGCGACGGACCATAAAAAGCACCCTGCGCTTAGAGAAAACACCAAGAGTTTCTTCCAAGCACTTGGTATTCGGAGCCTAAAAGCCTGATGACGTTCTGATCAAATCCAGGATGTTTTAGTGAGAAGGCAAGCTGCGGATCTTCTTTTTCTTTGCTGGCTGAAGAAGTACACAAGACCCTTAGGATACGAACAGTCGCATGGTTCACATGAAACCCCCCTTGTATCCGAAGGTTGGACTGACAGACATGTGGCATTTTTTGGGGAAGGCGAGGTGCGAAGCGGCGTATTTTCTTCCAATCTGGGCGTGTGGTCATGTTTTCCTCCAATCGGAATGGTGAGGTTTCGAAATAAACCAAGTCAGCTTTTGGTGAGGGATTGGGGATTCGGGACTTTGGTCACTCGATATCAGGAAGTTCTGTGGGATATCCTTCGAGTCGAGCGGTCCAGTAGCTGTTTTCGATCAAAAACATCCACAGGACCACCCCCGAACCACATATTCTTGGCAATAGTGTTTCCACCTTCGGTTTTCGCGCATAATGCTCATCCAGTGAAGGTACCCTCGCTTCTTGGAATTGTCAGGGAGTCAGACCGATTTGTAGCCACTCACTACGGACTAGTGTAGTATTCTGGAATTCGAAATGTTCCTTGAGAAGAGGGGGGTGGGCGACATGGTACCACGAATGTTAGCTTTATGCGATAAGGCAACTATGCCGGCCCCAAACTCGATGGCAATTCGCAACGGGACTAGGATGTATCCTGAAGTTTTTTCCTGTCATCGGCGACGAGAAGAAACAGGTGTCTACCGAGATTAGGAACCACCAGACTAATCCCAAGACCGGAAAGCTGGTTTAGTGGGCAACAGATAGGAAGGTGTGGATATGGGATCATCCAGACTTCCAGAAGTTCTTTTATATAGCGGTGGTTTCGGTCGCTGTTCTTCCCTTCCGTTCCTCAGATATTTCTCGATATCCTCAACATCGCTACTTATTCTTTCACTTTCAGTTGTGAAGGATAAGAATTCAACTCGATCATCCGCGACCCTTTCCCCTAAACCTTTTTTTTTTTTTAGAAATCAAAGAAACAGCGCTTTCGCGTCGCTGTTTATTCTTGCCCCGACAATATGGCCTCAAAGCCAGCTATGGAAGAGGAGGTGAAGAGTTCACCTCCCTCAGCAGACGCCTCCGATGATTACAACAGCAACGTCAGCTTCTGGACGAGGATGGGTGTTACCCCAGAATCGTTCAAGCCCCGTACTTTGGCGGATAAGCACAATCAGCTTAACCAGACTTTGAAGACCAGACATATGAACATGATTGCCATCGGTATGTCAAAAAGATTCTGTCCAAAAATCGCGAAATCAGCGACAATGGATACTAACGTTGAAGAATAGGTGGATCCATTGGTGCTGGTCTCTTCGTCGGTTCCGGTGGTGCCTTGGCCACTGGTGGTCCCGCTTCCTTGGTTATCGATTTCATGATTATCGGTATCATGATTTTCAACGTCGTCTACGCTCTCGGTGAACTCGCTATCATGTACCCAGTCTCTGGTGGTTTCTACACCTACTCGTCCCGTTTCGTCGATCCTTCTTGGGGTTTTGCTATGGGGTATGTAAATGTTATGTGACGTTGTCCAAGAAATCGTATAAGCGAGCTAACCACAATTTCGTCGAATAGTTGGTGCTACTTCGCTCAATGGGCTACTATTCTCCCCTTCGAAATCATCGTCGCCTCAGAATGTATTCGTTTCTGGCGTGATGACCTAAGTCCGGCTATCTGGTATTCTATGTTCTTGCTTGTCATCGTCCTCGTCAACGTCTTCGGTGTTCTCGGATACGGTGAGGAAGAATTCTGGACCAGTGTGCTCAAGCTTGCCGCCGTCATCAGTTTCTTGTTCGCCGGTTTCATCTTCGTTCTCGGTGGTGGCCCATCCCACGGTCAATTCAATGAATACTGGGGTGCCAGATTCTGGTATGATCCAGGTGCATTCAGAAACGGATTCCGAGGTTTCTGTGGTGTCTTCGTCACTGCCGCTTTCTCCTTCGCCGGAACTGAGCTTGTCGGTCTCGCCGCCGCCGAGTCTAAAACCCCCCTCAAGTCTCTCCCATCCGCTGTCAAGCAGGTCTTCTGGCGTATCACCCTCTTCTACGTTCTCTCCCTTCTCTTCATCGGTTTCTTGATCCCATCCAACGACCCACAGCTTTTCGGTTCCGGAAACTTCATCGATACCACTGCCTCCCCCATGGTCCTTGTCGCCAACCGTGCTGGTATTCCCGGATACGCTTCCTTCCTCAACGTTGTTATCCTTGTATCCGTCGTCTCCATTGGTAACTCCGGTGTCTTCGGTGCCTCCCGTACTTTGTGCGCTCTTGCCGAACAGGGATATGCCCCCAAGATCTTCTCCTACGTTGATCGTGCCGGTCGTCCTCTCCCAGCTACCATCCTTATCATCTCCATGGGTGGTCTCGCCTTCGTTGGTCTCGCCCCACAGGGTGTTGAGATTTTCGACTGGCTCTTGGCTTTGTCCGGTCTCTCTGCCCTCTTCACCTGGGGTTCCATCTGTCTCTGCCACATCCGTTTCCGTGCCGCCTGGGCTCACCAGGGCCGTACCCTCGAGGAAATCCCATTCAAGGCTATCTTCGGTGTTACCGGTTCCTGGATTGGTTTGGCCATCAACGTCATTGTCTTGATTGCTCAGTTCTACGTTGCCTTGTACCCACCACGTGGTGACGGTAAGCTCAACACCGCTGAAGGTTTCTTCAAGCAGTTCTTGGCTTTCTTCATCACTCTCTTCTTCTGGATTGTCGGATATCTCTGGAAGCGTGAGGGATGGAGGAGTTTGGACCAGATTGACCTCGATGCCGGTCGTAGGGAGATCGACTGGGAAGAGCACCACAAGGAGTTGGAGAGGAGAAGAAACGCTCCTCTCTGGAAGAGAATCGGATACATCTTCTCTTAAACAGGATGATTTCGGCCTCCCGGATGTATTTTTTATATATTCGAAAGAGATACTTGGTAGAGATGATATAAAGCCTCCCAAAGAAAGCTTTCTGTTTGAATCGGCTTTTGTTCCTTTTTTTTTTATTTGATCAATTAATATACCTCTTTTTATAACCCTTTGTTATCTTTTCCTCTTGTTTTTTGTTATAACGGATTTTCTTGTACATACAGATAATTTTTCCTTCATATGTGTCTGCTTTTTGAGATTCGAGCGTTTTTGTTTGAGGCGAAGCGATTTTATACCACTTTGGAGGCCTCTGGTTGAGCGCTTGTGTGTTAATGGCACTTCATATATCAATCGATATACTACAATCCAAATTTTATCCAATAATCTTGTGCATTCAATTGTAAACGTCATCGGTCCGGGATTGCCTTGCCAGGTGTTAGCACTGTCTTGGCCCTGGCATACACAGTTGGGAATACGAACCTTAGTCGGTCAGACTGCGCAATTGCCGAAACAAGAATTCATATCTCGAAGTCGCATTAATACGGGTGGATATGGCGTGGAATACGAAAGGGTCATTGGCTCCTTTATGAGTTCTAGTGGTGAAGGGTGGATTGAAGGTGTCGGAGTGGTACAGGTAAAGTTGTTGAATTCCTCGCCGCGTGTTCGTTTCGGTTTTGAGCCTTGAATAGGTTCCTAACAAGTCTCTAACCTTTTTGTAGGATTCCTTGGGCCAGCTCGACCCGTCGCTATAGCGCTACCACTTGCACTTGTCGGAGCAATACTCTAGCCGATGTGCACCCTGGTCTTGAAGCCGAGCATCTCGACAACGATCGGCGCAGCAGATGGTCGCATCCGAAGTTGACGGCAGCCAATACATTGAGATGTCAATATGAAGTCGATAGTCGGGACAACATATGCGCGGAAGACCTAACATGGCGTATAGTATAGTCATGGAGAAGATGTCCCCATGTCCGCGGCAGTGTACCTAGGTGTACATCGACGTATGTACACAAAGGCGAGGGCTAGACGGCCACCTGAGACTGAAGCCGATGTAAAGCTTCTGTCAAAAAAAGGTATTGTCGGCCAGAGGCAGTTGGAGAGAGGGCATGCCTCTAACCCAACATACGCATCCGGATATCCGTAAAAGGGTCCTTCTGAAAGAGAACTGAAGCTTTTGATAGTACTCGAGTTGACCGGCCCGCTGCCTATTAGATTGGAATCCGAAGATAGTTGTTGAATACTATTCACGGGTTCTGATCCGGCATCCTCAGAGGTATCATTCATCGAAACGACGTCGAGTGATTGTGAAAGCCCCTAGGATCCTATTATATAACTCCTGGGTACCGTCGGAATTGGTCTCGTGCCCGGATGTCACAATGGGATAGGTCGGAATCGTGTATATAAACTCTGCATTGAATTGGGTTTTGGCTCTTTTCTCTGTTGTAACATATGGAATTCGATATAATAAACATAAAAACGGGCAGAGTCGGAAATATAATTTATACTGGGTGCTTAGTCATCGGAGATTTTTATGTGAAGGATCAGTCGACTTCTGGGCGAGGAGCTTGGGTTACTTTTGAATCTTGAAGTCAAGATGCACCCCCAACCTCATCTGATATAAAAACCTAAGAGGAACCATTTACAGACCGATACCGGGGGGAGCTCATTTAAATATTTCAAAATTTTAGGTAAAAATGTCCACACAGAAGGAACTAGTCTGGCAAAAATAGATTTTTATTTCATCATCGGTCGCTTTAAAGATTCAATTTCAAACAGCGAAAAGTCTGAGTTTGGTAACGTTTTTTCAACGTTATAGTACGTTTGCCCAGATGCCCAGTTTTATGTGGAGCCCCGAATCTCTCAGCAAATTTAGGCAGAACAGCTTTTGCAGAAAACGTGCTCTGTTCTGCTGTGTTGTATTCGTCCTTTTGCAACATTTGACAAGTCTTAGGGCGTTGTTTGACATGCTGTAGGGCGCAGACAAGAGGAGGTCGAGTTTGGCCTGGGCGCCCCCCCAAAGTAGAGGAGGGGGTACAGAGTATAGTATGGTAAGGGTGTTCGCTTGTCAGTCGAACTAATTCTGGGTGGCCTTGGTCTTTGGGGCTGCCTCGAGAAGGCTCCGATTCTTGGGATTCTAGCCAGCAGCTTTTGTGCTCGTTTAAATGTTTATTGATCTCTACCTACACCATTCTTACATATATACACACCGTCATCAGGCGTATTCGCACTTTGCTGTGGAGCAGCTTTGCCCCAAGATCTGCTGGGTTCTGGATTTCCTGGTGGCGACATTCGAGCGAAGGTTTTTTGGCGGTGGGGTAGGAATACGAATCCCAAATGCACTCTCCCTGTAAGAACCCTCACTTGTTGGACCGGATGTTCGACTCGCCGACAGCTGAAGAAGGAATGTGAATTGTAATGATTCTATCCGTATGCGGTGTAGGCAGCGTGGTCGAGGGCTTGAGTCGTGAACCGGTTTGTTGTCCATGAAATAGAAAAGACATTGACCCCCCGTGGCCTCTTCATTTTTCGCCTTGTAATGCCGTCCTCAATCCATGCATATGGAAATACTTCGAATTTGTCCAATCCTCTCTCTTTTCTATGTCCTCTTTTTTCTAGCCTGAGGCTCTTTTTCATGGGTATTCGGATGAGTATTTGTATTTGTAAGGATTTCGCCTTGCTAGCAGCTGCTAATAGTTCACAAAGTTTGTGAGGATAGACCACCTCTAAACTTCTTTGGACCCTTGCTCGAGAACCCTTGTTGTTGGGCCCGAGATTGCCCTGTCTTGATCCTGCGCTTTTGTTTCCATCCCGTAAAAAACGTGCCCTTGTGACGAGTGTTCATGGTTCAAAGGACTTGAGTTCACAAGTCTAAAAGGCTCGCTCCTTATAACGTTACCTTTAATTTCTGCCTGACTCGATGTATCGATATGTATCTTCAAACGCCAAACGGAAAGAATTAGGCTAACAAGTATCGATCGATATCGTTTGTTCCCTTTGCCTTCCGAATGTTCCAGTCGATCAGGTTTGTCGGAACCCACCTGCGTGCGGCTGAATTGCAAGACATGCTGTAATGCTCTTTAGGTCTTGCGCCTAATCCTAGTTAGCTCACGACCTGGCAGACTTGAGTTAGCTTGTATATCAATGGATTTTAATGCATGATCTTTTTGTGGATATTCTTTGATCCCACGAGTCTGCAAGTCGTTACGTCGTGTGCATTTCCGTGATGCGTAATATAATTCAGGATGGGAAAACCGGCGCCAATATTGCCTCTCGCATGTGCGCCCACCGAATGGAAAAAACCCAAAGCCTCCTTATCATGTTGCTATCAAATGGTGAGGATTTTTGGAAACATCGGAATCGGGCCACTAAAAATCCTTATGCCAATTTCGTTTTGCGGGTTCAAACAGAAAACCAGCACACAAACTGTAGCGCCGATGTGCTAGCCGTACGCTATCAGGGGTGGAACCTGTAAGGCACTAGTACTGACTTGGATGCGGATATTTGGAAATTCACCAGTTGCTCCACGGTCCGACCAAAGATGCTTTTCTGCAGGCCCCACACGGCGATGCACAGAGTGCGTGGTGTGTGTGCGAAATGTGCAAAACCCGCACGAAGCCGTATGCAAAAACACCATTCAGCCTGCGGCTCTTCGAGATCCTCCGCTGTTGCCCCCTAGCAAGCAGCCGCCTGTAATCAAAATATTCTTTGACCCCAAGGGATAACGAGCCATACTCCGGACTTTATGCCTCCCTTAAGAACGGGTGTCTCCCACATTTTGCATCTCTTGGCCTAGGTCTTTGCATTTCATCCCACCGTAGGGTTCGACAGCGCTTCGGAACGTGCCTGGTAAACAATTGCAGTGTTTTTTTTCTCCTTCAGCCGAAAACTGAAGACGACCAGAAACTCTCTCAAAATGAGGTTCTCGACAGCTTTGACGACTGCGTCGATATGTTTGGCGACGGCGGAGGGATTCAAATTCCAGCTCCATAACAGTTTTGGGAGCCCAGTAGCGGCAGCCTCAGAATTAATCAAGCGGGCGACCATCAGCACCACCTTCAAATATGCTGTAAGATCTTAAAAGGGCACCTTTTGCGATCGCAAACGTAGGGAATTTCGGTAGCTAACATGCCGTGTTTTTCCAGGCTCCCCAATTCTCGTACTATGTCGATATTCTTGTTGGTAAGCATTGTGGTTTTAAACATTTTGTTTTGGTGTCTGTGTAACGCCAACCGCACGAAGTTCGGATGGTCTCTCGACTCGCAAATACGCGCTCCTCGTCCTGGCGAGCATCAGCCGCTGCACCTGCGGATGCGTGAAATCGTGCATCTCAGCGCAAGGCTTATATTTAGAAAAATTCTTACCAACGGCGCACACAACACTGTTTACATGATGAATATACGGTCTAACGGCTTAATTCGCAGGGTCTGCCCACGATTTTATCCGACTAAGGTTGAGCTCTGATCCATTTACTTGGTTTCCTGGCCCGTTGCCTCGGAGTAACTACTGCAACGTCCAGACAAATGCCAACTTTGCGCTCTGCGTCCAGTCCAATTTTTCCGGCACTTGTAAGTCGTCTCCCGAATTTAGAGGCAGTGGCATCCTATGAAGTTTGGGGGAAACTAACCCGTTCAAATCTCGAATTGTAGACGACCCGGATAGTTCAAGCACCTTCAAGAACCTCTCAAGTTCACTAAATCTTACTTCTTCGGATTCGAGATATTACGTATTGGGATACTACGGACAAGACACTCTCCAAATCGGCCAAACAGAAATTGACAATGTCCCCATTGGCATCGCATATGATTATACCAGGACACCGCAGTTGGGCTTGGGTATTGGCGGCTCTGGGTCTACTCAAAAGACCCTGATCCGAACTATGTTGGATGAGGATATTATCAGCGTGCTTGCCTACGGTCTCTACCTTAACGACTTCGGTATGCATATAAATCTCCTTCTTCCGCAAAAAATAGAATTAATTTTGTATAAAACCGCTGCTAACAACTATTGTAGACACCAACAGCAGTGAGCTAACCATTGGTGCCATCGATACTGCGAAGTACGAGGGTAACTTGATCACTTTCACATCGTCTACCACCACTACTGTGCAACTTAACTCTCTCGAGTACGATAACGGTGAAGGTGGTGACTTGACGACTCTTGGCACCAGCTGGAATGCCAATGTCGAGTTCAGCACTGGGTAAGCGTTTTTTCGAATGTTCTCGGGCCCACCGCCTTTTGTTTGAATTCCCTAGCTAACAACCTATCTTAGCCTTCTTTATTTCCCGAAGGGCGTGCTAGAAACGATTGTTGACGACGTCGAAGCTACCTACGACTCCACATACGGAGGCTACCTTACAAAATGTAGCTTCAGGTACACCGCCAAATCTCTGATCTTCAACTTCCAGGGCACTACTATCACAGTCCCAGCCAAACAATGGATTATCCCAGCCTACACCCTCGGTGGCTACCAAACCACCCTCAGTGACGGTACCACACTCGCCTGTATCGCCTTAGTCGACTCCATGGATAACTACAGCCTTGCTGCTAGGGCTGGTTACTCCGCCGTCTTTGGTATGCCATTCGTCCGAGCTACCTATATGGTTCACGACTTCACAAACCAGCAAACTAGCTTCGCTCAAGCCAAGCTTAACACCACCGATTCCGAACTTAAGAGCCTTGGAACCGATGGTGTCGCCCCATTCGCAACTGTCATCCCATCGACTTCTATGAACCCCAGCACCATCGCCCCCACAAGCACCGGAACCGGTGTCGTAACCGCCGGACCAGATGGTAACAACCAGAGTGACGGACAATCCTCTGGTGGCGGTGGCAGCAACACTCCAACCGGTGCTATCGTCGGTGGTGTAGTCGGTGGAGTCGTCGTTATTGCCGCTGCAATTGGCGCATTTATCTTCTTCCGTAGACGTCAAAGGCCTGAGGCAGATGCAAACAATACCCTTCCACCACCACCACCACCCATGGGCCAAACTCAAGGACAACCACCCGTCGGCCCTCCATATGGCGGATACCCCAACCAAGGATACAATGGTCAGTACGGACAACAGGGCGGCTATAGTGAACAATACGGCCTGGCACCTACTTTGGCAGGTAAAGGATTCGTCCCACCAAACTCGCCCGGTCCAGTCAGCCCAATGAGCGAGATGGCTGCTACACCAATGGACCCTAGCCGACAATCCAGCGTCGTTAGCCCAATGGACCAGATCAGACACCCCAGTGTAGCTGGTGTCAACGAACTACCATCTCCAGGAGGCCAGCAGATGCCAGTCGAACTCCCTGCAAATATGCACTAAGGGATACAATCTAACGAAGAAAGAAAATATATAAAACAAAAAAACAAAACTAGGATACCATGAGATCAATGGATAAGACGAGGGGTGAAGGAGGAGGAAATATTGGAGACGGATTATAATTAGCCATACCAGGATTTCCTTTATATTGCATTGTCGTCATATTTTTTCGAACTCACCAAGCAGTCTGAATACTCTTTTTCCTTTCTTTCCATTACCTGAACAGCAGCAAAAATGCATCGATGCATCATTTCATTTCCCATCCACTTCAAGACAATCCTTATAATTCAGCCAACGTCTTTATTAGATTCTGGCGGCATCAATTATTCTACTGTATATTTTCCGTTATATAAACCCTCTTGTTCGTCCAGTGTCCTTCCTCTTTTATACGTGTTATGTTAGCAGCGGGATTAAGCGGTTTCTTTTTCATTGTTCTCCCTCATTGAATCGAATTTATGTTATATTTGAATGGCTTTTAGGATATAATGCAGAATTTAAATGACTTTTTAGATCGTTATTGATTCGAATTCTATATATCAAAAACATTCCAATGAATCTTTATCTCAAACCCGAACCACCTCGCCAAGAACGTCGATAGCATTTTGTTGTATTTTCCACAACCAACGCAAAACATACTCAAACAATCTCAACCGCATGCAACTAGCATGGCCATATGGTACGCCATGTGTACCCTGAGACATTCAAACCCCACGAGGAGCTTAAGGTCATGCAAGATCGAGTTCTACGAGGTACTGTAAACCTAGTGAAGACGATATATTCCCACCAGAGGGGTTTTAAGTTGTAACTATGGTCCGGATCTCAGTGATATCGACATGTACGATTGCATCGATTGCTTCTACACTCCTTCTACTAACACCGGTCAGCGCTGTCCTCACGCCGTTTTATATGGTCGTTAAGGCGCCGTATTATTCTTCTGTTTCACCGCATAATGTTTTTGTAACGGTTCCGTATCTGGGTGGGTCATATATGTTATTCTCTTCTTCGTCTTTTGTCGTCAGGCCTCTAAGTCCATCGATTCTTTATATATATAAAAATCAACTTCAGGCTAATCGTTCATTATACACTACAATCAATTCGATTTCTAGTCGTCCCCAAGCTCACAAAGCCAGACCCAACAACCGGTAGAGCATCAAAGTATTTCTTCCTAAAAGCCTTCAGCGATATTGATACCGCCACCCTCAACCAATCCAAATTCTGGTATGACACCGTATTAAGAAAAGTATACTCCGAAACCGCCACCCAGGGCCAAAATTCCGATTACAGCCAAGGGTATTCTAGTCCTTCGATAGAAGATGACTTTATTCCCGAAGGTGGAGGTGGAAATATTGTCCAAAGTCTTTCAAGTTTGAACCTCATGGCCTTGGAAGGAGGAGATGCACAAGCCCCTCCCCCGATACTGGAACTTGATGAGGCGGTTAATACTGAGATGTGGGAGATTTTTGGATCTACGAGTGTACCAGCTGGAGCCCTGAAAGCGGCGGATTTGGAGGTTGCGTCTAGTGTGAACAATTTGGTTGCTCAGACTTATGCGGGGAATACCAAGTTGGAAGTAAAGATGGTTAGTGGGGAAACGGGGCAGACACATGGACAGTTGTGGTTATGGCGTATGTATTACTATCGCCTTGTTTTTTTTTTTATATATATATGACATCTCCCCTCTCCCCATTTTGGAAATATGAAGTCATCGAGAGATATAGTGAGCTGGCTTTTGAAGAACTAACCGACTGGCCTTAATAGGCTGCACCTTTGGCCTCGATCCCACGATCCCTCTAGGCCCTAGCATCATGAGTCAATTCCCAGATATGGACCCCATCGCCACATCAGAGTTTTTCCAAGGAATACACCACGTCTTAATCGTGAAACCGAAATACGAAGATCCAGTTACACAGAGCCCCCATAACTGGGATCCATTGGTGTTCGACGGGATGAACTGTTATCGGATCGATCCTTGGAAGAATGTGCTGGCTGTAACCGGTACGAGATAGTCCCCCTCCTTTCCCTTCTGCCTAGCGGTTTATGAAAAAACTATTTTTATGGGGTTGTTTTATGGTGATTGGAGGGTTTGTTGAAGCTGACGTATGAATGATTGTTTTTTGAATTTTTTGGTGGATATAGCAAACGAGATGGAAGGTAATCTTGAAGGTATCAAGCAAGGGACATATGAATATGAGTCTAGACCGTTGCAAATCGTCAATGCTGGCGGGTTGTTCCCTGAACTCCAAGAGGAAGAGGCTTTGCTAAGTGCTAGTGAAGGAGGGGGTCCTGGAGAAGAACCAGCAGAGTGGACTCAACAATTACAAGTACCAAGTAAGCCATTTGGATCTCAGGACTCTATCTATTCGGAAAACCTCAAGTCGCCATGAAAAGTTAATTAATGTCGGAAGCACTATCCATATGGATAAAAGATTCTTGAGAAAACATCTGTGTTCTTTCGCAGAGGATAATGTCTATTTGTCTATTTGTCTTCTATTTTTTATTTCTATTTCTATTATCCGGTTATTCCCGATCTAGATTTGCGAAACCATCCGACTGGATGTTGGGACAAAATTTATGTAATGCAGTCTTTGAAACAATCACGTTCCACCACCCATAGCATATATGTATGGGATATGTTATGTATGTACCCACCTCGTGGGACTTTCACATTCCGAGGATCCTGGTCCGGCACTACTTACTAGCCACCTTCTCCACACACATGCACAATGCAACCGAAGCAACATCAGATGTCCTAAAACGGCATTTCCATATCTTCCACGGACTCTTCTTCCTTTTGATCCGTGGTCTTACTCGTCCCGGTACCGTTGATGCTGTCCCGAACGAAGACCCCAACGGCATCTAGCCATTGCTTTTTCACTACAACGTAATGACCACCTTTGGTTTTTGATAGTAGACGTAAGAACCCCATCGGTATAAACTACGCAAGTACGCATATATAAAAAAAGAAAAAGGGTGATATATGAGCTTCCTACATACCAGGATGCCATAAGACCCTTCCACCTTCACAGACATCGACGAGTCCCTTCATGAGCTTCTCATCTACAACGGTGTCCAAACTACCTAGCACGTTGAGTACAGGAGTCTGGATCTTCGGTTCATACATCCATTTGTATTCTTCGTTGGGGGCCTTGAAACCGCAATAGGCTACTGCGAACTTAAGGGGTGGATGGGCAGTTGTGAAGCCATCAGTGATTATTGACTGCGGTTTCGGACGAGAAGGTTCTAGTATCGATGCGAGAATGGCGGCGAGGCCGGCGCCCTGCGAGAAACCGATTGCTCCTATGAATGGTCCCTGTGGATAAAAACGTCGAATGGGAGTGAAGGATTACTATTAGGATGTTTACTCTGAGATCAATTGGGGTAACCCGAAGTAAACAAAAGGCAAATACGGGAGGCAGCAGTGCAAGTATTTATATGATACATGGAAAACAAATAACTAGTGAAGGACTAGTTTGAAGCATTCTGGTTTTACCGTGTAAAGGATTTTCACGGATGAAGGTCCAAATGCAAAACCGATTGCACAGCGCATCATGCAGTGTGATAGCAAAGCACGGAGTACATATAATTGTGCAATTGTAATGCAATATAACATGAAGGGACTCGTACTAATGTCGCACTAGGACGAGGAAAGCAAAGCGAAGGCAGGCAAAGCAGAGGAGAAAAGGAAAAGAGAAAGGAGAGAGTTACATTCTTATCCAGATATTCACTAATGAACTTCCATGTTTCATTGATGCCCTTGTATTCACCAGTGGTTTCGTCCTTCCTCCACCAGGTGTACATCCCATCGCTTTCCTCATCCGACTGGAGCAAGGCTGGGTCGACGTCCGGGACGTCACGGAGGTACAGCCGGTGAGGCGCGGTAGGGTAATGGAATGCCAGTCGGGAGGGAGCGCAGACCTTGATCAGGTGCTTTTCCAAGGCACGGGTTTTGGCATAGAAGAGCTGTCCCGACTGGGTTTTGCCGTGGAGCATCAGGACGTTCAGAGGAGCCGACGCCGCCATTGCCGTCAATCTCGTTTAGTCACAGAATCAGAAATGATATCAGTTAACTTTCTGCTCCCCCTCTTTTCCCGCTGGCTGCTCTTCCCGATGGCTCCCTTCTCCACGCGATCTATAATTAAAAAGGAAACAGCAAAAGAGGGCGGCCTCAGCTCGATGGATGATTGCTCGATAACTATCCGTCTGTCGTCAGATTGCAGGTTGCAGATTGGCAGGCGGTTCCTGAATCGAAGGGAGAACCCAAAGCCAAAGCCAGGCCTTGCTTTGTTCAGCAGCAGGCGGGCAGCAACCGCAAGCAGAGTGAGTTGGCGGCCGAGTGATTGGTCCGTCGCTGCCACGTAAGTTCGGCTCCTGGTCAACCTGGCCGAGACTAAGGTCGGATTCGGGTTGGTGTGGTCGTCAGGTCAGGTCGACTCAGCCCAACACATCGCTCAACACAACGACCGGGGTGCCGGGTAACAGGGATTGTCCCGGCAGGGGGGTGCCAACACAAACCTGCAGCCAGCCCCGTCGCTGGGCCGGTCTGTGCAGAGATATAAAATTTTCCAGCGCATGCGAAAACAGGCTGCGTCGGGGTCCCCTCAGACTAACGAATGGGGGTGCGGACGGGCTACGGATGGGGTCTAGGTGGATGTAGTGTGTATGTACATGTCCTATGTAAGTTAAGTAGGCAAGTACATGTCCATTCGCTCCTGGAATGAATAAATCCAATTGATTTGATCGAGACGACTGGGAAAAAATAAAGAAAAATAAAAAAGAGGAAAGCCTTAAGGCTCATCGACCTAATAATACAATGCCCAGGTACATTAGCTATCCGCCTGCTTACAATTGCTAATGATCGATCCTACGGAATGAGCAGTCGATATGGCCTTAGCCAACGGTACTGCTGCTGCATAGTTGGCCGCCGATATATGCACCGTTCGCCTGTCCATTCATTCATATCTTTTCTCCGCCCTCCCTCTTCTTTCCTCCCTCTCCCGCTCACTCAATCTCAGCATGAACTTCTAGACTCTCCTTCTCTTTTTTTCTCGTCTCTTTTTTCTTCTCTTTCCTCTCATCTTTTTTAAATTGCTTTCTCTCTCACCTGATTTTATTTTATTTTATTTTTTTTTTCCCTTTCCCTTTCCCTTCCCCCCCGAGCGGCTTATTCTATATTAGGCGGATTCCTTTCCCCATAAGATATATCATACCATACCAGAACCAGAACCAGACCCAGACCGTACTGAATGGGCGAGTTTCACTCGGGCAATTAATATATTTCGTGCTGGTCCAGCGCCAGTTCTACACATTCATATCATCTTGTCTCCTCTCCAAAAAATCTCTCCTCTGCCCGTTATCGAAGCTGCATTACATTTCCACCTTCCTTTTCCTTCCCTCCCGCCCTCTTCCCTCGCCAACTTATCGTCCGACAGCTGGCATCTTTTTCCTCGCTAAAAGCGACATCAACCTCCAATCAATCCCGGTTCTTGGGCATCCCGGCTGCTTTTCCCAGCTGGTGGTTTGTTTGTGTCGTGCGCTCGTTCGCAACGCAAAATATACCACAGCATGGCTGCCGACGCTTCGAATTCGCTATAACCGCCAAAACCTTCGACTTCCAGTCGCAAGACTGTGGTTCTCTTAACCCCCCCGCACCCTCTTTCTCCCTCGATTTCACCTCCTCTTTCCCCTCCCTCCCCTCCTCCTCCTCTCCTTCTCCCTGTGCCCCTTTTCCTCGCTGTAAAACCCCAAAAAATGGTTGAACGGAAGCTGTTGGCGTCGCCGTACCGGTCGCCGGGCCCGGCGTCTCTGCGTCGTAAATCATCCATCGGTCGCCAGGGAATCTACTCTCCCATGCGAACGCCATCCCCCCACCAACCCCGTCCCCACTACCGAAGCATTTCAGATTCTTTCCGTCGTCCCTCCACCCCAATTAGGCCGCCACTCTATCGCCATGACGAACACATTCCACACACATTCCTTCCAGATACACCAGAACACACCCCAGAAAACACCCCTCCAACGAGGCCGGGGAGCAGTGGGTATGGATCGCACCTGGTAACGACGCCACCTCTCAGGGCTGTCCGTTCGCCCTCGCCATTGCTATTCTCTTCTCCTGCGACACCGGCATCTACTCCTGGTCCACATGCTGCTCGTAAGGATAGGAGGACGACCGTCAGAGTAGCTCACGTTTCATACTGCGAGTGCACACAATTCAAACATCAAGTTGTTACCCGTGAGCCACAGATCTCGGGTCTTCATCCCGGACAACCACTACTTCAATGGGCGAAACGACCGATTCAGAAACATGTTGCTGTGAGCTGGACAAAGGTGCAAATCAACGAAATCGACGGGACAGCTATATCTTACACATGGGGTGATTTTGATAGAGAGAACTTGATCATTGGTCATTGGGAGGAGGATCCGACGAGGGCTGTTGCAATGAACTTGGGGACAGAATGGGATATTGAGGACTTGCTGGATCGCTTGGTTGAGATTTCAGCAGTCAAGGGAAACCTGTGGATCGATCAACTCTGTGCCCCCCAGCGGGAGGATTATGCCAAGGAGATCTTGCCTAAGATTCCTGACATTTTCCGATCGATGGAAGTGGTGGTGTTGATGCCTGGTTCAAGGTGCACGTGCTTGGACAAAGTGGTGGAGAAGTTGAAAGGCGGTGCGAAGACCGGTGACGTGGTGGAGAAGTGGTTGGGGAAGAAGTGCCATAACAAGGCAGGTCTGTCGTCCTACACCAACCGTATGTGGGCAAGACAGGAGTTTCGTTATGCACAACGCCTGAGATTGGTTTGGAATCGGAAGACACCGGCTCAGTGTTTTCAGTATGAAGATTTGATCTCGGGGAAGGCGGACATATCTGCTATCAGCGGATATGCGACCGCTCTCTTTATGCAGAAGTTGTACGAAGGGTTCGATCTGAGTGATAAGAACGGACACTGGTTGATTCGTGACGCCACCGACAAGTTTGCACGAGACTTACGGAAAGAATGCGATACCCTAAAGCAGGACAAGAAGGACCTTCCGGTCTTCTTTCGATTGCTCCTGGGTATGCCGCTCGAACGAGTCAAGGAGGCCGATGAGAATCCGATCTTCGAGCTTACCCACAGTCTCAGGACTTTCTGTCGAAATCTGCGTGGGCTGGCCTACGGGACCCACATGGCTACAAATCCAAAGGATTTGGTTTTCTCAGTCTGGGTCGATCTTCCCGGGTACAAGATGCCCGAGGACACAACAATTCACTCTGCTTCGAAGTTACTGGACGACGCCGTTCGCAAGCTGGAAGAAAAGCACCATGTTACTCTCAGTACCCACGCACCAGCTGGCCTTTTTAAGGAATCGCCAGGTGGTTGCTGGAGACCAGAGCTCTTTCTTTCGAATAAGCGCGTCAGAGAAGTCCGCGACCTCTACAGTACACTTTCCGAAGCGGATTCACCATTATATATGCAAGACGGAAAGGTTCCACTGCAAATTTTCGCTCATAACGCCATCGGTCGCCGCTCATTTATTTACCGCGACCTCTACAAGGACCCCTCTCTCGAAAAAGTCGGACCCGTAATGAGCAAAGTTGTCAAAAATCTCGATGCGATCTCTCAAATCCGCCTAGGCGCTCTATGGCACCATTACCAGGAACGGCTAGCTGCCATCCTCGCCCCTCGAAAGATTTCACACAAGAAGCCCGCCACCAAAGCCAGCGCCGGACTCGACAACGCCATCAAGACCGAAAACCTCGCTGAGTTTATGGCTGAATACTACTTCTTCGATAATCTTTGCAACCAGACTTTGGACGAGGATACGCAGACGCCCTGGGAGTCATTTCAGGACGTTGATCACTATAAAGTCGTGTACAAGCTTACATGTTACCTTTTGGGCTTGGATCACGAAGTTTGCAAAGAGAAGGGATTAGAATTGATCATTGCACCAGAGGAGCCATCGATTATCGGTCTCACTAACAGAGTTACCGTACCATCGTGGCTTAGCAGGTTCGACAAGGAAACATTGACGATTTCAACATCAGCGAACCGACAACGGGTCAAGGAGATGCCGATGTGCATGCTTGAACTGAAGCGGAATGGACAGGTTTCAGCAACAAAAGGTGGAGAACCAGAATATGTCGTTACAGGAACATGGGTTTCCTGTCAAGAGGTAGGAAAAAAGGATATGGGAGGAATCGCGATACCCAGGGATGTTCATTCTATGCAAATTGATGGTTTAAGAACTGATGGATGGTTGATTTAAGTATCATGTTTTTCCTTTGTTTTAACCCCTTTGAAAGAAAAAATGGATCGATGAAAAAAAGAGCTTTTGTCTTCTCTTCTTGTTTGCTTGCTCTGATTATTTCTGCGATAAGACCGAAATTTGCTGAGATGTCTTGTTTTTCTGTTTGTTTTCTGTTAACATGTTAAGCTGAAGGAATTTCGGGATTATATCGATAAAGATCTTATGATGCGTAAAGCATGATCACGGTATGATGGCAATCATGGAATGGTTTCAGGCGTTCTCACGGAGTTTTCTTTTTTTGGGGGGGCACATGAGTATTTCTTTCCCCCATTTCTTTCCCAAGTTTTCACTTTCGATAACGAATTTTCTTAACTTTTGAACATACTATCTATCATATGCATCGATCGACCGAAGACAAAAAAAAGACAAAAGATCTAGAAGAAAGGTATATAAAAAAACAAAAGGATTTTTTTTTTTTTTTCGAAAAGGCCACCCTTGCGAGAGAACACCAAAGATTATTTTTCAAAATTTGAGTACCCCGCAAAATGTATCATAGGCCCGCGCGCAAATAACCCTTCTCTTTTTTCTTTCCTTTTTTTTCTTGTCATTCATATATATTATTAACGAGTATATGACTTTTTAATTTAATGGAACATAATGGAAGAGATATTGACGAGGCTCGAAAAAACATATATATACATATCACATTTTACTTTATTTTTTTCCTTGTAAGATTGAGATGACTACGTAGACATGTTCCACACGTGTCTTGATTTTAGTAGGTAAATTGTAAAGACGTATCGACGCGTATGCAGTACACGGTCGATTGTAAGAAAAAAAGCTGGATATCTCTAGTTTTGGATCGGTGTCCAAAGGACGAGGTTTTCAGGTTAGCTTTCTCATTGCCACGTTTTTTGGGGGGGGGCTTGCAGCTGGGGAATGCAATGCATTGTTAGTTGGCGAATGGATTGTAAATTTAATGACAGATATATCGGTACCGGGAAGGTCTTTGGTTTGGAAGCACAATCCGGTTGAGAAAGGTGTACCTTTTTGTAGCTGGGGGGGCTTATCTTGTGGTTGCGCAGGCTTGATTTCGGCAGTTTTTTTTTTTTTTTTTTTTTTTTTTTGTTGGGCTGTGCATGCACTGGATACGTATCTAGATGTTCTTTTGATCTGATATCGATACGTATCTGCGTCGTTCCGCTTGGCAGAGTCATCTGTCTGATGTAGGAGAGATACATCTGTAAAGGGAAGGCCTGGGGGGATTATCATCTTGATGGGATGTCTTTGGATAGGTTTTATATTACAATCTATAGTTTTGGTGACCACGTGCATCTAGCTTAACATTCCATCAAATTAGAGCCCAATTCCTTGGTTTTGGTCGGGGACGCAATGCTGGGAAGGTTCGCCAGGCTGTGCCAAATTTAATGAAGCTGCCTCTTCACTTAATGCATACGCCGTAGTTATTGAAGTAGCATATTAGTTGGGCTACCGTCAGCCGTCCTTTCGCGGTGTCTAGGAACGAGGTCAGGCTCACGCTTTGCTGTGGATAATATAAAATGCTACCATGGCTGCATATATAATATAACACACGAGGCGTCACGTTCCAACGTTTACCCAAACCATCGAAGGCATTGTATTAGAATATCGATTGGGATGCGATCGGACTTAGTATAATTAGTATATTCTTAGGATCTTCACATAGCCCACACGCCTGGTTATGAGGACGAGAAACATGGCAACCTAGAAGGCACAAGGGCTTTGTTCAAATTAGTTCCACTCCCAATGTGATTAGAGATGCAGTGTTGCATTTGTTCGTACGGTCGTGATAACGGTTTCGGACGACTGGATTGTGGTTTTTTTTGTTTTTTAAAATTGCATTCTTGCAGATCTTGATGCAGTCTGACTTTGGTGATAAAATACGCGGGGATAGAGAGACTCTTGAGGCTTTATAAGAGGTAAGTTTTTGTATATAATTTGAAGGGTTTCTATGGGCCTAATTTCTGAGGCAGAGAGGATATCGACTTTGATGTCAGGGGGACTGTTCCTTGAGCTCTCCGGGTCCAACACATGTGGATACTGTCCATAGAGGTTTATTCAGGCTTCATCAATTGCCAATCCTCCTGGAATATATTTAAGCCTTGGGATATCGTGAATCCTCGAGGCTGACGATTCATCTAGGAAGCTTCCTTTTTTTCCGTCTTTTTTTCTCTGCTTTTCCCTTTTGGCTTCTTATATATAATCTATCGTCAATTCGTGTTACCAAGATGCGGGTTGCACGAGGCTTTCTTTGGATGCTTGTTGGAACGGCGTCCCTGAGCGTTCCAGCCGTCGCAAATCCCATAGCACCAAACATCAACATCAATGCCAACACTGGTCCTGTTCCACAAAGCTCAAAATGTAGCAGCAGCTTGGGTACAGCTCCTACTCCATCCGAATCAAACTATGATACTTCTGCAGGGTGCTTGCATTCAAAAACACACAGAGAGTGTTGGGATGGTAAGCGTAACCTGTGGACGGACTACGAAGATCTTAGTATGATTCCCAAAGGTGTAGTTCGCAAGTATGAATTGACTATTACCAACGGAGAGATTGCACCGGATGGGTATACTGTTGGCAAGATGCTTGTGAATGGGCAATATCCTGGGCCGAAGATTGAAGGGAATTGGGGGGATACGTTTGGTATGTTACTTCCCTACGGATATCTCTTTGGATTTATACGTATGAATCGACGGTAGAATACTAATTAATATCATTTCACGAAGAAATCACTGTTAAAAATAGATTGAGCAACGGTAACGGAACCTCCATGCACTTCCACGGCATACAACAATTGGGCACAAACCGCATGGATGGAGCATCGGGTATCACCCAATGCCCAATTCCGGTCGGTAAGAGCATGAAATATGTATGGCGTGCGAACCAATACGGAACAAGCTGGTACCATTCCCACTTCTCATTGCAATATACCGATGGTGTCGTCGGTCCCATCGTCATCCATGGCCCCAGTAGCGTCAACTATGACGAGGAATATACCCTTATGCTTACCGACTGGTTCCATACCTCCGCGTTTACGCTATTTTATAATGAAACTCGTGGAATACCTCCTCTTCCGAATTCGAAGTTGCTGAACGGGAAGTGGAAGTTTCCGTGTGATTCGTCGGATCCGAGGTGTGTGAGTAGTAGAGGAGGGTTTACGGATATTGTGTTTGAGAAGGGGAAGAAGTATCGGCTGCGGTTGATCAATATGAGTACGACTTATATGCAGACATTTTGGATTGATGGTCATAACTTCACCGTTGCCGCTGCGGATTTTGTGCCCATTGAGCCGTTCAGGACGGACGTGATCAACGTTGCTATTGGTGAGTCGTACCTGTGCGATTGCTGGGTAGGTAAACATACTCATAGTAAACTATTTAGGTCAACGATATGATATCATAGTCAGTGCCGACGCGAACACACGCGAGCAGACGGACTTTTGGATCAATATGAAAACTTGTCTGATACCTCCGGGTATGGCACCTGTCGACTGCTCGGCAGAAGATGCAAGGACAGGTATCGTCCGATATAACGCCAGCTCAACCAAGAACCCCCCAACAATCTCGAACTGCAGAGACCAAAAGACATGCCGAGATGAGCCAAAAGAGCTCGTTAAACCAATCATTAAAAGAAGGGTCCCTCCTCCCCCGCATAATATGCTAGGGGACTTCTATGTCAGCTGGGATTCTCCCTCCAACGGATCGACGGCTTCTCAAGATGATGTGGGATGGAGATGGAATATGGCGAATTCGACGTTTTTTGTTGACTGGTAAGCTCTTTTTGCCATACAATATGTGAGCGAGTTTCGGTAATTAACAGTCTTGGATTATAAGGGAAGAGCCAACTTACTCCTACCTCGGCCTCGAGGGCAATGAAAGGCCATTCCCACAGTCGTATCAACCAGTATACCTGAACGAAAAGGATAAATGGGTTTACTTCGTCATCAATGCTAATTTCACACGAATGGGGAGAGTCCCTATCCCGCTCGATCACCCGATTCATCTACACGGCCACGATTTTTATGTGTTAGCGCAGGTCACGCATGATCAATTCGACAGAGCAACGCCTATAGAATATAACTTAGACAACCCCGTGAGAAGGGATACTGCGGTCTTGCCTGGTGGCGGATTCTTGGTTATTGCATTTGAGACGAAGAATCCTGGTGTAAGTTCGACCAATTAACCTGCTGATTTTTTTTTAATTGATTTTTTTTGCGTTCTGGCTAACTTGTGGTTGTGGCTTTTGAAGGCATGGCTCATTCATTGCCATTTAGCGTTCCACTCAAGTGCGGGATTCGCATTACAATTTATTGAACGTGAGAGCGAAATATTTGAGCAATTCAGTGGCAAAGAGGTAAGACTCTATCACGAGCAGTGTGAACAATGGAGGGAAGACTGGAAAACCAATCCTGCAAGAACCGGAATTCGAGACTCTGGCGCATAAATTCTAATCCCATATGGAGAATTTCCTTGTATAAACTTTATTTTCTATATATATACTTTGGCGGAACTGGGGTTTCTTACATCCATTTGGCGAAACTGGGGATCTCGAAAAGGGACCATCGGTATCCTCCTTGTTGATTTGTTACGAGAGCAGCGATGGAGTTATTGGCCTATATCACATAACGAGGCATAATTACAGCCTACGTTTGGAAGTTGGAAGTTTGGTTATAGACGATTGAAGTTAATATAATTTGGAGACTATAAATCCCTTTCTCTCAGTTCCGTAACCTGAGACCTTGACTTAGGCACATAAATATATGAAAATTTAAAGCTCTTCCAATTCTCACTCCACTGCAGTGTGGTAAATTTTCCACCCAATGCAATGCCCCCATCGTTTTCTACGTCGTCATAAAATCGCAAGAAGTTCCTCTCCTGACGGCTAATCTCTTCCTGTTGCGTCTCACCGTCCACGGGCGGCTCGATTTCCATTTTCTCCTGAGTTGTCGTGCCTAATTTACCCGCAACCGACTGCGCTTCAATTTGTTGCTCTAGATTTTCCGATTCTGACATATCAATATCGAAATCATGGTAGTAGTTTTCATCCTCTTCTTCCTCCGGGATAGCCTGGATATTCTGCGGTAGCCGCATCGTGGGCGGTCCAGCATTCTGAGGTTTCCGTTGATTCACCCTCGACATCGACAATTTCAAAGCACCTTCCTCATCTTGTTGATACACCGCATTCTTGCAATCCGTCCCCGTATAGAATTCAACCTTTGTAACCGAAACACCGGGTATAGAAATCCAATATAAATTTTTGCTAGGGTCGTAGACCTTTTGGATATTATATTGCGTTAGAAACCCCGGTGGCGTGTTGTCTGGTATGAATTGAGCCATGTCGAAGTAGCCGAAGGGAACGGGGAAACATTTTGATAGAGATTGGGCGTGGGGGACGGCTTGGGTGGTTATCCAGTTTATGCCTTGGTTTTTGGTCGGAGAGGTCCGGAGGAAGGCTAATGAGAAACAGGCTATGAGGGTTGGTGAGAACGTGAGGGATACCACGGGCGGAAGGCGCATGCTGTCGGCTTCGTGTTACGGGTATTAGTAGAAGGTGGGCATGATATCCCCTTGCTACATGGTGTATTAGGTACCATGTATTCCAGAGTTTTTGACCCGTGGTACCTGAAGATACGGGACAATTTGAGCATGATCGAGGCTGTTCTGATCCAGACTGTTCTGGTCTCGTTTCCAGACTGTTCCTAGTTTCTAAACCATGGTTACTTTTCTCTTTCCTCAACACAATCGAAGTTTACGATAAATGCGTTGCGTGTGGTATTTTTGGAGCCGCCCCCTGTATATCGCGGTCTGGACCTTTTATCGGCTTCTGAGATATCCGGGATTCCCAGTCTTTGATTCTCGTACTCAGCTCTCGGCAGTTGTTTTTTCAATACTAAAATCTCAGCTTTTTGTGGGGTTTTGAGAGACAATGGCCCTACTCTATGGAGTTTATACGGCCCTATGGCAATTAGTGACATCAGAGGGCTTTCCTCCAAAACCAGGGTTTGAGGAGAAAGATGTCCCTGATTTGTCTGGAAAGGTCAGCACTTCTCACAACGAGGAAGCGAGGTCCGTTCATATGAATTTTCCTAACGAAGTATGAGGGTTTATTGGTTTTTAGGTTTACCTAGTCACTGGTGCAACTGGTGGCATTGGGTTCGAGCTTGCAAAGGTTAGTACGGTGCATTTTGCCAATTATATGCATAAATTCCTATGGACGATATTTAACAGTGCGAAAAACATTAGATATTATACTCAAAAAACGCAAAAGTCTATGTCGCTGGAAGGTCCGAAGAGAACGGAACCACCGCCATCGCCAAGATCAAGGAAGAGTACCCAAAATCAGACGGAGGGGCCGAATTCCTCCAATTTGATCTTAGCGATCTTACCACCATCAAACCTGCCGCCGATAAGCTTCTTTCTCAGGAAAGAAGATTAGATGCGGTGGTTCACAATGCGGGTGTAATGGGGGTTCCGACGAGTTGGAGAAGCGCGCAGGTAATTGATCAAGACGTAAAAATAGCATATTATCGACGTTCTAATTAATTATTTTCATTATAGGGATGGGACCTTCAATTCGGAACTAACGTTGTCGGTCCTTTCGTGCTTCAACGGCATCTTCAAAATATCCTTGTTGAAACCGCGAAGTTCGCACCGAAAGACTCCGTAAGGGTCGTATTCGTCTCTTCGATCGGTGCGCATGCTGCCCCAGCTGGTGGAATCGATTATGAAAATATCGAGCAGAAGGGCATTCCTCCGCTGTCGAATATTCCTGGTATGGATACATGGCTCAAGTATGCGCAAAGCAAATGTGCGAATACAGTAATGGCGAAGGGATATGCAGAAAAGTACAAAGATACGGGTGTCATTGCGGTTGTAAGTCTATTGGGCCTTTTTTTTGTTCTGTAGATCTATGAGGCTATGGTACAAGCTGACCGATCTTAGGCACCGAATCCTGGAAACTTAAGGACAGACTTGATGAGGCATAGCTTTATACTGAGGGCTTTCGGTGTACGTACCCCCCCTCTCTCGGTCTTTTTTTTTTTTTTTCTTGAATCGAGTTCATAAAGCTTACAAATGTTAACCCTCACCGACTATGGTCGTAACACGTAGTGGACATTCTTACACCCACCACGCTACGGTGGTTTGACAGAACTATACGCAACACTGTCCCCAGAAATCGATCAATCCAAAAACGGTTCTGTGATTATTCCATGGGGTCGAATAGGTCCAATGCGATCGGATATCATCGAGAATTGCAATAACGGAGGCGGACTTAAATTTTGGAACTGGCTTGAGGAACATACTGAAGGATTTTAAGCTTTGGGAGCATTGGATTTGTATTTTTTCTTCTGGGTATCTTATGGGAGCATTGATTGAGATTCTATAATCGATTCTTTCGTTCTTTGACCTTCAGTGTGGAAAGTCCCATGTCCACCATAGACCGGACGGCAAGGGCTGTGGGATCCTGTTCAGCGGACCTTTTATGCCCAGCATACATTGTTGATTGACAGCCAAAGGATGTTGAAGTGAAACATAACCTTCCAATCCCGTGAGATCTTTAAGAAAAAAAAAGCAATCCATGAGGCCAATATAAATCCAAGCCATCAACTGCCGGGTACCGACGTCGTCGAGCACTCCACCCGTAGTTAACACCCTTATTCGTATTCGCTAAAATACATCGGCAGCTTCGGGTAACAAGCCCGCCTAATCTTACTTGGCCCTTCCCTGGCCCTCGTCATTTCAACCTCTTGGGATCAAGTTTGCCCAACACCTCTTTTTTTTTTTTTTTTTTTTTTTTTTTTTGACTCCGGAGTTATGCTGTTATGATGGACTGATAGGTGCATTGCCGACGGACAGGAACGGTTAAAATGAAAACGAAAAGTTTTTTCAGGTTGATAATTAACTATTTTATGATTTTTTTTTTTCTTTGGAGGTTTAGTCGAGTCTTCGAGAGGAGTATCTGGGAGCTTATTCAATTGATCAAGAGGGGACAACAATTTTGGAATTTGGAGTCAGGATGCAACGTGGACTAGAACGATGCAAAAAATATGTATACCCGTGCTAAGACGAGGAGGAAGAGAAGAAAATAAGAAAAATAAGTCCTATCCTAAAAATAAATAAAAGAAGTAGAAAAAGAAGAAATATCTATAAACAAAAACCCGTCAAACATTAACCCGTAAAAATATAAAACATGTGCATATATATGGTATTAAGAATATATCGTAAATCGCGTCGGCTATCATTGTGGAGCCATACACCTTACCGTGAATATAGGGCGCTAGCTCGGGAAATTTACATAATATTGGAGGGGAAGTCAAGAGAGCCATTTACGCAACGCAGGCGTACTTAGGGTCTATAGAAGAAGTGTTTCATATCAGTTGCGATGTTACGATTTCTATAGCTTGTATTAATGTTGGTGGTACGTACCGCAGTATGCTGGGCAAGCACAGCCCTTCTTATTGCAAGAGATAGTGCAGTCGTTGTGGCACCCGCATGGGATACCTGTTGGGAGTGTGATGACGCTGATGCTCTTCTTGGCCTTGCGGAGGGTTTCGGGGCAGAGGTATTTAGGGTCTGTATATAGAAGTCAGTCGAGTTCGATCAAGATCAGGTCATGACGTCAAACGGGAGGGAAATAGTCGCGATGTCGAAGGGGAATACAAAAGACTGCGGGGGGTACAAGATACACACCGCAGTTTCTGGGGCATCCGCATGGCTCCTCCTTGCAGTTTACAATACAGTCGTTCAAGCAGCCACAGGTAAATGTTGGCTTGACACTCGTGGTTGTCTTTGTTGGTGCGGTGGTGGAACAAATGTATTTTGGATCTTTTGAAACAGCACAAAGGAAGGTTTTGAAGTTTCGCCATTAGCCTGAGAAGTTTCAGGGCGCACAGCATACAGGAATAGGTGGAGGGCATCGAGAAGGGGTATTATTTGGAAGAAGAAAACGTTTTGGACATACCGCAGTATTGTGGGCAGATACAGTTTTTACCAGGTGGGCAGTTGATCTTGCAGTCGTTTGTGCACCCACAGGTTGGCTTTGGAGCAGCGGTAGTGGTCTTGGTTACCGCGATAGAAAGAGCTTCTGCGACTTTACATTCGTACTTGGGGTCTACAGAAACGATATTAGTTTTAATCGCTTATAAATTGAAGTTGATATTTTTGGGATCATTGTTTTTTACCGCAGTACTGTGGGCAGATGCATTTAGGGCAGTTGATCTTGCAATCGTTTGTGCATCCGCAGATAAAAGTTGGCCTTGGGGTAAGAGTTGGCTTAGTTGGAGTAGTTGTCGTCGTTGATGTTGGGCAAAAGTATTTAGGGTCTGATGTGTAAAATGCATGTTAGTTCTATATATACTTTGTATTGGAAAAATCATTGGCGTAAAGCTATTACCGCAAATGGCGGCGCATTTGCATAGTCTGAGATCCGGGCAGCCAACGAGGCAGTCGTTCAGACAAGGACCGCAAGTTTCCGTAATTCTGATGGGAGTGTCCGTAGTAGTAGGAGCATACGTGACAGGAGTAGGAGGACACTCGTATTTAGGGTCTAAACGATCGAAAGCAGAAGATACTAAGCGATTGAAACAATGATATTGACACCGGTGCTGATAAACGTAGTCTAAACTTACCACAGTACTCTGGACAGAGGATCCCTGGCTTGTTAGCAAGCTTGCACGCATTCGTGCAACCGCAGACGAAAGGTGGTGAATAGTCTTCCTCTGGGAGGGCGGCAGCACTGGCAAGAGCCAGCGAGGCAAAGGCGGCGATGAGGAACTTGAGCTGCATATTTCTCGACGTTTGTGGTATTTACGTGTGTGTAACAGTTCCGCAAATCTGAAGGAAGAAGCTGTAAACAGTGCAGAAGATACCACAATGCTCCAATTCGATTATTGCTCGCTATAACTGCTGTTGGCTGATGAACCTGCAGGATGGGAAAAAATGGAAATTTAAATTGGGAATTCGGGGTCTATTAAATAGATCCCGTCGGTGCAGATTCAGTTATCTGGAACCGCAAGCCACTTCGCCCATCCGTTTCCCGTTATAATTTAAATCCATGAAAACGACATCTCCCGTCTGCCAAGTAGCGGAAAGGGATCCTTTGAGCTCGGCCACTAACGTTACTGATCCAATACGTTACATAGATTTTCAGGCTATGCATATATGGCTTCTTGTCCTACGTCTGTTGCATATGTTGGCTACTCTTTCCAAGGGGGTAAAAGTGCGATTTTCGGCGCGCAGCTGACGGCCCCTGACAGAAAAACT
This sequence comes from Orbilia javanica, assembly GCA_036872735.1. NCBI lineage: Eukaryota > Fungi > Ascomycota > Orbiliomycetes > Orbiliales > Orbiliaceae > Orbilia > Orbilia javanica. The sequence goes on from JAVHNR010000008.1 coordinate 1,904,596, forward strand.
CCTATGAAGAGTTGCATATGCACATATCGTTCGAGAAGGAAAGCAGGGAAAAAAGAAAAGAAGGAGGGTATTGCTGCGGCTCAATGGGCGAAATCTAGTGTTTGTTGATTGGAGTGGGTTGCAGTCAGGGAAAAGGGCAATGCAGGGTAACCTATAATTGCATACATAGCAACGAGCTGTAGGATAGGCGAAATTTGCGGGGGATCCGAACATGACGGATTAGAGTGTGGCCCGTAGGGCTGGTTCCGCCTGTGATCTTTTGCTCTTCGTGGTCATATTGTTATGTTTGCAGCTGAGGTATTTTCCTAGGGGCCCGGTTGAAGCTTCCATGATGCTTGCAGAAGAACATGCTGAAATGGTCGCTTTTCGGCCCTGGCGACAGGATTATTGTTTGGCCCGTGTATACAAGTTGCTCAGGTACCTATATTAATTTTGAGCCTGTCATAATAAATCTTGCCTGTCTGACCCGAACATGCAGCTGAAATTTTTCGAGAATCCGCATGCTACAAGTTGGAGAAAGCTAGGGTTGGGGAAACATGGTCATTCCGGTGCGGGCGAACTGGACTGATTGATAGATTTAGCCAAGCGGATAATCAGTTCTAACTAGGAAACGAGCCGGGAGTTCCTGCGCTGAGATGAAAAGAGCTAGAACCGAGGGTTGATTAAATTGAGATTGGAGGAATGCTTTCTCACTGGAACCATGTCAGCTTACGTTGTTTATCAGAGCAGTTTAAGCCAATCGATTAGTGGTCCATCCAGCTGCTAATCGAATGTACGTCGCACCAAAAATTTGCTCCGCGTGGTTGAATTGTGGAGTCGTCGGACAGACTTGGTGTGTGGTATTCTCGAGTCAACACACCAAAGGCCGGCTGCAACATTGGTATTTGGTCTGCATGCGACGGCATGGGATCGGGCCCGGTTATGATATTTGCCTGTACATCCCCCACCAGTGAGAGGGGGAAGGAGAAAAAACAAAAAATCAAGTACGGCCAAGGGTATTTTATATACATGGTCTGCTAGTGTGGAAGCATATCCGGCTTGGGTGCGGCAGTAACGTTATAGATAGGTTAAACGGACTATTAACATTACCCTTCAGCCCTTACGAAGACACACGGCAGACGTCAACGACAATTTCCTTAGTGCCGAGTTACTATTCACTCTCCACTAAGGGGTTTCAAGTATTCATCTGACCCTAGGATCCGAGGTAAAATTCCTCGAGTCTGAACGGATGTTTCGGTATCAATAATGATTGGATGGCCCAAACCGAAAACTGCGACGCCTGAAGAATATCCAAATCTGCCCCAGCTCTATGATGCACAATGATGTTAGGCAACCGGTAAGCAGCAAAAGTTTTGCCCACTGGAAAATGAAAGACGAGATATATCCCGGCATTAGTGCACCTGATCCATCCAACTATGCACATGAACCTCAGCTAGCAGCTCCGGCTTATAACGGCTACAACCTGACTAAGACCAGCCAGAAGTAGCCAACAGCTCCAGGCCCTATATGTTACACAGAAGAAGCGAACGCCTCACCGCCTCCATACATTCTCGATATCTTTTTTTTTTTTTTTTTTAAAAAAAAAAAGTAAAATAAAAAGAAACAATTGAAGCTTGGCAGTAGCCCCCAGTCACCTGAGGGGAAGGTTCACATGTGGAAATATTTCCTAATTCATCGTATCCATGCCAATTTTTAAAATTTCAATAATGTAGAAAGCCTTGATGTCAGGTCCGCCGTGTCATTGTGTCCTGCCAGTGTGTTGCACAGAGTGTGACAATGTCGCGTATTCTAGTGAATGAATAAGTTGGGTATGGGGCGAGTCATTTCGGGGAGACCAGGGAAAAAAGGGAGAAGGAAGGAAAGAAAGGAAGGGATTCATATGGACAGGGCGAGGGCTAGGCAGACCTTGACATCTAGTGTGAGGTTCTCGTATACTAGCTGTTCTTTTTGTTGGATTTTTTGTGTTCCCAGGCGTGGAAGTTGATGTTGGGCATGTTGACAGGCGTAACCCATGCAGCCTTCGATGAGACGAAGAAATCGAGATTCCAGCCACAAATGTAAAGTCAATGACTATAAACCGAGATCGGGGCTTGGTTAGATGTATAATAATAAAAAAAAAAAGTTTCGGTAAGCTACGTAAGGTAGTGTTTTCTTGGAAGTATCGATCAGAGATCTGGACTTCGCATATGTCACCGACACTCGAAATGCTGACTTTAAATTTGACTACCCATCCCCTCGATTCGATTACGTCGGCTAGTCTCAAATCGGCCGACCTCCTGGCGGACCTATCAATTCTGCCAACCCAGCCAGGTTATTTTGATCCTGACACCACAGTCTGGTCATTTTTTTCTTTCGTCCGTTCTTGTCTCCAAAGAGGCATCCCTGGAAGCATATACCTGAAACAAATGGCTTTCCTTTCAACCAGGATGCGGATAGACGACTAACTACCCATAACCAGCTTGCACATTTCGTCGCAAATCGAAGAGGTTAAGCTTTTGTCAATGCTATCTCTTGGGGACATCCGCGTGGTGCTCATAAGATGTGGAACAACAGCCTTTAGGCCACTTAGGCAGTCGATGCCTCTATTCGATCTAGAATTTCACATTCGGGGTCCAAAAAACCTTTCTCTTTCTTCCTTTCTTTCTATTCCCCCCTCGTCTCGAACTAGCTGGCGGAAAGAAATCGGTCACCTATCAATGTGACGGAAGGGAAAGAAAGGGCGAGACGAAGGCGGTGGCGGTTCGGGACGATGGGGATTTCGCTAGATATTCCTCGGAAGGGATATAGGGTCCACATCTATTGCATTTGTCGCTGCCGCTTTGTCCTGCACTCCCATGTCGCTTTTCGCCTCTGAGTCTCCAAGAAACGCGTATGCGACAGGGAATACACAGCAGCAACGAATAGAAGCGAGCTATCGGAGGCATGATATCAAGAACAATGACATCCCAACTGCGAGGAAGTGGAGTCCCTTATCCCAGAACTTTCAAGGGCGGATGAGTTGTTCATAGCTGCAGGAGACTCTTGACGGGCGTCGCCGCGGGCGGTTCTGCTGCAGCGGCGCACCCTGCTTCGATGGCTTTTTTTTCTTTCGACCGCTAGAATAAATGGTTTTGAACGTTTTCCGCCGGGCGGACGTAGTTTAACAGCTAGCTGCAACGTTGTACAAGGTTCTTGATTCGACACATGCTCGAAGCTCCGGGTACTCGGATTCAATCCATGAACGGATTCCCTGTCGCCTAGTGCAGTATGGATGGAATGATTCAAGCTCGTTTTTAGATAATTTTCTGTGTTTTTTTGTCAGGGCAAAGACGCGGACGGGTGAACGGCAAGAGCCAGCTCGGACGTGGAACCCTGGAGCTGGGAAGCTCAGAACTGCATATAAATTGGGTCTATCTAATCGGATTCTTTGTGTCCATCCCGGAATTCTTACATTCTCCTCTACCCACGTCCCTTCCTGCACCCAGACTGCCTGCTTCCCATCTTGAGTAACCCAAAACGTTACCTCAACAAGGTCAAGATGGCTTCGGTTTCGAGATTGGTAAGATTTGCTGTACTCTTCGCTATTTTGGGGCCATTGGTTTCTTTTATCTCGGCCTCTCCAACACATGGAAAGCACCCCTCGCCGAAGTACCCTTTCGCCTCGCCAAAATGCCGTCGTCCACTGATCAGGAAGGATTGGTAAGGGTATCCATCAACTTCTCGATATTGACAGACGAAGCTGATATCGACCACCAGGAGAGCCTTGTCGACATCTGAGAAGAAGTCGTATATCGCGGCCGTCCAATGCCTGGGGAACAAGAAGAAAGCCAGGTCCATATCCGGTATTCCTGGTCTCAAAACCCGATACGATGATTTCCAAGGCATCCATTCGGTCCAGACTCCCAACATCCACTGGGTCGTAAGTAATCTTACTACCGAAGCAGCAGTCACCACCTTCGTCACTAACTAGGGTATACCTAGGGCCACTTTATGCTCTGGCATCGGTACTATATTGCCACATATGAAAAGACCCTCCGAGAAGTTTGTGGCTACCGTGGCGCCCAACCATACTGGAACTGGACCGTCGATAATAACAGCGGTAAAGACATGTCCCAATGGCCCATCTTCAACAACCAAACGGGGTTCGGTGGGAATGGCGTCTACGTCGATGGTGAAAACCCGTTCGGGATCCCTGAACGTAGCGGTGGCGGTTGTGTTCCAAAAGGGCCCTTTGCTTGGCCGAAGTGGAGTGTCAATCTAGGCCCCGGCGATAGTCTGGCTTATAACCCCAGATGTCTAACACGTGATTTTTCACGACCTATGATGAAATGGGCGACGCCGGCATTGGTCAACTGGGTACTTGACGTAAACAAGTATTCGGATTTTGCATACCGGCTGGAGAATGTACCGGTTTTTACGGTTCCGAATGTTCACGGTGCTGGTCACTTTGGGGTTGGCGGCGCTCTTGGAGCTCTTGGTGATGTCTATGCTAGCCCAGGTGGTATGTAAACCCTTTCCTCCATATATAAACCGTATTAAGGGGGTGATAGCCCAGCTGACCGTCTATCCCTTCAGACCCAATCTTCTACCTCCACCACACAACAATGGACCGCATGCTGTGGACCTGGCAGAAGAGGAACTTGCCAGCCAGGCTCTATGATGTCGGTGGGCCTATCGTTCCTTTTGATTACACAGGGCCAAATATTACACTCAGCTTTAAGGTCGGGTTGGGCAAGTTGGCGCCGAACGTGACACTGGCACAAATCATGAATCTGCAGGGGGATATCCTTTGCTACGACTATGAATGAAGAATGTTTGATAATGTCGAAGGGAAGACATACTGTTTTTATAATCCATGGGATGAAGGGATGGGCAAACGGAGTTTACTGCGCTGGAGATAATATGGTAATAAATTTAAGCCTGCATTTAAATTTGGTGTTCGAATCGGAGGGGCCATGCGAGCTCCAGCCATGTGGTATTTTGGGGGCCCAAAAGCGTTGTGCCAGCCTCGATAACCGTCGAAGATCCAGACATGACGATGATACAGACAATCAAAATAATATAAAAAAAAACGATAGAACAAATAATCGGCTACCCGTTTATCGTAGAAGCAAACCTGTGAGACCTGAAAGAGTGGCCCTGTCACATCTGCAATCATCGTCGACCGTTTCGAAGTCTTGACTTGGGACACCAAGCAAGTCATGGCGCCAACACCGATGGCGACCTTAAGCGGTAGCCCAGCGGGAAGTGGGTCATCCAGAGGCCCATTATTCCTTTCCATTACTTTCGTTCTCCTTGGGATTGCTACTATTTTTGTGATCGTGCGGTAAGTCATTTTTACAAACCATCGTTCGCCCGAAACAATCATTTTAAAGCAAACTGTCCGCGGTGGAGGATCGAGGATCCTGCCCGCACCCTGTTAACGTTCTGATTGCCGTTTTTCTGGATAGCTGACGAGGGCAAATAATATTAATAGGCTGTACTGTCGTTACTTCCTCATCCACAGAGTTGGTGCGGATGACTGGCTTATAACGATTGGGATTGCAGCAGAATGGGCACTCGCTGTTATGAATTACTTCCACATCAAATACGGTACCGGACGGCATATTTCAACGGTCGTAAGTAAATTTCATTCTAAAACATATCTTTCTTGATCCGAGACTCACGATGTCTCGCCCTTGCTTGCCTTTCCCTTGACATGGACCTGCAACCCGAACATGCAAAAACCCAACAAAGCCTCGTCCTTTCTACCACCCAAGTGTCCTACACGCATATAAGAAACAAAACCAAAACGGCCCCCCCCCAAAAAAAAAAAAAAAAATATAGCCCTCGTCTCTTACTACAATTCTGGCTGCTTAACTCTTTTAAAAATTTAGACAATTGACGAACTAATCCCCACACTCCGCTATTGGTTCGCCTACCAAATCCTTTACCCACTAGTCCTGCTCTTCATCAAACTCTCGATATTGGCGTTTTACGTCAAAATCTCGCCGCAGAAGTGGTACCGCAACACCGTCTACACCGTCGGGGCCTTTGTCATTGCTTGGACTATTGCATTTATCTTTGCCTACGTAAGTCACTACACCGCTTAAAATTCCCTTTCCATGCAATCGATTTTGAAAGGGGGGGGCTTGTTTCGACGAAAGAGGAAGGGAGGGGATTTATCTGATCACGTGGGTTCCATGGACTAAGGAATGTCAAAAAATCTTCTAGATATTTGAGTGCCCAAGCCCCTCGACGGCGTGGTCGCTAGATTTCCCACGCGGGTGCGTTAATTTAACGGCATTGTATTATAGTACCGCATCTATCAATATTGCATCGGACTTGATTATCCTCCTCTTACCTATTCCCGTGCTACAACAGCTCCAGATTGATAAGCGGAGAAAGTGTAAGTTCAATTCCTCGATCCCTTAATCCGGAACTCCTACGTCATAAATAAATAAATAACAGGGTTTGGACGACACTAATTCGGTTTTTTTGACTATAATATACAGTGGCACTTATCGCAATTTTCTCTGTGGGCATAGTGGCCGTCGCAGGCTCTGCGGCAAGGCTATGGTCGCTCTGGAAGTACCAGCATACAGTTGACGTATCGTATGATGCGATTTTCATCCTATTGTTTTCGCATATTGAGATCAATTTAGCAATAATGTGTGCCTGTGCGCCGGCACTGAAGCCGCTGTTCAAGAGCTTCGCTACGCCGTTTAGTAGCAAAACCGGGGGCAGCGGTGCTAAATCATCAGCTTTAACAGCTTCCAATGGAGGTACGGCAAGCGGTGGTGGTGGCGGCGGCGGTGCAGGGAATTTAAACGCAAGGCCGACAATGAGCGCAAGGGTGGGGAGTGGTAACGGGGCAATGGGCACATCGATTGCAAGGAATCGGGCAAAGTTTGAGATGACAGATTCGTCGAGACGGGAGAGTCCGGAAAGCCGGGTGGTTAAGATCACTGGTGGAACGCCGTATTTTACTCCTCCACTTGAGATGGCGAGGCCGAAGGGGCGGAGGCCAACTATTGATGATGACGTTGAAGAGGAAGAAGAATTCGAGGAAGTTTTTGAAGAAGTGGAGGGCGGGGACGGAAATGGGAATGAAGAGAATCAGGATATCAAAAGACGACCCCCACCGGCGAAATACCGACAAGGATCTGTCCCAAACTTCCAGCTGGATGGTAGCTTTGGTTTCACACGAGAGCAATCATCACCGAATATGCAGCATGCGAATACGATCAATAATACCCCTGCTGGTGCTGGTGCCACTGTTAATAACAGACCAGGGCAGTTTAGTAAATTGGCGGGAGAGTACACTGTCACCTGCAGCTCCACGCACAGTCTTGCTAAGAGTGGTGCAGACGTTGCGCTTGATCAGCAGTACTTTGGATTCGTGTACCGGCCGAGTATTTGGAGGAGGCAGAGTGTGATGAGTAGGATCAGTGGACGAGCAAAAAGTGCTATAGGGTATGGAGGTGAAGATGAGGACGAAGATCTCCAAGGGGAGGGAGGAGAAGGCAGGAGATCGAGCGAATTGGGAGTCAAGATTGAGCACGAGGTTAGGATCGATTATGAATTGATGACAGGGGAGGAGCGGGAACGGTGGGAAAGGAAACGATCAATTTTGGATGCGGTGGATAGCCTGTGGTGATTCTCATGATTCGGACGGTACCTATTCCTTTTTTCCCTTTTATAAATTTACACCATCCACGCATTTGGTCTGGAGTAGTTCAGAATGGTAATCCATAATATGGGTGGGCCGGCCCCGGGTCTAACTAGCCAGTCTGATGGATTGATTCTGCATCGGTGTTTCCTTTCGTTAAACTGGGTTTCTTATAATTAATTGTATTGTTTTCTCTTGTTTCCTTATATCATTTTCCCTTTATTAGCTTTGGTTGTGTCTTTTTTGGAGGGTTCGTTTGGAGTCTTGATGTTGGAAATTGACTGCATGGAATGCTGTTGTTCTCTCTTCCCGTCCCTCGTGGGATTACGCCGGCTGCTAGCCTTACCTACAGATGTCAAGATTTAAGTTTAAATCATAAGTAGCGACATTATAATAATGATAATTCGATAAACAATCGTGCCAAAAAAGTGTATGCATGGGAGAAGCGCGTTCTTTGGTAGTAGTACCTGTTTCAAAAAATTTTTGAAACCCCTCGAACTTGCGACTATATTTCGAACTTCGATTGCAATCTGGAACTCACAAGACGTAGTTTCGGATAGGTGTACATGGTAATTATCTCTCATGAATCTAGGTACATGAAGTCTTTATTCCCTACTTAGCTTGGCCATATGTATATATTCACATCCCTCTATTTAAAGCATAAATTCGCGAATAGCTTGATGACTTCATTCCTCAGACTAGACCAATATTTCACTTTTCGAGGCTCAGCTTGGCCTAGATATTCTTTGGACCTAGGCTACCACCAGGAGGGCGCTCTCAGGGGGACACACACATATATATACACCGATATTATACAAATTCTCAAAAGTATTTTCGAAAATTCGAAAGGACTGCCAGCTATGCCGCCGGCGAGGAAAAAACCACGAAATGCAAGGAGTAGAGTCGACGCTCTAACGGACGATTTGCGAAACCTGAGTACCACCGGTGCTACCACCGCCAATAATAGGGTTCTCAGGCCGAGAATGATAATGAAAGCTACTGGTGAGCAATCTAGTCGCATGAGAATTATCGCCACTCGTGCTGCAATCAAGGCAGGAAGGCAAACTTTAGTCGAGGTTGATGAAAATCATCTATCCAACCTTCCAATACGGCGACGTGGTCGTAAGAAAGCCGACATGCTTGCAAGTAGACAGGAAGTAGTAGCCAAACCCATCGCCGCCGAGGATGTACCGACCGGTGAACAGTTCAAGCCATCTGCAGCTGGTGAGTTGGAGATTCTAGATGATCCTCTTGAACCTCTAGCAAAGACAAGAGAAACCTCGGAAGTTCCGAAGATCCCACCGAGTACAAATATTGTCATCGAAAAAGGACCTACAACGGTGAAAACATCATTCTTACTGGTCTCGGATACTCATGATGTTGAACCACGCGGGCCAGAGCATAAAAATTCATTATTCCGATACCCGCTCCCTAAAACAGATGTTTTTATTCATGCGGGGGATATGACACAGAACAGTAACCTATCCGCTCTGAAAAAGGCAATAGCATGGATCGAGCGTGTTCCCGCGGAAGTGAAGATACTGATAGCGGGGAATCATGATACTTGTTTGGAGTCCATTCAAGATGAATCTGATGATTCTGATGATTCGGATTCGGATTCGGATTCCAGTTGTTTTTCTCCGAACGACTCCGACAAGGAAAATAAACCAAAGATAAAACAATCAAAATGTCAGGAATATTTAACAAGTAAAGAGATGAAGGATAAAGGAATATTTTACCTAGAGAACGAGGTAAAAACATTCCTGTTGAAAAACGGGGCTGCTTTGACTGTCTTTGGGTCGCCGTATACACCGCGTGGCCCACGGCCACATAACAGTGGGGCGTTTAGATACAATTCTGACGTTGATTTTTGGGATAAATTTAACTCCACAAACAGTTTGAAGGCAGGAAAGGTGGACGTGACGGTGGTGCATGGGCCTGCTTACGGTGTCCTCGATAGTACATCACGCGGGAAAAGCGTAGGATGTCGACATTTACGAAACTTTCTAGAGGGAGTTAAGCCGTTGATGAGTATATGCGGGCATATTCACGAAGCGGCAGGGATAAAGGTTTTGGAGTGGGACAGTAAAGAAGCAAAGGACGTGAAGACCCAGAAAACTGAAAAGGATGGCGCTGTGTTTTCGGACGCCGGAGATGTTACAAAGGATGTGGTCAGGGGTGAGACCACAGTATTTGTGAATGCCTCAATCGTTGGGGCTGGGAGTAGCAGCTACGCGGGGGCGGCACGGTCCCCTTATGTTGTAGAGTTGGATTTGCCGCTGGCGAATGTATAAAAAATGTTGGATTTATAGATTTAGATGTAGATGTGTGAGACAGCAGAAGCAAACAATTGATTGATCCGCTAGCCTAGTGTAGGAGAGGCTACATGGCTAGCCGGTTATGAGGAAATCTATGAAGACCTGTTGATGATATTGCCTTGGATGGCTTGGATGAAGAGTTCGTCGCCTTGTCTGGCTCTCTCCTGGAACTCAGTCTTGCGTTCTTCGAACCAGCTTTGATCCTCAAAGGCCTAGACAAATTGAGGATTTAACCAGGTTAGTAACATCCAACAAGTTTGATGAGCACATGCACGAGTATCACTCGCTATACCAACGTTTCACAGTGCATATGGACGATCGGGGATGAATAGGTCCTCCTCACCCGTGGCAAAATCCCTCCAAACTCAATCCCAGTCAGCATGGTATCATTGATCCATAAAGCTGCAAGTTCATTTTCACCAGTAGAGCCAACAGTGTTATCCCAGCCCTCTTGGATCTCCTTAGCGACTTCCTTCATGAGGTGTTCTCCAACGTCGCCACGCGGGCGAACCCAGCCGATAATTTTATTGTTAGGACGGCGTAGGCCACCAACGTATTGGAAAGGGTTGGTGTTATGATAAAACTCGACGTTAACGAAAAGTTTAAGGGCACCTGTTGCAGCGGTATGTGCATTTGTGATTGTCTGGGCAAGGGAGTCCTTTTGGGAGGAGGAGAGGTCAATGGAATGGAAGACTTGATAGAACGGCATTGTTTCTTCTTCTTCTTAAGCTCTAGCTTGGAGCAGTCTGAGACGTTCTCCTGTCGATCCTTTGGGTTTGGGGGTGATATTGACGAGTCTCGAAGGAACTGGCGTGTCTGTGCTTATTATCTTTTGACAAGTTGGCGACGTGAGCGGGATCAAGATTTAATATTGGACGCGATTGAAGGTGGTTCTGACCTCACCCGTCGAAAAGCTGCGTTGTTGGGCGGAGGTTTGTTGTATTTTGGAATGGACGTCTACCGATTAAATCAAATTCAATTTTAATTATTTTGAACGGGAGATTTCGAATATTTCAGCCCAGTTGAATGTTTCCAAATATATCGTTTTATAGTCGCTTCGATCGGGCTGTCAAAACTGTCCCGGCTGGGCCGAATCGTGCAGGTGAGGTTATACCGCTTCCTAAGCTAGTGTCCACCAATTGCGTCGATTGCCAGCAGAGCCAATCAAGTGTCGATGGAAGGCAAAACTCAAGCAAACCTTGTGCGCTCGAACGGCCGTCGGCTTGTGTCCGCGAATCTCGAAGTTCGCCAGTGGCTTCTTAGCGCTCGAAACCCGCCTGCTAGCTGATTAGACCACTAGCAGAGGCCGGTATTCAATTACCAAATACCATGTATGTACATGTTGTAGTGGAGCTGCAGCTGTTGGCATAACTCGACTCGGCTTCACATCCCGACATGCAGACATCGACATGTCATACATCTACCAGATGCCATGCCCTATGCAACCAACTTCCCCAAGATCCGTGATCATTAGAACCAGATCAATATCAAAATGGAGATCCGGTTGGTCCAATTCGATTAAGTAACAGGAATCGCTGTCCCGCATCTAACCATGGTATCAGCTCCAGATTCGTCCTAGGCCTTTCGAGCTCCTCCCGCAAAATGCTGGCCAATCAATTGTCAACAAGAAAGGAGTCATCCATTGGGCATATCCATGGCCAGTGCTTTCTTGCACCCTGATTGATATACTCGGGGCCGCATGCTACACAGTCCTTCGTTCCTCGAAGAGTAACATTCTCCAAAATCAATCGCCGAATCAAATCGCCCGAGTCGCCAGGGACGCAGTTGACCTCAGTTGCAAAGCTGCCGTTTTCGGATTCCAAGCGTTGCATTTCAACTCCAACGTTGCGTCTGGATTGGCCTCCTCGACCACAACCACAACCACAACATTCTTCTGCATCAACCACGCCCACAACCACCACTGACTGCACTGCTCCTTCGCTCCTCCTCACGACCTCTTACCCGACCTCTCCTATAGGATATAAAACCCCGACCTGTATCCATTATCTCAACTATCTCAATCGTAAGATAACCTTTGCCCCTCCCCTTTTAGCTCTTGGTTAGCTCCTATCTAGTTAGCTCCTGGCTTGCTTGCTTTCGTTGTCTCGTATCAAAAACCTTATCGATACCTGTGATCAATTAACGTTTTTCCAATGCCTCAAATTCAGATCATGACCGGCACTGAGAAAGCTAAGCCTTTCACCGTCGCAGTTTTGTAAGCTTCCTCTCCCTTCTCCATCTCTGACTTGCTTGGATTCGATTGGCGTGCTAACTTCAATGCCATCCGTTACACAACAGCTGCGGCAGCAAGCCTGGAAAGAACCCTGCATATATCAATGCGGCTTCCGACCTTGCCCATGTTTTCCATCAACAAGGCTGGAATCTCGTCTATGGAGGTGGCACCAGTAAGCTCCCCTATCATTTATCTCTTAGCTCTGTCCAAATTCTGACCCGTCCAAACTAGCCGGTATCATGGGCCAAGTCTCCAAAACCTTGGTCTCCCTCTCTGGTCCTCACTCGGTCCACGGTGTAATTCCCTCCCCTCTCTCTGCCAAAGAGCAAGAGAACCTCTCCATCACCTCGGCTGAGTCCCATCACTACGGAATCCACACCGTCGTCCCAGACATGCATACTAGGAAGCGTATGATGGCCCAAGAAGCGAATGCCTTCATCGCCCTCCCTGGTGGATATGGTACCGCCGAAGAGCTCTTCGAGATCGTCACCTGGAACCAACTCGGCATCCACGACTCGCCCATCATCTTGCTCAATGTTGATGGATTTTGGGATGGAATCGTTGGGTGGATCAAGCAGGCTGTCGATGATGAGTTTGTCGTCGATGATTGCGGTAGCATCATCCAAGTGGCGAACTCTGTTGAAGAGGTTCCCAAGTTGATTCAGGAATATAAACCGGCGAAGGGAAGATTCAATTTGACCTGGGGCAAGGAGTAGGCTCGTCCTTTTTTTCGTGATGGTTCTGTTTCCGTTCTATAGACATACTTAACCCTCCCTTCCACCCTCTCTTTCCACATCGACCTCCTCAGCAGGATTCTATTTCCAAAATTCACGTAGCACGGGGATATTTGTCGCACGGGCTAGACGCCGGGCTTTTCATGTCTACTATTCATGTATCGTTTCCTTATATGCTCTAGACGGCGTTTTATGGCAAGAATGAGGTTTTCTGTCTTCTAGACTAATGCTAGTTCTAGTCAAGATAATACAATCCAATTGTATTATCATTTCCTGTCACACACAAAAGGCAGCAAAAGGACAGCTAATCCGATTCGCAAAAATAAATAAAAATTAATGACTCGATCGCAAATTATATACATCATTCATCTCGTATCCATAATATACATAACACCTATATAAATTCCTGGGGTATCAAACCACGCATGCACATATACACATCCTAACCGTCATTTAAGCCCGGCACTTCAATTGCTCGGCCTTGGCGATCTTGTTCAACCACAAACCCAATCTATAGCCACCCTTTGCGATCTGTTGTCTAGCAATCATTTTGTTTCGCTCGTAGTATGCTCCGCTGATATCTTTGCCTTGAACCTCTTCTGGTCCGTATGGCAAGACGTCGGAGCAAACGATTCTGTTGGCATCCTGGGCCCATGCCTTTGGACAGCCGATTCCACGCTTGATAGAACCGCAGGAGGTCCATCCCTCCTTCAGGTTGCTGTAGATTCCGGTTTCGAGGTCCTGGATGATAGAGTCTGCGAAAGATGGGGCGGTGGCGACGGTTGAACCTCCAGCAAGGGTTTCTGGGACTAATTCATTACCAAGCATGTTAGTTCGTTTTTGGTTCATTTTCGTAGGGTATTTATGAGAGTTCATGGGGAATAAACGTACTGTTACGATCCCAAGCAGCGTGAAGATTGGTCTTTACGCTCTCATTTCCCCAGAACACGGGGATTTCGTTTCCGCCCACAGCGAGGTTTTCGGTGTGGAGTGGCTGCTGGACGTCACCGATGAAGTGAACAACGAACTTGAGAGCGTCGGCGCGTTCGGCGAGGGTTAGGTCGTCGTTGAGGATTCTCTCGGTCTGTCATTTTCGCACCTTATATTAACTAACGGCTCCTGAACACGGGGTGGGAAGGATTAGGACATACATAATTGGCAATGGCAGTAACAATACACCCTTCTGGTGGGCAATCACGTTCCATCTTAATATTGCACTTATGAGGAACTTGGTCGTGAGCGTCAATGTAGTGGAAGACGGAGGAGAAGGCGCCACCATCAGTGTAACGGTAGCTATCAGCCCACGAGGCGATATCAGGGAGCGAAGAGCCTGAGAGGAGGTGGGAGGTTAAGATTCTGGCGGCACCATCGAGATAATGCTGTGCGATATAGGCGACTGTGGCATGGCCCATGGGACCCCAGGAGTAAACTCCTGTAGCTAGGAGGAGGGGAGCTATGAGGGTTGATGCCTTCATTGTGTTCCTTTATTTTTATCGATAGCTAGAGGGGGAATGTTCTCTTGATCTATGGTTCGGAATCCGGCTGGTATGATAACAATTGATATTTCGCAATTATATATTATCGAAGCTCGATATAGGAAGATGGAAAGGCCTGGTTTATCCGACTTCCAATACGGTGGGAAATCTGGAGGTTATTTATATACCATTCCATTCTGTTTATCGCGCCAAGTATTCCTAAGATATGGGTCGCTCCTCTGCCCCTACCCACATGCCTTATCTTTCCTCCCAAGATACCCAGGAAACCAAAATAGTCGACGTAGATCGCCGGTTTCCATATTGACTGAATTGAGCAAGGGTTTCGCTTCTCCCCATGTTACTTTCTCCAGCTGGAAAGAATGATCTATATAGGTGGACCACGTTTGTGTCCTGCACGCAGTTGGGTTGTTTACATGATAGGATAGGGTTATGAGGTTGACAGCTTCCTGATTCGGAAAAGTTGTGTCTTAGAGGGGCGGTCCCTGTCGTCCTATTGTCTGTATAGCATCTGGGCGATATCGGTGATATCAGAGACTTTGTTCGAAATCCCGGGATTTGCTTTGGGTGATGCATTGATACAGGCTCATGGTTGGTTCCTGCATTACATTTCGTTCGAATGCCTGGCGAAGAGGGTAGCTTCTAGTCGTCCGAAGGATATGTAGTTCGAATATGGGAGGTGTAGAACCCAGGCACATGCGTAAACTACACCCTAGGAACCCCGGTCACGGATCTGACGGCCTCCCATTGCATCTCAGCTAAGAGTTAAGCCTTTCCACACCTGCGGCTTCTGGAAGATGATTAGTCGAGAATCATAAGACGTCGTTGGTAATTTGGAGAGGATAACAGTGACTAGGCAGCCTTCCCCCGCTGGGTCCTGCTAGGGATGAGGGGGGTTTTCCTGCCAAAAGAAGGTCTAAAGAAGTTGGCGAGGCGAAAGAGTAAAAAGCTTGTTTGGAGGGGGCAGGTGTAGAGGATGGTTCATGTTCTTGGGATGATTGGATGGGATGGTCCCAGAAAGGGGGGGTTTGACCAATCGGGTGGACAGGGATCGGCGGGTGTAACCGGGTTTGGAAGGTGCTGTTGGATTTTGGAAGGGGCATGTGTTGTTTTGGGGGATTTGGTATTGGTCGATCTTTTAAGCTCTTGCAAGCTAGGTGCAGGTGAGGGTCCGTGATAACCTACAAGTGAACCTAGGTTCGGCATTAGGATCCGAGAATTGGATGGGCCTTTTGGTGTCGGCGCAGATACGAAGGATTCTAAGAGTTATCTTTATTATGCAGCTAGGCAATACCGCGGTTGCATTGACGGTTGCTCAGATATGGGGCTTGTGATATAGTATGCATATCTATATGCGTGTACACAATTTCTTGGAATCCGATTCAATTCAGTCGAACATGAAACCTCGAATGTTCAAACCTATATCCTCCATCCACCCTAAAACATAAGCTTCTCGTAGTAGAATAATCCGGGTACTACTCAGAAAGGCGGGCTTGAAGCTGAAGAACGTTACGACAAACCCGTGGCTGTTGAATGCGACAGGCCGGCCGAGGGTGTTCTATATGTGCTAGTCTGAGATCTGGTAACTCCGAAACCGAGTTCAACCTGGAGCCACTTTACCCCATATGGTGCATCTGACTATACACTAATAATATAGCACCGATGATCCTCTACTTAAGTTGGGAATGCTGTCGCCCAGGATCAGGTCTTTTCTATAATCAAACCCCATAGTTAATTACCACTCACTTCATTATTAGGCTAAAGTGAATTCAACCCCTCTTGTTTTCAACTAGCCAAACATAAGCCCTTTAACCTTGGTGTAAATCCCTGGCAAGCTTCGTAGTACCAGAAGCGTGGCACGTCAAGCGGCTCGTTTAAAAGACAAGGACTAGGCCGCCAATGTCGATGGATATAATATATGGGATCCCAACGTAGAGAGTATATATATCCATCCACGCCTTCCGACGGGTTAATCTGCGTACGTTTTATAGTAGATACCGTTCGATCCCAAAAGTGCAAAATTGCAACCGCGAGTTACGATATACATAGGTACATACGTACGTACAAGACGATATCAAGTAGATGTATAACCGCTTCTTAACTATAGGGCTCCGTTATCATGTCCTCATGTAAACCGTCTATCCAACAGTCGTCCTAACTCTCTTGAAGGAGAACCGTTCATTCGCAGGATATTGTGGGGGTAGGGAAAGCGTTGCGATCAACGGCCCGACATCGACCTGCAGACAAGGGGCGGCGCATGGAAGTTAGCCATTTGTCAGCCATGTTACACAAACAACAGATATGGGGGTGTGGCTTAATATAAATTACCTGTTTGTACTGGTCCTTTTCAGCGCCGCCCTTGAGTAACCATCCTTCACTTCCAGAGGGGTTTTCGATGCTGTGTCATAAATTTGTGAGCTCGATCGCGGTTTAAATAAGAGGATTCGAAACATTCAAATTCCATACATCCATTGATCAGCGCCCTGCCAGTATACAGAAGATATTTTCCAGCGGTTCTCAAGTGGTGGGCCTGTCAACTGGGCGAAGAGTTTGTCTTCGATTTCAACAACAGGGCTGCCTTTGTTCTTTAAAATATACGTTCCATCACGGTTCCTGGTTACTTCCCACTGTCCAAGCGATTCTATTAGTTCATCCATAGTAATAAAAGACTGACCTGCCGCCCAAAACCACTAGTATGACAGGGCGCACAGGGTGCAAAGGGGCAACCGGGATCAACATACTGTAGACGCCTCCTCTTTAGGCGGAAGAACAAAAACCTTCTTAGGAAGAAGGGACTTGTCCTCGCCAAGGGTTCGAGAAACCTTGAGGCCAGTGGAAATACTAGTAATGATATATGTTCCACTTTGGAGAACCGGGGCTTTATTATTCGATGGTGGCATTTTTAACGATATTCGTGTAATTAGTCGATAGTTATGACCGGAGAAATGGCGATTGCAAGTATTTAAAACACCACGCTCAAACGTTATATTTAAATTCCAGGCGGGCTAGAGGAAAGGAGAGGATTTCAAGACGAAGGGGCAAGTAAGGGATTCATATATATACATATATACGTGTCTGCTAAACGTTTATCCGGAAAGGCAATATGACAAGATGTTGGCTGACGTTGGCGCAGGGACATGGATTATCTTTTCCTCCTGGGCCGTCTGTGAATTCTTCAAATTCAAATTGCATAACAAGGTAATGTCGCCAGATCTATCGTTACTTTGCAATGTAACATCTTCCCCAGCTCAGCGTATGGAACACCCTGGATTTGACGAGAAGGGCGGGAACAGCAACCAATATCGCGTCATAATAACATTATTACAGCTCATTCGGCCAACTAACGTTATTTTTTAAAAAAATAAATTGTTTGAAATTTTCTGAAGGAAAAAAAATCTGGGGTAGTTTTGCCAGAATTTACTATTCTTAGTAAAGAATTCCATCCGACCAACAAAAATACTATGTACAACAAGATGCCCAGCCAGGATCGAGTATACCATCTATGAAAGTATTGGTAGCAGCACAAGTTATAATGTTACAGCCAAGGGATGTTAATCCCTCATCTTCTCTCCTGTCTTCTCCGCAAGGGGCCCATTGGCGGGCGATCGCTTGTCAGCCGAGAATTCGTGTAACTGCATTCGGGCCGGACGCCTGAATCTAGGGTGTTATAACGTTAGGGAATCTACGATAATCCCGAACTGAAGCATGCAAATGCGACGAACGACTAAAATGTCACGAGTTCCTCTCTTCTACCGGGTTCGCTGACTTGCACTAATTGAAAGAAGGATCTTTAGTAAGGAATTAAGAAACATATGTTAACATGTGAATTCGAGTCAGAAAAGTTGAGAAGTACGTACTCATGCACATGCGGTAGCTGCTTTCCGACTAGATCCGTCTCGAGGTCCCAGTTAGAGTATAACGGTAGACATCTTAAGACGCAGGACGGCACAGCGCTTCAGTTAATTACAGTCAATTGATCAATTGAAAAGTACATCCCACTCGTATCTCGATTCATTTCGGAACCGAAGAAATCGCCTAGAATTACTCCGAAACCTTGAGTATCGATACAACGAAGTCCACAATTATAGAGTTATCTAACAATGCTGTATGCAGGCGGGGTGCCATACATGCAGGGTCCTCATCTAACTCCATTCTGCAGTTCGCCCACAGGCGGTGTTGTGACTTGGGAAGGAAGGAAGAGAACTAAGTGTTGCGCCGTAAGTCAAAGGGAAGCTAAGTCGCTTTTCGCCTCGACAAAAGCACGGTGCAGTTTTGGGCAATACGGTTACCGAATAAAGGACCGATTGAGACGGTGCATTGGGGGCCTATCGACGAATATATCTTCAAACATTGTATTAAGGTTTCCCTTGACTTAAGAAATCCCTCGTTCTGGGTCCTGTGGCTTTTTCCTTGCTGCACACCATCGACTACACGTGCTTTTTATTACAGGTTGCTCCACTGCATACACGTGTATACATGTATTCCGGTCAGGGTTCCTGCGACTAGAGGGACAACCTCCCGGTATGGACCCTCTAGCCCACGGACCAGGGCCCTCGATGCATACGCAAGCTTTGGAATTTATAGTTTAACGTTCGCTTGCGATGGCGAACTGGGCGATGTTGCGCGGTCAGTCGGATAGTTTTAGCATCTAAAGGATTGAACCGAGGGCGTGTTTACAAGCGAATGTAGGCTGGCAATTACTAAAGAGATCTCCCCTCAACCATATATAGCCATAGACTTTAAGTTTTTTCCCTCTAAAGGTTTAGCCCCAAGAATTAGTCAAACTTGAGGTTGCCCAGAGTAGACTAAGAACGCCGATTTAAGGTTTCTTGCCCATCAAAAGAAACAATACGTTAATACCTGTGTAGACTAACGTGGTGTTTCGAGGCCAAAGGGTATTAACCTCGATAGATCTAAGCAGTTTAACATTTTCTTCTTCTTTATATTCTCTTGCTTTTTTACTACTGGGCAATTTACTACGACACTAATATCGTCAATCGGTGCCGCTATCAGGCCACACTTGCTTTCAGTCTTTTAGACCATAATTTCATTCAACCCTCAATATATGGCAAAGATATGGCGGCAGGTAGTGCGGTGTAAGGCTTTTGGTGGCGACGATTGGCTTAACTGAAGTCTAGATAGCGCAAGTTACAGCCCGTATCTAAGGTTTATAAAAGCAAATAGGGCTCGGAGGTTCGGCATTTCGCAATTTACCCCTCATCCCCATCCGAGAAACAGTCTCTCTTTTTTTTTTTTGTTGGCGGTGAAACATACGGTGAGAACACTTCGCAAGTACGGAGTAGCCATGACCCAACCGAGTGAACCATCAGGTCTTTTTTTTTTTTTACCAATCCGCAAAAAAGAATAGCGGTACCGTAAGCTTTACGCCATGCAATTCAACCAGGCTCGGTCGCGGCTACGTAAATTAAATTGCGAAGGGAAAGCACGTACACAGGTACACATATCGGGGCCATCGCTGCTCGTGGACCATGGGTTGAGTCAGACATGAACCGTACCGTTGAGTTCGGCGGCCTTGGTTTCTCCAATGCGAAGGAGATAAGCATCGCGGAGCTTTATCGTCTCCCATTGCTAGGGTTCAGAGAATTGAAGAATACATGATTCACAAAACTTATTTCCAACCGAGATGAGATGTTCCGTCCCATGACTTCGCTCGAGGATATCTTGAAGCCATAGATATACGTATGCGCCTATTTCAAGTGATGTAGCGCTGTGGATTGAAGTTCTAAATTACAATTAAAAGAAATTATTCAGAACCTATTCGCCGAATGTATTCACAAACTGGCGATCTGATAGCCTCTAGGATTTTCGAAGTTCTGGTTCTAAAGAATCACGGTTCAGTTAACGTTGTCTTATTTTAGAAAGGCGTGACATTGTCAAAATATATGTAGTTCACGACAATGGAAAATCTGTCTTTCAAATGGATGCAAGCATGCAGAGTATCTATGCAAAATTCACCGGCTAGGAATTCAATTTCGGATAGAACTCTAGAATTTGAAAAGATTGTAAAATATCTCGAAGGTAAGATGCGGGGAAAAGATTGATTACGGCTCCGTGCAGTCATGACATCAGACTTCATATGCCGATCGCTCAGTTTGTATCTCGTTTCGATAGATTAAACTATTAACGACGTAGAAGAATTAGATCTTCTTTGCATAATAATTCTAAACCCATTTAGTTGTAGAAGCCTAGACTCGACTCGAAATATATTTCTTTGGTGATCCTAGCTACTCGATGCACGGAGTATATAGGTGTCATTTTGCTCCCCAAGGATCTCGGAAGCAAAGAACTCCGTATAAGCTTTGCGAACTCGGAAACCCAAGAATCCTAATGCGTGGTCTAAATTAGATTATTTTTGATCGGCCTGGAATCATATAGATCTCTTAAGGCAAATTCCCTGAAGGTGAAGATCAGCGTAAATTATAGTTATCAAGTACGATCACCCACGTATCTACCAATATTGTGCGTCTGCATGAACTTGGAAAACTTGTTTCCGTTTGCCTAACTCTACGTTCAAAAGATAGTCTAAGCCGAATGTGTCGTATTTTGTTAGGCTTACTTGATAGGGAAAGGAATCGTAAACTATTCCTCAATCGACTAGACTCTTTATTAAAAAAAAATTGAGGATGAAGGAACACCGGTTTTACAGAACACATCTCAGCTGCATCTTCCTGCATGCAGCGCAGCTGGGTTTATTGTTGATACTTGGGCCTGGGAATATGGCTGCTTTCGATGATATCAGAACCTATGCATCTACATGGAATACCTGGCCAATGTCGCATCTCACAATGGTGTCGACCATGTCGACCCAGCTGAGGTCCGGTCGGGGAAATATTTAGCGAGAAAATTTTATATTTTCCGAACAGAGGAACGAGTTAATTACGTGCCATCAATAGCAGAGCTCACGGGGACGGGCTTGGGGTTGTAAAAAAAAAACCATCAGGGCCGCATTTACATACACTACACGGAAAGCGGCGGTTTAGGTGCGGGCGGATAACTCGGGACGGGAACTTGCAAGTTACAGTATGAAATCCGTCCTTCCGCTACCCTTTTTTTGAAGGTTGCTTGTCCTTGGTTTGGTGGACATTATGTGATAAGTCGTGCATCAGATCTTGTACCCAAAAAGCTTCACGCCTCAAACTTTACAACCTGCCGTTTCAGCAGTACAACAATTCTGCGAATATCACAGGATCTTTAGTTCACTAATAGACATTTGTGCTTCATTGCTTTTATAACAAGGTATTTTTTTGTCTTGTAACCAACCCCTCTATCATGAGTTTGGGCTGAAGAGGAAAAAAGTATTTCCGAAAATGGCTAGTTCAAGGGGACATCTCTGAGATCTTTGGTCTTGGCGGAGTCCTATAACGGCTAGCTAATGTAGATTATCAAGCTTTACCAGTTCGAAAAGTTGATTGGGGGCATCCTGGGCTGGTTGAATCTCAACCTGGCTTGCTGGTTAGTTCTCTTACAGCCAATTTATCGGGAGTTTTGTACGAATCCGTTCTGACCTGGGACTCTGGCTGATATTCGACAGTCCAGCATTCACCGTTCTCGGTTTCAATGCTGCTACAAGTTAGTCCCGCTCAATAAGGTAATAAATTAGCGAGTGGGTGATATCCCCAAATCACTTGCGTACCTGTATACATCCTCCCCTTGCTCAGGGTGTGATTTGACAACCCAGTCTACAGGTGCAGGCTCCGGCAACAGGAAAGCATACAGTTTCTGGTCGATGACCCCGGTGTAGGTGTCCTGGGCCTTCATGCGGTACGTTCCATCACCGGTTTTCTCAACGAGCCATTCGGGAGGCAGGCCTCCTGCGGTCTGGGAAAGACTCAGGATTCTCTTGGGTAAAAGTGACCGGTCTTCGACATAATATCGTCCCACAACGTAATGCGTGGATTTGGCTTGGATAAAATACCGTCCAGGCTCTAATGACATTTTCTAAAAATTTTCGAGGGCTAAGTAGTAAACTTTAATTTTCGTAAAGTGTGTGTTAATATTGTAATTGGCATCTAGTTTTTTAGAATTATAGGTATACCCGTTAAGATTCTTCGGTGGGATGCCTTTTCATGAAATATTTATATACGATGTATATGCGTATAAACGTATCGAGCTTTCTAATATCCATGATTTAACATATAACTTCTAACGGCCAAAGTAACTAAGACGTCAACTGACGTTTATAATTTATAGATCCAGTAAGATCTTCAGTACACTAACCCTTTCCCCGCCAGGTCTACACCGATGGCGCAATTGGCTGTCTAAAGGAGCTAAAACGTCGGCGATCGATTAGCGACTCGCGTTTTTGCCTTCAATGTCTAACGTTGGTCAACTGACTAAAAATACGCTATATACTGGCTTGGAATAAAATCGACCCGAAATATATTGGTACTAAACCAACCTCTGAACTTTTTCTTCATGAACGTCGTATTTGAGATCGAGACGCATTCGAACTCACGGGCCGCCACCACTTTCTTTCCGGCTCTACGGAGTAATTACTTCTTTAGGTGGCTTGTTCTTTTATACTTTTACTCTCGATCTTCCAGCAACATCGCACCTTACATGATAAAGTTGCCACACTGGGAAGCGTGTCCCTCTCCCTGGGGTCTGGATTCGCATACATATGTATACGAAGAACGAAGAAAATACTTGGTATGATTTCGAGGGCAACTGCGGCACATGCAAAGGGATTTTCGAGAGCTAAACTTAGATGGATAACACGATTGGCCTTGGGCTTTCCTAGATCGAGATGGATGAGGTTCTAGATCCTATGAGAACATGCAATAGTTAATTTCTCTACAACTATAATATGGATAACATAAACTCATCACTCCATCTTAGTTCGGCGCGGCACGAGTGACTCTGTGTAATTTTCCAGCAAGTAGAAGCAGAACTATGCAGCCAGCGAGGTGCTTGGCAGAAATTACAATATTCCGTCTATGACGTCGATTTTATCTATTGATGTAGCAAGGTATGAGCACGTTGAGCATAGGTATAAATAGACTGCTCTTAGCAACAATCCAAGAAACGAAACTATTTAGTGGGTTTTCATATGATCGTGGCTGGGTGCCACGTTTCTTTGAAACGTAGTCATATAGACACTCGATTTTTACAGTATATATATATAACCATGTGTTTTTGTTCGAAAGAGAAAGGAGTTACGGAGTACACTTTCTAGAATCGCGATATCGGCGGGCTTCTTAGAGTGCATACCCAGGTGCTCATTAATACCGGCTGCCGGATGACGATACTTTTCCCTTACATATCGGAAGCACCTCCCATAAACAGACCAGGAAGCCATTACATCACAGAACAAGCGAACCAAGCCTTTCTGGCAGAATATTGGGGGTCTAGATTTCGAGACGACCTGGCAATTTGGGCTCAGCCTCCTACATCTTATGGAAACGTAATCCCCACCTCGCAAATAAACTATTTGGAACACTGCACGTTGATAGGTGAGATTGGACACCAGTGAGACAAAGATCTAGGGATCTTGGTCCCGGACCAATCGAATGAAAGAATGTGGATAGTAAACAGACCTGGAAGCCTCGGCACCACCAGCTGGGCGGGACGGTTCGATAATGTTATCTTGCCGGCCGGGTCCAACAGTGTGGATAGGCGCTATCTTAGAAACCTTAGAAGTAATAGAATCCCAAACGTGGTTTCCTGTGCACGGGGTGAATCTGTTGCTGGTCCCAAAGATCGTAAACCCCCATGCTTGCAAAAGCCAATATTCAGCGTGGGAAAAAAAAAGGGTCGCTATTCATACGGCGAGCGGGGACTATTTTTCAGTTTCTGAGGTTTTGCACGAAAGTTTATAATTTAGCCAATTGGACGATTGTACAAGGCTGGTCTCTAGGCGATATACTAGTTTCTGTTCGAAGAAGAACGATCGGTAACGAGAATGGCGGCTATTTTGAGATTAAATTTTGGTTACTCATGCATAGTCAATAAACTATTTTCAATGTTGGCTTAGACTAAACCACGGTCAGATCTGACTACTCGAGCACCCGACGAATAGCTGTCACTGCGAGGCGAATGTGTGAACTCTGCATCTCTCCATTAGGCAGGATCAGCACCAGGGCCTAGAATCGACCCGCAACACATTTTTTTAGACAATCCTCATTGTTTCTCCAACATTCCCACGAACAATGGCAAAGTTTCGAGTTTCGCGGGCCAGACTGACGGGACCTCTCTTGATATTATGCATTATTGTCTGCTGATATTGCTATTGATATCGGCCCACTCGAGGCAACCTTTGTGCCGGTTCTTGAATTCGTTTCTTGGAACAGAAATTTCGCCTCATGATCGAATCTTGAAGCAATATCGAACCCGACAAATGCAAATTGGGCGAGGAATCCCAGCATTCTGTCAAGGTTCGGGTTCAAGAGCAACCTCCCGTGGCTCCACCCGCCAGGAATTGAGGTTCCGCTTCAACCTCATTTGCTGAAATTTTGACACGAAACCCTCAGAAAAGAGCCCGAATGGCCAGTTTTTCCCTTGGTCCTCAACACCTGCCGTCCTGAGACAGAGTGCCAGGGAATTTAGCGAATACCCGGTGGATCCGAGGTTGTTAGCTCCAACTTGGGCTCGCCGAAACGGACCCAACAAAGGGGTTTGTCCGGTTCCCCGAACATGGATGGTGTGCTAGGCGATCTGTGAAGTGGAAGGGCTTCCTGGTTCCTCGGGACTGTGGCTCCCCCCTTCTGAAATTCTGGGAATTAATTGGAACAAGTTTGGGACACCACTTCGTCTCCTCTTGCTCACCATCCCACGCCTAACACCACCCTTTAGCGCTGCAATTTGAACAAAGGACCGGAATTGAGGGTGCATATGCAGTTCAAGGGTATCTTACTGGAGTGGGCTTCTCATACAAACAGACTAATTTTTGCTACTGTGCCAAAAGCGATGTCTAAATGGGGGTCATCCGTAGGGGGGAAAAGGGGGGGTATACGGGCCAGGATTATTACAATCTAGATTCTGCAACCAACAACTTACATCGGAATACTGGGGGCTTGCAGAATGCATCGACGGTGAATTTATGGCTAACTGTCGCCTTCGGCCCCGACACCATCTACACAGGTAAAAGCAAAAGTGATCTTCGGGGACGAAATAACCAAATGTGCACAAAGTGTTCCATCCTTTGGCCGTTAAGCCAAAGCCGATCCCCCGTGCGTTAGCGGAAATTCATGACTATCACTCAATAAAATGCCAAGGCGCCATCAATTTGGTAGACCCTTGCCCTCGTCTCCCACACCTGCTCCGCTTGGCCGTTTCCTTACGCCAAACCGCTAGGAAACGGTCCACTGGCTCTGGCGTTCGTAGAGTGACCCCCATTTGAGTTAGGACCTCTTGAAGAAACCGTGACTATCGCTAACCCCTCACCGGAGTCAAAATTGTACAAGGAAGATTTTTTTTTTTCTTCATAAGAGATTTCCAACCTGGGCGTGGGAGGAAACAAGTTAGCCTAGAGTCGGGCCCACACACTCGCCAGGGGGTCCTAGAAAGGAGGATACCCAGTCCCAAACTTTCGGAACGAGCATAGGCCTCTCGCCTCCTATAACTTTCCGCTGGCAATCCCCACTGCAGAGTCTCCTTGAGGAGTTATAAACTCACCATCTCTCCTGGGTTGATACTTAAGGCCGGGCATCCGCTTCCTTGGGTTTTCAATCTCTCCTCCTCATCATTCTATATTTCATTACTTCAACCACCAAGACTAAATACATCACAACATCACATCACATCACACCTCATCTCATCACATCACATCACACCGAATCAGCTGAGCTGTGAAATACTCCGAAAACATCAATCAATAAACCCGACTTGAACTTGGACAGCAAGGCTTCGAAATCCAAAAAGAAGCGGCCTCCTTTATATATATATTATATACCCTAGCTTTGGAGTCATCTCGAGGCTCCATAAGCACATAATCCTCAAAATACCTCATCACATTCACATTAAGACATCTTTCAAAATGATTATGTCTTGCATCCCGACCATCTTCCGACGCTCGTCCAAGGGCGAGATCGAGAAGATCGAAAAAATGGAGAAGACCGCAACAAGACGACCTTCTCTTTTCTCTATCAAGAGCGCAAAGAGTGCGAAGAGCACCAGGAGTAGAAACTCCGGAAGCTCCTACCAGAACAAGCGACAGAGCCAAGTCTATGAACTCACTGATAGACGATGGTACATGTACACCGTCACACAACCTGATGGAGAGGTTGAGAAGCAAATGGTTGCATTGCCACCAGCAGTCGCCGAAAGATTGAATCTGAGCCTGAGGGCTGATGAGGAATCCGAACCTCCATCTCCTCGTACAGCCTCGCCTTCTATTCCAATTCCATCCGATCCATTCCCAATTCAAGCTTCTCTTCCTCCATCTCCAACATCGCCACACCACGAGAGGCAGAGGTCCAATGCTACTTTCCTCAGCGGATACCTTGATAGGGATCATCACTACGAGGATGCTATCACCAGACTCTACGATGAGGATGAGATCTGGTAAATCCTCATCTAAAGAATAAAAAAAAAACACCAAGTAAAAAAATAAATAAAGTAAAAATAAATATATAAAAAACAAAACAAAAAAAACACCCCCTGATACCCACGGTCCCTCCAACCCAAATCACGAGTCCCATTTGTTACGAAAAACGATTCTCTTTTGGAGTTAACTATTCATTCACTTTCCTTTGTTCTCTGCTTTTCATTTGTTACTATCATCTGTGGGATAGGCTAGGTCGGTTTAAGGGTTGCACTTTATTTTCTTTGTTTTTTCTTGCGTCTGTACATACAAAAGAACATGTATACCTTTTTGGGAAAGCGGGAGTTCTGATTACAAAAAACTGCCTTTTGTATATATACTTTAGCGAAACTTGCATCAATACATCAATAACAACAAATATATCAAACATTTCAAAGTACCTTTCAAGTCTCTAAACACGTATACCTAGTATAAGTTACCATATCAATACTTCACGCCCTAGCGAACCAAGTTGACCGATTCTGAACCCTCCGAAAACCAGCGGCTCGCGTTCAACTAACCCCCCGGCCTCGAAAGGCTCACCCTAGCAAAAATTCGAGCCAGATTCCGACGGAAGAAATCTTAGACACGTCTCAAATGAAACCTATCCACTCACATCCGAGTGATAGACGTTGTGCAAGTCTAACCGGCTCCTCGCATTCTCAAGACACACGTATGTTCTCGTAGAGATATATAAACCCGCACAGTATAACCCCACGCCGCAGACATGCGGCGTCCACGTTAATTACCTTTATTATATTCCGTGTAATACATCATATCAATGTTGTATGTCCGACTTTCGGGGCACACAATCGCCAATCATCCAACGTTAGGAACGATTGGACAAACTATAGTGGATTACAACGGTCGAAGGCACCAGATTCGATAGGTGTGGTTATACAAGAACGGTTTCTCCAAATATGGGCGGGTAGGGCAAACCAAAATAGCTTACCCTGTCAGAAAACTTTCTCCGAGGTTCCACATGGTACTTTATTCGGTGGCCTGGGAAAAAGAATGGGTGTGATGTATGTATGGGACTGTGGCTGTTTCGGGCAATGTGATTCGGGATTTGCGTTGCATGTTGCAAATTCTTGAGGTACCTGACGACCTCGCATTGGGAAAACGGGGCGTATGTACTTTAAGCTTTTGCGTGGTACATATACATATACATCTACGGCACACGGAAATTCCCTGATAGTCTATAGTTTCATGCAGAGTTCATGCAGGGACTAGGCTACATTCAAAGACTTTTAGCGACAGAGTCTATCGATAGGCTACTTGTATATCGCTGCTTTGGGTCGGCTCGAATACTCACCTCGTTTAATCCTTACCTCTAACGTTTCGAACTTACTAGCCCGAGGAGGAGCTGTGACCGATCGTGGCGCGAGACTACACTAACACCCTGGAGCCTCCGCTCTATGGCGGAACTCCAACCACAGAACTAGGGCTTACATCTCGATTTACCACATTCCAAGGACTTAGAGATCTAGATCCTCTGGGATCTCGATTGGATTCAATCGTCACCACCGCAGATCTGCTTTCGAGAGCTGCATTAAACATTAAAAATTCAAATGAAGAAACTACAAGCGTACATATATTCTGCAGCTTATCAATAAATCTGGGCAACAGGAAAAGGTTGTGCCCAGGGCATTTTTTTCGACGGGGTACTGCTCGGTGTGAGGGGGTTCCCGGTGTATGGTGTCGACGATACCGTCACTGTGCTGCTCGTACCTTTCGATTTAGCTTTTGAGTAGAGCTGATCGATAGTACCATGAGATGCCGGTCCGGATCCGTTTCCTGCCTCAAGATTGGAGAGGTACTCAGTTCCCACATGGCTATTCAGTTGCATGATCATGCTCCTTCTCCTCCAAACTGCCCAAATGATGTTACAAACGAGGATTGCAGCTACGCTTCCAATAACTATACCAACTATACCCCCAAGACTCAGCTTAGGTACCGCGATTTCTGTACCATCCATGGGGTCACTCAAATAGGCGGCATCCCATAAGTTCTTTGCATTGGCCCTCAGGACCATTGTACAAAGCTGGGAATTGGGCCCGCTGGCAAGTGTCTACGGAAAAAGAGTTAGCATTATGCCAAAAATTGAAATTCTCAACTAAAGAACTGCCAGGTACTCTGTTTGAAACATACCGGATCATCAGCGCAGAGGCTCCGCAGAGCCAACTGGTTTGCAACAGTCTGTACTTTCAGAGCTACAACACTGACGTTGTAACTCTTAACAGCCCAGATACCAAATACAATTGCACAAGTGAATCCAGCAATCTGACAAAGAACTTCCAGGATCAACCCAATGAGTTGTCTTTCTCGTCCCTACGCGATGCGATGCATGTTCCGGATTAGCAATTGGCCAAAAAAAAAAAAGCCACGAAGAAATAAGTAGATATTTCCCGTTTCGTAACACCGCTCAAAAGGTGCATATGCATGCTACGCAGAGGTCTTCCACATTTTGTACTTACATGTTTTGCCTTTATTGCCGCCCTCCGCTCACTTTCCCTCCAGACGTTGCTCACTAACGTTGGCGCATAGTCACTTCCGGCATGCCGATCAAAAGCGGCAGACGGAGCGGGTGACAACGGTGCGGGAGAAGCGGTAGTGATAGTCAAGTTTGGGGCATTTGCTGTGAACTTCTCTGAGAAGCTCGCCGATGACGGACCCCGATAATAATCGTACCAGGTATCTTCAATTCCCATTTTTGCAGATTTTAACTGTTTCTGGGAATTTAAGATTTAGGTAGACAAGGTCTTGTACGTATGAACGGTCCGGGCCTTGAAGCCGCAGCAATTATTCCGCGCGGCCGCGTTGTTGGGCGGAATCGATGGCTAGCTAGCGCAAACTCATCCGATCCACGTTGAATGCAACCGTGAATACCGAATGGGGCGGGGCGAAGGATCGAAAAACTAAGTCGATTCCAAAGCTGCTTACATACGATGCAATACAGATACTGAAGCTCGGGGAGGTGAACTAACTGCGGACCTGCTCATTCATTTAAACTATCAAAGCTCTCGGCACAATCATTGAGAGGCCCAGTCGAAGAAACGGGGCTCTTTGCCATGGCGAGCTTGGCCAAGGCCATGCTGGGGTCAGATGCTCATGAGGCCTTAACCAACGTGATAATTCACGGGATAGGCAGCAAAAATCGTTGGCACTGCCTCATGATAGGTTGAAAAAGAGCTCGAGGGACCGAAAAGTCGAGGTCGGGGTATCGGAATTCGTGAAAATGCTGCGCCCTCCTCGCTAAAAAATTAAGAGGCGAGATTTACCCGGATAACTAGCCCTACAATGATCAGACACAAGACAACGGGACTAGTGACTAAGCTCTAGAAGCTTGAAATATGAGCTTTGTATTCGAGGCGCAAGGCGAGCGGTTAACGGTTGTTGGTTTTCTTTCGATTCAGGATATTGTATTTGAGGTCGTATAATATACCTCCTCGAGTACCTGAGTGAGAACCATGCCTTCTCAGATCTTAGGCTGTTGTATTTCATGTAACAACGCATCCCGAAGGTATTGGTATCTCAGCTTTCGTCGTACAAGCTGCACAAGATAACATATACTGCTGCCTAGCTATCTAACTATTCGACACATATGCAAGTCGGGCCGTAGGTGTGTAGAAAGACGAACCTCTATCGATTTGGCGTCGACGACGTGCGCGCCCAGCCAACAAAGATGGCAGTGCTTCTTACAGCTGACCTCTAAATTATAAAGCACGCCATGCACTAGCATAGTAGTTGCGATCGATGTTTTGTATAGGCAACTAAAATCCCGAGGCCGGAAAATTATCATGCATCACTTATACGCTATTGCTTTGCAGACATTGATACATTGGGCTCGGAAGTTGCCATAGGTGTAGTGGAGGGGTTGGGTAAAACCGTTCCCGTTGGATGAGGGAAGTGAGTATAACGTTATTGCACTACGCCCTAAGGCCAAGACATTTTAATTCCGGGTCGTCTCTCCCAGCTAGACGTCTGTTATTTTGAACGTAACTCAGTGCCTTATCAGAAGCAAATTGATCTCAGGTTACAAATTCTTCGTTGATAGCTTCGGTCTCCGATTGCTCCCAGTACTTGGATTTTCTGAATAGGTCAGGGGATAGCCCGGGGGCTCGTGGAAAAAATGGGATAAAAATCTCAAACAAATGACAAGACTGGAAATAAAACTGATAAACAACTTTGAAAAGTCCTCAAGAGGGATTGTACGAATGGGTGAAGCTAGTCATACAGTAAACATACACATAAACATCATTCGCTCAAGAATGCAAGGAACCAATAAGGTTCCGAAAACACTAATGCCTATACCGTCCTGTAGAAAAATAGTAGTTGTACGCCTGAGTTCCAACAAATGCATTCCAAACTTGCTACAACGAGTCCGCCCAAATGAGAAATCGTCAATAAGACACTCAAACAGTGTCATGAGTTAGTTCGATTTTCCGACGCATCGTTGCCAACCTAGTAGTAAATGAGATGACATCAGTCCTGGGTAGAAAATTGGGGGTTCAATATGGGAAGGTACGAACCAGGCAAGCCACACCCAAAGCCGACGAATAGATAAATCAAAAAGATGACGACAACCCAGAGGAGAACCATCAACTTCATATTCTTCCACCACATTTGTCTCCGCAACCTCCTCGCCCCGACCCTAAAGCCCCGGGCACCTTCTCCCAAACGATCGGTTTTATCGACGAGAAGATCAATTCTCTCCCCTCGTTCGAGAACCCGTTCGATATTCTCCGTCATTATCCCTCTCACGGCATCGATCTCGGCGCGAACATTCCGGGCATTATTACCGCCAAGATCTTCTCCGTTCCCGGCAGCATAGATCTGAACTTGTTCCTTCAAATACTTGTTGAACTCGGCGCAGCCGTATGGAGGGGCATCTTCAACCATAGCTGTTGTGTACTTGAGACTAAACTCATCTTGGACCTTCTGCAGAAACCCAAATGAAGTCTTCCTTGCTACGGATTTGTCTGTGACAAGCAGGAATGTGAGCGACGACGCGGATGTAGATGTCGAAACATAGTTAATGAGATGTTCGCCGTATGTGTAGGTGAGCTTCTGTGGCTGGTCGTGGGATATTTTAGGGAGAACCACCGAAGCTATCTGGGCTACGGACGAGGAGTTCCTGGAAGAAGATGGAAATGGAGTGTATTCTGCGAGAACAGTCGTGCGATGAGCGACGCATGCGCTATAGAACAATTAGTTTCATGGTCTAGACATAGGTTGGGAGAACCCGCGCGGAGTGGCACAAACTATAGCAGTGGAGGAGTCGCCATGGTGGCTTATCAGTCAAGATACCCCTTGATCCTATATATCTCTCCCTAAACTTTAGATCCGGATCTAGACCAACTGTCGGAAGCGGCAAGAGTGGTTTAAGAGACGATGTCGAGGTGTTTAGCGAAGGTCGCAAGCGTACTGGAGAAGTGTCGGGGCAAGAAGGACTCGAGAGATGGCGTGGAGTGATGACGATGGTTTGCGCCTTGTGTCACGCTATTCCGAAAGTGGACTGGTGGCGCTAAAATACGACGGGGGACAACACAAAATCCCTGTCCGGAAATTTTTTCAACCCGCCTCTGAACAACGTTGGACAGCGGGCCGTCTGTAGAGATGGGCCGTTTTTGTTCCTTTGGCTGCAAGGCGAAGGGAGAAGCCCGTCCTAGGCTACTAGGCATGCTCAATAGACGGTATCGAGGCTAGGTCTAAGCTGAGAACGGAAACTTCGACTGGGCTTGATGCATCAAGTATGGTAGGAGTGTTATATACGCATCGGGGAACTGGGACGACATCAATTCATCCACAAACTTCGGTGAGATGGCCGAGTTGGTCTATGGCGCCAGGTTAAGGTTATACCTTAACAAGTGACATCCTGGTACGGGTAACCGTGCGTGGGTTCGAATCCCACTCTCATCAAGATCATTGAGCTTTGAGTGTTCTCGAAGCTAGTGGATTTTTTTTTTTTTCGGTCCTGCCATTTCGCGGCTAGGCGGGCTCGCAAATTCCCTTCCTTTTTTTTTCTCCCCAAAACATATTGGCCTTGATTCTTTCTGTGCAATAATGGAAGTTCACCTTTTTTGCTTCTTGTTTTCTCGTCCCCGTATCTAATTTGCTGAAAAGCCTTCTCCCTCATTTCAGTCGTTGTTTCACAAACAAAGTACCGCAGCGTTTGGATTGGAACAGAATGGGACTTGAGTTGTGGGTATCAATACATCTATGTATTGATCCGGACGATATCAACCTATACGTCTAGCGGCTAATACCCCGGTCGTTTTTTGATTGCTGAGCCTAGCTAGCCATTGATTACAACTAACTTGAACGCCTATATATATTCTCCTCGTGATTGGGAATTCTACGGTTCTGAGTTATGGATATCTCCAGCCAATAGCCTTAAAATCAGATACAAACGTTCTATAGATCGCTATAATGGTACTCCGAGCTTTTGCAAATAAGCGCCGAGCCCCAAACTTGTCCAGCGATTTCTCTCTTCCTCACTACCGACCCAAACCATCCCTACCATACCCGCAGCATTTGCTCCAACACCCTCAAAACCCTTACTGCTTCTTGGAATTACCATGATCCAGTCTTTCGTCATGACCACATTATGAGCTGTTCCACCAGTGTCCTGAAGTGTAAGTTTAGCTAAGCCCAC
This sequence comes from Orbilia javanica, assembly GCA_036872735.1. NCBI lineage: Eukaryota > Fungi > Ascomycota > Orbiliomycetes > Orbiliales > Orbiliaceae > Orbilia > Orbilia javanica. The sequence continues at coordinate 1,938,203 of JAVHNR010000008.1, forward strand.
GAGGGTCCTATACCTTTCTACTAGATCATCTGCAGTAGGCCTCTCTGGGAGTGCTATTATATAATGTTTATAAGGAACATTTGGTAATGTGACAACATTGCCTGAGGGAAATCCGCTGTTAGTTCAGCATGTATACACAGTTAAGAAGGGTATTTTAACCTTCTGGTAGACTGGTCAAGTCCGGGAATAAGTTGAAATTTCGACCTTCAGGTTTCGGGAACACCTGCATGTGTTTATGACCCTGAGAAGATCCCGCATCCACGCCACAATTGTAGATCATCATCGACGGGGTCTTAGAAAATGCCCCTAAGACTCGCCATGCCGAATCAAGATCCGACTTCGTGAGGTCGTCACTCTGCAACTCAAACTGGTTTGTATGTAAAACAAGATGCGGCCTCGGAACACAAAACTTGGAAAATATTAATGTATGAGTTTCTCCAATTTTCCCGACCACAAAGTCTGGATCTGGATCGACGAATGGCCCAACTGGCTTAGATCTCCCAGGTGCATTGCGAGAGAGAATAGGCTTTTTGAGCAAGGCTGGTGCCAGCCTGAATTCGAACTGTTTGGTATTGACATCGCATAGGTGTGTTGATAAGCGATCTGTTTGCCCCGCAGCCTTGTTGTAGATTGTGATAAGCTTACCTGAAACCCTTCATGTTCTACGTACTCAGGGGTGGAAGGGCCCCATATGATTTCCCCTGCCGCAACGAGGCGGTCGAATTTCGTCAAGGCGGTATCTTCGAGGTCGATTGGTGCGAAGTCGCCAACCATCATGTATACTAATGCGATGCAACGTTCAGGTACCCGTCTAAAAGTTAACTCGACCACCTATAACCTACAGGTACTCGGATGGGAATTGATCAAGGAAGTTGTCGTTCTTTTATAAGTAGCAACCAGTTCTTCTAGGTGGGGCATCCCAGCTGCACTTGCAAAGAACCTTTAACTAGTCCTTACTTAATTAAATTCTTGTGCCATTGTGTTCAAAGATCTACACAGTAGGTGCATGCGAAATTCATGCAGACCGAGATCTACAAAGCAAAACTTCGGGGCCCAGGAGTAGCGAAGTCTTCTCATTATCATATATTGATAAGACCAATACTAGTACTCAAACCTCGCGGTGGTGGTTTGATCCTTCATTTGGCCTTGTAACCGTCCTTCCAGATCGAAGAACTGCACGCAATGCAATGTTTGCGACCAACCAGGATCCTTTACCAGCATTCTAGCAAGGATTCTCTGCAGGTTCTCTGCAGCTCTCGCGTTCACCCATATCTCTAGCGCAGACCCCGCGGATGACATGTTTCGGTAAGTCAAGGATCTGGATCTCATAAGCTCAGCCTCGATTTAGCTTTACATTAGTTTGAGCTTATATTTCCAAGAGTTCGCTTTCGTTTCCACTATCCTGTTCGAAGGTAAGCTACGATCTTGGAATGAGACAAGCGCGAATATACGAAGATTCAGTAAACCCTAGTTACTGCAAAGATGACGCAAAAGTCGACTAACCTGCAGCTTACCCAGCTTTCTGTAACCTCAAGCAACCCCCAGACTGTGCAAGCACGGCCTCCGCCTACTCGCCTAGCAAGAAACTATGTTGCTGTAGAGCGGAGAGATTTGGATTTCAGCCAGTACCCGAATAATATCGACTCACTTGTGCCAAAGATCCATGATGTCCAGTATTCTCAGGGTATTCTCAGGAATGAGAAGAACTTTTCCTTCGGTACAACATGCGAAATCTTTCAATTCGCATATGGCCAAGGAACGCTATTGCAGGGTGTAGATGACAAGGGGGTCCAGGAGTTTCTTTTTGTAAGATCTATGATATCCATTTAAATATCTCTGCCGATTTTCAAACTAACCGGTAGAATATAGGAAGCTACCAAAAGAGCACGGACTCTACCGGTTGAGCCTGAAACGCATGTGATGTATGTCCTTCTTCTGGCCTGGGACCTCCATTTCGAATTTATTGGACTCAGAGTTAACAGCAAAATAGCTTTTGCTCTCTTGTGAAACCCGGGACGATCGGCCCAAACTTTCGGTTGCAAAGTTCCTTAAGCCTCCATACCACTAAAAGTTTGCTCGACTATTACCATGTATCGCCACAGTTTCTCCCCTTCCTCCTTGGGGAGCCTAACTATGGAGCACCGGGGAGTTTTTCCACATACGATGCCAATGGGTACATAAAAAGCATTGGTATTTAAATTATTCCCTCAGACTTGCTAAAGCTGAATTAAATGCTGATTATTTATACTTCATTGATTTTAGAATTTTTCTGCCAGCATCCTCGGTGGAACATCCACGAAAATCAACAACCGTGGAGTGTCTACATGTCTTACGACTTACCAACTAAACGAGTATTCTACTTCGTGGTCACCGGTGTCGATTGTCCGAAAAATGCACTTGTAAAAGACAGGCTTTTCCAATCCTTCTGCCGAGGTGAAGATAACAATGCTGCGAAAAGGTCATTCGCTGACCCATTCTTCATTCACACGTTAATATCCCACGAGTCTCTCAACGACTTAAAGCCTGTGATGACGGTCCTACGAACCCATCTCTATGATCAATTGGATGAAGTAGATGCATATGCGAAACAGCCATCCGATCGCCGAAAGCTTGAAAAGCTGACAACGGAGCTGCATATGGTTTCACAAGACGCAGATTCACTCTTAGCTAGCTCTGATATGGCGATCATGGTGTCCGACCGTATGCTAGAGTCTCATCAATTGATCCAGCAGCTCCTCTTTGCACAATTCAAATATGACGAGTACCACAAGACGGCCGATGCACTAGCATATCTACGCCATTCTGCTCAAACACACAAGCGGTGGCTGACAAGCTATAAAAACCGCAAGGACATAGCAATGAACCTTGTTTTTAACTTGGTCACACAGCAGGATGCCTATACAAACATTTTGATTGCGCAAGAGGCCAAACGAGACGGGTCTTCGATGAAAATAATTGCCGCCTTGACCACGTTCTTCCTTCCTGCGACGTTTGTAGCAACAATTTTTGGGATGGCATTCTTTGATTACCAGGATGGGGTCTTTAGTGTGGCACCAAATACCTGGATATATGCCGCAGCGACTGCCCCGTTAATGCTTGTCACGATCTTGGTGTGGTACATGTGGGACAAGATATCCGAGGGAAGGCATATGAAAAAGCTACCGTTTATGCGGCGCGGAAGCGTTACAAACGATATAGAAGCTTTAAAAGGTAAAATGCTGCAGTTGTAGTGTACGGAATAGGTTGTCGCAATGCATATCCAACATTCTTCAGGCTTCACGAGTAGAAGGACATTTCCTTCAAATTTGGTGTGTTGTCAATTTGCGTTCTCCGTTGCATTCTGGACCTCTGAATGAGTAGAAATATTCAAATTAAATAAAGACCAAGAACGGCGTGCATTATTAGGTCACAGTGGACCCTCTTTTTGACGAAATGTTATAATAAGGATATATTGTTGTGGCACGCTGAACGCAAGTTGATATGATATGGACCTAAAACATATTCGTGTAGTACACGATTATTTTGAAAGCCTGGGGACTGATACATATCTAATATTCTGTGCCTACGGTCTCTCAGACTAGTGCCTACGAGTGATATCAAATAGACCGATAGGACTGATGGCATACCTCGGCGAGTTAAGACACGCGTACACCCGCGTACTTCTATTGTTGTTTGAGCCAGCTATCCGGCCTAGCTAGCTCGCTCTCGCGCCTGGGTCGTAGAATAACAACCACGCTGACAATTTGTTAAAGATATGCTGAGCCCTCAAAGCTAAGTCCGATTCCAAAATTGTAGATTCGTATCCAGAACGTAATTGGTAGTGCTAGGCAGCATTCCACGGTTGAGCTTCATTCTCAATATCGATAGAATGGTTGCGCAGGTAGAAAGTTTGGCGAGAATACCACGTCAACGCATTTCCTGAGGCTTGAATTGACCAATTTATTACGCTACGAATCTTTCCAACCCGGTATATTTAGTCCGAACGCCACATTCTTGGATTCCAGTTCCCCAGGAACCATAAAGCCAAGTTCTCAGCTGTACGAACGTTTTTATATACCTAAGCTGTGCCTGTCAGCCTGCCAGTGGAATTTATGCCAGAGAGGCATAGTTGCATCCCTCGTGTCAGTGGTATGGAACGAAGAAGGTAATCTATGTAAATTCACATGCCCAATCTTAATTCCGCAGATTTTATTATCTTCGATATGGATTTCCTTCCACTAAGTCACCGTTCTATATAAATACGCTCTTGTGTCCCTGAAAAACACTTGGTCATAGTACCCAATATCCATCTAATCTAGTCGCCAACGCTGACTTCGAAAAACCATAAACGAGCAAGGGTATTAAGGTTCTAAGTAATAACCTTGCAATCATAATCATCCCTAACCTTTAAGATTATATTTCGGACCTATTCGACATATATCAAATATGGACCCTATACCAGTCACTATCAGCGTTGTCATTGGCGGCGTTACATATGGCATTCGAGCCGAAGTACCGAGTAGTTTGCAGGTTCCCGTCGAGAATAAGCCCTTGGATCTACCTCTTGACAGTAGGGTGATTATATTCGGGCGGGAGAGTGTAGGCCCGGGCGACAGAGACGCAAATGTAAGGCTTGGTTTCTCCATTCTCCAATTGCAAATTGATTGAAATATCCAACTCTAACCACCTGATAGTGGCTCATAACTCCGGAGGGAGCGGATAGCAAGGGGCCCTACTACAAAATAAAATCTAGAGGAGGGCCGGCAATGCAATCGGGGAGATCACTCATAGTCCCGAAGCTCGTCAACCAGCTGCCCCTTCTCGGCGGGGCAATGGAGTACTGGCGGTTAATCCCAGTGGGTCCCGGCAACCAGTATCAGTGAGTAAACATACATTCCTCCATGTTATAACAGCTTATCCCTAACGTCTATCGACTTGATTAGAATCCAATCAGTCGAGAATGGGTGGGTGTGGGGTGTTTCTATGCGTGGGAGGGGCACAGGATCCGTCATGGTTGGGCGACCAGACCCAAGCCTCATTCAAGTATTTACCATAAAGCGGGTCGAATTCGGTGGAATAAACGACAATCGTCCGAACTAGATTACGTTTACATTGTCAATACACATTCACATTAAACGTCAGGAAATTTTCTGTGGGAGCCGTTGCAAGAAGTCGCTTAATAGGTTATAATAGTAGAGTCACTTTAGCTTTCATGTAGGATAATTCATATATTAATAATTCCATAGTGCGATACTTCTATACCGTCATTGGCTCACTACTGATGTATATATCTTATGATATCGACCATGGGAATAATCTAAAGTCATTTTGGCATGGAATCTAGCGGAGTCATGTTGAAAACCCCTGCCCTTGTCAAATGCTATAAAGCGGTCTTGAAATACTCTCTGCGGCTGAGGTAAGCTGCCCTTCTAGAACTCTCCAATGCTTATTGAGTGCCAATGCCAACCGCGACTATGGCCTCGTGTACACAGTATGACTCTCAGGGAGTGAGGCAATGGGCCTAATCGCGACCGTCTGATCTTCAGCCCATGCCTTCAGCTGATTGTATCCATGGATCCATGTAATAAAATTCCCGAGGATCGCCGAAAGCCGCGTCCACATGCAATTTTACGGAATCCCATACCTCCTCGTATAAAATCCCACATTTAGCATTGTGCACATGGCCAATGGGTTTCTGCCCAAGATCAGGATCCTAGGAGAAACCTCCCAAGCACAGCAACGCAATTGATCTTGGATATTTCCCGCGGCCACCCCTTTAAAACCACCAGCACAGAATATCGAATCCTAGCAATTATCAGTCATCGAGGGTCTTGTACCGTCCTGTAATCGACGTATGCTTCGATTCGACGCGGAACGTGCGCCCAACTGACCCAGATCCTGCGTTTCGCCTAAGTGTCAGAAAACGTGGGGTTCCGAAGGCCCGAACTCAAAATCTGTTCGGCTGGCCCTTCTCCAGACGGTAAGCCGGGCATATAAAAGGCCAATTTGTACGCTGTGAACCTATCATCGGCCACAGTAAATGACATCACAGCCGAAGGACACAACGCCTGTATTTAGCAGCACTAAGCCCGGTAAAACCATGCTGACGGCGGAGTCAATGCATGTTGCTATCTGCTTTGTCATTGAATGACGATAACGACGGTGTCGACGAGATGGAGGGAATTAAGTCCTCGTCATAAGATGACGATTCTTGGGACCAAATACGCCGTACCGAGCGCGAAGTTTGGATGTTTGTATGTGTTGAAGAGATGCAGGTGAGTTAGGAGCTCCGAAGGAGTCGGAGATAGGCGGTGCGGGCCCTTGTCGGTTGTGGTCGTCTCCGCACATTCTTTCACAAAAGGCTGAAGCTTATGTGATGCTGATTCCAGGTTTCCGAAAACTAGGCACTCGAGCCAGATCTTGGGAAGAATACAAAATTGAAGAATCCGAGAACAATAAAACCTTTCGAATAATTCTTTTCCGGGTCAGTCAACGGTTCACCCGTCAAGGCCGAACCTTTACCTTATATTAAACCGGCCTCCTGCCCTGTGAGCCCTTACGGCTTTGGGCACATCCTTGCATATTGCCAAGACAAAATTGCGAACGACATTTCACTATCCACTTTCTCCACGTTGTTAAAATACACCTATTACGATAGGTCTTACGGGATATTATCGGCGGCCAACAGACTCGTAGGGCTAGCAGAAGGCACTGTGTAGCACCTTCCCATTACCTACACGGTCTATTTCTCAGGTGAAACCGAGTAAAGGGTCTTCTCTCGAATCGGATCCATATACGGACAGTGAATAAGGAAGCGTCTCAAACTCCAGCCCTTTTCTTGAGAAGGAGTGTGGTATTTTGTCTCAGGCTAAGCTTTTTGGATAAATTCGGGCAGATCTGTTTCTTCAAAAGCAAACTATCAAGAGAGAGGATTCTAGAATTGCGAGATACAAATAGGTATTGCGGAGCTGCAACTGATCTGTGGACACTTGCATGGTTTTGGTACATTGGGGTCGCTGAGCCCTTGTCCGAGTGGCACCGGTTCGCTTTTCGACGACACACGCCGCCTCTCCCGCACCACCCAGCCAAGTCAAAGTTGCGAGGCAAGTAAACCGTTCCGCTGCCCGTGCATATCGCATGGGCGCTCTGTCGTGCAGGCCCCATGCCAAAAGAAAAAGGTAAAAAACACAAGGAGATCTTAAAATGTAGTCGGTGTCGGTTGGACAAACAAAAGGTACGTTTCCAACTTTGTGGCTTGCATATCGGCCCGAATAAATCGAAACGCGATAAAAGCGGTCCAGTTCATGGCTCACTAACTGGTGTCTAGTGTCTGCCGGAGGGTAGAGTATGGCCAGGAGCGAAATGCAATAGGTGCCAGGAGCACGGGTATCAATGCTCGCAGCCGTTAAGTGCTAGGAATGAGAAGATAGAACGTGAAGCAGAAGAGGAAACAAAACCCCCCCATTCCAGTAAAAGGTGCTCCAAATAGCTTTTAAAGTGGAAACCCCATTAAAGGAACGGCGGCTAAGATTTGTTGATGCGCCACAGTAATAGGCGTTTTCATGACCAAGATGACTTTATACCCGCTTTGTCGTCTGCATCTGCTTCACCCCCACCACAAAGACCCGAAACAGATGATCTTAGTGCTGTGAGAAATGGTGCCCTTGCAATGTAGGTCCTAGCTATGAGCCGCATAGTCCCGTAATGTGGATCTAGAACTAAGCTTTGCCTTTTCGAAGGAGGTTGCATCAACCTAGAGGGTCGCCCATGGCAATGATACGAGAACCCCCAGCCTATCGGATCATAGACACCAACTCAGCCCGCCTCCAAGAACGGTTTGCCGACTTTTGGGGTAGCCCGATGACCTTCTCGTCGATGTGCAGCCCGGAGTTCGCGAAGATGATCTCGTCGCTTTTCCATGTCGATTCACGGCAAATCGCATTGATGGTAAGTAATTGCGCCTACTGGTTTATTTTTTTCCGAGCGGGTATTTGTATTGTTAATGCAATGCAACCGCACTAGCTGCGCCGTGGTCAAGGGATTAAACTTACATTGCATTGTCTTACAGGATGATATGACAAGCAATGCTGTCATGGCTTTCAGCGCTGGTATGTTATAAGCCCAGGGTTAAACTTAAGCTTTATGCCGTTATGAACCTTAAATGCTTATACTATATCATATTTGTAGGTGATGCGGCTTTAACTCAGAGCCCGCACTGGCCAGTATTCACAAAAATGACCCATTCACATGCCATGAGAGCAATGACTCTATTAAGAGATCGCCTGAGAAGGACCTGGCCGCACCTAAACGATGCTTCTGTCGTCCTAACAGCCCTTAACCTTTTTTGTTATGGGGTAGGTCCACACCCTAGAACTGGAGAAATGCCGGATATTCGGATATGCCCAAGATTTCTCTCATAATCTGGGTCCGCTAGCCGCTTTCCCCAGATATACAATCGAACCAGCTGGTCCCACAAATCTCAGGACAACTATGCTGACGAAACATCCGTAAACATTATAGCTCTGTGTTTCCGATTCTTCGATTCTGCAATTCATGACTGTGATAATTCAGACCTATCATAAATACAACAGCGGGTTTCCCGTGAATGCGGAGATTGTAACTGGCGATAACGGATTTTGGATCGTTAGGCTATTTGTAAGTTTTTCTGCCGCCCCGCATATATCATTAACCTTGAGATCCCGTGTTTCCCAACATCTTTTTCGAACGAGGCTACCAATATACGTGGTACTAATTTCAATACTTGATTACGTACATTGCATAGATGGTGAATAATCCGGGCGATCGCGGTATAGTCCTGCGGCATGATACCAATACTTTCGAACGCGAAAGAGAAATGTTCGAAGAGAGATCTGGATTTTATTCGTCTCACCAGAGAAGAAGAGGATCAAGTCCGGATCAACCAGCGACGCCGATTCTGGCTAGCAATGTTGACCCTGCCGTTACGTTGACAGTCTCGGATATTGCCGCTGAGGTACATGTTCCAGTTAACCCTAGTAGCCCTTATTCATCCCCACCAAGTTCAAGTCAATACGATACCGATACAATGTTCGTCGATATAGACGAAAGAGTATGGGATATGTGAAAGGTATATATATTTTCTAAGTTTGTAAGTCACTTCATACGGTTGGAAATATTCAATATTCAACTTGGCTCATATTATTGGCATATAGGCCTAGGATTTAATTTTTACATCATAATTAATTAGGAAGAGTAGTAATGCAATGTGTGACCTTGCGGCCCCAAAGTCCGGTGTTAGTCTAGAACAGTCTCCGTTTCAAAAGGTACTTACCCCCCCTACCTTTTGGGAGCCATGATATCAGAGCGCAAAGAAATTAGTTGTTAATGTATCTCGCCCCTCACTTCAACGATATAGTTTCTTTCCAGCGTTTTATCTCTTTTTGTCATATCGTTTAGCTAGCGTACTCCCAGTTGTTGACTAATATACTCGTACATACATTCTTGAGCCTTGCCCTTTCATCGCTCGCCAACACCCACGTTTCAATATGCAACGAAGTGGAGCCGTTGAGATATTCCGAAAGAACGAGGGATTTTATAACTATACTTTGCCTCGATAGAAAATTTTCTCGAAAGAATTTTCTAGACACCGTAGGCATCTGCAGAAAAATCTCACCCTCCGAACCGGCCAATTTTTCCGGCCCGGGTTTTGGGAACCACCCACTTGGCCTCGTGGAGCCGCTTGATTGGTGTTCCTGAATATTGGTGGAAAGCCGCTTCGTTCCTGAGTCTTTCGCTTAAGCTTTACCCCTGACAGTAGCTTCGGCCTCGCCATCTGGGCTCATCAGCGACAAGCCAATCAAGCCTTGATCGCAAGAAAGTTCAACAACTGGCAGGGCGAATCTGGTGGAACAGGTGGGGTGGGAAAAGCCGCCGTTTGGGGGGCTCGAAGCTCCTTTGCATATGTGCATGTGGTTCTCAACAAATCCTGCAAGCTCCTGCGCCGCCAACTCATGTCTTTATGGTCCCCTTGACGAAATCTGATTTCGCCTCAGCTCAGCTAGTTCGCCTCCTCTCAGTCTCGGAGACCTTCCCGAGCCTTATTGGAGATAAAGCACCAATAAAATCGCAGAAATTCTCTACTCCTATTTGGATATGTGACACTTTAAGCACTGTTTTAATATATCCTCTCAAAACCGGAGGAGAGATCTATCGTGAAGCAAAACCGAGAACCGGGAAACGCTCAGATATAAGTCCGGAAGGCGTTTGCATGAACCTAAACCGCTGGAGGTAAGATGGCAGGATCAATATCGCTCATGCAATGATAATGCACTCACGATGTATGTAAGCCCCAACTCCCTCGCTGAATGGATATATGCAGGTACCTACATACATAATGCCGCCGTACCTTACATCTGATAGGGCCTGTGCACCCTCCCGAGTGAAGGATTAGAGGCTAGGGACAAGCCGCCCCCACCGGCTTAGAGACCCTTTTGTCGTTCCTCGGTCAATTTTGCAATGTCTGAAAAAAATTCGTAAGCTGTCCACGACTGTCCCCTCGCTCCGAAAATCTGGAATCTGGAAGAGGGGCCACGATACCCGCCCAACGCCATGTTTAAAGTATATAAGTCTCCTAAGTCCCGTGCTTGATCACGTTTACCTAGATTTAATTCTGCAGTGCAATTGATCTCGGTAGTATCGTTGCAGAGTCGAAAGCTCGACAGTTACACTCCTTTAGCCTGTTACTTGTTATTTTCCGGTCCAGTATTTCGACATCGGCTTGCCGTTGTACAGTTACTCTTTTTTTTTTTTCAATTTCGTTACCTAAAGTTCCTAGAAGGATACTCCATATCGTGAGGTCACTCCATCGTCTTAGTAGACATTATAAGGAAGACCAAGAAGAAGAGAGAGAAAAGAAGCTGAATTGAATTCATTCCTTCCATTCCCATCAGTCTCTACCCCCAGAATCACTCTCCTTAACTATCATCGACTACCGAAATCTATATTCATTCGTCCGTCAGTGCATATTCGATATAGGATTGCTCATCAGCAGTCGACGAACACCTAAAAACACCTTTTTGATCAAGTTTCGTTAGTATCGGGGTGTCAAAATGTTTTTCTTCAAGGCCATCACAGGCCTTCCAATCCTCGCCGCTTTACTTACAACTGGCCTCGGTCATCCTGTCAATGTTGAGATCGATTCGAGGTCATTGAAAAGTTCTCCGTTCAACCCCTCTATTCCAGTTCCTGGGGTGGAACCTCCAAAATGTAAGTAGAACCTTAAATTAGGCAACCAAGAGCCCGTTGTTAGTAACTAACAAGGAACCAAACCTCAGTACCGTCAAACCTTACGGCATCAACTATCGACGGAAACGAGCTTCGTGCTAGGGGCACAGTATATCGACCGACTGTCGGGTACTTCGCTGGGTTTAATGTTGGAGCATATACTGTATGTTCAACCCCTCTTTTAACTGGGATTTGTTGTTCTTGTGGGCATGTACCACAAGGGCCTCATTTCTCTTGTGGATGTTGTGAACGTAGGCTGATATATCTTGTAGAGCACCGGTGCCTGCAAATCGCTACAAGACTGGAGAAATGAGCTGAAGCAAGTGAAGGCCTACAAAAGCTCGCACTTCCAATTCACTGTTGTCAAGATCTTCACCACCAGCCAGTGTTCCGCTTTGAAAAACGCCTTGCAGGCCGCTAAAGAGGTCGGAGGCATCAAGGTGTGGGCTGGATTGTGGGCCACGCCTATCAGCACCGTAAGTGTTACCCGGCTTTCTCTGACTGTTGTGTCCGCGGGAGGACGGGAGCGGTGCCCTGTTGTGAAGCCGCGCGCATTGGAGGCGTTTCGCTAATCTGGCCGATCGACAGTTCAATAGCGATAAGAACGAGCTGGGCCGTCAAATCCTCGGGAGCAACGGCAACCTCATTCTTGGTGTTTCCGTAGGCAGCGAAGAGCTTTTTCGAGGGAGTCTTTCCTCGAGCCAATTGGCTGGGTACATATGGGTAAGTGAAACAATGCAGCCGGCCTCTATCTATTATATAGGATCGCCATAGCTTAAATGTCGAGATCCCGTGTGCTAATATGTCCGTTCGCTGTAGGATGTAAAGGGAATGATCCAAAACTCGTATGGCAAGACCAAAGTTCCGGTCGGAACAAGTGAAGGAATAGCCCCTCTTCTCGACTCAGCGAACCAGCAAGTTCTGGATGCCTGTGATGCTGTGATGCTTACTAGTTATCCATGTAAGAATTAGCTTATGATCCATTGCTTGGGTTTGGATTTAGAACTGACGATAGATACCTCTAGACTATGGTGGCTCTCGAATTGATCTGGCCCTCAAGGCCTTTCAACAGGGCTGGTGGGCGCTGGGTGCCAAAATGGCTGGGAAAAGCTTGATTGTTGGTGAGACTGGCTGGCCTTCTAAGGGGAAGACCATTGGCCAGGCTGTCCCAACAGTCCCCAATGCCAAACAATACTTCAAAGCCATTGCATGCTGGATGCGAGCGACCAAAAAACCCTTCTTTTGGTTCTCAGCCGTTGACGAACAATGGAAGTCCGGAGGCGTTGCTGAGACTCGCTTTGGCGTTTCGTGGGCTACTGGTGCGAAGAAGTACCCTCTTTCCTGCTAAATTTCTAGGCCTCTATCTGGTTATTGTGGAGCCGTCAAAAAGGTATCTTGTGCCAATTATTAGGGGAGGCCTATTCCATGGTGGATAGGCCGTAAGGGGAACTCGGCCTCATAGAAGGCAAGAAGTTTTCAGTTTAGCAACGGCTTGATGCCGTCGCTGGTAGTTTTGGTGTCTGTTTTGATATTATCTTTCATTTCTTTGGATATTCACAGAGTGGATGTCGAGGTCGGGCCAAGAGTCCGAGTTTTCCATAGCGCAAAGCCGCTTTTGTCTGGGCACCATAGAGGAGTCAACTGTAAATAGGCGTTTCTTTCATTCGGTACCTAGACCGTTCTGTTTCTACCAATTCATTCCCTTGCTCACACCAACGATCCGCGAAGATCGATTGGGCTGGAACCACTTCTTGGGGTAACCCACCACTGTTCCTTGTAGTTTTGTGAATTACCTCCATATCAGAGCAACTAACAAGCACTTAAGTGGGTCACAATAATAAGGGAATCATATGGGCACTCAGTTCTACTGTGTAGCATCGCTATACCCTTTGGTAATATAACAATGCAAGAACAATGCAATGTTAGATACGGAGTATTTTGCTGTCCGTACTATCGTTGGTGGCGGAGTTCGTATAAAATTTGGCCGTCTCGAGGTTTTGTGTTGTAAATGTGGTGGAATTTCTTCATATGAAGTGGGCGTCCAGGACCAAAACCCCTGTCACTTCTCCTCGTCCAGAGCTCGATGAAACCGTACCAGGCCAGCTGAACTCCTGATCTGAGACCGCCTCGGACCGTGAGCACAATCCTCTTGCATATTCTCGCTTTTGTTTCCTTTTCGTTTAAGTTTCTATGAGGACAGTCTTGCGAATATAGGGTTTGTCCCGAATGCACGGTAATAGAATCGTACACGGTTAGAAGGCCAAAAGAAGTGAGCGCTCGTAACATCGCATGTTACAGATAGAACAAAAGAGTGAGGCTGTGTAGATGCCGCTCGATCAACGAGCTCTAACGGCGGCCAAGAGAAAGCTTTTGGTGAAGACGGGAATATTCTGGAGGCATCATCCTTGATTCATTCCTGGAGGTCGAGTTTCAGGCCCTCACGTGGTGGTATAGGTTTCGCTAAGGGATGGGATGTTCGGGACGGTGTTATCCATTCGGCGTTTTTTAGACTCTGTTGGAATAAACTCGATATTAACATTGATTGCAAAGCAATTAGGAAGGAGATTGCTTCGGTTGATTTACTAATAGAATCGGTGTGCATCGAGAGTCACTGACATACAGGAACGCTCGAGCTCATTACCTTAAAGCGCCATAACAATTTATGCGCTATATGTTGAATCCACGGTTAACAATATTAATATCATCGAAAGACAACTACATGCGATATTACCAATTTCGCATAAATACATTTGTGGACATTTGTCTTATGGCAAAAATCTTACTAACATCAATTGTATGATACCATGATATCATGACTACAAAAGAATTGACTTGCATGTGAGTTGCTCTTTTGTTGTTGTCCGAACAGGGACTAATGCCAATGAAGGCCCGATCGCGGTGGGTCCCGTCTATAACTTCCTTGGAGCCTGGAATAAAATTCCGACCGTCGTCAAAGCACACGGGCTAGATAAGAAGTTTTCCCAACTGCAGTTGCACTGTTATGATGTTAGGGATTAGAGCTGCGCCTCCCCCTCTGTCTCGAGATGTGAATTCACCCTCGGGTGTGTCGAGGGAGCTTGAAGGTGTTTGCTTTGATTTTTTCAATGGAACGCGCGCTGGCTCAAACGAATGGTGGGGCCTAGATTTTCCTGATAATTAGCCAACCCGTGCAAAGATCGCGGGGGCCCTTGCTCCGGCTGTCGGCAAGATGGACAAAGGAGGGCATGTTATGGAGCTCGAGAACATTTTCGAAGGAGCGGCAAACATTCCGACTGTCCGGTGGTCGAAAGACCTCAAGGCCAAGATGGCATGAAATATAGGTATCCATTCAAACAATTTAATTGTGCATGGAAAAGGGATGCGGTCGATATCACAGAACAAATACATGAATCCTCACTTGGCCCTATACGCATTCTGCGTATTGTTACACTGCATTCGTAAGCCTGACTACATACGAAAAAACCGTTTTTTCAATGTATTCGCCAAGTTTGATTCTGGAAAGGGACAGAAAATTCATGCGGCAAACTCACCGTACGAGAATCGCTGAATTAGGAACGAAATCTGTGCGATGATATACATGGCTGGCTAAATGTTTCGCCGAAAAGACACCCGTCGACCCTTTGGGTATGGTAAAGCGAAAATCTCGAAAAGGAGTCGGTAAGCGGTTTTCAAGCTTCTCAGGGGCTTTCTCCGCCGTCCTGGAGCCCGATCCACGGAACTTGAATTGCTTCTCCGCAGCCAAGTACAGTCCTATATCTCGTGATAATAAGCACTGATAGCACCGGAACCGTCCATCGGTGTTTTCCAACGCAATCTTAATAGATTAAAAGTTGCCTCTTTGAGAATGCTACGAGATAGACCCGAGTGTTATCGAGATTTTGATAATAGGCATTTTTCTATAGACGCGGGTCGAAATTAAACAGGATGGTTCACGTTGGCCAGGTTGCTCTGTTCCAAAACTATTTTTGGTGGTATGTCCGGGGTCGTTGTCAATTGGCCTCATAGACCAGACCACAGTGATCTGATTGACGCCAACCTGGCGCTCTGCTGCTAAGCGGAGTGACATCGGCGGTAACTATCGGATTTGGAAGTTGGGCAACTTCTCCAACAGAATTACTCGAGAGCCTAGTTTGTTAGTATTTTGGTTGTTATTATATTGCAATCCCAGTGCAGCTCCATCCGATATACCAAGAGAATAGGGACCCAACAATACGAAGCCATGCAAACTTAACAGTGCTATATTGTAATCTTGTAAAATTGCATTGTGACTGCATAGCACATGAACTCATGAAATCATGAACTTCTTCGGCGTTCGGTTGCTTCATGCGAGACAGCGGCGCCCGGCTGTCAATCTGCACGGCATCAGATTTTTTGTGGTCCTGCAGATGGGTGCAGAACCAGTGTCTCTGCAGAGTCTTACAGTGCCGCTGCCAAATCTGAGCGCCTGTTGATGACCGTTCAGTGCTAAGAACGCTAGCAGCTAGCAAATCAGATGGCTCAGGGGCACCGCTTCAAAAATTTTTCTGTGGGCTTTGCCAGTGCCAAGGGGTGTCTGAGATAACTTCAAACATGCTAACAGTCTCAAACGGCCTAAACAGGGTGGGATGCGATGTGCTTTTTTCTGCAGGAACACAGCGATAGGGACGTTGTGGGGCGGCTGAGCATCAAACAGCTCGGATTGGCCGGCCAGATGCGAACAGTTCCTCACCCTTGTCGGGACCTTTTGTATGGACGCTAACTGCTCTCGCACTGAAGGCGTGAAACTCCCCTGCAAGCCTCGCTGTCAGGGCCGCAGGGCAGGGCCGGCACCAAAATAGTACAGGTGTTATTGCTTGTTTCGGTTGGACATCTATCAGAATAGACCAGACCAGTATGCATCAGCATCATGTACTTAAGACGCATAAAGTCCTACCTTCACAAACGTTTCTATTCCTTCCTCTCCCAAGCGTCTTTTCCTCTTTGTTCCGACTTTCGTTGTTATCTCTTTTTTTATACTGTTGTACTTTTTTGCTGCTTGTGCAGTGACACTCGCTCAACCTCTTTCCAATATCCAACAATTGCAACACGCATTCGATCTTCTGATACCCCCTGGCTGTGCCATTTTCTAATAGTTTTTCTGCTTGGCCAGACAGTTTATTTTGAACAATCGTTATATCGAGTTTCACATTTCAAGTCTATCATTACATTACTACAACAGTTTAAGTTTATTACATCAAAGCATTCAAAATGAAGGGTGCTATTCAACTCCTCGGAGCCTTGGCTGCAGTCCAGGCAGTTTCCGCTACATACATCGACTGGACACAACCTTTTAAGAGCTACGAGTGCGGTGGCAAGCAATGCGGTGGTCGTGAGAAGTTCGAGCCTCCAGCATACTCCAATGAGAGGTGTACCCCACAGCAGAACAACGGATACGATTTCTCTGATGCTCCAGAGGGTGACTTGCCAAAGTACGACGACTTTGACTTCTCTGGATACAAGTGCCAGAAGAGCAAGCTCCAAAGGCGATCTGGACGTGGCGCTGGTGTAAGTGAATAATTGATAGTCCGCCTTCTAGTTGATACCCACTAACAATTCCGGTAGAACAAATGTGCTTCCTCCTATGTCGAGCCAGAGAATTTCAGCAATGAAATCAAGTGCGGCCAGAAGTTCTCTGTTGACGAATTCGATGTCTCTTTGGAGTACGAATCCGTCGTTGAATTCCACTATGGTATGCCTGACGGCTCTACCTGCAAGCACGTCAGCTCCTGCGGAACTGGTATCACTCCTATCAGAAACACCCAGTGCGGTGGAGCCAAGAGCGTGAAGTGCAAGATCCACAAGAGCTCCAAGAACAAGAAGAAGTGCAAGTTCAACATCCATCACATCAAGTTCCGATGTGACAACAAGCCAACCACCACTACTACACCTGTTCCAGCTACAACTGAACCAGCTCCATGCACTGAGTACTCCTGCACTGCTACTGACACCACCACTGAGGTTGCCCCAACCACTACTGAGGAAGCCCCATGCACTGAGTACTCTTGCACTGCTACTGATACCACTACTGAGGCTGTTCCTACTACCACTGAGGAGGCCCCATGTACCGAGTACTCTTGCACTGCCACTGACACTACCACCGAGGTTGCCCCAACTACCACTGATGAGGCTCCATGCACTGAATACTCCTGCACTGCCACTGATACCACCACCGAAGTTGCTCCAACCACCACTGACGAGGCTCCTTGCACTGAGTACTCTTGCACTGCCACCGATACCACTACTGAGGTCGCCCCAACCACCACTGACGAAGCCCCATGCACTGAGTACTCCTGCACTGCTACTGACACCACTACTGAGGACATCCCAACTGCCACTGATACTACCACCGAGGTTGCCCCAACCACCACTGATGAGGCTCCTTGCACCGAGTACTCTTGCACCGCCACTGAGGATGTTCCAACTGCCACTGATACCACTACTGAGGCTGTTCCAACTACTACCGAAGAGGCTCCATGCACTGAGTACTCCTGCACTGGTGTCCCAACCTCTGAGGCCGTCCCAACCACTTCTGAGGATGTCCCCACCACCACTGACGTCTATGTCCCACCCACTGATGTCTACGTCCCACCCACTGATGTCTATGTTCCACCTGCCAACACCAGCATCCCATACGAGACTCCTGCTCCAAGCGAGACTGAGACCGTCCCCCCAACTGGAACTGATGTCTACACCACCTTGCCCAGCGTTCCAGTTGAAACTGGCTGCCCACCAGTCCTCCCACAATGTATGGAGACCTGGACCAAGATCACTGAGTGTGTCAACAGCGGTGACGTCAAGTGCCTTTGCCCCAACCCAGAGTACATCAAGAGCGTCGCTGAGTGCGTTGAAGCCTGGGGTGTCGATGATGACGAAGTTTCCAAGGCTCTCGAGTACATGCAAGGTCTCTGCGCTGAGCACATCCCAGAGAATCCAGCCATTGTTACCTGCGTTCCTACCTATGTCACTCTCCCACCAGTTACCACCGGTGCTTCCACCATCACTGTCTCTACCACTGTTGTTGTTCCATGCACCACTGCCTCTCCAGAGGAGACCACCCAGCCCGGTTACGTTCCAAGCTACACCACCGAGACTGTTGTCAAGACCGTCACTGTCTGCCCAGTCAAGCTTGTCACCACTGAGCCATCCAAGCCAGTTCTCGTCCCAGGAACCATCACTGCTCCTCCATACGTCCCACCAACTGCTCCAGCTACTGTTCCAGTCACTGTTCCAGCTGAAGCCACTCCAACCCCACCAGTTGAATATGTCCCATCTACTGCTCCATCTACCATGGTGACTGCCTACCCAACTGTTCCAATCCCAGTCAACAGCACTACTCCAAACCCACCAATCGCCACTGGTGCCGCCTCTTCCCTCAAGGCCTTCAGCACCGTTGTTCTTGCTGGTGTCATTGGTATCACTGCCTTGATCATGGCTTAAACTCCACTTTCCTTTATGACTTGTTTTGTGTTTTTCGTTTCGAGACCCGATTGGTCCCTTGCATTTCCTTAAACTGTTACCAATTGCATGATACATTCTACCTTGCCTCCGCCCTACAGTGCGGAACTGGAACATGGCAAGACCTAATAATATCTATGACCTGCATATAGACAGCAGATATTCTTTTAAACATGGTTTTCTTTATCTGCTGGAATTGATTTTCTATTTTTTGTATTATAACACTAACCGGATACACTCCTTTGCATAGCGGCTGGACTTGGGCTTCTTTCAGATTATTTATTTTATTATATTTTATACCTTCCGATCTGTACATTTCAAATCAAAAGAAATTTGATATTTAATAAACATCTTCCATCACTATTTTCTAAACGTAGCTGTAGTAAAGCGAAAATTTTTTTTCTCCCGAACCAACCCGCTGCCTTGTGGAAAAAAAAAAAAAAAAAAAAAAAAAAAGGGAGAAGAAGGAGAAGACTCAAACTCAGCTCAGCTTTTGCTAAGCTAAGGCAGAGCCCGGTTGGAGGTTCCATTTGTCGACACGGCTCCGTTTCAGGGAGCAGACTTCAGGCGCTAGATGTGGCATAGTGTACGACCCTACTGAAATGCAACAACCAACACACCCGAAAAGATTTTATTAGGTTGTATGAGGTGTACCTAGTCTTGGCCAAGGTGTACCCCGGACTCGGGTGAGTTATCTTTAGTACCATGGTACCAACCCAACAAGATGGCGGAATTAAATTAAATTAATTATAACCACACATCAAAGTTTTCCTTTTTTTTTTTTTTTTTTAATTACTGTGATTTTTGGGTACAACATTAAACGTCATAGACAGGTGGCATTCTTAACTTAGCCGTGGGTGCCTGAAATTATCGTTCCCGGCATTACGCAATCTCCAACTTGTCAACCCAGTCTCGTCGAATATCAGAGATCATATGAAGACAGCAACATTGCAACCAGAATCACCTATAACATCCAACGGAAAGGGAGGAAACGGAAATAAATGCAACGTGAAGCAACAGTGCAATGCAGCCATGTAGTCATAATATTCAGCCTAGCTAGCTGGTAGCAAAGGTACCGTCTTTAAGCCTCAAATGCCCTTCCTAGACTCATTAATCTAAGAGCAGAAAGTCTTTTGTCTCTTCCCGTAACCGAAACGGCTCTGGGGATCGGCATCCAGCCCCTTTCCGGAGCCGCGGTGCTCGCGATGATTAGTACGATGGTAGGCGTACTCATATTCCTCCTCAGTAAGGTCCGTATTGATACGTACAATCCTAAAATCTTGAACCCCTTCACCGCTATTCCTTAGAACGATCTATTGCAATATCGATAGTTAGAAAATGTCGCCCTATCAAACTTCATTGGAAGAATGGAAGTCCATGAAAGTGGAAACATACTCTATTGCCTGCACGACCCCTCTCCTCCTCAATTGTCCAATATTTCCCGTCCTGTGTTCGAATCCTAGAGTGGAAAGAATTAATAAGTCAGAGGTTGTGCCCAATAGCGAGTTGATGTGTATAAAGGCAACAGTAATAACTAAGATATCTCGTACCTGTAGATGTCTTCGTCGTTTTGTACCGGCTCCACGGTCCAATCGATATAGGTATTCCATCTTTCGTTTATGATAGCCACAACAGCTTCTTCGTCTTCGCCGATCGATGCACCCCTAGATTGGAATACATACCCGGTATCCGATTTTATCACCGTCCAAGGCTAAATACTTGATGTCAATTTTCATTCATTTATATCCATGATAGTGATACCAGTTCACCAGAGAAATCACAAAAAGTATTCAAGGAGGTCCAAACTACTAACAAATGAAATCTGGGTCCCCGGGGAAAGCAGCCATATCTGTTTTGGGAACAGGCTGCGATCTTCAATCGTTGACCTCGAAACAGTCCTGTTGGCGAATGGACCTGAGCCATAAATGTAGTACTGTGCCGGTGCGAACGACATGATTGATTTCACAGGAATGAAGGCTTGAGTATAGTTGAATTTCTAATTGAATAAATTTAATTAAAGATATCTCTTATACTTGATGCTGCTTTGGAGAGGTCTTCTAGTTACTAATATATAAGATGGAAGCCAGGCGAAAGGACCTTAATGTCTCTCGAGGCCGGCGTCTATAATGAGAAAAAAGGAGCTCTGGAGCTGGTGGGGATTAAGTGAGGATTGTGCTACTCCCTACGGGATACCTGTTCTCTCAGAATGCTTAATTGCCTTGATTAATTGGATAATCGTTGTAATACCTAGATATTGAGTCTGTTGCATCCAAGTGTTTTTGACCTCTACATTCGAGCATTTGGGCATCGGTTGAATACTCCCAGTTTCACAACTTAGAGACTCATAAAGTTTCCAGCATAGCGGGATAAACCGCTCGGGATAATCCAAGGAAATGCTAATTAAGTTTGTAAAACAAAAAAGCTCCAACGAACCCCTAACTTCGGCCGGTCTGCTAAACTAGTTCCCGAGAGTAAGTAGTAAGGTTAAAAAAAACGAATATATATGACGAATTGGAGATATAAGACTCAACGTGTGACTAACTCCTATCACGTAAAAAATGGTGGCAAGATCCCGAATTACGTCTACCATTAAGATAATGGCTACCAGCCGGCACACGATTAGCGAGAGTAATACAAACATTCTTCAAGGCGCCTGCCAGTCGCCCGCCACAGCAATAGTGTTACATCTCAAGTTCGCTACTTCCCGCAGACCCCGCATCATTGTTAGAAAAGAGGTTGGTGTTCCAACGTTGCACAAAGGCGGACGATGTCTTCCCATTAAGCAAATCAGATCCAAAGCATTTGGTTGTACAGCTTCCTCTAGGAATTCTTTAGTACGAGACAAGGATTCTTTACAGAACGAAAGATGTCATCAACTGAATTTATTAGGTGATTTTATGGTCAGAGCATATGTGTAAGTGCCTAATATCTGCTAATTGGCTCGGGCCGATCGAGGTTACCGTAGTAGCTTTCGGAGCTCATTTCTATCTTAAGTGCTTAAAGTTTTTTCAAACGTGATACCGGAGGGCACTATGCTGTGCCTGGTGTTATACTGTTCCGCATCATATCATTTCTAGGGTTTCCGCCCAGCTTGGCATATGGCAGAGTGTGAGTAGGAATATACATCCGCTTCCTAACTTAGAGGGACGGGCCGTTCCCGAATGGAAGAAAATCGGGACCTCGCGAGATATTGGACAGTGTAACATTCATTGCATTGCAACATATACTAATGGGATTCATTCTGTGACGTCTTCCGTAGATGCTTCGTAGCTACACGTACTTGGTATGTTGTAAGAGGGAAACAGGAAGGAAGGAAGGAAGGAGCGAGTTCGGGAACTGAAATCAGCGTAATATCATCAAATTGAACTACTCTTCTAGCATCCGGTAGCTCATATCCCCGCTGTATGTCCTATAGGCCTAGTCGCAATACCTCTGACCGCGGCCCTTTCTCCTATAACCGAACTGGGATTGTGGCACTCGATCTCCCTCACGTTCTGGATTGCGAGAGGCCTCGGACACGAAATAATTTTCATAGTAATCATTCAGATCCTTAACAAAGGTGAAAACTTGTTTTGAAGAACCATCTTTCGGTTGTAACAAAACCTGTAGCCAGGCACTCTCGGTTATTAAAGGTTCTTAAAAAATTACCTCCATATTAATTTGGGCAGGGCGATTTTATACTCACATAGTCTCCGTTAAAGCCACTTTTATCGGAAACTGTCCAAGCCAAACTACCATCTTTTGTTGTAATTCTAGTAATTGGTGTGGGGTTTTGTTAGCTTGGTAACTTATAGCTTAGCAAGGTAAATATCACAGCTTAGGTACTTACATATACTGTTGGTTATCTGAGCCGTTTACCTTTTCCAGCTTCCATCCCAAAGAAACGGCGAGATTCGGTAGAGGGAAGGCGAATGGACCGGTGTTATCCCTGTACACGCCGCTGGGTGCCAACGCCGATTCCAAGCTTACGGACCCATTGCTCTTATTTTCAAGTGTCCACTATCAGACCGTGAATTCAGTATCCCACTATAATACAATATTTTCCTTAACGTAAATTGGGGAATATATTTGAGTTTTATATGTAAAGTAGACATTTCTGAAGTTCTTACGCTGTTCGCCTTTTGCCCTTGATGCAGGACGAAAATACTTTTGGGACCAAGGCTGAGATCCTCCACGCGGCCACGGGAAACTTGGCGAACATCCCCATTGGTTTCATAGAGAATAAAGTATTTACCATTGCCGAGAGACATCTTGAGACTTTATTTTTTTGAAAAAAACTCTGAGTTATTGTGTTTGATAGTTTGGGTAGGATTTGCTGTGCTGGCTAGCGTAGTCGATATTGGTGCGAAATATTCCCTAGAAGGAGGAAACATATCCTTTATATAAAGGAATTGGAGCCGTTCCTGTGACTAGTCACAGATAATTGGGTCCTATGTGGGCCCGATACGAAAAATTTCCTAAGGACCTTCGTATATGACAAGTTAACTCTTGAACGTGGTTGATGTGACCAAAACATCGGGTGGATGTTTTTGATATTCTGCCAGCCCGCGGAGCGGAATATACTGATTGAAAACATCGTGATATCATTGATTTATGCGCCGAGTCAGTTACACTTGTAAACATGTTCCACATGATCATATTAAAGGTCTAATAGCCTGTATGTGCCCCTTTACATTATACCACATCGTCCATTTGCGGTAATTCGGTGGATGCATTACCCAATGGCTAATCTAAACCTTCCAATAACCATAATATATGAGTAGAAACAATACGACTACTCTATCCTGATATCACGGGTTTGATTCTAGTAATTTATATATAGCGTGGTTCCATTAATGTCCTCTATAGTATTATTTTTTATAGAGGGATAATTGAAGCATAGGCCGTTCGCACTGGGGTTGGTCTCCCGTGAGAAAATCGAAGGCGCATTAGGAATTACAGATCACAGCAGCGGGGATAGGGGAGGAAGGAGGAAAGAAGGGAGAAGGTGTTAGTGGTGTTTAAGCTAGTTGGTTGCATATCACACGGTCAACCAAGCACAACTCGAATGAAACACCAACCTCTCAAATCGATATAGCAATGTAAACGGGGAGTAAAGAAAAGCATATTTCAAAAGCCAATTCAAGGAGCAGAGCATCGACCCCAGCCGGACTGACATGCCGGGCCGCAATGGGCTTCCGTGATACCACTATATTGCGATTTGTCAGCTTCTTGACGGCTCAATGCTAAACATCGGGTGGCTTACCAGTAGCCATATTGGGAACAGCATTGCCCGTCGTACGGTCCGTCGTTGCAAGTCTTACCAAAGTTTACACCGCATCGACCATCATAGGAGGCGTCTGGGTTAATGTTACACGTTCCGGTCACCGAGAAAGCTGGTTGGCAGCCCCCTCCACAGTAAGCGGTAGAATTGCCACTATGTGTGATAAATGGTAAGTATAGGTGCATGCATGCATATTCAGGTTTAGCGATGGAATATTCACTTACCAGTACCCGAACTGAGAACAACAAGTTCCGCCTGCTACTGCATGGCAAACATATCCGGCACTTCCACCGCAGGTACCATCGGGGCTGAGATTTGAGTTAGAGCAGTCTCCGAATCGGCGCTGGCAGTCTACGATACAATGGAGGGCATCCCGTCCACAAGTCCCAGATCGGGAACAGCATGGGCCAAATGGAGAACCGAAACACCCAAATCCATTGCTTGGACCACATATCCCTTCCGGAGACACTGGAGGAGTGGTTGGGAGAGTAATAGGCGAACTACTGGTGGTCGAAATGCTGCTGTTAGTACCAGACGTATTAGTTTCACCAGGATCCGAGACACTGCTAGATGATGGAGGGGATGTGCTTGATTCCGTATTGGTATTGTCTGTTTGGGTGGGGGTAGAAGAAAACCAGGGGCCCGGAGGGTAGCCATAGTACCTAATTGACGATGAAGGGACACTAGCGGTCGTAGATATCGGTGTTGAAGTGGTGCCTGGGTCAGATATCGTAGAAGTCCCTGTAGAATTTGTGGACCCGGATGTGGTCGTCAGTGCAGTAGTCAAGGTACTACCGGGGTCTGTAATGGATGAGGTTCCCGTTGATGTTTCGGGCTCTGATATTAGACTAGATGTTTCCGAGGTCGCCGAAACCGTTGTAGTTGCAGTACTAGGGGCCGGAGTCGTCGACGTAAGCGTAGAATTTCCTGAAATCGTCTCAGGTTCTGAAGTTAGGGCTGAGGTGTCTGAGGTGATCGGAGCAGTGGAGCTTGATATTCCAGAAGTAGTTGCTGAAATGGAAGTTATTGTTGAATTAGTGGCCGTGGTTACGGCTGGGATAGACGTCTCAGGGTCATCAGTCGTTGTGACGCCAGTTGAAGTTGAGGTTTCAGGATCCGTGATTAGACTCGACGTTTCTGTGGTTGTAGTCGTTCCACCAGTAAAAGTCGTAGTCAAAGTTGTTGTAGCGTTAATCGGGACCGAAACTGTCGTTGTTGATGATTCAGGCTGAGAAATTGGACTGGTTGAGGAATTGAGAGCTGTGGTCCCGGGGTCAATAGAGCTTGGAATCGTAGTTACAAACGTCGTCGTAGAATTTCCTGAACCCGTGACAGTAGTCGTCCCAGTTGATGTCAGCTCGCTAGATGTTGTTGTAAAAGCTGAACTCGTGGTGATCTCTGTAGCCAAAGTCGTAGGTATAATGGTGCTTGTTGAAGGCCCAGTACTACTATTGAATGTTGAAGTAGTTAGATTTCCAAGGAGAGAGGAAGTATCGGACCCTGAAGTAACACTCGCAGTAGAATTTGATATCGTCGTAGAACTCTCAGAAGTGATGGTAGAGGTGGTGGGAGAAGATGTTGTCGATGTTTCGGGCTCCGAGATCAGGCTGCTGGAAGCCTCTGTTGTCGTTGTGTTTGCGGGAGTTGTAATGCTGATGCTACTAGAATTATTGATGGTGGTAGAGCTAGACAGTGGAGTTGTAGATGTAGTAGTAGCATTAAGTTGGGTGGTTGTTGAAATCGATGTCGTTTCCGACTGACTGGATGTCGAGCTCGGGAGGGTAATTGTTGTTGTCGAATTGAATATAGTGACTGTGACATTGCTAGTGGTAAGCGACGTGAAACCAGTGGTTGTCGAGGAAATGTTGAAGCTAGTTAAAGTAGAGAAGCTAGTCGTCGTCGGTGATGTCTCGGGACCTTCACTGATCAAAGTACTAGACGAAGTTGTTCCATTCAATGAGGATGTAGTAACCGAAGCAGTGCTCGTATCAATTGATGAAGTTGTGTTTAAACTAGTTGAAGGTGTCGATGCGGCAGTTGTGGTCGTGGCATTAGTTAATATCGGGAGGCTAGAGGGCGAAGAAAGGGGAAACCCGGTGCTTGTCTCTGGGTCGATAATCAAGCTCGAATTAGATACGGAGATAGCTTTAGTCGTAAGGTGATGTTAGTGAATGTTAGCATTGTGCTGAAGGACCTACTCAAACCTGAAGAGAGGGAGTTCGTACTAGTGCTGGCATTAGCAGTCGTAAATGTTGTGAAAGATGACGAACTAGAAGTTTCAGTTTCAGTTTCAGTTTCAGTTTCAGGGTTTGAAATGATAGAAGAAGTCTCTGGAGGCGCCTCGGACGAAGTTGAAGTAGTAGTCGAATTTCCGCTGACCGAACTAGTATGGGGAAGTAAGGATTTGTATTAGTTTAATGTCAATATAGGCTTTTAGTACAGAGTGCCCGCACAAACCTTGTGGGTTCGATTCCTGATGTCGTTTCTGGCACTGATATCACCGACGACGTTTCTGTCGACGCCGATGTTGTCGTGGTAGCGGCAATTGGTGAGTTTGAACTGATGATGGGGAAAATACGAATTCTTAGCATATGGGGATGCACTGGGCCTAAACCAGCAAAACAATGATGAAGGAGTCGATTCTGATAAATAATAAATACCTCGTTGTGGAAGTCGTAGAAAAAGGCGAAGTAGAAGTCCCTGGGTCGATGGTCAAGGCTGAAGTGGTCGTTGTAGTTTCAGTCTCTGGGAAAGATGTAAGTGAGGAACTTGAGCTTGTCGTCAAGGTAGAGCTATTTAAATAAATGACCATTTTAAATTAGCGTATGGTGATATGAGTGCTGATACACGAATTCTATTACAGACCTTGAGTTTGTCAGCGTGATAGTGACAGTGGTAACGACGGTTGTAGTGCTACTAGTTGTGAAATCAATGGTTTCGCTGGATGAAGAACTCGTAGTCTCCGTTTTGGGAGCCGAAGCAGCAGATTTTGAAGGACTAGTTGTCGTAGTCTCTGCGGTCGTGGTTTCGGCCTCTGTGGTAGCAGATCCTGTTTCTGAGGTTGTAGCGCTGTTTTCAACAGAACTTGTAGTCTCCGGTCCGGAACTAGTAGATATAGATGAAGACGCAGAACTGGATGAGACAGCAGAAGTACCAGTACTCCCTGGATCCGAAGAAGTGGCATGCGGTGGATAATAAGGAGGAACACCGTATCCTTCCGGGATATAGTAGTAATATGGCTCAGGATTTGCATTCGCATTCGCAGAGCGTTTCTTAGGGGCATCCCCAGGTTTGGAAACGAGTGAAGTAGCAGCCTTTCGACCAAAGATAGTAAGGCCAGTGGGGTTGCGATTGACCGGTTGGATAGCATTGACCGGCGTGAAGCAGGCCAATGCCGCAAGGCCGAGAAGGCATTGCCCTAGTTTGAGAGTAACCATTTTGACTAAGTGGGCGGTGAGCAAACGAGCCAGCAAAAAACAGTTTAGAGTGCCTTAGGGGATTCATGATGGCAATTAGAAGAGATGTTTAGAAGAGAGCATTGGGGCAAGCCTGAGAAACAATGGAAGAAAGATATAAAACAACGGCCTGATTAGGTTGGAGCAAGTAGCCATATTCAGATTGAAGACACCATGATGTCAAATATCATATCTTAGAAAATATGGAACTTATATGTATAAAGAAACTCGCTGTTTGTGGGGTTTGGATGGTCGAATATGGAGGTAGCTTATTCTTGATGATGTATAGGGCCGTGTTACACGAGGCGTGATGATGGCTTCAATTCAAGAGAGAAAGAGAGACAATAAAGCACTAACCGGTTTAACGTCAAAACTACTTCAATTGATCAAGTCCAAGAACCGGTCTAATGAATGGGTATATATCACGAATGAAGAGAACTCCAATTAGTAAGTTGACAGGGGTGGCTCTAATTTGAGCCTGTGGATGATGATGAGGTGGTGATGAGGGGGAGGGGGAGGAGGATGAGGGGAAGATGGAGATGTAAGTGGAGCGAGAGGACTAAGAGGTGAAGAGATGATTGATTGAATGGGAGAGAATAATGTGGTCTCGTTATGCTGTCGACGACACTCTGTAATCTTTCCAGCTGCAGCCCCAATTGACAGCTTGATCTTTACTATGCTCCCACCAATTCTATCACCGTCATCCTGTAACCTCAGTTCCGATACAAAAGCGTCTCTATCTAGAGTACGGAAGAATTGACCAGTTAAAATACCCTCCCTTCGAGCTTCATTAGCTGACATCTAGATTACTGCACTGCCATGGACGAGACCCAGACTGCTCAGCCCATAATCCAACATGGCACAATGCGTTGTACTTTCACGGCATATATGCGCACCTGCACAGAAAACTCAATTGTAAGGCCTCGGAATCCGTTTTCAGATTAGAATCCAAGGAAGGAGTCGAGCTAGAAGATAACCAGCATATTTTATGACAGCTCCTTCCCTCATCCCTTGGCTCTCCTCGGTTAACGGGATTCCTTGTTTAATTTATCAAGCGTGGGATTCGAATCAACATATTACTGCGCAATATGTATATATCTGTATCCATGAGGATCCATGCTCCAGATCAGATAACCCATGTTGCAGGCGAAACTTAATCTCAACTTCAAGATTTTCCTCGATCGATATCTTAATAACACAGTTCCCGATGTTACGCAAGTGATTTTTGTGTGTCATATTCCGGGTGCTCGCTTGCAATGGTCAAGATATCTAGATATGCTATCGACGTAGGTTTTCTAGCACTTGGCAGCCGGTTCTTTTATAACTTTCACGTGCAGAGCGCTATAATATTCACTAAATTGGTATTGTAGTCGGTGTTGCCAAATATGACAAGACTGATATCAATCTAAGATGCAAAAGATTCGAAGTGCTGTATCACAGAGACCCCTGCATCACCCGAGACCTGCATTTACCCATCTGTCCCGATCACTTCATGGAAGTGAATATCTCAGATACCGCATGTTTTACCCTTTGCGGCAAAGAATCGCAAATATAGCTGCTAGTTTGGGGGGACCATATAGCTGCTACCAACTGAAGTATACATAGTGTATCCTCGAGGTCTCCAAATGGCCTACGAGCATCAAAGGTAAGCTTTCTGTCAATAGAAACTCCACATTGACATTAATCCAGCTATCAGTGGAAGAATATCTAGAAAAGGAGAGTCTATGCATATAAGCTATCGCGGCAGCCGCTGGAGCTCAAACCCCTCCTAATCTATAAAACCGTCTCATCTTATAGAACCAATCTTAACCGTACGTGGTACAAAGCAAGGTCCTCCCGGATCCCGCTTCGCACGCGATAGAATCGTTTTTGTGTTACAGAAAAGAAAAGAAAAGGAAAAAAGAAAGTT
The DNA here is from genome assembly GCA_036872735.1 of Orbilia javanica. Taxonomy (NCBI): domain Eukaryota; kingdom Fungi; phylum Ascomycota; class Orbiliomycetes; order Orbiliales; family Orbiliaceae; genus Orbilia; species Orbilia javanica. Next base: position 1,967,544 of record JAVHNR010000008.1, read on the forward strand.
CGCTCGAAACGTCGCTCGAAACGTGTGCCACGCCCGAAATGAACAGGACGTCTCTCCGCACCCGAGGTCCGTTCGATAATTTCGAATTCCGCCGTCGATCGAGCTCGAGCGAATTTTCAACCGAAGGAAATTTGGTCGATCCTGAAATTTACCAGGGTTGAATATAATAGCTACCCCAGACAGTGATTTGCGGGGTAACGGCCTAGTCTCATAAGCTATACCCAGACCTTTCCTGGGGTAATTACGTATGTTTACCTTTGACTAGCCGCTCATTTGTAATACTTTCTCAAAAATTCGTCAGGTTTTCCGATCCCTCTCAAATAAATGTTTATTAAGTAATATATGCAGTCCTCATCTCATTAAATATATGTACTTAATCAGCAAAGAACACCGGAATTTCGCCAGTCCAATGCAAATAAGAAGTAAAAAGAAAATGCAGATGCAGTATTATACAAAAGTTGATGCAAATGTAATGTAAGGGGGTTAGGAAATTCGTCTCCTCGTAAAACATGTTATCCATTATAGCCTCAGGAGCCCTCTAAACCGGTTTCATTATCTCCGCGCCGAGCTTTCACCTCGCCTAGGCTATTATTCGTAGATTTAGACCTTAACCCATCGAACCCACTTACTCCTCCCTTTCCCAAACCGTTGCTCCGGCCCGGCGTCCTCTCCCGCTGCCTCGTCTTCGTACGAGATCTTCCACGCTCTGAGCAATAACATCATAACAGCAGCAACAAGGTACATCAACCCTGCAAAAACCTGTGGATGCAAGTAATCACTCTTTTCAATCCCGTCAACCCAGTAATGTCTCCTCAGCTCAAGTCCAATAACTTCGGAGAATGTCAAAGGGGCGATCATGAATAGCCAGATGAGGTTCAACGCCGACGGTAATTGTTTAAGAGATACGACTTCAGCCGTGACTGGTGGTACAGTTGTCCAGAAAGTACCACAGATAGCACCGTTGATTAGAGCGAAGAAGATGAGGACACCGAAGGACTTGGCGTTAATCCAGATTATGAAAACCGTAAGAGCACAGACAAAGGTGAGGGAACCCGCAATGTTGATGCGGCCCCAGGAGTCGGAGTAGAGACCGACCAGTGGTCGGCCAATAGCCATTCCGAGATTGAGCATAGCCCCCATGATGCTACCTTGTGATTGTGTAAGACCGACAGAAACACCGAAGTTTGGAAGTGAGAATAGAATCACAACCTATAGTTTTTTTTGTTAGCAATTGGATACCACCCCACAACGTCAAGGAATAAAAGGTCGAGAAGGTGACTTACATATCCCAACATGCTAAAAGCACCCCACCCAACCACATACAGGAATTCAATTCTCTTAATGAGACTCAAATCAAACATTTTAATCTCCGGGTTAATCTGCTTGTTCCTATCCCTTAGGAAAATACTACATGTAGTATTGACCACAAATGCCACTATCGCAGTAATCCGAAAGGTCCATGCGAGACCAAGTCGCTGAAGCATGGCATTTGTTCCCAGCGAAAAAGCAAGGCCACCGATTCCGCTACCTGCAGCAGAGATACCGTTTGCGACGCTACGTCGCTTATGAAACCACTGTGGTAAGATTCCGACCGATGCGACGAAAAGCATTCCCATACCAATGCCAAAGAGACAACCTTGAGCGAGATACAAGTGCCAGACCTTGTAAGCAAAGCTGGCAGCGATTAAACTTGCGCATTGGAGAGTAGAGCCAATAAGCAATGCTACTTTGCTAGAAAACTTGCGTGTAAGGAGGTTCGCTAAGGGGGATATTAACATGCCCCAGCCGGCGGTAATCTGGAAAGCCAATATGTTAGAATAAAGCCGTGGGAAAAATAAAATAATGAGACCAGAATACGTACACCTCCAACAAGGGCATAATCAAACGCCGTAGCTTCCTTGAACAATGGCGGATCGTGAGTCAAGTAGTATGATAGGTAAACACCATAACTGCTGTTGATACCCCATGTGCTATTGATCGTAAGAAAAGTTCCGTCAGCCAAGCTCTAAAATTACACGAAAGTCATACAGAAATTTGCAAATCTGGTACTCACCAAGAATTGATAAAGAAGTTACACAGCACACAAACCCATCCTATAATTATCCCAAAATCGTATAATTAGCATCTCTTTCTCTACTAAATCTATATAAATGAACACATACCGTAGCCGCCATCTGGCGGCAAGCTATCGTCGACCACTATTCCAGCATCTTCAATAGTCTCGGCCTCTCCAGATCCCTCACCGCTCGTCCGGATCTCCTTACTGATGCCGTCCTTAGAACGCTCGCTATTTGCTACTGTCGACGCGTTATATTCAAACTCCTTTTCCGTTTTCTTCTCAATTTCAGCCGTCGGCTGGCTTATATCAATCTTCGTATCCATCTTCTAAAAGGCTGGTTCCTTTTTCTCCCTTCCCTTGAATGTCAATTCTTAGTCGGCCCTGTCAATAGCTTCCAGGGCCGTTAATCTCCTGTCACACCTTCCGGGATCTAAATGTCACACGAAGGACAAAAAGATGGATATAAAAAAATACAAAAAATATATTTTAGGCGTATAAACCCTGAAGCGAATTCGAGCCGCGTATAATATAACGATGTAAACCCGTCCTACAACAGGTTTCTTTGCTCCGAATGCTTGTCCCCGGATAAACGAATCGTTGAGACTTCCCAGCTCTTGGCGATCGGCCTAGGCGCTATTTCTAGTGACAGAGATTGGGGGGTATGTCGAAATCGAAGTCGGTAGGTGTATAAAAAGGATATATCGGTCTCAGATCTAGACCTATGAATGGCCGATTGGCCAACCCCGTTCGCTGTCTGTGTAAGCCGTTGACTGTGTTTTTAATTTTCGGTACGAGGATGAAGAGCGCGGTCGAATGACGTTTGGCGGCAATTTGAAGCTTAAGTTTCTAGCCGAACGTATCTGCCGTCTGGTTCGGATCTCGAAAAGGTATCGAATTGTTCCCGTCGCTAGCTCCAATTGGCAAAATCCTTTTCCCCAGATCCCAAAGATCTCGAAATTCCAAAAAGCAAGAGCTTCTACTAGCCTTCAACCTTCGTATGAAAAGTACCAAACACAATGCGCCGAAGAGACTCCAGCAAAGGGCTCTTATACGGGGACTAAGAGTCACTATCACCTCGAAACATTATTAAGCAACTCTCTCACATTTTCACATATTCGGTTAAAAAAAAAAAAAATTCTAGTGTCTAAAGTTTTCCAACGGGCGGCGCTCCACACATTTCCCTTTTTCGCATTTTTGGACCACTTGGGAGTATCAATCAAGTAATAGAAACACCCAGTCCCCTGGCTATCGAGGTTCCATTGAGTTAAGTCTTCCTCCCGGAAGGCACTTGCCGGGAACGATCGATCCCGAACTGTTGGTTCTCGATCAACGCCAACCAAAAAACATATGTGCTCGACCATGTCGGCCAGCAAGGGCACAATTCGAACTTTTGCTAGTCGATAGCCATTGGTCCTCGAAAGGGCTGTGTGCGCCGTAGGCCAAAATTTTTGTAAACCTAGAGCGCTTTTCTACTAGGGGGTGCGTGCTATAGCTAGCCTTGCAACTCACGCCTGTCGGGATTAGGAATTCGCTATCAACATCGAGTCTCGCGTCAGAGAAGATCGACGTTAGCTTTATCCGTGCGCCAAGAAAACCCCAGGCTCAGCTGCACCTCCCTTTGGCCTAGTTGGATTTCGTACGAAATGTGGATCTGAAACGTTCTTACCGCTCGGAGATGCCCTTTTACCCCCGGCTATCAGATGGGCTAGAATCGGCTATCCCCCATCAAGTCCGATTGAGCCGGTGGGGTATCTCCGAGGGAAGAATGACACACGACAACACACTATTGTGTTCGTCTATCATTCAAGTCTCTATACACGGGTATCTGAGTGCTGGCTGGACAGATTGGGGAGGTTCATTTCGAGAGAAATAAATATTATTTGGATCTTGTAATAATTAACAAGAAGCTTGATAAGATACAAGTCTGCCTCGCCCACCGAAGTCCCCACTAATTGAAACATTACATTAGGACAACAGAACCGGTTTGTAAAAGCTTACCCACAAGGCGTGAATGCTTTTCCGGATCTCTGCATATGACAAAATGATAGATTCGCAAACCCGAAGGCATTGGAGTAGTATTAAAGAAGGATACAGGTGCAGAAAAAAGAAATACAGAAGCGCAGAACAACAAACCCGTTCATTGTAGGCATGACCATCATAATCGCGTTAAAGGAGGGAAGGGAAAAGAAGAAAGAAAAGGTGGGGAGAAAATAAACGACTAGGTACATAAAAAAAGCGAATGGCAGCCAACCCTTGACAATAGGTTTATACACCCTGGGGGTCACTATCCTCTACTTCTTTGTTCTTTGACTGGTTGATGAACCTGCTTTTCCCCCTGAGTTTTTCTCCAAAAGAGAACAAAGCCCATGGGATTGGCATAAGGGCGACAGCAATGCCAGATAAAATAGTTCCGGCATGGGAAATACCTAGATTTCGGTACATCTGGATAGTGAAGAGAGGAAATGCGGCAGCCATACCATACCGGAAGAGGCTGTTGGCTCCCAAAGCAGAAGCACCGAGAAGGTCATCATAGATCTGGACTAGATAAAGGGTCGTGACAACCTAAAATTTTACACTATCAGTTTACCAGCTTCCATAGTGTAACTAAGTATTATTCTAGGTACTTACGAAAGTTGCGACAGCGCCCCATCCAAACAAAACGCAGCCGGTCAACGGAAAAATGATGTTGACGTCGCTTCTTGCAGTCCAGGTCCAGATAAATAGCCCAGCAGGGAAAAGAACCGACCCAACCAGTGCCGCATAGAGTCTTTCCTCTGGTTGTATTGGAGGAAGGCCTCCCGCGATCCGTGCCGTTCGTCTAGGTTGATAGATATAGCGTTCAAAAATGGCGCACATGACCGTTGCGAGGATCACACCAACCCCGATGGAGGCGAATGCGTTTCCGATGCCCCTTTGAGATGATCTATATTCGAACATCAAGACGTATGGAATTGATTCGAAAAATGCGAAGAAAACGGCGAAGCAGAAGCCATTGTACCTATGATAAAGTCAACCAAGGTACCCAATGTCGGATTCTAATATACTCACAACGAAACAGAGCTCACTATGGGCTCAACAAAAATCATTTTGACGGGACGGAAGAGCGTGACTGTGAATAAGAGCTTGAGACCCTCCTTCGGCGGAGTTTTTTTGATAATTTTCCCCTGCTTCTGAGCTTCAGCTACAAGAATAGTCTTTGAATACGTCTCCCGGGTAAAGAAAACGAGGACAGTAACTATAGAGATCAACATGCAGACTAGAACCTCTTCTTTAGCTCAAAAATCTAGCTATAGGAGCCCATAAGGAAACCATACCGATGAGCATTGTCCATCTCCAATGTTTGCCGTCCGCGATGACGTGGAAACCAACCAAAGGGCCCAAAGCGGGGCCCATGAAAGCCATTGCCAGGAAAACGCAACTAGCGTTTAAGATTGCAGGGCCAGCTTGAGCGTCCCACATGTCTGCGACCGTGCCAGCGCCAACCGCAAGGACAGAAGCCCCAAACATTGCGGAAAAGAAACGGCATACTAGAATAGTAGTGATACTCTTAGCGTAAGCAACGCCGAGAGTGAATGCACCAGAAATCGGAAGAGCAACGAAGTAGACGGCGCGGCGTCCGATGCTTTCCGAAATCGGACCAGCGGTCAATGGACCTTTCCCAAGGAGATAGTGAGTTAGTATAGATCAAACCATTAGCGTGACTAGTACCCCACGGCAAGCATCACGTACCAAAGGCCATTCCTAAGACATATGTGGTAATTCCAGCTAATGCTTGAGCCAACGTCGTATTATATTCGCGTTGGATAGCGAATACAGCAGGGGCGTAAACACTTGCCCCAAAGCTCCTATTTATAACCCACCGTAGTTAGCATTCTATTTTTTCAGATAATATCATGTCACCTTGCACCCGGAACTATAAGCAGCTCTACACTAGAAAAAGTTATAAAATACCTAAAGATAGGGAGCCTTAGAACTTACGTAACAAAGCAGGCGAAGGCTGTAACAAGGGTCACATATAATCTTTCAGTCAAACTCCAATTTCTAGCATTTCTTTCATCATCCGGCCCATCAAATCTCAGGTCAGCTGGGTCAACCAACTCTCCCCTCGACGGAACAATTGAGTCATAGTGACTGTCGCCCAAATGAAAGATCTTAGCCCATTCATCAATGTCTCCTGGGGCAGCCATTTCTATGTTCTGAATTGAGGCCCGCCTCCCTACGTGTTGGGTTATCCCGAGATCAAAGTTCCCAACAGGGGCAATGCCAGAAACCGACGAGTCTCTAGTTTTAGTCAAACTCGTAGCCGTACGAAGAAGCTCTTGTTTAACACTTTGGTCCCCTCCAGTGGTTTTTGAAAGAGGTACTTGGGGTTCCACCTCTTCTGCCTCTGGGCTTGCGGTATCCGTAGACAAAGGATAATGGATCTGAGGGTAGGCTTGAAAGATGTATCCGAGCTGCCTTCGAAGATTGGGTGATGGTGAGTAACGCTCGATAAAGCTGGAAAGACGCTCTGTCTCTTGGCTTCCTAGTTGGGTCTCCGAGTCGTTAGAGGCACGACTGGTAGGACGACCAGGGCTAGCAGGTAGTGGCGATGATGGTGATGATGGTGATGGGTGTAGAGGGTCCATTGTGCGTATTTATACACTCTTTATGAGGGTACTATGCAGCAGATCGGTCGATGAATGAACTTCGAGAATGGATAAGCAATGATTGATTCGGCTAGCTATTCCTAGTAGGAAGAGAGATTAGTAAATGAAATCCTGCAGAATCATTATTAATTTTTTCCCCAACCCCCTGCCTAGGATTCCAAAATACCCGCGAGAGGATACGCGAAAATGTCACGAGGCCATCTAAATGCTCAATTGATCAAGCGGTCTAGCGGTATAGCTCGAACATACATGGGAGAATGTACGTCACTTCCCCAAAATAGAGGGACCCGGATCTACCTGCCTACCTTCTAAATATTGCCGGCGATAAATGAAGCTCGAATCCCAGGGTCCGCCGGATAGGTGTAGATATTGGGCGATAGTCGTCGATCAATTGATTCAGGGTCCACCCCAGGTGGTCAGCAATCCAAGAATGTCTCGTAACCCAGATATAGGATAGTAGACTTAAGAGCCAAGGACCCAGGCAGGGGCCTCGAGCAGGTTATATCGGATTCACCCCGGTTGAGGCCGCTGAAGAAGAGGACCGAGGATGCCACGATGGCGGTCTTGGCACCTTCGATGCAGAGTTAAGAGCAAGGGACCAGTGATGTAGAAGAGGCCAAGCAAGCTTCCTTGTGGAGATGGAAATGAGATTTGTTTGCTAGTGTGGAGTTAGTGGTCTAGTTGGTAGACCGAAATATCAGTGCTGTTCCTGAGGAATGCTCTAGCTGCGACTATAACGGTTTTGTGTTGAGTGGGTGCTGGATTGCCTGTTTGGGACAGCACAGTGTGGTATTTTCTGTGTTGTCCTCTCAGAAATCAAATGCTCGAGTTTGGTGTCAGTCTAACTCAATTCCTTCTAACGGCACCGCCAAAGGCTTGCATCATATGATTCGACACCCGCAGATTCCGGTTTGTAGTATATACGACGCTGTGTGAATGCCCAATAATCACTTACAGCCCTCGGATGATTGGATAAATTTCCCCTCAACAGCTTAATCCTCCAAATATGCAAGAAAAATATTAATAAGCTTGAATCGATGAATTAGGTATAAGCTAGAGTCAACCAGCAACTGGCCAGCTACATCTATATACCAAAGCGCTTTCAAGCATACAACAAGAATTTGGAGATCAAGCTGCTTAGTATAAGGCGGGTATTCTTGCTAAATTTAATGAAGTCTCCATACCAATCAACCGATTCGTTCTAGCCCTCCATTAAAAGACTCGAAGAATCGCTGTCACGATACTAGCTGTCGCACCAGCGCTCGTATTCTTCTTGGTGCGAACTTTTCACGGTAAAAAGTTCGCACAAAAATTACCGAAAAAGCTTAAATGTAAAGAAGATGCTGAAAATATGTCTGCCTATTCTTGCCTTATTGATGCGGTTAGATCTATAGAATGTCGATTGGACCCTAGATATCGATATCTCTCCCCTCGCGTCAGGTACGTGCTCCGGTACTCCCTGAAAAATACTCTTGTCACATATTTTTGATTTCCGTAATTGGCAAATATTGGCTGAAACTCCAGAACATATGCACATACGACATATTTTGTATGAGTATAGCGGCGGATGACATGGTTAGGATCAGGAAGAAAGATCCGGTAGCTTTTATCTGAGCGCGGTCTGATGCTTCAGCTACCTCGGTTGCACCTGCAGTGACCCGGAACCTATAACACTCGAGTCATTACTTGAACCTAAGTGTTTGGAGAATTCTAGAACTGACACGGACTTATGTTTAAAAGCATGTTTTTTTAAAAAAAAAAAAAAAAATTTGATCCGAATCTGACTTTCAGATACGAGCCAAAGTTATCTTTATACTCTGTATCCTAACCACTCAACCTACACGATCGTACGAGTACTGCTGCTATAGAACTATTCAATACCTAACCATTTTATCTTGTCTCATTAACCAGACTCGCCCTTCACTTTGGGGGCGGCGCGTAGCTACGTAGTTATCGTTGAATTAGTAATATTTCCAAGTCCACAGTAATTCAAGAAAAAAAACCAACATCGCTATCACAAGGTTTTTAGACCTCCGCAATCCTCCCTTGTCCTTTAAACCGGCCTGGACACAATCCTCCCACGGAATCCAAGAATGGAGCCAACACGTTCGCTGCCACGGCAAAGGCTGTCCCTTGCTTCCGACCTAGTCTCGAAGAACCCTGCCAGGTCGCAACTTCCGACCCGCAGTTGACGTTACCCAAAACGGACGTACTTCGTCATCTGCGCGTGTATTTTTATATTACTTTTAGCGAGAGATTCCAAGCCTTGTACGTCGTCGGTAGGAACATCCGTGGAACGTGTCACCGGATAATTTAGCAGGTCTCCTTTTTCCTTCTAACAATTTCGAATTCCCCTTAAGTCCAAGTTTCGAAACGTTTGCAGTTTTACGCAATCTGCATTCACCCGTAGACTGCGGACCGATACTAAAAGGCGTTTTTGCAAGATTTGCGTTTTAATAGAGGAATGTGGTGGTAGTACGAAATGGAGGCCAACGTTATGAACGTTGGCAGATATCGAATACAAAATTCCAAAGATCATGATATCATACCCACCGAGACATTTTGTCCCGATCCTCTACGGCGTTGGATCTATGGAGCTAGGCAATTAAAAAAAAAAAAAAAAAAGTGTATCTCCAAGATTCTAACAAGCTCGCCCTTTTAGTCCCACAAAGTCCACATCCCGTCCGAACGGTTCACCAAGTATTAATGTACTTTATAGGCCTGTCTGTCATAATATAATTCACACCCCTACCCTCTCTGTTCAACAATCCACAATTCCCATGCACTATCCCCTTATCCCAATAAAAATATTATTTTTATATCCTATCGACCCGGATGAATTAGCCGGTATAAGGCAACTCCCCCGCAACCCCCTTCTGTGACGCTTCCCTTTGGCACGAGACTAGCTCTCCTCTAATCCTATAGTTAACGTACCAAAAAAAATAGTAATAAAAATATCTGGCCGGACCACACGGAAATGTCATGCATGGTGATAATGGTGATATCGCGATCTTAGTTTTCGTATTGTGGGGTGTTGTGAATCCGTATACAAGGCTCAATAAAGCGTTAAACTCCGAAGTGCTACTTTGATCGACGGGGGATCAGAAGGCTTGGGGGTATCGCCTGCCGCTGTATACTCCGAAGGTGCATATTGCTTACGGTTCTCAGAATTTTAATAGCTTATTTAGCTCAATGTTTCAATCTAGTGTGTCGATTTTAGCAGGTGAAATTCACCTGCCAACGTCCAAATTCGATACGAAATATACAAAATTTAGTTAAGTTTTAAAGTTTCAATGCACAAGGTTGGTGGAAATTTCCGTATATTCGTCAATTCAATCCTAACTATACATGAAGAGGCAATATTTTTTTGGGGGTTTCTTTTTTTGGGTTTGTAAACTTCGCGGTTGGGGATATTGGGTTGCATGAATAACGCCTTCATAACTCCACTAAACTCCTAAGTATCGATATGAATAAAGGAGCAAGGAAAGACAGGATGTAGTTTTCCGGGAGAGCGTTTTGGTCGTGGGGCTTGGTTAGGATTGAATAGAGGGTTCGTAATCAGTTATGTACATTAAATGTCATCAGATGACGTCTTCGTGGAGCGAAGGTCGTGATGAGTTACAAATGAAAAAAAATCTCGGTGTTGGGTATGTTGGCGTGGGACAGGAATAGTGTCGGATTGGAACATTGTTCGCTTGCTAAGTGCCGTCAAAACCAGAATCGTATACGACCGCGTAAAAGACGTTGGCATTGGAAATAGATCGCTGGAGGGATCTGGGCGGGAAAATGAAACGGAGACACAGAACAGACGTTGCTCATTCGTCGGAAGACAGGGGACTCGCTCGGAAGGAAATCGATGAAAACTAATAGAACATCAAGAAGACCCAGAATATCAGTAGTATGGGCAAAACCCGAAGGTTTCACCCAGAAAATACAATTAACATAAGGGAAAATACCAGGTAAGCCATCTCCTAATGCATTAATTATAGGCGGCTTGTGAAATTAACCTTCTCCTCCACTTTATACATGTCGGAACGCAGTCCGGGCTAGCTAGCCACCAGTCATGAGGATTACCTATACCTCCTTGGTGGTGGGGGCCTAGCTGGTGGCGGACTTCTGGAGTCACTACTTGCAAACCCGCTACTGCTAGATGAGTGGCTGAAGTAGCTGCTACTGGTATCCGTGTAACTAGTCGTCGAGGTAGCACTAGTACCCGTATACGTAGTTGTGCCCGTCTGACTGTAGTGTCCAGCCACTGCACCTTGATACTTTGGTGGATGATATTCGTGCTTTGATTTATCCTTTGAAAACTTGTTGAACAACCAGGCAGCACCAACGCCGCCAAGAAGAGCTTTGCCGACACCATGGCCACCGCCCTTCTTTTCAGTTGTAATTGTTGTGGTTGAGTGGTGGCTATGGCGGTGACGGCCGGCAGCAACAGCTCCGCCAGCGAGGGCCAAAGGAACATAGGATTTCCATGTCTTTCGGTGGTCATCAGAGCTAGAACTAGAGCTTCTGCCGCCGAACGCAGCACACATGCCATAGAGACAGCACCATAGGAGGAGGAGGGCTAAGAGACCGAGCCCACCGATTACACCTCCGATAATACCGCCAATTTGTCCAGCGGTAAGGCCGCCTCCGCCGCTGGTAACGGGGACGGGAACAATGACAACGCCGGTGTTAGTCGGAATAGCAGGAATGAAAGAGCCTGTGGTAGTTCCAGGGATGATGGTTACTGTGCCTGTGGGCTGAGTCGGAGGCTGTAAAGGACCAGTTGGGGTGTTCCCAGGCGTATAAACAGGAGTGTTTCCTGGAGTGTTTCCTGGGGTGTTTCCTGGAGTATTCCCTGGGGTATTTCCGGGCGTCGCAACCGGCTCTACAGGAGTAGTGATCTCACCTCCACCAACAAAGCTAACTACAATCAACGTAGGAGTTGGGTTGACGGTGTAGGTGAAGACAGCCTCCGTGACGACCTGATAGTTCGGATCGCCAACAGGCTTACAGTTGAAGCCGGTCTCGTTGGTAGAATCGTAGACACATTGTTCGCCAGGTAGACAGCAGTATATGGAACAAACAGTCGACCCTGAGTCGCAGAATTGACGCTTTGTCAGCTCCACCAGTGGAGCAGCGATGGCCAGGGAGGCCGAAAGAAGGACGGGAAGGGATGTTGATATTCTCATTATGGCGACTTTGATTGTGGGCAGGGATTAGAGATCGATATGTAAGCCTTTCCGCAAGGCCTGTTGGTTCCCGTCCGGGATATCGTATGTCGAAGGATATATCACCTCGGGATGATGATGATGTTGTTTTGATAGTGCCCTGTCCCAATCGAACAAACGAACGACGGAGTCGGAGAGGCGAACCTAATCGTCCTCGGACTATCGGGGAGAAGATGTTGGCGAAACACGGCGCTCTTGGGGTCTTCAGCGACGAGAATTCCGATGCCGCTCGCGATATGAATTCTACGTCAGGTATTGGTCGACAAGCGCAAGCGAAGGAAGGAATGCAACCGTCGGCGTGATACAGCGAACAGCCCAGCCGAGCAGCAGCAGCAGCAGCAGCTGATGTTGATGTTGATGTTGATGCTGTAATAGAAACCGGGATGCAAAGGGAAGAGAGAGGTGATGGGATGCAGCAGACTAGACGGGAATGGGGAGAGTGGATTGAGAATGTCTCCAGCTGGAAGCGGGCGATGGCACGCAATTAATCTGGATTCTGCGATGTCAACAGAGCCACGACCCTCACAAGCGGCGAATAGAGGCGGTTGCTAAGTCGTTGGGCTGATTCCCAGGTTCCCTGGAAAGAGGTTCTCGAGACCACCGCTCCGTAACCAAGTTGGGTGGAGGAAATCGAAAGTGGAGTTCTGCGACGAGCTGACGTCTGGGCACGTTGCTATGCGGCGGCCTGCGACTTGTTTACACCGAAAGTCGGGTGGTTGGGTTGGCAACACCCCCAAAAACCCCAATTACATATCCTGTTTAGGAAGGATGCCCCTCCCACCTGATGTCATCCGGCGCCTATTTCTTGCGGCCGTCGCTGGAATATTAATTAATCGATGCCAGAAACGTTGAACAACATCTCCTGTACCGACTCCGTGGTATCATCGTGAGCGAAGAAATACCACTAGCTGCACGTTTTTCTGGAAGACGGATGCATCGTTGCAGAACCAAAGAATTTTTTAAATTTTGGGGTGGTTGCATTGCTTTGCTGGCAGATCGAGCTAATGAGCCCCCCTGTCGCATCCCTGTCGCATTATCTTATCATTCAATCAGTTTCGCATTGCGCGATTTCTCTTCTCGATACAGTATTCAGTAAACAAATAGCCATCGTGTTTTATTTTTATTCCATGCGCTTCAAACGTGCGAACAACGTGCAAGTAACCGGCAACCGGAAAGACATATGCGGCTCTTAATTCTAAACACGCATACATACAAGAGACACGCGCTGCACGCAAGCATGCATACGCACATGGTAGTTAGAGGTGATTGATTGGTGCTGCAGCTGCAACTGGCGCGCATGCCAGAATTATAATTTTATCTATCGGCCTCGTGAACTTGGTTTTAATTATATATCCAAGACTATAACTCATTTCTCTTTGTCACAGTCTCCTTTCCCTCGCCCTCGCCTTCGTCTCTTGGATCGTCTAGCACCAAGTATATGCAGCATATTTTGATTAACTTGGCCTGATTCATCCCGGACGGCAACCAAATAGAAACCCGGTGCCCGCAACAGATAGATGTGCCGCCATTTGTTGAATGATGTTGTACGCTGCCAAGATGTCTTTCCGAAATCCCTGACTGACAAGTAGCAAGCCGTTTGGGATAGGATACAGCAGGGCAACAGATGGTACAAAGGCTCGACATAATCATCGATGTCTTGTTCGTTCATCACCTGCTTCTCGGTGAACTCTTCATAGCCCTCTTTCGTGGGTGCGATCTTGGAGAGCAGGTAGTCTGTCATCCCTTCTTCGACTGAAGGAAGCAGACTCGACAGGCCGGGGCTGCGGAAGAGTCCACCCCGTTGGCTGACTTTCGAGGCATCGCGATAGTCTGGGGTGCAAGACTATGATATTGAGGTCCCTACGGCGAAAGATTAGATGTCAGGAGAAGGGTAAGGACTTATAACAAGAATATCAAAGGAATTGAATAAAAAAAAGTCTGGGAGATATATGTCCTCATAGGTAGACTTACGGTGTTGGGTGGAAGGTGGGTTGGAGGCTTGCGTGAATGTTCTGGTTTGTGGGAGTAAGAAAAGAAGGGGAATAAAATACCGTCGCCCGATGCCGCTACCTCTCAGCCCCTCTGGCTGAATAGTGACACCGCCATATTGTCCCAGAGACCTAGTCTCAACACAAGAAGGTTCTCCGAGACCAAATGCTACCAAGCCCTCATAACGCCCTTCTCGTATATCAAACAGAAGGAGTACTTATTGTCAACATTCACTCCGAGAACATGAACAGCATATAACCCGGCCCCCCCGTGCGAATACCATACTTCATGTGGTATCGCAGTATGGGATCGGTAAAAAACCTCAAACTCTTCACAAGGCTGTGAGCTCTTTACAACAAGCTTAACGCTGTTCGTATAAGCATAAGACGGGATTCTACGCACACTCAAACATTTGATTAGCTTAATCTATCGGTTACACACGCGGCCTCTATATATACCGTAGCATCTATGTTATAATAGGGACAACAATACATACATGTTGTTTGGGGGATTCCTTGCAGCACGGCGGCAACTCGCCCTCGGATTCAGTCTCTAGTCGATGGAAGCAGCTCGGCCACAGCCATGATCGTTCAAGAAGAAGTAGTTGGAAAGCAGATATACTGATTTAGAGGATTCCTCCACGTAGTCTCGTAGCATTCCTCCACGAGGCCGAGGGGTGCTCAGGATAACTATCCGTTGGGATAGTCTCGTAGTATCTGTTGGGAGAAGGGAAGAAATAATCTAGTCGCTCTACCAGCACGCCAATTTATTGCTTAGTATATAAAGAACTCTGATAGGCGCCAAGACCCTGTAGGACTGGTAATCCCGTCCATCAGTTGTGAATATTTAAGTAAGCATGCTAGCCGAGTGTGCCCTGGCGCCCCTCCCTTCCCTCCGTGTTTGAGGGGCATCTATGAGCTAGAATTAATCTTGGTCTGGCTAAGATATAATTCAAGATTACAAGCCCAAAAGATATCTCATTCTTCAAGTTTGGGGCGCATATGTCAGACTTCGCAAAGGGAGAAGTTTTATTTTTACTCTCCCAGGCCCTAGGTACTTAGCTTAGATTAGCTATCCAGCCTTGCTTATATTTGCTAAGCGCCCAGTATACAAAACAAACGTTAAACGGGGCCCACATGGCCCATCATGTCAAGTCGCCCTGCCCTCAGGCGTCACAACTAATGGTACTAATCTCATATTATTTCAAAAGGTTCAAGATATTATATCGGAATTACCTAATTCGAACTAAAATTTGTTGTATTTTGTGCGTTGTCGGTACAGATCTATGGGATGCTTGGTGTTCGACTGGCGCACGAGGCCAGTGTTCGAGGCTCTGCATGTTCGGGTCTCGTCGTACATATAGGAACCTAAATTATAAATAACTATAATCCTGAAATTTGGCATGTTGCAACCAAGGACGTAGTACCAAATGGCATTTCATTCACGCTTACCGATTCACCGACCCTTAGGAACATCTATGAGCATATCCACAGAATCGAATCAAGTCAGAGATATTTAGCAAATTTAATAGACCATCCCTGGGAATGAGATTAGGCCATCTTGATTTTGAATCTACGAATATGCATCTGTATATGTAGCAGTTGCTATATCTATAGGAAGGGGCAGGCCTATAAGTATTTCTTAGTACTTACATTTATTTACTTTTTAACGGTCGGCTATTGCATAACATCTCTTCGCAGATATCCGATTGGAGCGGATGCATGGCCCACACCATCTTGCATTTACACTCTCCTAGGGACTAGTCTCCCCCGCCATTTAAGTCACATTTGTCCCAGAAGGCCGTTGTCACGAGCCCACTAGTAATGCCTGGGCCAGTGCTTATGCAGGAGGTTGTTGCATTTTTCGTGTTGTTCGGCCGATACATTGCCCCCGGCTGCCTACATGCTTTAGACCCACCCTCCCCCACAGAGTTCGGAGCCTCCGAACCTAAATCCAGGAAATCCTTCCTAGCTAGCGAATAACCATTACGGGCTGGTGCATTTCACCATAAAATCCTAGAATCACGTCTTCATACTATGCAATATATGAGCGCAGAAAGTCTCAAACAATACAGCACAACCAAAATCTCTCCAAGCCCAGTACGTAATGACAGACCACTCTGCAAGCTTTCGGCAACCGGAATGGTCATTAATGGATCCGTAAGGTAGAACACCCCCACCGCAAGATAAGATATCGGCCAAGTGAGCTTACCAGAAACAAGATACGGAGCCACACCTTGGGCCCTTTCTTGGTGTTCTTGGTCTAGGGTCCCTTGCGGGTATGCACCTTTGGGTGCGGAAAAGTCAACCCACCATGTTGCGATGCAATTCTTCGGTCATTCAAAAATCGGTTTTTGGGCCAAGTTAAGGTTCATTAACCGAGCGAGCGATCGTGGCGAGCATGCACATGGCCGCCGACATAAGGTCTTAACGTGGATCTGGGAGACTTCGACCAATGGAAGGAGTCTGTGAACGCGCACGTCAATCGCCTCTGGAATGTTGCATTCTGAGAGCTTTGACATTTGGCATATTCGATCCTTGCTAGGTATTACATGCCGTACGAAGTTTACTAGCTGCCTGAGACGAAAAACTTGGGACGGTTGATCACTTCTGCTTATCGATAATGTATAAAAACGGGGACCAGAGCCTCGAATATGGAGTCTAAATTATTCAGCTCCACCCACAGAAAAATCTCTTAGTAAGAGGGGAAGCTACTCTTGTACGACCTACAACTTCCTCCGGTTAATTGGTGCCGACGTCACTGAAGTTTAATGCTTCAGTTGTCTTTTGACTTCAGGGTTCTCTACATCTGTCCCCGAAATTTCGAAAATGGCTGTAACCGCCACTCTCACCCCCGCTGAAGAGCGGAAGAAGTCATATGATATCAATGCGGATAGTAAGGATCTCGAACGTACAGGATCAGATGGTGACTCTGGTTCGGATCTCGTAGCGTTGCAAATTAAGGAGGAGGCAAATGCCGCTATTAAATATCGGACATGTTCGTGGCAGAAGGTTGGACTCTCAAGGAACCCTTCTATCTCAAGATCTCTAAGCAATTATACTAACTCTCGTAAATATATAGACTGCTGCACTCCTGTTCTCAGAATACATTTGCCTCGCCATCCTATCGTTCCCTTACTCTTACGCTATCCTCGGTCTCGTCCCAGGCTTGATTCTCACAATTGCCGTCGCCGCTAGCGTTCTTTATACATCTTTAGTCCTCTGGCAATTCTGTCTGCGCAATCCACAACTCCGCGATGTTTGCGATATTGGCCAGAAGCTCTTCTGGGGCTCTGAGATTGCATGGTGGCTAACGGCGGCAGCTTTTATTCTCAACAATACCTTCATCCAAGCCCTGCACGTCCTAGTCGGCGCAAAATATCTAAATACGATCACAGATCACTCAGAGTGCACGATTGTATTCTCTGTCATCACAACGCTTGTATGCTTCGTGCTGAGTATGCCCAGGACATTCGCAAGCATGAGCCACTTAGCGACCGGTAGCGCATTCTTCACATTTATAGCCGTTTTGCTCTGCATTATTTTCGCAGCTATCCAAGACCATCCTAACAAATACGTGGAGGGGATTGAGCCAACATGGGACGCATTTGCCAAACCAGGAACGACATTTGTGGCAGCAATGGGTGCTTTCTTGAATATCAGCTACACTTTCATCGGGCAAATTGCTCTGCCTAGTTTTATTGCCGAGATGGAGAACCCTAAGGACTTCCCCAAAGCTCTTTGGGCAATTACCATTGCGGAAATAATTGTCTTCAGTCTCGCTGGGTCCGTCGTTTACGTCTACGTTGGAAACGAATACTACACCGCCCCAGCCTTCGGTAGTCTTTCTTCGACATACAAGAAAGTCGCTTACTCGTTTGCCGTACCCACCATCATTTTCCTAGGTGTCCTCTACGCCTCCTTGTCCGCACGATTCGTGTTCTTCAGAATTTTCCACAACTCGAGGCATAAGAATGAGCATACATGGGTCGGGTGGGGCACATGGGCGGGTATTCTGTTCGTTACATGGGTCTTGGCTTTCATTATTGCAGAAGTTATTCCATTCTTTGGGGACTTGTTAGGATTGATGAGTAGTGTTTTCGATAGGTAAGGAATCTTTCATTTTGTGGTATGGCGAAACCAACACTAATATGCCTGAAAAGTTTCTTCGGGTTCATTTTCTGGGGTATGGCCTGGATCAACTTACGACAACAGGATTACGGTGAAGGATGGATTAAGAAGCTCACATTTACCGAGAAGCTCTCACTCGCACTCAATATATTTTTGATCCTTGTAGGATTCTTTTTCTTGACTGCGGGTACATACGTAAGTGGAATATTTCTTGCCTAGATTTTCTTTTTGTGAAGGCGACTAACTAGTCTTCCTCTGTAGTCGGTGGTCGAGAACATAATAACGGATTTCAAGACAGATTCTTTGTCTGGTGTTTTTACGTGTGCTTCCAACGGGCAGTAGCGTAGTAGCGCTAGGGTTTTGCTAGATTTTTTACCTTTTTTACTTTTTCCTTCCGTACGCTTCGACTATGCTTCCGAGCTAGGACCTTAGGAGCACATTATCTTACTGAAACTCTTTACGATAGCGGGGTAGAGCCGCAGTCTATAATATTATCATATATGAATATAAAGGGGCCAAGAACTCAAGCCTTCATCAATATCTTCTAAAAAAAACCCATAAATTCCGCATTCAAATTTCAAGTTTGCAAAAACGTCCTAATTAGTCCAAGAACCAAATCCATTATCTAAAAATCCAAGCCCAACAGTTCTACCAACAAATCTACCGCCAACTTGCCTAGAACTATGTGCCACCGAAACGTTCGGCGATATAGTTGTTGGCATGCAAGGACTGATAACCGCGTTTATTATTGCCGAGATGCTAACAAAGGCAGCTGCGAAAGGCTGAAAGATAACACCTATCTTTCTGGTCGCCCGTGCCCCATGTGCCGAACCGGGTATGCGGTCTCTCCAAAGCAAGAACGAGAATGGCTACGAAAGCAACGAGAGCGAAAATTGGGGAATGGGGAAAAGTCGGAGGGAGAACAATGCTAGATTTCAAGGATGGGTGTGAAAACCGCCTTTCTGTTATCTCCGCTGCCCGATGACAAAGATTCTGGCTGATGAGGTGTGGTTTCACTGATGTAGCCCGAGACACATTCTTGGATGTCGAAAGAAATATTTTGTTTCGAAAGTTGGAGGAAATTGAAGCGCAGTCGATGAAACTTCAGGGAGTTATAATATGTTTCCAGCACATGGGAGGGGCTCTGTGGCTATTATTCCCTAGAATATTGTGTCATATGTCATTGATCCCATTCAATTGAAAATAGTCCATATGGTGATATCAAGATTTTCCGTTCTATGGTACGACATCACATTGTCTTGGGATTATTCCTAGTGATCATTTATCGCTGAACCAAGCCGAGCTCGCTCGAGGGTATCTCGGCCCTAATACCAACATTGTACTAGCAACATCAATTAGAAGGGCCGAGGTCTTGACCCATATCTAAGTAATCAAAGCCGCAAACCATCTATTGCAGTGAGGGATTCTGAGTTCCAGAAGTGCAGGAATTAGCCAGCTTAGGATGTGCAACCAAATTGCGCAGACTGAGTGGGCCTGTGGCCACCGGACCAGCTGTCGCTTTTCCTACCAATGTCAAGGACCAGGAAATTTCCCCTGTAAAACAAGCCTAGAAACAGAGTACCACAAGGACGTCACACGACTCTGCTCGATCTGCGTTGTGGCTGGAGGGAGGTTCCCACGGCCACGACCAACAGACTGACAATTAATTTCCACGATATTGGGCGGGTGGTACAATAGTACGGTAAATCTAAATGAGTGATTAAATACTTACTACCTACTTAAGGAGGCGTGTACAGAGTTTGCGACGAAGACAGGAGACCTTTGTGGAGAGAATGCCACCGGAACCGTCCCAAGAGGCCGTGATGGCAGAAGGAATGACAGGATTATCGGATGCGGGGGCCAAATGGCTGTGTTGGCCGTGTTATATTTCCCAAAGAGTGCGATCTCCCAAACCGGACCCGTTTTAGGCCTTTGGAGTCCTGGGCGCTGCGGATTGTGCAAAAGCCGTGAAATTGGAAACAACAGATGTATTATCAGCAGATGCCATGATAGCTAGCCCTACATATTTATGCATATAGAACTCCCTCGCCGGTACGACGTTACCGGCAGCTTTGCATTTAAATTTACCAGACAGAGTTAAAAAGTCCCTTGCAGTTTGTGCGCCCAGGTTGGCTGTGTGACACCAACACAATTGCGCTTTTGGTCGGACGAGCGTCAGCATTCTAATCTGTGTGCCGTCCCGCCTCTTAGCTGGGCTTATTATACCCTGGGGTAGCGAGAATTCTCACGAGCATTGGCCTCTTTTCTGGCTTGGATTGATTGCTGGTTATCTCACGCGTCTATTGATATTACGGATTGGAGCTGATCTACCGCGAATACCATTTTATAAGATCTGACTGTCTCCCTTGTCTCCGGGTCTTCGAGGAATCTGTTTTCCATTTAGTTTTCGACCAAGGAATCACCTCGAAACGTTAATACATTATCCTTCCGCCCTACGTCACGATATAGTCCTGCGCTCGGATCGCAGCGGAATCAATTATATACAAATAATCAAAGAGGTTGCACCCGCACCCGCTACGTGTCCACAATTCTCCACCAAAATGTCAGTTAATGCATCAATCACAACCGCGGAGGACCCGGATTTTGGGGTGTCGACGCCCAGCCCGTCGACCTCTCCAAGCATGGAATACGTCAGGGCATATAGTGCGGAAAGCGACAGGGCGGACAAGGAAACATATACATCCCACATAGAGAGGATTGACGAATCGACCTTCAGCTCACGGTTAAAACAAACCCTCAATTCTATTGAGCATTGCATACAGACGACTGGTTGGGCGGCTTGCTGCTGTGGATGTTTGCCGTGTATGTGTTTGTACTCGGCATGCACCGGCAAGAAGCAGATGTGGAATTGAACTTCTGAGTTGTTGGGGGAAATTTTATGGTCTTGGATTTTGGTTTACTATTTGTGAGTACTTGTTCGGGTTGAAATTCTAATTGAAGGGCTTCAAAGCTGCAGAGTTTGCGGCAAGTTACTTGAGATAGTAGTTGGAGATAGGACTAACACTATCTTAAGTATTGCGAATCTCAAAAGGATAGAGATTAAACTACATTAACGACGCTGATACCCTTACGATACCGAAATTCCCAACAAGGCGCCGTTTCCGAGCCTTAGGTACCATGGTGGAGGCCTGGCGATTTCGCGATCGCTTTTTACGCCCGGCTGCCTGATACGGACGGGCCCATGGCACTAGAATAATCGGCTTCCTGTGTCTCGTGCCTGAACAATGGTTTCGATTCTGGCTGTAAATTTCGAAAATTTCGAAAACCCGAACTGAACGAAACAATTTAGACGTGGACACCCTCCGACATAAAGACAAGAAACGAACTATATCCGATTATAGAATTCGCCCTAAAATGCGGCCCTCTGCTCTCAGGATTGATCTCGATCTCATTGCAACCCTGATGCAACTCGATCAAAAAATATTTCCGGCATGTCAAAATTGCAGAGGAGGTTACCGAGCAGGGTCCGCGCTCGCTTCCGCTTTGAGCACAGTGTGATATTTGTGATCCCTTTGCTGCATATACATTACGCACATATATCTAGCAGCGAGTGTGACACAAGCAGCTCAGGCCTGTGGCAACAGCTAAACTGAGACTAGCTTGTCGAAGCGAAATTCTAGAATCAGGCATGCAGCCAGCATATTCTTGGGGTCCGGGTGGCTGAACCCTCAACTTGCCATACTAAACAAAATTTTCACAGTCGCCTTTTGGATTTCCGAGGTTGCAATTCCATTGAATGTGGGATTTTAATGAAGGTATGCGACTGCGCAACCATAGCCATAGCTAGCCCCGTAGTAAACTATAACGTCCCAACGTCTATATGTTATTACTTAGCTAGATAGTGAGGCTAATATCGAACTATCTCAACGATACCACGCCCTTGTCTCATAAACCAATATTCTCATACCGCTAGAGGGACGGCGTTTTATGAGTATCTTTGTTTATGTTTATCTATCGTGAACTGTCTTACGTAGACGCGAGGGATATATCCAACAGCTCATAAATCCTTGCCCCTTTAAATTTCCTAATAATCGGAACCATGCGACAATGGCTGACAGCTAGCTTGGTGTGTCTCATTTCCACAAAGGGCCTACGCCCCATAATTTAAGCTTTTCTGATGTCAAGCCTATCCTTCTTGGGCTTTTTTTTTCTTGAGTTCCTCGGAATTTCCGGCGCTTGACCTGTTTTCTAGGCCTAAAAACAGTATCGACTACGCGTTCGAGGCCGAGATACCATGGCCCTGACATGGGACAGGCGATTTATTGGTCTGGTTAATTTATGGTCGAGACAAACTCCCCACCGACTAGTACGGCAATCGGCATTCTCCCTTTTGAATATATGCACATTCACCAGAGGAATGGTATATATTTTCAGCTGACTAGTAGGAATTCTGGATTTGAGGACCAGCGCAAGGGGGCCATGCTGCCAGTTTAAAATGGTTATATACCCCCTTCAAAATCGCCATTATTCCTCCATGCACTTCTATGATCAACTTGGAATCCTTCAAATTGTTATTAAGGATCTGACTCTGGAAAAATGCGGCTCGATACTACTTCTTTGTTAACAGCGGCCTTGGCCGCGGTTGCCGCTCTCCCATCGGCCCTTGCGACTCCTTATCCTGGATCAAGTTGCTGCAAGTACAATTGTTCTCCGGGGCAGATCGATACAGCATTCAAGGCACCACAATATCTGGGAGATACGAAGTCATTCTGTAGAAAAGTTCTACGTCTCCCGGTTTCCTCAGTCGTAACCAAGACCAAGACTGTCACCGTCCCTGTGTAAGTATACTTTACCCGTTCTTGTTCAGTGTGCCTATATACTCAAATGTCTGAGTAACATCAGTACTTACATGATAATAATGCGGCAGGTATTATACCAAGACTACGACAAAGACTAAGAATGCCGCCCCAGTCACCATTGTTCGCACCAAGACGGGATCTACAACGGTTATCGATCAAGCCACGTCCCTGACCACAAACACGGACATCTCAACTGTTTCCTCCACTTCGACCATTCTGGTTGTCTCTACAAGCGATGTAACAGAAACAGACTACGTTATTGCCACTTCTAACGTCATCGAAACCGTCACCATTACAAACACAGAAACTGCCACTGCCACGAATTTCGAAACTGTTACATCCACTTCTTATGTTCCTAATACTGGTGGCAGCAAGATGAAGCGTTTCGCCCCATTGGACGAGAATGCAAATGAGATTCATATTTTGAGACGTGAAGGCAAGCCTGAATATAGCTATGCGTTCAAGATTCCACCTTACCTCCCTCAGGATCTAAAGCCGCAGCAAATCACCTCCGCTTGCAAGCGCCTAAGCCCCTGCTCCACTAGAACTACCACCGTCACGAAGACCAAAAAGGTTTCCCATACCAAGACTTCTACAAAGTATTCCACGGTTACCCCCTCCGTGTTCAAGACCACGACTGTCGTCCAAACTATCCGCAAAACCAGCACTTTGCCACAGACTATTATCACCACAATCTTCTACACAACAATCACAAGCACTACAGTGACAGCAGCAACCGTCACCGAGACTATTGCTACTGAAATCGAAACCACTGCCACAATTACAACGACGGTCCAGACAGAAACGGTTACGGAAACAGCGTCCGAGACTGCCACCGAGGTACAGACCTCGACAGTAACCCAGACCCTGGCCTGCAGTTCGGCAATTCCGGTCGCAGCCTGCTCCCTTGACCGCCCCGATAGTTGCTGCAGCGGTCAATGCGTTAAGTTCTTCAGCACCCCGAACTGCTGCGTGACTTCGGGACAAATTTGCGACGTCTACCACCCAGAAGGATGCTGTGGTGGGACTTGCAGGTTTGACCATAATGACGGCGACACACGTGTGTATTATTGCGCATAACCACACATTTCAATTATATTCGGAACGATACGACGGAGATTTATCTGCTATTTTGTCATCGATCAGTTGGAATGTTTGGCCCGTTCATCTAATTGTTAATAATTGTTAATATTTTTTAATACCATAAATGAAAGAACCCTTTGCAAAAAGCGGGGACATAATAGACATGACGAAAGCGTTTGAGTGCCTTCAGTGTATGCATTCCCAATTTCGAGGCCTAAATCCTCCAATAATTCTTAATAATTTAAACCAGGGCTGTAAAGACTAAGCAGAGAATATAACGAGCGTTGGATTTGGCTGTAAATAACAAGAAATACGCTTTTACCTCGCTGCAAATGCTTAAAATTTAACTTTGAGACCTAGCGGTTTCATAGTATGCGACTCTTTAGGGGCTTCGTCCCGTTTCGAGATGTAAACGTGTTGAACCTGTTGTATTTCCATTCGTCCTCATTGACTGTGTGTTGCTGACTATCTTGAATTCGGGCTACGGCGAATATATGACAAGTCTTGGGCTTCAGATCATTTTAGATCTCAGTTCTCAAACGTAGTTTTGATCTTTTTATCTGTATATACTATATGTATAACTCGAACTTGTTCCCCTCAATGTAATCGCAAAACGTGCTAAATACAAACATTTAAACAAGCAAGCCATAAATCCAAAGCCGATACCCACAGCCAGCCCCAGTCAAATACAGACGGAAATCGAACAATATAATCCATAACAATGGTTCAGACCGGGTCCTTGAAAGGGTTCACCCAGTCGTTGTCCTGCGGGGTCAAGCTAATGCTCCCCTTGCGCCTTTCATTGCTCTTCGAATAGTCGTGGGTTCGCATGCTCAGGGTTCTCTTGATCTTTTTGATAGTGCTGGTTCTGCGTGGGGGCAAGTCGATACCTTGGTCAAGTTTCGCTTGGCAGGCTAGAGGGCACCATCATCAGCGTTCTGTTCGGGGCTTTGAATTTGCTAACGTAAAACTAAACTACGGATCGAGAGATTGATTCCGAAGAACAATTACGAAATTTAAAGAAGGAATATTGGTGTAACATACTTCCGCAATAGTCTGGAACCTGTTTACCGATGTCCTTAATATGGCTACACTGTATCTCGCCACAAACTCGGAGGCTGCCTTTCCTTTTGCAGCCACAGTGGTAAAGTGTGTAATCTTGGATACACATGACTGCTGTACGTACTGGCAGTATGGTCGAATAAGCTTTCTTCGAAGAAATAGGGTAAAATACTAGAATGGAAAAAAAAACTGCACGATGGGATTAGAACTCTTATCTACCCGGTCGTTAGTCCCAGCACTCCAACACCGTCCGTGGCACCATGGCCATCGGTAGCCGTGGACCTCGTGAGGCAGACTAAGCTGGCGCAGGCCCTAAACAAAAAACAGTAACTTTGTTCCCATATTAAGGAGGCTGTTGCCAAACATGGTAGATTGTCTTGTGAGCCAAAAGGACGCAGGACAGGAAACCCGGTCCAGCAATGTGTGGCAGATCCTTGATTTGGAGTATGGCGGCGGCGCTGTACCTTCGCTTAGTTCTCTAGTCCGAAGACGCAGTCAAGATGTTCTCAGAATTTCAGCCCCTGCAGCAACAAGCCCCATGATAACGGCTTGACGTAACATTATAGAATAAAATCGACCTTCAAAGGATGCATGCGCATATGCAGACTCACGGACTCATCTTAGTTAATCGACGACGTTAGTTTGGTTTTGGCCATCTGGTGGGTGTTTAGATAAGTGAACGCCCCATCTGATATTATATCGAGTTTAATTGACTCACGGGGTAAATGTTTCTCCTGCATTATATCGACAATCTTTTTCGCTGGCCCATTTTCTATCCGAACGAAAATACAAACCCAAGTGGATCATATACTAGCGTCTGCGGCTGAGGCGAATGGTACAATTGTAGACATAAGACTTGGGTAACGGCATCTTCCGGCCGCACTTGCATAAGGGTAGAACATTGTCGACCACTAAATTAGGTACTATAATCCCGCTAATAGACGTCGACCGAGGGACGTCTGGCTACACATCACGCACATCGCTATAAAGGGTCAGGTACATTATCATTTGCAACATTCTTGGGGAACTCATACCACCTATGGAGCTGTGGCTGCGGCGGCGGCTTGATTTTGAGTTCTCAAACTCGAAGCATCCCATCTCTCCCCCATGCGCCAAGCGACTTAGCTCTGTTACACAGTCAAATTGGGGTTCTGAGATCCTGTCTGGGCGCCACGGCTCGCTCATTCATAGACGAACTGTTGTCAACGCAAAATGCCGACCAGCTCAGCCTCAAGATTTTATGAGTGATCTTATACAGATATATACATGTACGCCCATTAAGGCCGTGAAGTACCTAGGAACCAAATGCTTGACCCCATAGCGAGGACGATATACAACTATTGATCTTGAAGTCTTGGTATTCTGGGCCTGCATGATGTTGGGCCTTGTTCCGATACATTCGTGATAGTATCCGCATAACTATATGTCACTACCACCCTTTTAGGTCCTAGTTTTGTTTTTGTATTATGATTCACCAAGCCATATAGCTATCTGTCGGAACTCTCGGTATAACTTGCGATTTTTATGTGTGCATTCGTATCTCAATAGCTTAAACTTACCACTGGCGTGCGCAGGTGGTCTTGATCTTATGCAAGTACGGAAACTAAACAGATAGTATGGGCGGTGTCTATCTTTAGACATATTTGAGCAAGGTCAATTATATGGTATGCATAGGGCCCTGCTTTATGCATTCCCAAACGACCAATAATAGATCTTGCAGTATCCAGATGTGCTCCCTTACTTGGACAACGTTCGTATACGTCGAGCTTGGACGATGTCTTCATATAGTCTACCAAACAAGACTTTCAAATTCAAGATCAGTTGATCAGTTCTCTGTCGGTTGTGGGATGGCTAGAGGGGTTGCATTAGGTATGAAGCCGTGGTTCCCCATCCAAGTGTGCCTGCAACTAATGATACCGCTATCCCAAAGAATACCGCCTTGAAGGAACTATGCAACCGCGACTACATAACATTATGATGATCCCCCACTCATAGACAATATTTCGTAGTCGTTTGATCCTAAATATAGATTAATCGTTGCAGAAAACTACATATATGGAGCCAGCCATAACAGGGCAAAAACCCGGGTACATCCAAAACCCAATCATCACCTTCCAGCAAGCGATATCGGTTGATCCTTTGTGTTTGAAATTCCTCGGTGGTGGCCTTGGCTCTCGACTGTTGACAAATCTTCGAGTTCGCTATCCCTATCCTCCACTCGTTGAACGCCGAGTCTTCTTTCTTCTTCTTGGATACCTCCACGGGATGTGTGCCGAGCTCTGTTATTAGTCATATTTCCGGATGTTGACCCGACGATCTCAATTGCAAAGTTCTCCCCATCAAGGGCAACAGATGTTCCGTATAGCACTGCTAGCCGAACCTTTGTTCTTGCCAAACGCCCTGGTGTCGGGTTTCCTCCGCTACGGTCTGTGGGTTCAATGATTCGGTCAAGTGCCTCATTCCTTGAGGTACGTATCACAGTTGATAATGTGTTAGAGTATGATCTTGTAGACCCTATGACGTTGATAACACCAACAATGCACCCGACGAAGACGAGCACACTAGGTATGAGGTATGCAATGAAAAGGTTTCTTCTGTGATATTCGTACACGAGCTCTGGCCCATCCGAGTTCCTCCGAAGGGCGATTGTCAAAGAAGAAGGTGAAATCACAAGAGCCAAAGGCAAAAGCCTAGAACATTACGTATCTTCCACATTAGCAATTGTGCCACTTTTGTTGACCATGTTACATTTTTCTCCGTACCAATAAACGATTCCGTGGAACACCATCATTGGGCTGAAAACCCAGAAACCGAGATCAAAGAGCGCCACGGGGCTTGTGCGGATTTCGAAGGCTTTGTCCACCGTCCTTATTGTTGTTCCGAGCGTACTCTGGAAGGAACCCCAGAAGAGTTGCACAAGAATTGTACCCAAAGAAAATGAATAGAAGAATCGCACAAGAAAGGTGAAGCCCGTGCCGATTCGTAGAACCCATTCTTGATCTACAGAGCCACCGACAGGATTCCCATCATGGTTGAGGTAAAAGAAATGATGTCCAACCGCGACGGCTATGCCTGCAACGAGGCCTCCGAACATAGAAAGCACTGTTATCAAAGACATATCACTGATGAAGTTGGGCTCGATATGAGTTGGATATGCACGAATTTAGTTCTGTAGATGATTCCGTTTCGTGAAATATAATGAATGCCGCGGCCAACTCCTTATTGTTTGATAACGGCGCTGCACATTTGGCGTCCTGTAGCACCTGAGGTGTGTGTGCGTTTTGGCCAATCCACAGATCCAACAGGGGAACCAGGGATATCGCGCCAAGGAAGCAGGAATAAGCACTATAGAATCCGAATCCAGTATATCCTTTCAATGACATCCAGTCGACAAGCGATATACCTGTTGGAACCTTTGAGAGAAACTGTTTGGAAACGGCGCTAAGAAATGGTGAAGGTAACGATATACTCATCCGGCGCTCATTATGGCCCTTTGAAGCCAGCCGCACCCCTGCGATACGACATGCGAGATGTCACAAATCCTCCGCGACAGCTCCGGGGTAGTATGGATGGCAGATCAAAGAAGCTGCGGGATCACCTAATGAACGACAAGGATTTCATCGCATTGTTGGAAACGATCCAGAACGATATCTTGCAGGAGATAGAAAGGCTTGAGAAGTTAGAATGCGGCAAGGGCAAGGAAGTGAATGTGGGTGTGGAAGGAGACAAAGAAGCCGCGCCAACACAAGAAATCCAACAAGGTCGGGACGAAGCCGAGCAGAAGTGTTCGATAGACGCCGAATTACACGACAAAGGAAATGTACCGCCAGATGAAGAGGAAACAGCGAGCGAAGCATCGATAAGCGGGGACCAATGCGATTCGGATAATGAAAACGGGCCAACAATCTTTGTGAATTGCTTTTGCCAACTTGGACGTCACCGTAGTGCTAGCATGGTCGAGGCACTTGCGAGGCTGAAGTGGCCTGCGGGCACTGACATCGAAGTCATCCATCGTGATATCGACAAGGACCGAAGGAGCTCTGGGAAACAGAAGAGGGTTGGAAAATCTTCCAGAATGCGCGGAGATAATGGATTTGCTGAAGACTAGCTAACATTGCAACATTATCGCCTCTGTGAACCATGCTATCTGAAGCTACATTTTCGGAGCGGGATCCACGCACATGTACATACACACACCGCGGGGCATATGAGGAGAGTGCGGAGAAAAGGGCTACCATATGGCCTAAGGAACTATACGTTTTCTACTTTGAGAGTTGATCTGGTGGTCCGTCGGGAAGAGCATAAAAGGGACCCTTCCGCCCCCTCGAACTCCCTCAATCCTGCCAGAATCTCATAGCTTCATAGATATTCCTCCCTACCAATACATCCTCATCATACTTCTATTTTACCTTTTACCTCTCACTTTCTCAATATAATATCCTTAATTAAAAACTCTAGTCTCCCTTATCCTCTCTGTCTATTATAATCCTGTCAGAGTTCATACAAACTTCACCATGTCTCCTCAATGTGGTTTCATCCTTTCCGAAATCCGGATCCTCGAATCAAATAAACCGAGATATCTTTCTTTTCCTTACGAGTTAACACCTTGACCCCAATTTCGGGTTTCCCCCAATTGCCTTAAACCTATACACATACTTCGGATGCCAAACCAAATATATCTTCATACATTCCTCAACTCTTCAAACTCAACAAACCGCTTCACATGTACATTCTCAAATTCACATTCTCGACACCATATATACCCCAACTTCATATTCCCACTTCACATGGCCATACTCCCGACTTCAGATTTCCGACCCAATACATCCTAGACTTGTCTCCAACTTCGTACCTCTGCTTCCATTTTTCTAATTCCAAATATTCCACGCTATAATCCTTCTTCATTCAAACTCACGAACTTAAACCAATTCCCAAATATCGAAACACCACGAACTCAAGATGGCGCACTTTCACAATAATATATATACCCCTCTCATCTCTTCCCACCAAAATTTCCCTCCACATATTCCAACAATAGTCCAAAAAAGACACTCCCCACCTTCAACCTCGAGAAAAAAGAACAAAATTTGCAAACAAAAAACCCCCCCGAGATTCAACAATGTCTTCTTCGAACAATTCCAATTTGCCCCGAAAACCAACCGCAACGGATCCAACTATATTTCCACTTGTGAAATACATCCGTTGTGGCCACATCGTTATTCCAAAGGGCTCTGAACTGGTTCCATCTTCAAATCAACCCTCCAGATTGAAGATTCAATATGTCGAAATCCCACACCAATGCAATTCGTGTGTGGAAGAGGCTAGCTTCTGGAAAGCTCCTCGACGAAGACCGGAACTCACTGAAGCCTAAGAGCTTTAGGACTCTACGAGCCCTTCTAAAAGAGGGCCTTTGATTAATAATCTACCGTTGGTCCCGGGTCGAAGGTACATTCACCAACAAATTATACTCTGGAAAGAGATTCACCTGGGTAGAAGGCACATAACCAATAAGGTATGCTTGGAAAAAGATTCACCTGGGTAGAGGCTTCAAATATAATGATCTCGCTGTTTAACCTCGAGACAAAAAGAAAATCAGCAAAGAACTTTATGCGAGAGTGCGTTTCAGCCCAAGAGGAACCCAGCGATGCCAGATTAATCGGAGAATCTGTATCCCTGGTGGAGTAACGTCGTGAAGAGTTGCAATGTGGGTTAGGTCTTGAAAATGACGAAAGCCCGCGTTAGCAAAACCTCATTTCCGGCAGAAGATATATTTTGGTGGACCGACATGTTCCTTGGGTCCTTCTACTAAACGTACAAGCTGGATATATACATATATACATCTTGATCGAATCGCCATCTCCCTTGGGCTTTTCCACCCCTAAAATACAAATTATATATCTTAGGAATCCTCATGTTCCTTGGGTGCTTCTGTTTTACTACTTGTCTCGGCGCTTTTCTCGAACCAAACCGCCAGCCTCGAATCCACCAAATTTCCACCCATGGTTGGGATCGAGTCAGACTCCTCTCCTTCATTCATCCGACCGATCGCCACTTAGATCGAAGGGGTTATCCAATATATTATGTCCGGAATTTTATGGAAACGGTAACAACTCTCGAATACTGTCTATCGGAACGAAATCCCTTAAGGAACCAAACGCAGCTCTTGTTCTTCCTATTATGCCTTAAGACATAAGCATAGTACTACCAACCCGACCTCCGGGGTGGAAATCTCTTTTGCATGTTATTCCCCGCGCGGAACATGGTCCTCCAAACGATCGAATAAAGCGTCCATCTACCTGAACTCCCTTCTATGCGAGAAGTTAGCAACAACCAATTTTATCTTTCCCGCGATACAATCTGGCATAGAATCGCTGTTCCGAATCTTGATATTGCCCGAGTTCCGATGCTAGATTCATTGCTGCCCTATTTATCACTTTAGAAATGAGACGCCCTTACGGAAGTATATCATAGTCGCTTAGAGATTGGGTCTCGGTGTTCCAGCTTCCAGTCGATCACTCGATCGACTCGTTATCATTCTCGGTGTTCTGGGGCGTGCTTCAAACCCCATCTTCTATTCGAAAGCCCAAACCGAGGCCAAGAGCCCCTTCCCTGATAACAAGTTACACGGGTTTCTTATTGTCCGGTGCCTTCCGTCGGCATGTCTGACAGTCAGAAATCTCCATTTAATTCCTATGGTGAAATGAGCGCTGAACTGCAAAGCTCAAAATATCATTCAGCCGCCAGGAAGCAAATGGCATGTGGTCTGGTTTACGAGACAAAAACTGTATGTATCCGGGAGAATCGAACGATTCACGTTGTGGTCATACATAAATATTTCGCTGCTCAAGAGTCCGGGGTCGATCAGCTCTGAATTCTGCCGCTTTGCGTTATATATATCCCTATGTATATATCTTTATAATTTCGAGGTATACCAGTATTAGGTTTCCAAAAATTAATTACTTTGTACATAGAATATATATAATATTAATATGACGTCTATAGATTACAAGAGTATCTGAGTTCCCGAACCCCAAAAACTTGTGTGCAAGTGGGAACCACCTTCAAAAAAATACATAAGATAAATCTCGATTACAATATTAATATATTGCACCTCAGGAATTGAAAGGGCCCAAAACTAACTCCTCCCACAGCGCAAAACGAACGTGAATCAACAGACGCCGCAAAAATGATCCCAAAACGCTGGGGCATAGGCCCAATATGATCAAAACGACCTTTTAGTCTGCTGATAAGCTAAGAAGATAGGCGGCCAAATCTTCACTACCCATACAATGCGCGTGAGCATGGATCCCCAACCCATCTTCATCCAAAACGTCGACCTTCGCTCCAGAGTCCACGAGTAGCTTGACCACCTGAAAGTCCGTTGCGTGATTAAGGAGCTTGTCAGTATCCAAAGCCGCTTTCCTCGTTGCTACAAGGAGCGGAGTGTATCCCTTCCCGACCCTCTCTTCCAATTGAGCGCCTCGTTCGATAAGCAACTTCACCGTCTCCAGTTCACCGGAATATGCACAAGCAAAATGCAATGGACTCCAATTGCATTCTACGGGTGGAATAGTTATATTGGCACTTATGGACCCTCGTGAAAAGGATCTCGCCAGTCCACCAAGCTTTCCTCGCCTAGGTTCAGCCGGAGCTTGCGTGTATCCAAGTATCCGTCCAGCTTTAGCAGAGATATCTGCTCTCCGGTCCAGAAGGAATTCAACAATGCTCGGAATCCCTAACATCGCGAAAAAGTGTATTGCAGAAAACCCATGACCAGTCGAGGAAAGACTGGAGAGCCCTTCCAGGATGTTCTTTTCCAGAGCTTTCCATGAGGCATCACTCATGTAGCGGAATGTGAACTTAAACTTAAGTTTCTCGGTCTCAAAGCTCTTATAATATGCCATGGCGATCTTCGCAGCCTTGTCCTTCGAACCAAGCATTTGATTCTGGCCAACTTCTCTGAACGTTTTGAGGAAGTCCTTGAGGTATGGCCTCTGGTTTCTCGTTGGGATGGGATCTCTGTCCGGCACCGGCGGGCTCTGGTTTCGTGGCACCGGCGGACTCTGAAGTATTATATTAGAATCCAACTCGAACGCATTGATCCGGGGAGGCACATATGAATCCACAACAGGCCGGAGTATGGGAATATGAGCAGGGACCCATGGCTTGTCGGATGAGTATTGTGTTAGTGGCGTTGCAGCTTGTTGTGAGCTAGAGCTAGTGCTTCGAGAAACGGCATTTGAACTTGACAAGTGAGAGCTGTTGGAACGAGACATCGGATTCAACGGCCCCGGTTCCCCAAAGTCGGCGTCATTTTCAGTATCCATCAAGGGCACTCGTATAGCAATCACCTCTTTCTCGTCTACGTTGTTCTGGGGGAGGTTCCTATGAATGCGAGTGTACAAATGCCACTTATCCTGAGGTATGAACCTTCGATACCCCTCTGCGGTTTCCGGGTCACCTTGGCTATGACAAATATCTGCCAGTAGGCCAACGGAAAAAAGAAACCGCGAGTCTTTTTTCCCGTGCATCTTTTTCCTTTTCTCGCTGGCAGATTTTGCACACGATCTTGCTTTATCTAAAAGCCCCTTCCCCATGTACACCAAAGCCAGTTCATGGAAGATACCTGATTCTATCCACTTCAGTGAATCGTCTGTCGTTTCGAGCGATTGTAGACCCACAAGTATATCGAGGGCCTCGTTCCATCGCTGTTGCTGGCATAAGGTCTGCGCGAGGTAGAATTGTATTTTGACCATACTATTATCTGGAGGTGTATTCTTTTCGCCTCCACCGACTCGAGCAGCCTTCATAAAGAATCTCTCAGCATTCGCATAATCATGCTGCTCGAAGTACTCCAGGCCAGCCTTGAATAGGTTGGTTTTAAACCCACTGTCGATATCCGAGGATTCGGAGCATGTATCTTCGTCCCCCAAGCTAGTCTCTGCTTCTTCAACGTGGGCGACCAACTCGGGTTTGAACTTCCCGACCATATGAGTGGTTGTATTAGTATTGATTGAACTTCTGTTGTCAGAAGGAGTCGTCCTAGTGGTAGCATCCGACGAGGTCTCGCCACTCCTGCGTCGCAGGTTACACGGCCGTTCTACGATAGACCTTTCACTGCCATCTACCGTAGACGCCGCAGGCGCATTAATCCATTCTTGCACCCTTTGTCTCCGTGCCGTGGTAAAATAATTCGGGACAGCAATAGTAGATTCTCTAACGGACTGCTTCTCAGCAAGTGTAGAAGCATCCGATATCAAAATCTCTGCAGCCCCCAAACATGATTGCAGATCCTCCACGACAGCCTGTGAAGATGATACCAGGGCGAATGTTATGCTATCCCCCGGGTTTGGCGTTGGTAGGCCATTCTTCGTCTGATCCAGCAGACGGAAGATATTCCGTACGTCGTCGCTTAGCTCGTCGAGCCGTACCGATGTATCCGCATTCATGTCATCCGAAGCGAGAGACAAGCACCTGCATACCGGAACTATCAGCCTTACGATCATACAAGGCCCTTCGATTCACAAAGCACATATCGAAGGGCGGATAGTTATCAGAAAGAATATTAAAAGAAGAAAGAGCTTACACGCTAATCATCTGGAGCGAAATCTGCAAGTTAGCAGTATGCGACTGCACCTCCTGCCGATAAAGCGTCAGGACGCCTTCCTCCGACGTCAACTTTAGATGCTTCCCAAAGCTTCTAAATATCCTCGTCCGTCTGCTGGTTTGAATGCCGTCTAATACAACGCCCATCTTCTTCAAAGTTGCGCCGCAGTGATCCAGCGACACTACGACCCCCTGCCAATACTGGCCAAGGTGACCGGTTCCATGACTCGCCTCCTCGAGTATCCGATGGCGTTTAGGATCACTAAACGCCATACTGATCGATTTTAAAACACCAGATAGGGCTGAAATCTCCCCGCGGAACGAACTAATAGTATTATCGACATTCTCGAGGGCGTCTGCTAACGTACTAACTGTCTGGCCTATCTGGATACAGAGGGATAGAAGCCCAGCGACCGAGGCGGCGAGTGAAAGAGGATCCATTCTCAAGGTTGCGCTTCTGGTTCTTTTTCTGCTACCCGACACAACCTATCTACCATTATGTAAATTAATAAAAAGAATATAAGTTAGAGTGGCTAGAGAGAACGAAGAATCCGAGAGGCTTCGGTAAAGGATTCAGTTTTAAACTTATGCGTAGTGGCCCTCCAAACCCATAGAGGGGGGAGGCTAAGCCCCGCCCGCGCAGCTGCTGCGTTCTGAACGCAAGCATAGCTAGATTTCGGGCCAGAGAACCCTCAAACGTGTTTCGATCAGCTATTGTGGGGGGTGTGCTACTAGCTGGCCTTCCCGTTCAGTGAAGTTCGCCGGCGAGGGCGCCTTGAACAGTGTGCAGCGGCCTAACCTCTGCATGGAATAGTGCTTATTGGGGTCGACCGGCAAGTACCACGCGGGTGGGCAACGCTGAAAATCCAACGTCGTGCAGGGAGACCTCGCAAGCAGGAGACATGAAGCGGCCAACCTTTGCGCCCGCCATATGTATGACGGTAATAGGTAGGACGTAAGTCCATGAGGCTTCTAGGCCCTCGTTACGTATACCTTTTCCCCGTAAGAATGAGGCTCTATCCAATTATTCGGTATATCCCCACAGCCAGTTTGCTTAGTTGCTGGTAGATCTGCATAACAGTGGAATTGAATCCTTCCCCTCAAACATCCCCTACTTGTATCATGATGCGAACTGGACAGGCCTCCGACAATTTATAGAAATACACTCGTCCCTTCGGTGTAATTATATTTGAATACTCCGGAATATACTACGGATTGATCAAGAACAAGCATCTTCCCAGAGACCCGACCCGGTCCGTCAAACCCTCCCCAGAGTTTGCGAAATTCGACAGCCTGCAGGAAACCAAGGAAAAGAGTGGGTAAGACGGCCATTTTCCTATCCTCACGTCCCTTTTTTCTTCTAGGCGGCAGAGTCGATACAGATGCCTAAGCTCCCTCGACGCACCAAATAATTATAGTAGAGCAAAAAAAACACCCCCAAACATTCTACAGCCTTACCATCGGCTCGATCCACTGCATCCGATGATGCAACCGGTCTACAAGTTACGAGGTATTAACTACGCTGCGATGTACAGTTACGGCTGACGCGGTATCATGAAAGAGGCTGTTTGTATTCATATTTCCATTTATTCCATTTATGTGCTATCTTCATGCCTTTCTTTGTGTAACGTACCCAGCTGGGAACGGCATGTGAGGATCGTCGCAGACAATTCCGTTCACAGCAAAAAGCTTGATTCTTTTTTGTTCTGGCACATTGATTAATTCATAAATTCGGCTGTGAAGGTTTGCATTTGGTAATTAGCATTACCAAATGGCCCCTCAAAAAAAAAACTTGCTGCAAACCGAAAGTAAAAATTCATTCATTGAACCATTCAATTGATGAGAAGAAATACTAAAGAAAAATATATACGAAAAAAAAAAAAAAAAAAAAAAAAAAAAGGTAAAGAAATTAGAGCATCAGATCATGGATTCTGGTAAATAATAGATAAAAAGAAGGACGTTCAGACCAGAAAAAGGATCAAAAAGAACATTGCGTAGTAGTTTCCGCCGGGTGTATATGTACCGATTAGTATAATGCTGGTAGTAGCATTGCAAAAAAAAAAAAAAAAAAGGAATCTTCTGCCCTCAAAGACCAAAGCAGAGAGGGGGGAGAGAAAAAAGCATAAAGACATCGCCTGCTGAAGAAAATAATCAAGGAAATCATCATCGTCCATATGCATGCATTTCCAACATTTGATTGCGTCGCGCGATAATAAGAGTTGAAGAAAGAGAGGTAGAGTGTCTTGGAAAATAAAAACGCCAAATCGCTTCCGCTCAACAGGTCCAAAAAGCAACTGCCACAACCGCCCATAACCAAACTTTTTCAAGACCTAAACTCCCTTTGGCACCATTGAGTGATGTTGATGGCGTCTGAGACCGGGAACGCCGTGTCACATACGTAGATCGCTGTCGAGGATGTCTTCGCCTGCCCTCTCCCGAAAATTGTCACGAGCCCTCCTCGATCACGAACTCATCGTCCTCGTCAATACCCCTCCCAGTAGGATCCCCACTCCCAAGATATCGGCTGTACTCCGCTATAGCCGATGACCTTAATTGTCAGAATGGCCACCCACTGTCGCTGCCGACTTTGTCGTCCATCCTCGAGACGAAACCTCCATACATCATTGCCCTGTCATAACTAACACCACCACTGTATGGTCCTTCAAAGTATGCTGGAATATCCAGCAAACTATTTCCGTACCTTCTGTTTTCATCTTCATCGATCGCAACCTTCCTGACGAGATCCTTAATAAAGTCTCCACCATCAGCGATCAATTCGTCGAAACCACCATAGTCTCCTTCTTCATCTGGTGGTGGCGCTCCATTTGTACTTCCAAGCCCCAGTCCTCTTCTAGCCCTCAATCCGTTGAGGTTGAGTGCAGCATAGTTGCTGACGAGGCTCCTCAGTCCCTCTTCCTTGGATTCCTTTGCCCTTGGGTCTTGCTTTGGTTCATACGTGTTATTATACGTGTAGCGTATCAACTCAACAATATCCCCTCTCCGTGTCGGAATAAGCTCAAAGCTATACTTTAGCTGGTTGCTCAAATCGCTCAAGGCGAGGTGCTTGAGATATTGAATATTGTATTTTTCAGCAAGGACATAAAGACCCGCGAGGGTAATGAAGACATTTGTGAAGTCGTGGGTTGTGGATTTATAAGGGCTCCCACCAGGGCCGGCGGGACTACCCGGACGAACGGGGGAGAGTTCACCACCGCCACCGAAGCCGGCGAACCCACGGCTCTGCTTTTTCTTTGTCGTGGTAGTTGTCGCGGCTGCGGCGGCGGATTTCTTTCTGTAGGATTCGGAGTCGCTCATGTCTCCGCCCATTCCGCCAACGAGGCCGGCTAGCCCCTTTCCTAGGTTGCTCGGGTAGAGTTCTCGAGGGCGAGGTACAGGGTACTTCCCCGTGTACAAATACTCCGAGAAACAGGCGAAGCAGTCTTCTTCGACTTCTTCAAGGACCATCTCATTTGTCGTTACTTCGCGCATGTGGCTGTCGAGTATGCGCTTAAGGACATCGGAATGAGCGGCCAGAAGGCATTTGTGAATGCCAAACCGGGTCCTAGAAGGACCGATGAGGAAGTTGAAGACATCCGAGTTTAGGATGCTAAACGGATGAATGAATGAGAAGAGATAAAATGTTAGACGGGTCTGATCAAAGACAATAACAACGAACGGCGACAAGCATGAAAATAGCGATATCGACGACGAATGAGGGGGGGTAGGGATACATACTCTGCATAGGAGGGCATACGAGAGTGGTACGCTTGGAGGGACATTTGGGAAGGAATGATTGTTCTCTGGTGCTACTCCCACGTAGCACACAAAGAATACCAATTAATAGAAGGCTTGGATCCCGTGATGGATTGAATTGAAATTCTGCCTGATTGAAGGAGTCCGCCGCCCTTGCTTTCCTTTCGTTGGTCGCGTAAACAGACGAAGGAAGGGCCCCAAGAAGAATAATAAAAAAACACGCTATGCAAAAAGGAGGCGAGAAAAATAAATAAATAAAAATAGCAACGGAAGTACAAAATAAAAATAAAACGGGAAAGACAGGAATCCAAAGCTACAAAACGATGAAGCTTCAATTGCTGCTGCTACTGTTGACGGTTCGATTCTTCGACAAATTTCTCGGCTCCAGATAAAGAGTGTGAAGAGAGGTTTTGTTCAACGGTTGATTGCTTGCTTGATGTTGGAAAGGGAAGGAATGGGAAGACCAGCTGGGCTGGCTGTTTGGGCCAGGCCCTTGCCTTCCTGCCTGATTGTTTTGGCTTGGTGGATTGTTGTCGTTTCCTTTCGTTGGACCAACCTCCTCCTTTCCGGCCAGCCAATCGAATGCGGCCTACCCGCACAGAACCTGAATACGAAATGCAGAAGCCGAATTCGAAGGAGGGTGAGTCGATGGGGTGGCTTTTTCGGGGTCCACGTAGACCGCCTATCGGATGCCAGAATGGAAGGGAGCGGGATTATATTTATCTTGGGAAAACAATTGATCCATAGAGGCAATTCCCGATATTGAGATCAGATCATGGGCGGTGTTTCTTGCAAGTTTCCAAATTGTTCACATGGCCGGCCATGGCACTTGCAGACGCATGTCCCATACATATTACATATTGCATCTTACATGTCGTCGTTTAATGTCTGGTAGATGTTGATATGGTATAGCATGGGACAGAGTATAGTACGGTATAGCATGGCATGATATGGTCTGATCCGATCTCCCTCTCATCCATCCTCTTTTTTTTTTTTTTTTTTTCCCCTTCTCCCCTCTGATTTACTCAATGAAGTTTCACCCATCTGGAATGATCCGGTATCCAGTTGGAAAGCTTTCCTATCTCCCATCGTCCCCACTAATCGAACATGCACAGGAACCAGCAGAAGCCTAAATCCTAATCCTTTCCTTCGGTAAAAACCCACATTTGAGGTATACATCTTCAAACAGAAAGACCAGAAGAAATATGATAAAAGAACAGGTTCAAAAAAAGGTTACGCCTGCCAAAATAATCACCGACTTCAAAGAAATCGAAAAACGGAAATCGAAAGAAAACAGGGAAGGAAAAAGAAAAGGAGGAGGAAAAGTCAACGTCGGAATTCGGGACAGCAAGTCAAAAATATAAATAAAGTAAAACTCATAAAAATAATAAAGTAAAAGAAAACCCGTGAGGACAGATAACCATATCCTTCGTGATATTCGTCGCAACCTATTACATGGAATGGTAGGGAAAAGTTATTGTTTGAGGGGGAGGGGGCAAAAAGAGTCCAAAGCAACGATACCTTGCAGCGCAAATCAAACCAGCGAAACGAGAAAGAAAACTATTAGTAAAGTAGAAAAAAAGAAGAAAAAAAAAAAAAAAAAAAAAAAAAAAAAAAGTATTCAGATTTCCTCCAACGCCCTGAGAAAATATAGGAATATAAAAGGGAAAATATGGTTGTATGTATGTACACGCGCGCCTTGGACCGCTTGCGTAGCTATATTATATGGGGACGAAAATCCGGGGTATCTTTGGGGGGATGTGTCGCTGTTTCCCCATAAAACTAGCCCCGTTTATAAAAAAAAAAAAAAAAAGAATTGTATATAAAAAAAGAGGGGATGCTGGAAATATGCGACAGATGGTGGAATAATATGGCGTTTGAAGGGTCGTGCATATGCGCATGAATGTATGCTTCTAACACAGGCAGTCAAGAAGTGTAGTATATCGCTGGCGTTTTAGAGTTTCAAACTAAGCTGTAGAATACCTAGATAAATCAATATCGAGGCGATAATCAGCAAACTTCCGCCCGGAAGGTTGCAAAAAAGAGCAGGAGCTTTATTGGTGATTGTACCAATTTCCAACCATATGTTGATTAAATGACTGCGCATCTGTCCCAATTGGTTGATATAATCCACCGCCAGCCGAGGGGTTCCCCACCGCGGCGGCGTGCGGAGTAAAACTTGTGTACCAGCTCGTATGTCCATCCATCCCGTATCCGCCATTCGCGTTACCGTTCGCCTGTCCGGAGCCGTTACTAGCATGGTTGTGCTGTCCATGGTCCACTTCCATCATGGAGAAATCTATGGGGCCGTTCCGAGTTGGGCTATTCATCAGGGGTGTCATTCCAGAGCCAGAGTTTGGTCCGAGAGATGTGTAAACTTCGGCGTAAATGCTTTCCCTAAGGTCTGCAATTATGCTATCCCGGAGAGCACCGATCCATTGCTGCCGAATATTTGGATCATTGAGATCCAACGAGTCGAGGAGAGAAGCGTGAGTAAGGCCGACGAACTCGCCAGCTGGGTTGATGGTTGGAGAAAACGGTGCAAAGGGTGGAGTAGTAGGTTGATTATTAGCACCACCACCAGGGCTGGCAGGTGCAAAATTGAAATTCGGAGAACCAGCATTTGGTTGGACCGCATTTGCCATACTTGGTGAACCACCAGATTTGAAATTTGAATTGAGAACGGATTGCGGCTGTTGCTGTTGCTGGTTTTGTTGTTTCGACTTTTCCCGCGAAGGCGGCCGTTGGTTCGTAATCTTTACAGGACCACTAGATGAATCCGACCCTTTCTTCTGACCACCTGGAGAGGACTTCGCATCTTTGAGAGGGGCAGGAGGTGGGTTGGCGGTATCCTGGTAGTGCCATTCCGTGAGCTTCTGCTTAATTTTCTTGATGTATTCGGTGCTATTCGCAGACTCCTGGAAGGTTTTGTGTTCGAAAGAAACAGCTATTATTTCGAGGTTTCCCGCATTGAAGCCTTCGTATCTCTGCGCCGCTTCTCGCCTACAATTTTCGTGAAAGGGTCCACAGTTAGCATATCAGTTTACCGAGGGTAACGGTTGTATGAGCGGTTTTTTTCCTCTTCTTATCGAAACTCTGAAACCGAAGCTATCACAAGTCAAAAAAAAAAAACAAAAAAAACACGTACAATAATTCTTGTGCCCTTCGTTGTATGTCGACGGTGATATCGCCTTTAGGGTACGGTCGCTCCTGCTTTTTGGAATATCTCGAGTACCGTCTTTGTTGCATCCCACCACCTATGCTCTGGGGTACTATTGACCCAGTCGAACCTTGGCTGCTCGCCCGCATCAGGCTCGGGTTCGTCGCCATTTGTCGTCCGGGTCAGACGTTACGGGTAAAGGACAAGATAAGGAAAACTAAATAGAAAGGAAAGAAGTTGGAAAAGAAAGCGAAAGAACTGTGTCGCGAAAGCTGATAGTATTGTCGGAATTTGCCCCCTTTTTTCTTATTATTCAAAAAAAAATCCCCTTGGGTGTCGAAGAGTAGAAGGTCGTAAAATCAGAGGTGTAACTATTTATATTCCAGGTCGCAAGGATCGCGGGAAATCTTTTCGGAAAGGGTACCAAGTAAATAAATAGTAAGATCGTGGCAGCCCGACAGCCGTCTTATATATAACTTATAAGCTAGACCGACGATGACGTGCAGAGAGCCAGAGAGAGAGAGCTGTGCGACTGTGCTTCAGAGTTCGGATCCGTCCGTCCGTCCGGGTAAGGATGATTACGACAAGTTGAGAGACAAAAATACTCGGGATGTGACTGGTCAGACCGAAGTGATAGGTCTCGGGGCCAACGTGCAAAGAATCCGACTGGGAGAGACGAAAGATGGCAGATAGGGAAATAGCTGGCGTGAGAAGTTGCAAGTGGTATTTAGAAACACTGTACTCTGTAAGGCAGATGCAAACCCACTGCAGAAAGCACAGGTTGCGGTTTCAGTTTCACCTGCGTTCGAGGGGATACAAGCGACAGCGTGGAGAGGCGGAGAGAAAATCGAAAACGCAGGCGAAAGGGGAACGAGAATAAAAAGAGGGAGAAACGAGATATAATTGCGGGCGGTGTCTCGGGAGGTGAATGCCGCTGTATATATGATTGGGGATGTGATATGTATGGAGTAGTATAATAAGGCCAGTATGAATGGTTGTTTTTCCAATTTCTCGCTGTGACTTTTAATAGTTTTCCCTGCTTTTTCCTGCTCGTTCAGGGTCGTCTACCACAATCAAAGTATCGATTTCTCGCAGCTTTGCCCGAGGATGTGGCCTGTTCTCTCCTTAGGTCCTCGCTAGAATTGCCTTTTTGCGGAGGGGGGACAAAAGAAAGCGAGCGGGTTTTAAAGTCTTTCTCTCTTTTTTTATTTTATTTTTTTGCCCAGCAAAGATAATTTATATAAGAGAAAAGGGAAAGTTCAGATGTTTGACGAAACAAACGGTAAAAAAAAAAAAAAAAAAAAAAAAGGGAGGAACCCGGAGTTTATGAGTGGGTGGCTTTGTCGGTATTATAAAATATGTCGAAATACGACACTGTGCCGAAATATATCTCAGAACGAATATGAAATATTTGGGGGGAGGGTGTGAATCCAGAAGGCGGTGGTTGCTGCTGGCCGAGAAAAGTGGGGCGATTATCGCCGGTCTCGCCGAATCAGAAATCGAGATTCGGATGGAGAGATCAGAAGCAACAGGTGGTAGAGATAACTTGTTACCTTATGTAAGTATATACTGTTGAGGAAGTATATATAAAGTATAGACCAGCGTTTGAGGCAAATCTTCGAATTTCCCTGCTGTAGTGTTCGGAGCAAAGGACGGCGGAATTATTTTTTTCTTTTCTTTCCCTCCCTTCCCTTCGCTGAAGATACAACAATAGATAGTACAGAGTACAAGATCAGGGCAAAGGAACAATAAGAGTCAAACTGCAAGGGAGGAAAAAAAAAAAAAAAAAAAAAAAAAAAAAAAAAGAGGAACCTTTGTGTGAGTGGCTCGATCGAAGAAAGAAATCCAACTGATATCGGAATGGCGGCTGTTGGAAAAGCCAAGTTGTAACCGCCCCGGCCTGAGAAAATCAGAAACAAGAACAAAGTCCCTAATATCAACGTAATGGATGCGCTATGTGTTAAGTATGTGTAGCCCGCCAAAGCTCTCGTCTCGAGAGTAAAGAGCAAGGTCTACGGAGGAATGGGGATGTCGAACACTCGAAAAGGGAGGAGGAGGAGGAGGAGTGTTCAAGAGGAGAAAAGACGGGCTGGCCTTGTCAAGCAAGTGACACTGCAAGAGCTAGAAGCTTAGATGGTTGTATGTAGGTGCGTTGCGGGTGGCTATCGACTCGACGAGGTCAAAGTGGAGCGGGCGAGCTGAAATGGGCGGGAAAAAAGGCAGAGAGATTAAAGCTCTGCAGTGTAAAAAGCGACTGCTCTGATTCGATATCTTTTCTGCTATCTCCAAGGGCCGAAAAGAGACCTCTCTCTCTCAAACAGTCATGCAGTTGCGCAGGCAAATGTGTGTATGTACAGATGTTCGTATGTGTATGTATGTACCGTGCCGGCCAGGGGTGTCCCAAAAGCAAGGAGTCGAGAGGGATATATTCAAGACAGTAGAGGAACATTAACATTATATTAGACCGCGCCATCCAGACGTCTTGACAGGGGTCGAGCAGGTATAAGGTTGGTGGGCGTCGAGGGCTACAG
Source organism: Orbilia javanica (assembly GCA_036872735.1). Taxonomy (NCBI): domain Eukaryota; kingdom Fungi; phylum Ascomycota; class Orbiliomycetes; order Orbiliales; family Orbiliaceae; genus Orbilia; species Orbilia javanica. The sequence goes on from JAVHNR010000008.1 coordinate 2,011,605, forward strand.
CAAAGGACGCCTGCACTCGCCAATTGTCAAATCAGATGTCCCCCTCCTCATGTCCCTTGGCTGTCTAGCCCCGAATCTGCGGGGCTACTGGAAACTCTCCAAGACATCTCGCTCCCAGACAAATGTTCCCTTTTGTGCATGTTACCAAAGGCGCAGCAAAAGGTACCGATCTTAGGTGGACCGAAGGAGCGAGAACAAGTATAGCTGGGAAGTTAAGTAGATATTAAGGCTGCTAGTCAACTGGACATTTTAACTTGTTGATATTAAGACACCGCCTGCTGCGCCGACCCCACAAAAGCCTGCACCTGCAAGAGGGGAAACAGGAGGGAGAAACGATGGCAAAGACATGGCGTTTGTGGCCACGTGAACCGAGTGCCTTTGCATCACGATAACATAATTCTCACCCCAAAGATTGATTAGTTCAGAGTGGAGAGTGAGAGAGAGGGCAAAACATATACTTGTCCGTGCATTTGCATTGTTTTCCAAGATCGGAAGCGACTAGATATAGCTTTACTCTTTGGAGGAGGTATGTACCCTCTAGTTAGATCTCCGATGATGAAAGCCGATTTCGAGGGAAACATTTCAGAAGAAGAAAATGTTCTAGGGCAGGGTCTTGGTCTCTTTCGTGATAAGTCGGAAACACTCACTTACCGGTTTGGCCAACTTTCACAGGGAATCGGATATCCCACGTTCCACATTGCGAAGCAATGTCAAAATAAAACCATACTTTTTTTGTCTTCTTCCTGATAGCATATCGCTACTAGAATGACCATTGTACCCTTGTAGCAGAGAAAGGTCATCCGGGCTGAACACAGACATACGGATGGAGCCTCATGTCTTCGCCCTTTTCTGCGGCCCGATCAGATACCCGAAGGTTTCTATCTCGCCTTCTAGTTCTGGTCCCTATTTCTCGATGTTTATTGTTTATTTCGGCCAGTCTTTCCCTTTTTTAGTATGCAAATGGAGAGACCGTGCCCACGGAAAGCCCCTAATCAATAGCAAGTAGATGCGTATACGGAGGCTAGTACATTTTGTACAATACGGGGCGTTTTTTTCGTGCTGAAAGTTTATCCGGCAGAATTAGCGAACAGGTATTTGCCGGAGAGTGTGGGCCGAATCTAATATAAGTCTTGAGCCTGAAAAGGACCCTCTTTCTTGGAACCTAATCAGAGTCGAGACCCCCAAAGCATAGACACCGATAATCCGAGTTCCTGGAGGCGCATGTGTCCGGAATAGCCCTCGATACGAGAAGGAGAGGAGTATGTACTCGTAGTTATACGCATGTAAGAAGAGTTGAGGAGGCTTGATTCGATAAACTCGCAGAGGCTCAACAATTTGTCAAACATTTCCTATAAGCGTGTATTTTCCGGGGTACATGATAAGTTCTTTTTCCTTCCTTCTCTTTTCTTTTCTATTCGCTTTGACTTATTCCCGTAAGTATAATTCCAATTTCGAATATCGTCTCGCTGTATTGGTGATAGCCCTCGGGACTTGTCGAATCAATGCCCCCTCTCGCGATTCCGTGTCGTAATCCACCGTTCCCGCCCCACATGCTTTCGTCTCCCCCCCATTTCCAAATCGAACCCATCAACCCTTGATAGCCTGATATTTTTCGATTCCCGAGGGGTTTTTTGCTCAAGATGTGGTAGTCGGTTTAACATTCTTGATTGATGGATCGCATGAGACCGCATGAAACCGAGACGGTCCAGGGATAATTCTCGCGAAGGGTCAAATGTAAGATCGTAGGCCATGGGTGTGTGACTGACCGACTGACCGACCAAGCCGAGCGAGCATGAGAGAGAGGCATTGGAGCATGAGGCTGGTTGGTCTATGCCATGCCTATGTTTCTAGTCTGTGGCAACCCGTTTCTGGCGAGTACATACGGGATTCTGCAGGTATGCGGGCTACCTCAGGCGAGCAAGCTAAAGCTTCAGCTTTTAATTTTGAATCCAACGTTACCGTTTAACAAGAAAAGCAAATTTTAAAGCTTTGGGGCCGATAGGCGTATGTACTTTGCATGTATGTACGTTTGCACATATGTTATGTAGGTATGTGTGGGCGTGTGCGAGAATAGTAACAGCATATGGGGTCAGAAGGGGGACCCGATCCATAAAGGCTCTAACTCCTTGAAGGTGATGTAATCGATCATATGAATTCAAGATGGTGGTGCCGAAGACCGAACCATTATCTTCATCCACTTGGATTTCATCTTGTCTCGAGATCTCCCTCCGTGTCTCCTCTTTTTTTGGATCGCGGGAAAGCAAGGGCACTTTTTCTGGACTATCTCGTGCGACTTTTGCATGATATGAATGTCAAAAAAAGGCGGCCGAGCCTGTTCGTGGCCCGTGAAGGTCCGAAGATTAAGATAATGGGAAGGGCCGACAATCAGCTAGCACGGTTGGGACGGACTAGACGACAACTATGGCGCTAGATGGTTGGTTGGTCTTCTACCTGCCCAGAACTTCGACTCCATGGTGGATTCGATTTCGATTGACTGGTTGATGGCTATGAGTATGGCCATAGCCAGGGCATGCAAGGCGTCCAAAGAATGAGATGCGAATGGCCTGTTTCCCGCCCCTCCTTCTGTTACCTCTAACCTGTGGTAGACATGGTATGCTAGTGTAAGCACCCGCATTAACAGGAATCGAGGCTAAGAATGCGGAGAAGCTAGGAGGACGAAAAGAGGTGCACGCATGTCGTTTCCTATTCCTCCCACTCCCTCAGGCCTTCGGGTTCCGGTTTTCCCCTTTTCGAAGATTTTGAGGCGAAGGCGGAAGGGAACATCCCAAAGGAAGCAAAACTGTGTGGCAGTAGCACGTAGTAGGGGTAGTGCGGTATAGTGTGGTATAGCGCTGGGTACGATCTTATGAGTATAGTAGTAGTATAGATAGTAATAATAAGTAGATATGGATATTGATGGATATATTGATAGATATAGTATATATTCCGTATAGTAAACGGTAATCTTTTTTATATTTGGAAAATGACGCGGGGACGGCGGCTGTCCAAAAAAGAAGATAACGAATCGAAGTAAGCTGAATCGATCGAGTCGACTGACCCCGGTGCGAGTTAATCCAACGGTGTCGTATTGTCTCGAACTGTCCAAACGGTCCAAAGTGGTAAACGTTCGGAGAATTTGAAATAGAAATAATTTAAACTCATACCAGTTCAACAGCAGTCAAGAGCTGGAACTGTGTACAAAGTATTTTGCGGACGCAGGGGATATGGCATTGCTTAAATAAGTTATACAGCAGCAGGAGTAAATAAAGCAGGTCCTGAGAATTAGGTACGAAGGAGGTACTGCTGGCTGTTATTAATATATCATATCACCGGTCCTTATCCATGAGCTCTTCGTTCTAGATCCTCCACCTCCCCTTCCTCCTCCGGCCTTCTTACTCCTCCTAGTACTCCTCCTATGTATACTCCTCAAGTCTTACTGCTACTCCTCCAGCCCTGCATGTACATCTAAACGAATGCGTACATGTATGATCGGTGCTGTATCACCGCTGTCAAATTGCACATTCCCACCACCGTGCACACGCTGTGCACCACCACCCTTGATCGATTCCAGGACTTAATCCCGAGTTCTTCCATAGTTTGTCACCCAAATATAAGCGGGTGTTTTGCATTTGGGGGGTTTTCGCTTATCGATAGCGAAACAGCAGCTGCGCGGGACTAGAAATAGCGTAAGTGGGGAGGAGCTCCTCCAAAACTAGACTCTCTCGACCGCATCAACATCATCGAAAGACAATTAAGACATTACTAGCATACCATACTACGCAGAGGAGACTTTCGTGCCGGGTCAGAAGCATCCATAGTCAAGATCCTGCCAAATTAGCGTTCCTCCGCGCTTTGTCTTTCCTTAGACCCTTTTTTTATCTTCCGCCATCTCGTCCTTTTTTTTTTTTTTTTGTTAATTTCCTCCATTGCGAGTGCAAGTCAAGCCCAAGTCCAAGTCCAAGCCGCGGGTCCCTCCCCCTCCCTCGCCGTTACGTTGGAATTGAATCGGTTTGAATTGGTTTGAATCGGATTGAAACAAGTGTCTCTTTTCAGACGAAATCGATCCGGAATCCTAGCTAAAGCTAACAGGCAGCTGTCAAAGTTGATTTCCGTCCTTTCTTCTTTTGCATTGCCCCTCATTGCATTGTATCGCATCGCCATCAGACCTATCCGGATTCCCCCTCGGCCTCCCTCCCGCCTTTGATTTTTGCCTGCGCCGGCATTCTCAGGGGAGAGAGCCCTAAAGTAACAGCTGGAAGTTAACTTGTTAGTATCTCTATTCTTCCTTTCTTTTTTTACTTTTATTTTTATTACATTCTATTGCTTTTTATCCTGCTATTTTACAATTCGAAGCCCGGCGAGTTTTCGTTTTAGACCATTGCCTTAAACCCGTTTCTATTCCATACTAAACCATATCCTTGGTTGATTGATTGCTTCTGTCTTGTCCTGACGGACCTTTTCCTCGAGGCCTAGACCTTGTCCATAAACAAGCTCCAGAAGGGGCTCCGTGCAGCGTCTGGACCAGGAGACAAATCGGATTTGATATCCTGCGCAGGCTACCGGCCGGCCATCGTCATTTCTGTTACCTGTCCAATTAGCTTACCGATCTTTCCTTTCTCTAAAACATAACATTCTGTTTTCAAGAGACACCACAAAAAAGGTTATTTCGTACTCTTTTAACTAATATATACTTTCTAATACCATATAGAGTTCTCTCGCGTGGAATCTTAAGAAGGAAAGAAAAAAAAAAGTATAAATTTTAAGCAAAAAAAAAAAAAAAAAAAACTCAGGTACGGGTTTTCGCGAGTCGGAACTCTGCTCTTTCCAAAGCCAGAGTCGCGAAGTCACAGCTCGAAGAGCGCCTCCTAACGGCCGCCGTTCAGAGACCACCGCAACCACCACCATCCCAGCCGGGTCTTAAGAACTCCACGTGGCAACCATGAGCCAGATCACAGCTACCATGATGCCGCCGCCCGATATGGCGTCCATGGCCAATCGCGGCATGGGGACCATGGGCCGCGACTACAACATCCAGCTCGACAAAGTCGAAAAGTATCGTCGCGAGGGAACCTGGACGGATGCAGATGAGATCGAATGGGCGAAGAAGAAGCCCTTCCCATGTGAGATATGCGGGGATAGGGTTAGCAGTAGGGTATGCATACATTCTAAACCTATGCATATACATATACATACGTAGATGTATACTGCGAATGATTAATAATGATCATTGTTTACTAATACTGCGGGGGACTGTTTAGGCAAACTTGAACCGACATATCAAAACAAGTATGTCGCTTATTCTTCTAATTTGATTTCGAAGTGATAGTCGCAGGGGGGTTTGTAAGGACGATATTCATACGAAAGCCGTCAATATAGGACATTACCCTCACCAAGAACACGATAACAAACGTTTCGCATGCGATATCTGCGGCAAGGTCTGCAAACGAGAGTACGTCCATACCATGCCAATACATAAACATAGAGAGACGAAGGAATAAAAGAGAAAGTGGACGATTAACTCATTGATATCCAGAGACAATGTCGTCAAGCATAAGAAGCAAAAGCATTCGATCATCAGCCACCAGCCCCGTCAACGGCGTGGGTCCGCGAGTATGAACCACCGCTTCTCCTGGCATGGCGCTGGCGGGTTTGCGGGAATAATGCCCGAAGGTGGGATCAATTGGCAAGATCCACGTTTTACACAAGTGCAGGAGCATATTAAACCTCCCAAGAAACAACCGAAGGAGCCTTCCAGCGAAGAGGAGAGTGAAAGCGACAGTGAGATTGAGGGAGGGAGAAGGGAGAGAAAAGCTAGCGATGGGGATATGATGAATTTAACATCAGACTTTGGAAGAAAGGTTTATGTTGCTGAAGATGTGAGTATTCCCATCCTGAGAGTAGTTTTACATTCGATATTACTTGGAGTCTCATGCTGATAATTTGAAACAGCTTCCCCGCCAGCAAGTCAAGGGTCTCAAGAAATACTACACCGACTACCCAATGTATGTAACGATCTCAGCTTGTCTCTTTATATTAAAACACATCTGACTGACAATATGAAATACAGATTACCACAAGAGCTCCTGTCGCACTACGCAGACTATTACTTCAACCCTCCTTCAACGTCTTTCCATTCCCACCTGCCCTTACTCCACAAACCCACCTTCAAAACCGATACAGTTCTCGCCTCCTTTCTCCGTGCAATCTGTTGCATTGGCGGTCTCTATGATCCAACCGACCAAACACTGGGTCGTCAATTATGGGAATCCGGCTGGAAAGTCATGGAAAGATGGGTAGAATGGGGAATTGGTGATGATGAAGATACCGAAGAAGAAGACTCGGACAATAGTCTCTCTAAGATCAAAAAGGAGGACCAAGAAATTGAACGGATGAGAGAGGAGGCAGAAATGGGTGGGACTTTGACAGTCGAAGCCGAATCGAAGAAAATGGCTAGCCGACGGACAAGAGAACGGAGACTATGTGTTATGCAGGCCTTCATATTGTTTGAATGTTTTGGAGTTTTTAGCAGAGAGAGGGAGTGGCATAAGAAGGGGAGGAGGATACATGCTAGATGTGTCGAAGTATGTCATTTCTCCATTCCATGGGCCCTTTGGGCGGAAACGGAGGAAGAGTGAAGAATACTAATTTGCTTAGATTGCTCGAGAGTACGGATACTTCCAAGACGACATCAGCATGGTGCCCACCATCAACAAGCAGGAGGATCCAAAGGGCTACCTCCGGCAAGAATGGGAAATTTTCGTAGAGAAGGAATCTCGCAAGCGGTATGTAAAATTTTATATCTACACCAGCCTGCTCATTACTCCAATGCTCAGAAAAGACATCCAATTCTAATATTTTTATGCTTATACACAGGGCCGCCTTCTGTCTTTACCTCCTCGACTGCCACCTCTCTTTACTCTTCAACATCCCGCCACTTCTCCGCCCCACCGAACTCCGGAACCTCTCCCTCCCATGTGATGAAGATATCTTTAATGCCTCCACCCCAGAAGAATGGGACTTCACCCGTCGGGTCCGAGTCTACGAACCCGTTCCCATAATGTTCCTCAAAACCCTCCGAGGAATTCTAAAGGGCAATATGAACGCTGTAACCCAAGAGCTTAACGATTTCAGTTGCTACATCCTCGTCGTTGCTGTCCTTATCGAAATCACCAAGATCTCACAGAAGGTTGCAGTGGAAGAAGACGAAGTCTACGACGATGGAAGACCAAGAATTATCGTTTTCATGCCACCTGAGAGACAGGAAGATGTAGAAAGACTGGATAAGGCGATGTCTACTTTACGAACTTTATCTACCCAACGAGAGGATTTCTTCGAACGACATATCGGAGTTTCGTCGCCTTATCAACCTATGAATGCTTATTCACCAGAATCAAACCGATCGCAAGCATTATCCGACCCCACTCCGAACTCCGTGGCGAATTTGAGCGGTTGCACAAAATGTTTCTACATCTTTTGGCACTTATCCCATGTATTCTTGGTCGTTCCGGATAGATTGGTTCTTTCCGGCGACGTACCAATAGACATGCAAGGATGTCTAAACATGATAGTAGCGGAAACCCGGGCTCGACTCGAACGGGACGAAGAAATGGATCTCACCACTCTCGAAGGCGTTATTTCGAAATTATCACCACATTTACTTGCCATCATGAGATTTTTGGAAAATAGAACTTATGATGAAAGTCGGACCGAGTTCCCCGCCATTGTAGCTTTGGCTTTCAGAGCCTGCATGGTTATCTGGGAGATTATTGTTAGAGTGAATTTCTTCAGTATGGGAGGAATGACGCAGAGAGGTGTTGGGGATGGAGATTCCGTTATCGAAGAGCGGATTGGTGGTAATGTTATTGTGGGAAGTTTGGATGGACATCCTGGAAGGAATTGGTCTATCAGTGGGCCTTCCGGCGGTAGTGGCGGTGGTAGCGGTAACGCCGGGGATAACCATAGGAGCACCTCCAGTTTAATTGGGTTGAGTAAGAGCATGAGTAGTAGCGGGATCTTACCTGGGATTAACGGTGGAAGTGGGAATACAGTTGGGGAGATGTTCATAGGCGAAGTGATGGAGTGTATTCACCTCCCCACTACGACGGATGAATTGCCACAGGAGAGAGCGGAAACAAGATTTTTGAGGTGGGTTCAGGCTACCTTCGAGGAGATGGCATCTTGGGATGTTGGCCCTGAGGTTAGCAATGCTGTCGAGGGGATTGTGGAGGATTGGGATGCTCTTGCTGGGAGGACCGGACATGATTAAAATTTTATGTATTTCCCCCCTTCGCTTCTTTTTTTTTTTCATGGTACCTCTAGCATATTGGGGGTATAGGAGGGCGATGAAGGGGTTCTCGGTCCGGGTTATATGTTCTATATAAGGTTTATATGGATTTTTCGGGGGGTTATACTATTATTCTTACTTGGTTCCTATTCCTACGAGTGTGGAACTGTTATCGATATATCAAAGTCTTTCTTTCATTTTTTTGTATATAAATGAGATTTCCGATAACAATTAGGGAAGGGTGGGGTCCGGGGAGTTCCTTTTTGTACTTCACGTCCTTCTTTTGGCTTATATTCGAATTCCCTATCATTTTCTTCTGGAGGATCACGTTCGTTCGGTATCGTAGTCATTTCACATGGTATCTGTGAGCATAGGGGAATAGAATGACAGGTTTATTACTGATACTACCTACTACTGGAGTAATTAAATGAGGCCCTGTCTGTTCATGTCGAGGATAAATGTTATTGGGGTGTGTGTAGGAAATGGGATGGGATATAATCTATAGATCCATGAAAACCCAATGGTCTTTTTTTTAAAAAAAGAAATATGGAAGAAAAGAAATCGTGAGAATATATAGTAAGTACCATATCATTACAATCGTTTACTATAGAGAGAGCCCTAGTTTGAAACAATTTGACTATAAGATTAAGAATTCGATAAATGTTAGTATGGAAACCTGGACTAGGAAGAACGAAACTAAAAGGAAGGGGAAACGAACCTCCAAGGATGGTCAACCTCGCCATACTGAATAGCTAACATCCAGTTCCAGAAACTCTCAGCCAAAGGTCCGGTTTCTTTACCAGGCGACAATGGAATCTTAATTTCCTCTCCTCTCCAAGTGACGGCCTTAACAGGCGACACAACAGCAGCAGTTCCAGCACCAAAAGCCTCCAATAGCCTTCCTTCATCGGCAGCCTTCTTCATCTCCGCCATTGTATATTTTCTCTCACTAACAGTCCACCCTTCTGGTTCCAATTTCTCACGAGCAAGAGCTAATATACTCTCTCTAGTCACACCTTCCAATATAGTCCCATCTAATGGTGCTGTGATGAGCTCCTTGACACCTTCTTCGTTCACCCAAGCGACAAACATGTTCATGGTGCCGACTTCGGTAACATATCCTTCCTCACCGAACAGCCATAGGTTTTGCTGGTACCCGCGCTTGGCAGCATCAATTTGGGGTACGATGCAAGGGGCATAGTTGGCACCAAGTTTCCGGTCACCGACACCGCCAGGCCAAGCTCTTACGGCGGATTCAGTAGCTTCTAAGGAGATAGCCTTGAATCCTGTGGGATAGTAAGGGCCGACAGGGCTAGCGATGACATACAACAGAGCCGAACCTGGTGGGCCAACTCCCAAGGTGTTCTGAGTACCGATCATAGTAGGACGAATGTATAAGGAATAACCCTTCTGTTTGGGGATGAACCTTTCTTCCAGCTCAACGAACTTGGAGATCAATTCTGTGAATTTATCACCGTCGAAGGTCGGGAGGGCTATACGCGAGGATGAACGGTTTAGACGGTACATGTTACGATCGGGACGGAAGAGACGAATGCGGTTTTGGGGATCTTTGTAGGCTTTCATGCCTTCAAAACAGGTGAAGGCGTAATGGAAGACGCAGGCCGATGGGTCTAGGGAGAGGTTTTGGTAGGGTGTTATGCGCGGCGGTAGCCAGCCGTCTTGAGCGGTCCATTCGATAGAGAGCATGTGGTCTAGTTTATTTCCCCTCTATGTGTTAGTCAAGTCAATTGGGTGGTAGAGGTTAGGTAAATGAAGTACCAGTGAAATTGCGACCGAAGATTAGGTCTTTAGGGTCGAGGAGACGTTTTGGAGAAGAAGTTCGTTCGATGGTGAGGGCGGAAGGGTCGATATCTGGAGTGCCTCTGGGCACGGAGGGACCGTCATTATATGGCGAACTGCTATAGAACCTCTGGGTCTGGACCTGAGCATTGTGGGAGAGAAAAGGTGCCAATTGGTCGGCCCATCGAACGGTCGAGGACCGTAGTCGCTTCACGAGCATCATGGTTTCGGCGTCTGCTGTTACGTAAGCGGGGTGACGATGGTGATAATGGCAATGGTGGTGGACAGACGAGGTGGGATGAGGTTGGAGGAGGTTGAGGATACAGTTGAGGTTGAATCGAAGGTTGAGGGAATCGGACAGCGCCCACTTCTTTATTAATACCGAAACTGGCCATCAACCATCCACCAACCATCAATTAATTACTTCAGAGCCGCTATTACTCGACTGGACTATCCTTCGACCGCTCTGCTAGCCAGGTACTTGCTACACCTCTACCCGCTGCTAACCACGAAACTAACTAACGGACTTTTCGAAGCTACAACCGGACAGGCCTTGGCTCCACGGCCGGTATTACCTCCCAAGCCCGTGGTGAAGTGCACAAATCTCGATACGATCTCTCAGTTACATTGATTGAATCATACAACTGGAATGGCGACGAGGTATATATCGAATACCCACCGTTTTTTTTAGGCCGAGCCTAATTGGCCGCCTTGATATGATTGTAGCCGTTGAGCTCCGGTGACGGAGCGGTCTGGTCCCTTTGGTTTTACCTGCTGCATTTACCCAGTCCCCTTCTGGGTCTGATTGGGGTCGGGGTCGCTTATCTGCGGGTCCCTTCTTTGTGTTTTTGTCCCTGTTCGTATTACACGATGAGATGGAGTACAGAGAAGAGTACAGTACTGATAACTTACTTCTTCCTCAATCGGCCAGGGTTAGCTAAGCTATGGAAGCAAGCTATCTCGCATGGAAATCCGTAAGGGTACTTGCACATGCTACAGGGCTGCAACTCCCGGACTAACCCTCTACGCCTACGAAGCACACCCTTGGCAAGCAAGCTTGGAACTGGCAGATTATATTTTGATATTCGATTCTGGAATGGATGGTAGACGGACAGACAGAGACATATGGACGGCCAGGCATACGACCGGATACAGGCACACAGCACGTATTCTTGTAGACAGACACTACACGTGCTTCGCGTCAGGTTTTTTTTTTTTTTTTTTTTTTTTTTGGACATTAAAAAAAAAAAAAAAAAGCGGGCTTGCTGATCCATTTCGTACAAACGTCGTTATAACAAAGCACATGATATTATAACATACTAACAGGCAGGCAGACATACAAGCTGACTACTGCCAATAGCCGCTAACTGATACATACTACTACGTATAGTTACTACGTATAGTTACTATGTATTGTTCGATGCTGTTTGTTCGTGGCGAGGGCGAGGTTGAAGCTGAAGTCGAAGTGAGGTCGAATGGCCGCGCAATGCAACATCACAGCCTGGCCTTAATGCTAATGGACAACCGGGCTGTTGCCTTTTATAACTCCCGCTCTCCGTTCTGACGACATCACCATTCCCACCACCACCAAACCATCGCCACCACAGTTATACTCGTCATATATTACGGATAACACTGCTAATCCGGATACTATTGGGAAACAAGGCCGAACATCTACTGTCGAAAGTCGGCTGCAGCGGCGATAGTCCCTTAACGGTGTCATACCAAAACAAAGGAGGACGTCCCAAATGGCGGGCCTGTTCAACGCCGCCCTAAAGTCGCTCAGTACCGCATCCCTCTCTTCCCAATACGCCCTCTCCCCACAGCCGACCTCGTATTCTGGCCCTTGGAAGATTCACGATGCCAAAAGAAAGTCTACCGGTCAGCCCTACAGCGCCTTTGTCTTCGAGAAGAGTTCCCTGAACGCTCCTGGCCAGTCCTCCTTAAGGTCCAACCACGGTCTCAAAGCTGCACAAGATGAAGTCATAGACCGTCTGAAAAAGGAAGTCAGCCTGCTGGCCAGGCTCCGTCACCCGAACGTTCTCGAGCTAGTCGAACCTGTCGAGGAAACTCGTTCTGGTTTGATGTTTATCACCGAAGTCGTCGTCGGCTCCTTACAATCCGTTCTCGATGACAAGAGCAGGTCTGGGGACTCTAGACACAGAAGGCGCCAGGATGTCGATATCGACGAACTTGAGATACAGAAAGGTCTACTACAGCTTGCCAAGGGTCTAGAATTCTTACACGAGAGTGCTGGTCTTGTTCACGGCAATCTTACCCCCGACGGCATTTTTGTCAATGCAAAATCCGACTGGAAGATAGGCGGTCTGGCCTTCTCGGCATCCCATCGGGGCGACTCCTCGGCGACAGCAGCAACAACATCATCATCCCCCTCCCCTTCCCCTTCTCCATTCCCCGTGGACCTCGTCAGCCTTGCTTCCCAGCATGACCAACGCTTGCCATCATCCGTCCAGCTCAATCTCGACTATTGTTCCCCGGACCTTCTTCTCGACTCCTCCGTCACCCCTGCTCTCGATCTATTCTCCCTCGGCTTGCTGATAATATCAATCTACAACTCTCCCCACGAGTCTCCTCTCAAAGCTCATAATTCACCAACAAACTTCAGGCGGTTGTTCAATTCTTCTTCCTCGATTCCGAACCAAACCAATAACTTCCTCTGCAGTAAAGCTATCCCTCAAGCGCTCGTAGACGATGTCCTGCCCCGCTTGATCACCCGTCGGCCGGTCAACCGTCTTACAGCCAAGGAGTTCCAGGAAGCCGGTTATTTCGATAATATTCTCGTATCGACCATAAGGTTCCTGGATAACTTCCCTGCGAAATCGGCTAGTGAAAAAAATGCATTCATGCGAGGGCTTCCCAAAGTCCTCCCTCAGTTCCCAACCGGCGTTGCTCAGAGGAAGATATTGCCAATGTTAGTCGAAGAACTGAAGGACAAGGGTGAACTATTGCCTTGGACCCTTGCAGCCGTACTTACTCTGCTCGAGGGTTTGCCGGCTGGGAGCCGTCTGATTGGTGAGAAGGTCCTGCCGGCCTTCCGGGCAACATTTGACTTGGGAAAGAAGAAAGATACAACGGCCGAAGTATCCTCCTCCGCTCCCCGCCCGGGTACTGAGCGCGATGGACGGGACGCGGCTTTAGCTGTTATGGTAGAACGACTCGCTGTTCTCAGGGAAAAATGCACACTGACAGAATTCAGGGATGATATCGTTCCCCTCTATCTTCTTGCTTTGGACTCGCCTACATCCCACCTACAAGGCCTGGCGCTAAAGTCTCTTGGGCAAGTCCTGCCAAATATTACCTTCAACAATGTGAAAACCGACATCTTCCCTGTAGTTTCGACGGTATTCGCCAAGACCTCAAGCTTAGGAATCAAAATTGCATGCTTTGAGGCCTTGAGAGTGCTATGCGGTGGCAGCATTAGTACTGATGATGGGCTTACAGGAGAGATAAAGGGTAATGATGGCAGCTCGGTTTGTTTGGATAGATTTACTGTTCAAGAGAAAGTAGTACCTTTAATCAAGGGGATTAAAACGAGAGAGCCGGCTGTTATGGTAAGATATCTTGCAAGCTGAGATTCCAACAAGAAGGAAGATGCTAACGGTGAACTGTAGATTGCTGCGTTGGATCTATACATGCAGATAGGGTTACTTGTGGATACAAGTACTCTGGCTACAGAGGTTATCCCCTCGCTGTGGGCACTATCATTGGGGCCGCTACTCAACCTCCAACAGTTCCAACAGTTCATGACGACTATTAAGCAATTGTCAAATAAGGTTGAACAAGAACAATTGAGAAAACTTGCCGATACTGCAACCGCAGAGGCAGCTGCTCCGGCAGTGGAGTTTGGCGCTGGAGCTATTAACGGGACGACCAAGAATGGCACCGCGCATAAGCCCGTGGAAGCCGAAGATTTCGAAGAGTTGGTGTTTGGCAAGAAGTCTGCTGTTGGAAGTGATCGGGGCATGTCTCCCGACCCTTGGGCATCAGCTACCGTTGTTACTTCTCCTGGACTAAACAAACCGACTTCTGCACCAAAGAAAGACGTTGCGTCGTTTTCATGGTCCACGCCAACGCCGTCGACGCTTTCACCGCCACCTCCACCGCCAGCAAATAGGAGCTCAGACCAAGGTCTATCTGGGTTCGGTGCTCTGCAACCGAACAAACCCGGTTCCTCATCAATGGGGATGTCACAAACACTGCAACCAACAAGGCCTGGTATTGTCAACTCGAGTAGTTCTGGTCCTGTAATGGGAGGTCTGGGGCTCGGAATGGGAAATCTTGCTATCGGAAACACGTCAGCGCAGAGCAGCCATGCAAACTCGTCGATGCAGACGTTGCAGCCATCACGACCCTCTGCACAGCAACAATCTCAAAGTACGGGAAGTATAGACTGGAGTTCGGCGGTAAAGAAGCCATCGTTTCCTAGCAATCCACCGAAAACTTCGACTACGAATAGTAATAACAACGGGTGGGGGGTTATGCAACAGAAACAGGAGTCGCATCCAACGATATTGTTCGGACAGACAAGGCAACAAGCTCCACCGCCAAAACAGACAGAGTTTTCGGGGTGGAGCATTGCGCCGCCGCCTGTCGCGCCTGTGCAGCAGCCCCAACCGCAACAGGCGCAGAGGCCGGCCTTCGGTGGGGGATTCGGGCAGCAGCAGTCGACAGGTACGATGGGTATGGGCATGGGCATGGGTGGCATGGGTATGGGCATGGGTATGCAAGCTATGCAGCCCATGCAGCCCATGCAGCCGACGAAGAACGCAGGGAAGTCTGGACTGGATGCTTATGAGAGCTTGCTGTGATATCTTTTTGGCCATCTATTTTTCTGATTTATTTTCTTTTGAATGGTATATATTTCGTTGCTGGTAGTATTTGTGGTATTTGACAGCGATTCAGCGAGATTTGACGCCTTTTTTCTATGTTACTTCCTTGTGATATCAAAAAGCATGATACGGACTTGTTTGAATACCAATTTCCCCCCCCCTCTCTCTATATATTTCATATAATATTGTCATCATCGTCACGAAGCCGTGCGGTCTACGAGTCCGGAGACCAATTTACGTAAGAAAGGGCCCTCGGGGTGGTTGACGACCAGCATGGGGCATCCGTCTTGGCAAGCCAAACCACGCAGCTCCACTGACCTCATAACATCCCATCCCCTCCACGTCCTCCTTGTCGACCATCAACCATTCACATCCATCCACCGCCGAGGACCTCGATTCCCTGCCTCTTATCCCATCGCGATGTCGCTCCCACCACCCGCCATCGTCGTTTCGCTCATCCAGAGCATACGCGCCCGTCCGATCCTCTGGGACCAATACCAACGCACGAACATTATCAACGAGCAAGAGCTAAAGCTTATCAAAGCGGTTGATAAGGTGACCAAGGACAAACGTGTTGCTATTGTCGAGGCGGATTTGGACGAGTATGGGAGGTTGATTGTTGGAGATTCGAGTGGGAGGCAGCCGGGATTGCTGGAGAGGTGTGCGAAGAGGGTGGAGTTTATACAGTATTTGCTTGCGCTGGCGGTGGAGATTTGTGAAGGTATGGTAGAATCTACGTTGCATTCTGGGATATACCGATATATATCCATACCCATATCCATATCCATATCCATATCTATACCGGTGTTCAAGTATGGATATAGATGTAGATATGGATCTGGATAGGATCATGAAGGGCATGCATGGCTAATCAGACTCAACCTCAATATAGACGTCCCATCATTCGTCACCACCATAACCTCCCACCCGGACCCATACTCCCACCTCATGACCCTCCTCGACCACACCGATGCTCCCATCCCCATTGTGTCCTCTTTCCTCTTAACAACCCTCATCTCCTCCTCCCTCTCAAAATCCCGTACGGATGTACCAACCAAACAAGCTCTACCGACTCTCTTCAAATATCTCGCCACGATTTCCCCCTCATCAGAACCAACCCTCCAGGACCTAGCCGTCCAAAGTTACGTCCTCCTCCTACGGAACTCTTATTCAAGGACCACGTTCTGGGAAATGGGAGATGAAACCATGAAGGGGTTGACGGAAGTGATCGAGACGGCAGCGGCTGGGAGCAAAGGGAGCAGAACTACGGATGTAGGAGTAGCTACCATTGCTGGCGGGAGCTCTGTTACTACGGCTTTATTGAGCAGTAGCAGCGGTAGCGCTTCTTCGGCTGCGAATTTGAAGCAAGGAGGGGTGAATCTGCAGTTGCTTTACCATGTGCTTGTGGCGATTTGGCAATTGAGCTTTGAGGAGGAGATCGCAGAAGAATTGGATGAGTATGTCCAACCCTGGCCTATTGCTAGGCCTTCTTATCTTGATATATGGTTTCCGCCGCTAATTCCCCCTACCCCTCTTTTCTACTGGAAATAGAAAATACGACTTGATCCCACCACTCGTCCACATCCTCCGATCCGCACTCAAAGAAAAGATCCTAAGAGTCTGCCTCGCAATAATCACAAACCTAATATCCAAAGCTCCATCTTCCAACCTCCCTTCCCTCTTGCTCTCCCGTCTTCTCCCTCTCTTAACAACCCTCAAATCTCGAAAATTCACCGACCCGGATCTAACCACCGATCTAGAAGCCTCCTTAGCAGCTCTGGAAACCTTCCAACTAACACAAACTAACTTTGACGAATACGCAACCGAAATCAGGAGTGGACATTTAAGCTGGACCCCACCTCACAGAAACCAAGACTTTTGGAAAAAGAACGCTAGGAGGATCATGGAAGAGAATAATGGAGAATTGGTACAATGTCTTGCTAAGTGGCTGAGGGAGAGCGACGAGAAGTTGGTTTTGGCCGTGGCGGCGCATGATGTCGGTGTCTTGGTGAAGGAGGTGCCGGAGAAGAGGAGAGTGTGGGATGGGGTTCAGGTCAAGGCGAGGGTTATGGAATTGATGGGTGATAGTGATCCTGAGGTTAGGTATGAGAGCTTGAAGGCAGTTCAGGAGTTTTTGAGATATGCCTTCGGAGGATAGTTGTTTTCCCTTCCCTCCCTCCCCTGCTCTTCTCGTCGTATGGATGCGAAGAAGGAATAGGGGATCAGATGTTTCCATTATTATTACTACGACCACTACTTCATCTGCCCTTTTTTTTTTTTTTTGATGCAGGAGTAGAAGATTAGGAGTAAATAGTCTCACATCATTCTTCCTTTCCTCCTGCATCGCATTGTTTTTGAATTTCGATTCGGAGCACATTCTTCTTTCTTTGTTTCTTGGCTTGTTTTCTCGTTTCTTGTCTTTTCTTTTTTATGGAATCGATGGTTTTCTTTTCTTTTTTTTTTTTTTTTTTTGTTTAGCCGGCAAAACAAAGGTATAAACTACTTCAGGCATTGTGATTAGATGGTATAAGAAATGTATAGTTTCAGTCATCACCACGAGATCTTTCTCTAGGCTCGGCGTAGGGGGGCGGATAGGTATCGATATCGGTCCTTTTGTAGTTATTTGCACGCCCGTGGGTATGTTGTGAAGTCTACTATGCATGCTATTTAGACGGTACGCTACCGTGAAAAGAGAGAGAGAGAGAGAGGCAATGATGGATATAAGTAAGTAGGTAATTAGAGGGCTTGTAGCCGTTCTTTCGAAAGGAAGACATCGAAGTTATACCATGAGGCCTGAAGAAAAGAAGACACGTCTGGCGTCGATCGATATTAAAAACAAGGGAAAAAAGAGGAGAGAAAAGAGAGAAAGAACGGACGGACGAATGGACGGACGTACGAAGATTTTAAAGGAGCCGAACAGGCTTGGTCCGGAAGAACTTGGAATGGGTGTTAAACATTATGATTTTAATCCCGTCTGTAGGAATTCATTAAACAAGGGAGGTGTGGGGGGAAAGAAATCGGTTGGAGCAGACGGCGCTTTTCGTTCTTCTTTTTTTATTTCCTTCTGATAGGGTGTATGTAGATGAAACATGGAATAAACGGCACATAAAGTATTCATAGTACTGCTGCTTTTGTGGTTTTTAAAAAAGGAGGGAGACAAGAAGAAGTAGAGGGGATGATAACCATAGAGGTGAATATGGGAGGATGTTTCGGCCGTAGTAGTGATCATGGCGATGAGGGGTGGTGATGACGAGGGGTAAACTTAACAGAAGACGAAGAAGAAGAAGACGAAGAAGAAGAAGACGAAGAAGAAGAAGACGAAGAAGAAGAAAGCAAGGGGAAAGCTATCCCCTAAAATGGGCATACTCATACCCCTCCTCCCAGTAAGCAAAGGCTCTGAACTGTCTCCTCAACTTCGGCTGAACCCTCTTTAACCCCTCCACATCATCTTCATCCCTCATCTTCGCATTTTGGAGAAGCCATTGCGATTCCCATTCTTCATCGCCAACGCCTTTGATCAAGGCGTCGGATATGGCGAACCCAGTCCAATCTTTGAACCAATCGACACAGATGATGTACCATTCGCATGGTGTGAAGGCCCCCTTGTGGAAGAAGAGTGCGCGGGCCATGTCCGATGCTGAGTAAGACGGGGCTTCGGACATTGATTCGGGGTTGTTGCGCAAAGGGGAGGCCGTATAGGTGTCGGAAATGAGTTTTAGGAGGACGGAGCGGTGGGGTTCGGTGATGGTGTCGATCGTGTACTGTGGGTTCGTTGGGGGAAGCCCGCTCCGTTAGTATATACGAGCGTAGTGGCATTATAAGATATACGTAGGTAGATGCAAAGAAAAGAAAGAAAAAAAGAAGAAGGGGAAGAAGAAGAAGGAGAAGGAGAAGGAGAAAACTTACGGATCGATCACCAGCGGTACCGCCAACGTATCCCAAGAACTTGGCTCGGGATAGGACATGTTCCGCAAAAGTTGCCAACATGGCACGATGTCCCGACTCGTCCTTTGGCGGGAAGAGCGGGTCGTTGTCTTGGAAGGTCTCCCAGAAATCTGGGGCCTCCGACTTCTTCTGTTCGAGGGCCATCTGTTGCCCTCGGGTGTCCGATGGACCGGAATGCTCGGAATGGTCGAGATCCATTCCGCAACTGCAAGTTGTTGGTGATATCAGGGTGTGATGGATGGGGAGAGGACGGCAGTTGTCCTCTTGCTCGGATGCGTACGAGCTTTCCATGTCGGTGTGGTATTCTGAGTGGGCACTAGTGGGCTGTGTGCAATCGCAAAATTCAGAAATGTTAACAGGACTGATGGAACAGGCAAGCAAAGAATTCAAGGGGAGAAGCAAAAAAGGAAGAGGACATACTCCCGTCCACATCGATTGCAGCCAGGCTAGCGGATTTGGTAGCCGGTTGATGGGTGTTCCTGCTATTATTCTTTTGAGCCAGGAAGATTGTGGTGGTGGTCTCGAAGTTTCCGGCGGGGCGAGTAGGGCACCACCAAGCCCTCTCGCTCTCCCACCAAAGAGCGCAGATGCGTGGGCGGGGCCGTAGGAAGGGACCAACCGCCGGGTGATGCCGAGGGCATAGGAGGGGATGCAGACGAAGAGGGAGAGGGCGGTGGTGAGGAGGGCGAGGGCAGCATTTGTGGAGGGCCCCATCAGGGCATCCTCCCCGCGCCGAGGGGGAGGAGCGTCAGGGGTTCCCTCCCATTCAACCATTGCGAGTCTAAACTTCGCAGGAACAAAACACAGCCCTACAACTGTAGGGTGTGAATATTTGAGGCTTATTGGTGGTGGTGATTGTTATGATGGTGGTGATGGTGGTGGTGATGATTGCGATATGCAATGGTGATAGCAATTACTACATAGTATTGTATTCTCTATTTTATATGCATCTGCTGGCTGGATGTCCCAGGCCTCTGTTTTTGCGTTGTCGACGTCAAAATGCAACACGCTAACCGCATTGGGCCATTTCCCAATATTATATCGGCTTCGTGGCCAGCTGCATATCACGGCGCTGAGGGCTTAGTTCTAGCTTACACTTCCAGATCGGGATGCTAGAGATTATAAAGTCTTAGTTTATAAACTACATTGTCTAATATCGGTGCCGCACTCGAGTCTAGGGTATGACTTAGTGCTGGAGCATAGTGTAGAGCTAGATTGACTATTACATAGTAGGTACCCTCGTGTAACATGACGACAAATCCATTATTGTACTCTTCTCTCGATTACACAATATCACTCAGACGAAACCCCCAAAAAGTACCTTTCAGAAGAAGAAGGAAGACCGATCAAGTTATAATCGTGACACAGAACAAATTGAGTTGCAGGTGTGTTAGAATTCAACCGTGACGTCATCCCAGTAGGGATCTTTCGTCTTGCCCACCTTCGATCTATAAAACTTCGACTATCCCCACACCCCCCGCAATCAATAACTTTAAACCACCCAAGGCTCCAAGAGAACCCACAATTAAACCCTCTTCCTCTTCCAATCCATAAAAACACACCATAGAATCTCTATACACAAAAAATAATAGACAAATAAAATAAATAAAATAAAATACAAAAACTAAAAATGCCAGTCTCATACACCTACGACTACAAATCCACCCAGTCAACTTCAACCCCCCAGGGTACCTCCTCCCGCACCGTCCACGCCACCCCATCCGGTACCACAATCAGCAGCACCCAGCAACCGGCCGGCGGGCAAGCCACCACTCAAACCCAACATTACCCCGCCGGTGGCAATCAGGGTGCCTCGGAGCCGGAAACGTTGTCTAAAGAGGAGGCCGAGAGGAGATATTTGGAGGCTATGGAGGATGAGTATGCGAAGAGGGAGGGCGGGGCTTAATCAGCTACATCCTTTCAACTAAATATCAAAAAGGGGTACTGGTGCCTTGGATTTGGACCTCAAACTGTCTTTTAGGTTAAGGACTACGAGATATTGACCAACTGAGACGGGCAATGCAACGGCGTTACAGATTGACTTCTTGTTTTTCGTTCTTTCTTTTTTTTTTTTTTATTAGCTAGTACTGTTGCTACTTCAAGTTCATGGTATTCTAAATTTTAACGTCCAACTCAGGAACTTTCGGTCACTATAAACGTTCAACACCTTGAAGTTCAATTATAAAATTTACGGCCGGCGGCTTGTTTTTGGGAATTAATGGTCAGGGTTACTTTGTTCCATTGCTTGTTCTCGTCTCCATTCGTAGTATACATGAGTAAGGAATATTACAATCCTTAGCAAAGTAATTCGAACATGCATCCTCAATTCCAGACTACCCGCTCTCCTCCAAATATACCCCTCCTTATAAAACCATCTCCGCTCTTATTTCAACCTCGTAGAACAAAGTACCCATCGCTAAAGTTCATTAAAGTAGTAATTGTTAATAGTTCAATCCAGAGACATTGCCCCTCCAGGAAGGCCTAACCACATTATTGATGTCACGTTAGAAAGACCACGATTGATACAGTTATATTATAAGGGGAGCGACACATACAAACCCATCAAAATCTACTCCTTGAAAAAATCTTGGTCGGCATGGGCGTTGCACCGATGAAGTCTATGGTCTCCAGCATGATCCTGGTCGCAATCGTCTTCGGTATCGTCGTCAAAGCCGTGGTCGTGGTCGTGGCCGCGGTCTTGTTGACGGTTACCACCATGGCCACTATGGCTATGGCCGTGGTGGTGCTTGAACTTGCATGGTTGGATCTCCCCTGGTTTCTTAAGTTGCTTCATCCACCCGGGCTCCTCAATCTTCGGAAGGACCAACGAAGAACGATCAAACGTAGCAAGCCATTCTTTGTGTTCGCGCTCTTCCTGTTCTCGTTTGAACGCCTCTAACTCCCCAGGTTCTATATCCGAGGGGCCATCGGTCGAGATGAAGCTGTCGGCGTTACCGTCAGTCCCACCATCAATTTGACCTACAGCTGGCTTCTTGGTATTGATGTTTGATGTTTCTGCATCCTTCTTCTTGCCCCGTAAACTAGCGAAGCTCAAGAATTTTCGGATAGTGCCCATCTTCTTCTTTGGTTCCTTTGGCCCTTCTGACGTATTTGTTGGCTCTAAAACTTCCTCTTGGTCCGGATCACGCTCGTCGGTACCATCATATCCTTTTGGTCCTTGGGACATTCCAATAACTCTATCACCATCCTTTCCGTAGACTAGATGGCTACTATGAAGTCCCTTCCCCTTGCCGCTTCCGCTTTCATCTTCGATTTGCGGAGTATTCGTAAACGAAAATGATGCGTATGCTTCAGAAACAGAGTTTCGAAGGTTTGGAGAACTTTGGGCGGCGTTTAGACGTATTTGTTGAGAGGGTGGTGGTGGCGGTGGTGGTGGGTATGGTGGGTATGGTGGCCATTGTGGCCTTGGCCCCTCAGCTTTGGATGCACCCGGGCGTGCTTTTATAGAGCTATATGGTGAGTCTTGTTTAATAACACAATGTTGATATTTTAAACTGGTTGGTACGCTCTGCACATTTCTTAAAGCAATTGTTCTATCCGTCATCGAAATCGGCGTCAGCGTTTTTCTCGATGGTTGGACTTCGACCCTTAGAATCCAGTCTTCTTGCCTTAGAGTTAGCTCATCAAGGCGGTACTGGAAGACCGGAGGGGACTCTCGGTATATGTCCTTGAATGCGATACCGAATCCGAAGATAAGAGTCTCGCCACCAGCCAATAGAACCTCAAATGCCGATAGCTTGATGATAGGGAGTGACATGTTCTTGGGATATAACCCCCTCTTATCACTACCTTTCCCCGCGTAATAGAACTTCTCTTCTTTCAATTTCGGGGCGTTGTATCTCAAGACTGAGGTCTCCCCGGGGACACCCTCAGAAGCATTGCGCCTCGCACCAAACCTCTCAAAAGTTTTCGTGCATCTGTAGTCCAACAGAGCCTTCGGAACGTATTCCGGGTAATGTTTTGTGCGATATTGAGAGGATATGTGAATAGCTTCGCAGGACTTGTACCTGCTCCATGGCTCCCAATCAAACCAATGTGGGCGGTATCGTAAGGGTGTTCGGATGTGCCTTTTCTTGCTGCTTGTCGCATGTCTAATACGACCGAAAACGTTGGCCTGGCCGGAATCCGGTCCGACGCCGTCAATTTTTGAAGATATCCAATGATACTTGAAATGAACGTCCTTCACAACGTCTGCAGTTGACTGGTTATTCAAATAAACGGAAACTGCCTTATTCACATACTTTTTGCTGAAGCCGAGGAATTCATGACACTCCGTGATCAAGAACAGGAAAACGATGTCAGATAGTTCGTTTTGGTCAGGAGCTAAAGAGGCAAGGTTTTTGCCGACTTCTGCTGTGAGCTGGCCGCCACCGATGTTGACATGAGATCCTGTAAACCAAACTTGTGTGAGTGGTTTGATCGATTCTATCGGACGGAACATTAGAAGTGGTGGGTGAGTAGCTCGGTCTTCGTCCAGCGCAAGCGCATGGAATGCGTTTTCAACGTCTAGATAATCCAATGTTAACATCGATGCTAACCATATGCTCGTGGATCCAGCTAGTTTCCTAGCAACTAAATAGAAATCGTAGTGTTATACATACTTTCATGTATTAAGAGATGTCGGAAGTCGAACGCCCCTCGTTCCCACAATTTTTTTGCATCTTGCCTTCCATCCAATGGCTTGTCCTCGTAATTTGACCATCCAATAGTTTCAAGGCATCCCAGAAACTTTACGGGTACCTTTGTGATCGTCACTCCATCCATTTGGCTGAGGTCCTGTGCTAAACCGGTGCATCGTCCTCTCCACTTTTCGTACTCGTCCGTGCTTCGGCATTTCCCGTACTTTGGATCGAAGTATGTATCATACAAGGTTTCAAAGTGAGCCATGCCAGCTTTATTAAGGAGCCCTATTTCTGTAATCAATGCTGTGATTGCACGGATGGCGAATGCACCACGAGAGAAACCAAACAGGAGCAACTCGTCCCCGATTTGCCAATTGTCTGCGGAAGAGCTATTAGACCTAGGAGAACGACACAGTTTAAAATTTGACAATAACCTACCGGAAAGATAAGAATACGCATCAAGGATAGTCGTATGCAGGCTTTTGTTGAGACCAAATTCTTCACTTCAGTTAGTAATGGTAGTAAAATAGTAACGAAGGGGCCTAGGGTATTGCTACCTTCACCCGTGCCGCATCCACTCAAGTAGAACACTTGCTGTCGCCTGCGCGTGTCCTTATGCTCCGTGGTCAAGCAATCGGAAAGACGTTTCAAAACCGTTCTCGGAGGCTGAGTACCGTGATAAAGTTTCCCAGTGGACATTGGTCGGACGGTTGAAGAGTTAGTAGCTAAGGGGTGGGTGGTCAGTCAAGGGCTTGCCCCAATTACACACCATAGACAGGAAATCTAACTCACCATCTAGTATCATAATGAGCTTCTTGGCTCGAATAACAGGTGAGATCACGATAGGCGAAACTTTTGTATCCCGAGTTTCCTCGACCTTCTCTAGCTCCGGCTTCAAATATTCATGAAGTCTGTCAACATCAGCCGTTGGAGAAAGATTACTAGCTGCCGCCTTCGTTTCTAGTTTCTCAAGTGCCTTCTTTAATCTTTGTCGGAGGTCGCCAATTTCGAGCTCAAGATCCTTGATTCTATCGGCGGCAGAGGTGGAATGAATATTTCCGACGAAAACAGGGGTTGGAGCCTCAGAGTCTTCTTCTGGGAAGTTGGTGTTGATTTTGGGAAGATTGTGTGTAATACTTTCCCTGGTGTGAAGTTTTGATCGATCCGCGTCGGCCCAGGTGACCGTGTCAGACGTATTTCTCTTAGTATCGAGCTGTGAAGGTTCTTCAGGAGAAGCTCTAGAGACTCGTTCTGGTATACCTGTAATATCGGATCTGAGCATTTCGGAATAGTCGTTTGCGTGTTCCTGAGGCTCCTCTGGCGCCGTAGCCTTACTTTCGTGATAGTTCCACGAACCTTGCGCCAAATTTGAGGGTGGCGAGTAAGATGGAAGCGTTGAAACACTTGGAACCCTCAAGATAGCAGCTAGGGTACTATCGGGAGCTGTATTGCGGACTATCCCAGCTAGCCTAGGGATTTTCGAAACAATGTCGGGGGATGCCGCTTCTGGTCGGGTAAAATTGGGAGGATCATTTACCCCAGGAGGTCTCTGGGGACGTGGGTTCATGATGGAAGGGGCACTGGGAAACGTGTAGGCACGCCGTCGCTGGGTGCTACTAGCACTGTTTGTGATAGGCCTAGGGAGTCCCGAAGGGCGAGTATAGATACTCTCTTCCTTTTGTTCAGATGGAGGGTTTCCGTTGACATTAGTATGCATAATGTCGTTGCTAATGACTTTTATGCTATTATCTTTGGTGTAAGGCGTGATGTTGTCCTCCGAATGCACACCGTTGCCATTAGTGTATCCAAAATCTCCATTGAGGTACACACCACTACCGTTAGCTTGTAATTTCGTACCACTATCGGCCCGCGCGGGAAGAGGTTGAGATTCCGCGGGGGTCCAAGTGCCTGTGGCGAGACAAGGGTCGGACTCAGCAAGAGTCCAATTTCTCATCATGGGGTTGGTATCGTCGGTATTATTAGTATTCGATCGGTCAGTTTCATGGGACTGAGGGTTGTCAAAAGGAAAACGCCAGACCGTCTTGACAGAAGGTTCACCAGTCCCTCCTGCTGGAGAGCCAACTGCTTCTTGAGGGCCGGTTCCGTTGGGTAATTCACGTTCCGCGCCCTGGTTGATATCTGCCATGTCGTTCGTTCCTCCGTCGAGATACTCTTGGCCAACGTGGTTGAATAGGGAGACAATCCGCCGGACGGACATGATGGTGATGACGGTTTGATCTCGAAGGAGAGTTAATGCCCCTTTTGTTTGTAAACAGGGTCGTTAGAACGAGAAAAAGAGCCCCGTACGGCTTTATGCTTCTTTGCGGAAGCATAGAAGACTCGGATTGATGTTGGAAATAGCGGTGCTACTACGTGGTGTATCGTAACAGAAGTGGCAATAAGCTACCGGCTGCATATATCCATTCAACAGCAGAATAAGACCTTTTATTTTGGAGGAATATTCATATCATATCATTTCCGGGTAATCCTGTTATCATCATTTTTTATTGCATGTTTTACGGTATTTGATGATCTGGAACATCAGACAGGCAGTGGTATGATTCTGCGTTGATTATGTTGGATTTCCGCTTTTGTACACCGCACCAGCCTAAATTTGCAAGCATATCCTTGCAGCTTAGCCACACTTCCCACCAGCCACATAATGACTGATTATGTAAGTCATAGCCCAGAACCAAACACAAATCAGAGCTATCGAGACTCAATTGCAACATCATGATTTTAAGTACACTTTAGAGACTCCTAGATAGCATAGGCCTGAACAACCTCGTAGAATAGAATTGGGACTTGAGATAAATCTATAATTACTACCAATATAGACATTATATGCGGCAGTGTATATATCATAACACCTGAATATACGAGGCATCGTGAACCTGACAACATCGAACAGAACGACACCTTTTTTGCGCCAAGAGTCATTTAGGGCAAGGGCTTTTTTCGTTGTGTTGGCCCCAAAGCTAGCGTTCACGTGACCGTTAGCACTGAATTTTTTGGTGTGGCCGATTTCGATGGTGTCTAGCGAAATATCCCACCGCAAAGCTTCAAACCTCCAGATTTTCATATCGTCAAAACTCCCACCTATCTCGACAATCCTCGACATCACCATCCGACACTCCATACCGACAAAATGAAGTACCTCTACTCGAGCGAGTCCCTGACGATCCCTGAGGGCGGTATGTGGCTCCCAATTTGTCCGACATTTTTTGAAGATATTGCATATGGCCTGTTATTTCGAGATCGCAAAGGAAAAAAAGATAGAATATTGTGGAAGAGGGGGGTTACGATGATGATGATTACGATTGGGGCCAACCTGTTGAAGGATGTCAACTAACAGACTTCGCTCTTATCCAGTCTCCGTCAACATCAAGGCCCGTGTCGTCACTGTCACCGGTCCCCGTGGAAAGCTCGTCCGAGACTTCAAGCACATCAACATCTCCTTCACCAAGACCCCAGGAAAGCCAGTCATTGAAATCTCCCTACACCATGGCAACCGAAAGAACATCGCTGCCCTGAGAACCGTCAAGTCGATTGTCGAGAACATGATCACCGGTGTCACCAAGGGGTTCAAGTACAAGATGCGCTATGTCTATGCACATTTCCCAATCAACGTTGGTGTTACCAAGAACAGCGAATCTGGTCTTTTCGAGGTTGAGATCCGGTAGGTGGAATCCATTACTTGAATTTCAAGCCGATGGGGGGTTATTTTCGGTGATATCGAAGGCATGGAACGAATTGGCTATGGAATCGGCTTGTCTTTTTCTTTTTCTTATAAAAAAAAAAAAAACACTGGAAGACGTCTGATAGCGCTGGTATGGGGGAATGGAGTGAACATTCAAAAACATCAACTACTGCCAGCTCTAAAGGACGTCTTGTGGTGGAACAGCCGATGAAATATCCGAATTCAAGGAGATATGCCTGAGATAGCCGAAATATTTCTCTTATCATGTCTAAGACCGGCACGCTAACTTTTCTTTCACAGTAACTTCATTGGCGAGAAGATTGTCCGAAGAGTTACCATGCACGAGGGTGTCGATGTTGAGCAGTCCAAGAACGTCAAGGATGAACTCGTCCTTACCGGAAACTCCCTCGAGAACGTCTCCCAGTCCGCCGCCGACATCCAGCAGATCTGCAGAGTAAGAAACAAGGATATCCGAAAGTTCTTGGACGGTCTGTACGTCTCGGAGAAGGGCAACATTGTTGAGGAATAAACTTGGAGTTGGTGTTTAATGATGGAATTCCTTTTTTACGACAATGCTGCATTTCACCTTGTTTTTATATTATACTCTTGTCGTCTGTACGGTCTATGGATATCTCTAATGCGGGTTTTTCATCCCTTCCGCCTTTTTTTACCTTTTTTTCTTTTTTTCCGGGGAGTTTATCTTGATCCGATGACGACAAGCATCATCTTCTTTTTGGAGTCTTCCCGTCCTCCTCCTCCCCCTCCACTACTTCCTCCTCTACTTACTACTCTTACTACCTCACTTCCTCCTATTATTTTCGCATCCTCATCAGCAGAAAAGGCGCACTCAGTATATAGTCCCCCCTTGCCTTGATAGAATCAAGCATTCATGGATCCTCCCGGAAACATTTATTTGTGCACTTTCCGTAGAACCTTGTAATCAGGTCTGCCTTGTGAACAATTGACAGAACCGCAATGATAAGTCCATTTGGAACTACCTACATTCCTCTAGACCATCTTTAGATTTTGTAAAATTATGCTAGCCCAAAGCTAAGTAAGTACCTAGGTAGTTACGACTGTATAAATCTATCATTCCAACCAAGACAACCTCGACTCGACCCCGCAGACGCCGCCACTATCTCTATCGATCCCATTGGCACAACCCCCCTCAAACCAGTCGCTCAATCAGTCGAGACGGCCTCGCCAACCATTAAAGCCTGTCCAGTACATACTTGTGTTGAAAATGTTGGAAGTATCTGATTCACTAAATTGAGGTCCTTCGCGTCGAGAACGCATTGACGACTCCTCATACCTAGGCGTACCTCATGCCCCGCCTAGAGTCAGGCCCTGCGGCGTCTATAGATATATTTCAACTTGGTTAAGATTAAATCCGAATATCCGAATTTGAAATCTTCAAAATCCTCAAAGGAAGAGAATGCCGTGGCCCCAGATTTTCCCCCAGCTAACCCAACATCCTCCCAAGCCTTCCCTATTCCTTTCACTGCCTCGCGAACTTCGCGACGAGATATATTCCTACATTCTGCTGTTCGGCCCACCGAAGAGCCCTTTTGCAATACCAACCCCAGTTTTTGAACGCCCCCACGTCGAAACTTCGTTATTATATGTGAACAGACAAATACACGATGAGGCTTCAAAATTTCTTTATTCTCAAAATATCTTTCCGGTTCGGATCACGATTAGTTGTGCCCCTAGCCAGCGTCGGAACGGAGGCGAGGAGGAGAATACTGGATATAAATTCTTGACTGCGTATGCATCGTTCTGGGAACGGCTTAGTCACCACGCTTGTCTTCCTTATGGGTGAGTTCTTACATATTCGGTACATTTCAGTTTAATGTTAGATGCAGACATAAATATGGATGCATGATTTGGATGTGTAAAAATCACAAACCAACTGCTAACCCCCATCTCCCAGCTTCCATGAATTTTGCGAAGTCCGTACTTATAAAATAGCCAAAACACCGTCCGAAGTGGACAACAATACACATTACCCAAACCTGAAAGCCCATTCACTCCCAGCACTCCGGTACTGCCGTCATCTTCGCAAAATCCGGATTGATATAATTGACATAAGAAGACCTCGTATCCTACAAATGCCATTGGTACCATCGGACCCCGTCCGCCGTAGGTTACAAACTGTCTACCAACCTTTAACACACCATCTCAGACATGTTCTCGAATCGGCCGGGAAATCCTTAAAGGTTAACATAAACGTCCTCTCCCTGGAACATATGCTGCATACCGGCCGAAACGTTTCAGAAAGGTTGTATTGGACGAGGTTTTCTACAGAACGCGGAGGCTCTGCGACGGATTGTCATTCTGATGCATATTACTTCCCTCTGTATGAAGATTTACTCCGGATGGCATGGCCGTTTACTACAGGCCCTTGGCAGACTACGATCCGAACCTCAATGGACGAGGTTTTCGAAGAGAAGGTTCAGCCGATACTTAAAAGTTGCGATGAGAACGCGGCACTAGATAGATATGTAATGGAGTTCAAGCCGTACTCTCTAGCGAGTGGATGTTCTTGGGTTTTGAAAGGTGGTAGGCGGTTCGTGGGGAAATTATATACACAGGGCGAGGGGGGTGTTTGCTGGGACATTGATGGGGTTGAATACAATTCTGAGGAGAGGATTGCGGTCTTCCCGTCGATTCGGTAGGAAATCAGGACTTGGGTACTCTTTGCGATATATATACACCTAGGTAAATACACGAAGGATCTTTTATTCATCAGAATAATACCCTTTTCTGAGGCTGAAATGCCGACGTTGTCATATTTGGTTATTGGCTTCAGAGGCTCTCAGCGCGAAAATGGAGCTTATAAATTAGCACCCATACATGCAAGTACCTACCCCGGATACGAAAACAATAGCCATTCAACCTAAATTTAAAATTAAATCCACTCCAACGGTATGATTGTATATATATGCGAATCAACTTGCGCCATTCCTCGATATCTAAATTGGATTCTGTGTTGAAGTTGTGGATTTGTTCCCAGCTAGCGCCGTTAGTCAGCCCAGCCCGGTGGGCACCAGCTCAAGGCTGCAATGGTTCACGTATCCACATAAATCCCACGGCGGCAAGGCTGAGTTAGTCCAGTATACGTAGACGGAATTTCAATACGTCGGTGCTATACTATCTTCAACTAACTTTGGAGGCCTAGCTATTCTGCTGAGGATCCGGTTTTCCCGGAGGGCTAGAAGATATTATTTTTAAATAAGTCAACTCTGTTGTAACCTACCTAGCTAGCTAGCCAAACGTGCATGTGAAGTTCGGAATATATACAATTTCATACGACGCCCGCACCCCACGTTCGCATTTAGCTATAAGTACGAACATTCAGCCTCTTCGCTTTTGGTTAGAGACCACGATGTATATATAAAGTTACTCGGATGCCCACATGTCATTTTTCTTAGAAGAACCAACTGTTTATAACGTTTACCTTTTGTATACCTTTACCGTTAAGTTTATAAATCATGGCTTTGAAAGCGAGGTAATTATAACTTGTTCAAACCGTCTGAGCTCCGTATAGCGCTATACAGCTAACAATGCTAGTCTCGAGACCCTCCCCTTGGAACTAAAGGAACAAATCTTCGAATACATCGTCTCCCCAGGTCCCAAAGTGAACGTCATAATCCGGGATACATCCGCTCTGGAGGAAGAAGACCACTTCAACATCCTCCCCAAAAACCCTCCTCATAATTTCGCCCGTCGAAAATGTAACCCGGGCCATAAAGCGCCGCTACCTTCGATCGCTCGTCGCCGCGAGTGTTTTGACCAAAACTACGCACCCCCAAGGAAGCAAGTATTTGGACAACATACGTTCGGGTTATCGGTTATTTATCAATTATCGCCGATTCCGACGAATTTACTGTGCCTTTCAAAGTCGCTCCAGGTGGTCATATCAAGCCTCTGGGCGAGACTGTGCCGACCTATCAGGGAACTCCTCAACCTGCATATTACCCTGCAAGGGAAAACCAACGTCCGACAGTGTGGTCCTTATCAAACAATATGGTACACAGACTTCTTAAGCGGATACTATTCACCAGAAGCAGAGGACCTATTTCGGAAGAAATGTAGGTTCATCTTCGATTTGGATATCACTCGCAGCCTCTATGCCACATGGGCAACCATACCGCCCGAGGTGAGAGAGAGAATGTGTAATATAGTAATCCCTCGCGAGATGGCACCGGATCCAGAGGCATTTATGGGCACATTTCCGAATTTGAGCACAGTCGGCGTGATGATGGGGGACAGCCGCCAGATTCCAGATTGGGCGTTCCACATCGTTACCTCCCGGCGTAAGAGAGCCCAAACGGATTGGGTTCGAGTGGAACTTCTTGAAACCGGACACGACCTGCAGGTCGAAGAACACGGCGAAAGGTTGCCTCCAGTCTTCGACCTGATCACGACCAGGCCTGAGGGGCCGCCGAGAAGGTACCAAATCCCCAAAAAAGGCTACGGTTTTCAGTATGAGCTTTATCGGCTACCACGGAAGGAAACCCACGACCGCGGCCGGTATGTTTTCAATACCTTTCAGAGGGATCGAGATTGTTATTACCAGGGGAGGCGCACTGCCGAGGAAGTTGTATATGTCATCGAGCTGGTTTTGTTAAGCAAGGGCCTGAGGAGGTTCTGAGCTTGGGGCTTGGCAATCTTACACTCGAGTGCTCCGTACGAGCCTGCAGTGGGCTAATCCAGTTTCGATTCGCTGAATTCAAGCCAGTTACAATAGAACATGTTATATCATACCAGACGTAGAGTGCTGTCCCAGCCTTGATTCCAAGGCTAGTTGTCCTAGGTAGAATATCTGAGCTCATGTGCAAGTTAAAACCCGAGCTCGAGCGCCCTGGCTGTCTAGCGAGAGACTACCCAGCCCAGCTATCAAACTCACTGTCTCACACACATATCGATATCGCAAAGTTAAATCTTAAGCCCCCTATAATACACAATTATATTACGCTATAGCTATAAGCTGGCTGGATCATGATGTATTCACGGTATAGCCCACAATTTCCCACTAGTTAATATAATGTTACCTGCGTCGATTCGATTCTGCAAGGCACGGGCACATACCAAGATGACGGCCGTCTGCATTAGCAGGATCTAGGCCAACTAGGCCGGGGTCGTTCGAGTTCGAATTCCATGATTTTATAAATTTTAAATGCTAACTGATGATAATACATCCTCCTCGACAAGGCTTCTTTCGTTACCCAAAGAACTGCGAGAAGAGATATTCCGCCATGCCCTCCAACCAACTGTTATGTTCTACTTCCGGGACGGCGACATCGGTGACAGCGATGACGAGGATGATACCTTGGAACCTAGGATTCTACTGTCCTATGAAATCGGTCCAATCCCCCAATATCTCCTCCAAATCCACCCCATGATCGCACACGACGTCAGGGACGTCTACCCCCTACTACTCCACCAAATCTCCAAAACGATCGAACAGGCAATCCAAATCCCCGACGAAGATGAAAAGAGATTCTGGGACAAATCCTTCGTCCCGGAACCCTCCCCAGAATTTCTTACAATCGCCAGGCGCAGCAGGTTCATCTTAGACCTCCCGGCTAGGTACTCAGTGGACGCGATGGACTTGATAGCTATGTCGCCGTCCCTTGCCCGAAATATCACCTACATCGCATTCCACGGCTTCAACGACAGGGTCCTGAACAGTCTTTTCACATGTTGTCCCGCTGTTCAGACGGTGGCTCTCTTCTGTTTCCCGACACCTATCAGTCGGTGGATAGCATCTCCGAGCTTCTTTGTAAAGTATGCTAATTACGGGGGCAGGGCGGGCAATCCCATGATGTATTCGAGGTTGGAGTATATCTTTGAAGTTGGCGATTGTGGTAAAAAGCAATCGAATAATGGGCATCTACCAGACCAGGGAACTATCATGAGGCCAGCGTGCAAACGAAGGCAGATGGACACTCGCGAATTGGATGAACGAGGTCGTGCTGTATTTTTCCTCATGCAAAGCCGGGATGGTGAGACCAGGGATTGCGTGGAAGGTACTGTTATCGCCTATGAATTCACAGAGCCGCCTCTACTGTAATATCTCCAGATCATATATATATGGCTTTCTTCCTTTTCTTCATCTTCATGTGTTTCTGTTTTCCCATCTATTCCAGTTGTATATCTAACTGAGGAAAGAGATAATAAAAGAGTGTGAGAGAGAAAGGAAATTGTAATCGTTATTTTAGTACAATGAAAACCAAACGGAAAAAAGGGAAATCGGGGAAATATAAACAAAGAGCAGGAACCAATATCGAAAAATACCAATGGAACGCTCCCAGCTAGGCTTCTAGCCATACCATGTTTTTTGACTGTACAACGGGTCTTCACCTTTTATAGAAGAAAAAAAAAAAAATCATCGCCATCGAAATCACTACCGCTACCACTATCCCCACACTATACAAAACCACCTTGCGGTGCTTTGTCTACTTTACTTACTGCCCCGTTCCGTATATGCCACCTCTTTCGACGACCTTCTTCGCCTCCGCTAATGCCCACTTCTTCCTCCTTTCCAAATCAACATCGCCCGAGTCCTCCTCCTTTTCCAAAGACGCTATGGCAACCTTCAATTGCTCAACGATCTTAGCATCCAACTCCTCGTTCGACAAGACTTTCTCATCGTAAGCCAATGGGATATCGCCTCGGGATTTCAAGATAGCGTTCTGGATGGTGTACATCGAATTCGCCGTTTGTCCGGATGGTGGTGGCAAGATTCCTTCCTTCTCTAGTCTCCTTCGAGCTTCTTCCAATGCCCATGTTTGGATTCTGTAGAGATATCAAACACGTCTGTTAGCTTCTTATATCCGATATAATTTCTTGATATGACAGCAACTGTGTCCACCGGGCGAAATGGGAGCGAATGGATGGGAGAATGAATGAAAAAGAGAACGAATGAAGGTAACATACGAAGTATCAGGTTTGTATGCCAGCGCTACACTAAATGCCGCAAGAGACCCGAAGAACCCGTACCACATTATCTTTTCCCAGCCTTCATTCGGTCGTGTCTCTCCTGGAGGGACACCTAGAAACCATCCCGAAGGCTCATCATATGGTTCTTCATGATGGTGGTCGTGGTGGTCATCATGGCTATGAGAAGTCGAAGCAAGACTCCTAATCGCCGGTCGAGGTAGAGTATTTGGAGATCGGATGAGAGAAGCAGTGGCGGAGGAGAGCGGAGAACGACGAATTGGGAGGGGTATCCGAGGAGGCATTGTGCAAGTCTATCGAGGGTATCGTAGAGTAAAGAGTCTTCGAAGACGGGAAGGAAGCAGCCGGGTAATTGAGGCTACTGGTGGCGGGCTGGGGAGGGTGACGTCGCGGGTTGATATTGGAGGTGCATACAGCGATATTGGGACTGTCTGCGGGTTTCAAGCTGAAGGTTTCTTGAAATCCGCTTGACGTTGTTGGTTCGGTTATTCTCGTCTGCCGGGGGAAGAGGGCCCCGTTGGGCAACTTTAGCCGGGTGGGTTTCCCGCATCGGCCCAACTGCGAAATTCCAGAAGTCGATGCATCGAATAGGTACAATGCATGTACATTCCACTAACATGTAAGAACTATAGCTTCGAACCCCGAGCGATTGATTGAGCTCGCTTGGCCAATACGTCTGGCCCTTCGATTGCCTCTTCGATCGCATGTGGAGTTTGTGTGAAGGATATGATTCTATTCCTAATCCGAAATAATCCCACCCAGTCTTATTAATCAACCATCCTGGTCGATTGGATTCCTTTAAAAGCGATTTTCTTTTCGAGAGCTACAATCGACCGAAAACCTTCAATTGCATTGAAAGTACCTCCAAAAGGCCTACAATTCTCCGGATCTCCCCAAAAGAAAGATGGCATCCCACTTACCACGCCTTGAAAATCTGGATTCCATTTCCGACATCTACAAAGATCACTCCTTTCTGATCAATTCCGCTGTTGGTTATGCTGTCGCTTTACTTTCGGTCGTCTACCTTTGCAGGGAATACCTTCCCATTTCGATCCGTCGGAAACCAACGTTCGGTTTCCCGCAAACAGTCAGCAACATTAGCGACGAATTTCAATATTCGAAAGATCAAAAGGCCGGACAGGATTTTAAAGTGAAAAGCTTGTGGATATATCCTATTAAAGGGTGCAGAGGTATCGAAGTTGCATCTTCGAAGATTTGTCATACAGGGTAAGGGAATCGATTCCACTGAATAAGAATTCATTCATGTGGTCTTAAGTCTGCCAATTACGATCTTTTGTGCTTGGTAAATCGAGATAGTTATCTTGGATTTCATATTTGTTTATTTTAATTTAATTTATTTTATTTTATTTTATTGTTTTTTTTTTTTTTTTGTCATAACTAACCGTTTGAGCCAATATTGTCGCACGACAGCCTGCAGTATGACCGCCAATTAATGTTTGCCAGCTGCAGCCCTGGCACCGAAGCCTGGGTCTTCGCCTCCCAAAGAGGATTCCCCAAGATGGCTTTAATCCACACTTCGATAGACCCAGCAAAGAATACTCTAACAATTTCGTACCCCGCCAAACCAACTTTTCCAGCATCTCTCATCTACGGGAACAATTTTCGCAAAAGTTTCACAGTGCCTTTGAACGTTAATATCTTGCCCGAAAATAAATTGTCGAAATATCCAGTCACAAAGGTCGAAATCTGGAGACAAGAGTCGGTTGGGTATAATTTGAGTGCGCATATCCCTCAAGAACTCAAGGATTCGATATTCAGCAAGAATTATACAAAGGTCGACGTTGGGTTGTTTGCTGTAGTGGATGGGAGAAATAGAGGTATCAACCATATGGGACCACCCGTCGAAGTACTTGGGAGACCAAACACAATCGGATTCGCGGATTTTGTAAGCGCAGCTAATATATACTGGTTTTAATCATTGTTATTTATGATCTGGGTTGTGCTAACATAAAAATAGGCTCCAATTCACATCCTTGGCCTTGCAAGTGTCCGAGAATTCAACGAACTCGTAAAGGGCGAAGTCCCAAATCTGTCCGTTAGAAGGTTCAGGCCGAACATAATTGTTGGGGGCTCCCCTTCATATGACGAAGACGATTGGCAGACGGTCAGGATAGGTAACGAAGATTACCACGTCATGTCAAGAACCCCGAGGTGTAAAGTCCCAAATAACGATCCAGATACTGGTGGTAAGTCCTTCACGATTTCACCAAGGATATTTTCTCGTAATTCTGACATATAGTTGTTTAGAGCGAAGTCGTAATGAACCTGACGTAACGATCAGGGGCAAGCGCAACATTGACCCAGGTGCTCCGCTTCTGGGATGTATGGGGATGCATATGGTTCCGTTTGAGAAGGGTAAGTATCACAACCCCGCCCCGCCCTCCAGCCTTCACATATTAACGATATTGGACCATATAATAGAAGGCGCTATAAATGTTGGTGACAAGATCGAAGTCAAGTTGCGAACACCGGACCACAAGTGGGGGAGAAATCTCTGGACACAAATCGAGGGATAAATCAGTAACCACGGAATCAAAATATGCTGGTTAGCATCTTCCTATTTCCTCTACTTTTTCCTTTCTACAAAACAATTGGGATGCCCATCAGAAGTTTCTTAGCTTGGTAGGCTTCTAATGTATGCCGGTACCGTCCTCTAGCTAGGCATGTCGTACTTTCCAAATGTAATTCTACCATCAATCCCAGACTTCTCAAAGATTTCAGTCATTGCCACTTTATCCGACTCGTCAGTGACAGGGATATTTCTCCTAACAGTGTCTATGGTGCTTTCGGGGTCCCAATTGAACAATATCTTGGTCTCAGGAGACTTGACCCTAACGCAATTAATCATATCCTCAAGCCAGTGCTGTCCAAAAAAAAGTATATGTAACCGTCAGCAAAAAGCTTTATAAACCCATAGTGCGGTACAACCCAGACCAGGTACAATTGAATTAACCAAGTAACATCACAATCATAATTACACAAATACCTACCGTCAACTTTTGATTCCCCCTAACACCCCACCCAATAATCACAGCATCCCACTTCTGTTCCAGCAATTTATCTTCAAACACTTGAATGCCCTGTTCCGGGGCGATGAAGTATCCGATGGCATCGTACCCTTCTTGAAGGAGTATCCCCACTGCGTTTTCCAAACCGGACTTTACCCTTTCGGGCGGCCAACCCCAGGATGGGAGGGTGTGGTGGTTATATGGTAGACCGGTGAAAAACACCTTTTGGGGAGCCATGGCCAAGTTGGTATTTTTTAGATAAAAGATAAAATTCAATGTATTAGATCGTAAAGAGGGGAACGGTTAACGTTAGAGGTGATTGTGAAGATGACGTTGACCTGATATTGGGGTCTCAATAGCTACATGTTATACCTACGGCTGAGAGAATAGTATAGAACTAGTCCCAATACGACCAATTGAAAAAGCGTGAATCCCGTAGGGTATATATAAGTAAGTATCCAATCGGGTTCAAAATCCGATTGGACATCTGGGGCTGAAATCGAGATTGATTAGATTGTCGAGATGCATGGATTTGGTCTAGTGGCTATCGACGACCACATAGACGGCTAACCAATCGCCAATTAATTAATGGATTGCGAAATTCTGCATAACAAGTCGACTTAAATTTGGTGGAAATACCGTGCCTCTTCCCCCCCCGGTAGGATTACAAGCACACATTGATAATTCATTTTATAATCAGAATCAACGGAATTAACCCCGAGGAGGAACAGCCCGAACCCCCCGCCAAAATGCAACAGCAAAAGCGGGTTGGTTGCTGTTTGACCCGCCAAGACAACAGACTTTCTGTTCTGGTGCCCTGGACGATCGATTGGCATGACAACGCAGAGTTGACACCCACACCCAGCAGGGCACAGCGGCTGGCCGGCGCTGGGGGGACTGGGTGCTGGGGTCGACAGTATACATATATGAATGACATGACGACAGCGAAGAAAGAACGCTGCGTTCATTCCAAGGTTTCTTTCCCGCCTCATCTCTTCTCGTTCGCCTGCGATATCTTGTTCCCCTCCTCCAGGCTGGAAGTATCGCTGTGTTACATAGACGTATACCTACATACTCTGGCTATCGAATCCAGGTTACATTGCATCGCCTAACTAGCTGGCTTGGACTGGTGAGTACCCATCCACATCTGCACGGCGCCCAAAGGATCTTAATTTTGGGCAGTACTCCTCACATCTAACATCGCTTCTTTCTTTCCCCCCCAGGCTCCCGTTCGATATCGCTATAATCTAGATTCGCCCCCCTCGATCCAACTTGCGACAAGCTTCGTCACAATGAGATCTCTATCTCGAGTTGCCCGGATCGCCTCCATCCTCTCGGTTGCGGCTCTTGTTAGGGCTGAGAAGTTGTCCGAGAGAGAAACTGCGCCCTTCTTCCCAGCACTCTCCGCCCCGAATTCACCAAACCAAATCTTCCGTCGCCAAAATAACGGAAACTGCCCTGACAATACGAACTCATGTGCCTCGATCTCGTACCCGGCCTTCTGCTGCCCTACCACGGCTAACTGTGCCGTCGACAATGCTGGTCATATTGCCTGCTGTCCGAAGGGGATCTACTGTGTCGGAACGGTCGCTGGAGAAGGCAACTGCAATTCGGGCTACTACGGCTGCCCAGACAACCTGTTCCAAGGCGGTTGCTGTCTCTCCGGTTATGAATACTGCTCCAGGAACCGTTGTATAGGCGCCAACGATGCGATAAATTCGGTGGTGTCGGTTGTTCCAGGGCTTTTCCTGTCGGCGGCAGGAAATGGCGTCGCCGTTTATAGAACAGCCACCGATGAGGCTGGAGAAAGAGTTACGGTCTTGATCGGAGACGCAGGAGCAGTGTATTCGACCTATATCGCCAACCCAGCCGCTGCTGCTTCGTCCTGGCTCGGATCAGCTTATACTGCGGTTACATCTGGTTTCCCGATACCTACGATCAGAGACGACATTTCGAGCATAAACTCCGCCATCACCAGCCAGTACGCGGATTTCAGGAGTGACCTGGGAGCCTGGTACACCAGTTTTACGTCGAGATACGGCGAGGGGTACACTAGCTTCCTGAATGATGCAGGGCAATATGTAACGACAATTCAAACGATTGTCAATGGGGTTGCCACCCAAACGGCCGTGACCGTGCAGTTCCCAGCCTTCGTACAGGCACAACCGACGGGCAATGCTGCGGCCAGGAGCGTTAAGGTAGGATTCGGAGGCGAGACGATGACGGCAAGAGGGTCCATGTTGATGTTGTGGGCATGGGCGATCGGATTGGGCTTCTTTACTGCGATCGTTGGTTGGCTATGATGATATACATATGATACATGAGGATTCTAGATTTAATGTGCTGTCTTTCTGTTGGCTACCCCGCCCTTTTTTATTCCTGTATCATGATTTTTCTTACCATTCCTCTTGTTCCATAGCTTAGCTTGATTTCTGATTTACAGGTGTACTACGATTTAGCATTTCATGATACCATTTGCCAGCACTTTTTTCCCCTCCCCGCTCCTCTTCCGTTTGTTAACTTTAATTTGCGTATGCATATATATATATACGCTCTGAGTTCTGGGTTGATACACAATGCACTGCAATGACGAAGCGGACTGTAATCACATAGTACATACTTCAGCTAGACCGGGGCAAATGTAAACCAGCAGACTTTCAAGCCACTAAAAAGCACCGACGACATCATCCGGCGATCGATGACCCAACCGGGCAGCAACAAACGTGTTGTGCCCCGAAACACGATCGCCGGTGCAACCCCAGCCTGTTCTTGTCTCTGCAGCCAACCGTCACGTGCGCTGCGTAGACGTTATAATTATAACTAGCGGGACGGGACATGCGGGTGGCGGACTGCTGAAGGTATCGGTGACATCTTTCTCTCTGAAGGCTCTCTCCCTCTGTTTGTCGCCCTGGGCCTGGAATCGAACCACAAGTTTTCACCTGGCTGTGCAGTTTTTGACACGGTAGATACGGATACCACCGCGGAGGCAAGTTGAAGGTTTCGGGTTCATACGTACGACCTGCTCTGGGTGGGTTTGGTGTACCTATTATTATATTGATCGGTATCAATAAGAAAAGAGGGTGTAAGGTACCGACAAAGCCTGGGGATAACAATATGGTAGACGGTTAGTTTTTTTTTTTTTTTTTCCTTCCCCTTGGTATATACATTTTTTACACTATCCTCTGTACATAGAGGTCTGGCCTATATATCTATAGTACATAAGAGAATTCTTTTAATGACAGAAAAAAAAACCTCACAGGTAACGGCGGCCCCAAATCCAAGACGGTAGCAAAGAAAAAGAAGGAAGTAGTAGACTCATGGGACGACGAGGTTTCCTCCGAAGATGAGGCTGTCCCCCCCGCCGTTTCTCCCGCCCCACCACCAGCTCCACCGGCGCCTACGCCTGCAGTCGCCACGCCGTTCGCAGGAGACAGCAGCAGCAGTTCGGGATCTTACTATGCCTACGATCCGGATACTCATTCGAGAGCGGGCGGTGGATACAACGACACCGGGTCTGAAGGAGGACGGCAAGCTAAGACGGATGCGGTGGCCAGAAGGATGATCGCCAGCGCTTTGGGGGTTAGGAGTAGGAGCACGAAGGAACAGAGGGAGTATGATGCTAGTTTGAAGAAGAAGCATCAGGAGGAACGGGAGGAGCAGAAACGACTGGAGAAGGAACGTGAGAAGGCAAAGGCGGCTATGTGGGATGACTAAGTTCGCTGGTGCTTCATCATGGGACGAGACGTGGTCAATCGATTGGGTATTTCTTTTTGATTCCTTTTTGGTTCCTTTTTTTTTTTTTTTGGTTATTCGATTGTAAGATATTCCAGTCTCGTGGGAGAGTATGATTACGTATTCTTCTTCCTCTTCAGGGTAGCTTATCCATCTTCCTTTGCGTGGTTCCTGGGTTTTTTTCCTTTTTCGTGGAGTCCGAGAACTTTCTTCGTCTACCTTGTCATATAACGAAGGAATCCTTATGGAAACTAGGCCGCCGACGCAAGTTAAATAAAAAAAAAACGAGAGAGCTATAGCATCATATACGAGGTCCAAACCAGGCCCCCGAACAGGCCAGAATTTAGTCTTCCTGGTAATTAACGCAGGTTAAATTCTTAGAGCTAAGATTTTAAGCAAAGATCTCTTGTCAAGTTGTGAAGGTTTGACAATTCTGACAGGCCAAGTGGTAGTAAAGTTAAGGTTGTGGCCCCGAGCCCCGGCTATATACACTCACACACTTTATCCTAGGCTCCGGCAGTTGAACACTGCCTGTCAACCGTATTCGGACAACAAGTCCTATTGTTCTGGTGTATAAACCCTTGGCTTTGGACAAATGTCATGAGTCGCGGACCGTGGATTCTAGTCTTTTCCCTAACGTTAAGCTTGGGCCTAGCCATTGGCGGTCGAGTAATGTACCTCGTATTCTTTTCGGGGGGTATATTTGTTATATTTCTTCACAGCAGTAATATTAATTTCGAGAGCCTCCCATAAACCCAGTAGACATTCCAACGGATTGACATGCCCCGGGTGATCTTACTCCCAAGACGCACGGAAGCTGCAGAGCCTCTTTGGCGGGTTTCTCCCGTTTTGTGATTTTTGTAATTAGCCTAGACGGTATTATCTTTCCGAAGTTTGGTATATGGCTTGTTTTTTTTTTTTTTTTTTCCTTAGTTTCTTGGGGAAGCTGTATCGGAGGAGTACCTCAGCCCTGTAAATCTTGACTCGACAAGCTTTGGGGAGGCGCCGATATCGATAACCGGCCTCGTACGATTGCACTTTGCAGGATTGACTGATTGATTGCTTGATAACATGTTGACAATGCCATTGAAGTGAGGTATAAATAGAGTAGATAATCTCTTTATCAGCGAGAGATTTTATCAGCCTCTTCATCAGATCACAGCAGAGACATTCTCCCAAAGGAATCAAAGATATCAACCTTTTCATATCAATTCTATTATTTCAATTGATCAAACTCTCCTCCCTCAATTATCTCCAAAAATGCAGATCAAAGCCGTTATTATCACCTCCGTCCTCTTGGCCGTCGCTTCAGCGACTCCAACCCCAATTACCAAGAGAGCTGTCGCTGAGAAATGGGCACAGGTAGGCAAATTATCACACCTTTGAATTTCCAGAATTTAAAAGTGTATTCATTGACTTTTTTTTTTTTTTCGGTGATTTTTAGTGCGCTGGAAAGAACTGGACCGGCCCAACAGAGTGCCCTGAGAAATGGCACTGCGAGATTTTCAGCTACGGATCTGGTTTCTGCTACCCAAATCCTACCCAGACTCCAGTTCACGAGTAAGGGAGTTCAATCGATACTAGCGATTGTCTGTTTGTCACGATTTTGGTTTTTAGTTCGATTGAGTGGAAGTGGATTATAAGGGGGGTTCTTTCTGTACATAGTTACCATGAGGGTTACTGGTTTGAATTCGAAGGGGTTTGTGGATGATATATACACAATATCAATGGATTAGATTTCGATAGAGGACTAAATTCCTTATAATTGATATATAAGTGAGCGAGTAACATGTACCGATATTATTATCATTCTCATTGCATTCGGCCTTTGCGAATTCGACTCTGTCGACAGTGGTTATAGTCATTGCATATGACGGTACTCTTCAATACGTGTTCAAGGAATCCTACGTAATACATCAACTAGCCGCTAATTAACCCAAATCCTTAGAATTGAGGCCAACGGGATTAGACCCTTACTGGAGAACTAGCTACCAAAGAGCCCCATCTCCAACCCCCTGTCATATATATAACATCGTCATTATATATAAGCCTCGTAGGCATGAATGTTACCCGCGTTGGCCCTGTTGCAAAAAC
This sequence comes from Orbilia javanica, assembly GCA_036872735.1. Classification (NCBI taxonomy): domain Eukaryota; kingdom Fungi; phylum Ascomycota; class Orbiliomycetes; order Orbiliales; family Orbiliaceae; genus Orbilia; species Orbilia javanica. The sequence continues at coordinate 2,054,648 of JAVHNR010000008.1, forward strand.
TCCACCAGCTTTCAGTGTGACACAATTAATTGCAACGCAACTGCACAAAGCAGCTGGTGACACCGAAGCCAATTAATTGCAATTAGCTTTACGATATCGTAATAACCTAGATCAATTAATCGTCGTGTCTGGTTAGTATGGCCTGAGTGATATCCACTTTTTTATATCTCTCAGATACCAATTGCAACTGCTATCAAACCATGCGGTTGGGAGCTGCCGTTCTGAGAAGGTGTGCTGCCCGGCAGGCTAGCGGCGGCAAGTAAACAGCGCCCCGCCCCCACCGAAATCCTCGTCGGCGCAGCCCGTCGACAGATGTACCAAACTTTGTACCATAACAGCTGCATATTGCATAGCGTAACGTAACGTAAGGCGTTCGATGCACGTTTTCGCCCGCCGTGTGGCCGGCCCAGTAGTATTTAAGCCCAAGCCAAGTCCCTTCTTACGTCTCCCCAGATTTTCGCGGTTCCAACAGCAGCTGCAACCCCACAATCCACCGTTGTTACTTCGGACAAGAATTGCAAGTTTTCGGTATTCTACAATGTCGGCACCAGTACCTTCCCACCTCCTGGCTGACGAGAAGGCGCCCGTTTGCCGGCTGGAAATCCAGCCGCATTTCGATAATCTTTCTGCTAAGGAGAAGCTTTATGCGCATCATATTTCCAAGGCTTCGTTCGCGGGTACCCGTGTCGTTCTTCGTCAGGTTTCGCCGGAGTCTGAACCGTTGTTCGATTTGATCCTCACCGTTGCCCGTCATGTTGAAAATGACTTTTCTAAAGTCGTAGGAGCATGCGGCGTCACCGAGGATGAGAAGAACAAGTTCGTCGAGTACGGCTCTCAGGTTCTGGCGAATTTGGGTAACTACAAGAGCTTCGGTGACCAGAAGTTCGTCCCCAGAATCCCAGAGGAAACATTCACAAAGATTGCTAGCATCACACCTGAGGCCGCAAAGATCTGGGAAGGAATCAAAGATCAAGTCTATAAGATCCACCCAGAGGGAATCACTTTGTTGGGATACCCACCAGAGCATTTGAGTGCTTACTATCCGGATTCGCCAAATATCACCAAGGCTGATATTGAGACCTGCGGTGAAACTTTTGTTTCCAATGGTGTCTTGGTTGAGCATACAAGATTAAAGCAGCTCGAAGATGGAAACTTCGAAATGCTAGTCGCTAGCGAGAAGGTTGGCACGGGAAGCACATATGAGACCAAGGACGGTAGAAAGGTCACAACCGTCTACGGCGACCACTCGGAAGAAATGAAGGTCATGGCCGACGAACTAGATGGTGCCAAGGAGGCAGCATTGAATGAGACACAAGAGAAGATGATGGAGGAGTACGTCAAGAGCTTTAGAGAGGGTAGCCTTGAGGCTCACAAAGAGGTAAGATTCTAGCCATTTTATCTTATAAACTATACCCTTCTAACGTAAGAAATTTACATATAGAGCCAAAGGTACTGGATCAAGGATATCGGCCCAACCGTAAGCACAACCGAGACACATACATAGTACAGATTCGCCGCTAACCCTTACACAGATCGAGACCAATATCGGATTCATTGAGACCTACCGTGATCCAGCCGGCACCAAGGCTTACTTCGAAGGTTGGGTTGCCGTTGTCAACAAGGAAAGAACAAAGGTCTTCGGCAAGTTGGTTGAACGAGCTGGTGACTTTATTCCAAAACTTCCATGGTCTAAGGACTTTGAGAAAGACAAATTCCAGAAACCAGACTTCACAAGCTTAGAAGGTATGCTATTTAGCTTAATTGAACAAGTTATTAATATATTAATATATACTAAAAACTTTCACAGTTTTGACCTTCAACAGCGATGGTATCCCTGCCGGTATCAACATCCCCAACGTATGATCCCCAAATCATATAAACACCAAAGCCTACAGTTCTAACATCCATATAGTACGATGACATCCGAATGACTCTCGGTTTTAAGAATGTCTCGCTCGGAAACGTTCTTAATGCTAAATCTCCATCCGAGAAGGTCACATTCATCGACGAGAAGGACTTGCCATTATTTGAGAGACTAAGAGGCCCAGCTTTCGAGCTTCAAGTCGGTCTCCACGAGTTGCTAGGACACGGAAGGTATGCATATCCCAGTTTTTGGCGGATATCTTCCTCGGGGCTAATGAAAGAATAGCGGTAAACTCCTCCAGGAAACCGAAAAGGGAGTTTTCAACTTCGACAAGGAAAACCCACCAGTTAGCCCACTCACCGGCAAGCCCGTTTCAACCTACTACAAGGTTGGTGAAACCTGGGGCTCTGTTTTTGGCGCCACTGCTGCCAGTTATGAAGAGTATGTCAACCCTTATTCATTATTTATCCAATCTCCAAAGCTAACGTTCTCTAAGGTGCCGAGCCGAATGCGTCGCTATGTACCTCTGCCCTGACCGGGAAATCCTCAGTGTTTTCGGCCATACCGATGAAACTGAAGCTGCTGCTGAAGATGGTAAGGTTACTTCTCTACAATTCCCTCTTATAAAGAATATAACTGACCGCATCCCATAGTTCTCTACATTTCTTACCTCCAGATGGCTCGAGCTGGTCTCCTTGCCCTTGAATTCTGGGACCCTAAGACTAAGGCAAGAACCCAATTTGTCAATTTACACAATACATTCATCTATATATTAACAATCTATATCATTACAGAAATGGGGACAAGCACACATGCGCGCCCGCTACTCTATCCTCCAATGTTTCCTCTCCGCACCAGACGACTTCGTCAGCCTTGACTCCACAGCCGAGGACCATTCAGACCTAACCATCCACCTCGATCGCTCCAAGATCCGTTCCCACGGTCTCAAGGCCGTCGAGAAATACCTACAGGAACTCCACATCTACAAGGCGTCTGCTGACGTAGAAGGTGGTGTCGCCCTCTACGACAAGATGACCAGCGTCAGCGAAACCATGGCCAAATTCAGAGACGTTGTTATGTCAAAGAAGCAACCACGCAAACAGTTCGTACAGGCCAATACCACCCTCAGTGGAGATGAGGTTACAATCAAGGAGTACGAGGCGACACAGGAGGGCTTGATCCAGAGTTGGTTGGACCGTGAAAATATTGTCGGAGCTGCTAAGAAATATTAGAGGGGAAAATAATTTGTCTGGGGGCAAAGTAGAATATACCCCTTAGATCTAGGAGGAAACTTGAAACCAGGCAACAATTAATCGATCATCAGGAATTTCGCTACGCCGAGCCGGATAGCATCGTGCGCCGCGTGCGAACTTTCGAAATTCCAAGCATTGGAATGTGTAACATCTCTACCAATACCAATAGTGTTCCCAACCATCATTACCCTATCTTCTGTTCCGCAAACGTGAATTGTAAAACGGAAAAAAGCATTGTCCAGGGGATGTACTGCTCCCGTGATAAGCTTGTAGTATATATATGCCCCAAAGAAGTCTTTTTTGTTTTTGAAAAACTTGATCATTTGTAAATCCGTTATATATCATCCATTGAGTTATAGATACACTTTCAACCCAGTCGGATCTATATACCACAAAGTTAATTTACAATGGCTACCCAAACCTTCCTCCGTAGAACTAACACCGTCCCAACAAGTCTAAGACTGGGAACCCGGCATCAATCAACCATATTCCCAGATGCAAGTCACTCGGGTTCCATGCCCTGGCCCGGATCCTTTCAATTTTCAATCCCCTTTTCTACCAAGCACCTAGACGGTTATTTCTTCACTAACCAACCCAGAATAAACACCTCCACCGCAGAAAAGGAGACAGAAGTCATCCTAAGGGTACACCAGGAATGGTTCGACCGTGGAGGCTGTCAAGTGCGCGATGGGGCTTTGTCAGTTGACGGTGGGCCGGTTTTGTCGGTTGTGTTTCCTGAAGCTGAACCCAGGCGGTTGTTGAATTTGGCGGCTATTGTTTCTATTGGGTATATTCATGATGGTAAGTATGAAGTTTGGAGTAATTGTTTCGATTGAATTGAGAATCTTTTGCTAACATGTTATTTTTTTCTTTCTTTTTTCTCCTCCTCTCTAGATTGGGCGAGCCATGAGTTAGTGGTAAGTCAGACTAATGATAGAAATATCAAGAAAAACCATCATATACTCTAGTACTCTCCAAGAGGCTGATATTCATAATTTATAAAATAGTGCAATCAGTCGAATCACGGTAACAAGGAGTCCAATATAAAGAAATTCGGTGCCATAATCAATCAGATGAAATCCAAGGCGATTACAGAAATGCTAGAGAACGATTCGAGTCTTATATCTGTGACGCAGATATTTGGTGCAAGAGAGACACGAGCACTAGAAAGCCATGATCTCCATTTGGTGGAGTTTCAGGGTTTGGATCATTACTTGGAAGAAAAGTATCTTACAGATACATGGAGGTATGTAGTTTTATCGGAACTAGAGTACCCCCCATATACATATAGTTCTAGATACGAAATTTGCTAACATGATACTTTTGTTATTAAAAGCCGTCTTCCAAACATCCTCCCTTATGTTTACGACATCAAACTATCAAAGGATCAATTAGCAAGATACTCCGATCTCATTCGACTTACCACAAAGATGAATACCCTCATAAGAGACATATCTTCAGCGGAAAGAGACTGGTCCTCCCACATTTCACAAAACAAACTCGGAACCCCAGTTTCCGCAGTTTACATCATGATGCAAACCCAAGATGTCACAATCGCCCAGGCCAAAAAACTCGTTGAACGGAAATGCCTCGATCTGGAACAACAGTTCTTAAGGCTCTCGTGGGAATTGTTGGATAATACCGAACCGATGATTCAGGATGAAGCAGCGAGGTACATTTCAGCTCTTCATTACCTCATCGCCGGAGAATTGTCATGGCATGCTGGAAGCAATCGGTATCGAATTGATCCGAGTGATCCATTTTACCCAAAGCCGGAGTATAAGTTGAACGACTTCCCACAAGATACCAGAGGTTTGGCGAATAGCGTTCAAGTTGAATGGTCAGGGTATGAATCCAGGAGTAACAGTCCAATTTTGAACGGGACTACTGCGGTGGCGAGCTCGAGATCAAGATCTATGAATGGGTTTAGAGATGCGAGGGCAAGTGGATTCAGTGGGGACTTAGCAACATATGAATCTGATATTTGGTTGGAACAATCGAGAAGATTATCAGAAGAGGTACCGTGTTATGAAATCTATTTGAGCATATAACTAACTTGGCGCTTGATACGTCTACGGATGGGTTACTAACAAATTATTATGATTGAACTAGGTGGTGCTCAAGCCATTCGACTATCTGTTGTCCCGGGAATCGAAGAAAATCAGCTCGCAGGCAATCCAGGCACTCGACTTTTGGTATAACCTGCCCCCAAGGTCTCTGGATATCATCAGCTCCATCGTGGATATGCTACATAGCTCCTCATCAATGTAAGCAAGCGAAAGTCACAAGATGCCTCAAGGCGCCCTGTCCCCAGGCCAAATACTGACAAAAAAATCCAACAAAATCTTAGTCTTGATGATATGGAAGAAACTCCTTCTACAAGACAAGGAGCTCCCTCAGCTCACCTAGTTTTTGGAACCCCACAATCGGTTAATACTGCGAACTACCTATTTGTCAAATGCCTTCGAGAAATCCAGAAATTACCACACTCTCTATCAGCCGTTGAGGTTTTCACAGGTATGACCCCCCCCCCACTCTGAATCACTCAGCTCACGCACTGTGTATCAAATCTGACCAAGAAATGTTTCTACAGACGAAATGGCCAACCTAAACCTTGGACGAGGTTACAATATCCACTGGGCTTTTCGTTCGACTACCCCATTGGAACGGGATTACATCAAAATGGTCGATGGGAGTAAGAAATACCACCGTCACACTCGTTTATCCATAACATTATAACACAACAGGATCTGTATCACTAACTTTAATTCTACGTTGGTAGAAACCGGCAGCCTATTTAGGTTGGCAGCTCGCCTAATGAAGGCTGAGGCCACACAGAATAAGTAAGAAGAACGGCCAATTTTCTCTCCCACAAAACGACCACTCATAAGTACAGTTACTAATTCAGTATTTCTTTTTTTTTTTCTTAATTTCTGTTTTTAGAGATTTAAACGTCGACAGCTTGGTCACGCTTATGAGCCGATACTTCCAAATCCGAGATGACCACGAAAGTCTTTCCTCTACAGCTCAAAGCGACCCGTCAAGCCTAGATGAAGGCAAATACTCACTCGCGCTGATACATGCCCTGAATAACTCAAATTCGAGCGATCGAGAACAGTTGGAAAGCTTGCTGTTATTAAGATCCAGGCAGGGGAATTTAGTCTCCGAACAGAAGAGCCTGGTTATGAAAATATTGGCGAGAACGGGAAGCATGGGGTACACAGTGAAGGTAATGGAGCGATTGGAAAATGAAATAGAGAGGAGGCTTGAGAGTATCGAAGCGACTATTATTGGGGCGGAAAGGAATTGGACCATGCGGGCTATTATGGATTATTTGAGAGTCGGAAGATCATAACGTCAATGTAAGAAACGGAACAGGGCAAGCGAAGGCTGGGATGGATATCGCTAGATTGCGATACAAGGTACTACATACACATGGCATGCATACTAGGCTTTAGATATAATAATATAATGTTAATATACAAAACTACCTTCTCGCCAAAACCTTCCGTGACCAAAAAGACATTTTTAAAACCTTTTTTTTTTTTTTTTTTTTTGAATCTATCCGAGTCTCCACCAGAAGGCTTGGAGAAATCTCGAAGTGGCTAGCCAGCGATAGTTAACTGGGTAGTCCCAGATTCGATGTGGGATGCATCGGTGCACGGCAATTCGGCTCGAGACGACTACGCTAGAGCATGCAGATAGCAGCCGTTTTGCAGCTTCTGTTTCTATATTTGATTTTTCGTCAATAAACATTATCCTTAGTTATGCGAGATACCGATCCTGTGTGTTGTGTGTGGTATCTTATGGTGGCTTCGATCCCGATTTGAAGGTCGTCTGGGCGGGCTCAAGGAGACTGGGCATAAATGATATCAAAGACATGATACACTCAATTAAAACATGGAGGTAGACAGGCATCCGGTCCCGAGTTTCGATACAAAGTAGTAACGCTAGTCCTGGAGTAGCTCCCCCCCGGTAGCGCATGCATAACATATATATGGGTGTGTACATTTAAAGTCACAGCCGCGCCGCGTGGAGTTTTTTGTCCTATCGTTTGGAAACCTTTTGCTCAGCCTCTCCATGATCCCCATGAAATATTTGTCACAACCGGGTAATGGATTCCTAGGAATGACCTGATACTAGCATGCTCAGAAGCTTAGTATCTTTTGCAATTTGGAATATCGAAGTACTTGGACTTATGATGACTTGCGCCAAGCTGAAATCACTGCCTCGATTAGGCATAGTACCCTGCCCACCAAAAAAATCTTAGGTCTTCAGTTACCCTAAGCATAATACGTACTGTCATGTAGGTCAGTCAGTATCTCCACAGTGTACTCCATAATTAAGCTCCCTTGAAACTACTACCGATTTTAGTTTTCCATTCGGGGACCACGAAAACTAAAATGCTTGCCTAGCTTCGAGAATCATCTACCGTGATTACCGTGCTTATAGTAATAAGATCACGGAGTCCGTACATAGAAGTTATACGAGCTCGAACGGTGCCTGGAGATTAATCCGGATCTTCGGCTGTCACACAAAGGATGGGAACGGCTGTAAGGGCACACAGCTTCCCAAGAGGGTACCAATTGGCCAAGCTGCTAAGTTATCGGTTGGGACTATGCCGAAATCTAGAGTTTCCATTTTTAAACCACCGTCCACACACACGCCTCCAGCCGCTCGTCCAATAACGTTCGAGGCTGAAAATCTTTTGGTGGGGTCCAAGATGCACAAACAGTTTCCGATACAGGTGCGAAGAAATACCAAGGCCAAGAGCCGATGAAAAGTCTCAAAATCTCAAATCTTCAAAAGGCGGTGGGGACTTTTTTGGGCGGATTCTTTGGGCAGCTTGATCCCTTGCGGGCGGAACTCGGAGGGATATCATGGCCATATGGAGGATTTGGTTCACAAGCCCGGTTTGTGATCCTTCCAGAAAGTCCCCTCTCCCTCTCTCTTTTTTTTTTTTTTTTTTTTTTTTTTCCTAGCTCCTCTGACCACACATACGAAGTTTCGAGATTGCAGGCTGACTTGCAGATACATGAAATAACGAACAGTTCTGAAGCCGTATTTGGTCGAACTTGAATTCAAATTATCAAGGGGCCCACGCCCCAGAGCTCGGTTAGTCTTGCGTCCTCTGTATGGTATATATAACTTTCGATGTCCAGTGCACCAGGATACTAGACTTCTGACACCAGGTCAGAAGTCAGCGTCATAAAAAGGCTTGGTACTGTCTTCCTAGGTATCCAGTTTGTCAAGTATTTGTGATGTTAGTGTATAGAGTACCCTTACCCCGGTAGCACATAAATCGACAAACTGTGGGCTAAAAAAGAAAAGAAGCTGTCCCACCTTCAGCCTCAGCTGCAAGGCTATCCACCGCTGGTATTTTTTTCCCATAAAGCTATTGTCAGCTCTCCACGTCTGCAAGCTCTGAATAAAAGGCTTCCTTGCTCTTACAGTTGTACCTTCGTAAACTCTTTTATTTCTTCCTTTTGGCCTAGTAGTTCTTTATATTCGGAGAATATGCTTCCGGAAGTGCCCTGTAGGCCAGAAACTCAGTTTTAGACACACAATTCGACTTTTTGTCCCTTGATTTCCGACCCGTCGACGACGTATTATCGAAGGCAAGCTCGCTTGCCCCTGCTTACCGACTCGCGACAGCGCTTGGTACTTTTTTTCAGGAACAATAGGGAAAAGAAAAACGACGGGCGATAATACTTTTGCTACCGACCACTTGCCACGAATTTCTTTTGTTATCACGATACCCCCAGGAGGACTCATAGACTGTTCAGTCGCCGTTTCATCAACTTTATCGGGTTAGGATGCGTTGGCTGTCTTCTGCGGCAGCTGTGCAGCTGCTATGTTTGCTTGACATTGCCGCTGCATTGCCGGACTATGGATTTGGCGAGGGAAAGAAGTTGGATCCACGGCGAGAGGCATTGCTTCTTTATAAACGTCAGGACAATCCATTCTGTAGGGAAGGGTACTTTCGATGCCGGGTTGAATTTGGAGGTGGCTGTTGCGCAAATGGCAGAGTACGTAGCTGTCCTTCGGCCGTAGTAGAAAGACACCGAATTGTGGAATATATTGACGTTGTAACTTGTGTAGAAATGCGCCACACGAGACTGCCCTGCACTTAGTCCCGGCGAGGAGGATATCCCCAATGCCTTCACGGATACCAGACCACCGGAGACATTTACCAATCCGCCCCCAACAAGAGCTACCTCTGCTCAAGCGACATCGACTTCAGAGCCGCCTGAAACAACAGCTGAAACATCAACGGACGCTCCGGAGACAACGACTGCAGCCCGCACGACTTCTCCAGCAACGACTGATACTGAGACGGAAGCACCAACTACAACCGGTCCTTCGTCTACTGGGGCTAACACACAGTCTCAATCTGGCACTGCCACAAACGTTGCTGATTCTGCAGAAACAACAAGCGCCTCGCCCGCAGCCGACGGGACATTGTATACCCCCATGGGTATATCTAGCGGAGCTATAGTCGGCATTGTCTTCGCCGGTATCACCGGTGCTGTCATAGTCGGTCTCGTCCTCTGGAGAGCTATTATTGGTATCCGTCACCCAAGAAAGAAGGGCAAGAGACCCCCAATGGCAATGGGTGCAGCTGGAGCCGCGGGGGCAGGATCTGGGGGTGTCTTTGGTAACCGAAGGATCTTCTCGCTAGTCAAAAACCCGTTCGGAGGGAAGAAGAGCGGCCCCGGTGCCTCTGAGTCAATGATGGCTCGCAGCGCGCCAGACGATGAAGATAATGCTCCAATGGCCCAGACCGCTGCTTCAATGGGTTTTGGGCCCCAACCAGCTGGAAGTGAGGGTGCACCCCCATATTCCCAGGATAGGAGCAGCCTCGACGACCAAGATACCTCATACAACCCTGCAGCTTACGGCGGGGATCTAGGATATCGGGGAGTAAGTACCTATGACAGGCCAGACGACGACACACAAGGATTGTTCCCTCGATCTGGTGCTGGTTTTCCGAGTAGGTAGAGCAAGGCTATTCCGCAGAGAAAGAAGACTTCTTTTTTTGTTTCATTCTTTCTAGTTTTTATATGCCATCAATGCCTTGTCAATGCCCCGCCACTGCGAGACTCGATCGCATGATAAATTTCTGATGTTGATGCTGTTGTTGCATGTTGATGTAATGTTGAATTTCTGCTGACGGCATGTGTTGGGCGCACTTGTGCTGATGGTTCACTATTCGAGCCTCACCATCATCACACATACACACCTTCTCTTTCAGACTATCGTCTCTTATTTTTAGTTAATCTTAAAACCCAGCGATTTGACCCTTTGATTAATCGATTGTTACAAACTCGTACCATGGCTCGCATCATGGCCCATTGCAAACATCTGTACATATACCCCCCAAAAAAATAAACTGTTCGGTGGCTTGAACCGATGGCGTTATGTCCGTGAAATCTCGAAGGTCTGTTCGCCAACCTGGTCCCCATACGGCAGGCGGGACTCTATATATGAACACAGCTGATTAGAGGTAAAAGATGCGCAGGCTGTCTAATCTCCGAGCCACATGGCTACCTAGCATGAACAGGTACCCAGAGGATCCCGAGACATCGCTGTCTGCGGGTTCGCGACCCGAAGTGAAATGATGTTTTCATGCCATGCCCTATTTATGTCAAGGCTGGAAGCCGCCCTTCGTTCCCCGCCGGCTGAAGAAGGCCCGGAACGTCAAAGTAACACAAGGAGATCTCCACTTGCAGCATTCCAGGGGAACTGCGAACTAATGCATCGGGACCGGTCTGCAGAAGTCCCGGACAGTTGTGGGGAACGCTCCCTCTGAAGATGAGATTCAAGTTTTCCAGAATGGCAAATGGAGCCGGTAGGTCGCTAGAAGCTCCCTGTGACCGATAGGGGGTCTTTGGAATCGGCTTTTTCCCATTAAGCTTTGGCTACGCCGTCGAACCTGCACGAGCGATATTAATTGATAATATCGACAATGGCAAGGAAGCAAGAGAATGGAGAAAAGCCCAGAGAAACTAGTTTACATTCAGGAACAAGCAGGAATAAAACAACGTGGATTGGATAAGCTGACGCTACCATTGCGCCAATCATTTAACAGGAATCTGCCTAATTACATATGCAGGTAATGCCAACATACGTCTACATAAAACGGGCCTAGTTCGATGCAGGACTTAGGGATGGTCGACTGGATGGCTTAATTGACAGCTTCAGAGCAAGCAAGCAAAATATCCTTGAAACCATTCGAACCAGGCCGAATTTTTCTTTTTGGGACGCTTTTAGACCCCATTTGGCAACTTTTCTCCGTCATCTACGCCGCTTTAACTCGTTTCAGGTCGCGGACCCGCCTTGACTTTCGATATTGGATCTAACGCCCGTGTAACTCGTTCATGAAGACGTTGGCAGGTTTATTCCAGGTTTAACCTGCGCACAGGAAGCGGTCGGTTTTTCTTGACGCTAACTGAAGCACGAAGCACCCAATTTACCAAAGAGGCTTACTCTTCACAGGTCCTTTTTTTCCTTGAAGGTTTTTTTTTTTCTTTTCGGTCGACTCTTGCACTTTCGCTGCGGATTTCCCGTCTCGTATCAGGCTGTGTGAATCGAGAAAAGCCCTCTCTGTTGAAGCGCGAAACCGGGTCTCCTGCCTGCCTTAGCCTCTTTTCGAGAAGACTGTTGCGAAGAAGGAGGAATGGGAATAGTTCGAGAGAGCACGAATCTACACCCCAAAAAAACCCGCCTGGCGTTGTTTTAATATTAATTGAACTTCCTTTCTTGTGCCACTCGATTCCCTTTTATTCCCTCTTGTCATTCCTCGAAATTGGTCGTTTCAGAACCGCCTTTGAAGGGACTCATCGGCTTTCTTGGTAGTATACCTTAGTCTGGCATTCAGTCAGCTACGACGAGTTAGTCAGGGCGACGGGAAAGGAAGAGAAAAAAGAATTTTCCTTTCCTTCTTTCATCCTTCTTTCCTTCTTTCCAATTCTTCCAATTCCTCTTCCTCTTCCTTTTCTCTTACTTAATCCCAGTTCTTTGATTCACTTTCAGGGTTTTTTATATCTCGCCCTTTTACCTGCCTACTACTGACATATCGTGGGGGTTTGGGAATATAATGGGATTCGGCGCCGCCAGCTCCCTGCCAGAAGCTCCCAAAGGTCCAGAAATCAAAACCGAATCCTCCGTCCAGATAAACGGACAAGCTCAGATTCTAACCCAAGCTCGAAGCCATTTCCATGAAGATTTTAATTTGCGGGTTCAACGAATAGTAAATGTCGGCGCTGTTCTGACTGCCCGTGCGAGTGCGATCCGGACCGCTAGTACACGAGACCACCAGTATCCTTCCATCTAAAGTTCCATTCGGTCTAAACCTTTGCAAACACCAATCATCGACATCAAACAAGACAAAAAACAAAAAACAAAAAACAAAAAAAAAGAGAAAAGAAAAGGAAGAAAGGAAGAAAAGAAACGGGGGGGCCCCGACTCAGCTGCAAGACCTGTTTTTATTTTTCCCGCTCCCTTTTAAGCCGGGTTATTTCACGACATCTCGCCTGTGGCAGTTGCGCATCCGAAATAGAAAGGGGAGCAAGCAAGGAAGGGAGGGGACGACCGAAGAAGGGGAACCAACTGAGCCGCTGCCGCTGCCACTGCCAAACATCGCCGCCAAAAGAGGCCAGACATCACAAGCTCGACAAACAAGACCGAACAGCATACACCCACACACAGAAATACACCATGTCGGAGTTCAAGTTTAGAGTGCCTGGTTTCACGCGACCGAATCCACAGGCTGTGTCGGAGGACACGAGCGTGGGCTCGCCCACCAACCTCCATGCTTTCTCGAGCTCTATGAGGACAAAATTCCGCATCACTCAGTTTGTTCGCGAGACTAGGCACGTGGATGGCGCAAAAGGTGCATCGGGGGAAGAAGGTCCAAATAAACGGCCATCCCTTTCTGCTGCTCCTACTTCTGCCGTTACCGCTCCCGCGCCGGTGGCAGAAGATAATCATGTCAAGCCAGAAGATCTTGCTTCTAGAAAGGGCTCGGATGCTGTCTCAGACATCCTCCTGCTGCAGTCGGACCTTAGAGAGGGCACCCCGACAGGTGCAACGCCGATTGCCTCAAAGCCCATCCAATTAGCTGCCATCAGAGAAACCACGCCAGGTTTAAGTAAGGCGAAGGTATGTTTCCCCGTAGATCTCCGTCCCTTTGCTGCCTCCCTGGTTTTTCGTTTTACTAATAACTGGTGCAGCAAGCCCGAAGGTCCTTGCCGAACCTCAAACTTGTCCCACCAACCCATTATAACCCATCCATCGGATTTCCTGAAGCGCGCACACCGCCTCCGATCGATCCGTCCCGGTCCGTCGAATGGAACAAGGTCGTTCGCAGCATCCAGGCGACCTCGTTGGAGGCAATTGTCAAGAAATTGCTTGACGCCCTCTCCGATCACCCGGAATCCGGCCCTGGAACTCTCGTCTCAACTCTCGGTGACATATTCCTCGACGATGCCACCAAACAAATGTACCGCCACATCCAATCTCTGGATTCTCGACTACAGTCAGGCCAACCAATATCGTCTATTGCACCGACCTCTGTGCCAAATGGCATGACACCAATCGCACCTGAGCTTTCGACACCAATCCCCCAATCTGCGATATCAAGACTGTCGACCCCAGCAACCACACAAAGACGAAGTCTATCCGGTGCTATTCCCAGACAGATTCCTGGTGGAGTACTCATCGCGCCAAAACTCTTCGAACCTCGCGAATACAAGCCCAACAATGCCCGAAAGCTAAAGCGCAAGTCAGAGGCAGATAAAGACGGCTCGATCTCCAAGCTCCTTAGCATGAAGCGAAATGCCTCGCTTGGAGAGCTCTCGCATATCCATCTGAGCTCAGATAGTCTAATAGGTGGCGAGCCACCCGTCAAAAGGAAGAGAGGGCGGCCAAAGGGGTCGACTAAGGCTGCTATTCAGGAAAGAGAGTCCTTGAAAATGCAAGCCACGGCAGCTGAACAAGTTAGTGAAACCTTAACAGAGACCGGTACCATCGCAACGGACAGCGTATCTCCGGTCCTGGAGGAGGAGAAGTTGCTGCCGACTGGCACGTCAATCGAGTTGCGAGCAGCATCCCCGTCGCCGCGACCTGACGATACAACGACAGCGTCAATATTACCCGGAGCTACCCCCTGAGGCACTAGCTCGACGTCGAGCCTACTTCTACGGCGGGTACAGCTACCACCGCAAACCTCAAGCACCTGCGCTAAAGCTTTCTTAACATTAGACCTACTCTCTACTACGTTATTGTCTATCGCATTGCTATTTCCGGGCGGCACATTCCGTTTATCAGTCAGAAGCAAGTCCCAGTGTCGACTGCTGCTTCATTAACCACACACTTCTTTCTTTTCATTCCCTTTCTGCTTATTTTCCACTTTTAACGTTAGTTCTTGGGTGCTTACCCCTTCTTCTTTTCGACTTTTACGAGGCTAACAATAATGGGAGGGTACTTTCCGAAGCCCGCTACTTTTCGGGTTTTCTAAGGTGTCGTTGAACGCCTTAAGCTGCCTTGCAATCGTTTATTTCTTTAATGTTTGGATTACTAGAGATACCCAGGGATATATTTTTGGACTATGACTTTACTTCAGAAAACTTTTTCTTTTTTAATAATGAATTGTGCTCGTTTACGACCCCCTCCTGTTCTCGTCTGCTTCTCGGGACGTTTCAAACGGGGTGCGTCAAACGATTAGTTTACTAGTTGCTCAAAAGTACTTTTTTTTTTTAACTTTCCTATTCTATTTTTTAATAATATACGAGGCTTTCTTAACTCCATTCTTATAACTCTCCCCTTGTTAGTCGTCTTTCTGACAGGTCATTTCTCGCTTGTCGAAGCATCGGGTACACGCTTTTCGGCTCCAGACCATCTTTTCCTTCATCGAACTACCTCAATCTTCACCTCGCATTTGCTAGCCAGCAGCACCCTGGAATTCGATTGCGACATCAACCATGCATTTAGGTCAGCTGCCTTCTCTCAAAATAATGTCGAAAAATAATATAAATCAGTACACGATAAAGATCGACATCACACCCGCCCTCGAAGAACATGCATCGTAGTGATAAGATATCGCAGTTGTCAACTCTGGGCTTCCAGAAAACGCTCGGTTATGCTAGCCATCAGCCCTTTATGCACTCGCCACCAATGTGGCTACACCTCTCTTATGACTTCCCGCTGCGGTCTTATGTTTGCGAAATACTGACGACATTGGCAATGATAAGACTTCGGGCGACATACATATCGATATCAGGCCACACTGCAGTAATAGGTGTCAGCTACCTAGTAGCTCCCTAGTAGCTCCCTAGCTATATATCGGATTCGGGTTCATCAATGCAAAAGCCCAGGCAATTGCAGATCTTAAGATCCAGTCGGTTATCTCCCCGGCAGTTTGATGTGCCATTATGCACCTTCTTCCTTCCCCATGAATCATCACAATCATTTTCGTCTCCAGCATCCTCCAGGATTGCAATCAAATCAAACGTGGGCTAGTCTACGGCCCAGTGGATACGAATACATACGCACGGATTTATGCATCAATGGAATGTACAGCTTTCGTGTGGCATCTGAGACCGAATTGAACCTACTCCACAAATTAAAAAAAGTCTTTTTTTCTCTCTTTTCGTCCGATTGTTGTGCCCGGACCTGAGAAGAAAAAAATGTTTCCGCTCCCGACAAAGCCTCCCCGTTTGAACCGTTTTTGAAAGAAAAATAATAATAAATAAATGATGTGCTGTGTTCCCAATGCGTCTAGACCCTTATGATCACAAGGTTTCCATATTCTGGATGAATCTTTCTTTGATTGGAATGCATAGCTCCCAGAGACGGAAAAAGTATGGGGCTCTTAGCGCTCTCTCTCATCAAAAGGAAAATGGGCATCGCATGCAGCGGCACGTGTGAGTATCAGCTATCATCTTGCAGGCACCCTGCGGCTGCATGTAGCGATTGAGACCATCACACCTTGGCACAAGACTTTTTCTTTTCCAAAATGCGGGGCAAAGGGAAGGGAAAGGGAAAGTTTCCCCTCTTGTAAGGAAAAGAACCAGGATACTAGGGCTTCGACTTGTTGGGGAAAGAGCTTCTTCAATGCTTTTTTTTTTTTTTCTCAAACAGCCCGGCCGGGTAGCGGGGCATTTACGCGGACTCCGTTGGCCACGGGTGAGGATTTTAGAAAGTCGTTAATTTAAAAAAAAATTTCATAGCTAACTGAACTGGAGATAGTCAGACCGTCGCCTCTTAGTTTCTCGAGCTTATGCGTAAGTAGAGACTGCCATCGCGAGGTTTCCAGCGGATAAAATCGCTAGTGACGTCGACATCATTTAGGGAATTCAAGATGACCCTGTAACGTTGCCCTTTCGATTCGACTTCAGGCTAGCGAAACGGTCAAGACACGGCACATGGAAGACGGTCCTTTACCCTTGCCATGTTTCTTCTCGCGACGACCCAGAAGTATGGGGCGATAACCTCGTTAGCGTATCGAAACCATGCCCTTCAGAGTAGCTGGGCAATCTCTGCCTACAAAAGAAAAACCTATTCTCGGATTTCAAGCCGGGAAGATGGCTCGGCATGGCTGGGGGGAAGGATTAAAAATTTTCCCTCCCAAGTTTCGAAGCGTCTCGATCTCAAAGAATGTCACGATGCTGGCCTGATCCTTCCTTCCTTTCGTTCGTTCTCTCACTGGCGAGTTGGATTTTTTGCCAGGGGACCGGGCTCGACGTAACTTTTACGTTTCTATATGTCATTGCCTGCACTTAAGATTTTTTTTATACCCTGATTTGACTGGTACTTCAATGCAATGCGCGATTGAATTTCAATTAACAATTGCGATTCGATCGAACAAACAAGAAAGGAGGAAGGAAGGAAGACCGAAAGAAAGAAACTTTTATATATGCCTCAAGCTCAGGTTGTACAAAAGTTTCCCATTTCCAGGCAATTGAACACGAGGTATATCCGGATATCGAACGGTCTGCATAGCACTCTCGTAAGAGCTACGGCCACGGCTTCCCTTATCATTGGGCCCCAAGGTTACACTGACAATCAAGTGCTCTTTGAGCAAGTTGTAAAAGCCACCCTGTTGGGTAATAGACTCGTAATTCTGCCAAGGACTAGGGCATGGCCACTGCGCCGCTTGGAACCAGACGGGAACGTTATATGTAGACGAAATGGCAAAATCTTTTCAGCTGGATCTTCGAAGCCTGTGTCTTGTTTCAGAAGCTTGGCTCCAATATGACTGGGTCGATGCGAGAGCTGTTACGAGAGCTGTCGAGCTAGTGTCTGGCGAAACAAGGTCGTTCTTTCGAGAACTGATATCATACATATCGATTTCCTTCTGATATCGTCCGGATATACGTATATACGATATAGCATTTTAGAATAAATCCCTCAGCTCAGCTAGCTCGAATCAAAACTAAAATATGACCTGATGGCATGGGATTAAAACCCAAGATCGACAATGCCTTCATCAAGGTATCTGATACGATTCCGAACGTTAGCAGGGGTGGCCGTCAGAAATCTTTTTTTTTTTTTCGCTATCGTGACATCGTGAAACAAACCTTGGAAAGTAACGACAAGCAACACAACCACACAACCACCTTCGAAAACAGCCAAGGTTCTTCACATGTGCTTTTCCTCTTTAGGATTCACTGGCGTCAAGCGTGCGGGACTTTTAGGAAGGACATCAAAGGTCAAGAGGACTGTTCGGTAAGTCGTGGCTTCGGAAGTGAAAACTGGCCCGCACAATTGGTAACCATACAGCGATTGCAGCTTATGCCGAGGGGTTGCAGGTTGACTCAAGGTCCACTCGGATCGATGGAATGGCATGAATGGAATGCCGTATCTATTCATGGTGCCCGGAAGCGTCTACACGGGCCCACGGACTCCATGCGTGCTCAAGCAGCTATGTGATTTATGTCTCTTCAGATCCCTTTCGCGGACTCCGTCTCTGCAGATCAGGTGGGAGGGCTCGCGTCGATTTGATATGGCCAGCCGCTATGCATGTCTGATGTCAGGCTGACATGTGGTGCAGTGCAACTCTGTGTCTCCGTCCAGCCCGGCCTATAACTAGCTAACTACAGTGAACATACGTACAGCTCGAGGGGGGGACAGATATGCTTTAGGACAAGGGCGAAACGGGAGCACTACTACGACCAGACTTGTCTGTACCTGTCGGTCTAGCCTTTTTGCTCCAAGCGACGACGACACGATGATAACTGTTTACGATGTTCCGAAACCAATTGCGTCGGTCCATGCACACACAGCCAGCCTTGTGCCAACGTGGATCCAACAAGGGCAGAAGATATACTTACGTCCATCCAAGTCCGGGTTGGTTATCCTGCAACATTTGGCTTAGTTTCCGCTCGATTTGCTTGTCGTCAATAGGCAAATACGTACACTAACTGCGGTCATTTTTCAACAAGCAGAAGAGTAATCC
This sequence comes from Orbilia javanica, assembly GCA_036872735.1. Taxonomy (NCBI): domain Eukaryota; kingdom Fungi; phylum Ascomycota; class Orbiliomycetes; order Orbiliales; family Orbiliaceae; genus Orbilia; species Orbilia javanica. The sequence goes on from JAVHNR010000008.1 coordinate 2,073,225, forward strand.
AATCGACCGCCCTTGTTCAACGACCAAGAAGGCTAACTGGTAAGGTTGGCGGGCAGGCCTTGGTTCGATCCATCAAGAGTCGATTGAATTATCGTTGTTTAAAAACGTGCCCATGTCCATGAATCGCAACCCAGATATTTCGTTTCTCGCCCTAGTCTTCCATTCTTGACGAGGTGCATCTTACATTCCTTCTTTTCTTTTCTTTTCAACCTTCAAGGTTTTATATTTCCCCACAACTAGCGCCGAAGCACTTCTATTTGACGAAAAAAAATTCAGGATCTTGAATTAAGAGGAAAATCTTTTTTTCCTGAATTCGCTCTTATATTTATAACAAAAGCAAGGTCATCAAAAAGGCCTCATCTGACCAGGCCTGTGCAAAAAAAAGTTGTGCTTTGGGCGGAGACAATCCAACCGGGGAAAGATACCAGACTTTCCTGCTATGCATTAATTGCCACTACGACTGATACCAGGGAACAATTACTTTTTTTTTTTTTTTTTGCTCCTGCTGCAACCAAATTGTCGTGATAACAAGGAACAAAAAAAGAAGATTGAATTGCTTTCTGACCTGCACAGTCCAGTCAGAAATTAACCTGGCCGCGGTGGACCTCCTCGGCTGGAGCTGAAACAGAAGAATCCCTGCAGAGGGATTACCGAACCTGGGAAAACTGCAGTTTGCATAGACGACCTTCTCGCAAATTGTCTGGCTTTTTGAGATTGCATTGAGGCATTTGGGAAGGGAAGAATCAACCTATTCGGAACGGATTTTCTCTGCTGCATTTCCTGGATCCAGTAAGGGACGATAGGATACGGTGCCTCTTTCCTGGCAGAGCCACAGCCCTGCAGAAGCCGTGCAGTACAGCCTCAGCCTTTTATTGGGCCTCGATATCAATTTATATTCTTCAGACGAAATATTTCCTACCAAGTTTTCAATTTGACAACTTTCTTCTCGAAGACAGTGGCCCCACGAGCTCCCTCATTTTTATATTAACATCCCTAGAACCATTTTGAAATCTCGGAATATCTTTTCCCCCATTGCAAGCTAGACGTTCTCGCTTGCTCCCGTTGTCCGGTACTTTCTTCTTTTCTGGTTCTTTTCCCTTCGAACACCTTTTTTTTTTTTCTCACCCGGAATATTCCTTTTCTATCTTTGGCTCAGCCCTTTGGCCTGAAACCTGCCCCGACATCGACATACCACACAATCAACACAAAGATACCGGCCCCGGCAGCCCCCCCTTCCCCAGAAACATCTTATATCATCATTCAATTAATCGCTCAGACCAGGTCACGGGGTATCCATCGCGCTATACCATTTACTGCCAGATCTATCTTACATCCACAGCTGCAAGGCCGGAAAAATATATATAAAGGGTCTAGATAAAAGAAATTTTTTACGAAATTTTTTTCGAAAAGATGGATTCAGTAACTGTGGATGTCCAACAGCAGTTGTCGTCGTCGTCTTTCAGCTCTCCGTCGCCGTTGCTCTTACCGGAAAGGCTTGACCTAGAGAATCCCGACGGCATTACTTCCCTATCAAACACCTCTAAGCCATTCCCTTCCGTCTCCGGCGCTGCTGCTCCACCAAGCACCTCGGGTTTTACCCCACTACCCACTCGCCCGTCAGTAATCACAAACAAGATGACAGCCTATAATTGCATCCCCAGGTCCGAGGTAAAAGAAACAAGACGCCTCTTGACTAGATTGCCTTCTATCAAGAACGAAAGAAGAAGCAAGACATCCTCTAGTGGATCATCTACTCCGGACCTCTCCAGATCGAGTTCTACGACCACAAGTACCACGCCAGTTCTATCACCTGAGTCTATTTCGGACGGTCTAGCTTCCCATTCTTCTTCTGAAATTTCTTGCTACAAGGTCGTTGCCAGGAAACGATCAATGGACAGCATTGCATCAAGTGATAATAGCAGCCAGTACTCGTGTCTTGCCAAAGACGACCAGTACCTGCTCCATCTCAAGGATGTTGAGGGCATGTCGTGTTGGAGCGATATCGCCGAAAGGATGTGCCAGAAGGGGTACTTTGTCCAACAAAGAGGGTTGAGGACGAGGTATTGCATCCTTAAGCGGGATTTAGACCTCTCTGTAAGTTACCACTCATCATAACACAGCATGACAAAAGGACATTTGTACTAATAGAATTCATTATAGCTTCAACGTTCTATGGAGAATCTTGTCAACATTCAAAGCGAGGTCGACGAAGTCCTCGGCTCGAGTAGCTGCCCTGTCCGAAGACTTGCTTCGTTTAAGAACAAGAAGATCGGAGGCAACCTTCGAGTCTACGACGAAGAGGACGAAGCCGTTGATCCTCGTGTATGGGATGACCTCGCGGCATCGCTCCAGGCAAGCGGACTGAGATAAGCCTTCCTCGACCTACCTAATTCACCCTATATCTTTTCCCTTTCTTTTCTTTTACTATTCTTTTTCTCATACCCCTTTTCTTTTTCTTCTCGGGTTCTTGGGTCTTTCCTAGCATCGGCATGTCTGTTTCCCCTTTACAAAAAATAGCTCCTGTTTTTATTTCATTTTTTTCTATTATCCTTTTTTCTCATTCTCGGATCATGATACCTGTGCGCTGCACTGTTGGATAACTTATACCCGCATTCACTTGTTTTTTAATGATGTTGATTAATTTTCTTTATTTCCTTCTCTCTAACAACACTGCACACACATTCGCTATGACTGTTTTTCGCTCCTAGCATTCTCGTTTTTGGCATATGAATTTCTAGCGTTTTTTCTATTTGATTTTTTTTTATATGTACTGGGACTATAGGTTGACTACAAGCGCTTGATTTTGATTTTGATTTGCTCACTACACTGTATTTCTCACTCCGAGCCTCGTGGCCACTTGTCTTTTTTGTTTCCCCTCCTACCACTTTTTTTTTTTTTTTTTTTTTTTTTGTGACTTGCCAACTCCTATTTTTTTTCTCTTACCTTATGACGATGAAATTCCATTCCTAACGTTAACGAGCTGGTACAAAAAATTCACAATCTCCACTTTTTCTCGGGAACAAGACACCCAATTCTTCCTCTTTCCCCTCTTTCCTTGATTTCTTAAAAGAAAAAAAAAAGTTCTTTTTTTTTTTTATGCCGCATTGCTGGTGCACATTTGTACTTTATTGGTGGTTCGCCTATACACGAGGTACACATCATTATCACAGTCACTCACTAAAAATGGTGTTTTACCCGTCCAATCATTGAAGGGGTGGTAGACACGATTACGATCGCGAAATACGGATTTTTACATGGCTTCCAACTTAGGGAGGTTTTATGGGGGGGTTTTTTTTTTTTTCGAAGGGGAGGGGTTTAGCTTGACTCCTTTGAGGATTTGATATTTATTATTTTTACTTATTGACTTCGTGATCATGGATTCAATGTTCTTGGATTCTTCGACGACTTTTTTTTTTTTTTTTTTTCACCATCACATGCGCATGTATCACCCTTTTTTAAACACCAAAAAATGTTATCTACAAAAAAAAGAAAAGAAATTGGACAAAGAATCGAAACGAAAGGATACTTAGGAAGAAGTAAGGTTAAATGCAAGAAATGCAAGTTGATAAAAAAAAAAAAGTGAATCCTATAAAATATGGGGTAATATCGATAAACAACAAAAAGGCGTAAACCCCGTGCCTCATCATGAAATAAGTTTAGTAGCTTAAGTAGCTTACTTAGAGGTATAGTTAATTAAGGTAAGGCAAAAAAAAAAAAAAAAAAAAAAAAAAGGTGTTATAGAATATTCACTTGGTCAACTTCAAACCGAGTAAAACAAGGGGAGCTCAACTAAATCGATCGAATGAGAGCCGACTGAGCTGGCCATGCATGTAATTATTGGAACCCACCGAAAAAATACCCGAATCTTAATATCCACATGAGATCAGGAGGCAGAGTAACAGAAGCCAAGGGGGGGAAAAATATGTAAGTAGATTTCACCGTGAACCGGGGAAGGGGTACGTGCTTTCTTTCCTGTTCTCGTGGAATATTCTATATATCATCATTGGTTATGGATTATATGCGGGAGGGAGAGAAAGAGCGAGAGAAACCCTAGTATGCTAGGATTTAAAATTTTTTATGCGAGTGCGATACTTCCTTTCTTTCCTTGAGGGTTATGGGAGCAGTACCCTCTGGGGTGATCCTGGGATATACATATATTGGAATGTGATTTGTGGATTAGACGGTGGGGTGGTTGTACGGATGTTGTTCGTCTACGGGTATTGTTTCCCTTTGCCTGATATACCGACGTGGGGATTTCGAGGATTGGGTGCATACGTGCATAGATTGCTCCGTACATACATAAAAGTACCTACCGAGCTACCTAGTTATGTTCATGCAAGGGAAGACAAAAAAAGAGGTGGTTCCAAGAAGACGATGTATGTATGTATGTGTATGTATGTAGGCCGGCGCATGATGATATCTACCTCGAGGGTTGTGAGCTCGTGGGGACGATATACGATGCTCGTATCTGTGGGAATGTAGGAACCTTGCATCAACAAGGACATAGACTTTTGGTTGGGTTTGCTTGCTGGCTGGCTAGGTTTGTGAGGTCACGAGGTCGCGGGAGGGGGGGTTATGCATCTACGGCGTTTTTTTTTTTTTTTTCTTCTTCTGTGGTTGCCGGTAGCTTAGGCGGAATATGCACTGCAGGCATCATATTAATCCGCTGTCACTGGTTTCTTTTCTTTTCCTTTCCTTCCTTTCTTTTCTTTTGGTTTGGAGGAGAAGGCGGGGAAGCTAGTTAACTAGCTAGGCTGTAGGTTTATGGTAGCTGGGGGTCTGGGGGGGGTTGGTTGGATCTGTCCTACGGGCGGTAAAGAACGACCCAGTGGAAGGGATGTTATGTCCGAGGTATCGTGATCCTTGATCTAGAGCTTGCTTGGATTCGGGTTTGGATACCGTGAGGGTAGCCGCCTAGCTGTGATATCTAGATTTCTAGAGATCTGAGGGATTGAATGTCTGTACCATGGATGCTACCTATTTTGGAAACCGGACAATATAGAGCACCGTCATTTTATACGTCTTCCTTTCGAGTTCTAGATCTAAATATCTGCGTGCTACAGGAGTAGCTGGTAGTAGCTGGAGCTGTTAGGGCATCAGACTGCTCTCACTTGTGTAACGAGGTCACAAAAAATACGTGCGATTTCAGATCTAGACTTGTCTACTTAAGATTTGAAGTGATGCTATATCTTCGCAATCTACAAGGCCTAGGTAAAAATGGCTGCTTTGATGGGAAATGATTATATAGATGCATAGGAATATTCGTTATTCCGTTTCACTAGATATAAGAATTTCGGTTTAGAATCAAATGGGCGAGGGCCGACGATTAAAATCGGTATCCATATGCAATCCAAACCACTAGGTCCTCTGATCTCAGCTCGCAATGAAGAACTCCTTCACGACCTGGGTTTGGACAGTGATCTTTACCAGCATTGCATCATGCCTTCCTACTAAACATAGCGCGGACCTACCTGCAAACCACATCGGTATGGAGTCCCCTTCAAACATATAATACATCCCTCCTTTTTCGTATAATACTCTAAAGCCACCCTGACCTAGATATCCGAGACTTCAAATCCACAAATGCCCCCATATCAGCCCGCTCAGCCCTCGAAGGCTATGGAAACAAATGTACAAATCTTGGGGGTTAGTATTTCCATATAGACCAGACAGGTCTACTATACCTACACACCTAAAACTCACAAAACCCCATTAAACAACCATCGATCGAGAAGGTACACAAGAACTAATTGGATAATATCAATCAGGCAGCTGCACAGAGGCGAAAAACTGCGGGTTAGCCAGTAACGGGTGTAGATGTGTGGTCGTTAGAGGGTCTCCGGGCCTGGGGCAAGGACTCGTAGCAATTGCTGGAGATCTGGCAAGTGCGACGATTCCTGAGGAGGGTGTCTGTTTGTATATTCCGGTGAATTGAAGTCGTTAGGCATCGGAGGGCGAAATATTTCCCAGTCGTCATTGGGTGGTTGTGGTATGGAAATAGTAGGAGTAGAAGGAGTCGAAGAGTCTAAATGGTTTGAGTGGAAAAGGGTGTTCTTTGTAGTTTATATTAGTCAGCCCAGCTACTGATGCATTGCTTCCTAAAGCTGTATTTTAGGGGGGGCTCAAGGTCCGAATTCGGCCAGACGGCTCTGAAATACTTGACCCATGAGTAGCCCAATTGGGCTTGGAAGTGGAATCTCTGATGGTAGAGCAACCTAGCTTGCTATCATCAGAATAAATTAGGTATCAATGTATTTTTTTTTAAGTTAAGTACATACAATAAAAGGAGGGAGGATTCCACCGTGTGTATAACAACCATCAAGATCTTCAACGACGAGGGATCGGAGAAGTAAAGGGGGAAGGGGGAAAAAAAGGAAAAGAAAAGTAAAGAAAAAAAGAAAAAGGAAGAAGAACATTGTTTACTTCATGAGAAGGGAGGCATTGAGCATCTGGGGATTATTATTGGAGACCAAAAAAGATCAAGGTGATTCGAGGGGAAAAAGACGACAAGAAGAGAAACTCCGAGGAACACCAGCAAAAGAAGAAACGAGATGTGATGGGGGAAAAATCGGATCCCTCGATTTTGACTTTTATTGATTCTAAAGGGTAGCAGATTCTCTGGCCGTTTGTTCCGATCAATAGGCAATCATCTTCTCAAGATGAGAGACGAGAGAGAGGAAGGGAGAGGGACTGGGTTTCGATAAGGAGAGAGAGAGGTCCGAGGTATAGGACGCCATGGGACCGTGTCTACCAGCGGCCCCCGATCTGTTCTTGGTGGACTTCAAGAGTGTCTCCATCTTGCATGTCGAGCTGTAGTAGAGATGAGTTAGCCTTGACCTTCCTAAAATTGTCTTGCTGTAGCTCGATATAGCCACCTAGGTAGCTAAGCACCTAGGTGTGGCATGCTAAGCAAACTAGCATGGCTCTGCCACCGCCAGCCGGAAAAGCTGGCTGGCTGGGTGCATCTGTCGAGCCGAATACTTGCAGAATGCATATATGCACATAAGGTCGCGAGCTTAAAAGCAAAGGTGGCAAATCACAGAAGGGGAGCTTACAGTATCTGGCGTATCGCCTGGCTGTACTCTAGATCCATCGAAGAGGAACCGGACGGTGGTTGGAGATTTCCCTTGACGTTCGCAGAACGCGTCCATCAACTTCTTCAACTGCGTGGAGCGCTTGATCTTGAAGAAGACCTCGTTGTTGTTATCCGTGACCTTGATGTTGAGGTGCTCGCTAGCTCCCTCAGCTGGTCCCTCGTTCTTCTGTGGTGGAGGAGAAGAATCCGACATGGCCTTTTGTTTTTTTTTCTTCCGTCCAGAGGGTTTAGAAGTGGGGGGAGTGCGATGAGGATGAGGATGGGAGAAAGTGACAGTCTCTCAACAGTGTAGCAGGGCGAATCGGTGGTGGGAGGACCAGATGCTCGTGGTTGTGAGGATGAGGATGGAAGAGGAAAAGGAGAGGGAGGAGAAAACAAGCTGCAGCTGTAGACAGAGATCTTAAATAGCAGCAGAAGACAGAAGGGGCCTTTGGAAGGATCTGGAAGACAGACGACCAAAGCGGCAGGGTCTCGCAGACGATAATTGGAGACGGAGAGAACCAGAGCGTGTGCAGGGCAGCGGAGTGGAGGGGGGGAATGCAGGTGGGAAGTGGGAAGCGGAAGCTGGGAGACGTGATAGTCAATCAGCGCCGCTTTGGTGGAGGTCTGCGTCACGTGATGCTGATTATGTCAGGATCTGGTCTCTGTGTCCCCCAGCGGTGGGCATCTGGGGTCCCGTTTCTATGGCGTGTGGGATGGGCCCTGCAGGGGACGTTTTTGCCCATTGCTGGGGGGATTTTATCCTGCTGGGTGCTGCCGGGACAACTAGCAGGACTGCTTCCTGCTGACTGAGCACTACACGTCTACACCAGTAGTATATACTAGTATTATATACTACCTAGGTAGTAGTATATACTTAACTTAGTCTCGTGGGCATCGGATTGCAACCATCGACTGATATAATATATATTAGGAATATATAATACCATGGTATGCTACCCAAGTATGCAATACTTACTTAGATAGTATATAGGCTCACTGTCGACTGTTGTATCAAGGGAATTATACCACTCGAAGAGGCCGTCAAGCAGGTCCCGCCCTGTCACTCCAAAGCTGTACGTATCCCTTCCTTCCCTCTTTTCTAATACTAACCGTATATACCTACTCACAGTGCGCGATTCAAAACTGCATCCAGAAGAATGGCTACAACGAGGCCAAGTGCCAGGACCAGATAGACGCCCTCTACGCCTGTTGTGAACTATTCTACAAACAACAGGGCAGAGATGCTCGTACTGTTTCCTGTCCGAAACCCAACCTGCTGGACTTGAAGATCAAGCAGCGGAAGGAAGAGAAGGAAAAGGGAGGCAATGGGCCGTTGTATCACGAGCCAAAGATACGATGAGTCGAGTCTATAGATATCTTTTTATACTATCAAGAATCTCCAGAAGATACATGCATATCCAGTCCAGTCCAGTTGTTTCCCATCCCATCTTAGTTTTAGGCAGTGGATAAAAGCTGCAAGAATAGCAGAAAGAAAGAAAGAGTGAGAGAGAGAGAAAGTATTTCGCATCCACCATGTATCCGATCTCGACCTCCAGTGACAATCGCGAGGACCGCCGTCAGGGCAAGCAGAAGGGCAAAGGCGTGTGATTTTGATTCTAAGGTTCACCTGGAGCACGCAAAGAAACGATGCCAGGCCCGAAAGCTCTGGTCGTTTGAACAAACATTGAAGCGTATACGAATATATAAACCTGTCGTTTGAACCGAGACTCTAAAAGGTGCCTATTGACATTGAATGAAGAAAGAAAAAGAAGAAGAGGAACAGAAATCCCACAAGCGAAAGAAATTTTTATACTGAACCCCCAAAACAAGGACCCCTGTTCTTTTTTTTTTTTTTTTTTTCGCTCCTTCCGTTTGTCCCTCTTTTTTGTGCTTCTTGTGTTGCCTGTTTGTGGGCCGCAACACATGCGGCAACACATCCCGCTCGCCGCTTCGAAATTTCCACAAACGTCGTCATGTAAACATCCTCCTTCTCATCCCATCAACATCCATCAACATCACCATTCCAACTCCACCAATCCATTATCGCCACTATCGTCACCTCATCCCTTAGACAGGCAGACAGGCAGACATCTCGCCATACATGGTCGGTTCTGCTTGCTCTTTGTCCTTCCAACATACATCAACATCAGCTCCCTAATCCTTTTTGTATATCCCAAAAAAAAACCACCACCAATCGACTATCTGCGAGCCGCCTCACCTGACCGCGATTCCATACTCCTGATCCCCAATCCGCGAATCACGCGTCGATTCGACCATCTACACTCTATTTGCCGGCAACATGAGTCCAGCACTATTTTCGCCGTCAAAGTTTACGCCCAAAAGGGCGCGATATCCTCCTGTCAAGGCGGCTTCACGGAACCAGGTACACCTTTCAAAACAAACTACAAACATCAAGAAGAAGAAAAACTCGACTCTGGGACGATATATCGTCGATATCTGGAACAACAGCTAACTCTGATCGAATTTTTTCTCTTTTCTAGCAATTCTCGAGAGAGAACTCGCTATTGATGTCTGACGACGATTACGTGTGTGCGACAACTCCCAACTTGTATAGTCCCCATACTAATTCTCCAACAGGACCAGAAGGAATCAATAGCTGGGAGCGATATCTTCGGACCAGATGATTCTAGAGTCATGGTTCCCTACGGCGGCGCAGGTCGGTTCCCCACTATTTCGCCAATCCGGCCTATCTGTACTAACTTCCAACTAGAGTCTGGTTATGGCGACTCCCTATACATTGGCGAAGAGGACGAGGATTACGAAGAAGAAGAAGCTATCGCTATCGATGAGGAACAACTGGGTCCCGAAGTTGACAGCTTCGCACGATATGTCGACTTGTACCGACAAAAGCCCGGTGATGACGGCAGGGACTGTGCTTTAGAGCTTATCGACGGGTTCCTGAAGGATACGGAAGAACATTTCCTCCAAGCCCAATCACGAACGAACCAGTACACCGGCGATGATGATGATGCAATTTTGGAGATAGTGGCTGAGACAGCTTTCTACAAAATGGAATACGAGACGTGGAACCTTGTCTCTCGGCTCTTACCTGAACGCGGGGTTGAGTACACACACACTTTGAGGACCGTCTCCGAGTACGAAAGCAACGAGGTCCTACGACGACAACTCTTGGACGAGTCAACAACGTTTCGGGAGCTCAACATAATCAGGGATTGGCTCAGAGCGATTGCCCCATACCCCGAAATCCCAAATGAAGACGCCGAGGACGACGAAGTTATGGGCTGTGGACATATGTACACTCTAAATGCTCTCAAACAGTACAAAAGGGATCATATGGACCCCGAGGAATTTGTCTCTAAGGGACCAAACGCGCAGTTCGAGTATCCTGAACGGGGCATCCCATCAATAGAGGACAAGTCGCAGCTTATCAGCACCGAAATGGACCCTGACGGTCCCATCCGCCAGGAGAGAGGTGTCGCTAACGGGGATAACTACTACGAAACGACATTTTATAAAGTATTGTGGGGATTTATCCGCAAAGGAGATTTCGCAGGGGCTGCTGAGTGGTGCAGGAAGTGTGATCAAGCTTGGAGAGCACCTGTTGTTCTTGGTGGTAGGGATGCTGTCGACTGGCTTGTTGATGAGGAAGTGGCCGATGATGAAATGTACGATGCGTCGCCTGAACAGGGACCCAGTGGCAACCGTCGGAGACAGCTGTGGAGGCGTGCATGCTACGCATTAGCGAAACGGAATAGCAAGCGGCCCGGTGAGCTCTGGGAGAGAGCCGCCTATGGCTTACTAGCTGGCGATATCGACTCAGCTGTCCCTGCTTGCGAGAATTGGCACGATCACGTCTATACCCAAGTCAACGCATTAATAGAAGCAGAATACGAAAATTTTCTTCGCAAGGAGGGACGGGTTTCGGCCCAGGTGCTCAAACTTCCCGCCCCGGACGCTTTAGAGACCTTTGGTTCTAGGAACATCGTGGCGAAGATCGTTGACAGTCTTTCCCGTCCGAATGATTTCAGATTCGCCGCATCGCCGCAAAATACTGCTTTGCGAGCTGTGCAGGGAGCTATTATTTCAAATCGGATACCGAAACTTGTTAACATTTTCGCATTTCAACTGCGAGAGTTCCGAAGGAATCCAGGATACGAACCGGAGAAGGATACGAATACGCCCGTCGACTGCACCGATTGGAAGCTATTGCGAATAGTAACCCATCTCATTATTCTCTTGCAACACCTAGGCCAGTGGCCAGAGTCTGGGCCCGATGCTGATGCCGCGCAGGAGGTAGTTGCTGGGTACATCCGCATGTTGGCAGCGGCTGAGAAGTACGGAATCATTCCCCTGTACGCTTCTAGGTTGTCACGAGATCGATGTGTAGAGGTAATGGGTGAGGTGCTTATGCACGTCACTGAGGAGGCTACGCGCGAGGACATAATCCGATCCTTCCGATCTTATGAACTTGATACGCAAGCTACACTGAAGCGAACGATGGAGAATGCCTTCATCCAAACCGAAGTCTTTTACAAACATGAGGAGCTTCCAATACAGATTCTTTCTGAGTTCTCGATCCCCCAGCAAGATCGCCGGAAGGTGCAGCCGGAGGACGAGAAGCTCATTCGGACGGCAGAATGGATGATTCACCTAGATGAGATGAAAGAGGATTTGATCCACGCTGGAGTGATGATGTTCAAGCGATTCTACCGTATGTCCCGTCGGTGTCTCTGAATGTCTATTTTGGAACTTTATTTACTAACTGATGTTTTTCCCCAATAGTAACTGGTCGCTTAGATGCCGCCCGAGCTCTTGCAGAGCGAATACCCAGTAGCTATATAGTATCTGGCGAAGAAGATGAAAACGATGATCTTCCTGATGAGTCCCAGGGATATGCTTCGGTTTACATCGAATATGAGTTTTTAATTGAAGGATTAGATGCTCTTGATGAGTGGAACCGGCTGCTCGCAGCAGGGTAGGTTTATGCAACCCACAGCACTTCATATTGTAGCTCTATTAACGTATTTCCATAGAACCGCGACAAAACGCGAAGGCGGCATTGCCGCTCTTAGACGTGGGAAGTTTAAGGATGAATTGCAGATTGCCTATGAGAATGCAGAATCCAAGCTCGGCGTGCTAGTTAACTCCTGGCTCGTACAATCCCAGCACCATTCAGATGCAGAACAGGTCAAGCACATCCGAAACACCTATGTCCCAGATATCACCATTGCCTTGCACAATATACACCTTGCGGCTGGTCTCAACCTCAACAAAAGTTATTACTCGAAATGCCTCGATCTCGCGGTTCTCGTGGCAAACCCTAGTAGCGGCGTTGCTGAAACATTTATCGCGACGGGCAGGATGGCGAAGTATGTAGACGAGCTGGCGAATGTCAGTTTATTGTGTTTACAGGCTGCGAAGGGCGCCAGTTTGGAACCGACGTTAGTCAAGCCTGGACATGAGTCGAAAGTTTCGATCTGGAACGTGAAGCCTAGTGCCGCTCCAGCAAGTCGGTAACGAGGTACTGCGATGAAGATGCACACATCTTTCCTCTCTCTTTTTTATGCTTACATTTTTTTTTTTATCATGGGCTGTTTTACCATAGCGGATTTAATTTTTTTTTTTTCTCGTTTCGTTTTGCAAAGCTGTTATCTCCAAACATCGATGTACTATATGACTAGCCGTCTTTTACTTTTCCCTTCTCTCTCCTTCTTTTTTCTTTTCTCACGGGTAGATCCGCATTTTATCTGGCCGATGCTGTCGAACTGGCAGTTCTTTTTTTTTCTTTTCTTTTTTTTAACCTATGCTTCGACTCTTGTACACCAAAACGACGAACAGACTTTCTTACATAATGGTTAATGAGATTCATTCGACATACGGTATATCCTTACGGTTTCGTTTGTCCTTTTCATAATATTTCGTGATCATTCATATCTGAACAAAGAGGACGCAGAAACGATCGAGCTCTATGTAATTAAAACATCCATGGTTCACTCAACAAACACGCATCCCAAGTAGCTAGTCAAGAAGAAACGGAGGGAAAGAGAGGAAGGATAAAAAGGAAGGTTTCCCATATGCATATCCCAATTAAAAAAAAAAAAAAAAAAAAAAGGACAATGATGGCGAGAAGAAGAGAGAAAAGCCTTGGGTCGAGATCCAGAGCCCAGGCTCAGTCTAAACCTCATGTTCCCACTCCGTTCCAAAAAAAATAAATCCTTCACCTTTGTTTAATACACCCCGACACCCCCTTCTCTGAGGCGCCATCTACTACGCAACCTCAAAAAGGTACTCCACGAACGGTGTGTACTCACTTCCACCCATCGTCCCTGCTGCCAATTCCGCCACATTGGCATCATCCTTTCTCACAATCTTCCCTTTCTTATCCCTCCCATACGCATTCCCTCCCAGATGCGCGTACTGTGTCTCCAAACTATCCTTCACCTTCCCGATCGCTTTTGCTTTTCCCACCCAACAAGCGGACACGAAATCCAACGGTAGACCATACCGCAGGACGCTCTCCACGAATACTCTTAGAGTTTTGACGTGCACCCAGGCGGCCGCAAGTTCGCTATATCCCGTTCTGGCGAGCCGTAATGTCTCTCCCCATAACTTGTCAGCTTGTTGCTCTGCGGATTTGGTCTCCGCTTGTTCCTCGTCGTTTGCGTTTTCGTTGTATGTTACGTCTCGGGGTATATATCTATGTTCGCGAGCTTTATGTGATAACTCCGCCGCGTGTTTTTTGAAAACCACGACTCCGAATAAGATGAATTCCGGGTCTTCTGAGATTTTGAAGACGGATCTGGGGACGATCATTGTACTTAATGTCTCGTAGGTTGATAAGAACTCCTTTTCGTTTGGTTTGGGGACAGCGATTAGTGCTGTGGTAAGGTATTCTGAGGTTAAGAAGTGGGAAGGTTTTAGGATTGATGCTAGAGAACGGGTGGAGAGGTTGCCTTGTTGCCTGCGCTGTAGGGTTTGGAGGTTTGATTTTACGGATTGGTAGTTGGAGTATTTTGATTTGATGTCTTCGTCGAGAGATTGGATTTCGGATTTGAGGATTGAGACGATATCTGGGATGGGACGCTCGACGCGGTATTTTACCCTGTTCCAGGTGAATGATTGGAGGTAGTTTTGGAAGGGCTCTGGGGGTGGTAGTAGAGTTAGCTATTCTGTTGGGTATAACATGATCTCTGGATATAAATATATATATCCGTCGATAGATAGAGATAAGGGGAGGGGGATTGGAAGACAGACTCTCATTGACCAACTTATTCTCTGAAATCCGAATTTCATTCCCGTCAAAGATGGATTTGAGCACGTCCGCAGCCTTGGTCATAGCAGCCTCAGTGGCAGCATCAAGCTTAGCCAGCTCATCAGCCTGTAAAACCAAGGTATCCAGCGTGCCGATTTTAAAATCCGGGATGTTAAACGGCAACAGACTCGCCTCCGACGAGGTCTTATGAGAGTTTATGGCATCAAAGGCATCATCCTTGTGGCCGGTTTTGACAATAGATGTCGGTAGCGAAAGAAGGAGGTAGGATTGGGTGCTCATTTTGGGGAGACGAGATGCTCGACGGATGCGCAGGAACCGCAGGATGCGGGATCGGACTCGGGAAAGAAGGCTGGAGCGACGGCGCGAGGAAGACGGTCTTGACGGTCGTGGAGGCGGAGATGGTGGTGAGAAGGAGGAAGAGGGAGATGTCGGTGTGGTGGGTCTGGTCCGCGGGGTACGGCTTCGAGACTATCGAGGCATACGGCGGACACTTTCTTCCTGCTTCTCCTTTCTTGGTGGAGAAGGGATATTGCTTGGGAATGCGGGCGGGGAAGCTGAGGTTTAAGGGAGCAGTCGGTACTCCTGCTTCTTATCCTTCTCCTTCTTTATGTTCCCGTGTTCGAGATGGTGGTTTCTGGTGATCCTGGTGTTTTGGATTGGTTTGGAGGTTGGGTTCTGGCGGACGGGACGGTGGTAGTTAGTTCTTATCGATGATGTCGTCGGGTCTTGGCCGCGGCTCTCTGCCACAAACAACATCCCGCCTTCTTTCGTTCATTCTTCACCTCGCTCCACTTCACTTCATCTTCTAGCTATCCCGTGCTTGCATAGCTGGTAGGTATCGCCAGCAATGGTTCGCGGCAGCCTCATTGGCCGGCACGCCCGTGCCAGGCTGTTCAATGTTTGCGCCCAGTGTTCCTACCGACACGGCCTCGTCCGACGTTTAACGGTAAGTGGTGTCTTTCTTCGCTGTACAACCAGTACGAAGTACGAAGCTAATGCACGGGTGTCGATGGCGGCGAGGTTAGACAGACGGCCGTACCAGAGTATCCAATATCTGGTTACCAATCCCAAAGATAAAGCCCAATCCCAAGGAAGAAGTGCAGGAGGACGTCCACGCGCTGCTGGTCAAGGCAGGGTACATCCGAAATGCATATCCAGGCATATTTCACATGCTGCCGTTGGGACTCAGGGTGCAAGATAAACTCGAGAAGTTGATCGATATGAATATGAGGCTTATTGGTACGATATCCGAGTGGGATCTTTATATCTGGTTCTGTAAATTGCAAGGGATCTAATGCCGTGGGACGACTTATAAAGGCGCCTCGAAAGTCGCCCTGCCTTCTATATCTGCTCATTCGCTATGGCAGAAAACAGGGAGAGCGGACAAGATGGGTAAAGAGGTAACACTCTATCCTTTGACCTTTTTCTCCCTCTGGCATCTATCTATTGATGAGAACTAAAGACTCACGTTCTAGTAATTAACCCTGGTTACAGCTCTTCCAATTCAAAGATAGACATGGAACAAATTACCTCCTCGGCCCGACCCACGAGGAGGAGATCACTAGTCTAATCTCCTCGACGGTTTCTTCTTATAAACAATTACCATTACGGGTATACCAAATAAGTACGGTTAAACAAGTCCATCAAACTTATAGTATATATTGGGTTACGTATATCTAACAAGAGTGCTACCGTATATAGCCCGAAAGTACCGTGACGAACGGCGCCCCCGCGCTGGTCTACTCCGTGGTCGCGAGTTCGTCATGAAAGATCTATACACATTTGACTACTCCACTGAAGGTGCACTCGACACCTACTATGATGTTGTTGGCACTTACAGGTCAATTTTCAATCAGCTTGGCCTTCCTTACCTCGTCGCGGACGCTGACAGCGGTAATATGGGTGGCAGCCTATCCCACGAGTACCATTACGAGTGTAACACAGGAGAAGACACAGTTCTCAGCTGTTCTGGGAAAGAAGGGAAGAATGAGGGGTGCGGGTATACTGCCAACATGGAATGTGTGGAGTCCATACCAGTTCGCAAAGATAACTGGGAAACGAAGCAGACGAGGGTTTGGTATGGGGTTAGTAAAGATAGGAAAGTGCTAGTGAAGGCATACTATCCTGGTTATGTCAGACAGGTCTCAGCCGAAGGCGCCGGAGGGGAATGGCACAAGAGAGAGATCAATCCACGGGTTATCCAGGGCGTGCTCGGCGAGGAAGGTGGGGGCCTCGAGGCCGGGATGGAAGAGGCTAGTGCATTGAACGCATGGGAGGACAGCTTTACCTCATTTAACGATACGCTTGATGCCACGACCGGCCAGATAAAAGAAGGAGAATCATACAGTCGAATCATCAAGATTTACGACGGCCATATTCTTGACGGCGACGGCGGGTCAAAATTCTCGACTTTCTCTGAACATGAAGAAGATTTTGGCGCCGAATCCGAGAGCATGATCAAGCAGTTCTATTCTGACAAGAAGATCCCAACCGTGGTCAGAACCAGTGTGGAGGGCAAGGGAGGAGAGGACGACAAAACGCCAATTTTCTTGTGTAAGCCGATCACTGGGGATGTCTGTCCGAAGTGCGAAGACAGCAAACTGGTAGCGACAAAAACAACGGAATTGGGCCATACTTTCTACTTGGGAACAAGATATTCTGATCCCCTGAAGGCCTATGTGGGCATTGTAAATGAGGATGGGGTGCAAACCCAAGCCCGTTTACAGATGGGATGCTATGGTATTGGGGTCACTAGGCTCATCGCCGCTATTGCTGAATTGCTGAGAGACGAAAAGGGGCTCTGCTGGCCTAAGGAGGTTGCCCCGTATAGTGTAGCTGTGGTCTACACAGGCAAGAAAGGTGGAGACGACATGAGTGGTACGGCTGAGGAAGTGTATGACTCAATAGTACAAGGAAATCGGTGGTTGGGGGATGATATTCTCTTGGATGATAGAGATGAATCGGTGGCGAGGAAGATGAAGGAGGCTGATATGATCGGGTATAGCACTGTGGTGGTGATTGGGAACAAGTATGAAGAAGATAAATTGGTTGAAGTGCAGGAGAGGAGGACAGGGAGAAAGTATATGGTCACGATGGACGAGCTGTCTCAAAAGTTGGACGATATCCTCTATTAGACCTCTCGATATGGACCCTGTGTACCTTCCCTCTCAGTATATATCATCTCTGTTTATGTACATAAACACTCTCGAACATAAAATCCAAGAGTAATGAACCCATTGACTTTTCGTGTTTTGTTTTTCAGAATTTGCAAAGTAGAAATTGAATACTTTGAGAAGAGTTGAAGCAAACCCAAGAACGCCAGACCCAGCCCATCCTATGTACAATTATACGCACCCTACAGCGTATATAAAACATATGCTCCTCCGAATCGAACCTGTAGATTTTGAATTAACCCGCCCTAGTATTTAATTCAAGTGAAAAGCGGCGTTTAGACCTCTGCGCTTCCGCCCTTCTGTTTCGCCGCCAAAGCCCATCGTCTCATTCCTTCTTCGTATGCAGTCCACATAACTGCACTGCTCAAAGCCTTCCTCCCCATCCTCAAGCCCAACCCGTCAAATAGTGCCATAAACCCTTCTTCACCAATAACTTTCCTCCCGGCAACCCACAAATTCGTATAAGTTTCCGGGAAAAGTTGTATCCTCGTTTTGAGCGCATCGAACGGATTCGTCGCTGCCGTCGCCAGTACACCAGCAGTAAGCCCCGATGACAAGTTTACCAAAGTCGCAGACTGTTCGTGATCGACCACGCCGACCCTTTCACCCGAGCTGTACAATTTCCTGAATACGCCTTTGGATGCTTCGTAAAAACTGACATAAACACCGGCGTATGGTCCGTCTCTTATGGCAGTTGCTCCGAAGCCAGAGAAGAACCCTCGGACTCCCTCCTTTGCGAATATATCCCTGCAAGCATGGGGGATGGAATTGTAGGAGTAGAATGTAGATTCGTAACGAACTTTGATAATGGTAATGGGCATCATGACGAATCCAGCGAAAACACGGGCGGCCGAACCAGTCAATAAATTCGTAAAGGTCGACGGTTTGGTCGATGTTGAGTTATGAATTGTCTTGCGAAAGATATTAAGAGTGGCGAAGTAAATCCCACTCCCGAATCCCGTGCGGATGGCGGAAGGTATCGAACCCCGCCATAGTGTCGATACAGGATTTGGACCGGAGAGGATTGTGCGGATTGTGGGGATTAGTCTTGCATCATGCGACTGCTGGACCCGGGTTTTGAGTAAATCGGCAGGCTGCAGGACAACCGCAGAGACGATACCACCGGCGAGTCCTGAGGAAAAATGTTTGAGGTTGTTGGTGAATGTTAGAGTGCTAGCAGCCGTCGAGGTAGCCGGCCCATTAGGGCTGGCTTCGCGCAAAGAGGAAGACGCAGACATATCCTTTGAGATTGGTTGGACTACAGCCGTGGGATCCAACAGGGCTTTGTTGCAGCAGCAGCTGGGACCGGACGAGGTTTAGTTCAAGTTGGATATTTGAAGCTCGATGGAAAGTGCATCTTGATGTTGACGTTCCGAAGGCGCTTTCATAGACGCCGGGAGATGCAAGCCATCGAGGACGAATTCGAAGTCCGGTTTCTTCCGCTGGATTAAGCCGTTAAAGACTTTTTTTTTTTTTTTGTCTCTCTCTATTTCTCGATGTCATCGGCTCCCGCTTAGGTTTTTTTATTGCTCAAAGCAGACATATTTTCCAGCTCTGTGGTATTTTGTACTACCAACGCAAAACGAGGCTTCGGCGGTCTGCCAATGGGACTTCGGGATGACAAATCAGGGCGATGCAAGGGATCCGGGGGATGGGAGGGTATTTGGGGACCGGTTTAAGGTCAGATGCGAGAAATCACCATATGCTAAGCATATATGTAACACCGGCACTAAACTACCGCTAAAACATCATCTTCTAGAATCCTATCTTCGTGTATTCTCGGCCTCCCATAGTACGCACTGACCTAGTCTCCGCCTAGAGCCGTCCTTGCACCGTCAATAAGGACAGGTTGTCGACCCCGTTGGGCAGCAGGTCAATGTTAGTGTTCGAAGACTGTAGAGGACCCGGTATCCTGAAAAAAACGTGATCTGCCAAGAGTTCTATCATCCCTCTTAGTGTGGTTGTTCTTAAGTCCGGTGTACCGTCCAACATCCATGTAGCCATTGATATCTCAGCGGTGCGGAAGTTCTTTTTCTCCCGTAAAACAATTAGTTTGATGCCTGAAATTAAAGGTCGATAGAACTCAATCGTCTCCTTTGCAATATCGTCCATGTCGCTTTGAGCAAAAAGGTAGTCGTCTAGTATCGGATGCCTAGACCCCCAGAGCTCCAACCCCCACAGAAGTCTATCTTCTTTCTCATAATGGCTGTCATCATAGTCATCGATCGATTTCTTAAACTGCACGGAAACGATTTCTTGTATTCGGTATGTGATCTGGAGGATAGAAGTGTGTCGTAGAAATACGGATTTGAAGATCTGGTGGACTCGCGGCTCATTATCGGGGCTAAACCGCTTCGCCTGGGCGTGTGGGGTCAATAATATCTGCCGCCAAAAAGTGCAGACGTCCATACACACGACGTGTGTTTTCCATGACGAGTGGGAGAAGATTTCGATGTATACGTCGTATGGGAGATCTAGGATATGACAGGTTGTTCCCGACCTGCGGGTGTTGGAATTTGGAGGCGGAACGTCGCTCGCGCTCGTCATTGTCGAGAATGTCAGCTCGTTCTATCTGGTAGTAGAAATGGAACCGGAATTGGATTTGGCGATTCGAAAGTAAAGAAGAAGATGATGATAAAATACGAACGCGTAGCGCGCCTGGAGGTGCCTGGTCTCTTAACAAGGCTTAAGAACGGAATATCACCCGCCCAATAACAGCTCTGCCTCGTCCGACTCTAAATCCTTGTAGACTTTTGGAGATACTTAACACTGGTCAGCAAACGGTGCATAATGCATGACATTCGCCGCTAAGTGCAGTTGGACGGCAACACATCTTCTACGTATAATACCACATATGTACATGCATGCATGTGCGCCAGATTCGGGTCAACGGGTTGATACTTTCGATTTAAACCTATCAGACATTCGAATAAGAGACAGCAGAACCTAGTAAGACCATGCCGGCTACTTCGCTGCCGTCTTCCCCGGCCCGGCTCGGTCAAATAACCTGCAAAAACTTGATTGCTTCCCGTAGTAATAAACGTTCCACACTATCACAGGACCCAACGCCAGTGCCATTGTCCCCCAGATTCCAAGTACCCATTGGGTTATCGCATGTTTTCCAAAAATTGCGCTAGCCCCCAAGAGGAACGATACTCCACCGAAGTATGTAAGAAGTCGTGGTGCGTTTAGGGTGTTGTTGATTATAAAGGTGCCGAGGATCCCTGTGAGGATCCCTTGTAGAATGTAGTATATGAATAACAGGTAATTCTCCGTGTCGACGACTTCTTTCCTTGTACCAAGACGCAAAGTGGCCCATGGGGCTGGGGCTGGGGTGAAGAAACCTATAGATTAAGTGTGGCATTAACATTCGTCTTGAATTATAGCTGAACTGGGCGTCTCTGGAATTGACCTACTTGCGATGCGTGCCATGTTGACCTAAGCGTTTAGTTGCAAAATTTAGTAGTCCTGCCGGGATTTTAGAGAGCGAATCGATATTTCTCGAGGCCTTGTGGGGCAATCCTGAGAACTTCTCTGGAACTCGTGGTTTGAGAACGATTCGATTCTGTTGGCTATTAGAAACCTATAATCATGGGAAGGGTTGAGAGGATAAAAAAGGTTTTTGTTCTATCTAATACTTAATTCACGCACATGGCTTTTGTATCTACAATATTGACGGAACTTAAAATTTTTGGAAAACGACGCGTTATTGCGGTTATTTAGGTTATTTAGAATTCGGTATTTCCTGGGCCGTCGGCGGCGAGGCAACTAGGCTATGCGCAGTGGAGGCCGTGAGAAGCTTCGAAGGGTTTGTTGAAAACAGGGGAGAATGCAGACAGAAGCCGCAAAGTTAGCCTACTACGGGTATCAATAGCTCAAGTATGACAAGTTCGATTTTGCTCTCCATAAATATTTAAAATCTCAAATTCATGAAAGAATCCTAGCAATTCTTCAGTTTTTTGGATACTTTGGGATAGGTTCCCAAAAAAAACAATGCCCTTTAAATTCCAATGCCAACCTTCTATAAATTTATAAATCTGTAAATGTAGTAGCAATAATTCTATTAATATATTTCTCTAAAGACGAGTAAAATGCGGGCTAGTTCATTTTTTTAGGCGGGCCGGCCATGTGACGCCGCTAGCTACAGGATATAAAAGGTTTGACCGCTAAAATGGTTCCAATCTGATGGATTTCTTTTTTTTTTGGTAATCAAGTGCTCAGGTCTATAAAATATCATTTTTTATATTTTCGTTTTCCCTAACTGTAGGAAAGCTGAAAATCCCGAGGCCAAGCTAGCTTGGGTTAAAGTTGCGAATACGACCAATCAACTTACCCGGCTGCTTTAGTCTTAGGCGCCGAGGCATCGTCCGGATGCCAATGGGTGAGGGAATATATTTATAATTTCAATTTGGGCTTGTCTCGTACGCCAGAACTGCTGCGCTGCGTGGAGCTTTAAAACCGTTATTTCCTGGTCCTGTTCCCAGTTATTTCCCAAAAAAATTATATAAAAAAACATTAGTGGGCATTATGTACAGCAACTGATAATCATGTAAATATCAAGGTCTTGTTAAAAAACTTATAGCCAGTGGTGTGGAGTAGCGAGCCGGTCCGAGCTGTGGTAAATGATGATTACAATGCAGAGTGCAGAAACGGGCATAGGTTTCGGTTATGCCAGTCATGTCAGCCTGACGCACTAGTTCTACAGCTGTGCAAGAAAAAAAAATACACCTTGGTGTACTTAGCCGCAAACCAAGCCAGCGTGCCTTCAAGTTGATTGGCCTATCGCTTGTCGTACTAACTAACAAAAACCCCTGCAGCCAGCTGCTATTGAACCGTTTTGCGACGAAACTAGTATACTACCCGCAGAGCTCAGAGGTGCATGGCGTTCTTTCGAGAACCTTGTAAGACCAACCTGGCTTAGAGCTGTGGAGGGGTTTGAAGCCCGGTATACTGGAAGAGTAGTATTATTGGTATGACCTTATACTCTATTTTTGCGCTATATCCAGAGAGCTATGGCGATGTATACATGTACTTAATAGAGTGGCCCGCTCCGCACGTTTCTGGGTCAGCCAACTCAATACATTACGATTCCCAGTCGATTAATACTATGGAGTCAAAAACTATACTACTAGCAAGCTGTTTGCTGTTTCTATTTATTAGTTTCTTTTATTTTGTAACAAAAATTGGACTGGGCCGGCTAAAATTTCAGTCTAATCGAATGATATGGCGGAATACTTACCCATCCATCGAGGAGCTCCATGCCCTTTTCAATCGCGGCGATATCATGCTCGCATCTGTCCTTATAGCTTCGAACCTCCAGCTCTCTCACCCCCAGATATCAAAAACGATTAAATCACACAGTACCTATAAAGCGGACCCTTGGCGTCGCATTATTCGCACCATGGCTTTTATGTTTATCATAATTAGGTCTAATAGTGCCGAAAGGAAACAGGTTATAGAATGGCTTCGGAACTTACACCGCGGGATCCCACTTTACGACTTCGAGAATAATGTTCTAGTATTTGCTACATTTGCATATGGGCTAGCGAAGTGCCACGAATATCTAGGATCTGCTACATCATGGGAAATCGAAGGTATCGTCAAAGGCATTATGAATATGGCAGACAAGCTGGATCCCAAAGACCTTGGACGAAAAGTCCCAAATACCATGGCGGATATCGAGGAGTACTTGCGAAAGGAGCTTCCATTTGATACAGAGAAACTCGAAATCATCAAAAGAGAAGGTACTCAGGTGGTTAGCATGTGGACGGAAATGCGAAAACGGGGCTTCGCTGAATTCCTAATGAGGCCTCGAACCTCAATTTCACTTCTCCTGCTTACAAGGTTCTCTCGAAAATTGTCAGACAATGTATTAGCTGAGAGCTCTCACCACGGAATTTTCGAATCTTCGTTTTGGGGGTGTATAAGAAAGGTCCATTGTTTTCTTTCATACTTTCACTACAGCATTTGCCCGCAAATACTTACCTTCGACGGTACCTTGGGCCTTCTTGTCACTGGAAATCCCCGTATGGCTACCGTCCCTTCCGATCTTTATCACGAGATATTCGGTGGTAAGGGCATTCCACCGGTCAGCCTCCCTGGAGGGTCTCTTAGGCAATTCTCAAGTATGGAAGTCCATCTGCCTCGAATGGCAATTGACCAACGGCCTATGCCCATAGTGCCTGGATTCAGAGAAGAACTAAAAGAACTTGTCAAGTCTTCATACTACCGCGGGAAGCTTTTGTCCAGTGTTGGGCACCCGCCACAGCATCTCGGCGTAATTATGGACGGAAATCGACGATATTCCCGAGGAAGAGGGTTAGGAAACGTCCTAGCTGGTCATCAAGTTGGTGCCCACAAGCTACTTCAAGTCATGTCGTGGGCTTTTAGCTCTGGGGTTCGTAATCTGACGGTTTGGGCTTTATCCGATGATAACCTAAAACGGGGACCCCAAGAACTTGACCCGCTATTTACTATGATGGCCGATTATATTCATGAGATGATGTTGGGGGATGCTCCTTTTTTTGTCCCGGATGTTCGATTTCGAGTCGTCGGTGATAGGTCGATTCTTCCTGACTACTTGAACGATATGATAGTTAAAGCAGAAAATTCTACCAAAGGAAATTTAAAATTCAACCTACAAATCGCCATAGGATATGGCGGACGATCTGAAGTTACAAGAGCAACGAAAATGGCAATAAGAAAACTAGTTCAGGAAGGGCTTTCGTTAGGAGAAGCTGTTGAGAAATTCGGGGAGGCGGATATCTCCTGTCAGACGTATTCCGCACAGTTAGGATTACCACAGATCGATACAATCCTGAGAACAAGCGGCGAGAATAGGCTCAGTGGATTCGCATTATGGGAGTCACATCACGCTGAGTTTGCTGTCGTGGAGGAGAACTGGCCTTCGCTGAGGCAGTCAACGTTCTTAAGAAGCTTGCTAAGTTTATCAAGGCGGAATCGGCGTTTTGGTGCCTAGCCCTTTTTTGGGTACTCAATTCCATCCTTTCCCTAACCTACCTCAGTCATATAAGTCTTTTAGGGTTTATCTTGTCTCGTAAACCAGGGGTTTATCGCAACAATCTAAGTCTTTTAATGTCATAGAATTCAAAGACGATTAGCATGTTTAGTTTTCCATACTGGAAATTCTTGCGCGAGAATTTTTAAGTTCCTGTATATAGATACAACATATTAAACTACAATTTATGTACTGGTATCTTTAGTTACATACAAAAGCCCATGCCTTAATCATAATACTACACTCTACAAGCATTGAAAGTAGTAAGGGTTGAGAGAAGAGCAAGCAGTAGCCGGCGCAGCACAGTTGGTTGGTCCCTGTATATAAGCGGTAGGTTAGGTTAGCGAAGCCGTATTAGAAAGGTTCAACTGGTTACCAATATCGACATCTTAAATATCGGATTTAAGAACTTACAGTCCAACCAGAACCACCACACTGGCCATAAATGCTCTGCCCGGATCCTGTTGGTGCAGCTGTAGTGGTAGGAGGCCTAGTCGTCGTGGTTTGAGGGGTTGTTGCAGCTGGCGTAGTAGACCTGGTAGTTGTAGTCGTCGATCGAGTGGTAACGGCAGTAGTAGATCCAGGGGTCGAGCCACCTGAGATGAGAGAGTTGGCCCAGTCCTCGATATTCTTGTAGCCATTTCCATCTTTGTCTTGCATAGAATCGGCCTTGTTCGGATCAGTACCCATGCGGATTTCAGCATCATCCGGGATACCGTCGCCGTCAGAATCAACCCATCTAGTGCCACCATTCAGGGCCGAGGGGTCATAGTTCATGGGAGAGGCCTTCTCGTCGCTAATGAGCTGACCGCTCTTTCCCCAAGATTGAACTTCTTGCACGAGCCTCTTGTCGACTGCATCGCGGACCTTAGAACATCCAACGTTCGCAAGGACGTAGTTGAGAGCGTTTGGTGCGCTCATAAGGTTGGCTGGCCCGGGGTAATTGAATTTTGTGGAGACAATGACCATGCCGCCATAGTTAGAGGATGCGGGTCCAAGGATTGTACCGTCGAGGGCGCCGTTCTTGTTAGGGTCGTAGTAGTTATCTTGTACGTATCCCTGGAAATTGGCATTTCCTCGAGTGAATGCCGTGACAGAGGTATCTGGGCCACTGATGAAGTAGTTATTGATGATATTGCACCGAGACTGGCCGTCAGAGTCTCCAGCAATGTAACCACCACCACCGCCCCAGTTGTAGACAACGTTGTTCGTGAAGTCGTTAACTCCTTTCACCTTCGGATTACGGGTTTTGTTGTCGATGTATAGGTTGCGGAAAAGCGAGATACCCCCATCGGTTTGCATTAGACCACCGCAAGAATGGGTTTCTAAACCTTGCGCTATGATCGAATCTTGAATGGTGATATTCGTCACGTCTCCATTGATAGAGAAGGTTTCGTCACGGCCCCATGAGACACTAACATGATCAAAGATCATAGTGTCGCCATCCGCAATAGTAATAGCATCCTTGCCAGAATCTCCAGGCTTGCCCATACGAATACGGATATATCGAACAATTGAATTATGGGCATTCGAGAACGACCACCCATTTCCATACGTAGCAATACCGTCCCCTGGTGCTGTTTGTCCGAGAATTGTAACACGGGCAGAGACAACAATCCTAGAATCGATTTTGATTGTACCACCAATTGCGAAAGTAACAATGCGGTCTGGTTTCGAGACAGCATCGCGCAAGGATCCGGCCCCGGAGTCGTTGAGGTTGGTAACTAGATAGTGGGTACCAGCACGCCCACCAGTTGCTTCCTTACCAAAGCCTTCTGCGCCGGGGAAGGCTGGAATAGCCATAGCGGTTCCAGCCAATGCTGCTAGAGCTATTGTGACCTTCTTCATTTTGTAATTATTCTAATGGGACGAAGTTGAGTTGATCTAGAACAAGAAAATGTAAGGAATAGTATAATCGGCACAAGTATTCAGCGGATGCGAGCTACTCGTCGTTGAATTCCGGCCCTATATATACTTTCTGGAACCTGTTCCCGCAACTCAGGAAATATATTTCTTATATACATATAAAACTGTTCTTAGAGTTTAAGGTTTATGCTCCGCCGTCATATCGCCCTCCTAAATCTAACATCGCCGCACTTGTTTCGAACACCAGGGATAGGCGTTACATTGAAGCATATAAATTAGCATGCGGCGTTACCATTCGTGGAATTATGATGATTCTCTGGGAATTACGGACCGTGGGGTCCATCGTTTTTTGAATAAGGGAGACGAGTTTCCAGGGGTATTTCTCTGGGGTTTTCACTTGTCTTTCCATGGGTTTAGCCTGAAGGGCCATGGTATAGGATTTTGAGTTTCGAACCGACTGTTCCGCTGACAGGGTTCATCTTGTAATAAAGCGGTCGAAAATTCCCTGCATTACTGCTATAGGATTTGTAAAATATCGATCCATGGTTCAGAGGTATATGTCTTGAAATTTTATTTTCTTTTGCAATAGTCTTCGGCGTTATAAATGGATACAACTGGAGGCCTTTTTAACCCGCGGGACTTACTTGAGATAGAAGATCTTTGGACTTAGGAGAATTCGAAATCAGTTCGTAAATTTACTATGATAGGATAGTATACCCAACTATAGCACGCCAACTATAAAGGGAAACGGCAGAATTCGGGTTCCCTTCATTAGATGCCGCCTACAAGTCGGACAGGTATTCCGTAAACAAAGTCGGTAGAGGCATATGTGTATAGAGAAAATGCCCAGTTGAGACCCTATTTAGTTCCAAGAGTGGGGCTAATATATACTATGTTTCAAGGACTTTAGCTTGTATCTATCTCAAGTGTCTCGCGGCGCCAGAAAAGTCCTAAAATAGGTCGGGTCCACATATCTCCAAGTTTGGATTTCATTGGCTTCAAGCGAACTGCTCCCCACAACGCAAAAAATCCAACAGCCTACTAGATGTTACACAAGAGGTTGGCACCGCGAGACCAGTTGGAGCTCATTTGAAGAGAACGGGTCACTCATGAAATTTCTCTAAAGGATATATTTGTGTTATACATCGCAAAAATCAAAACAACCCAGATTTAAACTAGCCATTCTGGTCGAATCCCTAACCTCGAGCGACAGACCAATTTCCCGGTTCCCACACAGTTGATGGGTGGGTTTGTAAATTGTACTTTACACTTTGGCTAAATATCAGAGGTCAAAGGTTAGTCAAATATCGACGCAAAGATTGCACCAGTAGCAAAGGCACTAAACAATCCGGAGTCAGAGCTAGGACTTGAGCTAGACCCACCATCAGACTTGTGATACTTCGCCGGCACGAACGGCATTTTTGCGATAACCGCTTGTCGAGGTTTTCCTCTGACTTCAACTATGACCTCTGTTCCAGCCTTTTTATACTTCTCCTCCACGTATCCCATGGCAATATTCTTCCCTAGGGTCGGGCTTGGGCATCCACTAGTAATAACTCCGATCTTCTCGCCATCTGCGGTCTTGATTATCGCACCTTCTCTCGCGGGGGCTCCACTGACAATAAGGCCAACCCTTCTCTTAGACGGGCCTTCTTTAATCTGCTTTAGAATTGTGCTAGCTCCTGGGAAATTTGCATCCTTCCTTCGGCCCTTTGCTACGACCCAGGTGATATTTCCCTCGACCGGTGTCGTGTTCTCATCAATATCATGTCCATAAAGGCACATCCCGGCCTCCAGACGCAAAGAATCTCTGGCGCCCAATCCAGCGAGCTTTGTTACACAATCTTCCGCGTCAAGCATTGCTTCAACCACTGCCTCGGTTTTTTCGGCTGGTATAGAGATCTCGAATCCATCCTCTCCGGTATAACCTCCACGAGCAATGTGGATAGGTATATCATCTCCATCAACCGTAATGGTAGCGAACTTGGATTGCCCGAAAAACAAAGTAGAATCCAAGGCCTCGTCTTCTGGCTTCAAGAGGCTTTGAAGGACCTTTGAGGCCTCTGGTCCTTGTAACGCAACTAGGCCACGGGTCAAAACATCATGACGAACCTGCTCGCCTTCCCCAACCTGTGAATTCCATTCCTGTAGCTTCTCAGACAGGAAAGCAAGGTCCTTATCGCGGCATCCGGCATTGGTCACAACATAAAAGGCATTATCATCATGCTTCGTGATGATAGTGTCATCAACAATGCCGCCAGTAGGCAGCAGCAACACCGATAGAGTGGATGAGAAAGGTTCGAGTGATTTGAGGTCCGATGGCGTTATGGACTCGAGGAAACCAGCCGCTGTTGGGCCCGTAAATTGATGTTGCTATTGAAGAAGTTGGAAAAGTTTAGTTTACGGGATCATGAATTTCTATAGGCTCAATTGGCCAAATCGGAAGACATACCACCATGTGCGATACATCAAACAACCCGCAAGCCTCCCGGACATATCTATGGCTCTCACCGATCCCCTGATCGGCATACTGGACCGGCATCGCGTGTCCACCGAACTCGACCATTTTACCCTCATATCGTACATGAAGATCGTATAATGGGGTCTTCAGCAGCGGCGCTGAGCTGCTGGACGAATATCTTGCATGTCGCACCGGGATAGACCGGACACACGACGCCTGCCTCGGGATGCTTCGTGATGGAAGCGGGGCAGCCGGTTTGTACTGTCGTGGGACGGTAGAAATGGCCCGCTGCTGCGTAAAGCAGACTCGCGAGAAGTCGATGACCTTGCGATTACGATTGAGAGCCCTGGACGCCATTGGGATGATACTGCGGGAAGAATGGTGTTTGGAAGAAATTTTGTTGGAGGTTGCAATGATACTTAACAACAGTTCGGCGGGGTCTTCCCGGTAGTACAATGACTCCGGGCGGCATTCGGCCATCCAAATTCGGTAATCCTGGGAGTTCGGGGACGACCCAAATTTACAACAGTGCAACACAAAGCGTTACAAACCCTACCGTCTTGGTGCTGACTGGTCCTGTAATAAATCACTACATCTTTTGTATTTCTTTTATTTGTAGCATCTCTATCCACTTGATACTGCCGCGGGCAGCAAGGGAGCCCGGCTGCGACTCTCGGTTGCTACTGCTAATGCTACTGCTATTGCTACTTGCTAAAATATCAGTCTATCTCTATATAGCTAATGTGTTATATAGCTCTTAGTTTTAGGAGCTAGAAGAAGAAAAATGCGGTTGATTGCCTAAGTAACTGGCTACCTGCATATAATTACATAAGATTCTATTTTTGGCTGCCCCAGGAGGAGAAAATCAACAATTATCACAAGACCGCGACTTGCAGTTGGGCATATCCCCAACCAAAATTATCATTGTAGACCTACGTCTAGCTAGCCACGCTTTCCTAATTATCCATTGCTCCGTGAGGGTTCTCCTCATTCTTTCCTTTCGTTATAGTAAGGGAAGCATAGACCTCATACTACGAGACTACAAGCACATATACATAACTACGTGGCTAGCCGCTTTTCGTGAGGCTACCTTGTAGCCATTTCACCTATCTGCACCTAAAATGCCCTGCAACCAAATCGAAGCCGAGGTGTTCCGAGAAGCCGCAAATCCCCCCCGATTTCACGTGATACATACAGTGATCATCCAATTGTAGGCGTCAAGCGAAAAAGTAGAACCCCCCAGAAAGATATACGAAGTCTATGGACAAACCTCAACGAGCACTTAATCTTCAAGTCACACCTGTCAACAATATAATGTAATGATATCATGATGTACTTAACCGAGCTCGAGTAGTTGGACGAGAACCTTCCCCAATACCTTGCAGCGAGTCGACAATTGCAAGCAGTAATTTTTCCATGGGCCCAGTTTCGCTCATGCATCTCGATATTCTAGGACCTCAATGCACTAGTTATATGGAAACCTGGGGAGTCTCCCCCGCCGTTTCATTTTCGAGCTTTGAACCGTACTTGGGCGCCCTAGGAATCTGGAAACTAAGATGTTTATCTTGCCATTCGACCAACATCAAAAAAAAAAAAAAAAAAAAAAAAAAAAATACCCATGGAGAATTGGTTTCTCTACGACGGCGAATAACTTTGGCTTAGCTTGCGGTGTGAACGAGAAATGAGTCTTGGAATCGAATCAAGAAATGGGACCTTCAACACAACATTGAAAGTTGGCAGGGCACCGCTTACTAGCCAGGCCAGACTACAGCCTCCAAGGCTGTTGCGCTAGCCTAGCTAGTGCCGTCTAACAATGCACTACTAACCTTTGCCTGCACCACCACTGGGCACGCTCTCTCGTAAACACTGGCCCTGCATAGAGTACACCGAGAAACCAAATACCTCTTAGAAGTAAAGTTTTAAAACACAACTAGAAACTTGGAACCGAACTGTTTAGGTATCTAGTCAGACGTCAGAACCGTGACAACCCCCAAACTAGTTCACAAACTGCCAAGTTATGCCACATGCTCCGTATGGCGCTGATACATGTCTTAGCTATAGGCTTTCACTTCTTTACACGATTTTCGGAACTTACCTTAGACATTCCAGAAAACCTTTCCAGCTACACAAGAAAACATAGTTTCTGTGGGACATCTGCGTGGTATTGTTCCTTTGAGTATCTTGCTATGTACTTTTAATCATACACCATTGCTGCTCTACAATTTTATTTACTCCAATTCTCGGTCATATAAGAGTCCCGGATTCAATGTAGTAGATAATTAGCTAGAGTGGGCTTGTAGAACAAGTAATCCGTGCAGCGTAGTCCTGCAAGACTTTAAACCTGTTTTATTTTACCCAGCTAGCTAGGTTTACTGTTTACATACATGCTTCAAACACTGGTGCACCATATAGTCCTTTCCCGACTTTCGATCTCGAACTTGAACGAAACTTCATGGTAATACCAGACTACAACGCCACCCAACCCAGGGAGGGCATAGCCAGTCCGTTTTTTCAAACGGCGTAGAGCTCGGGCGCTCTCCAAGCCCATTAGTAGGCGACTAAACTCAGCCGCATATAAGATTTATAGGCTAGTGCTATGCAATATAGGTATAATCGATAGACATTTCGAATATTCGGTGCTTAGAATTGTGGTACGTACCTGCATCGTCCGGTTGCGGGTTGTAACGTTGTGGAAGCTAAACCATTGACGAACATACAACTGTGACACCTGCAGACGTCGAAGCTTCCCCTCATATATTAGGTAGAAATACAACATAAAACCGGAATATTAGAATACATCAGATATAACTCTAGCTCTGGAAATAAGAATTCTCTAGTCTGTCTGCGCGGACTTATTGGGCTGATCTATGTCGAAGTTCGAAGGCAGCGAAGATTCTTGAACCAGAGAGGTCTCAGTGCGCCAAAGAGACTTTCCTATTCAGTTATGTTGTCGCAAGTGAAAGGCGACAGAACCCAGCAAGCTCCAATGTGTACCAAACACCACACCTTCCTGTTCCTCCCGAAAATTGAACCCGAAACAGTCTAATTAACTGCTAACTGCGCACCTATTCCTATTTCACATCATCAGACTCGCCTATTCACCCGGCTACTTCGTAGCTGCTAGGCCCATCTCCTCAATCCTATGAAACCCCTAGCCGGCTAGCTGTTTAACTTAGTCAACTCATTCAGACTGCAACACTTGGTAGCCTCAACTTTTTGCGCACGCGACTCCCAGAAACCGCCATGAGCACGGCTATCTGGGGGCGGGGGCACTCTCAGCTAACTATTAATGGCAGAATGAAATTGAAGAAGGTGGAATGCCACCGTCTGAACTCTTCGACTAAGCTCTAGCCCATTTTCATAGGAAAATTGGCAAGGATTCGGATCGCACCACCATGAAGTCAATATAGCCGACTTACTAAGGTTAAAGATCTGGGGAGTTATATCTCGGGAAGCTGCAATTGATTGAACTAGCCAAGGAAATCACTGAGACCTCATCTCGCAGATTCAAAAGCCTTGATGGTGCATGGGTGGTGTACTGCGCACGGCGCACCTTGGGACGTAGCCTGGTCCCTGGCCAGCTGGGCATCTGCCTTTGCGATATTGGCAGGGACAATCGATTTACCAAACGTTAAACTGCTCTTCGGATTTTATAAAAGCATATTCACAGCCAGCAGCCTTCCTCATACATCCATTCATTAGCCTTATCTTTAAAGTTATTGTCATTCGTTACACCACCAATTCCATTCGTTCCGGTCGTTACAGCTTGGCCGCGGGCGACTAGCCTGTCTCCATTTATACATATAATCTTCTTTCGTTTTGTCACTATCCTATACCTAAAATCTCGAATATATCCTATATTTTTTTAATTTTATTTTTCATGATGATATATTCAACACTCCTTTCCGTTATTCTATCAGCAGGCTTATTAGGATCGCAGACAACTGCGAAACCCATTGGAGATCTCGATGGGATTGCCCCCGCCACCCCCCTGCGGGAGGATATATTCGACGGGGCATTTCTAAAGCGTAATATAGATTGGTCCAATTTGGATGATATCCCACCGGCAAACCCTCTTCGCGAAGATGGCATCCGCCGCCGCGATATGATGAGCGCAAGGCAAAAGAGATCTATCTCTGAGGCTATGGAAAGGGCGATAGAAATGAAGCCCATCCGGGAAGATGACCTGACTCCTCAACACCTACTAAAAAGGGAGGACCCACTATCGAGACTAGATCTTCGAAAAGATGTCACAATGATGTACGGTGGAGCTGCTGGTAAGTAGAATTCTATCGAATCGGCTCGCTGTATCTGTATCGGTAGCTAAATCTTCGATAGTTCAACAGCAAATGTATCTCGCAAATATGACCCTCCATGCCCCGGACCCAGAACATCCACTCATCATGATGGAAAAGTTTGATGGGCTTACTACGAGCCTCGAATGCACTTCTAGAACTCAGATGAAAATTAAGTTTAAGTCAAAGCAAGCTATGGACCATGCTATCGCTGCCTGGAAGTGGGTTAATTCTGAGGATGCCGATTATTTTTACCTGATCGCCAATCACCCTACTTGTTGCCCGTCGAGTCAAAGAGCCCCATATAAAGTCACAGAGGTCAAAATTGACGAAAAGGGACTCGAAACTATGCTTACCGTTAACAAGACACCATGGACTGAGGTTGCTGGCAATTTCGATTTGACTCTTGGCAGATACGATATCCCCAGCCGTGCCAGACGACATTTCGAACCAGCGGCCCTCACTAAGAGGTTCTTTGGGCTCGACACCCTAGCTATCAAGCTTATCAGCCTCCTCGGAATAGCAGCAGATCTTTCGTCCATGAACTCGATTTTTGTAAATCTTGCTGCGGGCCAAAAGAGAGTGGAGTTGTTCCGTGATCGCTTCCACGAAGACCCGTATCTCCAGATCAACTGCATTGAATGCGGTACCCATGGCGGTGTTGAACTTGGCCTTCGAGCGAAGGCTCAAAACGGAGACGTTAAGGGCTTTGGCTTGTTCTTGCAACCGAAGGGACTCGCTGCAAAACTAGAGCTCGAAGTTAAAGCCCAGGCTACTATGGCAAACCCAATATCCCTTACCAAATCCATTCTCCCAGATACTGCTATTCCTGGGTTTTCGATTCCATACCTATTCACTTTTGGTCCTTCCATTCAGTTCAACGCAGGATTCGACCTTAAACTCGACGCTGTCGCAAACTTCACCATTGGCGTTGAAGCCGTGCTGCCAGATTCTGCTCTGATCGCTGTGGATATGGTAGGCAAGAAGAGCGGTGTAAGCGGTTTACAGGGAGCTAGAGTCTCCCCTCTATTCCGCATCAACGACCTTACCGCCAAGGGCGAAGCCGGTGCTTTCATCGGACCTTCTATTGCCTTCGGCGCAAAAATCCTCGATAACTACAAGTATGAGGGCGCGCTTCAACTCAACATGCCTTATGTCGGTGCAGAATTGCACGCAGGTTACAATAAAGATGGATTTTGTCCAAATGCAAACACGACAGAAAAACAACAGATCACCACTGGTGTCAAAGGAAAACTAACTGCTAATATGGAGCTTTGGTTCAAATTGGGTGCCCAAGCTGGGTTGGTTCCAGTACCGAACTGGGTCCCGACATTCGAGCGAAAGATTTGGGGTCAGGAACATCCATTTGAGGAGTTCTGTGTTCCCGTTCGGATCCCCGGGCTCCAAAATGGTGCTAACCCCCCTGCACCAACCAAAACATTGGAGCTTACTGGTGATATTACCCAATACAAGACCCGGACTTTCTCCGCTGAAACTACAGCGCCATTGGCTTCCGTAACGATAATAGAGGACCCCTCAGTCCCACAGGCTATGGTAACATCTGGAATAGCTTCACCAACCTTCAGGCCTTCGAACAGTACGACAATCGATATCCCCAGTCCCATTGTCGAACTGGAGATTCCAACAACATCTTCAGTCGCAGCTTCAACATCCTCCGCAGATGAGATTTACATTGGACCAGCGCCCACTCCTAATACAGACCTTGGCCAGAACGATCCCTTTAGTGGGGCTTTCATACCAATCGACGATGATATTCCATTTATAGACGAAGACGAGGCTGAGGCTGTTGACCCGAACACTATATCATTGTGACGCGTTAGCGTTTATAGATGTAACATTCAATCTCATAAGTTAATGATTTTCCTTTGCTATTTCACACCGTTGTATATACATTTGATACCCATAAATGATTTTTCAAGCTTCATTATATAATCTTGTTTACTCCAAAGCTCTCCTATGTTGCATCTGTAAACCAGCGACCACGTTGTATTTTTCGCGTTGCGAGGATACATACGCCAAGCCTTTTCCAGTCGCTCCAAATATTTTTTTTCTTCGCAGAAACAAGCGACAGAACTTTTTAGAATCTTCAACTGTCGCAGACCTTGAAAACCCATCCTTCCTTGGTCCCACCAGATTCCACAACCAGCCATGGCCAAAGACTCCAAGAAGCAGAAGACAGATTCTTCTGCTGCCGAATCAACAGCACAACCCGGTTTCGAAATACCCGACTCAAATTTTCTTAGTAAATTAACCCAGCGTATCGAGGCAGGTGTGAAGGAATCAAAAGGTGCTTCAAAGTCGAAGAAGGAACAGAAAGAGCAAAAACCGAAGGACAGGACAGCTGCTCCCCCTTCAACGAGGCAAAACGGTGCGAGGATCCAGGTCAATGGCAAATCTAGCCAATTGGCTCAATCGAGCGACGATACACGGGGCAAAAAACGGGACCGAACTGGGTCTGTAATCGACAATAAAGCCGCCCCCGCGAAGAAGACCCATATCAAGTTTGATGACGATGGGAAAACGACTGCTACCGTCGAACCCTCAAAGGCTACCAAGAAAGATAATAACGCGCCTACCAAAAGCGAAGGTAGTAAATCCAAAAAGGATGTTCTCCTTCAGGAAATCATGGCACTTGGTGGAACACAGGAAGATCTTGACCTGGTTGGCGAACTAGACACTGATTCAGATCAGGAGGAGACTGTTGTGAAAGAGACGGGGAAGGTTACAAATGCAACTGCAAAAGATATAGAAGCATTTATGAAGGAAATAGGGCTCACTGCAGCTGTTTCGGAAGCCGCCAAGTCGGTGGATGAGGCCGAGGTAGCTGAAGAGGAAGAGGAGTGGACGGAGGACGAAGAGGGTGAGGGGGAGGGCGAAGGAGAAGACGAGGATACAGAAGATGGCGAAGAAAACGAAAGCGACGGCGACAACGACGACGAACCCGATCAGGGGCCCACTGTCCCAGCCAAAACAGCGCCTTCCCGAGTACTCACACAGCTACCCAGCAAAGGCCCTTTAGTGCTTGATCCACAGCAAGACTGGCATAATATCGTACTACCCGAACTACCCTCAGCCTCTGATACCCCTACACCATTCGCCATTTCTTCGCTACATACACGGGGAAAGGACCTTCTCACTGCTGAAAATAGTTCCTATATGAGCAATAATTTGAAGAGGGATACCAATCTTCAGTTCTTATCTCAAATTATGACATCAGGTACAGTGGAGGATAAGATTTCGGCTCTTACTATCGTTTGTACAGATTCGCCCCTTCATACCACAAAAACCCTAGAATCCCTCTTGGGTTTGGCCAAGAAGAAGTCAAGGAATCAAACCATAGGTTCATTGACAGCCATCAAGGATTTATTCGCCAATGGTTCCGTTCTACCCAGTGATCGGAAATTGCTACCGTTCGCAAAGCAACCGGTAGGCGAACTCCTTGCGTATGAGAAATCGAAGGGGGCGGACCAAGTTTTCAAAGCCTATCTGCTCTTGTGGAGCTTCGAAGACTGGTTGAAAGACTTCTACTTTGAAGTTTTAAAGATTATGGAAATTGTGGCAAACGATGCAGGTGTAACATGGGTGAGAATGAAGGCGGTGGAGATGGTTTTCGAACTTTTGAAGCAAAAGCCTGAAGGAGAAGTCAATCTCATGAGATTGTTGGTGAACAAGTTGGGTGACCCGGACAGGAAAGTTGCATCAAAAACTTCACATCTGCTTCTGCAGTTGATGGTGGCACACCCCGCCATGAAGTCAACTATTATATCTTCAATCGAATCCGACGCCTTGCTAAAATCTAGCAAGAATGCCCATGCAAAATATTACTCCATCATCACGCTCAATCAGACTATCCTCACTCGTGCTGATGACTCTGTCGCCAACCAGCTCTTGAACATTTACTTCGCCCAGTTCGCGGATATCCTCGGAGGAGCCAAAAAGCCCATGAAACCCATCAAACCAAAGCCAGATGGAAAATTATCCAAGAAGGCTAAGAAGAGGCTCGATAAAGAGAAGAAAGACGCAGATTTAGAGGAGGAATCCAATTCCAAATTGATCTCAGCGGTCCTGGCTGGTGTGAACCGTGCATTCCCATTCGCATCGATTGATGATGATGTGTTTAACAAGCACCTTGATACTTTGTTCCGGATAACACACGGTTCAAATTTCAATACCAGTCTCCAAGCCTTAACCCTCATATTCCAGGTGTCAAATAGCAAGCAGATGGTTTCAGACAGGTTCTACCGCTCTCTTTATGAGTCTTTAGTGGACCCTCGGCTGGCCACGAGCTCAAAGCAAGCAATGTACCTGAACCTTCTATTCAGGGCTTTAAAGGCTGATCACAAACTTGTCAGAGTTCAAGCATTCGTCAAGAGAATTGTCCAGACCGCTTCAATGCACCAACCGCCATTTATTTGTGGTGTGCTCTACCTTCTTCGCGAACTAGAAGGAACCTACCCGACCTTGAAGAACATGCTAGACAAGCCTATCGATTACGATAGTGATGAAGAGGTATTCCGGGATGTGGACGATGAAAGGGACGCTGGGGTGTCGAAGCCAGAGGAACCCAAGAAAGAGAGCAATGGATATGATGGAAGAAAACGAGATCCGTTATACGCCAATGCTGACCGAAGCTCACTTTGGGAGTTGGTGAGTTATATTATTTCCATACCTGGCAAAAGCGTCTCCTAAAGGATAAAACTAATCTCGCCGTAAAACCATAGATACCATTCCTATCCCATTTCCATCCTACTGTGGGACTATACGCGAATAGCCTTTACGGCGACGCGCCAATGCCATCTAAGCCTGATCTATCCCTACACACATTAACCCACTTCCTTGATCGCTTCGTTTACCGTAACGCCAAAGCCTCTTCTACGACCAAAGGATCCAGTATCATGCAACCGTTGGTTGGTGGTGATACACGTGGTATGGTCTTGAACACAAAGACAGCAGGACGTGGCCTTCTACCCGTCAACTCGGATGCATTCTCCAACATGAAGGAAGAAAATGTTAAAGAAGACGAAGTGTTCTTCCACAAATTCTTTACAATGCGGAAGCAGAGCGACGCCTCCAAGTCGCATAAGAAGGAGAAGGAGAAGAAGAAAGCAGACGACGAAGAAGAAGACAGCGAGTTTGATGATGAAGAGGCTTGGGGCGCTATGGTCGATAGTCGGCCAGACCTCGATATTGATGATGATGCTGATATGGACGACTTTGATGACGATGACTTGGACGGTATGGATGAGGATATGAGTGACATTGACGGAGATAGTGATGAGGATGGTGAAGAAGGTGGCATGGGAGGTCTTACAACCGATGCCCTGGGTGGCATGGACGATGAAGATATGGACGAGGACAACAGCGACGACGAGGAGGAAGAAGAGTTTGATGGGTTCGGGCTTGACGACTCCGACGCCGAAGCCGGAATCAACAGCGATGACGACGTCCCCTCCGATGTCGATGTCAAACTATCAAAGGTTGCAAAATCTGGCAAGGAAGCCGCGAATAACGCAAGGAAAGAGAGGAGGACGAAACTCAAGAACCTGCCTACTTTCGCTTCGATTGAAGACTATGCAGCTCTTCTTGGTGACGATGATGAGGAGGATATGTAAAATATATACCCAGATATAGGTTTTCATTGACCATCTACGACAAAAGTTACGATTTTGAGGACTACGGGAATGTATAATTAGTGCTGGTATGAATATATATAAAAAGTGCCTTCTGGTACGTTTTGCGCAACATACGCATCTACGGAGGGACGGCTATCTATTTATGGGTCTCCTTTAATATTATTCAATTCAATTGGCCTCCAATGTACTACTAAGAAAGATACTCTTCTAGTAGAAGCCTCGACGAGGCGCATGCCCTTCCGATTTTCGTCCTCACTATACAAGTAATGGTATGATGGTATTGTATACAATAGTAAACGGATACAAGGGTACAATCTACCCCCTATAACCGACCGACCCCTTATATCTCATTGCTAGCATATGTAACAGTCTCCATAGCATCAAATTCTTCCTTAATGCTCCTGACATTCACAAACCTCAACAGCAAGTTCATGCTTCCAGCCTTATCGTTTGTTCCGCTAGCACGACCGCCACCGAAGGGTTGTTGTCCAACGACAGCTCCGGTGCTCTTGCAGTTGATATAGAAGTTACCGGCGGAATCTCTAAGCTTCTCTTCGGCGAATCGGACAACTTCACGATCCTTGGCGAAGATGGAGCCGGTAAGGGCGTATCCACCGCCAGTGGTATCGACGGCCTTCAGGATATTCTCGAATTCAGCGTCCGGGTAGACGTAGGCAGCGAGAACGGGGCCGAATAGTTCCTTGTTGAAGAGTTCGTGGGTTGGGTCGTCGACTTGGTAAACAGTTGGGTGGATGATGAATCCCTCGGAGTCATCGTATTTACCACCAGTCAAGAGTGTTAGGCCCTTTGTGCTCTTGGCATCATCGATAACTCCCTTCAGCTTGTCGAAGGATCCTCTGTGGATGACTGGTCCGACGAAAGTCTGGAAATCTTCACTTGGGCCAACCTTCAAGGCTTCGGTTTCGGTGATGAGGTTCTTCTTGAATTCCTCCCAAATGGATTGCGCAACGTATAATCTGCTGGTAGCACTGCATTTCTGGCCGGAGTACTCGAAGGCGCCACGAACGGTGTGCATCACAGCATTTTTGACATCAGCAGATCCGTGAACAACGTGGAAGTTCTTTCCTCCAGTTTCACCGACAATTCTTGGGTAAGATCTGTACAATCCATCGGCTACACCCTTGGCAATCTTTCCGTAAAGGTGGCGGAAGACAGCAGTGGATCCGGTGAAATGAAGACTGGTGAAATCCTTGTGAGAGAGGACGGCATCTGTGACCACCTCTGCGTCTCCTGGAACGAATTGGATGACGTTTGGTGGGAGACCAGCCTCAAGGAGAATATTGTAGAGCAGGTAGTTGGAGTAGACGGCAGCCGGCGAGGGCTTCCAGACAACGACATTGCCCATCAATGCCGGTGCGCATGGCAAATTGGCCGCGATAGCGGTGAAGTTGAAGGGGGTGATGGCATAGACGAAACCCTCGAGTGGGCGGTACTCAACTCGACTATCATTGTTGTTAGTCAAAACAGAAATCTACCCGAGAAAACTTTGACAAAAAAAAAAAAAATGTTTCACATACTTCCAAACTCCGGGGGAGTTCTTAATGGGCTGTTGCTTGTACAGTTCTTCTGCGTATGCGCAGTTGAATCTCAAGAAATCTGCACATTCAGCAGCAGCATCGATCTCTGCTTGCCAGGCGTTCTTGCCCTGACCGAGCATTGTGGCAGCGAGGATATCATAACGATATTTACCAGCGACCAAGTTAGCGGCCTTCAAGAAGATGGCAGCTCGGTCTGCGAAGGGTAATGTGGACCATGCTTCACGGGCAGCGAGAGCAGATGAAATAGCATCATTGACATGTTCCTTAGTCGCCTGCGACGCAGTAGCTATGATCTTGGCATGATGAGAGGGCATATACTGAGGAACTTTGTTCTCGGTGGTGATCTAGACGGTGGCACCGATATTTTTTATATCCCCACATTAGATTTGCCTTGTTCCCGTATTAAATTAGTCTATAACGTACCGTCTTTCCACCAACCACGACAGGGATTTCAGTGGTTCCCTTGCTCTTGAGGACATCGAGAGCAGCCTGCAGCTTGTTCCTTTCGGCTGTTCCTTTGGCAAAGTGTTGCTATTGAGGTCGCAAGTGCATTGGTGCGGATTAGCCTAAAGACCCACGCATCTCAATCGATCGATCGGGTCGAAACTTACATTTGGCTCGTTCTGGACGGCCGGGAGCTTGAAGGTCGCGAATGTGGACATCTTGGCTGCGGAGACAGGGCTTAATCGACGGGTAGAATTCGAAATAAAGAAGGAGGAACTGGAACTGGAGATGGATGAAATTTTAACTTTGGAGGCGAGTCTGCTACTAGCTCTAGCGGCACCAGTGGCTCGAAGGAAGGCAATGCTCGACCGAGACAGCATTTGCATTCGATTCCCCACGAGACAAGGTACCTTTTATAGGGACGAGAGCTCAAGGGCACAAGGCTGATTGCGGAGGCGCGAACCGGGCGACGAGCGACAAGACAAGACGGGCACTTTTTCGTCCTTTGGCTTGGGTAAGCAGTATATAAAGAGTATAGGTCAAGTAGCCTCGAGTACTCCTGCTTTAGAATTAAGTAATAGGTAACTTCTGGCTTATAAGGTTGTGAAGCTGTGTGTGACCATGTTTCTCCGCTGCACAGTTTGTCCTGCCGTCGATATGCGGCGGGGTCCAGCCGAACGAGACGTTTGCCCCGCATTGATTGCAATTTCCGCATGCAGAGCAGAGGTCTGGATGGCTGCGAGCTCTCTGGAAGGGCCATGTTAGCCAATTGTTAAGTAATGCGGTGGTTCTAGCGCCAGGGGAACTCTGCGGTACATCTTTATACATCTTCCGCAGAGTTACTTGTATTGGCTAGTGGTGTTTCTTCCTTGGTATCGAGGGTAGCTCTGGGTGGTCAATTGCCGAATCACATTGCTCTTATATTTTACGCCTATTGTATTGAGGCTAAGTAAGTATTTGATATTAGATAATCCGATATATAGCGATCGATCTGTATAAAATTACAATCATATCTTCTGATTCTGTGCTACGGCTATCGTTGCAATTGCAACCCTGACGGATGCCTAGCATGCATACTACACCTATACCCTAATTCAGACAGATAACAGTACCCAAATCCAATCCTTATCATACCCGAGCTGCAATATTACATGCATGTCCTGTGTCTAGGTTCTTTGGGCCGTTCCGGCGCAGGATCCAGATCCGCCAAGAGTATGCGCCATTGCCTTGCTTGCACATGCGCACATATATACGCTCGCGGGCAGTCAATCGCAGGTCGCAGACGTACGTTCGAATGCTCGTATTGGTTTCCCCAACGTGCTGGCACATCCTCGCATCGATCGCGCGCCCTCCCA
Organism: Orbilia javanica; assembly: GCA_036872735.1. NCBI lineage: Eukaryota > Fungi > Ascomycota > Orbiliomycetes > Orbiliales > Orbiliaceae > Orbilia > Orbilia javanica. The sequence goes on from JAVHNR010000008.1 coordinate 2,115,383, forward strand.
GATCCTCCACATATATGCCTCAAACTGGAGCCAAAGCAACGTCATAGGATTATTTAGCTACTACTTAGCTAGCTACTCACCTAATCAAACCGCAGTCCGATCCAGAAGCTGCGCATCTCTTATAATTTTCGAACATTAATCCAAACACAACCGTAGAACTAGCTGGCGCCGGCGGTGGCAATGCAATGCGTATGCATGGATAGAATCAGAATGCCGTCGTCTAAGTGCATGTTCACCACAACTTTGCGCGAATGTGTCCAAGAGCCGATTGATACAGACACGAACGCAGATGTCGGAGCGCAGTACAAACCTGAGCCTGTGAGCTCGAACACGACCGAGAGTGGGCTCCTATCCCTCCCCCTCGAACTCAACTACATGATCCTCGAGCATTATTTCGACGCTATGGATCATGTCACCCTCGCTAGGGTCTGCAGGCTCTGGAACCACATCTTGAAGACTTCTCGAACTGCCCGAGCGAAGCGATATATCGACTACCACAACGATAAGAAGGATCGGGGTTCCGTTTCGAGTCGGCCCGCGGGCGGAGGAGACGATCTTCCTGACAACTTCAAAATTCATATGGCGCTCTTGATAGACCGGAATCAACTCTACTTCTTCAAGGACGGGGCCAGTTTAAAAGACGATGAGTCCTCAATATCAGCGGATGCTTACCGTTTAAGTCTGAAAAACCCGTACGCAGGACTAACTATCTTCGCGGACGATCCGATTTTTATCTTCCCAGACCAAAGCTTGAGTCAGAACTATGAGGCCCAGGAGGACCAAGCCCAGACGACAAGTGGCAACGGCATGTCCAAAACGGGTTCACCCGAAGATATCCCGTCTGACACTACGAATTCGGGCGAACCGGAAATATCGTTATCACAATTGTTCGTATACAAATACCAAACCACAGGCATGTTTCCATCACTGCTTGGAACCGGTGTCCACAGTTCCCGCAAACTTTTGGTCATCCCCAAGTCAAGTACGGTGGGCGAATACACAGAAATCTTGGTCGGCCAGATGAAGGATCTGGCCAAAGCAGCGAGGGAAAAGCGGTGCTCCGAGCTTACGAGGTCTACCAATGACAAGCAGATAATATCTCTGTGGGAGCGTCTTACAGCAACTGATGGAGAATTTTTTATTAAACTTAATAATCTTGGCATGTTCTACGGTGGAAACATACTTCTTCTTACGCCCGACGAGAGTCAACTTTGTCAGTCGTCCAGCAGCGATTTATTCTTTCGCAGTCTATTCAACGTTTTGGAAATAAATAGCATCGAGCCCTCACATTTACTTGCCCGCCACCCATTTAGCGACTCTGAGGATGATGATGATTGATCTTGATTGCCCTTTCAGACCATTTCTTATAATTTGCCAGGATATATGACCCACGATTTGAAGGTTTAATGGTTTATTTCTCATGTACCCAAGCAAATAACTATGTATGCATGGCTAGTTAGAACCTTAATATGTTACAATGCTCACGGCCAGCTACACCGATACCATGATGTATGATAATATGATTTACGATATGCATGAATGTGGCACATAAACTTTATACCGCGGCAGATTGGGTTAGCCAATTGCTCCCATTACCCCTCAATTGTATTAATTAAAATTGATCAATTAATAGTCGAACTTCAAGGATCTATCGATATATATACCAGGGTAGCATCGAGCTCTAGGTAACACAAGCATCGTGCATGCATCGATACAACATCACCTGCAACCGCAGCTTCGCATTCCAACACTTCTTCAACGCAGGCAGGATATATATCGATATATCCCTCTCCCCTGTTTACCCGTCCCGCTAACGGCCTAAGATACCCGACTTCCCATCTAAACGAGCCATAGTCGAGTAAATCATATTACAAATACTCATACTCACCCCTAAAGTCTCTCTCCTTAGCTTCACTTTCAAGATCACGTCCCAGAGAAAGAAGGCTTCGAAAGAAAAATAGCTCCACACGCAAGTTTAGCTAGCTCCTCCACAGCTGCACAGCATGGCTTCAGAATCATTTACCCCGCCATCTATCCCACTGCCCCAGGCTCCACCACTATCAATTCCCGTACTCGGCCTGGGAGTCTTCCAATCTACCAAAACGCACTCTTCTGTCCTCTCTGCTTTATCATCTGGCTACCGCCATCTCGATACTGCTCAGATCTACTACAATGAATCAGCAACCGGTGCTGCCGTCACTGAATTCCTTGCAGAAAATCCATCGCTCTCTCGCTCAGACATCTTCATCTGCTCAAAACACTGGGAAGTAGATCTAAGCCTCCCCGGCATGCCACCGACCTTTGAATCCATGGCTCATCCCCCACCAGACGGTAGCGGGGCATGGAAAACCACAGCTACAAAATTGGGGTTTACGTCGTATACAAAAGAAGGGGCAATCGATGGATTCAATCGATCCCTCGAAGCCATGGGACCTGGGATTGATTACATCGATCTTTATTTATTGCACAACCCTCGTCCAGGTCCAACGGCACGTTTGCAAGCTTGGCTAGGACTCCAAGAGATCGTCAAGGGAGGGAAGGCTAAAGCTATCGGTGTGAGCAATTGGTCGAAACGACATATTGAGGAGTTGATTGCCAATGAAGAGGTTGATATCGTTCCTGCGGTGAACCAGATCGAGTTCCACCCTTGGTGTCAACATAAAGCTCTTGTGGAATATTGCAAGGGAAAGGGAATTGTGGTAGTCGCCTACTCGCCATTAACACAGGGGAGGAGGTTGAAGGACCCAGTCATTTTGGACATTGCGGAAAAATATGGGAAGACGGCGGCGCAAGTGGTGCTCAGGTGGTGTCTACAAAAAGGTGTAGTTATCATTCCGAAGTCGGACAAGGAAGAAAGAATCAAAGAGAATAGTGAATTGTGGGGGTGGGAACTAGTAGAGGAAGATATGGAAAAAATCACAGCCTTAGATGAGGGCATCAGTGGGAAATTGGGAGAATGGGATCCCGATGCTTGGGAGTAGCCTAGGAGCAACTCTACAAGAAAAAAAAAAAAAAAAAAAAAAAAAAAACACTTTCTAAGCCTATATTCTCGTAATAAGAAAACATGTATTTGAGATTTACACCCTCTGATCTAACTAGATTGTGCTGTATTCTGCTGTTTCACTTGCGCCTGACAAATTAATGTTGGTTTTGCATCGGTGGGCTGCGACGCCTTGATGCAATTACGCAATCATGTCGCTAGCTGGCCGTTTTTCACATGCAAAGAGATAGAGTCGCCTCTTTTTCGTTGAGCAAAAAAAATTAATCTAAGTACTTATTTGAACCCGCAATTGGCTAAGTTTTGATAAGACAAGCGTTTATCGATGTCGAGGAGCCACTTTTGTTTGATTTTCCGTAGTCAGCAAAGTTATAATACTATTCTCAATGATCATCTGGGATATGTCGACAACAGCTTTAACGGAGCCTAGTTCAAAATACAAAAGGATAAGTACTTACTTCTTACTAGATTTCTAACCGAGCTGTCGCACCCAGGTGCGTCCTCAATTGTCCATACAAATTTTCATACTTAAAAATGTGGACCCTACAGCCACTTGCTGACGCGGCGCCCGCGAATTCATGCATTCTTAACTCGAATTGGTCCCTTGCGCTGATTGTTGCTTTGTAGTTACTGTTCTCTCTTATCAGTTGTTCGATAGCGTTCATATCAGCCTAGTAGTTAGCAGTTCAATATCCATAATATTAGTAGTATATACTTAGGTAAATGCTTCAAAAAAAAGCCTTGAATGCAATATTTCCTTTTTATATGCAGTAAGCCCGTTGAGAACGAGCGCCCAGCCGGACGCAGGCGCCATAACTAGCTTACTCATGAGCCAGCTCCATCGCTCGCTTGCTCAGTTCGGCTATCGATAAAGTCCCCGGCCATGCGGGTGGGCACCGACATGGATGCAGGCCGAGGCGACATCTTTGACATTGGACCCATTCGATCCCTCTGCGCCACGGTCTCTCCATGTAACCAGCTGACCCAACTGCATCCCCCCCGCATCGACGGATTCGATTCGACCTTGTGCCAACGTCGGCGAAATCCTGCTTTTGAGTGAAATCATGATATCTCACAATGCAAAGGAGGGAACCCTGTCGGTCTGGAGGTCTGGGCATGGCTCTTGGCCCAATCCTTCGTGCCCACGGACCTCCCTTCGATTCGGAATAATCGCATGAAAAGTGATTGATTTCCCCCCTCGTTTCTCCAGCTTCGTCTTTTTTTTTGGTCTCCAAATTAAATTTCCTTTTGATCTTCCCTTTGTTATTTCGGGGAATTCTTTCCCACCCCCCCTTCCCCTTGCAGCAATAATCCTAGTGTAGATATCCAAAGACACTTGCGGTGGCAAAGAGGAATCGATACAAGCACTGTCACGCCAGGCGTGCAATATTAAGCTTGGCTGTCGCACAGGCTGCCATCGGATTGGAGTCCGTTGTCAACGGGAACAGCGACATTATAAATTGTGTATTATAACCACGTTTGGCAGCAATAATAATATAGAGCGCCTCCGCAGGGCCAGGACCTCTCAACCTTCTCATCTCTTTCTCTCGAGCTCCTTCTCTCCCTTCTCTCCCTTCTCCTCCCATACATATACCTCAGTAGGTACTTCGCCATCCTTACCTTCTGCAGAATCGAATAACTTCAACTTCAACTCCAACTTCAAATCCAACTTCAAATCCAACTTCAAATGTATTGAAAAATGGGCGGCTGCCTATCAACCAATCGAGGCCAAGGGTCGAGGTCGAGTTCAGGCAGCAGCCAACAAGAGAACCTTCCTCTTTCTGAGAGACCAAATAAACCGCTGAAGCGTCCGAAGGAGTGGACCCATGATCCAGAAAAAGACGGGCCGGTGCCTTCGATCACATCCCTTCAAAAGGAACGGGAAGACTTTTGGTACACCCGAGTCACGGGAAGAGCTGAGGTTTGGGCCGCCATTAGAAAGGTCTGCGAAATGTTGATGGCCAATGACAGCGACGAGCAGCTGAAAACTGCCAGACAAATTCTGATTTCTTCTGAGATTACCATGCCGACAGGTTAGTATTCTTATCCTGACCATTATTATCAAATGTGTTCTGAACACAAATAGGTACTTTCGATGATAGAGGTGCATATGATGGGGCAGGGAACAATTACCTAGTTCCCCGTCATATAATTTCCAATCCCATCAACGTCCGCGAGGCATCTCCGCCAAGAGAATCCATCGACAGCTGGCAATCAAGTGAAACCGGCAAATCAAGCATGTCCGAGGAGCTTGCTACCGGCAAAATCACATGTGTGTCCTATATGGTCCGTTTCCGAGTTCACAACAATGGCGCTGGCAAAGACTATACCATCCGGGTCTGGGGTGATGAAAAGCTAAGGAGGCCTGTAAAGCGTCTCCTAAAACAACTTGATCTCGCTCCCGAGGATTATAAAGCATACGTGCTCGTGGATGGCAGGCTGTAAGTGTGACATACATATTAATTGGTTGTCAGTTTGAGGTTGATAGATATGGGTAGACAAACTGGCTAACGGAATTCTGTTGCGACGATGATGCATCGATGCTATGTATCTAGTTTCGACCTAAAAAAGACGTTGATGGATCCTAGCCAGCCGACATGGCTAGCAAACCGCGTGATCCAAGTTATGCTTCGACCAACTGCCCTCCCTGAACCATCACCGCCTGACGCCAGCGACAATCGGCTCCAGGTCTTTCCTCCTCCTCCTCCACAGCCTGGTACTCTATCGGTCCCGCTGGAATCAGGAACAACAAGACACTCCGAAGAAAACGCTCCGGGACCATCTCGACGAGGCCTAAGTGCAGACTCGGAGTCATCCAAAGACAGCCAAACCCCAACATTAGTCTCGGATCCTAAAACAATCTGAATGCGTCTCATGCAGCAAATCCTTTGATCATCCTGACCGAGTCACCTTTCCCACCTTTTACCAGCCTTGCTTTCTTCCTCGTATCCTTCTGCGCACTATTACGGCTTTTAATCACCATTAATCGGGTTGGTTATCCTAGACAGCAGGTTGATGCTGTGGATATTGTTTTTATTGGTGTTTCTCTACTTCTCTCAAGCCACTTTCCACTACAACTGTTTAATTCCCAGGTTATACTTTCGGCGCCGTGGAGTTTCTACATGAATTTTAGCACAAAAGGGTCCTTTGTATTTGTCTGTAAAGCTTGTTCCCCTTCCGACATTCTGTTTTCTTCCTGCCATTAGCGCTTCATGTTGGATTTTTCTTCTTGGAAAGGGAATGGAGCTATGCTGTTACTGTTGTTTCAGATCACTCTTACCGTTGAACTCTTCATAACACTCTCCTAATCTCCAGTCCCTACTGCTTCACCCGCTTTCATGGGGCTTTGGGATGTATTCCTTAGCTATGGGTTAATATCCATGGTTCTGCATAAAAGCCACCCATTAAATTACGAAAAGCGTATCATTGGCTAGCAGCTATAAAATACACCAAATAAAAATGCACCTCCGATGAAAGTCTACCAAAACGCTTACTCCGTGACCGTCGTGACCTTCTCCCACTCTCCCTGGAGGTTCTCCTTCCATAGAGTGACTTTATTGTCGCCACCGCTGACCGCCAATACATTCCCGCTCAAACTCCAGCTGACTCTCCAAACAACTGCTTCCATTTCGAGAACCTTCTTCTGGAATGGGCCGCCAGCGTCAGATGTCCAGATGATTACCGATTTATCCTGTGATGCAGACGCAATGTATGTCCTGGATAATATCGATGGTGCCCAGGCAACATCCCTAACCCAGTCATGATGGCCTTCCAGTACCGTCTCCACAACGTAGTTGTCCTGTTCCGGGCTATACACCCAGATCTTGACCAAATTATCCGAACCTCCAGTGACAAACTTCCTGACTCCTGTCGTAAGAGCAGCAGAGGATTGGACGATGGATCCCGGTGAGACATCTGGTGCCCAGGAGATGGCGTTGCAGCCTGTGGCGTGGGCGTTAAAGATACGGGTATCCCAGTTTCCGTCCTTGAATTCTAGTACTGAGACCTTTCCGTCTGTGGATGCGCAAGCTAGGACTTCGCCGAGTGTGTGAGGTGCCCATGAAGCCATGTTTACTATAATTTTTTCAATCTATCGTTAGGGTTTATAGATCTTGAATAAGAATTTAGCGGGCGAAACGGGGAGATATACCGCTGGCGGTGTGATTTGTATGCTCGATAAGCTTCCCCCATTGGCCATTATTCTCCAACCAGATTATAACCTTTGCGTCGTATGAAGCCGATGCGAGGATATTGCCGTATTTCGGATGCGCCCATGCGACACACCATACCGGGCCATCATGGCTGTATACCGTTTCCCCCACGAAGGACAATGTTAGTTCTGTGTTTTCTCTTCTATGGATTTAGACAGTTCGGTGGGCGCGCGAACCCTTTCAATGTGCTGACCAATGTGTGGTTATTCCCTTCGACCTCGAATATCTTGATGGTTTTATCGGAGGAGCAAGTAGCCAAACGATTGCCGTAGAAGTTCAGAACGGCATCGTGCTATAGATAAAACCCACCCGAAGCATACCCCCCAAAAAATTAGCTATTTTCAACCTCGCCACTTTTTTTGCTGTAAGCTTTCAGAGCTCGAAGGGGGGGAGGGAAAGAAACCGTACGATCATGTCCTCATGGCCACCGGCCTGCGCCATTGTGAAGGTATACCGTGGGGAAATGGAAACGGGTACGGCGAAGGTAGCGGTGAGCGAGATATTCCGGATGCTGTCTGTGGGAACGTGGATGTATTCTGCTGAGCTGTGGGGGTTGCGTGGTTTGGTGAGGCGCCTGCTTTGGAGGATACAGTTGCCTGAGACCGAGCTTGACGACACGTTTGGCGAAGAGCTCCAGCCACGCTGTGCGAGGGATACTGTGGCGGTGCGGCAACGCTGAAACTGCAACAGTTCTTTTAAATTACCCGTCGAGGATACAATTATGAACTACGCTTGTTCTACGATTTTTATTTTATTTTATTTTATTTTTCTAGACGGCGGGTTAGTCTTTCAATTTTGAGTGTAAGGTTGTCATTACAATTTCCATAGATTTTAATCTTCTAGCATCATGTATCATATCCATATACTCATTATTGCGGAGTCCTAACTATATTAGTGCTTAAGTGTTCCCAGATAACTATTAGACGTAAATATAACAGAAAGGCCCATCAATCGTGCTCAATGCATCTCCAATAGTAATAGTAGGTTCCAAGACCCCAAGATCCAACGGATCATCAATAGTCGCGTTCCGACTCGGCGGTGTATCAAGAATGGTTATCGTGCCTCCAACTGCTTTATACCGAACCTTTGGATCTTGGTTTTGCCAAATCCACCAGGTTCTATCAATTTGCGCGTGGTGGAGGTAGAAATACGGGTCCTGTTTTTTGCGTCATGCAGGTTAGCGAAAGATGGTAATGCAAAAAAAAGGTTGTAAGATGTTCTTACCCCTGAACTGGCAGCGAAGTCTCCACCCGGGTCTATTGGTTCGTCGGTATCAAATTAGCATACAGAGTTCCACTGATCAATCATGACTGTTCCATGATTATAATGGAAGTTCACATAGAGCTTGGATTCTTACCTCCACCAACCCAAAAGTGCCCGGCAGTGTGCACACCGATATCACTTCCCCCAGTCAAAAAATTCCCCTGCATAAAATCCTGGAACGTCTTGATCGTCGTGTACTTCGTTATCAAATTCGTCGAGTTCAAATCCGTCGATCCAATCTTGGCCGCCCTGAATCCCAAATCTCTTCTCAAACATCTAGGGTTATACCCCAGTCCATCAAACTGAGGGTTAGATGGTACATCGGCGTACTGCGCCCCAAAGAAACCAGGCCCAAGATTGACCGTCATATTCTTGAACGGACCTGAAGTAACACATCCGCTCCCCTTACCCGGCGGTAACACAATTACAGGATTCGAAGGATCTGGGAATACAGGCCCGCTATCTCGAGGGATATATGCACCGTTGCCACTGATACTAGTGTCGCTCCCGTCGAATAGAGGTGCGTGTTCGAGGTCTTCGGCGTACTTCCCCCAGTTTATGTAGGGATGGTAGCCTTTGTAACCGCATTCCTCGCGTAATGCTTTCTCGTAGGCCCACACGTAGTACCGATGCCACGAGAGGAAGTTACCGGTGGCATGGATGAAGAAGGTCTGGTTGATGTGAGTTGCTACGAAGTCATCGAAGCGGGATTTGGCGCCTGGGGCGAGAGGCGTGCTCCTGGCGGGTTTCGATTGAAGGCAGAGAACCGCGCGGATGTAGTCTTTCTTTTCGCGGGAAGAGAGGGTGCTCCTGTGTATTTAGGTTGCAATGATTAGAAAAGGCCGACATGATTTCGATACATGTATACATTTCTCATAATATATCATAACATTAACAGATAACAAACTTACCATTCCTTCCGAAGCTTCACCTTGCTCAAGTTACAACCCGACTTCGGCGGGTGCAAAATTGAGTAGCCCGCCAGGTTCACCAACCCCTTCGCAGCTAATTTGTCGGTCCCTGAGGTTGAGGCAGGTTTAAAGGCCTCGGCTAACGAAAGCCCGGAGACAAGAAGCGTCAGAAGTTGAAGCTGCATCTTGATACGTAAGTACCCTACACCAGGCTAACTACTCTGGACTAATTAACGGTTGACGAAGAATGTCTGAAGCTTTGCGCGCGCAGTGAACAATGGGAATATATATACACTATCTCGGAGCTCTCTCTTAGAAGGAAAATTAGGATCCGTCCCAGCCATTGTACAATTGTGCTCCGTTCTCAGTTGATTGGAATGTAGTAAAACTTCCCAATTTTCCAGATACCCTTGTCCGAATCAAAACCAGCATCAAGGTCCGATGCAAGTGTAATATAAAAACACAATGATGCATGGCCATATGGTGTCGATTGATTCGAAGCTCAGGAACATGACTAGCCAGCGGAAGCGGCAGATATATTTCTATCATAAAACCCCATGTCAACTCAAAAAAAAAACCAAAAATGTTATAGAACCTGCAGCCGCCAGCTCGTATCTGCATAATCGGTATTTTGTGAAACGTCAGGGTGGGGAGTTAATTGGCATGGTTTGCATCTTGCAAGATTAGACGAGGCCGCGAGGAATACTAAAAAGAAGTTTTTCCCTCGGGTCAAGGCGCAGACGGATTCGGTCGGCATCGTCAATTCTCGTCAGGATCTTTTTCCTTGGAGGGTAAAAAGACCTTGAGGCTAAATTGCGTTTGCATATGCGCATTGATATGTCAACTTGAGGTTTCTCGCAATGTGGTTCGTTTAACCGACAAGCCCAGCCAATGGATGCTAGAATATTCCAGAGATATGTACTCGAGTTCATCAATTATAAAACCCCGGGCCCCTGCAAGGCCATAAGCTCTGTATAAGTGAGTTCGGTATGTGGGCTTTGAAGCTGACACCATTCGAACATGCTGAAAGTCGCGTCGGGACATGGGTAATTGTAGTTGAATCGACGAGTCATAGGGAATTTAATGATACCATAGTGGTCCTTCGGGGCCATTCTGTGTACTCTATCACAAAATTACCCATTGATCCGGTACAATGCATGGTTCAGCAAAGACACAAGTCCGCCAGGATCCCTCCTGTTCAGAAATCAAACCCTCGGGCTCCAGAACTACGGTTGATTCGATTCTAGAACCGATTGATATCAATCCGGGCCAAGACAAAATATCGGGAGGCTTGATATATCGACATCTTTGATCAGTAAACAAGAAAATACTCGCTTGAGATATGTATAATAATGTGTGTTACGTACACTCCTGTCAGACGAGAAATTCCGACCGACAAAATTTAGCCAATGCAAGGCAGGGTCCGGTTTAACAATCCAGACAACGATTGATCGATTGCACTGCTGGATTGCATAATAATTATAAGCCTTGTTGGATTTAGCCCTTCCAACACAGCTGTTTTAGCCTAGTCTCCAGAACCAGCTGTTAGCCTGCCGTTACCAAATACTCAATCATTGTTGCTGGGCTCGATAGAACCACAGGGGGACATGCAAATAGGTAACTTTTTTTGGTAGATAATTTGTATGTCATAATTAAACATTGATATTATAAACTATCAGCGAAAGGTATAACATCGTATCAAAGGCTAATATATACAGAAATTTTGACTACGCCATCCCATGCTCGTAAAAGATATCTTCAGTCATGCCATCAAAATTAATGCTTCTTCGAATTAAGATTAATGAATCCCAATAAAATCCCAACTCACACCTCGCATTACATTGGGATGGTCTCAAACTTCTCCTCCTCCTTAATAGTGGCCTTGACGCCATCAGCGCTGTTGTTATCGTCGAGCTTTTCGCCTCTGAGCTCCTTGACACCCATCTGCGAGGTATCGTATCCATTGGCAGTAAGGTATTCTCGGAAGGCAACATCTTCTTCGGTGATGGTGTCTTGTCCGATATGGGGAAGGCAGAACCATGCCATGAGGGCGCTGACTAGGCACAGTGCACTGCTGACCCAGAAGGGAGCTTGATTTCCCTTGACAGTCCCCTTACCACCAGCGCTCTTGATGATGATAGGGAAGATATAAGTTCCAACGAAAGCACCGAGCTTTCCGATAGCGGCGGCAACACCGTAGAATTGACCACGGATGGCGGTGGCGCTAGACTTAGAGGCGAGGAGACCAATGTTGTCACCGGCGCCCATTTCACCGAGAGTCAAGAAAACACCGTAGACGACGACGAAAGCGGCGATGTGATCGGGTGTGGCAAGTTTTCCGTAGCATCCAGCCATGATGAGGCCGACGAATCCTTGGAGGGTAAGACCAAGGGTGAGGGCTTCCCTAGCACCAAGCCAGTCGCTGATGAAAGATCCAGCAACAGCACCACTACTCTAACGTTAGTATATAGGAACTGGGATAGTTAATGTTGGGTGTTTGGGAAAACACATACGGAATATAGAAAAGATTAAGAACAACGTTCCATCCGAATGGCTTGTAGAGCGCTTCCTGTTCTCCGAGGATGATAGAGAGGATAGAAGAACCGTAAATACCGAAAGAGTAAGCAGAGAACTGTATTTTCTGTTAGCCGCGTACGTAATTATACCCGCAATATTTTTCGAACACTTACATCGTAGATGAACCAAATTAGACTGATGATAGTAAGTCTCCACCAGTAGAACTTCAAGATCAACAACCACGGTGTTTTAGCATCCTTCATGGTCTCCTTCTTGAACTGCTCTGGCTCTTCAAGCTTCGTACGAAGGTACATAATTGAAAGTGGCGGGATGACACCAAGGCCGAGAGACACACGCCAAACGACGTTCAAGCGATCCATTCCGAAGATCCACAGAACGCACAATGGTGCGAAAGCTGCAATAACGAATCCGAAGTCGATCATAACATTGGTGAAGATAATGAACCACCTGTTACGATGTCCACTTTTAATTTCACCAGTAGCTTCAGAGCAGGCAACAGAGCCAGCTGGGTATTCTCCTCCAATACCAATACCAAGCAAGAATCTGTATGCTGTAAGGGCAGCCAGAAGCCCTCCAACAGAGCCACCAGCACCATATGCACCAGCGCAAAGTGTGGCGAAGACAATCAAGATAATCGTCGATGCAACCATGCCGACCTTTCTGCTGCAGTTGTCACTAATCCAACCGAAGGCCAGCATACCAATAATTGTACCGGCGAAGGCAATCGAGGAAACATTTGACTGTGCAGGGCTGTTTTTATACTCATCACCGTAGAGGCGACCCAAAAGTGTATTAACGGTACCGATGACACCTACAAGTTAAAGATATGCTTTGTTAATACTGTCGATTTTCACTATCAAAATGCAAGATATACGAACCATTAAGATAACCATCTGAAAATAGACCCGAACCGCAAACAATAACAGGCATCAGAACCTGCCATTTCGACCTCGTAGCTAACGCTCCTTCTGACATATTGACGATCTGTTGTATGAAAGATAATGATAGGGAATCTTATCGCGATTATTAAACAGGCGATTAGATGCCTCAATTCAACTCTCCAGGAAAAGTTTGAGGAGGAGAGGGCAGATAGAGGAAGAGGGTAGCAACGGCAGAAGAGGAAGCAGTCCTACGGGGAACCCCAAAGCCTTTTTATGATCTTGAGCGGGTGATCTACTTTAGCTATTCTCGAAGAGGCAGCATGTGTGCGAAGTATCTGGGTTCATGCGCAGGCACCTCATTCGGTTCTTGGAAAACCATCGGGGTAGACCGTGAACTTAAAATTTTTTCTCTTCTGACCACGGATTTGCCTTGTGAAACCCTCTCACTTTGTCTCCCCCACCCCATTCGTTTGATCGATAGTTGCACCACATAGGAATAGTCATTTATGTAAGATTACCTAGGCATGGGGGGGTAGGACGTTTGGGCGGATTTCGCGGGGAAACATGATTCTAGACATTCCTGCGAAAGAATGCTGACCCGAACAAGCTAGGAGGTAAACACCAAAGGCAGCTAGTATCCGGAATCAGTCAAGGGGTTTTGATTGCTGATATCCACTGCTCATGAACATGATCAGACCAGGACCCTTTGCGCTGGTGATTGTTGACCACCAAAAGGCAAGTGCCCGTAGTTAGGATAGTCCGATGTTTAGCGCTGTTCGAGATATTGAGGCTGCAACAGAGAAGGTAGGCGACAAGCTTTCGGTGGCTTGACCAAGAAGAAGAATCACTGTCTTAAGAATCGCTTGACGCGTGCGCTTACTCTGAGAGGGTGTTCATGATATCATTTGCAGTCAGGTCAGGCAGCAGGCGTTGATGTCCGTTTCGAGTCGCAATTGCTCGATGCAACATGTCCTCGATCAGCGAGAGAGAAAAGGGCAGGAGCAAAAGCAGATAATATCAATGCATGAGCGCCAGCTGCATTGAACTAGAATCGTTCCGGGTCCAAGCCGAAGACCCGAGAACCTCGCCAGAAACCCGGTTAAGGGAACGGTGGAGCCAAGTGGGTGGTGAATTGCGCCAGTACGGAGACTTCTGTCACCCAGAGAAGCTTCGTAGGCCGCGCCATGGAGCCTTGGAACGGACTGCCCTACGGCTTGGCTGCGTCAGTTGACAGCAATTTTTATATCAACGTTCTAAAGAAGAAATAAAACGAAAACCGTCAACTTGGTGACACTCTGAAGAGTTCCAAAGAGTTCGAGATTGAACCTTTTCGACAGAGCCAATGGGATAACGGAATCGACACCACATGGGCGCAGGAGCCCCCTTCGATGGACAGGAAGAATGTCTGGCTTTTTAAAAGGTCTTGTGGCAGGTCGGGTCACCTTCTTATTCTGAACTGTTTGAGAAGCGACTCAGTTTGAGTTCTGCACCTAGCCAAGCTCGGAACCAAGAAGTCCCAAGGAGAGCGTCGCAAAGAAATTTCCGATCATGCAGCAGCAGCAGATGCGTGCCTCGGTAGGACCGAGAGAGAGCCACAGACGGTGCAGCTTCTGTTCTGAGGAAGCGGTGCTTGGGACCCTGTTTGATGGCGGTTGGACATGCATCGCCATATTAACGATTGTTGTAGCATGTAGAACGTCGGTTCCACTGCATGCAGCGCCGGGTTTTTGGGGTTCTGGAATCGAGGCTTGTCAACGGAGGAGAGTCTGTGTTGCGACGGCCCTCCGCCAAGACCTGCCGTCGCCAGCCGAACGCAAATTTCCTAGCTTGCTCAGACCAAAACCTTGACGAACAACCATAACAGAGCCGCTTCATTTCCACTCCACCACAGCCATGACGAGCATAAAGCGTATGCTGGTAGACCCTGCCGGCCATGATAGCATCACCTCCAAGGTCTACATCCGTTCTGCGAAGAGCGGGAAAGTGACAAAGATTGTCCGTGAGATATACCTGCGGACCGACATTCCCTGCTCGTCGCGGTTGTGTCGGGCTTGTCTAGCGAATGCGCCGGTAGACTCCAATAATAGATGTATGGTGATATCTATATCTGCAGCAATTATGTTTAGGTTACGCGAGATTGATGCTTACTCGGTGAATGAATTGCTATCTAGCTCGTCCGTTCGTACTGTCCGAGAAACCGGCAGGTACGACCCAGTTCAAGCATGGCCACTACCTAATGCCAGATACCAACATCTTCCTCCAGTGTATGGACGCGATCGAGCATAAGAGTGCTTTCTACGACGTTATCGTGCTACAGACTGTCCTTGACGAGGTCAAGAATCAAAGCTTGCCGCTCTATAACCGTCTCGTATCGCTCACGAAGGCGGACGAGAAACGATTTTATGTCTTCCACAATGAATTCCGACAGGAAACCCATGTTAAGCGCGGGCAGGAGGAATCGATCAACGATCGTAACGATAGGGCTATCAGAGTTGCATGCAAATGGTATCGGGAACATATCGGGCAGGCAGCTGCAAGCTCAGGCGTGAAGGCGCCAGCTGTCGTCATGCTCTCTAACGACAAGGCAAACCTTGCGAAAGCGAAGAGCGAGGGACTTGATGCTACCAATCGTAGGTGCACCGCCGTATCTTGGATATCTTTGTATTAAAACTAACCCTTCTTTAGTTGATGATTATGTTAAGGGCCTGAGTAACGCAGACGAATTGCTTGACATGATCAGCTCTTCGCTTCAAGACCTCGAGAAGAAAGCCAATAGAGGCGCCAATGTCTACGCTGAGGTATACTCGTCATCATTTCCTGCTCTACGATATATCATACTAACAATTTCTAGTACTTCCCTGTGCCCAGGATGAACACCGGTGTGAGAAACGGTACATTACATCAGGGTACCTTCCACACATCCACCTACAACAGCCTCGAGGGTACTGTCGGTGTGCCATCGTTCGATAAACATCTATTGATAGTAGGGTTGGAGAACATGAACCGCGCCATCGATGGTGACCAAGTAGTTGTTGAATTGCTGCCACAAGATCAGTGGAAAAGACAGTCCGACAAATTGGTTGATCAGGATACGTTGACGAAAAATGAAAACGCAGACGTAGATGAAGTTGAAGCAATTGTTACGGAAAAGGAAAGGCGCGCTCTAATCGACGAAGCAAAACGTATTCAGCGGTCCCAGAACGAAAGCCAGAAGGTCCAACCAACAGCCAAGGTTGTCGGTGTTCTAAAGCGCAACTGGAGGTCATACGTTGGGCATATCGATCCTAATTCCGTCAATAGGGCGAAGTCAGGCGGACAACAAGTCGTTTTCTTCCGGCCGCTAGATAAGAAGATCCCAAGAATTCGTGTTTTCACGCGTCAAGCTACCCAGCTTTTAGGGCAGAGAATTGTGGTGAATATCGATACTTGGGATCGGACATCTAGGTTCCCTGTTGGTCACTTCGTGCGGGCTCTCGGAGAACTCGAGTCGAAGGAAGCTGAGACTGAGGCTCTGCTGTTGGAGTACGATGTCCAGTATCGGCCGTTCCCCAAAGCAGTTCTTGATTGTCTGCCATCGGAAGGTCACGACTGGGTCGTTCCAGAGAAGGACGCTCCTGGCTGGGAAAATAGGGTTGATTTACGGGACCTGTTAATCTGCAGCATCGACCCTCCCGGCTGCCAGGATATCGATGATGCTCTTCATGCGCGGTTATTGCCAAACGGAAACTATGAAGCGGGTGTGCATATCGCCGACGTATCTCATTTCGTAAAGCCGAACAACGCTATGGATGACGAGGCGGCCTCGAGGGGTACTACAGTATACTTAGTTGATAAGCGTATTGACATGTTACCGCCACTCCTCGGGACTGACCTCTGTTCGCTGAAGCCGTACGTGGAAAGATACGCGTTTTCGGTGATCTGGGAGATGACCCCGGATGCAAATATCGTGAACACGAGGTTCACGAAGTCGGTGATTAAGTCGAGGGAGGCATTTGCGTATAAGGCTGCGCAAATGCGGATCGATGACAAGTAAGTCGAGGGCATAACAAACGCTTACGGAACTCATGCTAATGAATTGGAATAGGTCACAGACAGATCCCTTAACGGAGGGTATGCGCATACTACTAATGCTCTCAAAGAAACTGAAGCAAGCAAGAATGGACGCAGGGGCTCTCAACCTAGCAAGTCCTGAAGTAAAGGTTCACATGGAGTCGGAAACATCGGACCCCGCTAGCATCGAAGTAAAAGAACTGCTAGAGACTAACTCACTGGTCGAAGAGTTCATGTTGTGTGCGAACATCAGCGTTGCCAGGAAAATCTACGAGGCCTTCCCACAGACAGCCATGCTCCGAAGGCACGGTGCTCCCCCAGCTACAAACTTTGATGACCTTCGGAGCCAGCTTCGAGCCAGAAAGGGTCTTGATTTGCGGGTTGAGTCATCGAAGGCGCTCGCCGATTCACTGGACGCGTGCGTTGATCCACAGGAAGCCTACTTTAACACGTTGGTCCGAATTATCGCTACTCGATGTATGGTCCCTGCCGAGTACTTCAGCTCGGGGACCCAAGCCTACCCCGAATTCCGACATTATGGTCTCGCTACTGATATATACACGCACTTTACCTCACCAATCCGACGGTACGCCGACTTGGCGGCCCATCGGCAGTTGGCAGCCGCAATCGAGTACGAGGCCTTGGACGAAAGTCTGTACAACAAGAACAAGATGGATGCGGTAGTGAAGAACATTAATGTTAGGCATCGGAACGCCCAGTTCGCTGGGAGAGCATCGATCGAGTACTACGTTGGGCAAGCGCTGAAGAACAAGAGCACAGAGCAAGAAGGATTTGTGGCGAAAATCTTTTCGAACGGGTTTGTGGTTTTTGTTCCGAAGTTCGGGATTGAGGGGACGATCAAGGTTGAAACGGCAAAGACGTATGATGCGGACGAGTATATTCTCGAATTAGAGGACGGGAGGAAAGTGGTACTGTTTGATAAGGTTAAGGTTATGGTAAACGTGGTTAAGGAGCAAGCCACCGGGAGGAGGAAGACCGAGTTGACACTAGCTTGAAGTTAGAATGGCGAAATTCACAATTTCTAACAATGTGAAGTCTTAATTGTTTGGGAGATAGTACGGAGGAGGTAGTATTATTATTATCATGGACGGGACGCTATACGAATGTTTCATGCAGAGTCTTTTCAATATCGCGAGAGAGAGAAAATTTTTGCTCAAATGAATGTAAGATATTCCAATTTCATCGATTGATAATACTCCACAAAAAGGAACGAAACGAAGGAGAAACCGAAACCGCCATTAGCTGATATTACATGGCCTGTTCTCTTATATCAATATCAGCCTGTCGTTAAGAGGGCGTGGCAATTGGCATAATTTCGGCAGACCTAAACTAAGATTAAAAAATAAAATAAAGAATAAGTTGCGCACGCAACACACGAAGCGGGGCCCGGTCTTTGTTACATGCATCTGATTCGTTCGCATGGCTTCAATTTTCTTGCGCTTAAATCATCAACCGAAAGCCCACATTTTCTCCCTCGTGTTTTTTCTGGATCACTTCGGCTAGCTCGTGCTTAAAAGGCTTGGATAGATGGAATGTGGGTCCGGTTTGTTTTCTCTTAAACTCGGGCTGGCCTTCTTGCTTGCTTGCTTTTCTGTGCAGCATGGATGGATGGATTTATCTTTTGCTGCCTCTTGACTAACTGCAAAGGTCGAGCAAAATAGGAAAAAACAAAACTCGCATATACATATCTGTATGTCTCGAGGTACGAGTATGCACGACTCAGAAAAGGGAGTATGCGAAGTTCCTTTTTCCTTCAAGTGCAAGTGCTGTTTGTAGGAAGGGAACGAGAGCATTTGATAGGCTGATAGGCTGGGATGTCTCTATTCCGTTAGCTTGGGGAAGCATGTTCGTTGCATCCAACTTATCCTGTTCTCGGGATGCCCCATCCTTCTTGCATGCATCCGAATACACATCAGCTGACGAGGAAAAATCAAGGAAGGGGCGTTCAGCAGCAAAAGAAATTATGCAAAAAAACAAAAGAAAGCAAGAAAGAAGTGGAGAACGAGCCAAAGGGTAACGACAAGGGTGCGGAGTGTCATCCATCTCGGGACATTTCTTTAGGTTAGATTTGGTAGATGGTACATCCGGGGCTGTTCGTTTTGGGCGGAGGGGAAAATGAGGGATCACAAGATACGAATTATGAACCCAGCTAAGAAAGCTACGATACTACGGCGGCGCAGCTCAAAGAAGCCTCCTTGTCGATGGTACGTATGTCATGGTTTTTGCAGGCGGATGAGAGACAAGATGACTTAAGACTAACGACACAAGGTCGCTTTCTCAGCGAGGTCTTTTGCTCGAAACCAGAGACAAGATATCGCAAAGAGCTGCAAATCAAGACATCTCTAAGAGCATCCTTGCCCAACGGAATGTGGAGTTGCTCATTTTTCGAACTTATATTGCGAGCGCTTACGCCATATTGGCGATGTGATTGGCTGAGAGGCAATCGAGATATGCCTTACATTAGGACGGGAACTCAGGAAGTGAGAAGAGAGCAGGGTTTTTGTTTTTCTCCAAGACTTGGGTTCCTTTTCCTCGGGCACGTTGCTTTTCTTCAAGGGCTGGGAAAGGGAAAAGGAAGAAAAGAAAGAAGAAAAAAAGACCAAGATGATTCTCCTACAGGTGAGATTTGAGAATCTGTCGATTTGATCGATCTGATTTGCTGAACCGGAGCGGTTGGCGGAGAAAAGGTTCGATGTCGAAATGGATCGAGGCTTCCATATGGGAAGGTTTGCAGGCGGTCAGATGTTCGAAAAGAAAAAAAAAAAAGTCCCTCAGCTTAGCCTTGAACTGTCGCGGGGAGTCGGTAAGGCCGTTCGTGAGATCTGATACATGCAGTTGAACTTGTGAAATATCGGGGTATCGATAAGCTCCTCTCGAGCTCGCTCAACCGCATAATATGAACAGAACCAGAATTTTATGGATTGACTTGGGCTTTGCTGATCTCAGGAGCGGACGGTTATATCCACAAACCTCACCGGGTGAATTAACCCCATTCAGGAGTGTTACAGAGCAGTCGTCAAAGGTCTTTTTGCAGCCTTTAAATGTGAGGCCTCGTTGTGAGTGGGTGGGCTGTGGTCCCGAGTCTTGGGGCTCATCCAGCCCAACGTTGACAACGTCTTTTTGAACCACCACTGTGAGAGAGGTTTCTCGCTAAAGATTTTAATTCGGCGCCCCCTTGGTTATTGTTGTGGCACGAGCGATATCATCATTTTTTATCAAGATACCAATGCGCCGCATGTGTTAGTGGCTGTTTTTGATGTTCAGAGAGGGAGAGAAAGTAAGGGCGTACGATTAATATTGTGGATATTCATACTTGTCGAACCCGGATTACCAGAGCCTTACATAATTGATAATGGTCCCCAGATATCAACTGTGGTCAAGGATATAGAGTAGTACTATAGGACGTATGTGGTAGACGTGGAGAGCTCGCCGTGTCCGAGGGCGTCTAGAATGATATAGACATGTACCTATGTCGTGCGAGAGAAAGTTCGTCAGCTGTCAGCTAACAGCCCCATCGATTATTCCCCGAAATCCAAAACAAAACTGACTCTCCAAGATGGAATCATTTTTTTTGATCGGCAGCTCCTTCCGCTAGAGCCCCTTTTGGTCAGGCAGACAAGTCCGAGGACATCATGTATGTACGTACTTTTTTTGAGTTCAAAGGTCCTGCCGATGAACCAGGTCGACCCGAGGATCTGGAGCAGCGGTAGATGCCTCTATTGGACGACATCGTGAGTGTTTCAGCGATGGGGAAATTTGGCCGGCAGTGTATATTAATATTTACTATCGACAAGCGTTTATTCTACATGGAGACAGCTTGGTTCCCTTTAAACTCCGTTTTCTTCAAAACTTCGACATTTAGGATATAGGCTATATTATAAAGCTTGACAGGTTTTAACGTTTTTACGAGCGAACATTGCATAACTGGGCCTCTCCTCTTGCATCTGACAAGACAAGACAAAGCGGGCCTCGTAAACCATGAGAAAAAAACAAAAAAAACAGAAGGGGAAAAAAAGAATCATATCATATCAAGACCTACTGCGACTTGGTCACTATTTTTACGACTGGTTTCAATTACTAAATAAATGCCACGGTTGAAGCAATATCCGCACCTGCCGAATCGATCCAACGATACGACAAGGGACTGAAGATTGATATAAGCGTTGTTTTCGTCGTTTCTCGCGCATTGACGTTCCATTAGCTTCCCATGGTTGGCCAGCTGGAACCACGGATTCTCAATATAAAAAGTGTCCAATCTAATTCATGCGAGAAGAGTGCAGCCACTTCGAAACAAGCGACCTGACGGAGTAATATACCAACGGATTAGGGCAGCAACATATCTGCTTGCAGCGGAGGGAACCAGCGAAAGAGAACAGGTCAGCCGCCATTTCAGGTCCCATTCCAACGGAACTTGTTGTCGCGGGTATTGCGCAGCAAGCATCAATCAAGCAAAAAAAGGAGAATTCTTTCGCTATTAATATTCCCTCGCTCGTATCTCTGGATTGGACGGACGGCCTGTTGGAACCTAGGACCAGTTGCAGATGCGCACGGGTCACGAATGCTTCTTGACCATATGCGGCCTGGACTTACGTATTTCGACACTGTAACCGCAAATTGATCTCGAGGTACGTACCGATACATCAAAGTAGACCCGTCGAGTACTTTTATAAGCATATGCAGGAAAAAAATGTCAAATGCGTTTCTTTGCTAGTGGCCTTTTTGTTTTCCTTTGCTTCGAGTCGAATCGATACCGTTCTCTGCTACCAGGCCCTTTTGTCCTTTTTTTCTTTCCTTTTTTCTCCGAAGTCTCGCAAGCCTTGGGAAACCTTTTTTCTTCTTCTTTCGTCCTTTGACGTTTTTGCTTCTTACACGGTCTTTCTTGTCTTTCGAAATATCGCGCTTGACTTTTCTGTTCGAACACCGGCTGGCTGCAAGCTATTCCTGCCTGCCCGCACTTGGCCTGTGATATTTTGGATTGGGGGTTTAAGTTGACGGCAGTCATCATTTTGGGTTTATAATATTAATCGAGCTGCTTACCTGATTCTCCAGTATTATCCTGCTCAAAAGACATCTTTCCCCAGCCTCTCCTCCGCGTTCTTAAATTAATTTTCCCACTCTGACATACGAGCAGAGTTTTCCCCATTCCATCTAAATAAGAAAGAGGGAAAAAAAATAAAAAAAGAATAAAAAATAAAAAATAAAAAAACGTTCCCAGAGACCGGGTGCGAGGAAAAAGAAAATAAAAAGAAGGTTCGTCTTAAGGTTTTCTCCCTCACCCATCCCATCCCATCTACGGCGAGTGGACAAGACATCATTGTTATTATTATCAACGATCGATCTCGTGGTTTTTTCTTTCTTGGGATGGCTATCGGCATGGTTATATCGTGGTAGAACCGTGATGAATGTCAGTCAGGTCACGAAATTTTTAAACAACGACACCACAGCTCAGTTCCAAGCTAGGGGGCGAAACTAAAATCCCAAAAAATCCTTCCGTCCGTCTGTCATATCGGGATCGAGCTAGATGATCCCCTCCGAAGAGAAAGAAAATTTTTTATCCCCATTCCTTCTATCGATATAGTTATAGTAACGAAAGGACGAAAAACGAAAAGGACGAAGTGGCACGAAAAAAATAAAATAAAGAGAAAGGAAGAGGGCCCATAGAGAAGATATAATCCTGTTTCCTGAATATTCGAAATTCCACCTTTTCCCTTCCCTTGAAGTCTCGTCATTCGGCTGAGTAAGACGGGAACAACGATTTTAACTTACGTGCTTTCTGGTGCAAACCTCGATCCGAACGGGGCCACAGACGCACAGCGGCGAACGAAGCTGTTTCTTTTTTCCCTTTCCTTTCCTTTTTTTTTTATTTTCTATTTTTTATTTTTTTTTATTTTGATACCCAAATATTCCAATATCGATCGATATCGACGATAACCTGTCTTGGAAGAGAGGTACATAGATTGATAGATAGATTAGAGGTACGTACCGATGCAAGATGGTCACACCCCTCCTTGACCTTGTCTCTGCCCTAGCCTGCCTGCACCCCTCCTCATGGTTCCTCTGGGCCCCCTCTTCTTGACCTTGAAGACCCAGACATTCAAGAAAAAGCATAAACGGATAGGGCGAGGAGAAAGAGGTTGACACCCCTCTCTTTTCATTTCTTGTCCGTTTTAATTCCTCGTTCCCCTCCACCCCATCCATCATTTCAGCCTTTTCCCTGCCCACCCAGCCCAATAAGCCGTCACCTTAAACCCCCTCTTTCGCTGGATATTTCTTCTTTCTGGGTGGAATAGCACACCCTCATTCTTATTCCGCACCCCTCTTTCCTTATTTCGTGTTCCAGCCAACAGACTCCGTTCTTGCAGTTGGAGGTGGTGTGTGCGTTTCGCTATCTCACCTCGAATTATCGGTTGGGCAGTTATAATTGCTGCACCTCTGGCCTGCACACTGCAGGCTTGCTTGCTGCTGTGTACGGAACTGTACTTGGTGCGTCAGGCGGCCCCGGCTGGCTGGATAAGATACAGGGAAGCCGGCGGAGAAGTGGTGTGCAAAGGTTCCCAGAACCAAAATCGAACTAGGTGCGCCATACATACAGAAACAGACGAGTTTCTTTTGAACCCAAGTCGTGACTTTGTGCAGCGACGTTTTTTTTTTTTTTTTTCTTCTCTTCCCTTCTGATTTCGTCGGGGAGGGTTACCGTACACACGCCGTTCGTGTCTCTCGGTTCTTCTGACTGTCTTGTCCGAGAAAGCTATCGTCGTTCGTTCATTCGTAGTCGGTTGTTATTTTGGACGAAGAGAGAGACAGTGAGAGCGAGAGAGGGAGAGACCCGTCCGGCCTGCGCCTTTTTCTTTTCCCCCCGCTGGCTCCATTTTCTCTTTTCTCGAACGGAGAAAGAGGGGAGATCCTGAGGGTGACTTGATTCGACCCGACCCGACTTGACTTGACTGGCAGAATTGAAAATCGAATCCTGGCGGCTTTTCTCTTTGTTTCCCTTCCGCTCATTCATTCGATCGGTTTAATCATTCATTCAATCGATCAATCATAGTCTCGTTCGCTCGTTAACTTCATTTCACTCGATTCCCTTTTCCATCATCACCTAAAACTTAACTTAACTGGACCAGCCAACCGTGTCCGCAGCCGCCAGCCGCCATCCACCCTTCCCTCCCTCATTCATTCATTCATTCCCCTCCACCTTTGCCCTGCTGTGCCCTGCCCTGCCTGCTTATTCAATAGCCCGCCTGCTCCTCTTCCTGGCCGGCTTGGTAATATCGCTGCACCCGGTCGCTGTTCTTGCTGCTTGTTGGTTACAGAAACTGTGTCCCCCTCCACAATCCTTTCCAGCCATCCCATCCCATCCACCACCCACCTAACCACCCTCCTCCACCATCCACCCACCCATAACCCTCCGTTCTATCGCACAGGCACGTTTCGTTTCCAACCGCATCTCCCTAACGCGTCTTAACTTTTTCCAGACAGGCCTGCCCGTTGTGTGTGTTCCTGCTTGATCGGTCCTGCGACTTGCCTTGCTTGCCTGTCCAAGTCTCCAAGCAGAAAGAAAAATAAAAATAAAAAGTCTAAAACTTTTTTTTTTTTCTTGTGGAATCGAGGATTAGTCCTTTCCTCTCGTTTGATCTCGCTATCGCGATAACGTTTCATAGAAGAAGGGTAGCTGCATCTAAACCGCCTCCCTGTGGACGTGGTTGCAGTAGGGGACGTCAGACGGGACCGGAAGGCTACAGACGGCCTCAGCAAATCGGGTCCACCCTTATCCTTCTTTTGGTCACAACCTTCACCGCCCGGCTGGTCAACTTAGGATTTCTTTTCGATCCTGATTCCATCCGACCTTGTCGCGCTTCACCAACCTCGGGCAGCGATCGTATATCGCTCGCGACCAACCGACTTTGACCACCGAGGCAGCCAGTATGAATCCGCCACAGCCGTCGACGTATCAGCAGCAGCATATGTTTACACCACAGCCTTCGCCGTTGATGGTGAATACAGTATCGCTTGATGGCTCTGGTACTATAAACCCGGCAACTTTGAATCCTGCAGGTACGTTCCGTTTGGGATTCAATTCCCCCTAGATGGTTCGAGATGGATATATATATCCATACACAGGCGTATGCATATGCATATTCCTGCTATATATAATATATATATCTCGCTTCACTAAAAACACGTGCTTTCCACGGAGGCGTCGCAAGAGATTCTTCGCTTGCTTGACTGCTTCAGGCCTTGAGTGGAATCACCGATCGTGTCTCAAGAAAAAAAAAAAAAAAAAAAAGTTATTGTTTATTTGTATCATTCGTCGTTGTGAGTATGACACGATAAACTGACCACGGCCGTGATATTCAGTCCTGTCAAACACCAGCCCGCGTGGAATCAAGCGGAGTCGGTCCCCGGATTCATACAAAGACCCTTCCCTGACTGAAACTGCAGGACGAGGTATGTATTCCTCATGGCAATTCCGCTCTCTTTCTCTGCCAAATATCGTAGCAATGCTGACTCCTCCAGACCTCGTAGATGGCAGCGAAATTCAGAAGCGGAAACGCGGCCGTCCGCCAAAGGCAAAGGGAACCAACTCTGCTCAGACATCTCCCCAGCAGGTCTTGAGCACCCCCTTACAGCCTCAGGCCCCTCCCCTGAACATCCCTCCGACAGTTCCACAGCAGCAGCAAGTATCTGTACCACAACCTCAGACCCCGGCCCAGGTGCCAGCCGTAGTTCCAGCAACACCGACTCCGGTTGCTCCCACAGCGAAGCCGACACCAGCGAAGCCCGTCATCAAAGCCTTGCCGACAGTTCGTGATCACACAACTGACCAACTGACACCAGAAGGCGACGAGTACATTCCCCGCGAGACCGACGACGATGGCGAGAAGAAGGTGATGCCGACTGGGCACCTCAAGAACGGCCGAGAATACAAATGCCGGACATTCCTAGTGCCGGGACGCGGTGAGAAACTTTTCATGCTTGCAACAGAATGTGCTAGAGTGCTGGGTTATCGTGATTCATACCTGCTGTTCAACAAGAACCGGTCCCTCTACAAAATCATTGCGACACAGGGCGAGAAGGACGACCTGATCCAGAAGGAGCTGCTGCCGTATTCTTACCGCTCCAGGCAGATTGCGATTGTGACTGCGAAGAGCATGTTCCGGCAGTTCGGCAGCAGGGTGATTGTGAACGGTCGACGGGTTCGAGATGACTACTGGGAAAGCAAGGCTCGTAAGCAGGGCTTTACTGAAGAGGATCCGGCGGGTGAGAAACGACCTGGTGCTGCAAAACAACGGGCACAACAAGCCAGTGAAGCTGCTGCTGCTGCCGCACAACACCCCGAACCACTCTACACCAACGACCCCGTTACCATCGACACGCAGCCACAACCCCAGATGGTCCAGCCAGGATTAGGAGGTCCCGCCCCAATCAGCCTCGCACCACTACCAATGATTCACCTGACGCCCGACGACAGCCGCATCAAGGACGCGTTCCCCAATGTCCCGCGGCCCCGGCAGGAGATCACAGGTCCTCCCTACGTTGACCGGACTTCATCGACCCCGCACTCGCAGCTGATTGAACAGGGTCATCAAGCTGCCAGTTGGAACAGGGACTTTGGAGCCCAGCGCGTGATGAGGCACCAGATGTACAACGAGAGCTTCTGGAAGTCCAAGTCTCCCCCGCCAATGCAGCCTCAGGGCCAGAGCCAGGCGCGACAGAGTGCCCAGCAACAGATCCCGACACCCCCCACCTCCATCCACGGACAACACACCCCAATGCCTGCGCATCCTCAGATGACGCAGGCCCCGATCATGAGTCCGCAGCAGATATCGACCATCCACCACCAACAGACCCAGGGCCACCAGCTCCCCGTTGCCCAGACTCCCGTCAGGATGCAGAACATCAAGGCCGACCAGCTGCACCAGACCCCAACTGCGTACATGCACCAGCAGGGCATCTGGCAACAGCAGGCCCACCACACCCAGGCCCATATGTCCCCTCCTCCAGCCGGGCACGCCCAACCCCATCACGCCCAGCCCCACATTGCCCAGATACCACAGGGCTACCAAATGCATCCACAGGCCCAACAGCAGCACTACCAGCCAGCGGCCATGTACGGCCAGCATTTTATGCAGCCCCAGGCCCAGCAGCAACAGTGGAAGTCTCAGATGCAACAACCTCACCCAACCCAGTGGAGCTATCCAGGGAACACTTAGACAGTGTCTCTGGACCCACCACCCTCTGGGCGATTTCCCGATGGGCTTCCCTGGACTGACCAGTCCTGGGCAAACTTTGAACATTATCTCGATTCCCTCGAGAATCCTTTGGAGGAATTTCCCCTCAACGAAGAGGAAAAAAAGACCATGGCCGCCTGGACAGACGACTCCCTCCTCAGTTGGATTCTCGAAACGGAAGCCGAACCCTTCTATCAGCTTTAACTCTTTACGAACCCCCCCTTTTTTTTCTTGTTCGCAATTTTGATACTCTGGTCCTATAAACCAACCAGTGTCCTACAATGATTCGAGTAACATCATCCGACAGCCTCTGTAGACGTTAGACTGCTTTCCTTGTCCTGAATAACCACCTCAGAGAAATCTAGGCGGTGTTTGGGACGGGATTTGACCGTCTAACGTCTAAAAATACACCGTACCCGAGACAATGCTGGCCATATAAGAGTCCTTTTACTGCACCTGTGGCTTCCTGTTCGAGTAGCCTCATTGTTCCGAGACTATTTGATAGGATTCCCTACTTTTCCTTTGTTGTCTGGATCACCCCTCCATCTCTACTATCACCATAATAAAGTAACACCGGCCCAGAGCTTTAGTTACGGAATGCACTACGAACAAAATATTATTTCAAAACCTCGTAGCGTCCCATTTTCCCTAGTTTCTCAGATTCGTGTCTCTCCCCCTCTCTTCCCTTTACCTCACCAGACATATTACGGAGTACGGATGGTTACTTTTTTTCCTCTCTTTCTTTTACATCTTCCACCTATTTTTCTGGGCAGGTTCATTTAATGGTATAACTCATATGTTTGGCTTTTTCTTGCCGCTCATGCCGTTTATTGTAATGCAATGTTTACTGAACTCATCGATTTGGATTATTTTTATTTTTATTTTTTTGAAAGTTCCCCCGTTTTGGTTTACTCTAATCTTTATGTTTTGCAATCATCGAGGGTATGCACAGTGCGACGGGATTCATTATATTATCTATTAGTTTTGCAAGTCGGGCTTCCTGCAGGTTTTATCTCGTTATCGTCCTTTTTCCACCGGTTTACTGATACAGCTTCCAGGCTCTGGCTTCGTCCTATCACTACTCCTTTCCTTTTTACCATTCTCACTTTTCCGTTGGCTCAAGATCCATTTTCTTCAAGCTAACTGGTTTCATTACCAAGATATAACTTATTTTATTTTATTTACTTTTCCCCTCCTAGCTTTACACTTTTGCACTTCCAATGGTAATGTTTCTCTCAAATCCTCGGATACTTTATTTCTCTTTTGTGCGTATTCTTTTCTTCATCACAGGCTTCCAGTTACTTTGGAGCATTCTAAAAAAAAAATACTCTTTTTTAACCTTCAAACTTTTGTCTCTTCCGTGGTCTATAAATTTTATTACCTCAGCACCCGAAGTTATCAATCACCGATTTTCTTTTCTGATTATTTTACCCTATTCTATTTTTTATTTCACCCACCATCAAAGCTTCTAGGAGAGGAGGAGGAAGAGGAGGAGAGCTAGAGATACCCCGTGTGTGCATGCTATTTTACCGGCTTCTCTTTTGAATGTTCTTTTTTCGTGTTTCCCATTACTGCTTTCCTCTCTACTTTTTCTGTTGGTTTTCTTCCTTTCGGTATATTATCGCTGTGTAATTACAGAAAAAAATCCGGTGTGGGGTTGCTTTCACAATCGCCACCGGTTCCTTCGCGGGAATATTATCATGCATATATATATTTCACATACTTCTCTTCTTACTCCTGATTCTTACTATTCTCCCTCTTTGATTTCCTTTTGATGTGCGTATAAGGATTTTTTTTCTATATTGGTGTCCATTTAGAGGTGGAGTGAATGTGCTGTTACTTCTCACAATTGGTTCGGTTTTAGAGATTCCGTTCTCGAATGACTGGAGTGAAAGGATCTAATGACATCGTGTCGAAAACAAGAGAGGGGTTCCTTAAGCTTGTGATATAGGCTAAACTAGAAGGCTTTTTTTTAAATCATTCTAGAGAAGAAGGAATTCTTATAGCACATGTTGTATGCATATGCACTCCTTTCTCCTGAGTAGGCGAGGTCCTACCGCGGTAGACGCCATGGATCACGTTCCGAAGGCCCATACGCAGTCATGTATGCGTAATATTCCTGTTAATATTACAAGCATGAGTCTTCGTTTCGCTTTCAAAGGGGGTTTAGGCAAAATGCAATTTATGAATTCACGATTGGGATGAAAAGTGTAAAAGAAAGAAAGAGAAAAAAAGGAAGGAAAAAGAAAAGGAACGACCGACAGAGAGGAATAGCGAGAGAAATTGTGACAAAATTGTGATCGTCGGTTTTGTATTTCTTTGCCACGCTGATGCCTGGTTATCCGGAACGGCTTACCAATTCACTATCAGGTGAGGAAACCGGTGCTTTGCTAGATCTATGAGGGTTAGTAGACGGGACACGACATGCACGCCAGAATCAGTCGACGCGTGTGCGAGAAATATACCGTGCATGTGGTTATCAAAGTACTCGGTACTTGTGTGTCTTCTCGACCTAGATATCCCAAGATCGGGCCTGGAGAGTGCCGTGGATGAAACCCAGGTCTGAGGTAAAACAAGGAAACCTTCGTGACGGCAGTTTTCGGTCTGAAGGTTTGGATGATATGCACGAACCTGCGTGCGGAATAGTGCTCACCAGCTGGCCTGCCGTCTGTCTGGTCTTGCATGTATGTACCAGGGCTGGCCGGGTTCTCTGCCTCGACGTCCTCACGGATCCATCCAAGTCCAATCCATCCAAGCCAAGATGAGGTGCTGCCGGAAGACATCGTTAGCGCTGTGTAACATCAACGATGGCGACAACGCAACAACGCCAACAGCTGCCAGACGGATGTTAGGGACCGTGGATTGCGGAAATTAGATCTCAACAGACTCACCCGAGACATCACGGCATTGTGTCATCCGCCAGTCATTACTTAAACCTATTACTACGTACATCTATCTCGAATAGACGAGATTCAAAGCTAGGAGGTGTCTCCAATGTCCACGGCAGTCTTCTGGCTCCACTTTTGGACATATATAAGTCAGGAGTGCACCGCGTTGTCCAATGTTATCCCGAGAAAGGGCGAGCTTTCGTCTAATTCGCACGCAGGGACATCCGCAGGGGGGAGCAACAACAGTAAGGAGTCTCGGGGTCAGCAGCGATGGGGAATGAGAGGGTCTTCTCCGACGTCCCGTCGGACACCTCTGTTGGCGATATCTAACTACATTCCTTCGGGTTTTTAACGAGGTGGCAGTGTCTGGTTTGTTTGCGGCCCCACGCAAGGGGATCCAATGAGAAAGATCCCACCGACGAAATCTCTCAATTGGCAGCTTGAGATGCTGTACCCCTCGATTCGTCCATTTTATGTACTCAAGAAACTAGCTCAGCCGGCGTGCCAGCCACGGTTTGCCTCCTTGCTCCACGCGGGAGAGATCATGGCCGTCGAAGTCGTACAAGGCCGTGAGGGAAAATCTAATACAGGATGGAGATACAAAAACCCCAGGGCTTGACTCTCTTGGGTCCTTTCTTCTGGTCCTTCACCGACTACCGTTAAACTTGCCAGCAAATCGTCCGCCTTTGCTAGCCGCAAGGAAACCCAACACTCGCTTTACTGCTAGTGTTTGTGTTTCCGTCCTTTCTTTTAGTCTTGATGTCTTTCTCGTGGTGATTTTTGTTGGAAAACTTTCAATCAGAAATCAGTTAAACTTTTTGTCATTCTTTAGTAGTTTTGTTTTCTCGCTCAATTACTCTCCTTAGGTTTTTATTTTCTTTCTTTCTTTTTTCTTGCTTCTTTTCATTCTTGCTTTTATTTTATATCCTGCTGGCCATCAAAGGAATCCAGTGAGATATATGCACAGTTGATAGAGAAGAATGCGATTCTGTCGGCGCGGTATCTAAAGAATTCCACCATCACCGTTTCGCTTGAAGCCGATAACCGTGAAAACAAACAGCTGTCAAACACGTTATATAACCATAGCAGGAATCGAAATTCTCGGATTCCGACTTGTGTGCACTTTTCCAACTCGAAAGCTTCTGCATCAGGGCAGATTTGGTCTTCTTTCTTTTCTCCTTCTTCCTCCTTCAACGGTTGCCCACCTGGTCGGTTAGGTAACAAGGAAGTTATTTGCAAAAGCACACATTTTTTTTTTTTTTGTCGTTGTTTGCTGTTTAATTTGGTTATACTTAATCCTCGTCGAGGTGAACTAGTACCAAGCTTAAGCTGCAGCTTTCCGAGTGTGAACGGTTACGTTGACAGCCAACTCACATATCTTAACATTCTTCCTCTTTCTCTCTTTTTCCCCTCTTCTCCGAACAGGCCATTTGCCAACGGGCGCGTGGGCTGATACATTTCATTGGTACGATTGCTTCGAAAGCAACATATATTATTTTCGTTATATGCTGTTGTTTCTCGTAAGTGTTATATATTCCTCCCAGTGTTGGTGATTGGGATTCTGTTATTGGCTCGTAATCGTGATACTGATCGGTATGGTTCCGTTATTAGATAATTTACTTCCAGTGAAAAGAAGAAGAAGAAGAAGAAGAAGAAGCATTTATTTATACCTTCCCTCCCTCACCGGTGCCCCTTTTAATTTTTTTGGTACGGCATGCCCGATAGCATCCCTTCAGTGCCTCATTTTGCACCAGTTCTTCATCATCCTTCGACTATACCTCAAGGCGCAGCTATCGACCCAGACTTCTTCGGTCCTGGTGCTCCTATAAAACCTACACTATCTTATACCCAAATTAACCATAACACATTATCACCTTCACCGACAGCACTTTTAAGAGAAGGCTCAATCAGAGAGCCTCTTCCGGAAAAATTGGATCTAACATACACAATGGCGTCTGATATACCTACATCCACTTCAGCAAATGCATCCCATGGACCGAGTGGTGTCTTCGGCTGGGGCATGCCCGCAGAGGTTGCATTCTTCGTATCCGTTGCAATTCTCGGGATTGGTCTTCCCCTCGGATTCTTCTTCTACCTGCGACGAAGGCGCCAGGCCAAGAAACCTATTGACGAACTCCCCAGCCCATCGAGTTCATCAATGAATACGGACCTTACCCTCCGCGGATCAACCACCCGTCCACCAACAGCATCAAGTTGGTTGGAGATGCTCAAGCACCGAACTGAGACACCATCCCCACCACATGCCAGCGACGATGGTAAAGAAACATACTTTGAACCTCCGAGGCCTTGGAGCTACGCACGAAGAAAGTTCGGCCAGAGGAAGAGTGGACGTATGTCGGAAGCTGATATCGAAAAGGAGGTTAGAGAGCTAGATGAGGAGGTCAGGAGACGGAGTAAATTGAGCCGGTCGAGGGGACAGAGCGTGGGTGTTTTACCGGATTTGGAGGACCCGTGTAGTGAATGTGCCATGTCGTATACTCATGACGAGAGAGGGCATACTCAACCTGTTGAAGGGAGAAAGGGCACTCCGATCCCTTTTCTGGCTAGTGTCGAACTTGACATAGCTGTTGTGGCAGCTGTTGTGAAAGAAGAGAAGGAAGAGCAGGAGGAGGAAGAGGAGGAGGATTATGGCGAGAAAGAAAATATTCAGGAGGATATCGATGAGATTAAGGCTGTGGAAGGAAAAGTCCAGAAATAGGGCATGTGTCTAGGGTTAGTTGTAGAGTTAGCTCGGCGGGGTGAGCTTTGAAGTGTAGTGCTCTCGTCTGTATATATAAGTATTAATTTCCTTTGTATTATTCGGAGGCTGGAGTTCATTGGGGGTTTCTTTTTATCGTTTGGGATTTTTGACGACCTGTTATATCGGTATCCTTTAACATACATTGGAATATCACTACATTTGTGTCCTGCATTGCCATTCATATTAAAGTATTTCCCTTAAAGGTATTTCCCTTAAAGGGGGCAATATAAAGATTGTAATATCAAGATAGCGGTCGACTGGTCTCACAACAGCTATCAGCT
This sequence comes from Orbilia javanica, assembly GCA_036872735.1. Lineage (NCBI taxonomy): Eukaryota > Fungi > Ascomycota > Orbiliomycetes > Orbiliales > Orbiliaceae > Orbilia > Orbilia javanica. The sequence continues at coordinate 2,148,415 of JAVHNR010000008.1, forward strand.
TGTTGCAGTTTGTGCCGCAAATGTGTTGTAGATGAGGTCCATTGAGGCCCACAGCTGCTAGCTGTGACATAGATACCAACTCGCAGGGCCGAGGTATATATAAGAGAAAGCCCCCCAAACCCTTCTCACTACTCCATCTCTGTAAAGTCAATACCGCACTTTATCATACGAATTGCAAATCAAATTCAATCACCAATCAACCCTGTAGCTTTGCCATCCACCCCTCAACATCTATCAGAGCTGCAGAGCAATATGGAACCTAATCACAAACCTCTATCCTTACAACCGCACCCTGCTGATTTCGCCAAAGAAATGGTTGACGGGAAGAGTGAATTATTCATCAATACCAAGGAGTGCGAGTCACTTAATTCAGAAATCATTGGCGAGAACATGTAAGTACTTTAGCTTTAGCAAGCTCGGTTCCATGTTCAGTGGTGATTATGCTGTTAGTACTGATATAATGCTTCTCTTGGACTTAGGTTCACTGCCCACTTTCCTGATGAAGATCCAGTCGTCTTCCAGATGATTCATCTCAGCCCTATGTCATTGGTCACTTGGAACTTCTTCCGTCAAAAGTTCCATGGCAAAACTATGCCATGGTTGAATGGACAAACCATCTATTTCCCAGAAATCGACAAGTATAGGCCTGCATCTTTTATCCCCATCCAAAACAACATGGAAGACGCTTCCCCATTCGATGGCGTCGATATTACCTTCAAAAAGAGCAGAAGCGGGACTACCAAGCTTCGTGTTTGGGGCCTCACCGAACTCCCAATTGTCATCGGTGGCGTCCCGCTTCGAATCTCTTGCCTCATCGTGGATATGCTCCCACTACACCGTACTACCAGGGCCTGCCCTACCCCAGACTTGCTCCTTTTGGCAACTATTTTCAACGGTCTAACCACCCCTCTCGAATATTGCTGGGGACTCAGGACTATGAAGTGCAGAACCGGCAGAGCCTTTATCAACACCAGAATCATGCCGGAAACTGGGAACATTGCCCTAGAAGTTTACGTCAATGTTACCAACCCGAGGCCACAGAAAAGAGGCAGTGTCTACGATTACGGATACGGTGTCTGGTTTGGGGAAGATTCTGTTTACAACAAGTATGGCACTATGGAATTCAACAGGCCGCAACCCGATTTTGGTCTTGAACTACGCGGAACCCTGCAGGCTTTGTATGCCATTCGAGACGTCAGTATTTTCTCTTTTAGTTCCTTCGACTTCACTGATGTTAAGTTTTATTGCTCTTCCCGCCATGTCATTGACTGGGCAGACCAGTGGTCGACAAATAGTGGGAATGCTGTTTGGGTGAAGAGGCTCCGAATGGAGCAGCGTTTCAAAGATCTTTGGATCGAAATGATGCATACAGTGAAGGCTGCGAACAAGACTTTCCACTGGGCTTACATCGAACCTGAGCATAACGAGGAGGCTACAGCCCTATCACAGGCTGCTTTGGCACGCATCCCTCGTTCAACTCAACTGCTTTTGAACGAATCCCATAACATCCTCAAACTACGAGCTCTCATGAAAGCTAAACAACGCCCATCTAACCACTTTGAGGGACTGTCCCTGGAAGGCGGGATGTGTCGAAAGAAGCATCCTAATGGGTTCAAGATCGAGCTTGCTTGCGTTTGCACGAAGCAGGCCAAGCCGTGGGAACAACATTTCCACTACTGATCAGCCTTCAGACTCTACTTTTTTTTTTTTTTTTTTTTTTGGGGTCTGGGGCGTCCCTCTGGCTTATATTTCCATTGCTTTGTTTCTTTTGTTCTTTATTTCTTTACGCTAAGAACTTCGATGGCGATAATGAATTTTCCTTGGTGGTCTTGGGGCTTCTTTAACAAGGCGTCTACGTCCCCCTTGGCCAATCTTATCTACTGTGATCATTTCCTTCCTTTTCTTTCTGTTATGTTCGCCTTCCACATCAAGAGTTCTTATATTCGATAAGAAAATACCAAACCACTCGATAGTAATCGTTTCCGAAACAGCTTCTTTAACGTGTCAAGCTTTTGGATTGTCTTTATTATCGCCTTTATCCTGTGGACTAATTGATTCCTTATTCTCTTGCGCCCCCTCGACCTCGTCTATCTTCTTTAATAAAAATGCAATCGTATTGTCGCGGGCTTTGTCTAATTGCTTCAGCCTTACTAATGGCATGCTCTTGTAATCCACATCCTTCGTTGTTTTCATTTGACTACTTCCTTCACCAGCATCTAGCGATTCCTCGCCTTTCTTCTTCTTCCCCATCTTATCATCAAGTAAATCCCTTAGTACCACAATGCTCTCATCCCGATTCTTCAGTTCCTCGATCAATTCTTCCTTTTCTTTCCCATCCTCCTCTTCCTGCCCCTTCCCTGAAACCCTACTCTTCTTCGCAGATTCCCCATCTCCACCCTCATTTTTATCAGCAAGATAAGCTCTGATAGCCTCCTTAGCCGCATTTTCAATATGCTGAAACCTCACAGGTCCCAACATCTGTCCACCATACCACCTAGCAACCACAATACTCCCCTCGACTTTATAATCATCCAAAACCTTCAACAGCTTCTTACCAGCATAATTTTCTCCATCGTCGTCTGATCCGGTGCCGTAAGCTGGTAGACCCATGAGGGTCTTTTGAGAAGAAGGTTTACGCCATGCTAGGATGCGGTGGGATGCGGTGGTAAGGTCTGGATGTGATTGGAGTTGCCGCTGGGGAACCGTTGGAGAGAAGTAGGCGATGAAGGTTGATGCGCGGTCTTCGATCTTTTTGGAGACGTAGAGGGCAGATGATGCGAGGGAGGTGGGGGAGTGGGGGCGTTTTGGTGGCATTTAGACCAATGGTTCATATGATGTGTGACGATATCATGTAATTTCTTGCATATCCCGTGGTGTAGGATGATGGTGATGCGTGATGGTAAATTAAATGAGTGACTCAATGGATGCATATGGCTTCAAGGAAGACCGCATGTTGTATTATTAGAGGAACAACACATATAAGATACTGGATCAAGAGGTTTAAAGTTGACTATATCGTATTCTATTCTAATGTACAAGATAGATTGCGGCTAAATTGCAAAAAGCATCATCGAAATCATTCATAATGGTACTTTTGAACATCCCCCTTCAACGCCGGGTATAACATCAAAATCTTAGGTGCAGGTGATACGCGGGTGTTAGATGGAACTCTACTCCGTAACGTCCGCATCGTTGCCCCATAGTCCATCGATCTTGAATTCCTCTGCCCATTGGGTTACAATCTCCTTTGAGTCCTTAAGTTTACCGTCAGAGGTGACAGCATCGGTGCTGCCGTTTGTCTCAACTTCCAACTTTGGTGCTTCGATCCAGCCGATGATTCTTCCATCTCTCCAGTCCGTGACTACTGCCTTAGCAGCGCTCTCGATATTAGGGACACCACCCTTGCCCAATCTACCCTTCTTCCTCGCAACGTGGATCAAAAAGTCCATTGTGAGGTCTTTCTGCGAAATCCCGGTAATTAGAGGCGGGAGTTGGTAGAGTTGGATCAAGTGCTCAAGCTGACCCGGCTTATCAGCGAGTCTCGAGAGGAGTAATGTTACCGCAGGGATTGTAGTCTCTGGCATTTGTTTTGGTGGCAATGCGTTCAACAATGTCAAAGCGGCAGCGTCAATTTCCTTTCCAGGGAAGACGATACCAGGGGAGTCCAAAAGTTTAAGCTTCGAGTCCAACTTGACTTCACGGACCGATGTAGTGACACCAGCCTCTGCACCAACAGGACAAGCCGTTTGAGCAGAACTACCCCTCGATAGGATTGCATTGATGACAGATGATTTTCCGACATTAGGATACCCAACCACTCCGACGCTAATGGCTCGTTTCAATTGCTTCAGTTTGGCGTAGGACTTCAAGGCATTGACGACAGTCTTTGCTGTAGAAGCTGTTGTAAGGTCTTTGTGGTCGAATGTGTGTGCGCCTGTAGCAGGCTTGCTTGCCTTGATTGGTAGGGTTGGGAAGTACCTTCTTAGGTGTACCAACCAGTCCTTGAGCACCTGTGTCGGGACCAAGTCGATCTTGTTTAGGAGCAGGATGAGACGCTTTGAACCTAGAGAGTCCGCACGGATCTGCTGCTCGATGGCCAATGACCTCGTTCCGATGGGGTCCCTAGCGTCTAGGACGTATAGTAAGACATCTGCTGAAGATAGTACAGTCTGGAAGTGTTTCGAGAAGGACTTAAGAGAAGAATCCGGTCGGTTCGATGTTATGGCGGCTGGAATAGAGCTAGATGGACCGTCATTGTCGTCGTCTTCGTCCATAGCATCATCATCATCAGAGTCGCCATTGGCACCTTCGAATTGTCTAGCCCTAGCCCTTGCCGATGCCAACAGTGCAGCCATGGCATTTCCATTGCTCTATTTGAACTTGTTAGTGTGTCATATAAGCTAGAGCGATAGAGCGACAGTACCTGGCCAGCATCTTCATCTTCATCCATTTCTGAAAGCTCACTTTCTTCTTCCTCTTCCTCCTCATCCACGTCTACCATATCATCAACGTCGGAATCGCCCTTCTCAGCTGCTGTCGATTTGGCAGACTTCAACTTAGCCGCCTCTTTTCGCTTTAGCTTCTCTTCTTCCTTCTGTCGTCGCCCCTCCTCTATCTCCTCCAGCACCTGCTCCTTGTACGGGAACATGTTTGGGATCCCGGGGTCCTTCTTTAATCGGCTCTTCCATGTGGGGTCCTTCTTCAATGCCTTTCGGTCTTTCCTTGCCTTAGCTGCAACTTTCTTCTCGATCTTGTGCCTTAGCCGGACCGGCACCCTCTTACTCTGTTTCTCTGTCGGCACCGCCCAATTAGCCTGAGATTGTCCATGATCCTAAATCCGGAGGGTGAGACAGTGGAAACTTACTTGGGCGAACCATTGTTGAACGGCAGCGGTGGTGTCTAGGGGTTTAATTGATTGGGCAGAAGCTGTGGTTTCTTCTGCTCGTCGATGGTGGTGTCTAGTCAGTCGCAGTAACTCGACAGAGTTTTTTTTTTTTTTTTTTTTTTTTTTCTGTCGGCCAAAGCGCACGCCAAGCCCCGCAGCATCTCGCTAACGACTGGCTGCAGACCTCTCGCAACGCATCCCGGCTTTGTCGACACAAACAACTCCACGCGCCCTGGTGGAGACATCTCTTATTGCATCGCTTATATTGCACTTCATGATATCAATGCGCTGCCACCGACCGATGTCGATATCTGCCGGTCCTGAAACGACGGACCGGAGCTCGTGCTGTCGGTGGCCTCTTATTATCTGCTAGCTAACTATCTAGGGAACAAACTTGCTCACGACTATCCAGAATTCGGTCTAAGATATAGATGTGCTCCACAGCACGGCAGCAACCGCAGGGACCAGCATCATTATGGCGACACCACCCCAGACGAGATTGCTGATATTTCGTTTCCTACGGTCTTCCTCTGCCTTCTGGCGAAATGACTTGGCTCGTCCAGCCAATTCTTCAGGCGAGAACGGCTTAATTGATCTGTCAATTTCCTGCTGCAGCTTCGCTATCTCCTGTGCTCTTAATCCGGCCGGGGTCGATTTTAGCTCATCCCTTTGCTCCTTCAACCTCTGCAAATCGGTCTCCAATTTCTGAAGCAGCATTTCTTCTGATTTCAGATTCTCCTGCTCTTCGTCTGACAGCACGTGTCGTCTAGAGCAGTTTCAAGATCAGCCACCTGCGCTTGCATATAAGGTCTCGCAAACAATTTAAATATAATCGGCATCTGCATTAGCTAAAGCTATTGCGCCGTAGTTGGTGCGACCTGACCAATACCTTGATTTTAATTCCCTAATGCATCTACTACTGCTCTCGATGGGCTCCTCGAGGTTCCATATCAACCGGGTCAAACGCTCCAGTTCATTCTGGTATGCCGCCCCTTCGGTTCTGGGGCCGGAGTCCGCGAATTGCCCATTCGCTTGGGCCATAACGAGGCGTACGCACGTATGCAGGTCTTGATCCACCGTGGGGTGAGAAATATGCTACAGCTCGTCAAGATTACCTGTGGAATTCTGAAATCGTTTGATCCAACCTGTCCCGATCTGGGTGATCGCTTCGAATGTCGAGGGCTTTGAACCAAAAGGTGGAACATTGGCTGGCAGGAAAAAAAATGATATGACACGCAATGGAGCTGAATCGAATGAATTAGTTATGCTGCAGGACCAAGCCATCTTTGGGGGCCTTGGCTTTACGGGACTTCCCTGTATACCTGGTAAATCCGACCAAACACATTTGCATTTGGACCCTGACAACCATATAAGGTTAAAGCCATCTGCTGCGCCGGTGTAACAATTTTTTTTTCTGAGGCAATGAGCAATGAAAAGTTGGACGACGATGGTTGCACACGGGAAGCATCGCATACATTAGATTGAGGTTGATACCAAACAACCAACCCCACATCGTGTTCCTTCGAGCCGTGTTTGCCGATACGATGATGTGGGATATATATGTCTCTGATAGACGAATCAGAGTCCGGTGCACTCACCCAACGGCGTCAAACGTTTGGCCGTGAAGCAATGCCGTCTTCCCTGAGTTGGACACATCCTCGAGTTCTCGCCGGCCGAACCACACCAAATACCTCCGGGTAAAAAAGAGATACAGGATCTGATATGATACAGGTTAGAGTTATCGTTGGTATCGAGCTGTCAAAGCAAACCCCCCTTCGAAAGGTGTTTGCGATTAAATTACACCTAACATTCTTCTATTGGAGGAATGTCCGCCTAGTTACCGCCAGAATTCCCCCAAAGGCCGAGATATGGGAAGTATGCGGAGGGTTCGATAAGAAGCAAGCGAAAATATTTGATCGCCAGTTTCTATTGCCATTGCGCCTAGAATCATTTGGCAACTTTGTGCAATTGTGAATTTGATGTGAAGGCCGAAGGCGTCCATTAATTTTTCTTTCGCCATATGCTGATCCAACTGCAAATAGAACTGGACGACCAGTCCCCCCCAAAAGTGGACATCGCGCTGTTGTTCCGTGTCCCGGAGCCAGGGGTAATCCAGCCATTGAGGTGGTAATAGGTGGGGCTTTTCGGGCTGGTTCCAACTCTTCACCTTTGAAGCCCGGCAAGAACAGGGGTCGGGAAACTATGCTGTTGCAGAACCGAACGGGTTCAAATTGGGATCAAGGACCCTTGTCAAGCGAGGCACACTTTAGTTTCCTGGAATTCCAGAATCGATTCCCCCACCATCGAGGGCATCTCTGGGAAAAGCTAGATCGAGGAGGGCACATTCCCCATTGCTAAGTTTCACCATGATTTTCGAGCTTATGACGAAAAGCACAGGAGGCAGGTTAATTCTGATATATTATATTCACAGGAGGCCGTAGGCACCTACTGAGCACATGATACTTGCAGACGAAGATGGATCGAAAAGCTGAAGAACAGGCTTGAAGTGAAGACCCCTACGTTAAAACCAAAAATTTGCTAATTTCTCGAGGATGAGTGTCATCTAACCATTCCTCAGAAGTCACGAAATTCGACCCTGTAACCCAACACCAAACTGAGGCATCCTGTGGGTCTATACTGGCCAATGTTAACGCAGATCTTGGGTGGGAAAGCCCTTGTTGCAGTTGGTTCACTGGTGGGCTTAGAGAAGGGAAAAAAAACAAAGGAGAAGCTTCACCACATACGAAGCCAAGATTCTCCAAATTCGGTCTCTGCAAGGTACAGAAATTCGAAAGAGAGGAGGGCAAAACAGTGTGCCAGCTAGGTTTCCCGAAGCCGCGCAACTAGGCCAGATCCACGCCTATCAGAGAAGCTTGCCTGTCTCTCGAGATGGTGGTTGTGACTCGGACTTTTTTTAGGAGTAGGGCCTAACAGAAGGAATATATTAATCTCTCGACCCTCCCCGGAAATCCCAGTTTTCTTCATCCCTCAGGCTCACGACCTCCTCTCATTATTTTTTTTTAACAACGTTAACATCGATCTAGTCTCTCCTTTACTTCAAACTCAAGCATCGATAGCTATTGTTCATCTTTTACAGTTCTCGCCTTACGACAGTCATTCCCTTTACTGCTAACGGCCTAACAACCTCGCAACAGCACTCGAAAGAAACGGACGTCAATACCAATACCTGTGTTTTATCTGATTAGATTACAACATTCATACCAAAAAGTTACCGAACATCGGCGCACCCAAGGTTGTCAAATACTTGTCAAATACTTGTCAAAGGGTTTGCCTATTTGTGAAACGACTCCACTGGTACCTGCATTCGGTCCTGCATAGTCCGACCCACAGACAAGCGGAAGCTTTGACCACACGGGCGTCTAGATATCAATTCAAGAGATAATATATCACGTGTGGGTGGTTAATTTGTCATAGAAATCACGGTCTGCATAAGGTACGAAAGGCTTTTTTGTTTATCCATTATCTTACACTTTTTCCAATCCGTTCCTGCTTTTATCCGAAACAAAGATTACATCACAGCGGTGCGGGAGCATTTGGCGAATTCGCTGCTGTCTCTGCGCGGAAGCAATACAACCCTGTTCCTTGATGGGGCGAGAAACGTGCATGCTGTTCCTTGTCGATGCCGATGCAGATTCCTTCGAGGTCTGCAACGTTTGTGCAACAGACGGACCAACATGGTCTAAGAAATCGGCCCATGCCCATGCGATACTAGCCTGAGAATCGCATGGAGCATTACATCATGAAGAATAAAAGCCTGTGGCACCACCCCATGCGTTCGATTCTACCAACCGGTAGTTCTGGCTTCCATAAGGTCCCGTCTACAACGCACATCGACGGGTGGCGAATGAAACTCGTTTCAGGATTGTAGATCTCGCGCCTCAGCATTACGCTGTTGGTCGAACATCTGCGCGATCGCGGGTCGATATTTTTCTTTTTCTTCTTCTCTTGTTCCTGCGCATCCATACATTCCTGTTAAACCCAAGTTATGAAGAGGGGGGCGGAAAGAATGACGACTGGCTAACACGGCTCAACGTTTCAACGCATTAGGAATACCGTGGAAAGCTTTATCCTTTAGTGTCCTTCTAAGGCAAAGGACTATCCAATCCAGGCCGCTCTACACAGAACAGCTTGCAGTCTAATCTCCTCTAGGGAATCCCATTGGCCTAAAGGATTGTACCTTGCATTTGCTACGACATCATAGTTGAGCGATCTTTGATCTGAGGGGCCCACTGTGTGCATCCAAGGCTCAGACATGGAAGTTCTCTCTTATGATAACAAAGGCTCTATGCCTTCCCAAAATCCAAATGTTCCCGGCAGATCCGATGTCCACGTAACCCAAGGACCTTCTCCCCAGCATTTAAATGTCCCAAGGCATCCGGCTGCAACTTCAGGGCCACATATCGAAACATTCATTGGCAACCATTTCCCAGTTATTCCTCGATTCACACCTCCAGTTTCTGGACCCAACGAGGAAAGCGTAAAGGAACCTCGTCGTTTTAAGTGCAGCCGTGAACAGACCTTGGCCCTTGAAAGGTTATACCAACAGTGCCCCAAACCAAACCAGGCTACCAAGAGGGATCTAGCTCACGCTATCAACCTTTCCCCTACTCGAGTCAATGTAAGTATAATACATGTTCGACCAACTTGATCTCAGCATTTCTAACAACCCCTTAGATTTGGTTCCAAAACCGAAGGCACAGGGCCAAGAAGCATAAGGAAATCCAAGAGGCGAAGATGGCACAGATCTTGGAAACCGCGGGCCGGGAACGCATGGCAAAGATTGCCCTTGGTGCCCCCATGGCATTGTCAGAATCTTCCATGTCTGATTTGGAAACACCGACTTCTGCTACATCTGGACAGTCTTCCCTCCCATTACTGACAACAGAGTTCAACCCTGCAAGCTCTACAAGCACATCTCCACTCTACTCATCGTCAAAAGAAGCTGCTGCCGCTTCCCTAGCAAGATCTATTGCTATTGCAAGTGCATACGCTTCATCATATGAGGGAGAAGGTGTCCCCCAAGGGTATCATCCCGGTGCCGCCCCCTACGATGGCCATCCACCACCAAACTACTCTCTTGATCCATATGATCCAAACTTCTACCCAGTATCTAACTTCTCCGACTGGGGTTCGTCGTCCTACAACTCTTCTGTCTCTTATACACCAACACCGGCGGGACAGCGTGACGATCCCTTCGAGTTCGACAACATGTCGGCTTTGAACTCTCCATATCATAATGCACCCCTCTCTGGCGTCCCCCCAGTTTTCCAAGAAGACTACACCGCCTTTGCAGCTGCCGTGCAGATGAATTCTATGCCTAAGGCTATGAGCATGAGCCTCAAGTCTAGGCCCGTCCCTAGTGGGTTGGTCCTCAAAAACACTGACCGACCGGCACTTTCTCGAGTTGCTACCTGCCCAGATCTTTCAAATGTTGAAAACATTTCCATGCAACAAACACACAGACCGATGCATACATCATCTGAAGCATCCTCGCCAGTCCTCGAGAACGGTTCCAGGCAACTAGCCGCCCCGGGTATGGAGAGGTCTCAGTCGTACACAGAGAGGCCATCTTTGCAACAAGAGATCGCTCTTCGACGACTTCGACCTATGCCACCCTCCATTGGACCGAACGCTCGGACCCAGCGCATCTTCCATGGCAAAATCAATGGACCTCATTCTGTACACGGAACTCCACTTCCAACGCCACCTTCGGATGCCGATTTTGGTAACGCTACAGTTCAGCACAAACTCAATAGGAAGCCCTCGGACCTCTCCAAAGAACACTCCCCTGATGTTCCAGACCTTGAGAGCGATGGTGGTTTTACCAATGAGGATGCGCCCATCAAGCAGAACCTCGCCTCGCCACCCCCTACCCCTGAGACTGCAGGATTGGCAGCAGTTAATGGATCCTTCAAAGAAGAATCCGCGGATCAACAATACACTAACTTTACCAAGATGCTCGAACAGAGCTCTCCCATCGTTCCTACTGCTACCTTCGACGGTCACTCCAACTTCCAGCCCAGCGTTGAACACTGGATCAACGGCCACCCGCAACCTTATTGGGCCCCTCACGGCCAGCCCGACAACCACGTCAACTACGACATTTCCCACCAATCCCAGCTGGCCTATGGGATGCATGACGGCCGACAGCAACATTAGACTCAAGTATCGTACACCGCTCCTTCATTTTGTTTCTCGTTTCTCATCGAGCATTTTTAGCGTTTCATTTCGCTCTGAGTTTAAAAAAAATCCTGACTTTCGCTATTTCCTTTGTTATTTGGTTTTATCTACAAGTGATATCTGGCGCAAACTGTGGTTTTCTTTTTTCTTTTTCTTTCCTTTTGCATTTTGATTATACTCGCTATTGGTTTGGGGTGATTGGTGTTTTACATCTTTCGACAGGCAACTGTCACTTGTTTCTCCGCTCTTGGTTTTTATTACAACAAAATATGCTTTGTAGTTCTTTTTCTTTCCGTTCTTTTCGTTCTTTTTTCTCTTTACTAGTTTTCTCTTTACCCGGATGTTGCTGAGACGGTGAATAATACCGATCTCCTGTATGGGCCTTGGTGTCCTACTGGCACATCTGATGATTTTAATCCTCTCTTAACATAAAAAAAATTATCTATAGCTACTGTGGATATAAAAAATATAATAGAATGAACCCTGTTTTATCTTGGGAAAAAAAAAAAACCATCTTTCAAATCGATGTAGTAAACAGCGTATCAAGATCGAGATTCTACCATGCGTACAGGCGTATAACCCAGCTAGCAATCTTCAGCTCGGTTTCTTCACTTCAAACAGGAAATATATCACCGTTCGATATGATAACATATACATCACATGTGAAATAAGATGACTTGCACCAGCTTAACGAGTCATTTTCCAGGGAAGCCTTATACCTATAATAACATCGTGGTAAGTCACACCAAGGCAGTCCCACTTCCTTACCCAATCGCCAACTTTTTGATCGTGAGATGAGATGAGCTTATTCCTCCTGCTGGAACCTCTCAGTCCTCCCAGGACCATGGACAGGCAACTTCGCCCCCTTCTCGCCCTTGTCCGACCAGGTCTGAAATAAACCAGCCAGACCGTTAATTAACGGTATACGATGCTCTGGCTCTGGGGTGTTGATTCCTGTTCATTCCCTCCTCAGTGCCCCTCGTCCAATGGAACAGGACCCCCCCCTCGTAACCCCTCATTTTGGGGAAGATTTCATGGAGGGAAAAAAAAAAAAAAAAAAAAAAAAAACTATGATGCTCTTGACCCTTTCCCCATGTTGATACATGTGGGTCGATCATGATGCTCATCGAGCTTCGCCCATGACCGAGGGAGATAATCTCGTGACCCCTATTATTTCGGATTACCGTGTCGAGACTAGTCTTGTATCTCAACCTCCAATGGTAATTCTCCTCGACCATGGATTCGTATCACTATCACATTACAAATTTACCGTCTACAAAAGAGAAGCCCCACGGCAAATCCACCTTCTGAACTATACCAAGAATGATTACTTTTTCGCCACTAGTATGAAATAGCCATCGATGTCTCTTTTTTAGGTGACATTGTTTTTTCTTTCTTTCGTACAGAGTATATTCGTTTTTATTTGCAGCTTTGGAAAGGGAAAAAATAACGAGTGTCTCGAATTAAAATTCAAGTTTTGTTGGATTTCATTTCGTGATTTGCCGCAGCAGCTGGCTGTGGACATCCGTGCGAGAGTAGACTAGCTGCCGGCTCCCCAACCGTGCCCCCGGGACTAATGAGATTCCATCGAAGTAAACGGAGATCCAAAGGGAGAGTCGAAAAAATAAATAATTCGCCTGGACCTGTTGCAAATCTCTGACTAACCCGACTCTAGCTAATATAGAGCTCGCATCCCATCCCGTGTTTTGGGGTAAGTTTCCCTCGGGTTTTTCGGTAGGTATCATAAAAATTAAAATCTGGGTGTTACTAAGTCCTGCCGGACCTACTAAGCTGTCTCGCCTGCTTCAATCTTATCTTCGGGAAACTCGGACGGGCGCTTATGCTAGATTCCGTCTTTCGCGGTTGAGCTTCCTGCAGCAGCATTGGTGCATGATGTATAAGGCATCCTTTTCGGCTTGTCGAAAGGGGCCTGAGCGCACTTGGGACCCTCCTTTGGGTCATCTAGTCCCGTGTCTGCGCGTTTTGTGGGCGTTACATTGTCCAATCCGTATTATATTGATATCTAAACGGCATAGGTCGACAAAACGTCGACTTCGGAACGGTCGCCGGAACTAGTTGCGGTCGAGTTGTGTTCTTGGGGGTTCGAGACTCCGAACCGACCTGGCGCACCACCGTCCCTGCATGAATCAACTAAAACAGCTATTCGAAAAAGGGCAATTTATGAGATGAAAATGGAGATCCGTTGTATGTAACGGGGGAAGCCCTCCGAAACGGCAATGTAAGGGTGGATGGGCAGTCAAAAAAAAAAAAAAAAAAAAAAACTTCGGATTCTTTTGTTTTCTCGCGTACTCCGTGTACATACAAGTCAAAACGGCCTTAGCTGTAACCGACGTCATTTCTTTGCGTCCGCTAATTTTGTCCCTCGCCTTCAATTTTTAGTTCGATCCCTTCTGCCTCGCAGGCTTTCTTGACATATTCCACCACCTAAAACCCACGCGACATTCCCCGTTAGCTTCAGATTGCTCAAGAATTGTGTAATCGACACATCGTGGAATGTGAAAAACAATCCAAACAATATCCAAAAAAATAAAAAATCCCCAACCTCAACGGTCTCGCCCCCTCGAATGTAACGATAGTAAACGTTATAGGCCTCGGCCTAAATTGCGAGTCTTTTTTTGGGGGTCTTGTCTTCGATTTATGACCCCTTACTCGTCGTAATTTCTTGACGATCGCTTCCCATCACAAGAACCTTACGGAGTATTAAAACACGCCTCATAATGACCACCACTGGGATATTGCCGCAGGCCATTGAGCACAAAAATGTGGAAATTTGACAGGAATGGGAATCCCGGGGGACAAGGCTCCCATTCTTCCGATGTCACGGGATAAAACGGGGTTCATTGTCGAGGGGGAAGTCGGTCTTCGGAAAGAGGCTAGGGAGAAAAGGAAAAACTTGTCGCCGGGAAATCCGAGACGAGGACCGGAAAAAAAAAAAAAAAAAAAAAAAAAAAAAAGGTGCTACTAACCTGCTTATCACGCTCCGACGTTCCAAGAACCTCATACCATAACTTGCCATCATCATCTTTCCTATCCTGTTCTGCCCCGGCCCTTAGTAGCTCCACCACAACGTCTCCATGGCCTTCAGCCATGGCGTGGTGCAGTGGCGTTTGGTTCGATGCGTCCGAGGTATTTAAGGGGGAGCCATGCTGGATCAGGAGTTTTGCGATGGGCACCGAACCAATAGCTGCGGCCCGGTGGAGGGGTAGCTGGGACCTTCTGTCGCGGATACGGGCTGAAGCTCCATTTGCAAGAAGGAGCTTCACCGTTTCTAGGTGATTTTTGGAGGTAGCGAAGTGGAGCGCCGTCTAGGAGCTTGAGGTTAGATTATGCATGAATGTATCGATGGATTAAGCGTAGAGCTAACCTGGCCAGTATTCGCTACAGTAAGACATGTTAGTACAGAAGTAGCCAGAGCTCATTTCATAGATGTGATAAGGTTACTTTTCTGATTCACGTCGGCATCTCTCTTGATGAGCTTTCCGACAAGAGTATCGTTTCCGGTGCTAGCAGCAATGTGGAGTACGGTCCAGCCCGAAGAATCCGTCTCATCAACATCTAAACCCTTTACGAGTAGAAGTTGATCCACTATCTCATCGTGGGAGTTCGAGGCTGCCCAGTGTATCGGCAAACGCTCATCATCATCCTTCTTTAGCGCATCCTTGGGATGCGATGCGAGCAGGGATTCGACAAGCTGGGCTAACGGTCCAGAACTTAGCTATGGGTCCGTTCTACGGGTAATCGGCTTTGGAGATAATAACTTACTTTTGCCCTCCCTAGCAGCATCATGCAGAGGGAATTTTACTTTCTCGTCACCTATCGCGATGGCTTGTGAAGTTGTTGCGGACATGTTGATTTGTGGGGTTGAGTTGTCGTCGGAAGAAGGTTGGGTAGACGCGGCAAAGCGAAACGTGAAATGTTAGAGCTTACAAGGTTGGTCTCGTTTTCGGGGATAAGATGCAACCAAGGTAATCAATTGAAGGGATCGAATAATAAAAAAAAAAAAGGCCGTCGATTATAAATGCTCTACAACGGTAGTCATGCTCGGGTATCAAAAAAAAAAAAAAAACAGTGACATTGCATTGCACAAGATCAAAATCAAGATCAAGCTGGAGATATGTCTCGTGACCGGAAAGGCTCAGAACCCGCAAGACGATTCTAGCCGCTTCTGTTCAAGATCTTGTTCATATGGTCCGATGCATTGGTGTAGGTTGTCTCCAGATAGGTTTGCCTCTTCTTCAGGCCCTTGATATCTTCATCCAGAGTGTTTCTTTCCGTCCCCAGACGCTTCTTGACCTTGGAGATGTCCTCTTGAATGAACCTATGACATGACCGAGGTTAGCCTCACTGTAGACGTATCAGGTGATCCTTCGGGTGGCTGACATTTTGCCGACGCCTTCGTAGACCTTGGTGGAAGCCGGCAGCGAGCTCAGCTCTGACTCCGTAAGCTGGATCAGACGAGTGTCTCGCTGCTTTGATGTGATCTGGGATTTGACCACGGCCAGCTGCTGCTGGGACAGGATAGCTTGAGTCTCGATCTCTTGCAGAACCTGTAGGGACACCGGTTAGCCAACCGACTTCGACTTCGGGAGGGTCCCCCGGGGAGGAAACCTGCCTTCTGCAGCGCCTGGTTTGATATCGACATCTTTGGATCTTGGACGGTTTGTGCTTTGAACTGAAAGGATGTTGGCTTCGTGAGAGTCGGAGCTGTTGTTCTGCGAAGTTTCCCAATTTGTGAGGGGTCGAAATACAACAGATACAACACAGTTTATACATCAGCACTCTGGAGCTAGAGCTTGGGATATATCGATATCAACCTCAGTTGTATTTTATACACATATACATTTGCATTGGGTATATATACGTATATTGGCGTAAAGGACAAAAGACAGTATACATGGGCTATATAGACGATGAGGGTTCTCTTTATATCATATGTGCATGCTATGATCCTATATATGATCTTCTTGAACCAGACTGCATATCACTCATTTTCACCACCGGCATCTAAATGTTCAATTATATGCATACATGGCAGCTCTGTCTTCTCACCCCCCTCAAAGTCTTAGTTATAGGCAATCGCCCACATCTTCCATACCAAGGCTACAGAATAGAATCCAAGAAGGCCTCTGAGATTCTAGTACCCTCCACACCTTCACTACCTCAACCATATTTCCATCATTTCGACATCCCGCACCACTCGATCTTTATCGACTAATCTCCAGTACCTACTTCCAGCCCCTCTTTTACAGTTTAATTAATCAAACCACCCAGTTACAACAATATTACCATATATAACCATGTCCCAAACCTTCCACCCCCCGCAAATCCACATCCTCGCCTACAAAACAATCTCCATAAACTCCCAAGCCCCAGCTATAGGCGGCGTCCCTCTAATCTGTGGTGTTTTCGTCTACATCAACGACCCGCTGGGAGACCAATCCGACACCATCGGGGTGAAATGTAGTCTAAAGGACGTTCCGCCTCCAATCATGGCAATAGCATCGGACCAAATGCAACGGATTCAACAATCCGAAAGGGATACCAGGGTGAAATGGGTTACCGATGATAGGGTTTACGTCAAAGAACCGACTTACACATTCGGAATGGTAAAGATCGTGGATCCTGATATTGGGATGTTGGGATCATTGCCTGTACCGGTTGGCGGGGTTAACGTTAACCATGGTGTTGGTGTAGACTTCGGCGTCGGGGTTGGTGGCGGGGGGCTCTATGAACGATTACGGCCGGATTATACCGTCCCGAATGATGAAGATGTGGTAATGGGGTTCAATATTGACCCTGGCCATGTCGGTCATTTATCCCACGCCCAGGCTTTGAACTTTGTCAACACTCAGGGTCAAGATATCTCGGAGCACAACGGGTCTGCTCTTCCCGCGCTAGTTAACGGGATAAAAAGGGAGAAGGATGAAGTTAACGGTTTCGGTGGCCATGGGCCGTCATCGGTACCAGCATCAACGGTGGGCGCCTCGAGCCAAGTTTTTACAGATGGATCATTCGTTCACAAGGAAATAAAGCGCGAAGGCGGTGTTCCAAAAACTCGGATTATCAACGGATCCAACCTGGAGGGTGGGAATGGGGAGGGTATACCTGGAATATATGGGTCGTATGCTACCTAATGGGGCTACTGCCATCGATAGATCACTGGAAAAGGAAAAAAGGAGAATGTTTTCTTGTTTCTTGGTGGGGATGCAGACTCATACTTGTTTAGAAGGTGTAGTCTCATTGTGCTGGAGACCACACAGTTCGTTCTCTTCTTCGGCTTTATCTTTTTTGGTTCTTTCATAAGGATACTATGAATCGTTTTTCGTTGGATTCTGCTCCTTCCGTTGGGAACGGAACCAGTTGATTTGGGGGTAATAGGTCTACGGGATTGGGTTGAATAGTCGTTTAGTATTTCTATCTCGTAGAAAGCCAATCATTAAAAACAGATCGATGCTAGTTATATCATCGTGGTCAACATTATCATTCAGTGCATGCCCGTGTCTCCTCTCATACGCATGATCAACAGATAAAGATTACATTGCTAGTGTGAAGTTGTTAAAATGCAAACTCCAAATGATTATCTCCCCTCCTCTCAAATGCATCTCCACCATAATTAATTTGCTAAATGTAAAAGAAAGGGAAACAAAGGAAAGGTTCTTCAAGGAACCCAAATCAACAAACCACCCTTATCAGCCGCCTTGACTCCATCCGTCGCCGCAATCCTCAAATTCTTATTATAATATTTATCGACAACCCTCAATGTAGCTCTGATCCAATCATGCTTTATCCTTGGATAAACCCTATATTCCATCACAAGTCTAGTTAGTGGCATCAACTGCACACCAGGCTGCTTGGGCCCTTCGAAATGGAAGGTATCGCTAGGGTCCATTGATACGTTGAATGTTAGGACGTGCATGGTGGGGTTTTCGAGAGTATAGGTTAGAGTTATGGTATTTGTGTCTGGGATGTACGGCGAGGCTTCTGTGGGAGTTGTTAGTGAATTAAACTTTTTTTTTTCCCCCTGAAGAATTGAAGAGATGGATAGAGACTTACCGGCTAAAACTCTCGGTTCGCTGCCGGGGATGAGGAGCCTTGGGACTGCCAGCGGGGTCACTACTATTTCACCGCCTGGTCGCTGCCATTTAACCTTTAGGTCTAGATCTATATCTGAGGATCTTCTATCTTCTAAAGCGTGCTTTGTGACTTCTAAGATGTAGATGATGTCGATTGTTGAGTCCGGTTTCAGTTCTGCGAAGTCGTCAGCACTAGAACACATCTTGATAAAAGATCTAAAGGGGTAGCTGCATACCGTAGCCCTGCTCGTTTACCTCGTCTGCCCTCGAAAGCTGGCACACAATTCCACCCTGTACATTGGCTACATCGCATGTGAACCCATCTAATACCAAAGTCCGCGACTCCATCAAAGACATCTGGCACTTAAACACCCATCTTTGCGTCAAACCCTTCGACACATCCTCGTGCGATTCAAGATCAGCCTCTTCGGCTGATAACCTGAACATATTCGGCCATCTCTTCAAGTGGACACTGGGAGAGAAGTCGAATTTTGTTCTGAAGGGCCGTCGAACGTGGAACGGGGGAAGTTTGACAGTCTTGGAGATTTGGGTTTCTGGGTCTGAGGTTAGGACGTAAAGAGAAACAACTTCCAGTGAAACTTCGGCTTCTAGGAGGGCAGATGGGATGGTGAACGAGCGTCGGATTTCTTCAGATGGGGCTATTCGGCCCAGTTGATATGGTGTCTCTGGGTCGTCCTCGATAGGGTCCAAGGTTTCTGTTCGGTCCCAGGTGATAAGTGGGACTAATTGGTATCATATAGTAGTTAGCAGCTGTCGTGTCCATTTGTTATGATCGAGTTTTGACGTACCGTCATCGGGATAGCCTAGGATTCGGATCTTCATCCTTGCATCTACTTCCTCATCTTCCTCGTTGACCACTCCTAGTGCGATCCTAATAGGCTCGCCGATGTACACGGGGTCATCCAACCGCAGGATCTTAACCATAAGTCTTGGAGGCCGAGGTAAGATTTTCAAATACATGGGTCTGTAGGTTTTCAATGGTACTTTACTTAGCACCGAGTCCGTGTATTTCCAGAAATATGCTTTCTTCGTTTTGAGAAGTAAAGGATTATAGTCATCAATGTCGACGATCAGATCAATATCATATCCTTCACCACGAAGAGTTAAAGTAATCGAGGTAACTCTTACGTCTCCGTGTTCTCGAAGCGGGGAGCTCAATTCGAAGACCTTAGTTTGGCCAGGGCTCAAAGTTAGATCTGCGGCTCCCTCAACATATGGTTTCTTGCCATCGTCCGGGGTGATATCTTTTAGCTTCGATCTCATATCTTGGAAATCTGACGAGCCTTCTACAGTTTCGTGTCGGATAACAAGGGGCTTCAGCATCCCTTTGTACTCAATCTTGACCTCGTCAAGAACCAGTTGAGCGGATCCCGATTGTGCTTGTGATTTCAGAACAAGTTGCGAGATAGCCATCTCTCCCACGGATAGCTCCGTAGCTAGGAATGCGTACTCGGCCGATATTATAGGAAGAATATCGGGAGCACGAATGGCCAATGTGGTTTCCCCTTGTACTCCACCTTCGATATCAGTTAAGCATTTGCTTAGTTCAGGCACCTGTGTACCCTCTGGGAGGACATTGCTGTGCAATTCTAAACTTGTTGTCAGAGCAGATGCCGCATCCGATATCTTCAGCGAACAGTTTCGTGCGAGGGTCAAAGCTTCTTTTAGAATCTCTGGGGTCCATCGATCCGTCCTCCATGATCTTAGACCGATCTTCAGGCTGTCGAGAGCCACCTGCCAATTCTCCCTGGACATCTCAAGCTGAGCGAGTTCGAACAACACCCTTGCTCTTAGCCGCGACTGGCCCTTTTCTACGAATGTGGAGGCACCAGCGTTTAAATATCGGATAGTTGCCGACAGCAAGTCTACTTGCTGCTCCTCTTCAGGAGGCTGTACGAGATAAAGGTCGACCGGAGAGTCCGACTCGGGTAACCTGTCGACTCTTCGTTTGTGTAGCTTCGAGGACGATACAGCCATCATCCAATAGAACCCTGCATGGTGTAAATGTTCTATCGCAGACACTCTTTCATCCACCTTGATAGATCTATCCACCGGTGCATAAAAATGCGGGATATCGTTGGCTTTTGGATCGGGCGTGAATATCTTTGATCCGTGAACTATTGTTGCCATGATCACCGCCCACCGGGTCTCCCAGGCCGCCCAACCATATGTACTCGTCCCAGCACCTTTGCGATCGAGGATATCCGCCATGCGTCGTCGATGTGTTTCCCATCGCCTTGCTGCCTGTGTTCCATTTTCGAAGTATATGTAGCATCTGATCATCCGGGCCGCTAATACATCTGCGAGTAACCGTATGTCATTCCAACGGGGACTCCAGTTGTTTGTAGTCTCGAACACTTCTAGTAAAGCTTCATATGCTGTCTCGTAATGACGGACCGCGGCATCCATCTCTGCCCGAAATTCTGCAAATAGCGCAAGCTTCATCTCATACCGTACTGTCCAACCCGTATTGCTTAACGTTTGTGATGTGGAACTGGGCGGCACGGTTGCTACCGGGGCCGAAGAACGACTGCGCTTTCTACGCGCATGTTTCGACAGTTCTCGGTAGAATTCAATTGCCGTCGGCGTCAGAGATAGTTCTACGCTCTTGGCTAGCTGTTGGAGTTCGACACTCGAGGCTCTTGCGGGTAGAAAGAAGAGAGAATTCTTGGTATCCAAGCTGGTCAGTCTTCGGATCATTGCGAATCGGTTTTCGATAGACGGAGCTTCGAGGAGGGTCTTTTGGGCGATTAAGACGACAGCGAACTTGATCTTTCGTGGGTCGGCGAGGAAGACCTTTTTCATTTCGTTGATGGAGGCAGCGAGCGCCCTGTCGACAGTTTCCTCCTGGGCTGCCGGTACAACGGCGAATTCATGGAAAGAGACGAATGCACATGGCTGGAGGTAGAGATGCTTCCGTAGCCAAATGTGACTGAAGACACCGTCAGGATAGAGGGGAGAGTCTGGAGTCAATGGCGATATAGGTGAATGCAAAGGCCGTTTTGGAAAACCAGCACTTGTAGGTGTCTTCGGGGACATGACCTCCAGCGGCGAAGTAGCACCAGATTCTGAGAAGGGAGGATTCGCTTTCCGGGGCGGTAGTGCAAAGTTCTGTTGATCAGAGAGAAGGTCCCAAGGATAATATGTCAGCAATTTCGTCTGCACTCCATCCAATGTTGCTGAATATACGAATGTGATTTGAAAGCATCATGGTTTACAAACATCATTCGTGATTCTTCAGGTAGCTATCTTGGTGGTATATATGAGGACAGTGGTGGTATAATAGTGGTGGTTGAGGAAGGAAAGACTACCCTTCCGACAGCAGCGACCCTAAACGCGGACGAGTTTGGCGGTCTTCCTCCTCGTTTGACAGTTCCCTTCCATCCCGAATCCGCACTGCTCTTGAGAAAGTACTGGAGCAGGTCCTCGCCGACTTTGGAGGTTACCAGAGGTTCATCGCAGCTTACGAGTGTGGCGTTCTCGAGCAGTGGATACGGCGGTAAGGCGGTGTGCGACTCGATATTCCCTAGACCGGCTACCACCAGAAGGGGCAGCGGGGTGGTAAAGTATTCCGGAGGGTATGCTTCCATTGCTGCCAGCTGCTGCAGCTTCTTCGAGGGATCAAAAAGGTGAATTTCAGGAGGAAGAAAAGGACGAGGAGATAGACATTGGCGAGTCCCCACGGGGTCCTTATAACCAAGTGCTTCGGTGCTGGTGGTGATATAAGACACGTTAGCGTATATGTCCCGACAGTTGATAACTGCTTTAACCGTACTTGCTCAAGCTCGAGTGCGTACGTACCGAGCTGTTTGGATGGAAGTAGCTACTACTTACTCCTAGATGTCGAGAGCTTAAAAGTCCTCGAGGAAGGTAGCCAAGCAATCCAGCACCTCCTGAGGCCCTACTTACTGACTGTATGCGAACCGTGCGTATGTATGTGGTAGTGTAGCAGTTGGGTTTGTATATTCGGGAGGGATGACGAGAGCCGGTGGCTAATCTAATGGTGGTTGCAGCGGAGTGAAGGTTGTTTGTTTGGTGGGTCGGAGCTAGAAAAAAACGGCCGATTCGTTTCCCCAAATTCCTGTTGACCGCCCGGCTGCGAGAGCCTCTTTCATCTTCATGTTCCACCCTCTTCGACCGCATCGCCATTCTTCTCCTCCGCCGCTGGGACCTCAGTTGGACAATCGGCCATAGTGCCTGGGCCGCAGATTTTGCTACCTCTTTGCTTCTATCTTTCTTTTCATCTCGATCAGGCTCTACGATGTCGCAAACTGCTGCCGAAAAGGCTGCGCTTCTACAGATTATCGCGTGGGTTCTCTCCGCCTGCCCCAACCTCGAATTTCTCCAACTGACAGAATCTTCCTTTTCTTCTTCACCTGCAGAGACTGCAAGGCTGCTGTTAGGAGACACGATGATTGTACAGTTCTTATCTTTCCCATTCCGTTTTTAACATACGGAGAAGCTATCATGGTAGTCTCGCTGACTCCATTTTGTTACAGCATCCGACTCGGACGAAACAGAAGTCGCATACGGTACAAATCGAGGGAACAAACTCAAGCGAAAGGCGCGACAGGTCCACGCCGGCAGTCTCGATGAACCGACAGGGAAGAAACTTACACCGGAGGTACTATAATACTGCTATACATACATGAAGGAGATTCTTGATTTTTGTTTTACGGCCGGCCTAATTGGGGAGTGTTTAGGTGATCGATTACAATGGTCGACAACGGATGATTCTTTATCGAAACACCGGCAAGCGGGACGAACCTGAAGAACAGCGGGCTCCGGGGTCGGGAAGGAAGAGAAAACAGAAGGCCAATGCCAGTGTCGAGGACGAGACTCCTATCGATCCGGACCCTTATGCTAATATTCATCTCGAGAGTATGACTGCCTTTTGTTTGGTGGTGGAGGACTGTCGGCTAAAAGCATCTGTCTCGTAGCTCTCCTCGCACCTGCTGTCGAACCAAAGGACATACCGAACCATCCTGCCTTATCAATACCGTACAAATCCCGACACCTAACCGACCTCTGCGATCAAGTGCTGGATATAATATGTGCCGAGCACAAACACCTCGTTACGATCAAACGGCTGTTGACCCACCTATTGGGGGACGACCCGTGGGTTACCGGTGACAAGATGGAGTCTGTAGTGGCACCGAAGTTTATTCAAGAGGCACAGGCTATGATCCAAGAACGGGAAAGGGCGAAGGCCGCTGCCGCTGCCGCTGTTGCCACAGCTGTTGCCATAGCTGGATCTGAGAGTCAATTGAAAGAGACCCAATCGACAATACCGGACGGAGACATAGAAATGGTGGATAGTGGGAGATTAGACGAGAGTTCAAACGAAGTGCCGGTGAAATCGCCCGTACCCAAGGTTGAACATCCCTCGCCACCAGATGGATTCGCAGAGACCACAGGTGAATCATCGTCGGCAGCGCAGAGCAGGCCGGCTCAGAACCCACCAGCAGTAGTAGCTGTCAACGGCGACCCGAACGCCATGCAGATATCTACCCCTGTACCTACAGGACTACCCGCTGGGGTGGATCCATACGAGATCATTAATTGTACCTCCCCCTGGTTTTACCCGCCGACACGCGATGAAGATGCCAGGAATTTCGGACTCCCAGCACAAGAGGCCGAAGAAACTCGACAGCTGCTACTATTGGCGGTACAGAAGGAGGAGGAATTCATCAGGGGGCTCGAAAGGGTCCGGGCAATGCTGTTGAAGGCCGACCGACAGCGCAGGGATGTTTGGAACTGGTGCCGGGCGGATGGGGCGCCGGATCTAAGCGACGGGGAGGATTATGTGGATCTAGAGTACTGGGGCCTGAAGGAAGGGGATCTGATCAAGGGGATAGAGGAAGAGGAAGAGGAAGATCCGAAGGGGAAGAAGACAGCCCGGGCAAGCAGGAGGAATTAGAGTATGATTCTGTGGATGGTATTTTTTTTTATATTTTTATATTTTTTTGGAGTTGAGATTTGAGACGAAGTCCGATGATAGTAGTACCAGGTAGGTATACCTTTCTTTCTTTCTTTCTTTCTTTCTTGCTTGTATATCGATATTGAGGATTGAGGGCCATGGAGTATTTATATTTTGTAGCATGTAGGGATTGTAATAGAATCTCCATTTGTACGATAGCTGGTATCCCTTACTACTAACCTAAGCAGTACTTACTTGTATATGTGAGTTCTAAGGGGTGTAGATATATATTCCTGTGCCTGCAGATACCTATGCATGCAGCATACTACCAGCACCCCCTTGATTAGTTATGTATCCTGCCCGTGAGAAAATTCAGACCGCCCAAGACGGACTAGCAGCAAATAAGAGTGGCCTGTCCTGCTCGTTGGCGTGCAAATTTCCCCACTCGGCTGCTGTTGGCTGCTGCTGAGAGGAAAAACAGAGCGTTGGCCGCCCAGCAAATTTGACGGGCTATCAGACAGCCTCCCTCTCCTTATTTGTATTTAACTCTTGCTTCTTCTTCTTCTTCTCTCCCCATCTCATCCCTCAACCTCACCCCCATCATCACCATCCTCTGTTATTCTGCTGCTCCGGCTTCCTGACAGACTTCCTTACTTGCTACTAAATATCCTCCTTCTTCTTACCACTTCTTCAAAATGCGTGAAATCGTAAGTCTCTTTGGCCCCTTCCCTCTTTGTTTCCACGCTGCTATCTATCTATCTATCTATCTCTCCAATCTGGTGGCGTGATAGCTCCATCGAAGCTCAGAACTCGACCGCGTAGCTCTCCATCCTACTCGAACACGTCCAGCTAACATCGAATTCTCTCTCTCTAGGTCCATCTCCAAACCGGTCAATGCGTATGTCCTTCCTCTCTCTACTGGTTGTAGTAACAATAGTAGCTGCTAGTTGGTAGCTCCTGCTGCTCTATCGGCTCCTTTCTCGCTTGTTTTATTGACATATATATTTTTTAATGCAGGGTAACCAAATCGGTGCTGCTTTCTGGTATGTTGTCTCACCATTCTCTATCTCGTGTATATCGCGTGTGCATCGATAAGTACAGCAGCTAACGGACTCGGTAACATAGGCAAACTATCTCCGGTATGCTTCAAAGCCCAGATCCCGTCCTCGCCCACACCTTCTCGTCTCGACAAAAATTTAACTGACCTGTCGTGTTTTCACAGCCGAACATGGCCTTGACGGCTCCGGTGTTTACAATGGCACCTCTGACCTCCAACTCGAGAGGATGAACGTACGTCTCCTGCTTTGTTTACCTAAAAAGATTCTATCTATATATGTAAAAAAATATACATAACTAACATGGTCGCGTCTAGGTTTACTTCAACGAGGTCGGTCCCATCTTTTTGCGCCGCGGATTTGTTAAACTAAAGCAACCATACCTAACAGACTTCATTAGGCCTCGAGTAACAAGTATGTCCCACGTGCCGTTCTCATCGATCTTGAGCCCGGTACCATGGACGCCGTTCGTTCCGGTCCTTTCGGCCAGCTCTTCCGTCCAGACAACTTCGTCTTCGGTCAGTCTGGTGCCGGTAACAACTGGGCGAAGGGTCATTACACCGAGGGTGCCGAACTCGTTGACCAGGTTCTCGACGTCGTCCGTCGTGAGGCCGAAGGCTGTGACTGCCTTCAAGGTTTCCAGATCACCCACTCCCTCGGTGGTGGTACCGGTGCCGGTATGGGTACCCTCTTGATCTCCAAGATCCGTGAAGAATTCCCAGATCGTATGATGGCTACTTTCTCCGTCGTCCCATCTCCAAAGGTCTCCGACACCGTCGTTGAGCCCTACAACGCCACCCTCTCCGTCCACCAGTTGGTCGAAAACTCCGACGAGACCTTCTGTATCGACAACGAGGCCCTGTACGACATCTGCATGCGTACCCTCAAGCTTTCTTCCCCATCATACGGTGACCTCAACCACTTGGTCTCCGCTGTCATGTCCGGTGTTACCACCTGCCTGCGTTTCCCAGGTCAATTGAACTCCGACTTGAGAAAGCTTGCCGTCAACATGGTTCCTTTCCCACGTCTCCACTTCTTCATGGTTGGATTCGCTCCTCTCACCTCCCGTGGTGCCCACAGCTTCCGTGCCGTTACCGTTCCAGAACTCACCCAGCAAATGTTCGACTCTAAGAACATGATGGCTGCATCTGACTTCCGCAACGGCCGATACCTCACCTGCGCTGCTTTCTTCCGTGGCAAGGTCTCCATGAAGGAAGTTGAGGATCAGATGTTGAACGTCCAGAATAAGAACAGTGCTTACTTCGTTGAATGGATTCCAAACAACGTCCAAACCGCTCTCTGCTCCATCCCACCACGTGGTTTGAAGATGTCCGCCACCTTCGTCGGTAACTCGACCTCCATCCAGGAGCTCTTCAAGAGAGGTACGCTTTCCTACCATTTCCTTACGTATGTAAATGTTTTATTTTTGCTAATTATTAATTCACCTTTGTAGTTGGTGACCAATTCACTGCTATGTTCCGTCGCAAGGCTTTCTTGCATTGGTATACTGGTGAAGGTATGGACGAGATGGAGTTCACTGAGGCTGAGTCCAACATGAACGATCTTGTTTCCGAATACCAGCAATACCAGGAGGCTGGTATCTCTGATGGTGAGGAGGAGGTTTACCAAGAGGATGAGCACCAAGAAGATTAGATTATCATTTGATAATCCCTTGTCTTGTGAGGTGTAAAGGTTTCAATAACTTGTTGATTTTTTCCTCCCCTTGTTTCTCTTTTTCTTTCTTGGGCTTTCTTTTGAAGCGGATTCTTTGCACGGATGAGCGGTTGTTATTGGGAAGGTCCCCATAGATCATAAATTTACAACTCTAAAGGGCATATCGACTTGTCCGAAGGATTCGAAGGAAAGACTTTGAATAAGGAGGAGGAAGAACATGAAGATATTGTTTCTTAGTACCACCTCTTTCACCTTTATTGCTCTTTCTTGGCCACCACCGCCACCCCTTTTTTTTCTAACTATAAAGAACTACCTCTCACAAGATTGAAGGTGGTAACTTTCCCAATCATTTATGTCTACTAATGAAACACCAAAAATACAATATCATCAACAAAAGCATGCAACCACAATGGGAATTGCATAGCTGCAAGAAAAAACGAGACCCTTCCATGGTAATTTTATAAATGAGCGGAGTAAAATCTCGCTAGTGATACTAGTAGTAATTGTAGATACGAGAAAACATCGAATGATGTGAAAGATCTGATAACTATATGTATTACTCCAAATTTCGCCGAATGCTGACATGACAGTTTAACCCAGAATACAGACAGCTATAGATATCAAACTGAATAAAGAATGAATGAATGAAAGACAGACAGATAAAAAAGTTCAAACCGGCCTCCTGCGTACAAAAAATACCACCCATAGAATAACCACCTATTTAGACAGACGAAACCTAAGTAAATATCATAAATCGTGACTTTTTCCCTCCTCTTTTTTTTAATTTTTTTTTTTTTTTTTTGTTAGCCGTCCACATTCTGCTAACGAACTATTTGACCAAATAGCCTGGATGAGAGACTGGGTTCTGGGTATTCAGGAAAAGGCTCTTCCTGTTTCCCCTCCATAGATTTCATAAATTCGAAGAGTAGAGGAATCACGGCCACTGCTGTCCCTTCTTATTTCCTAGTCTTTCCGACAAGAGACTATCGCTCTTGATTCCCATGGTCTTTCTCCTCCCACTATTCTTCCACCCATCTTCTTCAAGGTGGCTCCCGCTCTCGACTAGATCCATCAACACCGCCCCAATATTCTGTATGAATCCCCATACACCCTGGAAATCCGCCCAAGTAGCATCCCAATCAAACCCAGGGATCAACTTGCCATCGTCTCCTAGCTTCCCGGCAGCTCTTTTGTTATAATAATTCATACAAGCCAGCACGACACCTATTACGAAGAATAATTGGAAGATATTCCGTGTTACGGACCAGATGAAATTAGTGATTTTGGTGACGATACGGAGGACGAAGTAAACGGCCGAGACTAGGAGGACTATGGAGACCAATGTTGGGTTTTGGTTATAGAGATTGTTTAGAACAGGGTAGATGACTTTGAGGATATGGGCGACGACGGTGTTGGCGTGGCCGGCCGCGACTTTGGCGTATGGGTAGGCTTGAACGATGAAGTCGTCCATGGTGGATAAGAATTTTGGTCTAGGGAGTGAGGGTGCGGGGTAATATGAGGAGTGAGTAAGCTCCGGTGCAGGAAGCTCAGGTGCAGAGTCGATATTATTCTCCTCTTTCGGGGAGTTGTATGATGGAAGCTACGGAGATATACAATCTTTGGTACTAGAGAACCTGTTAGAGGCTATCGATGGAGGTATGTTTGAATCGACCATACCTCGGGTGTTAATCAAATAGGTTGGAGCTGCCCGTATAGGTATAGCGAGTACGAAAGCAAGCTCGATGGATGGATGGATGGATGGGTGATGTTGGAACTCGCGATGTTGGAACTGAGCTGCGAATTGAGCCCGACAAAACCGTTTCACGTCCCCAAATGATAAGGTACTAGTAGAAAAGATACGATCGAGAGAGCGAGGGGGATGGCGGGGTCGTGAACAGCTCTCTCGAGGGGAAGTGGGAGAGTGGCAGTGGGGTGAGGGATGGATGGATGGATGGAGGTCAGGTATAAGAACTGTGCGAGGTCGCGAAAGGACAAAAGACGATTTGGGGCAACAACAGCTGGCACCATGACAACGCAGCCTGCAGCACAACAGCTCACGACTCCGGTATCCTTCTACACGCACTCGTAGACGCCACTTTGGATCATATAATTGTGACATGATATTTCATTCATTCGATTAATAGAACATACTTTTTTGTTAAGAAGGAAGTACTTTTACCCCATTCAATGGACTAAGAATAGATAATAGACAACGGAGATGACAATTAATGCAAGGCCAGGGAGGTGGTCGCTTGTGGTTTACAAGGCCTCGCCGGTCTCCTGCTTCTTCAAACCATACTTCTTCAATCGGATGGCCTGTACGCTAATGAATCCAGTGGTCTCACTTGGTGCAAAGTCACCGATCTCGTCCATGCTGCTCTCACTCATGTCGTAGAGCTTCTCGGTCTCCGAGCTTCGTCCGAGGACGGTGAACGATCCCTTGTAGCATCGGCACCTGACCTGTCCGTTCACGTTCTTCTGCGAGGAAATGATGGCATCCTCCAGGAACTCACGCTCTGGTGAGAAGTATAGACCGTTGTACAGGATCTTGGCATAGTTGAAAGTGACGAACTGGTCTCTAAGGGCGCGGACTTCACGGTCCAAGACGAGACCCTCGAGGTCAACGTGAGCGTTGCGGAGGCAGGTGAGGCCGGGTGTTTCGTAGCATCCTCGGGACTTGAGGCCGATGAAACGGTCTAAACGGTGAACACTGATCAGTATCATACCACATCATCTAGGTACCTATGTAGAATAGAACTCGAGTTGGGTGGGACATACTCTCAACGATATCGATCCTGCCGACTCCGTTCCTCCTGGCGATAGCATTCGCCTCTAAGAACAATTCCAAAGAATCTGTTGTCTCCTTGCCCTCCTGGTTCACCAGCTTGACTGGGAGACCCTTTTCGAAGAAAACAGTGAAATCTTCTGGCTTCTCCGGTGCATCCTCAGGATCAACTGTGAGCTTCCACATATCCTTTGGTGGGGTAACATCTGGGTCCTCGAGGATACCAGCCTCATAGGAACAATGTGCAAGGTTCTCGTCCATAGACCATGGCTTCGCCTTCGTCTGAGAGACAGGGACACCGCTCTTAGCGGCATAGTCCAAAAGGTCGTTCCTGCCCTTGAATCTTTCATAGAAGGCGGGGTCACGCCATGGAGCGATAACCTTGATCTTGGGGTCTAGCGCATAGAATGCGAGCTCGAAACGGACCTGGTCGTTACCCTTACCCGTGCAACCGTGGGAGACGGCGAAGCAGCCTTCCCTCTTTGCAACAGCCATCTGGCCACGGGCAATGACGGGACGGGCAAGGGAGGTACCAAGGAGGTAGACATTTTCGTAGATGGCATTGCACTGGATTGCGGGGAAGCAGAGCTGGTCGACGAATTCCTTTCGAAGGTCGTCAACGTAGCATGCCTTGGCACCGACTAGGAGGTACATGTACGTTAGTAACAATTCATTCATGACCCTTACGGACTAGTGGGTAGAACGGTACGTACTCTTGAGGGCCTTGGCCTTAGCAGCCTCGAAGTCCTCTACGTGTCAATTCAATCAGCATGCATTCCAGCAATTAATGTTGTCCGAGCACGCAGTACCTTCCTGGCCGACATCAGCCACTAAAGAGAATCAGTTAGCACTTCCCCAAAGTATAAGCTAAGATTGAACCAATTGAGGAGAAACATACTATAGCAGACGACTTCATAGCCTTGTTCCAACAGCCATGCCAAACTACCCCACAATCCGTGAATTAGCAACCGGTATACTTGTAATGCAATGAGGGTGGTGAACAGGCTGGACTCACATGCAGCTGGTGTCTAAACCACCACTGTACCATCAATTGAATTAGCATCCGACGATATTGAACAATCCAAAATCCCAATAATGTCCAGTTCCGACTTACGAGTAGGCCAAGCAAACCTGTAATTACAACTACAATTAGCTACTGCTCTAACCTTCCCAGCTCCAAGTGGTGGCGATTAATATTAATGGGCATGTGCTCACCTTCCCCTTCTGCGTGGTGCGGACTTCGGTAGCCATGATGTAAAATGAACAAGTGATACGATGGATAACAGTGATACGACGAGAAAGTTGGAAGACTGAAGTCTGAGAGGATACAAAATACGGTTTGTTGGGAACTCAATTGATCCAAGTAAACTAGCAGGAAAAGAGAGATTTATCAACGGAGAAACCCCCCAGAAAATTTATACCGACGCTTTCCTCTTAATATACCGCAATGACTCTTTTTTCTCTTTTTTTCAATAGGTTGGCTAGCATCGGATAACCCCAGCTGCTTTTTTCCTTCCTGTCCTCTGCTCTGCATTCCTGCAGATAGGGATTAATCTGCCATGCAGCAGCATCTTTGAATTCCCCGCCGATTTCGCTAGCGTTTGGAGCGACAACAGCTCGACGGCCTGTTTTCGGTAGCGACAAACCGATAGAGGCATGGAGGGGCAAACCTCCAGCGTCGGGCCCTGGTCCTTGTACCAAATCAAAAGATAGGATAATCTGGTCAGGCCGCCACCGGGAACCACGAAAATTCAAATTTTCATTTCGAATTCATCCCGGTGGACCGCAGCTATTCCGAGTCGGGTCTGGATTTTATATCAGTCAATTGGGAGCTCGCGCTAGTTACAAAATACCACACTGTCAACACAATATTATATTAATCAACATCAACTCTAAGCTAGGGTCTGTGGTGGACTGGCTCCCTGCGATAGTATCTGCTCCATCTCGGCCCCCCGGAATATCGCTATTTTAAATACCTCCCGATCCCTCACGTTAACATCTGCTCCATGCTGGACTAGAAACTCCACCATGGCCAGTTGATTATATTTTGCTGCTGCAACTAGCGCAGCCCCTCCACCCTGATTTACGTCTGCACCGGCATCGAGCAGCCGCTTTGCTACTTCCAGGTGTCCCCCTTCTGCGGCATGTTCAAGAGAACACCCCAAGCTCACACCCCTTTTGATGAGTAGCTCGACTACTTCACCATGTCCGGCTAATGCTGCTTCTTGGAGTGCGGCCGTGGCTTCGTCACCGAGTTCGAAGTTCACACTGTTCTCTATTAGCATTTCGAGCATCTCCAAGTCCCCTACCCTCGCAATACCCAACAGGGCCATGCGGTTAAATGGTGCCCCTCCCTTTATTAGTAACTCTGCTGTCCGTTTGTACCCCCGGGTTACTGCATTTGCAAGTGCTTCTTCCGCCTCCGTTGCTCTATAGGCAGTGAACCCCGCTCTTGTCTCTGCTATAAGCTCAAACACCCACAGTTTTCCCTCATTTATCGCTTGAGTCAGCAATCCGTCGTACACCGCTCCCTCTTTTAGTAGTACGCCTGCTACTTTCTGGCGGTCTCTATCTACCGCTTGCTTAAGTAAATACCACCCATCTTTCCTAAGATCTATCTTTCCTTTCTTTATTAGTGATGACATTACTAAGCTATACTTATTTGCCATCCTAAGCATTAGTCTCGGGTTCCTCCAAATATCCGAATCCTTCCATATCTTTTCCATTACCAAGTCAACTACTCTGTGATACCCTCCTCTTTCCGTCCATTCAAACAATATATCATCGTCGGAATATGCCTTTTTCTCTATCAGCAATTCAGCTATACCGGGGAAGTCATTCTCAATCGCGAGATCTAAAGCGGTACACCCTGAATCATCATATATTTTGATGTCAGGCTCACCCAATAAGATCCTCACACATTCTTCATGACCGCCCTCAGCGGCCAGTATCAAGGGAGTCCCCTGCAGCCCAACGTTGAGGGAAGCCGTATCTTCGTGTAATAGCATTCGGACAATGGAATGATGACCGTTTTGAGCTGCAAATGACAATGGCGTCCGACCTTCTGCGTCCACAGAATTGTGATCAACTCCCTCCTCAA
This sequence comes from Orbilia javanica, assembly GCA_036872735.1. NCBI lineage: Eukaryota > Fungi > Ascomycota > Orbiliomycetes > Orbiliales > Orbiliaceae > Orbilia > Orbilia javanica. Next base: position 2,181,150 of record JAVHNR010000008.1, read on the forward strand.
GTAGCAAGGCTACAATATCGCTATTCCCGCACCCCGCAGCCCATGAGAGTGCAGTCCGGCCGTCGGATCTCCGCCAATCTACTATGTAATCCCGACCTCCAACCAGGTATCTCATCACTGTCGCATCGTTTTTTTGAGCCCATCCGCATATATCGATACTATCGTCGGGGTAATCAGCCACCTCATCTTCTGTAGCCCCGTGCTGTTTCAGCCGCTCCAATATTTCGTCATCCTTAATTTCCATAGCTATTCGTAAACCGATCCAGCCATACTGATAAACAAGTTTTGATGTGGCTGGGTCGCGGTTTCCTTTCGAGACCCGGTCCAGCAGTTTGCAGACCCCATCAAATCCAAAGGCTTGAATCCCTCCGTTCCGATGCCGCATTGCTTTACGATACAGCTCTGCTATCTCAAGATACAGCTTCTCAGTTTCGGCTATGCTGGAATTAGAATCGATCCATTGTAGTAATAGTTCCTCTGCTTCTGTAAATTTGCCGTCCTTTATGAGTAACTTAACATTTCTTCGAACCGTGGCAAAGGTTTCATCCATTTTAGGTAGCTTTCGCTCCCGTATCAGTAACGGGACCATACACATGTAAGCGTCCTCCCTGGAGCCGAGTCCACTGTCCTCGAAACAGTTCGCCATCTCTTCGACTCGGCTATTCTCAAGTAGAAAGGTATCTTCCCCATTAGATGAGCGAACAGTGGTCATCCCGCCGATATCATCCACTTCTCGAAGAACGGCTACAAGGAATGCTATGAAAACGTCTTGTGCACACATTGTTAAATTTGAATTTTGGGTAGTGACGAACAGTGGTATCCGATCTCCCGACTCCTGCGACACTTGAAATCCAAATAGCGGGCGACGGTAACCCGTACGCCCCGCCCAGAACAATGTCCCAGGACTAATTTGACCAAATGCTCCCTGTTCCAGTACTAGCCCTCTTTGGATCCAAGCCTGATACCAAGTTTTAGCTTCGTCTACTGGCCCCATAAACGAGGCCCGACCTTCACTTTCGCCTACATTAACATCCGGGGCTATTGTGATCAAGCGGAAATTCGGCTGTCCCAACCTCCCGATGCTGCGGCGGTCGGTACGAAGGAAAGACCACGCCCATACTCCCACAATTGCTTCGAGTTCCGAATCGTCCGATTTCCATACCAGGCCTTCTTTCCAGATGCGGAAATAGAACGCCCTGTCGCCCGACATATCAAAAATTTTTATTGACCAATAGAGCCGGTTTACTTTCGAAGTGTTACCTTTTAGCCGCGCAGATAGAAGCCCCATAACGCCAGAGATAGCTGCTTGTAACTGAGATACTATTTCTCTAATCCGAAGGCCTTCCCAGGAGGGACCCTGGTCTCCATTGGTCAGTCGTGCTAGCCGCGCCCTCGCTATTAGCGACTTTATGCCGCTGCTGGTTGGAAGGTTCTCCGATTCGGTTTCTATACCACGTTAGTTATAATAAGTAATATGTATTGATTGGAGTTCGAGCGTATATTATGCGGTACCTGAGAGTCTTCCCGTTTGTTGCCTACTCAAAACTAATCCACCGACATCTTCAAGTTTCATAGCGAGAAAATCCAATTCATGACCCTGAACAATGTCCCGACAGTAATCCACATCACGTGAATCCATTCCCATCGAATACCTTGCTTCTGCTTCCCGCTGCGCTCGAAGGCTGGCGCGGATAATGGCCATGACAAGAGTAGCACCCAGCTGTGCCATGATAACGGAATAATGCATCGCTCTCAACCCCACGAACTGGACAACGAACCCGAGCATCGTAGATGCCACTGTTATCCATAAAATCCGATTGAATCTGTTCCGGTCTCCAGGCCTCGAGATTATGTACTTGGAATCATTGCTGTATCCAATATATGACCCGAACACTTGGTCTCCTATCTTTTGGCCTCCAGGCTGGACCCAATACATTTTGCTCTTACCCATTTTTTTAAAGTGGGCTTCATGGGTGCTTTGCTCAATAATGAAAGCGCAGAGAAACATACCAACGCAGAGCAGGATAGTTCCGGCCAGTGTAAAGGGGAAAGCATAAATTTCGCTCGGCCGCCCGTTTTCTGTCAGGAATCGTTCGGGGAACACGTAAGCGGTAAGGCCTGCGTAGACGAGAACCCCTATACAGTATACAGACATATAAGCCTAGGTGCTGATTATAGTGACCTCCTTCTAATTAGACTGCTGATCTATGTACTATACTTACCGGTTTGCAGAATGATACCTAAGGCGGCAGCAACATATGTAAATATTTTAGGTTGGCGTTTTATACCAACATTGAGCGACAAATTGGGTCGGTGATATTGAGATTTCTCTAGGTCTTGATGGGCCCCTTTCACATAATCCCAGTCGCCCTTATTATAAGCACCGCTAAAGAGTCTGATACCCGCTGTACAGTCTGGCCCTTTGTAATCTTCATCCTGGGTCTCCGACTTCACAACTTCAAGAATTTGCGGGGAACCGAAGACTCGCGCTATGCCGCCTTCGTGCCACAATTCTGATGTTGTATCTGAAGTACAAGAGAGAAGTTCTATTTCTGCAGCTCCTGGGCTTTCTTGCGCTCTTCCAATGAAGGCTCTTAGAGAGGAATTGCCGCAAACTCGAATAGCTGAAACCACTGCCGTAAGGATCCCCAAAGGGGCCATGGCAAAGATGACATTGTCCCAGGTGCTTAGAGATTCGCTCAAAAACTGCTTTGTTACTTGCTCGCCGAATAATGCAATGAGTGGAGCCTTTAAATTAATTGCGGTCTATAAGTAACCTATATATTAAAAAACTATTTTATAAAAAAATCGCACATACAAGGTCTGTTGCAAGATTGTTGGTAAAATCATCCCATTGGAGGGCTGTACTGAGGGGTAGAGAAGAAAGTAGCAGGATCCAACCGAACAGCGTCGCCATAGCTGGTACGGGCCAACAAAACGTAGGGTTTTATATACCTGCGGTCGTGCGCAGTTGTTGATAATTAATAGGTAAAGCTTTAAACGATAGGCTGGTGAAAGAGAAGTCGTGATAGAGTGCGGGGGCGATTCGGCTTGTATATAACGAAAAATACAATGCCATATGCGCGCGACTTACCTCTCAATCGAATATTGGTGCTCTCCCCAAGGTGGCAGAAGTGTATGCTGCTGGATATCCTTCCGGGGACACACTGATATGCACTGAAGGCAATGCTGCATATGTAGGGCCTACCCACTTATCCTTGGCCCTGTTGTTTGTGCAGTTTATGTCGTATCATAGAGACATTTGCGCCCAGAGCACAAGTGCAGCTTTATGAGCTAGACAGCCATACATATGTGTGTTAACATTTACACGTTGAGGGTTCAAATTCTCGACGCCTTATGCACGCGAAACAAACGGCAGGGTTCTATTGTCTCTGGACCAGCCGCTCGAACTGTTAATACAGTGTGCATATGCATCCTCCAGTGGACCTTTAAAAGAATTATCAATTAGTTGCTTTGAAAAGCTGAGAGGGCCTAGATTTTCCCCCCACACCATCACCTGGGGCTCACCTACCGGCACTCGAGACTAAACACCGATATAGGACGTTATATTAGCATGTTTCGTCCTCCCAGCTAATGAATACAGATCTCTACAGATCCAGGGTGTACAGTCGTCAACGTGGGGGAGAAAAAAAGCTTAGCAGGCCGCATTAGGCGGCTCGGGACCTTGCACTAGTACCAACGGGGGCAGCTAAGTGGTCTTCCAGGTGGGACCTTGCAAGGAGCGGGCCAGTCGGAAATACGAAATTCCTGCTTTCCCGCCAGAAAGCAACGGCCAGTTTTCTGCAGCCCAACAGTCGAACCCAGGCCAGGGGTTCTTTCGATTCTTGTCACCACCATGGTTTATTCGTATCTGGGCGGGCATCCGGTGTTTCCGCGGGCGACTGGTTACGTAGGGCTGTCAATATTTGCGAGCACAAGTTTGGATCCGGGCTTCAGCATCACCAATTAGGGTTCCGGTGGCGGCCTTTGATATCGAAGTTCGGTAACTTCCCTTCGCCTTCTTTGGGGACTTTCGACACGTGAAAGTTAGCGGACTTTCAGAAAAAAAAAAAAAAAAAAAAAAAAAAAGTACTGGCAACTTCGAGTTTCGAGGTCTTTTTGCCTTGATCAGCTGCCCTGTTTTAAGCTTCCACGAGCTCAAGATCAGATCTGTTGGACTCGAGGCCCGTTAAAAGACCAAATCACCGGCGGAACTCTGGTGCCTGGCTTCACCTTCACCTTCACATCCATCTTCTGTTTTTTTTTCCTCATATCGATATTCGGATTCAAAGCGTCAATATGTCTTGGCTGCCGTCTTTTCCGTACGGGCCAAAGGTCCAGTCGATGTGGGAGCCGGCGACTTCAACCATCAAGTGAGTTTATAGACCTACGAGCATCTAGAGTATCTAGAGCTTCAAGCTGACATGATTTGACATGTGAATAGCTTCTGCGAGGAAGATTTCTACCTCACTGGATGTATGTTCAACCAACGGCCGCACATTTCCCAGATCTCAAACCTGCCTGCGAGCCACATCTATATACCACGTATCTAATATGTTATTTATAGACGTCGCTGAGGTCATGAACGTCATAACCAACAGTCTGTACATCTGGCTCGCCTACAAAGGTGCCACTCACGTCTTCAAACACGACCATCCCAGGATATTTGCCATCTGCTTCATCAGTTATGGTATTATTGGTATCGGGTCTATATTGTTCCATGGAACCCTAAAATGTAACGGTTCCCCAGTACCCTCGACATACGTGCCACACAAAAAAAAGTGCATGAGCAGTGGACAGACATGCTGAACAAGCGACCGTATTAGACTCGATGCAGCTCGTAGACGAGTGCGCCATGATCTATACCGCCCTCACAATGTGCTTTGCGACTTTCTCCCACGGCCGGTCGCCCCTAAAGCAATTTCTTGTGCTCCTCGGCTGCGTGGGTATGGGCCTTACTATCACGCTAGTGTACCACTACCTCAAGAACCCGTTGTTCCACCAAAATGCCTTCGCGCTCATCATGATCACGCTACTATCGCATAGCATGTATATGATGGAGGCCCATACACGGGGGAAAAACCCTGAGGCGGCCAATTTGATGTGGAAGATGGTGATTTGGGGGATCTGTGTGTTTTTGACTGGATTCGGGGTTTGGAATCTGGATAATATTTACTGCCAGCAGTTGAGACAATGGAGGAGAGAGGTGGGCATGCCGTGGGGGTTCGTCTCTGGTAAGATTATTCCCATAAAAAGAAGCCCCTCTGCACATGGTTTCTAAAATAGGAAACCGGAAAGAACAACTGCTAACGGTAAATAATTGTAGAGCTCCATGCTTGGTGGCATCTGTTGACCGGTATTGGGAGTTATATCCTCCTCGTCTGGGGGCAATATCTACGGGCGACTTTGGATGGGAGGGATGATGAGTACGAACTAGATTGGCCATCTCTGTTCTCTATCCCCAGCGTCGACAAGAAAGATGTCAAGGCTAAGAGCCAGCAAACCAACGGCAAGGCCAATGGCAAGGTCAAGGCCAACGGGATCAGTGCGAATGGGGTGGATAAGCAGAAGAAGGCTCTTTGAACCTCAAGAGTACTTTTTTCTTCCCTTGCCTTTTCGTTCACCCATTCGCCATTTGGGACTTGCAGCACAGTCCTAGCCTATGCATCGTATCTTTAGCTTCGTGTCCTGTGTGCGTGCGCCTGTTATTTCCTCCCTTCTGTTCCTTCGGGTAGACCATTTGTTATACAGCAACAGCATATGTGATAGACATCATTGGAATGAGCATGGAACCGGAATATATATTTTGAGCATCTGCCTTCTCCCCCTTTTCTCCCTTCGATTTTTAAAATTCAGACCACGGTTTTTCACAATCGAACCGGGTTTGAATCGACCTCGAATCGAGACCGGACTGTGCGACTTTTTATAAAGGTTCTGAAACAGCCGCGGCGCCATGCGTACGTAACCCGCGGTTTCACTGGCTCCGATATCATGCTGTAATCCGTCCTAATCCAAAACCAATGCAACGGCCGGCAAGATTGCGTATCAGCGTGCATGCATGCAGGTAAATTAATTAACCCGGCTCCTTCGCCCGTGGTTTCGAGTTTCGTTGCACAGCGGCCCAAATGACGAATATCAATCAACCGTCCTGGGCAATTGAAGGCGAGGGCTGCTAAAGCTGAATGTCGAACGTGGCCCCAAAGGTTATATCAGCACTGCCAGCAAAAGGGCTGTTGACTTTGGTCTCGAGTGTGCTTTAATTTCTGGCTTGAAAACCGGCACCGGATCGGTATCTGCCATTGTAACAATATATACTCTGCAGAGCAGAGCAGTAGGGTTAACGTTCGACAATCGAGATTCGATATGTGCCGGCTGCTGACATCCTCAACAACTTCAAACCCTCAGTCTTCGCTGTGAAGCCTCAATCAACCATCCAAATTTCAACCTCACCAACAAACAAAACAGCCTCGATTGCCAGCCAACCTCCGAGCCAAGGGTCCCGACATACATAGCATACCTTATGTATACCTGCCGGTGCAATTTCCACCATCATAACAGGCGACCGCTCCCTCACAAATTTCCGAGCCTGGCGGGGATATAATCGACCGACTCAGATCCTGTGGGCGAGCTTGCCTGCCTGCGATTGCTTGACCTGGTTGCCTGCCTTGTCACCACCACCAAAGTTCCGACTTCGAAGGACAGGCGCGCGCAGTACACGAGGCTCCGTCAGCCTTGATTATATCCACTATACCATCACCACCACTTCGCACCATTTCTCCTTCCACTCCTCCTGAAGCCGACCTTGCTTCTTTCTCCAAAGAACAACCGTCTGTCCAAAGGGCTCCACAAGGTCTCGCTAGAGGTCATTGGCTGTAGAGCAGCATAACACATACACCGACTTCGCACACCATGAACTTCCTCCAACGAGCCGTCGCCGGCGTCGAGTCGCGCTTGGATCAGGTGCTGGCCAGCGATCCAAATATTGTGGGAGACGGCTCTTCGTCCAGTGCAGCTGGGAATTCGAGCACCTTGAGCACCACTAGCAGCTCGACGACAGCAGTTACTCAGGCCCCGGCTGTTGTTAAAGGTCTTTCGCCCTGTTGCATGAACTGGCTATACGTCGTCCCTTTTTCACTTCGAATATGGAAAGGCTAACGTTAGTGGTAATCGTAGATGCGAAACCTACACCGCCCACAGCGTCGCCCACACCGCCACCGGGAATGGGGAGGATGACAATGCAAGAGCGACTTGCAGCGGCAATGGCTCGTAGCGCTGGTGCTAGAAGTGCTAGTCCCACGATTGGGAACTTACCTGAAAGAGCAGCGAGCCCAAGTCCGAACGCAGGCTCTGCTGTAAGGAAGTCAATCGACGACACTGAAAGCGTGCGAAAGAGCGTAGACATCCCAGCCGATGACAAGATCGTAACGACAGCATCTTCTGAGGAACCTTCGAAGGTAGAACCGATTCCTGAAGCTGTAGCAGCGGTAACCGACTCGAAACCTTTGGAGGAACAAGAACAAGCATCTACAAATGGCGTGGAACCTCCACCTACCGACTCACCACCTCTCCGGACAAGCATCGACGCCCCTCGCAAATCCCTTGAATCCCAACCTCGGGCCTCAATCGACTCTAGGCCCCGTGCTTCGTTAGATTCAAGGCCCAGAGCCTCTATAGACAAACCCCGTACATCTATCGACCAGGTAGCTCTTGCTCCTGCCACCACAACGTCTACCCCCATCCCCTCCACCCCCGCCATCGAAGAACTCGAATCCACCATTGCCCAACTCCGTGAGGATCTTGCAACCTGCGAATCACGTCGCGCTGAAGAGTCTTCTGCCTCTTCAGAACGTATCGACTCCCTCGAAGAAAAGCTAAAATATCTTTCAAAGGAATCAGCCGAAGAGGCCCGTAAGCGGATACAAACAGGTGGTTCCTCTGCATTAGAAAAGGAACTCGCGAAACGGGATGAGCGAATAGCATTATTACTCGAAGAAGGAGAGAGGTTGAGTAAGATAGAATTGAAGCATATGAACAATATCAAACGGTTAAGAGCAAAAGCCCAGGAGGACGAAAAGGCTGCTGCTGAGGCAAAGAGGAAACAGGAGAAGGCCGAGAAGGAAGCTACAGACCTAAGAGAAAAAACAAAGAGGGCTGTCGAAGCCGAGAAACGGACAAACGATAAGCTCAGGGCGATGAATAAACTTGAGGTCGACAATGAAAGCTTGAAAAGGGAGAGAGATATCCTTCAAATCAGCACCAGTGATTTAAAATTACAGCTTGCGAGGGCGGTAGCTAGAGCAGATGATGCGGAGAGCAAAGTCCAGACAGAAGCCTTAGAAGCCGAGAGGAAGCTCACGGCTGACTTGAGAGAAAAGCTAGAGAAATCACAGAATGATGCTATGGCGGACAAGGAGAAATCTAAGAGTGAGATCTGGACTCTGCAGAGTAAGCTTGAAAGAGATGGCGATAGAGCTAAGGCGGTTGAGCTAGAGCTCAAGAATGAAGTCTCCGTAAGGCATCTTCAGTGTAAACTTCCTTTCTATAAACAGGTGCTAACCTCATACAGATGCTAGAAACTAAGCTAGAAGTCATGCGAGCCCGCGCTGAAGAAGCTTCAACGGGAACCTCAGGCCACACACATGCGAAGTTATTACGACAAATTGAAACTCTTCAGTCACAATACGCTGTTGCTAGTGAAAATTGGCAGGGGATTGAAGCTAGCTTGATGACACGGCTTACAAACGTTGAAAAGGAAAGGGACGAGCTTTCTCGTAAAGAAGGTGATATTCGAAAGAAGGCTCGTGAAGTGGTATGCATTAATGTTTCCCCTAACCTATCAACCCGAGGCCACTAACGATAGGTTATTATAGAACCAAAAACTCAAACGCTTGGAATCCGACCTCGAATCTGCCAATCTCAAAACCCAAGATCTCGAATCCTCCCTCGCCACCCAACTAACATTATGTGACGACCTCCGCAAACAAGTTACCCTACTCGAAGACTCTAAACTTCAACTCACAAAAAAACAGGATGAGGAGCGAACTGCCTGGCAAAAGGAGATTAACAGTCTTAGAGATTCATTGAAGACAGCCTCGTCGGCCGTAGTCGATGACTATACATCTAGGCCAAAGTCACGACCAAATTCTATACTAGAGGCAGAAGGGGCTATACGGCCGTTATCGCCTAACCCAAGACCAAGAAAGCAGAGTATCGGATCGGATCTAAATGCTCCGTTCACTTCAAAACGAATTTCAAGGACGGAATCTGGTGATAGGCTAAATGAAGGGCCGGGAGGTTATCGACGACCTACGTTACCAGAGCCAACTCGACAATATACGCCGAGCTGGGGACCTACAACGCCCCGATTGGATTCCTTGTCGGGATATGGTGGTGGAGGGGGTATATCCCGCCAAAATTCGCTGTTTGGCGGATTTGGTATGGGAATAGGAATATCAGGAGGAAATTACCCAAGCACCCCGTCATTGAGCACTTCAATGATGAGCCCTGGGATGCCTGCGCAAGATGGAGATAATGAGAGCATCTTCGAAGGAAATGGGGGACTCATGAGCCCCAGTAGTCACGAAGGAAGAAACGGTGGTGGGCATCTAGGCGAAATCCTCAGCGTCTCAACAGTAGCCGCAGGTCCGAGCGTTCAACTTGTTGAGCGAATGTCTGCGGCTGTAAGGAGGCTGGAAAGTGAAATGGCAAGTAGCAGAGAGGAATTGGTGAGGATGACAGCACAAAGGGATGAAGCCAGAGCCGAGGTCGTGGCATTTATGACGGAGGTTGATGAGAAACGGTCATTGGAATCTAGGGTTCAAACACTTGAGGCGGATTTGAAGGAGAAGGATGGGGCTTACGAGGCTACGTTGGTGATGTTGGGGGAGAAGAGTGAGGAGGTAGAGGAGTTGAAGAACGACGTGGCAGATTTGAAGCAGATGTATCGGGATTTGATCATGAGCCAGACGAATTCATAGACGTCGGCTTCCCTCCCCCCCCTTTCTCTTCCTCTCAGGGGGATAAAGTGCATGTGGAATTATATTTGATTGTATATTCTTGTTCTTTAGCGTATTACAGGGGAGTTATTCTAGTTTGATTTGACGATTTCTAAACATATACCTTGATTTTTGAACATATTGGAATACAGTGCCAGGTCCAAGAGCTAGAGCACTCGGAAACCCCAACCTGCCAGCATACCGTCTTATGCTAATCCCGTTTTAGCATCTAGATACCGAGATCCAGCATCATCAGCCCCGACATAAAGTCGGGCTGAAGGGGCGTCTATGGTCTATTTGATATTTGTCGACAGATTCAATTGATTAATATAATTGTCACCATCGCCTGTCACGTCAGCGGATTCGTCCCGTTATCTCTTCCACGGATGCCTGAAACTCCAACATGGATGAGATGTCTCTGGATCCTACCAGCAGGCTGTAACGTCGTCAGCGAAGACCTCTTGAGGTTCCTCTTTCGGATCGCTACCAAAGAGCACATGTCCATGGTACGAAGAGCAAGTTGACTCGATCCATGGCCCGTTCATTATATCATACATTAGCAAATACACTGACTCACGAGACTCCTAGGATCGGGGTGGCATCCATGATGTCCGATGGTGTCTACCATCACCGGCCTACCATCCTACCACCGTTTTCTTGCTGTGAATATATGGCATCTTGCCGTTCCCCGATTTTCCCAGATCTCCACATGCATCAGAAGTGTCACATTCTCGGAAATCCACACGCTAAGATCTCAAAGGCGTCCCTTTATCTTTGCGTCCCCGGATTTCAACTTCTTTCCTGCAAATACCAAGCAAAGTGCTCTGCAAAGGCTCAAACAAATGCGTCTCCCCGATATCGACATGATGCTCGTGTCGCAATCAGATGGCACCGGATGGTCTGTCACAGAATAGCATCCCCCTCGTCCCCAAGACTCTTGGCCCTTCAAGCTCCTTTTACATCAGGAAGCTGCTCAACCCCAACCTACATTCCGTCTTCCAACCCTGCAGCCGCCTATCGTCTATGATAGATCCCTTTCCAACCTTAATCCTATCCAATGGCACTGCCATCGGCACTGGTGCACCAATTGGAACGATTCGTCCAAACTTCCCACACCGCACATGGCCGACCTATAGCGCAAACGAGTCAATTTATTGTTAGAGGCCAGTCCCCAGTTAGGCAGTACACAGATACAAATTATCTCATGACAATACGGAAGGGTACGATAATATGATTATCCGTTAACATGAAAGGGGAATGTGGGATGGCTCTGGGCATGATGTCAACGGAGCGCCTTTGCTGGGTATGCATATCTGCTGGGATAGACCCCAAATTCACCACATTCCTTGGCGGGAACAACACGGCCATTGGGGTTTAGTTAGTACTGATAGGCTAACCGGCTATTTCTTCTTGATATCAAAACAGCTGTTCAACGTTCCCCCTGCTATGACATGATACGATTGGGAAAAGAGAGGAGGAGGAGGAGCAAGTTGGCTACCTAACTGCGTATAGGCTATTGCTGATCGAGAACAACCGGCCTTCCTTCGGAGAATATCGACTAACCGTGATATCTGTAAGAGATATAGACATTCGCAACTGCATTTCGAAGTACAAATACCCGTATTCCTCCCCGTTCTAAGTTTCTGGTTTCTTTCCCCTTCTCCTTCTTTTTTATTTACTACCATATATCCATAATATTACGATCAAGATACCCCAGTTGCTTTGTGTTTTGGATTCTTTTTTTTTTTTTTTTTCGTTTTACGACTTAACCTCTGTGATCGTGAATTTGCTGTGCATATTCGCCTTGATACCCCCTCCTTAAATACACCATATCTTATTATATATACATACAATGAAGTTCGCTCTCGTATTCTCCGCTCTCGCGGCTTCTACAGCGGTTACTGCCCTGTACATCCCAGAGCCCAAGATCAAAGAACCCCTCTACACCGTCGAACTGGCCCCAGGGGAAACCAGACAAGTCACCGAATCCGAGAAATGGGAACTCCTCGGACAGGGAAAACACTTCATCGATATCACAGACTACCAGTACATCGATTCCCGCAGGGTACAAGTCTCAGCTGCCGCCTTCCCAGCTTCAGTATCCCACCAAGCCGCCGTGAAGCCACTTATTTCCAAGCTTTCGGCAGATAAAATTTATACCACCTTGCAGAAATTCACTAGCTTCAACAACAGATACTACAAATCTGCCACCGGAAAGGAGTCCGCCGAATGGTTGCTCCAGCAGGTTCAGGGTATCATCTCTAACGCCGCAACTGGTAACGGCACCAGCGTCGCTGCCTTCGTAAAACCATTCGTTCACCCAAGCTGGGTCCAAAATAGCATCATTGCTACCATCCCTGGCCAATCCCCTAACACAATCGTCGTGGGCTCCCATCTCGATAGCGTTAACCTTCGAAGCCCAACTAGCGGCCGTGCCCCTGGTGCCGATGACAATGGCAGCGGATCCATGACCATCCTTGAGACCCTCCGGGCTCTCCTCTCCGACCCCCTTGTCGCGGCAGGACAGTCGCCAAACACCATTGAATTCCATTGGTATGCCGGCGAAGAAGCTGGTCTTCTGGGCTCTCAAGCTATTTTTGCAGCCTACAAGAGGGAAGGACGACAGGTCAAGGCCATGTTGAACCAGGATATGACTGGATACGTTCGGGGAACCTTGGACGCCGGCAAACCCGAGTCATTGGGTGTCGTTACCGACAATGTGGACCGGGACCTTACGGCGTTTATTAGGAAGGTTATTGCTGCTGTAAGTCTTAAATTTTGTTTTCGTTTTCCCCACTACCCTTAAATCGACTTGTTTAAACCCTCGTGCTGTGCCGCGGATACACATATACCATTCCCCTTTCACAATTTCAAACACGCAACAAACATTTACTAGTATTCAAACAAAACTTCAAAGCGGCTAACTAACACTAAAAATAATAATATAGTACTGCGCCATCCCATCTGTCGACACTCGCTGCGGATACGCCTGCTCCGACCACGCCTCCGCCCTCAGGAACGGATACCCATCCGCATTCGTCATCGAATCCCACATGGACTACTCCAGCGACTTCATCCACGGTACCGGTGACACCATGGAGACTGTTAGCGCTGAGCATATGCTCGAACATGCTAAGATGTCCTTGGGATTCGTCTATGAACTCGCACACGCCCAGGGTTTGTAAATTTGAGGAGCCTCTTAAGCTTTCTCATCATCTTTTTTTTTAGATACAAAATCGGATGAATGATGAAGACGTAAGCGAGCAATTACGCTTTCGGTATGGAGAGGATGGGTCTAGGGCGGTATAAGCTCTGGCCACGAGATCAGATGAAATTCTATTTTTATATACCCCATATGTACATTTCTTTTTGGTTCGATGGAAATATGCTTAGCAGAAGCTGGAGGAGGATATACCCAATAAGCAAACTGTTTTTTTCTTTTAATTTTTTTGGTTGTGTATATACAGAAAAAGATACCCTGGCTTTATACGCTTAGTTTATGACGCATACAAGTATATCTAAATTACATATCAGATTGCATTTTTGACCACATCGTAAAACGTCTCCATCAAGATGACGAATGAATTTTTGGTATTTTTTCGTTGTTCTAAGCTCGTGCAGAAGAGAAGCCAAATATGAAGAATGAACCTGGAAGGAAAAAAGAATGAGGGAAGGACAACAGAAGGACAAAGTTAACGTTGCAATGCCGTTTTGGAAAAAATTGTTACACAGAAAGTAAAATATAATAAGCTTATTAGGGAGAGCGCGTGGCACATTGACGTGAAGGAAACTTTGGCTTTGAGCAAAGTGGAAAGGAGGTAGTCTCGAAGATCGCTGCCGGGAAAGGAGGAGAAAGAAAGAAAAACCAAGAAAAGAAAAAAAAAGAAAAGCAAAGAACGGCGATATGGACAAAAAAATGTATATCATCGCTATTAGGATGAGGGTGTGGCTAAATCGAGCATCAGTCGTCAAAAGAAATCATGGGATATCATCATCTAAGCGTTGAAAAATGAAATGCAGAAATGCAAGGATGAGAAAATCGTGGGCCAAAAGGCCCACGATTTGGGACGAGATAGACGAGATACCAGACGTAAAGGAGAGCTGGGGTAGGAATAGCTTAGAACCACCCTTTCCTCTGGAGCTTCGCCTTGGCCTTCGCTCTGTCGATCTCCATTTGCTTCTGAATCAACCTCTCCTGCCTCTCTTTCTGCTCGAGTTGCTACAGAAAAACAAGGGTTAGTGGATTATTACCACAAATCTCTGAGTAATAATGGGTTGAAAACATACCTTAAACTTCTCTGAGTTTGCTTTCATCTTCAGCTCCCATGCAGCCTCCTCAGCGGCCCGTGCTTCCTCCCGAGCCTTCTTCTCAGCTTTCCACTCTTCCCACTCTTGATTTAGATCCTTTACTGGTGCTGGGGGAGGTGGCGGCGGCGGCGCATCCTTCTGGGGCATCGTGACGATTTGTATGGTTTTGTTATCCGTGGTGGTATGCATAGCCACTGCGGGACGGATTTTATCCTCTTGAACCTTTGCAGCCTGAGCGGCCTGGGATGCCTTGTAGCGTTCGACTGCTTCCCTTTGTTCTGTGTATTTGCAATTTTGGTTAGCATATTTTTTTGCATAATGGGAGGGGTTTGCAAAATAGGCAGCTGCGAGATGTGGGGTAGCTTCGGTATGGAGAATTTTGATATACGTACTTCTAATTTCTGCAGTTCGGTCAAGAAGGGCTTTGATGTCCTCCTTTGAAAGGTAGCGTTTCACTAAAAGGTAGTCTTTCTGTATATTGCGGGGGATCATTAGCCTTCATATTCCTATTAGAGAATAAATCAAAGATGGGGCTTTCTTACATGTTCTTCATATGTCAAGCCTTTCTCTACCAGCGCCGCCCTAGAAATCAAGTCCTTGGGGATCTTGGCCTGGTAGTCCTGAGGATTCATTGGTGCCTGTTCCGACATGTTTTGGTTGACTGCAGTCGCTGGTGCCTCTGCTGTGTTCTGAGTGACAGCTACAGTTTGTTTAAGCGCTGGCTTTAATGGTTTTCCGTTTTGTAGGATAACCTGCGGTTTCTTGTTTTGATTTGCAGTAACCTTTTCTAGTCGTGCAGCTCTAGCTTCCGCCTCGGCAAGTTTCCGTTCGTATTCTTCCTGTTGGGCGATAGCGATTGCAGCCTGCTTTTCAGCTTCCGATACTTTGGCTCGTAACCTAGGATCCGCGTCTGCCTGTGTCCTTATTTCTCTTAGCCTTCTTTCCGCAGTTCGTCCTCTTTCTCTCTCTTCGGCCTCCCGGATCTTAAGGTGCTCCAGTTCCAGTCGGGCTTGTTCAAGTCGTTTTATATCGTCCTCCGGTCTATATGCGTTGATTGGTGGTTGTGGGGCTGAAGGTGGCATATCGTATGGGTGTCGGGTAGGTGAACGGCTATAGCTTCCAACAGGAGAGTGGCCAGGCGCAGGGGATGGGGCTGGAGACCACTCATCCCATTCGTAGGACCCGTAGGACCCAGCCGAGCCGTCCCAGTGTTGATGGTTGCCACCACCATAGTAGGAAATTGGTCTCGTCCTACTACTGCCCCCGTAATAATACTGAATACCAGCAGCTCCAGCAGCTCCGCTAGCTGACCTGGTATGGCTAGAATTTCGTCTCGATGACCCGGCTACTTGAATATTATCACCACCCGTAGAAACCGCCCGGGCTGCGCCGTGCGGGCGAGAGTTGTAGCTGACTGACAACGAGCGGCCCATAGGAGCTGCAGGGTTGTAGGCACGAGAGCCAGGTGAAACGGCAGTGTATGACGGCCCACCAGGGGCCGGCCCCGTCAAATGGTATGATCTATGCCTCGACCCCTCATGAACGTATAGAGAAGTCGGCCGCTCTTGAGAGCTAGCGGTATTTCGACGCTGGCGAGAGGTACTTCTCGCAGGAGCCATCATGACTGCAGGAGATCGGTCTCGGCTATACGACCTCACTGGAGGCGCTGCGGGGATGGGGTAGAAAGCGTTTGCGTCTGCCTCCATTGTGTATTATATTTTAGTATGTGTGTTGTTGGGGTGATTATGAATTATGGATTTTGCGAGGGTGTAGAGATTAATTCCCCGACGATAGTATTGATTTGAGAGAGTATTTATATGTGCAGCCCGTTTCAGTCGTTACTTTGTTTGTTTGCCCGATAAAATCAGGCAGTGACGGAATATCGGTGGCGGGGTATGGGTGGTAGTGGTGATACCGATATCGATAACGTGAACCGTTTGGATAATTATATTAGGAACCACCTGTGGCTGGCGAAGCTGAGGAAGGAGGGAATGGCCGTGTGGTTTGAGGTAGTACCTCTTGGAGACAAAGGATTTATGATTACAGTGAGCCACCAAGCGAATCCTTCGGGAGGAAACGGCCAGGGGCTCTAGGAATATATATTCGTAGGCGGGGTGAGTCGTGTGGCGTCTGTCGTCGGCTGTATAAGGTGTAGGCGAGAGGGAGGCCAAGAGAGAAGAGAGAAGAAGAGGAAGGGAGAAAAACTAGAGGCTTACTCTGATTCAATATCTATACTTTTCCTAGTATTAAAGCTGAACGGCGGGAACTCCTTAACAGCTTCTTTTAGGACAGGATTGAGTATAGTGTGAGGTTCGGACAACAGTACGAGGTGTCTTGCGGAAATAGGTATGGTATGGGTCGGTACGGATAGACTATTATGACTTTTAGGTGTCAATCGAAACAGCGTCTTAAGCGGTAATGCACAGGGAAATTGCAAGAGAGAGGTGGAGGGGACTGCAGAGGGTATATATGTAGATGTATAAGCTTGATATGATAAGTCCATTGATTGACCTTTGAACCAATAGTTTAAATGGGACAAGGTCGAAAGGATTTGGTCACTCCCAATGCTACTGCAGCGGCTTATGATTGACAGAATGAACTATTTGCAAGAGTGCATAACCCTCTATGTACTCAGAGGTACGCTCGTCCGATACCCTGCTCTTGCACATCGCGGGAAGTGGAGCACGGCACAGCAACAACTGGGGGAAAGCAGGAGAACAGCTTATCCGGGGTGGAGACCACCGGGCGAAAGCCACCGGTAGAGGGGTAGGCCCGGACTCGTAACATTGGATGCTTCGAGGATCCAGCTGTAAGTTTCGCCTGCTTGCGCCTAGCGATTCGCCCTCCCCGCCAAAAGGTGTCGCAATAAACCACCCGTTGCTGAAGGGAGAATTGGCCCCAGCGGACATGTAACGTATGATGGAGCGCCTGTCAAACCATGCTATTCTCGTTGCACTAACGAGTAGAGAAAGAAAAGAAAAGGCAGAGAGGAAAAAAAAGCATGAAAAGAGTCAAAGGAGAGCCTCATTGACTGACTCAGCCGCAACTCGACCAGACGAAAAACTGAGAATTGCTAGGATGTGGGATGCCTGCTCGTCTGTCACGCGGCGATACTGAGCAATCGGTGACGGGCCATTTTCAATGATGAAAATGAGAAGAATGGGGAGTTCCGCTTCAAGAGGGGAAAAAAAAAAAAAAAAAAAGACATCTTATCGGACTTACTCTAACTTTATTGTCGCGTGTGCCTCTGGATAAATGGAATAGAGAGTTGAAAGTGTCGGAGAAAAAGAGTGGGAGATCCTGGTCTTGTGTGTTGAATATATGAATGTATCAACTAAAAGGTGTAGATGGGTTGTATAAAACTGGGGGCAAGTGGCTGTCGTAGTAGAATATAGGAATGGAAGTGATGGGAAATTTGAGGTTCAGGGTGGCAGACGATTATAAGCTATATAAACTTTGTAACAAAGGGCAGGTATGTTCGGTGTCGATGGTCATGGTGCATGATATATATATATAAAATATTGTCGTCGAATCGGGTACCCAAAATTCTTAGGGCAGCTGGTTGATGAGCTGTCCAGCGCTGGGCTGGTCGGGTACAGTTGTCTGGTCTCATTTGCTGCCCTAGACCAGGGAGGGCCCTTTTTTTTTTTTTTTTTTTTTTTTTTTTCACGTCCAATACTAAACTTGAGATCAAATCCCGTCGATGAGCAGCGGATAGCTGTTCTGCAATCATGATTGAACATGCTGCTGAACAGAGACCAGGGGTGTTTAGGACGACAAATGGTGAATTGTTCCTGTCCGTTGAGATACAAGTTTGTAATGGAGAAACAATGTCATGCAGAGTTCATGCAAGCGTTCATTCCAAAGCCAAGGCGAGAGCTTCTAAGCTGTCCAGCTCCGCAGCCTACAAAACTCGCCCTAAACGATCAAACGTGAGTCAATTGGGTAGCATGACATCAGGTACCCTGCCAGGCGTTCGACGACTGTGTGGATACACCATCGAAATTTCTTTGGGTTCTCAATGGCCGAACCATCCCGGACTCATTCGCGCAGAAGCTTCCAAGCTAGACCAGCCTTGGGTTTGTCATGAGCCTACGCGAGTAAGCTGGTCACCAGTATGCTGGAGTAGCTTCTGGAGTTAGTTTGGGTGCTTGTCGAGCAAAAAGTATATGTCTGGTGGGGATACTCTTACCCGGCTGAATTCTCTGAGACGTGAATGGTATACTACATGCACAAGGTACATGTGCATATGTACATTTGATTCTGAATCGTGTCTTCTAGAGACTTGAGGTTGACGACGTGCTTTGACAGGTTTTCATGCATCTTTCTCCCTCTGTTTCTTTGTCCCGTACATTACATTTTGCATTTTGCATTTGCATTTGCATCGGGAAGCTAGCAGGGCAGGAGTCCAAAGCAAAGCTACAGTTAAATACAGCATACGTTAGAGCCCTCTCTCGACTAGATCACAAATTGCATAAAACACCGAACAATCCCACCGGTCCACTGACTTACCTCTCGATAACGTACCAGCTAGCTGACGTCGAAGTTGGTGTTGATGCTGATTAATATATCCCAGGGCTGTGACCTAGTTGGTTTGATTCGCTGGTTAACCGGCCCAAGCCCAAGCTTGTGACAATGACGGCGGTGCATGGTGATTGTGATTGTGATGATGTTATTCGCGAGGACGAAGCCCAATTGCAACGGCGAACTAACGCTGCAGGCACTGGCAACTGGCAGCTGACACCCGGCCGGGTTGAGATACGACGATAGCTATCCGCCCAACCACCCAGGCAACGCTGAAGATCCAACCAACCAACACACCCGATTCCGGCCACTTTGGACTTCTCCAACGTCAACGTCAACGTCAACCTCAAACCACACAGGCAGGCAGACAGACGTACATACTCCGTACATATAAAACAGCATACGGCAGCTGCAACTTCAGTCCACCTGTCCGCCAGCAACAATCCACCACCTATCTACTGTCTATACATTCCACCCGGTATATATTTGCCTGTGTCCGTCAGTATCGATACTTAGCTTCGACAATGGACTTGCTCAAAGAGAAACTGTGGCCCTCGACGCCTGGTCCTGCTCCACTGGCCTTTACATCCACGACACCATCCGATTGGGTCGACCTGTCCCAACAATCCTTGATAAGTATGGAAAATTCGCCCATCTTCATAATAATAATCATTGTCGTAGTATATATTGCAATGTGGCCTCTCCTTATGAAACACGAAGCTTCCTTCGTGGTCGGATGCAAAAGTGGATTGGCCAAGTAGATAACTGACTGAATATTTGCATAACAGTCGCCGTGCTGTCCATTCTCTTTAACCCAGTATTCTGGAAGTACGTATCCAAACTCCCAATCAAAATCCAAAGGAGTAGACGGAAAGAAACCCGTGAAAGTAGAAAGAAAGAAAAAAAAAAAAAAAAGGAAAAGCGAAAGGTGAAAAAGGAAGACACATGTTGACAGATATACCACTATTACCAGTATCGCGGCCCGTTCCGAATACCACTCCAAAACTATCACAAAGCTCGCTCTCGGCAACCCTTACCATGGCTGCTACCTCCTCGCATTCACAATCTTTTCTCTCGGAATCATCCGAGATGCTCTCTTCGAACGTGCCCTTCAGGACCAACCATCCCTCGACATTCTCACCACCCCAATCGTAAAGTCCCTTGCCATTGCATTATTCGCTGCTGGAAATGTGCTCGTCATCACTTCCATGTGGGCATTGGGTCTCACGGGTACCTATTTGGGTGATTATTTCGGTATCCTGATGGACAAGATGGTCGAAGGGTTCCCATTCAATGTTACCTCGGCTCCGATGTACTATGGGTCGACCATGAGTTTCCTGGGAACAGCATTGTGGTTCGGAAAGCCAGCTGGCGTGCTGCTTACTGTTGAGGTTCTGGTGGTCTATTTGGCCGCATTGAGATTTGAAGAGTATGGTCCTATCTACCACCACTCCTACATCGAGCCCGAAAGACTAACTCTGTCAACAGTCCTTTCACATCCGAAATCTACGCCAAGAGGGAAAGAGAACGCGCCAAGAAGACTGGTTAAGCATCTTCGGAAGCAGTTGGTAAGTTATGTCGGTGAGTATCAGTGGAACCCAAGTCAATAAGGAGCCACAAAAAGTCGTATATATTCAACATAGCGGGGCGCATGGAATAACACCACTCAACTTGATGGGAAAATAATACGTTTGGGAGCGATTTCTCTTTTAATTTTGGATACCATGTATATCAAAAAAAAAACTCACCTTTTTCTTTGTAAAGAAAAAAAGGGTAATCTTAACTTTAATATTACTTTTTTTGATTCATCCTCCTCTCGTATATCGTACAGATTTCATGTCCTATATATATAATAAACGCCTTGACCCAAATGTCCTAAGCTGGTATGATATCGAAATGCTGCCTAGACCCAAATAACTGCAGCATCTAAGAATAAATTAGTACCGTCTCCTCAACAACGATGGTTCTAAAAAAAATCCCGTGTTAGTATTTGTACGTTCGCTCGCTCAGAGTCTAAAAAAGAAGAAAAAGAAGGTGACTTACTCCAATCAATAGGGTGTGTCTCTTCTGTCGCATCTTCATCCTGTTTCCAGATCTTGATTGTCTTGTCCGCCTCCCCAGTAATCAACCTCAAGCCGGTCTTATCAAACGTGCTTGTGAAAACGCCCTGTTCCGCTTCCAAAGAACCAGGCTGTGCAATCGTCTCCAATCCTTGGAACTTATAGCCACTCTTCCAGTCGTAAAACCCGATTTCTCCGTTATCACTTCCCGCGAACATTACGTCATCCTCGTTCACACTCAAAGTATTCACGATTCCCTTATTTCCCTCGAAGTTCTGCATGAAAGCACCTTCAGGGCACTTCCACTGCTTGATATTATCCGCACTACCGCTTGCGAACGTAAATTCCTTCGGATGGATAGCCAGCGTCCGCACCGCCTTCTTGTGATGCGTCAGCACTGCCATAGTCTTTGCAGCCGCTAGATCCCACAGACGGATGGTAGAATCCATCGATCCAGTAATAATCTGAGGATCGGCCTCCTGGGTCCTGACTGCTCCGACAGTACCCTTGTGCCCCGAGAGAACCATCACCGACGCACGCGTTCTCATATCCCAAACCCTAGCAACAGCATCCCGTCCCGTTGTCACTAAGACATCTAAATTAGGATGCAGCGCTAACGCGTACACGCCCGAGAGATGGCCGTGGTAGTGCCGTATGACTTTGTTCTGCTCCAAATCCCAACACTTGACCATTTTATCCTCTGCACAGGAGAACAAATATGGATGTCTCGGGGACACCGCCAACCCTCTGACTGTAGAAATATGCCCGGTGAGAGTAAGTCGTAATGAGCCGCTTGCCAAGTCCCAGATCTTGATTGTTCGGTCCCCGGCACCCGTGCAAAACCATTGATTGTTCGGTTCGACTTCTATCGATCGTACCCATCCCAAGTGTCCAGATATGACTCTCATCAACTTCCACGGCGCATGCCAGACGGGTTTGACCTGCTCCGCCGCGTCTCGTCTGATCATTCCCGTTTCCGAAGGTAGGTTCCCCTGCGCTGCCCCCTTTGCACCACCGGCCCCAGCACCGCCTACGCCAGGTCTCCGTAGCGTAAGCGCCTGCGATGCCCCCGTGGGTACATCAGAAACCTTGGCCGGAATGCCTTCAATCAGCTTCGTGGTCGCCACAGCCGCCTTCCCATCGTCGTCTGTAACCTTCGGCTGTAATTTCTGTTTCTTGGCACCTTTACGAGCGGAAGCAGCTGCAGCCTGTTTCGCGGCGAGGGCAGGGGGCAATTCTCTGACATCGTCGTATTCGGAGCGGATTTTAGAGGTGACGAGTGATTTATGGCCGGCGTCGTCTTCCAGGGGGGCGTCGACAAGGGAGAAGGGGAGACCGAAGTCTGCACTGAAGATTTGTCGTGTGCGCTTTGCGGACTCGCGGATGTGTGACTACGCGCGCGCCATGTTAGTGGATTGTTCTGTCCTTCGCTATTTTCGCCTCTTTTTCTTTTGGAAGTTTAAGACGTCTAAAGCGAAGAGGATTCCGGAGAGACCTACAGTGGCTAGAGCAGCATCTTGCGGCGATATGGATTGAACGTCCGCCATGTCGATGGAATGGGGTTGAAGGGACTGGAGCAGGGGTTCTTGATGGTGGTTGAAGGTTGGAGGTTTGTGGAAAACGAAGGTTGATTCAAAGCAGAGAGAGACTCTGGGCAACACACCATTCCCTCCACAAAACCGCCCCACCACGTTCCAGCCAGCCAACTCTAACGTCATCTTCAACTTCATCTTCAACTTCAACTTCAACTTCGTCCTCATCTCCATCGCAGTCCTTCTTACCATCGTAGCCAGCTAGAACAGCTGCTTCTCCAACAATGTCCAAGGCGCCTGCTTCCCCTGCCAAACAGCAAACCCTCGACCTCTCCACCCTCTCCATTCAAAACCTATCCGCCGTCAAGAAGCAGCTGGATGAAGAACTCGAGCACCTCACTGCCTCCTTCCAAAAGCTACGGACGGCACAGGCGAAGTTCAAGGAATGCGTGAAGGCCATACAGAACGGGGTTAATCCAGAAGTCGAGGGTAGTCAGATCCATATCCACCTCTCCCCATCACCTCAGACGACATGGTTGCGACAACATTAAAGATTGGGAGGAAGAAAAGAAAGAAAGAAAGACTAACATACGCCTCTACGGCACAGGGAAAACCATCTTGATACCTCTCACACAATCCCTTTATGTCCCAGGGAAACTGGAGGATCCAGGGAATGTGCTGGTGGATGTTGGCACCGGCTACTACGTTGAAAAAACAACAGAGAAGGCAATAGCGTTTTATAACGACAAGATCAAGACCGTTGGGAACAACCTTGACGAGCTGGAAAAGATCATAACGCAGAAGACACAGAATGCAAAGGTCGTCGAGGATGGTACGTTGTCGACATTTCAGTCCATTAGACAATGTTGGAAATTAGCCGTGTGTATTCGCTAACACGATATACCAATGATAGTACTACGACAGAAGGTTCTGCAGGCGAATGCCGCCACATCGACTTCATAGTCAATTGTATCCAGACTCAAGAGAGGAGGACATTATAATGGTATGCCGGGTTAGAGTGACAGTGTATATATAAAATAACTGTAGAATTTTATTTGTATCCTCATTGATTCCCCACTGCCAATAATAATACTAATTGGCTGTATGTGCTTGCCACCTATTGAAAATAGGCTATACACCTAAAAGAACGAAAACTGCAAGCCAGCCGCAAAGTTGGCGACTGCGAGTCAGACTAGGATAAATTCTAAAGCAGCTTGAACTAAAGACAGGTGCTCGCGATAATAACAATATTAGCATTTATGGCAGGACCTTTCTCCGTCTCTTTTCAACAAGTACCTACTCAAGTAAGTATTTGCGGATTCTCCGAGGCAGAAGTGCATCAGAAAACAAGAGCAAGAAATAGAGCGCACGGAAACCTCAATAAAATCCCTCCCTCTCCCTAACTATAGGATAGTGCCACGAACCCCTCGGGATCAGGCTCTCCAATTCCGACTGGGTGGAGACGTGTACAAAGAGTCTTCATCTTCGTCCTCTTCATAGATTGAGTTCTGTCCACCAATTAATCCCTCCCTTTCTTTGGCTGCTTGAGAGTACTCCGAATCTCCATAGACAGAGTACGCCATAGACCCAGCAGCAGCGGCAGGATTTAGTCCCTTACGACCCAGCTTCATCGCCAGACGTTGTCCTGCCGTCATGCCCTTGTATACATCCTCCATCGAATCATCGACCCCACCACTCTGGTCAACCACGGGTGCGTCCCTCATCCTTTGGGAACCCGTTTTGATAAACTTTCTCGTCTGGTCTCCAAACATCATCTTCTTGACCTCGTAGAAGGCTTTAACCCCAAAATCAATCTTTTGTAGAAGCTCCGAAAACCCATCAACAGACTTCTTTCCGTCGGAATCGCTCCCGTTGGCCTCTGACCCATGTTTAAATATTTTCTTCCCAGTATCGCCTAAGAAAGATTCAACGTTAGGCTGCCAATCCCCTGCGTGACCGATTGGCAAATCGGCCTGTTTGGCGAAGGCTGTATCCCATTCTTTGTTATATACACTGGCGCCCCAAAGGATATCAGTAGTCGAATGATGAGAATAAGATGCAGGAAAACCACCAGAGGGTAGATTGGCAGCCATTTTGCGATCGCCTCCATCGTTTGCTCTAATGTGTTCATACTGGGTGATTTCAAACACATAATGCGATCCAACAAAGTAGTATGGGTATCTCGTCTTAGTGATGATATTGGTGACTTTGATACCTGGAAGCTCAATGTATGAGACACGCTTATTCTTGCCATGCTTGGAATCGACAAGCTCGAGATGAAGAACGAATTCGTTCAGGATAGGCATCTTGTCGAAATCAACAAAGGGCTGTCCTAAAGTTAGATCGAACTGATAAGCGACCCCCATATCAAGATTGACAACTTTCAAATCCAGAGGCATTCGTTTTTTCGAAAAAGAATTGGAACCGTTAGTTTCAGTCCTAGGAACACGATGCCATCTACGAGCAGTAACAATGTAGTCGCCCGTCGGGGATTTGCGAAAGTCAACTTCCAGCTTAAGCTCGAAAATCGGATCTGGCCTGCGGTTGACAAGAAGGTACATTGATGTCGAATATTCCGGTTCCATGATCCCGTCAGCATCCTTTGGATTAGCGGGACTGAGAACGACACCATTGGGCCCGGAGCTAGCAGAGGAGTGGCAATAAGAATCGCAATAGTCTCGCAATCGGTGACCGGCTGCTGTGCTTCCAATGCTAGTTGAAGCAAGGCACTCCATTAGTATTATTTTCCACAAATTACCATTGGGCCTTCTTACTGTCTGATCACTTCGCACTTCGCCACTCTTTCTTGCATCATCCTCTGAATCTCCTCTGCAGTATGGAGAGTATATTTAGGACGTTTGTACCCAAAGACAATCATACTTCCAAAATATATGCGAAGCTTTGCATACATGCGCATGTAGTTCAAATCCTTCAAACAATTGTCTAGGGCGGCTTTGATATAGGAATCGTTAGCTAGGGAGAGCGTCTGCCTTTTGGCCTCCCAGTTCGGTTCATGATCCAAAGTCCCATCATCTGCGAGGCGTGGCTCCACTCCAACGGCATCGTTCGAGGGCTTGAAAGCTTCAATAACGCTACCAAGGCCATGTTCCGAGTCCATGGAAACTTGAGGGCAATAGAATCTGGGGGGTTGGATCAAGGTATATTGGATTTGGGGGCGGTTGCGAGCAGCGATCTCACAGAAGACAACATAGATGCGGTCCAAGGCTTTATCAATTGATTCCTGGCTGTAGCCAAGGACGCGGAAGTGGTGCCTTTTATAGGAGTATATGATGTAAACCCCGTTGTCATGTCGGACAGGGTCCAACGATTCATAGTTCATTCCCAAGACTTCCCCCGGATTGACTTCCGTTTGTGGCCAGGCGAACGCACCAGTAAAGGGAAAAGTCTCGTCAGCTTTGGGGGGGAGTCTATACCGGTTTTTTTCTTGTTGCTGTTTCTCTTGTTTTGTAGCTGCATCGCGGTGACGTTGGCCTGGGAGGGCTTTGACTTTGGCCCATCCCAAGGTTTTTTTCGTGGCAGATTGGAAATCCTTGTCAGCGTGCTTGTTCAGGTACATTAGGTAAACCTTTGCTTTCTCGACAGCACTATGAGCCCCCCAAATTCTGACTCTCTGTACGCGGGAAGACACTGTTAGAAACCATTTCAATACCCAGGTAATCAGGTAATGCACTTACGTTTGACAGAGCCCCCGTGTCACGGTTGAGGTCTTGGGGGTCGTCTTGGGGGAATTTAATATGGGTCCCCGTCACATCCGCAATAGCGAGAATATGATGACGTTCAGCCCCAATGATTCTTGTTTCCATGTCAGGAGGGTCAAACCTGTCTCTCCCGCTTTGGACACGCTTTGCTGCTCCCCTGACCGGGAAAAGATAGTAGTCTACGGGTGACAAATAAATGAGTTGTATTAGCATATCTCAAAGTCATGTTCCAAAGGGAGATGAATCTTACCAGTAGGGGCATGAGGGTTCTCTCGGGCACGATTGTCACCATCATTCATCTCCCGTGTATCCTGCCTTGGGCCTTCAAATCTACGACGACGTTCATCTGCAGGCTGTTGATGTATAGTTTGTCCGGATGAAATCTGAGGTTGGACTCGATCTGGCGGAGCCTGTGAGATCCCAGCCCGCGCAGATCTGGCTTGGGTCTCCTGAACCTGGGGTTGGGTCTTACGATTTTTACCCTTCTTACGGGTAGAAATCTCCGGAGCAACTCTTCCTGGGGCTGGAAAGCGGGCTGACTCGCCCTGGATATTCTGTCGGTCCTTTCTTATATCTCCGAATGTCAATATTCGGTCACTGGGGCCTTGGGTCTGTTCCTGATCAGACGGAGGCTCAGGAGTCGATGGAGAAGTGAGAGGTGTCTCCTCGTACAACTGACGGGTGATATCTGTGGTGCGAATACCCTCTTGAACAGCTTTCTGGACTGCTGGATCTTGTTTATATAGGTTCTGGACCCATCTTGGTAGTATAGCGAAGTTAGGAGCAGTCAGAGAGAGACATCATAGCCTAATTTAACTTACCTGTCTACCTCTTCAGCCTTTTGCTCGCCTTCTGCTATGAGCTGAGCCTCAGTAGGACCATCTTCATTCTGTATCCAAATTTTGGCATTCGCGAACTCTACAGGTTCACGAGAACTGTCAACAAATTATCTCAAAAGGGGATCAATGATGAATTCAAAGGAAATATACCAGGGTCTTGGGGAAGAGAGCTTGCGTCCGTCATGGAAGTTCCGGCTTCCGAACCTGGCGGAAGTACCATGGAGCCGTACCAGGGGCGCTGCATCTTGGCTGAGTATCTATGGATGATCCTCTTTCACTTGGTTTGTTGGTGGTGATGAAGACAAAGATTCCGGTATTGACGGTGGCACAAATTCACAGCAGCTCTCTCGCCGATACGAAGGTTTGCATTGAACGCGATAAGACGAGAAAGCAACTGCAGAGGAGAACAAAGGAATCGGAGGTGGAGGTGAAGATGACAAAACCAAATTAGATTTGAGATTGTTGCAAAGTGTTTGGCTCGATGGAGGGGATAGAGTCGACAATGAAATGCTGATTGGAAGCTGAGGAAGGTGGTGGTTAGTTGTATTGGGTTGGGTTGGCGTGCTGTTTCTGTGTTTCTGTTGGATTGCTGGAATTGTTGCATTTTAGTATGGCCAACACGGAAATTTCAGGCACCATTTGTCTACGTGACACAGGACTACCGCCGGAGGTGACTTGCGCCATGTATCCACTCGACTGTCGTCCCAGACCTGACCCCAATATGTAGTATGTACTATGTATGTTTAGGTAATTTGCCGTATACCTGCTAGGTATTTAGTAGCCTGATATTGGTGAGATCGATTCCGGTTGAATGATGGCAGCCAATTCCCCTTTGTACAATTTGTACTAGGGGATCCGCTTGCCAGTGCATGGTTTGCCCTAAAAGCTTCAGGCCTAGGGGCACGCTACAAACACTGGACAGGTAGCACATTATATCATAGCATGGGGTTGATGAAAACTTTGAACCTAGTGAAGAAATGGGATAGTACAATAGGCAGATGCTCCCTTTGTATTTGAGGAGATTTTTGAGGAACTGTTAACTATATTCCTATCGAAAACTCCGAAAATGCGTTGTTTTTGTTGGGAAGCTTCACTTGAGAAAGTCGCATGAGTGCTCTAACGAACACTGTTGTAGAACACTCATATAATCGTCCTTCAAATTGCTCAATACTATTCGGGAACCATGTCAGACAAAAGAGTGGCTATGCATTCAATCTATGATGTATCATAGCTAGCGGAATCTAAGAAATATATACAATCCAATAAATGCAAACGTTGTCCTGTCTAAGTCTAACCGTTAAACCCCATACCCCCAACATCAGGGTCATCCTTCAGGGCAGCCTTTACCTCCTCCTCTCCAATATTCAACCTCACTCTCCCAGCCCTCTCCCCTCTCCTCCCCATTTCTAATCCTAAAATACCCCCCTCCGCCAAGCCCATAGCAGCGGACACTAGTCCCTTTACTCTCGGTAGGTCCTCATCACCGGGTCGGTACATCTGCGCCCTTCCACCTTTCCTCGGTGTTAAAAATATATTTTCTTCCTTCTTATCGCCCACACTAACTCCATCTCTAGCTAGCAAGGCCTCAGTAACGTTAGCGCTGGCCGTCATTCTGACTAGGGTTTCCGCATCCTCGATCACATCCGCCATGATGTTCTCGTTTACTCCAGACCGTCTCATACGGCCAAGGATCGCAGCTAGCAATACCTTAGCACTGAGAGGTAAACTCTTTAAGTACATCTGCAGTGGGGAATGTGTCGCCTCGTTGATAGCCTTAATTACTGTTTGGATGGTGACTTTTGCCGGCCCGGCGGCCGCAGCCCCGACAACATTTCCTCTGCCGGACTTGGACGGGGTTGGCGGTACAGCATCAGTATTCGTCTGCTCAACGAGCTCCACCGCTCTGCGACAGATGTCCAAAGCTCTTCTGGCATCACCACTAACAGCCGCTACCTTACGGGCAGCGAACTGGATGGCATCGGGCTGAACAATGTTTCCAGGGACACCCTCAAGACGGGACTCAATAATCTTCTTCAACTGTTCGTGTGTATAACCAGGGAATGTTATTCGAGTCAGACCTAAACACATATTAGCATTTTATAGAGACAGGTAATAACAATCAAGGCATTGAGGACTCACCAAGTCTACTCGATATCTTGTTGCTTAAAGTTCTCTCCGGTAAATCCATAGTATTCGCCACAGCAAGCACAATCAACCTACTATGCGTCATGCTTGGCCAATTAAAGAAATTATACATCACGCTCTGGTTCTTCGTTACCAGTTGGTCCAATTCGTCCATGAGGACGACAATAGGGACTCTCCTAGGACTCGGTGTGCTAAACTCCCTCTCAAGCAAATTTAAAGCATGATTTGGCGCAACTCTTGCCGGGCCTTCCGAGTCGCCCTGTATGGCCTCCCAGAGTAAAGAGTAACTTTGGTGTGGGTCTGTGATCTTCATTCCGTTGATTTCGAGGAAAATAAAATCTTCAAGTTCATCCTCTTCCACTTGGACCTGTAGCTGGGCAATGACTTCACGAACGGTTGCGGTCTTTCCTGTTCCAGGGGTACCAGATATATAGATACAACTGCCAGAACCAGTAGTAATGGCATCATGTAAATGGGCGTAAACCGTCCCGAACTCAGTCTCACGACATGGTAACGAATCCGGAACCGAGGAGACATGGAGACGATTTCGTGCGATCTGGTACGGGCTGGAAAGGTGCGCGGCAGGCGATAAGGTCCTCAAAGACAATGGGGTGAAGGTCAAGGCTTTCTTTGCCGTGATTTTTCTATGTGATGGGGTCAAGAGCTTCTTAGAGATTGGAGGCTTTGCCCGTGGTGTCGTTACAGATCTTCTGCGCTTCTTGTTCTTTCGAGGGGTTCTTGGTGCTTTAAGCTCATCTTCGCCGGATGCTTCCTCATCGAAATCTCCGTCCTCGCCCTCCTCGGAACTGTCAACATGCATTTCAAAGTCTGCATCCTTTGATTTCCTAGAAGACCTGGCAGATGTGTTTTCCTTGACCCAATCCTTTAGCTTTTCTAAATCCGTTGTTTCACCATGATATAGATCATCCCAATTGAATTCTTCAGAATAGCGAGCGGG
The DNA here is from genome assembly GCA_036872735.1 of Orbilia javanica. Taxonomy (NCBI): domain Eukaryota; kingdom Fungi; phylum Ascomycota; class Orbiliomycetes; order Orbiliales; family Orbiliaceae; genus Orbilia; species Orbilia javanica. Next base: position 2,211,230 of record JAVHNR010000008.1, read on the forward strand.
ACGGATGTCACATGCTCTCCTGCAGAGGAAAACCTTGCCCTTCTTAGGGGACTTTGCCGGGACACCGTTTGGAAACTGGGCCTGAAACGCCTCCCCGGAGAGGACATCAGCTTTACCATTGATCGACTCGACAGGATTCCAGTCGAATGTCGGGGTAATATAGAGCTCATTTGGAAGATGGTCTGTTCTTTTCTTGGTGCGGTTTCGAATCTCGGAATGGTTGCTAAACCACATTATCCGGGCCTGCATTTCGTCATCTATCGTGTCGAAGTCAACAGCAAGCCCAACCCAAACAGCCTTCTGCCCCTCTGCTTTCAAAAGGATAGCATCTCCGATCCGACACTCGAAGGTACCAATCTTTGCACCGATTGGTTTGGCATTCGTCGACTCGGATTGATTGACAGGGGACCCGTCCCTTCGACGTTTTTTGGCATTTGGGCTACCAGCCGGTGCTTTATTGGATGACACAGGGCTGAGGGGGCCATTATCAGGATATATCCACGTCCAAGGGATATCTTCGTCGCCGAGTTCGTCGTCAGAGTCCTCTCTTTCGATCTGACCTTTCGATGATTTTGAATTCTGAGCTTGACCGCGAAGGAGTTGATTCAGGCGAGAGCGCTGGGAAGCAGCTCGCGGTTGTCGCGTCCTACCGGGCATTGTATTATTAATTTTATCCTTAGAGTGATAAGCAATATATGGAAGGGTAGATTAGAGCAGCTAAAGAACGCTATGACATGTACGGAGAGCTATGAGGTTGGGTTGGATCATATGTTGGGCATCGGACAGCCAGAACAGAAGTAAATAGCCTTCCCAATCGGGGCACATAATTGAAATCAGGGGTCCTCGCCCAGTCCCCACAACAGCAACGCGTGGTGAACGTGTTGCTGCACGTTTGCAGACGCTGACCTCATGGCAACACAAAACGCAACACAGCCATGGGTGGGTGTCCATGCATCCATCCCACACTACAGAGTACAGAGTAGACACTCGAGAGCACGGAGTAATAGCAGAATAATTGAAAGAATAATACGTCGGCTAAACATTGAAGCGAGTCTTGGACGGACACCCATTCGCCCGATCAACCAGGAACCGGCAATCATTCCTGAAACGGGCCGATTGACGTTGCTATCCGCCATCCCAACACATCTGGCCCTGTTGCTGTCGGAAGCAGTTCTGCTTTGGGAAAGTACCTCGGTTGGCGGCTGGCCAAATAAATCAATTTCTGTTTCTCCTCCAAAACACCACAAACCACACACTCTATCACAGGACAACTCTCTCGGATTCCTCCCCCACCAGTCCCTTCCGAAAGGTTAGACAGCTAGCTCCACATCCGGCCGGGCCGTATGGTTCTGTCCCAACAATATTGGCCTTACGAATCATCCCCCCAATATGATGCCAGACGCATCATGCGGTTTGTTATGTTACGCGGCGCAATGCTAACTCGTTCCCAAATGCTGTCGGTGTTCGGTGTTTAAGCCCGGCCGTACAGCTGGTTCTCTGCTGCTTTAGCTTTAGGACCGGTCGCTTTCAGCATACGAAACGGGCGCTTAAGCTGGATCCTTATCATTCTCCCCTGACTTTGTTGAGAGAGAGCTCTGACAGCTTCGGTCGCTCTATTTAAGGGGGCCTTTGTTCTGTCCTTCAAGATGGCTGGGTTATTTTCTAGATCATTGCTTCGCGCAAGAACTTCAATTGCTCCTAAACAAGCTTCCACCCTTCTTCAAGGCTCTACTCGGGTTCAGAATCTTTCCCAGAGGATCTATGCTCAGGCATCACTGAAATCTTATCCACGGACCTTTAGTAAGTCTGATACGTATTACATAGTCGGTTCGTGGAGCTATGTGCTGACCCCTGTTTTGTAGCTACCTCCCCCTGGAAGCAGCAATATCGCACTCATACATACGACAGTGGTGACGGCAATCGTAAGTTATACAGATTTTTCTATCTGCCCCTAACCTTCTCTGCTTCCCAAATATACTAACGATTTATGATGACTCTTAGCCCCGGTTAAGATCCAGATCCAAGAGCCTCCCTCTTTCTTCAAGCGTGCTCTCCATTTCACCGGCCGTGTCCTTGGTGGAATCTTCATAGTAACCTTCGGCTCCGTTATCGCCCTCGTTATCTACGAACCCGATATGATTGTCGCTACTGAAGTTGTCCGCATGGCAATGCACCCTGAAGAAGGGATCTCGGACGAGAGGACCCTCCAGATCGAGGCCTACATTCAAAACCATCCCATAGTTCAAAAGTTCCGCGATGATCCATCTCTCATCGAGACTAGACCTCACCTCGATATCCCTACTCTCCTCCGCCCAAATGTCCTCACTGCTGGTGTCCTAACCGGCCCAGATAGGATTGCCGTTCCTCCGTTGGTTTTCGCGGACGGCGAGGGCAAGAAGCTTTTCGCTATCTTGCACGTTGGCGAGCAGCTATGTGGCCATCCTGGTGTTATCCATGGTGGACTATTGGCTACATTGATGGACGAAACCCTAGCTCGCTGCTGTTTCCCCGCGCTTCCGAATAAAATCGCCATGACCGCAAACCTAGATGTCAATTATCGTGCCCCCTGCAGGGCCAACCAGTTCGTCATCATCAAGGCTGAGACCACCAAAGTGGAAGGACGAAAGGCCTGGGTTTCCGGTAGACTCGAGTCGCTCCCAGAGCCCGGTGTTGAGGGAGACGGCAAACTTTTGCTTGAGGCGTCGGTTTTGATGATCGAGCCCAAGAATATTGGACCACTTATGAGGGAAGTCCCCAAAAAGGATTTGGTATCGGCTCCCCCACGTGCAGCGGTTGGGAGCGCCTAAGTATCCTTACCGCACTGCATCATCATCATTTCCCTTTTATCCCTTTTCCAATATTAGTGTGCACCGAATATCGCATTTTCCATATTTTCGCATTTCGGGCGTTCACTTGTGTTTCCGGGTGTAAATCTTTTTGTTCATATGCTCCGTTTATTGGTTTGTTTGTTTTTCTTTTCTCTTTTCTTTTTTTTTCTTCTTTCTTGCTTTCCCTGTTTCTTTCTTGATACCTTTTGAGGAACTTGATTAGTAACTTTGGATTGTGTTTCGCAACTCTCCAGGTTATGGTTAGCTTATAGCATATGGAAAGGAACCCGTTATCGAGAGAAGTAGAGAGCTCTAGCTATTGTTGAGATTTCTTGGGTGCGAATTTTATAATGGCTTCTGTGGGGTAGATTTCTGAAAGCTCGCGCGTTGGAAGATTTGGGATAGACTATTGATTTGCAAGCCAGTTAAAGAGGACAATAGACGCTTTATGATTTAAAGAGGTCTTCATTCTAATATATTTGATCGTTCAGCTGCTTCTCTGTGTTCATTCTGAGGTGATAATGGCGTGAGGCCCGGCTGCGAGCCTACCGAATACCTGGGAGCATACATACCAGCATTCCAGCTAAGATCTCGATCCATGTGCAGTCTTTCACTGCTTCCGCCAAACAGGAAGCTGGGCCCTGCTAATCCATCCGATATCAAGCCTGGCCCCAAACCTCTCACCTAACGACTCGGGTTCTCTGGGTACTCTGGGTACTTACATAAGTACATTTTCCCTTACTACTTTCGAAATTACCAACACAGTCGGCCAAACTTTCCAAACGTTGGAATTCCGATTTTCTGCTTACTCAACTTCCAACCCTGCAAGGCATGCAGTGTACGAGCCTCCGATTCTGCAGAGTTTCTTTGTAATGCAAATCCAATCCCGGAGCGCGCTGCTGAGTTAGCACATCTAATCACAGTGGTCCGAAAGAGCTAAACCATAGCCGGCCGGCACGGGCACACGGAGCTTCCTTTTGGCAGCGTCTGGCAGTCAATCAATTGATTGTCGGCCATGTCCAGCGGGCCAACGTTCTGACGAAACGCCCATGTGCCCTCGTGGACCAACGGTTTTGAAGTTCTTCGAAGATCATTTCTGAAAGTGAGGAACCGGCCGTTGAAGGTTGCAGATGAGTAAATGGGTAATACATTAAATGAATTATACGAAGGCCGGCAGCCAGACGAGGAAAACGTGTCTGGGAATTCCTCCACAGCGGGTCCCGGCCGTTTTTGTTTTACAACTCAGTAGTAGTAGTAGTAGTTAGTAAACATTTGGCTTCCTTACCTCAACTGTGGAGCCGTGAAAGTGGAGAATCCGAATGGTTTGCTTGGAAACCGGATGAAGTTTTATATCTCTGCATTGATTGTGATTGTCCTTCCCTCCAATATATCGATACGAGTTCCTCCCGCCGTTGGCCTGCTTTGTTCGCAAATCAACGTTACATGTTGCCTATTCCCGTTTTACCCGCTCGCGGATATGTTTTTCTCCAGTCGTCAGAGTGGGGAGGGTTCAAACATTGGGGGCACTCTTCAGGCTCCACAGGATACTATACCAAGAGCACCTATGTATGCAAGTATACTTTAATTTTGGTGCCCATCCGGGAGGGAAGGGCTGAAGAGGCTGGTTTTTGTTCCGTTCGAATCTTGTGTGACCGCACTATTATGCAACACAACGCACGTCCGGCTTATCAACACTCACAAAGCGGATGCTTTCATCCTCGTAATCCGATTCCAAATCCAGTCCATCGCCTCCCAAAGAGACTCTCTACAGGCATCTTCAGATGGATCCGTTGCCTTTGCCTTCTCTATCGAATTTCATTCCGACCCGGATTGATTGATTGATTTTTCTTTTCTAAACCCCGGTTCGTGGAAAGGCCGTTCGTTCGTAAAAGGCCCGACGCAGCATGTACGTACCAACGATCTAACCTTAACTTGTCGTGAACCAAAGAACCCTTGCACGCTGGCCCTGCAGATACATGTTGAGTAATCGGCTAACGCTTTTACACATATAACCACCCCAGCATGAAATTCCTCATGCAACTGCCCGACTTTGGAGCGCTAGAGCTCATATCGATAGTCGGTGCGCGGATGTGCTCCCAGGCTAGGTGCTTAGGGGGTTTAGTCAGTGTTCACAGCCTGGGGTCTAGTCGACTTACTAAACACTCTGCTTGAAACTCTAACCTTTACAAACGTTAACCTTCATTCACAAGCCTTCTTTTCGGTCTTGGTATTTGGTGTTTACAAGATATTTTGCACCAATTAGTCTAAAGGAAGTAGGAAATAGAGGCTTGGGGACAAGGAGTACGCCGATTAATAGGGCCTTGGGGCAAGTGGGGCGGCTACGATAATGTCGCAATGGAACCTGCCCTGCCTGCCTGCCTGGCGGAATCTACCACGTCTTTCTGGAGCTCTAGGCAGTATCTGGGATAGCAAAATGTCGCCGCAGGGGTCTTTGTGATTGGAAAATTGCGAAGGGAGAGAAACAAGACGTTAACTATTACAGCGTTGTAAGTTCACCAACTCGAAGAAGGCATCGAGGGATTGGTAATTGGAATTGGCGCAGGCATTACTGATCAAGCATGCTTGTGTCTTTGACGTCAATCCATGGAACTTGGTGATAGGCCACCGACTCGAGAGCCGGTGCAATTGCCGATAGCGGGATCGATGGCTTGGATCTATCGACCATGGGAAGGAGTATATAAGGGCCCGAGGAGGACGTTCTGTAGAGGCTTCTTTTTTCTCTATCATCTTCAGATCAACCCCCAGATCGCAAGCAATCCGCTGGTTATCCATAAGCCTAATTAGCTTTAGAGATAGAGATCTTGATCTTAACTGATCCCCTCCCCACAAGCTCCCAGTCTAAATTCCCCAATTCTGACCGGTCGAGCGTCTTATACACAACTTCCCAACATGAAGTTCTTCTCCATCCTCTTCCTCGGCCTCGCTGCCGTCACCGCGGCCACCAAGACTGAAAAGCCATCCAAGCCACACAATCCCCTTGCCAACGCCGTCAAGGTCCCATGGGAGCGTCTCGATATCAACAATGCCGTCCTCCTCATCCTCGATCTCCAGGTCGGACTCTTCCAGCTGGCCCGTGACTTCGACCACACTCTTTACTACCGCAACATGATGGCCCACGCTGCTCTTGGCAAGATCTTTGATATCCCAGTTGTCATGACCACCTCTGCCCAGCAAGGACCCAACGGACCGTTGCCAAAGGAGATCTTGGAGATGTACCCCAATGCCCCGTTGATCCAGAGGAACGGACAGGTTAGCGCTTGGGACAATGCCGATTTCAGGGCTGCTATCAAGGCCACCAACCGTACCCAGATCATTGTTGGCGGTATTGTCACGGATGTTTGTATGTTCACCCCCCCCTCTTTAATTCCCAATAACACGCAGCTCTTTATATATATACATTTAAGTATATCATGACTAATTGGCTAACACTACAATGATGCACAGGCACGACATTCCTTGCCCTCGCCCTCCGTGAAGAAGGATACAGCGTATGGGCCAACGTTGAGGCTTCCGGAACCACCACCCCATTGATCCGTGACATCAGCAACGACCAAATGCGCCACGCCGGTGTCAACGTCGTCTCCCTCTTCTACATTGTCTGTGATTTGATGAAGAACTGGAACTTCAACCCCGGTGCTGCTACTGTACGTTCTTCGTCCATTCTCACATATAGCTATCTCCTTTCGTTTTTGGCGCGATTTCTTCTCGTCAAAAAAAAAAAAAAAACTAGGGGCGCTATATTACTATGACCGAGGATTGAAGCTAATGAGAAAAAATCTTTTAGATCTTGCCATGGTTGGATCAATACTACCCTGTCTACGGTCAACTCGCTCGTGGCCACGCTGCCGCCATCGAGAACGGAACCATCATCCCCGGAGAGATCGAATTGATCACTGGAGCCGATGGTAACATCAAGCTCGATTAAGGAGGATGGAAAGCTCGGTTCCTAAAGTGGAGGGGCGGATAACCATATAAAATCTACTGTAATTTTATAATAGGTAATTTTATTTCTTTTATTTCAATACTATACTTGCGGTCTGGCGGTTGAGGAAGACTTGCATGCATAAAAGGGGATTATTTGTATGAGATTTGGAGAATTCAAAAAAATATAATTTCTAAAAAATATTGCTAAGAGAACAAAAACGTAATATTTTCAATTATACATCTTGTTTCGGTGGCTAGGAACTTGAAGCTTGAACGGCCCAAGCCGTCCTGAGTTTGCGGTTTATTGGTACCATGGGCTCGGAGGCGAAGCGTCAAACCAGAATCGAGGTTTTGCTTGCAGTACAGGCTGCATGTCCTGACAGAGCTTAACGAGATGCATAATGACGACAATAACCCGGCCGTTTGATGTCAGAATTCACCCACAGTGTCCACGCACGCTCATTAGAAAAAAAATCCAGGGGAAAACCTGGAAGGGGACCTCGAAAAAAAAATAAAAAAATACCAACAATCCAGAAGGTGAGGGGATAGCGCAAACAGGTTATTGTTGCCCAACAAAGCAACTTGTTTCGTTGAATGTTTTGCAAACTGGAGGGGCAGGTATTTGTCCCTTTTGGTATAAATCCCGCGTGTGTGTGCCAAGTAGTCAAAGTACAGAGTTAGTATCTACTACCTCGGGTTCTTGTCATTCGTATTGTCGAGAATTGAATAGACAAGGTGATCGGATTTACATAATGGCATGTTGAAGATGTCTAAGACCAAGAACCGGTTTTGAGGCCTCCCAACGAAACCTAATCTATTTGAAAGAACCACACTAATTTCCATATCTCGCTCATGATCATGGGGCAGGATGACATAGAGGCCATAGCGATCTGCATTTGCCAGAGTCGTGCACCATGGTGGGCTGGCTGATTGATATTAAGGAAGCCTGGCCCTGGCGACAAAAAATTAATTCGTCTGGGTATTGATTATTGGCTCAGAGTTAAGATTGGAGATGCTTGCAAAACAATAATTAAGTAGTTAATGCGAGGCGAGATTCTTGGCCGCGCTCGCAGGTGGCACAAGTATGAGATGTTAACTCCATCGCGCGCCCTGCGTCGTCATCATCCATCGACTCGACATATATTTTATATTCTTATTTGCTCTTGACGACGTAGCGGTAGAGCGGACATGTGTCTCATAGAAGCTGCTGGGCATATCAATAGTTGAAACGTGTCTGTGATAAAATCGTGTATGTCGAAGGATCAAGGAGCCCGTGCATTGCATTAGCGAAAGGAAGCTAAAATTTTAGTGCCCTTTCCTTTAGGGGAAAAAGAAAAATTTAAGCTTCTTTGAAAGGGCGCTTAGACACGAAAGGACTGGTGAGTTTGGTGGAGTGCTGCCTTTCGCGAAGCCTTACTACCAGGTAAGCGCACAAACGGAAGATTCGACCAGGACTTCGAGAATAAATTTCGAAACCAGTTTTGCCAGGTACTTAGGTTTGGGGTGAGAAAATATTTTGGCAGACCTACCTTTTTCTCCATAATTTGCATACGCGCCAGGTTTGACGATAACAGATTGATTGCATTGCACAGGGCCAGAGAATCAAGCAATTTTCATACTTCCTGCTCTAGTCAAGCCTCTGTAACGATGGACTCTTGGAACTAAGCTTGGTATGGCGGTGTGCACCGGCTTTGGAAGTCACAGTCGACGAAACTCTGTGCCTGACCTCAATGAATGCTCGCTTCTGCAACAGTTCATGGAAATCCAGGAAAGCAGGTGGGTCCAATGAAAACACTAGGACAACAAACGTTCCCGCCCACCAAGAGAATGAAAATTTTCAACATGAAGCAAAATATGTATGTAATGCCAATTCTTTGGGTAGAAACGCCTCGATTCTTGTGACGTTGGTTGCGGGAATCGCGCGACAACCAACAAAGAGGGGACTTGCGTGGGGAAAGCAACAGATAATTTCCGAAGCTGGGGGGCTTTGTTTTGGAGATTTCCTAGGTAACAGGTTGAAGCCCAATCAGGCTCTTAGGGAATCAGGAGCGAGAATGGCCCTTGGCACGTATTTTGGTAATTTCCTCTTCGATCAAGTGAAGAACAGGTGAAGATGTTGAGAATGGTGATAGTGACGAGACTGGGATGGGATTCGAGACGAAAGCTTAAGAGTTGAATTGTGGGGCATGGGTACACAAAGGGAAGAAGGAAGGTTGTCTAGTGGCATACCCATCTCTCGAGGTTGACAAGGGACGAGCATGGACGCGCGACTACGACCATTAAGGCTGGCCAGGCCCAACGCTCCAGTTCTGTAGAGAGTTTTGCTAATGACGATTTGGCAGTTCATGTGGAGTTTTGATCGAAGGGATATTGGATTGTACTTTTTGCACATACGTTATGCGTGAAGATATGTATGTCGCATGCTCCTGTCGTGACAACAATCAGGCAGATGTGCCTGTCCGCTCCCCCCCGTGAGAACGAGCAATAAGGAGACCGGAAGGTATGAATTGCCGAAAGAGGAGGGAAAAAATTAGACAGGAGAACATCAATCAAAACCTCTCCTTTCGTTGTGGAGGTTGGTGGTGGTCGATGAGTGGAAAGACGTGTCCGCCAAGTGGGCATCTTGGTTCTCTTCAGCTCCGCAAGGTCAAGGCCAGTTCATCTTGAGGGTAATGGAAACAAGATTTTTCTGGGGATGGCCCACGATGCGCGAAATGGCTGCATGCATGCCTGGCTGTATGTATTAGAGTGCTATCGTGGTGAGGTCGAGGTTGCTGTGATAGGCTAAGGACTTGGCTTTGGGGCTGTGTAAAAGTGATGGCAGCGACTTGTCAGGTACCTGATATTAAAAATTCCTAGCCCGATCTGGCGGTGTACTTTGTTTCCACTGGAGGTACTCAATCCCTTTCTGCGTCTGAAAGAAAGTATTCGTCCAGAGTATTAGCACCTTTTTCTCTTCCAGTCTCTCCTTCGTTTGCTGATTCTTCCAAGGCCTTTTTCTTCTTCTTCTTCTTCTCCTTCTCCTTCTCGTCTATTTTATATCTTATAATCGGCCAACGCTGGCATAGTGCATATACACACACCCAGATCAGATATATACGCACGCGGGCGGTACTGTGTCCACGGGCTTAGACGAAGCAGACACGCACGATTCCCTTTTCCAGTTTCGACTTCCTCGTAGATGGCCAGGCCTGCGATAATAATCGAAGTCGTTCTTTCCCGGATATCCCCCTAACAGTAGATAGGTTTAGTCGGAAGGACCGGAGGCACATCCAAGTTACACGATATATTCGCGCAGACAATACTCACTCACCGTCACGACAGTCAATCGGTCAGCCAATCAACTAATTAATTGACGGCCATACCGTATACCAACAAGAATATAACGGACAGGCTTCGAACTGGTGGATTTCGTGGGTCGTGCTCATGAATGGTGCATTGGAGGTCAGTCAAAACGTGGCGATGTACATGGTCCGGTCGATGAGGTCGATGTGCCGTTGATCCCACAATAATAGCCTCGTCCTCTCTCTTCCCATCTTCGTCTTTGTCCCCTCCACTTTGTTCTCTTCCATCCCCTCCACCACCACCATCACCACCTTGTCTGCCCACTTAAGTAACTACCTATCTGGTACTTCGATACCTTACCCACCCACCTAACCAACCAAACAAGCTTCTTGTTTAGTTGGTTGATTCTTTTTTGCCATCGGCTTCCCTGCTAGTTTGCTTGCTGTCGCGAAGTTTGTCGGATATAAACCTGCATTCCATCGAAGTAGTGTCAGGCAATCCAGTGCACACAGCCACAATCTACAGCTCACCTCATCCCACACCGTCATCAATCCCTGCACTACCACATCACATCACATCACATACACAACTTCCCTCCATCATCATCAGATCGGAAACAAGGGAGTTGCAAAAAAATAACAAAAATACAAAAAAATACACCTGGTTTGAGAATGCTAAACAAGTCCTTCGCTATAGTGTGTTTAAAGTTCTCAATATACCGACACCCCTTACATAATAATACAATAAAGAAACAACAATAATAATCGATAATAACAACAAAAAAAAAAAAAAAAAACATGTCGGATCCAAGCCAACCTTCGGGCTCTCCAAGGCCCGAGGTTCCTAGGATCACGGTTCCGGTGAGCCTTTGTTGTCGTTCCCAGTTATCCAATGTCGACGACATGTCGCAAACTAATACCGAATTTAGGAACAAGGAAGTCCTGTTTCTCCACAGAGTAGTACACTAGGACCCGGCGACGAGTCAATAAAGCCAACTTCGCGATCTGGAAAACCTTTCCTTGAAGTTCCTGGCGCCGATTCCAGAGGAAATTCCATAGATGAGAAGAACTTCCAATCTCCGACCTCTTCCAATGGCGGAACAACAATTGCCCACGTTTCTGCTGCTGAAGTCTCCGACGAGGAGGCATTACGGCCCGACCCTGGGACTGAGGAGGATTTTAGGGTGGAGGATAACCGATTTGCCTTTACGCCAGGTGAATTGAATAAAATGATCAACCCAAAAAGCATGCCTGCATTGAAGGCTTTGGGTGGGTTGAAGGGTTTGGAATACGGTCTGAGGACGAATGTCACATCCGGCCTCAGTTTGGACGAAACTCTTTTGGATGGGAATGTCTCTATAGACGAAGCTCGGATGAAGTTGGGAGCGTATAAAGGGAGGACGCAGGAAGACATTATTGCTCCAGAGTCGCCATCTACTCCCGATGATGAAGTTCCCCCGGTTCAGTTATCGGAGCAAGCTTTCGCCGACCGAATCAGAATATACAAACGAAATGTCCTCCCTGAAAAGAAAGCAAAGAGCATCTTCTTGCTCATGTGGATTGCCCTCCAAGACAAGGTCCTGATTTTGCTCTCTGCCGCCGCTGTTATCTCTCTCGCCCTCGGTATCTACCAAACAATCCAAGCCCAAAAACGTGCCCGCCGAAACCCAGACAGTCCTGAATCAAAAGAAGCCCACGTTGAGTGGGTGGAAGGTGTTGCAATTATCGTCGCTGTCTTGATAGTCGTAATTGTTGGCGCTGGCAATGATTGGCAAAAGGAACGGCAATTCGTCAAACTCAACAAGAAGAAAGAAGACCGTACTGTTAAGGCTATGCGATCCGGTAAAGCTGTTCAGATTTCAGTCTACGATATCCTTGTCGGAGATGTTCTCTACCTAGAGCCTGGTGACATGATTCCAGCCGATGGTGTTTTTGTTTCTGGGCACAACGTCAAATGTGATGAAAGTTCCGCCACAGGAGAAATTGACCAGATTAAGAAGACCCCTGCCGATGAGTGCATGGTTCAGATGCTGGCTGGCGCGAGTACCAAGAAACTCGATCCGTTTATTCTTTCTGGTGGCAAGGTCTTGGAAGGTGTTGGCACGTATCTCGTCACGAGTGTTGGTGTAAACTCCAGCCACGGAAAGATAATGATGGCTCTCCGAGAAGATGTCGAGGCCACACCTCTCCAGGTCAAACTCAACGGTTTAGCTGAAGGAATTGCTAAGATAGGTGGCGCCGCCGCTCTTCTCCTTTTTGTCGTCCTCCTCATCAGGTTTTTAGCCAATCTTAAGAATTTTGATGGTAGCGCAGACGAGAAGGCACAGCGATTCATTCAAATCCTTATCACCGCGATCACAATTGTTGTCGTTGCGGTGCCAGAAGGTCTGCCGTTAGCCGTCACACTCGCATTGGCATTCGCTACTACTCGCATGTTGAGGGATAACAATTTGGTCCGTGTTCTACGATCTTGCGAAACTATGGGTAATGCTACAACGGTGTGTTCCGACAAAACGGGTACTCTTACACAGAACAAAATGACTGTCGTAGCTGGTGTCTTGGGCAAGCATCTGAACTTTGGAGCTCAGAGCGAAGGAACTGGGAAAAAACACAACGAATTGCCAATGAATGAGATCAACAGCAAGATTTCGGATGAGGTTAAGGCCCTCCTCCTCCAATCTATCACCATTAACTCTACAGCCTTCGAAGGTGAGGAAGATGGTAAACCGGCGTTTATTGGCTCTAAGACAGAAACTGCACTCCTTGGTTTTGCACGCGATCACTTGGGCATGGGACCCCTCGCCCACGAAAGAAGTAATGCTAGCGTGGTACAGCTGGTTCCTTTTGACTCGGCTCGCAAGTGTATGGCTGCGGTTGTCAAGCTTCCGTCTGGACAATATCGTCTCTATGTCAAGGGTGCCTCCGAAATCCTTCTCAAGCAAACATCGAAGATCATCGCCGACCCATCAGCAGCAATCTCTGAAGTCCAACTTAGTGGATCTGAGATTGAAGCCATTGAAAGTTCTATTGTCGGGTTTGCTAAGCGTTCTCTCCGTACTATTGGTCTTGTTTACCGCGATTTCACTGAATGGCCTCCTCGTGGCGCCCGTCTTGAAGAAGATGATCCTAGGCAGGCTGTGTTTTCAGATATTTTCAGGGAAATGACCTTTTTGTGCCTTGTTGGTATCCAGGATCCTCTCAGACCCGGTGTCCCTGAAGCCGTCAGGCAGTGCCAAAAGGCTGGCGTCTTCGTTCGCATGGTTACAGGTGACAACGTTATTACGGCAAAGGCAATTGCTACTGAGTGTGGTATCTACACTGAAGGCGGCCTTGTAATGGAGGGACCGGATTTCAGACGTCTTACGAAGAATCAAATGCGAGAACTCATCCCACGGCTCCAAGTCCTTGCCCGCTCCAGCCCCGAAGACAAACAAATACTCGTCAAGAATCTCAAAGAGATGGGTGAAACAGTCGCTGTCACCGGTGATGGTACTAACGACGGACCTGCATTAAAGATGGCTGATATCGGTTTCTCCATGGGTATTGCGTAAGTAACAGGTCCGATAACCCGATGTTGCTTACTTGACTAACGATACACGTAGTGGTACTGAGGTTGCAAAAGAGGCATCGGCTATTATCTTGATGGATGACAACTTCTCTTCTATCGTCAAGGCCCTCATGTGGGGTCGTGCCGTCAACGATGCTGTTAAGAAGTTTTTGCAGGTAGGCAGAGAATCCCGATTTTACCTCTCCCTTGAATGTTATTAACGACAATACGTAGTTCCAATTGACCGTCAACATTACCGCCGTCTTGCTTGCCTTCGTTACCGCTGTTGCATCTGAGGATGAGCAACCTGTGCTCCGAGCCGTCCAACTTCTTTGGGTCAACTTGATCATGGATACCTTCGCGGCATTGGCTCTTGCAACCGATCCGCCATCAGCAGAGATTCTCAACCGCCCCCCACAGAGGAAGTCCGCCCCTCTCATCACAGTCAACATGTGGAAGATGATTATCGGACAGGCTATTTACCAACTCGTTGTTACTTTCGTACTTCACTTTGCCGGCGGAAGCATTCTGGGTTATGACTTGAGCCAGGAGCACAAGCGAGAGGAGCTATCTTCCCTTGTTTTCAACACCTTCGTTTGGATGCAGATTTTCAATCAGTACAACAATCGTCGCCTCGACAACAAGTTCAACATTTTCGAAGGCCTTCACCGAAATTGGTTTTTCATTCTCATCAACGTCATTATGGTCGGCGGCCAGGTCATGATTATCTTTATTGGTGGTGCTGCCCTTAGTGTCGTTCGCCTAGATGGGCCGCAATGGGCTATTTCCTTGATCCTTGGTGCCATCTCTCTCCTAATTGGTGTGGTTATCCGGTTAATCCCCGATCCGGTATTCAAGAAGATCCTACCAAAGGCGATGTACAGAGATAGAAAGACACCAGATCTCTTCGTCTCTGATGACGAACACAGGTTCGAATGGAATCAGGGCATTGAGGATATCCGCCAAGAACTTCAGTTCATCAAGATGATCCGTGGTGGTCGTCTCAATTCTTTGAAATTCAAGACTAAAGAGATTAAACACCGTCTTCTACCATTGTCGAAATCTAGCTCCCATCAACCACCTGGTTCGCCTGATGATAACTCCCAGATCCCACCGCCCAGTCCTAGTAGCCACAGGAGGAAACGATCGAGGAGCAATTCTGCATTCGCGGCCGCAGCAATGGTACCAAGTATAGTTGCCGGCAGTGTTGGTGGTTGGAGCCCGATTGAGAAGCCAATGGAGGGTGGAGACAGGGGTTTCCCAATCCCAGTCTCAAGGGAGCCATCGCAGCTATCGAAGGAGGCGTCCGATAATTCGGTAACGCAGACCTCGCCTCCGGCAACAGGGACAAGGACACCACCAGATACCTCTGGGGGGGTCAGCAGCGAAAAGCCATGATTCCTGATTCCTCCAACATATTCTTAATGACGACATTCTGATTCCGAAGCCCTGTTATTACTTTTTTCTTTGCAATTTTTTTTAATGCACACAATTAGCGAGGGACCAAAAGAAAGAACGTACACACGCACACAAGAAGAATAAATGGCGTTCGCATCCTTTCTTTTTATCACGCACACTCACGGATTCCCACCCGGTTACTTTTTTTTACAAAAAGGAAGTTGTATTTCTAATCTTCGTTTTTGGTTTTATCGCATATCCTTGCACCCCTTACAAACCCCTTCTTTCCTATTTCAATTCTTATTAAAATACTTATAGACATTGTGGTTCTTTTTCTGTTTGCGTTTTTCCTTGCTTTAACATCATCGGGAGGAGTTCGATATACACATTCGTTTGGTTATTTTTCGTTTTTTCGTATCTTTGTAATTTTATATACGGCTGTACTATTCTTTTCTGGACTTTCGTTCACCCCTTTTATAACAACCCCCCTCTTTTCTAGGACCACTCTTGTGAGTTTCTTTTTTTTTTCTCGGCTCCTCGATGATGGTTTCCTAGTTTTCGCATTTTTATTTTATAGTGTATATTCGCTCGTTAGGGGGGTAGTCTGTGTATGTAGTAGTGTTCACTTGCATACAGTGGACAAATGGGGAAAAAAAATAAAAATGAAAGAAGTTGGAAGGTGATTTGAACTGTTTTATTTTTCTAAAAAGAAATCATTCCATCTGTTGGAATTGTAAGCCGTAGGATTTTTTTTAAAGCTAGAAAACATAAATGTTGCTGCACGCACGGCCGTATCACTTACTTAGGAGCATTGCAAGATAAGGCTGTGTGACGTTAGCCTTGACATCCACCGTCTCCACTGTCTGCTGTGACAGGGGTAGTCCATCATTGAGAAAGTTTGTGTAACCAACCACGGTAGACAACACAAGGTTACACGAAAATGTGACAGGCTTGGCTAGCCTGGCTTGGCTGACGCCGGTACCTGATATCATATGGGCGAAGACAGCGAACGGATGCCGGTTTGCGAGGGTAAGGAAATACATGGACGGATAGGATGAACCATTGGAAAACCATTGCCTTGGGAGAGAGGCGAAAGGATAGTAGAAGGAAAGTAGGGAAGTGATAAAGGAGTGGTAACGAAAAATAATGCATGGATGCCGATCAACCGCTTGAAGTCCTAGATGATGCGAATAGCCATGATTATTTCTTCGGTACGACGGATTTCCTCCTCGGTTGGGGGTCTTCTTGGTTTCTTTGGGGGAAGCCTGAGGACTCTGCGCATCAGAGATCGTTTCTTAACTACTACTGGTTTGTTAGTCTCGTCCATTGGTATACCGTGCTAATGAACCGTGGCTGTGTAGTTGAATACACTTACCCTGCTCTTCTGTCTCGGTTTTATCCCTTTCAACCTCAGCGTTTTTAATACACTCTCTAATTTCAGTTGAATTCCTCAACCCACTGGCCTCCCTTCGTTCCAAAAACAAGCAGGCAATACCCCCGTCGACAAGGAAGTAGAACAAGTGAGCGAGCTCCCACTCTTTATTCGTCCCATTCCTACGTTCATCGGCATTGAGGCTAGCCTTGATTGTTTGAATCGCGAAAAGGGCGTCAGGCATCAATTCAATGATTGGACGGATGTAGGACTCGTCGTATGACCTGCAGACGGAAAAGATCGCGAGCATGTCACCGTGGTCAAAATCTTGGGCTTCAGTTAAGAAGTACCTATATGTTGGCCTGTAGTTCTTTGGCGTTGGTTCGGGGGTTGAAGGTTCTTGGGTTGGGTCATTGACGAGAGCGGTGGGGTTGTCGAGGTCTTTGTATGAAGTTGTAGAGATCGGGATGTTCTCCGGCCTTTCTTGATGATCGTTTAGACTGGTGGTTGGAGCGGCGGCAGTGTTAGGGATTTGAGGCTTTTCGTCGTTAGGCTGGGATTGGGATTGGGATTGGGATTTAAGGTGGAGGTCTTTGTTTGATGTATCCGATTCATCCTCATAGACAATGAGGTTCCTGTCCAGGCATATGAGCTTGTAGGTATACTGCTCACGGTTACTGTGGCTCTGATACTGCCATGGAAGGTCATCGCCTACAGAGGGAAGATCGGGGTGCCGGAGGGAGGTAGACCTGTAGAAATAGTTGTCTCCATCTGCTGGCGGCTTAGAGGCTGGTGGGTCTGCCATAGCTTAGCAAGTGATGGTTTTGTAATGAAAGGCGAAGATAATAATGATGGTGATGAGGGAGGAGGAGACAAGGATTATTATTTTATCTTCGAGGCCAGTCATTGCGGGAGACGTTTATTAATAAGGCCTTGAGGTCAACTCGAGCTTCTCGAGGGGAGACGTAGAGTGGAGGTCTTGTTAGTGCGGAGGCGTCTGCATATCTACACCTTGATAGAACCTTCTTTTCTTTCACTGAAAACCTCTTCTGACGCCATGCGGCAATCGGATTTTAGAAAGTGTAGATATCAGGACTGTTGGAAGAATCAAATTAGAGCGTCTGAGTACTAGTATATACTACCTAAGTATCTATTCATATGATCATACATGCATATCCGGGGATGGCAGTAATAGCTAACCATCCAACTTAAGGGCTTCTAATCATATATAATGGACATTACACCACCCCCAAGATTACAATAGACTTGAATATCTTCCCAATAGGATCCATATTTATATTAGATTCGAGGCTATGTTTACATATGCTCCCAGTTCTGGCTTCAAAAATACCACACTGTAGTGTGTTGCACGCCCAGCCAGCCTTTGATTTCCAAGACATCTTCGATACGAACTCCAAGAAACGAACAAACTAAAACAGGCAAATAATATCGAATAACCCAAGAGAGAGAGAAAGAAAAAGAGAAAGCGAAAGAAAACTCGGGCCGACGCGCGTCTACGCATGGGACTACAGAAACCTTCCTACCCATCCGCTCCAATAAGCTATCCGTTTGCATCCAGTTGTAGGGAATTTCTGGTAGTTATTTGTGCGGAGTATTGTAGGCCCGCATTGGCATCAACCGTTGGTCTATTTTGCACTGCCACCCGGAGAGTTTTTTTCTTCTTCCCTGCATGGAGTTTGGTTTTACCAAGGAATAAGATGTTGGGCCTAGAAAGCTTCTAGCTCTTGTCCGCCTTTGTAGAAAATATATAATATACCGGGTCCTACATATTTTGCGCTCTCGATTACATTCCAGAAATTGATTAACAGACGACTGTCGAAGGCATTACGATCAAGAATTTCACGAACTGATATAATTATAAGGGCCGGATAGCAACTATCTCATGAGAAAACGTGGTCAAATCAGCATTCAATAATACTATGAACATGCAACAACAGCTTCGTTACGGCCAAGCAGTTTATAAATACAGGAAGAGCAGGCCAGGTGCACCTCGAGAGATGAGAGAAATTTATCCCAATGATACGACTCCAAAGAACAGAAAAAAATACAAGCGACAAGTGATAATGTAACGACAAATTGCTAATAACAAACAGGGTAATATAACCGCTCTCATTTTAAGCTCGCTCAAAAGTCATTAGAAATACCGGGTAAGACAGGCAACAATGAATAGAAATGGATATATTAAAACAAAAGAAGAGAAGGGAATATATATATGAACACAAGACTCGCTAGGGAAAAAAAAAAGGAGAGAGGGAGAGAGAGGAGGGAGAGAGAGGGAAGTTTCCTAAAGACTTCCTAGAGCATTGCTACCAAACTCCTAAACATTTAACTCCAGCCAAAGAGACCCGGTTTTTTTTTTGCGAAAAGATTGCTAAATGTTCAACTAGAACGAGCCGACACTTATCCGATTCTTCGTAAAACTGCTCCTCGGACTGGAAGTTGGGCTCATCTTTGAACTCTTCGGAAATCGCGGGCTCTTAGGTGGGCTATGGGAACCATTCTTCACACCATTCGATTTGCCGTTCACGCTACCCTTGGGACTCTTGATTCTCGGTGGGCTCTTTGGCGGACTTCCAAGGCTGTTCCTTGGGCTGGCAAATGGGCTGGCAAATGGGCTACCGCTCTTCGGACTTTCCTCATCGTGAACAGCTCCCTCGGATGAGAAGAACTTCATGATGGCACGGATGCCTCTCGGGCCGAGTCCGTTCCTGGGGAAACAAATATAGATGGGATCTTCCTCAGCACCTAGCTTCTGTCTAAATTCGCTCTTGTTAATCAACCTGAGCGAACTGACAATCGACTGGTACGACTTGGCGAGGAACTTCATCCTCAAGCCACCCATGTGGTGACCACCGGAAAGGCCAGTGGTAGCGGAACCTCCAAAGGTCACGCTCTTTGCGCCGGCGGAAGCGGCATTGTGCAAAGCGTGCGTGATGATGTATTCGCTAGTTCCGCTTGGGGCACCAGGGAACTCAAGTGCATATTTAACCTGGTATCCGTGTTCGTGCGAAAGCTGCGCAAGGACCAATAAGGCATGGACGTTGTCATCTTTGTCCGTGGCATAGAAGTATCGACGATGCTCCCAATCGACCCACGGATTCAACTCAGTTAGGTGGACTTGGGTTCCTTTTCGGTTATTCATCCAATCCTGCATCCTCTGATCGCACTTGGCCTTGATATCAGCGGTAACCTCGCCAGGCGGGACATCGGTGATCTTGATGCCCTCCTTCTTTGCGTGTCTGATCTTGCGAGCGACGTTGTCGTCCTCGGCTGCGGGGTCGACCGAGGGGTCGACTCTCTCTTCAGCAGTACAGCTGAGTGTGCTCCAGCCGAATTTACCACCAAGTACTTCTTCACCATCTTTCCCGACGAGCAACCAGATAGGTTTCAATTCAAGTTCCTCCTTAATGAACTTAATAAACTTTCTCATGATCATCTCGTACTGTGATCGGTCACAAAGCGGGTCACCGATGATGATGGCATAGTGGTCTTGGGGAACATAACCACAAGCAGCGCCGGTATCCTCGTCTCGCCAAACACGGTATCTATCATCAAGCCACGAAGTATTCGAGGCATCACCGTAGTTGGCAATAAGTTTTGTCAACGGCTGCAGCTCCTTAGTCGGCACATCATCGACAAACGCTGGCTTGTTTTTCCATGGAGGGCTCAGTGTACTAGCTTCTGGATGGCGAAGGACGGAAACTGGAGGTTGCTTGGGCAAACTTCGAGGATCTCTGTGGAATAGAGATGCATGACGGACGTCACCGAGGTTCAACAGCAACATAACCACACGCTCTAGACCGACACCACCACCTCCGTGTGGGGGAGCGCCATACGTGAATCCTTCTAAGTACTCCTTCATAGTAGATGGTTGGATAGATTTGTCTAACATGCGCTTCTTGAGCATCTCTGGGTTGTGAATACGTTGACCACCGGAGAGAATTTCCTGGCCTCGCAAGAAGATGTCGAAAGAATTGGTATAATGAGGGTCTTCGGGGTCTAACATGGTGTAAAATGGACGAGCGGAAAGAGGGAACTTGTCGATGATGTAGAAATCTGTGCCGTACTTCTCCTTGACTAAGGCACCAAGGCGGATTTCTGCACGGGTGCTTAGGTCCTCATGTTCGTGAGGAATGCTGCCGTCTTCTTCCTTGTAACCAGCATCGC
Source organism: Orbilia javanica (assembly GCA_036872735.1). Lineage (NCBI taxonomy): Eukaryota > Fungi > Ascomycota > Orbiliomycetes > Orbiliales > Orbiliaceae > Orbilia > Orbilia javanica. The sequence goes on from JAVHNR010000008.1 coordinate 2,231,792, forward strand.
GGAGCATCTTGATACCTTCCTTGAAGGGGATTCTGGGAGTCTTATCCAACCAAACAAGGTCTTCGTGGGGGAACTGCTGCTTAACTGTGTCTAGCTCATGACGGTATCTTTCATAGACGCCCTTGAAGATCGCCTTGAACATGTTATCGATCATATCGAGGACTTCATGATAGTGCTCCTCAAACGCCATCTCGAGATCGAGACCGGTGAATTCAGTCAAATGTCTGTGGGTGTTGCTGTCTTCGGCGCGGAAAACGGGGCCGATTTCGTAAACTCTTTCGAAATCAGCGATAACACTCATCTGTTTAGCTAACTGAGGGCTCTGTGCGAGGAAGGCATCCCGGTCGAAGTATTTGACCTTGAAAACACTTGCCCCGGATTCGGTAGCAGCTCCTTGAAGTTTTGGGGTATGGATTTCGATAAACCCTTGGCCGTCGAGGAATGTACGGAAAAGGTTACAGATGCCGGCATTGATTCTGAAGAGAGCTTGGGAAGGTGCGGTTCTAAGGTCTAGGACTCGATTGCTAAGGAGGGTTCGGGTATTGATATGATGGCCACGGCTGGTCTCCTTCTCGGCGTCTTGCTTCGAGATCTCAGCCTCGTATACGGTGAAGGGAAGGTCCTCGGAGACCTCGGAAATGGCATGGAACTCTCTGATTAGAATCTCCTGGTCGTGAATGGAGGCGGCCTTGACGGTTTGGGCGGCCTTCCGGATGATGCCCTTGACGAGAACAACGGATTCGACACCAATATGATCTGCCCACTTGATCATATACTCTGAGGCTTGACTTTCCTTTTCTTCGAGGACACCCTGGATGGTAAACTCCTTCTGCCTGAAGATGAAGAAGGCAAGACCGGAACCAAGCTTCCTGATGGTGTGCACTCTGACTCTAAGTGTTACTTCCTCTCCCTCGTGGGCGGCAGTGATATTTGCGATTTTGAATCTCGTCTCATTCTTTCTCTCCTGGGACTGATTGATGGGTAAGACGCCGTATCTCTGTTGAAGTTCGTCAGGCTCAAGTTTAGCGGCAAGAGCAGCCTCCATCTTTCTCTTCTCCTCAAGCTCGAGCTCCCTTCTTTCGTTGAGGATGACTCGAGTCTCTTTCTGCTCTCTCTTTTCTTGTTTCCGAGCTTGGTTTCTGCTAACCTGGTTCTTTTCCTCCACACTGGACTTAGATTGCAAAGACGAAGCTGACTGTCCACTGGACACATCGCCGTTCGACTTCTCGTTAACTGGCGTAATCGAACGAGAGTTTTCTTTGAGAGCACCCGTAGCACGGAGCTTGTGAAGTGCTCTTCTGAGAGCCGACATCTCTGCCGTTATCTTTTTTTTCCTTTTTTACCTTTCTTGATTTATTTTATTTTGTTAATTATTTCGCTCTTTTCTTGGGAGGTGATTCGAGTGAACCGAATTGGCTGTCTGTCTGTGGGTGAGCTCGAGGATGTCGTAGATGTGGTGATAATATATTAGATCTTCGCCGCAAGGGAATGCGAGCAGTTGGTATTAATAAACAGTTAAGTCGAGAACCTATGTTCCATGGTATTTATAATTAGAGACAAGATTATCTAACGAACGAGGCTAGCGAGCGGGAAAAAAAGGACCGATGATGTAGTGGTTAGTACAGCTACCGGCACATCAGGTAGTCGCCATAGAACAGAGGCCGGGTTGGTTTGTGCACGAATGACGGTTCAGGCAAACCAGCCCGTTTGGGACTTCGACAGGCGCATTTCGGCAGGATGACGTCAACGGGCAGGGTGACAGTGGCACCAAACACACAGAAAAACACTTACGTGAGCCCTATTGGGACACAGCCAGACGGAACAGAGCGGTACTGTTGGATTTGGATTGTGAAGTCCAATTTGATGCGAAGATGGATCCGAAGCTGCTGAGGATATCCAAAAATGTCGAATGCCGGTGGGAAGACAAGAAGGGAACAGGACAGCAGGCAGATGTCTTGATATAAGAGAGTCCGATGGTGTTTGTTGGGGTTCAGTCGGCGCCTTAATATAATAAAGTTGAAGGTACGACTTAGGAAACACGACAGATCCGGAACCCGATGGGTATGCTAAAAAATGCTATATGGCTAGAAAAAAAAAAAAAAGTGCTGCACCGGATGGGCCTTCGGTTTAGCCTTTTTAAAATAAATTCCTTCCGGCTCTTGGTCGGTCCCCTCTTTTGGCTTCACGCGGAACTCCGTTACTAATTCCATTCATGCATTTCCAGATCTCATCAATGGCGCCTGTGGTCGACATGGTCGAGGTGGTGGGGTGCTCGCCCTGCCTGGCCCTATGTCTTGTCCGCGGACAGACCACTTTCACGAACGGGATGCTTCGGTCAGCAGCTACTCCGACTTTATGATTACATACACGCTTACGGGATGCAGGTGCTCGACCGGCCCTGCTAGCTGCTGTGCTAACTCGTACGGCAATCCCATCGACGAATCAGATATCTCACCGGCCAGAAGGGCTGGGCCATGGGTGGGCCGACCTCGTACCCTCCCATTGCCCTTTGTGTAGCCCTTACGATATATCTGGCTGCGGATTTGCAGAAACCTCCGCAGCCTTGGACTACAGTCTAGGTATGTATACATGCGGTTCGTGGGTAAGAAAAAGAAATTAAAAAGGAAACGCCTAGTCCACACCGTCTACCGGCTTGGGAATGAAAGTCACTTTATCTAAACTTTGACTATCAAAGTTTCAATGGCGACAGGTACAGATCGTAGCCATATGGAAGCTTAGCTGTTTAGCTTAGCTCTTACCTCGCCATCCCTCCATCAGTCCTTTTTTGGTTCTTAACCTCTTTGATCGTTCGGCCATTGTTATCACCGATTAGGTTCGATTACAATTCCTCTGCCTGCAGCTCTGCAGCTCTGTCTCGGGGCGCTTCCATCGAAAGGAACTTCGTGCGGAATTACGTCATTCTCAGAACTGTCACTCTTTTATGCCTGGGGGAAGAAAAAAAAAAAACGGCTTTTACCACGCTAACGGCCTTACGTGAAGTTCCTTGTTCTCGCAAATATCCGTCCCTAAGGGAAGGAAAAAAAAAAAGACTTCTTGCTTTCCATGGGACATACAACCTGCCCCAAAAAAAGGCATCTGTAAACCCGTCCACCAATTAACCAGGTGGCTGTCGAGTCTACGCTAACAGCGAAAGGTGATATCGGCCGGCGTTTGTCTTACTCAGCGGACCCCGGACATTAGCTCTAGAAGCTACTTTAGTTGGGTAGCTTGCATGAGAAAAAAGCTTGAGGTTTCCTAGCTGATGGGAAGAATTTGAGGTATCGAATCCAATCAATCATTCTTCCGGATCCGAACAGATCCGGCCGATATGGTACCTCTGAGGGAAACGGACTTGTGGGTTTTCCCTTTATAGGCGCTTGCAGATGATCCTGGAGGGCTGGTATTTTACGTATGAATAATCAAGGCCCCGCAGATTATGAAATCAAAGTTATTCATAGTGGCATTTTGTATTGTCATGAAGCTTAAAATCAGAGATGGTTTCAGAGATAGCGAGGAGCAATGACTAGGCCGTGCCCAATTGCGAATGTAAAGAGAAAAAGAAGGCCCAGCCGGTGGCCTATAGCTTGGTTTTTCTGAACCCCCCTCCCTCGGGTGCATGCTAAGCTCCCAAGCTTCTCGTTGACTGGTTTATAGGTCGTTTATTATGCAAGTGAATTAATGTTGAGGGTGGTCGATGATCCTTGATGTGCCGAAAGAACCCTACGGAAGACGACACTAAAGGGCCCGCCGAGAATGATCACAAGCTTTTCCCGCCAATGCGCTAGACTGTGGGGTTTTCGGAATTTAAGGATGTCGAACGGATCTCGGAACCATTTTACACCCGCACCATGGGAAAAAAAAATTAAATTATCTACGCTGGTATACCGCTTGAGTCATGGGGGTGTAAATTTTTTTTATTTGTGACGGAATTGCAATATTGGAGAATCACGTTGGGCAGTTTCGTGCATGCATGAACTCCCACGAGTTCCGTCGGTTGGTTAGCAGAGCTGTCATAGATCAGGTATATTGTATGCATATTGCGTATGGGGGGAACTCGGGGTTCGTCCGGGGGAGAGTACATGGGTTCGAGAGCTGGATCTCTTGAAGGTTCTTGGGCTCTTGTCAACAGTTTTTTTGGCGAAGGATGCCAAGCTCGGTAGATTCCTGCCGGGTTGTGTGATATGACAAGCGGGTGACCTCAGAGCCTTGTCGATGCTCGCTCGATTACATGTAGATATGAGAATATGCTCTGGAAAGCCCCAGAATTGATGGGAGTTTTTGCCTCCGATCGAATGGATTATTGCTTTTGCTTTCGATTTTGCTTTTGAAGTCTTTTCTGTGTGACGAACTCTCGAGCTCGGGGTTTGATTTGATGGTTAGGTCACAAGAATGTGGTGCTGTTCATGTTGGTGAATGAGCCTTGCTTGGTCTTATCTAACGTTAAGGCCCGAAGGAATCTGGTTTCAATACGTATGCATTCGATCGATTTGGTTTTTTTTGACGGCGAGGAGGATATCTCATGATACTTATATTAATATATTATAGGTAGGTAGCGGCATGGCTGAGTGTTCGATTGCTATTCTCCGACCACCGGTTCTCGATCCGATCGTTCCTCGTATGAATAAGTAATTACCATGAGTGAAGCATGGAGTCTTCGCCACGTGCGTCCCTGTCAATTTGATAAGGGAAAGAAAGAAAGAAAGAAAGGATGGATGGATGGATGGGTGAGGGTTTTGCAGGCCATGCGAGAGTGGTTCCTGGATCATCCCCTTTGCCTTGACCTATTTTATTTATTGGTTCCCGGTTGTCGCCGTGCAGTCTACGCGTACATACTTACTTATAGTTATACATGGTGTATGTACGTCACGGCTGCACAGATTGATTGATTGACTGATTGGGGAGGTTACTATCATATCGCTTGGCATCTCTGATATATATAAATCTAAATCTCTTGGTATGGGAATGTTGTTTATTCGAAAAAGGGGGGAAAGGAAGAAAGATGGAGCAGTGGTGCGTAAGCTGTTCGTGGGCATGTGGAGAAGGCTTAAGACCAAACATGTTTGCATTGATGCTACCTTGTCTACGACTGCCGTACTCCCGCAGACAAGTGTACATGTGCTCTGAAAGCAAATTGGAGGATGGTTTGGTGGGAATATAATATAAACCAATGCTTCGGTGACGGGAGCAGCGAAGGAGGGGCTTACAGAGACGCCAACGGATCACGGATTCGTCGACAGAGCAATCCCACCTACATGTATATATATTTTATAGCTGGAATGAAGGCCCAGCAGGAAACGGGTTAGATCGATGTAACCTTTTCCTGGATCTTTTGGACCAATGCAATTTCGGGTTCAAGGATAGAGCATGGCATGGCGGGTATGCATCTGCATCAGAGCCTGCCTAAACCAGCCCCCACCGGACACCAGACTACGTTTCAGCCTGACCAGAAACGCCAATGGAAGCAAGCATCTCCATTCCCTTCTTTTCCCCCCCTCTGATGTGTAAGTAAGTAAGTAAGTGGTGACCTGGTATGGAGAAGGCCAGGAAAGGGGCTGAATCAGAGGCGCTTCGGATCACGAACCGAGCCTTTTTTATGTATGCGGTGCTACAAGCAAGCAACTACACCATCATATAACCATATACAGAGTAGTAAGAGGTATATAGATGGATGTTATATTATTATTATACCGTGCCCTGCATTTAGCCATTCGAGACTAGCTAAATAATTAATTCTCTATTCTATTCTATTTTATTTTATTTTATTCAGTCGAAGGGTCAAAATTAGCAATTGCATCGAATCTGCCTCGTCAAAAAAGGGGAGCTTCAGCAGCCACGTTAAGACCCACCCAAAACAGCATCTCCAAACATCACCGCCGGGCCTCTGACAGGGCCCCTCCAACCAGCTGCCACCCGTCGACGGTTGTATCTGCTCTCTCGAGTAAGCTGCCCAGACGAAAAGCCCATCCGGTATATGCATGCTGTAGTCTCCAGTCTTTTCTTCTTTCCCTTTTCCTTTTTGTTCCTTTCCCTCTTTTCCTCCTCCTCCTCCTCCTCCTTCTTCTTGTTATTCTCTCCCGGTATCCACAGTTAACGTTCCATCGTCAACCGTCCCTTTTTTTTTTTTTTTTTTTTTTTGTTATTTTATTATTTTATTATTTTATTTTTTTTACCTTTTGGGGAGCATTCTTCCTGCAATTCAACTCAAACTCAGCTCAACCCGAACCAACCCAACTCAACTCAACCCGACAACCTCCATCAACGTGTTTAAACAAACCTGGCCTGGTCTCTCTCGGGGGGGGCTGAATCCATCGACTAAACAACATCCAACATCCAACATTCAACGTCCGTCTTGTCGCCATCGCTGCTGGCTCCAATTCCCGTGTCGCCAGTTCTTCCCAAACAATACTCTCCAATCCTTCACTTATAACTCTGCCATGAGATCATGATATCACTCGGCCATCAGCATTATCCGGACTCACGACCCTTCGTCTGATTTAAGCTCATGATAAGATGTCTGAGCGACCAACAAACCCAAACGACCTAAAAGGACCCGACATACCCCTCCAGGACCTTTCGCGGGAAACCTCCCAGCAGACCAGTCGTTCTCCTGCAACTTCGCCTAGCAGGCGCGGAACAGTCTCGAGATCGCTCTTCAGAAGCCGTAGCTCGGTTTCTCCCACAGGCCAAGCTGGTAGGGTCCAGAGGAGGAGTAGTTCGTCCCAGAGGAGCGCCGGTGGCCTGGCTCCTCGAACCTCGACGGGAGATGAAGGTCCCACGGTGGCAGAAGCACGACCTGTGTTCAGGAGATCGGTAGTACATCCCAACATACCAGTGATCACAACAAGTCTTGCTGGAGATGACGGAACAACGACCACACAATCGACAGTTTTCGACAATGAGGGGGGGATGAATGTGGATATGGATACAATGCGACGTGGCTTGGTGGAAGTGCTGGCTGGGGAAACGCAGGGAGGTTGGATGGGTCATAGTCGGAGGCGGTCGAATGCAGGACCATCGATATCGCATCCGCCTGGGAGTTCGCCGAGGATGTCGCCAGTTGAGACACACTTCCCCCAGCAGCAACGTGCTAGCATCGGGCTTGGGCTTGGATCACCGACTTTTGGGGGCCCTGACGACTACTTCGGCGACTACTATCTAACCCCTGCACCCGGCACAATATCGGAGGAAGAAGAGGATGATCGAGCTGGATTGACGGACCCCGCCAACTTGCAGCCGATGGGCATGTCACCTCAGGCTGGGAGGTCCCCGACGTCTGAAACCGGTACTCTTAGAGGGAGAAAGCGGTCTCTGTCGCATAATGTTCGGTTCGATCCCAAAAGTTCGCCGTCTAGGTCACCCGGCACGAGACTGGGAGATGACCTTCACCAGGCAGAACAAGGCATGAGACGGGCTTCTCCAAGGAGAGGGGGGTCACCGGGGAGGAAAGCATCTGTCAAAGGGCGGAAAATGTCACTCGCTGTTCCCGGTGCCTCGTCACCTGTCCGTCGTGTGTCAATGGCCGTTCAAAACATATCCCAGAGAGTCGTCAATTTATCCAACGACCCGAATGCAGATATTGGGAGAAGACCTTCTGTTAAGTCGAGTAGGAGCGACATCAGTCCCGCCGCATCTCCTGGCGAGCGGCCCGGTGTACCACCAATGTCACCAGCCGGCAGCAGCGAGAAGGTGTCCATGCCGTCATCGGATGAACCCCCTCCTCCGCCGGAATTTCCTAGAAGGCTTTCCATAAACCCGCTCAAAGGCAACAGCCTGAAGCTCTTCCCGCCAGATAATAAACTCCGCATTTTCCTCTGTGATGTTTTAACACACCCGTACGAAATCCTTACCTATAGCCCTATGCTAGCTGTTAGCGAAAAACTAATTCTGTATTCACCCGTAGGATCACTGAGCCCTTCATCCTGCTCACTATTATTGTCCAAGTTATTTTGCTCGCCTTAGACTCTGCTAAAAACATCTTCGTCCACCCAGACGACAATAGATGGGGTTCGAGCGCCTCAGACTATGCCCTCCTTGGGATATTTATCCTTTATACTCTGGAATTAGCGGCCCGTATCATTGTCTCGGGGTTCATTATTAACCCGGACGCAGTCTCGAATAACATATACAAAACCTGGAAGGCGTACATCGAAGCCAAATTGAGATTTATATTCACGCCCAGTGAACAGCAGGTTAAAATGCCGACTGTTCAGCAACTGTCGGCGGCAGCACTTTTCCCTTCCATGGCACATATCCACTCCGGACAAGGTTTTCTACACACTCGCGATCAACAAAGATTTCAACTCTCCCGGCGTGCTTTCCTTCGACATTCATTCAACCGGCTTGATTTTTTGGCCGTAGTTTCCTATTGGATTGCTTTCGTTTTAGCGATTACTGGATTAGAAGAAAAATACCATTTGTACATGTTTCGAATGCTAGCATGTCTCCGAATTTTGCGTCTCCTTGGTATCACCAGTGGTACAGGAGTAAGTAACACCCGGTTATCCCTTTGTCGTATTGATAGGCCATTTCTGACCCGACAACAGGTCATCCTCAGAAGTTTGAAGAAGGCAGCACCGTTACTTGTAAACGTAGCGTTCCTTATTTCGTTTTTTTGGTAAGTTTCCTCACTCGACGTGGAGGATACAACGAGGCGTTTTTTCTAACACACAAAAAAAAGGCTTCTATTTGCTATTATCGGAGTCCAAAGTTTCAAAAGTTCTTTGCGGCGTACTTGTGTTTGGATAGGTAAGTTTAAAATTCAATGCTTTTATCGATGTGCCCTTTTTTTTGACAAGCATTCGTTACTTTAGATCCAATTGGGGTGCAAGAAAATTACACGCAAGAGTTCCAGTTCTGTGGCGGGTATATTGACCCAGGTAACTTTTCGGAAATGCCGTACATTTTCCCAGATGGTTCGCATGCGGAGGTCTCGCCGAAGGGCTACATTTGCCCCGTCAATTCCTTTTGCGTGGAAGGAGAGAACCCATACGGAGGCACAGTTAGCTTTGACAACATATTCCAATCCATGGAGCTCGTATTCATCATTATCAGTTCCAATACTTTCACCGACATCATGTACTACACCGCAGACAGCGACTACTTGTGGTCTGCGCTTTGTGAGTTTGCCCTCTTTTTATTATCATTGATAATTACAATACTAACACGCTTATAGTCTTCATCTTCGGGTATGTCTATTTAACATCTATTGACTGAGAACCAACGACTAACGGTGCACGCAGTATGATTATCTTGACGTTTTGGTTGGTGAACTTGGTAAGGCTATTGCAAGATTCATCCCGAGTTGTCCGGGGCTGACAAGTTTCTCGCAGTTGGTTGCTGTCATTACATCTTCCTTCCAAGTCATCCGAGAAGAAAGCAAGCAGAGTGCTTTTAGAAACAAGGAGGATGAAGATGATGAGTAAGTTAAACCCGCCCCCCGAGCAAATCCATTGAATTTCCAATTGCTTATGTTCAAGCAGATCTAGCGAGGAAGCACCTCATATTACCCCGGCTCCCCGCATCAACAAGGCCAAGAAACTTTATGAAAAGACGGAATTCGTATGGATACTTATCATATTTACCGGTCTTGCTGTTGCCTGTACCCGCAGTGCAGATATGAGCGAAAATCGTCGTGATATCATTAACGGAGTAGAACTCAGTGTCTCCTTACTCTTGCTTGCTGAAATCATTCTCCGTTTCGCTGTGGATTGGAGAGGGTTTTTCAAATTGCCCCGCAATTATTTTGATCTTGCGCTTGCTATTATTACTTGTGTTATGGAAATCCCTATGATCAAGAACCAAGAAATTGTATACTCTTGGTTGACGCTCTTTCAGATCTTGCGTTTCTACAGGATCGTTCTGTTCGTTCCTGTTACACGCAACCTCTTGGTACGTTCTACACCCAGCCAGTTCCATCTTCACCTACTAACAAGCAGATATAGCTCCTGGTTCTAGGAAGTGTGGGTGGTATCCTAAACTTGCTCTTTTTTGTGCTCCTCATAACCTTCCTCTGTTCTATTTTTGCCGTCCAGCTCCTAAGGGGTAATATTCCGCAATATGACGGTGACGGAGGCGAGATCAGAATTACATTCCAAAACGTCTGGAACAGCTTTTTGGGAATGTACCAGATCTTCTCGAGCGAAGGCTGGACAACTATACTTTACGATGCTCAGCATTATGAGAACAGGTTCCACGTCGGCTGGATATCTGCTATCTTTTTCATCCTCTGGTTTATCCTGGCCAATTTGATCATCCTGAATATGTTTATTGCTGTCATTCAGGAAAATTTCGATGTTACAGAAGATGAGAAACGGCTTTGGCAGATCAAGTCATTTTTAGAAAAGAAGGATGGTGGAAATCCGGCCGGAAACCTTTCGCTATCTTCGCTCTTCCGGTTCGGCAAAGCCCAACAGCGTGATCCAATAGAATTCGGGCATGCCGGGGTCGAGATGTTAACTAGGAACGCCATTGTAGATGAGTTCCTTGACGACAGGCCAGTGGAGCAGACGTCCAACAACCAGGAGAGCCCGGCGGGCATCCACCATCAACGAACTATTCGTTTTGATGATGGTGATATGCATTCCCCGGATGTTCTGACTAAGATCGGACAATGGGTGAACAAGATCTGGAAAGCGAGGGAAGAGAACCCTTTCCACACGACTAGAATTTTCAACAAACAATCGGAGATTGCGCCGACGGCTATGGCACAAGAATTGGCGAAGTCCCGTGACCGGATCCGGAGGGCCCAGCGAGAATACTTGATCCGAAACCCTGGGTACAACGTATCCCTTTTCATCTTTGGACCCAAGAATCCGATTCGGCGCATGTGTCAAAGGGTCGTAGGGCCTAGTCATGGGTCGGATAGATTTGATGGTGTATCGCCTTTCATACCCCTCTGGCTCGGATTCTCCGCCTTGGTCTATACATCGATTATCGTCATGGTTATCCTCGCCTGCATAACGACGCCGCTTTACCAAAAGGATTACTTCGAAGTTCACGGTTATACAACTAGAAGTTGGTTCGTTTTTGCTGATATCGGCTTTGCAAGTTTATTTACCCTTGAGGCTTTAATCAAGGTCATTGCTGATGGGTTGTACTGGACACCAAACGCCTATTTGCGTAATGTCTGGGGTATCATCGATGCCATCGTTCTTATCACTCTCTGGATCAGCGTGGGGACTTCCTTCGCAGACCAGGGCGAGATCGCCAGAGCCGTGGGTGCCTTCAAAGCGCTCAGGGCCCTGAGATTACTCAATGTGAGCGATAGTGCACGTGAAACCTTTAATTCGATGCTGTTTGGTGCTCGGAAACTTATCTCTGCGGCTTTCGTTTCGTTGGCGCTCTTAATACCTTTCGCCATTTACGGTGTCAATTTGTTCGCAGGGAAAATGGTATCTTGCAACGATGATTCTGTGGAACAGCTGGATGACTGCATTTTTGAGTACGCGAGTTCGCCGTACAATTGGGACGTCCTAGCCCCGAGGGTCGCACAGAATCCATGGTACTCCTTCGACAATTTCGGAGACTCTTTGTTGATTCTTTTCCAGATTGTGTCACAAGAAGGTTGGACGGATGTACTTTGGCAGGCAATGAGTATTACCGGTCTAAGTAAGTCCTTAACGCTCTCCATCCGATAGGCTTCATAGGCTAACATGGTTATCATTCAGATACGCAACCGGTTCAAGGCATATCCCAATATAATGCCATTTTCTTTTTGGCTTTCAACTTGTTGGGTGCCGTCTTCGTCTTGGTATGTTGAAAGCTAGATCTTCAGTTCTTTGTCAATCTACTAACCAATGCTTCCAGACCTTATTCGTATCCGTCTTTATGCGAAATTATACCGAACAGACGGGGGTGGCATTCTTGACGGCCGAACAGCGATCATGGCTCGAGCTACGCAAGCTACTACGGCAGATAGGGCCTTCTAAACGGCCGAGTAATAGCCCCGGCGAACGGTGGAAGGCGTGGTGCTACAATCGTTCCGTGCGAAAACATGGAAGATGGAATGGATTCATCACCACAGTACTTCTGCTCCACCTGCTGCTCCTCGTGATTGAATACTACCCTGCAAGCCGGAGGCTAGATACTTATCGAGATATCATCTTCTTGTGCTTTGGTTTTGTTTATGCAGTGAACATTGCAGTCCGTATCATCGGCTTGACATGGGAACAATATATTAAGAGCCGATGGGATGTCTTTGGCCTCTTTGTCGTAACTGGGACTCTTGGGACGACCACTGCAATTATTGCCATTGAGAAGGCGCCGATCTTTGTCCAGTTTCAAAAGTTGTTCCTGGTTTTGGTAAGTTGAAACGAAAACCTGCAGGAGCTGACTAGTAACTAACGTCAAAATAGGATACGCTCCTCCTCATTCCACGCAATAACCAACTCGATCAATTGTTCAAAACCGCAGCAGCCTCCTTCCAAGCCATTGGTAACTTACTTCTCACATGGCTTGTACTGTTCGTGGTTTATGCCATTGCATTAGTCCAAAGCTTCGGGCTCACTCGCCTTGGCGAGAACGGCGATGGAAACAAAAACTTCAGGACGATTCCAAACGCTCTGGTTGTTCTCTTCAGGATGAGTTGCGGGTACGTTACAACTTGATGGCAAAATAAAATGATATGAACCAAATGCTAATGCGATGATAGTGAGGGTTGGAATCAAATCATGTACGACTATAGCGTCACAACTCCTAACTGCGTTATGAGTTCCAACTTTTTCAACTCAGATTGCGGCAGCAAAGGATATGCTAGGTTTCTGTTCATATCATGGAACATCATTAGTATGTATATCTTTGTGAGCATGTTCGTCTCTCTCATTTTCGAGAGCTTCAGTTATGTCTACCAGCAATCCGGAGCACACAACAAATTGTCGCGAGAGGATATCAGGCGTTTCAAACGGGCCTGGTCGCGCATCGACCCTAGAGGGACCGGCTTCATTCCTCCCGAAAAACTCCCTCGATTGCTTGCAGAACTCGACGGGGTGTTTCAAATGCGCATTTACGACGGACACTACACTGTCAAATCCATTCTGAAGGATTGTAGGGTTGGACCTGAAAATGATAGGCTTGGCATTGGTGTGGACTTGAAGGCTTTTAACCAGAGGTTGGCTAGTCTCCCTGTTTGGAAAATTCGGCGACAGAGGCATGTTTACACTCGTTTTGTGGAGGAATGTTATGTTGCGGCGGATAAGGAACGTGGTATCTCGTTTACTACGGTTCTACTAATCCTGGCACATTACAAGCTTATTGTCGACAACAAGAGTCTCAGGTATATTACCCATGTAACAAAACGAAATGGTGGGGGCAAAATGACTAACACATGACGCTAGGCTCGAGGAATTCCTTCGACGGAGAGCGAAACTTCAGATGGTTGAGGATCATATGCAACGGAACATCGTTAGGAATTTCTTCCGTATGATTGTCGCAATGAGGGAGTTTTCTTCGATAAGTGGAAGGAAGTCTACGGTGCCTTATATCCCTGTGATACGCACGGACAGGGACAGGACCTCCGCAGTTCCACAGATATATGTCGAGTCGGAATCCACGCCTGATCTGCTCGCAGCTCTCCCTGTGGACACGGGGAGACCTCGACCGTCTACGGCTGGTTCACCCAGATCTGGAGCCCATCGGGTGTCATTTGACGACACACTACATGTAGTCCCACTTTCTCCTGTTAGTTCGGGTGTCTCGCCTTTGACTACTCCAGCGGAACCGACAAATCCATTTTCGTCGTCCTGGAATCGGGAGGCCCATCTGGGCGAGCCTTCGCAGCATCTACGAGCGGATGCTAGACTGTCGACGCATGATGTTCTGGATGCGTTTCAAAGTTCTTCTTGGGGGGCTGCTATGAGGCGATCTGTATCGCATGCAGGCAGAAGGCGAAGCGGAGACCAGCAGCATCCCAACCCACGATTCTCTTTCAACAGCGATCGTAGCGATCGTAGCGATCAATGATGACTTGATAAGCATTCGGCAGCGTTTAGCATGCTCGTTCTTCGTTCTTTTCTTTTCTTTTCTTTCCTTCTTTCTTTTTTTTTTTTTGTGTCAGATACTCCTTTTGGATTGTAGTTTTTGTTGTAGATATTTTGGGCTTCCTCTTTTTTTCTTTTCGTTTTTCTTTCCGGAGCGGCGTTCGCGTGGAGTTCTATTCAGGATTTTGTTTCGGCCCTTTGCAGCCTTTCCCTTGGATAATGATTCCCTTCTGTCCCTACATACCTGCATTCATTTGAATTCATAACGGTCTAGGCGTTTCTGAAGAATAAACGAAAAAAAAGCGATAACGGGAACTGGGGGGCTTTGGACACGACACAGCTGGCGAGTTCTATGTAATACTAATTGCATTGATATTTTTCTAGAAAATGCTTAGCTAAAAAAAAAAAAAAAAAAGGTTTCGAGTTTGGCGTGTTTCCTTTTAATTCTTCGTCATTTTTAGCAATTTATGCTATGGTATCTTTTCGGTAGATGTACCCGAGTGACCCAAGTTAGCTTTTCCTTTTTCCTGTCAAGAGATATATACACTTTTTTTTTCTTTTGAGGATTTCGGCATGGAGACAGAATATAGTAAAGTAGGTAGCAAGATAAGACAGGAAGAGGGCCTTCCATTTGTTCCTTTACCTTATCCGATAGCGCGATGCAGGAGTGGGACCCTTATTGTTCGCATGAACCCTCGGAAAGCATCATGAGCCTAAACATTTTGAAACGGGGAATCCTTTTTTTTTTTGTACTTGCAGGAAGCGAAAGAGCTCAAGCTTTTGGTCCCTGAATCTGAAGATATCGTCAGGATAGAAGCACTGCCACCGCTTCGACAATTCATGCCTGTTTTGTTTGGCCACCCGCAAAAGAAAAGAAGGAAGGGAGGGAGGAAAGATATGAGGGGTCTTGCCAGATGGTCCGTTCTTTTTTAACCTTAATGGCAGGTTTGGTGGTTTCTCCTCTTCCCTATCAATATCAAGCGAAAGAGAACGAACGAGGGAGAAGCTGGTACCGCAGGCAAGGGCCGGACCCCGGCCTGCCCTATACTGAACGACGTAGTATGGTGCAGTTGACGACACGGGAAAGGCGTCGAGTGTCAGTTTTATTGAATTATGGGCATGTGGCTGGCCCTTTTCGCCAGCTCTTGCGCGCATTCGAGGTCAAAGGAGGGCGGGCGTGTGCTGGATGAAACGAAGTTTGAGTGCGAAGGGGGTGCCGTAGCAAGGCCCAGAAGGTAAACGTCCCGTGTTTCATGGTGCTCGCTGCGCACGAACTATCGCGCAACGGGTCTAGTCGAGGGCAGCGCCCACGATGCAACGGCGCAGCGGGCACGCCAGAGCTTCTGGAATAAATTCCATATCGACTATGGTGAAGAGTGTTTTTTTTTTTTTTTTTTTTTTTTTTTTTTTTTTTTTTTTTTTTTTTTTTTTTTTCCCCTCTCGCGCTTACATCTGCAGCTAGTAGCTCGGGGGGGTTTACTTGTGTGCTACGGACTGACAAACAATAGCCAGCTGGGTTGTAGAACGCATCGTGTTTGAAGGTTGAATCAAAGGTGCTTCATTCAAACCCTGTGGGGCCCGCCACCGACTGGTACCGTCAGACACTAATGATGAAATTATGACCCACCGGATGAGGAGGATGAGGAGGAGGAGGAGGAAGTGGATATATGTAGTTGAGCAGAGGCCCTCGTCTTCGGTTTCGTTCCTTCCCTTCTCTCGCAGCAGAACCACCAATCTCACGATCTTTTTCTTCTTTCGTTCGCGAAAAACAAAAAAAAAAAGCAGCTGGCAGGCACCAGTGACATAACGTTCTTTTAGTTTCTTTCCCTTTTTATATATATAAAATATATATACTGTCATCTGCTAGCCTTTGAGAGGTTTTTATTTTATTTTATTTTATTTTATTTTATTTTATTTTTATTCCTAATCTGCAGGCCAGCCTCACCGTTCGCTTCGACTTCGTCCCAACCTGACAGATAGATCCTAGCACCGCTGGCATATATAATCACGACAGCTCTCACCTGCCGTCTCGGAATCCAAGAACAAACCATCACCACCAAATAAGAAAGTGCCATTCTCCAACAGGCAAAACGGCTGGCCAGGGCGGAACCTTCGGCCACATCATCACACCACTCAGCGACGACGCATCGTGTCTGCACCATTTCCAAATTGCACCTGTCAGCGGGTGTTCCTTTTAGCCACCAACCGGTCACATCGGATCACATTTTCCTGGTGCCTGCATTAGACCCCGTCGTTCCTGCCCCAGACGAGATCTAATCTAACCCAGGCACACGCCCCTTCGAACCGTCCGTTCAATTGCTAAAAGACTGTATCGAACATTCCTTTCCCGGATCTTGTTCCACAGCATCCTTGAATTCCCAAGGGTGGCACAAGGGGCCCCTTCTTGCATATTTCGGCTTGCGTGCATTTTTTATTTTTTTATTTTTTACAATTTTATATACACGCATACAACCGGACGCCATCGTCTTGACATATATTAAGTCCCTTGCTGGTCCCTAGATCTCTTTCGGGTCTTTTTTTTCTCTCCTCCCTTCTGCCCCCCCGAGGATTTTTGTCACCACCTTCAGTTGTCCTTCGATACCCCCCTTACATACCAGCAAGCACCAGCAAGTGGAATCAGAGGTATTTCTTTGGTCTCCCGTCCGTTCATTACATCTTCCTCTCGAACCTTTCTTTCTTTCTTTCTTTCTTCTTTCTCTCTTTCTTCGCTCTTTCCGTTTGTAGAACGAACGAAGACCTAAATCCAGAAATACCACACCCTCAACACATAATCACACACACACACCGCAACAATGGTTCACTTCAGCATCCACCAGATCACTGCCTCCCTCTCCCCAAAGAATCTCCGTCTGCGAAAGAGAAAGTCTTCCAATGCTTCCACGACCGTCTCTGACATTGCCTGCTCCCCATCCAACCTTTCCATTGCTTCTTCCACCATCTACCGTCGACGCCACTCAATCGAATCCATCACCTCTACCTCCACCGCTGCCTCCAGCGCCTTCCTCGATGCCTGCGACGACCTTGGCCTCACAAGCCCTTACTACCTCCCCGCCAAATGTCTCAGCCCTCCAACCAAGAAGCAGTTGCCAACCCCACAGAGGAAGCTCACCGGTGTGTCGATAGCTTCCACCCTCAGCACCAGCGGTCTTATGATCGATCTATGTGGTTTCCACCACGTCGATTCCGCTGAGGAGAGCTTCAGCCCCGAGTTGGCCGTATTGGAACCAAGACCTGATTCTCTCAGATTCTGCGGCTTCGAAGAAACACTAGAACAGCGATCGATGCTTCCATTCCGATTGTAAACACCCATGACATTTCTATCCTTTTATCCTACTTCCTTTCCCATGAAAGAAGTACAGGGGAAAAATATGATGGTTCATGCTTTTGTTCATGTCAACTCTCAATGAAGACGTTCAGATGCCCCTCCGAGGGTGGCGCCTGAGGGATTAGTAGTTGGTAGTTTGGATCCTTTTTTTCCACGTCCTCACTCCGATTCCATAGGCAACAATTCTTTCGAGCCTACCTTTTTTTTTCTTCTTCTTCGATGTGCGATGTTCTATTTACTATTTTTTTTTTCCTATCACGGCGTTTCTTGGTTCTTAATCTCTTTGGTCGGAAGTATTATTTGGTTGGCGGTCTAATTTTTTGGTTTCATCGGTTTATGGGAATCAGCGAGTTGTCTGTTTTTTTGGTTACCGTTGTTTGGTTGTGTACCTGCCAGGCTTCCTTCCTCTGTGATTACTATTCTCCCTATACTTCTAGTTCTTACTTTCTTTAACGACAACTTTACTGCTATAGAAAAATGCAGATATCTCTAGGTACTTGACATATTATTTGGCTTGTCAGTCTAGAATTACCACAAAAAAAATTTACCTTGTCACATTTCATTTTTTATAGACAATTAATTTCATATCTTTATCCTCTATTTTACTATAACTTTATTTCCTTACTTCCCTTCGATTCCCTAGACATACCTGCGACTCTGTTTGAAAATAGATTGTTTTGGATTAACCTCGAAAAAAAGAATACATTAAAAAAATGAATCATTAAATTGTTTTCCTAGATATGACATGATCATGACGATTTTTTCGATCAATGCGCCTGATTCAGACGGCCGTCGGAGAGCGATAACCCCCCAGCCCCGCTAAAACCGGAATCTGCGACGTTAACGGAACACGGGCAGCATCGAAATATGTCGACATGATAACAACCCCCATGATTCTCTACTATCATAATCATAAACAACTCTTCTGAATTCGAAACCTTTTTTGATTTTTTTGTCTATTATTATTAATAGTATTGTTAGTATTTTAAAGCTTAAAGGAGAACCGATAACCCCCTCAGGCCTCCAACTTATTCATGTCAACAGCCTAGAGCTCAGGCCTGTTTTTGCAGGATATTGTATGTAAGCATTCGGTAATTGATCTGAGATTTTGTCATGCATGCAAGGCACGTAGCCTCGTCTATGCTAGCCCCACCACTACCACCACTGCTCTTCCCGGCATGATGCATGATGCATGACACGGAAAGAAAAACACAAATTATAAGATATCTAAATGCTGAGGTTATCCATATCTTTCTTGGCTGTTACCGCTCCTTAACAAGTTCGGATCCTCCGTGCACCATGCAGCAATTTTTTTTAAATTGTTGTTTTTAGCTGAATAACAGAGGCTGAGAACCTTTGGAAGCGTTCGAACATTCCATGCATCCGAACCTTAGTTCTTTCTAAAAATTCCAGGGATTGTAAGCATAGCTGACGACGGATACTTAATTAATTAATTTTCGTTAAAGGAATACTTTGCAGAGAGGACGCTAGAAAGATAGTGGCATTGGTGAAATGGTGATGTGTGGTATTCCATAGTTGTTTTTCTAACCCCCCGCCATAATATATAAGACCCTCTGTTCAAAAAAAAGGGTGCTTGCTAATATGTAAAAATGTACATAGCCCCTCATCGATAGTGTTCGGGGCAGGCTAAAGCAAATATTCGAAATAAAAAAAGAAAAGAAAGGGAAAAGAACAAAGGACAAAGGTGACAATGAGCCAAAAAACCATAAAAATAATAATAGTAATAATTAGCTAATAGAATTCTAGTCAAATAACAGGGCTTGCTAAAGAAAAAGAGAAAATTGATGAAGACAAGCTTGCAAGCCCCATCCCGCAAACCAACAGCTTGACCATCGGTGTAGGACATCGGACCCATCAGAATAACCAACCATAGCACTTCTTAGACCTACAATAGCAGGGGAACTTCATTTTATCCTCGGGGATGTGGTCCCCCGGCTTCCAGCCGTCGTTACGAACGTATTCAAAAGTCAACTCCTCGCCTGCGGGGATCTTCCGACATGTAAATAAGGCGATATCGTAAGTGCGAAGATCCGATCTGTTGTGGGTGACGACGTGTACCATCATATTGGGTTCGCAAGAGTGGTTGATGAATCGAGTGACACCACCGTACTCTGCACCGTCGACACAGTAAACTTCTTTCCTGGTGGCTTCTTCGCTATTTGAATCTTCGGTGTCATCTTCTTCGACAAATTTGTCAAGGTCGAAAAGATAGGTCAATCCTCTGTTTTCTTGTATTCTGGTGCGTCTTTCTGCTTCTTGTTCAGTGATGACTTCGCCGATATAACGGTCTACGAACTGGCCGGCGTCCAAGTCGACGGGACAACGGAGACCTATTTTTTGTTAAAAAAAAGAGAAAAGAATTAGTTCATGTATCCTTGCTAAAATGAATAATATATGTGTATATATAGACATATATTCGAAGATTTTGGCAAATTTACCCCAGCCCTTGTGCTCCGTCTTGAATATCTCCAATGGAACTTGTCGTCCCTTTAAGACAACTTTATTGGGACATCGAAAATTGCATGCACACTTGTCATTGCACTCGTGTATGGCATATGCATTTTCAGCAGGATATTTAAGCAGCCCACTGTGTTTGTATGCCAGCCGTTGCAAATCGTCATGGTTGGCCTCCACGCAATCACAATCCGTATTTGTCGTCTGGCATCCGAATGCATGTTTACACCTGCAGCCCCAATTAAAATCAGGGTTGGGGACGGGGACGCCTTCTCTGTAAACATAGTCGTCTATGAAGGTGAACTCAAGGGGCGGGCAGGGGACAGTGTCAACGGTGTTGACGACTGTGATCTCGGGTCCTTTGAGGTGTTTTAGTTTCTGGAGAAACTCAAGGCGGTCCGGGTGGTCTTGGGCCTTGTCGGTGGCCTCAGGCCCCAGAGGACTACGGATTTGAAGCCTTTCAAGGGATTGCGTGGTTGACTATATGACCACAATATATGTATTAATATATTAAAAAAAAAAAAATGGTATTTTCGAATGAATAAGATGACCGCGACTTACATTCGACTTCTTGCTCACGGACTCGATTTCGGAGTCATCGCTCTCTGATCGACTTCTTTTTCGGTTTCTAAGAGTGCATGTGTTAGCTATATACCTTATAACAATAATATAAAAGCAATGACGGAATGAGGTAATAGATATAAATGTAAATAACCAAATAAACATACTTTCTAGTCCGCGGCTCCTTATCCTTACTCCCCTTTGGCCTCCCAGGTCCTCTTTTTTTGTCACCACCAGCAGACGACGCTGCTGTTATCCCAGGTGTTTGAGGGTAGATTTTCTGTTTCGCCAGTTTTTTCAGGCCCCATCTCCGGAGTGCCCTGTCGCAGTCCTTGATGTTCTCATAAGGCTCCCATGTGTCATAGTTTTTGCCATAGTTCTTCCATCTAACAAGGTACAGTGGATGCTGCAGGTGCCCACCTGTCAGAAAATGTGTTGTCACCGGGGTACAATTGGCGGTTGTGACGGAGCGTATAAGCGCGGGGACGCTGAAAAACAAAGAGAACTTACCTTTTCTCCATCCAATATTTTCTCGTCAATAATCTTACTAACCTAGAAAGTAGATGTGGATCTCAAATTAGCCTGGGATTCATTATGTATTGTATATATATACCTAGGTATTTTGCGTAACCATTTGATTGTGGGGATTTTTACTTCATACTCAACCGCCTCCTCGGGCTGATCTAAAACCGACTCTTCCGCCTCTAGCGATTGTTCTTCGGCACCGTTCCCAACGAAGCTGACCACCGTGGAAAGGCTTTCCACCTTTGCCATATCGAAAAGTCTAGTTCGAGTTTTTATTTTATTTTTTTTGATTTCCTTTCTCGAAATGCTTAAGATCTATTTTGCTTCAAAAAAATCCTTTTTTTAGTAAGTTCCTGCTTTTTAGAAAACCCTAGGAGACGTCGATATATATATATATATTTGTGTTTATATATATGAGCGCAGCACAGCTCCTACTAGAACACGGCCCAAAAGCGACCTTTGCAGGCAGATCCCAACCTACCCCGGCCAAATAGCCCAAAAGTTAGCTTAAACGATTCGTCTCGACGAGCCCGATCGTTTTATGTAAATTTCGTCTAAATAGGCGTCGTTGGCGATGATTTAGGAGGCGCTGATGGTAGACGCGAATTATAAGGAGGTGAGATGGTTGGCTCAGAAACAAAGATGTTGTTGGTAGTACCATCTACCAATATTCAATGACAGATACGGTCTAAACAACACATTCCATGTATATGAATTTGCTGTCTTCTATTATCTTCTTTATTTATGCCCCAAAAAGTACTTAAAAAATTAAAAATTAAAATACAATTGTATTTCACAGTAAAGTTATTAAAACCCCTTTGCTTTTAGTATATTTAGTTTTCCTAATTTTTAATTTTTTTTAAAAAAAAATTTTCCCCTAGTAAAATTAGTAGGAAGGCTGTTTGTTGAATTCTAGTCATATTATTGTACCACTAGCACTTATCGACAACGCACCAACTTGAAAACTCGATGCCTGAAAGAGCAGCGAAACCACAACGACATTGTGGAATGTTGCTGTTAGTTCCTACTGCTAACATGTGCCCTTCGAGTTCTCTTTGTTCGTTCAGTCTATCTGCTGATTGATATTCGCAACACCAACACGTTCGGTAGCTGAAAGAAAATAGATGTCACATTGATAATACACCCTCAAAGCATCCTTTGTTGGCCGTTGGTACGTAGAAGCAAACAAAGGGGCCATTGAAGCCAGACCGGCCTTCCAGAGTGTTCGAGAAACAATACCAAGACGGAGACTGACAGATCTCTAACTCGTGTATCATCGCACGCGATATACATTGTAGCTGCAACAGCTCAACACATTTACAAGAACAATGCATGCTGCTGGCCATGGGCATCGGCCCCAGAAAATATTCGAACACTATTGGCTCCCGAGGCAATTTAACAGACGTTCCACCCAGCCTTTCCCATACCGAATACAAATCTGAATATGATGCCTAACTCGTCGAGGGGATGTTAGGTCCCTATAGTAGGCATGTCGTAGGTAATTAGACAAAGTTTCATCTTAACCATGCATGCTTCCGAAATTTCGTTTTATATAATTATATATAATTATATTTTATTTTTATATTTATTGTTCTTATTGAAAAAAAAATCAATGATATTCAAGTTGAAAATAGAATGGAGGATAAATGCTATAAAATTAAGAACTAGGAAATGCACTGTACATTAATCATTAAGGGTGAGTATCTATGGTATATTATATCGCCTACTGCTACATCCCCGCCATTATCATTACTTTTTCGGTACACCGACTGCAGTACCACACCCCCGTTCAACAAATATTGAACATTTCTGGTGTTTTACCATTAAAGGTTAAACAGCACGATAGCGAGACCCAAAACGACGGCTCCGCCAATAGAGTTGCGCGAGGCGGCACCGGTGTACTCTGGGAGTGGTGGGAATGTCGTGTTTAGCGAGGGAGGAGGGGTCGTGGGTGTAGTTGTATTCTGTGAGGGAGGAGGCGTGGCAATTGTAGTGGTAGCCATGGTCGTGTTGTTCGACGGAGGAGGGGCAATGGGTGTAGTTGTATCTTCTGGTGGATATGCGGTAGGTGTTTCTTCCGAAGGAGAGGAGGTGGTAGGGGTATCTTCCGGGGTTGGAGTGGGTGTAGGTGTAGATGTACCCTCTGACTGGGGGGTAGGTGTATCCTCTGGTGGGGAGATAATGGGACCATCATCTTCCGTGCACGGCACACAGGTGATTAACATCTTCCCCTCGAAGGGCCCCAGGCTGGCATCTGATGGCGCGCAGAAAACATTGGGACTCCCGGGCCCGAGATTGATATTCTCTGTGCCCGTGCAAATGTATGCACAAGATCCGTTGGGGGTGCTAGGACATTCGCTCGGAATCCCAGGGCAGACAAAACAACCTGGGGTTCCTGGGCCCGTGATGAAATTAGGGGAACAAAATGAGCCCTGGCCACGGCTGCCGCAGTAGTATGGACAATTCGGGTCATATTTCCCGGGACAGCCGCCATCTGTGATAGTTGGATCATACGCTTGTGCGTAGACAGAGTTGCTGATGGCCACTAGACTATATGTTTTTACATATCTCGGTTAGAAAAACATGACATGTTCGAACGTTCTCCTCACGGGTGTACGGAGCATGATTCATACCTGAAGAATACTGGGGCGATGGACTTCATCTTGTGCGAAAATTCTTTTTCTTTTTAGAAAATTTTAAAAAATATAATACTCCAAGTGTATTACCTTAAAAACTAGGGTCGCTTCGGACGTGGGTGTCGATCAAGCAAAACGGTGGATGCTACGTATGGGATTTTGACTGCGGGACCGGGCCGCATATTTATATGTGCCTAAAGCCACCAACCTCTCCGTCACCCGCACCTGTAGCTAGGCCCATTTTCTAGATTAACCCCGGCTGATATTTGGAGGTTGGTCTGTGTGACCCATCAACCGCAACTTGACCACGCCGTTCTCAATTTGGCTAGCTGACCCGCTGCGCTCTTGGACTTCTGAGCCAAGTTGTGACCTGCGGACATGAATTCACCTCCTCAAATTTAGCACCGTTGCATAAATTCCCAAAATCGATGTTGTTGAATCCCGTTGTCCCGCGGAGGGCAGGGTGTGGCTGACATTCGACGTTCGCATGATGGGAACGTGTATTTACGGCATTGGATTGTCGTGAATCGACGGGTCGCAAGATGGTATTTTTAACGTAGGAACACGACTCTTGGAAATTACCAACCGGGGTTCTTCTGCCATATCTACCGGGGTTTTGGTCAATACACTATGCATGTTATGTATTTCAGGACGTCGACAGCTTGGAGGATCCATGCGTGTGTTTCTGGTGTGGTATTTTAAGCTCCGCCATTTGGTGGCACGTGACTCGGTGCAAGGTCGCATGGTTTCCACTTTCGGGCTCTCCGTCGCAAAATTTCAAAATTTCAACATTCAGAATCAGAACTCCACAATCACGTACGACCACTATCACCGAAAACATGACGGCCGACAGCAGCATCCAGCAGGCTCCTTTTGTTAAGCAGCTTGCTGCAAATGGTATAACCTCTATTTGGTATTTTTTATTTATTTTTATTTTTATTTTTATTTTTATTTAATTTTTTTTTTTTTCAAACAAAAGAATACATCTAACTTCGATCTATAGACCGACCAACCCGCGACAAGGCCGTCGAATCTCTAAAAGCCTACCTTTCTTCCTCCCGCACCTTCACCCAGTCCGACCTACTAAAACTATGGAAGGGACTTTTCTACTGCATGTGGCTTTCGGACCGCCCTCGGACCCAGCAACGATTGGCAGATGAACTAGCATCCCTGGTCGAGGTGTTAAAACCTCACAATGTTGTCACCTTCTTGGAAGCATATTGGACGACGATGACGAGGGAATGGACCTCTATTGATTCGCTGAGGATGGATAAGTTTATGTTGCTGGTTAGACGGTATTTGGCGGCCGAATTGAGGTGTTTGAAGGCTACCGGGTGGGACGAAGGGGTCGTGGAGAGAAGGAATCAGGTGCTAGAGGCGCTGACGCTGCAGTATGTTGTCTTTATCTCTCTTTTTTGCTCTCTGCTGTATTCGGGGCGTGGTGAAGGATGGCAAGGCTGATTTACGAGTGATTGATAGTCCTACGAACTCCAAGATGCCGGACGGGTTACGGTACCATGTGGTCGATATCTTCGTCGACGAATTAATCAAAGTTGCAAAAGTCGAAAAAGAAGCCAGCGAAGATAGCGAAGAGGAAGAAGCGGAAGAAGAATACGATATTACCCCAGATCAAGCAGAGGCTGTTCTACGGCCCTTCCGAAAACTGCAGAAAGAAACCCTATCAAAACCGATACGAAAGAACGTAACGGAAATGCTGGAAGATGAGCGACTGCAACCTCTATTAAAGGCACCAACCGGTTAGACTGGCTGCTTACGAGGAAATGAAACGTTATTGTACTATTAGCCTCCTTTTTATCCATGTGAATTACAATTATAGAGCGACCTGCTATACCCGCAATGCCAACTTTTTTACAAATTACAATGCTCTCAGCAAGCTATCCTATGTTACAAATTGCGAAGGGGAATCCGAAAAGAAAGAACAAGAAAAAAAATAGAAAAAGCAGACAATGCCAACGAAACCGATATAACTCCCTGGATAAGCCCCTTAGGCCAATATTGGCCCTTCGTACATGTTGGGCCTCAACGACAATGAAACTCCGAGCCCGTGGTGGATCTCTGCCTGGAAAGGTGCAAACTCAACCTTCTCGCCGTCAATACTGATATACCCGTCCTTCTGATTCTTAGGCGTGAACCTATATGCGAGTACCTTTCTGTAGTTTAGTTCAGGAATATCAAAGTGTTTTCCAGTTTCAGCACCAAGCATAACGCCCACCGCCTTCAAACGTCCGACATCACCATCCATTGTGGCCAGATCCATGTGGCCATCGTTAGGTTTGGCCGCCGGGAAGAAGTGAATATCCTTCGACATGCAGATCATCTAGAATCGGATTAGCACCATCCCTTCAGGAATTTACAGCTGAAAAATCCCAACTTACATTTCCGCAATAAAAATTGCCCATCTTTGGGTGAGATTCCGCAACCCAGTCATCGGGAACTGGGTCGTTTATGGTACCGTACTGCAATGGCGGCAGCCCTTCATCTTCATGTTCCCCATCGGGTGGTAGCCGAATCGTAGACGCATTCCTGCGAATCTCCTCCTTACTCTCGATCGCGAGTTTAACATGGATCTCTGACGGGTATATCCTCTCCGTAATAACCCTCTGCAGGAACCCAACGGTGAATCTAGTGTTTCCCATCCACCTCATATTCTCCGTCCCCAAATCAAGTTCCGCCGTCAATCCAACGGACTGGGATAAGAAGGATAGGATCCTTTTATCCCCCTGGGTGACAGAAACTAAATCAAAAGGTGTTCGCTTCCCCTTTACAAGAGCAACAGCTGCCAAACTTGGCGCGTCCGTCCCTGTAAAACTCCAGCACATACCATTGCCAGATCCACCGGGCAATTGGCAAACCGCAACTTTGCTCAGTGCTTTACGGGCATCTGGCCTCCTTGCGAAACCGTTGAACACTTCATGCGGCACACCGTCACCCGATATACAGACCACGGCGTCGTATGCCTCTATGTCCAGCTCCTGGGCAATCTTGATAGCATGTTGGGAGTATTGTGTATGTTCGACTTCGATATGGCAGCTAGCAGCGGCGAAGATGGGTTCGATTTCGGTTTTGTATACCTTCTCTGCCGTTCCCGGGCCACCGTGTGGGTTTATAAGGACCTTGAAGCGCTTGGCCTGTTGTGATCCTGTATCAAAGACGTGTTAGCTGCTGGTCAATCTTGTTATGTCGCCAGGTGATGCTGAGCATGGATATGCACCTTCATATGACTTCTCAAGCAATCTCTCGATCCACCTGTCCGCCTTTTCCAAGTCATTGTCATCGATAGGGATGGAAATCGTCGTGGGCTTGACCAGTCGACTCGAAACCTCCTTCGCGGAGGTAATTTGAACAGCGCTTTTATCCTCGGAAATATACACTCGAGCCCACAGGATATTATGTAGGGTAACAAGTTCGTCAGAAGGCTTGCCGGCGCCAGCTATATAGTCCAGAGCAAAGAAGAAATCAAAATGTGTAAGTTACATCAGACAAGTTTAAATGCGAGTGCGAAGAACAAACGGGCCCATGCGACACGCACCAATTCCGCAGCACGAGGCATCGCGCTTCTTAGACGACTTCCTCTTGTCTGTGTATACGCACACACCGTTTAATTAGCGATGGAACCTCGAACGTCGAACCTCGAAGCTCTACGGAAGAAGACCAGGTCTCGTACCAGCAATCGTCAGACGGTCCTCTCGAATGACCAGCGAATGGGTGTCCAACAGCAACGCATCTTCGGGGCTTATTTCCACGCCATCGTGCGAGGTCGACGTAACGAGCCCTTGGTGTTCTGACGACATCGTGTGCTAGCAGCTGCTGCTTTGTAACCTTGACGGGTTTGAAACTCTGTTGGGCGATGCTCAAGGGGCGAGAAAAGGGAGATTTTAAGTGAACCTGAGGGAGCTGACGCCAGGACAGGCCAGAAGAAACGGGACGGAAGTCACGGAACGGGCACAGGCCATGATGCCCAGGTCCAAACGGGCATGTCTGGAATGTAATTAAGTGTTCGCAGAGCGAGATTGGCGTGTGCCTGACATGCAGCGCCGCGTCCTAATGATCCGGGGTGGCTGCTCAGGAGCTTCCTCGGTTGAACTAAACCCCGCCCAAACCACATCTAACGGCTCCAGGCTGTCCGTATCGAGTAAAATGCATTATCTTTTAGTCTCTGCTCTTCTTTTCTTTTCTTTCAACAGACAACGCCATGCGGAAACAGAACTAACTACAGGTCCAAGCAGCAGCTGCAAAAAGAAATCTGGTATATACATCCATTCGCACTTCAAAAACAGAATAAAGGGAAAAGGGAAAAAAAAAAAAAAAAAAAAAAAAAAAGAAACAAATAAGTGAATCTGATATCAGATCGGATCTTTCTGTCCAATCGGCAGATGCTTGCTTGCAATGTTGTGATGTTTATTACTACCGGTCCTTCAAATCACTCCGTCTCATTTCTAGTAGTACTTAGTACCCAGCAGCTAAACGCCTTGGGAAGCGGAGGCTCATGCTCCAACTCCGACCTTGCTCAATCCTTTGAGCGATCCCAGGCTGAGCGCCAGGCCCTGAGACCTGCTTCTTATTCTCACAAACCCGGTGATTGGGCCACCTTCTCCGTCTTGTTCCACGCTCAAGTTTGCAAGCGCATCCTCGCCTGTGAGAAGCATGTCAGAATATAGTCCCAAATTGGCATATTGACGGGTGGGTACTTACCGAAAACACTCTTGGCGTACAGATTGGCGCTGAGGAACTGACAGTCACCCTTCAACGAAGCTTCGGGCGTCAGGCAGTTCATATTCGATGCTGCCATGAGCTGGCTCAGGAACTCTCGTAGCGTGGGCGCCTTGGAGTTGATGTTGACCTTGTTCTCCCATTCGAATTCGGTCCACATCGATCTAAACTGGGTTTCTGTGCAGGTGGCAGGTTGGATATAATCCATAATATCGACATGAACATCGTTGAGGATTACAACATTGGTCTCGGTTGAGCTGGCACCGTCGTAGACAACGTTTCCAAAGATCACACCTTGGTCGGTCGAGGAAACCTTGATCGTCGCCTGGACGCTCTGGAAGCTGTGAGGGGCAAGGCTCTGGGTCGTCGGCTTCTCTACCACTTTCAGGTCACCTAGAGTCGCGAATTCGACTGTAAGATTCTGTAGGGTGTCGGTGGTTTGGTTGACCAGAAGAACATCGAGAACAATATCGAATTGGTGGACTTTAACATAGGCTTCGGCATAGACTGGGTCCGAGAAACCAGTAAGCTGAACAACACGGCTGAGTTTAGATGCGACATCTTCAACGGCGCCGTCGCCTCCAGTTGCCTTTTCTAAGTCAAGTTCGATCTACTCATACTCATTAGCCTTCCAGTTATCCCACCCACCTAAGAACCGAGCCAACTTACCATATCAGCAGATTCTCCTGCATTCTTCTTAGAGAGTTGTCTAAAGGAAATAACATCATCGACCTGGATCGCGTTCTTATTCTTTTCGCGAGCATCCGTGGCTGCTCTCTTCTTCTCCTCTGCGGTAATCATGGCTCTAAATGCCTTTCTAGTATCATCAAGGAACACAGTCTCCAACTCCTTCCTAACATCAAATTCTGAGAGACATTTGACACAAGCCATGATGCGGTCAACGGAGTCTTCATCGATCTTTGTCTTGACAAACTGTGACTGGCCAACACGGATGATAGAAATCATAATCAGCATGGCCTCGGCCTTCAAAGCATTAGTCCGAGCAGCATCCTTCGATATCTCTGCATGACGCATAACAAGCTTTGTCAGTGTGGACGAGAGGACCGAAGCCAAGAAGAAATCGCCGTCTAGGATTAAGGACCTGAGTGGCGGCTTTTGGGCAGCCTTGACGGCCTCAAGCTTTGCGGCGGTCGCGGAGTCGCTGGTCAAGGCACTTTCGGTCGCGTATGTTCCATCTGCGAGAACCTTACGGGATCCAGTTGGTGCAGATTTTGGCGCTGTCGTAGCCTGCTCACCCTCCTCGGGCACTGCTTCAAGGAGCTTCTGTTCCGAGGACAGAATTGGGATTTCTCCTAAGCTCGCTCTAATCCTCTTCCATGCCTCCCTAATGTCTTTCGGTTCCACACAATATTCTCCAACGATCCACAATGCCCCCCGGTAGACCTTCCCGGCTCTAACCTCTCCGAGCGTCGCGAGCAGTTTCTCAACAATACCTTGTCGTAATGCCGGGAATTTCTCGACAACCTCCTTGACGAATGCGATAACGTCGACAGCCGAAGTATTGTTGAAATCTCCAATGAAATCCATCAACAGGCCAACAACGTTGGCAGCAACTTCCGAGAATCTGATGGCGCAGTTGTGGATTGCATGGATGAGCAATTGACGGTATTCGGCGTTCTATGAATCGTGTTAGAACTGACATGGCACTAGAGTCCTGGTGTAAAATCTAACCTTCTCGTATTCTTGGTCTACTGTCTTTGCAAGTTCCTTCTTGAGCAGCATAACAACATCCTCTACGTTCCTGCTGGAGACCATGCTGAGAGTAATATCTAAGGCCTTCTTACGAACATCGATATCGGGGCTATCGTAAACTTTAGTTTAATAGTTTAAGTAGTAAGGATTCCCGCACATACCTGTTAAGCACGCGAAGAATCTCCATTGTCAGGTCATCGAGGACGCCATCGTGTTTCTTGCGCAGCTGATCTACGCGGTCGAGAACAATGAGTTTGATATTATTGTCAGGCTCCTTCACGCTAAGCTCAATAAACTTGCTAGCGGCAGCTACGTAAAGGTCAGTATCATCAATCTATGAGATAGGACCCCATGAGGTACCGACCTTTGATCGCAGTAGGGTTCCCAGTAAGTGTGGTGAGGGACGTTGCAGCTTCGTAGACCACTGTGTTCGATGGGGCTTCGAGTAGGTCGAATATTATCCTTAAGTACCTGGCCCTGTTTTGTGTATTGACAACAGCATCCTTTCTGATAAACTCTATAACCGCTTGCTGCATAAGCTCGTCAAGGCCCCCGACGTTATCCACGATAGTATTGAAGTATTCAAGCGCCTTTTGGTGGCTGATGGCGGCGAGGGCGGCGAAAGCATTGCGCTTGCAGGTGTGGTCACTCTCATTCTGGAGGAACGTGACAATGAGGTCTGGCGCATCTGGTATTAAAGATTCGAAATGTTGGAAGATAGATTGGACAGCGAAGACAGCGTTCTTGCGCACATACGCATGCCTGTGCTCCAAACATTGTCGGCAGGAACCAAGCAAAGGTTCCAGCAGCTCAGCTTCGCGCAATTTGCAGAGAAACCTCAATGTCGCTCCACGAATGAACTCGTTCGGGTGGAGTAAGTCATTTCGAATACCATTGCTACAAAGTCCGTCAGAATTCGTATATTCAATCAAACC
The DNA here is from genome assembly GCA_036872735.1 of Orbilia javanica. NCBI lineage: Eukaryota > Fungi > Ascomycota > Orbiliomycetes > Orbiliales > Orbiliaceae > Orbilia > Orbilia javanica. The sequence continues at coordinate 2,262,687 of JAVHNR010000008.1, forward strand.
GGGGCCCATCTTCTGGGGGGCAGTCCCCCAGTGTCAGATTGCAAGCTTACCAAACAAGCACGAATTCCTGTTTGAGCTTGCCGTTGGAATCCAATTTCGGACATATCTCATAGTAGAAATATAACAGCTTCTTCAAGCCCTTGTGTTTCGACGGCATGACAAAACGGATGATGTGCATCAGGAGGCCGGGCATTGGGTCCCCGTTCAGCATTATTACTAGGATTCGCTTCATGGTTTCCATCTTGGTCTCATCAGAGCCCTTCTCAAGCTGGTTTTTGAGGTCCTGCTGCGACGACGAGCTATCGGAGCCATTGTCCTGGTGCACGAGGGTATACGTGCTCTCTAGGAACGACATCTTGAATGATTGGCTATGTAATCGAGATTGGTCGGACGGAAATAATCCGATGTGGTCTGGTGGTGGTCGTGGTAGTAGTAATAGTGGTAATAGGCCTTAGCTGTGGAAGTCCGATATGGTGGACAGCTCGCCGCGTGTCGAAGGTAGGCAGGTGGTAGGGGTAGCAACAGTCGAAGCGTATCTACCGAGTTCAAGCAGGGCTGGCTTTCGCTGATTGGTGACGGAGGAGGAGGAGGGCGGTATGAAGAATGGTGATGCCAAAGCGGCGAGTCGTGTCGTCGGCGTCGTCGTCGTCTCGTAGCTACTCTCCAGCTCAAGGGTATCTCGACCTCTGTTGCTTAGTGGTTATGCGTGGTGTCCTTTTGGGTGGTCCCAGCAGACAGCTCTCTGCCTGGTCCCCAAAATACGCATCTTCCGTGACTGTCTGTGCGCTGCCGCGGCACCCCAGCATTTTTGCTCTTATCGCGTCTTCCTTCAATTCCACGAGTTACCTTCTTCAACATCATCATCAGCTCACACAATGTCGTCGCCCAACGAACAGTTCTACATCCGATACTAGTACGTCAATCAATGCAAACTACAAATACTAATCATACGATTTTGCATCTACGGGCTATACTAATTTCTACTTGAAGCTCCGGTCACTCTGGACGTTTTGGTCATGAGTTTCTTGGTACGGTACCCCGCGATTCCGAAGCTTATGCATCCATTGCATCGACAAATAGCTAACAACCACGTCCAGAGTTTGATTTCAAGGTTGTCCCCGGTGGCTGCGCCCTCGCCCGATATGCGAACAACTCGAATTATCGAAACGACTCCTTGATCCGCAAAGAGAGTATGTGACATCGTGCAACCTATCCACCTATGGCCCGTTTGCATCCCGAATTAAATTAATGCCGGTTTATAGTGTTCGTCAGCGCCCTCATGATTAAGGAGATTAAACGTATCATCAAAGAGAGCGAAATCATGAAGTAAGGGAAATCGAGAAACACCCCCCGGCGAAAGCTTTAGTAGTCTAACTGTCCTGCAGGGAAGACGACGCAAAATGGCCGCAGAAGAATAAAGATGGAAGGCAGGAGCTCGAAATTCGCATGGGGAACGAACACATATCGTTTGAGGTTCGCAATACCGAAATCTGTTGGTCGGTTATCATAGGCTTACAAAACTGGTGTACAGACGGCGAAAATTGGGTCGTTGGTTGATATTCAGGAAAGCCAGGATCCAGAAGGTCTTCGAGTTTTCTACTATCTGGTTCAGGATTTGAAAGCTTTAGTGTTTTCCCTCATCAGTTTGCATTTCAAGGTAAGCCCTTTAATTAATATTTGTCTCTTCTCTGCCCTTCTCTTCTCTTCTATTCTTTTTTTTTTTTTTTTTTCCTCTTCTTTTTTTTTACCCTTCAAGCTATTTTAGTAAGCTCCCTGCTAACGTAAAGGAACATCAGATCAAACCCATTTAGACCGGAGAGTTCCTGTACCCTATTTCCTTTAATCCGCTGCTAGCGGTCGCCAATCCACCGCGACCGTGGTGCTGTACTCTACCCTAGAGGTATGCTTCCGGCTCTTTGTAGACACCAATAAGTCCAAAAATCTAATCTTCAACGCAATAGAGGTCAGATCGATTATACCATCTCGTGACAAATAGAATGAATTTTGTGCACCCATGTTAATCCGGCTTAAACAATTCGGCTTCTGTCTCAGGGAAGTATAATTATGCGAAGAGTGCGAACTCCAAACGGCCGAGTTCGATTCTTCGGGACTATAATCCTTGCATGTTAGCTCGTCGATGCTGCGTGAAATTTCACGGGAGAAACTTTGAAGAGGGTCCTTCGTGCTCAGCCATTCAGAAACCCTGCTGTGAACTAAAAAGTGGGGAAGCGAGAAAAGACTGCATCTTTTTTTTTTTTTTTTTTTCGATACTGCTTGCACCCTGCAAGCAGGATAAAACTGCAAATTCGACGCCCCAAGTTTTGGTATAGCTTTGCCTGTGGTCTTATGCGGAGGAGAAGACATTTGTCCGGCTCTGAAGCTTTGACTGAATGCAGGTGCCATCAGAGATTTATGCTACATTCAGTGGGAGAAAAAAAAAAAAAAAAAAAAAAAGATATACTCGCGATGTATCGAACGCAAGGCTAGATCGAAGACCGAAGACTTGAAGGGAAAAAAAAAAAACATAACAGAGGAGCACATATAGACAGCAGACAGACTTACATACAGTACAGAGGAACTGTTTTCCTGCAGCAAATCACACATTCTTTGCGAAACCCGAACACCAATGAGGTGCTGTGTTACCAGAGCACTAGATCTCGCCTTCCCGAACGTCCAGTTCGAAGCACAGGGCATCCATGATCAACAAAAGCCTTTTTCTCCTCGATTTCTGATTTCTTCAGGCGGAAAAATGTCGCATTCGACGATGCTTCCCCCCTCTCCCTTGTCCAAGCTCGCCTGGAATTTCGAAAATTCCACGCTGCGACGAAGATTTATTCCCTCTCCTTGGACAAAGAGGTGGGTGAGGTGCCACCAAGTCGAGCAAGTGCCTACACAGGTCGTAACTATTGAATGTACCTCAGGGATTAACCTGCATTAGTACGGCCGGTGCATGTGTCGACTTGTCAGCTAGTAAAGAATCTCTAGCCTGTTAGTGTGGTTCCAAAATGGGACCCCCCCCCCATCCACCCATTGATTGAATATAGCGTACCTAATAGCTGGACATACCTGCAGACGAGATAAAAAGGGAGGCCGTCTTTCGAGAGAGTCGACTTGAATCTCGTCTGTGGTCTGATTCCTCCCTTTTTTTCGATCTCTTTCTCCCTCTCTCTCATTCCAGACTGTTTACTCATATACATAAACTGTGCATATGCTTGGAGCTTCTCGTTCTATTTTGTCGTTTTAAAAAACCTTGAATTGGGGGCCTGTGAACTCTTCTGACCGAAAGCGGACCCTCAGCCAATCGTCGTGACTGACTGACCTTCTCCTCCACCTCCTCCTCCACCTTGCACATCTTCCCATTTGCCCCCAAGCGGACTAGACGGGCAGACGGGCAGACCTGTATTCACCTCGATATAAAATAATAATAATAATAACAGGCCATTCGCCAGACATACCGTTTACCACCATTGCTACGCATATATATTACCACCACCACCACCACTACCACCACCACTACCACTATCATTTAATCACTAGTGCCCTCCAATTGCATTCCATTCATTTATTTATTCTATGATAGACTCGGGCGCCCTCTGACCGACAGCCGTTACTACACACACCCAATCAAGAGAGTCTGGCCATGGCGACAACCGGACCTGCCCGCTCCTCTGCCGTAGACCAGTTGCGACAGGGCTTGGAAATCGACGTCGGTGGACTCGACAACATCAACAGCAGATTCTCCAATTCCTTGCTATCGCACTCCCACGACGCCTGTCTCTCGGACATCGACAGTGGTAATATCAATTCGAACTCGCGGAAGGACCCCATCGGCGGCAGCAGAAGCGGTGGCAGCACCGGCCATATAAACGTATCGTCGTCAAGTGACTCGTTCGCCGACTTGGACGAATCGCTTGCCTCGACCTCAACCTCGGGCATAAAATCCCCGACTTCGAAACCATCCAACTCCCGCAGCCTGCCCGGCAGTCCCTACTCCATGACCGACTCCTTTGCTCCATCGCCGGCCGCCTTGCCGCCGTCGTCGCCGTCGGCAGCGTCGTATTCCAATATTCGGGTGCGTGCATTTGATTCCCTCCAGCCTGGCACGCAACAACGCAGTGCTGCGCTGCGTTCCCGCTTCCCATTTCCATGTGCCTGCCAACTGACCCAACCCAACATCGTCACATTTGTGTGTATATAGCTCACCCCGTACTCAACCTCATCCTTCCTACGGCCCGGCTCCCGCTTCGAGGGCACCCAGCAGTCGGACAAGCAAACATACACCGTCCATGTTGAGATCAAACATGTCGACATGCGAGAGTCGTTCCTGTGTGGCTACTTGTGCATTCAAGGTATGTCGGTTTCCACATCTCCAATCCCGTGCACGGCTGGGTAGGCAGTGGCAGCCATCGTTAACGCCGTCGTTATCGCAGGTCTGACACAAGATAACCCCACCTTGACAACATACTTCGAGGGCGAGCTCATCGGCAGCAAATACGCCTTCAAAACCAAAAATAAAAATTGGGGTGCTTCTGAAAAGATTGACCTTCAGCATTGGGGCAGATTCCCCGCCTACCGTCCATACACCAAATCCTCAAAACCCATAGAGAACCACGCCAAGGAATTCGGCGAACAGGAGCACATATTCATGAGATGGAAGGAGTATTTCCTCGTGCCGAACCACAGAGTTAAGGAGCTCACCGGCGCCAGCTTTGACGGTTTCTATTACATCTGCTTCAGCCAGATTACTGGAGATGTTTCGGGTATCTATTTCCACTCCAACAGCGAAAAGTGGCAGCAGCTGGAACTCAAGCATGTTCCCGACTATGGTCTTTACGGGTCCATCGAATTCAGATGAAACAAACCACTGAAGACGATGTAACGATGTCCAGCTAGTAAAGCTGGCTGAGACAGAAAAATACTCCTCCACGGACATCTAGGGATTTTCGGAACGGGCCCAATAATCCTTTCCGCCACTTACTCGCCGCTTGAGTTAAGTCTATCATTTGACATCTCCCTTTTTCTACGACAAAATTAAAACCCTTCCCTACGAAAAAATAAAATAAAATGAAAAGCAAACCAGAGTAAGGAAAATGAGAGAGAAGAAGGGGGAGAAGAAGGAGAAGGGATCGCGAAAATTTTCCTACGACTCTCAGACTTGAACGTTTACCGGCCCTAAGCCATGGGCTATAGTTATTCTTTACAGATCGTATCCTTTCGTTTCCGATTATTTCTTTACTTTTCTTGTATCATACGGCTTTCCGACATCCCGATGACGCCCCTCCCCCTCTTCCTATGATACCTACTGCGTGGCCTTAGTTCTGCCTTTTGGTTTTTTTTTTTTTTTTTTCTTTTTTTTTTCCCCTCAGAAAGTTTGCATCCCACATCGTCTTGTTGTTTAGCGGTTGTTTCTATTTTCTCAGATACTATTTCGTCGTAGCTAGCGCGGGAATCCGCTACCTTCTTTAACGGCACCCCGTTATCATCTTTCCTTTCCTCTCCTTTCCCTTTCTTCCTTTTTTTTCCTCCTTTATATTTACATCATGATTTTCTTTTTTGGGGGGGCTTTTTTCCAAGTTATCAATTGCATTATCTGACCTAGGCAGGCATGTCTCTGTACATGTTTCCATCATCCTGATGTGACAGTGGCATCATATCAACTGTATTATTAGTAGACCTATCATTTCGAATATAAAATCTATAGTTCTGCAAAGCTCAATCGGACCCTTTTGGCTTGATACGTCTTAGCTAAATCCGTAAAGTATTTCCTAAGTAGGCGCTTTTGATTTATCGAGTCTTGCTGTGGCGGTCCGACGTGCGCTCGCTCTGCCCAGCAAGCAGCAGAGCCGCTTCCAACATCAAAAGCTAAGTCGCAAATGTGCAGGCCCAAAACTTTTCTTTCGACATCCACCACCACTCGGAGACCCCCATTCCACCCCCACAATTGTATTCCGACATCAACGATAATGGCATCCTCACCAGTCCAAAATCCTGTCAAGAGACAGAAGCGTATTGATTTTCGGAGGACAGAGCAACAGGAGGCTCTACCACAGAAACGATTTTACCGACAGCGGGCGCATGCGAACCCGTTCTCTGACCATAGATTGGACTAGTAAGAAATCTTCCAACTGCGCATTGGTACCGTATGAGTGCTCATTTGGAACTATTTTTTGGCCGCTACCAGCCCAATATCGCCCCAGGACATGGATTGGAGCGATTACTTTCCCGCATACTTTTCTAAAAAGCGAAAACTCGACGATGCAGCGGACAGCTCTGAAGAAGTGATCGAAGTCCAAACAACGAGCGACATTAAGTTGGATACAAAGAAGGTGGAGATTGCGGATATTGGGTGCGGTTTTGGAGGGTTGCTTATTTCGCTAGCCCCTACGTTCCCGGAGACTTTGATCTTGGGTATGGAGATTCGTATGCAAGTCACAGCATATGTCCAGGACCGGATAACAGCGTTACGGAACCAATGTTCAACGAAAAAAGAAGGGCAGGAGGTTGTTCCTGGTGGATATCAGAATATTGGGATAATTCGAGGGAATGCGATGAAGTTTTTGCCCAACTTCTTTGAGAAACATCAGTTAAGCAAGATGTTCTTTTGCTTCCCGGATCCGCATTTCAAGGCTAGGAAACACAAGGCGAGGATTATTTCGTATGTGTACACCCCTCATAAGGGCGACGATAATAGTGGTGGTGGTGCTCGGAGACGACGGTCGCTAACCAATAAGCAGTCCCACATTACTGGCAGAATATGCATATATCTTACGGCCTGGTGGTATAATATACACAATCACAGATGTAGAGGATTTACACTTGTGGATGGCAAAACACTTGGACGACCACCCGATGTTTGAGAGGTTACCTGAGGAGGAACAGGAGGAAGATGTCTGTGTAAAGATCATGAGAACGGATACGGAGGAGGGCAAGAAGGTGGCACGAAACCAAGGAAGCAAGTGGGTGGCATGTTTCAGAAGGGTTGAGGACCCGGTGTGATATTGTATTATATCGATATGGTCACGATATATATACCAGTCAGATTTGGCCGAGGCGGGACCTTGCAGGCTCAGCTCGCGCGTCTACGAAGCACCCAGTGTTAACGTAGATATGTGTATATAGTATACATGCATATGTATACGGGCCGAGTGAATACATATTAAATGCTGGAATTTGCTAGTGAGTGGATATAAGATACGGTGCTTGCGCAGAGCATCGCGTGACCGGAAGCCAGTTGACCAACCCAACCAGGCTGGTTAAGTGTTTGGTTGGGTGCACATGCGCCAGCCAACCAAACCGCCCGGCCCATGCCACATTACGTCGCAAGCACATCCCGCATCATATATCATACATATCCCACCACCTGTACGAAGTACGGAGTATCGTATCCCACAACCATCAAAAATATCTTCGGTACTCCGTGCGCCAGCTATAATCATCAGCCCCTCCATACCCTCTGGCTTCCTTTCTTCCCGATTTCTTGCTTTTTAATATCCTCGATCTACATCTAGGCTCAAGTACGCTACGTCTATACAACTCAGCCCAGATATATCTCCCATTGCAAGGGCTTTCTATCACCAGTCGTCAGTCAATTCCACTACCACCACCACCACAGCTAACTGGAACAGCCCCCTTTCCAAGGAAAGCCATCGCTCGATTATGGTAGAGCTACTATGTCGTCAGGTCATCGTCACAAAAGAATACGTTTAAACCTTCCTGGAGATGTCGACTACGGGCAGCATACCTGATCCTCCTCCCCCATACTCGCCTCCCGGTGCCCCTGCATCCTCAGAACCTTCAACTTCGCCAGCTCCGCCAGCTCCAGAGGAAGAGGACAACGAAACCATTCTAGATGACCCAGAATTCGAAACATTCCCGGGCATAGAGCTCCCGGACCAAATTCCACTCCCGCTCAAAATTGGCGCTGGAATCGTACTCTTCCTTTCAGTCGCTTCGCGGATTATTCCCAATTTCCGGACGATATTCTTTACGGCAATATGGACATCAATAATTACCTTCGTACTCCTGGTGCTCCTGACTATTTTCACGGTCCAGAAGCGACGATCGAACGAACCTGCCCACCAGCCACTTAAGAACATTAAACCGTTGGCATTTACTCGCCCTGCGAGGTTTCATGCAGAGCTGGAAGCCATTAAAAAAGAGGAATCGTTTGTTCGAGCACCACTATACCCACCAAGCCAGAAAGTTTCAGATGCTATAGACGAAATTATAGATCTTATTTTAAATAGTTTCATCAACGAGTGGTACCAAAAGATCACACCGGACCCTGCGTTCAAGAACCAGGTCGAGAAGACGATACGACACGCTCTATATGCACTATGGACTCGGGCGGAGAAGTTGGATTTGGTGGAGATAGCGGTGGGGAGGGTCGTGCCGCTTCTGACGACACATTTGTCGGAGTTTGCGAGTGCAGAGAAAGTAGTTAGAGGAAAGCATCTCAACAAGCAGTTGACAGAGTCCGAGGAGTTAGATATGGCGGTGGCGTCGAAGTACAAGGATGGGAGGTTGCACGCTGCGGTTCAGATTGCCTATACGGATTCCAAAACGATACAGCAAGACTATCTACGGAAGATCATAACTAAAGTGCTGCCTCTAATTTTGCCAGAGAAGGAGATGAAGAGCAGGGCCGTTAGTGTGCTTGTGCGAGAAATTATGTCGTGCAGCGTGCTGCTGCCAGTTATCATGCTAATGTCGGATCCAGATTTCTGGAACAGGACAGTCGAAACTTTGGTAGGTTACATAACCACTATCACACGCCTTAACTTTCCTTACCTCTAATAAAATTTGAATCTTAGGGGAGAGGCGCACTCCAAGAACGAAAGACGGTTCGAAAGTTAAGGGCTGCCTTGGAACAACATACATCCCCCAAAACGAAGCTCCATAAACGTCTCACGCCAAAGGCCGACGAACGGACATTCGAACGGTTCATTCGATCCATTAGAAATTGCAATAGTCTCCCAGATGCGAAACGTATGAGGAATGAGATTGCCATTCAGCTCCGAAAGGATGCAGATTTCCAGGACCAAGTCTACCTCAAACGCCTCGAAACCGCAAAGAAACTTTTGGACCAAAAAGTTGCCCATCTATCGTCTACTTCGAAGGCCCCTACGCTACCGAATCCGATGTCAAGGTCTAGTTCAATGAGGAACGGAAGAAACGGTATACCGGGTGCTGAACAGCACAATCTACTGCAGATCTTGAAGAGCCCGTCTGGTATAACATCCTTCATGGAGTATATGGATAGGCAAAACCGAATCAAATTGGTTCAATTCTGGATGGTTGTTGACGGGCTACGGAATCCATTGGAAGATGACCCTGCTTCAGACGAGGAATCGGTACCTGCGGGCTTGTCTTGGACTAGCTCTGATAGAAACGACATTGGCCAAATCTACGAAGCGTATATTTCAATCCAGGAGCTCAAGATCCCAGATAAATCTCGGCATATGGTCAAAAAATTCCTCAAGTCTGGGAAGAACGCAAGCAATCTTCAATATTACCAAGCGAGAGGCGCTATTCTTAGGGCACAGACAGCTGTGTATGAAGACATGCAAGAAAATGATCTCCCGGGATTCAAAAGCTCGGATCTCTTCTATAACTATTCCTCGTCGCGAGAAAACCGATCACACAGTCTGGACTCTCCGAGGATTGGGCCGCAGTCTTCGAATAGTTTACAGGTCCCCGAGTTCCCGGAAGGACGGAGAGGCTCACTACAGTTCAAGCCCTCCAGTTCTTCCGATAAAGGGGATTTGTTTGTATCGAGGCATTCTCATGAAGAGAAACGACCGAAACTATTCGATGATGATTGGGGTGCAAGTGAGTTATCACAGTCCCGGGGAAGTCTAAAGGACGAGTTGTTTTCCGAAGGCTCTGTTCAGGAGGACCCGATTTCACCATCGAACGGAGTAGTCGAGGCAATGGAGGCGGCTCTCAACCATATTATGGAGGAGCGCCCCAATGTCGATGAAAGTAGAAAGGGGTCCACGAGTAAACTATTCGATGATTTGACTGATAACCTCACCCCGGATAGCGGGCGTTCCTCTGGAGAGATATCCCGCCCCGCCTCGACACAGCCCGTATATCCTAAACGGACGTCTTCGAAGAAGGCTACTAGTCTTGCCACTCTTGGCCTTGTCAACGATTTTGCTTCAAAGTCCGTGTTTGCAGGGGAGGAGATCTTTGCGGAGGAGAATGCAAAAGCATTGGAGGACCAAGGATTCTCTTCAGACCCAGCCTCGGATTATGAAGACACAGAGGTCCATGAAGCGGCGCCTGGAGATCTTGGGCTAGCTGAAGCTATTTCTGAGCTTACCCTATCTATCAACAAACTCTACACACAGGATGCAGTTGTTTCTAGTATGCTGAAGAAGGCAGAATTAACGAACAACACTGCAGAGCTGAGGATCCTAAACAAGAGCAGGGCAAGCTTACAGCGGGAGATCCGGCGAAAGGAGCTTCAGAGACAGCAGTACATTATCCAAGAGAGCGATAATAGTTTATACGGCCGTGCGAGTATTAGCATCAAGCAACCGATTGTAGGAAACGAGCAGGGCAAGGAATATGCTATATACATTGTTGAGGTATATAGAAAGGCAGGAGACCAGTTCCCGGCTGCTGAATGGGGGGTTGCAAGGCGGTACAGCGAGTTCTTTCAACTTCATCAGGAACTCCGAGCGAAGTACGCATCCGTCAAACACCTTGAATTCCCTAGAAAGCATGTAGTTATGAAACTTCAGAAAGACTTTTTGGATAAGAGGAGGGCAGCGTTGGAGGTTTATCTTAGAGGTCTCCTCCTCATACCGGACGTTTGCAGGAGTAGAGAGCTTCGGTCTTTCCTTTCACAGCAAAGCCTCCCGCCTATTCCTGATGCTAATGCGGCGGACGGGGCAGGGGAGGCAGACTTCATCTCGAAACTATATAACTCTATCGCCGACGGAATGGGGGACGTTATAGGAACCGTGCCGATGTTTGAGCAACTAACTGCTGCCGCCTCAAGCATCGCAGGATTTCCACAAAGTGGCCTGCTCTCTGATACTGATGGTTCTCTGAAAGCGAGAACGGCAGAGGGCGGCGAGGTTAGTGTGGCGGAGGCGGAAGCTGAGTTAATCGCATATGAGAACAAAGAGGATATCCCATTCGTTAAACCCATATGCGATCTTTTCTTGGAGGTATTCGAATTGAATAAAGGGAGCAGCTGGCTGAAAGGGCGGGCCGTCGTGGTAGTCCTTCACCAGCTGCTCGGAGGAACCATTGAAAGGTATGTATCTGCCATTCCCGTACACTTACAACTAATGGAGGCCCTAACCCATTTTACAGGAAAGTCCGAGAGCAAGTCAAGGGCTTGACAAATGAGGAGAGTATCGAGCGGTATATTCACATGTTGCGTGATGGTCTTTGGGCGGATAAGAGTTTTATCTTCACACGACCACCTCGGACGACGAAAGAAAAGTTAAGGAGTAGGACGGAGGCGAGCTTAATGCTCGCCACACTCATACCTGGTACGCCTATACCCCCCCAGATATAATAATTTCGATGCTAACAACTATGATAGATATTGCTGCAAATGTTGTTGGTAGGTCGAGCGCATCTAATGCCAGTCGGAGACTCTTCGCAGTTTTCAACAACGAACGACTAAACTCTCATATGGCGTTTATGATATTGGATACGATAGTCGATGCACTGTTCCCGGAACTGAGACAGTGAACCCCATCTCTTTCTTGTTCATTACACTTTTTTTTTTAAATTAGTTCTTTCCCTTGCCGCGCATTACATTTCCTTTAAGTACTTTGTTTTTAGAGGTTGCATTTGTATTGCCTGTCGTATAGGTTTTAGACTGCTTGGTTTGTGGTATTTTTCCCCGTCATGATGCTTCCAAGGACATTTTTAGATACCCTTCGTGTGCGCTTTGTTCATTTATCAAGATATAGTACCAGCCGGCGTTTCCCTGCTTCTTGAATACTAGTAATCATAATAAACTCATCTGTTCGATCAATCAATCGTAATTATCCATAAAGTCAGTGGCAGAAACGATGGGTTGCATTGCCGCTTTGCGGCACTTTGAAATTTATGTGACCTCACTATAACAGAATTTGGTAGGCGAAATCTCCAACATAAACCTCCCCACCAACTCCGCCAACCTTCAACCGCAGCATCGCAAACACTCACGCCCTAGCTCTCTAAAAGAAAAAAGAAGGGGAAAAAAAGGACAGGGCCAAGCACAACATGACCGTCGAAGCAGAACTGCTCAAGGTCGCGCCGGGCCTCGATAGAGTGCTTACCCAGTACTGCGTCGGTTTCCTCAAATACGCCATCAACACCGAAGTCACTGACGCCGCTGATGAGCTTCAAAATGCGATTCAATCGGTTACTGCTATCCTGCAGTCCGCTGCAATTGATACGCCGCCGGAGACAATTACTGCGACAGTAGACTCGATGGTCAAGACGCTCATGCCGGCCGAGGGTCTCGCGAAACGAGCCGGGGCGGGTACGAACCGTAAACTGGAGCAAACGATCAACATGTCTTCCCGCAGCGGGATATCGGGCACCATGAACCTTGTTGGCTCAATTGATCTTGAAGCTACAGCATCGCGAAAAGTCGAATCACGAGTTGATAAGAAGAAGCTCGAGAAGGCGGAAAAGAAGATTAAGGCTAAACAGGACAAGAAACTCCATAAGAATGTCGAATACGAAGCTTCGAAACTTATCACTGCTACGAACGATACAAAGAGCTACGAGGAGTTTTATATGCAGGTCAATCCCTTACAGCTTGGTAGTTCGGCGGCTGGGAAGAGCAAGGACATTAAGGTTGAGAATGTGGATGTTCAGATTGGTGGCAAGAGAATACTGACGGATACGACATTGACGTTGGCGTACGGAAGGAGGTACGGTTTGGTCGGTCAGAACGGTATCGGTAAATCTACGCTGTTGAGGGCGTTGAGTAAGAGAGAGTTGAACGTTCCGACACATATTACTATCCTACACGTGGAGCAGGAAATCACGGGAGATGATACCCCGGCGCTGCAGGCGGTGCTCGATGCCGACGTTTGGAGAAAACACTTGTTGGCAGAACAAGAGAGGATTAATGGACTGTTGGCGGAATTGGAGAATATGCCTTTGGCTGCACAGAGTAGACCGGATATACAAAGCAAGGAGGAACTGGGAAGTTTGTTATCGGATGTGCACGAGAAATTGGCGGAGATGGAGTCGGATAAAGCGGAGTCTAGGGCTGCTAGTATTTTGTTTGGTTTGGGATTCTCGGCGGAGAAGCAGCAGTTTGCGACAAGGACATTCTCTGGTGGTTGGAGGATGAGGTTGGCATTGGCCAGAGCGCTATTCTGTAAACCAGATTTACTACTCCTCGACGGTACGTTCTCTGATATATATATATTACTACAGCCGAAGGGGGTTGACACTAACTTGTTGATCTTGATAGAACCGTCTAACATGTTGGACGTTCCGTCGATTGTCTTCTTGTCCGAATATCTGCAGGGATATCCGAGCACAGTGCTCGTCGTTTCCCACGACAGAGCCTTCCTCAACGAAGTGGCTACTGATATCATTCATCAGCACTCCGAAAGACTGGATTACTACAAAGGTGGTAACTTTGATTCCTTCTACGCAACGAAGGAAGAAAGAAGAAAGACAGCAATCAGGGAGTACGAGAACCAAATGGCGTACAGGAAACATTTGCAGACTTTCATCGACAAGTTCAGATACAATGCTGCAAAGTCGTCGGAAGCTCAATCGAGAATCAAGAAGTTGGAGAAACTGCCGGTCTTGGAACCTCCAGAGGCCGAATACTCTGTTCACTTTGCATTCCCTGGGGTTGAGAAGCTTTCGCCGCCTATCATGCAGATGAGCGGGGTTTCATTCGCATACAGAGAAGGGCATCCTATTGTTTCCAATGTTGACTTGGATGTTCAGCTGGACTCGCGAATCGGTATCGTCGGACCCAACGGAGCTGGTAAGACGACGGTGTTGAAGCTTATCACCGGGCAGCTACAGCCCTCCACCGGTCTGATCAGCAAGAACGGACGGTTGAGGGTTGGTTATTTCGCACAGCACAATTTGGACTACTTGGACCCCAAGCTCAGCGCGTTGAGTTTCTGCGCCAGAGAGTTCCCTGGCAAGACGGACGAAGAGTACCGGCGCCATTTGGGTAACTTTGGTATTACAGGGCCGGTTGGTCTTCAGCGGATGGAGCTGTTGTCGGGAGGTCAGAAATCACGTGTGGCATTTGCATGTTTGGGGTTGACAAATCCGCAAGTGCTGGTTCTCGACGAACCGACCAATCATCTGGACGTGGAAGCTATGGATGCGCTGTCGGACGCATTGAAGAATTTCGAGGGAGGAGTGTTGATGGTTAGTCACGACGTTACGATATTGCAGAATGTGTGTACGAGCTTGTGGGTGTGCGAGGGAGGGAAGGTGGAGCATTTCGACGGGACGGTGAAGCAGTATAAGAAGAGGATATTGGAGGCGGCGAGGGAAAACGGGGTGGTGCAGCAGCATTGATCTTTTTTTCTTTTCTTCTCTTTCTTTCTATTTACTATCTATCTGATGGATATTATGTTATTGTACTCTGTACATACACACGGAGTGGTGATTGTGGTAATTTATAAGCGCCTGGGACTGCCCGGGGACATGACAAGGCTGTTTATTCTTGATCACGGTAAATACAAAGGGAGAAAGAGGGCGTTCAGCCTCCTCGAAGAAGCCCCTAAACCCGACTGGTTTAGCCCGGAATGACCAAGACCAACCACCAGCGAACCTCCATCAGATCCATCAAATCAGCCCCGTTTCACCCTTTTTCCCTTCCTCGTTTCCCCAAATTAACCTGCTGCATCTCCGGACTCCAACCGTCATCACCACCGTCGCCATCGCCAGCTCCGTCATCGTCACCATCATCGTCACCATCATTATCGCCTCGCATTCGTGTTGACGTTCTTCGAAGGGAGACTAGTACCTGTGACCTGACCCGTGCCTTATCGATCCGTTCTTGACCAAAAGAGGATACATGTGCCCCCCAGAAACAGCCGGTTCGGTATTCGAATAACTCCTTCAACAGCATCGACATCGCGTTCCTTTTTTTATTTTTTTATTTTTTATTTTTACTTTTTATTTTTTATAGTTCATTATACTTCTGTTGGATTGTTAAATTAATTGACTCGAAGCTTCAAATATCCATCGCAACTTCAAACAAGCCCTCGTTCTCCAGTCGCTCAACCTTTTACTCAGGAAGGACTCTCTCCCTCTCTTCTCTCTTCTCTCTCGCTTCTCTTGTTTTCCTCTCTCCCTCTCCTCCTTCTCTCTAATTAGACAGTCAGAGGAACAAGTCAGTCCATCCATCCATCAATCCCATCGCTCTTCCGACATTTGAATGTCTACTCAGCCCGTCTAGGTCTTCGTATTGGAGCCCATCACGGATTCTCGATCTTCCTCTTCTTCTTCTTCTTTGTTCGATCCTCCTCCCCCCAACTTTGAACAAAGTCCAGCATATCACAATCGCTCTGCATCCGCTCTGAGTTCGACGTCCCCTTCCTCTCCGACTCTCCCGTTCTACTCTCCTTCCGCCGATTCTCCTCCCTTTCTAGGACCTCCGCCGTTCAGGGGACTCGGAGAGATCATCCACCAGGAACAGGACCCCATCATCGCCACAACAACAATCACTGCCGTAACCACCGGCCATAAAGTACAGGATCAGAATCAAAATCAGGGTCAGGATCAATTTCAACCTTTAACCTCATCTCCCGGTCCTTCTTTCGAGGTTTCTGCCGACAAAAAGGGAAACGAGGCTTCTGGTTCATCTCCGAATCCAAAGTCTCAAGCCGGCTCTTCAAAAGACGACAGAGAGCCCCCTCCTCCTTATACCGAGTCTTCGAGTCCTATCCAATCCTTTACATTCTGTATGGCTGCGTCAGTTATAACGCAGGTCTCGCAGACCGCTGGACCCCAGGTCAACCTTGCAGGTTAGAAACAAATCCATTCAATTCGATTCAATTCAAGCATACCATATTTGGGATATCTGGTATCAAAATTTAAATACAAATATAAAAACAAATATACATATATACTACACGGAAAAGGACAAAATAACTGACTTTTGGGGATTTGATTGTTTTTCGCAGATGGACCGGATGAAAATCTCACCCTTGACCTTCGGTAAGCTGCAGCTCCTCCCCTCCATCTCACTCGGGTTGCCACATGCATTCCTTCTTGTTCACAAGAATATATGTATAAGAAAAAGAACAAACTGCGATTAAATTGAAGATTCACTAACATCTATTTTAAAAAATGATTCAGAGGGACCCAATTCATCATATCCAGGGACGAACTATTAACCTTACCGGAATTCGTCCTCCTATCTCTGTTTCCTAATGGGCTCTTCCCGGATGGACAATTCCGCGAGGATGATGTCTACTCTGTAGACGTAAGCCATGCCCCTTCGCTAATATTGACCATAGCTATATTAGTATGTATCGCTAACATTACATCATCCAGTTCGACCCTGCTTGTCTCCAATATATGCTAGAGTTCTTCCGGAAAGTTGGCTCCACGATACCTCAATCGCATGAGGATGAAGACCCAGATCATGAAGTTTCGCCGCCAAACAGTCCCTCGAATCTCCTTCAGGACCGCGCTGGCATAATAGTTTTACGTGAGGATCTTGACTTCTATGTGATACCACCAAAGGCAGAGATCTCCCAGTCGCAGATGTTGGAGGTAAAGAGGGAATGCGCCAGAGTATTGCTCTCGTACGACGGTATCTTTTCTGGACTTAGAAGGACAGACGAATCCGGGACTACCGAACAACATTTGATCGAAATGTTGACTGCAGGGTGGGTCAAGCAATATACGTGGCTACGTTGGGAATAGAGACCTGATGCTGATTTAAAATTTCTTTTCTTTCTTTTCTAGTGGCTTCAATGCAGACGACAGGTGGGGTCACCGCGCGAGGGAGCCAAACAAGGCGGTTATTTGCTCTCTTGCTCTAGCAAGGCTACGAACGGATATTCGAGGTGAGGGCGCCAACTCCAACACCGTTGGCATGGCCCAGAAGCTCCTCTTGTTCTGGCGAAAACCTGCTGTAAGTCCCGAGTGGATCGGCTCGTAAATCCTCAAAGAATATATACTAATGTGTTATTGCAGAGACGATGCTGGTGGGAAGGAATGGAGGTCCCTGATGTCCCTGGAGTTGAAGGCAAACTTAAGGTTTGGATTAGACGTGTATGGACTCTTGAGATGGTATGGAAATCTCCCTAGCCTAAATATTGGTGACTTATCGAAGAGCTTTTTTTTGTCTAACGGTTTTCTCTCAACAGAGTGTCATCGGCCTACGCTAGAAACGCGTACGGGCTTAATGCTAATCGGGCCCCGTCTTCTGCTGAATTTTGAAGCACTTGTTTCACGAACAGATAAAGTCCAGCGTTCATGCCAGCGATGCACACTTTTTTTTTCTTTCTTCTTTCTCTTGTCTCTTCCCCCTTTTCTTTTTTTTTTGTCACTCAGCCATGTCGAATACCTCATCAATCTCCGCGAAAGAGTACACCCTTTGGTGGATCCCACTTTAGCTGCTCCCACATCACCAGGAACCGCGACCATTCGAAGCCCAGTGAGCCCCTTCACTGCTCTCACTCTACCAAAATGGGATTCTCGACAGCGCCCCGTTTACCTAGTCCGTCTTTTTAATGTCCTCTTCCTCCTTTCTGAGCATAAAACCCTTCTTACATATTAAGCTACCTGTCGATTATTCCCTTCCGCGAACTCTTGATAATACTCCTACCCTTCGTTTCCTGATCAGTGTATTTATTAAACTCCTCTTACTACCCGCCTCCAACTCCTCCGACTTCTCCCGCGGCCGCCTTCACCCTTGATAGTATGTTGAAATTTTATAGCGTGTATCTATTTTTCCTTGCATTTAAGATCCCTCTTTTTTTGGCTGAAAAAACTCCTTCAAGAAAACCATGTAAAGCATACCATGTATATGTATGTACTCTCAGAGCAGATGGAACAACTATTTCGCCTGTGCAAAAGAATAAAAAAAAAAAAAAAAAAAAAAAAAAAAAGAGAAATACAAGCCGTATATATACAGGTTGCAGATATGGTCCAACCATGTCATGTGTCGAACTGCAGCTATAAAGTCAGTTTCGAGTACCAGGATGAAAATCACCTCCCGACAATCCTCTCAGGAGGCACCTATGCCGTAGACTAAAAGTCGTCCAGATATTTTGATTGAGTTTGACCCGCTGGTTTAGACCCTGACTGGGTGTTTTCTTCGGGTTCAATATCGTCGAGCCCCCAATCCAAGTCACCGCTGCCGAACCCATCCTCGCCGTCAACGTCGCCAAACAGCCCTTCCATGTCGGCATCGCCCTTTTCAAATGCTTCCTGGAACAGTTTGGTATCATCATCATTAAACCGTCCTTGTCCATGATCAGGGTCCTTGTTCGAAGGTCCCCTCAGCGGCGCAAGGTCCAATGTCTCGCCATCAAGGTCAACTAGGTATCCTCCTTCGGGTGTTCTCTTCCCGCTCATCCTAATATCCGTCTTCCCATTCCTAAGGCCGATAAGTGCCGACCTAAAGATTTGTGAAGCTTCATTGCTATGGCCTAGGCTGCGTCCCAAGGTCATATACTTATTCAACAGATCCCGTCTCTTCCAATCGTAAAACCTCCACAGGTTTTCAGGCTTCATCCATTCCTCCAACGTCAGATTCCTATGTTTACAATTCAACACGGCTTCGAGTCCACTCTCGCAGGCGGCGATGATGTCCTGATACGGAGCGTTGCTGCACGCTTCGCTAGGGTTTACGGATATCGTGCCCTTTAAATCCGGTAGCACAATGTGGCCCAGCGACCTGTCGAAACCCGGTTTTAGATGGCCGATGAATTTTCCAGTCTTCACATCGTACCCGCGCTTCGTAAGGACCTGTTCCCATGCCGCACGGACTTTCCCGCGGATCCCCTTCCGGACGCTGGATTGTTTCCCCGTGACTAATTTGGAGGAAGTGTGCAGGTGGAAGAAGTAGCCTATCTCGTAGGTCTCCTGGTGACGCTGGAGAGCCGTTCGCAGGAGTGGGTGGAAAGGGTTGAGCAGGATTCCGTGGGTGCGGAGGAGCAGGACAGCGGAGCAGTATTGGACCGAAAGAAGGCGATGTCTGTAGATGTTTATGGATGCGCGTGCCGGGTTGACATTCATCCATCGTTGGCGGGGTTGGTGGGTGAACCGGGCGGTTGGGGTCGAACCCGGGTTGCTCGGTGCCTGTTGCTGCGGCTGCTGCTGTTGCCGTCGTTTCCTGGGCGGGGCGCGGTAGCCATGGTCATTGTTGTGGTTGTGACCGTGGTTGTCATGCCGGGCATTGAAGTTTTGGCTTCGTTTGAAGCCCGATGAGAAGGGTGAAGAAGTGTAGTTTATGACCGGGCGGCCTGCCGGTTGGTCTTGTGAAGCATATCTCCTGAAGCTGGCGCGAATGCAGGAACCGAGGCGGGCGGCGGTGGCTGGTCGCTTCGGAAGATGTAGAATTGGCAGCTTCATGGCTCAGAGGGATGCCGTTGTCGCCACTAGATATCTCCCATTGCACCGCGCATTTGATCTTTGATATTTGCGAAGTTGGTTTTTCTGCTTGTGTTTTGTATGTGTTGCAAGGTCGTCGGCCTTGAGACATACACGTTACATAGTCTCGGAGCACGTTACAGTATTTTACGCAGATACAAATAAACACATACGATGGGCGAGCGAATGGTGAATCTTTGAATACCGGCAACCTCAAATTTGTAGGCCATGCGGTTTTTGTTTCAATTGATTGAATCTGTCGATGCTAGTTATTCCATCTTGTGTATGCTCCAAATATGCTATATGCAAATGCCTTTCCAACCCGACGTCAAACTGACAATGAACCGGTAAGAAAGAAAGAGCAATCCGAAATGACCTATGTATATACAACAATGCGCCCAATGCATAGTAAGAAAGAAGAAGCACCGCGCGGTAAGGAAATGAGAGAGAAAAAGAAACCCCCCGCAGATATTATATATATTACAGTGTAAGGAAAGACGGTGGGCAAGAATCAACCCACCCACACCGTGAAGAGAAGCTCCAGAGCCGCCGAAGGTATATATATGGGAGAGGGGAAAGTGAGAAGTCATGCGATCCCCCGTGCACCAGACACTTGCATCCCAAAGAAAGAAGCCAATAAGCCGAAAAGAAAGTGAAATATGAAAATCCTATCGCCGAGCCAATGCACCCGAGGGAACAAGAAGAACCAGAACCAACATGACCAAGACTCCAAGGAGGAGGGAAATAGGAAATATGCCAACTCAGACAATGAGGATAAGGAAGGCCGCTGATATGCTTGGCCATGAACGATGATGATAACGATGATGACGACGAATGCTGATGCAGATGATTGTAAAGAAATTCGAAAAGCACAAACTTTTTTCAGAGCAAGATGGAAGAAGGAAATAGAGGGTGCACATATAGTAGTAGCTCAGACGAACGTCATAAGGGTAGAACGACGTCGACGGCTAGTAGTGCCTGACCTCGCGCGGCCTTTGGGGAGAACATCGGAGGCGGGTTCTTTCTCCGGGTTATTGGGTAGAATTGGCGAATCGATCGGTGTGCTTGTGATTGATGACGGTTTTTCCGTCAGCGACAACTCATGAAGAGCATCCACGGGGACAATTTTATTGTAGTCCTCTTCCTCCTCGAGGAATGCTGGGAGTATTTCTTGATAGTTATACAATGCTGCTTGTAGCAGGGCATCCTCTTCAGAGAACTTGGTCTCCAACTTTGTTGGTCCTTGCTGATGCTTCGGTGCCTCCTCCGAAGTTTCCAGTGCCTCTTCAAGCTGTCTAATCAAACCCTTGACATGCGCAACAAGTTCTTGGAGGGATGTTGTGTCGAACTTCATACGAGCCTCCGGGGTCGGGGCCTTTGAAGTTTGAAGCGGAGAAGGGACGAGGCGTTCCCTAGATTTCTTCTCCGGGAGTTCGCGTTGTTGAACTCGAGCAACGATAGATTTAGCGCTGCTAACCGCTTTCTTCTCGTCTTTAATGAGCGCCGGCGATGAGGATTTGCTGGCGAGGAATGGCTCCTGTGGTAGGCGAGGGGTTGTATTGCGGCTGTGGAATAGATCCGTTCCAAAGATATCATCATCCGGAAGGAGTACTGAGGCCCTTCGAAGGGGTCGTGGAAGGTGGATGTTTTCTTGCGAAGCATTACTTGCCATGTCAAATGAATCTGCGGTTGGTGTTCCAGAGTCCGCAATAGCCGACATTGGGACATCATCATCAACGGTAGCAAGGGTGATGATGCCCTCGGCATCATCCCACAAGGCCGAAAATGGTCCGTTGCGAACACCTCCCATGTTGGCCTTCTCAACAAGCTTCTTCAGGTTCTCAACCTGCTTAGCAAACTCGCGGACATTGCCAAGGTGGCCCATGACAGTAGCCTGAGCATCCTTGATAGATTTAGGAATAATAACGTCCCCACAAAAGTCGTTCTCAAAATCGTCATCCCAGTTCTCACTCGCTATAAAAGTTGGGTTAGCATCACCATGTTAATCTATGGAAGGGTTTAAGGGACACTCACAATCAGCAAAGACGCCAGCAACCGGCATGCTGCGACTCCTAGTGTGGGCACTCGGCGCGCGTTGACGAGATTTAGAGTTATCTGAGGATGCGATTTCTCGGCTGCTTCTGCCACTCTTTGCGACACTCTCTGACCAATCAGAACCACTGACAATACGGTCACCTTCAATGGAGGGTGCATCCATTGACTTCCTTCCAACGTCAAAGTTATCAAGGTTACTAGAGTTTCGGGCATGAGGTCTTCTCCTTGGGAAAGTTGAATGCACAGGACGCTCCTTGGAATTCCTCTTGAGGGCATTCGCGATATCATCTTCGAGTTTTCGGATCACAGAATCTGAATCCTCAATACTCTTCGCCTTTTCATTATCGGATTTAAAGACCGTGGTAAAAGGGCTAACGGGATGTGATCTTGTTTGAGGACGAGTGTTGGATGGGGTGAGGGCAGTGAATGGTTCTTCATTCACAGACCATGTCGACTGGTTGAGAGAGAAGCCCTGCATTGGTTCGTCGAGGATGACTGGCGAGGACTCAAGCGTCCCGGGAAGGCCACGTGAGGATGATTGTTCGCCACCATTAAAAAGCGTGTCCAATTTTGGTGGGTGCGTGGGAGAAGCGCGAGTCCTTAGTGAATCGAAAACCGTATCAGATAAGAAATCCTGTTCAATGTCGTCACTACCAATTAGAGTGGATGCTCTCTCGGATACGAGTAGGGATGGCCGACGTGCATGAGAAAAATCCTCTTCCTGAGGTTGGTCCAGATCCATAGCGGTGGGTAGGATTGCTTGTGGGGGGGCAATTGGGGTGAGTGGGGAATTAGGCGAGAGGTTCGGCGACATCTCGTTCGGTATCAGCCGAACAGTTGCATTCTGGGAGAGATGATATGTGTCGGGCCTGTTTGAAATTTGGACGCTAGGGAATCCTTCAGAGCTACCCGGGGGGTCATATGTTGCACTGGGAATAATTGAGAGACGTCTTCGCTTTCTGGTGGTTGGTCCGGGCCCGAACTTTGTAGAGCTGGAGAGGAAGCCAGATATCGAGAGCGACCGCCTCGAACGCCCTCCGGCCGAAGAAGTCGCAGGAGAGGGGGCTCTAGAGCTATCGTGGCTGGACCTGATATCACGTTGATCTTCGATGTCAATGTCGAGTAGATCCTGGGGGCCCTGGGTGATGTCACAGGGCTTGACGAGAGTGGGCTGCCACCTCCTCGATGGGAATATTCTTTTGATCCAATTGATTACCGGGCTTCTGGGCGGTGACATATTACCAGGTCCACCGGTGAACTGTACTCTTCTCGGCTGCAGATAGAATTCCCAGTCGTGGATATGTTCGGGTTGGTATGTTGAAGAGTGAACACTGCTTTGGAACGAAAACGGGAGGCTGGATCCCGAAGGGTTGGAGAGCGATTGGGTTCCATATAATGTGAAACTAGGGCCAATTGTCGCGGGGCGGTCGATGTCGACGTTTTCGGGGGCGGATAGAGTGATTGGAGCCTTGTGGGAGTTCGATCTGCCGAGAGACTTCAACGTATTCGACCGGGACCTGTTCTTGATTCCGACTGAAAGCCTCCTTGCGAGGCCGGTGAAGGAGGAAGTGGTTGAAGTCTCAGGAGGCGTGACACTCCGCCTCTTCAAAGCTGCCTCGGAGAGTCTTCTGTACCATTTACGTTTAGTGCCGGCGGTGGAGGACGAAGCCGGGGTTGTGGTTTCCTGAGAAGAGGTGGTCAAGTTTGTTGGAGACCGACCGCCTGACCGTGAGCCTGTTGCTGAAGAAGGGAAGGACACAGGCGAGGCCCGATGGGACGACGAGATGTCAGACAGAGGAACCTGGATGTGCGAGCTGCTCATTGTCATGTCGGCTGGCTGGCCGAAGGTTAGGCCACATGCTGCGACACCAATGGTACCAGTGGCGCAGAGCTGTCGGATGAGGGACAAATTTTTGTCATCAGCATGCAAGCCATGATCATGATGGGAATGGGACAGAGGTATCGGCGAAGGCAAGATGACGAGCATCATTGTGAACAGAACATACCGTCGACACAGTCTTCATTGTCAGAACATTCCCTTAGGATAGGCCGTAGGTCTTGAAAACGAGTATATATAACTGTCCAGGTATATATCTGTCGGATTGGTTCTCCAAGGTGGCTAGTATTATCGATAGGTTGGACGAAGGGTCGGCTAATTGCTTGGATGGCCGGGCAATTGTGATAATCAGGAATGTCGATACTCGAATGACCTCTACGTGGTAAGTGTAGAAGAGGCTAAGGTTGGAAAGGTAATGGACGGGTGGGTTTAGGAGGCCGCGAAGGGCATAGTTTTTAGGATTTGAAGGTTGGAGGTACTCGAGGGGGAAGAGAGGGGGGTGTGGTAGTGGTGGTTGTGGTGGTGAGGGTCCAAGACGGGCGGGATCGGACAGGACAAGACTGGACTGGATTGGATTGATTACGATCCAACTCCGCTTCGAGATATATATTAGATGTCCTCTTCGTGGTTCACCCTCCCTCTATTCTGTTTTCTCTCTTTTCTTTCGAGGATAGGTCCAAGCCTAGGCCCAAATCTAGGTTTAGGTCTCTCTCTCTCTGTCTATTATGTCCAGATATATATAAGTCAGTGGGTAAGTCAGCGAGGCCTGTTGTGGTAAGTAGGTGAGGAAGCCAATATGCATGCAGGCAGGCAGGCTTGTACTAGTCCACTAAACAAGCAGAGTAGTGACTTTCGAGCGTAGGAGTGGTGGTGATAGTGGTGATGATGGGGGGTTAGCAGGAGGAAGAACCGACTGACTGAGGGATTACAGCTGTCAATATTGGCTTCCGGTTGCCTCGAATTGCCCGCCCATCTGAAACAAAAACAACGAGACCCCAGAATAAGCAGGAGCAGCCCAATCCGAATGAATCGAAGGCTCGGTCGAGGCTAAATAATACACTACCCGACCCTCTCTCTCTCTCACTCACTCTCCTCTCTCTCTCTCTTGGGGAGTGGGAAAAAAAATAAAAATAAAAAAATAACAAAAAAATAACAAAAGGGACGGGCAAGCCCTCTATTGGATCCCTCGAGGACTAGTGTCTGGCTCGATGAGTTGTTAACTGTTTCGCCCAATGCATGCCTCTGTATCCCGTACTGGTGACCCTGTCGCAGTATGGAAAAACGCGCAGCCGCCTGGGTATCGGGGACCTGTCAAATATAGATTCACCAATCACGGGGGATGGGCGATGGGCAGACCCTGATAACGAGACGAGATAAAATCATGCCTTCGGTCTAGTGCGTTCTTCTTCTTCCCCAAAGGATACCAATACATCATCATCATCACACACAGCACGGCGTAAAAATGAAAACCAAACTAGGCAGAGAGAGTGCCAGACTTGTATACATGTACAGAACATACACGTTAGGTACGTATCATGTACACATGGTCCAGCGATCCGTCTCCGCCCACAGAAGAACTGTGAAGTGTGCGGTCGTTATTGGGTGGACCATATCACAAGATATGATCCGGATATGTGAAGGAAACAAAATCTTGAAAGGGGGACGGTTCTTTCACAAAGTGGGCTGGATAATCACTTACACTATCACACAATTGTCCGTCTGTCCGTCCGCCTTTTGATGCTATCGATACGGCCGGCCCAGTCCTCCTGCAAGCTGCACGTGTGGGACTGCAGGATGGCTAGTCGAAAACGTCGGAAAATCTGCCGTGTCGTGCTGGCAAACGACCAGGTTGACAGCAAATCAACCAATTCAGCTGCTGCGAGTTCGTTTGTCTGTACAAGCCGAGAGCTCTTCCTCCTTTTGCCTTGCGTCGTGCAGTTTCTTGGATGAGGCGGGTATAAATAATAAGTATGAGAGAGTGAAATGATACTTTCAGTGAAGGATATTTTGATAAATAGGCGCTACCGCTCCGGCATGCAATCCCGTCCGTTCTGTGGTGGAGAGAAGGCGGTGAGGGCAAATGCAAAGTAAATGCACAAAGGAGAGAGAGAAAAAAGGCGGGACAGGTTATGGCGGGGGGGCGGTAGAGGCGAGAACCAAGCGGATTGCGGGACACCTGACTGTCAAAAAAGGGAATCGGAAAGAGTATAAAAAAAAATAAAGAAAATAAAAAAAGAAGACTGGTTTAGTGTCGAACCTGTCTTCTAATTGATCCCCTCTAAAACCTGTGTCTCTCTTCTTTTTCCCTCTCTCTCTTTTTTTTTTTTTCCCAAGGACCCTTGATAATATTTAGACTTTCAAGCTTTTCCACATGCGAAAAGGCCGTCAATCGTATCGAGGGAAGCGTTTATGCAGGGTTCCAGTGTAGACAGCACCAGCATGAACGCATGTAATTGCGGGAACCACGCCTTTTTTCTTTTTGATTTTGACAGGTCAAGGATACGGGTCGGAGTGCTGGCGAGGGAGCGCCGTATCTGAGGGGAGTTCTTCAAAGATTCTCCAATGTGGAAATTGTCGAGAGTCGAACAATGTCGACAATTAGGTTTGAATGGATATAATAGGTTGAAGAGTAGAGCGGACAGCAAAGATGGAAGCCGAGAGAACAGCTCATACGAATGGAAGACGGGATTCTCTCGCTTTTCTTTCGCAGTTCCTTGGTTCTGCGGTCGCCGTATGACTTTGCGGATGGCTGCTGCTCACTGGGAAACGTTAGGAAGAATGAAGGTTGGAGAATCACGGTGATATGTTGATGGGTAATCTGGGAATGTCAACTGGTATCACGGAATACCAGAAGTCAAGGAAGCACGCGCCTTGCTTGTTACAAATTGAGACGTACTTTAATTCATTATGCCGCCGCCAAATTACTGGCCTTTGGAGGGGAACGTTTTAAAATTTTTGTGCACCGCCCGGCCGCCTTCCCTTCTCCTCACGCTGGCTGGTGAAATTTGGGGAGGACCATCGTGGAAGGCCCCAGTCAACTGTGCTCACGTTGCCTCAGGCCCCCTGGCCTGCCTGCCCGTCTTGTCTCGTACAAACAACTTCCATTCTCAGGTGCTCGCCGACGATATTGTAAGGGCCATAGGCTCCGATGATGCCAGCGAAGTCCAGCCATTGCCCTGTCAAACCGCGGTGAGGGGAACTCTGCAGCAGACAAGCAATTGCCATTCCATGGAACTCGCTTTGCCGCTAATTATACAAGATGCCTGTGATCCTTGTGTGAAGCAAATTGCACCGTGCTTTATCCTCCGTGGGAATTCTGCCTGGATCCATACACAGGCAGGCAATAAGATTGACACAACAGACGAGTCTCACAATTCTTTCTCCCGCCTCGACGAGATCCATGGATGGCTTATCTCAGTCCCAAAGGAAAAGAACCACTCGATTGCGGAATAATTGCATCACCAGAAGCCTTGAGATATTGCCTCTATCGTGATAAGATTGGCATTCTTGGCCGCCTGCAATCTTAAACTTATATTAGACAATCCCTCTGCCTCCAGCTCAATCAAAGGTAGTTAAATGGAAAGCGCTTCGACTCACCAGAATAAAAGCCGGCATCACCGTCAGCTCGTCTGTAAAAATAACCCCCACGGAACAAGTCCCCTCCGACGTAAAGTTATGTCGCACAGCAGCGGAAATTAAAAAGGTTACCAGGCCATAGACGTTTCTTTGCAGTTCGATCTGGCTGTGTGTTGCCATGTTTGTCTCCCTTGCCTCGTTGAGAAATGCAACGTCACCACAACACCTTTCTGCGATCCTTCTTGGGGCTGGCTGTGGGGAACATGAACACGAACATCCCGATGGTAGACTGGTGACATCGTTTATGCAGGTACCCTTTTTCCCATGCATGCATTTGCATTCCATTTCCTCGCTCCCCAAAGTTTCTTACGTATGGGGACCACGGATCCCGGAAGATATGTACATGCGACTGGTACTCTCTTCGAACACGGCTAGGACGATTCCTGGCCCAAATGGCCAAAACGAGGCAACATCACCCGATGATGAGGGTCTATACCCGTCAATCTAAGCCGATGTATGATACGACAAATTCGCCTACTACAGTTTCTTTACGTCGTGTCATTTACTAGAGCGGAAAGGGAAACGTATGCTCCGGATACTCATATAAACGCTTACACCAACCCTGCGAGGGTATGTCCAGTTTTCCCATTTGGCAAATTCGGGAATATTTTCATATAATATATACCTCTAGCCGGCTAGACTCGCTTCCTACGGTATTTTTAGGCTACGACTGCTATTGGTATAACCATGTGTACTAGTAGCGAAAATAAAACAAAAATAATAATTAAAATAATAATAATAATAATAATAATAATCAAAGAATACGGACTTATGCGGGTCGTTCGACTTCAGTATAGATGCCGCAAGCCTGAGCTAGCACATAGTTTACTGTGAAGAAAGACAGAATCTAGCTCTAGACTCCAGGGCATATGGAATGTTGATGCTAAAGCTAATTCGAAACGTATGGGGGCAATTTCGAACATGTATACAAGAAGCGGACGCTGCGGTGGCTTGTGGCTGTGTCCATCATTGAAATATCAAAAAGGTAGGGTTAACTTAAGCTTTGAGATCTCGAGACGAAGGGATCCCCACAACCCGTCAGTTTAATCGACTTTCGATATTTCTAAAGCCGAAGCGTTCGCATGCATGTGTATTCTGCCAGATATCCAGGTAGCCTTATCCGGACCTTGTGCTGACCTGGTTCCGTTGAACAACGGGGCAATGTCTAGGGTTCTTTCCCACTTGAGATTGTGCACACGTTTGCAAAAGCACAACATGTCAACACTAAGCGAGCTGCATTTTCTAGGCTCGAAATGTTTCCGTCGTAACATAGAGTACGTTGGTAAGTTATTATATTTACTAGCTACTCGAAGGTGCGGAGGATATTGCCTAAGTAGTCGATACTCTAGTCATCTGAACCAGCAGAGGGAGCCATGCGGGGCTCGATGATGCATGCCAGGTATCTATACAGATCAGTTAATTGATTGCTTAAGAGGCCTAGTTAGGTCTATGGGGCCTGTGTCAATGTATGATCCTACCACAGGACACGCAGGATAACGTATAATATTGCTGAATGGACAAGAAGTCCGAATCAAATCCTTACGTCGAACCGAACCGTAACCTTCATGGAATCCTTTAACCACCTAGCGGATTAGCGTAAGATTATGACCATACGAATAAACTGGGGGAGGTGAGCAGTTATAATGCAAATGACCGACTCTCAACTCGGGCCGCGGGGCAGCCCAGGTTCCTCAAGGACCAACGGAATACAAGGTCTAAATAAGCTTAAGTGCCCGGAATCTTGCTAGGCACAATATCTAGGCAGGGTTTGGATCAGGCCACCCCGCTAGCTTTCACGGCAACAGGCCCTGTCTAGACTTGTATTCTCAGATAATTCTAAAGATAAGGGTAGCCAACGGCCCCAACTCCTCCGCATCCCCTATCGGCTATCTGCAGCATGATGATGGCATCCATGTGGGAATCACATGCTCATGCACCGTCGATCATCGAGTTACATTTCTAGAGCTCGACACATCATACCTATGAAAATTCAAACCCCTAGCTACTAACTAACAAAAGAGCTAGTTACGTAGTAAACACCTGACCAAAGCCATCACCTATATAGAGATCCCCATGCCCAGCTCCTGTCGAATCGACGTACCCCACGTTTCGTCGTTTTCTATATTCATCTCGTCGTGCAGTTCCTTACAAGCCATTGTCTGTGGGTCCCCATGGATACGAGGTCTCCATTCATAACGCTAAACGTCTGGCTTTCCTCCACTCTTACTGCATTGACATGCTCATCGACCACTCGGGATCTCTTCCATTTCCCGCTCGAGGGATTGTCTTGGCGCCCAATTGTTATACTTCAATGGACAGTTTAAACCATCTTCTATATGACGTATGTCTCAGAATGCGCGATATATGTCTGAGGTTTAGGGAAATGTTCTGCGGGATGAAATATGGGGGTATCTTCCTCTGGGTGAGTGGGATCTACACAGGGGAGCTGCCCCCGGTGCACCGGTGGTGAACCCAAAAATAGAGCGTGGGATGGCCAATGCCCTTACGTGATGTGATAGAGCATTTTGATACCACCAGCGACTCCGATGTTGCAATTTTTTCGAGCCTTGGATCGCATAGTGGCCGCGTGTGGGTGAGCCAGCTTTGTGTTACCCTGCACGCAGATGCAGTTTAAATGGGTGGTGGTGGTTGGTCGGCATTTTGGGTGTATGAATGAATTTGCCTCAAATACGAGGGTGAAGAATTCTATATGCACAGACAATAACGTCCAGGAAGCCTCTGGGATGTGAAAATTCCCATCCCTATAAATCTACAGGTATCAAAACCTGAGATTTTTCTGAATCGGAGTTTGGTGGCGAGCGTTGACGCCTGGTGGGTCCATGTTTGTTGGGAACGGGAAGATATCGGGAGAGATAATGCTATCATATTGGCGCTGTGCTATTTTCGGTCAGTGCGAGACTTCTCAATGTCAGATACTCTTTCTGCTTGCCATTTTCCCAGCTTACGCTCGGAGAAAGGCCCCCTTCAATGTCGTACAAAAACCGACGAAAATGCTAATTGAATGTGCGAACTTCTTTCTGAAAGCCAGGAACCTACAAAAACGAGAATCCTATGTCCTGCGAGACCGAAAATCCGACAATAGGTCGTGCTGTGTGGTTGTGTAAATGGCGCATTTGAATGAAAGCTACTGTTGGATATTTTGTCTGAAGTGTGTTGACCCCCGCGGGATATAGCGAAAACCCAGACCAGTCCAAACTTCAGCGGTGTATTTGATATTCTGAGTTTGAAAAAGATAGGACCGATATGAACATATCGGCAAGATGACGAATGGCGAGGAAGAAAGGTGATTAAGATGACAAACCAACCGCGCTGAGATGATGTAGAAAAGAATTAGAAACGAATGGCACAGTGAATTTCCAACCCTCCACACCATCCCACATCTCGCCGTGGGTGGCTACCACGATCTAGATCACCATCGATTATGGCACTTGCCGATGGCTTAAAGGGCGCAATGTGCCAGATCCCGGTTCGCCTTCAAAGAATACGAGGGTTCTTGCTAGGCTGAGCCGCATGTTGCATACGAGATATGTGACAGAATCTCATTTTCCCATGAACAGCACTCAGACCCTCAGGTTAAGGGGAGAGACATGATTCAGCGCACCGAGGCTTTTGGCACAGCATACAGGTGCATCGCATTCAAGCTCGTCTAGGCATCACGGACCCATGACACTTATGTAAGTATTATTCTGTATATCTCGCATGCGCCGGAGCCTTCAAGCCAGCAACACGGGACTCGGCAAGCCGGGACGCCTTCCCGGCTAATATGGCTGATATCTACGACCTAGACACCGGCCTATAGAATCGATTGGAATGTGCGTATAACTCCAGGCGCTTGCGGCTTCTTCAGCATTGCTTTGAGAGCCGGTCAAACATGCGCGATCTAGAGGGCGATGGGTTAACACCATTCCTACTGGGTGGATCTTCAGCTCTGGAGCTCGTAGTCTTGCACGGAGGACCTCAGGGCATGAGCTCTAATGTTTTTTTTTATTGTTCTTTATTCTCTGTTCCTCTCCCCTTTTTTTTTTTTTTTTTGGCGAACGTGGGAGTTCGAAGCAAGGTTCCTAAAAAGTCTCGAGGTAAGGGTGCATACAGAATGCGGGGTCGGTATATTGCAGCTGAGGGATTTAACCTCCGCTGGCGAGGGCGCATTCCTGACTGTGATACAGGAGGAGGATGCAGGATGGAAGGGGGGGTCAGCAAAGCAGGATAGGGCTCCTCAAGCGGGATCACGAACTCCTCCACAAGTTAAATGCAAAAGTTTTTGTATTAATCCTAGGACAAGAATCGGCTAGGCAGGCATAGAAGGGCGGAGCTGAAGGGCAAGCAAGGTTTATGCGTAGAAGGTCGTGCGTCGGGGCTTCCCCACGAGGAGATCTTATTATGCATGTGGATGGAATTATGATACTTAGAATACAATCGATGAGGGTATAATACGCAATGGGGAAAAAGTGACCACGTCGATCAATAGAATCAAGTTTGAGCACCTGGTTCTTGTCTGTAAAGGATGATTTCAGATTGTTTGAAGTATCGACGGGCATCTGCGAGCGATTTGCACATGTCAGCGTACGTTAGATACTCAAGGGAAACGAGGGCCGATGGGGATCACGGAAAGCTCAAGAACCCGTTGGAGGGGCTGACTGCTATTGGTACCAAGGAATCGTGAAAGAAGGTGAAACAGGTGGGTTGGAAATGTGGAGTGCGCAATGCAGAATATCTTACCTTCGTCGATGAGAACCAAACTAAGATAGTACCTTGTAGAATACTTTTTGTTAACCTCCCGGAATGTGGGGGTTAAATCAAAGCCACCTAAAAACAACCTTATCGGTATCGTCTCGCCTGTGCCAACATTAGTACGTTGTTTTAGCCAAATAAGTGGGTCACAATAATTCATGAGGGGACCGCGATCCCCATGCCGAAGAGGGCTCCAGGTGACTGTTCTTACCTCGAGATGGTGAGCCATCCATGATCTAAGCGGAACCGGCGGAGTCAGTTATTGTTCTTTTTTTTTTTTTTTTTTTTTCTAACCGATGCACACGGAATAGCAGTTTTATGCAGCGCATACCTCGAACCTGACCAATGTTTCGCTTTCATTATATTGATTTGGAGGCGTTCCAGTCGTCTCCCGTCGGATTATGGAGAGCTCCATATGCTTGATCTTCAGCCTGACCAGGAGGAAGTATATTCTTCCGACGATAACATCTTTTAGGTGATATTTGTTTTTCGAATATTCGAATTCAATATGCAAGCAGTCTTCTATGCCGACGTCCATTTTGATAGAGCTGTTGATGTCTGGGGGCTGTCTGTAGGAATAAACCCAGATGTCCTTTTCTCGAATGACGTCTGCCAACCGTCTAGAGACCGTAACTCGGATGAAATAGCGCAATTTGACATTTATGCCATTGTATGACTCGTATTGCTTCTCAACATTCTTGAATTCGAAGTCATATGTTTGAGGGTGCTGAAGATCGCCGGGGGCTGCAAGCTCCTGACCTAAGGAGAGGAACTCGTAGTGGTTGCCTCGATCGAAAAACATCTCTGGAAGTAAAAGAATCAGTATGGATCAAACGGAAGGGCCTACCGTCGACGTACCGATCGTTCCAATGAACTGAACCTTGATGCCTGTGTGCTCGAGCCTCTTTCCATCCTTCGGCCTGATCGTGACCGCTCCCTTTACGGACTCCCCGTCTTTGTACAGGGGACATTTCTCACGGCGAGTTTTGTCGAGCTTGACGTCGACCATCTGCCTGTCATCTTCAGAATCCTCCAGGCGGATGTCGATATCGAGAGGGGTTGAGAAAAAGTACGACATGGCTGTGGCGGGGTGGTAGCTTCAGCCGGCTTCGCACTGGCTGTACTGAGTCGCAAGCTGTCTCGGAAGCTTCGGAACCACCGAATAGACGACACCTGGTAGACGCGATCGTGAATCTGTGATGCCGACGAGCTTCCTCGGAGAGGAAAGGTATGCTCTGTGCCTGTGATGTTGGAGACGTCGTGGTGGATTGCGTAGCTTCCAAGGGGAAGACTGCCTAATGCGGAGGAGAGCGTTGTGGCTGGTAAGCTGTCATCACGTGATCGACGGACGACACAGACAACGCGGCAACACATGGGCCACCAGCCACAGCGCACCTGCGATCCAGGCCGCCGTGGTGTATAGAATCATAGAATCATTCGACTCGACGTCCCCATCCCCGTCTCCGTTCTCCGCGACCAATCTTCCCAGAACCAACCACAGACAGCTGGTCGAGGACGGTGGAATGCTGGCACTTTCCCCGCATTTTCCAGGCAGCTGGTAATGCCGGCACTTCATCGGCTTATTATTACCGTCTGAACTATAGCGGTTGAAAACTGCTGGCCAGGTACTTCGTCAACGCGCATGTACAGGTCCACGTTCCATTGCAGCAGAGCTACCGTTCGACTCGCCCGGTTCTTCCATGCGCACAAGCCTGTATGCGTCGTGTGACACAGTCGGTACTGCTGAAGATATCGGATATTCGTATCTTCCGTACAGGGAGTCTATACACGGGTACCTGGTGAAGTACATGCAAGCGGTCTGAAGCAGTCTGCTCAAAGACCCAACGCCCAACGACACTTCGCATACATCGCTGCTCATTGCATTTGCATCGCCTGTTATCGATACCAAGCCTTCCCCCGTTGACATCATCTCTCGGGGACGGCGGTGTGCCCCGGGGGGTTCGCCGTTTTCATCAATGGATACCATGACGACACGTCGAGTTCGTCGACGTTCCGGATCTTGTTCCAGCCCTCCAAGGGGTGAGTCGCTAGTCGACATTTTAAGTCGAGCTTCTGGAGGTTTTCCCACCCCCTCCGAGCCTTAGGATTTATCACGCTTCTTCCCCGTCCAATCAAGGAAGAGACTAACGTAACCATCAAGCCTCCAAAATCCTTAGTGTCTTCGGATGATCCGCATCTACGGCTCGCAAACGGAAACCATGATCATCCTGGCAGCTGGCTTCCTTTGGAGGCGGGGTGCAGATTGGACGCTGTAAGACGGTCTGCACAATCGTGGTCAGTCACGAGGAAGTTTCGTACTTCTCCTCGGATCCACACTAGAGTAGGTTTTGTTGTTGCATGTTCAACTCCAGACTTGGCCCGTTGCAGTTTTATTACCCCGGATTTTGCTAATGCTCTTCCCCCCAGCCGCTCCGTACAAGGTTGTTCGCTGATGAGTTGTCAGACTCTTGCTCTGCCATCTTGATTGATCCTCGAAGCCGCAAAAGATTTTACGAATCATAATATGCATCTTGCATTTCAAACACGAATGGGATTCCAAGACGTCTTTGCAAAAATCCCTCGTAGGAAAAACGAAGTCAGGCGATCTAGCCTTTACATCTGCGTGCATTATTTGTGCAGCAAACGAGGTGCAAGATGTTGTCTTCACAAAATGTTACCATGACTGCATGCAATTTTCATTATGGTACCAACAAGCGCTCGGAGAAGGCCAGAGAAGATGATCTTGGCTCCGCCTGTGGTGTCCTTTTTTCCCTCGCTCCCTGGCTTCGCATGCTGCTTTGACCCAGGTCTTTTTGCAGCCCAAGAATAGGATACTTCGCGGGGTACATATTGTGGAGGAAGCAAGGTTCAACGACATGTATTCTGGCCCTAAATCCCTCATAAGATCGATCAGGGCTTGCACTGGCTGCTCGTTCCTGCTGCTGTCCGGAGCCCGCCCGTGCTGCCGTGACACGATGGCCCATCGGTGGAGGGGGGGTGAATGATTCCAGGACAATTGATGGACACCGCCAAAGTCTCAATCAAAGATTAAAATTATATGTTGTTTTGGACCAGAGCTTCGTAGTGTTGCACGGGCGATCCCCAAAATTTCCAATTTCTTGATCGGCGAGCCAGCGAGATTTGCTGGGTGGGAGAAGCGAAGGGAGTTCGCCACAACTTGCTTAGCTCCCCCGTTTCGCATTACCAACCAAACTAACGAGAAAATAGGCTGCGGGTGGGGGTTTCCAGCAATAGCCAGCTGAATCATGGGACCAGGGAGGCTACACTAGTGAAAGCGTGGGGAAACGAGCATTTACTTTTTTTTTTTGTTTTTACTTTTTCGACCCATGCAGGCCAATGCATGCATGGAGCAGCAGAGGGAGTGCGCTCATCAGGTCTAAAAAAAAAAAAAAAAAAAAAAAAGGATGACGGCGGCTTTGGTAAATCTCCTAGAGATCACCACAAAGTATTATAAGAAGCCAGCTTGCCCCAATCCTTCAACAGGTATAAAAGGACGTCTTCCCCTCTAGTTTCAAACCTTTGTTTCACTAGTCATCACTATCAACCACCATCAACAGATATATCGACACGGACAAGCTCAACAGCATCTGCCATATTTATACTGTTACATTGTGACAGCATCCACCCCACCCCACACTACAGCCTACTTTTCTATATCACACGGGTTTCTTCTTTGCAGCTCCCAATATGCACCGATACACTTTGAGATCCTCTGTTCAGGTTCCGCTCCCAAAGCCGGATACCTTGAGCTTGGACCTTGATGCGGCACTTGCTCGCCGAACCTCGATTCCAAAGCCAGTTGCCAAGCAGACTGAACCCCTCCGCCACATCTGGGTTGTCACTGGCCCCGCTGGCTGTGGAAAGAGCTCTGTTGCTGCCTTCCTCGCACAAGCTCTCGAACTTCCATATATCGAAGGAGATGACTACCATCCACCAGAGAACGTCAAGAAGATGTCGAACGGAATCCCACTTACCGACGAAGATCGTTGGGGGTGGCTCGACACTCTCCGCCACAAGGCCAGCGAGGAACTCGAATCTGGAGCCATGGGGTGTGTAGTTACATGCTCGGCCCTCAAACGTCGATACCGAGATTTTATCCGCCAGGTTGGCCAAGCCGAGGTCGGGATTGTCGTCCGCTTTGTATATCTCCGCGCCGATGTCGAGCTCCTTATCCAGAGAGTCAAGGCTCGCAAGAACCACTTCATGAAGGACGACATGGTTCGAAGCCAATTCGTCGCATTGGAAGAGCCAGATTCCACCGAACCAGACGTTGTTTCCGTTGACGTTTCTGGGTCTCTCGCTGAAGTTCAACAAGATGCCCTTCGAGAGGTCGAGGCTAGGATGTTCGAATAAACCTTCGAACTAAAGTTCGCTCTACTGCGCACCTCGATACGATTCTTTTCCTCTCGACGACAACAAAAGCATTGACACGGCGTTAAATCTGATTCGAAGCATTGGGATAATAACTTTTTTTTTCTTTCTCGTTCCTCTTTCTTTTCCTTATGGAGCTCAACTTAGCGATGGAGTTCCAAAATACCACGGCATTGTATGGGGTTAGGTCTTCTGAGAGTTTTTCCTTGCCTTTTTTCCTTTCTTCTTTGTTTTTTAGGAAGCATTTCTAGGGTGTTCGTTCTTTTACTATTCTTGTATTGCAGAGAATCAAGGTCAATCTGTAAATTAGCCACTATTCGACCACAGACCGAGAGATCATTCGGTCTATTCTGATTCTCCCATGGACTAGCAGTTTTTAATGGAATCAACCATCTATACGCAATTTTTTTCTACAGATACATCCAAAGTAAAGTTACTAGCGAAACATTAGAGGAAACCGTTTAGACTCGCCGAACAGCAGAAATTCATCAGCCTGCTTGAAACTTCAAAGCATGGACCAAAAATTAACAAATACAAACAAGCAAACGGAATCCTGGCCGGCTGGCGTTGAGGAAGGCTGGGCGTTGATGATTGCTCACTTTCGAATGCCAATGTAGGTATGTGCATGTAAACAAGTACGTACTACATACATTGCTGCTCGGGGATACTCTGACCTCCAGGCGCACGTGCCCAAATCATCGACATCGTTTTCTCACATTTCACAGTTCTCGTACTTTGTATGCGCGGCCGGAGACATTCCTGAAGGAGACTTTAAAGAGAAAAAAAAAAAAAAAAAAAAAAAAAAAAAAAAGAACAAAAAAAAAAGGATCTTAGCAAATTCCAATGCATGCGCCGTTACAGTCGGCACCTCGTGACATGTTCTCTTTTTTGTTCTTGCCCCAAATCGAATTCCGCCAGTTACCGGCAGCTTGGTTCCAAGGCATCTTGCTCTCGGTTCCTAATGCCTAATGACGTGATGTACCAAACCGCCTGGCAGCAAAGCTATGAGGTACATGTGCATCATGTACCCTTTTTATTCCATTCCATTTCATCTTTCGAAGGTTTGGTCCAGCCAGCCCTACCCAATAGGAATTGTAGACGAATGTGTATGTGCTGCAGGTGAGAGAAGATGACCAGATGCCGGGCTGACCCCTCGGCATCGCCATTGCATCGCTCTTCGCTCGATGTTTGCAGCGATGAGTCTTCCCCCCCTTCAACCAATTGCGGAGACACCTCTCCTTTCCTCCACGGTTTCACCTCCCATCCTTTTGCAAGCCCATCCCACTTGATTGCTTTTTCGATACACCCAAAGTACGTTGTATATGTGCGGGTGTGCCCCAAGAGGGAAAATAAGAAGCTAAAAAATAAAAACGTGGAGGTAATCGGTAGCCTGGTTTGCTTTTCTTTCCGAGATTTCGTTCACGTAACAAATGGGCCTCAGCCTATTTTCCGCACACGAACGCCTATTGTCCCACGCTGGAGGAGTAAGCCTGAGACCAACTCTGCTGATTGGACAATTGCCTAAGCTTCACTGCTTCCAACCCTTGAGGGCCCATAAGAGAAAAAAAAAGGAGCTCGAAATGGCCAAAAGAAAAAAGAGGGAGAAAAGAGGAAAAAGAAACGAAGAACGTGGGAGACAGCCACAATTTCCAATCGATCGAATCGATGGATCCAGGTCGTTGGGACCCTTTCCTATTGGCTGGTGTAACTAAACTTGCAACCACCACCGCCAAACGAAAAAAACAAAACGAGGTCTAATATTTCCAGTGATGTGATTCGAAGGCTTCTTCCCCTTCTTTCGAATGTCCCCTTTTTTCGAAGACGCTTTGGCAGATCACCTGCCTAATCTAACCCCTTGGACGTTAGCTATCAGAGCTTTGGCTCTTTCGAGAATCACTTTCGTTCGATGCGGTTGTCCAAAGAAACATGGGCTTTTTTGGAAGCTACTAGCAGAGGGCACAAGTCTAATTTAGCACCGTCTACCCGAGACCCGCGAAATATGTAAAACCACACACCCCCCCTCTGGCTCTAGGCAGGCTCTGAGCCATCTTGTTAGTGTGGGGGATACCAGGCGTTCTGGAGGCGAATTCCAGATAATCGAGTAAGAGGAATAATACAACCCCAAAGCGTTTAGCGGTCACTAAAAATTCTCCTTTGTTGGGTCGCAAGGCCTTGTCAATCCGCAGCCTTGTCGGATTCTTTTTTTGATCTCGTGGACCTTGTCGAACGCTGCTTTTTTGCTAACTTCTTAGGTAGTTTAACCAGGGGCGGTAACGGACGAAACCCCCAAATATTACTTTATCTTTTCGTTGGAAAAAAACAATACATCTGCAAGGGGTAATTGGAAGGTCGAGATTGGAGGACTAGACATTGTTTTCGTTCGTTCGCTCGCTCGCTTGGATCAATTGCGAAATGTGATTCGAAAACCAGAAGTTGGGGATGTGTCAAAAGTTGGGCTGTTCCGTCGGAATAGATACGGTCCTGTGGCTCTCAAAGGGCAATCGATTAAACGTAATCCACCTCTCACACTTACATACTCCTGTGGACAGAGAGGACGTCCTGTGCATAACCAGAACGTTGTCCCGACCCACCTCGACTGCGATGATTACAAAAGGGGGGCCCACCATGCGAAAGTGTCGGCGACATTCTGGCTCTTTCGACTCCACCACCGTTGGAAGTGAGAAAACCTAAAGGTTAGACGACCCTCAGACTAATGTCCGATCGCTCAATTGCCGATGTTCACCAAACCGGGCCTTGAATTGGATATAGGTACATTTTTTTTTTTTTTTTTTAAATTTGTGGGGTGCGTGGAATAGTTTAGTAACAGAACCCGGAGAAGCATGGAAGGTTGTTGCATGGGCCGCCCCACTTTCCGATATTTGGGTATTACCATATCTGTTGCAAATCTGGACCATCCTGAAAACTCTGAGTCCGAGGGCGTTTTTTTTTTTTTCTTGTCGTGGGGAAATCCGGAAAACAGCGTGATCAGATACCTGAAAAAGATTTTTCTTTCCCCAGGAATGGGCGTTTATACGATTTGCAGGCTGCTATCCCACCTCAGACGATTACCATGCACGTTTCTTGTAAAAGCTATATCAGATGCTACCATATGCATAGTACCACATCCGTAGAAGGATAAGAAGTATGTAATATTGGGCTTCCCCTTGCATAAAAAATAGGCGTAACTAGCCTACGGTCATGTGGGTAAGTGAAGTATGCACCGAGCATTGATAGTACATAGTATGATAAAATTTATAAAATGTTGTACAGAAAAGTACAATTCGGGCTAAAGTACAAGAATGGAAAAAAAAAAAAAAAAAAAAAAAAAAAAAAAAATTGTTTAAAGGAAAGAAAGAAAGAAAGAAGAAGAAGAAAAAAAAACTACAGATAGCCACCGACTAACGGTGGCCTATCTGAGTTTGGATATCAAAAGTTCTGGTTCCTCGCAATAACGCTTGACGAGGCTTGCCATTCGTGCCATCGTACTACCATCTACGACGCGATGGTCCGCAGACTATCCGAAATTACACCCGTTAGTACCACAAGATGCACAGCAGGAACAAGGAGAGGGATAAAGGGAATACAGAAAGAAATATAGTGATGATTTGCCACAAGTTGTGAAAGAGGAGAGAGTGTGCAGGACTTACCCATGAAAAGTTGACAACAGTCTTCGGGACAACAGCCCCATTCTCGTCAAACGCTGGTACGACCTTGCTTCTGCCGATACCCATAATCGCCACCTCGCTCGTGACAACCACGGGAGCAACATATGTGCCACCAACATTCCCAATGTTACTCAACGTAATGGTACCACCTTTGAGGTCGGCTGAGGATAGCTTTCCCGCGCTCCCCGCCGCTTGGAGTCGGGCCAACTCCGAAGCGATCTCTAGAATACTAAGTTGCTGGACGTTCTTGATGTTTGGGACGAGAAGACCTGTTGGTGTATCCATTGCAACACCAATGTTGTGCTGTGGGCGCATGACCAACTTTGGTTTGGCCTCGTCGGAAAGATCGACTCTGCAATTAATCAGGGGATATTCCTCGAGGGCAACAGAGACTGCCTTGATGAAGAAAGGCATGTAGGAGATCTTTTTCAGAGATGGGTCACCGGACTGAGGTAGGCTTTTGTTGATGGTGTGACGTAAGGCGACCAATCGGTCAATGAAGGCCTCGTCGGCATACAGGAAATGGGGGATCGATAGTGACTTGGTCATAGTCTTGAACATCATGCTCTGGATCGGTGTCAGGGACACCGTTTGTTCTTCTAGGGACTCTGTTTGTGGGGTTCTGGGACGAGCTGATGGAGCTGATGGAGAGGATGATGTCGATGATTCTGTGGGCTCCTCGACATATCTCTCAACATCTTCCTTCAGGACACGGCCGTCTTTGCCAGTGCCATTGATTTTTGTGATGTCGATTCCACGTTCCTTGATCAATCTGCGGACAGCAGGTGTGGCTAGTGTCCTATACTTGCCGCTGTTGCTTCCGTTAAACTTGGCAACGGCTTCTTGAGCACTCTCAGCAAGCGACCCAGTCGCCGGTGAGGAAGAAGCGGCTGGTGCTCCGGCCGCAGGGGCTTTGTCTGCAGCGACGTCTGGAGTGGCTGAGGGCGCATCCTCTGGCAGATCAGTCATATCTATATCCACCAGGGGCTTTCCAACGATGGCCATATCGCCCGCCTCATAGTACAACTTCTTGATGACTCCATCGTACCTCGACGATATCTACCATGGAACCGTCAGCATACGTCTTTCTCGCTCTCCCTCTTTTTCCTTTCCCTCTTTTTTCTTTCTCTGTGCTGGTTTCCAAGCTCCCGCCCAGTGCCGGGCCATAACTCACGGAAATGGAGGAGGAGGGGGAGGAGGGGGAGGAGGTAACTCACCTCTACCGAAGCCTTATCCGACTGAACTTCGCAGATGTTATCGAACTGTTCGACTTTGGCCCCCGGTTGTACGAACCATTGTATGATTTCGCACTCTCGTATTCCCTCGCCGATGTCCGCTAACAGGAAAGGCTTCACGACGAATGCCGGCCGTGAATAGTGCAGATGCGCCCGTTGGAGATCTGTCCGCCATGCCATCCGGCTGGTGCTCCCGACCCGGCTCAGTAACGAACGACGCCACATTTTTCTTTTTGATCGTTTCTCCTCCGTTTGGCTTCTGTGGGAGATGTGTGTCGAGCTTGGTCCGATTTCGAGATCAGCTAGGGTCAAGAGGTACCGTACCACAGAACAGCAAACGACGGCGACAGACGAGGAGGGGAAGAGAGCAAGAACAGAAGGGGAAGGGAAAAAAAATAAATTAAAAATTACAGGATGGATGGCAAGAAAGGTTCGAGTTTTCGACAGATAGCCGGCAATGGGCTCGGAGAAGTGATGTGGGAGCTCGCAGCTTGGTGTTTTCCGGGGAAGTCTGGAAAGCCGCTTAACATCGGCATTGCAGTGTGTCGAGATGCTGTTGTTTGGAGCTCTTAGCTGCCAGCCATGGTTCATCCTGCCCAGCCACCAGGGGCCCACGTTCGCCAGACCGCTGCAACGCACTGCCCTGTTGCATTTCAGCCACTCAATTCGCTCTTACAATAGTCTCGTTTATAGTATATATATATATACTCTGTATAGTATGGATATACTTAGGTATATGGTAGAGGTATATGGCTATACGGATGCCTACCTTGTCTACGAATACATGGGCCTGTATGATAGCGGGAATAATGACATATATGACTTGGAATAAACAGCCAATGCTAAGAAAGAAAGAAAGAAAGAAAACGCCCCCAGCACCGATTTGCCCTCCGATCCCGCCAAACGACGATAAAGAAGAAGAAGAAGAATAAGAAGAAAAGAAACGAAAGAAGGACGCCTAATGATAAACAAGCCGACACCCGTTATCATACACATTCCCACGGTTCAACCCAAACCTGCCGGCATCTATATCGCCCCGCATCTCCTCACCAACCACCGGACCA
This sequence comes from Orbilia javanica, assembly GCA_036872735.1. NCBI lineage: Eukaryota > Fungi > Ascomycota > Orbiliomycetes > Orbiliales > Orbiliaceae > Orbilia > Orbilia javanica. The sequence goes on from JAVHNR010000008.1 coordinate 2,304,889, forward strand.
CTCTCTACCGTTTCGTCCTTGACCACCTAAGGGGGGCTTTCCTCAGTCACGCGCTTCCTCGACCTCCTAGCAGCCACAGAAGGAGAAGGTTTATACCTCGACCATCTTCCCATCCTCCACCTTGACGGATTTGTCTCTCAATTTACGCATCAAAGCTACAAACTGGCTTTCCTGGAATTTGCGACTGGTGTCTTGGCTCAAAGTGTCAACGAGCTGACCAGCGGTTCTAGCGAGCTCATCTGCATCGTCTCGGGATTTATCTTGTTCTTCCTTTACGTCTTCTTTCACGTCCTCAGATTGTAGGATGGTGGAAGCATTTGTGTTCTGTAGAAGAGGGTTTGGGACTTCTCTTTGGGGGAAATCTAGGATATCCGATTGCAATATTGCGGCTTCTTCGAACATCTGGTCGAATTCAGCATCGGTGTAGGATGCTTTGGTGTCAACGTGGTTTGATTGCAAAGGTTCGTATGAGGATGTCATGGGCATGTATCCGGTGTTAATGCCCATGAGGCTACCCCCCATTAGTGTATTCTGCTGCTGCTGCTGCTGAGCAGGCGATACGTTCAATTGGGACAAAAACTCGGCACCCCATCCCGTGGCAACAGGCTTTTGGATTGTATGTAAAGATTGTGGAGGTGGGGGAGTGGAGAGTTGAAGCCGCTGGAAGTCAGCAGCCCAGCCTGCTTGGTGGAGAGCGGGAGATGGAGGGGCGATGGAGAAGTTTTGGAGAGAGGGCCGGGTGTGGAGTGCCTGGGCGGGACCAGTGGCAACAGCGGCGGCAGCAGGGGATGCGCTCAGAAACTGTTCGAACTCGTCGTGCTGTTGGAGATGGGGGTTGAGGTGCGACTGCTGGCGGAATTGCTGGGATGCAGAGGCAGCAGAGGGATGGGAGCGGAAGCGGTCTTGCTGGAGGGAGCGGTCGAAGGAGGCATGGTTTTTGAGGGACTGCAGGGGGTTGGAGGGCCCGCACATGGATGATGACGATGATGCCATGGCTGTCGACTGTATGCGAGTCTTTATTATTATTATATCGGGGGAGGGTGTCTACAGAGAGGAGGGTTACGAAGGGACGGGGTCGAAAGAAGGTTGAAGGTTTTTTGGATTATTGGCAGAGCCAAATTATTAAGTTAAGGCGAAGGGTCGTCCTCGGCTTCGGCTTTCATGTGAAGTTAGCCGAGGGACCACAGCGCCAGCCCGTTCTGGGAAGTCACATGACCTGGTCGGCATGTCGACGTCATGCACCACCCTTTTGTTGGGTGTAGATGGCGTATCTATGTAAGATCCTGCGGTAATATACATAGGTAATGATGTCCTAGAGATGTGCTGACTTAGTCTCGTAGTATACGACGCTTCGGTAGCAACGTCGTGCTGACTTAAGTACTAGGTAGGTAAGAGGGCATATATATAACATAGATACTTAGGTACCTACTGAGGTACCTAGTGGGAAGGGAAGAGAAGGGAGATAGCATGTGCTACCAGACAGACGACTGTCGATTCAATTGACCGGGTGATGCCTAGAAGTAGTCGTGTCTGTCGTGCGAGTACTCTGGACAGGGCACCCGTCAGTAGGAATGGATGGGGCTAAAAAAGATCAAAAGAAATCGCGCAGATGCGACAACAGCCAAAAGTGCAGTTCGGTTTCTGTTACAATGGACCTTTTAGGTTTGTTTCTGGGGAGGAACGGCCAATCAGGTTGCCCGGAGGAATGAGTCATACGGGTTACATGGCAGGGAAACGTAAGAGTCATCGTCCGAATCTGGACAGCCACAGGCATCAAACATCCAACGCAACACTTTTTGGTCGCCTGTCCTCGAGTATACTCCAGTGGTACCTAGGTAGTATAGCATAATACTACGAGACGACTGTGGAATGTAGTCTCGTGGTAGACGGTATAGAATGTACGGACTACATACATACATTGTCTACGTGATGATGTACAAAAAGTCCAAAGATATGCATCGATGGATTGATGGGGCTGTGTGCAGACATTTAAATTAGGAATCCGTGCTAACGAGCACTGCGAGAGAATATCCCAGCTGAGTGTCAAACAGCCTTACAGCCCGCCTGCTGCACCACCGTACTTATCTAGCCGAGTGAGCGGGAATAAAAACTATAAGAACCCGTGAGTCACCCTCCCACTTTTCTTCCCTCTCCCTTCTTCCTCCATCAAAAAAATCATCACCAGATTTTATATACATTACTAAAGCATATATCGTAGAAGAGAATCTGCCAAAATGGACGCTTGAATCCGCCACCCCCCGCTCCCAAGTCCCTCCCCTCCCAAAGTAGTCAAAATAGCTTCCTTTAACCTCCCCCCTTCTTCTTCTTCTTCTTACAATCAGGCCCCGTCTTTTACAGACTCGCCTGATTTCACTACCGCCAAAATAACTTCGCTCAGCGAGTTAAACCCCCCCCAAACCGTCAAAATTTCACCCTCAACGGACGCTTTGCGTTACGCACAAGCCCAAGAACCGCCAGGATGGCCCAATTCACTACCTCCCCAGCATTCGCCTCTCAGGCAAGATTTCCAGACTTTCAACGCGGACTTCGAACTCTTCGATCCCCTACCCCCTGCACCCACCGCAGATTCTGCTCACAGAAGGACAGCAGCAGCAGAGACCATCTCCTCCTCCTCGACTTCTCGTGCGATCCCTGATCTGATTGCCTCCCATCACAACGTCAACGACGCTGTCTTCAATCTTGGTTACACAACTAGTCTCCCTGCCAACCGCGCCTTCGTCTCCCCTGCCACCGCTACCCAAGCCGCCACAGCAACCGCATCTGCCACTCCGTCTCTCGTCCAGCACTCTCCTTTCGTCCCCCCAGCAGCGGACTTTAACCCCGCTCTCATCGACGCTCTCTCCGACAACCACCGAGCCCATCTCGTCCGAGGTAATTCCACTTCCCCTTCTCCTTCTCCTTCTCTTCCCTTTTGCTTGCCCCCAATAGACTCCCTCCTGTGCTACGCTTCACCCCCTTCCCTCGAGCCTGTGCTCCAGCAAGACATAGACATGTATTTGAATTACTCCCAATCGGAGTCAGAAGAAGACGAATATAGCGAATGTGAACATCAGCTAAACAATCATCCAGAGTTCAACAAACGACAGAGAAACATGGAGGAAGAGCTTTTGTCTCTGGTGGCCCTCGAGGCTTCCCCCTTCCACGCCAACGATATGACCTTCTCTCCAAACGGTCCCTTGTTCCATGACTTCTCCCCTTTCATCGGTACTTCCCTTCACACCGGAAGAACCAATGACACCTTGGACGACTCATCCCCAATGGACACCCCTCTCTTTGGTCTTGACGATGGAATCCCCGAGGAGTGGCCTCCTCTCTTCCCGGCAGAGGATACCGCAAATCCTTCTTCCTCTACCGACATCCTCGTCAACCCCGCCGCTCTCATGATCGGTGGTGAGATCTCCACCCCTCCCTCTCTAACTGCCATCGTTCCAGCCAGGCAGTTTTCTACCGACTCGAACAAGTCTCGCAACAACCCACCTTCCCCGTCTACTAAAACCCGTCCAACTTCCACTGCCCAGAAGAGAGCTTCTCTCACTGGTGTCAGCCGAAGGAAACCTGCTATTGATTTGCCACCAGTGCAGTTCGACCCTTCGAACCCAGTAGACATCAAGCGAGCACGTAACACGATGGCCGCTCGTAAATCCCGAGCGAGGAGAGTCGAGAAGATGGAGGAATTGGCGGAGGCCGTCGAGAAGCTGCAAGCCGAGGCTCAGCAGCTCAAGGAGGAGAAGGAATTCTACAAGAATCTTGCCCGACAGCACGGTGCCCTAGTGGACTGACTTAGGCAGATGCTAGAACGGCAGTTGGAGGGTTCGTTATCGTTGTCATCACAACTATCATCTGGAAATTCATCTTCTACACTTAGTAATATTGGGAAAAATATTGGTTTTGACCATCCTGGTGGAGTTTCTTTGGGCTTGTAAGCGGTTTTTTTTTAATCCCTTTTCGCTCATTGCTGGAGGATTCCTTTATATATATATATATATATCTTTCCTTTCCTTGTTTATTCTTTCCCTTCTCCCCTTTTCTCATGCTTCCTTTTCTTTCATGATTGACGACGGATCGTGTTTCCGATTCAACATTTTCGTTTGATCGAGTTCTTTTAATACCAATTGTTTTTTTGGCTACTACGTTTGTACGCATGCTCGCGGAGGTTCTTTATCCTCGCTGCTTGGGAACAGATTCGTTCTTTCTCCTAGGTTATTATTCGCTACCTACTGAGATTTACCATTTCCTACCTAAACGCAAACCCATCAAAAAAAATTTTATATCAAATATATTATGTTTTAGCATCATTCCAATAACTTCGATATCTTTCTTTAAAATCCGTAATATCTGTGATAGTAACCCGTAGAACCAAGTGCCCGTGATGGTGTGGAAAGGCGGGGCGCATGCGGCATACATGCCAAGAAGGGTGGACAGATCCTTCACCGTGCCCATTCTTCCCAACCGGAAGATGGCTATTTTCGGCCTGCTAAGATCCTCTTTCCATCTTTCTCTTTTTCGTACAGAGGCAGGCAGACCCTTGTTAACTACTACTGAGCTTAGCTCTCTTTACATTCACCTCCACGCAAGAGCCGCTCAGCTCTCCCTCGACATGGCAATTGAATCCCCGTCGTCGTCACCCTCGCATACGCAGGACATACACACAGCCTAGGCTGGCAAGGGAGGGAAAAAGAGGAGGTGGTGGAGGAAGAGGTGAGGAGGGGGAGAAAAAACAAAGTATAACCAGCCCGACTTTGCTTCAGCTGGGGATCAATTGGTTGTTTAACATTTGATCGCTAGTTCGGATTGGCAGGTTCTATTCGGAAGAGATATTGGGCATCGTTACGAATACGACTTTTTGGCGGGAGGATGGGCGCCTGTGCCGTGGCAAATGCATCCATGTATACCTTACATATTCGTGTGTAAGCCATATGTAAGAAGTAATCTTTTGATAATAGTACTTTTTCTCTCTTCCGTTTTTCGAGGCTCGATCGCGTGCATGGCCAATCCGTGTCGTCTGTGAAGAAAGAGAAGAAGAAGGTGGTTTTTTTTTTTTACATGCCTTGCTTTCGTTACCTAACATACACATACATACATGCTCCATCCTTTGAGATTGTGGAGTGCTTGTGCATCATCGTACACGATCAATAATTAACCACCCTTCGAATATCACTCGTAGATAGATGTATCCTCTAGATCCCATTGGTCTGGCCCCATGACGCTGCATATGCTGAATTATATTCGCTGTCCACAACATTAAATCATCATGTCCAGACCATCTCTCCATTGACCCAGGAAAAGAAGAAGCTAGCTAGCCAAAGAACAAAAAAAGGAATTACATGTGGTAATTTTTCCCACGCTACAAAGATAACAACCAGGCAAATGCGCCTGAGGTAGAAGGAGAGAGAGTCACACTTGCAGAAACCCTGGAGAATATGTAAGGCCATGTAAGGTCATGCAAGAAGCAGAATATGTGGAGTACCGGGATATCTACCACCTACGAGGTACTTGGGTACTATATAGACCTAAGGACCCTTTAAGGACTTCTGGGAAGACACCCAGGCACGCTAGGCAAGAAGGAGAGTTATGATTTCATGCAGGCTGCATCGATCCTGATACGTACATACACACACATATCATGCTTGATCGTGGTCGTACAGGGTTGGGTACATTTGAGTGTCCTATCAATATATTTCTTTCGTACTTTTTCCTAACAATGGAATTATCAGTATGCTACCGGATATCAAGTGGCAGTAGTGATAGTAGTGATAGTAATAGTAGCAGCTGGTACTATAGTGTCGCCAACATCATTGACGTCGTTAAGAAGTTACTGCTCCCAACTAATCAACCTTGAAAGTGCCTCTACGAGGAGTCTCTATTGCCCCCCTAAAGGATCTCGAAATGACTGCAACCGAACCCAGATTCTAATCTAAAGACATATAGTTCTTATGGTCTACATGCCAGGACACTCGCATTTAAGTAATCATGAGAGAAAGAAAATAATCTTAATTAGAAGGCTACGCGGAAATATTATACAAGAAGGTAAACATTTTGGAGTGCGGCCCCAAATACCTAATCAAACAGCCCCTGCCCAACCTACTATGGTAAAAAGTAACCCCGGCCATTATTTTGAACCCACTTGTAATTATAGGGCGTTAGATGCCGGCGAAAGTAAATGGAGGTGGTAGTTAAAAAAGATAGAAAGGAAAGCCCTCGAAAGCAATTAAGAATACAAAGTATATAGACCAGTGTGGGACGTAGGGTGTAAAGAAAACTTGCGATCCTTTCCTCGAAGTCGACATGTCTACCGTTACAACTGACGCCAGGGAATTCCGTGTATGTATATATAAAAAAAAAAAGAGAAAAAAGAAAAAAAGGAAGTAGAAAGAAAAAAGAAAAGGAAACCCTAAGAAAGAGGGAAGGGCCGTGACGTTATTATATAATAGGTGGAAGGAGAAAGTCTGTCATGGGGTATCCGGGAAAAAAATCGCTTTTGACATCATGTATGTAAAGTGAGGAGGTCGGGCGAACGTGTGGAAGTCGTGATATGTCCAGAGAAACCCAGGATGTCTTACTGTTTAATTAGCATTAGTAGCCGGGTTTTGCACTGGTCGGAAAAGAGACTCTGTGAGCCAACCAATGGGTAAATCGTAGAGGCTACTGTTCAACTACACAGTCTGAGAGATTGATCAAGAGCTGGGCTAGACAACGTTTTGTTGCTTGGTCATCACGGAGGACTTGCGAGAATGTAGCATCGCGAAGTGGCTCCGGAAGACATTGCCTTAATGCCTCGCGGGCACGCGGATTATCGCTAAGCCTGCAAAACGAAAAGTTAGCCAGTTATCATTAAGTGGGAAGTCAATATCTAATACCTCAAGAAACATCGAACAACGTGCTTTAGCAACCTAACTGTCTGCTGTTCAACTAGTTGGTTGACCATGTTGCTCAGGACAGTGCCAACAGCGTAGAAGCGCTCGTATGTCTGGCAGATATATTGGAGGCCGGTATCATCAAGAAGTATCTTCTGAACGATGAATATAGCTACTGTTTTGGAGAGCTCCGAGCCTGTTTCCATAATTCGGAGGCAGAGGGGAATGATCTCCGTCGAAAGGAGAAAGTTGATGACTTCAGAGCTGTCATTCTTTACGAGAGCACCGATAACGCCAAGGGAGGTAAGTCTGAGGTATTCGAAAGGCCTGGATTTAGACGTCGTATTGAGGAATGGGTATAGGAACAATGGAATATGAGCTGCATTTCGTCAGTAAAAAAAAAAAAAAAAAAAAAAAAAAAAAAAAAGGAAAAGGAGAGGAAGAAGGTAAAGGATTTTTTTGTGCGTATAGATGGTGGGAGGGTTCAGTACCATTTAGGAACAGATTTCGGGTATCATTGTGTGAGGCAACGCACTGGAGGAGCGCAAGTGCATTGCAAACTCGGTTTGAAGCAGCAGCAGTTAAGGAGGAGGGATTGAGAAGCGGATATACGGATATGATCTCTTGAACCAAGACTGCCATGACGCCTGAGTATACCTGTAGTGTCAGCAACCAGTGCCGTTTGTTATCGGGGAGGAGAGTTGAGGCGTACCGAACGAGTGCCATAGGAGAAGAGCAAGATCATCGACCTGTTCTCGCTTTTTGGAGAGTTCTAGGAGAGCCTGCTCGCGTGATCCTCCAGCGACAAGTTCCATAATCCAACCGTAGACCTTCTGTTCTTCCTCGGAGGCTCGAATCTGTGCCGGGATTTGGTTCATCAAGGCTGCTGCCGCCCCACCGTTGACGACGACCTGCTGTTGAGCCTGCTGCACATGCTGCTGCTGCTGTTGCTGCTGTTGCTGCTGCGACTGATTGGCACCGAGGAGGCTACGAGCATTGAGGCTGTAGAGACCGGGCTGGGATGGTTGCGAGTGAAGTTGAGCCTGTTGGTGCTGCAGGTGGTGTTGCTGCTGCTGCTGCTGCTGGGTCTGCAACCACCCTTGTTGGTCGTGGGAGAACGCCTGGTGCGCGCTGGTGAACTGGAGAGAACTTTGCATCATCCTTGTTGATGATGGAGGAGATTAATGCGGGATGCTTGAGGGGCTGGCTGGTGAAGGGTCGGATGGGTTGAAGAACACGAACAAGGGCGGCGTGGGGTTTGACGTTGGCCAACTTTCAGACCAGCAGGAACAGGGATGATGGGAGAATCGGCCGAGATGATGGGGTACTAGTGTAAAAACGAATGGGAAAGCTGGGAACGAGAGAAGAGGTCGACGAGGTAGGTGCGGATGGTAAATGACGGTGGCGATGAAGGAGATGATGATGATGATGATGATGATGGAAGAGGAGGAGGGAGAAGGAGAGGAAGGAGAGGGAGGTCTTTGCGAGAGCAAATGTTTGCCCATGAGATGATTACTACTACGGACGACACCGCCACCACCTCGCTCCGTTTATACAAGCAATGTTTATAACTATATACACTGGTCCTATGACTTATGATGATAACTACTTCTCTCTTCTCTTCTCTCTCCCCTCCTCTTCTTCTCCTCTCATTTCGTCCTTTCCTTTTCTTCCCCACGGCGATCGCGTAGGAACCTGCAGTTGTACGACACCAGCCGTGCATCGTCGTACAAATTCACGAACAAACGCCCGTGACCTTCGCCGGATTATATATGATATAAGATGATGCATATAAACTGCTCAACTAATATAGATATATCGAAGGTATATAGTATATACTGGAATGAAAGTAAACGAATAAAGGGAAAGTGCTTTGTCAGAGCCCTCTGGGCCAACGTCTTGATTATGGCAACTGGGAAGCAGTGGTTCTTGCCGTAGGAAATGGAAAAGAACATCCGCAAACTGACGAGCCCTTTCATCCCACGTTCGAAAAACAAGTCTATCGCATACATTAACCCACACCGATCGCAGTCCCTCATAATTGACCTCTTCTTATCATTATTACATTGGGGGGGGGGAAACAGGAACGGGAAAAAGGAAATAAAAATAATATAAGTAAATAAGTAATAATAATATGTATATCTTCGTGACCGGAAGCTGAAGTGCAGGAGCAAGCATTAAAAGGGAAGAAACGAAAGGAAGAAAGAGGAAACGAGGGTATGGACGGACTTCTGCATTTTCATATCTCATGCGGTCTGTCTCGTTATGTGCTGGCTCTAAGGGAGCCTAAGCGGAAGTAAGATCTGGCTGACTGACCGACTAACTGACTAGCTGGCTGAATGGCTGGGAAAACAAGGGGAAGGGAAGGTCATTAAATCTCGTAAACAAGCTAGGGGATGTTAAAACAAATCGTGATCAGCTGGCTAGGTAGTTTGCGAGGTACCGCTCAAGATGCACGGGAGAACAATCGAGGTTTTTTTTTTTTTTAATCAACCCGGGAGTATGCTGCCTGTTGGAAAGAATAGGAGCTTGATCTCTTGTGAACAAAAACGTTGGGTTGATCAAGGAAGATAGACACCCTGGTCCGGTTTTGCGGCCGCTATATTTGTCCGATGTTAATTAAATAAGGTGTTTTTTCAAAATTTATTGTCGATAGTGGGATAACCATCCCGCGTGTCGCTAGAAGCCATTCTACAGCCTCAGCTCCGAAATGATTTTCGTGATCATGTTCTTGTAGGACCATGAATTTCCTGAAAGGATAATACAAGTTAGCTTCCATAAGCACATCATTTTGTCAGAACAGGGAGGTTCAGCATACCAGCTATCTTCTTTTGTTGGATACCATAGAGGTTCATTAACGGTACCTTGACAATGTAGATTTCGAATTGCAATATCATACTCCCACCGAGCTCGGATTGAATTTGACTAGAAGGATCTGTCATACTCTCAGCCGATAGGTCGTTTGGATTATCGCCCCTGGTCCGACGCTTCATGGAAGCACTCATGGCACTGGTTCCTCCGAACGACAGCTTTCTACGGTGCGACGATGGCGCGGTGGCAAGCATTTCCGGGGATTGGGGAATATTGTCTTGGACTGTTGCAAGGTCGATACTCGGTTTATGGGTGCACGAAAAGCCCCCTTTAATTTCCCGGAATTCGACCCCCATTTCTCTGAGGACTCTCATGAGATCTGCACGGATCGCGGGAGGTGGTTTACTCGTCGTAGTAGAGACGCTCAGTAATCCTTTGAGGAAAATTGGCTTCACATGGTCGATCGATGGGGTGGCACCGACAGCCTCCGTACTGCCTGCGGAGGCCATATCTGCGTCTGTCTCTTCGGGTACATCTATGGGAACCGTTGAAGGCTCTTCGCGCCGTATCCGTCTAAACGAGTACGATTCCCTTCTAGCATGCCCTGTCGAGTTGGCCCTAGCTGCAGTTGCCTTTCCTGCGGAACCGGGGCGCCCGCTTAAAGAGAGCGGTCTTTCGAATCCCTTAGAAGTGAGGTGAGGTGTCTGGGACTCGCCTGCTTTGGGCGCAAGTCCATTCTTCCGTCGGTGGTCCGCCTCGGAGACACTTGTAGACCTACTTAGTTTGGCCGCCTTCTTCGACGAAGCCGTGCTACTTGTTTCAAACTGAGCAGCCTCCGGGCTCAAGAACTGTTGTTGATTCGGCTGTGAGCCACCCATCTCAGCATCCCTTGCCCTTCGAACGGACAAGCTCTTTCGTGGTACTGCGATGTCCGAAGTTGCGGGGCTAGCACTGGAGCTTTGAACAGTCACCACGGGGGTAGCCAATGCCTTAGAGGAGTCGGGCTTATGTGAATGGCGGCGGGTACTAAATCGCCGTAACAAACTTGCAGCGGTGCTCTCCTTTTTGATCGAATCAACCGTAGTCGCTGGCTGTGTAGCTGTTGTGGTTTGGTTGGAAACGCTCATTTGTTTCACAGAATCAACAAGTTCATCATCTCCGTGTGTTCTTGCTCGGGGCCGTGTACGGGATGGGGAGGAGGGTTCTCCTTTGGCGTCATAGTTCGCGTCACTGGTGTGGGCCATCTCTGGGAGGGGTATAACTGGGATCTGAGGAGCTTTCTCCGAGCTTTCGTAAGACGGAAGGCTGTTTCCAGAAAACGCCGGCCCTGTGCTAGTTTCTGCCGCACTGAGCTCCAATCTTCGGTCCCGCTCTTGTTTTTCTCTCACCAAATAGTACACTGACAGCAGAGGGTGGAATGCGCTCAGTGGATCTGTGTAAGGATGCGAGAGAGCCTCCGCACTAGGAGCCGACAGCGCGTCCCTTGAACTAGTAGATGATCGACGCTTGTAGAAATCGAACTGGAATCCTTTTTTCTTTTCCTGGACATTTGGAGTAGTAGAGTTTTCCCTTAGAGCTACCCTCGCGGCACTTTGATACTCCTCAGATTCGATAACGCGTGTCATGAGGCTTTGAATATTTTCGGGGCTGCCGAATTCGAACCCCGTCATTGCATGTATGACATTGGGATCAAGGGGGAGGGTGATGGGGTCCCTGTGAGGTAGATAGTTTTTAGGAGGCCCGTCAAATCCTTTGTTCATCCATGGGTGGTGCATTATTTCCATCAAAGTAGCACGTTGTTTGGGGTCAGTAACCAACATCCTTGACAAAAGTCCCTTACAGTCTACCAAAGAAAATTAGCTAATGCGTCCGATTATTCGAAGTGGGTTTGGGTACTGACCTTGAGTGAGCCAGGCAGGGTAGTCCACTAGTCCGCGCTTGATTTTTGCGTGCAGGGCAGGCATGCTCTGATCGTCGAACGGGACTTTACCACACACAAGGACATAGAGGACGATGCCAAAGCTCCAGACGTCTACCTCTGGGCCGAGATATGGTTTTGCTTGGAGCAATTCTGGAGCAGCAAAATATAGTGACCCGCAGAAAGTGCCAAGTAAGGACCGTGGGGAGTAAAGGTTCGATAGCCCGAAATCGATAATTTTGATATCTCCCGTTTTTGAGATAAGGATGTTTTCGATCTTCAAATCGCGGTGGACGATGCTATTCCGATGACAGTAATCCAAAGCACTCGCAATCTGGCGTCCAAACTTGCGAGCTTGCTTTTCCTTCAAGCGCCCGTGAGATATTATATAATCGAGCATCTGGCCGCCATTAACGTACTCAAGCATCATGTACCAATGGTTATTGGTTTTGACGACGTCACGCATTCCGCAAATGTAAGGATGGTCGAGTAAGGTCATGATAGCGGCCTCACGAGCAGTTCTGATTTCTTTTGATTCGTCTCTAGGGGCTCTGCTGGAGTGATCTTTTTCCGTCCCTCCCCGAGGAACTATTTTGACTGCACACTGCGGAAGGAGGGGGTAGTTAGCTTAGAGAACGGTGCACCCGGCGCCTTCTTCGGGAACAGGTGCCAATGATGTGGTATCCAAAGTTTACCTGTTCAGACCCATCGCTTTTCCTAGCAATCTTCACCTTTCCCATACTGCCGGCCCCTATCGTTTTACCCAGGACCCAAGAACCTGTCACCCCCTGAAGGGTGAGTTTCCGGGACTTCTGAGAGGATCTCCCGGTTTCGTCCATAGATCCAGAGGCCCCAGCCATAGAACTCTGAGCGTCGGACATGTTGGAAGGCTGTCTGTTGTGATCAGGTCGTCTCTCGTAGGAAGCCGGTGGTGGTTGCATACGAGAAGAGTGTTGGTCGGGGTCTCTTCGGGAGGAATGTTGATAACCTTCAGATCGACCGGCCGATGTCTGGGTTCGGCTGATGGACGACTGCCTGACATGCGCCGTACGCGTGGACTGCGATCTTTGGACGCTTCCTGGTGAGGCTGGAGTTTGTGGCTGCGAGGACATAGCCGACTGGTAATGATGGGACTGGTGGTGGTGGTGATGGTGGTGGTGATGATGAGGCTGCTGCTGCTGCTGCACAGCAGACATCTCGGAACTCAGTTTGGGGCAGTAGGCTGCGTTGTTTGTGTTGTCGGGGCGGCGTAGCTTCCCTGCGGAGCTGAGTGAGGGATATCGCGACAGAGGCGTCCGGTGAAGAAAGGGACCAGGCGGGTTCTATTCGTGTCTGGGACGGTATTGTCCGAAGGTTCTCTCGGGAGCCAGGCCCAGCGGAACTGGTGGGCGAGGGAGACGAAGGGAATGCAGGTATCTCGAAGCCCCTCCGATAAAAGCTGACAAGCGCTGTATCCTCGAAAACGGCACGCTAACTACTACTTTGGAACCACGAGGGGTGGTTAGATTGGGTCAGGGATGCCTTGGGAGGCAGAAGAATGGCGATGCCTATTTGTCCGTGTGCATGTGCATGAGGGGAGGGTTCCGGGTGAGATGGCAGATATATATACCAGCTGTTCAGGAGAATATATACAAATGGTACTTATATACCTATATAGGTATATAAGTCGCTGTCCAAAAGGCAGAATGACCTCCAGGAGAAACCCAGCGACGGCGGCGGCAGCAGCAGCAGCAGCAAACAGGAGTGGTGGTGAAGGGAGAAGGGATCAAAAGCAAGGAGGCCAGCCGGGTCGGTCAGGTCAGCCAGTCAGCCAGCCAAAAACAGACGGCGGTGAATCTCAGCTAGCGCAAAAGGTAGCGAGCATGCCCCGGAAACGCAGGGCTAAAACAGTCGCTAGTCCAAACCTGACGGCCAAAGACGGCGACGGGATGAGGTTGCGACGAGGGGACCTTGGTCTCGGAATGGGGGATTGGTGGAAGGAAAAGGGAACGGGGATGGGATAATGGGGAGGAGGAGCAGGAGGAGCAGGAGGAGGGGGGGGGGCTTCGAGGAGGAGAGACAAGATAACCCACCACCTGGCAAATAGGAAATGTCACTCGAGCGGCTTTTTTTTTTGGTTTTCCTTCCCCGTATTTCTGTGGTTCTTTCTATGTTCTTTCTCGCCTTCTTTCTGTCCAGTGAAGCCGCTGGGGTTCCGACCGACTGGCTACCTTTTGCGCCGGATATTGTTCGTCACGGCGGGATGATGGTGAAGGGTGGCTATCTGGCGAAATGCTCCGATTCCAAGTGGCCTCTGCGCTCTTGCGATCAAATTGCGCTCGAATCACCGTTGAGGGGAAACGTTGGACTGGGGGTGGTGGGATGCAATCATGTAATCAAATGCAATGGGGGATTTATCTGACCAGAGGCCTTGTGTAGCCGCCGCTTTTGTTTCCGCGAAAGGAGAGCGGGATGATGATGATGAAGGAGAAGAAGGAGAAGAAACAGAAGAACAACGGCTTCGGAAGAAAGGGAAGAAGATGCTGAAGTGATATAAAGGCTTGCGAAGGATAAGAATAAAAATAAATGTGAAAATAAAAAGGGAAGAGAGGCTGTGATGGTATTCCGAATATGTACGAAAGAGGCCCACCTTTTTACCGGGTGCCTTGCCTGGGCCGACTGGACTACATGCCTACATAACCTGGTTCGAGCACTTACCTCCAGATGTGTGTAGTAGAGATATATATATCCCGAAGCAACAATCTCGGCAACAATCGTGCAAGTGGTTGTGATTGTTAATTGTTGTTTGTTTGAACCAACTTCTCTTTGGATTATAACCCCAGCCCCGTCACCCAAATGATGTCAATGTGAAGTGATGGGTGGCCAGATCGATGGAGGGAGGGACTGGAAGAGGGATCCTGTGTGTCTGCGACTTGGTTGGAGATGGCTGCAATTGCTCCCTGATTTTGCCCCAATTCGGTGGAAATGTGGGTAAGGATTACCGCGGCTTCCATACCCCGGAAACAGTCGACTAAGCTGAGGTACCTACCCTTTTTTTTTTTTTCCCTCTCTCTCTCTTTTTCTTTCTTTCTTTCTTTTTTTTTTTTTTCAAAAAAAAAAAAAACACCCTCTTTACAGAGCAGATGGGGATATAGTATCGTGTAATGATGGGGGCGAGTTTGAGAGAAAGAGAGAGGGAGGCAGATATAGATAGCAAGCAAGCACTTTAAGGTTTGGGTAACATGTAGTTATTCGAGAGAGGAATATATACTTGAACTGTAAACAACAGGCGGCTGTGGGGTTTAAAGGGGAGAAAAGAAACCGTGAGCTAGAGTGAGTAAGCTAAGTAAGCTAGTAGGTATTTACTTTTAAGTAAGTCAGAGAGTGTGTGCGTGTGAAATGGGCGAGGGTAGCACTCAGCGAACGAAGAACGGGACTCGACTCCACCAGCTGCACATGCCTATGTACTCACGGTGTGCTTACTTGCCGATTTGACTTACACGGGAGTTACAAGTAAGTAGGTAAGTAGGTAAGTACCTACATAGGTTTTATCCCCAAGACCCTTGGGAAATAGGATGGAAATGTGGATATGCCAATGCAATGTGAAGCGAGCGAGTCAAATGGAGGGGCTGCACTCCGCTATCCTGCATATAATATATATATAAGTACTTACATACTTAGATATAACAGGCGCAGCTTCGCGAGGACCGGACCTGTATATAGCTCCTAATACTTATATATCCAGCAGTCCGTATGCATGAGACTACGATACAGCAGTAATTGTGTATAATATTCCTGTTGGAAGAATATGCCCAAAATGTGTTGCGGGTGAGGTTGACACCGGCGCAGGACAACGCAGGCGCCACCTGGTTCCCTCATCGCATCTTCCTAACCGAGAAAGTCGACCGTCGCGTAACCAACATCCATCCGTCCATCCAACTGCAACCACATGCCCGCCAAACATCTCCAAAATGCCATCGACACGCCGGAGCCGCAGCTCTGCCCACCCCCACGCCGATCCTAACAGCCTTGCCTCGTCATCGTCCTCCTCGAAGCCCTCCGATGCCAACCAATCCGCTCTGCCTTCTCCAGCTCCTCCATCCAATCCGTTGCACAAGCAATGGCAGTTCGCTGCTGTCTGGGAGTTCCTGTTCCAATTCCACAAGGGCCTCAAAAGCCCATACTATGAAAACATAGAAGTATGTACATATGTACTTCCTGACCCATTGAACCCTTCGCCCAATTCCGCCTTCGAACCTTTCGAATCCTTCAAATCTTGTTTCGCGATTAGCTGGAAAGCATTTACTAATGGAGTCCGCCGCTGCATTCAGGATTTCGCCAGAGACCTCTGCTCGGGGTCCGGGACACCCCTGCTCCATGACGTCCAGATAGGACTTCTCAAGAATGTCTCCTCGCAAAGAGGCCTGACGTACGTCTATTCCAGCTCGTCCTCCTCCTCCCCTCTCTACAGCAGCCGTACCGAGTTTCACCCTTCCCTGCTTCTGACTCGCCCTTTAGTATTGAGATGTTCGACGACTACGCAAGGAGGCAATACATCCACAGACGAGTCCCCGTCAACCCCTTCGGAACAGATCCCCTTCCGATCTCATTCTACAGCTTCGAACCAGAACAAAGGGTGTGTCGTCCCTGCCCTCGATACTCAATGGGACCTTCCGGGACTGACTAGATGTATTACTAGGTTCTGGTTCTGCACCAGCTTTCTATGTGGATAATCTCCAACACGGAGTCCTTCAGGTCCAAAATAGACCCACATAAAGTTATGGACCACACTGATTGGGTACCGTTCCCCTTCTTCGCCGCCACCCCTCCCTAACAGCCCTGCAGCTTCTAACACGTGTGTCCCTTGTAGCGAATAGACCCCATCGGCTGGGACTCCAAAGGGAACACCTATTACCAATTTGATAACGGATATCTCTACTGCAGAACCGAGCCCCTCCAGTCACCATACCAGAAATGGAAGAGCAGAAAAGGCACCGGCTCAAAATCGAAGCGTCGAAAAATTGTCGCAGAAGAAAACGATATTGAACAGACCGAGCTTTCACCCGATGAAAACGAAACATTCACCTCCCAGATAGAATGGAAGTGCCTTTGCTCGAATCTTGAGGAGTATAGAACTTTGGTAACGAAATTCGAAAAGTCAAAACATCCCGACGAAAAGGAGCTCCGGAAGGTTGTCCTTGAGGATATAGTCCCAGTCTTCGAAAAAGAAGAACAGGTAAATGGGAATCCTTGAAGCGTAGAATGTTGGCCGGGCAATAGCTAACACCCCCATAGAAAAGAAAGAGGAAACTGCTTGAAGAAGAAAAGGAGCTAGCTCGCCTCAAGTTAATGTCGTATAGAAAACGATCGGCTCGGGTTGACGAGCGAATAGCCAAACGCCGTGAGGCAGAAGAACGAGAATACGCGCTTCGCCAGGAGCAGGAGGAACACGAGCGTCAGGAAAAAGAGGAAATGCAAAAACGAGAGGAAGAAAAGGTAAGCTGCGATATCGAATCGTTACAATTCGCACTAAGCTGACATGGCTAGGCACGAATCGCCAAACTAGAAGAGCGTGAGAAACGGCTTCAGGAAAGAGAGCTTCGTGCCAAGCAACGAGAGGAAGAACGAGCCAGGCTTCTTGACCCAGATGCAACCGAGTCAGAGGACAATGGGAAGGGCAGGAAGTCTTCTCGTCAGAAAGAAAAACGGAAAGCCGAGCTAGACATGGAGGAAAACAACTGGGTCTTCGATTGCATTTGCGGTGTAAATGGCCTCAATTACGTACGTTATGAGATTAGCAGCCACCCAACCCTCCGCCCCAGTTGCGCTAACTATCCATACTTTGGTTTTTGCCTTTTTTAGGACGACGGAACCTTGAGCATAGCGTGCGATAGGTGTGGCGTCTGGCAGCACACTGCATGTTTAAACGTCCCCGCATCCATGACTGAGGAAAGCGAATTTATTTGCGACCGCTGTCGAGACAAAGAAAAAGCCGCTATGAGTCCTCCCATTAAGATAAAGCTCCGTATCACGAGACTCCACTCATCTGAAGGAGAAGACAATATTACTCCACCATCACCACCGTCATTGAGTCAACCCCTCATCGCCGACAGCGACACTATCCACAATAGGCCTGGAAGCGAAAACATCACAATGTCTGGGGAGACAATTTCCACCCCCGCCGCAAATACAGCCATTCAAAATGGATGTCCCGATAAACCCGACCCCCACTCTACAAATCAAACCCTACCAACCCCCGAAACCAAAACACACCCTCCTAGCCCAAGCTCCTAGTCCTCTTAACCGTTATCTCCAAGGCTAACGCCAATTCCACCGAGCGCAAAGCTCAAATACCCCAACATAATGGCCGATATTCACCATGGTTCCGCTAAACAGCCAGTTTCAGCTTTAAGCCCCTTGCTACTACCCCTCAGTACTACTTTTATTAGAACCAGCGGAACAATTTATTACTCCTCTTCTTCCGCCAAACCAACTAGGCTATGTTTCTTTGTTTGTTTCTACTACTATTACTCCTATTACTACTCTTACTACCATTATTGTTTCATAACCAGCAGTTTCTACTGATAATTTCAGGCTGGACTTTGCGTTACATGGGCGGAAAGACACATGGGGGGGTATGCGACTTCAAGCACACTAGATATGTGCTTGTGCACCTAAATTAATACCAATACAAAAACCATCTTGATCGTGGAAAACGCGTCCCAAGCCGATGTTATAGTTATCTCGTTGGCGAGCTGCCCCCGCTACCGCCCTATTCGTTATGTCTGATGTCTGTGGAATTATTTGGCTACTGCCTATGTAGTGGTCCCGTGCCACCAACGGCCAGCACTGCAGGTTATCCATCATACCCAGAGATAAGCCCGTGGCTCCACCAATCTACACCCAGTTGGGATTCGAAAGGTTACGATGCCACAATTGTAGATGTAACCACACAACCCCATAGTAATGTAACGTCTACAGGGCTGCGATTATACAGCTTAATACATAGCGATATAGCTCGGATAGCGAACGAGATTATGCATTATACTACGAGAGTAATTGTGCATACACTTTCCTCGGTACCTATGTGTGAACCAGGAGTCTTATAAAGCTCGCCGTTTTCTATATTGCTTTTTTTTTTTTTTTTTTTTTTTTCTTTCTTTCTTTTTCGTTAATGTATAACCATACCTTTCATCTGTAGGGCTGAAATCGAACCTCTTTCATCGTTCTAGAATGCAGCTCCCCAAGCCTGCAGCGTTTGCTTGCAGCTGCAGCCCTATCGGGATAATCCCACAAAATCAACACACCTGTCACCGCATCTTTTCCCTCGTAATGTCGCGGAACCAAGGATATATATTCAAACCATGTAACTGCTCAGGTATCAATACCGATAGCTTAGGGTATGCAAATTACCTAGGACCACGCTGTATCTTCGGGCCGATGCCATGAACTTTCAAGGAAATGTCTCAGCCGTCATACTCATTCGCGCATTCCATCTGCAGGCGACCGTTGTTCCCGAAATCTGACTAAAATCAAAGAGTTAAAGTATCCCTGGTAGTCCGCTAACACTCCCGGACCAGGATTTCAGAATCCTTACAGCAATACCCATATTGCTGAGTTGTTCCATATGAGACAGTATCAAACATTTGTTTCTGTGTGGTTCGATTGCATATCTGCAGCCGCCCACAAATAGGCAGTGCCAACAGTAAACAGATCCCGTCAACGCCAACATTCATCTGCACATGGAGCCTGATTCGGCCAATCTGCGGCGATTTCCTTCGAAGGAATGAACTGCATATAACAGCTAGTAAGTACATGTTTCACAGGTTCTAAATAAAACAAACCCTTCCGCTCGACTCTATATTCTGAGCCCACGGATCCAACTGTTGGCAAACAAAGCAGATATATATATGCAGATCTGCCTAAACTGGCCCCCCGGATTGGTTCCTGTTGCTGAATACAAATATTTCGGGCCCGACACAATATGACAAACAGCTGTTCACACAGGGGCTGAAGATGTGATTGTTCTAGGATGGGATCACGCAAGCTAGTCTAGCGGCTGGCGAACGATCCCGCTTGCCTACCCGCATATTCAGACATATCGTGCAAAATAATCTCCGCAACTACATGTAGCGACACGCAAAGTGTATTTCGGAAGGAAGGGCGGGAATAACCATCGGCCGGTAGCAACAAGCATATATATATATATTCTTTAGATCAGCCTTATTCTGGGAGGGACTTCAAGGCCTCCTTCAGACATTCTCGCTTGTTCTAGCGGTGCGAATAGACAAACATCAGAGCAGTACAAAAATCGGTTCACTCGGAAATTACTCCCACGAGGCCGAAATGATCTTTCATCAGGCCTGAATTCCGTAAAATAGTAAGTCGAGGACTTGGCTATTCGGGAGTATAGCCGCAGCCGAGTTTACTAACAGGCCAGCTTGCAGCGCTGTGGAGGAGAACATTGAAAGATAGCCAAGTTGAGATATTGCAATGCAAACCGACCCGCGGGAATGTACTCGGCATGCTGTGCCTCTCCGCCTTCGCCGGGAGAGTTGGCTCATGTTTCCTGGACCAAGCAAACAGTGCGCCTTCTCGTCCTCTTTCCCCCATATATTCAACTACAAGCCGACAATACGCGGTGACAGAGCGTCTACAAACCAACTAGCCACTAGTAATATTAGGACGATACGAGTCTACCGGTTTCCTACCTCACAATACCCACATGTAAGAAATCCCTTGGTTCTGCACCTATACTTTCCTCTATCCTTGGTCTTTGTGCCACATGCCATGCTGCCACTGTTAGAAAGTTCACCATTCCATTTGGAATTTGGATTGGTCTACAATAATGGCTCCGAGTTGAAGCCCCAAACAACTTTCCGAACAAAGAACCAGCACCTTCCTCAAAGCAAGCAACTTAGCACATATCCAAACTAGGATGATACACATCTCCTCATATTCGACACCGAATGGCAAAAGAAAGTCAACGGGGGGTGCTGTAGACACCATCCACATAGGATAATAACATTTACATGGTGGTTGGATTGCTAAAAATCAACTAAGCTGAATTCATGAAAGTGAATTTTCGTCAGACTATCCCCCACCCCCACCCCTTTCCCATGCATTTTGTTGGAATGTCTATATCTGTGGTAGCGGGCTATGTTGCAATTAGCTCAGGAACGAAGTAACCGTTCTCGATACGCTCGAACCGAAGCAGAGTAGTATTATAGCGGACAGAGACATGCAGATAGGCTTGATCCTGCATATTTGTGAAACTAGAACCCGCTGTTATATCCACTAGTAGGAGCGATATATATACCCCAAAACCATAGTACATGACTTAGATATAGAGAGCTTCACAGCATTTATAGGAGTACTAGGAGGCCAAGTACCAGTCGAGAGATCGAAGGATGCTAAGTTTGGTCCAGTATCACCAGTTGAGCCCGTAGCTTACTTTGTAACTACTAACAGTTGGAACTTGAAAAATGCTCCAGCTGCCAGAAGTCATGTCACCTACGGAATCTCAGTCATGAGGAGCAGAAGCTTTCCAGAACCCATCTTGCAGACGGGAAGTTGAGCGGGGCCGCTTTAACAGGTTAGTTGGCTACTCCATAACACCAAAAGTTACTGCTGTGGCTCCCCATGCCCCATGGACTGCTGTATCGAAGTAATCGAACTACAGTCCTGTTAGCTGTCGCGCCACCAACTGTATACTTGGCCCTTCGGTGTGCCAGGGGCTGGCACGACTCAGTTCGGGTCCACGTGCTACAAAGAAACATACGCCGTTCTATCTAAGGGCTTGCGTTTCAATTCAACGGTCGGAAAAGCAAGATATCCACCCTTGTCACATATTGCATGGGGCGTCTCTTCGAAAACGGCGTCTTCCCGTACGTCGTCAGACTAAGGCGAATCCCCTTCGATCAATCCCTGCTGGAGTGTCAAAGTTTCGAGCATCTAAATAGAGCCGAGTGGTAGCCCTGTTTCTAGGTTTTTGGGGGCTTCTCTCCTGTATACCTATTCTATTCTTCCTCAGATCCTATATCATTATCTACCCACCCCAATAATCTAAAAATTTCCAAATTCCCAGCTTCTCCTTTCTGGTCCACCGTCGCTCACCCACATATTCCTGCATCCTGTGATAATTTGTGTGTTGGCTATAGTGGTTCTGGAAGACTGCTGGCACAATTTACCACATTTCAACGCGGTTTTCTGACAAGTGACATTCCAACAGATTTAGAACGCCTGGCAGCTACAGGAAATCAATAGTTACCTTGTAATACAACTGAGACGTCTGCCAAATATGGCCCAATCACCTTCTTCAAACGAATTTGAAGGCTCGATTGATTTTTTGGGCAGGCCTTCAGTGTCGAGGACCTCTTCCTCTATTGATTTCTATAGTTCGATGCACATATCGAATAACTTCTATTCACCAGCCCCGACGAATTACTCGACGGATGAGTGTATGACCCCGGAGCAGTATTTCTCAGAAGGTGTAAGTTTTTTCCTGGTTAGAAGATCGCTAGTACCGATTTAAGACATTTCCTCATTGCGGTTATCATAAAGGATTTCGAGGCACCGTATCATGCGTCTTTTAGATCAAGCTCTAGGCATAAGAGCCATGTAAGTCTTATTCTTTTAAAAGCTGAACTAGATTTCTCAAACGAAAACCAATAAACTATTTGCATAGTTATCACACCCAGAAAATGGCAATATATATGCAAAGCCAGGTCAGGATAGATTGGGCCCTACGAGCGCATATGCGGGGAGTGAAATTGTTAGTGTAAGGAAGAAAATCAAAAGATTGTTATAGAACATAAAAACTAATTTCATTTTAGTATTCGCCACCAAGGGTTACCATCGACACACCCCCTACCCCTGCTTCTTCGACGGAGGGCCAGACACGCCAGGAGAATCCAGTTTTATTCAACCAACTTCAGTCAGCGAACGTTGACAGTAAGATGTCAATGCATTCAGAAAAAGAGATATCAAAGTCGGAGGCGACGACAAAGCCGTCCAAGAAGAAACGCAAACTACCAACCGCCTCTAAAGCTGAGAAGCCAAAGGTGCCAAAGTTGGATAAGCCATTAAGTGAGCTCACAAAAGACTTCGACGGGTTGCCAATTCGGGACATGGAGCGATGGGTCCACAGGAGCATCGAAGAAAGAAGGAGGGAGGTCGAAAAGAGAGATGGCCATGTGGCACGCCCGATGAACTCGTTCATGCTTTACAGGTCTGCTTTCGCGGAAAGGACAAAGCAATGGTGTCTACAGAATAACCACCAAGTCGTCTCCTCCGTCAGCGGGGCAAGCTGGCCGCTCGAACCGGCTTGGATACGAGAAAAGTATAACGAATTAGCAAGAATCGAAAGGATCAACCATCAAGCGGCTCACCCAGGTTACAAATTTTCGCCAAGTAAGAACCAGCCGCCACCTCCTCGACGGAGAAAGACTCCTTCAGATGGGGATGATGAAGGTGAAGCATATTTGAGCGGCCTGGAGGAATACCAAGATCTTGAACCAGAACTTATAAAATTACCACAAATGATGGCAAAAAAGAAGAAACAACGATCCAGGCCGGCGGACGCCAAGAAGACCCACCTTTCACTAGAGGATATGGTGATGGTGGACTCGCCCGCAATCATACAGCGAGAAGAGCCTACAGAAATGAACGTCTTAAGGCTCCAAACTGGCGCACAAAAGTCTTCGTACGAGACTGTGAACCCGGGAAGGCCAGCCCCAATGAGCATGGCAAATAACGACATTGACGGGACATATTATCAAATGAGCGTTAGGCCAATGGCTTCGGCAAGCTCTGGGAACTCGATTATTGAGGATGTGACCATTCGGAGGACAGCAGCCCCCACTGCTGCCGTGGGCATTCGACAACTGGAGCTTGAAGAAGCCTGCAGAAACGAAGTCTTTTCCCCATACCAACACCAAACCCACCAGCAAAGACAGCAATGTCCTCCCCAAGAGCCCCCGGCCCTCCCGAAGCAGGAAACCTTCATGGCGGAACAAGATTTTCCCATACACCCACATGGATCTCCCCCAGAGGTAGACTTCGAACAATACCGTAAGTTGCTCGAGCAGCAAGTTATGCAAAACGCAGCTGCACAACAAGCCTACCTGCTAGACCGTGGAGAATTAATTGCACCCTACCAATTTGTATCCCCGGGTCTTTTGTATATCAACACGTCCGGTGGGTACGAATTTGGGGACAAGGGAGTTGCCGGGATCATTGGCTATGGTGATGTAGCGGGGTCCATGTGGCATGGCATGGGGGAAGGCGGTGATATTATACACTCGGATCCGACGAATTGCTTCCAATATGACGAATGGTTGACTGAATAGAATTGCCACGGGGGACTGGTTGCATATTTTGCATACAGATGAGGATTCATATTTAATATATTACGCAGGAGGGATTCGGAAATAGGAGATGCAGTTTGTTTGTATCTCTATATACAAATAGGGCATTGCGAAAGGAAGTACTTATAGTAATTTTAATATGATGATACTGGTTGGAGTGTTTTGGAATACAGAAAAGGGAAAGGCATTTGGGAGTTTGTTTGGGATTTTGCTCTACTACTATTACTACTATTAGACCCCCACCCTTCAACGATAACAATTGTACAAGTACGCACTTGTCGAGATTGGCGGGGACGTATCGTTTGTGCTTTTACTGCAATTACATACTAGTAATTATCTGTCCAAAGAGAAATTTGATCTCAAACTCGGTATACTACGAGACTAAGCCTGAGCAGGGTTTTAATTCTAAATGGCAAAGAGCGTTCAGCCTTCTAGGCCACTATTATCACATGGACATACCTAAGTAGGTACTTAGGTACTTAGCTGGGGTATATACACCAAAACTTGGCCGTAGTTAGAGTTCCGAGGGGGGGTTTTTTGTTTTTGTTTTTGCGTTGCCTGTGTGTCATTGTTGGCGAGAAATCGCATATATGGAACAACTACAGTCAACCCTCGAATATCGATATATCTACTCCAATCCTCGGACCCCCTGCCCGGCCCTGCGATAGAAGTATATATGTTGACGCCATGTACGGAGAATCGGGCTATAAGCTGGTCAGTCTCAGTCAGGGCACCTAGATATCGACCAACCACTTCAATGGCGGTGCTAACACGCGGATTCGATTCCATGAGGGCAGGTCGTTCACGCGAAGCGGACACAGGCGCTAAACCAACTTCCGCCATACCAAACAGACATTGTTCATGCTGTCACCCGCGAAGTTCGTGATTTGCACGGAGACATCGACGAGATCACCAAATCCTACGACGGGGACTTCAACCCGTCGGAAGACCCTGCCAGAGCATGCGCCCTGCTGGTGCACCACCTGTGCATCAGAAGGAACAAGCGGTGTCTGCTGGCGTACCATCGGGTCCGAGCAGAGAAGATCGAGCAGATGTGTTGGAACGGAATGGATGTTGCGGAGCAGGCCCAGGCTGCCAGGGTGACCGAGGGCGACGACGGTGTTGCCGGAGCATCGGCCCATGCGTTGAGTCCCGAGGAGGACGAGTATGCGAGACAGTACGGGGACATGCTGGCTGCGTATAAGGGCCAGTGGACGGACATCGATCTCACCGGGAGCCTCCAGCCTCCGAAGGACCTGTTTATTGATGTGAGGGTCCTGAAGGATGCGGGCGAGATTCAAACGGAATATGGGTAAGTTGGGCTGCCGACGGTGGGGCTGGAGCTCGAGGAGCTTGCTTGCTGACGTTAAGGCATAGGGCAATCACGCTATCGAAGAACAGCCAGTTTTTTGTGCGGCAGGGCGATGTCGAACGGTTGATCAAACAGGGATTTCTCCAGAAGCTAAGCTAGCAATCATAACAATGGGACCGAATCATGTGAATACCTACCTAGTGCTATTACATGTATGTGCTTAAGTACCTACCTAGTAGGTAGGTATGTACGTTAATGTATGGACATCTAAGACTGTCGTGATCCCGCTGGTTGGCTGGCGTGCTCAGCTCGCCATTTTAGAGACCGACCTGAATATTAACTGCACCATACGCAAACAAACGACGTACGTATGTATGTACACATCCCTCCCATCTCGCTGGCGGAGGAGCGCTGTGGCGACTTCACTCGAGGATGAAACGGGAGGAGGAAAAAAAAAAAAACAGTGAAGAAAATTTTACTCCATGCGTGCCCTTTTCACCCATGCGGGTGAAGGCACATGGATATTGTAGCACAAGGTCGCGGGGAACGCCCGCCAATCAACGGTGCATGCAGTGGAAATTCTGGACATTCTTCCAGCTGCAGATCTAACGGCTGTCGGCGCGGGTTGGAACCTGCAAGACAAACGGTCCAGGATCCACCCTTGCATCATCGAACCTTCACCACGACACTCGCCCCGAATGGCAGGCCGGAACGATACATACATTGGAGTGGGCACAATAGGTTGTAAGTGTTCTTTAGCCTCTATATATCGATATCTCGCCGATTGTGGACCCCTGGAATCATAGTCTATACCGAAGCTCATATGGCGGGATGCGGACAAAAGATTTTTTTTTTTTTTTTTTTTCCTCATTTGCCTTCGAAGCTTGGTGGCAGACCCCCAAGCGAG
Organism: Orbilia javanica; assembly: GCA_036872735.1. Lineage (NCBI taxonomy): Eukaryota > Fungi > Ascomycota > Orbiliomycetes > Orbiliales > Orbiliaceae > Orbilia > Orbilia javanica. Next base: position 2,331,059 of record JAVHNR010000008.1, read on the forward strand.
TTAGCACCTGCATGCATACCTCATACTAATACTTAAACACTGGGAAAGAGAAAAAAAAAAAAAAAAAAAAAAGCCTGATGGCGCGGAAAGAGAAACTAGTTACGCCACGCTATTTGTCCGATGCCCACTGCGGATGTGTCGAACTAATACGCATGCCATGGACTGCCAGAGGGTGTATGTACATACATACCAACTGGTACCTGAGCGTTAATTTGAATTCCTGGACACCGCACCAGCATGGATCAATGGTTGAGTGCTACCGCCGGTTCCTTTAAAACCAACCTGGCCGGCTGGCCCATGACAATGATCTTGGAGACTACTCTTTACATTCTTCTTACGTACGAGAATTCAAAACACGTCTCCCAACCAGTCTCTCGACTCGTCGCTCATTTATGATCCCATCCGCGGCTTCATTGTAGCCTTTTGTGATACACATACTCCGCGCACAGCATATACACAACATATACCCTCATTGACAGGTAGGTGGGTTCAATTGAGACTCCGCTACTGGCCTTAGGCTGGCCGGGTCACAAAGCTGCGACATATACATCTGAAATACACCAAGGGAAACGGCACCACCCGGCCAAAGCAAAGAAAGACAAGGCGAGGAAAGGCCAGGAAGGAAAAGCGAGACAAGACGCTGAGGTCATCGCCATCGCACTGGAAGAAGAAGAAAAAGAAGAAGAAGGAGAAGAAGCGTCAATTACCATACTGAGAAGTATTGGTTAGATTCAATCGAACCGAGATCGTTTCAATCGCCATCTTCTCCCATTTCTTCTCGTCCTCACCGCCATCTGCCGTTGCACTGTCGCATCTCCATTGTCGCACATCCATTCCATTAATCGGAACCAACCGTGGCGGTCTGGTTGTTGGTGCTCACACGCCCAATTTCCGCTTTGATCCATCGACTTTGCTCACCTCATCCTTTCTGCACCAGAAACAACGCAAAAAGCATAGTACGTTGCATTGTCGGTTGCATTGTCTGTATTACGTTGGGTAGGCTGCCGCCATATCTTATCCTCGAACCCACATGTGCATGGACGTGCGTGCGCGGGTTCCTCGATCGAGAGTTCGGCCGGAGTACCCGTGTGCTGAACGAGATATCGATATATCATGACGGCCGCCTGTTCAAATTTCCTCCTTGCCCACAGCTGTGACGCAATCTACTGCCTCAATCTCCTAAGACCTATGCTTCGATTGCTTAACAACTATTCCGGGCCATTGGCACAGAAATATCCTTGACTTCGAGTATTGCGGAACGCATTCTCATAAATCGTATGTCATGTTCAAAGCTAATCATGAGCATGATGCAATATTGCCATCTTCTTAGTGTCATGATATAGTCCCGAAATCTAGAAATGTCCCGGCCGGAGCCCCACCCTGTAGAGTCGAGCCAAGCGGCTCGATCTCAAAGCCCATTATCCATATCCATTGGGCATACGCGTGGCAGGGCTCTTAATGTCCCCAGCGAAAACCGTCCCCAAAGTTACACTTCCCCTCACCGTATGAAAGACTATGAACGTCCCTCTGTACGGTCGTATTTCCATGGGTCATGGTATACTCACCAGCGTATGTTCTCTCTCTCCTTCTTTCCAAACCCTCGTAGGGGCCGTGAGCCTAAAGGTGCTCTTTGTTATTCAACGTTCGCACTTCGTGATGTTGATGGATCATTTCTTTGCTACAGAAAGCCCAGATCAACAGAACTGGGCCGCCTATGGGTCTGAGAGAATCCGAGCACAGACAGCAGAGCTGGCATCTCTCGCAATATCCACCACAGCCCTCCATGAGACGAGAGTTGATTATTATCGGAACGGTAACACTCCACAGCCGGTAGGCGGTTTCCCAGGAATCGACCAAGTAATATCGGCGGATAGTCCTATCCCAGTTAAACCGCACCTCCCCCGGGCTTCGAGCCCTCGAGAGGAGCCCTTCGTTGAAGACGATGGCACAAATCCACCGGAGGGCGATAACTCCAGATCATCAGGTCCATCCCACCTTACCCGCCTTTTGCGAAACTCGCCTCCAGAAGAGCCCGCAATCGGCATAATGAATGGCACAGAGCATGTTGATGATTCAGTGGGGGGTGCCATAGCCACAGAAAGGGATTCTTTACTACAACCTAAAAGATTGAGCCATAATCAGCCATCGTATAATTCACTTTCGCCGAATGAAATCGAAGCCCAAACAGCCACAACAATTGGTGGTAAGACCCGAGCCCCTCCAAGTGCGAATATACGTTCTCTAGCTATGAGGCTTTCATCGCCTAAATACTGGAATCGACGGGCAATTTGGAGTAATGCCGTCGTTGCACCAGTCAGTGCCCTCCCAGCCGTCGCTCTGGCGCTCCTCCTAAACCTTCTCGACGGGCTCTCCTACGGAATAATTCTTTTCCCGTTAGGTGAAGCAGTATTTAGCGATCTCGCGCCTGATGGCCTTTCAATATTCTTCGTTAGCACAATCGTCTCCCAGCTGGTCTATTCTTGTGGACTCAGCAGATTCAATGCTGTAGGTTCCGAGATGATTGAGGTGGTACCGTTTTTTCATAAGATGGCCTTCACAATCTTATCTGAGGTTGGGCAAGACTCGAAGGCCGTTATTTCAACGACGATATTTTGCATGGCACTAAGTTCCGTCCTGACGGGTGTTGTCTTCTTTCTGCTTGGTTATCTGAAGTTGGGATCTTTGATCGGATTTGTACCCCGTCATATCCTTGTGGGGTGCATCGGAGGGGTGGGGGCCTTTCTGGTCTTAACAGGGATAGAAACCGCAGCAAGATTAGAAGGGTCACTTGAATATACCTTTGATACGTTAAAGGTTCTGTTTTCGCTCCCTACGTTCTTCATGTGGATGTTACCTTTGGCAATCTCTGTTTTTTTGCTGGTTTTGCTGCAATTCTTCAAGCACCCCTTTACAGTTCCGGTTTTCTTTCTCACAATTCTAGCTTCGTTTTATTTACTTGTCGCGGCCATCCCAACCTTAACCATCGAAGGTCTACGGGATGCCGGCTGGATTTTTGACGCCCCGAAGTCTAATGTACCATTTTGGCACTTTTATACACTCTATGGTGGGTACCAACACACCCTTGGATGAAAATGCAACGCGATTGACCAAACTCATAGATTTCGGTGCCATCAATTGGGAGGTGGTACTGGAAAACATCCCGACAATGATGGCGCTGACATTTTTTGGGATATTACACGTCCCGATTAACGTTCCTAGCTTGGGAATGTCGCTTGGCCTTGAAAATGTGGACGTTGACCGGGAGCTAATCGCCCACGGCGTCTCTAACTGTCTATCTGGTCTTGTAGGCAGCATACAGAACTATTTGGTTTATGCCAACAGTGTACTCTTCATTCGCAGTGGTGGCGATAGCAAGGTTGCCGGCATTATGCTAGCATTAGCCACTGCGGCGATTTGGATGGCTGGACCTGGGATAATTGGGTAACTACCTACAACACTACAATAATATATGCGAGACCAACTTTTGCTAACAATTCCTGACAGATACATACCTGTTTTTGTTGTTGCTAGTCTAATATTTTTATTGGGGATAGAGTTGCTCAGGGAGAGCTTATATGATACTTGGAAAAAACTGCACAAGTTTGAGTATCTTACGTATGTGCCCTATAAACAGGCCAGAGTTGAAATTTGCTAATCATCTCTTAAGTGTTTTTATCACCGCCGTAACAATGGGACTATATGATTTTGTCGTGGGGATCCTGATTGGAGTAATCCTAACCAGCCTAGCCTTCGTCATACAGGCTAGTCAGAAACCTGCTATCCGCGCTGCGTACGCGGGCGCCAGATCAACCGTTCGACGCCACCCTTTCCAACAACGGTTCTTGAACCAGGTTGGGCCTCAGATTTACCTATATAAACTCGGAGGCTTCATTTTTTTCGGGACTATATCCTCGGTTGAGAATAGCATTCTTGACCTCCTCGACGAACGAAACTTTAACGAACGACCTATCCGGTTCCTTGTGCTCGACCTAACCGGAGTCAATGGGATTGATTTTTCTGCCGCCGAAGCGTTTATGCGAATCCGAAGGACGCTGGAGAAGCGAAATATATTTTTAATATTGACTGGACCAAATGGAGATGTCAGTGCTGCTCTGGAAGGTGTGGGAATATGGGACGGCGATGAAGAGGGTGTTAAGCTGTTTTCCGATTTGAACGATGGGTTGCAGTGGTCAGAAAACTTTCTCCTTGAGGCATACTATGCATCGAAGGACCAAGCATCTTCACGCCCTTCAAATCTAGGTAAATAGAGGCCGAGTTTGTTATTTGCTAGGCTGGCACTAACATTTCTGTAGAAGTACCAGGTCGGCCGAGAGCAGAGGTTGAGAACGCCTTGAATAACTCACCAAGGATAAATCAATTGAGGGCGGCTGCAAAGATAAGGGAACGGGAGGAGTCGGCATCGAAATGGTCGAATTTCAAGCAGCCATTGCCACTGATACTTCAGACATTTCAGGAAAGGACAGTGGAGAACGAGGACTTTTGGTTTCGTGTCGTCGACTTTTTTGAGAAGAAGACTTTCTTGAAGGGTGCGGTTCTATTTCGTCAAGGAGTAAGTGCTTCCTCTAAATGCGTTTTACTCACCCGCGAACTAGCTAACGGGGCTCTAAAGGACGTGGCGTATGAATTCTACCTTATCCAAGAGGGGTTGCTCAAGGCGTCCTATGATCATCAGACGGGAAGATATTGTAAGATTGGCGATCTAGAGCTTGCATATTCGCTGCTACCGCTAACTTGAAAATAGATGAGAGTATCACAGCCGGAACAACATGTGGCGAGCTTCCATTTTTCTCCGAGACACCAAGAACGGCCACAGTTGTCGCTGAACGGGATTGCGTTACTTGGGCGATGAGCAGAGAGCAGTGGGTTAGGTTGCAGGAACGGTACCCGGATGTTGGGAGGGAACTGTACCGATTGGCGTTGAAGCTAACGACGGAGCGAATGGACTCTATAACGACTTATATCCTCGCAGGGAGTGGTTGAAGCAATTGTTATAAGGCCGAAAGCGAGCACAAGAATGTCTTATCACTTTTCCCGTCCTGCATATATGTATCAGGCATCAGCCTTACAAGCTATAACGGCGGCTGCCGATGCCCCACCGTTTTGGATAATGTCCACGTGCGCTTCTTCCTTTCCTATTCTTTCCAACGGTGGTGCACATCTTGTCATTTTTTGTCAAACAGGTTTCTTTTGGGAGCGTAAGGTCACAAAAAGTCAAATAATTTCAGAGCTCTTGTCGTCCCCTTGGCTCATGCATTATTGCTTGAGGAAAGACGTTGGTATCGTATGAGTGTATCTGGATCGATGGCTGGAGGGTGGGGAATATTTTAAAAAATTGTAATGGTGGGTTGAGACGTCATCTCGACATGGCTAGCTCTCATGCATAACTGCAGGAGCTTCGCAGTGAGCTGAGCCCTCTACCCGCTTTGCTTTTTGAGGCATGCATGCATGGCACGGTTCGTTGAGCAGTAGACGATTGGTTGCGACCAGGTGGGGAAGCTATGTAGCTAAGGGTTACCCTTGCAGATAATACGCATGAAATCCGTTTCGAATGGAAGTCAAAGAACACACAAAATGGCGAGCTTATGGCCTACATACCGTGGACAAAGCCGCCGAATCCTTCTGTAGACGGTTGGAAAGCCTGTCGGGGAAAAGCAAAGTGACAAAAGGCGTGTGACCATCTGTCGTTTAGTTCCGAAGAAGCTGGTTTTCACTCCCTTGTACATGTAACAGGATCCCGTGGCTAGCCACCAAGGCTTGCTCGGCTTCGGCTAGCTGGTTTTCCTTTGGTTCTTTGAGGTTTTGGAGCCCCGACAGATTCTCGAGTAAGCGTCGGTTATCGCCAGAATACCAACATGTACAAACCATGTACCCGATGTCACTTCCTCTTTCTTTCTTTTTTATTTTTATTTTTATTTTCTATTCCTTTTATCGCACAACATGTCGCTATTCAGGATACAATCAAATGACACATGTACAGACATAGAACGCCGAGGCAGAAGGTCACAGGATGTTCCATTTCATAGGTTTCAGGTGGGCGCTAATACCCGGCCAGAATCCAGAAAGGATATGGAAAGATGAGATGAATAGGGCTATTCGAGCCCGGGCTAGGTGGGGTCCTATATGTGCTGGAGAGGGCCCTCGGCAGACCAGAAATCCAGCGGATTATCGTCGGATTAGCTGTTTCGGTTGTGATGCCCCGTGATTAAGTAATTTGGGGGGTTGGGATCTCGAGGATGGTAATTTGAAGATAACAAAACGAGGTTTGTGGTTTTAAAGGGGGTACATATCATATAATTGTGATTAGAGTGGGTGCAATATGAAACGTCCATGCTCACCGCAAACCACTCAACGAAAAATTGAAGCCTGCTATCCCTGGAAAGCAAGATTGTGAACAAGCATATGGAAGGGGAAAGGAAGAGGAAGAGGAAGAAGAAGAGGAAGAAGAGGAAGCCTTTCTGGACTACACTCAGGGGGAAATTGCTGGCTTTGGGAGAAGAGAGGAATATCGACAGTGCAATTGTCTCTGGCATGTAATTATTTGCTAGGAAGACCTGACTAATCGTAGAGACTTTCGCAAGGAAAATTTTCATGGCAGGTTCCATTCCCCGTTTTATCTCACCGCACATGGGTCTTTTTTATGTATGGTGGTTTAGCCAAGCTAACGAGCGAGGTGTGGATACCTGCGAATGCGAGAAGCGGAAAAAGCAAGGAACTCTGGAAATTAGGGCCTGGTCGGTGAAAGCATGCGCTCAGATGATAACATACTTCCCGAAAAACTCGAAATGTCGACAGATAGACCAAGGTTTGAGCTATCGATCAGGAATATCAGGAGATACAATGTCGGAGGCGAGAATGAGGTCTTTTTTTTTCTTCTTTTCTTTTCTTCTTTCCTTTGTCTCTTCTGACGGTTACCGCCACCATAGTTTGGCGGATAACACAAGCTGTAGCTGAGTAGTTAGAGAACGGTTGGTTGTAGGAAAAAGTAAAAGAAGTCGAAAGAAGCTTGAGATATCGACAGACAAGCTTGCTGGCCTTAGTTTTATTTCGCCATGGAAACAAGACCATTTCCACCTTAGCGCCCTTTTCGGTTTTGTATGAGTATAGCAAGCAAGCTGTTTGATGCGAACCCTTTTTTTTTTTTTTTTTTTTTTTTTCCTCTTCCAAACTTGAGAGAAGGAGGTGGGAGAGAAGGATGGTGGGTCAAGGGTTCCCCGAGCACCCGTGTACAATGGTACTGTGTGTATTGAATGTGCAGAGAAAGAGAGCAGAGTGCTGTGTATAGACCCAGTTTTGCATGTTTTCTTCTTCGGAATATATATATTTTTTGGGCTTGCAGGAGCCGTCCTATTGAGTGATCATGACCAGAACCTGTGGCAAGGCATGGCATGGCAAGGCAAGGCAAGGCAAGGCTTCTTTCTTCGATTCGACGATGGCTATTCTATTCTATCTGGATGGATGGGCCATATCATAACATACCAGACCGTACAGGAAATGACCCGAATCGAAGACCCTGCCTGGGGGGAAGGCTGTCACCCCTTCATGGGCCAATCCAAATCCCAATCCCCAATCCCATATCAATATAGCGTGGTGTCGTGTAGTGCAGCGAGCAGTGCAGCAGAGTTCTTGTTCCTGTTAGTGTCGCAGCTATCAATCAAATCCACAGAACAGGGCAGATTTCCTTGCATCGAGCCAGAAGCAATAAATTCTGTTATATAATAAGAAGCCCCAAAGAGGCCCTTTCCGTAGCACACCAAGAAGCCTTCAGGAATCTTTTTTTCTTTTCTTTTCTCACACCCGCTTCTCTTTTTACTTTCTCCTCTCCTCCTTCTTCTTCCCCTTCTCTCTTCTTCTTCTTCTTCCTTTTCTTCTCACTCCTCCTCTGCTCCTCTTATTGTTGCTACTGCTACATATCTATCTATCCTTCCACATACACTTTCAAATCTCACAGCCGAGACAGTCGAGACAGTCGTCTGCGCAGTCGCGTCTCACTCAAAAGACCCCGCAATACTATCAGTTATATAGTGGTAAGTGCCGAGGTACTCCTGTTGATCGCACGTCTTTGCATCTGCGTGCTGCCCCGTATACCCATGCTACAGATATGGGATATATGACAATATACACACATACATCATACACCATACACCACACTGTACCTGCTTTTTTTTTTTTTTTTTTTTTTTTTTTTTTTTTTTTTAATCCCCATCCCCCCTGGCATTCCTGCCGTTAAACTCCTCGACGGAGCCGTTGGAATTCCCCTACAAGCAAAGTTCTCCCATGTACAGACACGCACGAGCACAACCTCCCCCCCCCCCTGAGGAGGAAGAGGAGAAGGAGGTGATAGTGGTGGTGGTGGTGGTGGTGGTCGAGAAAGAAAGCGCTATCAAAAGAGACCGAGAGGCCTTGTTTGTCTGTTCTCAGCGCACGGTCCACTGTCCCCTACGAGGGTCCCTTGGGCACAGAGCTACCAGCCAGGACCCAGGACCCACCCGTCCAGATACCTAGGGAACACGCCTTCATCAGAACCGCAGAGCAACGGGTCCTTTTCTCTGGCCAGAAACGACCGCGGGAAGAGCTCGTTCGAGGTTCTCTGATAATTCCATCTCCTCATCTCTCCTTCTCCCTCTCTCCTTCTCTCCTTCTCTCCCTCCTTTTCCCCTCCCCACCCCCCCCCTTTATTTTCCCTTTACTGTCATCAGCCTGCTATTCGTTGAGCTTGCGAACCACCCCCTCCAAACAACTCTCTCCCCTCACTTCTCGAAGTACACACACCCTTTCCTCAACCTTGGCTAGTCGGCTCCAAATTCCTCGCTTCTAACGTTGCACCCCTGCAGCTTTTAGATACTGCATATCACCATGTCGGACACCAAAGCTACAACCGAGACGCCATCGGCCGCTGCCCCAACAGTCGAGCCAGTCGTAGAGACAACCCCTGAAACCAAACAGGAAACCGTCGAACCAACACCTGTTGATAAAACTGAGGAACCAGCCCAGACCGAAGCCCCAGAATCAGCTGCTGCTGAAAATGCTGAAGCCCCAGTCGAGCCTCCAAAGGAGATCGAGCCAATCTCGGAAGGAGTTTTAGAAACAAAATTCCTCTCTGTTATCCCGTAAGTAATTGGTCCGACGGCGCGAGGAAGATAGGGCGGGAGAGAGGAATGTGTGTGTTATCTTTTAACTAACACGGGATGTATTCTGGTAGAATCTTTTTGAAGAAGCACACATTTTACTTCTCAGATGAAGCTATCCCCGAAGAAAACCTTGGCGAATATCTAAAGAAGGAAAAGACCAAGGCTGGCCATGCCACATATGCGCACGCCACACAGACCGGAAAGGGTCTCCTCTTCTACACTAAGGCCGACAAGACCAAGCCAAGTGGAATTGTTAGATTGGTAGGCTTCATTCGATGACCCTTTCTCAAGCTGTTTATTTGGTCAGTTGATGCTGACGAATAGATGTATGTCAACAGGATGGTGCAGATATTACCACACAAGGTGACAAGAAGTTCACCATCAAGAGCGCTGGACATGAGCTCCAATTGGAAGCAAATACTGCCGCCCTCCGTGAAAGATGGGTTCACACCTTGAAGATCAAGATCGCAGAATCCGAAGGCATCCACGCCACCACATCTGAAACCGATGGCTTCAAGGCTGCCCTCGAGAAGCTCGTTAGTAAGTATTAAAGTTCATTTCTAGCTTAAGGAGACACCATGTTCTAATAGTTTATGTTCAGAGCCAACCCCGGTCGTCGCCAAGAAGGAGGAGCCAGTAGAGGCTAAGAAGGAGGGCGAAGAAGCCGCTGAGGAGACACCCGCTGAGGCAGCTGCCCCAGTTGTCGAAGAAGAAACCGCTGAATCTTCTGCTGCCAAGCCTGAAGAAGAAAAGAAAGAAGAGAAGAAGCGATCATCCTCAAAGAATCGTTTGAACAGATTCTCCTTCTTTGGCAAGAAGGAAGAAAAGAAGGACGAGGTCAAGGAAGAACAGCCTGTTGGTAAGTAGAGACGAGAATACCGCGCCTGTCGTCAAGCGAAAATAAGAGAACACAAGCTTACCAGATATTGCAAACCAGCCGAAGTTAAAGAAGAGGCCGCTCCAGCTCCAACTGAACCAGCTGTAGTTGCACCACAAGAGACTACCCCAGTCATCGAGGAGCCAGCACCAGTTGCCACCCAAGCCGAAGCTGCACCCACCGAGGAGCCAAAGACGGAAACCTCCCCTGTCACTTCGCCAAAGGCTTCCAACCGCAAGTCCTTCCTAGGAGGTCTCTTCGCGAAGAAGAAGGAAGAAAAGAAGGACTCTCCAGCTGTTGAGGAGGAAGGCGAGACCGCCAAGTCGTCGGAGGCCGTTCCTGAAACCGAAGCTCCAGTTACCCCTGCCGTTCAGGAGCCACTCCCAGATGCCGGTGAACAACCTGCTGCTGTTGAGGCCCAGGAGCCTGTCAAGAGCGATACCGAAGCGGAATCTCCACGAGAGCGCAAGCCCAGCGGTATTTTCGGAAGCTTAAGGCGGGACAAGTCGACCGACGGTGAGGATAAGCCACGCCGAAGTCTGTCCTTCTGGAAGAAGGATAAGGAAAAGAAGGGTAAAGAGGAAGCCCAGCCCACCGCCATAACCGAGTCCGAGCCCCAGGCAGAGGCTACTACAGAGGAGCCCGCAAAAACCGAGCCATCTAGCATCGCACCTGTTCTTCCCGACGTCCCTGCCACCGAGAGCGAGAAGAAGATTACTGATCTTCCCACCGCGCCTGCAGTTACTGTCGGAGACGGATCCAAAGCTTAGTTGCACATCAAAGGCGACCATAAGCTTAGTCATTCACGAATAGGGCATGAACACCTAATGTCACTTTCCTTCAAGCAAGATATACTTTTTTTTTTTTTTTTATTGGTAGGATTTTCATTACCTTACGACCGGCCATTGATCTGTGTCATATAATTCCTCCTCCCCTCCCCTACAAAACCATTAATAAATCCTGAAAAATGGACTGCCTCAATATATTTTCTTCTGTGTTCAAAGTTCACGAATCCAAAGATGGTTCGAAATTAATCCACAAGATATCCCTACCAAAGCATTTCAATTTTGTAGTCACGGCCAAAACGCACGCGCACCCTTTCTTCCTTCAGTTATTGTAATCGCCCTCCAAGCTTTTGATTCTCTCGTCCTTTGCTTGCCCTCTTCGCCCATAGCATTTCGTTCTGTTCCATGTTTAGTTCCGGCACTTCTCTGGCTCGTTTTCAAGGTTCTTTGACTCTCTTACAATAATAATAATTTGTATGTAATAGATAAATATTTTTGAGTTCCGAACCCGTGCTCGAATGCGCAGATGCAGACGTAGACGTAGATGTAACTATAGGCTCACATGTAGATACCTATGGGCCCGGAGCCAAGGCTGCATGTGTTGAGTTGTCGTCTGGACGTCAACTACCCGCCCCAGAACTAGCCGAGCCTTGACCGTGGCTTGATAGTCACCGCCTGCTTCTTGACCACCATCAAACTAACCTTCAGGACCTGGGCCTCTCCACCCTGATTACTACTATCTACAACCTCCACCCGTCCTTTCGAATCTTTGTCTCAGCGAAACCGAAGACCAGCATACGCAAGCCAGTAGCTACCGAATGGCAAAATATCGGTCCCGATCCCGGTCCCCGGGAACGTCAAGCAAGAGGTATCGTGAAGACGACCGTTATGACAGGAATCGGAGCAGGAGCAGAGAGGTTCGCCCCTCCCCAGCACGTTTACAGCATCCATCATGCTAATGCCTGGAGCTAGAGGTACTACGACCGTGAACGCGACCGTTACCGCGATGACAGACACCGAGGCGGTAGGGATAGACGAGACCGCTCCAGGGATAGATTTCGTGATCGTGACCATCGACATAGGATAAGATCCCCCGACCGAGCCCGCGATTCCCGAGATCGATCGCGATCGCGATCCCCTTCCCACCGTGCCAGGTATAGCGACAGACGAGATCGCGATCGGGGCGATGATTCCAAGCGCAATAGTCGCCATGAAGTTCGTGAGCTGACCACCTCCCCCCCGCAGAACTCCGTGCTAACTCACGCGCAGTCGCCAGTTACGCCCGTACCATCCGCTGCACAAACCGAAGAGGATAAGAAACGCGAGAGATTAGAACGACTAGAGGCCTGGAAGAAAAAGAAAGCTGAAGCAGATCAGGCAAAAGCCAACGCCTCGATTTCCCTTAGAGCTGATCAATCCATCCTCTCACCGACGACGAACACTGCCCCGCTTGCCCCAGCTAGAGATGAAGTTTCAACCAGTCTAAAAGCGTCCGCTCCCACTTCCGAGAAACAAAAGGATTTAAACGCTGACAGATTAGCTCCAGCTTCGAGAAAGTCAACCTTAGGTCAGTTTCAACGCACCGTTTCCCTAAAATGTTCAAACTAATACTCTTCATAGTCGAAATATCGAAGGCTGCAACTCCAGTACTTGGGTTATCAGGGTTCGGGTTCAAAGGTAGTTCCAAGAAGCCGGGAACAGAGGCAAAGGGAAAACGTGCCCTTGATTTTGGTGATGAAGATGTTGCTAGGAAAAAGCTCGAAAGACTCCCCTCTCCGAAACCTGACGACATCAATACCGCTACTGGTGAGCCTCCAGCTGACGAAGGAGATGACGACGTTGATATGCAAGACGATCTCGAGGCCCTACGTGCCGCAGCTGTTGAACGTGGCGAACGAATGCAGATTGACGCGGCCGTCCCAGAGGCGCAAGGCCAAATGAAAGCAGAGGAAGAGGAAGAGGAGGATATTGACCCTCTGGATGCCTTCATGTCGAACATTGCATCGGCAGCTACGGGCTTTTCCAAACCTCAAAGGGGACCCGCCCTTGCCGAAGCTATGTTTGGAGATGATGACGACAATCTCACGGCTATTGTAAATGACCCGGACGATATTTTGGCGATGGCATCCAAGATGAAGAAAAAGAAAGAGCTACCTACGATCGATCACTCTAAAGTTCAGTATGAACCTTTCCGCAAGAGTTTTTACGTTGAACCCGCCGAGCTTGCAGACATGTCAACACAGGAGGTTAATGACCTGAGATTGATACTGGATGGCATCAAAGTCAGAGTGAGTATCACCGCCCCCTCGATTTCTTCTCTGCTGCCATGCTAACCCACGAAAGGGTGCGAATTGTCCAAAACCCGTCCAAAAGTGGAGTTTACTAGGCCTGCCTTCCGCTACCCTAGATGTAATCAACAAGTTAGAGTACGAAAAGCCAACTTCAATCCAGGCACAAGCTATCCCCGCAATCATGTCCGGGCGTAATGTCATCGGCGTTGCGAAAACTGGGTCTGGAAAAACAATGGCCTTTTTACTCCCAATGTTTCGCCATATCAAGGATCAAAGACCATTAGAAAATCTTGAGGGGCCTATCGCTTTGGTCATGACGCCGACTCGAGAGCTTGCTACGCAAATTTTCAAAGAAAGCAAACCTTTCTTAAAAGCTCTAAATTTAAGGGTAAGACCTGCTGCCTAAATTGTTGAGGCCCAGATAGCTAACTTTCCTCGTAGGGAGTTTGCGCCTATGGCGGGTCGCCTATTAAAGATCAGATCGCAGAGTTAAAAAGAGGAGCTGAATTTATTGTATGCACCCCGGGACGAATGATCGACCTCCTTGCGGCAAACTCTGGCAGAGTAACGAATCTGAAAAGGGTTACATACGTTGTGCTCGATGAAGCAGACCGAATGTTCGATATGGGATTCGAACCCCAGGTTATGAGAATTATTGGGAACATCCGGCCAGATAGGCAAACAGTTTTATTCTCGGCCACATTCCCTTCACAGGTAATAATCCTACTCCTTAATATCGTTTCTTGGCATTACATTACTAACGCAGCTGTAGATGGAAGCGCTTGCACGTAAGGTATTGATTAAACCAGTCGAGATTGTTGTCGGGGCACGAAGCGTAGTGGCGGCGGAAGTCAGCCAGATTGTTGAAGTTAGGGCCGAGAACACGAAATTCGCCCGGTTGCTCGAAATTCTAGGCGAGCTCTACGATAAGGAGGACGATGCCCGATCACTTGTGTTTGTTGACAGACAAGAGTCGGCTGATTCTCTACTCAGTGATCTCATGAAACGGGGCTATGCGACAATGTCCCTCCACGGAGGTAAAGACCAAATTGACAGAGACTCGACGATTTCCGATTTCAAAGCCGGGGTAAGCCAAGTCTTGGTTGCCACATCTGTAGCAGCCCGTGGTTTGGATGTCAAGCAACTGAAGCTAGTCGTCAATTACGACTGCCCTAACCACATGGAGGATTACGTACATAGAGTCGGTAGGACTGGTCGTGCGGGAAACAAGGGTACCGCCGTGACATTTATCACACCTGATCAGGAAAGGTATGCCCATGATATTGCAAAGGCGCTCAAGCTAAGTGGGCAAGATGTCCCAGAAGAAGTTCAGAAACTCGTTACTTGTAAGCCCAACTCTCCCCCCAGATTTCTCGTTGGATATTGTTAACACTCTACGTAAAGCCTTTTCGGAGAAAGTCAAAGCGGGCAAAGAGAAGGCCAGCAGCTCTGGATTCGGAGGTAAAGGTCTTGACCGACTTGACCAGGAACGTGAGACTGCAAGGAAGAGAGAGCGGAAGGCTTATGGAGAAGAAGGAAATGAAGGTGAAGAGCCAGACGCTGAGGGCGAGGAAGTTAAAACCAAGTCAACTGCCGTCACGGCTGCCGCTGGATCGAAAGGTCCCAATCTTGATGATGCTATTGTCGTCCATAAACGTGATCCTGCCGCTATTGCTGCTGCCGCTGCTGCCGCCGCCGCCGCCAGTCCCTCGGGAGCTTCGAATGCAGCCGCTGCGAACTCGGTACTTGACAAGGTCCTTGCTGCTACATCTGACATCCAGAAGCGCCTTACCAAGGCGAACGTGTTACGGTCTGGTGCTCCTATTGACAACAAGGGGCCCGATGCTGGGGCATATCACGCAACCCTGGAAATCAACGATTTCCCCCAGAAAGCGAGATGGGCAGTCACAAACCGCACAAATATCGCGAAAGTTCTGGAGGCAACTGGCACTTCTATCACAACGAAGGGTTCATACTATCCAGCAGGGAAAACCCCCGCGGCGGGACAGGACCCCAAGCTATATATTCTCGTGGAGGGAGATACAGAGCTTGTCGTTACTAATGCTATGAGGGAGTTGAAGAGACTTCTGGCTGAAGGTACTGCCGCGGCAGTGGATAGTGAGAACAGGGCGGTGACGACAGGAAGATACAACGTCCTCTAAGACTTATGGAGCGTGAAGATGCTGCAGTTAACCTTTTCGGGTGGTATCGATTCACTCGTCTCTTGAGACCCGTAACCTGCTGATGCACAACAGTACCGTCCCAAAACACGCCTTGGACGCAAATCGACTTGCTTGCTTTCGTTCCCTTCGTAGCTAACCTGACCCCACGTAGTGTCCTGAGTATTTAGTTTTTTTTTTTTTTTTTTTTTTTTTTTATTTTTATTAAACTAGTAATAGCAGCTTTGGGCGGGTTTAGAAGCTGTGCGTCCTTGAATTATAGCGGGCAACCAATTGGCAAACAATCAAATTCCCAGCTCCACGACCCCAAGAATAGCTCGATGTCGTGCATGTTTAAATTCCCATTCTGGCCGGCAGGGCGAGCCGAAAATTAGGGGCGCCGCGCGGCGCCAACCAGTTTGCGCGTTGAGATGCCACTTAAGTAACGCTGCCTATCGCCCCCATCTCATCCCAATGCCACACAGCGCCGGCAGAACCCAAAGGACACCCATCGCAGCCCTCCCAGGTTCCTCCGCGACATATCGTAGCGTCAAGCCAACCAGAACACTAATAAACCAAAACGAGTCGCCAAAATGGGCTGCGGTGGCAGCAAGGAAGACTACGAGGCCTCTGCAGAGCCAGCCCGGACAGCAAGACCAAATTACAAGTCTTCTGGGCCCGGACACACTTTAGGGGGCAGCGGCGGCGGCGGCGGCGGCGGGAATGAACGACCTGTTGATGGAGCGACAAGTTCCATGCCCTCGAACGCAGGGAATGCGGCGGCGGCGGCGGCAGCTGTAAGTCCTAGATACATCCCGGAAACTACTTTTGCTTCATCGCATCTGACACTTGGACCTGAATAAATCGCAGCGACGAGAGGAAGCACAACGGGCGGCGGAGTCCCGTGCAAAAGCCAAGCTGAAACCACAACCAAACCCAGAACCAGCTAGCGGAGGAAAAGTCACAAATTCAGACACGCTTGCTTGGAACTAGCCTAGCTGACGGGCGTTTTCATGTCACCTGTATTTTTACTCGATGGGGTGGACGGGCACCAACGCCTGGGTGCATTTTGGATGGCTGTTAGGTGCTGGCGTCTTCGCTTTGGTGGGAGTTTGTATGCATATGCATATGCATATGCATATGCGTATGTGTATGTGTATGTGTATGTGTATGTGTATGTGGCGATTAGCATGTCCTATGATCATATGAGGGGATGTCGCTGCGATTGATTCGATTGGAAGCATTTATCTACATATTGTATATATAGTACATATATATATAAGTATATACTTATATATATATTCCCACGCACCTTGGAGATTGGGACAAGGTAGACCTCTCACTTCATATCCTAGTGTTTTCAAGGGATCCAGAGACATCATCTAAAGCATCTTCGGCCTGTACTTTGGGCCGAGACCGGCCCTTGCCCCCCCTCCCACCCCGACTGCTTTGACCATTCCCTTGAGATCTAGGGAGCTGCTTCCCCTTCCCAGTCTTCGGCCATTCCTTGATGACGCCTTCGTCCCTCGTCCATAGTTCGCCTCCGCCGGCCCGGCCACCGACATCTTCCACACGTAAAATGTAATCCATTGGGAGACAGTCCTCCCCTTCTTTCCCCGTTGTTAATATGACACCATTATCGCTCTTCCAAAACTTCAGCCCATCCTGTATGCCTTTAAGAATATCGATATAAAAGAGTACTTCGGCATCAAACCTCATACCGCTGAGCACGGCTGGGATCTCCTCTCCGGTTTCAAAGTGGACAGATGCCTTTGGCAAACCGGCCGCACAGTGAATATGCGTGCGGCCCATCTTTTTAAGCCCACCGCTCTGGAGGATGAGAGTCAGCGCTGAGTAGTATGTTCCATGAACACATATACTTGGGACACTCTGTTCGTCAATGGGCTGTAATAACAAGTCGTCCTGGATATGAATGGAATGGCCTTGGTTCGCACGGATGAAGTAGTGACTCAGATCGGGATTTGGATCGTTGTCAAAACTTGGAAGAAAATCTTCTGCGTCTGACGCTAGAACTTCTTGGCCTGCGGACGCCGAAGAGTCTGCTGAGCCCGGAGTTTCACGTATGATTTTGAATCTTTTTTTCGAATTCTCTTGGACGACTTGACATAGCGTCGGGAAGTCCAGTTGAAGATCCCTATATTTCTTCGAGTTTAACTAGAAGAACAAAGAGCCGGTCAATCTATATATCCCAAGGGAAAACATCTACAATCAAGAAGCGTCTGGGGGGGGGGGGGGGGGGGAAGATGCATCCATACAAGTTCTTCAACATTGACATAGCCATCGTCCCTGATGTTCAATCTTTCTTCGCGAGCGCTATGCCGCAACGTCCTCGATAACGCCCGAGAGACTTGTTCGACCCTATCCATACCTCCCCGACGGCCACCTCTGGACGAACGGCCTCCTCTCGTCATTGCAGAGTTATGCTGGTAATAGAAGCGAGAGACCGGATATGAAACCTCTTTGAGTGCGACAGAACGGACTGTCACTGCTGGAAAACGGAATAAGCGGCAGGACATTTACAGTCGAAAGAGCAGCTTGGCTTTATAGTCGGTCGTCCGTAGCCCAAAAAAGAGCACCGAGTTTGGGCTGAGTCACATTCAAGGAAGCCGGTTCTGGGAAGTGCCGCCGAGTCACTACGGCAGCAGCAGCCTCACTCCGTTGACAGTCGCACAAGATTCGCTGGTCGAAAGACGACACAGCAACACATTTTCCCTTGTTGATACAACACAAACAGAACCATCTTGGTATCGCATGTCCTGTGTTGATTACGACTTTGCTATTTAATTTAGATAGTTAAATGAATAGACATCACAATGGTTAAACATGCTACAGTTTTACAATGGGAACAGTGTTATTATTTTAATACTTCATTCTCCAAACTTAATCTACAGCGCCCCTATCGAAGAAACTTTAAAAATAGTAATACAAATGAAAAGAAAAAAGATGCATTTTACATGATTCGCTGAACCCAGTCATTCAAAGGACGTAAAGGAAAATTGATTGTTTACGCAGCAATGAAGAGAGCGGCGAGACCAGCAACGGCAGCAACGCCAAAGGAAACGAAGTTGGTGGAAGCAGCACCAGTGTAGCTTGGTGGTGGGGTGTAGGTTGGGGTCTCAGTCTCGTTCTTTGGTGGGGTTGGTGGAACATAGGTGGGGATGTCAACTGGCTTGGTGTAGCTTGGGACCTCGACTGGCTTAGTGTAGCTTGGAACCTCAACTGGCTTGGTGTAGCTTGGGACCTCAGTTGGCTTCTCTGGGCAGTAGGTGGAGGTGACGGTGGTAGCATAGCAGTAGTCCTTTCCGGGGCAGACAGTGGTGTAGTAGGTGTGGGTGTAGACATCAGAGGTGGTTGGGACCTCGTAGACTGGGACAGAGGTTGGGTACTCTGGGGTCTCAGTCTCGTAGACTGGTGGTGGGACATAGTAGTCAGTGGAGTTGGCTGGTGGGACGTAGTAGCTGCTTGGCTCTGGGGCTCCAGTGCAGGTGCTGACGGAGTAGGCAGTGGAGGTATAGGTGGCAGCTGGGCAGTCGGTGACGTATCCAGCGCAGGAGGTGATGGTGATCACATCGTAGCTGGTGTAGGTAACCTCGCTTGGGCCGTATGGGGTTGGCTCTGGGGCGTAGACTGGAGCCTCAGTGGTTGGTTCACCGTAGACTGGCTCGCTGACTGGTGGGACATAGACAGAGTCGCTGGTTGGGACAGCTGGCTTGTCAGTGCAGGTCTTGATGGAGGTGTAGACCTGTTCGGCGGAAGTGTAGTAGACTGGCTCTTCCTGGTAGACACCGGCAAGGGCACCACCGACGGCGGCAGAGGTAGCGAGGAGAGTAGTGAAATGCATTGTGATTGATGGATTATATTACTATTTAAAGTACGTCCGTTTAGGAGTATTAAGAATGTAAATTAAAGACTGAAGAGTCTGCTAAATTAGGCAATAAGCACAAAAAGAGTGTATGGGTTAAAAGAGTGACTGTGGTTAGAAAACCGAAGGCAGTAGTGAAGACCTGGAAGGAATTGACTGTGGTGGAGAAAGAAGGGAGGAAAAGTCTGGATGGCTTGGGGACTCGACGGCTCCTTATACTCGTCGGTCTGCCACAGAACCGCCCTCCCATTGACGCCGATTGTGGGCTTTCTCCGCCGCAAACTTTGATCGGTTCCCCCTATTTCCCACTGTTGCCCTGCCTTTGTTTCTTGGGTTTCTTTCTTTTTCCTGCCTTCTAGATGCCCAATTTGGGAGGGGATTGGGAATAGGGGTGGGAAACAGACCTTCATGGATGGCTGTCGTCCATGCGAGAACCCATGCCCAATGCGCATGGCAGCATTTTGGCCGACCAACAAATGAGGTGAGTGAGTGGATTTGCAAGGCCCCAGTGTAGCCTTACCATACTAATTTCGTTTTCCGTGAGACCCTGGTCGCTGGCCAAGGGCAAGACCGACAATCAAAAGCGCACACAACCATAACAGGGGCGGCAACTTTAAGATTAGAAGGGGGTTACCTCCACCAGGGGAAAGCAACCGCACTAAAGGGCAGCCGATAAGTGAGCCAGCTTAGCCCGTTGGTTTGTGCCTGAGGCACACCAGTTGGCTGCAACATGCATGCCTTGGGCCCACCGTTGTCGCCTGTTCATTGGCCTCACACAGCTGTCTCTCTTCCCTCCAACATTGGATGCAGCTGTGTGCCACTGTCAAAGAACAGTGCATGCGATCATGCATGGAAGGCCACAATTGGAATCGGAGCGCTGTGGATTTTGCGCGAGGCAGGTTGTTTTCGATGTGTCTGGAGAGTGCATGTATGTACTCTGTACACAGGACAGCTGTACAAAATAGGTCTCAGCTCGACGAACACGAAATTAAACAGACGGCAACCGGGAAAAACATTTCTCATTAGACAGATCTGACTCGCTTGGGTTTCCGGATGATTGGCTGAAAGCTTCGGTGGACGATTAGCTAGCCGCCAAGAAAGTCAATTTAAAATAATCGCGCTGGTTGTGCTGGTGAAGCCATCGAAGAGAGAATTTGGGGGGGAGCAATCAACCGAATGTAACCCTCGGGCCTTCGTGCGGACCAGCCAATGCATCACCATGGCCAATCCAGCATCCGTACCCGCCGCCGGCTATCAGGTTTGTTGATAACAGAGCGGGTGTTTAATTGTCAGTAGTAAGTAGTAGGTATGTAAGTGAGTATGTGCATACCAGCAGTGCAGTGATTGATACATTGGGATATTGGATCTGATCTGTAAGGTGCAATTGAAGGGGTTTCTCTCTCTCACCTTCTCTCCTGCTCTCGAACGGTGTTTGATTAGGCGAATTGTCACAGCTGAGAATCCCTTTTTGGCGATGACATCTCCACGCACTTGCTCCGTAACGGACATACACATCTGCATGTATGTAAATACAGAGTACATACTTGCAGTATGGACATGTATGGACATGTATGGATACTTTGTATGGACCTGTCCATGTCATGTCCATATTCCACAGTGCTATGACAGACACCCATGTTTGATGCATCCTGCAGGAACCCATCTTATTGTTACCTTCTTCGGTCCCCCCCTTTTTTTTTGACTTTGGTCCATTCATTCTTGCTGGCTTACTATTGCATCCCCACCAATGGGACAATATCTGCACTATGGATGTTCTAAGCTAAGCCCCATGCAAATTAATTCCTCGGGATCAATCCCAAAGACCCCGACAGCTCCTTCGCAACGAGAATCTTCTTTTGCCATCGTGCTTGGCAGAATGGGGAAATTGGATCTGTCTCGTTCAATTGACATCCGCCACCCATCCACAAATGCGAGGTGTCATGCGGGGCCTATCACACAATTTTCTCTGTGTATTGGAATGTTTCTGCTTGGCTAAAGCTTCTGTTCTGGTCCAAATTATGACTTCATCCAATCGGCTGTTATCTTTTTAGGCATGTTGCAATCCCCAAAACCCCGAAAGTGTTCATCGGTGTTATGCGTCCCAGATTACTTTAATCTACAGCTTCAGGTGCACTTTCAGTACTTGTATCAAGTTGGTATGTCCGTTCTATGTAGTAGGATCCATTCGCTCGGACTTTCTACTCTGTAAAATAAAATAACAAAAAAAAAATAAAACAAAATCTACTCCTTTACACAAACGTTCCCGCTCGAGCTAAGCTTTCCCAGGCCTGTTTCTGCTTTTCGCCAGCAACCTTCAGCCTAGCCTTGTGCGCATCCACCTGCCCTCTCAAGATCCAAGGCACGTCAAACTTATCGACATAGACCTCACAGAGCTGTTTCACCAACACCTTCGTTAGCATTTCTGGCAGGTGCCAAATATAGAAGTCGTGATCAATTCACATACCTGTATACAATCGTTTTTGATGAATTCGCTGTCCGTCATGATCTTCTCGAGCTCCTCGACAGTCCGCGCCTCCAAGCTCCGACTCTTGAACCCCTTCTGTCGGCCGCCGAAAAACTCCAGCATCTTCATGTGATCCCACGACGTGCAGATGTCATTGTACTGCTGCTCTGGGCCGTGGATTTCTCTCTCGATAGTATATCCATCGTTGTTGATCAAGAAAATGGTTGGTGTAAACCCGTTTCTGATGTACGACGAAATCTCTTGCACAGACATCTGGAGACTTCCATCACCAACAACAAGAATCACTCTCCCCTTGTGGCCATTCTCCCTCGCAGCGATAAGCGCGCCCAGAGTCGCCCCAACGGTATAGCCGATGGAGCTCCAGTAAATCTGGGTTTCGTACTGAACATTCGCAGCGAGAGTCGCATCCGGCATCCCGAATTGCGACGTTCCGACTTCAACGAACACGATGTCATCTTGTTTTGTGAAGCGTCCAATACGCTGCCAGATATAAGACTGTTTCAAAGGCCCAGATGTACTATTGTCGAGTATTGGATTCTAGACAATTCCTATATTAGATCATGGCCTCGGTATATGCTTCTTTCATTTCCTACCTGGAATCTGGTAACCGTGTTTCCTTTCTGGTATTTCTGGGTATCCTTCTCAAACGCTTGAAGGATGGCCTCCAGCACAGGGACGAAGTGTATTCCTTCGAAACGTTCCCCGAACACTGAGCAGTAGTGGGGATGCAAGGCGATCAGCTTATTTTCGGGTATTTGCCTGGTGAATGCACCAGTGTTGGAAGATGTGAGATGGGGCCCGATATTGAGAACCAAGTCGGCATCACTTTCAACAGCTCCCTTGATACCAGGGAATGACACTATAGAACAACCATAGATTAGTATTGCCTTTCCTGCACCCTCTTTTTTACATTATCTTAGGATCGGGATTCATACTTGAGCCGTTGTACATCCCACCAAACAAAGGAGACGTCTCGTCGACCAAGCCTTTCCCGAGGATCGTAGAAAACGCCTTGTAATTTACTATTAGCTTAGATCCGACAACAGAAGTCCCTGTTGAAAATTAATAGTTACCGGGTATCCAGCGAGTTCGATTAATCTCCTGGTCTGTCTTGTAACACCATGGCGTTTAGCCAGAACGTCGGCGAGAATACATGGCTTCTTAGATCCCTCAATTGCTTCGAGGACTTTCTTCACTATTAAGTCCTCGGTCTCAGGTTTAGTACTGAGGTTGAGGTCAAGCGGTGTTTCTAGACGAGCTGCATTGAGTGGAGTGTCTACCACATCCGTAGGGACGAATAGAAAAACAGGCAGCCTCGTCTTGATAGCGGTAAAGAGGACACGATCGATTTCAGAGGCCATTGTTGCTTCATCGTCCAGGAAGGCGCTTGTGGCCCGGATTGGCTCTGACATCCCCCGGTAGACACCATGATCAGGATTTGCTTCCAAGGTGTGGTGTATCATAATCTTATCCCGCTGCAATTGACGGGAAGTATTGCCAACGATGTGGATGAATCCAGCATGCTTCACAAACCTAGTAAGCCAAACCATGAATGGATCAGAAGACTAAACCGATCGAGTCTCACCTCAGCGTAAGCACCAGCTACTCCATTCATAGCACTGAGCTCTCCAACGCCATATGTAGTTACGAGAACCCCAGGAAGGTCCCGAACTCGAGCGTATCCATCGGCAGCGTATGCTCCATTCCTGCAATCGAGTGTTAGCCAATTGGGTTGCTAGAATAAATTTGGAACATGCTAAGAAGGGCACATTGGAGTAAACCCACAATTCGTTACAACATCCAACCCAACGAAGACCCTCAACGTTGTAGATGTGGTCAAGGAGTGTTACTAGGGACGTTGTATTTTTTTTTAGCGAAACCAACCTAATTATAGTTCCGTACGGACACTTACAGTTAAAATCGCCTGGGCATCCCAAAATGTGCGAAATGCCCAACGACTTGATTCTTCGGAAAAGATATTCTCCCAATGGAATAGGTTTATAGTTGCTCATGGTTGTTGGAATCTTTGGCCACCGTAGATGGGACTATACTAAAAACTTGAACTTGATATGCTATGCAGGTGGCGAGTGGGATTAGTCAATGTCTGTTCATTCCACGAGGAGGAGAGCGGGAAGGCACACACGAAATGTAACTCGACTCACTCGAACTGTGTATAAGTCGATGGTTATAGAGTTTACTAGAAAGTTGTGGGGAAGAAGGGTTCGCAGCTTGGAGCTCTCCTTGCGACCTTTTAAACCGAGCTAGGATTGCCATGCGTCTCGCTACCGATTTTGGTTGTAAATGCAGTTATTGTGCCGATGCTACCCATCGCTTTATCCGAGGGTCCGGATCCATCAAGAATTATCTGGGGAAATATGCATACGTCGGCGCATGATATACGCCGCACCGACCACCACCCAATTGAGCCGTGGAGATGGGAATAGAGCTGCGGGGAGCGGCCGTCCCGAAGTTTGGGGAATTTATCGAGGGTTTGACACCCAATGGGTCCGTAGACAGCAAAAATTAATCGAGAAGTAACCAGAACATCAGGACTAACTCCAAGAGCAAATGGCAACAAAAAATATAGACACGAAATGACCAGGAATAAGATAGCCAAACAAGAGGAAGGAAAGAAAGAAAAGATATACAGACAAGCAGACATCTAGACAAACAAGCTATAGAGAGCAACGGGCCTAGCCATCGCTCCATTCATCGTCCAGCTGATCTATAAGCCTGTTCTCGTCCTCACCATCCGCCCATTCATCGGCCCTAGCCCCGAGACCAGCTCTCCCGAATCCCCTGTCTTCGCTGGAGGCAGGAGTATAACCATTTGATCTCCCTGCACGTCCACGGCCCCCCAGGCGGCCGCATAGGCTCGTTACTGAGAACACACATATCCGGATGGCATCCTACAGTAGGGAAACCACGAATATTAGCTTTCACGAATGAATAAATGCAGGGAAAAGAGCGGTGTGGATCAACAGCATGTGCTATATATATGTATATATACGGGTATCGGTGCACTCAATACAGGTGTGTACTCTTAGAACAGGCTAGGAGGAGGAGGGGGGGCCAAGGGTGCCTAGCGGCATAAAAGAAATAAAATAAAATAAAATAGAATAAAATAAAGGTAGTGGTGATTCAACCCGGCCGATGGGAAGAAAACCATCTGGCAGGGAAAAGTAATCTCCTTACCCATATGAAATTGAGCGCCCCGAGCCATGTTTGCCAATGAGGCACCTGCCGCCAACCACGGGCGTGCAGGACCGTCCTCTGGTAAAAACAGCCGCCAATAAAATAGACCAGCAAAGCCACAAGGAATCTAGAGCAACAGGGCGTTAGCGATGAGGAAATGCGACAAATAAGGCGGATTGGTGTTCTCGGAGAATGACTAACATGATACCAAATATTGCTACGGGGCCTAAGGGTTGCTGCTTGACGGTAGCGCAGGCGCTTGACGTTCTTACGTCAAACCAATAGCTGCATTCATTCTGCTGACCGACGAAGCTGACTCTTGCAGGCCCGATCAACTCCCTGTCGCAGATGAAAGACAACAGAGCGCCCTTCCTGTAGCCATCTTCATTGTCCTTTCCTTCGACGGGAGCGCCGTCGGAATCAAGCTTAGGACAGAGACTCCCTCCGGTATATTCTAGGATCAGCTTTCTGCCTCGGAATTTTGGGGTTGAGGATGCCCGTCCAAGGGAGTATGTGGCCCCTCCCTTTTGGTAGAATGCAGAGACATTGTGGGCATCGGATAGTGCGTGGAAATCGAGATTATCGGAAGACAGGACGGGGGCGCATATATTGAGGGTGAAATTAGAGTTATAGTCGTAGCCGGAGACAATATAGTTACTACGAGGGTGGTGTAGCGATGGTTAGTTACTTGGTAGTTAACTGGAGGTGGTATTCGGCATTTACATACTCGTCGTGGCCTTTGCGGATCAGAGAGTGCAGGTCGACAAAAGTGCCGGTTCTATTGGAGGTAGCGGAGCAGGGAGGGTCGGGAAGCTCGGAGAGAACGGCCAGGGGGTTCGCCTGCGACAGGCCGATGAGGAGGGCGGCAATGGCGGAAGCCGAAGCGAAGAAATTCGAGGACCGAGAGTCCACCGGGCGCCACATTTTTTACTGGAGGGGGATAATTTACCGCCCGTGAGAGGAGGGAAGAGAGGTGGTTGTGGACACCTAGGCGAGGTATATAATGGAGGGAAGGGATGACAGTCCGAAGCTATCGTAGCGATTGGATGGTCATTCTGGACCGGACCCGGGGAAGGCGAACACGAATTTGGGTGCAAGGGGTGGGTGGTGATGATGGTGGTGATGATGATGGTGGTGGTGGTGATGATGATGGTGGTGGTGGTGGTGGTGGTGGTGGTGGTGGGAGCGATGGGTGTCCATGTTGATGGTTCTGTTCTGTTGTGTTCGAACCCAACTGTCCTGCCGGGGGGTCCGCGAGGGCTCGAGGAGACAGCCAATCTGGTCGCCCGGCCTCAAGTCCACCGAAACGCCGGTCGCCATTCTGCGCTCCTGCGGACTACTTAAAGCTCCCCCTCGACCACGTCCACTGCTCCAATTGCCATCGCCAATTACCAACCATCAAATCCATTCGCATCTGCTCGACATCATGGCTGCGAAGGGCGTCGTCGACAAACAGGCTCGGAGCCACGGCTATGACTTCGGTGGCCCGTAAGTTCCATGTCGCTCCCCTCCTCCTGTCGGTCGAAATAGCTAACACCATTCAAGTCTCGGGGTCGGTGCCATCTCCATCCTCGCTCCGTCAGTCTCTTTCCTCCTCTACTTCGGCTGCAACCAGCACGGATGCCCTCCGACACACCTCAATTGGGCACAGTACGTCGAGCAGGTTCTTCCTACCAGGGAACAGTTCTTCTCCCTCGAGGTTCTTGGCTACTTCGCCGCCTACGTCTTCGGGCTCGCCCTCTTGAATGTCACAATCCCCGTACGGGATCGGATAGGCACCCTTCTAAAGACCGGGGAACGTCTCGTCTATAATCTTAATGCCCTCGAAACCTTTATCCCCATGATGGGCGCTTTGGCTTTCGGTACATACCTCAATGGGTGGGAGTGGTCCTTCTGGACTTGGGTTTGGGATCACTATCTACATTTGCTCACTGCTGCCAACCTATTCTCCTTTGTCCTGGCATGTGGTATCTACCTCGCCTCTTTCAGGCCTTCGAAACCTCTTCTTGCCGCCGGAGGGAACACCGGAAATCATATCTACGATGTAAGCCTTCGACCCTCCTACCTTTCCATCTGGCGCGGTGAGCCGTAAGCTAACATTTTTTTTTGGGGGGGGCAGTGGTTCATTGGTCGGGAGCTAAACCCCAGAATCGGAAAGCTGGATATCAAGTTGTTCTGTGAACTTCACCCGGGGATGATGGGCTGGGCTATCCTCAACCTCGCTTTTGCTGCTCATCAATTCCAAACCATCGGGCGTGTTACCGATTCCATGATCCTTGTCAATATCTTCCAGTTCTGGTATATCTTCGATGCCTTCTGGAACGAACCTGCGATCCTGACGACCATGGACATTACCTCGGATGGATTTGGGTACATGCTAAGCTTTGGGGACCTTGCTTGGGTCCCATTCACATACTCCCTTCAGGGAAGGTACTTGGCTATGTATCCATTGGACCTCGGAGTCGCTGGCGTCGCTGGTGTCCTACTGGTTCAGGGCATAGGTTATTATATCTTCCGTGGCGCAAACGGACAGAAGAATGCGTTCAGAACAAACCCAGAGGACCCCAGCCTCAAGCACTTGAAGTACATCGAGACCAAGACCGGCAGGAAGCTGTTGATATCGGGGTGGTGGGGAATGTCCCGCCATATCAATTACCTGGGGGACTGGATCATGGGATGGGCGTGGTGTCTCCCCACCGGGTTCGGCACATGGGTGACGTATTTCTATGTTGGATACTTTGCTGTTCTCTTGATCAATCGGGAACGCAGGGACGACGGCCACTGCCGGATCAAATATGGCGACGACTGGAAGAGATACACCGGTATTGTGAAGAGCAGAATAGTGCCTGGAATCTACTGATTCGCCAGGTCATGTAATTTTCTTGAGTGAGCGGGTATAAAAGTTGCATTCTTTATTTCTATCTTTCGATCCCATCCAGTGCATGCATATGTATGATAATATATAGATCCGTACTTAAGAAAGTACTTACTTATAAAGATACACCTATGGGATACACACTTCTTATGTGTGTACTGGGCGTGTGATGTATGCAATGTACCTCGCAGCTGTGGCGAAGCCAGGGTGTCGTCTTCCTCGAAGCCTTTGATTCTTCTTTCTTTGGTATGGCCGGATGACGTAAAGCAGATTCTAGAATTTAAAAACTCCGACCTCATTCACTCCGACAAAGCCATCTTTGAGCATGTCCACCTGCTACTTTCATTTATTGTATCACTACTCAAGGTATGTATGTACCGCACCCGGTTATTTATAACCAGGACCGAAGAAGTATCTATCTTCACGAATTAATTCACTGTCGCGTCGGGTTGAAGGTCTCCCACCCGGCTTCGCTTGGCTGCCTTTCAGAGACAACCTCAAGATAACCTTTGATTTTGATTTTCGTCACTGGCCTGCTTCGATCCTTTCAACCTCACAACCTCACAGTTTCACAACCTCCCCCACCCCTCTCGCCCAAGAAGATGTCGTCTGAAAAAGACAGAGACTCTTCTTCCTCTGGCCCCGAAATAGCGACTCCGACAACTTCGGCTCCACCATCCCCCCAGCTCTCCGCATCGCAACAGTATCCTGCTACACTACCTCCCAGCGAAAGCCATCACCATGTCCTCATCCTCCTCTCCTTGATATACCCGGCCACTATCGTTCTAGGATCGCTTTTCTCCATAATATCGCCGATTGGGCAGTCGGCGTCGTATTTCTCGAGAAAAAACAATATTTTTAATGTGCTGTTTGTGAAGATAGGCTGGTTCTGGACCACCGTCGCTTTCCTCGTCCACATCGCCAATCTACGCCACCCGAATGCCACCCATGCGCGCTCGAAGGCTTTGATACGATGGGGTCTTGCGACTCTTACTTGGATTTTAGTCACCCAATGGTTCTTCGGACCTCCGTTGATGGATCGGACCTTTACTATCACGGGTGGCGCATGTCGTCCCAACTATGGCACTCAATCGTTGACACTGGTCGCCAAAGCCGAGCAGGCATTTACATCGGCGGCATGCAAAGGTGCTGGGGGGAAATGGGACGGTGGTCATGATCTGTCGGGGCATGCATTCATGCTCACCCATGCCAGTTTATTTCTCTGGGCCGAAACATTGCCGAGGCTTGTGGATGCCATGTGGAGAGGCACTGTTGGCCCCAGATATTCAACACCGTTGATGGCTGAGTGGTTCGGCGTGCATTGGTTTGTATGGGGTATACTTGGGCTCTGGTGGTGGATGTTATTGATGACCAGTGTTTACTTTCACACATGGCCTGAGAAGGTATGGCTTTTGTCCCTTTATGTGAGCTCACATAGCAGCCCAGGCCAAGCTAATACGACAGACGCCTAGGTTTCTGGTTGGTTCGTTGCTCTCTTCGAATGGGGCATATTATATGCGTACATGATCCCATTGAATCCACAGGCGAGACAGTTATTTGGAACACCGACAGTGTGAAGAGAAACTAGGTCCCTGTCTTTCTAGTAATATACACGCCTTACTCTAGAGGCTTGGTCTTTTTTTTTTTTTTTTTTTCTTTTCGGTCTTTGGTCTTTCGTCCTTGGGCTTTGCGATATTCTTTCTTTCTTTTTCTTTCTTTTCTGCTTAAACATAGATTTGTGGGAAACAGGTCGGTTGAAGCCCAGGCATACACCTATCCCAGTCCACCTTGGTCACCCAGGATATCCTTCAGGTTCACCTCACCGCTACCCCTCTTCAGTGGCTGCTGCTGCCCTGATCCTTCCTTCCATCCGATCATGTATATAATCCTAAAAGTCGCCGGAATGCCGACCCCACCACCTGACCCGCCGTCCTCTGCTCTCCCGTGCAGCTCCCTGTAGATTCCATCCAGTCCCACCAAGACATCTTTACTCAATGCTGCAAGGCTCTTCCTTCTCCCTAAAACGGCATTTGATTCGCCCATGGCTTGTAAATCCTTCACGAGCGCGAACACATCTTCATAGTCGACGATTATATCGTCAATATCGATGGTTATCAACCTATAACCTGTTCTTTGAAGCAATCCTCCCATATCCCGGACATCTGCTAGAGGTGATACATGGGGTGACACACCACCCAGTCGATCCATGCCCGCAAGCTGAAGGGATGTACGAAGCTCATAAAGAGTATCGCCCCCGAACATGGCACAGAGGAACGGGCTGTCCGGTTTTAGAACTCGGTTTATACCGGATAGGACCGATGGGAGGTCGTTTATCCAGTGTAGAGACCCGCATGATATAACAGCATCGAATGTATTTGATTCGAATAGCCCGCCCTGGGAGGGTGGCGCTAGTAGAATGGTCTCCTCGTCTTGTGCTAGCCGGGTTAGCTTCATTGGCGATTCCGACGGCATGACATAGGAGTCCGGGTCCCTGTTGAGAACTTTTGAGGACAGCTCTGCTGAGGTGAGATGTTTGATACGGCTGGCGAAAGGTTCAAGGCCCGGATGGGGTCGGTGTAGAGCCCGTGCGAGATGACAGGCCCCTGCTCCCAGATCTAGGACATGGCTATATGACCTATTGATGTCCTAAGAATTAGGAGGGCCAAAAGAGGTGGAGGGAGACCTTGTTATTTAATGGACGGTGGATAGATGCATGGTAACCGGTTCACCAGGGAGGGTATGGACCTACGTAGAGCCTTTCTACAAGTCTGTTTGCCACCTCGTCCCGTAAATAGTCAACGTTCCTGGACTCTTCAGCATTTGCCGCCGCTCTGTCGCGCTGGAGCCTTTTGACATTCCTATCGAATATCTGGAAGGAGCCCGTGCCTCCCTTGCGGGCGACGGGTATGCTATTATTTCCCGATTCTGTACTGGCGGCGATGGCGAGGCACCGTCGATGCTGCAGGTGCCCAAATCGGTTTCCAAAAAGGAACTGCTGTCGGATCCCTTGCCGGGGCTGGAAGCGAAAGCTGGTTCTCAATATCATGTTTTCGTGATGCTTCCTTCGGCCATGCCTGTTTAGCTTATTACATGATGTTGTTTCATTTTGCTGGCCGGCCTGTTTGTTGGAAAAAAAGTGTTGTGCTGAACAAATTTCTAGATCCGTGCCCACCTCCAGTTTGGTTCCCAAATACATATATGGGCGTAGATAAATACGAGTGTTTGAGTGACGAAACCAAGTACGTGATCTGACTGACTGGGCACAGACCTGAGGCCGTGTCCCGTAAACTACTTAATTAAGTAGCCAATGTTGGGGGGTATGGGTTTTGAACGGAAGACCGACTAAAAGAGCCTCACACACGCTTACTGTCCAATATTTTGAATTATATACAACGAATACTAGTTTACAGTAGCGTCCAGATCATGTCTAATTCTATAGTACAGTCGAAGTACCTTTTCAGTACATACGATATGCATTTGTGTGCGAAGTAAATGCGACAAGAGCGGAGTCTATTAGTTACTCGAAAGGTTGGTGTTCTGATGTTGTTACACAATCGCATGTTGCATTCATGATGGCAATGCAATGCTGGGTATTTTTAAGCCTTCCCGCCCCGCCTCTTTGGGTTGGCACGTCCGGGCTGTTTCTTCGAGCCGGGAGCTTTCTTCGTATCTGTGCCTTCGATGTACCGCATCAAGTCATCAATGCTGCGTGAGTCAATACCCTCCCTGGCGATAGTGTCTTCAGGCTTAATTGAGTCGGCTGGTGAAAGACCTAGACCAGGTTGCGGCTTTGTTCCAAGCGTTACCCTTGGTGTCATAGCGACTCGTCTAAGCCGGCGGTTCTGCAAGTCCTTGGCTTGCTTTGCGATGCTGACAGCATTCTGTGTCAATTGCTCGAGCCAATTTTCGGCCTCCTTTGTATTCCTATCATCCGCACCAAACTCCTGGAGGAAAACGTTGTAGGCATCTCGCATCCGGGACACTGCTCCCTTAGATTCGTTGTCAAGAGCAAGGGCTTGTGCAAGTTGGAATGACAAAGTCGCAGTGTTTGGCGACGATGCTCCGAAAATTGATTCGCATAGTTTGAGCGAAGCCTCGAACCAGAGTCTCGAGTCGTGGTAGTGCTTCAAAGCTTGCAGCATGACCGCAGTATTGTTCATGGTAGTAACAGAGTCCGGGTGGCCTTCACCGTAAACGATTTTCCACATCTTTAGCGCATGGCGAATCAAGGCTAAGGCAGCATTTGTATTCCCGCTTGCATGTTCAAACAATGCCAAATTGAGATATGATAGAATAGTCTCGGCACTGTCGACACCCAGAATCCGTTCTGCTACCAGTACTGCTTTTCTGGATAGTTCCACAGCAGCAGGTTTCTCGTCCAGCTGATAATAGATCATAGCTAAAGCATTATACACTCGTGCTACTTCTGGGTGGAGAATTCCATATATTTGCTCGTGCAGGGATAAGGATTCGAGTAGGAGTTCTTGGCCTAGCTCCCTTTGGTCTTGCAGAATTGATATGCGTCCTGCCTCTAGAGCTTCTTCTGCGAGTTGGCTCTAATATTTTGATTCATGTTAGGGTTTGAATTGTATTGATATATAGTTAATTAAAACTAACCTTTGGTGATGCCTCCTTGACGATGGCAACGATATTGACAATGTCTTCTTGGGTAAATGTTAACTGTTGTTGGACAGCCGGAATAGCGACAACGTTTGGTTGCGCTTGGCCGCCCTTTTTCTTCGAGCTTTGTTTGGATTGGCCGTTCGTGGTAGGTTGGGTAGCTGGAGCAGCAACAACTGGAGGAGGTGCAGCTGTTTTGTCAAAGGCATACTCCTTTGCGCAGAGCTGAAGCCCCATTTTCAATGAAATTTCCCGCAGAAGCTGCTTGTGCTTTATGTCCGTCCACCACGACTCGGCAAGTTTGAACCTGTACCTGCAGAATATTTGAACCTCAATAGCTTTCCGGACATCTGCCGGTGTCAGCGCCTCGAACTCAAAGCTTCCCTTTGAGTAAACCGCCCATAGAAGATCATCCTTTTCGGCCTTGGGATCGGGGTTAAGACGGGTACCCAACAAACAGTTGAGATAATGGGCTACGCAATACGTAACGAGGGGGCTTGGGAGGTCTTTGAGCAGAGAGTTGAGGTGATGTTTGCATGCTCTTGCAATCATTTCTTGTTCTGCCAATACCTTTACGGCCAGCAATTTCTGTCCTTCCGAAGCCGCGAGAGTGGCAATGTTTCCAAGATATCGGATATTGATACCTCTCTTATGCATTAACCTAGACAAAGAGTGTCCATCCATGGGTGATCCAACATCGCCTTTTTTCAGGTCGTCAATCTAGTAGATTTTGTCCCCCGATTAGACTGGGCCTTTCCTGATGCGCAGGGGTTTCAACTTACAAGTCCCGGGATAACTTTATCCGTTAGGTATTGGCAAGCCTGTCGAACTTCTTCTTCGTCTTTTGCGAACTGCTCTTTTTCTTCATCGGTCTGTGGCTTCTGTCCACTGAAAACGTCAGGATTGAGGGAGAACGTGAGCCCCGATAAATCAATAGCCTCCTGTTCTTCTTTTTTGTCCTTTTCACCATCGGCCGAGGCGGTTGCTTCTGCTTCTTTTCTTTTCCTTTCGAGATCATTGTTGACATATTGCCTCATTTTGACCTTCCACAAGCTATCAATAAGCTCGGAGCGCAAGACGGCCATTCTGTGCGGGTACCGTGTGTCTGCTTCCTCATTTTCCCAGTGCTGTTCTAAAAACAGAACATCTAGCGGGGTGGTACGATACAAGTCGAGCACGTACTTCCGTCCGTCGGTACCTAGCAGGCCCTTGGTCTCAACGCTTGCGACGAGGTCATGCCTGGCACCCTCCTTATCCCAGACGGGATGAGACTTAACTCGCATCGCTTTGCTGAGCTGTTCGAACGTGGGAACGAACATTTCATTGGAAGCTATAACATCTTTTCCTTCTACACCGCCGTAATCAATCTGAGTTTCACCTGGTTCCCTTTGTTTGAAAATACCAGGAACTATACTCTGGCCGACAATTCTTCGGCCGAGGTAATCCACAACAACTGTCCCGGGTGTCGAGAGCCCAGTGATATCCAAGTTGTTCACCATTCTGACTCCCAAGATATCTTTTCCTGTAGCGACCCTAGCAGCCTCGTCACCGCCTTCTGCAGCGAAGGTACCGACGCCATCTGCACCATACGAGAAGAAAATATTATTGTAAACATATATCTGGGCATCTCTTCCTTCGGTGGGGTTGAGAGGGGCGACTTCTCCCCGAGCGATGAGCACAGCGCCTCTGACGGCAGCTTCTGTGAAATCGGCGAATAGCTTTGAGAGGAGACGTTCCCGGAAAACACGCTCTTGGACTGTCTCCTTTGGTAGCTCTCGGGTCGATTGGAATTCTTCATTGAAGTCTCTCAGCGTGTCGTTGGATTCGGTCCCAGCGATCAAAAAGGTTTCTTGGGATCGAGAAATGTCAGCTGAGTGGGAGAAGTAAGGAGTTGACTGGGCGGGAACAAGCCAGGGAGACGCTGGAATAGCGTTGGTTGGTTGGAATGTTATGAGTGGATCCTTTTTTGATTGGAACTCGTGCAGCTTCTTGAACTCCGTGCGGAATTCGGGAGATAGCTGGGAGATCAACTCGAGCAGGGAATGGGCTGAGTAGCCGCGCGGTGTGCTCTTCGGCAGTGGGTCAAACTTGTTGCTGCTTGAACGGTTGACGTAAAACCCCGAAACATGGGAGGTGATATGGAACTGCTCTCCCTCTAGAGTGGTCACTTGTATATACAATAAGTGCCCCCGTTGTCGTAGACTATGGGGAGGAGGGTTCCATGGTGACAACGAAAGATTTTTGATAGTCTTGGGAGGCGACTGAGGAACGGCTGGGAGCATATCGAGGAGCGAAGCTGGTGTTTCAAACTCGTAGTCAACCATCGGGTGCACACGGCTAGCCCCAGTTGTCTCGAGTTCATCAAAGATGTTGTAGAAAAGAGTCTGGCCAGCGTTGACGCCTGCCATGAGGTCAATCCTACTACCAGCAGCTCCGATGAGCTCCCTGACTCGTAGCAGGTGGATACGAGCCTCCTTTTCGGTGTAAGGATCCTCGACGAGGACCAGCTCTGAGTCAGGTGTGATACCGGGGACGTCAGAAAGCTCGACAAAGTCATTGATTCGTTCCCTGTTATGTTCGAGGTGGAAACAAGAGTATTGAAAGGTATCCGGGAGTTCTATAATGGATTGGCGGATATCCTGCACCTGTTCTTGCGTCGAGACCTGGTGTGATGGATGTTAGACTGGTTTGCGCGGATCTGAGAGAGAGGCCCATGACATACCATGACATGAATCTTGAATGGATGATGAGGCAACTTCACAACAAGCTGAAACACTATTTCACCAAACCATTAAAACCAGTAAATCGTGGGGGGTATGAATTGGCTGGGTGTTATACTCTGGTCAGCGTGGGGACTCTCAATGTCTCCATGGCCGTTGACATCGGTCCCGGCGGCACCAGTTTCTGGGCTAGCTTCTGCTTCCAAAGCGCTGGCCTTGACAACATGGGCTTCTTGAGCTTCGGTGGACTCGTTGGTAACGCTGTTTTCAGCATCCGGGCGGTCAGGCGCATCTGTGAAAGACATTGAACAGACGGTTAGATTCATCCAGCTGGGAAAATATGTTTACTAGAGCAATGATTTGAAGGGTAGAAGCTGTGAGACTGCATCGGACAGGCTACCCGGCAAAGCCAGTGTTCTTAAAGAGAATCCACCAGTTGGGTGTTGTCGGGGCGGAAGCATGAGAAGGCAATGGCCATGGCGGCTTTGACGTTACCGGGAATCACATCACGAGAACCTCGTGGCATTCGCATTCTAGAGGCGACGGATCCGGATGCAGTAGGACGAAGAGGTGGTTGATGAAGACGGGCAGTGCAATTGAGTACTCACCAAGCCCCGCTGGTTGTGCCATTTTGACTTATTCCAGCAGCTTTAATTCGGGCACCGCTATGAACTGCGATACCAATATCGTGGTCTAAAGGTAGGAGAAGGAGTGAGAAGGTTGGATTTTGTTCTTGAAAAAAAAAAAAAAAAAAAAAAAAAAAGAAGGAAGGAATGATCGAATGATCGAATGAATGTGTTGCAGCGTGGTTGCTAAACGCCAAATTTTTTTTCTGACGCAGAATTTGCAGCCGAAACCTACTTGCTGTGAACGGCATGGCATCTCGCGAGACATGCCATGCCTGTACGTACCTGCCATTCGGCCGACGGGCCCGGGGGGTGGGCACACGACCGGCCATGCTTATTGCGTTTAGCTTAATTGGCTGGGAATTCAGACACTTAGGTACTACTTATCGATAGGGGGCACTGGGAATGTATGTACTGAAGTAGGCCGTAGGTACAAATGTAGATGCAGATGTAAACGCAGATGTAGTAAGATGTAGATATCGATATTAGGATCGTGGGGTATGATATTATACAAATCATTTCTTCTCATCGGAATCCTCGTCCCCGTCTGGCTTCTCGGCAGGCGTCGCGGTGAATGTAATGACCTTGTCCGTATACCCCTTCGCATTCCGCATTGTGAATTCGTATTTCCCAGATTCCCACAGATCCTGCTCGTCGGTTAACAGTCAGCCTGTAAGTTCCTTATAATTCCGACCTCGAAGTAGTAAAAGAAGGTATTTACCTTGAGGGTAATCTCTCGAGTGCGGCCCAAGCTCTCAACATCTCCGATTCTCTCAAGAGAGTCTTCCAAAAGTTGGTTGAACCTGGGGTCCCTACACACCTTTCGCATTGCCAACGCCATAGGCACGGAATCTGCTCTCACATTGGCTTTGCTATCGATAGTGAATAGATTTAGATGCTACAATTAAGGAGGAGGGGGAAGAGGAGGAGGTCAGTTATGCCCGTGGAAGGAAGGACGGAAGTTGTATTAGACGCACATCGTATCGGTGTATGAAATCTGCTCTGGTCATGATCTCTCTCGCGATATGCAACGGGACTTGGGGTAGTTTCCACCCCCTATCTTCGTTGTAAGTACCACCTTCGACTTCATCCTCCATAGCTACCAGGGCCCTACACAAAACCATGGCAGCAGATGCAAACTTAGAGTACCTGAGCATGGGGTTAGCAGGCAGCCTTAGGCACGAGTTTTTTTTTGGTCCAGTAGGAAATCAAGCGTCTTACTCGTTCACATCGTCATCTTGGCCCTCTCCGAGAAGACCGCAGTTTGTCAAAAGCCATCGCTCCTCGTTCTCAATAATCTCGTTCGCTTTGGCTTCCATATTCGAAGCTTGAGCAACACGGCTCAAGTAAGACAAGCGGCCGCCAACTAACTGGTAGATTCTTTCTAAATCACCCTCCGTGTCCTGGTCGGCATGATGTTTTGCTCGGTACCGCCGCAAGGCAGATATAGCCATATCCTTAGGCAGATCCTGAACAGTGATAAGCTCCATTCTTGACGCATAGTGTTTTAACTTTTCGTAGACTATGTAGTCATCCGAGCAGAATAGTACGGTACATAGACCAGTCGCTGCCCAGGCCTCTGCTCTTTGCTGGAGCAACTCGATAAGGTCAAGGCCATCTTCGTCGTCTCTGAGAAGATGCATGGAATTAAAAATCAGCACTAGCGGCTGACCGGTACGCTTTTTTCGTTTCAAAGCGACCTTTTCCAACTTGTTAAAGGCACGTTCAATATCGAGGAGGGCGGTAGTATCCCTTGGTCCTCTGATGGAGAAAAGCGAGCCGATGTAGTCTACGATTGGTTTGGTCAGAATTGGCGAACGCAGTGTTTCCACAGAGAGTATGCTAAAAACTGGGGTGAACATGGGACTGCCCCGAACGTACCCTCATGAAATTCGAAATCCAAAGCTTTCCCAAGACGGATCCGGAAAATTTCAAGATCTAGAGGTTATCATCATCATCATCATTATTATTCTTATCCTTATATTGTCTTATTTGTGTGTTAGCCAGCCAGGAATCAAATTTTCGCGACGAACCTGCATGGCACTCCATCATGGCGATCCCAAAGCCGTCGACCTTCTGCATAGCGTCTAGTATCATAGACGTTTTCCCGCACCCCTTCTCCCCCAACAGGAGATAATAATGACCGTTAGTCTCCCCGGCGACGACCTTATCGATCTTGTCCTGTTCGGGTCGAACGATCCTGCTGCTCGTTAGATCTGGGAGGAGGGGCAGGAGGAGGAGGGGGAGGAGAAGCACGGCTACTTACCACTCCTTCTCAGTGCCACCAGGTACAACGGAAGTAGACCCCCTACCGGCGGCAGCCAGCTCGAGGACCGGATCGCCGGGCTCAAAAGCATTGTTTATCTTCTGAAGGACCACATTTTTATAATATCTAAGAGCTAGTCAGTGTCTCCCGAGGGAAACCATAGGATCAGATATTGACTCTGTGATGATATCGCGGGGCGCGATGACCGGGGCGGACAGATGATCATTGCAAGGGCATTAAAGAACGGGGCAGAACGGGGTGGGAGACCAACTTGTGATATCCAAAACCCGCAAGACTATATAAAAGAGCGATTAGCTGTCTGGGTTGGGGTGAGTATTCGGGAGGAAAAGGGGAACCCGAAGTTCACTTGATTACCCTAGGATGGC
Source organism: Orbilia javanica (assembly GCA_036872735.1). Classification (NCBI taxonomy): domain Eukaryota; kingdom Fungi; phylum Ascomycota; class Orbiliomycetes; order Orbiliales; family Orbiliaceae; genus Orbilia; species Orbilia javanica. The sequence continues at coordinate 2,369,376 of JAVHNR010000008.1, forward strand.
GAGAGAGGCACCGGTGGTGGCAGCACTCTCCAACATGCGGTAGGCGGTCTGGCGCCAATCATGTCTCTGCTTGTTGTGACCGCTGGAGTCGTCTTCGTGCTGTCTGGATTCACCCCAGGACTGGGTACTCGGTTGAGGTTGGACTTCCTGGCCTGGGTGGGCGGAGTTTAGAGAAGTGTCGATTTTCATAAGATATTGATTCCGCTGACATGCACACACACACGATCATGACGGACGGGCAAGAGTGATATCCGGCTTACTCGGGCCTAATTGATAGTCGTTCCCACCACCTGTCCCTCCCGGGGTGCCGTGACCAGACTGGAAGCGACGATAAACCAAAGGGACGGTCGTTCTTGTTATCGGACGGGGCAGAGCCGAGTGCTTGGATGGGTGTGCAGCTGGCCATGGCGGGGAGTAGAAGGCACGGCAGAGATGCAGAGGACGTGTTCGGGACGCCCTCGCGGCCATCGGTTCTGCGATTGTTGGAAATATAGATTACGGTGAGATCACAGCCGAGATTTGTATGGTCCTGTGTACGTAAGTTACAGCAGTATGTATGTATGATATGGTATGGTGTGGCGTGGTGTAGTGTGGTGTAGTGTGGTGTAGTGTAGCTGTATGTATGTAAGAGGTAGTATGTACTAGGATGCAGGTGGTGCTGGATGTGGTAAGCGTGTTTGGAACGCGTACTAATCACAGTGCTTGTTTGGGGCATCTGATTGAAGTTTTCGACTTCCCCCTCTCTCTCGACCCTCGTTGACGCTCCCTCTCACCGTCATCATCATCATCATCATCACCACCACCACCACCACCATATCGTCACCATCACCACCATCACCATCGCCACCGCCATCTGCCTCACCATCTATATACATCCCTCCTCACCACCACCACCGCCATCGAGTGTATATACTTATATCTGCAAGTCCAGACGGATGAATCGCATCGCGTATCGATACCACCCGGATTCCTCATGTCCCAGCTGAATCCGTAAGAGAGAGAGAAAAAAACAAAAAAAGAAAATATAATAAAAATATAAAAATATAAAAATATAAAAAGAAAAAAGAAAAGAAAGAAGAGGATTCGATCCCAATCCCAATCCCCCAGACTACCGATAAAAAAAGAACAAAAAGGCCGAAAAGAGCAACAACGAAGAGGCCCACCTGCCAACCCCCCTCGCCTCCCCGTCTCCCTGCCACACCCTCGACGCGATTCGCAACACCAAAAAATCAAATTCCGATCGCAGGAATCCTCACAAATTCCCACAACCACAACCTCCATTGCTATCGCCCACCACCACCCCTCCTAATTTCGCCTCTCGGGCCAACATCCGACCCGGAATACCCTCCACCCCTCTTATCGCCAATATAAATCAATCTTGTCATGCAGAGCCCGCGACATCGTCGGACCAGAAGTCGCGGCGAAGGTGGCCACCTATCTTCGCCCGAGGTGCCCAACAAACGTAGAAAGGTTAGCCTTGGTGATCTGTCGCCCTCCAACCCTCCTGAAATCCCCAGTCGGCTCGTCCCGCTCACTCCAACGCAGGTTGACTCCTTCTCGAACTCGACACAACTGTCCGAATACCAGGTCAATAACATCATATCGAGCCTCGGTGCTCCCTCAAATGAGGTCGTCGCTGCTCACGATCACGCGAACGATAAGAACGCTCGCGATCATCGGGACGGCGTTACCGCCTATGCGAAAATTTGTGGTAGGGATTGGACATACTACGTCAAAGATCTCAGGATATCCATCGGCCGGCCCCCGGACTCGCGCCCACCGCTCCCCGCTCCCGCCGAGAAAGAAGTCGACATTGACCTCGGCCCCAGTAAATTGGTCTCCAGGGAGCATGCTCTGATTCAGTACGACACGGGGGAATATAGGTGCTGGATTTTGGAAGTCCTGGGGAGGAATGGTGTCAAAATCGACGATGAGCAGCACAAACGGGGCATGACGGTCCCGCTGCGCAGTGGGAGTATGTTCGAAATCGCTGGTGTTCAGATGTTATTTGTCCTACCCGACCAAGCTCCAGCCGTCGTAGACAGCGTGCTCCGCCGTGCCCAGGAAACCCAAGTGGAATATCTGCCAGAGCACGACTCCCAGGAAAACCTCCCGGAATCGACCCAGTTATCATCCGAAGCCGGGTTTCTCAAATCAAAAAGGAAGCCGTCAAGCTTGAAGAGGAAATCAGAATTTCAGGGTCCAAGCGGTCAGCCTCCTAGCAGCTCAAGTAGCCAGCCATCTGGTGTCTCCCAACAAAATGTCATGAGTACAACTGCGCTGGGCAAAGAACCCCATACTAGCCCCAGTTATCATAGGGGCCTAATGCTTGAGTCCACGGAAGACATCGATTATTCTCTCGAGTCATCAAGGGAGATCAAGCCTCCGCTGAGCTACGCTATATTAATCGCCCAAGCCATCCTATCGAGCTCGGATCAAAAACTAACATTGGCCAATATATACGCTTGGATCCAAGAAAACTATGCCTTCTATCGATTTGCAGCCTCTGGGTGGCAAGTGAGTATACTACCTCCAACGATATGTAGAGGCATTTCGACCTGACAAAATGGTTTAGAACTCCATCCGTCATAACCTATCCCTCAACCAAGCTTTCCAGAAGGTCCCACGGAGGACGGACGAACCCGGGAAAGGGATGAAGTGGCAGATTGCCCCGGATTACCTAGAGGAATACACGAAAAAGATACAAAGGGGCTCCATCAGCAAAACAAATAAGGTTCTCTCTCCGAATAATCTCAAGTCGCCGGCGAGCAGTAATGTCAAAAATTCCTTTGCGACCAACTCATCCTCTCGACCTTCCACGGGTCAGAAAACAAGCACTACCTCTATCCCTCCCTCAGTCACGCCTCCTCCTCCGAACTCAGTACCAGGTCCTATCCTTGTCACACCAAAGGAAGCCTTTACCCCCGATCGCAGCTCCCGTGCGACAGCTAAGAACAAGGTGCGTTGTCCCTCCACCCAGCGCTTTTTATAAAACTCACCTAACGGTATAAATTCATAAAACCACAGGGTCCTCAAGATGACACCGTAGGCGATGCATCAATCGGAGACTTACCGGCATCGCCTTCGGCGGACAGAACTAGTCGAAGAGGCAGCTCTCCCTTCATCGATAACTTCAATTCCGCTAGTGCGGCCATTACACCAGCGCCCCAAAAACAAAATCCGCATCTGGCACCGCCATCTATTAGCCAATTGCCATCTTCATATCTACCGACGTCATCTCCCGCCCCTTTCTGGAAATATCTCAATTTCTTGACCCCAGGGCGGCCAGATCATAGCTCACCCATCAAAAGCCCACACCTCAGAAGCAGTAGCCCGCCAGAGCCCCTCCCTCCTATAGCAAGTAAACTTAGGGAGGCAGGAAGCCCAGTGAAGGATAAGGATAATATCTTCCGTGGTAAACACAGCCCAGTCAAACCCGAGCCGCTTAACCCCCCAGCAAATGTCGATGGAGATGCAGACACGGCGGATACAGATGATTTTTCTGGTATTGATCTTTCAAGGTATGACACTACCCTCGGCTCCATTTCGTCCCTATCCGCACAATTTCTAATCGACGCGCTCCAGGGGTTTTCAAAAAATCGGTAAATTTCACGCTCGGTCTGGATTAGCTCAGTCGACACGTCCTTGACCGGCTCGAGGTGTTTTCTGTTGAATCGGAGTTCCGCGTTCTTTTGCTAGAATTGAAGTAGTATGACTAGTCAGGCAGGTTTTCTTTTAGTGATGATTTAATGCCTTTTGGTTGTTCGGGTGTTTATTGCTCTTGGAAATAAAAATTGATTGGCCGATTGTGACTGAGCCCTTGAAACGTTCCTACGTCAAGTTTTCCGTGATAAGGTCGTTCCCCTCCGAATTTATCCACGTCAATTTAGGTCTTGAATTTAGATCCTAGCATCGTTACACGTACACAAAAAAAAAAAAAAAAAACACCCTCGAGTACCTACCTAACAATTAAGACAGCCTACAGTTTGAGGTCAACATCGAGACCTAACCTCATTACCGGTGTCTCGGAACAGTACATTTGTACGTTGTATTTACTATACAATCCTCCGCCTGCTCAAGCTCAGTGTGGAGATCATCTAAGGGACCCAGCACTGGGGACCCTCTAGACCCTAATTTTAATGTCCTAAGCTCCTCTGGGCCTGCGGGTTGGTGCCACGCAGTAATTAGAGGACTCCACTTAGTTCATGGCGCTGGAACAGGGCCCACCGGAAGAGCGATCCCCAAAAAACGCCGCTGACATAGCCCTGTGTCAGTATGTTTAAACCAGCTAGCTCCTGTTGTACTTACAGGTTAATGGCTGGTCCAACCCGAAGCAATATTGACCTTAGTCGATATACGTGCTTGCTTCTTACTGTGTACTCATGGACGAAGTAGCGGATTCAATTTTACCACCTCCCAACCTTCTTTCATGCACTCATGCCCTCCTGTGTGGGATTGGACGCTAAAATCCATGTGGAGAAATCAAGGAAGAGAAGTGCATGCATGCATGCATGCATTATTAACGTAGTACATGGTTGAGAAGTGTTTATTCGGCGTAATCTGAAGTGTGCCCAAGCAAGCCCTTACTTCAGAAGCGCTTTGATTCAAGAATATGCCGCACCAGGGTGAGAAACCAAGCTACCCCGCCCCGGGAGCAAATTTTTCATCCAGACTTCTATGAGGACACCATGACTGAAATCAAAGCCTCTACTCGAGGATCGGAATGCCCTATTTATCATTATCATGTCATCGGGAGGCAAGGATGAACCCCAATCCAAGGGCTGGTAGTCTTGGTACGGAGTAGCTAAATCCCACAGTCAGCGGCCAAGTAACTCAAATAATTGTTCAAGGGCTAGGAATGAATGAGGGCCCTCTCCGAGTATTTTCCAAGTTTTGCTCAACCAAGGAGAAATATAATGCACCCTGTGTCTGTTTGTTCCTGTTATTGGGGCCTTTGAGTATCAAAAGGCGGAAACGGAAGCTGCCATTGCAAACCCCGAGACTCTGCTGGCTACCTGTACACACCTAGCTGAGGAGCTTCCCACAATACGTACTTGAGCACTTACTGACCTGGGCACGTATGCGTAGCCATGTGTGCATAAATAGCGGGACAACTTAGCTAGTCCTGTCCAGAATGCTTAAATCCCTGTGAATCAATTACCAAGTCCGAAAGAACGCTTCTCAGGGGGGTTAGGCGGTATTTAAGTAATTACCTAGGTAGTCCGTGCTGGAACAATTTAGCCTTTGTACCGATAGTCCATACCTCAGTCAAATAATACTACATCGCGCTATTCGCTCCGCCGTATACACCTACCCAATTGTAAGGTGAGGATCGCAAGGGGAAAAAAAGGGGGGTGTGAGTTTTATAAGCCGCTTGAAAAAAACAAAAGGCAGGGAAGGGCGTTCTAAGGTCTTCCTTTGTCGTCACATCTTGATGGGAGGCCCCAGGTAGGAGGCTAAAACTTTCATCGCGAAATCTAAATTGGCGTGCCAAATCCCATAAGATATGTAGCACCGACACGTGCGTTTAAGGGTCTTGTGCATCACCCATGATTCATTCCATCTTGGCGTGTCTTCGTGGGCTTCCAGTTGGGTTGGAAGGGTTCCAAAATACAACAGGTTAATTCCTTAGCTTTCTTCTGTGCTTTCTCCACTCCGGAAAGACCGCTCGACGCAAACTGCATAGTCGCACCGACCATCCATTTATCTACACGCTAGCGGACCTTGGGCAGAGACCCAAAGGTACAGAGGACAGGTTCTGATGCTCTGCTGCTCGAATCAAAGCAGCCCTGCTTTGCTGCTTACTCAACTCGTTCCGTGCGTAATTTTGTGTGGTGGGTAAAAAGGCTTACCCAAACCGCAGCGCCGTTCTCCGAAGGCTGCAGAAAGCAACCGCAGCCAATTGGAAAAGCCCTGGTTCCACACCAACGTAGAGCTACGTAGGTGGCTTGCCAAGAGGTGCTCGTGGTTACCCGGCAGCCCACGTTTTCAGTGCCCGGTGCGCTTCGCCTGCATGGCCCAAGACAAGCTCACGACCATGTCCGTTCTATAGGTGGAGAAAGCCGCGTCACTACCCCTCAACCCTGACATGCAATGCTGCTTTGGGGCAGTCGATTGGGAAAGCACCATTGGGGGAAAGCTCCAAAAAAAAAAAAAAAAAAAAAAAAAAAAAGAATGGAGTTGAAAAATGGGAGAGTAATTCACACACACACAGCTTCGGGATATGTACCTCATCGTGTGAGCTGCGTTTCGTTTCGAAGGATGTTTCTTTGGATCTTATCTGATACCCCCCCCCATTCCGCTCCCAGCAATACATTATATACCCTTACCTGCTTATTATATATATATATATATATATATATATACACACACATATATATACAGATACCTATATAATACATAAGGTTCGAGATGTCTGGGCCGAACCCCAACGATGAGGGTCGATTCCCCCCGTTCAATACACCGCGGGTGAGCCCAATGAGCTCGGTGGGCGTTTAGGTCCAGCGGTTAACGGCTGCTTTGTCGGAGCAGCAATAGCTTGCTCTGCATCATCTGTCCTTTTGCTGGTGGCGTCTATAAAGCCATATATAAGTAGGTACTTGTGTACTATGTATGTAGTAGGGTAACCCGTACATGCACATACATAAGTACATCCCGTCAATGCGGACTGGAAGAAGCATGGATATAACTCATGCACCAGGACCCGAAGTTAACTCGATCGAATCGACCCCAAAAACTCCCCAAAGTAAGGGATAGACGAGAAACAGCTCCGGCGAGCATGAGCGTGTGCAGGCATACTTAACATCTGCTCTCCTCCCCCTGCGAAATTAGCCGTGGAGAGAAGACTTTTTGGTCTTGCTTGGTCTCGTTCCGTTGTCGCCTTTCCACTTTCTCGCTTTCCGCCCATTTCTTGTTTTGTTTTTTTTTTTTTCGTACGATTCTTGAGGGAGTTAAGGACTTAAGCTAAAAATGCTTAAGTAATGAATTACCTGCTTGTCGTTTGGTTCTTATATTCACACCACGGCGGTCAATTCTTCTTTTGTCGAGTTGCTTCTTTCCCCGTCGCACCTATCTGTTCTCGCCCACACCAGGAAGGGTTATAAATATAAATTTCCCGGGAGAGTCGGCTTGTCAGGAAGTTTCAGGGAATCATCATCGTCCAGCAAGATCAGATCAGGAGAAAAGCCGAATACGGTTCCTTTCCTTCGGCTCCAACGCCCCACTCGTCGCCTCAGCTAGCCCGGCGCTGTGCTCAGCCCCCACGACCATACCGCTCTTTTCTACAGACGAGGGATCTGCTCTGTTACAGATACTTCCTGGCTATTGTACGCCGCCCTTCAATCCAGCATTTTCTAACCTTTTCTTTGGTGTTGTTGGAAAGTGGACAAGGTCTGAGGTGACAACACCGACTTTTGCTTTGGTTTGACCGACGAAAAGCCAAGCCCGGCCAATATTGCAACACCAACAACACACTTTTATCATCACCAAACATTTGCGGGCCTGTCCCATAAGCACCTACCGAGATACCTCCTACCCACCTACCTCCTACCTCTGTCAAGATAGCCTGCGAAGGTGGTGGCTGATGGTGTATGCAATCCTTCCTTCCTTTCTTCCTTGCAACCCTGCAACAGTATCGTCATCGTCGATATTGATTCTTTTCTAGGTAATGGCAGATCGTGATGGTGACCGAGAATCCTCAGATGGCTCCTCCTCTGAGAACGACCCCGTCGGGGAAAGCTGGGATGAGGCCAGTGCAGGCCCCGGCACTACTCCAAAAGCTCCCACTTCCTCATCATCCTCCAATCCTATAAAACCCGCCCCGTTGCAAAAGAGAAGGCGTGTCACACGTGCTTGCGATTGTTGCCGGCGGAAAAAGATCAAATGTGATGGGCTTCAGCCTTGTACTCATTGTTCGGTTTACAGTTACGGTAAGATAAGACAACTGCCACAATACCTCACAGTCGATTCCATTGCTCGAACCCGCCTTCACTAACATGGCAGGTTTCCATACAGAATGCACATACGATCAACCTTCGAACAGACGCAGAAACCCGACACCGCAATATATCGAAGCCTTGGAAGGTCGCCTACAACGACTTGACTCATTCTTCAAATCTGTGCTACCAGACATGGATGTTGACCACCCTAGTTTCGAAGCAGAAACGCTCCCGCAGGTCCAGGAGGCCGTCAAGACCGCGATGAACAAACCGTTCCCTTCTACGGCCGTTGCAGACCATCTCCACGACCAAGAAGCCCTGCTCGAAACAATGGTCGAAGCTACAGGGAGGCTTGACCTAGATGAATCCGGACGGCTTGATTTCCACGGACACTCTTCTGGATTCACCTACTTGAACAAACTCCGGGAGCAATTTGGAGACCTCCTTGGCCCTGAGGTCGGGACTACTACACTTTTGAGACTGCGACCCTTTCGCCCCCTTCCCGAGCCGACACGTTCGAATACCGGGTCACCTAGTAGTAACTATCTGTCGGATACAGTGCCTTTGCCCCCGAGAGAAACTGCTCAGGAACTCGCCAACAGTTGCCTGGGCGAAGCACTACTCTTGTTTCGGTTCATTCACCGCCCAACTTTCGACAGCCTCGTTGATCGGTTGTATTCCCGTGATTTCGAAGAATATGGAAATGAAGAACATTCTTTCCTACCTGTATTCTACCTCGTACTTGCAATTGGATGCGTATTCACCAGGAAGTCTGACAAACTCGGCATTTCGAATGTCCTTGATGAAGGGTGAGTTGATTCGGACTATCGAACCCAATGTGCTTGAATTCTTCGATGGCTTGGAGGTGGCTAACGAACTCTAGAGCTAAATATTTTGCCGCGGGGAGGAAGTTGACGGATATTACGGACTGCAGAGACGTTACATCCCTTCAGGGTGTTCTGCTGATGATTATCTTTCTTCAGTCTTCAGCGAAGCTAGCAACATGTTATTCCTATATTGGCATTGCCGTTAGTGCTTCATTCAGGCTCGGCCTTCATCGCAAGATACCCTTTCCTGATCCGATAGAAGCTGAAATCAGGAAAAGGATATTCTGCACAATTCAAAAAATGGACATTTCTATCAGCGCTCTAATTGGGTTGCCGAGGATGGTGCATGATGAAGATATCGATCAAGAATACCCTACAGAGGTTGATGACCAACACATAACCAAAGATGGTATAACACCCGGAGTTTTGGGGGAACCCAACAGCACCTCAGCAGCGAACGCCCACACTAGGCTTATTCAGATTCTTGGGAAGGTCATCAAGAAAATATATCCAATTAAAGGCCTGCAGCCGAGTACATATGGGAAACGGGCCGGGTATATGATAAGCTATTCTGTCGTACGTGGCATAGAACAAGACCTAGCCAAATGGCAGGAGGAGCTGCCTCCATATCTGCGTAGGGGAGATGATTCGCCTCCTCGGTTTTTAAGGTGTGTCCGAACCGCTACTAGAATCCTTCTTTTCGAACCTCGCTCATCTCTCCAAGATCCCAGTATCTTCTTCAGATCTCGCTTGCCCATGTGAGAATGATGCTTTACAGACCGTTCATACATTATGTCGCTCAGCCACGAGACGGTCGAGTCCGTGATGAGAGACCTTTTGCGAGCGCCGCCGCATGTGTCAATACATGTCGGGAGATAGTTCACCTGTGCCAACAGATGAGAGAAAATGATATACTAAGTGGGGCATATTGGTTTTTGATATATACTACTTTTTTCTCAGTACTATCGCTTCTATATTTCGTGCTCGAAAACATCACGCATCCGGATGCCCCTGCTGTCCTGCGGGACGCGACTATTGGTAAGGACTGTATATTCTCTCTCAAAGATTCGAGCATGGCGGGAGACAGATGTTCTCTTGCTCTTAAGGTAAGCCCTAGAAGGTTCCTGGGGGTAAGCCCTCGCATTGGCTGGGGTGATTTTTTTGCTAATTGGCACAGCCTTTATTTGAACAGTTACCGAACCGCCTCCGCGAGGGTTTCGGGAAAGCACAAACCAAGAAACGTAGTCGGGCGACCTCCCCGGCACCTCTGCTCTCGAGTATGGATCAATCGATGGTGACTAGAAGTTTTAGTACCCAAGTAGACCAGCCATCGATCAGGTCTAATACATTCCCTATTGCGGCCTCACGTCAAGGCTCTGGGGTAACGGTAGTAAGGACACCTGTAAACCTTCCAGATGCCGGAGCAAGACGGAGCTCAGAAGAAAGCTTGACGCTCGGGCAGACTGTATTATCCCCTACAACTATGGTTGAAGACTCGAGGCATTCGTTACAGCAGCACCTCGGAGGATTCACTGGCATGCCTGACCTGAATGCTCTGATGTTTCCCGCCTCGAACGCATTTGCGTATGGTAACCAAGCAATGATGTTTGACGTCCCATTGGGCAACGAGAGCCCAGGTGACCACGCATTTAACCGGGACGCTAGGCTAGCACCTGGGCCATCCCGACAAAGCTTTGGCGGAGGAGGCAGTCCTTCCTTTGATAACGTGGAGGTTCAACTTTATGGGCCCCTTCCACCTTATGTTTACTCGATTGAAAATCCCAATAACCCCGGGTTTGGGAACCCTGGAGCTACCTTTGCGGGATTATCGGCTCCCGTGGCCGGAACCCCAGGTACGGATCATGACCATAATATGACATTCGAAGCCTTCAACCAGGCTACGCCAGGTACGGACCGAGGACAAATCAAGTCAAACAGTCAGTATCCAGTGAACCTAGATGATTTTTTGAAAATGGGGATGAATGATGAGGATTGGGAGCCTATTTTTGGACACCAGCGGACACATTGAATCGTCGAACTCAAAGCGACTAGATACCCGAAGCATTTTGTATTTAGATTCCCACGGTATGTATTCTTGGGGTATATAGAGGTGCATATACCCACAATGTATTAATAGAGTGCCATCTCAATATTGATTTAATACGGGCTTAAATTCGATATACTACTGCTAGGGGCGGGGGGAGCCGCTTGGTGAGAGGGAGTTGGCACAGCGGCAAAAGTATATGGCACTTTAGTGCTTAGCAGCATAGGTCTCACTGAAGCCGGGGCTCCTTTGATATGTTGGCGATGGCCTCTCCTGGTGGATCGCGAGGAACAAAAAAGATACAGTTTGGGAAATTGGTTGAAAAATTGGACGCCGGTCCAGCGTATATAAACCGGCCCCACTCATGGGCAGGCCTAATCAGACATAACAGAGCCAAACAAATCGAGGTCCTGTAACCAACAAGCGCTATCCGCTGCACATTCATGAAGTAAATGCAGATGCTAGAACAAAATCCTCAAACAACTGGCTTCCAATAACCAAAGGCTCTCCCCGTGTACGCACACCAAACACATATGAATACTAACTATGGCATCTTACCTTGAGGAGGGTGCTTTAAACATAAAAACAATACAATACACTAATCCTTCCAGTCCCAGACTTGGGCTAAAAACTTGTGCATGTTGACTTTCTTCTTCTGCATTTCGACGATCCAAGGGTGTTCTAGCATCCTCCATGGGCTAGCTCGCCTTGCTGTATCTTTCTCGAGGCTTTTAGGTTCAACAGGATTAGCTAGCTCTCTTTCTGAAAGCGGTAAGGGGGTACGCACCAGCACTGAATAAAATACTTGAAAGCATCGCTCCACTTAACCCCCTTGTCCGGTTCATCTTTAAGGACGGGTATTGGTTGGCGTACAATGTAGGTGAGGAGGTCTATTAGTCCGGCCTGCGGTTGTCGATCACCACTCCCATCCGCCGGGAATGGGAATCTATGCTGTGCAACCTCGAGTAGTGTGACCCCAAGGGACCATACGTCGGAAGTGATCGTATAAGACATTCCTTGGATACGCTCCGGCTAAAGAGAAAGTTATGTAAGTATAGATTGCAGGAACAGGGTAGGGAGCAGTCATACCGCCATATAATAAGATGTTCCAATAAAAGTGTCTGCGTCGCCCTTAGAGCCCAAAAGTTCACCGGAAACCCCGAAGTCGCATAATTTGACAAGACCGTTCCTCGACACGAGAATGTTGGAGGGCTTGATATCTATAATTTGGGGCAGCAGTTAGGGACCTGTTGGGTCGTTTTTAGGATACGTTCTATTACCTCTATGAATGATTTTCTTTGAGTGCAGATATGTCAAGCCCTCCAAAACACCCTCAGCAATCTTTCCTAGAACCTTCTCCCCGGTTCTGCCCCCAAGACGCTTAATCTCTCTGTAAATTGCATCTAAAGACCCACCTTCACAGTACTCCATGGCGATAGAAATAGTGGCAGATGTTTCATCAAAGAAAGCACCATAATATTGGCAAATATATTGTGAGCTACAGCCTCGATTAAATTCAAGTTCTCGCAATATTTGCCGTTTTATCGCCGGATTAGGGTCTGTCGTTATTATCTAGGGTTTAAGGTCAGACCACAGCCTATTAAGAAGGAAGGGAAGAATTAGGGCCAGTATTGCCATACCTTGAGAGCGAAAAGAGTCTTCCCTCCCTTAAGTTTGCATTTTGTGACAGCACCGCCAGCACCTTCACCCAAGCTACTCAATTCTTGGATCCTCCCATCTCGACTAGCGAATCTCCATCCTTCGTCGTCTAGCTCTTCTACATCCATTGTTGCTCTTTTCGCATCTTCCCCATCTTTAGAATGGGAGGTGTTCGCTGAAACACCATCCGGGGAACCGTTCGTGAAACCGTAGAGACTCCCCCCAGGAGATCTTTCGTGGGTGATATAACTAGTGGCTGTCAAAGAAGAAGACCCACTACGGCTCCCACCAAGATCGGACGAACTGCCAGGGACAGGCTTCAACGGTGGGAGGCGGGGTTTACGATTAGAGGCCTGTGAGGAAGGGGCGCCGGATGTGCCTTCTGGAGTCGCGATTTGGAGCTTGGGCATCTCTGGTTTTGGTGTCGTAGTTAGTCTTAGTTTCGGAGGACCCCTCGGCGGGGTGGGTAGAACCTGAGGGACTGGAGAAGCCGAAGGCGAGGCCGTTGACTGTGGAATCGATAACGAGAGCATGGGTGACCGAGCCCCAGAATTCGGGCGGCTCGCCAGTGTTGGAGCGGTGACTGGCGGCCGCAGAAGAGGAGCTGAGGTTGCCGACATGGTGGGGGGCCTTGTCAGCGGGTAGGCAGGGTATTGCTGTTCTGGGATACGGTCCGACACTTTGACTGTTGTTCCAATCGCTCAATACGCAGGTGGCGAGTACCTGCAGTAAAGAGCTGGCTGCTGGCGATGGTGTATTGGATAGATGAAACCCGGGAGCAAGAGGAGCGTAATGTCGGGACGGGAGGGATAAACTGGACGAGGATAGACCTCGAGTCGACCGGTGTTCTAGGTTGAGGCCAACAACTCGGGCGGGAGACAGGAATACTGCTGTTGGAGCTCGGAAACTACTACTCAATCCTTCGAAGGCGGGGTCCACCAGGGTGCCAACGCGTGTGTGGATGGTGTGTCTGTAGGTCAGAGTATGTGATAACCGTCGGCCACGGGGGGGGTCTGTACGAAAGACGATGAAGCTGGAGACGATTCGTGGTAATGGTTGGTGATGATGGGGGAAGGGGAGAAGCAGGAGGGAGAGGAGGTGGTTGTGATTGTGGTTGTGGTGTGTGGTTTGGTTGCGTTGTGATGATGTTGACCCAGCCAGCAGCCCAGCCAGCAGCCCAACCGGACCAGCCAGTCTGGAACCACGACAACTCCAACGGCACCGCTTGATTGTGCCCTCTCGCAGACGGACATTGCATTTATCACTTATCATCTCCACAAACCTCCATTAGTCTCAGCCGGTCCCCCTGCGAGTTACGGATGGAGATGTATAGCAGAGGTATGTAATCTAACAATCATGCACCTCATAAGAGTACCGGCGCACTAATACGATATCACCAAAACCGCAGGGAAAATCACAGCTTCTGTCTGGACGGACAGGTATACAGGACTAAATTCACGCACATGCAATTGCACAGAGCAATAATGTCTTTGTCCTTTTGCTGGCTGTGAGACCTGTCATATGCCTTTTGCCGAATCGAAACTCTTGAAATACATACCATTTGAAGGCCAAGAGGCTGAGCAGTGTGCGACACATTAGCCACCCTCTTTCGCATCGGTCTCTTCCAAGGCGGCCGGACTAACCAGCAGGAATGCAGGGTCTCTCCGGTCTGGATCCCCGCTAAGTTAGAACATAGAATTTAAAAGAAAAAATGACCACCATCACTGCACTTAAAGTCACTGTCGGACATATATAATTTCTGGCTTACCCGCATATTTATAAGGTTCATTCGCATCCGATCTTGAAACCCCTCCCTTTTAAATTTTCGAAGCTCAACGTCCGATTTTTTCAGAGCTTAAGGGTAACCTCGGAGGCCAGGTGACTGTGGCCCGGTGATGACCGGAAGGTCCCAAGTCCACCATCGAATCCAGACTGAGGATACGATTATTCTACACCCACAAGAATGTCAAATATCCGCTGACCGGATCTTCCTTCTGGCTTTGATCTCAAGACCCCCTACCAACTACCTCTACAATATATACCAACTTAAACTGGTATACATAAATATATATATATGTACTCCGGCCAAATATCCCTTATGAAGGCCCTACTATACATAACCTCCTCCCTAGGACCCAAATTCCCACGCTGTGAAACATCAAGTCGATCACTAGAAGGCAGAACACCCGATCTATCTAGGTCCGGTATTATGACCTATAGATATATCCCGCAATAGTACCTTTTTCTTTCAGTTTGATTTCTCAATTAAGTTACATTCTGTGTATCATCCTCAGCGACATGAGCAACACCGATGGCGAACCAACTTTGAGAACCCGAATCTCCACTCGCGCGAGGTCTACTATCACCCGTATTTGTAGAGATCCGCCTCCGAAACGGAACGATACACCTTTGAACTTCACCGAAGGCATCCTTCGTGCGACACCGGTGGGTAACGGTGGCGTATACTCCGTATTTGACGAAGTCCAAGACCAGCCGCGGGGATCACGAGTGGCACAAGATCATAGTGATCCCAAGCCAACGCTCAGTATCCAGGCGTGGTTATTGAAATTTCGCAATGGTCGCAAAGAAAATCAGGCCAAATCTGTAGCTAGGCCTCACAGTAGTCTCGCTGCAACGTCCGGGCAAGGGAGTAGTGGTCAAAGCAAAGGAACGGCGCCTAGGTCATCGATCGGGAGTAACCGAAGAGCTCTCAGCCACTTAATACCGAGCGGACTTGGTTCGATTCTTTATGGTGGAGGAGGGGGAAGTAGGCATAATAGTACTGTTGGCATTGGTAAGAAAACTCCCCAATTCTTTCTACTATGGCGGGGACAGAGATAGTATTGATTTATCAGATATTATGACGGTATTTCCCACGGAAATCGTCGCACAGATTCTATCCTACTTGGACCACAGGTCGCTTCTGTCGTGCGAACTCGTATCGCGTTCGTGGAATTCCGCAGCGGTTTCTTCTCACGTATGGAGGCGTACTTTTGAAGCGGAGTACGGCGAACTAAAGGGCAGCAAGCGATATGGCAGAGATTGGAAGACAATTTTTGAAGTAAAGACAACCCTCAGTAGAAGGTGGCTCAAAGGTCAGGTCAACTCGACGTACCTTAGAGGCCATTCGGACTCCGTATACTGCGTTCAATTCGACGAGTAAGTTCCTTGCTGTTTGGATTTGTTTGATCAAAGGAGATTTGGAATTGACGAGATAACTGACTGACGTTTTCTTTCCCTTCGTTTTCCTTTGGGTCACACAGGGAGAAGATAATTACTGGTTCGCGGGATCGCACTATCCGGGTGTGGGATATTGCAACGGGACAATGCCTGAGAATCATAGGGGCATCCCATGATACTAGACCTGGTCCAAATGGTCTTGGGTATCATAAAGGATCGATTCTATGCTTACAATTTGACGACCGCATTCTGGTGACGGGGTCGAGCGACCACACATGCATCGTCTACTCGTTCCCGGATTTCGAACCGGTTTTATCGCTGCCAGGCCATAGGATGGGCGTGCTAGACGTTTGTTTCGACGAGTTCCATATTGTTTCCTGTTCCAAGGACACGACAATATGCATTTGGGAGCGATCCACGGGGCTTTTGTTGAACCGATTGCGGGGGCACGAAGGGCCGGTGAATGCGGTTCAGCTCCGGGGCAATCTTGTGGCGAGTGCGTCGGGAGATGCTAACATTAAACTGTGGGACATCGAGAACGGTAGTTGCATAAGAACACTCAGCGGGCACACACGAGGTCTGGCATGTATTCAACTGTCGGAGGACCGGAAGACTGTTGTCTCCGGGGGGAACGATCAATCCATCCGGGTATGGGACGTGAATAGCGGACATCTTCGGTATGAGATCCGGGATGCGCACAAGTCACTTGTGCGTAGTTTGTACCTCGATAACCGGAACGGTAGGATAGTCAGCGGCAGCTATGACCAGGTACGTGGGCATGCGCATGCATGGTTGATTACTTGATTGATACTTTGTGATTATAAGTGACACTAACGAATGGCTATGTTATACATGACAGAGCGTCCGGGTGTGGGATCTCAAGGAGGGGAAATCGCTGTTGAATTTTCCACGGTGGCATGGGAGCTGGATACTGGCAGCCCGGGCGGATGACAGACGGATTGTGAGTGCGAGTCAGGATGCTCAGGTGCTGGTGTTGGATTTTTCGAGGGGGATCCGGGGGGTCGAGAGCATGTTTCTTTGAATTTTATTTATTTTATACCTATTCTATTGTTTATTTTATTATTTTATTTATTTTATTCTATACCCTATTCTATTTTATTTATTTTTATTTATTTTACAAGAGGTAGTTTAATTAGACGGGGATGTCCATGCTGTTAGACCATCGGTAGCAGGAGGTACACAGAGGTACTAGGTAAGTACTATACTAGGTAAGTAGGTGCTAGGGTGTCAGGCCAACATGGAAGCAGTCGGCGCCAAGACCATCCACTCTAGGCAAACATTGGCGCCAAGCGATGGAAATACTTGGCGCTGAGCAGCAGAATGTGTTGTGGCCGCCAAGCTCGAGGTCGTTGAGGCCTTCGAGGCATCTTGGAGCCTCAAAAAAGTGGTGATGGCATATAATAAACCTGCTCCGACGATGCCACCGTCGACGCCCGCCATCGGGCACCTTTTTTGCGGGGGATTTTGGCCGGTGGAATCGTCAGTTTGGGAGCCAGCCGGCCGGGCCTTTCGGGGGGAGGCTTTGCGGGCGAGTGTGCGGCCTGCCACAGTACTTAAACCGGGGAAATTCCACTTTTGCCCATGTTGGTTTTCCCCTTCCTCCCTCTTTCATCTTCTTCTTCTTCTTCTTCTCTGTATAATAGTAAATCCATCTTGTCCTGTCCTGTTGTCCGGCCTCAATATCAATCTGAAGCTCGGTGAGTGTAGTTGCCCTGCATTTCCCTCTCTCTCTGCTCTTTATACTGGCCTCCCAGGCTTTTTTTTTGGGGTCCAGTTCTCCGCCCGGCCCCTTTGTCTTCGTGTCTCTCTCTCTCTCTTCATCGCGAGAAATAACCCGCCCAATCCCCCGATCCTGTCTTCGCTCTCCCAGATCCATTCCCCTTCTCCCTTTTTTTTTTTTTTTTTTTTCCTTTGGTTTTCACATCCGTTAGAAGTCTTTGCACTGTCTTCGGTCCTTTGCTTCCATCGTGATATCTCGTCCTCTTTGAATGCTCTTTCTTGTGGTATTTTCTGCTGAGGGTCTTGGAAACCAAGAGTCTTGGCTTGGCTCTCCCTCTTCTCTTCTCTTCTCTTCTCTTCCCCCATCTCTCCTCCTCCTCCTCCTCACCCCCCCTCATCCCACCTTCTTCCGACCATCCAAATACCCACATCGATTCATATCTCATATACACACACATCTATTTATCCCTCTCTCGGCTTCACCCGACTAACACCATCAATCATGTTCTTCTTCTCCCCAGGACTTTACTCCTTCATCCTCAAAAATGGATAACACGGAACCACGTTCCACATCTTCCCAGGCTGTGCAAACAGAGGCCAGCTCCCCAGTCACTGCTACTGCTGCTCCTGTCGTGACTGCCACCGCTGTGTCTGCCACCCCTGCCGGGGCCCAGAACCAGGTCTCGTCGTCTGCCGCTCAGACTTCAACCGCCACTCAGACCGCAGCGACATCTTCATCGGCTCCCGTAGTCGCCCAGTCCGCCGTCTCCGGTGCTTCATCTAACGATAACCAGCATGGAAACCTCATCTGCCAGTGGGGCTCGTGCAGAGAGATATTCGAGAATCCCGATGAACTTTATGTAAGCACCTTCCCTTTAACCCCCATCTCCACTCCATCTCCCTTCAGAAAGAAGATTTAACAAAACCGCATTGTTCCTACAGACCCATCTGTGCGACGTCCATGTTGGTAGAAAGTCGACCAACAACCTCTGCTTGCAGTGTCACTGGGGCACCTGCAGGACAACTACTGTCAAAAGAGATCACATAACTTCGCACATCCGGGTCCATGTCCCCCTCAAACCCCACAAGTGTGAAATTTGCAGCAAGTCTTTCAAGAGACCACAGGACTTGAAGAAGCACATCAAAACACATGCCGACGATTCCGTTTTGATTCGGAGCCCTGAACCGGACCCGACCCGTCGCAATCCCGGCGGTCGGGGCCTTCAGCAGGCGCCACACTACGCTGCCGTCCCCCAGCAGTACGTCCAGACCTCGGTTGCGCCAGCATACGGTCTAAATGGCTACTATCCTCAACCAACGGCTTATGCGGCACCCGCCAGCACTGGATTCTACACCGGCGGCGGCCACACCCACGACCCCCTCCAAGGGCTTCCCCGTAAGAGGGCTGCCTTTGATGCTGAGATGTCGCAGTTCGTGGACGACGTGAAGCGTCAAAAATATGGCCCGGGTTATACCCCTGAGGTTGCCCATCGCCTTGCCAGTCTTCATAGTTTGGCGAGCAGCGTGGCTATCGAGTCTGCAGCCGCATCGGCTCACCACCTCGACTACCACCACCCCGCCCCACTCGCCACCGTCTCCGCGACCCATGGGCCGCATTTCCACTACCAACTGCCAACACCCGGGCCCATGGTACATACCATGCACAAAAAGGCCGACCTACTTGAAGCTGATAACTTCCTCACCCAGCTATCGAGCAGCCTTTATGAAAGCCCTGCCGCAGCTGCCGCCTCGGGAATTTCTCAACCCGGCGTCCACTACACCACCACAGGAGTCCCCCCATATAACAGAACGCCATCCCTTCCCCCGCCAAGCCCGCACACCTCTTCGGGCCACCCGACTCCCTCTGTCCACCAGAACAGCCCCACCCCTGTCCTCACCCCTCCAACATCGTATACTTCTCACTCCCCAGCTTCGACTCATATGTCAAGCATATCTACCGGCGTAAGCTATCCAAACCTCCCTGCTCACACCACGGCCGGAGACACCCTCCCTAGTGTGACAGCCTCCACACTAGCCGCGTCATTCGATGCCGACCAGAGACGTCGGTACAGCGTTGGGGTTCTTCAGAAAGCCCCTCCACCGCAAGATGCGATGGAAATTGATTCTGAAGAGCAAACCCAGCGGGAGGGATCCGAAGAGACAAGCGGTCGTAACAGCGCTAGATCTAGCATTGATGTCTCCATGATTGATCCTAGCCTGGAAGATCATACGCCATCAGCGACGCCCCAGGTTAATAAGCCCTCTAAGCCTGAAGATATTCTGTCACGAGTTGAAGCCTTCAATGTTATCAAGAAATTGCGGGAGGAGATACAAACTGCATTGCAGAAGATGAAAGATGGCTCTGAGGACGTGGAGTTGAGGGATGTGCCTGATCGTGAATCCCCTGTTTCATACCCCGAGTTACCATCGTCCGTCGAAGCATCTGCATGATTTTCTTTTACAGCCCGCTCTGTTCATTTTTTTTTTTTTTCTTCTCTCCTTCCTTCCTCACTTTCTTCCGTTACTGCAACTTCTTTTGTACGCGACAGCTCCTAAAGGTTTCATGGTTTCCTTTTTATTACTATTACTATTACTATTATTGTTTCTCTCACGCGTTTGCTGTTTTTACCCTCTGTCTGTTTCGCCTTTTCTTTATATCAATATCCCGTGTGTTAATTACTACTGTTCCTTTTACTTTTATTTTTTCATTCCCGCCCGTGTCCATGGAGGCGAAGACGAGAATGAGCGAACATGAACCAAAAGCAGCGACCAAAGTGTGATATAGCTCCAAGCCAATATGATTTCCCTCTCCCACACACACACAGCCCGATCGATATTTGTAGATAATAAGAATAAGAAGTATGCCATGCACATGTAGAAGAAAGGGATGTTACAGAAGTTGAGAGGGTGCAATCAAACAGGCCCGGCCGCCAAGGATTTGGCCTCCTCTCCCAAGCTCCACCACAAAAACAAAAAAATCTCCCTCCTTAAGCTCCCCAAGCTCTCGTCCTCCCGTTTCCCATCCAGATCCCACCGACATCATCCTCATCTTTACCCTCCTCATCGTCGGTCTCTGCTTCCGACCTACTCCCATCCTTCCTGCTGCCGCCACGGACGCCACATCCAACGGGTTCCTTCCGACCATCTCTATCAGGTGCGCCGGCTAAGATAGCGAGCTCCTAATCCGCATCCGCCACCGCGAGCACCGTCAACAAAGGCCCCCACTCCAAGGCCCTCCCGATCTCGACACAACCCTCTCCGCCCTTCCTCACGATCTTAGACTCATCCCGCCAAACCCCTCGACATATTGGCCCTGTATTCTCGTCCACAATGGGAGAATCAAGGTTGGCTGTTTCCTTCCATCTTAACGCCCCACGCCCGAGTCCGAAGTCATACTAACCATCCCGTACTCCTTCAGACAAGAACTCCTAAATTGGCTAAATGCCTTACTGCAACTCAACTTGACGAAGGTTGAGCAATGTGGAACTGGGTATGTTTATCCTTCGGTGCCATTCTATAGATCTCGTAAACCGACAAGATTCCCGACAATAGCGCCGCCTTCTGCCAAATCATGGATTCCATCCACGGTTCGTCCTCCAACAAACCCCTGATACATGAAAACAAACAAAAAAAAAAAAAAAAAAAAAAAAAAAAAAAGACCAAGAACAAAATCATGATAATAGGAGAAAATAGAACTGATGGGTATATGATCATTAGGCAGCATTCCCATGTCAAGGGTTAAATTCAATGTCAACACGGAATATGCGTATCTCCAAAATTTTAAGGTCCTGACGAGTATGTTTCGGACTCCCAACCTTTATGCTATACCAACCAAGCTACCTGTATAGCTAACGAGGCCGGTCATTACCATTGTGAATATACAGACGCTTTCACCTCCCACGGGATCGATCGCCCGGTTCCGGTTCAGAGCCTGGTTAAATGCAAGATGCAGGACAATCTCGAATTTTTACAATGGATGAAACGATATTGGGATGCCAACTTCCCTGGCGGGGAGTACGATGCCGTAGCACGACGGAAGGGTCAGGGTGTGACTACTAGTGCCGCAGCCCCCGCCTCACGTTCCACAGCAGCGAAACCGAGGGGCACAACTCCCCAGATCACCAGCCAAAGGACGAGAACACCATTAGGCGGTGCATCCACAACCGCTCTTCAAGCCGAAGTTTCGACGTTGAAAGAAAGCGTCGCAGGGCTCGAGCGCGAGCGCGATTTCTACTTCAGCAAACTACGTGACATCGAACTTTTATTGCAGGAATCTCAAGAAGATTCGGGAGAGGATAAGGGTGCCGTCATAAAGAAAGTCCAAGATATCCTATACTCAACAGAGGTGAGTGCGCTTCTCGACTTGTTCGGAGAATTGAAATGAGCGTCCTACAATCTAACCACTACTCTATCAGGACGGTTTTGAAATACCGGAGGAAGAACAAGGTGCCGCCGACGATGAAACATTTTAATTCCATCTTTGACGAAGATTCTATTCCGCACCCAGAGAGTACCCCTAACGCTATAACCCGTAGAATAAAATCATTTGAACCCCACCCCCATCCCTTCGATAATGGAAAAGAGAATGTCTCTAAGTCAATTTCCCTCCGAGAAATTTGCATTTCTTACAAATTATAGCTTGACCTGCAGCGCACGTTCCAGCCGTGTGGCAGACACACAGACAGAAACACCTCTACAGTAGCCTGTTGCCATTCACCAATTAACCAATAGTACCCTCACGCTCATGGAATTAATTGTATTAAAAATTCAATAGTAAAACCTATGGTGATGCGACCAAGCCTCTCAAAAATCAAAGCCGCCACTAGAAAAGCGGCCCCCATGGGAGTGACCACCACCCCCAAACCCGCCAAAGGGGCTTGCGCCCGGTGCACCTCCGAAATGGAAACCGCCGCCGCCGCCTCCTAGAATTAAGGGCTACAGTTAGATCAATGCGCTTCCAACCTTCCTTAACGTGAGCGGTTATTTCAAAAAAACTTACCCATTGCAGCAAACAGCACGCTAGGATCGATCCCTCCACCCATGCCGCCACCGAACATCTCGTTGGGGTCCGGCTCAATATCAAGACCTCTGTCGTAACGATCCCGTTTGTGCGCATCTGATAAGGTTTCATATGCCTCGCCGATGTCTTTGAACTTAGCATCAGCATTCGGGTTATCCGGATTCTTGTCCGGGTGCCATTTGATTGCCATCTGTCGGTAGGCTTTTTTAATCTGCTGCTCGTTTGCATCCCTCTCAATGCCGAGGATTTTGTAGTAGTCCTTCCGCAGCGACTTCTTTAATTCGAGCTCTGCTTGTCGGATCTCCTTCGGGAGTGTGCCATCCTG
The DNA here is from genome assembly GCA_036872735.1 of Orbilia javanica. Taxonomy (NCBI): domain Eukaryota; kingdom Fungi; phylum Ascomycota; class Orbiliomycetes; order Orbiliales; family Orbiliaceae; genus Orbilia; species Orbilia javanica. Next base: position 2,392,108 of record JAVHNR010000008.1, read on the forward strand.
TGGATTCGAGTCATAGAGCGCCTTGAGTTCCCGGACAGCCTCTTCCCATTTACCAGCTTGACCAAGGACTTTCGCCCGTGTTCTCTTCGCTTTTGTGTATGTGGGGTCGAGTTTAAGCGCAGCGTCACAATCCGAGATAGCGTCGTCGTAACATTTAAGCTATAAAAGCAGAAGAACACAAACGTCAGTTTTCCATGTAAGTAACCAATTTGTAAGCGTTCGGAAAGCCAATGCATACTTTTGCAAGAGTCATAGCTCGATTTTGATAGATCTTTGCATTTGTGCCCTTGTTCTCTGGGTCAACGCCAAGAGCTTCGGAATATAATATTCTAGCATTTTCAAAATCGCCCTTCTTGAAGGCTTCGTTGCCCATCTCCTTCTTCTTGTCCAGCTCTTTTGCCCGTTTCAAGTATACCCGTGCGTCTTTGAAGTCAGGGTCACATCTCAATGCTTCTTGGAAGTGCTGGGCAGCTTTGGCATTCTCTCCTTGGGCGTATAGAATCCTACCGCGCATGACCAATGCATCCGGGTCTTTCGAGTTTTGTCTTAGCAAGGACATCACGACATTTTGTGCCTCCCCGAGACTGTTCACGTTGCCGATTTTGAGGTTCCCTTCCGCACGCATCAGGCGCCACCTTTTCGGGATGTCAGCGCCATTCCCCAACATACGTTCGGCGCGGTCCAAAGCATACAAAGTCATCGAACCGCTTCCGCTTGACAATGACGATTCAGCGCTCTGGATGTGTGATAGCATCTGTTGAGGAAGGCTCCTGTCCGAGGCCGACATTCCCTTGGGTGCCTGTCCATTTCGAGACGAGTACGCATCCAAAAGTTCAAGTGCTTCCTTCGGTCGACCCATCGAGGTCAGGATTCTTGACATCCGAAGCAAGGTTTTATCCACACCGGGCTGTAAACGATCTGCTTCCTTGCAGTCGTCCAACGCCAACCGGTAGTCTCCATTGGACATATAGGCAGCTGCCCTGTTGTTAAAGTATGTTGCATTTAACCGGTCCGCAGAGATTGCTTTTGAGTATTCTGTTATTGCGGAGGTATAATTTTTCTTTTTGAAGAAATCGTTTCCAAGATCCTTACAGGCCTCAGGGTTGAGTGTTGCTACCGGTCCGGCTTGGGCACCATTCGGAGCAGCTCCGCTATCAACATCCATCGGAGTGGGATGGTCGGCAGGCGATTTGTCCATGACTCTTCACAAAAAGAGTAAGAACAACCCGGGAAGTGAAATCGAAACAATCCTTCGCCTGGCTGCCGGCCAAAGGCAGGTCCTGGGAGAGTCGGGTGAAATGATGAGGTAGGGCGGAAATGGGTGCAGAGACAAGCGATATACCACGGAGATATAAAATTGATTATTAGATCTGAAACTAGCTAGTCGTAGCTACTCCCGGCGTTTGGCGGCTATGTCTGTCTCTTTGTCTCTGTCTGTTTTTTTTTTTTTTTTTTTTTTTTTCTCTTCCTGTCTGGGTCTCAATCTTGCAGACGGGATAAGTTGCTCCGTTTGGCAGCAAGGCCGGATCCTTTCGTTGGAATGCAGAGTATGGAATTGATCGGAGGGAATATTGATCGTGTGGGATGATAGCTGCTGGGGAAGGAGGGCAGGGAAAGTTCACAGGCAGAGGGAGAGATCGGTGGAGGTCGGAGGGGGGTCCTGGATTGGGAGAGGGAAGTCTAGGTTGGAAAAATTATGGTGTTCGCCAGAATACGACACGGCCGTTGTGTGGGTTTGGGCCTGACGAAGTTCGAGAAGCTTCCATCGACCGAGCACATCGACATTCCCCAGCAACGGGGGTCAGACACAGGTGCCAGCCAAGACACGAATGATATTGTGGTTCTTCTTAAAAGTAGGTGCTCAAGTAGTCTCGTAGTACGTAGTATTAGGTATGCTGTCTGTATCAATAAACTCTCCCACGCGAAACCAATGCGTGCATGGATCTATATACAGTTGTCGAAATAAAAATGTATGAATGAACGAATGAACGAATGAATGAAGGAACGGACGAACGAACGAACGAACGAAAGAGCCGCCAAACCCCGATTCCAAGGATTCTCTAAAACGAGCATAACAATAGAAACAACAGATGAAATGTTCTGATCTGATCTGAAATAAAACTCAAAACGGAAAAAAAATATATAAAATGAAAAAAAAAAAAAAATTAGTGCCTTTAGGATGCTATGCTTTTTCTTCTTTTTTTTTTCTCCTGCCTGCGCCGGTAAACAATACAATATGCCAACAACGACAACAGCAACAACACCCAACTGCAAAGTTCAACAAGGAACAGAATCTCAATGCAACAGCCGTCAATCAAAACAGACTCGATGTAATTAATCTACAACCCAGGAAATAAAAAAGAGAACGTGGGAGATAAAAGAAATATAAAGATGAAAAAAGATGAAACGCCAAGGTAAATGCCGATGCAATTCGAGAAAAAAGCGGTGATAAAACATGGAGATTAAATGTTGCATACCCATCTAGGTTCAGATATAATTAGACGCTATCCGAAGATCTGGCGGTCCCCGGACGGGAGTCTCTTATACGGCGCTTCGGGGTGCCCTTGATCTTGGGGGCCTGGTGGACATGGCATTTGTAGGCGTGCCTGAACCACGTCGTGCCCTTCTTCTTGTTGCTCACGAGGCTTATCCATTCATGACAGGAATGGCAGAGCCCCTCCCACACATCCGGATTTCCGTCCACGCGGCGAACGTCCTGTGGCTCCATGAAAGCCTGTCCGGTCGCTGCGCTGATGCCATGGGTAAAGGACTTGTCGTACCAGAAAGCAGAGTTCTTGAGGACGAGCCACCTCCCGGGTTTGCAAATACCGCACCATCCCTCCCTTTTATTCCCGTGGTTGCGAACCCATTTTGGGGTATACAAGTCACCCTCAAACCGAAGCTCCTGCTCGTGCGGCTTCATGTCAGGGTCTTCGGGGTTCATATCTTCTTCTGGTGGGTCCAGCTGTTCCTCGGATAGAGCGGCATAAAGATCCGGAGGGCTACACATGTCACCGTAGTGGTAGTGTGGATCGCTGTTCGACTGCAGCATGCGTAGGTATGCCTGCTGCCCGGTCGGGAAGGGATGGTCGACCTGAGATTCTAACAGTGGGCGAGCGGGCAAGAAGGCGGGTGCCACGCGATTCGCGTGGAAGATGGCGTGGTTGTATGGGGGGTAAAGCAATGCATCGGATTCACAGGCACCCGGCGAACATTCGTTCAAAGTATGCAGTATCCCTGCCTCCGACATATTGGGCCCGTTTGCTAGTTCGAGTGTTGATGCTATCGAGGTCACAAGGTTTCCATATCCACCGAAGGGGCTGCTTCCCGGAAGATTCATGCCTGTGGACCATCTTTTGTTACGGCCTTCCATGGAATACGGTGTGAGTCGGGAGTTCTGTCTCGGAGATGGCGAAGCCTTTCCCCTGCTGGGCACGCGAACGAGGTCTGTCATATTCCGAGGGGAGGGCAGAGGGGAGGGGTTGGTTGTTGAAGCGCAAGAATGAGCCGGGTTTCCTACACGGCCACCAAACTGACCGTCAAAGGAGAGGGCCGAGGCACCGCTGTTTTCTTGCGAAGACAAAAGGCTGTCGTAGGGGATGAGGTCCGCCGAGATGGAAGTCGACGCATCAGAAAGCCTTCTTGACAAGGAGGTTGACAAACTATTGCCATCACAATCGGACACCGGTTGTGGATAAGAGAATTTCGGATGAAGATATATGCTCTGTGTATCAAGATCCTCATTCGCAGGGAAGTCGGTGATCAAAGGCTCTGGGTCCACGCCACGGACGATTATGCCATCTTGGGACACTGGCCAAAATGCTGCAACTATAAAGCGTTAATACTACGCCAATGAAGTTGAAATAGAAATAGGGGAGCAGAGAAGAGAAGAAACTTACCATCGTAAGCCTGGACTGGTGGCTGGCCTGGAGTCGATGGGTTTGCATCGGGCCTTGATTGATAGCAACCAGCCGGCCATAGCTGATTAGGGCTGCTGAATGGGACCCCGGCTCCGTTGAGGCCGAGAACAGAAGATTTGCTCAGGCCTTCGTGGGGGTGTCGTGGTGCATGGGATTGCCAATGGGGCTCCTCGTTTAGATGCTGGCCTGGCTCGAAATATGATTTGTTTGGAAGACCTCTCAAGGTGGCATTGGCATCAAACGGGCTATTTGAAGAGGTTCTATCGTATACGCTATTAGAGGAGGAAGTGCAATCACTGGAGGAGGCCAAGGCTTAGTAAATCAAGAAGGGAAAGAGCGAAATAATATATGTACACCATTTATTAGAGGGGAGGGGGGGGGGGTTCTTGCTTACGAGTATGCGGAATCGTCCATCTCAAATGGGGAGTACATGGCTTCCCAAGTCGCTTATAGGCCCTTTTTTTTTTGTTTTTTGTTTTTTAAAGCTGGACACACGGGGTGATAGTCTCTGGTAGAAATCCTTTCCGGCCTGTTGTTCGAATATTTGATAGCTATATAGGTATATATAAATATAGATGTGTGTGTATGTGTGTGTGTGTTTTTGGAGTTTTGGGTTGGGGTGGAAGGTTGGAAGTCGTGGGTGTGGTCGGATGCGTGATGATACCAATTCGTTGAAGCCCAAAACAAAGTCAAACCGAGGAAAGATAAAAGGAAAGGAACGTGGAGGGAGGAAGGAATGAAAGTTAAGGAAAGTGGAGGTCGAATGAAAGAATAAAGGCGAAGGGGAAAGGGAAGGCAAAGGATATATAAAATTAAAATGGTAGGAAGCGCCTAGCTAGGGAAAAATAGGATATGGTAGGGAGGTAGTTCCAAGAAAAAAAAAAAAAAAAAAAAAAAACATTAACCGCGGACGTTGAAGGACAATATCGAAGGGATATATTAGCAAATGATATATGAAATGTCAAAGATGGATATATATTCAATGGCAAAGCTGATTGAATAAGATAATTGTAGGCGGGTCAGTGGATTTGAAAATTGGCGAGTGGCTTTCTATATATATACTGTCGTCGAGATCTCGCAAACAGCGCCAACGAAACGGCCCCTTGTAACAGGCGTCCGTTTGTGAGTATGTACGATGTACATATGTATGTGTGCCTCCCCTCCCCCCCTCCATCCATCCCCCGGGAGGAAAAAAGAATGGAGGACCTAATAAAACATATTCAGACTTACTTACCCTTCCTGGAGGTAGTTCAGAAGAAGAAAAAGGAATAAGAAGAACGAAAAACATACAGCCATTCGAGAGAAAAAGGAAAGCTTTGGAGTTCGGTCTAAGCCTAGGATGGTGACAGTCGGGAGACCAATTGTTCTTCTTTTTTTTTTTTTTTACAATTACATTATTTTTTATTTTTTTAAAATGTTATTTCTTCTTTTGCGACTTGGACAAATTTACCAATGGTGAAGTTGCTTCTTCCGTGGTTGGTCTGATAATTATTGTAGACTTCAATATTGTGGTCGTCGGTGTCGAGCTTCGACCGGGACTGGGTTTGAGCTGCAAGGGACAGAGAGAACATCAATTGCCAGGTACCCACATCACATCGCTCATCCCTTTGAGAGCTGTGCCAGAACGACATAAAAATAAAATACAATAAAATAAAAATAAAAATAAAAATAAAATATAGGACGATAGGATAGAATACACACACACACACACACACACACAAGACAGTGAGTGGGATATGGGATACATGCAAACATCCTTTCTCCCAAGGATGGATTCGGCGCCCGGAGCTGGGGGGTTGATGAGGTTTGAGGTCTGGTGAGGATGGTAAAAATAGCTTTCGCCAAACTAGCTAGCCGACGACTTTGTTTCATGATGCCCAAACAAGCCAGCGACCAAGGCCTCGCGTGGGCGCTATCCCGGTAGTATTCCTCATTGGGCCATCCAAATTCCCTGACTTCCCTGATTGGGCGGCCTGCATGATGTATAACTCTCCCTGCACTGGTCCTTGCTGATGGACGCACCACCAGACCCTGTCCGTCGGTCTAATAAAAAAAGGGAACAGGAAAGGAAAAATAAAAACCATTAAAGGGTATAGTATGGTCCGGATCTTTTTTAGGAAGCTGTCAACCTCAAACACCGTCGGTCTCGCGGGAATGGCAATGGAGATATCAACATCGAGAGCGCCAAGAGATGTCAAAAGGCCATCCGTCGTCATGCTCGTGCTTCGTGCTTCGTGCTCATGCCCATCTCATCGATAGCTTCCTCCAATCCCGGCGTAGGCGCTTCCCTATCAAACACCAGTGTCAATTTCCCCCGGGTTTGCCCAAGATAAGATGAATAAGATGACACCCATCTAGAACGGGTATGCTAACCAACCCAACGTTGGTTCCAATTAATGCCTGTTTGGGTATTCTTCCTCCAGACCCTAAAATTAAAAATCAAAATGATCTTGAATCCGGGAATGTCTCCTCACGCGCTTCCGTGTTTGCCAGCCCAAGCGACCTCTAAACGCCCCCCTCCCTCCCCCCCGGTGACCCCTCCAACCCAACATTATCATAATCATCATCATCATCATTATTATCACCACCTCCTAGGTAATGTATGTATGTATGTATGTAAGTATGTATGTACGTATGTATGAAGCCCTGGGGGCTCACCCGTGATATATATCCATCTGTACTTAATTATAGCTGTAACGACAGTTGCGGCGCCTACTGCAGTCCCCTTGTGAATTTCCATCCGAGGGACCTTTTAAATTTTAAAGACCGTTGCACCTTCGTCCGCCCGTGGTACCGGTTCTGGGTCGCGAACATCTAACTGACACTTACTTCTTGATTACTTGTTCGATACCGCTTGACCCAGGCTCCCTCCATGATAGTAGCCTAGTAGCCTGGAACGCGCGAGTCAGTTGCACAAGCTCCAAGCTCTCCCTCCAAGTCCCTTATTCTTCCACGATCAGATCACTGACATGTAACATATCCGCTTTGGGGTTTGTAAGGCTACAGGGTTACCGACACCTCCCTTGTTCGGTACTAGCTCACCTGTGGTCTGCAATCAACCCCTTCATTTCATAGCTAAACAAGTAGGTATTTGTTATTGTTATGTCGGTGCAAATCCGCTACATACCTACACACACATATAGATAATTTGTCGATTACAGAGTTCGTCAGCTAACTTTCCAATGGAAACTGCATTGCCGCCTGGATTCTCAAATCATGTATCTAAGCAAATATACATCGAACGCCTATCTGCTTTATCCAACAAGACCCCCGCACTCGAAACAAAATCCTCTCATGCCGCAAATAATAACAATAATAACAGCAACAATAATAGTAATAATAAATGAATAAATAAATAAATACAGTGTAGCAAAACCACCAGTCCCAACGGTAATAATACTGCCTACCGTTTGCCATCGTCGTTTTCCCTCGTCTCATCAGTGGCAACCTGAGCTTCGCAACTACGACAGTATGCGTCGATAGATGCTGGCTTGTCGCCTCGGACACGTTTCTCGAATGCCGTTGAATTCCGAAGGGCGTTCCTTACTTGTTGGCACCTCGACCGCTCTTTCCAGACCCAGAGCTCCCATTCGCTCATAAGGACGGATTTTTCGAGACTATTGATCAGGGACAATGTGACAAGTATATCATGTCGATACATACCAAGCCTTCTCCTTGCCATTTCGAGCTTTCTGGGGAATGCAAGTTGGTTTGGGTAATCTGCTCCTATCTCATCTGCAAACGCATGAGCATTGAGGAACTTCTGGAAGCTGGTTGGAACGGCATGTTAGCTAGGTAACGGCGGCACTATACATTCAGAGCGATAGTTGCCTTGTCTTACCACTGTCCATTTTTTGCATGAAAACGCGGTGCATTAAATTGGGTCGCCAATTCTAATTCCTGGAGCGTGATGGAGCGTTTCATGGTACTCGAAGGTACAACTCCGATGCTCTCAACATACGATAGGGCTGCCCTGTTGTGCCATAGTTCCTTCACTGTGCCGACTGATACCACCAAGTTGAAAAGGACAGAGATTCCCAACACACCCAACAGAATCAAGTTGAGTTTCAAGAATTTAAAGACCCCGACAGATACGATTGAGAGCCCTTGGAGAAGGATGCCACTGAATTTGTACGCCAACGCCGTTGAATAATGAGCTAGGAACATTTTGTAAGTTGTCTCCGGCATTACTGAGGATGGCGGAACATATGGAGTCGTTTTAGGAGCCGCAAAATTGGTTGAGTCCTGAGTAATAGTGACCTGGCCATACTGGCTAGTGATTCTAAATAACTTGGCTCCAACGCCAAGGACATTCACCTCGTTGGAGAGAATAGCGGCCAGATCTTGCGCGTCCTCCTGGAGGATTTGCCAGGCATTGTTGTTGACGGCATCTATCGCTAGGTCAGACCCTGGGCATCGGCTGGGCGGGCGCCTTTTAGATGAACGTACCTTTCCACATGAGCGGCTCCTTCAACCATTTGATATTTATCCATAGCGAAATTTTGGAGCTTGATTTCGAGACCTGGGCGATTACGATGGTGGTTTCCAGGGTAAACGAGTCCGCGCAAGGGGCCATCCAAGGGTATTTTTCATCAACAATAGTGTAATATCTATTTTCGTCCAAAGCCTGTATGGTTTGGAAATCGTTCAAACTGGATCCTTCATGAAAATCAGAACGAAAGGACGCAAATTAAGAGCCTATGAGATGAGGGGAAAGAAGGAGCCAACCATGTTTATTCGTATAGTAGAGCGTTCTTTTGCCGCCACTGTCCCCGAATGCCACCCAAGGGCTAATTAGAAGTTCTACAACCGAATTGTGGATTAGTCGGTGCGCCAACACAAATAGGGCTACAACTTCAAGGGAGGCTCTACCGGAAGACCTTCGCTTTGAGTACAGTAGGTTAAAAACCTTTGACCTATTACCAAATAGCAAAAAAAACAGAGATTTGGCCGAAATAGGGAATGTTTGGGTGAACGTATTGACAGTATTTGCGGGGGGAACAAATTTCAATGACGAGGCTGTCAAATTCTGTGATATGCCGCCGCCAGTCTGAACTCCGGTCACTTGCTCCACGATTTGACTAGGTCTTACGGTTAGAATCCATTTAAAACACATCCAGTATTGTTTATAACGTGGGGGCTTACCGCATCGACCGGTGTTTATGTGACAACGGGTTCGTCTTTAGGGGTATATCTTCTAAACCATCGCCCAGGCTAATCTCTTCCCAGCTATCGCTGGTTGGGCTTTGCTGAGGCTCATTCTCCATCTGGGTAAGGTTGTCCATAATTTCGGACAACAATGGCCGTTTCTCCATTGTTGCTAGGGTTACAAGATACCGAAGCCGCCTCTGGAGGACCCAAATAGGCTCCAAAAATGTGGTCACAGAGATGTCTTCATCCGAAAGAGATCCTAATTCTTCTGCTTCTTTTAGGTGTAAGCGGAGTAGGTCGCTCGCCTTTCCTGGAGTAACTTGAACGTCTGTTATAAACTGGAGCCGGATTTGGTTGACGAGGACAAGGCCTAGATAATGCGAGTAGAAGTACATTGCGGTAGATGTTACAAATGCTCTTCCCGGGAATTCCTGAGCATCATTGGGCTTCCACGTGGCGCGGAACACCAACAAAACGACTTCATCGCGCGGAACGTCAGAAAACAAGATTCTGAACTGCGCATCGTGCTGACGGAGCTCATCTGGGTAGTTTGTTGGGAAATGATTGGTCCTGGGAGGGAATTGGGCATGTGGTATTACTGGAACCTGTGGATCCAGATCCAGCGAGACCGTTTTGCGGTGACCGTGAACGGCCCCGCTCGTATCGATAGAGGGCGGCACAGGATGTGCCGGGTTGGCCTTTTCTTTGACTGGATCTAGCTGCTTGGTAATTACTTCGTCATGTCTGCTAGAGAGACCCCAGTTCTATTCTTGTTAAATCAAAGATCTATCATATAAAGGGAAACAAAAGATAACAACCAGCAGCGACTTACTGATGTACCCCAGGAATTTGCCATAAGCCCACCGGGTAGAGTTGCCGCGCGATCAAAGGCCGTGGAGGCCGCGAGAGCTTGCTTGGACAAGCTAGTCGACATCGGCAAGCTTACAAGGGTTTTAGGCGCCAGCGATAATGACGTGCGCCCATTCGAGATACCAGGTCCTTTCGGTGTTACACTAGGGGCCGAAGTAGCCTGCGGTAGAGTATTAAGAGGCAGGACTCCATGGCTCGCTGATATAAGAGCTTGTATACCACTGCCAGGCATTGACTTCCGTTCACCGCTGGTCGACTGGCTAGGGTTTAATCCTGTGTTCTTGCGTGACGGGATTTCGAGTATTTGCCCCAACCTTGAAGTTTGTGAGGTCGGATTCAAAGTTGAGGTGATATCATCAATAGCCACGGGAGTCCGTTTACTCATATCAGCACTAGCGCGGGGGACTTGTTCGGGACTCGAAATACTAAGGCTATTGGGTCTGTCGAGTTCATCTGGACGCAACATCTGAGCCGAGGCAAATTCAGCACTGGGGGGCGATATAGCAAAAGCGGATATAGCCGCTGTTGTTCCAGAGGAGGTGAGGACCGCCGCCCGTTTGGCAGCCTCAAAAACGTTTAACCAGGTGCTTAGCTCCTGTTGTGTTTCCGCTTGGAGCAAAATGCTATTACTAAATTGGGGGGGCTACGAATCAGCACTCCATGTTGCTTGGGGGTTTGTTGGAGGGGTTGTACTCTTTCGTTTTAATCTCAAAGCAAAATCTACGATCCTCTTGGAAAGCTGGTTTGACATTACACAAAAGTAGCCCAATCTGTGTACCAAAAGAATGTTAATCGCTGAAAATGGCCAACGTGTAAATTGGTTGCGCGGACGGACCTTTTCAGTTTCTTCAACCCCGCTGCCTTTTGTACCTGGACCTTGGAGCACGAGGGACCCGAAAATGCCATCTTTGACGAAGCACCAGCGTCGAACCCATACACTTCGGGCACCTTGTTTTCCAGTCGCAGACCTAATAAAAAGCCAACCCTGTTTTTCGATGACTTCACTATCTTTTGATGGGGGGGCAGCCGACTCTTTCCCCCGGGTTGTTAAAAACGGCACTGTGCTGCTCGAGTAGTCATCTAGCTCCCTGGAAGGTTTTGTTACATGTCTTGCCTGTTCTTCCATGTCCTTCCGAGCTAGTGCGAGCTCTTGCTTGAAGATTTTTGCCGATGTTTCCATGGAGTCACTCCAGCACCTGATCCTGTCCATTGTTGACTCGTACCGATCCACCCCGAGGACAAACCCTTTCCTGTGTCGGACTTGCTCTCTCCATAGATCTGTCATTACTCGTGTAATTATCCTATCAAGTCCAGCGCGTAGTTCGGGGGCCTTGACACAAAAGTCAAATGAGGCGCGGATATATGTTTTGCGGCTTTCGTGAAGTTGAAAGGCGTCCTCTCGGAGGGCAGAGGCCTCTTTTCCTTTCGACTGCCCGGCATATCTTTGGAGAAGGACATCATATCGTTGCTGGGAAGCCTCGAAAACGCGTTTGCATTCCTTGAACTGCCGTATATCGTTTCTTAAAAATTCAGATAGTGGCTCTATCATCTGCGGTTGTATTCGTTTAGAGTAAGCGATTGCAATACTCCAAAACTCCCTCCCTGCTTCGGCCAAGAGTTCGATCGCAAGAAGGGAGTAATCGTGATCGAGAATTGACTCTGAAATCTGCGACGGTATCGATTGGGAAAACGTTGCTGCAAGGGCTTCTTCCAGGCCTGTAGCAAAGATTAAAATATTAGACCAGTGGGAATTTTGCCTTGGGGATGCGGTATTCCAGCCGGGTCTGTAGTTCCCCTCCGATGCATACCCCCTATTTCCTGGATGACTTTCAGCATGCTGCGGATGTATCCCTCAATCCATTTCTCCACGACATCAACTTGTTCGCAAAAATGTATAACATTTGCACGGAAAGTCGGGGAATCGAGAGCCGACTCTTTGAGGTTGACTGGGCTATCAAACAATGGAGCAAAGTAGAGGTAAGAGTTAGGAGGTATCTCGTTTTGCAATCTGTGGATACAGGACTGGTGACATACATTAGCGAAAGCGGTATCGTCATCTCGTCATTAAGTTATCCCTTCGGTGACCATCTATTATTCGAGTGCATAAGAATGTATGTAAAAAATTGGGCCTTGCTGTCTGGTTAAGATATAGATTCGCCGCCGCCAGTTAAGATTCGGTCGTGCCTATCGCTAGGGAGGTCTGGGAATGTTGGGATCGATAGCAGTATTATAATTTTGGATGTTCGAGGCGGATAGGAGTGGTTTGATGGGCTCAGCTTGAGTGGCATCCAAAATAGGATGTCAGTTCAGATGATGTTAGTCGGAGCATATTCTCAGGCGAGATACCCCTGTCCTTGGCCTTGGCCCTGTTGGTGGTCTCGTGGTCAGATATTCCACCACCACCACCATCACCATCACCATCACTATCATCAAATTGCCGTATAGCTACTTGCATCTTAAGTCTCCAACTTCATGTGTATGCAGAAGATCATTATTGTGTCCCGCAGAAACCAGTACCGTAGAACGCCCCTGCCAGTCTACCTACTTACCCAAGACAGGTACCTACTTATCCAGCCTGGATCATGTACGAGCCAGAGCTCTCGATCGCCTCATTTGGCACTGAAGCGCTCCCAAAACCACATACGGTTTACAATATCAGCATTAGGCTACCCCTGCGCTCCTTTTCTCTCAAAAAGAGATACTCGGATTTCGATGAACTTCACAGGGCCCTGATATCATCAGTGGGCGCGCCACCTCCGACACCCCTGCCCCCCAAATACTATCTAAAATCCACAGTGTCGAACAACGAATTTGCCGAGGAGAGACGCCAGAGCCTGGAAGAATATATTTATGCGATACAGAATGACCAGGACTCAAGGTGGAGAGAGTCTCCCCCTTGGAGACAGTTCTTAAACTTACCTTCATCCACGTCCAACTACGAGTCTTCATCAACCAGCATAACTTCTCATCTGAGCTCGATCCCCAGCCACACACTATCCGACCCAGTACTATGGCTGGATGCACACCGGGAAATGAAAACATTTCTACAGGATGCAAGGTCGGAGATTTCGAGAAGGGATCAAGCCACGTCAGTTGCAGACCAGCACGATGCATCAGCAGCTGCTAAGAAAGTTCTCGTTAAAGTATCTGGCCTATTAGATAACCTGGAAAGGGGGCTAGCATTGCAAAGTAAGGCGACCGGTATTAGCATTCTGGGAGATGGCGAAATCAGACGGCGCAAAGATCTGCTGGCGTCTGGCATGAAGGAACGCAATGCCCTCGAAGCTCTTGCAAATAGTCTGTCAGCAAGCAAGCTCCAAGGCAGTAGCAAAACCCCTCAAAGTATGGCGGTCACAAAAGAAGCACTGGCATTAGCAGCCACAGCCGCAACCACGGGAAACATGCGTGGGAGATCTGCGGGGAGGGTCCTCGGAGCCCCCGCCCCAGAAACCGACAAAACTAGGCAGTTGGATAATATTGGCGTTCTGCAACTACAACAAGAAATCATGAAATCCCAGGATGAGGACCTTCAAACCTTGCTTAAAGCAGTTGGCCGTCAGAAGCAAGTTGGAGTTGAAATCGGACGAGAGCTCGACGAGCAAAATCAACTCCTTGATTCGCTTGATGTTGACGTCGAAAGGTGAGCTACCCCTTCTCCCCTCAGGGGATCCGACATGCGAGCGCATACTAACGGGTCAATCAATCGCAATACAGGGTCAACGATAAAATCAGGGTCGTCAAAAAAAGAGTCAAAAATATTAGTTGAGGGCATCACGCCCATAATTCATGTTTAATACAGGAAGCACAAAGCGCAGAAAAACTGGTACCATGGTATCTGGCTCGCAACCTCGTATTAGCTAACTTTCAGTAAGGAAGATACATCTGGGGGCGTTATACAGTCGCAGATATGCAGCAAGTCCCCGAGCACGACCACTAGGCCATTCTTCTGCTGTTCCGAAGCGCTCGTTGCGACGAGCCCAGTCGATCCCGACTCTAGAACCGATTCGTCCATCCTAGGTTCCGATGGTAGAGCGACTAGGCACAAACCATTACCTCCCGAGCTTGCGTTTCTTCCTTCCAATTTTTTGACTCGATTCCCTTTTCGAATTCGGATTGTCCCGACAAAGGGGACAATACCATTTCACTGTTTTGGGAGGCTCCGCGGCAAGCTGGACACACTCCATATGAAACCACTCCTTAGGGCACTGATGGCGAGTTAGCGCAGTCTTATTCTATATACCTCTTTTGGGGGAGCCATACATCTTCATTGTCACACCCAACCATTGTACCAAAACTAATTCTGTTACAAAGACAATACGTTGGCTCGTTAGGGTCGATCGGCATATCGTCCCCATCATCACCTACGACATGTTAGCGTTTAGAGTAGTTTTTAGGTCATACCAATTAAACATACCATACTCCCCGCTTTGGTTCAAGGGGTCGTCTTCCTCCGACTTTCGGGGTTTTCGTGCGCTATGAGGTTGGCGGGGGTCAAGTTTCCCTCCGACTCTGCTCGTGTCTGCCTGAGCATGCCGTTTTGAGATGGTGTCGGTTTTGGTCTTGTGGGGAGATAAGGATGTAGGGCCAATGGGTTCTATCTGTGGGTGGTTGCTGTTTTGAATAGAAGTTCGCCTGATGCTTGACCTCTGTCGAGCTACTCCTTCAACTTCATGCGCTCCAGTAAACTCAGAGGGTCTCTGGAGATTATCCGTGTCTTGAGCCGCAGCCGCAGCCGCAGCCTCGGCCTTTTCCCTCTCTCGCTTTGCACGCTTCATCACATTCAGCCTCATCCCTTTGTTGTCTTGACTTCTCTTGAGGGCCCCAATTGCGATACCATTAGCCAAGCCCTCCCCGCCTTCCAATACCTTTTCAATTTCCGCCCTGTTTTGACCGGTTCTCCGAGCCCATTTTCGAAAACCTCTTACACCACGCCCCAGCATTTCGAGCTGCTTAAGCATCATGGCGTCAGATGGCTGCCAGGATGAGTTTTTCTTCATCCGCTTCCTCAACACTGCAAGCTCCAAGGGTTGGAGCTCGAACCAAGGAAGCCGGCGGCCGTCTTCACTGAAAGAGTGTGTAAGGGAGGATTTCCGGTCAGCTTCTGAAACAACCGCCCGTGGATTTGGTGGGTCGTCCCAATCAGATTCGCTGCTGAGCTCAAGTGCCGTTTGCTGAGAACCACTGCCGAAAGCTGAAGCGGCCTTGGAGCTACTATTTTTGCGCGCATTGGCCCTCTCATCTAGCAAGCGTGTTGTAGACTTCTTCCTCGATTTTGTAGAATTCCTCGCCGAGCCGTTCGGGGCACGGGGGTTTGAGTGGCGGGCCAACGATGGTATAGAAGCTCGACGCGGGCCATCGAGTCTCAGTGTGATCCTCATTTGGGCGTCGCCCTGGTGGGAAGGTCTTCTGTCCCTGTTGGGCTCCGGTGTCAAGTTTTGTCTCGGAACAACGTTTATTTTTTGAAGCCGGCGTATTATATCAGATAATCGATTGAAGTGTCTGTCGACCTACGTTCCAGCGAAAGTAAATGCAGGTAGTTAGGTGCCAGTAATATAGGGCCTGTAAGGGGAGGGCCAAACCGTTTCGTAAAGCCTAGCCGCCTCAGCGACACTTTCTTCTCGGTCGACAAGTCCAGAGTTTAAGGGATTAGCGATTCCCTTGCGGAGATCTCTTAAACGTCCCGTGAGAACCGCCTCCGTGTTCAGCGGAGGTGGGCCATTATCTTCCGCAAGGGCGCAGTATTCGGTAGCGACTTCATGAACCGCAGCAGCACATATTCCATAATCGTAGTCGAGTTTGTGGATGAGACTAAGGGATCGCGCGATATCGCAGTGGAGATATTCTGTATCTAAACGATGGTGAGCCAGATGAACACTAGGTAAAGTGGTTCAACAGAGCTTACAGTCAATGTATTCCGAAACTATAGAATGGGCGTCGGGATTACTCCCAGATGGTGGTAATGTCGGCGAGAACCCAGGGTCCATTGGTCGTGATGATGCCGTCGGTCGCTTCTAGAGGCTTTCTGCCGGGGCGTGCGCGCTGGGGTTGTTGGTCAGGATAAGTACCGTTTGGTGGAGCGATGTACTTTGGTGGGCCATCTTGGGGGGTTTTGGTTGGTTTGACGCGCTTAGGGTGGCCCCCTGTAGCTAGGCGTTCGGTTCAACACTATCGCTGCTACCGAAGTAAGGGTCGAGGCAGGCACTTGAGAACACCATACAATGGATGCTGAGATAGTTAATAGGTACCTAGGTTAGTACCTAGTACCTACTTACTTAAGTACCTAAGTAGGTAGTAAGTAAGTCACCGTGCATCGCAGTGTCCCAGGCATGGAAATAGGCAAGAGGCAAGAAGTTGACTCTTTGTGTAGCAACAGTGTGAAAGGATCAGAGCTGCTTGTGAG
Source organism: Orbilia javanica (assembly GCA_036872735.1). Taxonomy (NCBI): domain Eukaryota; kingdom Fungi; phylum Ascomycota; class Orbiliomycetes; order Orbiliales; family Orbiliaceae; genus Orbilia; species Orbilia javanica. The sequence goes on from JAVHNR010000008.1 coordinate 2,408,449, forward strand.
CCTGAAGTCATTACAGGCAGCCTTCGTTTAACTAGCAGGTGCCTGATCATATAAGAACATACAACCACCACCCACCACCATCACCATCACCATCATTGCCGCCACCACGGATCTCATCTGCTTTCCATCAATCGTACACCACTGACAGTTGATCTGTAATAAATTTCAAGCTCGGAGACAACTAGGCCTCGTTCAAGTTTACATGCCATACAATCCAGCTTTGCTACCATGAGCACACCCAACCCCCCACAATACTGCCTCTTGAAGACCGTTAGACGATGGCCCTATACAAAAACATCCAAAGTCAACCAGGTAGTCCTAAAGAGATTCTTCGACAAAGAACCGTTTTTCAATCGGGCGTGGGATCTGTAAGTCAATACCCTCGCTCCTGCTCCCCTCAACCCCACACTAACAGTGTCATGATCAATTAGCTACATCGTAGAATCCTCTTCCAACGGAAGCGACATAGGTGGGATAGTAGTCCCTCTGGAGCAGGTAAAGACTTTTTTCACACAGACCGAGGCAGAAACGGCTGTCACACTCCTGAAAAGTGAGAGGGAGCTGGTCCTAGACCTCGGGCCCCCATCTGAATATGTTGTCCGGCTTGTTGGTATATCAACCAGCTCTAGCGACTACGAGAAACTATTATGCATGCAGCCATCGCTACCATCATCATCACCCCCATCACTTCAATCGCCCCCGCCATCCCTGCCATCCTCTGGACACTGCGGTGCCAGCATCAACGCTTCAGGGAGAAGTTCCAGGTTGAATAGAGGCACGAAATCGGACAAAAAGCGGCAAGCTCAGATAGAAAACCGGCGCAACATGTTGAAGTCCGCCGTTGAGATTTTCACCAGAGGGGAGGGCTATACCTTCTTCTCGGTAGACATCGAAAGTTGGGAAAGAAACCATGACATCGTAACCGAAGTCGGTCTGACAAAGTACATTCCTGGTACAACCTTGGACCATGGCGAGCCAATCAGCGATCACATCATCATCAAGGAGCATCGCCGTTATAAAAATGGTAGTTACGTTGCAGATGCATCCGGGAACTTTGAATTTGGAAATTCCAGACAGGTCCCCCTCGCCGAGATCAAGGGAGCCATCGTGGCTTTTATGGATGCGCCGGAATCCCATCAGCGTATCCTTGTCGGGCACGATATTAATGCAGATATTGAATACCTACGAAAGCTAGGGTATGACGAGGAACTAAAGGGTTTCTCAATGACCTTTGACACGGTTGAGATATGGAAAGCATTTGCAGATACACTTGACGGGATTGGGTTGAGTAGGCTATGTAGTCAGTTGGATATCTCGGCATGGAATCTCCACAATGCCGGTGAGTACCCTAATTCGCAGGCTAACCCCCCCCAAACTCCAACGCCACAACTAGCAAAGAATATTCTAAATATATTTAGATATGCCATATCACAAATGCTAATTTTTTTTTTTTGTTGTTTCCGTCTTGTCCAGGTAATGACGCTAGGTATACAATGGATGCATTTGTAAAGATGGTTTCGAGAGCAGCAAACGGAGAGGGACTCCTCATATAACCTAACCGCCCGTGTATGTTATACAACTATCTGCCCAGGTACCCAACCTAGCCGATTTTAATTCTTCATTGTTCTGTCGTGTATGCACCTGTAGTAGCTATTATAGGCACCTGGGAGTAGTACCCAGCAGCAGTCCCGAAAGCACCAGAAATGTGTTGTGTGTGATATTTGTAATATAATTCTACAGTTCCAAATCCGATTAGCGTAAAATCGCCACCTGCCAAAACAGGAAATTCTGTCCAAAAAAGGCACAAAAATAATGGCTTGCTTTATTTCTTCCCAATCACCAAAAAAACTCATTCATCCACCTCACTCCACCCTCATCGTCACCATCACCACCTTCACCACCGCCGTCCACCATCCACCGTTCACCCACCGTCCGCCCGTCCACCCCTCCGCCTCCGCCGCCATCATCATCGTCATCATCACCGTCATCGTCATCGCTGACTTCTCTGTTCCATCCCCTCAACCACCTCTTCTCCTCTCCCATCATCTCCCATCATCTCCCATCATCCCCATCACCTCTCATCACCTCACCTCAACCCACCCACCCCGACTTCCTCTCTAGCTCTGATACTCCACCCTACGTTCTTCATTCTTCATAACTTCTCCCCCCTCCCTCTCCTCTTCCTTAGACTCTCCTCCTTCCCATTCTAACCCCCCCATCCGACCCCGTGGGACTTCGCTCTCAACTCTACCCGAAAGTTCATTCTTAAAAGGTCTGTGCCGTCCCCGTATCCTGCGAACTTTCAGAAGAGTTTATCGCCCCCTTCGCCTGTATTTTAATTCACTGGCCTCCGGGTTTCCCTCAGCCCCAAACCCAGAATCACTATGATGTACAATATCAAGCAAGCGGAAAGAGATGGTGTGAAGCTAACCTCTGGCTCACTACCCTACTCCAGACCACCGGGCCAAAGTAGGAGCATAGCACTCAGCTGTCTTGAGTGATAACACACCCTTACCAAAGACACCTACTCAGGGTTGGTGTCACCATCGTGCTGTTTAAAGCTCTGTGTAGGCTAACACTGCATCTCATCTTTGCTCCTAGAATCCCTCAAACAGCTCCAGAGACCACCTTCGCACCCCTAAGCCGTCTTTTTCCACCTTCGACTTAGGACGTTACTCCTCCACAAAGCTCTAGCCAGCTGTTAAAAGCATCAAACCGACACCTTACTCACCATCAAGGTAGGCTTGTAGACCGGACATTCTCGTTCAGAGTAGTCCATCTGATAAACTAGCTCCGACCGCCACGGCAAATTCCAACCCCCTCCTTTATCATTTAAAAAAACCCTACCATTTGTACAATCGCACTTACAAATTACTACGCTCCTAGGGAACATATCTCATTACAACCGCCACCGAAATGTCAGCAGAAGATAAAACCACCGCCGCCGAAGTCTCGAGCATCTCTAAGCTTCAAAACTTGTCGGTTAACGACGGTCAGGACCGAGAAGGTGAAGCCGGGGAAACCGTACGAACCGATGAGGACTATGCCCAATCCCCCTTGACACTCCGCGCCATCGTCTCGTCTAAGGAAGCCGGCGTCATTATCGGCAAAGCAGGCAAGAATGTTGCCGATCTTAGAGACGAAACTGGAGTCAAGGCAGGCGTCTCAAAAGTCGTTCCCGGCGTCCCTGATCGAGTTTTGACCGTGACAGGCAACTTGGACGGGGTCGCAAAGGCCTATGCAATGGTCGCTCAGACTCTAGTTGATAGCCCGCCCGGCGCTATCCCGACCACTCCAATGGGAACTCATCGTAAGCTAATATCTCCTTCTGATGAACACATTCTGCAGACAGCGCCTGATATCTCTCAAACTATTCAGCAGTCCGATTGCTCATATCCCATAACCAGATGGGCACAATTATTGGTCGCCAAGGCTTGAAAATCAAACACATACAAGACGTTTCAGGTGTTCGTATGGTTGCTCAAAAGGAAATGCTACCACAGTCTACCGAGCGGATCGTCGAAGTCCAGGGGTCAGCTGACGGAATCCGACTAGCAATTTGGGAAATCGGCAAATGCCTCGTTGACGATTGGCAGCGGGGTACCGGCACTATACTTTACAACCCCGCTCCACGGTCCAATACCACACACGGTACAGGCTCCAGCCCGTCGGTTATCTCAAATGGTGGTGCCGGAGCCTCTGCCTCAACCGATAGGTTTGCTAACGACCGTCCTAACCGTGGACCGGTACGTACTGGCAATGGAACTGATTTTTCGGAACCATCTACAACCTTCCCCCGACGGGGCCACTCAGATTCCACTTCGCGGCCCTCGGCACCAGCCCCAAACACCGAAAATGGAGAGGAGCTTCAAACCCAAAATATCAGCATTCCTGCGGACATGGTTGGCTGTATTATTGGGCGCGGTGGCAGCAAAATTTCGGAAATTCGCAAGAGCTCCGGTGCAAGAATCAGCATCGCGAAGGCTCCGCATGACGATACCGGTGAAAGGATGTTTACCATCGTCGGAAGCCCGCAAAGCAATGAGAAGGCTTTATACCTCCTTTACGAAAACCTTGAGGCAGAGAAAACGCGTCGATCGCAAGGTAGCGGCCAGGACTAGAGGATCCTGGATGTTCTTTCTTCCCGATTTCGCTGCCGTATCTTCGCTCCCGACTACCTCTCGAATCACTTTCATGAAACCCACCATCAGTTTTAATTACTATTCTTGCCTAAAAAAAATTAGAAGAAAAAAAAAGGGGAAGAAAAAGCCTGTCGGAATGGGACCAACCAACATGCTTCCCCTTGGTTTGTAGCCCTTTCAACTATTTCTCTACTTAGTTTTTCCCTCCCCCCCCCCCCCCCCCCACTTTCTACTCATCATCCGCTTGTCTTCACTACGCACGCTCTATCTTTGATTGACAAACGACCTCCCTGTATGGTTGCCCTTTGATTATGGGTACACGCACATTGTTACAACTAGAAAGAGCCCCCCCGGAACTTGGGTACACGCTTATCCTGCTCCTCTTAAGCTTTGACACCTGGTATTCCAACAACAAAAAAAGAAAAAAAATATTCAAGGTTGATTCGCTTTCATGTGAAATACTTTCATTCTTTGTGGGTTTTTGAGAGATAACTGCTCATTCGGAATATTACGACGGCTTAATTCAAAAGGTTCTACGGGAAATAATATGGAGTTTCTAAGGTCTTGCATGAATTTGGTTCGTTTCCTTTTTATTTATTTACTTATTTATTGATTGATTGGTTACCATTTTTCTATTCCTAATTTCCTTTCATCCCGCTTAGAGAGTTGGAGCAACCTTGTAATCCAGAGTAAAACTAGGAAACCAAATAACGCTAAACCTTCATTCAAGCAGACTATGGCGTTTCATGACACACCCGGAAGCCTGTCTCGCCCCAGCCCGTGCCGAATAGACATTGGTTACCTTCCATAGTATAACTTGTTGCTCTCTTCCACGGTAGATGTCGAACGGCTATCTTCACTAGGAAGCACCAGACCCAGCTTATCCTTCCTCACCCTAGACCAAAAATCCCTGCGGTCCGCTTCTGTAAATGATTTTAGCTCCCGTATAAATAAGTCATAGAACTCGAATGCCTCAAATGTTATACAATCTTCTCTCATCACTCTTAAGCACTCGATAGCCTGACCGTACTGCAAATCTGCGACGCTGCAACGTATTATATCTTTGATGATATCACCCATCTGCTGCACTAACAACTGGATTTCCTCTCTGTGCTCTACCGACGCTATCATTTGCCGGAATTCGGGGACTGGGTTATTCTTATCAATACGTCGAGATTTTATCCGCTCCTCTAAAAGCTTGCCCACGTCAAGACCGGATAACGGTTTGTCCCTCCCGATCTTCTTCCCCTTAGCTTTCGTAGGAACTAAACAAACATCGGCAGCCTTTTTTAGCCTATCGAGATCCTCTTCAGGATCTAATCCCAGGGGGGCCGTAGAGTAGTTAAGAAGGACGGGACTAATTCCAGGAAGGCTATCGTCGTCGGGTGCAATTGCTCGAGTACGGATTACTTGCTGTATCCTATGAAAGACTGGTGAGAAGACATCTTCTGGTTGGGCAAACGGAAGGAGAGGGTCGTTTAGGCCTTCCAGGTTCATAAGATTCATCGAATCGACGTAATCATCCATCGCTTCTTGAAGCTCTTGGGTAGGGATAAACCTGTGTTTGTCAAGGACTTTCCCAGTGATCGTTTTGACGCCATCGAGTGGAGCAAACTTGTATTGCCTCATATCCTCGGCGAACGGAAGCTGTACTTCTACCAGACACTCAAATTCGGGTTCAATAATAGGCGCTATAGCAATCATAACTGGAGGTTTATCGTCCTTGGTGACCAGCCTCCCAATGGCCAAAGAGTCCAGCTCATAGAGTGCATGTATGAATGAAGACAGCGCCATAATTGCTTCGTCATTCGCCTTACTTGCAACGATGATATTGCTATTTGAAACACATATTGACCTTTCGAATCCGGACTTTGGTATGAACCCAACAACTTTCAGGCTCGCCTCGGTATTGAACTTCACTACCTCCTGATCCTCCACACTGATAGGCACGATTGTCCGCCCGTAGAGATAGCCCTTCGCCATGTCCTCTCTATCAATATCGACGGCTTTACCCGGGGCGCCCTCGTCTTCTATCTGAAAAGTGCGCGTATTTCGGATTTTCTGCAGGCTGCCATCTACTGGGCCTTGTTCGGGGGTTAATGCAAAGCTGGAAGCAGCAGGGGGCCTCGCAACCATTGTGCGAGGAAATCGTTCCACGTCAATCAAGAGTGTCGACATTGGATTGACAGACTCGTTCCCAATCGACAAACAACCCCGGAAGGAATGAATGGGCCTAGTTTTCTTGGTCCGAGGGCGCTGGATCTCTTCTATAGCTTCTGCTATTGTTCCATACATTCCATCGCATCGGTCGCACAACTGTTTCAGGGCTCCCTCATTCCCAGCCTTTGCAGGGCTCTTGCCCTTTTCCTGGATTCCGAATTCCGAATCGTCGAAGTCAACTCCAAGAACAGTGAGATTTATTTTTTGCTCTTTTATTTGTTCAATGATGTCATTGATGCCTTCGAAATTGAAATCCCCAGTACCATTTGTCAGGAAGACAATGTTGCGAATATATTTTAACCTTTTGCAATATTTCTCGATAATATCGAGGGCGACAACCAAGGCAGAAACACCATCGCCTTGATTGGTTGTGCTTGGTTCCAGAAGCTCTTTCAGACCACGTATCTGAGGCATGAGAAATTGGCTCATGGGACTCAGGATACTGATATTCTCGTAGTTCTCATCGTTTTGAACAAGGCTATTGTCGCTACCGTCTGTTCGAAATCCAACGACTGAAATCGTGTCCGTCTTGCGGCCATTCGAAACCGTTGTAGTAATACGGTCCCATAAGTATCTTACGACATAGTCGAGGTCCGTTTCTGCCCTGCCTGCATTGTAGGAGCCCATGGAGGCTCCTAGGTCCACAACGTACACTGTTGCTTGCTTGTCGGCCATCGCTTTTGCGCACTGGGTATGTCCTTTAGGTCGAATTGATACTTTCGGAACTCCCGGGGATAGCTTGATCTTGGAAATTTTGTCTCTCGACTGCAGGATTATAGGGGCTACTGGTTGTGCCGAAAAGTAATACGTGAGGGTTGACGCCAAGTCACATGATGGTTGCCGGATGATGTACACATCAAGCAAACAAGATTGATCCTGAATCGCAACATGAAGCTACAAACAACACAATTGTTATCAGTTAAGGCTACAAGGAGGGTCTTTCGGACCACATAAACCCGACTGTGTTAATTAAATATTTAAGGCTAGGAAATGGGGTTGTGCTTCTATTAAATTTAGTCTTAATAATATTTTGTCAGAATATAATAGTAGAGTAATAGTATGTACTTGATTAAATCTACTGAATCCATAATGTTACATACATGTTACGACTAGCACTGTGGGAACAAATTCGGGTTTTTTTTGAGGGGTAAAAAGTGCCGTTATATCAAAAATTATTGTGTTAGGGGCTTTGGTGTTTATTGTTGAAGGTACATGAACAGATGCATAATCGTCGGGTCTTGCAGAGAGGATAAGCATGTGTATTCTATTATTATTATTATTATTATTATTATATATCTGTTGTGATAACGTAACAGGCGTATAGCCGGGTCAGTCCGTACCTACCTATAAATAGGGGATATGATGTATTAGATCTAGAGATTACCAATCATTAATTATATAAATATAGGCCTATATATATTCTAATAATCATATATATTATAAAATAACCTTTACATATTATTAATATAATTTTTTAATTATTGGAAAAATCTTTACTTTATATATTTTTTATATTTTTATATAATATATTTTAGTTTAGTAATTAAGCATTTATAATCTTTAAATTATATAATTTTTTACTTTATTTAGAGATTTATCTATATAAATGTATTAAAATATTAGTTTATTTTATAAATTATTTGTAACGAAGCTCTCCCAGCATAATAAACTCCAAGCAGAAATCCAGTCGGCCAGAGGAGCTTTTAGAATAACTATAAAAAATATCCAGATAATATTATAGCTAAAAGAAAAATTATATAACATAATATAAACTATAAATCCAAAATAAAAAAATATCTAAATTTAAATTTTAAAATTTATAAATTTAAATTAATAGTATTATTTTAGTATATGTAACAAAGGATTTATTTAAGTTTTTGTTTTATATAGATTTTTAGACTATTAAGAAATAATTTTTATTTAATTTAACACTTTATATATTTAAATATTTAATTTAGATTTATTTTTTATCTAGTTTAATATTTTATATATCTAAATATTTAATTTAGATTTATTTATTATTATTATTATTATTATTATTATGTATCATACACGCTTGCAAGCTCAGAGCTTATGGCGGACAGAAGAGAAAATATCAATATAGTGCACCTTTTAAAAGTATTAACAAATAAAATAAAGTAAATTTTCAGTTTTTTAGTTAATTCACCTTAATTAATTAATTAATTATTATTAATTTAACTAATTTTAAATATTAATATTGTTTCTAAAATTTTTATCCCAAATTTGTTATTTTTTTATTATTTTTGAAGTTCTTTCTCTTTTGTATGTATTGTCTCTCCCTTATTTTTTTTAAAAGAATTATTAATACCATTTTGATATTTTTTATTTGCTTCAACAATTTTTCTTTAAAATTAATATTTAAAATATTCGCTTTTTTTTTTAATTAGCTAATTAATTAAATTAATTTAATAATTCTTTAATTATTTTTTTAAATTGCCCCATCCTATTTTTAATTTTATCTTTTCTTTTTTATTACTTTTATTAGTAATTTTAGTCTTTTTTATAAATTTTATCACATAATTTAATTTTTTATTATTATTATTATTATTATTATTATGTATCATACACACTTGCAAGCTCAGAGCTTATAGCAGACAGAAAAGAAAATTTAAATACAGTGCACTTTTTAAAAGCACTAATAAATAAAATAAAGTAAATTCTTAGTTTTTTAACTAATTTACCCTAATTAACTAATTAATTATTATTAATTTAACTAATTTTTAATGTTAATATTATTTTTGAGGTTTTTATCCTAAATTTATTATTTTTTTTATTATTTTCAAAATCTTTTTTTTCTTGTATATATTATCTTCCTTTTATTTCTTTTAAAAGAGTTGTTAATATTATTTTAATGTTTTTTACCTACTTTAGCAGTTTTTCTTCAAAATTAACAATTAAAATATTTACTTTTCCTTTTTAATTAATTAATTTATTAAATTAAATTAATTTTTAATTTAATAATTTATTAATTATTTTTCTAAGTCGCTCTATTTTATTTTTAATTTTATTTTTTCTTTTTTATTACTTTTATTAATAATTCCAGTTTTTTTTATAAATTTTATCACATAATTTAGTTCTTTATTAATAAATAATAGAGAATATAAATTTATAAATTTATTTATTTTCTTTTTTAAAATTTCCCTTTCTTTTTTATATTTTTTATAATATAATAAAAGGTATTTAAAATTTTATTAATTTTGATTATAATTATAATTTTTATTTAATATATCTTTTAATATATTAATTAAATAATTATTAAAGTAATCATAACTAATCCTTAATTATATTATTATAAAATTAATTTTAATTTTACTTTTTTACAATATTTTATTTTTTTTCAATTTAAGATAATTAAAATAATTTAATTTTTTTTTATTTTCTTTTTATTTTTCTTTTTATTCTATAAAGCTTTACGCTTTTATATTTCTTTTTAAAAAAAAATAAAAAATAAAAAGATTTTTTATTTAAATTTCTATAATTTTTTTAACTAAATAGTCTACTTTTTTATTTTTTTCTATTTTTATATAATTAAAAACCTATTCTATATATATTTCTATATTATTAAAATATAATTTTTTATATAAAAATTAAATTTCTAAAATTATTTTTTATCCTAAACCTACTTTTAAAAATTTTAATCTTTTTATTATAAATTAATTATCTAAAAATAAATAAATTTCTTTAATATTAAGATTATTTTTTATTATTATTAATACCTATTTTAAATATTTCTAAATTATAATAAGTTTTATATCATAAACTTTTATTTCTTTTTTTAAGTTTTTAAATATTTTAAAAATAAATTTATTATTTATTTTTTTATACTTTTTAACTCTTATAGATTTTATATTATTTTTTTTAGAAAAGATTTATTAAAATAAATTATTAATTTCTTTTTAAAATTTAATTTTTTTTTTTTTTTTTTATATATTTCTACTTTTAGTTCTTTATTATTTTTACTTATATAAAAATTAATATTAATTTCAAACTATAATAATTTTAGTTTTAAACTAATTTTTTTTATTTTAATAAATAAATTTATTAGAAAATTAATTCTAAATAAAATAAATTCTAAAATAGTTTTATACCTTTTATCTTTTTTATTTTTATTTTATTTTTAGTATCTAAGACTTTTTTTTTTTAATTTTTTTAAAAGGTTTTTAAAAAGAAAAGAATTTAATATTTTTATTTTAATTAAATAATTTTTATTTAAACATAAAATTTTTAATATATATCTTCTTTATATTTTATTTAGTTTAATTTTTGTTAGTAGAATAGTAGTCTTAATTTTTATTAAATTAATTAAAATTATTTTAAAAGTTTTTATTATTTTTTTTATTATTTTATTTTAAAGGCTCTTAAATTTTTTAATTAATAATTTTTAATTTTTTTATTAGATTTTAGTTTTAAAATTAGAAACTGAGTAAATATAGTTTTTATATAGTTATATTAGCATTTTTGTATTTAACTTTTTTTTTAAATTAGCTAAATTCTATATATAATTAAATATACATTTTATAATTATAATTTTATTTTTAATATAATATTTAAAATTTAATTTTATATTAAAAAAAATTTTTAACTATTTAATATTTTTAGATAATTTAATTTTTAATTTATTTAATAAAATTACTATATTTTCTTTTTTAAATCTAAAATCAAAATAAATTAATTCTAATTTAATATTATTAAATATTATTATATTTTTTTTAATTTATATAAAAATTATTTTTAATATTTTTTCTAATTTTATTATATTTTTTTTAATTTTTATATTTTATATTATTAATACTATATTATTTATATAAAAAAATATCTTTATAAATAAATATTCTTTCTTAATTTTTATAAATAATAATGTTAAATATAATAAAAAAAGAATTAAAAATATAAATAAACTTTAAAATATTCTAATTTTTATTAGATTTAATTCTTCTATTTATTTATTAAATATAAATTTAATAAATTAATTTAATATAAAGTTATTTATTTAATTTAATAATTAAGTTAATAACCTTATATTTTCCATTATTTTAATTAATTTTATTTTTAATATATTATTAAAAGTTTTTTTAATATTTAAAAATAATATAGAAATAATTAATTTTTTAAATTTAACATTTTTTATATTATTAACTAGTAAAAGTACTATATTAATTATAAATTTTTATTTTTTATTTCCTATTTATTTTAAATAAAGAATTTAACTAGTTTTTAATATAAAAGCTATTCTTTTAATTATTATTTTTTTTAATACTTTTTTTAAATAATTTAATAAACTTATTATTTTATAAACTTTAAAAATTTGATAATTTAACTTATTTAGTTTTGGTAATATTACCTCTATTACTTTTTTAAAACATATAAAATAGTAATTATAATTTAATAATTTATTAAATAAATTATTAAATCTTTTTAAGATTATTTTATATATTTCTTTAAAATATAAAAAATTTATTTTATTTAAGCTTAATACTTTCTTAAAATTAAAAGTAAATATAGCTTTTTTTATTTCTTTATTTTTAATTTTTTCTTATTTAATTATTTTATTTAATTTAGTATTATTCTTTTTATAAGCTTAAAAATTTAGAAGTTTTGGAAATAATATTTTTTTTAATATTTTTATTTTTTCTTCAAAATTTAATATTATTATACTTTTATAATTGATATTAGGTATTTTTTATATTTTTTTTAATTTAATATATCTTAATATATTAAATATCTTTTTTTTTTTAACATTTTTAAAATAATTTTTCCAAAAATTTTTTTTTACTTTTTAAATTTTAAAAAAATAGATATTTCTTTTTTCTTTCATTTTTTCTTAGTTTTTTTATATTTTATTATTTTTCCAAAACTTCTTTTTTTATAATATTTTTTTTTTTTTAATTTATTTGTTTATTCTATTATATTTTTAATTTTAGTATAATTATTAATTTAAATATAAACATTTCTATTATCTTAATTAAATTTTTTTAAAATAAATTTGTTATTTTTTTTAGTTTTTTTTTTATAATTCTTTTATTTTAGTTTTTAGAGAATAATAAATTATTTTAAAAATTATTAATATCAAAATTATTATTTAATTTTAATAATTTTTTTTACAATTATTCTTAATTTATTTTTTTCCAATTATATTTATTAGTAGATAATAGTGTATTTATTATATTATTTTATTTAAATAAACAAAAAGAAATAATTTTATAATTTAATCTAAAATCTACATTTTTTTCTATTTTTTAATTTTTAATAAAATTAATTATTAAGTTTATAATTAATATTAAGTTAATTACTAACATCTTATTAATTTTTTTTTTTAAAAATAGTATGTAAAAACTTTTAAATTATTTAATATATATAAATTCCTTTTTTTTATTAATTCTATTATTTCTTTTAATTTTAGTTTTTTAGAATAATTCAAATTCTATAATGGATTATAAGAATTTAAATTTTTTAATATTAAATATTTATTATTATTATAATTTTAAGTTATTTTATTAAATAGTTTTTTTATTATATATAGTCTTTTTTCTTCCAAAATTTATTATTTTTTATTATAAATATTAATAATTTTGAAAATTTTATATATTTTAAATATAAAATCCAAAATTTAGTAATCTTTATTATTTATTAAATCTATTCTATTTATAATTTCAAAAGTAATAATTTTTTTTAAGATAAATGTAACTACTTATAATCTTTTATCTTTATTTAAATTTGAATAAATTAAATTAAATTTAAAATATATAATTATTATTTTTTCTTTTTTTAAAAATTATGGTTCTTATAAATAAATAATACCTACATTATTCTTTAATATTGAATCTAATATCTTTTGTATTATATTAATTAATATATTATAATTATGTTAATAGATTTTTAATTTTTTTATATATTAATTTTCTTTAAAAATTTTTTTTTTTTTTATTTTTTTATATTAATTGGTAAAATGGCTTTTTTTATATAAAATATATTTAATTTTAATATATTTATATAGTTTCTTTTGTATGTTACATATTTTATAATTATATATATAAATTTTATAATTTAATATATAAATTTTGTATTTAATATTATTATTATAATTAATTTTAATATACCCATATTGTTAATAATTATTACATTATTATTTTAAAAATATTTTATAATATTTTTTTATTTTTAAAAGTTTTTTTTATATAAAATAACCATTTCTTAAGATCTCTTATATTATTATTTTATTTTTTATAATAAAAATTATTAAAGAATATTTTTTTCTTTTTATTTTATTTAATAAAATTAACCATTTAGGTGGCTTAGGTATTAAAATACTATAATTATTTTTTCTATTTATTTTTATAATAAAATTAATTTTTTTTTTATTTTATTATTAATAATAATTATTTTATATACTACTACAAAATTTTAAAATTCTAATTTAAATGGTTTTTATATAAACTTATTTATTTTATTTATTTCTTTAAATATTTTTTTTTTATATTTAAAAATCTTTTTATTTTTAATATTATAATTCCTAATTAATATTAAATTTTTACTATTATTCAATAATATTTTAAAAATATTAATTTTTGGATTAAATTTAAAAAGAACTAAATTTATTTTTTTTTTATATTAACTTATAATGATTTTTAGTAGTATATTTTTAATTTTAGAAATTATTATTTTCTTTTATATTAATAGGATTATTTTTAGTAGTAATTTTTGTTATTTTATTGTTTTTATTATTTTTGTATTTTTTGTAGCTTTTCTTATTATTTCTGTATATATTTTATTTTTAAAAATTAAGTTCTTTATTTTTTTTTTTAATTTTTAGATTTTCTTCTCTTTTTTTTTTATTATTTTCTTTAGATTTTAGTTTATAGTTAGAAGATTTTCTATATTATATAAGCCTTTTTTAGACTCTAGTAACAAATTTTTTTTTTAAATTTTTTTTTTTTTTTTAATTAGTATAGTTTATATGGCTATAGTTAGCTCATTAATTAAAATTTCGCTTAAAAGTTCTATTTTTGTTACTAACCTAATTAAATTTAGGAAAAGTTTCTTCTTTTTTTGGTGTGTTTCTTTTTTTTTTAGTGTAGATAATTACAAATTTTAGTAGATTTTTTAATTTATAATTTTTTTATAACCATTGTTTTTTAGTTATAGCACTTAGAGAATTAGATTCTTTTAGTTAAGTTTTTTTTTTTAATATAGTTTTATTTGTTTTTGAATATTTTGTTTCAAAGTTATGGGTTGTTTTTTCTGAAGTTCGATTTTTTAAAATATATTATTTTATTTTTAATTTTTTATTAATAAATAGTAGAGAATATAAATCTATGAATTTAATTTTTTTTTTTTTATATTTTTTACAATACAATAAAAGGTATTTAAAATTTTGTTAATTTTAGCTACAACTACAATTTTTATTTAATATATTTTTTAATATATTAATTAAATAATTATTAAAATAACCATAACCAATTCTTAACTATATTATTAAAAATTAATTTTAATTTTGCTTTTTTACAATATTTTATTTTTTTTTTAATTTAAAATAATTAAAATAATTTAGTTTTTTTTTATTTTTTTTTTTTATTTTTTTTTTCTATTTTATAAGACTTTACATCCTTATATTCCTTTTTAAAAAAAATAAAAAATAAAAAAAATTTTTATTTAAATTTTTATAATTTCTTTAATTAAATAATCTATTTTTTTATTTTCTTTTATTTCTATGTGGCCAAGAACTTATTCTATATATATTTTTATATTATTAAAATATAACTTTCCATTTAAAAACTAGATTTCTGAAGTTATTTTTTAATTTAGATTTATTTTTAAAGATTTTAATTTTTTTATTACAAATTAATTATTTAAAAATAAATAGATTTCTTTAATGTTAGAATTACTTTTTATTATTATTAATGTTTATTTTAAGTATTTCTAAATTATAATAAACTTTATATTATAAATTTTTTTTTTTTTTTTTAAACTTTTAAATATTTTAAAAATAAATTTATTATTTATTTTTTTATATTCTCCAGTTTTTGTGGATTTAATATTGTTTTTTTCTAAAAGAAATCTATTAAAATAAATTATTAATTTCTTTTTAAAATTTAATTTTTCTTTTTTTTTTTTATATATTTCTGCTTTTAATTCTTTACTACTTTTATTTATATAAAAATTAATATTAGTTTTAGATTATAATAATTCTAATTCTAAATTAATTTTTTCTATTTTAGTGTATAAATCTATTAGAAAATTAATTTTAGATAGAATAAATTTCAATATAATTTTATACTTTTTATTTTTTTTTATTTTTATTCCATTTCTAATATTTAAAACTTTTTTTTTTAATTTTTTTTAAAAGGTTTTCAGGAGGGAAAAAATCTAATATTTTTATCTTAATTAAATAATTTTGTCAGGAAATGTTCTCTCTAACCACTAAATATGGCGTATGGTGAAGATACTGTACAATAACCTATGATTTGTCTAATTAAAAAATCTAAAATCTAAACTACAATATTACGTTCAAAGCATTACAACAATCTACAATTATCTACAACATATTTAATAATCTATTATAATACTTTATATTATATATAATTAATTTATTTATAAATAACCTAATTCTAATAATAAAAAAATTAATATTAAATAATTTAAATATATTTTATTATTTAAGATATATTATATTATGTCTTGAATACTTATAAAAAATCTATGCACACATAATTTTATATTTTATTTAATTATTTATTTATTTATAATTTATTATAATTTATATCTTACTAAATTTTATCAAAATAAATTCCTTATTTAATATATTAACTCAACTAAAATATAATTTTTTAAGTTTAATAAATTAAGCTAACTATAATACTATAAATAAAACCCAATATTAAACTATAATTATAAAATTATGTGCTAAAATACAATAATTTTTAAAAATCTTTATTTTAATATTTCTAAAATTAACTTTAACTAATTTGACTTTAGTAAAACTTCAAAGTTAATTTATAAATATTTTAACTTAAATTAATAAATTAATAATAAAACTTAAAATAAAAAAAAAAAATTAATAAGTCCAATATTTTCTTAAGATTTTTTAAATTAAATTGATTAACTATCTTTCGTAAGATATTATACTAGACTATATAAACTATTAAATATTTTTAAAAGAAAAAATTAAATATTTTAAAATTTTTTATATTAAATAAAGTTATTTTTTAAAACTAATAAAAACCTTTTTAATACAAATTAAAAAAAAATAAATTATATATTATTATAATTTAAAAGATTAACTAATAATTAAGTAAAACCTTTTATAAAAAAATAAATTTTAATAAAAATAAAAAGTAAAAAAAATTTAAAATTTTAAAAACTTATAATATAAAATAATTTTATTTAAATTATAATAATTTACTAGGATATTTTTAATAAAAAGAAATGAATTATAGAAAGAATTTTTAAAATTAAATAAAAAATTAAAAAAAATTTTAAATATATTATTTAATTTTATATTTTAATTAATTAACTACTTAAATAGATTAAAGAAATATTTGTATTATTATATTTTAAAAATTTAATATTATAAATTTAATAAGTATTTTTATATATATAAAATATTAAAACAAATTAATTTAAAAAATTAAATATTTTAATATAATAAATATTAAAATATAAGAAATTCTTAAATAACTATTAATAAAAAATTTAAAATAAATATAATTAATTTTCTATAACAATATTATCTTATAAAACTTTAATTTATATTATAATAAATAATTTTAATATAATATAAGTAAATTATATAAAATATATAAATAAAACAAAATAATTTAAAAAAATTAAAAATAATTTTTATTTTAATTATTGTAAGAAATCGTATATACTAATCAAGATATCAAAATAATATACAAATGTCACAAAACAGGGAGGCACTAGTGTGTATACAGATTAATACTTAAATTATTGCTTAATTTCTAAATACATAACAGTAAATACAACGGTTTAAATAGACAAATAATAAAGAAAATAGTAAAGTGAATTGGATAGGAAATAAGATGATAAAATGGATATGCAGAGATTTAGTGTTGAATTGGACAAAAGATAAGTTTGAACTAAACATTCAAATATACAGAGTATTAAACTAAACAAAAAATAAATTTAAACTAGACATTTGGATATACAAGGTATTGAACTAGACAAGAATTATTTCTTAATAATTCGGAAGTTTATATAGGGCAAAGGCTTAAACAGGCTCTTTACTGTACATACTAAAATAATATTATTAATCTAGATCTGCAAGTTCTGAAGTTTAAATCTGGATACTTCCTTATTTTAGATCTATAATTTATATTATATTGTATAATTTTTCTTCTAACTACAGTATTACCTGGATATTTCCTATAATCATTCTAAGGGCTCCTCCAACTAACTGGATTTCTACTTAAAATTCATTATACTAAAAAAGTTTTATTACATAATCCCTTTTTTTAACATCAACATCTTGTTAATACCCTAATTTAATATCTAAGACAGTGGTAGGTCTCCTACTGTAGCAATATCACTTACTAATCTTAAATGGCATGAATTTTTGATAACTGTTTTTGTAAAGGGTTCCTCTGAATGGTTGTATTTACAAATTTCTAATTTCTTCTAAATTTTTTGGTTTTGGATTCTAAATTTTTGATTTTTCTGGGTCTATTAGTTTCTAATTTTGGTTGCATGAAATTAATTTTTCATGATTATTTTTGGAAGTTTCTTTTATTTTATCTTTTTTTAGTTGGGTATTATTGACTGGAGTTATAATCTTATTAAAAGGTTGGGCTTTTATGCAAATAGACTCCTTATTTTTAATAGGCTTGGATTATTTTTTATTTTGGGGTATAAAAAGAATTTCTGAAGTAGTATTTTGTTTAACTTTAGCTAACTTGAGTTGTAGTTATATAATTTCATAGTATAGGTTAATATATCTAGGTTTTAGTATCTATATATTAAGAAAATCTAACATTGAAAAGATGTTTTAGTTTGGGTCAGAGTATTAAAAAATGTTAATTAATTCACTTAATTTTTTAAATTAGTATAGAAATAAAAGTATAAAGTCTGCTATATCAAACAAAAAAACTGGGTTGATTAAAATAAAATTAATAGAATTTATTAAATAATTTTTGAGTATAAGTAATATTAGATGTAAATTGCTAGGTGGGTTCATTTTAGCCCTTCCACTGGATGAGATATTAAAGTTTGTGGTAGTGGATTTGTGAGTTTAGGATTTTCTCAACCTTATATTTTTCTTTATTATCAACAATGACTAGTAGGGGCTTTTTTTTATAATTTTGGCTAGCAAATGTGTTTTCTGGTGCTAGGTGGAGTAAATTGGTATGGAATACTGGATAAATTCTTATAAAAAAAGAAAGCTTTAATTTATATACTTGTTTTTTAATAAATTTAAGGATTTAAAATAGATTTTTTAGTTTATTGGACAATTTAGGATAAGAGCATATTATTTTGATGTTTTGTATATCTAACCAGATATAATTTTTTTTTTTATATGTAGGTATAGATTGTTTTTATTTATTTATTTATTTTTATTAAATTTATATAATACAGTTAATTTCTATTTGAAAATTTTCTTGTAACTTTAATATTTGTTAAATGAATTCTACAGCTTTTTAATTCTTAACAAGTCTATTAAATTTTTAAAATTTAAATATGGTTAAGTTCCATCTATAATTCATGGTAAATAAAAAAATTCCAATAATATTTAATACTTTATTATTATATAAATATTTAGTTAGGGGTAATTATTCAATTTAATCATCTTATTAATAATTGATATAAGCTTTAAAATATTATTTTATAATAAAATTAATATATTCTATTTGTTTATTAGTTTAGGGGTGGTATACAGTGCTAAATCAATAATAGATTTTTAGTCAACTATTAACTTCATTTTAGAATTTATTTAAAAAATTCTTTTTTTTATCTAATATGGTTTCTTTAGGTAATTTGTAAAATTTTTATACATCTTTAAAAAATATTTTAATAAGTTTTTTTGCATTGAGTTTCTTAGAAGTTAGAGTTAAGTGTATTATTTTAGAAAGTTTATTTATGGTGATTAAAATTATATTATGTTTTTTAGATTCTAGTAATTTGATGATTAAATTGAAAGAGATGCTTTACCAATTTTTTTTTGTGATTTGAAGTGATTGTAATAATTTTTAAGATGCATTTTTAAAAGTTTTAATGTGTTTGTATGTGTGGTAGTTATTTATATAGTGGTTGATGTTTTTTCATATGCTAATTTATGTATAATGTTTCTAAATTAATTCTAGCATTTTTGCTTTTCTTGGATGTTTTGCTGTAGGATGGTTATAATATTATTCCAAGATTTTTTCATAAATTTTTTTGTTATTTAGTATTATTTTTCTTTTGTTGTGGTATAATTTTCTTTGCTATTCTTTTATTTCTGATATTTTGATTTTGGGGTGTTGTTTACCCCTTTCCCTAAGAATTTTTATGATGTTTTGTATGTAGGGGTTCTTTGAAACAGTTGTTTTCTACTTTTCTTATGTTGTTATGGTATTGATTTGTTAAATTTTTTTAAATGGTAGGAGTGTTTGAATTTAATTTTTGATATATTTATTTTTTTTTTTTTGAGGGAAGTTTTTCGATTTTTTAGTTAATATATTAATTTTAGTATTAGTTTTTTTTGGAATGAAATATATTTTAAAATTATATTGAGATAAATATTTTATTTATTCTACTTATCTTTATTTTAAATATTATTTAATTATAAAGTATTTCAAATTTTTATAATTTATTAAGATATAGATTTAGATGTGTATGCTTATAAGGTATCAGTTTTATTTTTTAAATGCTTAGATGATAGATAAAAGTTTTTTATTATAAATGTTGTAATTATATTTTACTAGGGTTATCTTTTTTAATTTGTAAACAATAGGGTACTATAATTTATCTTTATATTTCTAAAAAAGTATTGTAATGTATATATAATTTAAAATATTTATTTCCATTTTTATTTCTAAAATTAAATTTTAATACTTAAAAATTAATTTTATTACAAAAGTTTATTAAAGAGTTTGGAAAAACTTTTTTTTTAATCTTTCCTAATAGAATATCTTTTCTTTTCTAATTAAATTATAAAATAATTTAACTATCTTTGCATAATTTTTAATAAATTATTTGTAAAAATTTGTGAATTTTAAGAAAAATTGGATGTTTTTAACTATCTTTGGTTTCTTCTAGTTGAGTATATTTTGGATTTTGATAGAATTTATTCTGATATTGTTGTTATCTATGATATATTCTAAGAATTTGGTTTTTTTGGTGAAAAATTTATATTTAGAAAGTTTAATATATAGTTCTGCTTTTTATAAAGTTTTAATAATTTTTCTAATATGTTGGATATATTCTTTTCTTAAATTGTTATATATGCAAATATTATTTAGGTAGACTATATAGAACTCATCTAAAAAAAATCATAATACTTTATTAATATATGCCTGAAAGGTTGCTAGGGCGTTAGTTAATTTAAAGTATATTATTTAAAATTTAAAATATTTATATCTTGTTCAGAATATTGTTTTCTTTTCATCTTCTTTTGTTATTTTAATATGGTTATAAGCACCATAAATATTTAGATGGGTAAAGTACTTAGCTTTTTTTAATCAATTTAAAATTTCATCAATTTTTAGTAATAAACATCAATCTTTGATAATAATAGTATTAAGTTTTTTTTAATTGATGCAGAGTTATAGTCCTCCATCTTTCTTAAAAACAAAAAAAATGAGTGCTTCTTATAGGCTATTAAATTTTTAAATAAACTTTTTAGTTATATTCTTATTTATCCATATTTTGAATATTTTAAAGTATTTTTTATTTATTAATTTTATTAATTCCTATATTAGTTGAGTATTTGGTAGTGTAGAAATTTTCATGTCTTCTCTTCATCATAGTGGCAAAATATCTCCTTTTTTTTTAAAAAATACTTCTATAAAATCTTAAAACTCATCAAAAAATTTTACTAACTCAATTACTTTAACTTTATCATCTATAAAGATAACTTATTTTTATTTCTTCCCTAAACCATGGATAGCAAAGATTGGTCTTTGTTTTATGGTCCTTTTGAATGCTTTTACATTAATGATTATAATCTTAGGTGTATAATTTAAATGAATTTAGTTAGTTTTTTAATTAACCTAAATGTTATATTTTTTATATTATAGCTTTTTAAAGTTTAATAGTTTAATAATATTAATAATATTAGCATTGATAATTTCTTTATAATTTTAAATTTTTATTTTAAATTAAATTATTTTTTTAATTAATTTTCTACTTCTGTTAAAGTATTCTATAGATTTAAAAACTTTTTTAGGATAAAGTAGAAAATTATTTTTAATTATAAATTTATAATTTATATATACTCCAATATTGTTGTTATTTAAATATGTTAATATATTAACAAGTTTTTAGAAATAAAAATATAAAATAATAAAGATTTTAATGTATAATTTAAATAAAGTATCAATTTCTTTAGGATTTAAATAAAAAAAAAAATTATGGTATATAAAGAAAACTTAAAAAATTCTTTAAAATTATAAATTTCTTAAAATAATAAATATTTTCTTGTTTTTTTGTGTATTACAATTCATAGTTAAGCTTATTTTTTTTTTGATATTTCATTGGAGGTATCCTAATAATAATATTTTGAGGCAGAATTAAGTATGTTTTGTAATTTTTTATAAATAAGGCCTCAAATATTTTGGTTTTTAATTAAGCGGGGATTGTAAATGGTCTGTTTGTTTTATTTTCTTTAGTTCTTTTTATTAAAATAATTATTTATAAAATGTTCTCCTTTTCTACAATACAAGCAAAACTTTTGGGTTTGTCATTTGTTTTTCTTTTCTTAAATTAATTGTTTTCTAATATTTTTGGTAGATTAGTCTATTGGTCTTGGTTTAAAGTAATTATTTTTTCAAATTTATTAATTATTCTTTACTAGAGCTTTTGGTGCAGGGGTGGGAGTGTTTTTTTTAAGTGTTTTTTTATTTATCATATTATAAGATTTCTTTTTAGTATTTAAGGTTCATCAGTTATTATCCAACTTTTAGCATAGAATTATAAAATCATTAAAGTCTTTGGGAAGAATATCTTGTATAATTAAAAATTCTTTTATTTTTATGTATAATCCATATTGTAAATAAGTAATCTGAATGATATTATTATAGTTCAAACATCTTATTAGATATTTAAATTTTGTAAGGTATGAAGAAAAAAATTTATTAATTTATCTAAAATTTCTAAGTTCTTTTTCTACCATTTTAGTAAGATCAGGGTCTCTGAAGACCTTTTTAAACTAAATGGTAAAGTTAGCATAAATATTCTAATTCTATTCTTAGTTATCTATATTGTACTCATTGAATGTTAGTTCTACCAGGTTGCCCTTTAGAAGGCTGACAGCATATGTAATTTTTTTTTTATAGGTGGCAAATTTGGCTGCTTTTCCTTTATACTTGTTGTTAAACTAAACTAAAAAATTACAAAGTTCATATGGTCTTATATCATTAAAGGAATCTAAATCTGGAAATTTAATATTGGGGGTAGCCACAGGTGGTGCTGTTGGCATACTATTTTTAAAGTATTCAAAAATTGCTATTATGGCTTTAATTTATTTAATAATAAACCTAAGAAAAATTATAATAATTTTTTCTCTTTTAGCATTATTACTGCTAAAAGTTTTGGGTTTTGGAAATATTTATATATTAGGTTAATAAGGTTATAAAATAATAAAATATAAAAAATTATATGTACTAATTAAAATATTAAGGTAATATATAAATGTTATAAAATAGGGAAACACTAGTGTGTATATAAATTAATACTTAAATTATTACTTAATTTCTAAATATATGATAGTGAATACAGTAGTTTAAATAGATAAATGATAAAGGAAATAGTAAAATGAACTGGATAGGAAATAAGATAATGAAATAGATATATAAAAATTTAATATTAAACTAGATAGGAGATAAGTTTAAACTAGATATTTGGATATATAAAATATTGAACTAGATAAGAGATAAATTTAAACTAAATATTTAGATATATAAAATATTAAATTGGATAGAAGTTATTTTTTGGTAGTTTAGAAGTTTATGTAGGGCAAAGGTTTAAATAGGCTTTTTGCTGTATATATTAAAATAATATTATTAATTTAGGTCTATGAGTTTTGAAGTCTAAATCTGGATATTTTCTTATTCTGGATCTATAGTTTGTATTGTGTTATATAATTTTTCTTTTAACTACAGTATTACCTAGATATTTCCTATAATCATTCTAAGGGCTCCTCCAGCCGACTGAATTTCTGCTTGGAGTTCATTATGCTGGGAGAGCTTCGTTACAATTATAAAATATAAGATTATTAAACTATAAATTATAAATCTAAATTAAATAATTTTAAAAAATATTAATAAAAGCTAAAAAAATATAATAAAAAAAAAAAAAAAAAAAAAAAAAAAATTAAAAATAATAAAAATTTAATTATCTTAAAATAAGGATATATATTAATTATTAAAATTTACTATAATTATTATAAATGATAAATTTTCTTTTTAAAGTATATTAAATTATTTTATATTAATTATATAATTAAAATAAGATAATTAAAAAGTTAAAATAAAAGTTTTAATAAATAATAAAGTATTTTTTTATTTTATAACTTTAAAATTTATTAAAATAAAGTAAATATTTATAATATAATTTAAAAAATTAATATAATTAAAATTTATAAATAATATTGCTATTTCTTTTTAAAAAATAATAAATATAATTAAGTTAATAATTATATTTATAAAAAATTATATTAAGAATATTATTTTTAATATTATTAATATAAAATTATTTATTATTATCTTAAAATTAAATTAATTATAAAAATATAATTTTAAAATTGATTAATTAATAAAATAAATTATTTTTTATTAAATAAAATTGATTATTATTACTATAATAAATATAATATTTATAAAAAACTTTAATATAGAATTAAAAAAAATATTAAAACTTTAAGATTAATAGAAATATCATAAATACCCTTAATAATATTAATTTTATTTTAAAAAATATTAAAAAATTATAATAATTTTAAAAACTTATTTAAATAAAAAAAAATTAATAAATTACTAAAACACCAAAAATAAAATTATTTAATCCTTTTCAAATTAAATTGAATTTTATTGTTTAGTTTTATATATAAATTTTCTATAAAAAAAAATCAAATTCTTAAATAATATTTAAAAAAAATAAAAATTAAAAAGTTTATTTAATTTTTTTTATTTTTTATTAACATTTTAATTTTTTTTATTAAAAAAAAAAAAAATAAATTAAAATTATATATAAATTATTAAAAATTAAATAATATAATTATTAAGAATTAATATTTATTATTTAAAATAAATAAATTAATTAATATACTTTAACATATTATAATATTTATTAAATTAGATTTAAAAAAAGTTTATAATTTTATTAAAATTATTAAAAAAAATAAGTAGAAAATAATGTTCAGAATTTTATATAATTTTTTTAAATATTTAATTATATTGTTTAGATTAATTAATATTTTAGTTTTTTTTTAAATATTAATTAATAAAATTTTATAAAATTTTAAGAAAATTTTTATAATAATTTATTTAAATAATATATTAGTTTTTTTAAAAAATTTTAAAAAACATTATAAATATATTAAGCAAATTTTAAAAAAATTAAAAAAAATATTTTTATTTATAAAACCTAAAAAATACACTTTTTATAAAAAAAAAAAAAATAAATTTCTTAAACTTTAATATATTAACTTATAACATTTTAATAAAAAAAGAAAAAATAAAAATTATTAAAAATTAATAAATTTTAATAAAAATAAAGTAATTATAATATTTCTTAAAATTTATAAACTTTTATTAAAAGTTTATTTTTTAATACAATATGATAATAGTTCTATTAATAAATATAATTAAGAAAAATTATTTATAAAATTAAAAAATTAATAATAAAGTATAAAAAATCTTTAATTAATTTAAGAAAATATTTACTTATAAATCAAAAAAAATACTAAAGTATTATTAATTTAATTTATTAATTTGTATAAAAATTAATATTTTAAATATAAATATAAAAACCTATTTTTTATAATACTATAAAAATAGTTGATAATATTTGGTAACTTTTTATAATAAAAAAATAATATTAATAAAAAAAAATTATCTTGTTTTTAATTAAAAATTCTTAATAATTATTAAAATACTTTAAAAATAATTATTATATTTTAAAAAAATTTAATTTTAAATAATTATTTTTAATAATTATAAAAGTTTAATTTATTTTATAATTTTAAAAAAATTTAATATTAGATAAGTTTATTAAGTAAAAAAATTGGTAAATTTTAATTTTAAAATTTAATACTATTTAAAAAAAGAAAATATAGTAATAAATATTTTTTTAAAATATTCTGATTATAAACAAATAAAAGAAATTAAAGATTTATTATTATTATTTTTTAAAAAAAAATAGTTTATAGTTTTGATTTAAGAAATTTTGATAGAGATTATTAAATATATTATAATAACTTTTATATTTATTATTAATTTAATAAAAAATAAATATCTTTAAAATATAAAAATATTAAAAATTATTAATAAATTAAAAAATAAAAATTTAGAATATATAAAAATAATGTTTTTATTTTTAAAAGTTATTTAATTATATTAAATAATCTTAAATTAAAAAAAAAATATTATTAATAATTTATAATATATTATTAGTAAAATATTTTAATAAAATAAAAATTTTAAAATTATTTAATAAAAATTATTATTTTTTAGAATTTATTATCTTTGTTTATTAATATATTTTAAACTATAATATATATTAATGAAATAAAGTATTTTAAAATAAAAAATTTGGAAAATTTTTTTTATTAAAATTTTTTAGTAATTTTTAAAAGTTAATATCTCTTAACTTTATTATTAAATTATTATTATTAAAAGATTTTTTAATAAGGTTAAAATTATTAAAATATAATATAATACTTATTATAATTAATTAATTATTAAAATATATTTATTTTATATTATGTATAAAAGAATTGATAATTAAAAAATTAGTAAAATTTTATTTATAATATCTTATAAAAAAAAAAAATTTTAAAGGATTTTATATTAAATTGTAATAAATAATTTATAATTAAGTTTATAAAGGTATTATACAAAATATTAAATATTAAGAATTAATAAAATATAATTTATTATCTAAAAATTAATAAATAAATAAAATAAGTTAATAGTATTTTAAAATAATATTTAAGGAATTTTTATAATTATTTTTAAAATAATTAAATAGTTATATTTTTATTAGTTATCTTTATTTATAATAATACTTATTAAATTATAATTAAAATATTTTTTTTTAAAGTAAAATATAATTACAATATTTGAAATAACTTAATCTATATTGTATTAATAAAAATCTTAATAATTATTAAAAAATTAAAATATTTAATAAAAATTTATAAAACATATTAAATAAAAATATTACAAGTTTAAAATAATTAGGCGAGATATACCAACAAAAATTAAAATTTAATAATTAAATATAAAATAAAAAATAAAATTTTTTTATTAAATAAATATATAAAAATAAGTTACTTATTAAAAAAATTTAAAATAAAATATTTAAAATTATATAAGATTATAAATATTATAAAATCTTAAATTTATAAATTAAAATTATTTTTATTTATAAAAAGTTATAATATATTTTATATGTTTTTATTAAAATTATATATTATTAATAAATTTTATATAATACTTTTTAAATTACTAAATATTAAAATAAAAAGTTATAAGAAATAAGTAATTAAAAAAATTTTAATAAAAAGCTTATAAAAAAAAAATTTTTATTTAAAATAAAAGATTAAATTTTACTTTATTAAATAATAAAAATGGTTGAAAATTAATAATTTATAAAAACCTAAAAAGAATTTATATTATATAAAAAAAATTATTAAAAAATTTAAAAAAATAAAAAATCTCTTTAAAAAAAATAATTTTTAAAAATTTATTAAAAAATTTAAATTATATAAGAAATTATAAAAAAATATACCCAAAAATAATAAAAATAAATTTTAATTAAAATTAAAAACTTATCAAATAAAATATTTATTAATTAAAAATATATTTTTTATTAAAAAAATTAAAAAACAAAATAAAGAATTTATAATAGATTATAAATTATTACAAACTAATTAATAATTATAAAAATTATAATAATTAAATGCTTTAATATAAAGTCTTTTAGAAATATTTTTCACAAAAAAATATCCATAAATTATAAGAAAAGATAATAATAATAAAAAAATTATAACTAATAAAATTATGATTAAAAAAATTATAATTAAAAAAAAAAAAAAAAAAAGAATTAAAACTAGATTTATTTTAAAAATATTTAATTTCAATAAAATATTCAAAGTTATAAGAATTATTAAAAAATTATTAATATTTTAAAATAAAGTTTTAAAAATTATTATTTATAAGGTATAAAAGTATAAAACAAATAGAAAAACTACAAAAAAAGGAGGTAAAGTAGAAAATAAAGTATTAGTATTAATAAAAATTAAATAAAAATTTAATATAATAATTAAAAAGTAAATCTTAAATAGAATAGTTATAATGTTATTTTTTAAAATTAGATAATATATAAAAAAGTAATATTAATTAAAAAAAATGTAAATTATAATTTTATTAAAAACTTATATTAATATATTATTAGTATTATTAACCACAATAAATTATAAATAAGAAGGTCCTATAAAATATTAAAATTTAATAGTAAAAGTTACAATAATATAAAAAATAACTTTTTTACCAAAAAAAAAATTAAAAATACTATAAATAATTTTTTATATAAAATAGTATTTATATTTTATATTACTATCAATATAATAAACAAAATTAATTATTTAATAATAATAATATAAATTAATTAAAAAAAAATTAAAAATAATTATAATAACTTTAATAATAATAATACAACAATTACCAATATTACCAACACAAGAAACAACAACAAACATAATAAGAAAAGTTATAAAAAAACAAAAAAAAAAAAAAAAATAAAAAATTATTTTTAAATCTACAAAAAAAACTAAAAAGTTTTTGAAAATATATAAATAAATATAAATAAATTTGGTAACCTATAAAGTGAAAAAGTAAAAAGCATAAAATTATAAAAATTTTTTTTAAACACAAAAAAACTCAAAAAATATAGTAAAACTTTAAAAAAATTAATATTATAAAAAATAATATAGATATAATATTAAAAAAAAAGTAGATTAATTTTAAAAAAAAAAAATCAAAGTAATTTATAAATATAAAGAATTTATAATATTATTTAATAATTTTTAAAATTAAAAAAAAAGAAATTTAAATATATTTATTATAAATAATCAAAGTAAATTGTAAAAATAAAAATTTTAAAAAAATAATATATATAAGTTTACAAAAATATATATATATCTATATATAAATTTACTATTATATAAGAATATATAATAAAACTTTAAACTTAAAATTATTTATATATAAATATATAATATTTAAAAAAAAAAAAATTTTTAATTTTATAATAAGTTTTGATAATATAAAATTATAATTATTTTAATATCTTAAATTTAATAAATTATTTTAAAATTTTAAATTTAATAAATTAATATATAAAAATTTAAAATTTAGAAAATATAATATCTTATAAAATAAAAAGATATTTTAAAAAAATAATAAAATATATTATATTTAAAATATTATAATATAAATTAAAATAATTAATTTAAAAGAAGTTTAATATTATATATTATAATAATTTAATTAAATTATTATTTTATAAAATAAACTATATTTATAAAATATTTTTTAAAAATTAATAAATTAAATTAAGAAATATTATAATAATTTTATAAATAATAAAATATTTAAAGATATAATATTCTATAGAAAAAAATTATTAAAAAATATTTTCTTTAACTACTAAATATAACATATAGTAAAGATATTATATAATAATTTATAATTTATTTAATTAAGAAGTTTAAAATTTAAATTATAATATTATATTTAAAATATTATAGTAGTTTATAATTATTTATAATATATTTAATAATTTATTATAATATTTTATATTATATATAATTAATTTATTTATAAATAATTTAATTTTAATAATGAAAAAATTAGTATTAGATAATTTAAATATATTCTATTATTTAAGATATATTATATTATGTTTTAAGTACTTATGAAAGGCCTATGCAGGCGTAGTCTTACAAATTTTTATTTAAATATAAAGTTTTTAATATATATTTTTTTATATTTCATTTAATTTAATTTTTATTAATAAAATAATAGCTTTAATCTTCATTAAATTAATTAAAATTATTTTAAAGACTCCTATTATTTTTTTAATTATTTTATTTTAAAGGTTTTTAAACCTTTTAATTAATAATTTTTAATTTTTTTACTAGATTTCAATTTTAAAATTAAAAACTAAGTAAATATAATTTTTATATAATTATGTTAAAATTTTTGTATTTAGTTTTTTTTTTAAATTAACCAGATTTTATAATTAAATATATATTTTATTACTGCAATTTTATTTTTAATATAATATTTAAAATTTAATTTTATATTAAAAAAGATTCCTAACTATCTAATATTTTTAAATGGTTTAATCTCTAGTTTATTTAATAAAACTATTTTTTTTTTTTTTTTCAATCTAGAATTAAAATAAATTAATTTTGATTTAATATTATTAAATACAACTGTATTTTTTTTAACCTATATAAAAGCTATTTTTAATATTTCTTCTAATTCTATTATATTTTTTTTAATTTTTATATTTTATACTATTAGTGCTACATTATCCATATAAAAAAATATCTTAATAAATAAATATTTTTTTTTGATTTTTATAAATAATAGTTGTTGAGACTACCTACATAAGTCAGGGTTAACGCCATCACTAACTAACTTATAGCTGACCCGACATGAGGCGTGGCTCACGCCACATGTTTGAGGCAGTGATTTATGTAACTAGCGGTATGTGATAAGTGATATAGTTTTATGCCTTATGTAATTTAATTATGTATTTAAGATAACTTTAAAGGTGTAAGATAGTTTTTTTTTTTTTTTATTAAATTTATTAATTCTTTTCTTTATAGTATTATTTACTTTTAAATAATAGGTTATGAGCCTGGAGATGTGAAATTTACTTTTCTATAAAATAATTTTAAATAAAAGCTATTAAGCAATTTACTAATTAACTAACTATTGTAGTTATAATTTATAATTTAATTTTTTTTAGGATTATTGAATATCAATGCTAGAAGGTAGCAAAAAATAAAGAATATTATAATCTAGCAAAATTAGAAAAATTATAAGAAAAGGATTTTAGGATTTTGATTTTAGGAATATAAATTTCATTTTTTTATGTAATAATTTATTTAATTTACTAGATTTTTTATTAAGAATAAGAAGTAGATATATAAATATTTTATTAAATATAATAGCTTTAAAATTAATTTTTAGCGATTTAGAAAAAAAATTTATTAATTTACTTATTCTATTAAAGTTATTAATATAGTTATTATTTTTATTTTAATTTTTATAATTATTTGATTAAATTTGTGATTTATATAGTAAAATGGTAGGTAAATTATTAAAGATATTAGTAGTTATTAAGATTAAGTTATATGATAAGTTATGGTGAATATATTAATTAAAAGAGATTGTTCTTAAATAAAATAATTATTTTTAATAGAGAATTATAATAAAATACAAAATTTAATAGTTAAGATAGATTAAATAAATATAGTTAGTAGTTGAAAAGAAAGATGCTGTTGAATTAGTAGTAATGATAGATGTAAAAAAAAACAAAATATGAATAAAAATTGGAAGAATAATTTAACTATTTAATTTATATTTTTAAAAATATAAATTTTAAATAATGGATAAGGTTTTACTTTTAAGAAAAAGATTTATATAAAATATAAAAAAAAATTAAAATATATAATAAATTTAAAATAATAAAGGTAAATAATATTCTAAAATATAAATAAATAAGTTTAAGTTAAGAATTAATAAATTAATTAAAGTATATATTATATAAATAATTAACTTTAGATTTAAGTTATAAATAATTAATGGTATAATAAAAATTAATTATTTTATATATAATATTTTGAAAGGATTACTAATATAATATAGATTAATAATTTATAATATTAATTTTTGATTAAATTTAAAATTTAAGAAAATAATAATTGATAAAATATAGTATATCTTTATAGTAAAAGAAATAAATTTGAGTTTAAATTTTATTATTAAACAGTTGTTAGTTTATTATATAGGAATAATTAAAGGTGTAGGTATTATGTTTATAAATACTAGTATTAATTTAGGTATAATTTTTAATTAAAAATTTAAAAGAAATAATGGTTGTGGCTGGTGTAATATAATACTTTGAATTATATAAAATAATATAATTAATAATTAAGTATTTTAAAATAATAATTTTAATTTAAATTTTTTAAAATATTGTTATATAAATTGTAATAATTTGAATTATAATATTAGTTAGTATTATTAATTAATAAGAAATTATAATAAAGGATATAGTAGATATAGCTATAATATAAATAATTATAATGGTTATAGTAATTACAGAGGAGTTTAATTAAATACTAATATAAATATATTACTTATAAAATAGAATAATTATAAATATAAAGAAACTTATATAATTATATAAATAATAATAATAATAATAATAATAATAATTATATTATTATAAAGAACTTCGAAAAAAATGACCTCTCCATAACTTTGGAACGGAGTATTTAAAAGTAAATAAAACTATATCAAACAAAAGAGCTTAGCTAGAAGAATTTAATTCTCTAAATGCTATTATTATAAAATAACAACTATAAAAAAATTATAGATTAAAAAATCTATTAAAATTTATGATCATTTATATTAAAAGAAAAAGGGGTATATTAAAAAGGGAAAAAACCTTTCCTAAATTTAATTAAACTAGTAATAAAAATAAAATTCTTAAGCAAAATTTTAATAAATAAGCTAATTGTAATCATATAAACTATAATAATTAAAAAAAAAAAAAAAAATTTAAAAGAGAGATTTATTATTAGAGTTTAAAGAAAATTTTTATAATATAAAAGATTTTTTAATTATAAATTAAAACTTAAAAAAAATAATAAAAGAGAAAAAAAAGGAAATTCAAAAATTAAAAAAAAAAATAAAGAATTTAATTTTTAAAAATAAAACATATATAAAAATAATAAGGAAGGTTATAAAAAATATAAAAACAATAAAAATAATAAAATAATAAAAATTATTATTAAAAATAATTTTATTAATATAAAGAAAAATAATAATTTTTAGAATTAAGAATATACTATTAAAAATTATTATAAATTAATATAGAAAGAAAATAAATTTAGTTTTTTTTAAAATTAATTTAGAAATTAATATTTCTGGAATTTTACTGAATAATAATAGAAATTTAATATTAATTGGAAATTATAATATTAAAAGTAAAAAAATTTTTAAATATAAAAAAAAGATATTTAAAAAAATAAGCAAAATAGATGAGTTTATGTAAAAATTATTTAAATTAGAGTTTTGGGATTTTATAATAATATATAAAATAATTATTATAAATAATAAAATAGAAGAGAAATTAATTTTATTATAAAAATAGGTGGAAAAAAACAATTATAATATTTTAATATTTAAATTACTTAAATAACTAATTTTATTTAATAAAATAAAAAAAAAAAAAATTTTTTTAATGATTTTTATTATAAAAAATAAAAAAAAAAAAAATTTTTTTAATGATTTTTATTATAAAAAATAAAATAATGGTATAAGAAATTCTAAAAAATAGTTATTTTATATAAAAAAAACTTTTAAAAATAGAAAAATATTATAAAATATTTTTAAAATAATAATGTAATAATTATTAATAATATGGATATATTGAAATTAATTGTAATAATAATATTAAATATAGAATTTATATATTAGATTATAAAATTTATATATATAATTATAAAATATATAATATTTAAAAGAAATTATATAAATATATTAAAATTAAGTATATATTATATAAAAGGAATTATTGTATAAATTAATATAAAAAATAAAAAACAAAAAAAAAAAAATAAAGTTTAAAGAAAATTAATAGAATAAAAGAATTAAAAATCTATTAATATAACTATAATATATTAATTAATATAATGTAGGAGATATTAGATTTTATAATAAAAAATAATATTAGTATTATTTGTTTATAAGAACTATAATTCTTAAAAAAAAAAATAATAATAATTTTATATCTTAGATTTAATTTAATTTATTTAAGTTTAAATAAAAATAAAAGATTATAAATAGTTATATTTATCTTAAAAAAAATTATTTTTGAAGTTATAAATAAAATAAATTTAATAAATAATAAAGATTATTAAATTCTAAATTTTATATCTAAAACATATAAAATTTTCAAAATTATTAATATTTATAATAAAAAACAATAAATTTTAAAAAAAAAGATTATATATAATAAAAAGACTATTTAATAGAATAGTTTAAAATTATAATAATAAATATTTAATATTAAAAAACCTAAACTCTTATAATCTATTATAAAATTCAAATTATTCTAAAGAATTAAAATTAAAAGAAATAATAAAATTAATAAAAGAAAGGAATTTATATATATTAAATAATCTAAAAATCTTTATATATTATTTTTAAAAAAAAAACATTAATGAAATGTTAATAATTAATTTAATATTAGTTACAAATTTAATAATTAATTTTATTAAAGATTAAAAAATAGAAAAAGATATAAATTCTAAATTAGATTATAAAGTTATCTTTTTTTGTTTATTTAAATAAAATAATATGATAAATATATTATTATTTATTAATAAATATAATTAAAAAAAAATAAATTAAAAATAATTTTAAAAAGAATTATTAAAACTAGATAATAATCTAAATATTAATAATTTTTAAGATAATCTATTATTCTCTAAAAGTTAAAATAAAAGAAGTATAAAAGAAAAACTAGAAAAAATAATAAATTTATTTTAAAAAAATTTAATAAAAATAGTAGAAATATTTATATCTAAATTAATAATTATATTAAAATCAAAAATATAATAAAATAAATAAATAAATCAAAAAAGAAAAGAAATATTGTAGGAAAAAATATTTTAAAAAAATAATAAAATTAGGAAAAATTGGGAAAAAATGAAAAAAAAAAGAAATATTTATTTTTTTAAAATTTAAAAAGCAAAAGAAGATTCCTGAAAAAATTACTTTAAAAATATTAAAAAAAAAAAAATATTTAATACATTAAGATATATTAAATTAAGAAAAGTATAAAAAATACCTAATATTAATTATAAAAATATAATAATAATAAATTTCAAAAAAAAGCAAAAATACTAAAAAAAATATTATTTTTAAAATTTTTTAATTTCTAAATTTATAAGGAGAATAACACTAAATTAAATAAAATAATTAAATAAGAAAAAATTAAAAATAAAAAAATAAAAAAAAACTATATTTATTTTTAACTTTAAAAAAACATTAGATTTAAATAGAATAAATTTTCTATATCTCAAAAAAGTATATAAAATAATTTTAGAAAAATTTAATAATTTATTTAATAAATTATTAAATTATAATTATTATTTTATATATTTTAAAAAAGTAATAAGGACAATATTATCAAAATCAAATAAATCAGATTATAAAATCCTTAAAGTTTATAAAATAATAAACTTATTAAATTATTTAAAAAAGATATTAAAAAAAAAAATAATTAGAAGAATAATTTTTATATTAGAAACCAATTAAATTTTTCATTTAAAATAAATAAAAAATAAAAAATAAAAATTTATAATTAATATAATACTTTCACTAATTAATAATATAAAAAATATTAAATCTAAAAAGCTAATTACTTTTATACTATTTCTAAACATTAAAGGAATTTTTAATAATATATTAAAAACAAAACTAATTAAAACAATAAAAAATATAAAACTATTAATTTAATTATTAAATTAAATAAATTACTTTATATCAAAATAGTTTATTAAATTTACATTTAATAAATAAATAAAAAAATTAAATTTAATAGAAATTAGAATATTTTAAGATTTATTTATATCCTTAATTCTTTTTCTATTATATTTAACATTATTATTTATAAAAATCAAAAAACAATATTTATTTATAAAAATATTTTTTTACATAAATAATATGGTATTAATAATATAGAATATAAAAATCAAAAAAATATATTAAAATTAAAAAGAATATTAAAAATAACTTTTACATAAACTAAAAAAAATACAGTAATATTTAATAATATTAAATTAGAATTAATTTACTTTAATTTTAGATTTAAGAAAAAAAACATAATAATTTTATTAAATAGATTAAAGATCAAGCCATCTAAAAATATTAAATAATTAAAAATCTTTTTTAATATAAAATTAAACTTTAAATATTATATTAAAAATAAAATTATAGTAATAAAACATATATTTAATTATATATAAAATCTAACTAATTTAAAAAAAAAATTAAATATAAAAACTTTAATATAATTGTATAAAAGCTATATTTACTTAATTTCTAACTTTAAAACTAAAATTTAATAAAAAAATTAAAAATCATTAATTAAAAAATTTAAAAACCTTTAAAATAAAATAATTAAAAAAATAATAAAAGCTTTTAAAATAATTTTAATTAATTTAATAAAAATTAAAACTATTATTCTATTAATAGAAATTAAACTAAATAAAATATAAAAAAAATATACATTAAAAATTTTATATCTAAATAAAAATTATTTAATTAAAATAAAAACACCAGATTCTTTCCTTTTTGAAAACTTTTTAAAAGATTTAAAAGAAAAAAGCTTTAAATATCAAAAATAAAATAAAAATAAAAAAGATAAAAGATATAAAATTATATTAAAATTTATTCTATCTAAAATTAATTTTCTAATAAATTTATTTATTAAAATAAAAAAAATTAATTTAGAATTAGAACTATTATAATTTAAAACTAATATTAACTTTTATATAAATAAAAATAATAAAAAATTAGAAGTGGAAATATATAAAAAAAAAAAAAAAAAATTAAATTTT
The DNA here is from genome assembly GCA_036872735.1 of Orbilia javanica. NCBI lineage: Eukaryota > Fungi > Ascomycota > Orbiliomycetes > Orbiliales > Orbiliaceae > Orbilia > Orbilia javanica. The sequence goes on from JAVHNR010000008.1 coordinate 2,445,133, forward strand.
AAAAAAAGATTAATAATTTATTCTAATAAATTTCTTTTAAAAAAAAAATAATATTAAATTTATAAAAACTAAAAAATATAAAGAAATAAACAATAAATCTATTTTTAAAATATCTAAAAACTTAAAAAAAAAAATAAAAGTTTATAATACAAAACTTATTACAATTTAGAAATATTTAAAATAGATATTAATAATAACAAAAAACAATCCTAATATTAAAAAAATCTATTTATTTTTAAATAATTAATTTATAATAAAAAGATTAAAATTTTTAAAAATAAGTTTAGGTTAAAAAATAGTTTTTAAAATCTAATTTCTATATAAAGAGTTATATTTTAATAATATAAAAATATATATAAAATAAGTTCTTAATTATATAAAAATAAAAAAAAATAAAAAAACAAACTATCTAACTAAAAAAATTATAAAAATTTAAATAAAAAATCCTTTTATCTTTTATTCTTTTTTAAAAAGGAATATAAGAACAAAAAGTCTTATAAAATAAAAAAAAAAATAAAAAGAAAATAAAAAAAGATTAAATTATTTTAATTATTTTAAATTAAAAAGAAATAAAATATTATAAAAAAATAAAATTAAAATTAATTTTATAATAATATAATTAAGAATTAATTATGGTTACTTTAACAATTATTTAATTAATATATTAAGAAATATATTAAATAAAAATTATAATTATAATTAAAATTAATAAAATTTTAAATATTTTTTATTATTATTATTATTATTATGTATCATACACGCTTGCAAGCTTAGAGCTTATGGTGGATAGAAGAGAAAATTTAAATATAGTACACCTTTTAAAAGTATTAATAAATGAAATAAAGTGAATTCTTAGTTTTTTAGTTAATTTATTTTAATTAGTTAATTAATTATTATTAATTTAGCTAATTTTTGGTGTTAGTATTATTTCTGAGGTTTTTGTTTTAAATTTGTTATTTTTTTTATTATTTTCAAGATTTCTTTTTTTCTGTATGTATTATCTTTTTTTTATTTTTTTTAGAAGAGTTGTTGGTATTATTTTGATGTTTTTTATCTACTTTAGTAGTTTTTTTTTAAAATTAATAATTAGGATATTCACTTTTTTTTTTTAATTAGTTAATTTATTAAATTAAATTAATTTTTAATTTAATAATTTATTAATTATTTTTTTAAGTTGTCTTATCTTATTTTTAATTTTGTTTTTTCTTTTTTATTGCTTTTATTGGTAATTCCAGTTTTTTTTATAAATTTTATTATATAATTTAGTTTTTTATTAATAAATAGTAGAAAATATAAATTTATAGATTTATTTATTTTCTTTTTTAAAATTTCCTTTTCTTTTTTGTATTTTTTATAATATAATAGAAAATATTTAGAATTTTATTAATTTTAATTATAATTATAATTTTTATTTAATATATTTTTTAATATATTAATTAAATAGTTATTAAAGTAATTATAACTAATTCTTAATTATATTATTGTAAAATTAATTTTAATTTTATTTTTTTATAGTATTTTATTTCTTTTTAATTTAAGATAATTAAAATAATTTGGTTTTTTTTTATTTTCTTTTTATTTTTCTTCCCATTCCATAAGGTTTTACACCTTTATATTTCTTTTTAAAAAAGAATAAAAAATAAAAGAACTTTTTATTTAAATTTCTATAATTTCTTTAACTAAATAATTTACTTTTTTATTTTCTTTTATTTTTATATAGCTAAGAATTTATTCTATATATATTTCTATATTATTAGAATGTAATTTTTTATATAGAAATTAGATTTCTAAAGTTATTTTTTATTTTAGGTCTATTTTTAGAAATTTTAATTTTTTTATTATAAATTAATTATTTGAAAATAAATAGATTTTTTTAATATTAGAATTGCTTTTTACTATTATTAATATCTATTTTAAGCATTTCTAAATTATAATAAGTTTTGTATTATAAACTTTTATTTCTTTTCTTAAGTTTTTAAATATTTTAAAAATAGATTTATTATTTATTTTTTTATATCTTCTAGTTCCTATAGATTTTATATTGTTTTTTTTTAGAAAAAATTTATTAAAATAAATTATTAATTTTTTTTTAAAGTTTAATTTTTTTTTTTTTTTTTTATGTATTTTTGTTTTTAGTTCTTTATTATTTTTACTTATATAAAAATTAATATTAGTTTTAAATTATGGTGGTTTTAGTTCTAAACTAATTTCTTTTATTTTAGTGAATAAATTTATTAAAAAGTTAATTTTAAATAAAATAAATTCTAAAGTAATTTTATATCTTTTATTTTTTTTATTTTTATTTTATTTTTAATATTTAAAGCTTTCTTCTTTTAATTCTTTTAAAAAATCTTTAAAAGGGAAAGAATTTAATACCCTTATTTTAATTAAATAATTTTTATTTAAATATAAAATTTTTAATATATATTTTTTTTATATTTTATTTAATTTAATTTTTATTAATAGAATAACAACCTTAATTTTTATTAAATTAATTAAAATTATTTTAAAAGTTTTTATTATTTTTCTTATTATTTTATTTTAAAGGCTTTTAAATCTTTTAATTAATAATTTTTGATTTTTTTATTAGATTTCAACTCTAAAATTAGAAATTGAGTAAATACAGCTTTTATATAATTGTATTAGTGCTTTTATATTTAGTTTTTTTTCTAAATTAACTAAATTTTGTATATAATTAAATATATGTTGTAATTTTATTTTTAATATGATATTTAAAATTTAATTTTATATTAAAAAAGATTTTTAATTATCTAATATTTTTAAATGGCTTAATTTTTAGTTTGTTTAATAAAATTATTATATTTTTTTTCTTAAATTTAAAATTAAAATAAATTAATTTTAATTTAATATTATCAAATATTATTATATTTTTTTCAACTTATATAAAAACTGTTTTTGATATTTTTTCTAATTTTATTATATTTTTTTTAATTTTTATATTTTATATTACTAGTGTTATATTATTTATGTAAGAAAATATCTTTATAAATAAATATTTTTTTTTAATTTTTATAAATAATAATGTTAAATATAATAGAAAAAGAATTAAAAATATAAGTAAATTTTAAAGTATTTTAGTTTTTATTGGATTTAATTTTTTTATTTGTTTATTAAATATAAGTTTAATAAATTAATTTAATATAAAGTTATTTACCTAATTTAATAACTGAGTTGGTAGTCTTATATTCTCTATTATTTTAATTAATTTTGTTTTTGATATATTATTAAAAGCTTTCTTAATGTTTAGAAATAATATAAAAATAATTAGTTTTTTAGATTTAGTATTTTTTATATTATTGATTAGTGAAAATACTATATTAATTACAGATCTTTATTTTTTATTTTTTATTTATTTTAAATAAAGAATTTAATTAATTTTTAATATAAAAGTTATTTTTTTAGTTATTATTTTTTTTAATATTTTCTTTAAATAATTTAATAAGTTTATTATTTTATAAGTTTTAGGAATTTTATAATTTAGTTTATTTAGTTTTGGTAATATTGTTTTTATTGCTTTTCTAAAATATATAAAATAATAATTATAATTTAATAATTTATTAAATAAATTATTAAATTTTTTAAAATTATTTTATATATTTTTTTAAAATATAAAAAATTTATTCTATTTAGGTTTGGTACTTTTTTAAAATTAGAAATGAATATAGTTTTTTCTACTTCTTTATTTTTAATTTTTTTCTATTTAATCATTTTATTTAATTTAATATTGTTCTTTTTATAAGTTTGGAAATTTAGAAGTTTTGAAAACAATGTTTTTTTTAGTATTTCTACTTTTTCTTCAAAATTTAATATTATTATGTTTTTATAATTAATATTAGGTATTTTTTATATTTTTCTTAATTTAATATACTTTAATATATTAAATATTTTTTTTTCTTTAATATTTTTAAGGTAATTTTTCTAAAAATCTTCTTTTATTTTTTGAATTTTAAAAAAATAAATATTCTTTTTTTTTTTATTTTTTTTTAGTTTTTTTGTGTTTTATTATTTTTTTAAAACTTCTTTTTTTGTAATATTTCTTTTCTTTTTTGATTTATTTATTTATTCTATCATATTTTTGATTTTAGTATAATTATTAATTTAAATATAAATATTTCTACTGCTTTAATTAAATTTTTTTAAAATAGATTTGCTGCTTTTTTTAGTTTTTCTTTTATAATTCTCTTATTTTAGTTTTCAGAGAATAATAAGTTGTTTTAAAAATTATTAATATTAAAATTATTATCTAATTTTAATAATTCTTTTTAAAATTATTCTTAATTTGTTTTTTTTTAATTATATTTATTAATAAATAATAATATATTTATTATATTATTTTGTTTAAATAAATAAAAAGAAATAACCTTATGATTTAATTTAAAATCTACATTTTTTTTTATTTTCCAATCTTTAATAAAATTAATTATTAAATTTATAATTAATGTTAAATTAATTATTAATATTTTACTAATATTTTTTTTTTGAAAATAATATGTAAGAGTTCTTAAATCATTTAATATATATAAATTTCTTTTTTTTATTAATTTTATTATTTTTTTTGATTTTAGTTCTTTAAAATAGTTTAAATTTTATAATAGATTATGAAAGTTTAGATTTCTTAATATTAAATATTTATTATTATTATAATTTTAAATTATTTTATTAAATAATCTCTTTATTATATATAGTCTTTTTTTTTTAAAAATTTGTTATTTTTTATTATAAATATTAATAATTTTGAAAATTTTATATATTTTAGATATAAAATTCAAAATTTAATAATCTTTATTATTTATTAAATCTATTCTATTTGTAATCTTAAAAGTAATAATTTTTTTTAAGATAAATATAACTATCTATAATCTTTTATCTTTATTTAAATTTAAATAAATTAAATTAAATTTAAGGTGTATAATTATTATTCTTTTTTTTTTAAAAATTATGGTTTTTGTAAATAAATAATGTTTGTATTATTTTTTAATACTAAATTTAATATCTTCTGCATTATATTAGTTAATATATTGTAGTTATATTAGTAGATTTTTAATTTTTTTATATATTAATTTTTTTTAAAATTTGTTTTTCTTTTTATTTTTTTATATTAATTAGTAAAATGGTTTTTTTTATATAAAATATATTTAATTTTAATATATTTGTATAATTTTTTTTGTATGTTGTATGTTTTATAATTATATATATAGGTTTTATAATCTAATATATAAATTTTGTATTTAGTATTATTATTATAATTAATTCTAATATATTTATATTATTAATAATTATTGTATTATTATTTTGAGAATATTTTATAATATTTTTTTGTTTTTAAAAGTTTTTTTTATATAAAATAATTATTTTTTAGGATTTTTTATATTATTATTTTGTTTTTTGTAATAAAAATTATTGAGGAATATTTTTTTCCTTTTATTTTATTTGGTGAAATTAGCTACTTGGGTGGCTTAGATATTAAAATGTTATAATTGTTTTTTTCCATTTGTTTTTATAGTGAAATTAATTTTTTTTTTGTTTTATTGTTAGTAGTGGTTATTTTATGTATTATTATAAAACTCTAGGATTTTAATTTAGATGGTTTTTGTATAAATTTATTTATTTTACTTATTTTTTTAAATATTTTTTCTTTGTATTTAAAGATTTTTTTGTTTTTAGTGTTGTGGTTCCCAATTAATACTAAATTTCTATTACTATTTAGTGATATTTTAGAAACATTAATTTTTGGATTAAATTTAGAAAGAATTAAATTTATTTTCTTTCTGTATTGGTTTGTAGTGATTTTTGGTAGTGTGTTTTTAGTTCTAGGAATTATTATTTTCCTTTGTATTAATAGGATTGTTTTTAGTGATGATTTTTGTTGTTTTATTATTTTTATTATTTTTGTGTTTTTTATAATCTTTTTTGCTATTTTTGTATATATTTTATTTTTAAAAGTTGAGTTTTTTATTTCTTTTTTTAATTTTTAGATTTTTTTTTTTTTTTTTATTATTTTCTTTAGATTTTAGTTTATAGTTAGAAGATCTTTTATGTTATATAAGCCTTCTTTAGATTTTAATAATAGATTTTTTTTTAAATTTTATTTCCTTTTTTAACTGGTATAGTTTATGTGGTTATAGTTAGTTTATTAATTGAAATTTTGCTTGGAAATTCCATTTTTGTTATTAGTTTAATTAGGTTTAGGAAGGGTTTCTTCTTTTTTTGATATATATTTTTTTTTTTTTTGGTGTAGACGATTGTAAATTCTAGTAGATTCTTTAATCCGTAATTTTTTTATAATTATTATTTTTTAGCTATAATGTTTAGAGAATTAGATTCTTCTAGTTAAGTTTTTTTTTTTGATATAGTTTTATTTGCTTTTGGATATTCTGTTCTAAAGTTATGGGGGGGTCGTTTTTTCCGAAGTTCGATCTCTTTTTAAATAACTAATTTTATTAAATAAAATAAAAAAAAAATATATTCTTTAATAATTTTTATTATAAAAAATAAAATAATAATATAGAAAATCCTAAGAAATAATTATTTTATATAAAAAAAACTTTTAAAAATAAAAAAATATTATAAAATATTTTTAAAATAATAATATAATAATTATTAATAATATAGATATATTAAAATTAATTATAATAATAATACTAAATATAGAATTTATATATTAAATTATAAAATTTATATATATAATTATAAAATATATAATATATAAAAAAAATTATATAAATATATTAAAATTAAGTATATTCTATATAAAAGAAGTTATTTTACCAATTAATATAAAAAAATTAAAAGAAAAATAAATCCCAAAGAAAACTAATATATAAAAAAATTAAAAATTTATTAATATAATTATAACACATTAACTAATATAATATAAAGAATATTAAATTTAATATTAAAGAATAATGCAGGCATTATTTGTTTATAAGAGTTATAATTCTTAAAAAAAAAAAGAATAATAATTATATATCCTAAATTTAATCTAATTTATTCAAATTTAAATAAAGATAAAAGATTATAAATGGTTATATTTATTTTAAAAAAATTATTACTTTTAAAGTTACAAATAGAATAAATTTAATAAATAATAAAAATTGTTAAATTTTAAATTTTATATCTAAAATATATAAGATTTTCAGAATTATTAATATTTATAATGAAAAATAATAAATTTTAAAAGAAAAAAGACTATATATAATAAAGAGATTATTTAATAAAATAACTCAAAATTATAATAATAAGTATTTAATATTAAAAAACTTGAATTTTTATAATCTATTATAAAATTTAAATTATTCTAAGGAATTAAGATTAAAAGAAATAATAAAATTAATAAAAAAAAAAAATCTATATATATTAAATAATCTAAAAATTTTTATATATTATTTTTAAAGGAAAAACATTAATAAAATGTTAATAATTAACTTAACACTAATCATAAACTTAATAATTAATTTTATTAAAAATTGAAAAATAAAAAAAGATAGAAATTCTAAATTAAATCATAAGATTATCTCCTTTTATTTATTTAAACAAAATAATATAATAAATATATCATTATCTATTAATAAATATAATTAAAAAAAAATAAATTAGAAATAATTCTAAAAAAAATTATTAAAATTAAATAATAATCTTAATATTAATAATTCTTAAGATAATTTATTATTTTTTAAAAACTAAAATAAAAAAATTATAAAAAAAAAACTAAAAAAAATAATAAATTTATTTCAAAAAAATCTAATTAAAGTAGTAAAAATGTTTATATTTAAATTAATAATTATATTAAAATTAAAAATATAATAGAATAAATAAATAAATTAAAAAAAAAAGAAATATTATAAGAAAAATTTTTTTAAAAAAATAATAAAATATAAAAAAATTAAAAAAAATAAAAGAAAAAAGAAATATCTATTTTCTTAAAATTTAAAAAGTAAAAAAAGATTTTTAAAAAAATTACTTTAAAAATATTAGAAAAAAAGAAATATTTAATACATTAAAATATACTAAACTAAAAAAAATATAAAAAATATTTAATATTAATTATAAAAATATAATAATATTAAATTTCAAAAAAAAAACAGAAATATTAAAAAAAGTATTATTTTTAAAACTTTTTAATTTCTAAACTTATAAAAAGAATAATATTAAATTAAATAAAATAATTAAATAAAAAAAAATTAAAAATAAAAAAATAAAAAAAATTATATTTATTTTTAATTTTAAAAAAATATTAAGCCTAGAATAAATTTTTTATATCTTAAAAAAGTATATAAAATAATCTTAAAAAGATTTAATAATTTATTTAATAAATTATTAAATTATAATTACCATCTTATATATTTTAGAAAAGCAATAGAAGTAATATTACCAAAATTAAATAAATTAGATTATAAAATCTTTAAAGCTTATAGAATAATAAGTTTATTAAATTATTTAAAGAAGGTATTAGAAAAAATAATAGTTAAAAAAATAACTTTTATATCAGAAATTAGTCAAATTCTTTATTTAGAATAAATAAAAGATAGAAAATAAAGATCTGTAATTAATACAACATTTTCACTAATTAATAATATAAAAAATATTAAATTTAAAAAGCTAATTATTTCTATATTATTTTTAGATGTTAAAAAAACTTTTGATAATATATTAAGAATAAAATTAATTAAAATAATAAAAAATATAAAACTACCAATTTAATTATTAAATTAAATAAATGGTTTTATATTAAATTAATTTATTAAATTTACATTTAATAAATAAATAGAAGAATTAAATCTAATAAAAATTAAAATATTTTAAGGTTCACCTATATCTCTAATTCTTTTTTTATTATATTTAACATTATTATTTATAAAAATTAAGAAAAAATATTTATTTATAAAGATATTTTTTATATAGATAATATAGTACTAGTGACATAAAATATAAAAATTAAAAAAAATATAATAAAATTAGAAAAAATATTAAAAATAGTTTTTATATAAATTAAAAAAAATATAATAATATTTAATAATATTAAATTAGAATTAATTTATTTTGATTTTAGATTTAGAAAAAAAAATATAATAATTTTATTAAATAAATTAAAGATCAAGTTATTTAAAAATGTTAAATAATTAGGAATTTTTTTTAATATAAAATTAAATTTTAAATATTATATTAAAAATAAAATTATAATTATAAAATATATATTTAATTATATATAAAATCTAATTAATTTAAAAAAAAAATTAAATATAAAAATACTAATATAATTGTATAAAAGCTATATTTACTTAATTTTTGACTTTGAAACTAAAATCTAATAAAAAAATTAAAAATCATTAATTAAAAAATTTAAAAACCTTCAAAATAAAATAATAAGAAAAATAATAGAAACTTTTAAAACAACTCTAATTAATTTAATAAAAATTAAAGCTATTATTTTACCAATAGAAATTAAATTAAATAAAATATAAAGAAAATATATATTAAAAGCTTTATATTTAAATAAAAATTATTTAATTAAAATAAAAATATTAGATTCTTTCTTTCTTGAAAGTTTTTTAAAAGAATTAGAAAAAAAAAGCCCTAAATATTAAAAATAAAATAAAAATAAAAAAAATAAAAGATATAAAACTACTTTAGAATTTATTTTATTTAGAATTAATTTTTTAATAAATTAATTTAAAATTAAAATTACCATAATTTAAAATTAATATTAATTTTTATATAAGTAAAAGTAATAAAGAACTAGAAATAAAAATATATAAAAAAAAAAAAAAGATTAAACTCTAAAAAAAGATTAATAATTTATTCTAATAGATCCTTTTTAAAAAAAAATAATATAAAATTCATAGAAGCTAGAAAATATAAAGAAATAAATAATAAATCTATTTTTAAAATATTTAAAAATTTAGAAGAAAAAATAGAAATTTATAATACAAAGCTTATTATAATTTAATAATATTTAAAATAAGTATTAATAATAATAAAAAGTAATTTTAATATTAAGGAAATTTATTTATTTTTAGATAATTAATTTATAATAAAAACATTAAAATCTTTAAAAGTAGGTCTAAAATAAAAAATAACTTTAGAAATCTAATTTCTATATAAAGAACTATATTCTAATAATATAAAAATATATATAAAATAAATTTTTAATTATATAAAAATAAAAGAAAATAAAAAAAATAAATTATCTAGTTAAAGAAATTATAAAAATTTAAATAAAAAGTTCTTTTACTTCTTATTCTTTTTTAAAAAAGAATATAAAGGCACAAAATCTTATAAAATAGGAAAAAAAATAAAAAAAAAATAAAAAAAAACTAAATTATTTTAATTATCTTAAATTAAAAAAAAATAAAATATTATAAAAAAATAAAATTAAAATTAATTCTATAATAATATAATTAAGGACCAGTTATGGCTACTTTAATAACTATTTAATTAATATATTAAAAAATATATTAAATAAAAATTATAATTATAATCAAAAGTAATAAAATCCCAAACATCTTCTATTATATTATAAAAAATATAAAAAAGAAAAGGAATTTTTAAAAAAGAAAATGGATAAATCCATAAATTTATATTCTTTGCTATTTATTAATAAAAGATTAAATTATATAATAAAATTTATAAAAAAAATTGGAATTGTTAATAGAAGTAATAAAAAAGAAAAAACAAAATTAAAAATAAGATAAAACAATTTAAAAAAATAATTAATAAATTATTAAATTAAAAATTAATTTAATTTAATAAATCAACTAATTAAAAAAAAAAAACAAATATTTTAATTATTAATTTTAAAAAAAAACTGCTAAAATAGATAAAAAATATTAAAATAGTATTAATAACTTTTTTAAAAAAAATAAAAAAAAGATAATATATATAAAAGAAAAAAAATTTTAAAAATAATAAAAAAATAATAAATTTAAAATAAAAACCTTAGAAATAATATTAATATTAAAAATTAGTTAAATTAATAATAATTAATTAGTTAATTAGGGTAAATTAGCTAAAAAACTGAGAATTTACTTTATTTTATTTATTAATGCTTTTAAAAGGTGCGCTACATTTAAATTTTCTCTTCTGTCCGTTATAAGCTCTGAGCTTGCAAGCGTGTATGATACATAATAATAATAATAATAATAAAAAAATTTTTTAATAATGTATCAAAAATAAGATTAATTAAAATAATAAAAAATATAAGATTACTAATTTAATTATTAAATTGGGTAAATGGTTTTATATCAAATTAATTTATTAATCGAACTTCGGAAAAAACGACCCCCCCATAACTTTAGAACAAAATATCCAAAAACAAATAAAACTATATCAAAAGAAAGAACTTAACTAAGAAAATCTAATTCTCTAAACACTATTGCTAAGAAATAATGGTTATAAAAAAATCACAAATTAAAAAATCTACCAAAATTTGTGATTGTCTATACTAAAAAAAAAAAGAACACATTAAAAAAGGAAGAAAACCTTTTTTAAGCCTAATTAAACTAGCAATAAAAATAAAGCTTCCAAGCAAAATTTCAATTAATAAACTAGCTGTAACCACACAAACTATACCAGTTAAAAAAGGAAATAAAATTTAAAAAAGGAATTTATCACTAAAGTCTAAAAAAAGCCTATATGACATAGAAAATTTTTTAACTATAAACCAAAATCTAAAGAAAATAATAGAGGAAAAAGAGGAGGAAATTTAGAAACTAAAAAAAAAAATAGAGAATTTAACTTTTAAAAATAAAATGTATGCGGAAATAGCAAGAAAAATTATAAAAAATATAAAAATGATAGAAATGATAAAACGACAAAAAGTATTACTAAAAACAATCTTATTAATACAAAAGAAAATAATAATTCTTAAAATTAAAAATACACTATTAAAAATTATTATAAATTAATACAAAAAAAAAAAAATTTAGTTTTTTTTAAATCTAATTTAGAAATTAGTATCTCTAAAATTTCACTAAATAATAGTAAAAATTTAATATTAATTAGAAATTACAACATTAAAAGTAAAGAAATTCTTAAATACAAAAAAAAAATATTTAAAAAAATAAGTAAAATAAATACGTTTATACAAAAGTTATTTAAATTAAAATTTTAAAATTTTATAGTAATACACAAAATAATTATTACTAATAATAAAACAAAAAAAAAATTAATTTTATTATAAAAATAAATAAAAAAAGATAATTATAATATTTTAATACTTAAACTATTTAGATAACTAATTTTATTAAATAAAATAAAAAAAAAAAATATTTCTTAATAATTTTTATTATAAAAAATAAAATAATAATATAAAAAATCTTAAAAAATAATTATTTTATACAAAAAAAATTTTTAAAAGTAAAAAAATATTATAAAATATTTTTAAAATCATAATATAATAACTATCAACAATATAAATATATTAAAATTAATCATAATAATAATATTAAATATAGAATTTATGTATTAAACCATAAAACCTATATGCACAATTATAAAACATACAATATATAAAAAAAACTATATAAATATATTAAAATTAAATATGTTCTATGTGAAAAAAACTATTTTACCAATTAATATAAAAAAATAAATAAAAAAATAAATTTTAAAAAAAATTAATATATAAAAAAACTAAAAATTTATTAATATAACTGTAATATATTGATTAATGTAATGCAAAGGATATTAGATTTAGTATTAAAGAATAATATAAATATTATTTATTTATAAAAATTATAATTTTTTAAAAAAAAAAAATAATAATTATATATTTTAAATTTAATTTAATTTATTTAAATTTAAATAAAAATAAAAAACTATAAGTGGTTATATTTATTTTAAAAAAAATTATTATTTTTGAGGTTATAAACAAAATAGATTTAATAAATAATAAAAACTGTTAAATTTTGGATTTTATATTTAAAATATATGAAATTTTCAGAATTATTAATATTTATAATGAAAAATAATAAATTTTAGAAAAAAAAAGACCATATATAATAAAAAGACTATTTAATGGAATAGCTTAAAATTATAATAATAGGTGTTTAATATTAGAAAACCTGAACTTTTATAATTTATTATAAAATTCAAACTATTTTAAAAAATTAAAATCAAAAAAAATAATAAAATTAATAGAAAAAAAGGAATCTATATATATTAAATGATCTAAGAGTTTTTACATACTATTTTTAAAGGAAAGATATTAGTGGGATGTTAGTAATTGATTTAATATTAGTTATAAATTTAATAATTAATTTTATTAGAGATTGGAAAATAGAAAAAAATATAAATTTTGAATTAGATTATAAAATTATTTCTTTTTATTTATTTAAATAAAATAATATGGTAGATATATTATTATTTATTAATAAATATAATTAAAAAAAAATAAATTAAAAATAATTCCAAAAAAAATTATTAAAATTGGATAATAATTTTGATATTAATAATTTTTAGGATAATTTATTATTTTTTGAAAATTAAAATAAGAGAATTATAGAAGAAAAATTGGAAGAAGTAATAAATTTATTTTAAAAAAATTTAATTAAAACTGTAAGGAATCGTATGTATTAGTCAAGATATCAAGGTAATATACAAATGTCACAAGGCAAGGAGGCATTAGTGTGTATACAGATTGATATTTAAATTATTGCTTAATTTTTAAATACATAACAGCAAATACAGCAATTTAAATAAACAAATAATAAAAAAAATAACAAAATAAACTAAACAAAAAATAAAATAATAAAATAAATATACAGAAATTCAATATTAAACTAAACAAAAAATAAATCTAAATTAAATATTTAGATATATAAAATATTAAATTAAACAAAAGATAAATTTAAACTAAATATTTAAATATATAAAATATTAAACTAAACAGAAATTGTTTCTTAATAATTTAATAATCTAAATAAAATAAAAACTTAAATAAACCCTTTGCTACATATATTAAATAATATTATTAATTTAGGTCTACAAATACTAATATTTAAATCTGGATATTTTCTTATTCTAGGTCTGTGGTTTATATTATATTGTATAGTTTTTTTTTTAACTATAATATTACCTAGATATTTTTTATAATTATTCTAAAAGCTCCTCCGGCCAACTGGATTTCTATTTAAAATTCATTATGTTGGGAAAGCTTTATTATATAATCCCCTTTTTTAATATTAACATTCTGTTGATACTTTGATTTGATGTTTAGAATAGTAATAAATCCTTTACTGCAGCAGTATTGCTTACTAATCTTAAATAATATAAATCCTTAATAGCTATTTTTATAAAAAATTTCTTTAAATAATTATATTTGTGGGTTTTTAGTTTTTTTTAGATTTTTTGGTTTTAAATTTTGGATTTTTAATTTTTTTAAGTCTGCTAATTTTTGGTTTTAGTTGTGTAAAACTAACTTTTTATAATTATTCTTAAAGGTTTCCTTTATTTTATCTTTTTTTAATTAAATATTATTAACTAGAGTTATAGTTTTATTAAAAAATTAATTTTTTATATAAATAGATTCTTTATCTCTGATAGGCTTAGATTATTCTTCATTTTAAAACATAAAAAAAATTTCTAAAATAGTATTTTATTTAACTTTAGCCAATTTAAGCTATAATTATATAATTTCATAATATAAACTAATATATCTAGATTCTAATATCTATATATCAAAAAAATCTAATATTAAAAAAATATCTTAATTTAAATTAAAGTATTAAAAGATACTGATTAATTTACTTAATTTTTTAAATTAATATAAAAACAAAAATATAAAATTTACTATATCAAGCAGAAGAATTAGATTAATCAAAATAAAATTAATAAAATTCATTAAACAATTCCTAAGCATAAATAATATTAAATACAAATTACCAAATAAATTTATTCTAATTTTTCTATTAAATAAAATACTAAAGTTTATAATAATAAATATATAAGTCTAAGATTTTCTTAATTTTATATTTTTCTTTGTTATTAATAATGATTAATAAAGGCTTTTTTTCATAATTTTAGTTAATAAATATATTTTTTAATATTAAGTAAAGTAAATTAATATAAAATACTAAATAAATTCTTATAAAAAAAAAAAATTTTAATTTATATACTTATTTTTTGATAGATTTAAAAATTTAAAATAAACCTTCCAACTTATTAAATAATTTAAAATAAAGATATATTATTTTAATATTTTATATATTTAATTAAATATAATCTTTTTTTTTATATACAAGTGTAGATTATTTTTATTTATTTACTTATTCCTATTAGATTTATATAACATAATTAATTTTTGTTTAAAAATTTTTTTATAATTTTAATATTTATTAAATAAATTCTGCGGTTTTCTAATTCTTAACAGGTTTATTAAGTCTTTAAAATTTAAATATAATTAGATTTTATTTATAATTTATAATAAATAAAAAAATTTTAATAATATTTAATACTTTATTATTATATGAGTATTTAACTAAGAATAATTATTTAACTTAATTATTTTATTAATAATTAATATAAACTCTAAAGTATTATTCCATAATAAAATTAATATATTTTATCTATCTATTAATTTAAAAGTAGTATATAGTATTAAGTTAATAATAGATTTTTAATTAATTATTAACTTTATTTTAAAATTTATTTAAAAAATTTTTTCCTTTGTCTAATATAACTTTTTTAAATAGTCCATAAAATTTCTATATATTTCTAAAAAATATTCTAGCAAATTCCCTTATATTAAATTTTTTAAAAATTAAAGTTAAATATATTATTTTAAAGAATTTATCTATAATAACCAAAATTATATTATATCCTTTAGATTTTAGTAATTTAATAATCAAATTAAAAAAAATATTTTACTAATTTCCTTCTATAATTTAAAATAATTATAATAGTTTTTAAAATATATTTCTAAAAATTTTAATATATTTACAAGTATAGTAGTTATTTATATAATAATCAATATCTTTTTATACACTAACTTATATATAATATCTTTAAATTAATTCTAATATTTTTACTTTTTTTAAATATCTTATTATAAAATAATTATAATATTATTCCAAAATTTCTTTATAAATCTTTTTATTATCTAATATTTTTTTTTTTTTATTATAATATAATTTTCTTTATTATTCTTCCATTTTTAATATTTTAATCTTAAAATATTGTCTATCTCTTTTTCTAAAAATTTTCATAATATTTTATATATAAAAGTTTTTTAAAATGGTTATTTTCTATTCTTTTTGTATTATTATAATATTGATTTATTAAATATTTTTAAATAATAAAAATATTTAAATTTAATTTTTAATATATTTATCTTTCTTTTTTTAAGAAAGGTTTTTTGATCTTTTGATTAATATATCAACTTTAATATTAATTTTTCTTAAAATAAAATATATTTTAAAATTATATTAAGATAAATATTTTATTTATTTTATTTATTTTTATTTTAAATATTATTTAATTATAAAGTATTTTAAATTCTTATAATTTATTAAAATATAGATTTAAGTGTATATACTTATAAAATATTAATCTTATTCTTTAAATATTTAAATAATAGATAAAAGTTCTTTATTATAAATATTATAATTATACTTTATTAAAATTATTTTTTTTAATTTATAAGTAATAAGGTGTTATAATCCATTTTTATATTTCTAAAAGAGTATTATAGTATATATATAATCTAAAGTATTTATTTTTACTTTTATTTCCAAAACTAGATTTTAATATTTAAAAATTAATTTTGTTATAAAGACTTACTAGAAAGTTTAAAAAGACTTTTTTTTTGGTCCTTTCCAGTGGAATATCTTTTCTTTTTTAATTAGATTATAAAATGGTTTAGTTATCTTTATATAATTTTTAATAAATTATTTATAAAAGTTTACAAATTTTAAAAAAGATTAGATATTTTTAATTATTTTTAATTTTTCCTAGTTAAGTATATCTTAAATTTTAATAGGATTTATTTTAATATTGTTATTATCTATAATATATTTTAAAAACTTAGTTTCTTTAATAAAAAATTTATATTTAAAAAGTTTAATATATAGTCTTATTTTTTATAAAGTTTTAATAATTTTTTTAATATATTAGATATATTCTTCTTTTAAATTATTATATATGCAAATATTATTTAAGTAGATTATACAAAACTTATTTAAAAAAGATTATAATACTTTATTAATATATGTCTAAAAAACTACCAAAACATTAATTAATCTAAAATATATTATTTAGAATTTAAAATATTTATATTTTATTTAAAACACTATTTTTTCTTTATCTCCTTCTATTATTCTAATATAATTATAAGTATTATAAATATTTAGATAAATAAAGTACCTAATTTTTCTTAATTAATTTAAAATTTCATTAATTTTTAGTAATAAATATCAATTTTTAATAGTAATAGTATTAAATTTTCTTTAATTAATGTAAAATTATAATCCTCTATTTTTCTTAAAAATAAAGAGAATAAATATTCCTTATAAATTATTAAATTTTTAAATAAATTCTTTGATTATATTTTTATCTATTTATATTTTAAATATTTTAAGATATTTTTTATTTATTAACTTTATTAGTTCTTATATTAATTAAATATTTAATAATATAAAAATTTTCATATCCTTCTTTTATTATAGTAGTAAAATATTTTTTTTTTTTTTCAAAAATACTTTTATAAAATTTTAAAATTTATTAAAAAATTTTATTAATTTAATTATTTTGACTTTATTATTTATAAAAATGATTTATTTTTATTTCTTTTTTAAATTATAGATGGTAAAGATTAGTTCTTACTTTATAGTTCTTTTAAATATTTTTATACTAATAATTATAATTTTGGATGTATAATTTAAATAAACTTAGTTAATTTCTTAATTAATTTAGATATTATATTTTTTATATTATAGTTTTCTAAAATTTAATAGTTTAATAATATTAATAATGTTGGTATTAACAATTTTTTTGTAATCTTAAATTTTTATTTTAAATTAAATCATTTCCTTAATTAATTTTTTATTTCTGTTAAAGTATTTTATAAATTTAAAAACTTTTTTAAGATAAAATAAAAAATTATTTTTAATTATAAATTTATAATTTATATATATTTTAATATTATCGCTATCTAAATATACTAATATATTAATAAGTTTTTAAAAATAAAAATACAAAATAATAGAAATTTTAATATATAATTTAAATAAAATATTAATTTTTTTAAAATTTAAATAAAAAAAAAATTATAATATATAAAAAAAACTTAAAAAATTTTTTAAAATTATAGATTTTTTAAAATAATAAATGTTTTCCTATTTTTCTATATATTATAATTTATAATTAAATTTACTCTTTTCCTAAAGTTTCATTAGGAACTTCTTAATATTAATAATTTAAAATAAAATTAATTTTATTTTATAATTTTTTATATATAAAATTCTAAATATTTTAGTTTTTAATTAAATATGGATTATAAGGTATTTATTTACCTTATTTCTTTAAACTTCTTTTATTTAAATAATTATTTATAAAATATTTTTTTTTTTTATAATATAAATAAAATTTTTAGATTTATTATTAATCTTTCTTTTTTTAAGTTAATTATCTTTTAATATTTTTAATAAATTAATTTATAAATTTTAATTTAAAGTAATTATTTTTCTATATTTATTAATTATTATTAAACTTATTTAATCTTTTTAATATTAAAATAAGAATATTTTTTTTAAATATTTTATTATTTATAAAATTATAAAATTTCTTTTTAATATTTAAAATTTATTAATTATTATTTAATTTCTGGCAAAAAACTATAAAGTTATTAAAATTATTAAAAAGAATATTATATATAATTAAAAATTTTTTAATTTTTATATATATTCTATATTATAGATATATTATTTAAGTAATATTATTATAATTTAAATATTCTATAAATCTTTTAAATTTTATAAGATATAAGGAAAAAAGTTTATTAATTTATTTAAAGTTTTTAAACTTTCTTTCTATTATTTTAATTAGATTAAAATTTCTAAATACTTTTTTAAGTTAAATAATGAAATTAGCGTAAATATTTTAATTTTATTCTTAGTTATTAATGTTATATTTATTAAAAGCTAGTTTTATTAAATTTTTTTTAAGTAGATTAATAATGTATATAATTTTTTTTTTATAAGTAATAAATTTAACTACTTCTTTTTTATATTTATTATTAAATTGGGTTAAAAAATTACAGAATTTATATAGCCTTATACTATTAAAAAAATCTAAATTTAAAAATTTAATATTAAAAATAATTATAAATACTATTATTAATATATTATTTCTAAAATATTTAAAAACTGTTATTATAACTTTAATTTATTTAATAATAAATTTTGGGAAGATGATTATAACATTTCCTCCTTTAGTATTTTTACTATTAAATTTTTTACCTTTAATAAATATTTAAATATTAAATTAATAAAATTATAAAATAATAAAATATAAAAAATTATATATACTAATTAAAATATTAAAATAATATATAAATGTTATAAGATAAGGAGGTATTAATGTGTATATAAATTAATATTTAAATTATTATTTAGTTTTTAAATATATAATAGTAAATATAGTAATTTAAATAAATAAATAATAAAGAAAATAATGAAGTAAATTAAATAAAAAATAAGATAATGAAATAAATATATAAAAATTTAATATTAAATTGAATAAGAAATAAATTTAAATTAAATATTTAGATATATAAAATATTAAATTAAATAAAAGATAAGTTTAAACTAGATATTTAAATATATAAGATATTAAACTAGATAAAAATTGTTTTTTAATAATTTGGTAGTTTAAGTAAAACAAAAACTTAAATAAGCCTTTTGCTGTATATACTAAATAATATTATTAATTTAAGTTTATAAATACTAATATTTAGATCTAAATATTTCCTTATTCTGAGTCTGTGGTTTGTATTGTATTATATAGTTTTTCTTCTAATTATAATATTGCCTGGATATTTTTTATAGTTATTCTGAGAGCTCCTCTGGCTGACTGGATTTCTGCTTGGAGTTCATTATGCTGGGAGAGCTTCGTTACAAAAACAGTAGAAATGTTTACATTTAAATTAATAATTATATTAAAATTAAAAATATAATGGAATAAATAAATAAATTAAAAAAGAAAAGAAATATTGTAGAAAAATTTTTTTTAAAAAAACAATAAAATATAAAAAAACTAAAAAAAAATATTTATTTTTTTGAAATTTGAAAAACAAAAGAAAATTCTTAGAAAAACTATTTTAAAAATGCTTAAAAAAAAAAAGTATTTAATATATTAAAATATACTAAACCAAAAAAAATATAAAAAATATTTAATATTAATTATAAAAGCATAATAATATTAAATTTTAAAAAAAAAATAGAAATGTTAAAAAAAGCATTATTTTTAAAACCTCCTAATTTCTAAATTTATAAAAAAAATAATATTAAATTAAATAAAATAATTAAATAGGAAAAAATTAAAAATAAAAAAATAGAAAAAATTATATTTATTTTTAATTTTAAAAAAATATTAGATCTAAATAGAATAAATTTTTTATATTTTAAAAAAATATATAAAATAATTTTGGAAAGATTTAATAATTTATTTAATAAATTATTAAATTATAATTATTATTTTATATATTTTAAAGAAGTAATAAGAGTAATATTATTAAAATTAAATAAATTAGATTATAAAATTCTTAAAACTTATAAAATAATAAGTTTATTAAATTATTTAAAAAAAGTATTAAAAAAAATAATAATTAGAAGAATAGTTTTTATATTAGAAACTAATTAAATTTTCTATTTAAAACAAATAAAAAATAAAAAATAAAAATTTATAATTAATACAATATTTTTATTAGTCAATAATATAAAAAATACTAAATCTAAAAAATTAATTATTTTTATATTATTTTTAAACATTAAGGAAGTTTTTGATAATATATTAAAAACAAAATTAATTAAAACAATGGAGAATATAAAATTATTAATTTAGTTATTAAATTAGATAAATAGCTTTATATTAAATTGATTTATTAAGCTTACATTTAATAAATAAATAAAAGAACTAAATTTAATAAAAATTAAAATATTTTAAGGTTTATCTATATTTCTAATTTTTTTTTTATTATATTTAATATTATTATTTATAAAAATTAAAAAAGAATATTTATTTATAAAAATATCTTTTTATATAAATAATATAGTATTAATAATATAAAATACAAAAATCAAAAAAAATATAATAAAATTAAAAAAAATATTAAAAACAACTTTTGTATAAGCTAAAAAAAAATATAGTAATATTTAATAATATTAAATTAAAATTAATTTATTTTAATTTTAAATTTAAAAAGGAAAATATAATAATTTTATTAAATAAATTAAAAATTAAGTTATTTAAAAATATTAAATAATTAAAAATTTTTTTTAATATAAAATTAAATTTTAAATATTATATTAAAAATAAAATTATAGTTATAAAACATATATTTAATTATATATAAAATCTGGTTAATTTAGAAAAAGGGTTAAATATAAAAGTATTAATATAATTATATAAAAACTGTATTTATTTAATTTCTAACTTTAAAGCTAAAATTTAATAAAAGAATTAAAAATTATTAATTAGAAAATTTAAAAACTTTTAAAATAAAATAATAAGAAAAATAATAAAAGCTTTTAAAATAATTTTAATTAATTTAATAAAAATTAAGATTATTATTTTATTAATAGAAATTAAGCTAAATAAAATATAAAAAAAATGTATATTAAAAACCTTATATTTAAATAAAAATTATTTAATTAAGATAAGAGTATTAAATTTTTTTTTTTTTAAAGATTTTTTAAAAAAATTAAAAAAAGAAAGCCTTAGATATTAAAAATAAAATAAAAATAAAAAAAATAAAAAATATAAAATTACTTTAAAATTTATTTTATTTAAAATTAATTTTTTAGTGAATTTATTTATTAAAATAAAAAAAATCAGTTTAAAATTAAAATTATTATAATTTAAAACTAATATTAATTTTTATATAAATAAAAGTAATAAAGAATTAGAAGTAAAAATACATAAAAAAAAAAAAAAGATTAAATTTTAAAAAAAAATTAATAATTTATTTTGATGGATCTTTTTTAGAAAAAAATAATATGAAATTTATAGAAATTAGAAAATATAAAGAAATAAATAATAAATCTGTTTTTGAAATATTTAAAAATTTAGGGGAAGAAATAGAAATTTATGATGTAGAGTTTATTGTAATTTGGGAATGTTTAAAATAGGTATTAATAATAGTGAAAAACAATTTTAATATTAAGGAAATTTATTTGTTTTTAGATAATTAATTTATAATAAAAAAAATTAAAATTTCTAAAAGTAGATTTAAAATAAAAAATAGTTTTAGAAATTTGGTTTTTATATAAAGAACTACATTTTAATAATATAGAAATATATATAGAATGGGTTTTTGGTTATATAGAAGTAGAAGGAAATAAAAAAATAGATTATTTAGTTAAGGAAGTTGTAGAAATTTAAATAAAAAATCTTTTTATTTTTATTTTTTTTTAAAAAAGAATATAAGGGTGTAAAGTTTTATAAAATAAAAAGAAAAATGGAAAGAAAATAAAAAAAGATTAAACTATTTTAATTATTTTAAATTAAAAAAAAATAAAATATTGTAAAAAAATAGAATTAAAATTAATTTTGTAATAATATAGTTAAAGATTGGTTATGGTTATTTTAATAATTATTTAGTTAATATATTAAAAGATATATTAAATAAAAATTGTAGTTGTAGCCAAAATTAATAAAATTTTAAATATTTTTTATTGTATTGTAAAAAATATAAAAAAGAGAGGGAATTTTTAAAAAAGAAAATAAATAAATTTATAAATTTATATTTTTTGTTATTTACTAATAAAAGATTAAATTATGTGATAAAATTTATAAAAAAAACTAAAATTGTTAATAGAAGTAATAAAAAAAAAGAAATAAAATCAAAAATAGGATGGGGCGATTTAGAAAAATAATTAATCAATTATTAAATTAAAAATTAATTTAATTTAATAAATTAATTAATTAAAAAAAAAAAAAACAAATATTTTCATTATTAATTTTGAAGAAAAATTGTTGAAGTAAATAAAAAATATTAAAATGGTATTAATAATTTTTTTAGAAGAAATAAAAGAAAAACAATATATATAAAGAAAAAAAGATTTTGAAAATAATAAGAAAATAATAAATTTAAAATAAAAACCTCAGAAATAATATTAACACTAAAAATTAGTTAAATTAATAATAATTAATTAGTTAATTAGGGTAAATTAATTAAAAAAACTAAGAATTTATGTTATTTCATTTATTAATACTTTTAAAAGATACACTGCATTTAAATTTTCTCTTCTGTCCGCCATAAGCTTTGAGCTTGCAAGCGTGTATGATATATAATAATAATAATAATAATAATTAATTTATTAAGCTTGTATTTAATAAACAAATAAAAAAAATTAAATCTAATAAAAACTGGAATATCTTAAGATTTATTTATATTTTTAATTTTCTTTTTATTATATTTAATACTATTATTTATAAAAATTAAAAAAAAAAATTTATTTATTAAAATATTTTCTTATATAAATAATATAATATTAATAACATAAAATATAAAAATTAAAAAAAAATATAATAAAATTAGAAGAAATATTAAAAATAATTTTTACATAAACTAAAAAAAATATAATTATATTTAATAATATTAAATTAAAATTAATTTATTTTAATTCTAAATTTAAAAAAGAAAATAAAGTAATTTTATTAAATAAATTAAAAATTAAACTATTTAAAAATATTAAATAATTAAAAATCTTTTTTAATATAAAATTAAATTTTAAATATCACATTAAAAATAAAATTATAATAGTAGAATATATATTTAATTATATATAAAATCTAGTTAATTTAAAAAAAGGGTTAAATATAAAAGCTTTAATATAATTGTATAAAAGCTGTATTTACTTAATTTTTAATTTTAAAACTAAAATCTGGTAAAAGAATTAAAAATTATTAATTAAAAAATTTAAAAGCTTTTAAAATAAAATAATTAAAAAAATGATAGGAGTTTTTAAAATAATTTTAATTAATTTAATAAAAATTAAAGCTGTTAGTCTACTAATAGAAATTAGATTAAATGAAATATAAAGAAGATATATATTAAAAACTTTATATCTAAATAAAAATTATTTAATTAAAATAAGAGTATTAGATTCTTTCCCTTTTGAAAACTTTTTAGGAGAATTAAAAAAAAAAAATTCTAAATATTAAAAATAAAATAAAAATAAAAAAAATAAAAAGTATAAAACTATATTGAAATTCATTCTATTTAAAATTAATTTTCTAATAGATTTATATATTAAAATAAAAAAAATTGATTTAAAATTAAAATTATTATAAAACTAATATTAATTTTTATATAAATAAAAATCATAAAAAACTAAAAACAAAAATATATAAAAAAAAAAAAAGAAAAATTAAATTTTAAAAAAAAATTAATAATTTATTTTAATAGATTCTTTTTAAAAAAAAATAATATTAAATCTACAAAAATTAGAGGGTATAAAGAAATAAATAACAAATTTATTTTTAAAATATTTAAAAATTTAAAAAAAAAAATAAAAGTTTATAATATAAAATTTATTATAATTTAAAAATATTTAAAATAGGTATTAATAATAATAAAAAATAATCCTGATATTAAAAAAATCTCTTTATTTTTAAATAATTATTATTATTATTATTATTATTATTATTATTATGTATCATACACGCATACAAGCCCAGGGCTTATGACAAACAGAAATCCTAGAATATATATTATACAATAATCTAGAAGTGAATATTCTAAATCTTATTATTTTTATGTATTTTTTGGTTAATTGATTGTATAGTGATTTAGTAGTTTAGTTTACTAAGAATGTGTTTTTTTATATTGAAGAGTATGAAATAATATTTTGGACTGGATTTTTAGTTTTTATGTATTGTAGGTAGCTTATTTTTTTTACTATTTAGTTTGATATTACTTTGGTGTTTTTTACTAGTTTTAGCTATTTTCTTTAGGGAAGTTCTAGTTTAGGAAAGCTTTAGTTTTTTGTTTCTTCAATATTTAGTTAAAATGATTATAGTATTATTTTTTGATATTTTTATAGTAATTATTATTTTATTGATATTGTTATTATTGTGATGTGTTTATATACATCTTTTTTAAGACTAATAGCTAATTAATTTATATACCTTTTTTTAGTTAGAGGCCACTAGCAGGGGTAGTGATGTTATTTAGCCTTTATAGGGCCTACTGGTTTCATTGACTAAATTAACAAATTGATTCCAGTAATCAGGTATGATTTTAAGTGAGAAGTGTTGTTAGAAAATTAAATAATTTTGAGATTATGATTTTTAAAAACGGCTAAATTAATTTAATGAGATTAAATACCTAAGTATAGTTATGTTTGGTGTAAAATAATATTGTTTTTTTTGTTTTGCATTTTTCTAAGAAGAGTTGGAACAGATTTTAGAAAAATTATAAAATTAATAGGTAGAGGTGGTAGGATTTGAATTTATATGCAAGGAAAAAGAGGTAAAAACCTTACACACCATGGCATAACTAACACCACTACACCACACCTCCATTTTTAAATAATTAATTTATAATAAAAAAATTAAAATTTCTAAAAATAAGTTTAAGTTAAAAAATAACTTTAAAAATCTAATTTCTAAATGAAAAACTATATTTTAATAATATAAAAATATATATAGAATGGGTTCTTGGTTATACAAAAATAAAAAGAAATAAAAAAACAAACTACCTAGTTAAGGAAGTTATAAAAATTCAAATAAAAAATCCTTTTACCTCTTATTCTTTTTTAAAAAGGAATATAAAAATGCAAAATCTTATGGAATAGAAAAAAAAATAAAAAGAAAATAAAAAAAGATCAAATTATTTTAATTATTCTAAATTAAAAAGAAATAAAATATTATAAAAAAATAGAATTAAAATTAATTTTATAATAATATAGTTAAGAATTAATTATAACTACTTTAACAATTATTTAATTAATATATTGAAAGATATATTAAATAAAAATTATAATTATAACTAAAATTAATAAAATCCTAAATATCTTTTATTATATTATAAAAAATATAAAAAAAAGAGAAAATTTTTAAAAAAGAAAATAAATAAATTTATAAATTTATATTCTCTACTATTTATTAGTAAAAGATTAAACTATATAATAAAATTCATAAAAAAAACTGAAATTACTAATAAAAACAATAAAAAAAAAAAGATAAAATTAAAAATAAGATAAAGTAACTTAGAAAAATAATTAAAAAATTATTAAATTAATTTAATTAATTAACTAATTAAAAAAAAAAGTAAATATCCTAAATATTAGTTTTAAAGAAAAACTGTTGAAGCAAATAAAAAACATTAAAACAATATTAATAATTTGTTACACCTGGGCCTAGTATTTCCCAAATAAGAAATGCCAAAAACAGCTTTAGCACTATATTTGTTTTTTAATTCTATTTACTTAGGTTTTTTAAAGGAGATTTATATATATTGTTGAATAAATAGAATTATATGTAAAAAGTGTAATAATAACTAATAATAGATTAGATAATAAATAGTATATTATTAAAGTTGTTTTAAAAATTGATTAATAGAGTTTAAAAAGAAATTATAAATTATTATTAATTAAAAAAAATTAAATATATAATTTACAAATATATATAAATAAAAGTTTTTATATAAAAAATGATTTTTTAATAATAGATTAATTATTTATTAAAAAATTATTAAAATATTTATTAATAATTTAATAGTTAACTATTTATTTATTAATAAATATATATATAATAAATTTTATATAAAATAATCTAGTATTATAAATTTTTGTTATTTAAATAAATATAAATTATATAAAAATAAAATATATTACTAAAAATATATATTATATATTTAATTAATATAAAAAATAAATATAATAAAAAATATAAATATATTTTTTTATTTAAATTATTATAATATTAATAATTTTAAAAATAAAATATTTTTAAAAATTAAAAATATTTAATATATTAAATTATATTATTTAATTTAATTAATATATATAATAAAATTATAATATTATTTCTTTCTTTTATATAAAAAATTACTAATAAAAAATTTCATATATAAAATCTTCTTATAAATAAATTAAATTTTAAAAAAGATTTCTTATATTATATAAGATTCTTTCTAAAAAATAAATGTATATAAAAAAAATTCTTATAAAAAAAAATTTTATATAATAAAATAAACATATAAAAATAAATTAATAAAAATTTTATTATATAAAAAAAATATATTATATAAAAAATAAAATATAAAAAAATTATACTTTATAAAAAATAGATTATATAAACAAAGTAATTATAAAATAATAAAATTTTATTATTAAAATAAAATTAAAACTTAAATTAATAAATATTTTTTTTATACTTATAATATAAAAATATTTTAATATATTTTATTATTATAAATTTTAATTACATTTAAAAGTTAAAATTAAAAAAATTAAAAAAAAAGTTAAAAAAAAAATATAAAATTTTTTTATAAGATTTAAAAATTATTTTAAAATTATAATAATTATATATAATTATTATATTAATAAGAATTTTATATATTATATTATAATATTTTTTTTAAACATATTATTAAATATTAAGTTTATATTATAAAAAAAAAAAAATTATAATATAATTTTATATAAATTATTTTTTATAATTTTTTTAAAGTATTTATTCTAATATATTTATAATAGAACATATTAATATATTACATTATTAAAAAATTAAAAAATTTATTAAAATAAAAAATTATTTTATATAATTACTTAAAAATTTTATGCAATTATAATTTAAAATTATTTAAAAAGAGAAAGAATTAAAAATTATTAAAAAAAAATATAAAAAAAAGTATAGTTTATATAAATTAAGAATTAATTATAAAAATTTAAACTAATAAAGCTTTAAAAAGAAAAAAGAATTTTATAAATATAATTATTAAATTAATAAATCGTTTTTTCAATAATAATCTAATTTAATTATTAATAAATAAAATAATTATTTTAAAAAATTAAAAAATTTTAATTATAAAAAAGATTATTCATTAAAAAGATTTATTTATTTAATTACTTTTTTTATATTATTAATATTAATTTAATATAAAATAATTATACTTTATTAAATTAATCTTTTTACATTCACAAAATCTTTAATTTTTAATATTTATTAATTAAAGAAATAAATTTATACTTTATAATTAAACATACATAATATATAATTAATATATAAAAATATCTTAAGAAAAATATTATAAAATTTAAAAATAAAAAAGAAATATTAAGATAAAATATATTATTAATATTTAATAATATATATATATAATAAAAAATATTTATAAAAATAAATATAAATAAAAAATATTATAAACTATTCTTTTAATTTTAATTTTTTTTAAAATATTTATACTTTCATTTTAATTTTAAGTTTTTTTATCATATAAAAATCTAAATTTATTTAAAATAAGCTTATATAAGTTAAAATAAAATATTTTTTTTTTAATTATTAAAAATTATTTTTTAGGTTGTAGAATAAAAATTATTATATTAAATATTTATTATTTTTATTTAAATTATTTAAAATTTTATTAATTTTATATTTAATATAATTTTTAAACTCAATTTTATTAATATTAAAATCTTTTTGTAAATTAGGAGATATTAATTTTAAAATTAAAATATAAAAAATTTAAATATATTTAATTTATATTAATATTTTTTTAATTTTTTTTTAATTATATATAAATTAAATTTCTAATATCTAAATTTTTTATAAAAATATTTTGTTTTTAGATTTTAGATAAATAGATATGTTTTATCTTTTTTTTTTAAAATAAAAGTATTTATATAGTTATAATTATAATAATAAATTATTTTTTTTTAAAAAAATTACAAATTTTTTTTAAAGATATTATAAAGTTTTTATATATTTTTCATATATTTTTTTATTTAAAATATAAATTTCTTAAACATAATTAAAGATAAAAAAACTTTTAATATTTAATTATATAAAATTTTATATAATATTATTTTAATTATTAAATACTAGAAAATATTATATATAAATTTAATAAAAAGTAATAAAGGTATTTAATTATTCTATATATAATTTAAAAAATTTTCAAAATAAATTTCTAAGATTTAAATTAATTATTTAAAGGTTTTATTAATTTATAAATAAGTTTTAATAATAATATTAAACTTAATTTTTATTTGGTTTATTAGGGATTATTAATATTTACTAATAAAAAATATATTACAATTATAAATATATTTTTATTAAATTTTATATTTAAAAAAAATATATTATTAATAAATTTATTAAAATTTTACATTTTTTTATTAATTATTTTAAAATATAAAAATAATTATTTTAAAAAATTTATAAATTATAACTAATATTTTATTATATAAAAAATTTATTAATAAGTTTTAAATTTAAAATATTTTTTAAATAAAGTTATAAGAGATTTTTTTAAAAAATATATTAAGAATATTATAAAATTTAAAAATTTTATAAAATTTATATCAATTAAATTTAGTTTTATAATATATATTATATATTTTAATATAATTTTTAATATATTTATATATTTTAAATTAGTAATAAATTTTAATAATAAAATCTTAAATTTTATTAATATTTAAATATTTATATATTAATAAATTATAATATTAAAAAATAACTTTGTTTTATAAATCTTTTAAAAAAATATAAAAAATATTTTAAAAAAAAATAATTTTATTTTTTAATTTAAAATATTAAAAAAGATTTAAAATTTTTTTAAAAATTTAATATA
Organism: Orbilia javanica; assembly: GCA_036872735.1. Taxonomy (NCBI): domain Eukaryota; kingdom Fungi; phylum Ascomycota; class Orbiliomycetes; order Orbiliales; family Orbiliaceae; genus Orbilia; species Orbilia javanica. Next base: position 2,475,170 of record JAVHNR010000008.1, read on the forward strand.
TTATAACATTTTATTAATAACTTTTAATAAGTTTTTCCTTAAAAACATTTTTTATAATATATATAATAAAATTAAAAAATTTATTAATAACAATATAAAAGTTTTATTTTTTAAAAATAATTTTTTTATTTAATTTTATTTTTTTTATAAAATTAATATAATAGTTAATAACATTAATAAAAACATTTTTTCTTTTTTTAAAATAAATAATTTTTATATTAAATTTATAGAATAATTTTTATTGTTAAATTTATTATTTATTAAATTTTTTTATGGTAAAGAAGTAGATACAGTTTTTATAATTAAAAAAGATAATAAAAAATTCTTTTATTTTAAAATAAAATTATTATTTATAATATATTTTTATTATAATTATAAATTTTTTATCATAAATAACATATTATAGTTAAATAATATTAAATTTATAAAAAATATAAATAACTAAATACTATATTTTATTAAAATATAATTATAAAAAATATACTTTAAAAATAATAATTAAAATATTAATTTTTATTTTAATAAGTAAGATTAGATTGTAGATTTTAAGAATTAAAATAAAAATAAATATAATTTTAAAGATATTAAAAATTTAAATTCTTTTAAATATTATTTTAAATTTAATTTATTTTTTAATAAATTTAGTAAAAACAAATAACATAAAATTATATTTTTAAATAAATTATTAATAATAATTATATAATTTTAAAAATAATTATATTTCTTTGATTTTATTTAGAAAAAATTGTTTTTAAATAACTTAAATTTTTTTTAAATTTATTTTTATTTTATTAAATATAATTATAATTTTAAAAAATTTATATTTTATAATAATAAATTTAAATTTTTTCAATATATAATATAATTTATATTATTAAAAAATAAAAAATATAAAGTTAATATATTATTTATATTCTTCTAATATTTTGTTAAAGATAAAGATATTATTAAAATAAATTATATAAATAATATTTATATAATTTTATAAAATATAATTTATAAAAATTTAAAAAAATATAAAAATATTAATTAATTTAAAAAATATAATTATATATTTAAAAAATTCATATTAATATTTAAAAATTATTTTTTATTCTTTTTTTAAAATTAACTTTTATATTATAATAAATATTAATAATATTAAATTTTATAAATATTTTAATTTTTATAAATTAATTAAAAAATTTATTAATAAAAAATAAAAGTTCTATATTTTTAATAATAATATTATTAAAATTTTAATAATTTATATAAATTCAAAATTTTTTATTAAATTTTAAAACAAAAAAAATAAAATATTCTATTAAAAAATTTAAAAATTAAATATATTTATTACAAAAATATTCATCAATATATTTATATAGTATATTAATTTCTTTTTAAATATATATATAGATAAATAAGAACTTCAATTAAATATTTTTTTTAAAAAAAATATAATGTCTAAATTAATTAATTTTTAATAAAAGTATATTTTCAAAAAATATATTAAAAACTATATAATTTTTATAATTAATTTAAAAGAATATTTTAGATTTGTTATTCCTAAAGATCGTATGTAGGTCTCTAGAAAAATCTAAAAAAAATTAGAGATATAAGGTATTCATATAATCCTGCTTATATAAATAAACCCTTATTTTAACAACCTAAGCTAATAACTTTATTAAGCATATATAATAATACTTGTCAGGAGACGTTCTCTCTGACCACTAAATATGGTGTGTGGTGAAGACATTGTACGACAATTTATGACTTGTTTAATTAGGAAGTTTGAGATTTGAATTATAATATTATGTTCAAAATATTATAATAGCCTATAGTTATTTATGATATGTTTAATAATTTATTATAATATTTTATATTGTATATAGTTGATTTATTTATAAATAGTTTAATTTTAATAATAAAGAAATTAGTATTAGATAATTTAAGTATATTTTATTATTTAAGATATATTATATCACATTTTAAGTATTCACAAAAAGCCTACATATATGTAGTTTTATATTTTATCTAGTTATTTATTTATTTATAGCTTATTATAATTTATATTTTACTAAATCTTATTAAAATAAGTTTTTTATCTAATATATTAACTTAATTGGAGTATGATTTTTTAAGCCTAGTAAACTAAATTAGTTATAATGTTATAAATAAAATCTAATATTAAATCATAATTATGGAATTATACGTTAGGATATGATAATCTTTAAAGATCTCTACTCTAGTACTTCTAGAATTGATCCTAATTAACTTAATTTTAATAAAACTTTAAAATTAATTTATAAATATTTTAATTTAAATTAATAAATTAATAATAAAATTTAAAGTAAAAAAAAAAGAATTAATAAATTTAATATCCTCTTAAAATCTTTTAAATTAAATTAATTAATTATTTCTTATAAAATATTATACTAGATTATGTAAATTACTAGATGTTTTTAAAAAAAAGAATTAAATATTTTAAAATTTTTTATATTAAATAAAGTTATTTTTTAAAGTTAATAAAAGTTTTTTTGATATAGATTAAAAAAAGTAGATTATATATTATTATAATTTAAAAGATTAATCAATAATTAGATAAAATTTTTTAAAAAAAACATAAGTTTTAGTAAAAATAAAAGATAAAGGAAATTTAGAATTTTAAAAATTTATAATATGGGATAATTTTATTTAAATTATAATAATTTATTAAAATATTTTTAATAAAAAAAAATGAGTTATAAAAAAAATTTTTGAAATTAAATGAAGAATTAAAAAAAATCTTAAATATATTATTTAATTTTATATTTTAATTAATTAATTATTTAAATAAATTAAAAAAATATTTATATTATTATATTTTAAAAGTTTAATATTATAAGTTTAGTAAATATTTTTATATATATAAAATATTAAAATGAATTGATTTAAAAAATTAAATATCTTAATATAATAAGTATTAAAATATAAAAGATTTTTAAATAATTATTAATGAAAAATTTAGAATAAATATAATTAATTTTTTATAATAATATTGTTTTATAAAATTTTAATTTATATTATAGTAAATAATTTTAATATAATGTAAATAAATTATATAAAATATATAAATAAAGTAAAATAATTTAAAAAAATTAAAAATAATTTTTACTTTAATTATAGAATATAAGGTTATTAAGTTATAAATTGTAAATTTAAATTAAATAATTTTAAAAAATATTAATGAAAGTTGAGAAAATATAATAAAAAAAAAAAGAAGAAAAAAAAGTTTAAAAATAATAAAAATTTAATTGTTTTAGAGTAAAAATATATATTAATTATTAAAGTTTATTATAATTATTATAAATAATAAATTTTCTTTTTAAAATATATTAAATTACTTTATATTAATTATATAATTAAGATAAAATAATTAAAAAATTAAAATAAAAATTTTAATAAATAATAAAATATTTTTTTATTTTATAACCTTAAAGTTTATTAAAATAAAATGAATGTTTATAATATAATTTAAAAAATTAATATAATTAGAATTTATAAATAGTATTATTATTTTTTTTTAAAAAATAATAAGTATAACTAAGTTAATAATTATGTTTATAAAAAATTATATTAAGAATATTATCTTTAATATTATTAATATAAAATTATTTAATATTATTTTAAAATTAAATTAGTTATGAAAATATAATTTTAGAATTGATTAATTAATAAAATAAATTATTTTTTATTAAATAAAATTAATTATTATTATTATAATAAATATAATATTTATAAAAAATTTTAATATAGAATTGAAAAAAGATATTAAAATCTTAAAATTAATAAAGATATTATAAATATTTTTAATAATGTTAATTCTATTTTAAAAAATATTAAAAAATTATAATAATTTTAAAAACTTATTTAAATAAAAAAAGTTAATAAATTACTAAAATATTAGAAATGAAATTATTTAATCTTTTTTAAATTAGGTTAAATTTTATTATTTAATTTTATATATAAATTTTTTATAAAAAAAGATTAAATTTTTAAATAATATTTAAAGAAGATAAGAATTAAAAGGTTTATTTAATTTTTTTTATTTTTTATTAATACTTTAATTTTTTTTATTAAAAAAAAGGAAAGTAGATTAAAATTATAGATAGATTATTAAAAATTAAATAATATAATTATTAAAAATTGATATTTATTATTTAAAATAAATAAATTAATTAATATACTTTAATATATTATAATATTTATTAAATTAAATTTAAAAAAAATTTATAACTTTATTAGAATTATTAAAGGAAATAAGTAAAAAATAATTTTTAGAATTTTATATAATTTTTTTAAATATTTAATTATATTATTTAAATTAATTAATATTTTAGTTTTTTTTTAAATATTAATTAATAAGATTTTATAAGATTTTAAGGGAGTTTTTATAATAATTTATTTAAATAATATATTAATTTTTTTAAAAAATTTTAAAAGATATTGTAAATATATTAAATAGGTTTTAAAAAAATTAAAAAAAATATTTTTATTTATAAAATTTAAAAAATATATTTTTTATAAAAAAGAAGTAAATTTTTTAAATTTTAATATATTAATTTATAATATTTTAATAAAAAAAAAAAAAAAATAGAAATTATTAAAGGTTGATAAGTTCTAATAAAAATAAAGTAATTGTAATATTTTTTAAAATTTATAAATTTTTATTAAAAATTTATTCTTTAATATAATATAATAATAATTTTATTAATAAATATAATTAAAAAAAATTATTTATAAAATTAGGAAATTAATAATAAAATATAAAAAAATTTTAATTAATTTAAAAAGATATTTATTTATAAGTTAGAAAAAATATTAAAATAGTATTAATTTGATTTATTAATTTATATAAAAATTAATATTTTAAATATAAATATAAAAACTTATTTTTTATAATATTATAAAAATAATTAATGATATTTAATAATATTTTATAATAGAAAGATGATATTAATAAAAAAGAATTATTTTATCTTTAATTAAGAATTTTTAATAATTATTAAAATATTTTAAAAATGGTTATTATATCTTAAAAAAATTTAATTTTAAATAATTATTTTTAACAATTATAAAAATTTAATTTATTTTATGATTTTAAAAAAACTTAGTATTAAATAAACTTATTAGACAAAAAAACTAGTAAATTTTAATTTTAAAATTTAATATTATTTAAGAAAAGAAAATATAATAATAAATATCTTTTTAAAATATTTTAATTATAATTAAATAAAAAAAATTAAAGATTTATTATTATTATTTTTAAAAGAAAAATAATTTATAACTTTAATTTAAAAAATTTTGATAAAGATTATTAAATATATTATAATAATTTTTATATTTATTATTAATTTAATAAAGAATAAATATTCTTAAAATATAAAGATATTAAAAATTATTAATAAATTAAAAAATAAAAATTTAAAATATATAAAAAGATATTAATTATATGAAGATAATATTTTTATTTTTAAAAATTATTTAATTATATTGAATAATTTTAAATTAAGAAAGAAAGTATTATTAATGGTTTATAATATATTATTAATAGGATATTTTAGTAAAGTAAGAATTTTAAAATTATTTAATAAAAACTATTATTTTTTAAGATTTATTATTTTTGTTTATTAATATATTTTAAATTATAATATATATTAATAAAATAAAATATTTTAAAATAAAAAATTAAAAAAATTTTTTTTATTAAAATTTTTTAGTAGTTTTTAGAAATTAATATTCTTTAATTTTATTATTAAATTACTATTATTAAAAGATTTTTTAATAAAATTAGAATTACTAAAATATAATATAATATTTGTTATAATTAATTAATTATTAAAATATATTTATTTTATATTATGTGTAAGGAAATTAATAGTTAAAGAATTAATAGAATTTTATTTATAATATCTTATAAAAAAAAAAATCTTAAAAGATTTTATATTAGATTGTGGTAGATAATTTATAATTAAGTTTATTAAAATATTATATAAAATATTAAATATTAAAGATTAATAAAGCATAACTTATTATTTAAAAATTGATGGATAAATAGAATAAGTTAATAATATTTTAAAATAATATTTAAAGAATTTTTATAATTATTTTTAAAATAATTAGATAATTATATTTTTATTAATTACTTTTATTTATAATAATATTTATTAAATTATAATTAAAATTTTTTTTTTTAAAATAAAATATAATTATAATATTTAAAGTAATTTAATTTATATTATATTAATAAAAGTTTTAATAGTTATTAAAAAACTAGAATATTTAGTAAAAATTTATAAAATATATTAAATAAAAATATTATAAATCTAGAATAATTAGGTAAGATATATTAATAAAAATTAAAATTTAATAATTAAATATAAAGTAGGAGATAAGATTCTCCTATTAAATAAATATATAAAGATAAGTTATTTATTAAAGAAATTTGAAGTAAGATATTTAAAATTATATAAGATTATGAATATTATAGAATTTTAAACTTATAGATTAAAATTATTTTTATTTATAAAAAATTATAATATATTTTATGTATTTTTATTAAAATTATATATTATTAATAAACTTTATATAGTATCTTTTAAACTATTAAATGTTGAGGTAAAAAATTATAAAAAATAAATAATTAAAAAAATTTTAATAAAAGGCTTATAGAAAAAAGAATTTTATTTAAAGTAGAAGACCAAATTTTATCTTATTAAATAACAAGGATGGTCAGAAGCTAATAATTTATAAAAATTTAAAAAAAATTTATATTATATAAAGAAAATTATTAAAAAATTTAAAAAAATAAAGAATTTTTTTAAGAAAAGTAATTTCTAAAAGTTTATTAAAAAATCTAAATTATATAAAAAATTATAAAAAGATATATCTAGAAATAATAAAAATAAATTTTAATTAAATTAAAAATTTATAAGATAAAATATTTATTAATTAAAAATATATTTTTTATTAAAAGGATTAAAAAATGGAATAAGAATTTATGATAAATTATAAATTATTATAAATTAATTAGTAATTATAAGGATTATAGTAATTAGATATTTTGATATAAAGCTTTTTAAAAATATTTTTTACAAAAAGATATCTACAAATTATAGAAAAAGATAGTAATAATAAAAAAACTATAATTGGTGAAATTATAATTAAAAAAATTATAATTAGAGAAAGGGAAGGAAGAAAAATTAAAACTAGATTTATTTTAAGGATATTTAATTTTAATAAAATATTTGAAACTATAAAAGCTATTAAGAAATTACTAATATTCTAAAGTAAAATTTTAAAAGTTATTATTTGTAAGGTATAAAGGTATAGGGTAAATAAAAAAATTATAAAAGGAAAAAACAAAGTAAGAAATAGAATACCAATATTAGCAAAAATTAAGTAAAAATTTAGTACAATAATTAAAAAATAAATTTCAGATAAAATAATTATAATACCATTTTTTAAAATTTAATAATATATAAAAAAATAATATTAATTAAGAAAAATATAAATTATAACTTTGCTAAAAATTTATATTAATATATTACTAATACTATTAACTATAATAAGTTATAAGTAAAAAAATCCCATAAAATACTAAAATTTAGTAGTAAAAGTTGTGATAATATGGGAAATGGCCTTTCTATTAGGAAAAAGATTAAGAATATTATAAATAACTTTTTATATAAAATAATGTTTATATTTTATATTATTATTAATATAACAAACAAAATCAATTATTTAATAATAATAATATAGATTAACTAGAAAGGAATTAAAAATAATTATAATAATTTCAGTAGTAGTAATATAATAATTACCAGCGTTGTTAATATAAAAAACAACAATCAACATAATAAGAAAAATTATAGGGAAGTAAAGAAAAAAAAAGAATAAAAAATTATTTTTTAAGTTTATAAAAAAGACTGAAGAAGTTTTGAAAATATATAAGTAAATATGAATAAATTTGGTAACTTACAAAGCAAAAAAACAAAAAATATAAAATTATAAAATTTTTTAAATATAAAAAAGCTTAAAAAGTATAGTAAAACTTTAAGAAAGTTAGTATTATAAAAAGTAATATAGATATAATACTAAAAAAAAAGTGGATTAATTTTAGAAAAAGAAATTAAAATAATTTATAGATATAAAAAATCTATAATATTATTTAATAATTTTTAGAATTAAAAGAAGAAAAGTTTAAGCATATTTATTATAAATAATTAAAGTAAATTATAAGAATAAGAATCTTAAAAAAATAATATATATAAATTTATAAAAATATATATATATTTATATATAAACTTATTATTATATAAGAATATATAATAGAATTTTAAATTTGAATTTATCTATATATAAATATATAATATTTAAAAAAAGAAAAAAATTTTAATTCTATGATAAGTTTTAATAATATAAGTTTATAATTATTTTGGTATCTTAAATTTAATAATTATTTTAATATTTTAAATTTAATAGATTAATATATAAGGATTTAAAATTTAAGAAACATAATATCTTATGAGATAAAGAGAATGTTTTAAAAAAATAATAGAATATATTATATTTAGAATACTACAGTATAAATCAGAATAACTAATTTAGGAAAAGTTTAATGCTACACATTATAATAATTCAGCTAAACTACTATTTCATAAGGTAAGCTATATTTTATAAGATATTTTCTGAAAATTAATAAATTAAATTAAAAAATACTATAATAATTTTATAAATGATAAAATGTTCAAAAATATAATATCTTATAAAAGAAAATTGTTAGAAAATATTTTTTTTGATTATTAAATATAATATATAATAAAAACACTATATAATAATTTATAACTTACTTAATTAGAAAATTTAAAATCTAAATTATGATATCATATTTAAGATATTATAATAGCTTACAATTGTTTATAATATGTTTAATAATTTATTATAATATTTTATATTATATATAGTTAATTTATTTATAAATAATTTAATTCTAGTGATAAAGAAATTAATACTAGATAATCTAAGTATATTCTACTATTTAAGATATATTACATCACGCCTCAAGTACCTACGAAAGGCCTACGCACGCATAGTCTTATAATACTTTAACTTATTATTAAAATTATAAAAGATATATGATTTTATCTTTTAAATCTTTAAGTAAATATTTAATTAAATATTTAATTAAATATTTATTAAAGCATTTTTATAAAATTAAGATTTTAAAATATTATATATTTTCTTTAAAAATATATTTTTTTTTAAAATCTAAAAATTTTCTTTAATTTTAAATATTTAAAAAATTATATAAAGAAAAAGTAGAGTATATATTTTTAATAATTTAAAAATAATAATCTCTTAATAAATTCTAATTGTTTATTTTTAAATAATATAAATTAAATTTTTTATTAAAATTTAACTTTTATTCTAATATTAATTTTTTAATTATTTTTTAAATCTAGATTTTCATATTTTATTAATATTTCTATTATATTATAATAATATTTTTATTATAGTTCTTTTAATCTTAGTTTTTTATATTATAAATCTATATTTTTCTACTAAAGTTTTTATAAAATTTTTTAAAAATAGTTTTTCTACTATAGGTATAATATTTTATTTTAATTAATTTTTAAAAAGTTTTAAAAATAAATTCTTTATTTATTTAATATTAAATTCAAGATTAATCTTTATATAACTATTTTTAATAATTATATTAATAAATTAAAACAATTAGTTAATCTTATAATATATATCTTTATTTAACTTTAGATTTTAATTATATTATATTTAAAATTTATATATAAAACAATATATTATATAATTTTATAATTATTCTATCATTTTAACTATATATTTTCTAATTTAATCTATATTTAAAACTATTAGTAATATTATATATAAAAAACTTATATATAAAACTCATAAATTATACCTATTATAATATATAATATAAATAAATTAAACAAAAACTAAAAACTTTTTATAATTTATCTAAAAATTTATAAATAATATTATTCTTCCTTTATTTTTAAAAAATTATTTCTTTTTTTTTTTTTTTATTTTATATATTTTTTTTTTTATTTATTTTATCAAAAATTTTTTTAATCTTTATTTTTTTTAATATAATTATATTTTTACTTGCTTTTTTTACTTTTATTATTATTAGTCTTTTTTAAATCTACCTCTTTAATAATAACACTATTTATAAATCCATGAATAATATGATTTATACTTTTAATAATTATATAATTATCTAATTATATTAAAATTATATTAATAATTATAAAAAATATTAATAATCCCCTATTATAAACACTTTTAAAAAGTATTCTAAATACACTTTTAACAAAATTACTAAATATAACTTTTATAAATTCCTAACCTTATTTAAGAAAATATTTAATAAAACTTTTAAATAAACTAACTTTTAAATAACTTTTTATTATATAATTAATAATAAGGTTAATTATTTTATTTATATTCTTCTATATCTTAAGATTATAAATAAAATATATTATGTTATTTTTATTTTCTCTACTTATATTTAAATTATTTTTATTAGTAAATTTATTAATATTATACCCACTTTTAATATTATAACTCTTATAATTAGAAATTCTTATCAGATTTTTATATAAAATAATTATAATTTTATTTATTTTAATCCTTTTTTTGTTATTTTTATTATTATTATTTTTATTCTTATTATTATTATTTTAATTACTTAAATTACTAAGTTAACTACTTAAATTAATAAATTTATTTAATAATTAATTAATTATAATTTTATTATTATAAATTTAATTTAATTATAAAATTAATATAATATACTAATAACTATTATTAATAATTATTTAATAATAGATATTTTAATGATTATTTTTTTTTTATTTTTTTTACTACTAGTATTAATATTTTAGTTATTTAAATAGATATGATTAGATTATAAATTTTTTTAATTATAATCTTTAATTATATCTAAATTGTATGTAATAGAATTTATTATATTAGTAATAATATTAATTAGATTATAAACAATATAATTAATATTTATAATTTATTATTAAATTTTAAATTAAATTTAAAAAAATTATTTTCTTAATTTTTTTAAGTTAGCAATTATGTTTAACATATTATTCTAAATATTTTTAATATAAGTGTTTTTGTTAATAAAAGTCTGATAATTGTAAATACTTTACTCTTTAGATAATTATTTAAATAAATATTTTATTAAAATATTTCTAATATTTTTAATAATAAGTAGTTTAACTTTAGTTAAATAAGTAGTAAAATAGTTATTATTTAACCTATGGACTCAAATTTTCCTTTTATTTATATATAGGTTAAATTTAATGTTTTGGTATAAATATATTTTTATGAAGTTTTTAGTTTTTTATATTTTTTCTTTAATATATATAAGTTAATCCTTTTATTTTTTAATTATTATAATTAATAGATTTAACTTTCAAGTAATTACAATATTTTTCAAAAAATAATTTTTTAAAAAATTTAATAAAAATATCTATAGTTATTTTTTTTATAAAATGTATTTTATAATAAATTACTTTTTTTTTAATTTTTTTTAAATTTAAAGATATAATATATTATAATACTTTGTTTTTTATTAATTTTTAAATTTTAAGAAAGTTATAATTAATATAATATTATTTATATGTAGTATTATTAACTTTTTAATATTTTTTAAAAAAATAAATAATTAAATATTTAATAAAAACTTTCTTAACTAAACTTCTTTTAATTTAATGTGATTAAATATTATTACTTTTGCCTTTATAAATAATTTAATAATTATATTTTAAAATTTATTAAACTAGGAAATAAAAACTTTAATTAATTAAAATGTATATCTTAATATTAATTTTTTAGATATTTCTTTAGAATTAAAGCTTATAGTATAATCTACATCACTAAATTTATAAAAATTTAATAAATTTTTTTTATAAACTAATTTATAATTTACAATTTTAGTAAGGTATTTATATATTTAGTTAATAACTTTTAAATATTTTTTTATTAATTTACTTATATATTGTTTTAATTTGATTATTATATATATAAAATCTAATCTATTATTAAAAATAAAATATATAAAACTTTTTAATATACTCTTATATATTTTTTATAAGTTGTTTAATAGAATTAAATAGGAGAAATTTTTTAATAAATATAAACTAATTTTTATTAATATATTTCTTAATTTAATTTATTTTATGTTAAAATGATTGAGAATATTATTATTATAATTTTTTTAATTGATTATAAAAATCTTTATTTTATAATTTTTAATAATTTTTAAGCCTAAAAACTTTTTAATCTTATTTATATTTTTTATTTTATATTTATAATAAAAAATAGTTTTAGTTTTTTAAATATTCTTTATATTTTTTATAAATAATAAAATATTATTAATATATATTATTATAAAAATTTTTTTTTAATATATAAATATTTATCTACTTTATTTTATATTATTTTAAAAAAAAATTCTTTAAATTTTAAAAAAAAATTTAAAATTGAGATTCTACAAATAAAAAATTTATTTTAATTTATAAAATAATTTTAAAAATAATAAAATTTTTATTTAAATATTTAATAAAATATATTTAAATAAAATCTTTATATATACTTTTTATTTATTAAATAAATTTAAATTTAAAAAAATTATTTTAATATTTATTTAATAAATTTTTTAATTAAAAAAAATAACTAATATTAAAAAAGTTCTTACAATTTATAAATTGATTATAAATGCATAAATTTTAATAAAATATTTATTAAATTTTTATTTAAAATTTTTAATTATTAATTTTATTTTATAAATATGTTTATTATTTTTTTTATATTTAATTTTGTATACTTATCTTAAAATAAAAATTTTAAAATTTTCTAAAAATTGTTTTATTTTTATTTAAATATAATTTACTTTTTATAAAACTAATTTTCTAATTATAACTTTAATTTATTTTTTAAAATTTAAAAACTTTATAACTTATTTATAAAAACTAAATTTTTTAAATATAATTATAATGATATAGAGTTTAAATTAAAACATTTTTGAAAAAATAAATTTTTTTAATTTTTAATTTTTTTTTAAGAATATAAAATTTTTAATTTAAAATTTTTATATATTTTAGATAGTTAATATATTAATATAAAAAATTATTTTTGATAATTTAATAATACTTTTAGTAGAAGCTTTTATTATAGTTTTATTAAATATATTCTTTAATTTAACTTTTAAAATTAGAATTAATATTATTTTATCTAAATTATTTAAAAATTAATTTTTTTTTTTTAATTTAATTTTTTTATTTTTTTTTATTAAAAAAGTTTTTTTTAATTTTATAAATTAATTAAAAAAAGGTGTTTATGATGAAGAAAAATAATTTTTATAGTTTTTTTAAATTGGTATTTATCTTTTAATAAATTTAATATTTTTATAAATTTAAATAATCTTATTTTTAATATTTTATATTTTAAATTATTTAAAAATATTTATTAAATTTAAATAAATATTTTTTTAAACTTTATATTAAATTAGATTTTTTTAAAATTTTTTTTAAGAAATTATTATATATATATAATATTTAAATAATTTTAATTATAAATAATTAAACTTTCTTTTATAATATGCTTTAAATAGTAAAATTTTTTATTTTATAATTTTTCTATTTTTTATTATTTTAAGTTTTCTGAATATAAAATAATAATTACTTATTAAAATAATAATTCTAAAAGCTTTTTATTAAAAACATTTTAATAAACTACTTTCTATTAATATAATAGAAACTAATACTTAAAATATTTTATTTATTTATTTAATTATTTTATTTTATTTATAAATGGTTATTATCAAAACTTCCATTTTTATATTATATTATTTATAAAATTCTTAAATTATTAAAGTAATTAATTCTTTTATATTATTAATTTTAATAATTTTTATTTTTTAAATCTTATAAATAATTCTTTAAGTTAGGATAGTAAATTAAATCAATTCATTTTTGAATTCTAACTTATTGGTATAATATTAAATTTATTTAAAATTTATTATATTATTAATTATTATTAATATTTATTTAATTAAAATTATTAATAATATATAATTATTAATATATTTTCTATTAAAAAAGATAATTGCCCATAAACTATTAATATTAATATATATTTAATTTAGAGGTTTAAATTTATAATTATTTATTGGAATATTATTTTAAATTTTTATTTATTTATTATAAATATATAATTCATAGATAAAATCCAATTTAATTATAAAATAAAAATTTAAAAAAAATTTTTTAATAATTTTTTAAATAACTTTAAAGTAAATATATTTAAAATGCCTATATTAAATTAATAATATTAAAAATTATTAAGTAATTAATATTTTAGAATACCTTTTAATTAATTATTTAATTAATCTTTTTATCAAAAAAACTAATATAGTATTAATAAAAGAAAAAATAAATACTGTGTAAATCTAAAAAATTATTAAATTTATTAAATTAATTTTAAATAAATTTATTATATAATTAAAACTTAGTTTAGTTATTACTTCTCTTTCTTCATCTTCTATTAAACTATTTATAAAGTTTATATAAAATTTAAAATTTCTTTTAAATATCTTTTTAACTAATATTAAATTTAAGATAAATTATAAAATATATAACGTGTTCTACCCACTTTGCGCGCACACCTAGTTATGCCGCACCACTTTTTAACTATTTTTTTAATTTTTGTTTTATTATAAAAACGATTAAAAATTTATAATTAAATTGTTATAATAGTTAGCTACAATATAACCATCTTTTAAATCTATTATATAAATTATTTAATTTTTAATTAATTTTTAAAAATTGATTATTTAGTCTAAAATTATATGTTGTTGTAAACTTACAAAAAGAACTCAATTTTGTTGGATTTTACCAAACTTATATATGTTATAATATTGAATAAGCTTATTAAAATTATTCAAAAATTATTAAAAACTAATTAAAATTGCACAAGTTATAAGCTTTTAAAAACTAAAAAAATGTGTTGTTTTTTATATAAATTTTAAAGATTTAATAGTCAATAACTTTTGTAATTTTTAATATTTTTAAATAATTTTTGAATAATTTTAATACATTTTGTATAAACAAAAATAAAAAAATAAAAAAGTAACTAAATTTAATAATTTATTTTTAATTTTTATATAGATATTTCTAAGTAAAACAACACATTTTTTTAGTTTTTACAAGCTTATAACTTTTGCAGTTTTAATTAGTTTTTAATAATTTTTGAATAGTTTTAATAAGCTTATTCTATATTATAATATATATAAGTTTGGTAAAATCCAACAAAATTGAGTTCTTTTTGTGTGTGCACAACAACACATAATTTTAAGCTAAATAATTGGTTTTTAAAAATTAATTAAAAATTAAATAATTAATATATTAACTCTAAAAAGTGTATATATTCTAAATAATTATTATTATAATTCAATTGCAAATTTCTAGTCGTTTTTATAATAAAATAAAAATTAAAAAAATAGTTAAAAAGTGGTGCGGCATAACTAGGTGTGCGCGCAAAGTGGGTAGAGTACGTTAAGATATTATATATAATCTAATAATAATAAGAAATCTTTAATTTAATAAATCTATAATTAAAAACATAAATTATGGAATAATCAGCTAGTTTAATTTCTCTATAAAAACTAAAATATATATAAATTTTAAATAAAAAAAATAATTTATTTTTTATTATTTAATTAATAATCTTTAAATCAAAATATTAAGTATTATTATTAAAATTTTTAAATAAACAATTATTTATATATAATTTATAAAGCTTTTTTATAATTATATTATAAATAATATTATAAATAGTTATATAAATTTTATATATGTAAAATTTTAAATAGTTATAAATAAGTTTTTTATTTAAATTATCTATGTTAAATTTATAATTAAAATATAATATTTTATTTTTAATATAGTACTAATTTTCTATATATTCTATTTTTCCATATTTATATTAGATATAGATAGATTTATTCTTTTTTTTTTAATAATAACTTATTTATCTTAAAATTATTTTTTTTCTTATTATTAATTAATTTTTATTTTTTATCCTTTTTTTCTTTATTATCCTTTTTTTAATTATTATAAAAAACTAATTTTTATCTCTTATTTAAAAAATGTTTCTAATAAACCTTTAAAAAACTCTTTGTAAGGACTACTCCAGCAAACAACTCTATAAATTACTATTTAATATTATTTGTATATTTATTAATTAAAAAAATTTTTAAAAATTAATTTTAAAAAAAAGTAAAAATATATACTTTATTATTTATAATATTATTTATAATAAAGATATAAATATAAAGTTTTATAATATTATTATTAGAATTAAAAAAAGCAGTAATTATAATATTCATAAAAATATTATCTAAAAACTTATTAATAATTTAAAAATAAAATTTCTTCTAAACCTATTCAATTTTTTTAAAAAAATCAAAAACAATAGCATATATATTCTCTTTAATAAAAACTTAATTAACAAAATTATAAAGTTTATTTTTAAAAATAATTTAAATTATTATATTTTTTAATTAAAAGTATTTTTTTAAGGTATTTATAGCTTTAAAAGAAGTCTTATCTTAAATTTCCAAAACAATAAATTCATTAATAATAATTTAAATAATCTAAAAAATAGATTTATAAATAATTTTCCACTCATTCCTCTATTTAACTTATTTTACTATAAATTTCTTAATTTAGACTATTAAATTTTTAAAAAAGCTTTCAATCAATAATTCTATTAAAGAAATTATAATTAAATATAAATCTTCTAAAAAAGACTTAAAAATAAATTCCTTTAGGAAGTATTTATATTTCTTTTATATTCAAAAAAAATTAAAAAAAAAATTATACTAAATATAAAAGTTCTCTTTATTAAACAAAAATTTTAAAACTTTTTTATAATTTTTTTTAAATATAATATATATATAAATTTTATATTATATAAATTAATATTAAATATTAAATATTTAATTAAAGATTTAAGCAAACTTATTATAAAATTAATTATACTAATAATATATTATTTCTAAAGATTATATATAAATTTCTACTTTTTTAGAGAAATCCAAAGAAGATTGAAAATATAAGATATTCATATAATCCTACTTATATAAGCAGGCCCTCATCTCAACAACCCAGGCCAGTGGCCTCATTAGGCGTATACAATAACAAGATTAAATAACTTATTATAGTTTTTTAATTTTAAAAAAAAGATATTTAATAAATTAAAGTTTATTTTTTATTTAATTTTTAATTTTTTTATTAGATATATATTAAATAAAATAAAAATAAATTTTTTTTTTAAATTTAAAAAAAATATTAATAAATTTTTGTTTTTTATATTATATATAAAGATATTAAAAAAATTCAAATATTTTAATTTATTAATTAATTAAAAAATTATAATTATAAAGCTATAGATATCTTAAGATTAAATTATAAAAAATATTAAAAATATTAATTATAATTTATTCAAAATATCTATTAATAAAAAATAAAAAGGTAGTTTATTTAATAATAATTTTAAAAAAATCTCTTTTGAATATAATAATAAAAATAAGTATAAATTATTTTATAATAAAGAAATTAAAACATTTTACCATTTTTAAATTAATAAAAAAATCTTTAATATTATTATTAAATAATATATTAATCAAAATTTTATTAATATAAATAAATAAAATAAAATATTATTTTATAAAGCAAAATTAAATATATTCTAATTTAAATATTAATTTTAATTTAATTTTTATAATATTTAAGTTAAATTATTTAAATTATATTATATTTTAAAATTAATTTAATTTAAATTTTTATAAAATTTATTTAAAATTTCTTTTTTATAATAAAAATTATTATAATTAAAATTAAATTTATATTTATAAAAATCTTTTTATAAAAAATTAAATTTATAAATTATAAAATATTTTTTTATATTTATTAAATATCATATTATATAGTGTTTTTTATGTTTTATTTAAAAATATAAATTATATTTATAATATTTATAAAAAATATTAATATAAATTTCTTATTTTATTTTTTAATAAATTTTAATATAATAAAAATATTTTATTCTTTAAATTTATTTTAGGGTATAATTAATATAAATTAAAAATGTATTAAAAAATAATATATTTTTAAATTTTTTGTAAAAATAATATATTTTTAAATTTTTTGTAAAAATAATATATTTTTGAATTTTTTGTAAAAATAATATATTTTTAAATTTTTTGTAAAAATAATATATTTTTAAATTTTTTGTAAAAATAATATATTTTTAAATTTTTTGTAAAAATAATAAAGTATAAATTTTTTAATAATTCTATTTTTATATATTATAGATTAATTATATTTAATAATATATTAATAAATATTTTTTTAAAAATAATAAAGTTAATAATATTATTTAAGAAAAATATTATTTTTAAAATAAAAATTTTAATATATTTTAAATTAAATTTAAATTTTAAAAATAAATTTATATAAATAATATTTATATTTATATTTAATAAAAAATTATAGTTTATAAATTATTTAAATAAAAATATTATATCTTATATAGGTTTGTTATTAGTATTTATAATTATTATATATCTTAAGATATTTATAAATAATTTTTTAAATACTATACTTAAAACATAATTAATAATAATTATTAATTTTGTTATTAAATTTTTTATAAATTAAAAATAATTTAAAATTATTTATATTATAAATTTTAATAATGTTAAGATAAATAATAAATTAATAATAAAAATTAAAATATTTAATATATATTTTTTTATATAAATTAATATTTATATATTAAAAAACTTTTTATTATTTTTTTTATTTTATTTATTAATAATAATATATAAATTTATATTTTATATATTTTATAATAAATATATAATAATAATTAAAATATTTAATATTTATATATTTATATATTTTATTATAATATTTTTTTTAAATAAAAATAAGTTTTTTGTAATTGAAATAGTAAATTTGTTTTTATAAAAGAAATTTATTATTAAAAAATAAAAATTTATATTTTTAATTTTTAAGGTTTTTCTATATAAAAATAAAAAAATTTTTAGATTTAGAGTTAAAAAAAAATTTAATAATTTTTTTTTTAAATTTAGAAAAAATAAAGAAATATTTATATATATTTAAAAAGTTAATTATTTAAAAAAATTTATTAATATTAATATATAAATATTTTACAATAATTTATAAATAAATTCTAAAATTTTATAAAATAAAGTTATTTTAAACATTTTATATAAAATAAATTCTACAACATTAAAAAATTTAAATAAATTATTTTAAAAAAGTTTTATAATAAAAAATATATTTTATTTTATATATTAAATTTTATTAAATTTAATAATATTCTTTTTTTATAAATAAATTAAAAAAAAGTTATTTTAATTTAATTTATAATTTAATAATTTCTTTTTAAATTAAAAATTTAGAAGTATTTATATAAATATTTTTAAATATTTAAAAAAAAAATTTATAAAAAGTTTTTAAAAATTATTATTATATTTTTTTTATTTATTTTTTAAAAAGAATATATTAAGTTATATTAATAATAATATTTTTAAAAATTTTTTTAAATTTTATTATTATAAAAATTATTATAAAATATTTCAGAAATTTCAGTTTTATTAAAATTAAGGTTAGTAGTTATGTTATTATTATTATATTTTAAGATATTTATTTTAAATATATTTTTTTTATTATATTTCTAATAAATTAAAATATTAGATTTTAATTTTTTAAAAGATTAATTCTAAAAATATTTATATTAAATAATATTAAAATTTATAAATATAAATTTAAAAATATATTTAAAAATTTAACTATTATCTTTAACTTTTTTTTAATTTTTATTGCTTTTATTTTAGTTATTATTATTTTTATTTTATAATTTTTTTTTATTATTATTATTATTTTAACTTTTAAATTTTTTATTATTATTTTAAAAAATATAAATTTTAAAATTAATATATTAATATAGATTTTTAATAAAGTTATAATTTATATTTTTTTTAATTAATATTATTTTTTTATATATTATTAAGTTTTAAAAAGTAGTATTATAATTATTTTATTTAAGATTTATTTTTTAATTATTATACTAAATTTTTATTTAATTTTTATTAATATTAGTATTTTGTTTTCTGCTTTATTTTTTTTTTTTATAATTTTTTTATTTACTTTATATTTTTATATTTTATAAATAATAATTTTTAAAACTTTATTTTAGAATATTAATAATTCTTTAATAATTTTTATAATTTGAAATATTTTATTAAAATTAAATATTTTTAAAGTAAATCCAATTTTAATTTTTGTTTCTCCCTTTTCTCCAATTATAATTTTTTTAGTTGTAATTTTATTAATTATAATTTCTCTATTATTATTATTTTTTTTTATAACTTATAAATATTTTTTTATAAAAGATATTTTTAAAAAGTTTTATATCAAAACACTTAATTATTATAATTTTTATAATTATTAATTAATTTATAATAGTTTATAATTTATTATAAATTTTTTGTTTTGTTTTTTAATTCTTTTAATAAAAAATATATTTTTAATTAATAAATATTTTATTTTATAAATTTTTAATTTAATTAAAATTTATTTTTATTATTTCTAAATATATTTTTTTATAATTTCTTATATAATTTAAATTTTTTAATAAATTTTTAAAAATTATTTTTCTTAAAGAAATTCTTTGTTTTTTTAAATTTTTTAATAATTTTTTTTATATAATATAAGTTTTCTTTAAATTTCTATAAATTATTAATTTCTAACTATCTTTATTATTTAATAAGATAAAATTTAATTTTTTACTTTAAATAAAAAATTTTTTTTATAAACTTTTTATTAAAATTTTTTTAATTATTTATTTTTTATAATTTTTTATTTTAATATTTAGTAATTTGAGGAGTATTATATAAAGTTTATTAATAATATATAATTTTAATAAAAATATATAAAATATATTATAATTTTTTATAAATAAAAATAATTTTAATTTATAAATTTAAAATTTTATAATATTTATAATCTTATATAATCTTAAATATCTTATTTTAAGTTTTTTCAACAAATAATTTATTTTTATATATTTATTTAATAAAAAGATTTTATTTTTTATTTTATATTTAATTATTAGATTTTAATTTTTATTAACATATTTTACTTAATTATTTTAAATTTATAATATTTTTATTTAATATATTTCATAAATTTTTACTAAATATTTTAATTTTTTAATAATTATTAAAACTTTTATTAGTATAATATAAATTAAGTTATTTTAAATATTATAATCATATTTTGTTTTAAAAAAAAATATTTTAATTATAATTTAATAAATATTATTATAAATAAAAATAATTAATAAAAATATAATCATTTAATTATTTTAAAAATAATTATAAAAATTTTTAAAATATTATTTTAAAATATTATTAATTTATTTTATCTATTTATCAATTTTTAAGTAATGAATTATATTTTATTAATTTTTAATATTTAATATTTTATATAATATTTTTATAAATTTAATTATGAATTATTTATTATAATCTAATATAAAATTTTTTTAAATTTTTTTTTTTATAAAATATTATAAATAAAATTTTATTAATTTTTCAATTATTAATTTTTTTATATATAATATAAAATAAATATATTTTAATAATTAATTAATTATAATAAATATTATATTATATTTTAATAATTTTAATTTTATTAAAGAATTTTTTAATAATAATAATTTAATAATAAAATTAAAGAATATTAATTTTTAAAAATTATTAAAAAATTTTAATAAAAAAAATTTTTTAAGTTTTTTATTTTAAAATATTTTATTTTATTAATATATATTATAATTTAAAATATATTAATAAATAAAAATAATAAATTTTAAAAAATAATAATTTTTATTAAATAGTTCTAAAATTTTTATTTTATTAAAATATTTTATTAATAATATATTATAAACTATTAATAATATTTTTTTTTTAATTTAAAATTATTTAATATAATTAAATAATTTTTAAAAATAAAAATATTATTTTTATATAATTAATATTTTTTTATATATTTTAAGTTTTTATTTTTTAATTTATTAATAATCTTTAATATCTTTGTATTTTAAAAATATTTGTTTTTTATTAAATTAATAATAAATATAAAAGTTATTATAATATATTTAATAATCTTTATTAAGATTTTTTGAATTAAAGTTATAAATTAACTTTCTTTTAAAAATAATAATAATAAATCTTTAATTTTTTTTATTTATTTATAATTAAGATGTTTTAAAAAGATATTTATTATTATATTTTTTTTTTTAAATAATATTAAATTTTAAAATTAAGATTTATTAATTTCTTTATTTAATAAGTTTATTTAATATTAAATTTTTTTTAAAATTATAAAATAAATTAGGCTTTTATAATTATTAAAAATAATTATTTAAAATTAGATTTTTTTAAAGTATAATAATTATTTTTAAAATATTTTAATAATTATTAAAAATTTTTAATTAAAAATAAAATAATTTTTTTTTATTAATATTATTGTTTTATTATAAAAAGTTATTAAATATTATTAATTATTTTTATAATATTATAAGAAATAAATTTTTATATTTATATTTAAAATATTAATTTTTATATAAATTAGTAAGTTAAGTTAATAATATTTTAATATTTTTTTTAATTTATAAATAAATATTTTTTTAAATTAATTAAAAATTTTTTATACTTTATTATTAATTTTTTAATTTTATAGATAATTTTTCTTAATTATATTTATTAATAAAGTTATTATTGTATTATATTGAAAAATAAATTTTTAATAAAAATTTATAAATTTTAAGAAATATTATAATTATTTTATTTGTATTAGAATTTATTAATTTTTAATAATTTTTTTTTTTTTTTATTAAAATATTATAAATTAATATATTAAAATTTAAGAAATTTATTTTTTTTTTATAAAAAGTATATTTTTTAGATTTTATAAATAAAAATATTTTTTTTAGTTTTTTTAAAATTTATTTAATATGTTTATAATACTTTTTAAAATTTTTTAAAAAAATTAATATATTATTTAAATAAATTATTATAAAGATTTTTTTAAAATTTTATAAAATTTTGTTAATTAATACTTAAAAGAAAATTAGGGTATTAATTAATTTAAATAATATAATTAAGTATTTAAAAAAGTTATATAAGATTTTAAAAATTATTTTTTATTTATTTTTTTTAATAATTTTAATAAAATTATAAGTTTTTTTTAAATTTAATTTAATAAATATTATAATATATTAAAGTATATTAATTAATTTATTTATTCTAAATAATAAATATTAATTTTTAATAATTATATTATTTAATTTTTAATAATTTATATATAATTTTAATTTATTTTTCTTTTTTTTAATAAAGAAAATTAAAATATTAATAAAAAATAAAAAAAGTTAAATAAATTTTTTAATTCTTATTTTTTTTAAATATTATTTAAAAATTTAATTTTTTTTTATAAAAAATTTATATACAAAACCAAATAATAAAGTTTAATTTAATTTAAAAAAAATTGAGTAATTTTATTTTTAATATTTTAATAATTTATTAACTTTTTTTTATTTAAATAAGTTTTTAAAATCACTATAATTTTCTAATATTTTTTGAGATAGAATTGGTATTATTAAAAATATTTATAATATTTTTATTAGTTTTAAAATTTTAATATTTTTTTTTTAATTTTATATTAAAGTTTTTTATAAATATTATATTTATTGTAATAATGGTAGTTAGTCTTGTTTAATAAAAAATAATTTATTTTATTAATTAATTGATTTTAGAATTATATTTTTATAATTAATTTAATCCTAAAATAATATTAAATAATTTTATATTAATAATATTAAAAATAATATTTTTAATATAATTTTTTATAAATATAGTTATTAATTTAATTATATTTATTATTTTTTGAAAAAATATAGTAGTACTATTTATGGATTTTAATTATATTAATTTCTTAAGTTATATTATAGACATTTACTTTATTTTAGTAAATTTTAAAATTATGAAATAAGAAAATATTTTATTATTTATTAAAATTTTTATTTTAACTTTTTAATTATTTTATTTTAATTATATAATTGATATAAAGTAATTTAATATATTTTAGGAAAAAAATTTATTATTTATAATAATTATAATAAGTTTTGATAATTAATATATATTTTTATTTTAAAATAATTAGATTTTTATTATTTTTAAATTTTTTTTTTCTTTTTTTTTTTTACAATATTTTTTTAACTTTTGTTAATACTTCTTAGAATTATTTGGTTTGGATTTATAGTTTGTAGTTTAATGATTTTATATTTTATAATTAAAGTAGAAATTATTTTTAATTTTTTTAAATTATTTTCTTTTATTTATATATTTTATATAATTTATTTGTATTATATTAAAATTATTTATTATGATATAAGTTGAGGTTTTATGAGATAATGTTATTACAAGAGATTAATTATATCTGTTTTAGGTTTTTTGTTAGTAATTATTTAAGAATTTTTTATATTCTAATATTTATTATATTAGAGTATTTAATTTTTTAAATTGGTTTGTTTTAATATTTCATATATATAAGAATATTTGTTAAACTTATAATATTAAATTTTTAAAATATAGTAATATAAATATTTTTTTAATTTATTTAAATAATTAATTAATTAAGATATAAAATTAAATAATATATTAAAATTTTTTTTGGATTTTTTATTTAATTTCAAAAATTCTTTTTATAATTTATTCTTTTTTGTTAAAGATATTTTAATGAATTATTATAATTTAAACAAAATTATTTTATATCGTAAGCTTTTAAAATCTTAAATTTTTTTTGCTTTTTGCTTTTACTAAAGCTTGTTTTTTTATAAGAAACTTCATTTCATTATTGATTAATCTTTTAAATTATAATAGTATATAATTTTTTTTTTTTTGATTTATATTAAAAAAACTTTTATTAACTTCAAAAAATAATCTTATTTAATATAAGAAATTTTAAAATATTTGGTTTCTTTTTTTAAAGATATTTAATAATTTATATAATCTAATATAATGTTTTGTAAAAAATAATTAATTAATTTAATTTAAAAAATTTTAAAAAAATATTAAATTTATTAATTTTTTTTTCTTTATTTTAAATTTTATTATTAATTTATTAATTTAAATTAAAATATTTATAAATTAATTTTAAAATTTTATTAAAGTTAAATTAATTAAAATTAATTTTAGAAATATTAAAATAAAAATTTTTAAAAATTATTATATTTTAATATATAGTTTTATAATTATAATTTAATATTAAATTTTATTTATAGTATTATAATTAGTTTAATTTATTAAATTTAAGAAATTATATTTTAATTAAATTAGTATATTAAGTAAAAAATTTATTTTAATGAGGTTTAATAAAATATAAATTGCAATAAACTACAAATAAGTAAATAATTAAATAAAATATAAAATTATGCGTGTATAAATTTTTTATAAATATTTAAAATATAATATAATATATTTTAAATAATAAAATATATTTAAATTATTTAGTATTAATTTTTTTATCATTAAAATTGGGTTATTTATAAATAAATTAATTATATATAATATAAAATATTATAACAAATTATTAAATATATTATAAATAATTGTAGACTACTATAATACCTTAAATATAATATTATAATTTAGATTTTAGACTTTTTAATTAAGTAAGTTGTAGGTTGTCATGCGGTGTCTTCACTATATGCCATATTCAGTAGTTAGAGAGAACGTCTCCTGATAGTTATAAATTCAAATTCTTAATCTCATTATTTTTTTTTTTAAATATAAATATAACATTAAAACTCAAACTTAAATCTTTTATATATTTAATAATACAAATTATCTTCATTCTATTTAATAAAAATTATAAATTAATTAAAATTTTAAAAATAATTATCAATAAAATAAATTTATTTAATATTTTTAATTTATCATCATACGCAAACAATTTTGTTATCTTTGTTATATTATTATCAAAAAAAAATAATAAATATATTATAATTCATAAAAGTCTTAATAATTTATATATTAAAATTATTTTTAAACCTAATATTAACATAGTTTTAATAAATAAGATAGGTTTAAAAAATAATATTATTAAAATATATTCCTACAAAAAAAATTTTAATTTTATTATTAAAAAATTTATTAGATTAAAATTAAAAATAAATATTAAACTATTAAAAAAAGTAATTAAATTTTCCAAATACTTTATTAAATTTATTAAAATTATTAATATATAGTGTCTTTTAAAAGTCTATTTATTTTTTTATATAATTAAATTATTTTTATATTTAATTAATAATAATTTATTATTAATTCTTAAATACTTTCAATTCAGTTTAAAAAGATTTAATAGTTAATAAAAAAAAAAAAAGAAAAAATTTTTTTTTTCTTCTAAAAGTTTATTCTTTTTTAAATTAATACCTTCAGAATTATTTTATCTTTTTAAAATTTTAAAAATATT
This sequence comes from Orbilia javanica, assembly GCA_036872735.1. Classification (NCBI taxonomy): domain Eukaryota; kingdom Fungi; phylum Ascomycota; class Orbiliomycetes; order Orbiliales; family Orbiliaceae; genus Orbilia; species Orbilia javanica. The sequence goes on from JAVHNR010000008.1 coordinate 2,501,872, forward strand.
AGTTATTTTAATTTAATTTATATTATTTATAATATTAATAATTTCTTTACTAAAATTTTTAATATATTGTATGTATAAGTTTTTTATTTATATTAGTTTTTTATTTATTTAAATTATTATTAATGTATATTCTAAATCTTATCTTTATTATACTTGGAATTTTATTCCTTTTGTAAGATATAAAATTAGTTTGAGTTAAACAATTAGCCTTACTTGTAATTTAATAATTACAACTTCAAAATATTAAGTTAATTTATTTATTAATTATATAAAAAGATTCTTTTTTATAAATTTTATAATAAAATTATTATTTAATATATATCTTTTATCTACTTATTTTAAAAGTCAAATTAATTAAAGTGTTATACTTAAATTTAATATTTCTTAAATAAGAAATATTAAAAATAGTTTTAATATTATATTTATTTTTTAATTTTATTTACTTAAATTTCTTAAAAGAAATCTATATATATTATTAAATAAATAAAATTATATATAGAAAATATAATAATAATTAATAATAAATTAAATAATAAATAATATATTATTAAAGTTATTTTAAAAATTAACTCATAAAATTTAAAAAAAAACCATAAATTACTATTAATCAAAAAAAATTAAATATATAATTTATAAATATATACAAATGGAAGTTTTTATATAAAAAATAATTTTTTAATAATAAATTAATTATTTATCAAAAAATTATCAAAGTATTTATTAATAGTTTAATAATTAATTATTTATCTATTAATAAATATATATATAACAAATTTTACATAAAATAATCCAATATTATAAATTTTTATTGTTTAGATAAATATAAGTTATACAAAAATAAAATATATTATTAAAAATATGTATTATGTACTTAGTTAATATAAAGAATAAGTATAATAAAAAATGTAAATATCTTTTCTTTATTTAAATTATTATAATATTAATAATTTTAGAAATAAAATATTCTTAGAAATTAGAAATATTTGATACACCAAACTATATTACCTAATCCAGTTAGTATATATGGTGAGGCTGTCACATAATTCTTTTAAAAAAAATAAAGAAAAAGATAATATATATAAGGAAAAAAAAATCTTAAAAATAATAAAAAAACAATAAATTTAAGATAAAAATTTTAGAAATAATATTAATACCTAAAATTAATTAAATTAATAATAATTAATTAGTTAATTAAAGTGAATTAATTAAAAAACTGAGAATTCACTTTATTTCATTTGTTAGTACTTTTAAAAAGTACACTACATTAATATTTTCTCTTTTATCTGCCATAAGCTCTAAGCTTGCAAGCGTGTATGATACATAATAATAATAATAATAATAATAATAATAATAATAATAATAACTAATAAATTTAAAAAAATAATTATTTTAAATTAAAACTTATAGATTAGTTTATTAAAAATATTAGAAAAAGATTAATTTAAAAAGAAAAAGATAAACAAAGAATTTAAAAACTCTATTTATATTATAATAAAAAAAATATATTTTATAAATAACTACCTAAATAAAAGAAGCTTAAAAAGATAAAATAAATAAACATTTTATAATCTATATTTAATTAAAGACTAAAATATTTAAAATTTTATATATAAAAAATTATAAAATAAAATTAATTTTATTTTAAATCACTAGTATTAGGAAGCTCTTAATAAAACTTTAAAAAAAAAAAAAAAATTTAATTATGAATTATAATATATAAAAAAGTAAGAAAACATTTATTATTTTAAAAAATCCATAATTTTAAAAAAATTTTTAAGTTTTTTTTATATATTATAATTTTTTTTTTTTTTTTTTTTTTTTTTTTTGGAGGTGTGGTGTAGTAGTGTTAGTTATGCTATGGTGTGTGAGGTTTTTACCTTTTTTTCCTTGTATATAAATTCGAATTCTACCACCTTTATTTATTAGTTTTGTAATTTTTCTAAAGTCTATTCCAATTCTTTTTAGAAAAATGTAAAATGAAAAAATAGTGTTGTTTTGCATTAAATATAATTGTACTTAAGTGTTTGATCTTATTAGATTAATTTAGTTGTTTTTAAGAGTCATGATCTCAAAATTGTTTGATTTTCTAATAATATTTTTTGTTTAGAGTTGTATTTGGTTGCTGGAATTAATTTGTTAATTTAGTTAATTAAACTAGTAGGCCTTGTAAAGGCTAGGTAACGTCACTACCCCTACTGGTGGCTTTTAGTTAAAAAGAAACATATAAATTAATTAGTTATTAGTTTTAGAAAAGACGTGTGTGGGTATATTATAATAATAATAGTGTTAGTAAAATGGTAATTATTATAAAAATATTAAAAAATAATACTATAGTTATTTTAACTAAATATTAAAAAAATAAAAGGCTAAAACTTTCTTAAATTAGGGCTTCCTTAAGGAAAATAGCTAAAGTTAGTAAAGAATATTAAAGTGGTATTAAACTGGGTAGTAAAAAAAATAGGCTATTTATAATATATAGAGGTTAAAAATCTAATCCAAAATATTGTTTTATATTTTTCAATATAGAAAAACATGTTTTTAGTAGATTAAACTATTAAGTTATTGTATGGTTAATTGATTAAAAAATATATGAGGATAATAAGGTTTGGGGTATTTATTTCTAGATTATTGTGTAATTGTAAGAAATCGTATATATTAGTCAAGATATCAAGGTAATATACAAATGTCATAAGGCAGGGAGGTATTAGTATATATACAGATTAATACTTAAATTATTGTTTGGTTTCTAAATACATAACAGTGAACACAGCAATTTAAATAAATAAATAATAAAAGAAATAATAAAATGAATTGGATAGGAAATAAGATGATGAAATGGACATACAGAAATTCAGTATTAAATTGGACAAAAGATAAGTTTAAACTAGATATTTGGATATATAGAGTATTAAACTGGACAAAAAATAAATTTGAACTAGATATTTGAATATATAAAATATTAAATTAGACAAAAGTTATTTCTTAATAGTTTGGAAGTTTATGTAAAGCAAAAACCTAAATAAGCTCTTTACTACACATATTAAAATAATATTATTAATTTAGATTTGTAAGTTCTAAAGTTTGGATTTAGATACTTTCTTATTTTGGGTTTGTAATTTATGTTGCATCATATAGTTTTTCTTTTAATTATAGTATTACCTAGATATTTTTTATAATTATTCTAAAAACTCTTCTAGCTGATTAGATTTTTACTTAAAGTTCATTATGCTAAAAGAACTTTATTACATAATCCCCTCCCTTAGCATCAATGTCTTGTTGATGCCTTAATCTGATGTTTAAGATAGCGGTAAATCCTCTGCTGTGGTGGTATTACTTGTTGATTTTAAATAGCATAAATCTTTAATAACTGCTTTTGTGAAGGATTCTTCTAAGTAGCTATGTCTGTAGGTTTTTGGTTTCTTCTGAATTTCTTAATTCTAGATTCTAAATTTTTGATTTTTTTAGGTCTACTAATTCCTAATCTTAGTTGCATAAAACTGACTTTTTGTAATCACTTTCAAAAGTTTTTTTTATTTTATCCTTCTCTAGCTGGGTATTATTAACTGAAGTTATAGTTTTATTAAAAGGTTGGGTTTTTATGTGAATGGACTTCTTATCTCTGATAGGCTCGGATTGTTTTTCGTTTTGGGATATGGAAAGAATTTCTAAGGTAGTATTTTATTTGGCTTTGGCCAACTCAAACTGTAGTTGTATAATTTTGTAGTATAGGCTGATATATCTGGATTCTAGTGTTTGTATATCAAAAAAATCTGATACTGAAAAGATATCTTGGTTTGGGTTAGGGTATTAGAAGATACTAATTAATTCACTTAATTCTTTGAATTGGTATGGAAATAAAAATATAAAGTCTGTTATGTTAAGTAGGGGGATTAAGTTGGTTAAAATAGGATTAATAAAATTCATTAAATAGTTTTTAAATATAGGTGATGTCAGATGCAGGTTACCAAGTGGATTTGTTTTAATTTTTCTATTAAATGAGATATTGAAGCTTGCGGTAATAAATTTGTAAGTCTAAAATTTTCTTAACTTTGTATTCTTCTTTGTTGTTAATAGTGATTGGTGGGGGCTTTTTTTCGTGGTTTTAGCCAACAAATACGTTTTTTAGTACTAAGTAGAGTAAGTTAGTGTAGAATACTGGATAAATTCTTATAAAAAAAAAAAGTTTTAATTTATATATTTGTTTTTTGATGGACTTAAAGATCTAAAATAGACCTTTTAGTTTATTAGATAGTTTGGGATAGGGGCGTATTGTTTTAATGTTTTGTATATTTAATTAGATATGATTTTCTTCTTTATATATAGGTGTAAGTTGTCTTCATTTATTTATTTATTTTTATTAAATTTATATAATATAATTAATTTTTGTTTGGAAATTTTCTTGTAATTTTGATATTTGTTGAATGAATTTTACGGCTTTTTGGTTTTTGATGGGTTTATTAAATCTTTAAAATTCAAATGTAGTTAAATTCCATTTATAGTTCGCGGTAAATAAAGAAATTTTAGTGGTATTTAATATTTTATTATTATATAAGTATTTAGTTAGGGGTAATTATTTGACCCAATCGTCTTGTTGATAGTTGACATAAGCTTTAAGGTATTGTTCTACAATAGAATTAATATATTCTGTCTATTTATCAATTTGGGGGTGGTATACAATGCTAAGTCAATAGTAGATTTTCAGTTGGTTATTAACTTTGTTTTAGAATTTATCTAGGAAGTTCTTTTTTCTATCTAATATAGCTTCTTTAAACAGTTTGTAAAATTTCCATACATCTTTAAAAAATATTCTAGCAAATTCCCTTGCATTAAGTTTCTTAAAAATTAAAGTTAAATATATCATTTTAAAAAGTCTATCTATAATAACCAAAATTACATTATATCCTTTAGATTCTAATAACCTGGTAATCAAATCAAAAGAAATGCTTTACCAATTTCCTTCTATAATTTAAAGTAATTATAATAATCCTTAAAGTACATTTTTAGGAGTTTTGGTACGTTTACATGTATAGCAGTTATCTATATAACAATCAACGTCTTTTTGTACACCAACCTATGTATAATATCTCTAAATTAACTCCAGTGTTTTCGCTCTTCCTAAATATCTTGCTGTGGGATAGTTATAGTGTTGTTCCAAAATTTCTTCATAAATCTTCTCATTATCTAATACTACCTTTCTTCCATTATAGTATAGTTCTTCTTATTATTCTTCCATCTCTAATATTTCAACTTTAGGGTGTTGTCTGCCCCCTTCCCTAAAGATTTTTATAATATCTTGTATGTAGGGATCCTCCAAGACGACTACCTTCCACTCTTCTTATATTATTATAGTATTAATTTATTAAATTTTTTCGAACAATAAGAGTGTTTAAATTTAATTTTTAATATACTTATTTTCCTTTTTCTGAAGGAGGTTTCTTGACTTTCTAGTTAATATATTAACTTTAATATTAATTTTTCTTGGAATAAAATATATTTTAAAATTATATTAAAATAGATATTCCATTTATTTTACTTATTTTTGTTTTAAATATTATTTAGTTATAAAATATTCTAAATTCTTATAGTTTATTAAAATATAAACTTAAATATACACACTTATAAAATATTAGTCCCATTTTTTAAATATTTAAATGATAGATAGGAGTTCTTTGTTGTAAATATTATAATTATACTTTGTTGGGGTTATTTTTTTTGATCTGTAAGTAATAAAATGCTACAGTCTATCTTTATATTTCTAAAAAAGTACTGTAACGCATATATAATTTAAGGCATCTATTTCTACTTTTATTTTTAAGATTAGATTCCAATGTTTAAGAATTAGCTTTGTTATAAAGACTTACTAGAAAATCTGGAAGGACTCTTTTTCTAATTTTTTCTAATAGAATATCTTCTCTTTTTTAGTTAGGTTGTAGAGTAGTTTAGCTATCTTTGCATAGTCTTTAATAAATCATCTGTAAAAGTTCATAAATCCTAAGAAGGATTAAACGTTTTTAACTATCTTTGGTTCTTTTTAGTTAAATATATCTTAGATTTTAATAAAATCTATTTTAATATTATCACTATTTATAATATATCTTAAGAATTTGGTTTTTTTAATAAAAAATTTATATTTAAAAAGCTTGATATATAATTTTGTTTTTTATAAAACTTTGATGATTTTTTTGATATGTTGAATATGTTCTTTTTTTAAATTACTATATATGTAGATATTATTTAGGTAGATTATATAAAATTTGTTTAAGAAAAATTATAATATTTTGTTGATGTATGTCTAGAAGGCTGCTAAGGTATTAGTTAATCTAAAGTGTATTACTTAAAATTCGAAATGTCTGTATTTTATTTAAAACATTGTTTTCTTTTTATTTTCTTCTATTATTCTAATATAGTTGTAAGCGCTGTAAATATTTAAATAAATAAAGTATTTGGCTTTTCTTAATTAATCTAAAATTTCATTGATTTTTAGTAATGGGTATTAATCTTTAATAGTAATAGTATTAAGTTTTTTTTAATTAATGCAGAGTTGTAATCCTCTATCTTTCTTAGGGATGAAAAAAATAAATATTTTCTACAAACTGTTAAATTTTTGAATAAATTTTTTAATTATATTCTTATTTATCTATGTTTTAAATATTTTAAAGTATTCTTTATTTATTGATTTTACTAATTCCTATATTAATTAAATATCTGGTGGTGTAGAAATTTTTATATCTTTTTTTTGTTGTAGTAGTAAAGTGTCTCTTTTTTTTTTAAAAAATGCTTTTGTGAAATTTTGGAACTTATTAAAAAATTTTACTAGTTTAATTACTTTGATTTTGTTATTTATGAAGGTAATTTATTTCTATTTTTTTTTTAAATTATGGATAATAAAGATTGGTCTTTGTTTTATAATCTTTTTGAATGTTTTTATACTAACGATTATAATTTTAAGTGTATAATTTAAATAAATTTGGTTGGTTTTTTAATTAACTTAGATATTATATTTTTTATATTATAATTTTCTAAAGTTCAATAGTTTAGTAGTGTTGATAATGTTGGTATTAACAATTTTTTTATAATTTTAGATTTTTATTTTAAATTAAGTTATTTCTTTAATTAATTTTTTATTTTTATTAAAATATTTTATGGATTTAAGAACTTTCTTAGGATAAAGTGAAAAATTATTTTTAATTGTAAATTTGTGATTTATGTGTATTTTAGTATTATTGTTATTTAAATATGTTAATGTATTGATAGGTTTCTAAGGGTAAGGGTATAGGGTAATAGAAATTTTAGTGTATAATTCGAATAAAGTATTAATTTTTTTAGGATTTAAATAAAAAAAAAGATTATGGTATATAAAAAAAACTTAAAAAGTTTTTTAAGGTTGTAGATTTCTTAAAGTAATAAGTATTTTCCTGCCTTTCTGTGTGTTATAATTTATAGCTAGGCTTATTCTTTTTCTAATATTTTATTAGAAGTATCTTGGTAATAATATTCTAAGGCGGAATTGAGTACATTTTATAATTTTTTATAAATAAGGCCCTAAATATTTTAGTTTTTAATTAAGTGGGGATTGTAGGTAATTTGTTTACCTTATCTTTTTTAATTTTTTTTATTAAAATAATTATTTATAAAATGTCTTTCTTTTCTACAGTATAAGTAAAGTTTTTAAGTTTGTTGTTTGTTTTTTTCTTTTTAAATTAATTATTTTCTAATATTTCTAGTAGACTGGTCTATTAATCTTAGTCTAAAGTAATTATTTCCCCAAATTTATTAGTTATTTTTTATTAAAATTTTTAATGTAGGAGTAAAAGTATTTTTTTTAAATACTTTTTTATTTATTATATTACGAAATTTTTTCTTAATATTCAAGGTTTATTAGTTATTATTTAATTTTTGGTATAAAACTATAAAATTATTGAAATTTTTAAAAAAAATATTTTATATAATTAAAAATTCTTTTACTTCTATATATAGTTTGTGTTATAAATAAGTAATTTAAACAATATTATTATAGTTCAAATGTCCTATTAAACACTTAAATTTTGTAAAATATAAAAAAAAAAGTTTATTGGTTTATTTAAGATTTCTAAATTCTCTTTCTACTATTTTAGCAAGATTAAAATTTTTAAAAATTTTTTTAAATTAAGTGGTGAAGTTAGTATAGGTATTTTAATTTTATTTTTGATTATTTGTATTGTACTTGTTAAATGCTAATTCTGCTGGATTGCTTTTTAGAAGGTTGATAATGTATGTAATTTTTTTTTTATAAGTGGTAAACTTAATTACTTCCCTTTTATATTTATTATTAAGTTAGACTAGGAAATTACAAAATTCATATGATCTTATACTATCGAAGAGATTTGGGTTTAGAAATTTGATATTGGGGGTGGTTATAGGTAGTACTGCTGGTATACTATTTCTGAAGTATTCAAAAACTACTATTATGGTTTTAATTTATTTAATGATAAATCTAAAAAGGGTTATAATAATTTTTTCTTCTTTAGTATTATTGCTGTTAAGAGTTTCAAGTTTCAAAAATATTTGTATATTAGGTTGATAAAGTTGTGAAGTAATAAAATGTAAGAAATTGTATGTATTAATTAAAATATTAAAGTAATATATAAATGTTATAAAGCAAAGAGGTATTAATATGTATATAGATTAATATTTAAATTATTACTTGGTTTTTAAATATATAATAGTAAATATAGTGGTTTAAATAGATAAATGATAAAGGAAATAATAAAGTAAACTGGATAAAAAATAAAATAATGAAATGGATATGTGAAGATTTAGTGTTGAATTGGATAGGAAATAAGTTTGAATTAAATATTTAGATATATAGAATATTAAATTAGATAGGAGATAAATTTGAATTAGATATTTGGATATACAAAGTATTAAATTAAATAGGAATTGTTTTTTGGTAGTTTGGAAGTTTATATAGGGTAAAGGTTTAAATAGGTTTTTTGTTGTATATATTAAAATAATATTATTAATTTAGGTCTGTGAGTTTTGAAGTTTGGATTTGGATATTTCCTTATTTTGGGTCTATAGTTTATATTGTGTTATATAGTTTTTCTTTTAATTATAGTATTGCCTAGATATTTCCTATAGTTATTTTGAGGGCTCTTCCGGCTGATTGGATTTTTGCTTGGAGTTCATTATGCTGGGAGAGCTTTGTTACAGTAATATGTATTCTAGGATTTCTGTCTGTTATAAGCTCTGGGTTTGTATGTGTGTATGATATATAATAATAATAATAATAATAATAATAATTTTTTTTTTATTTAAATTTTAAAAAAAATTAATATTTTGTTTAAATTATATACTAAAATCTCTATTATTTTATACTTTTATTTTTAAAAATCTATTAATATATTAATATATTTAAATAGTGGTAATATTAAAATATATATAAATTATAAATTTACAATTAAAAATGATTTTTTATTTTATCCTAAGAAAGTTTTTAAATTTATAAAATATTTTAATAAAAATAAAAAACTAATTAAAAAAATAATTTAATTTAAAATAAAAATTTAAAATTATAAAAAAATTATTAATGCCAACATTATCGACACCACCAAATCATTGAATTTCAGAAAATTATAACACAAAAAATATAATATTTAAATTGATTAAAAAACTAACCAAATTTATTTAAATTATATACCCAAAATTATAATCATTAATATAAAAATATTTAAAAAAAACCATAAAACAAGGATTAGTCTTTATTATTTATAGTTTAAAAAAAATAGAAATAAATTATTTTTATAAATAATAAAATTAAAATAATTAAACCAATAAAACTTCCTAAAAAATCCCAAGATTTTGCGGAAATATTGTCAAAAAAAAAAGGAAATACTTTACTACTACAATAAAAAAAAATATATAATTTTTTATATTATTAAATATTTAATTAATATAAGAACCAATAAAGCTAATAAATAAAGAATACTTTAAAATATTTAAAATATAAATAAATAAAAATATAATTAAAAAGTTTATTTAAAAATCTAATAATTTATAAAGAGCATTTATTTTTTTTATCTTTAAGAAAAATAAAAAATTATGACTTTATATTAATTAAAAAAAATTTAATATTATTATTGTTAAAAATTAATATTTATTATTAAAAATTAATAGGTTATCTTGTTTTCTAAAAAAAACTTCGGAAAAAACGACCCCCCCATAACTTTGGAATAGAGTATCTAAAAGCAAATAAAACTATATCAAACAAAAAAGCTTAATTAGAAGAATTTAATTCTTTAAGCATTATTGTTATAAAATAATGACTATAAAAAAATTATAGATTAAAAAATCTATTAAAATTTGTCATTTTTTATATTAAAAGAAAAAAAAAATATATTAAAAAAAGGAAAAATCTTTTTTAAATTTAATTAAACTAGTAATAAAAATGAAGTTTTTAAACAAATTTTTAATAAATAAATTAACTATAATTATATAAATTATAACAATTAAAAAAAAGAATAAAATTTAAAAAAAAATTTATTACTAAAATTTAAAAAAGATTTCTATAATATAAAAAATTTTTTAATTATAAATCAAAACTTAAAAAAAATAATAGAAGAAAAAGAGAAGGAAATTTAAAAATTAAAAAAAGAAATAAAGAACTTAATTTTTTAAAAATAAAATATATACAAAAATAATAAAGAAGGTTATAAAAAATATAAAAATAATAAAAATAATAAAATAATAAAAATTATTATTAAAAATAGTTTTATTAATATAAAGAAAAATAATAATTTTTAAAATAAAGAATATATTATTAAAAAGTATTATAAATTAATATAAAGAAAAATAAATTTAGTTTTTTTTAAATTTAATTTAGAAATTAATATTTCTGGAATCTTACTGAATAATAATAAAAATTTAGTGTTAATTAAAAACCATAATATTAAAAGTAAAAAGATTTTTAAATATAAAAAAAAGATATTTAAGAAAATAAGCAAAATAGATGAGTTTATACAAAAGCCATCTAAATTAAAGTTTTAAAATTTTATAATAGTATATGGAATAACTATTATAGATAATAAAATAGAAAAAAAATTAATTTTATTATAAAAATAAATAGAAAAAGATAATTATAATATTTTAATGTTTAAGCTATTTAAATAACTAATTTTATTTAATAAAATAAAAAAAAAAAATTTTTTTAATAATTTTTATTATAAAAAACAAAATAATAATATAAGAAATCTTAAGGAATAACTGTTTTATATAAAAAAAACTTTTAAAAATAAAAAAATATTATAAAATATTTTTAAAATAATAATGTAATAATTATTAATAATATAAGTACATTAAAATTAACTATAATAATAATATTAAATATAGAATTTATATATTAGATTATAAAACCTATATATATAATTATAAAATATATAATATTTAAAAGAAACTATGTAAATATATTAAACTTAAATATATATTATATAAAAGAAATTATTTTATAAACTAATATAAAAAAATAAAAAACAAAAAAAGAAAAATAAAGTTTAAAGAAAATTAATATAATAAAAAAATTAAAAATTTATTAATATAATTATAATATATTAATTAATAAAATACAAGAGATATTAAATTCTATAATAAAAAATAATATTAATATTATTTATTTATCAGAATTATAATTCTTAAAAAAAAATATAGTTTAAAAACAAACTTCGGAAAAAAACGACCTCCTTATAACTTTAGAATGGAGTATTTAAAAATAAATAAAACTATATTAAAAGAAAAAGCTTAACTAAGAAAATTTAATTTTTTAAATATTATAACTAAAAAATAATAATTATAAAAAAATTATAAATTAAAAAATTTATTAAAATTTGTAATTATTTATACTAAAAGAAAAAAAATATATTAAAAAGACAAAAAATTTTTTTTAAACTTAATTAAATTAGTAACAAAAATGGAATTTTTAAATAAAATTTTAATTGATAAATTAATTGTAGCTATATAAACTACATTAATTAAAAAAGAAAATAAAATTTAAAAAAAAAAATTTATTATTAAAGTTTAAAAAAGGTTTATATAATATAGAAAATTTTTTAATTATAAATTAAAATTTAAAAAGAATAATAGAAAAAAAAGAAAAAAAATTTAAAAATTAAAAAAAGAAATAGAAAATTTAATTTTTAAAAATAAAATGTATATAAAAATAGTAAGAAAAGTTATAAAAAATATAAAAATAATAGAAATAATAAAATAATAGGAATTATTATTAAAAATAGTTTTATTAGTATAAAAAATAAAGAATAATTTTTAGAATTAAAAATATACTACCAAAAATTATTATAAGTTAATATAAAAAGAAAATAAATTTAGTTTTTTTTAAATTTAATTTAAAAATTAATATTTCTAGAATATTATTAAATAATAATAAAAATTTAATATTAATTGGAAATTATAATATTAAAAATAAAAAAATTTTTAAATATAAAAAAAAAATATTTAAAAAAATAAGTAAAATAAATAAATTTATATAAAAGCTATTTAAATTAAAATTCTGAGGTTTTATAATAGTATATAGAATAACTACTATTAATAATAAAATAAAAAAGAAATTAATTTTATTATAAAAATAAATAAAAAAAAATAATTATAATATTTTAATATTTAAATTACCTAAATAATTAATTTTATTAAATAAAATAAAGGGAAAAAAATATTCTTTAATAATTTTTATTATAAAAAATAAAATAATAATATAAAAAATTTTAAAAAATAATTATTTTATATAAAAAAAACTTTTAAAAATAGAAAAATATTATAAAATATTTTTAAAATAATAGTATAATAATTATTAATAATATAAATATATGCCCGACTGACAAGGAGGGTTGAAATTGAACTCCCGAGTGTGAGGGTTGTGAGAGAAAATCCCTATGAGGCCATCTTAAAAAATGTGTTGTTTTCAGCGAACTTAGAAATTTTTGATCACTTTTCTCCATATAAAATTATTATGAGGTTTTGTGGTCTTGGCACGCTCGGCAGCCACCCAATCTCGTGACCTGACGCAGAAGCCTGGTGTTGCGATAGTTTGAGTTAGTTTGTTGAATGTAATTTGCAACATCAAAAAAAAAAAACAACACAAAAATGTCAGTACAAGAACATACACGTAGGCAGTCAGTCGGGTTTCCGTGCTGCGAAGCAGCCGTCTAGTTAAAATTAATTGTAATAATAATATTAAATATAAAATTTATATATTAGATTATAAAATTTATATATATAATTATAAAATATATAATATATAAAAGAAATTATATAAATATATTAAAATTAAATATATTTTATGTAAAGAAAATTATTTTGTTAATTAATATAAAAAAATAAAAAGAAAAATAAATTTTAAAAAAAATTAATATATAAAAAAATTAAAAATTTATTAATATAATTATAATATATTAATTAATATAATATAAAAAATATTAAATTTAATATTAAAAAATAATATAAATATTATTTGTTTATAAAGATTATAATTTTTTAAAAAAAAAAAAATAATAATTATATATATTAAATTTAATTTAATTTATTTAAATTTAAATAAAAATAAAAGATTATAAATAATTATATTTATTTTAAAAAAAATTATTATTTTTAAAATTATAAATAAAATAAATTTAATAAATAATAAAAACTACTAAATTTTAAATTTTATATTTAAAATATATAAAATTTTCAAAATTATTAATATTTATAATAAAAAATAATAAATTTTGGAAAAAAAAAGACTATATACAATAAAAAAACTATTTAATAAAATAACTTAAAATTATAATAATAAATGTTTAATATGAGAAAATTTAAATTTTTATAATTTATTATAGAATTTAAATTATTCTAAAAAATTAAAATTAAAAAAAATAATCAAATTAATAAAAAAATTTTTTTTATATATATTAAATAATTTAAAAATTTTTATATATTATTTTTAAAAAAAAGATATTAATAAAATATTAATAATTAATTTAATATTAATTATAAACTTAAAAATTAATTTTATTAAAAATTGAAAAATAAAAAAAAATATAAATTTTAGATTAAATTATAAAATTATTTTTTTTTATTTATTTAAATAAAATAATATAATAAATATATTATTATTTATTAATAAATATAATTGGAAAAAAATAAATTGGGAATAATTTTAAAAAAAATTATTAAAGTTAAATAATAATTTTAATATTAATAATTTCTAAAATAATTTATTATTTTTTGAAAATTAAAATAAGAAAATTATAAAAAAAAAATTAAAAAAAATAGTAAATTTATTTTAAAAAAATTTAATTAAAATAATAAAAATGTTTATATTTAAATTAATAATTATACCAAAATTAAAAATATAATAGAATAAATAAATAAATTAAAAAAAAAAAATATTATAAAAAAAAAAATTTTAAAAAAATAATAAAATATAAAAAAATTAAAAAAAAATAAAAAAAAAAAAGAATATTTATTTTTTTAAAATTTAAAAAGTAAAAAAAGATTTTTAAAAAAATTATTTTAAAAATATTAAAAACAAAAAAGATATTTAATATATTAAAGTATATTAAATTAAAAAAAATATAAAAAATACTTAATATTAGTTATGAAGGTATAATAGTATTAAATTTTAAAAAAAAAATAAAAATGTTAAGAAATGTGTTGTTTTTAAAATTTCCTAATTTCTAAGTTTATAAAAAAAATAATATTAAATTAAATAAAATAATTAAATAAAAAAAAAATTAAAAATAGAAAAATAAAAGAAGTTATATTTATTTTTAATTTTAAGAAAGTATTAGGTTTAAATAAAATAAATTTTTTATATTTTAGAGAAATATATAAAATAATTTCGAAAAATTTAATAATTTATTTAATAAATTATTAAATTATAATTATTATTTTATATATTTTAGAGAAGTAATAGGAGTAATATTACTAAAATTAAATAAATTAAATTATAAAATTTTTAAAATTTATAAAATAATAAATTTATTAAATTATTTAAAGAAAATATTAAAAAAAATAATAATTAAAAAAATAACTTTTATGTTAAAAATTAGTTAAATTCTTTATTTAGAATAAATAAAAAGTAGAAAATAAAGATTTATAATTAATATAGCACTTTTACTAGTTAATAATATAAAAAATATTAAATTTGAAAAATTAATTATTTCTATATTATTTTTAAATATTAAAAAAGTTTTTAATAATATATTAAAAATAAAATTAATTAAAATACTAAAAAATATGGGATTACTAATTTAATTATTAAATTAAATAAATAACTTTATATTAAATTAATTTATTAAACTTGTATTTAATAAATAAATAGAAGAATTAAATCTAGTAGAAATTAGAATATTTTAAAGTTTATCTATATTTTTAATATTTTTTTTATTATATTTAATATTATTATTTATAAAAATTAAGAAAGAATATTTATTTATAAAAATATTTTTTTATATAAATAATATAATATTAATAATATAAAATATAAAAATTAAAAAAAATATAATAAAATTAAAAAAAATATTAAAAATAGCTTTTATATAAATTAAAAAAAATATAATAATATTTAATAATATTAAATTAGAATTAATTTATTTTAATTTTAAATTTAGAAAAGAAAATATAATAATTTTACTAAATAAACTAAAAATAAAGTTATTTAAAAATATTAAATAATTAAAATTTTTATTTAATATAAAATTAAATTTTAAATATTATATTAAAAATAAAATTATAATTATAAAATATATATTTAATTAACTATATATAAAATCTAATTAATTTAAAAAAAAATTAAATATAAAAATACTAATATAACAATATAAAAGTTATATTTACTTAATTTTTAACTTTCAAACTAAAATTTAATAAAAAAATTAAAAATTATTAATTAAAAAATTTAAAAATTTTTAAAATAAAATAATAAAAAAAATAATAAGAGCTTTTAAAATAATTTTAATTAATTTAATAAAAATTAAGATTATTATTTTACTAATAAAAATTAAATTAAATAAAATATAAAAAAGATATATATTAAAAGTTTTATATTTAAATAAAAATTATTTAATTAAAATAAAAATATTAGATTTTTTTTTTTTTAAAAATCTTTTAAAAAAATTAGAAGAAGAAAATTCTAAATATTAAAAATAAAATAAAAATAAAAAAAATAAAAAATATAAAATTATTTTAAAATTTATTTTATTTAAAATTAATTTTTTAATGAATTTATTTATTAAAATAAAAGAAATCAGTTTAAAATTAAAACTACTATAATTTAAAATTAATATTAATTTTTATATAAATAAAAGTAGTAAAAAATTAAAAGTAGAAATGCATAAAAAAAAAAAAAAATTAAATTTTAAAAAAAGATTAATAATTTATTCTAATGGATCTTTTCTAAAAAAAAATAATTTAAAATCTATAAAAATTAGAAAGTATAAAAAAGTAAATAATAAATTTATTTTTAAATAATTAATTTATAATAAAAAGATTAAAATTTTTTAAAAATAAACCTAAAATAAAAAATAATTTTAAAAATTTAGTTTTTGTATAAAGAATTATATTTTAATAATATAGAAATATATATAGAATAAATTTTTAGTTATATAGAAGTAAAAAAAAATAAAAAAGTAGATTATTTAGTTAAGAAAATTGTAGAAATTTAAATAAAAAGTTTTTTTATTTTTTATTTTTTTTTAAAAAAAGAATATAAGGGTATAAAGCTTTATAAAATAGAAAGAAAAATGAAAAAAAAAATAAAAAAAAATTAAATTATTTTAATTATTTTAAATTAAAAAGAAATAAAATATTGTAAAAAAGTAAAATTAAAATTAATTTTGTAATAACATAATTAAGGACTGGTTATAGCTATTTTAATAACTATTTAGTTAATATATCAAAAAATATATTAAATAAAAATTATAATTATAATTAAAATCAATAAAATCTTAAACACCTTCTATTATATTATAAAAAATACAAAAAAAAAAAGAAATTCTAAAAAAGAAAATAAATAAATCTATAGATTTATATTCTCTATTATTTACTAATAAAAAATTAAATTATATAATAAAATTTATAAAAAAAATTAGAATTATTAATAAAAATAATAAAAAAAAAAAAAACACAATTAAAAATAGGATAGGATAATTTAGAAAAGTAATTAGTAAATTATTAAATTAAAAATTAATTTAATTTAATAAATTAACTAATTCAAAAAGAAAAGTGAATATTTTAATTATTAATTTTAAAAAAAAACTACTAAAATAAGTAAAAAACATTAAAATAATACTAACAACTTTTTTAAAAGAAATAAAGCAGAGATAATACATATAAAGGAGAAAAGATTTTAAAAATAATAAAAAAATAATAAATTTAGGACAAAAACCTTAGAAATAATATTAACACTAAAAATTAACTAAATTAATAATAATTAATTAACTAATTAGGGTGAATTAGCTAAAAAATTGAGAATTCACTTTATTTCATTTGTTAATGCTTTTAAAAGGTACACTGCATTTAAATTTTCTCTTCTATCCGCCATAAGCTCTAAGCTTGCAAGCGTGTATGATACATAATAATAATAATAATAATAATTCTTAAAAAAAGAAAAAATAATAATTTTATATTTTAAATTTAATTTAATTTATTTAAACTTAAATAAAAATAAAAAATTATAAATAACCATATTTATTTTTAAAAAAATTATTTTTAAAGTTATAAATAAAATAGATTTAATAAATAATAAAGATTATTAAATTCTAAATTTTATATTTAAAATATATAGAATTTTTAAAATTATTAATATTTATAATAAAAAATAATAAATCTTAAAAAAAAAAAAGATTATATATAATAAAAAAATTATTTAATAAAATAGTTTAAAATTATAATAATAAGTATTTAATATTAAAAAACCTGAACTCTTATAATCTATTATAAAATTTAAACTATTCTAAGGAATTAAAATTAAAAAAAATAATAAAATTAATAAAAGAAAAGAATCTATATATATTAAATAATTCAAAAAATTTTATATATTATTTTTAAAGAAAACATATTAATAGAATATTAATAATTAATTTAATACTAGTAGCTTAATAATTAATTTTATTAAAAATTAGAAAATAGAAAAAGATATAAATTCTAGATTAGATCATAAAATTATTTTTTTTATTTATATAAATAAAATAATATAATAAATATACCATTATCTACCAATAAATATAATTAGAAAAAAACAAATTAAGAATAATTTTAAAAAAAATTATTAAAGTTAAATAATAATTTAAATATTAATAATTTCTAAGATAACTTATTATTTTTTAAAAATTAAAATAAGAGAAGTATAAAAGAAAAACTAAAAAAAATAATAAATTTATTTTAAAAAAATTTAATAAAGATAATAAAAATATTTATATTTAAATTAATAATTATATTAAAATTAAAAATATAGTAAAATAAATAAATAGATTAAAAAAAAAAATATATTATAAGAAAAAAAATTTTAAAAAAATAATAAAATATAAAAAAATTAAAAAAAAATTAAAAAAAAAAGGAATATTTATTTTCTTAAAATTTGAAAAGTAAAAGAAGATTTCTAGAAAAATTATTTTAAAAATATTAAAAAAAAAAAAAGAAATATTTAATATATTAAAATATATTAAATTAAAGAAAATATAAAAAATACCTAATATTAATTATAAAAGTATAATAGTATTAAATTTTGAAGAAAAAGTAAAAATATTAAGAAAAGTATTATTTTTAAAACTTTTTAATTTCTAAGCTTATAAAGAGAATAATATTAAATTAAATAAAATAATTAAGTAAGAAAAAATTAAAAATAAAGAAGTAAAAAAAATTATATTTATTTTTAATTTTAAAAAAGTATTAGGCTTAAATGAAATAAATTTTTTATATTTTAAAGAAATATATAAAATAATTTTAGAAAAATTTAATAATTTATTTAATAAATTATTAAATTATAATTATTATTTTATATGCTTTAAAGAAGTCATAAAAATAATATTATTAAAATTAAATAAATTAAATTATAAAATTTTTAAAATTTATAAAATAATAAGCTTATTAAATTATTTAAAAAAATATTAAAAAAAATAATAACTAAAAAAATAATTTTTATATTAAAAACTAATTAAATTTTTTATTTAAAATAAATAAAAGATAAAAAATAAAAATTTACAATTAATATAATATTTTTATTAATTAATAATATAAAAAACATTAAATTTAAAAAATTAATTATTTTTATATTATTTTTAAACATTAAGAAAGTTTTTAATAATATATTAAAAATAAGATTAATTAAAATAATAAAGAATATAAGACTATTAATTTAATTATTACATTAGATGAATTACTTTATATTAAAACAATTTATTAAACTTATATTTAATAAACAAATAAAAAAATTAAATTCAATAAAAATTAAAATATTTCAAAATTTATTTATATCTCTAATTCTTTTTTTATTATATTTAATATTATTATTTATAAAAATTAAAAAAGAATATTTATTTATAAAAATATTTTTTTATATAAATAATATAATATTAATAATATAAAATATAAAAATTAAAAAAAATATATTAAAATTAAAAAAAACATCAGAAATAGCTTTTATATAAATTAAAAAAAATATAATAGTATTTAATAATATTAAATCAAAATTAATTTATTTTAATTCTAAAATTAAAAAAAAAAAATATAATAATCTTATTAAATAAATTAAAAATCAAACTATCTAAAAATATTAAATAATTAAAAATCTTTTTTAATATAAATTTAAACTTCAAATATCACATTAAAAATAAAATTATAATAATAAAATATATATTTAATTATATACAAAATCTAACTAACTTAAAAAAAAATTAAATATAAAAATTTTAATACAATTATATAAAAATTATATTTATTTAGTTTCTAATTTTAAAGTTAAAATCTAGTAAAAAAATCAGAAATCATTAATTAGAAAATTTAAAAACTTCCAAAATAAAATAATTAAAAAAATAATAAAAACTTTTAAAATAATTTTAATTAATTTAATAAAGATTAAAGCTACTATTCTACCAACAAAAATTAAACTAAATAAAATATAAAAAAGATATATATTAAAAACTTTATATTTAAATAAAAATTATTTAATTAAAATAAAAATACTAGATTCTTTCTTTTCTAAAAACCTTTTAAAAAATTTTAAAAAAAAAAGGTTTAAATATTAAAAATAAAATAAAAATAAAAAATATAAAAAATATAAAATTATATTAAAATTTATTTTATCTAGAATTAATTTTCTAATAAATTTATTTATTAAAATAAAAAAAATTAAGTTAGAATTAAAATTATTATAATTTAAAATTAATATTAATCTCTATATAAATAAAAGTAATAAAAAATTAGAAGCAAAAATACATAAAAAAAAAAAAAAGATTAAACTTTAAAAAGAGATTAATAATTTATTTTAATAAATCTCTTTTAAAAAAAATAATATTAAATTTATAAAAATTAAAAAATATAGAGAAATAAATAATAAATTTATTTTTAAAATATTTAAAAATTTAAAAAAAAAAATAAAAGTTTATAACACAAAATTTATTATAATTTAAAAATATTTAAAATAAATATTAATAATAGTAAAAAATAATTTTAATATTAAAAAAATTTATTTATTTTTAAATAATTAATCTATAATAAAAAAATTAAAATTTTTAAAAGTAGACTTAAGTTAAAAAATAACTTTTAAAATCTAGTTTTTATATAAAAAACTATATTTTAATAATATAAAAATATATATAAAATAAATTTT